>CM018682.1:54024030-56536590 GCA_009363875.1 Mikania micrantha | reverse complement strand
TTATCTATTAAAAATTTGAAACAAAATTAACTGTTTAAATCGAAATGTACGGTCGTCGCACGTATGCGTTCGAATCGTCACCCATACGAACACGGCGATAACTATACTTTTCAACCTTGTTTTCTAATTATAGAATATCATTCAGAACGTTAAACTTTCAGATATATTCGGACAGATCGTCACCTATACGAATAACCCGTCAATTTAGCATTCACATAACAATATTCGTGTGTTTTGTTCTATAAAACCTCACATACGTTTATACATAATAATTCCTAAACAAATAATCAAATGATGGTTCTGTATTGCCAGATAATTATCCGACTCAAGAACCATTGTTCTGAACTGTGTTTCTGTTAAATGTTTCAGAATTTGTTCTATGATAACACCAAATGACAATGATAAATGATATGAATCTGAAACGTAATGAAATGTATATGATTTGTACCTGTTTTACTGTTCATGTACTGTAGAGATCACTGTTCCGGTAACGGTTCCGGCACTGATGTTACACCGCCCTCCTCCACCGTCGCGGTCTCCTCCTCCACCGC
The DNA here is from genome assembly GCA_009363875.1 of Mikania micrantha. Taxonomy (NCBI): domain Eukaryota; kingdom Viridiplantae; phylum Streptophyta; class Magnoliopsida; order Asterales; family Asteraceae; genus Mikania; species Mikania micrantha. The sequence continues at coordinate 56,536,039 of CM018682.1, read as the reverse complement.
CCTAGTCGTGAGCCCTAGTCGCGAACCCTGGTTTGATCGGAGGAAAGGGGATACGATCGAAACCCTAGGTCGTTCGATCTCCACCGTCACGGTTCCACCGCCCTAGTCGCGAGCCCTAGTCGCGAACCCTGGCTCGATCGGAGGAAAGGGGAGACGATCGAAACCCTAGTCGCGGTCGAAACCCTAGTCGCGGTCTCCTCCTCCTCCTCTGCCTCTGGTTCCTTCGATCGACGGCAGTGGTGGACGGTGGTGGCTCAACGGTAGGTGGAGGAGGACGATCGGAGATGAAGACGGTGGTGGACGGTGGGGTTGGGGAAGCCTGAAGAGGTTTTCTTTGTTTGAAGAGGTTTTTGAAAAACAAACACCTTCAAAACCTCTTCTTGCAGAGGTTTGGTCCACCTCTTCTGCAAAAGAGGTTTGCAGACGTGGTCCACAGACCGCAGACGTTTTACCTCTTCAAAAACAAACACCACCTTAATGTTGTTCCACATTCTACGCTCCACTTCCAGATCATGCGTCCATATTCCACATGATCGTTGATGGGTTCTTCACATTGTCCACGTTTTTCTCTTTATTCCGGCAAAATATGAGGAGTGGTTTTAACTATCCTGTTGACTGAATTTAAACTTTAGTAGCACATGTTAAAATAAATAAATAATAACAATTAACATAACATCATTATTTATTTATTATATTATCAGTCAATGAAAAAATTATAATCCCAAATATTCCTACTTATCCCGAAATATTCTGTATCCTGGATTATTCCGAAATATAAGACTAAATTTTTCAGGTATAACACTCACTCTATAAATACCGGTTGATGAGCCAAACCAAACACACCCAACACCCACATATTCCTTTCCTTACTCTTTCCAGCCGAGAGTTCAACAAGGACTCTCAACCAACCACACCAAAAGCCTAGCCCGTCCACAAGACACCACTTTTGGGACCTGCCCAACCTTCGGACGAGCAGCCACCAATCGACCAGCAAACACGAGCAGCTTCAAAGGACCTGACACAGCAGCCTCCCAGCTACATCTCCTTGCTTGCTAAAAGTAAGTCCCCAATCCTTACTAAAAACATGAACTAACAATCTAATCATACGAGAGGAACTTGTCGAGGAACAAGGGGAACCACCTAACTAAAACCACAAGTTTTGACATATGCATGGTGCGAAAACAGCCCCATGCATACGTGAACCAGTCATCTTGAAGGAAAGAAAGAGGATACGATCGACTTATTTAAACAAGGACAAATGAACATGATAAAACTTCTAAAGATAAACTAAATAAACCAACAATAATACAAGGAAACACGAAACCAACAATAAACCAACATAACATATTTCTTATTTTAAAATACTTCGATTTTAATTTTTTATATTTTATAAACTTTTTTAACCGTTCTTTCTTATAAAAAGATTTGATTTTAATTTTTTAAAAACTATTTTGCATATGAAAAAGGTAATTAATATTATTTTTTATATAGTATCATTATTTTTATTTAATATGAGAGAGTATAGTTATTATTTAATATTTAATAAAAGAAATAAATGAGTAGATTGATAAAAAGTGACATGTGGCAATGCTTGTTTAAAAATTTGACAAGTGCCAAATAAATATGTTTATTTATTATAATAGTAAGATAAGATAAGATGACGGAGATTGGAGAAAGAATGTAAAATGTCTTGATTTTTAGAGATACAAGATTTTAGGCTTGTTGTACAACTTAGGTGGTGTTTGTTTTTGAAGAGGTAAAACGTCTGCGGTCTGCGGACCACGTCTGCAAACCACTTTTGCAGAAGAGGTGGACCAAACCTCTGCAAGAAGAGGTTTTGAGGGTGTTTGTTTTTCAAAAACCTCTTCAAACAAAGAAAACCTCTTCAGTCTTCCCCAACCCCACCGTCGACCAGCCACCACCGTCCACCACTGTCTTCATCTCCGATCGTCCTCCTCCACCTACCGTTGAGCCACCACCGTCCACCACTGCCGTCGATCGAAGGAACTAGAGGCAGAGGAGGAGGAGGAGACCGCGACTAGGGTTTCGACCGCGACTAGGGTTTCGATCGTCTCCCCTTTCCTCCGATCGAACCAGGAGTTGATTGAACAGCCGATTGAGAAGTCTGTTGAGGATTTGCGGTCGATTGAGGGGCGAGGGCAACGATGGAGGTGGGCGTCGTTCGTGAAGGCGGTGGGAGGCAACGGCGAACCCTAGATGCGACGGTGGAGGGGGCGCGACATTGAAAAGGGGAAACACAGTGAAAGGGGCGAACCCTAGATGCGACGGTGGGGGGGCGCGACTTTGAAGGGTGACGGCGGTGGGGAGGCTCGGTGGTGGGGGAAGCGGCTGTGGAGGAGGCCATCTGTGGAGGTGGCGATGGGGAGGCCGGCTGTGGAGGTGGCGGTGGGGAGCTTGGGTTGAAGAAGTGAGAAGAGGTTGGGAAAAGGTTAGAAGATGTTGGTCCACGTCTGCGCCAAGAAGAGGCTGAGCAGATGTTTTTTAATGAAATGTCTTCGAGAAAACAAACAGTCTAACCTCTTCCCGCGTCTGCGCGGCGCAGACATAAGAGGTTAGAAGAGGTTTTTTAAAAAAAACAAACACCCCCTTAATGTCGTTAATGTCGCTCTGCTTCTGTCGGTATTATTCATCAAATTGTTTCCTACGTGACGACGTCTCAAAACCCTAACTTCTTCTACCCTTACGCTCGGTTCCCGAGTTTATTATAGGAGAGAAATGATAGGAAAAGAAATGAGAGGAAAAGAAAAGAAAAGAAGGGAACTCTTTCCTTCCATTTCCTTCCAAATCGGAAGGAAAGAAAAACTATAAATTTTGGCCTTGTTTTCCTTCCATTTCCCTCCCATTCTCTTCTTAAATGAAACTCGGGAACGCAACATTTGTTATTTTCCTTTCTCTTCCTTCGTTAAATGAAACTCGGGAACACAAACAAGTTTCTCATTTCTTCCAATTCTCTTCTTTTCTCTCCTTAAGTGAACTCGGGAACAGAGCGTTAATGTCGCTCTGCTTCTGTCGATAAATTTCATCTAACAAGATCACTGACAAAGCTTTGACGATGTTGATGATAATTTACATCTCTGTCTGAAGCTTTTTTAATGTTTTTCCTAATTTGTTCATGATTATCGCCCTGTTAGATTTGTTTATTCACTTGCCCTAAATTGTGTTTCTCTACATTCATCGTTGCCATGCATTCACTGACCTAGAAGACAATAGAGATTTGAGAGAGATACATAGGGGTTTCTGTCTAAGAGGAAATTGATTGGTCAATTTGTGATTCTTGATGTGCTGCGTATTTTGATATGTTGTTATTTTATTAACTTTCAATTTTATTCTGCAGATTTGCCTATATATGTCTCCCTCTCAATTAAATTGTAATTACTTGATGTTATGACATTGCTATTGTATGCAACTTTGTTTATATGAGTTTTTCTTTTTCGATATTACAGTTAATAGATAGGAAAGGGGAGAATAATACAAAGAAGGATCTACTCATACACAAAAGTATTGCATTTTACAGGTAATTCATATTATATATGCAAACAAAACATTGTTCAAGATTGTTTGTTCGTTTGTATCTTGACCCTTATGTTAATGCTTTCTCTAAATTGGAGCTTTATTATTTTAGTGGCAAAATTAGTGGAGCCATTTGTGATATTATATATGTATAAACCAGCAAATGTAATGAGTATTGGAATATAGTGTTCGGTTTTTTTGAAAATGAAAGTTCTCTAACTTTGAAACTTTCATTATTGAATTGGATTTTGGTGTTATTATGCTCAGAGGCTTGTGGCAAAAAAAATTTCTCAACTTGGTTTTTTTGTCATTATGCTCGTACTTAGATTTATAATTTGTTTTTTAGTTTTATCAACGTGTATTTAAGGAATGCGATAGAAGGATTCTCAAGGAGAGGAGTAACATCAACTCTATGGGTATGTATAATGTGATGACCTATTCAAATCTTCCACACACTTCCTGATTTCGTACTCAATTGCACATGTAAATATTTATCTTTCCCTTTACAGCTTTATATTAAGGTTTTTATATATATCAATTATGCGATTGCTTTCATTAATTCGGTTATCACAATGGTTTTAAAACGTTCAAGCTGAAAAACACTTCACTTATGTTTAGTGTCAACTTTAGATGCTATTTTCAAGAAAAATATGTTGTTCATTTTTTAATTTTTAGCTCATGTTTGGTGTCCAGTATCATGGTAATGGTTATAGGTACCAAAGTTTTTTACGTCATATACAACAATACTTCCACGTTCGACAAAATGGCATCTGTGCCAGAATCAAGTAATATGGATTTAAATTAACATGAGGTTGATACTATACTATCATTTTACTTTATTAAATGGATTCATATCAAAAACATATTCATTTCTATATTCCCAGGCACAAAGAAAAAGAAAACGACAAGCAATCTTAAGTGAATGTATTACAGTCCTTATCACATTTGATATTACAAACATTATTTTGTTAGAGTTTGATTCCTTTTGCTGGTTTGAATGATAAAACTAGATTCAAAATCTCAACAAAATAAGAAAATACATGACCTTTTCTCTTAAGCAAATCAACCCCAATGAGTAAAAGATATTCATCTAATTGTAGGAAATCTCTGAGTAACAATAGCTTGATTCAACACCATAAGTAAAATAATTGAATTAATCATGCTGATACTAATAGTTAACTTTGCATGTTGATTGTTGGGTTATATGCAATGACACTAATAGTTAGCTTTTGCGCTAGTTAGACAACAATGGGTTCTCTCTCTATTGGTACTCGCAAGTATGCATTCTTTCTGCGTGTTATTTTAATATATGTCTAGTTGTCTACCAAATGTTGCTGGCCATCCAACAGTTTCTCTTGAAAAACATTTTCACTTACAACATGACGTTCTGCATGTTTCTCCACACAAGCAAGTTTGTATGTACTCATCATTCATAAACACATAATGTTTGTTTTAAAAGGGTGAGTACATACTAAAAGATCATTCATAAATAAAGACAGATGCTAAAGATTTTATTAAACAGATGTAAACAATTTAGTGTGTTTAGTTGTAATAAACAGTTTAGTGTGTTTAATAATAAATAGTTTATTGAACACATTTATTGTGCCTTATAGTTGTTATAATCAGTTTAGTGTGTTTAGTAATAAAGTGTTGTACATATATTATTTAGGGTCAAATTTTTTAATATATGAATATATTTTAAAGAATCACGAATTAGTAATATCTTCATAGGCGTATTAATAATACTTGGTTTTTTGATAATGTTATCATTGCCAAATCATTCAGGGCATTATATGATCATTATGGGCAGTAGAGGTTGTTGCATGCTTAGAAACATGGCTTGGCAGAGGTATATTTGTTTGTGTTCAAGGAAGAAATTGTGACTCTTGCTCCTCATTTGATTAGACCCCTTCTATGTTAAGTATTATAATCTGCATTTTTGGAAAAATTTGGAAAAATGTAATGGAATATTGTCATCAACTCTCTACATAGTAAGTATTACAATGTGCATGTTTCATGGATGTGTACTATTACAATCAACTTATATTAGAGGCAAATCTTAATCATTATAATGGTTCTTTGTACGAGCAAGAATGGTGCTTAAATGAAGGTGGTTCAAATGTTTGTGGAAGGGTTTTGCAATTGCTATAATCAGGAGCAATAAATCTATAAAACAAAGAATAGGTTAGTTCTCACCGTGTTGTATGGTAGTCACCGCCGCCACATAGCATGGGTTTCCGACTAGTCTTACTACTATTATAATAGATATAGGTGAGACAGTTGTTCATTGTCTTAAATTTAAGAAATGTACAGCTAGGTTAGCTTGAGTTACCACACTTTAATGCATCATTCGTTTAATAGATATACGCTTACCACATCTCAGATACAAATCTGGTTACCCTACTTTCCCATCTCCCTCAACCCTTTTTGCCTTCTTCGTCTTCAACACTCCAAACCAAGAAATCTCCTCTATGAAATTCTTTCCTTATTCTGTATTTTTCTCAACCAATTTCGATTATTCCACCCGTGAAGATCTCTGAAGGTTGAAGACGAAAACAGGTAGCCTTTATAGTCTTGGATTCTTCGTTTCAAAACACTGCATACACGAAATAGGCAGGAATGGCTCCACATTCAAATTTTAAAAATGTGGATTTCACGTATAAAGAGGGCTGGATCTACTCAATTTTTCTTCAACCGATCCTCCTCTTTGCCTCAGAAAATTTGTATGCTTCTCTTGTGTTTTAACCTAATTGGCATGGAGTTCTGTATGTATTCAACTTTGAATGCGTGTTTTATCTAATTTTTATGTTTAGTTGGTTAGCTGGTCTAGAATTTTTTACCATTGAACTTAGTCTGGTTCTTTGTTTGGCTATCTACGGTCACTTTTCATGAGATGATGACTCTAGGGCTCCGATGGTTTGGTGACCCACATGTCTCCAACCTACCCTTTCTGGCTCTAGGATCAAGTTCATCAACAGAAGAATCATCTTGGAAATCTCGATGGTAAGAAAATCTAAATAATCTAACTGTGTTACAATTAGAAGCATGAGGTGTGTGTTTCAGGTTTGGTTATATCACTCATAATTCTTTTGATTCTGATTTTCATTTAACCCTGTATTTTTTGTTCATGGTGATCATTACGTTTGTTGTGTCAAAAATTCTATTTGATGGTATTGATATTTTAGTGTTTATAATGATTTGGAGTGTGGAATTGACAAATGACAATTGACAAATTATAGAAGAATAAAGAAAGTTAGCATGAATTGTATTTTCTGTTTGATTATCTTATTATTGTATTAGAAAAGAAAAGACTATTCACATTCATATTTTAGTGTTTACAATGCTTAGATGTGAATCTTCTGGTTGATTATCTGATTATTGTATTTTTCAAGTCACTGTAATCACATTTTAGTGTTTGGGCTACATGAATTGCCTCTAGTTATTTGATTATATCATTTGGGATAACATTTTATGAACAAAAAAAGTAAGTTACATCCTTTTTTATGTCCCTTTGCAGCAAATGCTTTGTAATATCTTCATAACATACAATAAATGACAAATTATAGAAGAGAAAAGAAAGATAGCAGAATTTAGTTTTAAGCACATTATGTTGATTGATATTGTTATCATCCTCAGGTGTTGATTTGAAGAAAATAAATGAATGTATTGATGACAAGAAGCAGACATTGACAACTTTGTTCTCAAGGTCGAGTAAGAAGCACAAGTATATATTAACATTTAATTGTAACAAAATTTTCTTTTTGTTTCACAATGGCTTTGAAATTTAAGCTCTTGAATTACATAACTCATGCCTTACTCTTTGATGATGAGTTTTCATGATGAAAAAAATTGATATTTATCATTAGAGATAATTCTTTTATTCTTTGAAACATAAAATGAATTTGTAGTGTACTCTAAGTTATAAGTATTATTAAGGTCCAAAGTTTTTGTTCCCTGTAATAAATTTGTCTGTAGTTAGTGTTTAATGTCTTACATAATCATTTCTGTGATGAAAACTGAATTTTTGTATATGATACCAACAGGTACACCTTTCAAAGTTTTTTGTTACTATAAAAATGGTACTTTTTGTAAAGATTTTTTGGTACAGTTCAAGTATATGTATATGTGTAGATAACAGGTCAAACTTTTTGGTACAGTTCATAATTGTATGTAGTATATGCAGGTATATTTTTTAGCAAACTATTCAAACCATGTTTTCTGATTTTATCACTACAATATGGTGGTTCTTGAACAAACTTGGGGTCTTGCAATTCTGTTGCAATTTTGTTATATGTAGTTCTTTTAGTATATTGTGATTTAATAATCAATATTTTCTGGATACTAAATACTTGATTGTGATTGAGAAACTAAAAGTAGTTTGTTTGACAAACATAGTCAAAGTATTGCCACTTATTGAAAGTTATTGTTGCATGTACAATAATGAATATTTTAGTTATTTATATTTTAATTTTTGGACCCAAAATACAGATCATGAAGTATGTATGTATGCATGCATGCATGTATGTAGTAATTGCAGGTCTCCTATGTAGTATGTATGTATGCAGTCTTTGCAGGTCTTTGTTTTTATTTTTGTTTGACGGTATGTATGTATGCAGTAATTGCAGGTCTATTTGCTATGTATGCAGTAATTGCAGTAATGACGTATTGACGTGTTAAAATATGGTATTTTTATATTCATAATGAACCACATTTGACCAATTTTTATACTTTGTTGCTTCTCATATGGTATTTGTTAGAATGTGTCTTTGATTTTTTTTGTTATTAGTTGTATGCAATTGCATATATGTAAGTATGGTTCAGCACAATTTTGTTTTTAAGAACAATTTTATGGTTCAACATTGCTTTGGTATTTTTTTGTCACCTGCATGAGTTTCTTTACACGGTTTAAAATTGTTTCAGATTTTAAAATTGGCCCATCTCAGTCAAAGTCTAGATTGATGCTACACTAATATGTTATGTGGATTATGCATAATTTACATTTAAGTTGAATAATTTGTCATAAGAACATAAACTAACAAGAATAGGAATTATATTTTTGGTCTACATCATTTATGTATTCTGTTATTTAGTTTTTCTTTGATTTTCCTCTCTTACACAAAAAGCTCAAGTTCAAGTCTTAGATTATCAAATTTTTGGTGATTTTTATATTTATATGATTTTAGTACATTAATGAATTCTAAAACAGTAATTTTTGAGTTTTTTAATGTGTTTGTTTGTAGGTCCTCTACTATTGGTTTGTTTGTGTGTCTCTTCCACATTGACACTTGACCCCAATTTAAAGGTTTCCCCTGTGTTTTTTCTTTCTGAAGTTAAAAATATCAAAAGATTACACTTGATTAGAGAATTATTTCTTTTGTTCATATCATTCTTGATATTGATGTACTATATTTTTCTATATAACTTTCAATAAAATTGTGTGATAGCCAAGAGCTTATTAACAGGATCTAATTAACCCGAAAAGAACAATTATGATCCACAAACCACAGGAGCTACAGCCACACCACACCAGCGATTTGTAGGGCTTTCCAATTGAAGCCTCGATACAGCCTCACCACGAGAACTACCAATTGGTTTCCAAGATCACCTTCTAACTTAAGCCACAAATTAGAATAGCAATGGAAAAGACTCAATCCAGATTTGGAACGAGTAGTGTAAAGGAATCAAATCTGTGTTTTCATTCCTTCATCTTTGATTACATACGATTGGAAATCAAAAATCCAAAAAAAAAAGCTACCCACGTTCATGAAATAGAAATAACTGACATGCATAAAACAAAATAAATTAAAATAATTAAAATTGAAAATGCAACGTGGAATAAAAATAGCCGGCAACGGGTCTTCAGTCTTCATTCTTGAATTGCTTGAATTGGATAGGTGGATTTAACTAAACTAACCCACGTGAGACCCACATGACTTGTATCTTCCTCAGGCTGGTTGTGGGGCACACCCACAAAAGGAGCCGCAATCGGATCAATTGGTGTTTGCCTATCATCCTCTCCATCTTCAAAAAAGTTTGTCCTCAAACTTGGAATTGGATCATCAGGATCATAATAAGGTTCCAGATCAATAACATTAAATGTGGTTGCATCTTTAGGAGTACCTGGTAAACTAACCTTGTAGGCATTATCATTAACTTTAGATAAAATACGAAAAGGACCATCTGAACGGGGACTGAGTTTGGAATTGTGCTTTGCTGAAAAACGGTCTTTACGAAAATGAACCCAGACAAGATCACCAGGTTGGAAGAGGATGTGCTTGCGACCCTTATCACGACGATATTTAAGTAATTCATTGGACTTGGTAATCTTATCAAACACCTGTTGATGCAACGTCTTGATATCAAAGGCACGATCACTTGCAGCTTGGCTGAATTTAGAACTGGTGTCAAGAATAGCCAAATCCAGTGGAGTAGCTGGATTTATACCATAGACAACCATGAAAGGGCTGAGACCGGTAGTCTTGTTAGGAGCACGGTTATACGCAAATTCAGCTTGAGGAAGTAAATCCTCCCATTGTTTCAGATTTTTTGTAACCAAGGAACACAGCAGAGAGCCGAGAGTTCGATTAGTAACCTCGGTCTGACCGTCGGTTTGGGGATGGCTTGTGGTGCTGAATTTAAGTTTGGTTCCCAGTTTGCGCCAAAGTGTAAGCCAAAAATGACTTAAAAATTTAACATCACGGTCACTTACCATGGTGCGAGGAACCCCATGCAAACGTACAATCTCCTTAAAGTATAGGTTAGCCACTTGAACAGCATCATAAGTCGTGTGGCAGGCAATGAAATGAGCCATCTTTGAAAATCGGTCGACAACCACCATAATAGAGTCTTTCTGACGTTGGGTTCTGGGTAAACCAATGATGAAATCAAGACTAATGTCCTCCCAAGGAGCACGAGGCACCGGTATTGGCATGTACAAGCCGTGAGGAAAAGAATGACCTTTAGCCCGATGACAAGGTAAGCAACGTCGCACCAGATGTTCCACATCCCTAGCCATTTTTGGCCAAAAGAATTGACTATGCATCAGTGCAAAAGTCTTATCAATTCCCAGATGACCGGCCAAACCACCTTCATGAGTTTCTTTCATCAACAGAGTGCGTACACTATGTTGAGGGATACATAGACGATGGAGCTTAAAAAGAAACCCATTGAAGACATGAAAGGTGTTCACTGGCTGATTGAGACACTTTTGAAAAATATCCTTAAAATCAGGATCAGAAGAATAAACATCCTTAAGAGCATCAAGGCCAACAACAGTAGGGTGTAAGGATGTGAGCAAGGAATACTTACGAGATAAGGCATCGGCTCCCTTATTTAATTTTCCCGATTTATGCTTGATAGTAAAAGTAAAAGCCTGTAAAAACTCCACCCATTTAGCATGTCGGGGCTGTAGTTTGTGTTGACCTTGTATATACTTGAGAGCCTCGTGGTCTGAATGAAGGATGAATTCTTTGGAAATGAGATAATGGTGACAATGGTCAAGTGCTCGTACAATAGCATAAAACTCCTTATCATAAGTAGAATAACGTCGCTTTGCTTCATTAAATTTTTCACTAAAATATGACAAGGGGCGTCCTAACTGTAATAGGACAGCACCAATTCCCACACCTGAAGCATCACATTCGACTTCAAAAACTTCTTCAAAACATGGTAATGCTAGCACCGGAGTGGAAGAAAGTTGTCTTTTAAGTTCATCAAAGGCGTATTGAGCCTGTGCATTCCAAGCAAACTGCTTGCTCTTAGTTAACTCAGTCATGAGAGCAACAAGAGTGCTGAAATTCTTGACAAATCGTCGATAAAAGGAGGCTAACCCATGGAAGCTACGAACTTGCTAAATGGATTGAGGAATGGGCCAATCTCGAATAGCCTGAACTTTCTTATCATCAACCTGTATACCCTCAGCAGACACCAAATAACCAAGAAAGGTAACCTATGGTGTAAAGAATTCACATTTTTCAAGATTCCCATTTAGTTTTTCACGATCAAGAACCTCAAACAGCTGTAAGAGGTACGACTAATGTTCTTCCTCGGTCTTGCTGAAAACTAAGATGTCATCGAAGTAGACAACCGCAAATCTGCCCAGAAATGATTTCAGGATGTGGTTCATCAATCGCATGAAGGTACTGGGCGCATTTGATAAACCGAATGGCATAACGAGCCATTCATACAAGCCTTCCTTAGTCTTGAAGGCAGTCTTCCACTCATCACCTTCATAAATTCGAATTTGGTGGTAGCCACTACGAAGATCAACTTTAGAAAATACGGTGGCTCCATGTAGTTCATCCAAAAGATCATTCAACCGAGGAATTGGGAATCTGTACTTAACCGTGATTTTATTGATAGAGCGGCTATCCATACACATCCACCATTCACCATTCTTCTTTGGAACAAGGATAGTAGGTACGGCACATGGGCTGAGAGACTCACGAATGAGACCCTTTTGAAGAAGTTCTTCAACCTGTCTTTGCAGCTCTTTTGTCTCTTGGGGATTAGTTCGATAGGCAGGTTTGTTTGGTAATATGGAGCCTGGAACAAGGTCAATTTTATGTTGGATAGTACGCAAAGGGGGTAGGCCAGAAGGAATGGTTTTGGGAAAGACGTGGCTAAAAGTTTGGAGCAAAGGTTGGATTTTTGGATGGGGTTCAGGTGGTGGGTGGTCTTCATATTCCTCGAGGCCTATAAGAATAAGATCTCGGAAGAAGGTAAACTCAGAATGAGCAGCTTTCAGCAAAGTACTTAGAGTATGAGGAGGTGTCGAAGAAGGTTTGGCTGGAGGAAGAGGGGTTAGGACTATGCGGCGGTTGTTGAAAGTGAAAGCGTAGGTGTTTTGGTAACCATCATGTATCACCCTGCGATCAAACAGCCACGGGCGACCCAAAAGGATATGGCATGCATCCATAGGAATCACATCACACCAAATGTTGTCCTCATAAGATTTACCAATACTTAATTTTAACAGGATTCGATGAGAGACATGTATGCCTTTACCTTGGTTGAGCCACTGTATAACATACGGGGAAGGGTGAGGGGTAGTTGTTAGGTTCAACTTGGACACCAAAGTTTGGGATGCAACATTAGTGCAACTGCCACCGTCTACAATAACAATACACACCCTTTGTGCGATGGTACACCTGGTATGAAAGATAGCCTCACGTTGCAGGTTGTCATCACGGTCAATCGTGTTGCTGAGCATGCGTCGAACGACTAAACTTTGACCTTCATCAGGACCAATGAGTTCCTCCACAACAGTTTCAGAAGAGTCAGCAGTAGCATCGGAGGGTTCAACCAGAAAGGAATTGTCTGTGCCTTCGAATTCAGCTAAGGTAACCATCTTTTTATTTGGGCATTCAGAGGCAATATGACCCAACCCTTGGCAGCGGAAACATCTTCTAGGAGCACGGTGGGGGTTAGTTGGAGTATCTGGTGTATAGGAAGGTTTAACCGGGGAAGTTGACTTGGTCGGATTAACTGATTTTGGGATGGAGCGATTAACATCCATCTTGCCTTTGAGTCGGTACTGGTTATCCACTTTATGAGCCAAGATTGTAAGTTCCTCCAAAGTGGAATGAGGGTATAATTCAACAACGTTAGCAATACGAGAATCCAAACCTCCCAAATATCGAACCAATGTCTGCGGATCATCCTCTGGAAGATCACACTTCATAATCAAGTACTCAAACTCACGGGAATACTCTTCAGCAGTACGTTGATTCTATTTGAGGTTATGGAGTTGAGTTAAACTGGCTTGGATATAGTAAGAAGGTAGGAACTTCTGTTTCATAAGGCGCTTCATCTTCACCCATTCAGTCACCTTTGGTTTTCCGGCCCGATCGCGTTTGGCACATGTATTTGCCCACCAAGTGGAAGCATACTTACGTAATTTCATTGCTGCAATCTTAACCTTGTTTTCTTCAGAGGTATCTTTGTAATCGAAAGCGCATTCCACGGTCCGCAACCAGTCGACAAACTCATCAGGATCAAGTCTTCCATCAAACTCGGGAATTTCGATCTTAATATCATTAGAATACCATTTCCCCGTTCTGGGCTAATTGACTCCAGACCCTCCAGATTCATGTTCATGATCACCGCGACGGTTAAACGACAGTTCATGAATCTGATCCTGCATTGTGCGCAATTGATCAGCCATAGCGCGTTTCTCAGCCTCGAGACTTTCGATAGCTTTCTCCAAATCAGTAGAACTTCGGGTATCCATAATCTCTGATACCAAATGATAGCCAAGAGCTTATTAACAGGATCTAATTAACCCAAAAAGAACAATTATGATCCACAAACCACAGGGGCTACAGCCACACCACACCAGCGATTTGTAGGGCTTTCCAATTGAAGCCTCGATACAGCCTCACCACGAGAACTACCAATTGGTTTCCAAGATCACCTTCTAACTTAAGCCACAAATTAGAATAGCAATGGAAAAGACTCAATCCAGATTTGGAACGAGTAGTGTAAAGGAATCAAATCTGTGTTTTCATTCCTTCATCTTTGATTACATACGATTGGAAAACAAAAATCCAAAAAAAAAACTACACACGTTCATGAAATAGAAATAACTGACATGCATAAAACAAAATAAATTAAAATAATTAAAATTGAAAATGCAACGTGGAATAAAAATAGCCGGCAACGGGTCTTCATTCTTGAATTGCTTGAATTGGATCGGTGGATTTAACTAAACTAACCCACGTGAGACCCACATGACTTGTATCTTCCTCAGGCTGGTTGTGGGGCACACCCACAAAAGGAGCCGCAATCGGATCAATTGGTGTTTGCCTATCATTGTGGATTGTAAATTGCAAGTAAAATTGATTTATTCCCATTTGACTAGCACATATGTTCATCAGTTTAGTGTGTGTTAATCCTCCTCTGCAAATGTCATTAGAACTGTTACTTTTGGAGTTTTAGAGATATGGTTCACTACAGTAGTGGAGCTTGAGTGTTTTATAAGGGGTGGAAATTTATGGGACCAGAATATATGTTAGTTTTTTGAAGCGAATGGGGGAATCATTATATTTAACTAAAAGTAGCCTTTCGGCCAAAAAAATGAACACTACGGACGGTAAAAGAGGGGAGGCGATGATATTGAAGCGATGCCCCTGGTTCAAATGAATTTAGTTTTTTCATGGATTTTTTGTTATTTTTACTACTTTTTGATGACAAGTCATAGAATGGTTACTGATTCTTTAGTAAAACTAAGATGATTTAGTTCATTGTTTCTTCTCTATTTTTCAATATTGCAATCATGTTCCTTTTGCTGTCATGATCATTAGATACATCTATTTAATCCTAGAGACGACAAGTAGGTAAATATGAAATTTGATTATACAATGTGAGAGCAAAAAATAAGCAAATTAGTTCCATTGGCGTGAGAATAGACTCGGTTCGATTGGCGTAAGAATAGAATCACCTAACACCTACTGCTTTTTAAAGCAAGTAGGTATAATCATACGATGCCCATATTGAACCGAAGCACAATCCCTTGTCATGCCTTTGTTTTTAACATGATGCTACCAGGGCCTCCCTAGGGCCATAACAGTGCCATTAGGCAGCCACCTGTGGGCCACATTGGTGCCTCCACTATGCTGGTTCAGTGTCAAGTCCGTGTCTTTGCATGTCACAGCAGCCCCCTATGCCCAGCAGTACATGGCAGCCACACACCAAGGCTCTGTCAGGTCCACCATAGGCCACCAAGCATCCCACAAGCCCAAGTAATACCATCCATATAAAGAAATGGGCGCATGACAGATTCTCCTTTCCACCCCAAAGGAGCAGGCCACATAGCACTACCAGTAGACCACCTGTGTAATTTACTCCAATTGCATTTAAAGGATATCTCGAAACAATTTGACCATACTAAGTTTATTGCTCGGGCTCATCAGGGCTCGTCAACGGTCATGGATGGTTTCAACTGGAGACATGTATTTACTAGAATTTTAGCTCCTTTTTAGGTTCTCTTCAACAACGATTTTGGTGAAACTTTTTTTTATATATTTTGAATTCTTTGAGAGGATCAAACAGTGGTCAATATCTTTAGTGTTCTAAATTAATGTTATAGGTGTGGGAATATGGCATCAATCTTGGAGGTGGATGATTGCAAGGGGCACACATTTATCCAGGTTTTACCTTCTTGTACAAATTATGAAAGTGATACATTTAGAGGTGATAAAGATGGGTGGACTCGGGAGTTAATACAATAATTTTTTTAAGCTTTTAGTTTTTGTTTTATGTTAATACATTAGTTATGGTTACTGAACAAAATTATTATAAATTTATAATAACAATCTAAGTCTCTGCATAAAAATGAATATGAGCCTAGAATGCCTTATGCACTTTAAAATAAACTTTGGTCAACTTTTAAACCCTTCTAAATCTTTTTTATTTGACCATAAAACACAGCCCAAAGTGTAGAAGTTCAAATTGCTGCTTCTATTAACAAAAATGTGTATCTGTGTGTATACTACGTTAAAACATCGTAAACAGGTTAAATCACTAAAGCTTAATAAAATAGACAATTTATTTAGTTACAATTCATTTTAATGTAAATGAAATTGAAGCTTTTCAAAAATGACCCATTTATACCCAAACAGATTTTGCATAAAACTATGTGTCCTGAGCCGTTAACCAACCCGAACCAGCAACCCATTTTGCGAGACTTAGTTTTTGTCATATGTTTTTTGCTGGCATATAAACACATGTTTTACACAAATACAAAGAAAAAAAAGAGTACAACTGATTTCAGATCATGGAAGGTAGATATATTACTTTTACTCCCAGGTTGCCTCTTACCTTTTTTTTTGTGCTTAGTTATTTGTGATTTGTTATTTGAGATCATCAGACAAACTAACTAACTAATTGGTTGTTTTCATAAGAAGAATATGGTTAGTACTCTAATTTACGTGGCACCTGAAGTATTACGAAATGAGGCTCATACTAAAAAATTAGATGTATACAGTTTCGGAATAACAATCAAGCAAGAACCCTATGACCATGTAACTCACCTTTTATAACATATAATACAATTATTTTCCACAAAGATACTTTTACCTCTTTTCAATTGTTATGTTGATTATTTCTTTTTATATGAAGTTGTATACTCTTGAAAAAATAAAAATACAAATTGTCATTCATCTTACAGCAACATAAGGTAAAGGTTCATGAGAAGAATTTGTAGTGTGAGTAATAGCTCCAAGCATAAAGAATGACATATCATGTTTGTGTTATGCATTGATCTTCATGATTTAAACATATTAGGTTCCTTTTGTATGTAAACTTAATGCATTGATCTTCATGATTTAAACATATCAGGTTCCTTTTGTATGTAAACTTATCAAGTTCCTTTTATGTGTCAAACTTATCTTTTGTAGGAAGAATTATTATAATTAAATGTTGCATTTTAAATATTACATTTTGCCTTTCTGCACTTTTTAAACCTTTTTTTTCATGAAGGGGGTGATGTGACACATCATATGCAGACATCTCAAGATAGATCAGTATCACGCATTCCACCAGCGGTTGCTTGGATTGTTCAATTCTTGAAGACAGAAGGTTTTTGACATGTTACTAGAAAGTGGAGGTGGTTTTCTTTTAGCATGAGGTATAGGTTGGTCAGCCAGGACAACATCAAGCATGATGGGAATGGAAGTTGTAGCTGGTGGCATCATCTAGGTCCATGTATCTCAACATTACTCCACGCTATGCAGCCATTGCATATTCTTCTCCAAATTGTAGACACTTGTTCCCTATTGTTGCAAAGCAATGTTTTGAAAACCGGACCGGTCCGGTTAGGGGTTCTGGACCGTTTTTGGGTGAACTGGCCGGTCGAACCGGCGAACCGGTGGTTGAACCGTTTTTTTATATTTTTATATTTTTTTTTGATTTATATATATATATAATGTATATAAAATCATCCGGTTCTTAAATCCGGTTCGACCGGTCGGACCTCTGACCAGTAAGGAGACCGGTTCGACGTCCGGTCCGGTTATGAAAACATTGGTTGCAATGAACAAGTTTTAGAGAATATATGAAAACCTTAAACTTCCAAAACTTTAATTAATTAAAAGCCTCAAACTTTTGAGATATTTGATTTTGATATAGCAATTGAAATTTATAAATACTATAAAGTTGACTTTTTTTTACCTCCTCAAGATCTGTGATTATATTGTTTTAAATATGAATTCAATTTGATACATGAATTCTAAATTGTGTTTTTGCTATAGAAGTACCGATTTTTGTATGTGTATAAAAGACATCTATTTTTGTCAACGACTATGGTATTTCTCACATTAATGAATCAAAGATTGTTAGAATATCTTTCTTTACATCTGAAATAGGTAAGGGATTATTAAAATTAAGTATGCCAATACAACGAATAAGAATATTGACACTTTTGGGATTTGTAGGGCTCAGTATTTTGATTTCATTTCTTTAAATTTGTCATTTTTTTTTAATTTTTTGTAGTGATTTTTTTGTTGGTTAGATCCAGATGATAAACTTACAATAGAGTGCTGAAAGGCAACAATTTTTCCAAAAGCATGTGTTGTTTCTAATCTTATGAGTTCTTCTATGGATTCCTTTTTTTCTTTCTCCATTTTACTCGATTTTTTGTAAATTTCTTCAACATTTGGTAATCTGATTAAGAAATTTTAGCATCTTGCATTGCAAAATTTATATGCTTATCAATTCTAGGATTATAGTTTTTTATCACAATTAATTAGATGTTTGATAACCATAATGACCATCAAGTTGTGGCAAAAAGCAAACATTTATAGGGATTGTTCATAATGTTTGGTTGGAAAGAAGTATAGATATCGTTATTTGGGTTTTGGGTATATATGAATGCTGAGTTCTAATTTTGTCCTTTGAGACTATAATATCACAAGGGATTGGTCAACTAATAGAAAACAAGTATCACATGGGGGGAGGGATCTCACGCGAAAATACCAAGGTGTTGGTGCATCCTGCTAAGGACTTTGGACAAGACAGTGTTTACACATCCAATGTTGTTTTTCGTGAAGTGTTGCACGATGAATGAAATGCATGTGTTATTAAAGGTAATTTACTAATAATTTTTGATAATATTATACTATTTATTTATAATATATTGATTTATTCATTTCCCTCCTTAAATAAATTAGGGTTATGCTTTGGATGGAATGAAGAAAAAGTTGAAAGAAATGGCTTGTGTGTTTGGTTTTCTTTTTTACAAGTTCATAGTGTCTATAACTATCTTTATTTATTCATGTATTTTAATTTAGTGTAGTTTTGTAAAAGTTATGGCATAAATATTCCACACCGACCTTCATACATAAAAATACGAACACTGTCTATTTCTCGAAACAGTGATAAATTAGTAAAATACGAACATCGTGTTGCAAATCGTTTCCGCCGTCGCATCGCGCGGGTTTCTAACTATGTATACTCCTTTATAATGTATATTGGTGAGATAAAAATCCAAGGTCTTAAATTAAGAAAAATACAAGTAAATAAGCTTGTGGTACAAACAATAATAGCTTAAAATCACACCCATATTCCAGTCGTTCCTCTTTTCTTTAAGTTTGTTTGCCTTTTGCTTTCTTCTCCCCTAGACAATGTATACCATTCTTCGCATACATTATCCCAACCAGGTATTCAGGTAATGATTTGGTCAAGAGTTGTACGTACTTTTAGCTTGTGGTACAACTCATACATCTATCTGACCATGTTATTTCCAACAAACAACTGAGCCTTTCTGAATTCAAAATTCAAACCACATCTATTCATGTACGAATAGCCTAAAGAAGACGTGTTGTGCTGGTGGTGCCTCCACCGCTCCTCCAGTTGAGCTATGGAACACTCCATTTGCTACGACAATTCTAGGGTTTTTACCCCTAGCCTAGGTATCATCTCTACATAAGAACACCACCACCAGCCACAACAGTGGTTGTGGTGACTTGGCGTTTTCATTCGTCTCCGACAAGGCAAGGGTCTCCGCTTTTAAATCCATATTTTTGGCAGAGAAAAACAACACCACGAGTGGAGGCATCTGGTGGTCTTAGCTCGGCACCTGATGGTAGAGTTTCTTCGTTTTGTTTTCACTGTAAATGCTTATTTATAATCTTGTGCTTTGATGTTTGTCTTATAACGTAGTTAGGGAGTCCTTATTTAGTGAACTTACCATCTGTTGATGTTTACCATCTTGATTTGTGTGTGGGTGTATTTTTAAAATAGAAGAAAATGCCTGGTAAAGGAGGAAAAGTGGGGAAGCTGCAATTGAAATGCATAACATGTGTTCTCTATTTCTTAGTTAATCAGTTCATGTGTTCATCTCTAAAGGTGATCAGCTAATCTGTTCATCGTACTCTTAAGGTAATCAGTTCATATGTTCATCTTTTTTATCTTAATTTGTGATTTTTTTATATCGGATCAATTTTTTTGTGAGTCTCATAGAGGTACTCTGAATTTCATGTTGAAGTTTGAATTATTTGTACTTTAAATCAATCTCATTTATTTTGTGAGTCTCATATAGGTTATATACAAAAAAATACCATACAGTGGCACATGAAAAGTGCCACAAAAAACTATAAAAGTGTCACTACTGGCTATTGTGGGAATGAGTGACACACAATAAAAGTGCCACTAGAAGCAGTGCCACTAAAGCCTTTCAGTGGCACTTTTTTGTGTGCCACTCATTTTTCCAACGATCTTTTATGACACTTTTATTTTTGCCAAAATATTAATTACAAAATATTTATGCTAATTTAGTGACACATTTTTCTTTTGTCATAAATTATAAAAAGGCTATTTTGAAACAAATTTCATGTCAATAAAAACTATTTATATTAAAAAACATTACTTTTGATAGCACATAAATCATTATCTTATATAGATTAATTAATCATTATATATTTAAAATATAAAGAAGAAAATAAACTGAAAACAAGCATATATAATTTTTATAATCATAATCTAAAGTGAAGTTCAATCCAAAACATATTTCAAACATTAGCAAAGATATACATAACAAGTTTTAAACAGATTTAAGATGTTTACAAAAAAGCCAAAACAATTGAATCATTTTTGTGAGTGATGAAATATCATCTGATTTTGTATGCATTTATGCACTTTCGTGTGCATGTATACTTATGTGAGTGATGAAATATCATCTGATTTTGTATGCATTTCTGTATGTATATATGTATGAAGTAGATTTTGTATGTATGTATGCATTTCTGTGTGTTATGTTTGTAGGTTTTCTAATTGAATCATTTTTGTAAATCTCGCATTGCTCTATTTCGTTGCTTTAATGTAGATCATTTGGTTTTTAATTTTTATTGTAATTTGTAAATCATAAGCCATCTCCTGCTTAGGCTTAGGCTATTGTTTTTGTTGGAAATTTTGGATAGCCATTGTACAGGTTTTTGGATGTATGGAAACATAATGAAATTGAATAGGTTGAAGTAAAACATATAAGGTCATTTTTTTATAGCTTTTTCTCCTTCCTATTACATTTAGTGTTCCTTTATTCACTATTGTCGGTGTCAAATTTTATTACTTTTATGATGTTTTAAATTATTATTTTGCATGAAATGTTCTATTTTTACTTTCATTTTTTTATCAGTTAAGTTTTTAATATACTGATTAGATTTAGTATTTTAGATTCCGCATTTGTTAGTTTGCTAAACAGAAATTTTAGTTATCTTGGTTTTAATTTAAGATTCAAATTTAAGATCCAGCTGTCACCTTATCTCCTGGTCTGCTCCAAATCTGCTATTGCAAGGAGAAGTGAGCTCGAATCTACCGATGAACAATTTTGTGGTTTATGTAGCAGAATATCATGTGGTACTTTCTATATTGAGTAGCAGTAGTAGTTTTCTTTCCACTCACTTTAAAAATATGTTGAAGAAAATTTTAAACCAAGTCCCAATAAAAGTCTGAAAAAGACTTATATTCATATGTGTTGAAATATTTTACTGTACAAAAATATCATGTGAGCATCTGTTCTGTAAGTCATGCCTGATTGAATTCTATGGTCAACCTGCATGCCCAACAATAACATGTTCAAAACCACTTACGCTGGGCTTTCAATGCAAATAATCTTGATCATGAAGTTCAGAAACCTAAATCATGTTTCAAAAAATTTAATTATATTGAAAATTACTTTTTTTAAACGAGTAATGCTGAATTTTTTTAAAAATATGGGGTAATAATTTGCATGTTTTATATTAACTTTTTAAAAGTAGGGTGTTACAATTAACAATTTGAAAATGTTCAACGCCCGTCGCATCGCGCGGGTTTCCTGCTAGTATATATATGTAAACTTGAATTTTTAAACCTTTCACCAATTCAGCTCATGTTAATATGTTATGTGTTCTCTCTTAGTTTTAAAGATGTGATACCGACTATGCGCTGATGAAAATTGAAACGGTTCAAGTCTTGGATCATAGAGAGAGTTTAGCAAAAACAAAATGCAAGAGAACACCGTTATAAAAATTGAAAATAATTAGACGACGGTCGGCAGTCAATAATAGACCAAGTGACGATCATGGGAAGATCCTTTACTTTTAAAAATCTCAATCAGTCATTTGAGTTTTCGAACGTTTCAAACTTGGTCATTTCTGTGTTAAGTTTGTTAAATTTTAATAGAATAAGAGTACATAAAATTTACAAACTTTACCCTTAATGAGCACAGTCCTTTAATTGTAACCAATATATTACATCAAACTAAGGAATCATGGATCATCCGATCGCAACGAATACTTGGCTGGATGTTCGAAATCACCACAAGCAGTTAGAACAGTTGCAAGTATATAATCATCCACCTCGATACCTTGGGCCTCCATTTGATACATGAGCTTCATAGCCTCCCTACACAACCCGTTTTTCGCATACCCAACAATCATTGCCTTCCAAGAAACCAAATTCTTTTCAGGCATGCTCTCAAAAACATCAATTGCATCCTCAACATACCCACATTTCGAATACATGTTTATCAATGCGCTACCCACATACACATTAGACATCGCGTGTGATTTGGTTGCTGATGAATGTATCAGTTTCCCATGCCAAATGTTCTCTAGTTTAGCGCACGCTTTCAAAGCGGATGAAAATGTGAACGGGTTTGGAACGACTCCTTCACCCACCATTTCTTTTAAAAACTCAAGAGCTTCGGACTCATGCCCTAAGCGTGCACACCCGGAGATCATAGCAGTCCAAGAAACCACATCTCTAAAAGTCATGTTTTGGAGCACATTATTCGCATATGAGTAGCATCCACATTTACAATATAACCATACAAGTGTGCTTGATATGTACATGTTGTCTTGAATGTGATTCTTCAGTATTTGCGCGTGTAATTCTTTGCCCGTATGTAACGCTTTGATAGTCCCACACGCGCGAATCATGCTCACCATTGTTAACTTGTTAACGAATATTTTCCGCCTTTTCATCACTCTGAAAAGATTAATGGCCTCTTCTCCATGATTGTTACGTGCATAACCGGCTATAATACAAGTCCATGTAACCATGTTTCTTCTTCTCATTCCATCAAACACAATCCTAGAATCTTCAATAACACCACATTTTGCATACATATCTACTAATGAAGTCCCAAGAAAAACATCATTTCTAAAGAGCTTTTTAACTATGGTTCCATGTAATTGCTTGCCAAATTTCAATGCTTTTTCTTCCCCACACGCTTTCAACATGCTGCAAGCTGTAAACTCGTTAGGTGCAAATCCATCCGACAACATGTTTGTAAACAACAAGAACACGTCTTTGGTTCTCCCATGTTGAGAACACGCGGTTATTATTGTAGTCCAACATACAACATCATATTCCCGCATCCTATCAAACACTCGAAATGCTTCGTCTAGGTGACCACATTGCGCGTAGAAATAAACGAGTGCACTTTCTACAATCAAATTACCAAAACTCCCTTTTAACACATAACCATGAAGTTGTTTCCCAAGCTCAAAATCTACTCTCTCACTACACAAATTTAAAAGACAAACCAAAGTTTTTGAATTTGCCTGAATCCCGCACTCAACAAAATCCATAAACAACCTCAAACACTCTTCTTCAAACCCGTATTTCAAATACCCACCGAGCATAGCTGTCCAAGAAACAACATTTCTCTCAAGCATTTGATCGAACACCTTGCGTGCATCCGTCAAACGCCCAATTTTCACATACATGCTAATCAAATTGTTATCAAGAAACAATTTTGAATTTCCACAATACTTTGCAACAACAACATGTAACCTTTTAATATCTTTGATTGAAGTACAAGTACGAAACAAATTATCAAGGGTTGTGTCCTCAAAAGCATTACTTCTATTAAACTTATCCGAACAAGAGGGGATTTTATCATCTGGGTATGTCTGATAATCATCATAATTTGCTGAAAAACACCGAAAACCATGATCTTCGTGTGCACTAAAGGTGTTTATAGGTTTCTTTAAGGGTTTATGGGTGTGGTTTAAAGACGTGTGAGTATGAATATCAATGAATGGTGGTGGTGATTGAAAACAGAGATTCGAAGAAATTAATGTTATCGTTGGTAGCATTTTTGGGATGATGATCCGAAAATGGGATTCTTCCTCAAATGTTTCAGATAGAATCTCTGGTTCTTATAATTCGTTGCAGCTACAAAAATGGTTAAAATAAAATTCTGTAACTTCCCTTCGATTTTAAGCTTAAAATTACAAAATAAAATAAACTTTTTTATCAATCAAAAGTAAGAGACATTACCTCTATGAAGTAGTCTAGCCAAAATAAATACAAATTTGTTTATATAAAAAAAATTATCTATTTTTTACTGATTTTTTTTTACTTTTTTTACTTAATTTATGGATGGATATATGTTTATTTTTACTTTATTTACCGTACAAAAACAAAATACATAAATCTATTAAATAATAATATATGCTTAAGTAATTTTTTTTGATACAAGCTCTAGAATTACTATCTAGTATAATCTATAAAAGAATATAGGTAGTAAATTACTCATTTAATATCAACTATGGTTTTACCCGTCATGTTGCGGCTGTAACCCCACATTTAATAGGATAAAAACAAAACATCAAATATCAAAACTCAGATAAAAAAAGGTCGTCACTCTATTGTAAAAACATAAATTATAAAACACAAAAGTTTAAAAAAGATAAAAAATAAAAGGTGAGCTGCAAATAATCAAAAGCTTGTGTCTCACAAAAAAAAGTTGAGTCATGTTGTCTTAATGCGGTGACAGTCAATCCAACCTAAAACAATAAATCGAACAATCGCAAAAGTTTTTTTTAAAAAAAATTACATTTTATTATTATTATTATTATTATTATCATTTAATTAATTATACATATTATACATTTTATCACGAATATCATAACATGTAATTACCACGGCTAAAAATCACGCCCAAACCGCTTAGAAGTTATCACAAATCGAGACTAAAAGTCGCATCCGAAAACAATGTCAAAAAACCATCACAAACAGTGGCTAAAATCTTGCTTAAAATACTAAAAAATTATCACAAAACGCGATTAAAACTTTTAAAATTAAATATTTGATACAAATAAACGATATTGTACTGACGTATTATACTCCTGTGAATAACGCGGAAAATTTACGCGACCATTTGGGTTCGAAATTTATATAAATGTTCTTGAGGTATTTGTGATCAAATTAATATAACCATGATTATTATCCGATAATGTAAATATGTTTTAAAATCATCTGAATATTAAAAATATGTGAGTAAAATGAAAGAGACATTTAAAAATAAAAGTTTAAAGTGTAAGGTCCAAAATGAAAATTAGAAAGTAATTCATATTTCTAAAGCTTAGAATTGAAGAATCTTTCAGCACTGAAGAATCGTATTTGTTGCCTCATTCAATAAACAAATATTTTTACTATTCACTCATCATGACATTTGAAAAATGTATAGATACTAATAGTAAAGTAATTATAAATAAGCATAAAATGCCTTTAATGTGTGTCTTTTAGGGTTTTTTTTTCAATTCATTTTTTGATATATATTTTTAGAAGATAAAAGAAATAAAATAAGAGGTTTGACCCAAAGGTCTCATGCCTTTTTTCGAAAGGTCAACGCATATATTCTAAATTTGATCACATGAATAAACCTAACAAGCCATAGACAGCGCTTGATCCGATACACTCACCATTTTAAAGGAAACTCATCGTCTGAAGACCCACTGTTGTAAAACATTTGGCTCACATAAAATATATTGTTACAATTGAGACTAAAATCCGTAACATTCACATTAGATGGCTATGAGGTTCTCTCAAACTAATTAATATAGGGTTCATTGACATCGATATACCTATCTAAGGCTTTGCTTTTCATTCCAACCAAGTTAAACTTTGTTTTCCATTCCACGCAACTTGGACTCATTCATGGTACGTCTTTTCTTTTTTGTTTCTTTCTCATTTTTTTTTTGGCATGTTTTATTTTTATTTGGATTTTTTATCGACGTGCTTATGACACCGCATGCACTTTTATAGTAGTCGGTTACACGATCACATGCCAGTCAGCAGCAACATGCGATCGCAAGCTATTTTATTCTTTATAAGAAGCTACATTGAAATTTAATTATCAAATATTTATATGTTATTGGGTGTTTAATCTCATGATATATGAATTTTACAGCTCCCTTTTCCAGTAACGGCCCAGTACTCTTAGATCAAGAAATTACGTTTGCTTAAGGCAATAGAAGCCCACTAAGCAAACGTAATACCCCTATTAGGTTAGAGACTGTTTGTTTGGGTCTGAATAGATCTAAACCTTAATGGTTTAGATTCAGACCGTTTATTTCGTGCAAAAAAACACACGTCTGAATGGGATAAAAAGTCTGAATGGGGTGAAGGGGGAGAGTTGCACATCTGAATGGGGGGAAGTCGGCCGACTGATTGACATTGCGACGGAGGCTGCGACAGAGGTGGATGGTGCGACGGAGATTGACCACTGCTTTCTTTGCTATAATTTCGATCGGAGGTGGATGGTGCGGCGACGACGAGAACCTCCGGCATGTGCGGCGATGACGGAAGACTCCGGCCGGTGCGGCGACGGGAGCTCCGGCTTGGGGCTGCGCCAGGGAAGAACGACGACTGCTTTCTTTGACTTACGGTATTAGTCAAACTGTTCTAACTATTTCAACCTAAAGTAATATCTTCTATCAATGCAGTCCTTATAGTTTAAACAACTAACGGTTTTGACCAACAAACTATAGTTGTTTTAAGCATATTGTAAGACACTTACATGCAAAGTTCTAAAATGTATAAAAATTTTGTGTAATATCATAGAAAACAATCAACACATTAACATATAATATTGTAAAGCATGGTCGGCTCAATCATTTTTGGGGTCTTAAGCGAAATAAAAATCTGGGGCCATTTACTAACGGTTACGTTAAATATTGTTCGCAGTTTATTCGGAATTGAGACCGACAATAATAAGCTAAAAGTTTATATATGATGGATTTAAAATTTTTTGTTTATATTTATATGTAAAAATGTTTAGATTAAATTTACTTTTCTAGTTTTTAAACGCAAATTCTTTAAATCAATTTTTTTAAAAAGCATTTTTCAGTTGAATATTATAAAAAGCTTTTAGGTGTGACTTTGTTTTATCTTCTATTTTTTCAAAGCCCACAAGCTAAGAAAAAAACCCACAAACTGAATAACAACTATACATATGAAAAAATTCTAAAAAATTTGTTTGGTGGTTTGGCCCATTAGACCGGCCATGATTGTAAGACACTTGCATGCAAAGTTCTAAAATGTACAAAAACTAGAAAAAAAAGTTACATCATATTTAAATCAAATCAATCACCTCATACTCACATGATTTTTACTCATACATATTTATTCAATATTTTTTAATATTAAAAAAAAAATACAAAAAGTGTTGTTATTCGTATACTGGGGTACCAATATCCATACCCTACTTCTATTGTGCTATTTTGTACTTTAAAGTTTAACTAATGTAGGCTTTATATCCTATATCGTTGAATGTAAATATATCAAGTTTTTTTACTCTATTTGACTTCTTCAAAATAACTTGTTGGTCATAACGTTATAAGACCATGTGTAATGGCAGGTAATTGGGGCGTGAGAGCCGGTCACGCCCCAATGACGTCCTCCTCCTACTACATAGGAGCGTGACCGAGGCAGGCGCGAAGAGCATCACGGGGTGAAGGAATAAGAAGACGGGGGGGGGGGGGGGTAAGGGGGTGATGGGAGTCATGATGTGGAGTGATAAGGAGGTGATGATATTGGTTGTTTATGTGGCGCCTACGTTGAGTGATAAGTATGCACCACTACACATGGCCTAATAGTTCAAAACACTCGTTGGTGCATGAATTTTATATGCAAGTGAATGTTGTACACGTAATTTTAGCCTTTTACCCACAACTCATAATTATAGGGTTTGTATCCTGTGAAAGCCCGATCTTAAAAATAAAACCTTTAAACCCTATGTGAGTCATTGATTTTGATTCTTGAAAATAAGTATGTGGTCAACATTAACCCACATTAAAAATGATTTGTTTATTCAAAACTCAATTTTTTATTCAGGTTTAATTTGGACCACATATTTATTTTCAAGATTCCAAATCAATGGCTCACAAAGGTTTTAAAGGTTTTCTCTTTAAGATTGAGTTTTTATAGGATTCAATCATATATATATATATATATATATATATATATATAAATACTAGTCGGAAACCCACTATTAGTTTTTATCAATCCTCCCATGATATATTGCATAACATGTCTACTAATTTTCATACTATGAACAATTGTCGTGTGTCAAAAGAGAGAAAAAAGATGATGCAAGTCAAAAACCCATCTATGTCATGTTTCTAAATTTAGTTAAAAAGTTTAATTTGAAAATTCTTGCCTAAAGTAGCGTATCAAATTTGTACAATTCGAATCAATAGAAGTCAAAATCAAGATTAAAAAACAAATTCACGCCCCAAATTGTCAAAATGAAAACAAAGATGAAAAACATGAAATGATATTGATGAAAGCATAAATTGTTCGAACATTACTTGAAATAAACCCTAGCTTGTACGATCATCATCGATTCATAACCAAAAAAAATTCCTTAAACCCCATAGACATCCAACCATGAAGCAAACTCTCCATTGGTGCACTTATTTGAACCCATCTTTCCTTTGACTTTTCAATTCTTCACCATTTGT
The DNA here is from genome assembly GCA_009363875.1 of Mikania micrantha. Lineage (NCBI taxonomy): Eukaryota > Viridiplantae > Streptophyta > Magnoliopsida > Asterales > Asteraceae > Mikania > Mikania micrantha. Next base: position 56,507,279 of record CM018682.1, on the reverse strand, counting down.
GGCATGTCTCACCAAAGCTCACTGCTAATAACCGACCCATATTAAGACATCAGCAAAGCACACACATATCTCAAGTTCATTAGCAATAAAACATTAAAATGAAAATCAATAAAAATAATAAAAAACAAATTATATGAAAAGAAAATTTGTTGAAATCTTTGATCTCCAACCTGCCATGAGCTTGTCTAGCTGCAAGCTGGTAGATCAATCTGGTGACGTGCCTGGTACCGAACTCCAAAGACTCCATTCGAGCGAGCTACAAACCAGTTCATGTGAAGAAAATGGATGGGTAAAGGGTTGTTGTAATATCTGTGCCGGAATCGTTACCGGAACAATAAGTCGCACAGTAAATTGCACAGTAACTCAAGTACAAACTACGTGAACTATGTATATACTATTGACACATGATGCTAAACACTAAACTATTATGCTATTGTTCTGAAATCTAACTTAAACACATCAGACAACACTGAACAGGTACACACATGTTTGATTTGATACTATTAGGTTTAAACGTATGTGAGGATAAACAGAACAAAATCATAACAGTTGTTGTTACAGAATGCTAAACCGACGAATTATTCGTATAGGTGACGATCTATACGAATAGATCTAAAAGTTTAACGATCTGAAATGATGACTGAAGAATAGAAAACAAAATCAGAAAGTGAAACGTACGATCGTGTTCGTACAGTTAGCGCTCTGTACAAAAACGCGCGTAAGTGACGTTTTTCTGACAAAACGAAAACGAAAACGAAAACGATACGAACGATAATAATTTAAGGAAATATAATAATTCCTGTTTTACTATTTTGAAACTCATCAGAAATGAATTTAAAAGAAACTCTTCTAATTAAAATACGTAGAATACGCGAACAACTAACGAAACGCGCATTTTAATAAATTTCGATAAGTAATTCAAGAAATATGATATTTAAAATATTTACTAGAAATAACCACCTTTCAAAACATTCGAAAATAAATTCTTCTAATTAAAAGAAGAAGCCATCACTTATGGAGAATTACCACATGGACTTGTAGTCATACATGCTATTCAATGGTCATTCGAAACAACAACTGCTCTCTCAGATCCAAAGATGTTGCTTCTCATATATTCCCGCAAATCCGTGAAGATATATCATTTCCAATAAAGCTGATTCGCGCGTATATTAAAGAGAAGTTGCATGTTGATACTACGTATTCTAAAGCGTGGACTGCTAGACGATTAGCTATAGAGAAGATTCATGGTAGTTGGGAGAGCAACTTTGTAGAGCTGCCACGATATGTTGAAGCATTGAAGTCCTCAAATGATGGTACCATAGTAACGTGGTTCCATCATCCACATAGTACGCCTGAATGTGCTGTGTTTAAATTTTTCTTCTGGGCATTCATTCCATGCATAAAATCCTTTCATCTCTGCCAGCCGATAATATCTGTAGATGGTACTCATCTTAAGGGACCATATAAAGGTAAGCTTTTGATTGCTGTTTCAAAGAATGCTAACAATTACATATTGCCTGTGGCGTATGCAATAGTTGATGAAGAAACCAATGAAAGTTGGAGTTGATTCTTCTGGCAATTTCATCAACATGTTAGGAATAACAGCATGGGCAAGTTGTGTGTGATCTTCGATCGACATAAAGGAATTGTCAACATAATGGAGAATGATGAAGATTGGATGGAGTCGAAAATCTATCATTGGTATTGTCTTCGTCATATTAGAAGCAACTTCATGAAAAATTTCAAGAGTGTTAGGTTGAAAAAATTATGTTGGGCAATTGGGAGCACTACACAACGCCGAAAGTTCCGGTTGGCGAAAAGAGAAATGAGAGGGTTAAACGAAGAGGTATGGCAGTACTTAAACAATATTGAAAAAAGAAAGTGGATAGTTGTTTTTGATGAAAGAAGACGTCGGTGGGCTAATCTGACTACCAATATATATGAAAGCTTGAATAATGTATTACGTGGAGCTAGGTTGCTACCTATTAAGGCCTGTATTGACTTTACGTTTCAAAGGGACGTAGCTCAATATGTAAAGCACACGGAGATTGCAATGAGTTGCAATACACTTTACCTCCCCGTAGGTGGATGTTGTTTAATCATCGCGATAGTCGTTCTCGTGAACACCAAGAATTTCTCTTCGATCAAACTGACGCAAGGTATAGAGTTATTTCACGTCTGCAAATGAATGAAGATGGCATCAATGACTATACGGCTGAATATCGTAAGAAAACATGCACATGTGGAAAATCGCAAATTTATAGATTTCCATTTTCGCATGCCATCGCAGTTTGTCATTGGAGGGGTGATCAACCTCATGACATTATGAACTACAGATTCCATACTGCTACTTATCAGGCACAGTATGATGGTCATTTTTACCCACTTAGTCACAGTGATCATTGGAGAGAAGCTGATTGGAGAATACGTGGGGATACATCAAGGATAACTGTCTTACGAGGAAGAAGGAGAGAAATAAGAATACACAATGAGATGGATGTCCACTATCCTGAAGAACGTAGGCCTCGCTTGTGTGGTTTATGCAGACAACCCGGACATACGATCAATAGATGTGCTAACCCTCAACAATGATTATGGGTTTTAATATGTGTATTATTTATGTTTAAATGATTATGGGTTTTAATATGTGTATTAGTTATGTTTAAATTAGTGTGTTTTAATTTCAAATATGTGTATTTATTTGATTTTGTTTCTTATTAAACATCTAAAAAATGAAAAAGTACATCAATAATAAAACCCTTCACATTTCATGCTATATATAGAGGTTTCTTCTTCATAAAAATTGTCCAACAAACAAAGCCTTCTCTTTCTATCAACATAGCTTTCTTACACAATGTCAAACCCACATGAAAAAGAATCAGTTGAGCAATATCATTCCCAACCAACGAAAAATTCCTTAAACTGGGTTCCTAATAAATGGAGGCGATTGAGTTTGAAACACGCTGCATCGTCATCTGTGTCCCTAAAACATCTAGGGATGATGCTTCAAACATCCCTAAGGACGGTGATTCAAAGGTTCCTATGGATGATACTTCAAAAGTCCATATGGAAGATGCATCGGTAAACAACGAGTCTTGTAGTTTGTCAAAGGATGCAATTGAGTTTTATAATAATGGGGAGTTCTACTGGGATATTTGAATGACAGTCGACTTTCTTCGATAGTAAGAAATAAATCTATTTATTACCATTATTTAATAATTGAAATGTTTTTGTAAACATTTTTAATGTATTTCACAGCATATTGAAGGTTGGGTTTGAAGGATGATGTTTATAAGAGGTCCTAATAAAAGGAAGAATCTGTCACACCCTGAGCCGGCGGGGTTGGATCGAAGTCCCCGGCGGGCGGAAGGTTCTCGGGGCGCGATATCGTGAGTGATAATCATGATGATCAGATTGTTTACATAGCATCAATGTTAAGAATAACTAAAGCACAATCAAGCATTAACTAGGATTACGAAGTTAAATTACAATAGCAATGTTCAGTAATTTAACTAAGTAAACCTAACAAAAGAATCAATGTTTTCTATCTTGTATTCTGTACAAGACAACCAAAAGTGATTCGTATGATTCACAAAATATGTGCTTTCAAAATCATCTAGGTCCTCTATCTAGGCGGGCATGCAATCCAAAGCCTTAGCTTAAACCTGTTCTTCACCTGAGAAAGCATGTAAGAAAAATGTCACACCCCCAATTTTCAACTAACGGAATCATACCGTTTGGGAACGTGACAAACCAGGATCTCAGATCATTAGACATAGCGAAGACCTCTATATGAATTTCAAAACATACTTTGGTCTTTAAAACATAACATCAGAATTTTCAAAAGTTGCGGAAGCGTTTAAAAACCAATAACAGTTGTAAGATGTAAAATACAATACAAAGTATCAAATGTTCAAATCCAAATATCTAGAATGTTTAAAATGCATGAGACTCTATCTCCTAGTCCATGCCAGTCTTTAACGCGCGCCTTAGCGTCCTGAGAAAACATGTAAATCAAGTCAACACAAAGGTTGGTGCATAACACAGGTTTTAAGTATTCACAATGTTCAAAACAACAGTTTGAATATCAAGTTGTAGATAACATAATCACACATGCATAGTCATGATAGCTAGTCATATAAACTATTTACATAAGTGGTCGACACCGAAGCTGACGAATTGCCATGCTATAGCATGTTTTTGCCTTGCCACTATTGTCTAGCACAACAATAGTAAAATGTGTTTGGTCAGTCAAACACCCGCGTAGATCCCATCTACCAGGTGAGGTTTGTCAAACCTAATAGATCTATTTCCAACTACCACGCTTTGCGTTACAGCAAACTAAACGGTTCGAGGTGTGTAAGGACTTTCAAGTTGCTATGTTGTCACAAAATGTAAACAGCTAACTCATGCAAGTGATATGTATCTAAAAAGAGTTTGTTGCACATGTTTTCTCCCCCAAAACAGTTTAAAATAAGAAAGGGGCCGTGTACGCTCCTTTGATAATTGCAGAATGATCAATACGCGTGAAATCGTGTAGAGAATCCTCTTACGAAGGATCTGTGTTTAAACAATAACCTAAAGTTATTCGAATAGTCGTTTTGTGCTTGACATCACATACGTGTCAACACACGTATGTTAAAATGTTAGAAATGTGCATACGAAAGTACGCGTGTCTTTGAAATCGTTTAAATAAAATCCTATATGATTTTATTTAAATAAACGTAATTATACGTGATTTCGTTTTCGGACTAAAATATGAATTTTATTATTCTAATACGTTCGTATTACCGTTATGGTTCCAACGCAACTCGAACGGATTAAAACGGAGTTGTAACGAACAAGTTATGATTGAAAAACCAAAAATAGCTTTAATACTCAAAAATAGGTGGTGCCCGGGATCGAACCCGTGACCTCCAACCCCCTACACCAAGGCTCTACCATGTCAGCCCACCTAGCAATTTTAATTGAGATCCCAATTTAATTGTTTTAAGCATAATCCAACAGAATCCCCTTTTTCCCATTATAGCCGATCGTTTTGAGCCCAAATTGACCACAAATTCAAACCCGATCGAACCAACCATCATAGAACTTTTATCCTTGAATCAAAACAAACTAATCTGCAATATTTAATCAGCTTCTAAGCCTCAATTGTTTAGAAATCCTAAACCCGATTACGCTACAAGCCTTATAACTAGAAATCCTTAAATTCGTTATATATTGATCAAATTAGTATGGGTTTACTCTAAATCGAAACTTTCTGAAAATAATCATAACAATTAATTTGATTTTGACACTTGTTTTCATAAAAACCCCCAATTATGTTCTTAACAAAAACCCTAAAACTCGATCATGATCAATTCACTATTTTAATCTTAAATTGAGATAGGTTTTTCCATAAACGCACTACTCTGAATCTGCCCATACAATTTAATTTGTTTCTTAAACCGGTTTTGATCGAAACCCCCAAATGACTTCCTACGAAAAACCCTAGAAATCGAATCCATATGATTCGTTATTACTAACAGAAATTAACACATGATTTACGATTAACAGAACATAATGAAGCTTTCCATGACCTTTGATTTGGTTTCTAAAATCTTTTGATTAATAACCCCCAATTCGTTTTTGTTTGTAAGCCCTAATGATCGAACTCATAGAATTCAATGTTATCAGATGAACTATGGTTAGGGCTTCCCTTAGTCGGTCAGTTCAGAGTGTATAGGAACGATTACTTACAAGATTTGATATCCGATTGATGTAACTTGAATTGTTGCTCGACTTTCGGCCGGCTCTCGATCACACTCTCCTATCCGAAGCTTCTTGTTTTGAATTGATGGATGTTAGAGAGCCTAAAGGTACCGACTATTGTTTCTGAAAGTTCAATTGCTTGGTTTTCTGTCGAATTATATGAATTGCAAATGCTTGTAACGGTTCTAATAAACTAGATCGTCATTTGGGTTTAATCCGACCATAATGATTGTAATAACTGATGATAACCGGTTATTATCATCATTAGGTGTTTTAAGTACCATTAATTCGACCATTACTTCATATTCCATTGAAATTCATAACTCCCCCTTGTGTACATGGACGAATTTTGACTTTTAGGAGTCAAAATTGATACTAAAATCAATTATAAGTTTAATCTTCAACAACTTAACACTTAGGAACTGATTTTTCTTAATTCTTAACTCCTATAGATCATTCTGAGTCGATAACACATCATTTCGATTAACAAAGTTGAGCCGACAATCCCGAATAGTCACTAATTGAATCCTTTAACTCATTGTTGGGCTAAATTTACCCAATTGGGCTTCTCAAATACAATTGGGCCTCATTGGGCCTTCCTTGGCCTTATTGGGCCTTCCCTGGGCCTACTTTGTTTTCATTGGGCCTCACTTGACCCTATTGGGCCTTACTGAGCCTCCCTTGGCTTATTGGGCCTAGATTGGCCCTGTTGGGCCTGTGATCTCACCATTTTCAGTTAACAAGGTTAATCCGAAAAGTCGGATTGTCACATCATCCCCTTGTTGAAGGAATTTTCGTCCCGAAAATTAGTAAGTGTTAGGAGTAGTTAGGAAACTACTTACGAGTTTAAATCATATGTGTTAGTGTGATTTGATCATTCTGTGTGCTTGTGTGTACCCACACACAAAGTCTAATGCTTGCAACATCACAACTCAATTCTGATTGTTCAATGTGACTGTTTGCGTATACACTAGTTAGTTCACCTAACTGTGACTGTTTGTGTTTGATCATACTGTGTTGTGTAATCTCACACATAGTGAGTGTCTGAAACTGTTTGTACTATGTAACCCTCGCACATAGGAAAATGTGTGTATTGTACTATGTAACCCCCGCACATAGCAAAATGTGTGTAATGTACTATGTAAGCCCCGTACATAGCAAAATGTGTGTAACTAATCATGCATGTACTACCATAACATGTAACATATGAAATGTAGCACATAAAATATATAAATTGTAATGTAGCACAAATGTTAATAACAAAATCAATTGAATAAAATGTTTGTGCTTACAGTTTGAAATTTGCAGTGTTGATGTGTGAAAGCATCACGTCATCCCCTTGTTAAAGGAAATTTCGTCCCGAAATTTAACGTGCGCTCTCAGTGTTAGCAGTAGCTGTTTTGAATAGATGAGGATATTTCTTCATCATTTGGTCTTCCCGTTCCCATGTGAATTCAGGGCCACGTCTTGAATTCCATCGAACTTTGACTATCGGAATCTTGCTTTGCTTCAGTTGTTTGACCTCTCGGTCCATAATTTCAGCTGGTTCTTCAATAAATCGTAGTTGTTCATCTACTTGTATTTCTTCCAACGGAACAATCAATGTCTCATCAGAAAGACATTTCTTCAAGTTCGATACGTGAAAAACATCATGAACTCCACTGAGTTCATCCGGTAACTTGAGTTGATACGCCACCGGACCAATCCTTTTCAGAATCTCAAAAGGTCCTACGTAACGTGGACTAAGCTTCCCGCGCTTGCCGAATCGTATCGCACCTTTCCAAGGTGATACCTTTAGAAGAACTCGGTCTCCTACTTGAAATTCCAACGGCTTACGACGTTTGTCAGCATAGCTCTTCTGTCGATCCCGAGCCGCTGCCATACGGTTCCGGATTTGAACTATCTTCTCTGTCGTCTCGTGCACCAGTTCAGGACCTGTTATCTGACTGTCACCAATTTCAGCCCAGCAAACTGGTGAACGACATTTGCGACCATACAAAGCTTCAAACGGTGCTGCTTGAATACTTGTATGATAACTATTGTTGTAAGAGAATTCCACTAACAGTAAATGATTCTCCCAGCTGTCACCAAAGTCAATTACACAAGCTCGTAACATATCCTCGAGCGTTTGAATCGTACGTTCACTTTGACCATCGGTCTGTGGATGATAGGCGGTACTCATATCCAAGCGAGTCCCCAATGACTTATGAAGTGATTTCCAAAAGTTGGAAGTAAATCGGGCATCCCGATCTGATATAATAGAAATTGGCACGCCATGCCGTGCTACTACTTCCTTGATATAAATGCGAGTCAGTTTCTCCATCTTATCAGTTTCCTTGATTGCTAAGAAGTGAGCAGATTTCGTTAATCGATCGACAATTACCCATATCGTATCACAACCACTCGGTGTATGAGGTAACTTAGTAATGAAGTCCATCAAAATCTGTTCCCATTTCCACATCGGTATCTCTGGTTGTTGCAGTAAACCAGATGGCTTCTGATATTCAACTTTGACTTTCGAACAAGTCAAACATTTGCTAACGTACTTAGCAATATCAGCTTTCATGTGAGGCCACCAATACAGTGCCTTCAAGTCATGATACATCTTGTCTGATCCCGGATGGACTGAATATCTGGACGTGTGTGCTTCATCCATCACGAGTTCCTTTAAACCTCCATACAAAGGTATCCACATTCGATTAATGAAATAACGAATTCCATCAGGTTTAACATCCAATTGTTCTTCCATTCCTCGTAAGGATTCCGGTACTAAGTTTTCCTTTTTCAAGGCCTCAATCTGAGCACTGTGTACCTTGTCAGGTAAGTCAGTATGTATTGTCATCATAAGTGCGCGAACCCGTCTTGTTCCCGTTGTATCTTTTCTGCTCAAAGCGTCAGCTACCACATTAGCTTTCCCCGGGTGATACTTAATTGCACACTCATAATCGTTCAACAACTCAACCCATCGTCGTTGCCTCATATTAAGCTCCTTCTGATCAAAGATATGTTGCAAACTCTTATGATCAGTGTAAATAGTACACTTAATGCCTCCAAATCTTCAAAGCAAAAACTACTGCTCCTAACTCCAAGTCATGAGTAGTGTAATTCTTTTCGTGTGGTCGTAGTTGTCTTGAAGCATAAGCAATTACTTTATCCCGTTGCATCAACACACATCCCAAACCCTGTGCAGATGCATCACAATACACCACAAAGTCTTCCGTCCCTTCCGGCAAGGACAGAATCGGTGCACTACAGAGTTTCTGTTTCAATAACTGGAATGCAGCTTCCTGTTTATCCGTCCAGTTATATTTCATTCCCTTGTGCGTAAGAGCTGTAAGTGGTTGAGCGATCTTTGAGAACCCTTCAATGAATCGTCGATAATAACCCGCCAAACCAAGGAACTGAAGTACCTCGGTAGGAGTCTTTGGTGCTTCCCAATTCTTAATCGCTTCAATCTTCGCTGGATCAACATGTATACCCTTTTCATTAACTATATGACCCAAGAATTGTACTTCTCGCATCCAGAAATCACATTTCGAGAACTTAGCGTACAATTGTTCCTATTTCAGTAATTCCAATAGTAATCGAAGATGTTCAGCGTGTTCTTCCTCAGACTGTGAATAGATGAGAATGTCATCAATGAAAACAATGACAAACTTATCAAGATAAGGTTTACAAACACGATTCATGAGATCCATGAATACAGCTGGAGCGTTTGTCAACCCAAATGGCATGACCAAGAACTCATAATGGCCATAGCGTGTTCTGAATGCTGTCTTCGGAATATCCTCCTCCTGAACTCTTAGTTGATGATAACCAGACCTGAGATCAATCTTCGAGTAGTAACTCGAACCTTGCAATTGATCGAACAGATCGTCAATCCTGGGTAACGGATACCGGTTCTTGATAGTAACCTTATTCAATTCCCGGTAATCGATACACATACGGAAAGTCCCGTCCTTCTTCTTTACAAACAAAACTGGAGCTCCCCACGGTGAAAAACTAGGTCGTATGAAACCCTTATCCAACAACTCTTGCAATTGTGTGGATAACTCTTGCATCTCAGACGGTGCAAGTCGATAAGGCGCCCTAGCTATCGGTGCTGCATCTGGTGTAAGGTCGATTCGGAATTCCACCTGTCTGATAGGCGGTAATCCCGGCAAGTCTTCTGGAAATACCTCCGGAAATTCACAGACTACTGGTATATCTTCAATCTTTTTCTCAGCTACCGGCTTTTCAGTTATAAGGGCTATAACTGCCGTATGACCTTTCCGCAGACATTTGTGTGCTTTCATACAAGATATGAGACGCAGTGGCGTACTGCTCTTCTCGCCTTGTACATACAGTGTCTCCCCCTGCGGAAGAGGTATGCGAACGATCTTTTCATGGCATACAATTTCAGCCTGGTTTTTGGACAACCAGTCCATGCCAATAACTACATCAAAACTGCCTAAGGCAATAGGCATAAGATCAATCTCTAATGTTTGACCCATCAAATCAAGGATACATCCCTTAAAGATTTGTTCAACTACTATTAACTTACCATCAGCTAATTCCTCAGTGTATGGACTATCTAAGGCAGTGGAACTAACATTTAGCAACTTAGCAAATGAACTAGATACAAAACTCCGATCGGCACCAGTGTCAAATAACATAGAGGCATAGTGATTATTTAAGAGGAACGTACCCGTAACGATGTTGGGATCCTCCCGTGCTTGACGTCCTCCAATCACAAACGCCATGCCTCTAGCACCATTGTTGTTGTTATTATTGTTGTTGTTGGTGCCATTACCATTACCATTGCCGTTGCCGTTGCCTGTTGCATTATTATTCTCCCCACTTTTCTTGAGTTGTGGGCAATCCTTCTTGAAGTGTCCCATCTTGCCACACTCATAACAACCCTTCTGTGCGTTGTTCTGGTTATTATTCTGGTTGTTGTGGTTGTTCTGTAGCTCCCTGCGACAATCCTTAGCCGCATGTCCAATCTTGCCACACCTCTGGCACTTAGCTCTCTCACATTGATTACCTGCATGATGATACCCACACCTGTTGCACTTGGGGTGTTTACCAATATAACCCCCCGATGATGACGATTGCTGACCACTGCTTGAACCATGATAAGACTTGCTTGAGTCTTGCTTCCGGTTTTGCTGGTATGATTGTTGGTTGTTGCCCTTTGAGTTGTTACCTTCCCACTTTCTCTTATGATCTCCCACCTTGGTAGCAGATGTTCGTTTGGGCAGAGTCCCCAGCAACACTGCCTGATCAGTAAGCTGATGCGCTAAACGAACAGCTTGTTGGATGGTGGTGGGATTTGCTGAAGTAACCAACCCCTGAATCTGAGGCACTAGTCCTCCAATGTACCTTTCAATCCACTTGCTGGCTGGAGTAGCCATGTGTGGTAGCAGTCTGGCCAACTCATGTGACCTGGTCGTGTACTCTTCAATATTTGACCCCTCCATCTTGAGGTGCCAATATTCCTCCTCTAACTTCTGCATTTCACTGCGAGGACAGTACTCCTCTTGCAGTAAAGTTTTGAAGTTGTTCCATGTCAAAGCATTTGCCTCACCCAACCCCAGAGTCTGAACATTCGAGTTCCACCAAGTTAATGCTGGACCCTCCAATGTTCCCGTTGCAAACTTCACTTTGCTCTCGTCAGGGCAGTTGCACATCTCGAACACAGACTCAGCCTTTTCAATCCACCGAAGGAGTCCAATGGCCCCCTTCGACCCTTTGAAATTGTGTGGTTTACAGTCCAAGAACATCTTGAACGTGCAGACTTGTGGATTAACCAATCCCCCAGCTGGACCCTGTGGTCCTGTGTTGTGTGTCTGTGCATACTGTGCGATTGCCTCAGCGACTCTGTTGTTAATTAGCTCGTTGAGCTTAGCAACTGTCATATGTACGTTTCCCTCAGCCATTAGTTTCCTATTTACAATAAGTGTTAGCATGCTTGCAAAGTCTAATGTAACATGTGTAAGTAAAACAACAAACACAACATATAATATAAATCAACACAACTGTTGGGATTAAATAATAGTTCTTCAATAGATAAAGATTTGATTTGAGTACAATACTTTTGAAATAAAACATAACTTTCCAAGCTACTAATATAGGAACACAACCCGTTCCTAATAAGTTTAAACAAAACAAACAAAGAGAAAGAAAAACAATCAATCATCCTCAACGGTGGATTCAGGATCGGAATCAACAACTGGTGCTGGTTCCTCCCCTTCTTCCTCTTCCTCCTCTTCCTCATTCTCAGAGGCCACTAAATCCTCTAAGGCTTCTATCCTACCCTCCAAGAACTCAGCTCGGTTCTCTGAAGCTTCGAGACGATCAATCAAGTTAATCATCTCATTCCGCATATCATGAACCAGATGGGCAAGTTCCTCTTGCCTCTCATTAGCATCCCATTGTTCCTGAGAGTGCTGTGCAATCCTATCTTCTGCCTCGTACAAATCCTCGCGCAGTTTGGCGATTTCCTCAGCGTCCGTCCTTTGCCTCTTAGGCTCAGGAGCATCTAGTACTGGTGGTGGATGTGTAGAAGGTCCCTCAGCAGGGATCTGCTGAGTGCCCTCCACTGGCTCCTCTTTCGGATCCTCATCCGGGTCCTCATCTGGATCCTCCTCGGGATCCTCGTCTAGGTCCTCCTCCGGATCCTCCTCCGGATCTGAGTCATCCATCTCATATGGTGGAGGTGATGGAATAGGTGGTGGTGGTGATGACGGTGGTGCTGGAACTATCGGTTCCTCGTCCTCGGAATCATCAATATAAATATAAGGTACCGATGACGATGCCATGCCTGTTACATAATACCATATGTAAGTGCAGTGCCATGGAATATGTAAACAAGTCGATTACATAATATCATATGTAATTTCTAAGCAGTATGTGTAAACAGATGTGTCTAATGTCTAACAGTCATAGTCTAAGTCTACAAATGCAAACCTAGTTCGCTATAACCAATGGCTCTGATACCAATCTGTCACACCCCCAATTTTCAACTAACGGAATCATACCGTTTGGGAACGTGACAAACCAGGATCTCAGATCATTAGACATAGCGAAGACCTCTATATGAATTTCAAAACATACTTTGGTCTTTAAAACATAACATCAGAATTTTCAAAAGTTGCGGAAGCGTTTAAAAACCAATAACAGTTGTAAGATGTAAAATACAATACAAAGTATCAAATGTTCAAATCCAAATATCTAGAATGTTTAAAATGCATGAGACTCTATCTCCTAGTCCATGCCAGTCTTTAACGCGCGCCTTAGCGTCCTGAGAAAACATGTAAATCAAGTCAACACAAAGGTTGGTGCATAACACAGGTTTTAAGTATTCACAATGTTCAAAACAACAGTTTGAATATCAAGTTGTAGATAACATAATCACACATGCATAGTCATGATAGCTAGTCATATAAACTATTTACATAAGTGGTCGACACCGAAGCTGACGAATTGCCATGCTATAGCATGTTTTTGCCTTGCCACTATTGTCTAGCACAACAATAGTAAAATGTGTTTGGTCAGTCAAACACCTGCATAGATCCCATCTACCAGGTGAGGTTTGTCAAACCTAATAGATCTATTTCCAACTACCACGCTTTGCGTTACAGCAAACTAAACGGTTCGAGGTGTGTAAGGACTTTCAAGTTGCTATGTTGTCACAAAACGTAAACAGCTAACTCATGCAAGTGATATGTATCTAAAAAGAGTTTGTTGCACATGTTTTCTCCCCCAAAACAGTTTAAAATAAGAAAGGGGCCGTGTACGCACCTTTGATAATTGCAGAATGATGAATACGCGTGAAATCGTGTAGAGAATCCTCTTACGAAGGATCTGTTTTTAAACAATAACCTAAAGTTATTCGAATAGTCGTTTTGTGCTTGACATCACATACGTGTCAACACACGTATGTTAAAATGTTAGAAATGTGCATACGAAAGTACACGTGTCTTTGAAATCGTTTAAATAAAATCCTATATGATTTTATTTAAATAAACGTAATTATACGTGATTTCGTTTTCGGACTAAAATATGAATTTTATTATTCTAATACGTTCGTATTACCGTTATGGTTCCAACGCAACTCGAACGGATTAAAACGGAGTTGTAACGAACAAGTTATGATTGAAAAACCAAAAATAGCTTTAATACTCAAAAATAGGTGGTGCCCGGGATCGAACCCGTGACCTCCAACCCCCTACACCAAGGCTCTACCATGTCAGCCCACCCAGCAATTTTAATTGAGATCCCAATTTAATTGTTTTAAGCATAATCCAACAGAATCCCCTTTTTCCCATTATAGCCGATCGTTTTGAGCCCAAATTGACCACAAATTCAAACCCGATCGAACCAACCATCATAGAACTTTTATCCTTGAATCAAAACGAACTAATCTGCAATATTTAATCAGATTCTAAGCCTCAATTGTTTAGAAATCCTAAACCCGATTACGCTACAAGCCTTATAACTAGAAATCCTTAAATTCGTTATATATTGATCAAATTAGTATGGGTTTACTCTAAATCGGAACTTTCTGAAAATAATCATAACAATTAATTTGATTTTGACACTTGTTTTCATAAAAACCCCCAATTATGTTCTTAACAAAAACCCTAAAACTCGATCATGATCAATTCACTATTTTAATCTTAAATTGAGATAGGTTTTTCCATAAACGCACTACTCTGAATCTGCCCATACAATTTAATTTGTTTCTTAAACCGGTTTTGATCGAAACCCCCAAATGACTTCCAACGAAAAACCCTAGAAATCGAATCCATATGATTCGTTATTACTAACAGAAATTAACACATGATTTACGATTAACAGAACATAATGAAGCTTTCCATGACCTTTGATTTGGTTTCTAAAATCTTTTGATTAATAACCCCCAATTCGTTTTTGTTTGTAAGCCCTAATGATCGAACTCATAGAATTCGATGTTATCAGATGAACTATGGTTAGGGCTTCCCTTAGTCGGTCAGTTCAGAGTGTATAGGAACGATTACTTACAAGATTTGATATCCGATTGATGTAACTTGAATTGTTGCTCGACTTTCGGCCGGCTCTCGATCACACTCTCCTATCCGAAGCTTCTTGTTTTGAATTGATGGATGTTAGAGAGCCTAAAGGTACCGACTATTGTTTCTGAAAGTTCAATTGCTTGGTTTTCTGTCGAATTATATGAATTGCAAATGCTTGTAACGGTTCTAATAAACTAGATCGTCATTTGGGTTTAATCCGACCATAATGATTGTAATAACTGATGATAACCGGTTATTATCATCATTAGGTGTTTTAAGTACCATTAATTCGACCATTACTTCATATTCCATTGAAATTCATAACTCCCCCTTGTGTACATGGACGAATTTTGACTTTTAGGAGTCAAAATTGATACTAAAATCAATTATAAGTTTAATCTTCAACAACTTAACACTTAGGAACTGATTTTTCTTAATTCTTAACTCCTATAGATCATTCTGAGTCGATAACACATCATTTCGATTAACAAAGTTGAGCCGACAATCCCGAATAGTCACTAATTGAATCCTTTAACTCATTGTTGGGCTAAATTTACCCAATTGGGCTTCTCAAATACAATTGGGCCTCATTGGGCCTTCCTTGGCCTTATTGGGCCTTCCCTGGGCCTACTTTGTTTTCATTGGGCCTCACTTGACCCTATTGGGCCTTACTGAGCCTCCCTTGGCTTATTGGGCCTACATTGGCCCTGTTGGGCCTGTGATCTCACCATTTTCAGTTAACAAGGTTAATCCGAAAAGTCGGATTGTCACAAAAAACAAAGTCAACACAATGGTTGGTGAGTTCATAAAGTTTATAAGTTTAAAAATAGCTTTAGCAAACCTCTTTCGGTAAAACCTTAACCTCATTAACTCCACATGTAATATCCAAATCGGTATGCTTATATATAGGGCATACCCCTGAGTCGAGCCTACGACCCGCCCAGACGCCGTCCCACCACATACTAATCTGCATATGACACTATTGTCAATAATAATTAAGCATTTTACCTACCATTCAAACCATTCCTCGTCATAGCTTTAGTTTACTGTTTCAAAGTTTACAAGTCTATAGCATTCATAAGTATTTGCTTCAAAGTATGTTTAACAAGCATCATAGTTTCACACGCACATAGTTTAGCTGTCCCTAAACTCATGCGTGAGTACAAGCTCTGCTATAGCAGAAGTTTAGCAATTACGTAGCTCACGGCTAGATACAAGCTCTGCACTAGCAGAAGTTTAGCCATTACGTATCTCATGAATTAGTTAAGCTTAGTCTAGCAATTACGTGTCTCCTATACAAGATACAAGCTCTGCTCTAGCAGAAGTTTAGCAATTACGTATCTCATACATAGACACAAGCCATGCATACACAAACAATCCAGCAATTACATATCTCATATAAGCAGACAAAAGCTCTGTACTAGCAGAAGTTTAGCAATTACATGTCTCTTATATAGATAATAGCTTAGCCTCGTCATGGTTTAGTCTTCATGTATCTCAATACATGTGACAACCCGGTATTTTCGAATTAACCTCGTTAACTGAAAGTAACGAAATCACAAATATGAGGCCCAAGGTAGGCCCAATTGTACTTTATGATGCCCAAATGGATGGAAGGTAGGCCCAATTGTACCTTATGAGGCCCAAATGGATAGAAGGTAGGCCCAATTGTATTTATGAGGCTCAAAAGGATTAATCTAGCCCAATCATATTTTCTTTGGACCAATTTATGACAATTCGACATGTGGTCTGGTTTCGTTAATCAAAAGTTAACGAAATCAGTGGAAATCATCAATATTAGGTCAAAAGTATTAAGAATTGAACAAAATTAGGTTAGGAATAGTTGAATCAAGAAAGGTAGTGTTGAAATATCATAAAATGTTAGGTTTTGACTTTTTAAGTCAAAATTCACGTGTGTAGTATAGCAAGAATTCGAATTTCACAATGATAAGGGCTGTAACCGAAAATTAACTATCATAAATCATTTCAATGATGATTACTAATGATAATCAGGCGTTACCAGTCCCTTAAACAGTCGAATTAAATATGAAGTTAACTAAAAGGTTGTAACCGTTCGAATTGGGGATCGAATTCATATAGGCTGGTCATAATCTATTCGATTAAACTCTAAAACATACAAGTCGGCACCCTTAGAAGTGGTTACAAGCAGCAATTCGATCGGTGAAGCTTCGGTTTGAAGAATTGATCTTGAGAGGGCCGAACCTAGGGCTTAAAAGCAATTGACTCGAATTGGACATCAAATCTTGTAAGTAATCTTTCCTACACACTCTAAAACGACCGACTAAGACAATCCCTATGTTAATTCGGTGTTCCAATATCGAATTGCAAGAGTTTAAATTCTAGGGTTCATATCAAAGACGGTTTTGGGGGTTTTGATCGAGATGGGTTTAAAAATGAAATCAAATGGTACCATTAGTTTCATAATGTGCCGATTAACAAAACCCATGAATCAATTTCATCACATTATAACGAATTGGTTAAGTTCAAGTTCCTAGGGTTCATATATAATCGGTTTTGGGGGTTTTTGATCAAACGAGTTCAAGAATCAAATTGAATGATACTAGTAGTTTCGGAAGGTCTCGACTAAGGATACCCCTAAGTTGATTTGATCAAACATTAGTGAATTGTATAAGTTCGATAACTAGAGTTTTCGGTTAAGAACAATTTGGGGTTTTTGGCTTAAAAGATCATAATAGTTGAATTAATTAGTACAGAAGGATTCGAAATACCATGATAAAGGAAAACCCTATGAGTTTAAGGTATAACATAAACGAATTCGAGCAGGTTGAGTTGTGAACATTGGTGCCTTCGTTCGATCCTTAGAGAATGACATTTTATCGAAATTCGTTGATTAAAAATCGAATTAAAACCTGGAATAGACTCGATTGAGTTATAGGAACGAAGACCCTATGGTTTCAGTTTCAATGGTGATCGAAATCGGGGTCAATTTGGGCTCATTATGTTCGGTCAAAGTTAACAAAAGGGAACAGGTTTGGGTTATGATTAAAACAATTAATTGGGCCACTATGTTGCAAATGTTGAGTTAGTTGGATTGGTAGCATGAGGGTGTTGAGAGGGGGAGGTCGCGAGTTCGATCCCTGCCCCCACTGTTTTTGTAATTAAAAACCAATTTTGGTTTTTAATTCATAACTTCTTCATGTTAATCCCATTTTAACCCGTTCGAATTTCGTTAGAGCCAGAATTCAATTCCGAACGCATTAGAATAATAAAATTCATATTTTAGAACGAAACGTAATCGCGTACAATTACGTTTATTTAAATAAAATCATATATGGTTTTATTTAAACGAGTTCAAAGGCACGCGTACTTTCGTATGCATATTTCTAACAAGTCAAACATACGTGTGTTGACACGTATGTGATTTCAAGCACAAAACAACAATCCGAATAACACTAGGTTATTGTTACAACACAGGTTCTTCGTAGGAGGACTTTCTACACGAGTTTAAGTGTGTTTGATCATTCTGCAACAATCAAAGGTGCGTACACGGCCCCTTTCTTATTTTAACTGTTTTGGGGGAGAAAACATGTGCAACAAACATTTTTGGATACATATCACTTGCATGAGTTAGCTGTTTACAAAACAACAATCCGAATAACACTAGGTTATTGTTACAACACAGGTTCTTCGTAGGAGGACTTTCTACACGAGTTTAAGTGTGTTTGATCATTCTGCAACAATCAAAGGTGCGTACACGGCCCCTTTCTTATTTTAACTGTTTTGGGGGAGAAAACATGTGCAACAAACATTTTTGGATACATATCACTTGCATGAGTTAGCTGTTTACATTATGTGACAACATAGCATTTACAAGTCCTTACACTTCGAACCGTTTAGTTTGCCGTAGCGCAAAGCGTGGTAGTTGGAAATAGATCTATTAGGTTTGACAAACCTCACTTGGTAGATGGGATCTACGCAGGTGTTTGACTGACCAAACACTCATTACTATTGTTTGTGCTAGACAATAGTGGCAAGGCAAAACATGCGATAGCATGCACTAGTCAGCTTCGGTGTCGACCACGTATGTAAATAGTATAAATGACTAGCTATCATGACTATGCATGTGTGATTATGTTATCTGCAAACTTTATATTCAAACTGTGGTTTCAACATTTGTGAATGCTTAAACCTGTGTCATGCACCAACCTTTGTGTTGATTTGATTTACATGTTTTCTCAGGACGCTAAGGTGCACAAGAAAGCAGGCATGGACTAGGAGATTGAGTCGCATGCATGTCTTTACATTATAGTTATTTGGATTTGAACATTTGAAAACTTTGCATTGTAATTTACATTTACAACTGTTATTGTTTTAAAACGCTTCCGCAAACTTTGAAAGCTTTGATGTTACAGTTTTAGACCAAAGTATGTTTTGAAATTCATATAGAGGTCTTCGTTATGTCTAATGATCTGAGATCCTGGTTTGTCACGTTCCCAAACGGTATGATTCAGTTAGTTGAAAATTGGGGGTGTGACAGATTGGTATCAGAGCCATTGGTTATAGCGAACTAGGTTTGCATTTGTAGACTTAGACTATAACTGTTAGACATTAGACACGCATACTTACACATATCACTTAGAAATTACATATGGCATTATGTGATAGACTTGTTTACACATTCCACGACACTACACTTACATATGGCATTATGTAACAGGCATGGCATCTTCATCATACATACACATTGTTGACTCAGAGGATGAGGAGTCAGTAGTTCCAGTACCACCATCATCACCAGCACCATCTATCCCATCTCCTCCACCATCTGAAAGAGATGACTCAGACCCTGAGGAGGATCCGGAGGAGGATCCGGATGAGGACCCAGAGGAGGATCCGGAGGACGATCCGGATGAGGACCCGGATGAGGATCCGGAAGAGGAGCCAGCTGAGGGTACTCAGGAGATTCCTACTGAGGGACCTTCTACTCATCCACCACCTGCATTGGATGTTCCTGAGCCTAAGAGGCAACGGACTGACGCTGAGGAGATTGCCAAACTACGTGAGGACTTGTACTGGGCTAATGATAGAATTGAGTACAATGTTCGGGAACTCTGGGATGCAAATGAAAGGCAAGATAACCTTGCCCACCTGGTTAATGAGATGCGAGATGAGATCATCCATTTGACTGATCGTCTTCAAGCTTCTGAGAATCGAGCTGAGATTCTGGAAGGCAGACTTGAAGACTTGGAAGATTTGGTGGTCTCGGAGAATGAAGAAGAGGAGGAAGAGGATGAAGAGGAGGAAGGGGAGGAACCAGCGCCAGCTGTTGATTCTGATCCTGAATCCACTATTGAGGATGATTGATTTTCTTTATTTTGTTTAAACTTATTAGAGGCGGGTTGTGTCCCTACATTAGAAGTTTGAAAACTTATGTTTTGATTTTGAAAGTATTGTACTCAAATCAGATTATTATCTATTGAAAGCTATTATTTACTGACAACAGTTATGTTGATTTCTACATTACATGGTTGTTGTTTGTTGTATTGTTTACACATGTCACATTGGACTTTGATAACACTTTAATGTTTCTTTTAACTAGGAAGATAATGGCCGGAGAGAACGTACAAATGACAGTTGCTGAGCTCAATGAGCTGATCAATAACAGGGTCGCGGAGGCAATCGCGAACTACGTTCAGACACACACTACAGGGCCACAGGGTCCAGCTGGGGGATTGGTGAACCCACAGGCGTGCACGTTCAAGATGTTCTTGGACTGTAAGCCACATAACTTCAAAGGATCGGAGGGGGCCATCGGACTCCTTCGATGGATTGAGAAGGCTGAATCGGTGTTTGAGATGTGCAACTGCCCTGAGGAGAATAAAGTAAAGTATGCTACTGGAACGTCGGAGGGTCCAACATTGACTTGGTGGAACTCGAATGTTCAGACTTTGGGATTGGGTGAGGCCAACGACTTAACCTGGAATGGATTCAAGACTTTACTGCAGGAGGAGTACTGTCCTCGCAGTGAGATGCAGAAACTGGAGGAGGAGTATTGGCACCTTAAGATGGAGGGGTCAAACATTGAGGAATACACGACCCGGTCACATGAACTGGCCAGACTCCTACCTCACATGGCTACTCCCGCAAGCAAGTGGATAGAGAGGTACATCGGGGGATTGGTGCCTCAGATCCAGGGCTTGGTTACATCTGCAAATCCCACAACAATTCAACAAGCTGTGCGACTGGCGCACCAATTAACTGATCAGGCAGTGTTGCAAGGAACACTGCCTAAGCGAACATCAGCTACTAAGGTGGGAGACCACAAAAGGAAGTGGGAGAGTAGCAACACCAAGAACTTCAACCAACAGCCGTTTCAGCAGAACCGGAAGCAAGACTCAAACAAGTCTTACCACAATTCGAATAGTGGTCAGCAATCATCATCATCAGGGGGTTATATTGGTAAAAATCCAAAGTGCAACAGGTGTGGATTTCATCATGCGGGAAATCAGTGTGATAAAGTTAAGTGCCAACGGTGTGGTAAGGTTGGACATGCAGCTAAGGATTGTCGTGGGGAGCTGCAAAACAATTCCAACAATCAGAATAACAACCAGAACAACGCACAGAAGGGTTGTTTTGAGTGTGGTAAGATGGGGCACTTTAAAAAGGATTGCCCACAACTCAAGAAAGGTGGGGATAACAATACAAATGGCAACGACAATGGCAACGGTAACGGCAATGGCACCAATAATAACAACAACAACAATGGTGCTAGGGGTAGGGCGTTTGTGATTGGAGGACGTCAAGCACGGGAGGATCCCAACATTGTTACGGGTACGTTCCTCTTAAATAATCACTATGCCTCTATGTTATTTGACACTGGTGCCGATCGGAGTTTTGTATCTAGTTCATTTGCTAAGTTGCTAAATGTTAGTCCCACTGCCTTAGATAGTCCATACACTGTAGAATTAGCTGATGGCAAGTTAATTGTAGTGGAACATATTCTTAAGGGATGTATCCTTAATTTGATGGGTCAAACATTAGAAATTGATCTTATGCCTATTGCTTTAGGCAGTTTTGATGTAGTCATTGGCATGGACTGGTTGTCCAAACACCAGGCTGAAATAGTATGCCATGAAAAGATCGTTCGTATACCTCTTTCGCATGGAGAGACATTGTATGTACAAGGCGAGAAGAGCAGTACGCCACTGCGTCTCATATCTTGTATGAAAGCACATAAATGTCTGCGTGAAGGTCATACGTCAGTTATAGCACTGACAACTGAAAAGCCGGTAGCTGAGAAGAAGATTGAAGACATTCCAGTAGTTTGTGAATTTCCGGAGGTATTTCCAGAAGACTTGCCGGGATTACCGCCTATCAGACAGGTGGAATTCCGAATCGACCTTACACCGGATGCAGCACCGATAGCTAGGGCGCCTTATCGACTTGCACCATCAGAGATGCAAGAATTATCTACACAATTGCAAGAGTTGTTAGATAAGGGTTTCATACGAACTAGTTTTTCGCCGTGGGGAGCTCCAGTCTTACTTGTCAAGAAAAAGGACGGGACTTTCCGTATGTGCATCGATTACCGGGAACTTAACAAAGTTACCATCAAAAACCGGTATCCGTTACCCAGAATTGACGATCTGTTCGATCAGTTGCAAGGTTCGAGTTATTACTCGTAGATCGATCTCAGATCGGGTTATCATCAACTAAGAGTTCAAGAAGAAGATATTCCAAAGAGAGCATTCCGAACGCGCTATGGCCATTATGAGTTCTTGGTCATGCCATTTGGGTTGACAAACGCTCCAGCTGTATTCATGGATCTCATGAATCGTGTTTGTAAACCTTACCTTGATAAGTTTGTCATTGTTTTCATTGATGACATTCTCATCTATTCTCAGACTGAGGAGGAACACGCTGAACATCTTCGATTGCTGTTGGAATTGCTGAAACAAGAACAATTGTACGCTAAATTCTCAAAATGTGACTTTTGGATGCGAGAAGTACAATTCTTGGGTCATATAGTCAATGAAAAGGGCATACATGTTGATCCAGCAAAGATTGAAGCGATTAAGAATTGGGAAGCACCAAAGACCCCTACCGAGGTACGACAATTCCTTGGTTTGGCGGGTTATTACCGACGATTCATTGAGGGTTTCTCAAAGATCGCTCAACCACTTACAGCTCTTACGCACAAGGGAACGAAGTATAACTGGACGGATAAACATGAAGCTGCATTCCAGTTATTGAAACAGAAACTCTGCAGTGCACCGATTCTGTCTTTACCAGAAGGAACAGAAGACTTTGTGGTGTATTGTGATGCATCTGCACAGGGTTTGGGATGTGTGCTGATGCAGCGTGATAAAGTGATTGCTTATGCTTCAAGGCAACTACGACCACACGAAAAGAATTACACTACTCATGACTTGGAGTTAGGAGCAGTGGTTTTTGCTTTGAAGATTTGGAGGCATTACTTGTATGGAACTAAGTGTACTATTTACACTGATCATAAGAGTTTACAACATATCTTTGATCAGAAGGAGCTTAATATGAGACAACGACGATGGGTTGAGTTGTTGAACGACTATGAATGCGCGATTAAGTATCAGCCGGGAAAAGCTAATGTGGTAGCTGACGCTCTAAGCAGAAAAGACACAACAGGAACAAGACGGGTTCGTGCACTTATGATGACAATACAGACAGACTTACCTGACAAGGTACGCAGTGCTCAGCTCGAGGCTTTGAAAAAGGAAAACTTGGTACAAGAATCCTTACGGGGGATGGAGGAACAATTGGATGTTAAACCTGATGGAATTCGTTATTTCATTAATCGAATGTGGATACCTTTGTATGGAGGTTTAAGGGAACTCGTGATGGATGAAGCACACAAGTCCAGATATTCAGTCCATCCGGGATCAGACAAGATGTATCATGACTTGAAGGCACTGTATTGGTGGCCCCACATGAAAGCTGACATTGCTAAGTACGTTAGCAAATGTTTGACTTGTTCAAAAGTCAAAGTTGAATATCAAAAACCATCTGGTTTATTGCAACAATCAGAAATACCTATGTGGAAATGGGAACAGATTTCGATGGACTTCATTACTAAGTTACCCCGTACACCGAGCGGTTGTGATACGATATGGGTAATTGTCGATCGATTAACGAAATCTGCACACTTCTTAGCAATCAAGGAAACCGACAAGATGGAGAAACTGACTCGTATTTATATCAAGGAAGTGGTAGCACGGCATGGCGTGCCAATCTCTATCATATCAGATCGGGATGCTCGATTCACTTCAAACTTTTGGAAGTCACTTCATAAGTCATTGGGGACTCGTTTGGATATGAGTACCGCCTATCATCCACGGACCGATGGTCAGAGTGAACGTACGATTCAAACGCTCGAGGATATGTTACGAGCTTGTGTAATTGACTTTGGTGATAGCTGGGAAAACCACCTACCGTTAGTGGAATTCTCTTACAACAACAGTTATCATACAAGCATTCAGGCAGCACCGTTTCAAGCTTTGTATGGTCGTAAATGTCGTTCACCAGTTTGCTGGGCTGAAATTGGTGACAGTCAAATAACAGGTCCTGAACTAGTGCACGAAACGACAGAGAAGATAGTTCAAATCCGGAACCGTATGGCAGCGGCTCGGGATCGACAAAAGAGTTACGCTGACAAACGTCGTAAGCCGTTGGAATTTCAAGTAGGAGACCGAGTTCTTCTAAAGGTATCACCTTGGAAAGGTGTGATACGATTCGGCAAGCACGGGAAGCTTAGTCCACGGTACGTAGGACCTTTTGAGATTCTGAAAAGGATTGGTCCGGTTGCGTATCAACTCAAACTACCGGATGAACTCAGTGGAGTTCATGATGTCTTTCACGTATCGAATTTAAAGAAATGTCTTTCTAACGAGACATTGATAGTACCATTGGAAGAAATACAAGTGGACGAACAGTTACGATTTATTGAAGAACCAGCTAAAATCATGGACCGAGAGGTCAAACAGCTCAAACAAAGCAAGATTCCAATAGTCAAAGTTCGGTGGAATTCAAGACGTGGTCCTGAATTCACATGGGAACGGGAAGACCAAATGATGAAGAAGTATCCTCATCTGTTCAAAACAACAACTACAAACACTGTGAAGACACGTGAAATTTCGGGACGAAATTTCCTTCAACAAGGGGATGACGTGATGCTTCACACATCAACACTTCAGATTTTAAACGGTAAGCACAAACATTTTATGCAATTGGTTTTGTTACAAACATTGTGCTACATTACATTTTATGTGCTATATTTCATATGTTACATGTTATAGTAGTACATACATGATTAGTTACATCTTTTGCTATGTGCGAGGTTGCATAGTACAAACAGTTGCAAACACTCACTATGTGTGAGGTTACACAACACAGTATGATCAAACACAAACAGTCACAGTTAGGTGAACTAACTAGTGTACACGTAAACAGTCACATTGAACGATCACACTTATTTGTGATGTTGCAAGCAATAGATTTTGTGTGTGAGTACACACAAGCACACGGAATGATCAAATCACACTAACACATACAATTTAAACTCGTAAGTAGTTTCCTAACTACTCCTAACATTTACTAATTTTCGGGACGAAAATTCTTTCAACAAGGGGATGATGTGACAACCCGGTATTTTCGAATTAACCTCGTTAACTGAAAGTAACGAAATCACAAATATGAGGCCCAAGGTAGGCCCAATTGTACTTTATGAGGCCCAAATGGATGGAAGGTAGGCCCAATTGTACCTTATGAGGCCCAAATGGATAGAAGGTAGGCCCAATTGTATTTATGAGGCTCAAAAGGATTAATCTAGCCCAATCATATTTTCTTTGGACCAATTTATGACAATTCGACATGTGGTCTGGTTTCGTTAATCAAAAGTTAACGAAATCAGTGGAAATCATCAATATTAGGTCAAAAGTATTAAGAATTGAACAAAATTAGGTTAGGAATAGTTGAATCAAGAAAGGTAGTGTTGAAATATCATAAAATGTTAGGTTTTGACTTTTTAAGTCAAAATTCACGTGTGTAGTATAGCAAGAATTCGAATTTCACAATGATAAGGGCTGTAACCGAAAATTAACTATCATAAATCATTTCAATGATGATTACTAATGATAATCAGGCGTTACCAGTCCCTTAAACAGTCGAATTTAATATGAAGTTAACTAAAAGGTTGTAACCGTTCGAATTGGGGATCGAATTCATATAGGTTGGTCATAATCTATTCGATTAAACTCTAAAACATACAAGTCGGCACCCTTAGAAGTGGTTACAAGCAGCAATTCGATCGGTGAAGCTTCGATTTGAAGAATTGATCTTGAGAGGGCCGAACCTAGGGCTTAAAAGCAATTGACTCGAATTGGACATCAAATCTTGTAAGTAATCTTTCCTACACACTCTAAAACGACCGACTAAGACAATCCCTATGTTAATTCGGTGTTCCAATATCGAATTGCAAGAGTTTAAATTCTAGGGTTCATATCAAAGACGGTTTTGGGGGTTTTGATCGAGATGGGTTTAAAAATGAAATCAAATGGTACCATTAGTTTCATAATGTGCCGATTAACAAAACCCATGAATCAATTTCATCACATTATAACGAATTGGTTAAGTTCAAGTTCCTAGGGTTCATATATAATCGGTTTTGGGGGTTTTTAATCAAACGAGTTCAAGAATCAAATTGAATGATACTAGTAGTTTCGGAAGGTCTCGACTAAGGATACCCCTAAGTTGATTTGATCAAACATTAGTGAATTGTATAAGTTCGATAACTAGAGTTTTCGGTTAAGAACAATTTGGGGTTTTTGGCTTAAAAGATCATAATAGTTGAATTAATTAGTACAGAAGGATTCGAAATACCATGATAAAGGAAAACCCTATGAGTTTAAGGTATAACATAAACGAATTCGAGCAGGTTGAGTTGTGAACATTGGTGCCTTCGTTCGATCCTTAGAGAATGACATTTTATCGAAATTCGTTGATTAAAAATCGAATTAAAACCTGGAATAGACTCGATTGAGTTATAGGAACGAAGACCCTATGGTTTCAGTTTCAATGGTGATCGAAATCGGGGTCAATTTGGGCTCATTATGTTCGGTCAAAGTTAACAAAAGGGAACAGGTTTGGGTTATGATTAAAACAATTAATTGGGCCACTATGTTGCAAATGTTGAGTTAGTTGGATTGGTAGCATGAGGGTGTTGAGAGGGGGAGGTCGCGAGTTCGATCCCTGCCCCCACTGTTTTTGTAATTAAAAACCAATTTTGGTTTTTAATTCATAACTTCTTCATGTTAATCCCATTTTAACCCGTTCGAATTTCGTTAGAGCCAGAATTCAATTCCGAACGCATTAGAATAATAAAATTCATATTTTAGAACGAAAACGTAATCGCGTACAATTACGTTTATTTAAATAAAATCATATATGGTTTTATTTAAACGAGTTCAAAGGCACGCGTACTTTTGTATGCATATTTCTAACAAGTCAAACATACGTGTGTTGACACGTATGTGATTTCAAGCACAAAACAACAATCCGAATAACACTAGGTTATTGTTACAACACAGGTTCTTCGTAGGAGGACTTTCTACACGAGTTTAAGTGTGTTTGATCATTCTGCAACAATCAAAGGAGCGTACACGGCCCCTTTCTTATTTTAACTGTTTTGGGGGAGAAAACATGTGCAACAAACATTTTTGGATACATATCACTTGCATGAGTTAGCTGTTTACAAAACAACAATCCGAATAACACTAGGTTATTGTTACAACACAGGTTCTTCGTAGGAGGACTTTCTACACGAGTTTAAGTGTGTTTGATCATTCTGCAACAATCAAAGGTGCGTACACGGCCCCTTTCTTATTTTAACTGTTTTGGGGGAGAAAACATGTGCAACAAACATTTTTGGATACATATCACTTGCATGAGTTAGCTGTTTACATTATGTGACAACATAGCATTTACAAATCCTTACACTTCGAACCGTTTAGTTTGCCGTAGCGCAAAGCGTGGTAGTTGGAAATAGATCTATTAGGTTTGACAAACCTCACTTGGTAGATGGGATCTACGCAGGTGTTTGACTGACCAAAGACTCATTACTATTGTTTGTGCTAGACAATAGTGGCAAGGCAAAACATGCGATAGCATGCACTAGTCAGCTTCGGTGTCGACCACGTATGTAAATAGTATAAATGACTAGCTATCATGACTATGCATGTGTGATTATGTTATCTGCAAACTTTATATTCAAACTATGGTTTCAACATTTGTGAATGCTTAAACCTGTGTAATGCACCAACCTTTGTGTTGATTTGATTTACATGTTTTCTCAGGACGCTAAGGTGCACAAGAAAGCAGGCATGGACTAGGAGATTGAGTCGCATGCATGTCTTTACATTATAGTTATTTGGATTTGAACATTTGAAAACTTTGCATTGTAATTTACATTTACAACTGTTATTGTTTTAAAACGCTTCCGCAAACTTTGAAAGCTTTGATGTTACAGTTTTAGACCAAAGTATGTTTTGAAATTCATATAGAGGTCTTCGTTATGTCTAATGATCTGAGATCCTGGTTTGTCACGTTCCCAAACGGTATGATTCAGTTAGTTGAAAATTGGGGGTGTGACAATACATAGGTACAAGCTCTGCACTAGCAGAAGTTTAGCAATTACGTAGCCTATGATTAGATACATGCATAGTATTTCATGCGCACATTATAGTTTCAAGTATGTAGTTTCAAGCATCCACGTATAGTTTCATCATGAATTCTATAGCATAAGCATCAAGTCTCAAGTTTGAACATACAGTTTCTAGCATAAGCATTTAGTTTCAAGTTTAAGCATTTAGTTTCTCACATAAGCATAAAGTCTCACGTTTAAGCATTTAGTTTCTCGCCTAAGCATCCAGCATATTGTTTCAAGCTTCTAGTTTGTAGTATAAATGTCAAGTTTGTAGCTTCTCAAGGTCTATTAGATTCCAGGCATAAATCTCATTGAAAGCATCATGTTTAAGTATAAAAGCATTATATAACATTTCAACAGTTTATTTAAAATGTTTAACATGCTTCTCAGTCCCGAAGTAAAACAAATAAGTTTGAAAAGGGACAAATGAACTCACCTTGTGTCCTTAGTGATTGACTAAGTAGGATAAGAATGCACGCGCTCTTTGTTTGTACTTTGTTGTAAGGTTCACAATCCTGTATTGGTTTCATAGTGTTGTAGTTTATAAGTATAAGTTTGTAAGGATTCGTTGTGCGTGTAATTTTTTTGGTGTTAGCCCTAAAGTTGGCTAACACTAATGAGTCATGGTCCTTATTCGGCCCTACTTTGTTTTCGAAAATTCAAAACCCTTAAATGTTAAGCTTATCATTTGTATTACATGTATCTTTGTAAGCATACTTAATTATTTGTTTAGCTTTACAAAAGAATCTTATGTAATCCTTGTTCATCGTGTTAATGTGTTAGGAAATTCCCAATTACTTGGGCCGAATAAGGGTTTGTCAATACGGCCCAATAGTGTGGTGTCATTGGGCCTATTGCGACTATGTGTGGGACGGATTAAATAAGGTGTGGACCGAATGATAGGTTGGATGTGGGCCGGTCATCAAGCATGGGCCTAATAGTTGGACCAATTCAATAAATTCATGGGCCGAGGGCAAGAGGGTATTGGGCCGATAGAAACTTGATTGGGCCGATTAATACACATGGGTCGAATATGGGTGTGATGGGCCGAATGCTTCCATGGCTCATGGTCTAGTATTGGGTCGAATCTACTAACATTGGGTCTATGTAAGCCAACGTGTGTGGGCCAAGAAAATAAGTTGGGCCAAGAATTCCGGTTGGGCTTTGCCGATTCAGATGAGAATTATGGTGGGGTTTCCAGCGAACCTAATGGCCAAGGTTCGGCTTCATGATGGCCCAAGGGTTCGGCGTATGCTAGCAGCCAAAGGCTCGGCTAGGTTGAGTTAGGGTTCGCCACCCTGCATGGATGGTTCGTGAGCTGAGGTTCTTTGCCAGCTAAGGGGTTCGTCTAACTCACCCTTTTTAACAAGGTTCAGCCGAGTAACAAGTAGGGTTCGCGACCCGCAGCATGGTTCGTTCCTCAGTACTATCCCACACAGGTTCGCTCGAAGGTATATGGTTCGGCTAAGCTGCATCAAGAGGGTTCGCGAGTCACTATGGGTTCGGGGCTTGTTAGGGTTCAGCCATAATGCAGTATGCACACAGGTTTGGCAGTAAGGAGTGCAAGCATGGTTCGTGGATGGGGATAGGGTTCGCCTCCCTGGCATGGTTCGCGAGTATGTACGAAGATTCGGCCGGTAGCCTGGCCTAACGGGTTCGGTCCCATGAAACCCACTAACCATGTTCATCATCATCCTCATCAGCCTACCCCCGTTTGTCTCAGAGCTGTTAACCTATCAAGGGTGTACTGGAACATGTTTCTCGAGTGTGTGAAGCTCCTGAACATGGGTTTCTAATCGGTTGTGTGTGTGAATCGGACAAGAGGGTGTAGGAAACCCTATTTTCGTGACTTTTCCTTCGATCATACCTCAAATTGGGCTGGTGAAAAGCTTAGATCCGTTGTACTTCCTTGTAGAGGGCTTCAAGATGGTCGTTTAGGTCCAAGAATCACACGATTTCATGAATAAATGAAGAAGATATGAAGCTTTGAAGTTCAACAATGGTGGTGAATTTTCTAGAGAGAGAAAGTGACGGTTTTGAAGTTTAGAGAGAGAGAGGGTTTGTGGATAATGACATAAATGCTAGCATTTGGTGTTTAAATACCCCGATGGTATTGGGTTCGTTTCGGTTGCTCGATTCACGTTTTCGTCGTGTTTCCGGATCGTTACGCGCATTTTTCGTAAATTAAATAAATAGGATTATTTTAGGATGTTTAGGATAGGATTATTATTCGAAATTAATTTAAAGATCATTGTATTAAATTATTTATCGAATTATATCATTTTTACGCGTTTCGTAAATTTGTTCGCGAATTAATATAATTGTTTTGTTTAATTTTATTCATGATGAGTTTCAAAATTGTAAAATAGGAAATATTTTATTTCCTTAAATTTATGATCGTTCGTATCGTTCTCGTGTTCGTTTTCGTTTTGTCAGAACGCGTCGCCATCGCTCGTATTCGTTCGAATCGTCATTCGAACGAACACGACGATGGTTTGGCTTTCTGATTCTTGTTCTCTACTGTTAAGTCATTATTTCAGAACGTTAAACGATCAGAATCATTCGTACAGATCGTCACCTATACGAATAACTCGTCGGTTTAGCATCCTGTAACAACAACCGTTATGGTTTTGTTTTGTTTTGTTTAACCTCACATACGTTTATACACAATAGTATCAAATCAAGTATCTGTGTTTCCATACTGTGTTGTCTGACATGTTTCTGACTGTTAAACCCTAAGGTTTTTTGTCAGATTTCAGACAATCGTATAATAGTCTAGTGTAAAGCATAATGTATCAACAACATAGGCATAGTTTCACGTAATGTGTACCTGAGTTACTGTACGAGTTACTGTTGCGATCACTGTTTCGGCACGCGTCCGACACTGATGTTACAGAATCCATCTGCCGAATTTGACTGGACAATTCTACCACCACAATTTCATTCAGAAATGTATGATTATTAAACGAAGTTTGGTTCAGAATATGCCAACGGAATGAATGAATTGTATCCTCCATTTTGGGAGATTCAATACATTTATATCCCAATTTATGTTCAGGTTATTGAGGACTGGCTACTTGTACAAATCAATTTATGTACAATGGAGTTGACTCAATACTGGTGTAACCACAAATACTCGAAACATTATGGACGTTTGATTCATTATGGAGTATTGCAAAAGTTTGACGTGTTTTTTGATAAGTTGTTAGATGCAGTTAGCTATTGGATATGTGTTATTCATGGACCCTACAAACCTCAAGAGAAAGGATACCTAAAGATGCAACACATTAATGACGACTATCTGCCAAAGAATGGAGGTGGTCTAGGTAAGGACTCGGGTGTTTTTTTGTGTATGCTAATGCACAAGCTGGTGCATAAGAAGACCTTGACGGTGGAACGAGGTATTGAAGAACACTGTATGAAATTCCGTCACGTAATGGCAGATCAATTTTACAAGACGCGTTTCTTCCCTGACGAATAAATTGTATCAATTGGGATTGTTATAATTTATTATTATAAGATGCGTTTTTTGATTGTAATATTTTATTAAAGATTGTATGGTAATGTCATTTATTATTATTTTTATTAAAGTATTTTAAAATTATTGTCACATGTGTCTCACATGTGTTGTCACATCAAGGCTCAAGGCTCATTGCTTATTTAAGCAACCCTCACATTCCTTATTGTGTTGTCTGAGCTTAAGGTGTAAGAATGACAATGTGTTATTGTTGTCATTTGGCTACTGTCCGAACCTCTTGGACCGATCAAAACCAGGGTGTCATCTTTACTCTTGTCCTAATGAGGTAAGAAGTTAGACTATCTTCTTTCTCAAATATTTCTTTCTTAACCACATATTTCGTATGTAGGCCTCTAGGTGCCAGGGATTTTTAGGTTGGCTTGACCCACCAATGTGTCCACAAGCTATTCTCATTATACCAGGCCTTTTAAGATCAAAGAATAAGCTGGAAGATGAAGTAAAACAACTAAAAGCTACCATTGGAAAGAAGAACTTTATCATCTTCTTTTTGATTGTACTTGTAGCGTTAATGTTTTTGTTTTAATGGAACTAGAAGTAGGTTTGGTATTCACGGTAATTTCTTCGTTGTAACTGTAGACGTACTTTTGTTATAACAATAATCATTTCATGATCTCAGAACCATTAAACAGATCCACATAAAAGGTAAATTAAAAATAACATGGTTAATAAAAAAACCACTAAATATATTATTACATATAGATCACAACTATTCATTTCCAGTGATAGTCGTCATTTGACCCATCAGAGTCCTGCCTGTCTTCGTATGGGTTGTGAAACTCAGTATTAAAAGGGTCATCTTCATGCTTTTCATAATCCCAAGCATGTTCCAAAACCTCTGAATCATACATATCATACAAGTGTTCGTCTTCAGGTTCACCTACTGGAGGGTACTCCTGTTGAATCATTAGAGGCTTTACTGGTTCAAGAGGGTTTTCTGGTCGGACAAATGGTGGTTGCACCTGTTTAGGGTTTTCTAGTTGGAAAAATGGTGGATCCACATGTTCAGGAAGGTTTTCTGGTTGGACAACCGGGGGATACACTGGTTCAATAGGGTTTTCATCAGTTGTCTATACTGGAGGACTTTTGGGCACTGAAAATGGTTTCCTTACATTAGCCATTTTCAAATTGTAAAGTTATTATGAGAATCAAAAGATGAGAATGCTACCCACTAAAATAGCCACCCTTTAAATAAAATAAAAAATGAATAAATTTTATCAATTACCACACTACTACCTACCCACTTTAACAGCCTTTGAATAAAGCTGTGTCACATAGTACACCCACATGTCTTCTGAAACCACACACTACAAACCCACGACTTTATTAATCACCACACTACTACCTACCAACTGTAAGTTATTGTATTATTAATAATGATATGTTTTTTAAAATAAAATAAAAAATGAATAAGTTTTATTAATTACCACACTACTACCTACCTACCCATTTTAAAATTCTTTGAATAAAGATGTGTCACATAGTACACCCACATGTCTTCTGAAACCACACACTGCAAAACCACGAGTTTATTAATCACCTCACTACTACCTACCAACTTTAACACCATTTAGTTTCAAAGTTTACCCCTCTACCTACCAACTTAAAGACATGTGAATAATTCATTATAAATATGTAAACACTCACTTCAAATCCATTGTAAACCCATTACATTTAATCCATAATTTCAAACCCACGGATAGACCACAAAATTACGATGATGAAGAGGTATGTGATACCCCCAGAAAGCCAAAATTATGTCCAAGAAACACCCCCAGAAAATCTCCCAACAAACACACACGGGTATCGTCCAGTTGAAGAGACTAAAAATTGGTCAACTAATGTGATGGAATTTTACCACAATGGTGATGTATCGTCATGTATTTGCTTTTTTGTGGGAAAAATGAGTTTAGGTCAAGAGTTTTGGGGATCCTTATTAGGATATCAAAATTATGGTTATTTATCAAAACTTGTAAGAAATTATACTTATCATTTTTCTTATTCATCTTATTATACAAATACTATGTACTAACTTATATGCGTTACTTTAAAGCATGTAAATGGTTGCGTTACCAGATTGATGCGTTTCTGATGGAAGGAAATAACAAAGAATCGTCTTCCAGAACAATTGTTTCCTTGGACTATCATGCCACCACAATTCTATGACATTCTATGTGAAACACCAAACCATGGAGCTTTGGCATTTTGTATTGGAATGAAAGAAGAATACCCTGCATTATGGGATGTTGATACGGTAACAATCTTCTGTAGTTAAATAATGTAAATCTTATGTTTTAAACTATTTACCATTTTGTTTAACATAAATATTTTTAGGTTCATATTCCCATTGTAATTGAAGACAGACATTGGTTACTTCTACAGGTTGATATGCGAACACTTGAAATGTATGTGTACTTTACTAATAATTGTGACGCTGCCGTTTGTCAAACAACTTGTATTCATCGGTTGTTTTACCCAATAATAACACGATTTGAGACGTTGTTCAAATCTTTTTTGGACAATATTTTATTCTGGCAAAATTATAGTAGAGATGTCATCCCAAAACTTAAAATATTAGGAACCAAAGTCTGGCCTCAATACAATGGTCCGGTTGGAAACAACTTTGGAGTTTTTGTTTGTATGTTAATGAGAAACCTCGTTCTAGACCTCCCTAATCAAATCGAAGGAACTATACAAGATACGTGCATGAAATACAGATGTTTTATGGCAGATGAATTTTATGCAGCATGTGCTTAACTTTCACCATTAAGGAATGTATTGTAATATTGTATTGTAATGTCATTTTCAGTTGTAATGTCAATTTCAGTTGGATATTTTATGCAGCACGTGCTTAACTCATTATTTTTAACACTGATTTGTTTTTTAAATATATAACAAAACATTGAAATTAAAATAAACATGTTAAATAAAAAAATATACAAAAACAAACATAATTATGTCTCACATCCGGGTCGTCTTCTGTGGCGGAGAGGATTCCTACGTCTAGACGCATTTTGATTCTTATCAGCATCTTCTAGATTTAGGGAGTTAGCCAACAATGTGTCATCATCCCATTCTCCAACACTCATCTGCAGATTTAAGTCCAATGAAGAAAGCGGTGATATACCACTAAACCCATGTGTTTCATTTGGACTAAATTGACAAGCATCATAATTAAAGTCTTCAGATTTAGATTGGTTGAACAATGGCAACATTTAACGCTGTGGGGTGTACGCATCTTTATTCATTATTGTGTTCAAACATTATGTTAGATTGTATCCCGGAAAAAAAGACGGGGAAGGAGCACTTGTAAATTCTGAAGCTTGTACTTCATAATTTTCATGTTGAACATGTGATGTACCGGCTTGAAAATTGTAATGTTCAGCATGTGATGTTCCAGCTTCATGTTGAACACCAGATGTACCACTCCCACTTCTAACATGACCACGTCTTCTTTCTCTCCTTCGTAGACTACGTGGTACTGTGTCATCACCACCTAAATTAACGGGTTCAGTTTGAAGATGTGTTGGGTAACGCAGACGACTTTGTTCGTTAACCATTCCTATAACTTGATTCGCAGTATTTTGCAACAATTCAAAGTTATGGAAATTCGATGTTGAGTCCGTTTGCATAAACCCACCTGCTTGTTGATAAGTCCGACTTATCCCATCCATCTATACAAAATAAAACAAAACATGTCAAAAAACAGTAATATAATGATAATGATGAAAATATTATAACATAGATGATTACAAACCAAAAATTGCGATCTAGACCCGTGATCTTGGGACCTGGGCTGCATGACCTCTTGTGACTTAGGATTTGTGATATACAATACCGTACGTGACCATTACCATTGCATATAATTTGGTTCTACCGTAGGTGTTGCACAACAAACCCCTTGTATAACATTCAGCCACCGTTGGTTCCTCACAGTGACGTATTCCGAGTGAGTATTCATTCAATTCCTTTCTGGCTTGCCAGACCGAGTTAATGTGTGCAACTTCATGTGGTCATTAATGGATAAAGGGAAAGGGCTAGGAATGTGCTGAACCATTCCAAATTGTCTCATAACCCTTTATGGCGTATAAAATTCAACTACATCCCAATATATCACATAGCACTCGCTCTGCCAGCTACGAATACCACTGCTATAAATTTCTGGTAGGAGTGAAATTACCTCCTCATAAGGTCTCCAGTTGAACTGTTTAAAAAAATATGATTAAACTTCAACAGAAAATAATAAACATCAAAAAAACAATTAAAACAAATTACCTCCCCTTCATGTAAACAATGTAGTTGTGATCTACATGCTCTAAGTGAATGTGAAATGACATCTTTATATGTCAATTTTTCGCGCCACCTATAAACATTAAAAAAAGTCATTATAGATTACTTGATTATGTTTAAAAAAAATAACAAAGTTTTAAACCGTACATGGCACCATATGGTCTTCTATTATCAAATGGATGTAGAATCTTTGGTGCAATAGTAGTAATTCTACACCATGCTCACAACTGCAATATATAAATTGGTCCACCAATATTGTTGGCATTTCTCGATGTTGCTTTACATAGATTCCTGTACAACATCGCTAAAACATCACTCCCCCAACTCAGCTGACCACACGTAGTTAGATTTTATAAATTATTTAGTATAGTAAGAGAAACTAGATTATTCG
Source organism: Mikania micrantha (assembly GCA_009363875.1). Lineage (NCBI taxonomy): Eukaryota > Viridiplantae > Streptophyta > Magnoliopsida > Asterales > Asteraceae > Mikania > Mikania micrantha. The sequence goes on along the minus strand of CM018682.1, from coordinate 56,470,557 downwards.
AAGAATCAGAAAATAAAGTGCCACCGCACAAATAAAGTATTATACAACGTGCACGTTTCATGCACTCTAAATTCGATGAATTTTCATTAAAAAAAGTATTTAAATGATTAAAAATAGTGGTTAATTTTAAGCAATTTCCTCTAAAATCATTTTCGCTAGTTGTCAAACCTAACAAGTTGTGACATCTAACGATGCGATCTGCAACAGATGACGGTTGTTCACAACCCAAAACAACTCCACCTTCAATTGGTAAACCCCACAAAACATTAACATCTTCTAGGGTTACCGTCGCTTCACCGATGGGCAGATGAAACGTGTGTGTTTCAAGACGCCATCTTTCAATAAATTCCTCAAGCAGGCAATGATCAAGGTTCCAATAGCCACAATCAAGTAACCCACCAAAACCAACAATGTTAACATAGCGTTTAACATTTTCGGTGAATGGTTGTTGTTCAGCAACGAAAAAAGCTTTTGATCAGCACGCCTGAAGACCAAATTTTTAGCTCCTTATTATTAAATATATCTCGCGCCCGATGTGAATCTTTAAGAAAGAAGACATCATCAACGATTGGACCGGGATGTAAATCGTAACTCATTTTTAATTGAAGGTAATTTAGTTGAAACTTGGAGAAGTAGATTGAAACTCACAAACTTGAAGGTGTTATGTATGTAAGGGATTTGTTTGAAAAGAATGCAGGAGATGTATGGTATCTAACGTGAAACTTGATGCTTGATTTTATAATTTAATGCTTGATTTTATAATTTAATGCTTGATTTTTAAATTTTGGAAAAGACTTCACATGCATGCATGCAAGCATGCATACAACTTTGCAGATTCATATTTTTTTTGTTGTTGGAAAGTGGTTTGTATGTATTAAATGGTGTGTGTGTGTTCAAATTAATTTTGTCCTTGTATTACCACAGTTTTTTTTTTTTTTTTTTTTTTTTTTTTTTTTTTTGCAGTTTGTCCTCTATTTGCATGTGATTGAGTGGACCACTAAACCTGGTTCTAATTTTTTGAAAGTAATCTTGAGGAACCGCTACCTCAAGTAGCGGTTGTGGTTTATCCGGATAATCAAGCCTTTCTTGGATTAGTGTGATTGATTAGTGGGGTTAATAGAACCCGCTACTTGGAGTAGCGGTTCTATACTTTCAAATTGTGGCACTCGCTACTTGGGGTGGCGGTACATGCAGAAAACCCAAGCCACGGTGGAAGATATGCCATGTGAGATGTCATGGAAGCAGGAACCGCTACTTGGGGTAGCGGTTCACCTAGTTTCCAAATGCAACCTCCAAACCACCTATTTTCCATTACATGTATGCATACCCACCTATTTCAAAAAAAAAAAATCGGTCAAAAATGGTGCTTCAAGAGGAACAATGTTGTAAGGCATGAGATCCCTTGACAATCCTTGATTTTTTTTCTATAACTTTTTAACTAAAATATATAGTTTATAGAAATGAATAAAATGAAAAGGAAAGCACAAGTTTATATATAGAGAAAAAAATGCTATTATGCATACAAGTAATAAATTAATTTGAATTTTAAATGGATAATATATACATACTCAATACATAAGGAGCCACTCAAGCATGCAATTGTCCATACTAACATAACATTTACCTCCTCCCCAGCTGCAAGTGCATTCTTCTGAGCTTACAACAACAAATGTTTTAGATCAGATAAAATTAGTAATCAACAATGTAAAATATATTATTATGATCAATCCTTTAAAACAAAAAAAAATACATCTGGAACAACTTGAGTTGTAACATCACTGTATTTTAGGTTGTCCGTACATGTGTACGACTGTACTGTTACGACCTGATATAATAATTATTAATGATGATGAATTATTGGATGATATTACTGATATTCGTATACATATTGAGAACATGTTATTATATGCATAAACCATGGGAAGTTTAGTTGAAACACAACTAAACAGAACCAGAGAGTTTATTGCAGTTATATTTCAGATAATATGAATTGTGGTTTTGGAATGGAAGGAATTAGGAAGTGTGTTATGGTTTGGTTTCTAAACATAGTCAAGGACACATGGTCATGGTTTAACGAAATAGCAGTGGGACGGTGTTGGGGAGTTTGCGATCTACCCCTGCATATGCCCTATACATATGCATATTTTGGTCTATCACGGATGTGTCAGTGATATGGTTTAGTGGGATTTGGATTGGGATTGTTAATATTAAATTTAATAAAATAATAGAAGAATAATTGGAATTGATTACGCGATAGTGAGGTTACGATTATAAATTAAACATGAATGTTATTTTAGAATTTATTAACTTAGTAATGTATTCGTGTGGGTGACGATTCACATGAATATAATTATTGAGAATAATATTCTGAAACGACATTCCATAAATCCTAAATCGAATCGAAATACAATACGAGCGTCGGATTCGGAAAGGTGACGATCTTTACGAATGCGTACGTAAGTAACGTGTTTTGACGAGATAACGAAATAATATCTAACGATATTAAATTAATAAATGGAAATATAAAAACGTTTATTAGGAATCACAACCTAAAACAGATCGGTTTATTTAAATAAACAATTCAACGAAATCGTTTTACGAAACCGTATTTAAATAAAATCATTTATGAAAACGAAACATATTCATTTGAATGGCTTATGTTTTAAATGTGTTTTACGTTAAAAAAAACCGAGCATATCATAATTATTATCGCGTATTAAACGAGACCGAGCACGCGGGGAGAACCCGAGCTATAAAAGCCCATCTTCTCTTCTTCTTCTTCTTCTTCTTCATTTTACTAGGGTTCCTTCTCTCTCTAGAAAGCAAAAACGCCATAGCTTTCTCTCTCTACATTCTCTCTAACTTTTCTCGCTCGTTACTCAACGGATTCGCGAGATCTTGGAGCCTAAACTACCATGTGATCAAGGGGAACGAGAATATACGAAGAAATCCAGTTTATGAACACGATTCGAAGGTAAATCGAGCATTTTACTTTATGGTTTTTGTATGAATAATAACCGGTTACATTATTGTGTTGGAAGTAGATTATTACCAAGTTATTTCATTGAATCAAGCATGCATAGGATATAATCGATGGGTGCGACCAACTCCAATAGCTAGGACTTGATGGTGATGACGATGAACAGTAACAGATTTTAGCTAGCCACGAACCAGGTGGGCCGAACCCTGGGTTCACGAACCTAATGGGCGGGAACAAGGGTGGCCGAACCTTGGCCTAGGCGAACCTAACCCCACCGAACCTACGTGCATGCTGGGCTGTGAACCCATCATCAACCGAATCAATCTGCCGAAGCTGCTAGTTGGGCCAAACCCTCCTCTAGCCACGAACCTTCGAAGAACAATGAACCTTAGCCTTAGCCGAACCCAGGAGTCGCGAACCTTAGTGAGCCACGAACCTCCTTTGGGAGAACCTTGATGCATGCTAGCCGAACCTGGGTGAAACAAACCCATGCTAGGCGAACCTAGCCATTAAAACCCTAATGGCCGAACCTAGTGTGGGGGCAAACCTGGAAGCTTTAACAGCGAACCTAGGGCCAAGAACCAAGGGTTATATGCTACGAACCTTAGGCTATTAAGCCCTACATGTGCAGCGAACCATCACCTTGGCCGAACCTTAGGCGGGTGCAACACTAAGTAGCGAACCTCTTGTGGCTGGGCTATGATAGGCGAACCTCGGGATTTTCAAACATAAATTTTTTTGAATTAGGGTTTAAGGGAATAAAGAATTGAGAAGTTATGAACACATATGCATGCATGTGATAAACCAAGTTGCCATTTTTTTTTTATGAGTATAAGTGGAATTATAAGGGTATACATGTTGAATATTTTATAAGATTAATTAATATAAGATTTTATTAAGCTTAAAATAAAATGTTATTGATTTAGAATTATGATGACACTTCGTTAAACATGCATGCAAATGTTGGTAAAGATAGGTTATAACTAGGGTTAACACCCTAGATTATATACATATCTAAGGGGAATATACATACGAGTGCACAAGTAATGGTCATCATTAGATAGTTGAAACTAACAAGTTAAATCACATTTTTATGATGATCATCGATGAACCCTAAGTGTTACAAGTTAACTTAGAATAAATAAACTAAGCAACTAAACACTTTAGGATTTAAAATGGACACTAAATTGAAATGAAACGCATATGCTTATAAACACGAACACATATTAAATACAGGTTGATTGACTTGTTTTGGGTTTTACATATGCGAGCGGGCATTCTACGAAAAACACTGATTCTACGGACTCAGGTGAGTTCTCATAACCTCCCTTTTAAACTATTTTGTTTTTAAACTCGGAGGTGAAACATGTATACCAATTTAAATATTACTTTGATTACACATGGATGACACTTGTTTATTGTTATGATATTCATATTATTGGATTATCATAATTCCGTGGGTCGTTGTTGTTGACTTCGGTCATCTACAATGATTGCATGTATTGTCACTATTCCGTGGGTCGTTGTTGTTGACTTCGGTCATCTACAATGTTTGCATGTATTGTCACTATTCCATGAGTCGTTACTGATGACTTCGGTTATCTGAAACGATTGCATGTATTGTCACGTGGATTGCCACAACTTCGTGTGTCGTTGTCATTGACTTTGGTCGTATACAATGATACATGTATTGTCACTTAAACTAATTGAGAATATTGATGATTGGGATTGGTTGATTGAACATATGATTGATAATCTATGAATTATTGATATATGTGATTATGTGTCTGGTTTATGTGTTTGGGTTATGAGATTGGATTATGTGTTTGGATGTTGTGTTGGATATTCTCACAGGTGCTCATGTGGATTTTCTCAGAAAACTATAAACTTTTGAAATCATTTGTAAAATACTTTTAAATATAAAAACTTATGATTACTCACCAACTACTTCGTAGTTGACACTTGATTTTTACATGTTTCAGGGAATGAAGACAAGTAGGTTGAGGAGGATGATCTCTCATATTTTGGACATCATCACATAGGATTCTTGGACTTAGCTAAAATAACTGAAATTCTGGTGAATAGAGTTTAGTTAGTTTCGCTAAATCTTTTGTGTATTGGATGTAACTAATTCATGCTAAACATGATTTTTGATGTAATTAATTTGGTTGATTAATTGTTATGTGATGATTTAATTAGATGCCCATGAGGTTATGAACAATCTACACATCCTCGTGGCATCCCGACGTTTCCGCCATCGGTCGGGGTGTTACAGATTGGTATCAGAGCCTGGGTTATAGGGAATTAGGTTACTAGAAATGGTTGACCTAGTCTATAACCGTAGGATACCCTAGTATGAATTATTTCATACACTAGTTAGTATATTCAGGATTTCATGCTTATGTGTTTATTACATGTTAACTGAACTCTTGTTATACATCTGATATACATATGCTACTTACTGATTAATTGCTTACGTGTGCCCTAATGATTCGATAAGGACATGCACGTGGTGTATCGTAAAGGTGGTGGGATGTTGGCTGGGGCAGTTGCGACTGACCCCTACATATGCCCTATATATACCATTTACGTTACATTAGGTGGATGTCAGTATTGAAGAATATGGGAACTACCCGTTTGGGAAATTAATTGCTTAGGGAACTAACTGCTTAGGAATTTATCTGCTTTAGGAATTATTCGTTTGATTATTGATCACCAGACAAGGATACACTCGTGGTATACTACAAAGGTGGTGGGACGGTGGCTGGGGCAGTTGCGACTGACCCCTACATATGCCCTATATATACCATTTACGATACATTAGGTGGATGTCAGTATTGAAGAATATGGGAACTACCCGTTTGGGAAATTAATTGCTTAGGGAACTAATTGCTTAGGAATTTATCTGCTTTAGGAATTATTTGTTTGATTATTGATCACCAGACAAGGATACACTCGTGGTATACTACAAAGGTGGTGGGACGGTGGCTGGGGCAGTTGCGACCGACCCCTACATATGCCCTATAGCACCGCAGAAAAACATTCCTCCTATAGTAGCTGTTAATACGAATAAGAGAAACTCTTTTTGTTTCATCATTTGTAGTATATTGGGGGTCTGTCAGTGTCAGGAACTTAGGATATTACTAGGAAATGTGGTAAGGTTAATGTTGATGGTATGTTGGTTAAAGTTGGTTTGGATTGACACTTTGGATGATCATATTTGATGAACACATATAAAATCACTTATGAACACACTTATTGGACACGTGGGGTGAATAGGATCAACGAATGATACGAACGCTTAGTGATAGACTGTATACTCGAGTGATGATATAAACACTTGGTGAAAATATGAACGCATTGTGATGATACTAACACTTAGTGATGATATGAACACTTGATGAGAATAAATCGTAGGGAGGATATGAATACTTAGTGACAATAAGAGCACTCAGTGATGATATGAACCCTCATTGATAATTATGAACATTGGGATTTAGTATGGATTTTTAGTGAACTTAGACATTAGGGGAACTTTAATGTCAGGTGAACTTAGACATTAGGTGAACTTAGAAATAGGCAAACCTACATGTCAGGTGAACTTAGACATTAGGCAAACCTAATTGTCCAAGAGAACTAGAGATCACTTCACTCAAAATTATCCTACCTAGGATAAGGATTGTGAAGTGAGATTATGGTAAGATGCATGATACACCCTAAATTCTAACAAGGACATAATCGTGGTGCAATGCAATGGTGGTGGGACGGTGTTGGGGAGGTTGCGATCTACCCCTGCATATGCCCTATATATAAGCTTGTTGCATTGCATCGGGAGGTTTTCAGTGTTGGTATAGGGTGGGGAATGTTTGGAACTTAGGAATATTTAGCTAATATTAGATATGAACAACCAGGACACTTAGTATAATATTAGGAAATTTATAATTGTTATGAGTTTAATGACAGATAGGAGAAAAGTATAGTTCCTATATATAATCCTAACTGTTGAAATGAACTCATTTGACCCTTGTTTGTATGACTTACGTTGTAAACGGTAGTAACATGTTTCTAATATCCCCAGAAACATGCCGCCACGCCGTCACAACGGAGATGATACAAACTCTGAAGATGCTAACGGTAATGCCAACTCCGACATGCAAGAGTTAGCAAACCTCATTTCTGGATTGGTGAATCAACTGACTCAAGCCAATCAATCTCTCAATTAGAACAGAGGAGGTGCAACCCATCGGTCTACACATTCAAACACTTCAACTCCTGCAATCCACTAAAGTTTACGGGTTCTGAGACGGCCACGGGTCTGCTACAGTGGTTTGAGAGTATGGAAAACACCTTCATTAACAGTGACTTCCCGGAGAATCTGAAGGTGCGCTATGCCACCAGTGTTTTCCAAAAGAGAGCACTGACTTGGTGGAATGGCTAGAAGCGAACTAGGGGAGTTGACGCTGCCCTAGCACTGACATGGACGGAAGTCAAGAACTTGATGCCCACTGAATTCTGTCCTCGTAGCGAGATGAGGAAACTGGAAACTGAGTTCTGGGAACTCAAGCAAGATAGTGGAGTGAATGGGATCTACAATACTCGTTTCCACGAGTATAGTCTGCTGGTACCTCATCTAGTGACACCGCTGGAGAGAGCAATTGAGAAGTACATAGGCGGGCTGCCTATGCAGATCCAAGACACTGTCTACGGAAGCAACCCCAAAACACTTGAGGCTGCGATCCGTTTATCTGCAACGCTAACTGACAATCATGTAAAGGGTGGAACACTCACCCGAAAGGGATCTAAGAAGACTGACACCAAAGCAGCCAAAAAGGAGACTTCAACTGAAGTCAAAACTGAACAAGGCAGCTCTTCAAAAAGCAGCAACAAGAAGAGGAAGACTAGGAACTTCGTGGGCACTACTCCTGCTGCTAAGTCTGCGCAGCAATCATCCAACAACACCACTGCTAGAAATTATATTGGGAATACTCCCCAATGTAATACTTGCAGATATCATCACATGCCCAACTTGCCTTGTCGCGTCTGCAAAAACTGTGGCAAGTATGGCCATTTTGCTAATGTTTGCAGGAGTGCACCGCAAGCACAAAGGATGCAACCTGCTCCGCTTGCACTGCCAGCTCCGCAAGCTCAACAAGTTCAAGCTGTACCCGTTCACCAAATACCTGTACAGGCAAGAGCCTGTTATGAGTGTTTTGAAGTGGGTCATTTCAGAAATCAAAGCCCAAGACTGACAGGAAATAATCAACGGGTGGCAAGAGGCAGAGCGTTTCAACTGAATGCTCCAGCTGCTCAAGCCAACCAGGATGTGGTCAATGGTACACTTCTGATCAACAACTCTTATGCATCTGTCTTATTTGATTCTGGTGCTGATAGGAGTTTCGTTTCATATGATTTTGAATGCATGCTTGGTAGAACACGTACATATTTAGATAAACCTTTTAACGTGGAGGTGGCTGACGGAAACACTATTGATATTGACACTGTTATTATTGGATGTACTGTGAACTTAAGTGATCACGTTTTCCCAATTGATCTTATACCTATGCACCTTGGTAGCTTTGATGTTATCATAGGCATGGATTGGTTAGCCACCCACAAAGCGGAAATCATTTGCCATGAGAAATATATTCGTATTCCCTTACCTTCGGGTGAAACTTTAAGAGTTTATGGGGAAACTTATAGTAAAGGTGTTAAGCTGATGTCATGCACTAAAGCACACAAGTATCTTAGGAAGAAATGTATAGCATTTTTAGCACACATTGTGGAGAAAAAGGAAAAAGGAAAGAGCATTGAAGACGTTCCTGGGATAAGAGATTTTCCTGAAATATTTCCAGACGACTTACCGGGTCTTCCACCAGAACGTCAAGTAGAGTTTCGAATTGACTTAGTACCTGGTGCAAATCCAGTCTCCAAAGCTCCTTACAGAATTGCGCCTTCGGAGTTGCAAGAATTGGCAAGCCAACTACAAGAATTAATTGATAAGGGATTCATTCGCCCGAGCCATTCGCCATGGGGTGCACCGGTCCTGTTTGTCAAGAAGAAGGACGGGTCATTCCGAATGTGCATCGACTACCGTGATTTGAATAAGCTGACCATTAAGAATCAATATCCTCTGCCGCGCATCGACGATCTTTTCGATCAACTTCAAGGCTCGGCATGGTTTTTGAAGATCGATCTTAGGTCTGGGTATCATCAGCTTCGTGTACATGATGGTGATATTCCCAAGACGGCTTTCAGGACAAGATATGGCCATTAAGAGTTTCTGGTAATGCCCTTCGGCCTTACCAATGCACCAGCGGTTTTCATGGATCTCATGAACCGTGTTTGCAGGCCGTACTTGGATAAATTTGTAATTGTATTTATTGATGATATCCTGATATACTCAAAGACCAAGGAAGAACACTAGCAACACCTTAAGTTGGTTTTGGAGATCCTAAGAAAGGAGAGACTGTATGCCAAATTCTCTAAGTGTGAATTTTGGCTTAAGGAAGTTCAATTCTTGGGATACATAGTCAATGAAAAAGGAGTTCACGTGGATCCTGCGAAAATTGATGCGGGGAAGAATTGGAGTACACTGAAGACACCAACGGAGATTCGAATGTTTCTTGGACTTGTCGGTTACTATCGGCGGTTTATTTCGAACTTTTCCAGGATTGCTGTCCCTCTCACTTCTCTGACTCAAAAGAATAAGCCTTATGAGTGGGGACCGAAACAAGAAGAGGCATTTCAGACTTTGAAGCAGAAACTTTGTGATGCTCCTGTATTGACATTGCCAGATGGAAACGATGATTTTGTAGTTTACTATGATGTATCCAACCTAGGTCTCGGCTGTGTCCTCATGCAGCGGGGAAATGTTGTGGCCTATGCATCAAGACAGTTGAAAATTCACGAGAAGAACTACACCACACACGACCTGGAACTTGGTGTAGTCGTGTTTGCCTTGAAGATATGGAGACATTATCTTTATGGCACGAAATGTGTAGTCTTTACTGATCATAAAAGTTTGCAGCATATTCTCAATCAGAAAGAACTTAACATGAGACAACGGAGATGGGTTGAACTGTTGAACGATTATGGCTGTGAGATTCGCTACCATCTTGGTAATGCGAATGTAGTAGCAGATGCGCTGAGTCGCAAAAGTCAAGTTCAGATCCATAGTGTCCGAGTGCACACTAATCTCCATAATGATGTTCTCACAGCCCAACAACACTCATTGGCTCAAGATAACTTGAAAAATGAGATGTCTTGCGGGGTTGAGTTATTATTGGAAACTAAGGATGATGGTTTGATGTATTATTTGAATCGGTTGTGGATACCAAACATGGATGATCTTAGGATGATGATTTTGGATGAAGCTCATAAGTCACGTTACTCAATCCATCCGGGTGCTGATAAGATGTATCAAGACCTTAGGGCTTTGTACTGGTGGCCTGGAATGAAGAGAGATATTGCTGAGTATGTGTCCAAGTGCCTTAACTGTGCTAAAGTCAAGGCAGAACACCAGCGACCTTCTGGATTGTTAGTACAACCGGAAATACCCATGTGGAAGTGGGAGAATATCTCTATGGAGTTCATTACTAAACTCCCCCGAACCGCAAACGGTAAGGATAGCATTTGGGTGATAATTGATAGATTAACCAAGTCGGCTCATTTCTTACCGATACGCGAAACGCATCCTGTGCGGAAGTTAGCTCGTATCTATGTTGATGAGATCGTTAGCCGGCATGGAATTCGCTTAAGCATAATATCGGATCGTGATGCTCGTTTCATGGCACGATTTTGGGAATCACTTCATGAAGCTTTTGAAACAAGATTGGATCTTAGCACCGCCTACCATCCTCAAACGGATGGACAGACGGAGCGAACGATTCAGACATTGTAAGACATGTTGAGAGCTTGTGTCATCGATTTCGGTGGCAATTGGGATAGCCATCTACCATTAGTCGAGTTCTCGTATAACAACAGTTATCATGCGAGCATTGGTATGGCGCCGTTTGATGCTCTTTATGGCAGGAAATGTCGGTCACCTATTTGTTGGACCGAGGTCGGCGAATCGCAGATCACTGGTCCCGAGATCATTCAAGAAACGACTGACAAGATCCGCCAAATTCATGACAATCTGTTAGCTGCACGCAATCGACAGAAAAGCTACGCGGATAAACGACGAAAACCCTTAGAGTTTGAGGTTGATGATATGGTATTACTCAAAGTATCGCCTTGGAAAGGAGTGGTACGATTCGGGAAGAAAGGTAAGCTTGCTCCACGATATGTTGGCCCTTTTAAGATCCTCGAACGGATCGGGAAGGTTGCCTATAAGTTGGAACTTCCTCCTGAACTTAGCAACGTACACCCAACGTTTCACGTGTCCAATTTAAGGAAGTGCTTAGCTGATCAAGATCTTCAGGTACCACTTGATGACATTCGCATCGATGATACCATGCACTTTGTTGAAAAACCAGTTGAGATAATGGATCGTGAGGTTAAAAAGCTCAAACGCAGTAGAATTCCAATTGTCAAAGTACGTTGGGAGTCGACGCATGGTCCGGAATTCACCTGGGAGCGGGAAGATCAGATGAAGCTTAAGTACCCACATTTATTCACTACGGTCACTCCAAGTTGAATTTCGGGACGAAATTCCTTTAACTAGGGAAGACTGTAACATCACTGTATTTCAGGTTGTCCGTACATGTATACGACTGTACTGTTACAACCTGATATAATAATTATTAGTGATGATGAATTATTGGATGATATTACTGATATTGGTAAACATATTGAGAACATGTTATTATATGCATAAACCATGGGAAGTTTAGTTGAAACACAACTAAAGAGAACCAGAGAGTTTATTGAAGCTCTATTTCAGATAATATGAATTGTGGTTTTGGAATGGAAGGAATTAGGAAGTGTGTTATGGTTTGGTTGCTAAACATAGTCAAGGACACATGGTCATGGTTTATCGAAATAGCGGTGGGACGGTGTTGGGGAGGTTGCGATCTACCCCTGCATATGTCCTATACATATGTATATTTCGGTCTATCACGGATGTGTCAGTGATATGGTTTAGTGGGATTTGGATTGGGATTGATAATATTAAAGTTAATAAAATAATAGAAGAATAATTGGAATTGATTACGCTATAGTGAGGTTACGATTATAAATTAAACGTGAATGTTAATTTACAATTTATTAACTTAATAATGTATTCGTGTGGGTGACGATTCACACGAATATAATTATTGAAAATAATATTCTGAAACGACATTCCATAAATCCTAAATCGAATCGAAATACAATACGAGCGTCGGACTCGGAAAGGTGACGATCTTTACGAATGCGTACGTAAGTAACGTGTTTGAACGAGATAACGAAATAATATCTAACGATATAAAATTAATAAATGGAAATCTAAAAACGTTTATTAGGAATCACAACCTAAAACAGATCGGTTTATTTAAATAAACAATTCAACGAAATCGTTTTACGAAACCGTATTTAAATAAAATCATTTATGAAAACGAAACATATTTATTTGAATGGTTTATGTTTTAAATGTGTTTTACGTTAAAAAAACCGAGCATATCATAATTATTATCGCGTATTAAACGAGACCGAGCACGCGGGGAGAACCCGGGCTATAAAAGCCCATCTTCTCTTCTTCTTCTTCTTGATTTTACAAGGGTTCCTTCTCTCTCTAGAAAGCAAAAACGCCATAGCTTTCTCTCTCTACCTTCTCTCTAACTTTTCTCGCTGGTTACTCAATGGATTCGCGAGATCTTGGAGCCTAAACGACCGTGTGATCAAGGGGAACGAGAATATACGAAGAAATCCAGTTTTTGAACACGATTCGAAGGTAGATCGAGCATTTTACTTTATTGTAACATCAGTGCCGGACGCGTGCCGGAACAGTGATCGCAACAGTAAATCGTACAGTAACTCAGGTACACATTACGTGAAACTATGTTTAAACTATTGACACATTATACTTGATATGAAACTATTATACGATTGTCTGAAATCTGATTAAAACCTTAGGGTTTGACAGTCAGAAACATGTCAGACAACACGTTGTTGAAACGTGGATACTTGATTTGGTGCTACTGTGTATAAACGTATGTGAGGTTAAACAAAACAAAACCATAACGGTTGTTGTTACGGAATGCTAAGCCGACGAATTATTCGTATAGGTGACGATCTGTACGAATGATTCTGAAAGTTTAACGTTCTGAAATAATGACTGAACAGTAGAAAACACGAATCAGAAAGTCAAACCATCGACGTGTTCGTTCGAATGACGATTCGAACGAATACGCGCGATGGCGACGCATTCTGATGAAACGAAACGAAAACGAAACGAACGATCATAAATTTAAGGAAATAAAATATTTCCTGTTTTACAATTTTGAAACTCATCATGAATAAATTAAACAAAACCATATTAATTAATCACGAACAAATAAACGAAACGCGTAAAATAATGGAATTCGATAAATGAATTGTTTAAACAAAATTTAATATAATTATTAGAATCAAATACTACCAAAATTGTTAAAATAAACTCTTTTATTTAAAATACGAAAAAGACAATACGAACCGAGCAACCGAAACGAACCCGGATACTCTCGGAGTATATAAACACCAAATGCAAGCATTTATTTCATTTTATGATCTCTCTCTCTCTAGAAACACTCTCACCGTCACTTTCTCTCTCTAGAAATCAAACCACCATTATCAACCTTTGAAGCTTCATAACTCACTCATTTCTTAACGAAATCGAGTGATTCTTGAGCCTAAACGATCATCTTGAAGCCCTCTACAAGGAAGTACAACCGATCTGAGAGTTTGCTCGACCGATTCTGAGGTATGAAGCTTGGATATGTTGCGAAAATTAGGGTTTTGTTGCACTCGATTGACCCAACCTATCCAACCGGTTCTAGCACCTTTCGAAGCTAACCCTACATCCACGAGACCTTTTCTGATACACCACGATGAGTACAGGGCCTTAGAACACTACAACGCGATGGGAATGATGATGATTTGCAGGTCCATGTGCGTGGGAAACCTGTGAGGCGAACCCTGCAGGTGGGGGCGAACCCTGCTTGGCAACTACATGCCCCGAACCTTTTTCAGGTTCACGAACCCTGCGTGCGACGAACCCAGACCTGCTGTTGCCGAACCAGTGAAGCTCCCACGAGCCTATTTAGGCGAACCCAACATGCATGACTCATTTGAACGAACCTTTGATCCCAAACAACCTGTAGCCGAACCATCAGGTCATCACCGAAGCTGTGTCACATCAGCCGAACCCTAGATGTTGCGAACCTTCTCCTGGGAAACGAACCTTTTTAACTCGTTGACCGAACCTGTGACTGCCACCTTAGACGAACCCTGAGCTGTTGTGGCCGAGCCCATGCGAACCTTGCATGGCCATGATCAGCCACGAACCTATACTCTGGCCACCGAACCCTAATATCCCGAACCATCCCCGAACCTAGCTGAAGCTTCCATGAGGACGAGTCTTTGTTGGTCACGAACCTTTGCTCAGGATAACATCATGGGGCCGAACCTTGTAAAGAACCATTAAGGTTCGCTGCCCTAGCCGACTACCTTAGTAATTTTCAGCCCAAATGAGGTGTAACAAGGCCCAATTTTATTCCTTAGGTCCTATTTGATTACGACCCATCTTCTTTGTTTAAGCCAAATCCTACGACCCAAGGCAAGGAACCCACTCGGCCCAATTTGTTTCTTTGGCCCTTTAGGATGGTCTCGGCCCAAATCCATCTAGTCAGCCCACTAGGTTATTGCGGCCCAAGCACATATGGCTCGATCCAACGAGTATTGGGTCGATTCATGTGAATTAAATTTGGCCCAATAATCCATGAGTTAGACTAAGGGGTTATCCGACCCAATAGAATTCAAGATATTGAAGAAAACACGCAAGAATGCTTGAATTGATATTAAACTTAGAGTTGGAGTAACAAGATGGTTATTACAAATGTTGTGATAAATGGTTTGACAAAGCGGATGAATACTTAAAGTTGTGATTAGAAGTATAATTTTTAAACTAGACTTTAAGTTGAAAATTTACAATAGAATCAAAGGAACCCAATACTTTTTACACTACATGATGAAGGTTGGGCCGGATAATGAATAAGACTCCCAAGTGTTAGCCAACATTAGGGCTAGCACATACAGGCGCACAAATCATTACGAAAACTACTTATAAACTACAACACTATGAGCGTGCGTATTCTTGTTTTACATTGTCAACTACTACGGACACAAGGTGAGTTCATTTGTCCCTTTTCAAACTTATTTGTTTTACTTTGGGACCGAGAAGCATGTTAAACATTTTAATAAACTATTGAAATGATTTAATGCTTTTAAACTTTAACATGATGCTTATAGTGATGCTTATGCTTGGAACCTAGTATACCTTGAAAAGCAATAGACTTGAAACTTATACTTCAAACTTGAGGCTTGAAACTATATGTTGGATGCTTGTGAAACGATATGCTTAGAAACGAGACTTGATGCTTATGAAATTATATGCTTTAAAGTGAGACTTTGTGCTTGTGAACACTATATGCTTAAACATGAGACTTGATGCTATACCATGGAATTCATGATGAAACTATGTGTGGACACTTGATATACATACTTTGAAACTAACACTTATGAATACTATAGACTTGTAAACGTTGAAACAAAAAACAAAAGTTATGATGAGGAATGGGTTGATTGGTAGGTAAAATGTAGGATCAGATGTTCTCATTTGATCAATAATAGATTATAGCAGCGGAATTCAAAGATGAATTAGCTCAATATTAGCAAGAACAAAGTAAATTCAATCAAACAGTAAAGAACAAGTTTGTTATAGAAAGAGAAATTCTGCAAAAGAAATAATTCATTCAATCGCACTAACTTCGTTACCAATACAAAATGTCAACTGCCCTTATATAGAAACAGTGACGTCTGATGATGTCACATGATGTTGACACCTAACAGACAAAAGATAACTACTGATTTAACTAAACTACTGAGAATGTCTACAACATCTGAAGACATTCTCTTACAACTACTGAAGACATAAAACTACTTAATTAAGACTACAAAGTCTGATGAGTAAAATACTCATCAGACTTTTTACAAGTACTGAATGAAAACTACTGAAGACAAAACGAAACACCACAACATCTGAAGACTTACACTTCAGCTGTTGTATATAACTTCAGATCTTGTAACTTCTGCAAAGTGAATGTCAGCCGTTGTGTTCTTCTTCAGTTGTTGTAAGTGTTGTGAGACTTAGAGATTTTTCTGATCAGGCTCATTGGTTCTTTTAGTCCAACAAACTCCCCCTGAACCAATGCAGCCAAAAACCTCTAATTATTGAATGTCTCACTTATTTGGTATCCCAGGCTGAAAGACTTGTCTTTTTCTTTGAGATCAGCTTCAAAATGACCAATTTAAGTGCCGGCCTGGTAATCAACAGCTTCTAAAAATCTAACAGACAAAATATGAGAGGGAACTCCATTGGGGAAATGGACTATGAGCATTAACCCCTCTCATTGAAGCTATTGATCATATAATAACCTGAATGACTCCCTGACATAGGCTTCAAGCAAGATTACTTTCTCTTCTGGAGTCAGCCTTTCAGGTTCACCTTCAAAGAATGATTCAGGTCCATAATACTCAGATAAGTACCTGGCCGTTGTCCCATCATGTAGCTCCACCCTAGTTATCTCTCTGTACACAAATTCATCTGGATGCTTCCCTTCCAGAAATAAGGGAAGCTCATTTTGTTTAACCCCTTCAAGCTTTCTGTACACTAACCCTTTCTTAATCATCTTGTTTTCTAGAAACTTTGGAGTTTTCAAACCAGAGTTGTACACACTCTTAAAATCACTAATTATCTCCCAAGGATCAAGTACAGACCCTAACATAATATCAGCACTTAATACCTTCTTGATCCTTCTGGCATAAGCAGCTGGAGCCTCTCTCTTGTGGATCCTGTTAATGATTCTTGAATCAGGCCACATCCTAATCTGTTCCTTCCTATACTGATATGTGAACCTCAGAGCATACAACCTTTGGGCTTCTTTCTTCATTGCTATAATGGTTGATGTCTGAGGATATTCCTTGTCAACCATTCTTAAGATGTACTCATCATGCTTTTTCTGGTTCTCTTCCTCTTCAAGCTTAACTTTCACTGCCAACCTTTGAGATTCTGGTGTAATCTTTGGATGTTGTCCACACACCAGAGGCTTTTCAGGCACATAGTTGGCAGGTAAGGTTACTTTCTTCTTTTGAACAACCAGTTCTGAACCAGTTTTTGATGATTCAGGCTTTTGAACTTTTGCTTTAATTACAGTGGAGATAGGAAGCCTGTCTTCCTCATCAGATTCCTCCTCTTCTTGAATCCTTAAGAATCTCCTTTTCTTGGGAGGAGCACCAACATCAGCAACTTGAGTAGATAATTTGGTGAAAGGAGTTACTTGCTTTTGAACATCAGATATATCAATTCCAATATCTTGCTCAACTTCACCCATCTGAATTTTATCTTTTCGTGCTTGCATTTCCTCTTGTTCAATTTCTTGTGATTCAGAGGTTATAATCTCTTCTGCTGTTACTTTCTCAACATTTTCCTCAACTTCTTTATCACCAATTTCTTCAATTTCCTTTTCCACATTCTCTATATTAACTTGCTCAACCTCCTCCTCAGCAACAGTATCAACCTCAGCAGGTTTATTCTTCTTTTGTCTCTTGTATGTAACTTGAATAGCTGGAGACCTTTCAGAAGCAATATCTTCATCTTCATTTCTTTGCCTTTTAGAAGCTGAAGCTGTGATTGAGTCTGTTCCTAACTCCCCCTTTTTGGCTGCAGGGGAAGAAGGAGTGTAAAGAGAAGTAAGCTTGGCAGTCACAGCATCATCTACCATTTGCTGGATTTGAGATTGTGAGGGTAGCCTCTCATCAAGGGCTTGGGTGATGATGTTCTTTAGTAAGGGAGTGATGAGAGGTATAACAGTGAGAAGGGCAGCAGCTAATGCCTCTGGGGGGCTGGAACCCAAAGGATTAGTGCCTGAAGCAGAGGCTGGTGGCTTGTTAAATTGTGGAGTAGAGGTGGAAGTGTTTGTGTGACCTTCAAGATTAGAAGGTTCCATCTGTGGGGTAATAGGGGAAGATGGACTTTTGTCCTTGGACATCTTGGTGAGTAGCTCATTGAGCCTACAAACCTCAGCCTCAAGGAGTTTGTTCTGTTGCAGAACATCAGCAAGGGTCCTTTGGTCATCATTAGCCTTGGCTAAATCATCTGACCTCCTGAAAGTATCAGGATCTACCTGAGTTGAGTGTGGCTCAACATGATCAGGTGCCCCTTTTTCTTGGAACTGGGGACTTCCAACCTCAGGGGTAATCCCTTCATCAGTTGTTGCCTCTGACAGGGTCTTAGCTATGTTACTACTATCAATCACTCCAAATGATGGAGGTGAAGAAGTAGCAGCCCTGTCAGATATCAGAATCTCTCTTTCCACACTAGGAGATCTGATTTAATAGTCAAAATCCTGTGGGTTATCAGAGACACTTTGATCCTCCCCCTCAATGTTGGAGCTAATCCCAGTAGTGATAGGTGTCTGGGTGGGGATAGGAGTGTTCAACTGATCCAGGATATGTTCAATTACAAAAGTTGGGCTTTGTTGGGTGGTTTCCATAGGATTTGGCTGTGAAACAGAGTGCACCCGGGGAGATTGGTGCTGTTCAATAGAAACCTTTTCAAATGAAAGAGGTTCTAGAAATGTGTCTGCCCCTTCAATGGTTGCACCAGGTTCCTGTTGAGAGGAAGCCTGGGCGGTTTGAGCTGGTGGAGTCTGATGGACCACTGGTTGACTACTTCCAGTGGCCATTTCATGCCTTGGTGAGGCATGGGCAGACTCAGGGGACTCATTTCCCTGAGTAGCCTTTTTGGGCTTTTGGGATTTTGGTTTGGTGGGGACTTTGGATTTTGATTTTGAAGTGGAGACTGTGGGTTCCCGAAGCTTGGGTTTTAGCTTTCGGGCAGCCTCTTTGAGAGTGAGGTTTGAGTTGTGTCGGGAATATACCTCCAATAGAACTGCTGGAGCAGATATCCCCTGACCAATAAGGCCACTGTGCTGTAACTGTTTTTCTATGATGGCCATGATAAATCGTGGATAAAGTAGCCATCTAGAAGAAACAGGCTTAGCAGCATGTTCAGTTAATTCTGAAAACAAAATTTGTGAAAAATTTAGTTTTTGAGATTCCAGAATTGAATACAATACCTGTTGCCACCTGGAGGACATCTGGTCCCATGAAGAAGATTTCGGAGCCAAGCAAATGTTGATCATGTGAAATATCAGGCGCTCCGGATCATTGAAATGCTTCTTGTATAGAGTTGAATCGCTTAAATCACCTTGGTATTCATGACTTGTGAAACAGAGGTCAGTTAAGTTCTTTGGGAATTGCGTGACCAAGTTCGCATCATCAAGGTGGAGAACCTCCCTTAGGTCAGCTGGGCTGATGTGCACATTATGACCATTTACTGTTGAACGAAGAGATATCACACCAGTGGCAACATTGATGAGTTCTACATTCATCCAGAATTGATGAATGGATTCGACATGAAGTGTTGGATTTATGAGAAAGGCGGTTTGGAATTGTGATGCATTCATTAAGTCAACTGCTTCATCAAACTTGGACCAGAAAGAGGATTTTGTAAGATAAGCGACGGAGTTATGACGAGGTTTCAGGTTCATGGTCGCCATGGATGCAAAGACTTGAGAGGGAAGATAGGTTTTTGAAAAAGGTTGAAAGTTCTGAGGAATTGATAATGAAACAACTGAAGAAGGTTTGAGTTAAATAGGGAAAACAACAGAGGTTGAAACATCTGAAGAGTAAAGTTACTCATCAGATGTTGTCGACAGATATTGCTCATCAGTTGTTTTCAGCAGTTGCTCATCAGACTTTGTGAAAAATATGTTCATCAGAACTTGTGAACATTTTGGTCATCAGGCTTTGTGAAAAATATGTTCATCAGAACTTGTGAACATTTTGGTCATCAGACTTTGTGAAAAAGTTGTTCATCAGAACTTGTGAACAGAGGTTGTTCATCAGTATTTGTGAGAAATGTGTGACCTTCAGTACTTAGTGAACCAACACCCATCAGTACTTGTAACTTAGAGTATTGTTAAGGTCAAAGCTTTCCTTGAATCAGGACTTCTAATATTTATCAGAATTTACTGAAAATATCAAAAATTTCAAGGTAATAAAGAAAAAATTTTATTAAAAATTGAATATTTTTGGATTTTTGTAAAAGTTAAAGTTTATTTATTGAAAAAACCAATCTATTCAAGTTGCAGCATACCAAGCCTAAGAACTAAATTTTGAAAAGTGGAGGTGTCTAAAGGCTTAGTAAAGATGTCTGCAAGCTCATCAGCACTAGGAGCAAACTTTGGATCAATCAGACCCTTTTCAAAACAATCTCTTATAAAATGATGTCTGATCTCAATATGTTTGGTTATAGAGTGCTGAACTGGATTCTTGACAATACAAAGAGCTGAGGCACTATCCATTAACAATGGTGTCTTAGACTCTTTGATGCCATAATCCAAAAGTTGAGTCTGAAGCCAGAGAATTTGTGAAGTACAGCTTGCAGCAGCAATGTACTCGGCTTCAGCTGTTGAAGTGGCCACAGATGTTTGTTTCTTACTTTGCCAAGAAACCAAACAATTACCTAGAAACTGACAGCCACCAGAAGTTGATTTTCTGGTGAGTTTGCATCCTGCATAGTCACTATCAGAGAAAGCAACCAGTTTGCAGGAATGCCCAGTGGAATACCAAATTCCCAGTGATTGAGTGCCCTGCAAGTATCTGAAAATTCTTTTAACAGCAATCAAATGGGATTCTTTAGGTGCAGCCTGAAATCTAGCACAAACACATGTAGCAAACATAATGTCTGGCCTAGATGCAGTGAGATACATCAAGGACCCAATCATACATCTATAAAGAGTTTCATCAACTGATTTACCTTTCACATCTGCATCAAGTTGTGTGGTGCTGCTCATGGGGTTAGAACATTGTTTACAGTTTTGCAAATCAAATTTCTTTAACAACTCTTTTGTGTATTTGGATTGATGAATGAAAATGCCATCAATAC
Organism: Mikania micrantha; assembly: GCA_009363875.1. NCBI lineage: Eukaryota > Viridiplantae > Streptophyta > Magnoliopsida > Asterales > Asteraceae > Mikania > Mikania micrantha. The sequence goes on along the minus strand of CM018682.1, from coordinate 56,449,390 downwards.
TTTGTTTGATTTGAAGACCCAAGAAAAACTGTAATTCCCCCATGGCACTCATTTCAAAATTTTTGGTCATTAACTCAGTAAAATCAGCACACAACTTTGGATCAGATGAAGCAAAAATTATGTCATCAACATAAATTTGAACAAGTAACTTATGCTGTCCTACATTCTTTATGAACAAAGTTTTATCAATGGAGCCTCTAGTGAAGTTATTTTTGAGGAGAAAAGTGGATAGAGTGTCATACCAGGCTCTAGGTGCTTGTTTCAGCCCATAAAGAGCTTTATCAAGCTTGTACACCCAATCAGGATGTTTATTGTCCTCAAAGCCTGGTGGTTGGCACACATACACTTCCTCTTTTATTTTACCATATAAGAAAGCACTTTTGACATCCATTTGAAAAACTTTAAGTTTTTGTAAGGCAGCATATGCTAAAAACAATCTAATTGCTTCCAGTCTGGCTACAGGGGCAAAAGTCTCATCATAATCAACACCTTCTTCCTAAGAGAACCCCTGTACAACCAGTCTGGCCTTGTTCTTAATTATTTGACCATTTTCATCAGTTTTATTCCTAAACACCCATTTAGTGCCTATTGCACACTTACCTTGGGGTAAAGGAACCAGCTCCCAGACTTGTTGTTTCTGGAACTGCAACAACTCCAACTGCATTGCCTCCACCCAGCCATTGTCTTTAAGTGCTGTGTGATAGTTCTTTGGCTCTTGCTGACTCACAAATAAAGCATGAAGACAAAAATTTGACAATTGACTTCTTGTGGAAACACCAGCAGAAATGTCACCCAGAACCTGAGATAATGGATGATCCTTCAGTTCTTGATATGGAATAAGATCAGTGCAAGTGTTTGCTGGGGGTGCATCTGCTGCAGATGTTGATGAAGAACCAGGAAACAGTTCAGCAGGAATTTCAAATGATGTAGAAGAATCCAGAATTTCATCAGCATTTGTATTTGAAGGAACAACTGGAGCAGGAGGAGCATCAGATTTAGCAGACATAGGCATATTGTCACTAAATCTGAACAAATGAGTACTTTCATCTTCATCATCATGGCATCCTTGTGAGGTTGCTGTAGAAGCTGTTGGTGGAAATGCTTTAGGTGCATCATCTTCCACACCAATAGACTTATCTTGGGATGAATAGGATTCATGTTGCAAGATGTCTAGATTAAACAGCTCAACAGGATTTTGTGGAATAGAGTCTTTTGGACATTCATTGAATTTGACATGAAGAGTTTCTTCAACCATCTTTGTTCTGCAGTTGAACACTCTGTAAGCCTTGCAAGTTGAAGAATAGCCAACAAAATATCCTGCATCAACTTTGGAGTCAAACTTTTTAAGTTGATCTTTGGTATTGAGGATATAGCAAGGACACCCAAAAGCTCTGAAGAAGGAAATCAAAGGAGTCAAATTATGAAGCAATTCATAAGGAGTTTTCAACCATCTTTGATTCACCAAAACCCTGTTGTGCACATAACAAGAAGTATTGACAGCTTCTGCCCAGAAAGTCAATGGCAAGCCAGAATCAGCCAGCATTGTTCTGGCAGCTTCAATCAAGGTTCTATTTTTCCTTTCAACTACTCCATTTTGTTCAGGAGTTCTAGGGATGCTGTACTGCCTCTTGATTCCCTTTGACAGATAAAACTCATCCAGAATATGATTTCTGAACTCTGTTCCATTGTCACTCCTTACACACTTGACAGGAAGAGAATATTGCTTCTCAACATACAACACAAAGTTTATAATGGACTTGGCAACCTCATCTTTTGAGTGCAAGAAGAAGGTCCAGACAAACCTTGAGTAATCATCAACAATTACTAAGCAATACTTCTTCTTTGCCATACTCATAACCTTCACTGGCCCAAACAAATCCATGTGCAACATTTGTAAACAACCAGTGGATTTGGGATCACCAATTGGAGGAAAAGAAACTTTGTGTTGCTTCCCTTTCAAGCAAGCAGTGCAATTCTCATCACAACTAAAATCCTTCATTGGAAGACCTCTAACCAACCCATGTTTCACTAGTTGATTCATGTTTTTGAGATTGACATGACCCAACCTTCTGTGCCATAGATTAGATTCCTGAAGAGAGGCCTTTGAAAATAAACATGGATGACCTTTAACAGAGATTTTCTTTGACAAATCAAAGGCATAAACCTTTCCCACTCTGTTAGCCTTAAGGAGAGTATACTCATCTAAGACTTTGCCAATCAGAGGCAACACTTCAGAAGACAGTATTCTGCAGTCTTGCTTGGTGAAAAGAGAAATGTGTCCCTTATCACACATCTGACTAACACTCAGAAGATTATACTTAAGATTCTCTACATGATTCACATCATCAAACCTTATCTCACCATTTGACACATAACCTTTCCCTATAATATACCCCTTAGCATCATTTCCAAAAGAAACAAATCCCTTCCTTCCTGTAAAATAATCATTAAGAAGAGATCTGCTCCGAGTCATATGCATGGATCCTCCACTGTCAACATACCAGATGCTATTTTGGCATGCTGAAGGACCCTGCATACATCAACACACTCAGTTAGACTTTGGGACCCAAACCAGTTTGGTTTTGGGTCTGTTAACACATGAAGAAACAAAATTAACATTTTCATTTGAACCAACACTTGAATCATTCTTTTCAAAAGATTTAACCTTGGTTTTTGACCTTGGTTTCTTCTTATGAAATGAAGCAACAGATGCCTCTGCTAGATTGACTCTTCCTAGCAATTGTTGCATCATTAACATCAGTTGATTATGGTTTTGTGTCAATATTTTGATTTCATTAGACACATTAGGACCTGACTTTTGATTTTTGTGTTTGATCACCTTAGTGTCTTTAATTGATGAAGAATCTTTCAAGTGTTGTTTCTTTGAATCTGGAACAACCCCTTTACCTTTCTTGGAGTTACTTGATTCATTTCCTTGTGTGGTTTTTCCAGATTTTGAAACTACTGATGATTCTGGTACAAACTTGGAACTAAATTCATTTTTCATTTTGAGTATGTTCTTGTTTTTGTGCTTAATTTTATTGAATTTAGAACCTTTCCTGTACCAGCATTCATCAGAGGAATGATTAAACAACCTACAAATTTCACAAGGCACCCTCTTTTTCTTTTCCTTGTGAGTGTCTACAAGTACTGATGACTTAGATATAGATTGTTTGTTCTTCAGAACATCTGAAGCATCAGTATTTGCAGCCAATTTGACAACAGCTGATGTGTTGACAACTTCTGAAGAGTTATTCTTCAGCACTTGTCGATCAACACATTCATCATCAGCAGTTGTTGCAATATCAACTTTTTCCACAACTGCTGATGAGTGACTCTGACTTATCAGAAGCCGTGCATCATTTTCTCCAATTCCATCCCCATCTGACTCAATCAGGTGTAAATTTAAAACATTTGAAACTTTTTCATTAGGATCAATCTCAACTAAGACACTATCCTGACATGTGTCATTCTGAATGACATTTGTACACCCAATTGAATAAGAAAATGTCTCAATCTCAACATTTTCAGACTCAACACTGCAATCATTTGACTTTTCCTCAGATATGTCTACAGAATCAGACATTTCTGAAGATTTGGTGGATTGATATACACTTTCCCCATCAGACTCACAGTCAAAACATTTTGGTTTATAATCAGCAGGGGGGGCAGTGTGATTGTAACCAATTCCAAACTTAACATTTGAAGCTGACTGTTTGTTTAACAACATTTCAAACCCCTTACAGGACTCAACCCATTTTTCACAATTGACCTGGGTTGCTGCAAGTGTTTGCTTCAGATCATTATGCTTCACAAGCATGACTTCCGCTCTAGCTTTTTCATCAGATAACAAACATTTGAGTTTATAAATTTCAGACTCTTTGTCATTTAAAGCCTTTTCAAAATCAGTTTTGTTTTTAGCCACGGCCTTTTCTAATTCAAATTTCTCATTAATCAATTCTACATTTATTTCCCTAATGGAAGCAAATGCTGAAATGCATGACTCTGAACATAACTTTGCTTTTGATTCAGAAGATACCTGTGATGTTGAAGAAGAGGGACAAGAATTGTCAGTTGAATCAATAGCCATCAATGCAAGATTTCCAAATGGATTGTCTCCACCATGTGGACCAGCTTCAGAGTACATCTGCATATTGAAATCAGATAAGTCATCAGGTAAACTACTCCAATCAGCTACTCCAGGGGTGAAGAAGCTCTGATGTTGTTGTTGTTGAGGCTGTTGATTTGTTTGAGATTTACTGGGATCAGGAAGAGCAGGTGATTGTGAAGGAATTAATGCTGGAGTGTGAGTAGTTTGAGGCATGTAAAAGCAGGGATATGGATACGGCATAGGACTTTGTGGAACAAAATGGGCTGGATAAAATTGTTGTTGACTGGTTCCAGTAGATTGTTGTCCTTTGTTTGGTGTGTTGTTGTTTGGAAAGGTCACAAACGGTGCAGAAGAACTAGGTCCAGTAGATTTGCACTCTCTAGCAAAATGACCAAGCCTGTGACACTTGTGGCATCTCAACTTCCCTTTGTCAAAACCAACTTTGGTTTTGCCAGATAATCCAGGGAATTTTCTTCCTGTTCTTTTGTAGAACTTTTGAGATATGATGTTGATTAATGCCATTTGACTCAAAATGTCCATTTCCTCTAGATCATCATCTGGGATTCCTTTCAAGTCATCCATCACAAAACACAAATTATCACCATAATTTCCTGCATTACCATCAACTCCCACAAAAGCATGTTCAGTATTGTTAGTAGAAAAATCAATATGTTCATCATAAGAACATTCAGACCCATTAAACTCTGACTCTTGACCAATCAATGCAGTGTTACCAGGAACAAAATCATCAGCAAGTTTTCCAGATGAAGACAGTTTTCTCTTCTGTTCTACCTCTCTCTCAAAAGTTAAGAGTTTCCCATGGAGTTGGGTGAGAGATAGATTTTCTAAATTAGCATTAGAGCGTAGGACAATTGTATATGTGTCCCATCTCTCAGGCAATGATCTGAGAAATCTGTTATTCATCTGACTATTAGTATATTCCTGCTTAACCATTTTTAATTCAGAAATCAAACATGAGAACCGCTCAAACTGTTGAGTCAATGACTCACCCTTCCGATGAGAGAATGTCTCATACTGTTGGGCGAGGATTTCTCTTGTGTTTGCTAAAACCTCATCGGTTCCACCGAATTGTTCTTTCAGTGCAACCCAGAGATCATGAGCAGTATCATGATGCATCAAGCCTGAATAAATTTCATTTGGCAAAGCCATGGCTAGAATACCATGAGCTTTCGCATCAATTTCAAACAATTTGATATCCTCATCTGAATACATATCCGATGGTTTCGGAATCATGATTTTAGTTTCAGGATCAGTGATCATGGGTTTATACGGACCATGCACTACAGATTTCCAACATCCTGCACTGTTAATTGACAGGTGATGTAGCATTCTACGTTGCCAAATGTTGTACTCACTCCGAACCAGCATCGGAGGCTTGGTTGCGGAGCCTGTGTTGTGTGGATCATTGTTTGGAGTTGTCACGATTTCAGATTCAATCAATATCAACAAAATTCAAGTGAATTAACACAAACTTCAACCAATTGATTCAAAACAAATTGATATTGAAAAACAAATCAACAGAAGTTAACAGAAAACTTCAATCTATAACAAATTCTTACTAATCGGCTAATTCGATCAACTTAGAGAATAAAATTTGAGCAGTTTCAGAGATCAATTGTTTAATCGATCAATGATTAACCAGCTCTGATACCAATTGTAGGATCAGATGTTCTCATTTGATCAATAATAGATTATAGCAGCGGAATTCAAAGATGAATTAGCTACATATTAGCAAGAACAAAGTAAATTCAATCAAACAGTAAAGAACAAGTTTGTTATAGAAAGAGAAATTCTGCAAAAGAAATAATTCATTCAATCGCACTAACTTCGTTACCAATACAAAATATCAACTGCCCTTATATAGAAACAGTGACGTCTGATGATGTCACATGATGTTGACACCTAACAGACAAAAGATAACTACTGATTTAACTAAACTACTGAGAATGTCTACAACATCTGAAGACATTCTCTTACAACTACTGAAGACATAAAACTACTTAATTAAGACTACAACGTCTGATGAGTTAAATACTCATCAGACTTTTTACAAGTACTGAATGAAAACTACTGAAGACAAAACGAAACACCACAACATCTGAAGACTTACACTTCAGCTGTTGTATATAACTTCAGATCTTGTAACTTCTGCAAAGTGAATGTCAGCCGTTGTGTTCTTCTTCAGTTGTTGTAAGTGTTGTGAGACTTAGAGATTTTTCTGATCAGGCTCATTGGTTCTTTTAGTCCAACATAAAAGGCTTAATTATTATTAACAACAGTGTCATATCTGGATTAGTATATGGTGGGATGGCGTCTGGGCGGGTTGTAGGCTCGACTCAGGGGTATGCCATATATATAAGCATACCGATTTGGATATTACATGTGGAGTTAATGAGGTTAAGGTTTTACCGAAAGAGGTTTGTTAAAGCTATTTTAAACATAAAAACTATGTGAACTCACCAACCACTGTGTTGACTTTGTTTTTCTTACATGCTTTCTCAGGTGAAGAACAGGTTTAAGCTAAGGCTTTTGGATTGCACGCTAGGTGGCCTAGATAGAGGACCTAGTGAATTTTGGAAGCACATCTTTTGTTGATAATACAAACTACTTTTGATATCTTGTACAGATACAAGATAGAAACATTGGAATTATTTTGTTAGGTTTACTTAGTTAAATTGCAGAACATTGATATTGTAATTTAACTTTGTAATCCTAGTTAATGTTTGATTGTGCTTTAGTTATTCTTAAACATTGATTCTATGAAAAAAATCTGATCATTTGATTATCACTCATGATATCGTGCCCCGAGAACCTTCCGCCCGACGGGGACTCCGATCCAACCCCGCCGGCTCGGGGTGTGACAGATTGGTATCAGAGCTCAAGGTTATAGAGAATAATAGGTCATTACTTAAACGGTTTGGCCTAGACTATAACTTAGGGACCCTCATGTAGAGAACTTAGGATCTATGTTTGCATTTTGTCTTCAGCATTCGATCACTACACTAACCAAATTCTTTTGGTTATGATTAGAATGCCGCCTAGAAGACAACCTACTCCAGTACCGACTACACAGACTTCTGCACCACACTCTTCGACACCATCACCACCAGATTCACCGCCGCCTCCTCCTCCTCCGCAAAACCCTCCTCCGAACCCGAATGCGGGTCCAGTTATTGATCCTGCTACTATCACCTTAGCGACACTTCTGAGTACTCAACTGACAAGCCAACTGAAAGATGTCATCCCATAGATGATAAATCGGATTCAAGTACATGTCAACAATTCTGGCCATACTACTGGAGAGGCTAGTGGAAACACTAGTCATACTACAGACTGCTCCTACAAATCCTTTGTAGGATGCAAACCACCTAGCTTTACTGGAGTTGAAGGAGCTGTTGGACTGATCCAATGGCTGGAGAAGATGGAGAACACTTTGGACATAAGCAGCTATCCAGAACACCATAAAGTTCGCTATGCAGCCGGTTCATTCAGCTAGCGAGCTTTAACATGGTGGAACACACAGATCAGGGCTAAAGGAAGAGATGAGGCGATGGCGATGCCTTGGGCAGAATTTAAACTTCTTTTGAGGAATGAGTTTTGCCCGAAACACGAACTGCAACAGCTGGAGATTGAGCTCTCGAACCATGTAATGAAGGGAGCTGACCATATGACCTTTACCACTCGCTATCATGAACTGGTAGCTCTGGTGCCAGAGATGGTACCAACATTGGAAAAGCTGATTGATCGCTACGTAGCAGGATTACCCTCTTGTATTCAAAGCATCGTGATGTCTGTATATCCTGCTACTTTGGAGTCTGCTATCTCCCTTTCAGCTAAACTCACCAATGTGATGGTAAAGTCTCGAATTTTAAAAGATGATGCGGGAAAAGCCAAGGAAACAACATCAAAGACACCAGAGTACCACCAAAAGAATAAACAGAAGCTCCTTAAGAATTATGCGGCCGTTACTCCTTTGAGACAGGCACCTGCAGCACCTGTCAATCCTGCAACCAGGAACTATGGGGGAGAACATCCCCAGTGCACTCACTGCAAGTATCATCATCATCCTACTGCTCAATGTAGGAAATGCACTAATTGTGGTCGGTTTGGCCACTGGGTTACTAAATGCCGTGTTGCTGTAAATCAGGCTACCAATACTGCAGCAAGAGCATTACCTCCACCACCACCACATAATCTAGGCAACAACAACAACAGGGGATGCTACACCTGCGGAGAACTAGGTCATTTCTCCCGCGACTGTCCTAAGAGAGTGCAACCAGGAGCACAAGCACCTCGCGGACGAGCTTTTGTTATCGGAGCCAATGCTGCACGCCAAGACCCTAATGTGGTCACTCGTACATTTCTTTTACATGACTCTTATGCATCTATACTATTTGATACTGGTGTAGACCAGAGTTTATTTCATCTGATTTTGCACGACAACTTAGTCTTACTGAGGAAACTTTAGACTCCCCTTACATTATTGAAGTAGCGAACGGAAAGCAAGTTACAGTTAGCACTATACTTAGGAACTGCCCACTTACACTCACTGATTACACATTTACCATCGACTTGTTGCCAATGGAGTTGGGCAGTTTCGACATCATTGTGGGGATGGATTGGCTATCACTCAATAGAGTTGAAGTTATCTGTTCTGAAAAGCTACTTCGGATTCCAGTCGTGAATAATCGTGTATTGGAAGTTCGCGGGGATCAAGCAAAGCGAAACGTAAAGATCATATCATGCATAAAAGTGCGTAAGTGTCTACAAAAGAAGTGCATAGCTTTCTTGGCTCACGTGGTGGAGAAAGAGAAAGACAAGAAAACAATACAAGACGTGCCAATAGTAAAGGAATACCCTGAAGTATTTCCGGAAGATCTACCTGGTTTGCCACCTGTGCGACCGGTAGAGTTTCGTATTGACCTGATTCCTGGAGCAACACCTGTTGCTAAATCTCCTTACAGATTAGCACCTTCGGAGATGCAGGAATTATCTAATCAACTACAGGAGCTGCTTGATAAAGGTTTCATCCGACGGAGCTACTCACCTTGGGGAGCTCCGGTTCTGTTCGTGAAAAAGAAGGACGGATCCTTTCGTATGTGCACAGACTACAGGGAGTTAAACAAGATAACCATTAAGAATCGGTATCCATTGCCGATGATTGATGATTTGTTTGATCAATTGCAAGGAGCTCAATACTTTTCAAAGATCGATCTACGTTCCGAATACCATCAGCTCAGAGTACAAGACGAAGATATACCCAAGAAGGCGTTTCGTTACGGGCATTACGAGTTCATGGTGATGCCTTTTGGGTTGACGAATGCACCCGCGGTCTTCATGGATCTCATGAACCGTGTGTGTAAGCCGTACTTAGATCAATTTGTTATTGTTTTCATTGATGACATATTGATCTATTCTAAAAGCAATGCAGAGCACGAGCAACATCTCAGGACGATCTTGGAACTGTTAAAGGAAGAGAAGCTCTATGCCAAATTCTCCAAGTGTGAGTTTTGGTTAAAAGAGGTTCAATTCCTAGGGCACGTAGTTAACAGTGAGGGAATACATGTTGATCCTGCCAAGATCGAGGCAATAAAAGATTGGGACACTCCAAAGACACCTACGGAGATACGTTCTTTTCTAGGCTTAGCAGGCTATTACAGAAGATTTGTCTCAAACTTTTCTAAGATAGCTCTGCCACTCACAAAGCTGACACAGAAGAGCAAGCCTTTTATTTGGGAACAAAAGCAAGAAGAAGCCTTTCAGACTTTGAAGTAAAAGTTGTGTGATGCTCCGATCTTATCTCTCCCAGACGGTTGTGATGACTTTGTTGTGTATTGTGATGCATCCCATCAGGGACTTGGCTGTGTACTTATGCAGCGGGACAAAGTTATTGCTTATGCTTCGAGACAACTAAAAATTCATGAGAAGAACTACACTACTCATGATCTGGATCTGGGAGCTGTGATATTTGCTTTAAAGATATGGAGACATTACTTATATGGCACCAAGTGTACCATATTCACTGATCACAAAAGTCTACAACACATATTTGATCAGAAGGAACTCAACATGTGACAGCGACATTGGGTTGAGCTTCTGAATGACTATGACTGTGTAATCAAGTACCATCCGGGCAAGGCAAACGTTGTAGCGGATGCCTTGAGCCGGAAGGAACGAGTCAAACCCTTGCGCGTCAGAGCAATGGGAATGACTGTGCAGACAAGCTTACACGACAACATTATGAAAGCACAACAGGAGGTTATTGAATGTGAAAACTTGAAGAAAGAACTCGATTGTCGTGTGGAAAAACATTTGGAAACAAAACCTGATGGACTTGTCTACTACAAGGATAGAGTATGGATTCCTGCGGTAGACGAGTTAAAGAAACTTATATTGGATGAAGCACACAAGACCAGGTACTCTGTACATCCCGGTGCTGATAAGATGTACCAAGACTTACGGGCATTTTTTTGGTGGCCGGGTATGAAGAAAGACATAGCTGAGTATGTTGGTCGATGCCTTACGTGTGCTAAAGTGAAGGCGGAACACCAGAAACCGTCAGGGTTACTGGAACAGCCCGAAATTCCACTTTGGAAGTGGGAACAGATAGCGATGGACTTTGTTACTAAGCTACCCCGCACTTCCAGTGGACATGACACTATTTGGGTTATCATTGATCGATTAACCAAATCTGCTCATTTCTTGCCGATGCGAGAAACTTACTCTATGGATAAACTAGCGAAGCTTTACATCAACGAGATAGTGGTACGCCATGGTGTGCCATTGTCTATCATTTCAGATCATGATAGTAGATTCACATCAAGGTTCTGGCAGTCATTGCAGAAATCTCTAGGGACGCAATTAAACTTGAGTACAACTTATCATCCACAAACGGATTGTCAAAGAGAACGTACTATACAAACCCTAGAGGACATGTTGAGAACTTGTGTTCTAGACTTCGGTGGTAATTGGGATTCTCATTTGCCACTAATCGAGTTCTCCTACAACAACAGTTATCACAGCAGCATCAGTTGTGCCCCATTCGAGGCTCTGTATGGTCGGAAATGTCGGTCGCCGATCTGTTGGACAGAAGTGGGAGATAATCGTATCACCGGGCCAGAACTTATTCAAGAAACTACAGACAAGGTTGTTCAGATACAACAAAGGCTACAAGCAACACGAAGTAGACAAAAGAGCTATGCTGATAAATGGCGCAAGCCGTTGGAATTCCAAGTGGGAGACCGAGTCATGTTAAAGGTTTCCCCATGGAAAGGCGTAGTCCGTTTTGCAACGAAAGGCAAACTAACACCACGATACGTGGGACCAATCGAGATCATCGAACGCATTGGTCCTGTGGCGTACAGATTAAACTTACCGGATGAACTTAGTGGCGTACATGACGTATTCCACGTCTCAAACTTGAAGAAATGTCTTGCTGATGAAACTCTTATCATACCGGTTGAAGAAATTCAATTGGATGAACACTTACGCTTTGTTGAAGAACCTTTGGAAATTATGGATCGCAAGGTTAAGAAACTGCGGCGAAGCCGTATTCCCATTGTTAAGGTACGTTGGAACTCAAGGCGCGGACCCGAGTTTACTTGGGAATGTGAAGATCACATGAAGAACAAGTATCCCCAACTCTTTACAGAGGAAGCCGTACCGAATAACGAGTCTTAAATTTCGGGGCGAAATTTTTCTAACGAGGGGAGACTGTAACATCAGTGCCGGACGTGTGCCGGAACAGTGATCGCAACAGTAAATCGTACAGTAACTTAGGTACACATTACATGAAACTATGTTTAAACTATTGACACATTATACTTGATATGAAACTATTATACGATTGTCTGAAATCTGATTAAAACCTTAGGGTTTGACAGTCAGAAACACGTCAGACAACACGTTGTTGAAACATAGATACTTGATTTGGTGCTACTGTGTATAAACGTATGTGAGGTTAAACAAAACGAAACCATAACGGTTGTTGTTACGGAATGCTAAACCGACGAATTATTCGTATAGGTGACGATCTGTACGAATGATTCTGAAAGTTTAACGTTCTGAAATAATGACTGAACAGTAGAAAACAAGAATCAGAAAGTCAAACCATCGACGTGTTCGTTCGAATGATGATTCGAACGAATACGCGCGATGGCGACGTATTCTGATGAAACGAAATGAAAACGAAACGAACGATCATAAATTTAAGGAAATAAAATATTTCCTGTTTTACAATTTTGAAACTCATCATGAATAAATTAAACAAAACCATTTTAATTAATCACGAACAAATAAACGAAACGCGTAAAATAATGGAATTCGATAAATGAATTGTTTAAACAAAATTTAATATAATTATTAGAATCAAAAACTAACCAAATTGTTAAAATAAACTCTTTTATTTAAAATACGAAAAACACGAGCGTAAGGAACCGGATACGCGACGAAAATACGAACCGAGCAACCGAAACGAACCCGGATACTCTCAGAGTGTATAAACACCAAATGCAAGCATTTATTGCATTTTATGATCTCTCTCTCTAAAAACACTCACACCGTCACTTTCTCTCTGTAGAAATCAAACCACCATTATCAACCTTTGAAGCTTGATAACTCACTCATTTCTTAACGAAATTGAGTGATTCTTGCGCCTAAAAGATCATCTTGAAGCCCTCTACAAGGAAGTACAACCGATCTGAGAGTTTGCTCGACCGATTCTGAGGTATGAAGCTTGGAAATGTTGCAAAAATTAGGGTTTTGTTGCACTCGATTGACCCAACCTATCCAACCGGTTCTAGCGCCTTTCGAAGCTAACCCTACATCCACGAGACCTTTTCTGATACACCACGATGAGTACAGGGCCTTAGAACACTACAACGCGATCCAAATGAGGTGTAACAAGGCCCAATTTTATTCCTTAGGTCCTATTTGATTACGACCCATCTTCTTTGTTTAAGCCAAATCCTACGACCCAAGGCAAGGAACCCACTCGGCCCAATTTATTTCTTTGGCCCTTTAGGATGGTCTCGACCCAAATCCATCTAGTCAGCCCACTAGGTTATTGCGGCCCAAGCACATATGGCTCGATCCAACGAGTATTGGGTCGATTCATGTTAATTAAATTTGGCCCAATAATCCATGAGTTAGACTAAGGGGTTATCCGGCCCAATAGAAGTCAAGATATTAAAGAAAACACGCACGAACGCTTGAATTGATATTAAACTTAGAGTTGGAGTAACAAGATGGTTATTACAAATGTTGTGATAAATGATTTGACAAAGCGGATGAATACTTAAAGTTGTGATTAGAAGTATAATTTTTAAACTAGACTTTAAGTTGAAAATTTACAATAGAATCAAAGGAACCCAATACTTTTTACACTACATGATGAAGGTTGGGCCGGATAATGAATAAGACTCCCAAGTGTTAGCCAACATTAGGGCTAGCACATACACACGCACAAATCGTTACGACAACTACTTATAAACTACAACACTATGAAATCAATACAGGGTCGTGATCATCGCAACAAGTGCAAACAAAGAGCGTGCGTATTCTTGTTTTACATAGTCAACTACTACGGACACAAGGTGAGTTCATTTGTCCCTTTTCAAACTTATTTGTTTTACTTCGGGACTGAGAAGCATGTTAAACATTTTAATAAACTATTGAAATGATTTAATGCTTTTAAACTTTAACATGATGCTTATAGTGATGCTTATGCTTGGAACCTAGTATACCTTGAAAAGCAATAGACTTGAAACTTATACTTCAAACTTGAGGCTTGAAACTATATGTTGGATGCTTGTGAAACGATATGCTTAGACACGAGACTTGATGCTTATGAAATTATATGCTTTAAAGTGAAACTTTATGCTTGTGAACACTATATGCTTAAACATGAGACTTGATGCTATACCATGGAATTCATGATGAAACTATGTGTGGACACTTGAAACTATATGCTTGAAACTATTATTTGCGCATGAAACATTGTGCATGTATCTAATCATAGGCTATGTAATTGCTAAACGACTGCTAGTGCATAGCTTGTACCTATGTATTGAGATACATGTAAACTAAACCATAACGAGGCTAAGCTATTACCTATATAGGAGACATGTAATTGCTAAACGACTGCTAGTGCAGAGCTTTTGTCTGCTTATATGAGGTATGTAATTGCTGGATTAAACTAAACCATGACGAGGCTAAGCTATTATCTATATAAGAGACATATAATTGCTAAACTTCTGCTAGTGCAGAGCTTTTGTCTGCTTATATGAGATATGTAATTGCTGGATTATTTGTGTATGCATGGCTTGTGTCTATGTATGAGATACGTAATTGCTAAACTTCTGCTAGTGCAGAGCTTGTATCTTGTATAGGAGACACGTAATTGCTAGACTAAGCTTAACTAATTCATGAGATACGTAATGGCTAAACTTCTGCTAGAGCAGAGCTTGTATCTAGCCGTGAGCTACGTAATTGCTAAACTTTTGCTAGTGCAGAGCTTGTATTCACGCATGAGATTAGGGACAGCTAAACAATGTGCGTGTGAAACTATGATGCTTGAAATACATACTTTGAAACTAACACTTATGAATACTATAGACTTGTAAACTTTGAAACAGAAAACAAAAGTTATGATGAGGAATGGGTTGATTGGTAGGTAAAAGGCTTAATTATTATTAACAACAGTGTCATATCCGGATTAATATGTGGTGGGATGGCGTCTGGCGGGTTGTAGGCTCGACTCAGGGGTATGCCCTAAATATAAGCATACCGATTTGGATATTACATGTGGAGTTAATGAGGTTAAGGTTTTACCGAAAGAGGTTTGTTAAAGCTATTTTAAACATAAAAACTATGTGAACTCACCAACCATTGTGTTGACTTTGTTTTTCTTACTTGCTTTCTCAGGTGAAGAACAGGTTTAAGCTAAGGCTTTTGGATTGCACGCTAGGTGGCCTAGATAGAGGACCTAGTGGATTTTGGAAGCACATCTTTTGTTGATAATACAAACTACTTTTGATATCTTGTACAGATACAAGATAGAAACATTGGAATTATTTTGTTAGGTTTACTTAGTTAAATTGCAGAACATTGATATTGTAATTTAACTTTGTAATCATAGTTAATGTTTGATTGTGCTTTAGTTATTCTTAAACATTGATGCTATGAAAACAATCTGATCATTTGATTATCACTCATGATATCGCGTCCCGAGAACCTTCCGCCCGACGGGGACTCCGATCCAACCCCGCCGGCTCGGGGTGTGAGAATTATTGTGTTAGAAGTAGATTATTACCAAGTCATTTCATTGAATCGAGCATGCGTAGGATATAATCGATGGGTGCGACCACCTCCAATAGCTAGGACTTGATGGTGATGATGATGAATAGGAACAGATTTTAGCTAGCCACGAAACAGGTGGGCCGAACCCTGGCTTCACGAACCTAATGGGCGGGAACAAGGGTGGCCGAACCTTGGCCTAGGCGAACCTAACCCCACCGAACCTACGTGCATGCTGGGCTGCGGACCCATCATCAACCGAACCATTGGTCTGCCGAAGCTGCTAGTTGGGCCGAACCCTCCTCTAGCCACGAACCTTCGAAGAACAACGAACCTTAGCCTTAGCCGAACCCTGGAGTCGCGAACCTTAGTGAGCCACGAACCTCCTTTGGGCGAACCTTGATGCATGCTAGCCGAACCTGGGTGAAACAAACCCATGCTAGGCGAACCTAGCCATTAAAACCCTAATAGCCGAACCTAGTATAGGGGCGAACCTGGAAGCTTTAACAGCGAACCTAGGGCCAAGAACCAAGGGTTATATGCTACGAACCTTAGGCTATTAAGCCCTACATGTGCAGCGAACCATCACCTTGGCCGAACCTTAGGCGAGTGCAACCCTAAGCAGCAAACCTCTTGTGGTTGGGCTATGATAGGCGAACCTCGGGATTTTCAAACATAAATTTTGTTGAATTAGGGTTAAAGGGAACAAAGAATTGAGAATTTATGAACACATACGCATGCATGTGATAAACCAAGTTGCCATTTTTTTTATGAGTATAAGTGGAATTATAAGGGTATAGATGTTGAATATTTTATAAGATTAATTAATGTAAGATTTTCTTAAGCTTAAAATAAAATGTTATTGATTTAGAATTATGATGACACTTCGTTAAACATGCATGCAAATGTGGGTAAAGATAGGTTAAAACAAGGGTTAACACCCTAGATTATATACATATCTAAGGGGAATATACATACGAGTGCACAAGTAATGGTCATCATTAGATAGTTGAAACTAACAAGTTAAATCACATTTTTATGATGATCATTGATAAACCCTAAGTGTTACAAGTTAACTTAGAATAAATAAACTAAACAACTAAACACTTAAGGATTTAAAATGGACACTAAATTGAAATGAAACGCATATGCTTATAAACACGAACACATATTAAATACAGGTTGATTGACTTGTTTTGGGTTTTACATATGCGAGCGCGCATTCTACGAAAAACACTGATTCTACGGACTCAGGTGAGTTCTCATAACCTCCCTTTTAAACTATTTTGTTTTTAAACTCGGAGGTGAAACATGTATACCAATTTAAATATTACTTTGATTACACATGGATGACACTTGTTTATTGTTATGATATTCATATTATTGGATTATCATAATTCCGTGGGTCGTTGTTGTTGACTTCGGTCATCTACAATGATTGCATGTATTGTCACTATTCCGTGGGTCGTTGTTGTTGACTTCGGTCATCTACAATGATTGCACGTATTGTCACTATTCCATGAGTCGTTACTGATGACTTCGGTTATCTGAAACGATTGCATGTATTGTCACATGGATTGCCACAACTCCGTGTGTCGTTGTCATTTACTTTGGTCACATACAATGATACATGTATTGTCACTTATACTAATTGAGAATATTGATGATTGAGATTGGTTGATTGAACATATGATTGATTATCTGTGAATTATTGATATATGTGATTATGTGTCTGGTTTACGTGTTTGGGTTATGTGATTGGATTATGTGTTTGGATGTTGTGTTGGATATATTCTCACAGGTACTCATGTGGATTTTCTCAGAAAACTATAAACTTTTGAAATCATTTGTAAAATATTTTTAAATATAAAAACTTATGATTACTCACCAACTACTTCGTAGTTGACACTTGATTTTTACATGTTTCAGGCAATGAAGACAAGTAGGTTGAGGAGGATGATCTCTCATATTTTGGACATCATCACATAGGATTCTTGGACTTAGCTAAAATAACTGAAATTCTGGCGAATAGAGTTTAGTTAGTTTAGCTAAATATTTTGTATATTGGATGTAACTAATTCATGATGAACATGATTTTTGATGTAATTAATTTGGTTGATTAATTGTTATGTGATGATTTAATTAGATGCCCACGAGCTTATGAACAATCTACACATCCCTCGGGGCATCTCGACGTTTCCGCCATCGGTCGGGGTGTTACATGAGTGATACCATAATCCCAACATACACCAGTTATATCAAGATTTATGCAATTTTTGAAAATGCCAATAAATATTCAGAACTTTGCTTGCATCTTATTTGAATTATATAAGTAATTAGGAAAGAAAACTACAATTCCTAATGACACAAAACTGGCATTGAACCCAAAGAATGATTGTTACACCTCAAGTCAATGTATATGTCTGTAATAGAAGATATTTATTTTTCTATAAATTTTTTGGATTCAAATAGAAAATAATGTAATTAAAGAACAAGAGAAATGAACCTGGGAGACTAGTGAACTCAGCTCATGAAAGCGAGAGTTGTAGATCAAGTTCTCACCACTATCTTGCTTGAGTTCCCATAACTCAGCTTAAAGTTTCCTCAGATCACTGCGAGGACAGAACGCTATGGTCATCAGAGCTTTAAATTTAGTCCAAGTCAGTGCTAGGGCTGCATCAACTCCCCTAGTTCGCTTCTTTCCATTCCACCAAGTTAATGCTCTCTTTTGGAAAACACTGGTGGCATAGCACACCTTCAAATTTTCTGGGCAGTCACTGTTAATGAAGTTGTTTTCAATGCTCTCAAACCACTACAAAAGACCAGTGGCTCCTTCAGCACCCGTAAATTTTGTCGGGTTACAGGAGTTAAAATGCTTGAAAGTACAAACAGGTGGGTTTGCACACCCCTTTTTTGGTTGACAGTTTGGTTGGCTTGATTCAGTTGAGTCACCAAGCCAGTAATGAGATTTGCTAACTCTTGCATGCCGGTGTTGGCATTGTTTTTCTTAGCATCCCCATTATTGGTGTCTGTATGATTTTCGTTGTGACGGCGCAGAGGCATGTTTCTGAGGATGTTAGAAACATGTTACTACCGTTTACAACGTAAGTCATACAGACTAAGATCACATGAGTTCATTTTAACAGTTAGGATTACATATATGGAACTATACTTATCTCCTATCTGTATTCTCAAACTCATAATAGGGCATTAGCTCCTATTGTTATATTAAAGCATCCTAATTGGTCATATCTAATACTAAACAAATATTCCTAAGTTTCAGACATTTTCCACCCTATACTAACACTGACAACCTCCCAATACAGTGCAACTGGTTTATATAGAGGGCATACATAGATTTGACCATAGTCTCCTCATCCACCGTCCCACCACCGTTGCAATGCACCACGATTATGCCCTTGTTAGAAATTAGGGTATAACATATGTTCCCAAGTGTTCTACTTCACAACCTTATCCTATGAGGGATAATTATGAGTGAAGTGCCTTCAAGTTCTCTCTGAAAACTAGGTTCGTCTAATGTCTAAGTTCACCTAACATCTAGGTTCACATATTTTCTAAGTGTACCTAATGTCTAAGTTCACCTAACATTTAAGCTCCCCTAATGTCTAAGTTTACTAAAATTTCCATAACAATTCTCAATGTCCATATCATCAATAAGGGTTCATATCATCACTAAGTGTCCAAATTGTCACTAAGTGTTCATATCTTCCCTCAAATATATGTCCATAATAAGTGTTCATAAGTGTGCATATCCATAATTTTCTCGAATCATTCTCAATAATCAATATCCAACCATAATTTCCCCTCAACCATTTCAATCATATGCTAATAATATCCCAAGTTCCCGACACTGACAGACCCCCAATATACCACAAATAGTCTATGTATAGGGCATACGTTGGAATCGATCGCAACCTATTCAGCCGCCAGCCCACCAACTTTGTGATATACCACGAGTGTGTCCTTGTCTGGTGATCACAGATATATCAATCCTAAGAAAATAAATATTTTCCTAACAAACATTTCCCTTATTCATCAACACTGATATCCACCCAATGTACTATAAATGGTATATGTATAAGGCATACGTAGAAGTCAATCACAACTGCTTCAGCCGCCAGCCAACCACCTTTACAATACATCACGAGTATGTCCTTATCGAGTCATTAGGGCACAATCATTCACTTAAAGCAATCAAGTAATATATTTCATAAACAATAAGCATAAACCATATATATCAGGATTGCTGTTAACATGTAATAAACATACAAGCACAGAATCCTGATTGTAGTAACTAGTGTATGAAATAATTCATACTAGGGTTTCTTATGGTTATAGACTAGGTCAACCATTTCTAGTAACCTAATTCTCTATAACCCAGGATCTGATACCAACCTGTAACACCCTGACCGATGGCAATAAAAGTTGGGATGGCACAAGGGATGTGTAGATTGTTTACAAGCTCATGAGCATCTAAAATATCATCAAATAACAATTAATTCAAATAAAGTATTTACACAAAAATCATATTCGTCATGATTTAGTTACAATGATTACTAAAAAGATATAGCTAAATTAACTAAACCCTAATCTTCATTGATCCAGTTAATTTAGCTAAGTCCAAGATCCTATGTGATGAGTCCAAAAGATGTAGAGCTACCCTGCTCTACCTATTTCTCTTCATTCCCTGAAACATGTAGAAAATCACATGTGAACTACGGGAGTAGTTGGTGAGTAATCCTAAGTTTTAATAATTAAAAAAACATTTATGAAAGTTTTAAGAATAACACGTGTGAACCTGTAAAATAACTCTAACCTGTATAACCACAAGAAACACACCAAGTCAATCAATTAAAATAATCCAAATAATCAAAAGTAATCATTCAATTCCATTCAATCAATCTCAATCAATCATATCAACTCAGCAACCATCAATTACCATAATATTCTCAATATAATATAGCGTGGAGGACCTCAGTCAACTCAATCAACGATATTCCTAATAATCATAATTATCAATGTCGTGCACCGCGGAGGACCGAAGTCAACTCAATCAACAATGGAATCACCGTGAAGACCATAGTCAACCCAATCAACAACAATTCAATCATTGCGGAGGACCGAAGTCAACTCAATCAAGTATGACTAACTCAAAGTATACATCCCATAATCACAAGTCATTTCAATAATCGTATCTCAATAATAATCCCGGTTCCACACTTGTTATATCAAAATCAGTTTATTTTTGGTATACATGTTTCACCCCCGAGTTTAAAAGCAAATGATTTAAAAAGGGGATTATGAGAATTCACAGTTATGTCTTATGTTTCAGTGTATTGTACAACACGCGCTCACATAGGTGGAAGCAATAATGACTCAACAACCTCTGGTATATTCAATATTGTTTGCAACTTATAAGTATGAGTTATGATCTCTTAAGTTAACCTTAAGGTTGGTTAACTTTTATAACTATTTGTTATTTAATTTGATCTAACTCAATTGTGATGTAATATGCTAACACTTAGCCAATATAGGCTAAACATTAGTATATTGTTATATTATCATATTCCTTGTTCACATGTTTTACACTTAGAATATTGTCCGTTATTAATTTTAAAATTGTTATTATCACTTGAGTGTTTTTAATTAAGTATTATGTTGTAAAAACATAATCCTTTAACGTTTCACCCAAGAGTTTAGATGATATCTTGTTACTTTAAAATACTTTATCAACTTTATAGTAAAGTTGACTAGTTTATTTTATAAGTATCATCTTTTGTTATTTTGATCAACCATAAATGTGTTATAAACCTTTGATATGTTTTAAAATCATGTATTATATTTTAAAACACTTGTTATAAGGTTTATCTAGGTTTGTTGCAATGTTTAAGTAATTTACAATAAGACGTAAATACCCAATTGCACCCAACCCTCAAGTGGTTCTTGTTTAACACTTGTCAAGTGTTCTCGATTTGTTTGAAGCTTCATAAATGGGTTTTCAAATTTTTATGGTATTAACTTGGAGATTCTCGAATTTTCGATGTTCAATTAGGGGGTTCTCGAGTTTCTTGGTGTCCCCATTGTGTTCTCGAATTCTTGAGATATCCAGGATAAAGGTTCTCGAGTTTTGGCTTCCAAATCCATGTTCTCGAATTCTCACAAGAAATAAGGAGGTTCTCGAGTAGCTAAAGGGTTTCTCGAATATTCAAGAAAATGATTCTTGAATATTAAATATAAAGTGTTCTCGAGTTATTCATCTTCTACCATTCTTTCCCAGAACTCCCGTAACTTGCAGGTCATAGTAAAAACTCCATTTTTCACTTAATTTCTACTCTAATGGTTTCCTAAATACTTATATTTAAAGTTGTTTATACCCAAAAGATTCAGAAAACTCATTTACATGTGAATAAAACATATGATTTAAGTTTAAACTAAAAACCCTAAATAAAACTCAAATGAACTCATAGATTTACCTCAAATCTTGATCTTTAGCTTGATCGGCTTGTACTTTCGTGTTCTACGCGAGTGAAGAAACGTTTTGGGCCGAAGATCAACCAAAATGGTCAAGAATTGAAGAAGTTTTCTTTTTGGATTTTTAGAGAGAGAGAAAATGGACGTGAATGCTTTCTTGAGAGAGAAATAAGATGGGGAAAACGAAGAAGAAGGGAAGGTTATTCCCTTTTATACCCCGTGACATTCCCACGTGCTCGGTTACGTTTATTTACGCTTATAAATGTTTTTTGTTCGGTTTTTCACGTAATTCATCTTTAAATTATGAAACGTTTTGTAAAAATGTTTTTGTTTAGAATCGCTTAATAAAAATATTTTTTAATTTAAATCCGTTTAAGGTAATGATTCCTAATAAACGTTTTAAATTCTTTTTATTAATTTAATATCGTAATTATTGTTTCAGTTATCTCGTTGAAACACGTTACTCACGTATGAATTCGTATAGTTTGTCACCTTTTCGAATTCAACATTCACATCATATTCCAACTCGATTTACAATTTATGGAATATCGTCTCAGAATATTATTCTTAATAATTGTATTCTTGTGAATCGTCACCCATGTCAATACATTATTAAGTTAACATTTCTGAAATAACATTCACGTTTAATTTATATTTGTGACCTCACCATCGCGTAATTATTTTCCAATATCCTTTTCAGCATTTTAATGAAATATATTTATCAATTATGTGTTTCCCAATCCTTAACCCCACTAAATCATATCACTGACGCATCCATGATCGACCGAAATAAGTTGATGTATAGGGCGTACGTAGGAGTCGGTCGCAACCTATCCAGCCGTCGTCCCACCACCATTTCGATAAACCATGACCCTGTGTCATTGACTATATTTAGTGACAAACCATAACCTTTAACAACTCACACACACCTCAGATTCTCCTCACCAAATCCTCTACACTAACATACTCATGATAAACCGAAGAAAGTTTATGTATAGGGCGTACAAATGAATCAATCGCAACTTATCCAGCCGCCAACGCACCACCTCTTTGATAGACCATGGGTACACCCTTGTCTATATTTGATGATAGAATCCTATACTACTACCAATTCCCATCAAATCATCTCATATCATATTCATTCAATCGCAATAAACATTGTGGTTTAGTTTAGTTATGTTTCAAACTAACTTCCCCATGGTTAATGCTTATTAATTCATATATTCTCATCAATGTATACCAATGAATATTATCATCAATCAAATTAATAATCATCAAATTATCGTAACAGGTTCTATCAATACAAATGTTTATGTAAGGACATACCTGAAAAACAGTGATATTACATTAAGTATTGTCCTTAAATCTCCAAATGTACATTAAAGGATAATTCCTTAATTGTCCTAACAACGGACAAGGGGTAGGAACTGAAAGAATAACCTTGGTTCATTCTTCAGTGGTTAAACCTAACCGCAGATTGACCAAAGTGGATATACAGTTGTTATAATCCACTACTTTTATCTCTCCGTGGTAACACCATATCCGTTGTTACATTCCCTACGTGGTTATGACCCTCAGTAATTAATCCGTGGTTATCAATATGTCCGTTGTTTTTACCTTTGTACCCTTTGACTTCTTTGACCACTAGTTCTTTTCCCTTGTTTATACTCGTCATTCCCAATTCCGTCGTTGTCATTTTCTGTTCTTACCCTAATTTTCTGAAACTTCATGATCATCTTGATTTATGAAGTTAATCAGATTCAAACAAAAAATGTTTTCGATGAGTAAGGAAAATTGTTTCTCAGGGATGTCATCTGGCTTGTGCATTTACACTGATGATGTCTCAGCTTAATGCTTATGATGATTTAGTGTAACGGCATCGGACTAGGCTTCATTCCAGACAAAAAAGTGTCTATACTTCAAGATTTTGTATGGTAATACTTGTTTGTCTTTTTGTTTTTCTCTCTCCTCATTTTACAGGTTTGTCTTTTGGTTAAAACCCTAAAGAAGACTTTTTACTTTTTGATATAAGTATCAGCGGTATCCTAAGAGCTGGCTCCTACTTTTCAACGGTTACTTTCACTCCATTTTTCTCTCCTAAACTTAAGGTAAGTTTGTCATTTGAAAAGGTTATTTTTTCTTCAATCCTTTACAAAAAACCTAAAACTTTTCGCGAGTCTATTGACCTTCTACAATCAGCCTTGGCGATTGAATCGTTTAAATTCAAGCCAGTACACAACCTTGTTGCATACATCACCAAGTATTTTGAATACCCCCACTATGATGAGTTGATCGATACTCTTTCAAACTCCTTTGTTCATACTGCTCTTACTATGAACCCTCCTATTTCTGTCTCTGCCCTTAACCAATTCTAAGCAAACTCTACTTTGGTAACTAAGGATAACGTTGTTGACAACAAAACCTCTTAGGTTGCTCGTCAACAAGTTACCATCACTTCATCCTTGATAGGATTTGTTCTTAAACTTGTTGACACTGACGCTCCCACAACTGTCCATCCTAGGCTCCTTCATGCTGAATTTATTCAGTGTGATTACCAAGGAGATCTTAAGAACAGAACCTTGTACAAAGCCTATCTCTATCCCAAGTACAATTTTCTGTGTCACACCATTCTTCAGTGTCTTTCTCAGAAAACAAGTTAGGGAGAAATGCCATATGACATGCAATATGTCATGTATGCAGTTCTCACCAACAAAAAGGTAAGTTTGGTCAAATCATCTTTGACCATTTGATTCATGACCAAAAGGCCCCTAAGTTTCTGATGTATCCCAAGTTTGTGACGGCCTGTTTGTTCAATGAATTAAACATTGTTTGTCACGTTTCCCCTCTTTCCTACATTAAGGCAATTGACAAACAAACCTTTGCTAGGCTAAACACTGATGCAAAGGTCTTGGATGATAGTGAGGACACAACGGTCCCAGGTGAACCCACATCCACCTCCTCTTCCACACCTGTAAAGGTACAACCCAAAAGAAAACAAACAACCAAAGCCCCTCACTCCAAGAACCCAAAAAGATTGTTGAGGAAGATGAGATCCCTGAACAAGTCATTGTCCCCACTGAACAAGAAAATCCATTTGACCCATCCTCACTGGTGGATCCTGGATCTCACACCCAATAAGCTCTTCATCAATCCTCTTAACAGGATGATGCTGTAATCCAAAGGGAACCCACACAAACCACTGAATTATTACTTGATACTTAGGCACCAGTCCTATCTCCGTGGGACACACCTGTTTCTTCAACCCATCATACCACAGATTCCATAACCCATATTCTCCAACAGATTGACACTGCTCTTGGACCTCCTGTTTCTCCTTTCACCACAACACTTGAGGAGCAACCCCTTCAAACTAGGGTCCAAGATGGTAAATCTCCAACTCATGTAGATGAGGATGTGATCAGTGTGTCAAGTCCATCTAGGCATCAAGATCATGTAATTGGAGCATCCATTCACATTTACGAAAATGGGTGATGAAGTTCTTGAAACTGAGGCCAGAAATCCCAAGTACCAAGAAAAAGGGGTACATGAAAATCCTAAGATGGAATCGGGTCATGTTGAAACTCACACACCCATTAGGGATATGGATTATATCCTTAAACGTATTGACGAATCAAATCTCAAAATCCAGGAATTGCCAGCAACTGTCTCCACCATTATGGCTGATGTAGCCAACTCATTGAGTTGGTTACAAAGGTACTGAATGACAAAGACCGGCAATCCAAATCCAACCCAATGGATGAACCTTTACTTGAAGGTCCCCAAACACTACAACCACCTCCAATACTCCTGCCCTTACCACCCGCCTCACCAATTTCTTTCAAAACCTTACCAAAAGACTTCTTTCAAACCCAAAAAACCCAAATGGAGCTACTGAAAATCTCAGTAGATTCCAAACTCAAAACCATCAAGCATGAAGTCTCAAATCCCTCTTTATACCTTAAATCTCTCATAGGTATAGCTCCTCCTCCCATTGGTTTAAGGAATAGGCTGATGAAGCTAAAAAGAGGGAGAATGAGAAGCTCCTCACTGATGCTCAAGCGGCCAAGAAGGCTCAAGATGACACTGAGCGGAGATATAATGAATGTGCTAAAACTCAAATATCAAGAGGCCCTTCTCAAGGCTTCCTTGGATCAACAGTTTGAAACTGCTGTTGCAAAGCCCAGCCTTGAACAAAAGCTAAAAGAGTTAGCTTCCCAAGTGGAAACGAGAACCTCTTGTATGATTAGTAAACCAAAACCCAAGCCCACTAAACCTTCTCCCACTACACCAATAAAAGCCATAACCGTGGTTTCTTCCTCCTCAGCCCCATCTGCCCAAGACAAACTGGCTGAAATTGAGCCTGCTCAATCAAAGCCTATTCAAAATTCTTCCACTCTTGTACATACATCTAAACCAATTTCCCTCCTAAAACTACACCTACCTTACCTACAAACACCACCAAAGAAGCCTCACCCATCTGTCTCCCAAGTCTGCTTCTCAAACCCTTCTCGACTTATGCAGAATTGGCAAAAAATCCAAACGTGTTATCACTCATGCCTTCTCAAGAAGACAAAAGAGTGTGGCCAGAAAATCCAAATCCCCCACAACCAAACCACGCAAGCCTCAAAACCCTTGTACATGAGTCAAACTCAGACTCAAGTGATCATCCACCCACCTCATATCTAATGCCAAGAAAAATAAGGCTCATATTGGCTGATGATGATGAGGCTGACTACAATCCACCTACAACTGCCAAAGTTCCCTCTCCAATAAAACCAGCTGAGACTGCAGCTGAAAAACTTCAAACCTCACCCCAAGGTAATCTCACTCCCAAAGAGGCACATCTCTTTAACTGAAGAAATTCAAAGCCAATAAATGAAGGGGATGAAAGGGAAAAGAAGGTCATTGCAGATCTTGACACCCCATGTCTTTTAGGAGAAGAACTGATCAAAGCATATCAAGATCAGATAAACTTAATTGATAAGCAACAAGATGAGGCCTATCAGTCTAAGAGGGAGGAAATAATAAAATTCTTGCTGACTAAAGGCAAGTACAATGTAGAGATATCCTTGAACTGAGACATCACCATTATCAAGAAAGAAGCCAAGGTAAAGACCAAGAGGCTAAAGGCTGATTAGAAAAAGAAGAGGGATGCTGAACAAAGAAAAAGAGTAAAACACATTCTCATCCAAAATGGTTGGGAAACAAAAGCCACCATTACAAGATAGAAGGATACCACTATTTATGATGAGTGTTCTAGATTCAAGAAGGTCCACATTGACCACCATGATCTTTGGCAAGAGTCTGCATCTCTGTCCACATCCTTGGTGTCTTCCAAAGTAACAAAGACAAAGGAAGCCACCACAAATACAATAATTGATCAGCTATTGAATGAACCTTTAGGGGCATCTGGTGTTGGTTCTATACAGCCATCCTTGGATGGCAAGTTTAATCCTTGGATGGAGATTGATGTAGAGTTCAAACCAACTCTATTGAGTAACTATGGACCAGATCAGCATGCCTTGGTCATAATAGTGATAAACACCAGATCTCGAGTCAAAAGGAAGGAAGTCATACATTGGCCTAAATCAGAATCTGCTCCCCTTCCTCATCAAATTCATCCTCCTCGACAACAAAGACCTTTTGGCAAGCAACCTCTTCAACTTGCTCATTCCAGATTCGGGATCAAAAGGTGGTTCTTTGATGAATACTCCAGTACCATAACAATTGAAAGGTACAATGGTTTAAGAACCGCCTTCACAAATTGGCACTCCATTTTAAACCTCCCTAAAAGTAATTTGTCAACGTTACTGCAGATGATGTTAGAGAATGCTGAGACAAACTATGAAGTTCTATAGTTTGTGGGCAATCTAAAGGATAAAATCAAGTTGATTCTGGGTAAAAAATAAGTGGTTTTGGCTTCATCATTCCAGAGGGAGATTGTTGGAAAATAAGGAATGATGAGCCTCAACTACATTCCTTAAACTTTGTGCAGAGCCACTGAGTGACTCAACCTCTGAAAGACAACCGCGAATGATTCACAAAGAATAACCACGGACAGTGCACTCAACCACTGTATGTCAACCTTGGAGCACAACCACGGATCACTTTACATTGAAAGACATCAACTGATATCAAGAATAACAATCGTGAATCAGCAACCGCGTTTTGAACACTAGATCTAAAAATGACTGATCATGACCACAGAAGAACTAAAGACTGAAGAACAACCGAAGACTTTAGTTTCAATAGTTGTTGACATTCTTTTCAGTTGTTGTACTCTTTTGTCTGTTTCAGTGTTCGTACAAATTTCCGGCACTTTGTCTTATTAATTTTGTCTTGCTGCATTGAATGTTTGGATATTTATATCCCAACATTCCCTGAACCTTATGAATTGAATTTCACAAAAATTCCTTGTGTTATTTCTCTATTATTCTCCTTTTAGTTAACTTAAAAAACTACTGAAAAAACAAGTGTTTGACTTAAGAGGGAATTTTATACCTAGTCTTTGACCTAAGAGTCTAAAGTCGTATATACCTGGCGGAGAACTTCCTAGTCCAACAAGAACTTTGATTGAGGCCTTTAGGACTATGCTTGCCGACTTTTCCCTACCCGTACAGTTTTGGAATGATCTATTGCAAATGCTTGGTACACATTGAACCGGGTATCGATTGTCAAGATACACGGGAAAACTGGCTTTGAATTGCTCCATAAGTAGAAACCAATCCATCAGTATCTTGAACCGTTTGGTGCTCCGTGCACTATGCTTAAATGTCATGAGCAAGGCAAGTTCAACGAGAATATGGAGGATGGTTATTTTCTTGGGTACAATACTCCTAACAAACGGGTGCACAACATATCCTCTCATAATGTCGAGGAATGGTACCATGTCGATGTTTGGCGTTATTCCTCTCCTCCTCCGGTAGAAGGTCCTAATTGGATGTTTAATTTTTATGATCTGTTTAACTCATTCAACATTTCACCCGAGTTTTTGTTGATGCATTAATTGTCCCTTGTTCTTTGTAATTATCTTTTATGATTGTTTTAAAGTAATTCTTATTAGTGAAATCAAGTATTATCTAATGTTTAGTTGTGTGTGACATGTTTATCTTTGATTTTGTTCAACAAACTGGCCATTCGTATGAATGAACCTAGACTTGAGTTCATTCGTGCGAATGAACGTCTAGCGAATGACTGCTTCTAACGAATGAATCATTAGGATGACTTATTCGTATGATCTGCTCATTCGTTTGTTGTCATTCGTGCAGAATGGTCATTAACATGACTCATTCGTACGAATGGCAACATAATGTTCTTAGCACCTCTGCTCATTCTCTGTCACATCTACCTAGGTTTCAACTCCTCCCGGCATCTAACTTCGATTCCTGGTCCGTGATTGATCGTTTCTACGCCAACAGTCGATTCCCTATCATCAGTTGACCACATGGCAAGTTGATTTCGATTGGAAAACCCCCGAATAGGATTCTGCGCTATTCGAGGGGCTGCAAAACCCTGTTTTCTCTTCCCAAAAAGTCTACTTTACAATGCTGAAATTCGTGTTTTAGAGCTTCTTTTGCCTAAACATTGATTCACAACCTTAGGAATGATGTTTTCAAGGTGTATACAAATTTTGGTGGTGTAAATCGGCCTAAAACAGATGTTTGAAGGATTTTCGTTCTGTCTAAACTTCATATCATACAATTAGCTCTTTAGGAGAATAGGTATTCAGGCGAATAGTCTCTTCTAACAAATGAATTTGCATTGATGGTCAATCAAAACCACATAATTCAGAACCTTTGGATGATGATTGAAGGTGGGTACTTTAGACCACTAAATGAAGATGGAACTCCAGTGCTTGTTACTCGGATGACTGAACCTCAAAGAAAAGCCTATGATTTTGAGAAGAAGGTTATGATATATTGTCTCAATCTATTGCTACGGACATATTTCATTAGTTCAGATAATTTAATTCTTCAAAATTTCTATGGGATGCTTTGCAACAAATATATAAAGGCAATGATGCATTGAAGAACACCATGTCTAAAGCCTTGAGAAAGGAGTTCAACAACTTCATGTATGTAGGGAACGAGTCATTGGATGAGCTTATTGCTAGATTTTATCAAGTCATGACAACAACTTAGGAAAAGATCTAATGTCTTGCTGATGCCCTACCTCCCAAGTGGGAATCTTTCCTGATGGTATTGAAGCAGAATGAGATGCTTGCCACCATGGATATCAATGACTTCATATAAAAGCCAATGCAACATGAGATAGAGAACAAATGGAAAGCAAAGAGAGTAGCTCAAGTTCAAGATCCTTCTATCTACTACTCTACTCTAACTATAGATAGAACTATCTCTCATGCTCCATTAAAGACTGCCTTTGTTTCTCAAACCACTGAGGCTCCTAGTTTGATTCATGTTCACTTTAATTAACTTGCTACAACTTCTGCCTCTATGTATCACTCAGAGGATAGTCATTCTTTTGTCAACCGGAAAACAAAAAAATTTGATAAAGTGACGGTGGAAGTAGCCAAGGAACACATGGGCTTATTATCAACTCTTGTGAGTTCATATGATGGATTGATTACAGGACAAATTGGCAATCTTCACTTGACAAATGAAGGCTACTCACAGATTGATCAGGATGATATGGATAGAATCGATATTAGTGGGCTTTGGCTAGTGCAATGAGAAGAGCCAATGAATTTGTTAGAAGAACGGGGAAGGATATCAATCTTAGCAAGGATTCGAAGTTTGGTATTGACATGTCTTTTGTTACATGTTACAACTGTGGAGATAAGGAACATTTTTCCAGACAATGCAACATACCTAAGAAGATGGGGAACAAGAATCCCTTTAAAATAAAAGATCATCTACCTCCAATCCTGAGAGACGTTTAGTTCCTATTGAAACACCTTCTCAACCAAGTTCATCTAATGAAAACAAGGCTCTTATGGTTCAAAATGATGAAGGACAAAATCAATAACTCAGATTAAATTATGATAAAGTGAATGATGATAAAGCTTGCATTAGATGAAGAAGGAAGCTGAAGCTGGGATGGATACTGATCCAGAAGATAGAAATGCAAGAGCGGATGTTTCATCATGCTTAGAGGATGAAAGCATTTCAGATTTTGAAACTCAAGAAGGAACATATGCTAAGCATGAAGATCAACACATCACACTGTTTTCCTTGATGGTTGACACAGCATCCTCATCTCAAGACAAAGTATATGATGAATGTCTATCTCAAAATTCTAGATGTTTCATTTGTGTTGACCTTGAGAGTAAGGTTTTGGCATATCAAGAGCATAATGCAGCTCATATCAGTGATCTCAACCAATGCATTGAAGCAAATCATGTTTTAAAATCAAATGAAAAAAGTTTCAAAGAAAAATTGAGTCTTTGAACAAACAATTGCATGAGATCGAGATCATTGTGTTTAATAAGCAGGATGCCGTTAATTCTTATCTCAATACCATTAATAAGACAAAGAAAAAGTTAGCAATAGTTGAGTGCGACTATGATACTTTAATTTGCAAGCCCATGAGTTATGAGAGTGCTTCTTATATCATTGAGCACATGATCAGTGATGGTGTTGGGAATTGTACTAACCATTTTTAACTTTTAATTAATCATATTAATTATAAAATCAGATTTTACGATAACGGAAGCGTTTAGGTTACACATTTTGTTTCATAAACAAATTTCCCAAAACCAGGAATCCAGTTACATACAAATAAACGGAAAAACAACCATAGGGTGTTTAGAATTGACCTCAATGAAGAACTCCCAAAAACACACCTTGGATTCGATAGTAGTCTCACTAGATGACTTGAATCACGAACCACGATCTCTATCGTGTGTCACTGCAACAACCCGGTTTTGTAAAACCACCTAGGGTGGTTTGGTTATGGTGGTGGTGTGTGGTGGTACTTTGGCCGAAAATCCAAGAGGAGAGGGGAGGGGGTTTCGGCCACCAAGAAAGAGAGAGGGAGAGTGGGTGAAAGAGTTATGTGAAATATGGTGTTTGATCTCCTTTTTAATGTCAAAGTAGATCCATAAAATAGGATCTTTGATTACCAATTCAAAATTGGTTTCCCACCCTTTTATTTCACATATTATTTAAATTAAACTCTTTTAATTTAATTATTCTCTTTTAGTAATTAAACCATTTAATTACTACTCTACATATTACTAACTAACAACTAGTTAGCAACATTTAATTAAATGTCTAAAGTTTAACTAATTAAACTTTATCGATTTAATTATAATTATATATCACAATAATTAATTCCTCCAATATTATTATCATTTCATAAATAATAATAACACACCACTTGATATAATTCGTGGAATTGAATATATCTAAAACTAATTTTAGACATAATCACAATAGTATCTTCCAAAGTGTAACTCTTTGGATCATACCCTAATAGTAACGTTGATATTATCGATGATCGGACATCATATATCCAAGAGACTCCCACTTGGACGATTCATCGCATAATTCATTCAACGTAGACAGTCTTGAACACCTAGCTGCATTGCGCTGCCCCTAGCAGGGTATGACTTCTAAAGTCAACTAAACTTTTAGTTCAAGTAACCCTTTACTTAACTAAAATTATAGTCATGGTAACCTTTATCTATTTATCCTTTCTAAGTGACATTCTTTGAGAATGAGACATGGATCACATATCATTCTCATATGTTGTTCAAACATTCTGATTCTCGTTCTCCAATTTAAAATGGTCTAACAAACTACTCTTAGTTTGAGCACGGCCATGCATTTACACCAGTTTAATTAACAAGGGCACGAGACTATCATCTCTTAGTTATATAAGTGTATAGAATCCCTTTGGTAGCATACAACTCCCACTTAGTTTCGAAACCATTCGCAATCAAATATCCTTATTGCTGCTCATTTTCAGAACAACATTAGATAAGATCAAAGAAAAACCTTAGACTAATGTCAGTTCCAATATGTTCCTTAGGTCTAAGGATATATATAGATCATACCATATTCAAAACTTCTTATGACAATGATCCATGAAGAACGTTTTGAAACGAGTTACATCCGACATCATTCTCTAATGTATGTCTATGAATCTTGGTCCTCAACCCTTTGAACTTTTATCTTATAAACTAACCAAGCATTCAAGTAGTCTTAATTCAGATTGATTCCCATGAATCTGATCACTACGGACATTTAGAATACCATATTCAAGGATACTAAAACGTACAAAATAGCGAATAAAGAAACAATATTTATTATGCATTTAACCATTAAATCAAAATAAATATCCAATGTAACTTTAATTCGAAAACACCCAAATACTAAAATACAGATCAAATCCAATCACTAGCAAACCTAAGACCTATCTTCTCAACATGCTCCTCGTGTTTAGACAGAGGCATAGCCTTAAAAAAGGATCCACTAGATTTTGATCTGTGTGAATTTTGTCTATCTTGATGTCTCCTCTTTCCACTACTTCCCTAATGTAGTGAAACTGTCTGAGTATGTGCTTTGGCCTATGATGTGACCTTGGTTCCTTTGCCTGAACAATGGCACCAGTGTTATCACATAATATCTCTATTAGTTTCCTAATACTAGGAACCACACCGAGATCAGTCATGAATTTCTTCATCCAAGCAGCTTCAAGATAAAGGAAAAAGGGTGATTTTTGATCGGGACACACCTAAGAATGTTTGGGTCAAACATTTCAAGCCATCCTCATTCTACTTGAAAAATCTCTCAACAAAAACAATATCTGGAAGGCAAAGTCCTCTGAGACTTCAACTCCAAACATTGACAAATCTTCAGACCTCCCAAATAAAGTGACTTTGGATGGGAAATGGATAATAATAAAGATCCTAGACTCATTGGGTCAACCCAAGACTGTAAAGGCTTGGGTACCGAATTTCAACTAATAGCTTGTATTTGTGCAGGTTGCCCGAAATGCTGCTCTTAACAGCACTTGGGTTGTTGATAGTGGGGCATCAAGGAACATGACAAGAGGCATATCTCTTTTTACAAATGTCAATTCAATTAGAGGAGGATAAGTAGCTTTTGTCGGTGATAAAGGTGGTTCCATTACTAGTAAAGGAAGTATTTCAAATGGATAAGTTTCATTTGACAAAGTGAAGTATGTGAAGCAGCTTGAGAATAATCTTCTCTTAGTATCACAAATCTGAGACAAGAAATATAGAGTTTTATTTGTTGATTCTAACTGTTACATTCTCAAGAAGATTTCGTTATTCCTGAAGACTAGATATTGATGTCAGCTCCAAGAAAGCAGGATCTGTATGTTCTTAATATATCTCCACAGCTTCAACTACATCTTCTACAACTTCATGTTTTATTTCTAAGTCAACAGAGAAAGATTCTATCTTCTGGCATAAGAAGATGGGTCACTTGAGCTTACGAAAGATGAATCATCTGGTTCATAACAATCTGGTTGAAGGTGTGAGTTTAAGGAATTTCAAACTGTCTGATGTGTGCATCTCATGTAAGAAGGGAAAGCAAACCCAGCAGTCTCACAAACTCAAAAAAATTTCATTCAATTACTGTTCCCCTTGAGCTTCTCCACATTGATTTGCTTGGTTTTCGTCAACCGCAAGAGCATTGCTGGAGATCAGTATTGTCTGGTCATCACTGATGAATTCTCCATATATTCTTGGGTGTTTTTCATGAAGGAGAAATCTGAGACATTCGAATGTATCCAATTTCTGGTAATTAAACTTGAATCTCTTTATAAGCTTAAGGTTTGCATGTTCAGAACAGATAATGGGACAGAGTTTAAAAATCACATGGAGACTTTCTACAATCTACGCGGAATTGTACATCAGTTATGTGCTCCATATGTCCCTCAAATGAATGGTGTTGCTGAGTGAAAGAACAGAACTTTAATTGAGGCAGCTAGAACAATGCTTGCTGACTCCTCTTTACCGGTTCAATTTTGGAATGAAGCAATTGCTAATGCATGTTATACATTGAACCGGGTATTGATTGTTGTAGCTACACGGTTAGGATCTAGATGATCAGGTATAACATGACACCACGTGCGGAATCCATAACATCATGTATGAAAAAATATAAAATTAACCAAGTAGAATAGAATCTAAAAACACAATGAAATAAATCCACTCTTCTTGTATTAATCACTAGAATTCAATTCGTACAATAAGAGAGAATTACAATGTTAAGAAATCAGAATTATGTCTAGGATCAATACTGATTGTATTGAGACTAAGCTATATATAGGCATTTTGTCGATACTATTAGTATCGATGGTAACCTCTGTCGATACTACTAGTATTTACAGTACAACACTTAGTCAAATTACAATATTTCAAAACAAAACAAATACAATCAAAACAAAATAATATTAAACTAAAACTAATACGAAAACAATAATCATAAAAATCTTCTCATCAACTCAGCTGCAATCTTCAATCTTCAATTCAACAACTGAAGCTGATGCTATAAGGTACTAACAGACTCACCCTTAGCAACATGTCAGTGTTGGTCTTCATTCTATCCACTAAGAGGGTAGATGACTACCAGCACAAATCTTGTGCTTGATACATACATCTAACACCTTCTTGAACTGTATTGCTTCGTCTTTGTGATCTTTATGATACTGAATTTGTTTTATTGACAACTTCCTCTGATCATCTTCTGAAACATTAATCAAGCGGATAGGATCAAAGATTCTACACAATTCCACTTTATTTATATCTTGAAAAATGGCTTCAGAAGTATAACCATCTAAATTCCATCGGTGGAGGTTATTCATAATACCTAAATTAAGCTTTAAAAGAGGAATTCTTTTCAAAGACTTAACTGGTTTGAATTCATAACACACTTTCCACTTCCTAGTAATCCAATCCAGATTATCAAGAATTGGATTTTTCCTTAACTTCTGAGGTTTTAACAACTCAAACTTCATAGTTTGAACCTCTTTTCTTATTGTTTTCTCAATAAAACGAGCCATGTAATCATTGGCATGGTTGATTAACCTTATTTTTGTCAAAACTCTCAATTCACACAATGGAAATTGATGAAAGCTCTTAATTTACTTCTTCAAATACTGAACTCCATCAATTCTCTTGATTATAAACAACTTGCTCTCAGTCTCAAATTTTCAAGCTAATATCTTTTCAACACACTCTGTCTTGTTCCTGTACTTTTTCTTCTAAGTTGAACTTTGTGGAGTATTAGCTAAAGCATCTTTCGCAAGTTGTA
The DNA here is from genome assembly GCA_009363875.1 of Mikania micrantha. NCBI lineage: Eukaryota > Viridiplantae > Streptophyta > Magnoliopsida > Asterales > Asteraceae > Mikania > Mikania micrantha. Next base: position 56,413,222 of record CM018682.1, on the reverse strand, counting down.
TAACCTCAACTTGATTAAATCTTCATTTATTGTTTCTTTCTCATTTCATCTTTATTTGATTGAATCACACAATCAACTATCAACTTTTCAACTGATTCTTTGATCACTTTTTCTTCCCAATGCAGATCCATGAAGAGATCTCTAACTTCTTTAACTGGAAAACATTCCCCTTCTTCCAGTTCTTGATCAGGAATATCATCCATATCCTCAAATTTATGCACAAATTGATACTCTTTTTCATTTAATCTTGGATCAATGTCCAGAACATACTAACCATCATATTGATCATCATACCCAAAGAATGTAAAAGAAGCATTAAAGGATCATCTTGATCTTCTAATGGATATATAATAAAATTATTAACAAATTCATTATCTTGAACTTTCTCTTTGCCTTTGTCATCTGACCTTACTGATGTAGAAGTTGCTCCAGCTGGCTCCCCCTGAGATAATACACCTTCCTTGTTTACAGTTACAGGATCATTGCCAGTGGACGGACCACCTTGTTCATCTTTATCATCATCATCATTCCTGAGTCCAGTAAATGGTGTAATCGCTTCAGCTCTACAGCTAGTCTCCCCCTGAGCTGAAGGATTCATCATTCGTGCCTTAAGTCCCTGAATCTGATTATAATGATCTTTGAACACTTGGAAAGCATTATCGTAAAGGGACTTGATCATCTTTGTTATATTATGAAATTTAGCGTTCATTGTATCAAATGAAGCTAAATCCATCTTGTTGACTTAATGTTGATAATCCTTACTAGCTGCAACTTCAGCTTGTAAAGTATCCAATTGATCTTGCATTTGTATAATCAAAGAAGTTTGTTTGGTAAGGTCAGCAACTGTCCCTTCCAAAACATTCACCCTAGCCTTCAAAGTAATGTTCTCAGATTGCAACTCATAAATTTGAGCTTTCAACGCTAAGATCTGTGTAGATTGAGTATCAAAACTATCAGTTAAGATAACACCAATACTGGGTGATTCAAATGATGGAGCAGTAGGAATAAAAGGTGGTGTTGATGGTTGTGCAGTAGAAACTGGAACTTAAGAAGTGGATGGAGAAGTTTGAACATGAAAATATGTGACATCCCGTAAAATCCAGGTCAACATTTTATTTTATTAAATGTTTATTTAATTGATATTTGTACACGTGGCACTATTATTAGTTTAATTTAGTGTGACACGTGGCATGACGATACGAACACTAATCGATGAATTATCGCAACACGCACACACGTGTCTAAGGAAACACGAACATTGGTGAACGTGAAAGCACATCTTGTAACAAAACACTAGAAACCTCGCGAAACACTCAAACATTGAACCTAGAAGTTCAAACAAGGTCGAACAGTAGTCCGTAAGTGTGAAAACGACAAAGAACTGACAAAACCATTGAAATTGGGCCTATTGGGCTCCTTGTGGGCTCGTCGCGGTACCCACGGACCTCAGGTAAGCCCATGGCGGTACGCGATGGATGGGCGGGAAGTTTGAATTCCCGAATTCCGTCGCGGTACGCCGAGCATCTTTTTGGGCTTCTCGGCGGTACGTGACGAGGCTGACATGCAAAAATCTTATAAAACCAAGATGTAATCATTTCTAGCCACCCTACTTCCCTTATCTCGAGTCCAGACCACTCATACTCGTCTTCTTCACCTGCAAATCACCATTAGAGCTTGGGGAAGCCATTGACACACCTTGGAAGGTTTAGGAGTGAAGATTGAAGGCTTGGAACAAGAGAAGAACACACCAAGATCACCACCCTCTCTTTCTTTCTGTTGAAACCAGCAAATCAGAAGATTAAGGGGCTGCTCAAACACCATCTTTGCCATCTAGAGCCTCTTGAGTTAGTTTCTATGGCTAAAACACACTTTTCACATCATTACACACACATGCAAGGTATAAAACCCACATGCATGCACTACACCACCACATGCACGAACTTCTTGACCTTTGAATTTGGGTTTGTTGATTCTAGTTTGTTTAATGATGATCTAAGAGGATTTGATGTAGTTTTATGATGATCCATGAAGTTGTGTATATATGTCAAAATGCCTAAATCGATCATAGATGATGATATACTTGCATGCATGCACGATCTAAGATTTTTTAGATGAACTTGGATGTTCATAGATGATTATTGGTGTTATGGATGACATGTCTCATGCTCTATTATAGTTTGAATGGCTAAAATGCGATTATTTGAAGAACTTGCCGTATATAGTAACTTTTATGTTGCCACATGATGATGTGGATGATATTGTGAACATGCATGTGTATAGATCTATCATTTGGTTGATATTATGATGTTAGAATGATAAGGGATTTGATTTGAAATTGATTTTGGTCATATTTGGCCTAGTTACTATTTATAGTAACTTTTCTAATTAAAAACTTGCTAATCGATGATTTGAGCAATGTGGATATGTTTATATGATGTTAAATGATATTACTTGATAATGTTTGGCATAAGGATGGATTAATAATACTTAGGATGATCATTTGAATGAAAACCGTCATAGTTAATATTTTTAGTAACTTTATTTTGAGAAATATCGATTTATGAATGCTATGGGTGTTACATGCTTGCTAAATGATTTAAAATGACTCGATATGATTATCGTATGCTATGTTAGATGGTTTCCGATAATATTCATGATAGATTTAGAAACTTTTCCTTTAAGGAAACTTTAAAGTGTAAAACGACTTTTGTGTTTATTTGACCACCTATGATGATATGCTATGTGTTAACATGATCATGTAGCACTAACGAGCATGCTAGAACATTAAAAACGATATGTGTTGTGAAACTTGCCATAAATGGAAACTTACTATAAAGAGTAAGTTGTCCATAAACGCGAATTGCGCGTTTTGCACACGACAAGCACAAACACAAATGTTACACGAATTACAACCGACACACGGTTCACCAACGGGTCGTTGACTTGACACGGTCAAACACGGTCAAACACGAGCAAACACGGTCAATGTGGACCGACACGGACAAACATAACAACCGAGGGTTGTTGAGCACAAACACGAGCACGAGCACGAGCACGAACACGAACAAGGTCGCTTACACGAACTCACATATGGTATATGATATAGGGAGCCGGTGGCCGACACGCTTTCCGCACAGGAGCTTACGCATTTGTTTTCCGATCATCACTAAGGTAAGTTTACGGCCCCTATTTACTCTTTTACAACTTTTCAAATAGGGGAAGAATACTTGTTGAATCGAGTCAAACATTACTACTGCACAAACATTATTTTGTGTATGCTGGTTTATTAGACAAACATTAAGTGTTGTAATCATAACAAGCCCTCACAAAGTCTAACCGTTAATGTACAAATAACGAAGTGAGTTTGAATAGATCTATTTGGGTGTGACGAACCCTGCGTGGCATAATACTGACTGGAGGTCGGGACACGTGAAATCTCGACCTATCTTGCTATGTTATTACGAGACATAGTGGAGGCAAGGACTAACAAGTCTAGTTCGGTAGTGACGCACTGACACTTGGAGCCTAGGGCTCGGGACTAACATTTAATAAACAACATGATACATGTTTTCTTGCTATCTATGTATATCAAAACCTGTGAACTCACCAACCATTGTGTTGACACTTTTTCTTAAACTTGTATTCTCAGGTAACTAGCTGCTATTGGATAAGGATGCACATAAGGGTCGAGCATAGGAGCACGTGCATTTCATTTCATGGCATTTTGATCAAACAATCTTATTTATGTTTTGTACTAAAACTATGTATTGTCTGACATTCTATTTTCCGCTGCTTAACAATGATATTTCCGCTGCATATTTAAACTTACTATTTTCGCTGCATTGATATGTGTATTTCTGCTACAAACTATTTTGTTAACTTTTATGACAAACATTGTATTGAAACACATATAGAGTTGTTCTATATGACCATGAGCTGTGATTTTGGCCACATCACACCCTTGTGGACTGACACCACATGTGGGAATTGGGGGTGTGACAGAGTCAAAATTGAATTCATTCTATAATGGAAAATAATCAGAATCATTGTCAACAGATTTCTTCTGCTTCTTGGACTTAGTAATGGAAGAAGCAACAACTTTCCGCTTTCCCAACACCATAGTAGAAGTAATAAAAGAATCATCAATATCATCATTATTAGCATCATAATATGAATCTGAATCAGAACTAGAAGTATCAAGTACAACTCCTTTAGCAATAGGAGTGACATTTTCAGATTCCTTATGAACAACTTCAGTATGTTGAGATGTAGAAACTATAGCAAAATCTATGAATTGAGAAACAAATGAAGTGGTTTCTACTTCAACACCACTAGCAACCGCTTGTTCTAGTTCATGTTCATGTTCATCAGAATGTTGTTGTTGATCAACTATTGAAGAGTTAACATAAAACCAGACATCATTCTCTATTTCTCGAAAGTTAACATCAACAACATGACCAAATAACGCTAGTCAACCATATTAGCTCCCCTCTTTGGTCTGCAGTTAGAGAAAATATGTTTATTCATCACGGTGATCTTAATAATCAGACCAGTCTTGCTTAACTGTGGATATAAATGATCAAGAATCAGAGTGATAAAGCGAGAATACTGCAAGAAACCCTTATTATTCGTTGAAGTAATCTGTTTCACCATTAAGTCAAAGATTAACTGACTAATCTTGAAAGGTTTATTCAACACTAGTGCATCAATAAGACATTGGAAAGATCTTGATAATGTTTCTTGGCAAGCTGGGAAGCTGTAACATAGCCATTATTGCCCATCCTATTGAACATTCCACAAATCGGATCATTAGGAAGTGTCAAAGGATCTTCATCAGAATCTTGGAATTGAAGAGCTGCCCGTAAATCATCAACTAAAAACTGGACTACAACATCGTCAATCCTTGACTTCATCACAGGTGGTTCAGCGGCACATTCAAAATCTGCATTCTCCAAAAACGATGTAATATGGTGCATTATGATCAAAGGATTAGCTGAAATGGCATATGATATCCTAGATCTCTTCAGATTCAAAATAATGTCCAGAAAAGTAGATGCTTTCTTTAACTCCTCATCAACAAGAGCAATGACATTGTGCTTGTCATTATAAAGTCTTTGGTATGAAATTATCACAAAAGAAAAAAAAATTAGTATTAAAAACAAAATTTGAAAAATTTAAAAATTCCAAAAATTTTCTAAGTCTTGAGATTGTCGATAGTAGTATTATCGATGATAATAGTATCATCGATACTAATAGTATTGATATACTGAGTTTAGCTAAACACTTGGTAAAATTTTGAATTAGTTTATTGATACTAATAATATCGATACTAATATCGATATTAGTAATATCGATACTAAAAAGTTAACTAGACTTAGAAAAATTTTCAAACATTCATCGATACTAAAAGTATCGACATATGAACACTTAGAAAAATTCAAATTTTCAATTCATGAAATTAAACCCTAAAACTAATAAAATCTTGTTCAGATATCACCGATGCACAAAATAAACACAAAAACCCTTCGATTAATCAACTGATTTGGTTAAATTCGAAGGTTTAAAATACAGTAAGTTCGACAAATTAAAACTAATGATTTCATTGTTAGAAATGGATGCATTACCAACCATTATAATCAAAAAGTGATATAGAATCATTGAGAACACAACGAAATCATATGAGTAACCCAACAGCATAATCGATGAATGAACACTCTAAACGCTCACATGGTATTATCGATATTCATAATATCCATATTGATAGTATCGATACTATTTATAAGTACATAATAAATTTAGTATCGAAGAAACTACTTTTATCTATACTAATAGTATCGATAATATCATGTCGATATTAACAATATCGATGAAATGAAAATTTTGCAAAAATAACTTCACTTTTAATTTTTCAAAAACTCCAAACCAAACATCAAAAACACCTTTTGAGAAAAGTTAAGAAAAGCACACTTGAAAGGTGAAATGTAAAATATTTATGAAAATTTTGTTTTTCTAAAATTTATAAAAATAAAATCTTTTTGTCTTTCTGATAAAATCTTTGAAAAGATCTATATGAAATCATATTCAACTTATTCTTATCAAATTTCTAAGATTTTAAAATTAAAATTTATCAACAAAATATACACATAAATAAAATCATACTAATCTATGCATCTAACATATCAGTAATATAATCAAATTATGAACAATTTAAATTTGATTATTCAGATAAAGTCCAGAATACTATAACGTAAATAAATACCAAGCATTATTGTCTTAGGTAATTTGAATTAAACATGGAATTCAATGAGTCTCACATTTAACTAGATATTAACCTATTCAACCTTAGAATTTATTGAGGATAAATTATATACATCCATTGATCTTATCACATATATATTAAATTATTGGAAAGAAAAATTTATCATTTTGATCAAACTTTTTAGATCAATAAATTAATGGAATACGCTAGTAAGAACAGGTTTGTGTGAATCACACAACAAAGAGTCACTATGCATATTAGTAAATGAATGTTATGAATTTCCAGGTCTATTTTGACATATAACAAAGGAAATTCAGTATATGTATTTAAAAGATCATTGATGGAAAAATATGTATACATATAAATCAACTCTCAATCCATTTTTGTTTAAATCACTTATTGCATGTCTCTTTTAAGATAGAGAACTCATTAAACCATGAAATTTATTTATTTTGCTGCTAAGTATCATTCAAATTAAAGTATCTAACTTTATCCTATTTTCAAACTAAAATGTTCAACTAAATAAAATATCGCTTACATGCTTTGATACACAAATTATATATTATCAAATTCACACGTGTGATTGTTGACAAATTAAAATTTTAATCACTTAGAAAAATTTTAATTCAAATAAGTAAAATTCTATCATTTTTCATAAGATTTGGATGCAATTTTCAAAAAATTTATATTTTTCTAAAATTGATAAAAATCAAACTTGAAAGATAAAACTACAAATTAAACTAAAAACTAAAACAAACTTTCAAGTGTAATTTTTCATTCAAAATTGTTCATCCCGAGTCCTACAAGAGAAGAAAAACGAGCTGAATCAAAAGCTTTTATGAAAATGTCAGCAGTGTTGTCAACTATATTAATTTTCAAAAGTTGAATTAACTTTTTCTCTAAACAATATCGAATGAAATGATGTCAAATATTAATGTGCTTTGTTCTCTTTATGTGAAACTGGATTTTCATGTAACACCCCAAATTTTCTAAATACAAGTTATTTGAACTTACGAATGGGTAAAGGATAAAAAACTTGTAAGGAAAAAGGACGAAAAACAAACTAAGACAAATACCACGAAACTTGGAACACGAACTGGATTTCTAGAACAGGCAACCAGTGTACTCGAAATCTTGTACTCGAAAATCTTGTACTCGAAATCCTGTACTCGAAGTCCCCACCCCAGATTTCGAGTACCCTGCCTATATAAATGAGTGCCTTGGGAAACGTGCATACCTTTTGCTGGGAGCACATTCTCTCTCGAGTACACGAAGTAGGGTTCAAGAACTTAAAGGATCGGCGGTAAATCGCTGAGGAAGGAGAAGGAACACCTAGGAAGCTACCAGGTGGATCATCTACCAACAAGTAAGTGTTCTATTCGAGAAAGTTAGGATTTTTATGAAAAAGTGGACTTATGGATAAAGCTCCCACCTTTATGCATAAAGTTCAAAACTTGGTGGTTCTAGCATGTTGGTAACCACATAAGAAACCTATAACTAGCTTCCACAGGTCTTAGATGAATTTTTGAGATGTTTTATGACGGAAAGATGTGTACACGAAATTATACACAAAGGGAGTACTCGAAGCCATACTTGAAAAGTAAGAACCTGGTTCGAATACACTAAGTTTCGAATACACTGGTTTCGAGTACCCTAGTTTCGAGTAGACAGGGAAATTCGAGTACACTAGTATTTCGAGTACTGGTGATGGTTCGAGTACCCTAGTCTTCGAATACTTATGCAGTTCGAGAACAGGATGGTTTTCGAACACTAGGGGCTGGTTAGGAGGATATGAGGACTTAGAATAATTTCTAAGTCTAAGAACGTAATGTAATGAGACGATGTAACTAATGTAGGTTCTTAAGGCCTAGCTAAGGAGTTCAGCTAAGGAAAACAAGAGTCTACTATCTGGTGAGTTCTAGATGCCCTGTTTCACATTTAATGTTTTGGGCTGGCATACATGCTTGTGTTATGTTATGATGCTATGTGCTTACGTATGACGATGAACGAATGATGATATGCCGTGATTATGTATGCATGTATATGTGTTATGCATGATGAATATGTATAGAAAAATGCTATGTATGACGAATGAATGTTACTGAACTATGATGACCATAATTATGATGATAGTCATAAGATAACATGCTATGATGAATTCCTAAGATGTTAGGATAATATGACATGATGATAAAGATGCTAGCATGAAATGTTATGATATGATATGTGCCTTTGTTGTTAGGGCAGGATGCTATGATGATAAGATGCTAGTATGAAAAGTTCATGAATGTCAGAATGTATGATCTGATGATATGATGATAGCATGATATGCATTCATTGCTAGGAGGCTATGATGATATGATGACATGATACTGACATGACATAATATGATGAGTCCTATGATGTTAGGACAAAGTGATGATGTTACGATGATAAGATACTAGCATGAAATGTTACGATGTTATGATGAATATGATGAATGATGATTTGATGCTAGTATGTCATGAAAGAGGAAGGAATGATGTTCCTATACGTGTTATAGGAAAATGTACGAATGATAGTCAACCACGACTATAACTGTGTATGATAGTCAACCACGACTATAACTAGGTATGATAATCAATCACGACTATAACTGGGTATGATAGTCTACCACGATTATAACTGGGTATGATATTCAACCACAACTATAACTGGGTATGATAGTCAACCACAACTATACCTGTGTAGGATAGTCAACCACAACTATAACTGGGAATGATAGTCAACCACGACTATAACTGGGTATGATAGTCAACCAAGACTATAACTAGGTATGGAGCCTTGTGCCGGCATAAGCCCACTGTTCGTATGGTGACAGTGGAATGTATGATGATGATGTTCAAGATGTTATGTGCTAAGGTTATGGATTATATGTACGTAATGATGTTATGTTAAGTCTGTTTAATGTTGTTTTAGGAAAAGTAGAACTCACCAGCGTAAGCTGACTTGATTTAGCATGTATGTCAGGTTAAGGCTAAGGCGAAAGGATTCATGGAGCTCGGGGCATCAAGATAGAGAATCCGATGGTTTTAGCAATTCGATAGGTTTTTGATACATACACTTTATTGTATTCTGTTTATCAAACTATGTTTACATTTCCGCTGCATGATTATGAAAGTTTTTGGTTTAAGAGCTAAGTGTTATGATGGAAACCAACCTCTGTGGGGTCTCACGGGAACCAGGGCCTCACAAGTTGCTATCAGAACCATAGTTTGAGAGATATTAGCATCCCAAATGCTAAGACTTAAACTGATAATGGGATTAGGTGATGAGGATTGCCAACCACATATGAACGGATGCCACGAGCTGAATGCGTATGTACGAGTTAAGAAGTAGATGTAAGGATAGAAAGGTAGTTAGATGTCATGCACGTTAAGGAGATGGGATGGGAAACATTTAGAGCCTATGAGTTGGGTAAATGGTTAATAACACCTGATCAACGTCATTAACGATTTACAAAGCTTATTCCGTGCTAAACTGATTCCTGTACTGACTCATAATTTGTTGCATCCTGTAGATAGTTAGATGGCTGGACGAAAGGGTAGACCACGTAAGCAACCACAGGAACCTGAAGAACCACGTGTCGAGAATGAGGAACCCGTCAATGAGGATGACCACGAGCACAACGAGCAACCAGAGAGTGAAGAAGAGTTCACTCTTGAGCCTATCGTGGTGAACGCTATTTCCGATGAGGTATGCAAGATCATGGATGAGAAGCTACCAGCCTTGATTGCTAAGGCACTGAAGGATGCTCTAAAAGACAAGTCTGAGGGAACTAAGGAGAGAACCAAAGAAGACGAGGTGGTGATCATCAAGACTAAGAGCGGCGACTCTATGACTGGGAAACTGAAGGGCTGTGACTACAAGTCCTTCAAGGGATGTAACCCACCGACCATCGATGGGAAGAAGGATGTTGTGGGCACCTGCCACCGGATATCTGTGATGGAGGCTGTTATCTCCATCAGTGAATGCCGAGTTGACCAAGCTGTCAAGTTTGCAGCTCACTCTTTTGTCGAGGAGGCACTTCACTGGTGGAACACCATCAAGCAGTCTAAGTCTGTAGCTAAACAGTTCTGTCCCAAGAACGAGCTGGATAAAGTTGAAAGAGAATTTCTGGTGCTGAAAGCTGGGAGCCTGAATCACAGGCAGTACACTTCACGGTTTAATGAGACGGTGAGGCTTGTGCCTCATCTGGTTGCTACTGAGGAAAGGAGGGTGAAATTGTACATGGAGGGCTTGCCTCCAAAGGTCAGAATTCATGTCAAGACCAATGCTCTTCGACTCGACTGTTGAACTCAGTGGGATAGTTTGGGATGTTGTTATGTCTGTTGAACCAGTCAGAGAAGAAGCAAGGGTGAAGGTGTCCTCCGGGACTAAGAGGGGTCGAACAGACCAATGAAAGTTTTCAGGCAAGAAGGTGAAACATGAGGATGCGAACCAGTGTGACAAGTGTGGTAAATTTCACATCGGACAATGCTTGGTCGGCACTAACTTATGTTTTCAATGTGGGAAGATGGGGCATTTTTCCAGCAACTGCCCGAGTGCCACCAGATGCTACAACTGCAACAAGTTTGGACATCTGTCCAAGGATTGCAGGCAACCACGAGCCGATGCTTCGGGATCTGGTAAGAAAGAGGAGAAAGGGAAAGAAAAGCAGAAGGCTAAGGCACGAGCCTTTACGATGACGAAAGACGATGCGGTCGTGGACCCGGACGTGGTCACAGGTACCTTTTCTATCAACAATATTCCTGCCTCTGTATTGTTTGATTCTGGTGCCATTATGAGTTTTGTATCTTCTACTTTTTGTGATGGGTTATCTGGGATGGTTAAGAAGATAGATCGGGTATTTGATGTCGAGACGGCTATTGGTAAGATGACAAGGGTCACTGAGGCTTTAGATGATTGTTATGTTGAGATAGAGGGTCATAAGTTCCCAGTACGATTATTTCTTATAACCTTGGGAGGTTTCGATGTGGTTTTGGGTATGGACTGGTTAGCCAAATATGAGGCTATCATTGTATGTCGACGAAAGATGATATGTTTACGTGCGATGGATGCGAGCTCCGTAACGGCTTATGGTGATAAAACGATGTATGCGCCAAAGATCATTTTGATGATCAAGGCTGATGTTATGATGAGGCGAGGGTGTGTAGCCTACTTGGCTTACGTGATCGAGGAACGTACGGATATGAGGACAATTGATGATGTACCCGTGGTGCGTAATTTCCTCGATGTATTCCCTGAGGAGTTGCCTGGATTACCACCTGAGCGGGAAATTGAGTTCCAAATCGACTTAGTGCCGGGGGCACAACCTGTTGCCAAAGCACCTTACCGTTTAGCTCCAACTGAGATGAATAAAATGATGACCCAGCTACAAGAACTCCTTGACAAAGGTTTTATACGACCGAGTGTCTCTCCGTGGGGAGCACCGGTGCAGTTCGTTAAGAAGAAAGATGGAAGTATGCGTATGTGTATTGATTACAGGGAACTGAATAAGCTGACCATAAAGAACAGGTATCCTCTACCTAGAATTGATGACTTCTTCGTCAATTGCAAGGTGCAAACTGGTTCTCAAAGATAGATCTCCGATCCGGTTACCATCAGTTGAAAGTTCGAGAGCAGGATATTCCAAAGACTGCTTTCCGTACGCGTTATGGACACTACGAGTTTCTCGTTTTGTCATTTGGATTGACGAATGCTCCCGCAGCATTTATGGATTTGATGAACATGGTATGTCGACCGATGCTGTACCGATCGGTGATAGTGTTTATTGATGATATTTTGATTTATTCAAAGAACGAGGGAGACCATGCTTGCCATTTACGAGAGGTATTGGAGATCCTGCGGAAAGACAAACTTTATGCTAAGTTCTCCAAATGCGCCTTCTGGTTATGAGAAGTACAATTTTTGGGTCATGTGGTGAACCAAGATGGAATTATGGTAGACCCAGCTAAAGTTGAAACGGTTATGAAATGGAGTCCTCCGAAGTCACCGACGGAATTACGCAGTTTTCTTTGTTTGGCCGGCTATTATCGGAGATTTATTCAAGATTTCTCCAAGATAGCGACGCCATTGACGAAGCTCACGAAGAAAGATGTAAAGTACGAATGGGGCCCGTACCAAGAACATCCGTTTTCAGTGCTAAAGGAGAAACTTACCCAAGTTCCTATTCTAGTACTGATGCAAAGGGGAAGGGTGATAGCCTATTCTTCGCGCCAGCTAAAGATTCATGAGGTTAACTACCCGATCCACGATCTCGAACTCGCTGCAGTGGTGTTTGCATTGAAAATATGGAGGCACTATTTGTATGGAGTAAGGAGTAACATCTATACCGACCATAAGAGCTTGAAGTATTTCTTCGAGCAAAAGGATTTGAACATGAGGCAGAGACGATGGCTTGAGCTGTTAAAGGATTATGATTGTGATATTTTATATCACCCGGGAAAGGCCAATGTAGTGGCAGATGCTTTGAGTCGCAAGACTGATCATCCTGGCATACGATTACAATCGTATAGTTTGGTGATAACGCCAGACTTTTTGAACGAGCTCAAGCAAGCGCAACAGGAGGGATTGAAAGAAAGTAATGTGGGCTTTGAACGTGTCTTCGGGCAAGTGAAGAACTTGGAAGACAATGAGCACGGTGTGAAAGTACGATTCGGACGTATGTGGGTACCCAGAAATGGGGACATTCGATCGAGAATTTTGGATGAGGCCCACAAGTCACGTTATTCGGTTCATCCCGGTGCTACGAAGATGTATCAAGAACTTCGGAAGGATTATTGATGGCCGAGCATGAAGTTTAATGTGATGCAGTATGTGAACAGGTGCCTTACTTGTGCACAAGTGAAGGCTGAGCATCAGAAGCCTTACGGATACATGGAACCTCTTGAGGTACCGGAATGGAAATGGGAACACATCACCATGGATTTCATCACCAAGCTACCGAGAACAACTAAACGACATGATACCATATGGGTGATTGTGGACCGACTGACGAAGAGTGCACACTTTCTTCTTATCAGGGAAACGTATACGTCCGAAAGGTTGTCTGAGTTGTTCGTGAAAGAGATTGTGACCCGACATGGAGTTCCTGTCTCCATTGTGTCAGATCGAGATACGAGGTTTACTTCCAGATTTTGGAAGGAGTTTCATGATGCTATGGGAACGAGACTGAACATCAGTACCGCCTACCACCCCCAAACGGATGGACAGTCTGAAAGGACTATTCAAACGTTGGAGGATATGCTTAGGTCGTGCATTATTGATTTTGGAGGGAGCTGGGATGACCACTTGCCATTGATGGAGTTTTCTTATAATAACAGCTACCACTCTAGTATCGGAATGCCCCCATATGAGGCGTTGTACGGAAGACGATGTAGGACCCCGGTATGTTGGGGTGACGTTGGACAGAAAGAGATGAGAAACAAGGCTGCCGTAATCGATATGGCAGAAAAGCTACAAGTGATAAAAGCACGTATGAAAGCTGCACAATATCGCCAAAAGTCCTACGCTGACAAGCGCCGAAGACCGACCGAGTTTAATGTTAGCGATCGAGTGTTGTTGAAAGTATCACCATGGAAGGGAATCATTCGATTCAGAAACCATGAAAGTTGAGTCCGAGGTACATCGGACCATCTCGGATGGAGGCAAGGGTGGGGAAGGTCGCGTATCGGCTGGACCTACCCGAGGAGCTGAACGGGATTCATTCTACCTTCCACGTGTCACATCTAAGGAAGTGCCTGGCAGACGAGCAAGCACATGTTCCTTTGGATGACATTGAGGTAGATGACAAACTGAACTATATTGAAGAAGCAGTTGCGATCGTGGATACGAAGGAAAGGCAACTACGTAATAAGACGGTTCGTCAAGTCAGAGTTCAGTGGAAACATCAGAAGGGTTCAGACACGACATGGGAGACAGAAGGTTAAATGAGGAGGTTGTACCCTCATTTGTTCGAATTGTAAACGAGTCAGGTTTCGGGACGAAACCTATTGTAAGGAGGGGAGACTTGTAACACCCCAAATTTTCTAAATACAAGTTATTTGAACTTACGAATGGGTAACAGATAATAAACTTGTAAGGGAAAAGGACGAAAAACAAACAAAGACAAATACCACGAAACTTGGAACTCGAACTGGATTTCTAGAACAGGCAACCAGTGTACTCAAAATTTTGTACTCGAAAATCTTGTACTCGAAATCCCGTACTCGAAGTCCCCACCACAGATTTCGAGTACCCTGCCTATATATATGAGTGCCTTGGGAAACGTGCATTCCTTTTGCTGGGAGCACATTCTCTCTCGAGTACATGAAGTAGGGTTCAAGAACTTAAAGGATCGGCGGTAAATCGCTGAGGAAGGAGAAGGAACACCTAGGAAGCTACCAGGATGATCATCGACCAACAAGTAAGTGTTCTATTCGAGAAAGTTAGGATCTTTTTGAAAAAGTGGACTTATGGATAAAGCTCCCACCATTATGCATAAAGTTCAAAAGTTGGTGGTTCCAGCATGTTGGTAACCACATAAGAAACCTATAACTAGCTTCCCCAGGTCTTAGATGAATTTCTGAGATGTTTTATGACGGAAAAATGTGTACATGAAATTATACACAAAGGGAGTATTTGAAGGCATACTTGAAAAGTAAGAACCTGGTTCGAATACATTGGTTTCGAGTACCCTAGTTTCGAGTAGACATGGAAATTCGAGTACACCAGTATTTCGAGTACTGGTGATGGTTCGAGTACCCTAGTCTTCGAATACTTAAGCAGTTCGGGAACAGAATGTTTTTCGAACACTGGGGGCTGGTTAGGAGGATATGAGGACTTGGAATAATTTCAAAGTCAAAGAACGTAATGTAATGAGACGATGTCACTAATGTAGGTTGTTAAGGCCTAGCTAAGGAGTTCGGCTAAGGAAAACAAGAATCTACTATCAGGTGAGTTCTAGATGCCCTGTTTCACATTCAATGTTTTGGGTTGGCATACATGCTTGTGTTATGTTATGATGCTACGTGCTTACGTATGACGATGAACGAATGATGATATGCCGTGATTATGTATGCATGTATATGTGTTATGCATGATGAATATGTATGGAAAAATGCTATGTATGATGAATGAATGTTACTGAACTATGATGACCATAATTATGATGATAGTCATAAGATAACATGCTATGATGAATTCCTAAGCTGTTAGGATAATATGACATGATGATAAAGATGCTAGCATGAAATGTTATGATATGATATGTGCCTTTGTTTTTAGGGCAGAATGCTATGATGATAAGATGCTAGTATGAAAAGTTCATGAATGTCAGAGTCTATGATCTGATGATATGATGATAGCATGATATGCATTCATTGCTAGGAGGTTATGACGATATGATGACATGATACTGGCATGACATAATATGATGAGTCCTATGATGTTAGGACAAAGTGATGATGTTATGATGATAAGATACTAGCATGAAATGTTATGATGTTATGATGAATACGATGAATGATGATATGATGCTAGTATGTCATGAATGAGGAAGGAATGATGTTCCTATACGTGTTATAGGAAAATGTACGAATGATAGTCAACCACGATTATAACTGGGTATGATAGTCAACGATGACTATAACTGGGTATGATAGTCAACCACGACTATAACTGGGTATGATAGTCAACCACGACTATAGCTGGGTATGATTGTCAACCACGACTATAACTGGGTATGCTAGTCAACCACGACTATAACTAAGTAGGATAGTCAACCACGACTATAACTGGGTATGATAGTCAACCACGAATATAACTGGGTATGATAGTCAACAAAGACTATAACTGGGTATGGAGCCTTGTGCCGGCATAAGCCCACTGTTTGTATGGTGACAGTGGAATGTATGATGATGATGTTCAAGATGTTATGTGCTAAGGTTATGGATTATATGTACGGAATGATGTTATGTTAAGTCTGTTTGATGTTGTTTTATGAAAAGTAGAACTCACCAGCGTAAGCTGACTTGATTTAGCATGTATGTCAGTTTAAGGCTAAGGCGAAAGGACGCATGGAGCTTGGGGCATCAAGAGAGAGAATCCGATGGTTTTGGCAATTCGATAAGTTTTTGATACAGACACTTTATTGTATTTTGTTTATCAAACTATGTTTACATTTCCCCTGCATGATTATGAAAGTTTTTAGTTTAAGAGCTATGTGTTATGATAGAAACCAACCTCTATGGGGTCGCCCAGGAATCGGGGCCTCACATTTCAGTTATGGCTATCGCAGCTGTATTATCAACAATTATAAGGGTTGTTGTAAACTTTAAACCGTAATCTCGCATTTGTTGAATCCACAAAACTTGTGAACAACAACTTGAAGCAGCAACATATTCAGACTCACATGTATAGATGGCTATAGTAAGTTTCTTCTTACATTGCAAACCCCCTGTTGTTGACTTCTGTCAAGGTTACAGCCACCATAGTCAAAATCTAAAAAAGCAAAAAAATTCATACTATCATCATAAGGGTACCAAAGTCCAAGACTTGTTTTTACCTTCAGATAGCGAAAAATTCGTTTCACTGCTTTGATATGTGAATCCTTAGGTTTTGCTTGAAGCCTGGAACACAAACAAACAATAAATATGATGTCAGGTCTGGAAGCAGTTAAATACATTAGGGAACCAATCATTGAACGATATAGATGTTGATCAACATCTATACCTTTCTAATCCTTCCCTAAATTATGATGAGTACAAATAGGAGTAGAAATGGATGTACAATCATTCATCTTGAACTTGTTCAAGATGTCATGTGCATATTTACTCTGATGAACAAACAAGTCATCCTTCTTCTGAACCACTTGTATTCCATGAAAAAAAATCTAGTTCTCCCATTGCACTTATTTCAATTTTCTGCTTCATGACTGCTTCAACTGTTCAGTTATAGCTCCAAAAATAATGTCATCCACATATATCTGCACGATCAGAATATCATCATTCTTCTTCAAGATGAACAAAGTACTATCAATCTTTCCCCTTGAAAATCCATTTTCCAACAAATTAGTTGACAATGTTTCATACCACGCCTTAGGTGCCTGATGTAATCCATACAAAGCCTTATCAAGATGATAACACTTTGTAGGATTGTTAGGATCTTCAAACCCAGGTGGTTGAACAACATATACTTCTTCTTTCACTTTCCTATATAAAAGTAACTCTTAACATCCAGTTGAAATACTTTGAACGTTTTGAAACTGTCATAAGCAAGGAACAATCTGATTGCTTCAATCCTAGCCAGAGGAGCATAAACTTTATCATAATCAATGCCCTCCTATTGATTGAATCTTTGGACAACAAGTCTAGCCTTGTTCATGAAAATTATGCCTTTATCAACCTTTTTACAATTACACACCCATCCAGTACCTATGGGAATGACATCGTCAGGACAAATAACAAACTTCCAAACTCCTAATTTCTCAAATTGGTTTAAGTCTTCTTCAATGGCTGTAATCCAGGAAGACTCCTTCAATGCTTCTTTAACATTCTTTGGGTCTGTCTGACTTATAAAGCATGAATATAAGTATGAATTCATTGTCTCCTGAATTACTTGACAATAAAACCTCATCACCTTCAGCTTGAACTTGCTGGCTTCTTGTTTTGACTCCAGAATACAAATCACCAATGATATTTTCAATCGGATGATTTCTATTAACTCTATGAGTCGCAGTGTCTTCCACAGTTACCTCATATTCTAGATCTGTAATATGATTACCTTCTTTAGGTAAAATCTCCTTTTGAATTTCAGATTCAATAATAATAGATGGATCATTAATTGAATCATGAAATTCATCATCAGAATGTAACTTTTCTGAACCTTCAACTTGTTCAGGAATAAATGAAGAAGAAGAGTCATTGTGTAATACAGAAGCACTTCCTTCTGAAGATTCCAAAATAAATCTTGGAAATAAGGAGTGTAGAGCCCAATCAAAGACGAAGACTGACAAAGTCAACCTCTGATGAGCTGAAGATCTGATTTTGACCATTTTCGTGTACTGACGTTTTCGTGTACTTAGATTTTCGAGTACTCGAACCAATTTTCGTGTATAGGGTTCGAGTTCTCCTAGAATAGTATATATAGACGTATTTTGTATTGTGGATAGCGGCAGTTCTCGGGATATGATAGGGGATTTTTCTCAGTTGCATGAAGTCACACCATTTAAAGGAGGATATGTCTCTTTTGCTAGAGACAAAGGTGGGAAAATCAGCATGAAGGACACAGTTTCAAATGGAACTCTAAGTTTTGAAGATCTGTACTACGTTGAAGAACTCAATCATAGCTTGTTAAGTGTTTCTTAGATCTATGACAAGATCTTTGCAACACACTTCACAAACAAAGTGTGTCTCATTCTAAAGCCCGCATTTGTCGTGCCGGAGAAATGGATCTTGATGAGGACTCCGAGACTCAACAATGCCTATATCATCAATATGAATTCTGATTCATACACAGAAAACACCTGTTTGTTTTCTAAGGCATCGGAGAATGACTGTTTGCTTTGGCATCGCCGACTGGGTCATGTCAACTTGAATAATTTCAACCGACTAGCTAAGGCAGATCATGTTATTGGCTTACCTTCTAAAGACTTCTCCACAATTGAGAAGTGCATCGAATGTGCCAAGGGGAAGCAACACAAGAGACCCCACATGCCCAAACTGTTCAACTCAATTTCATCAATTCTGCAACTTCTTCATATGGATCTCTTTGGAACGGTTAATGTCATGAGCATCGGGAAGAAGTCATACTGTGTTGTTGTAACAGATGAGTATTCTAGATTTACTTGGGTTTTCTTTATGGCCAAGAAAGATGAGACAGCAGAGATTCTAAAGAAGTTTATCACCCTGATCGAGAATTAGAAGAATTTGAAGGTTAAGGTGACCAGAACTAACAACGGCACTGAATTTAGAAACCAGACACATTGATTTCAGCAATGAGAAGGGAATTGCTCGACAGTACAGTGCAACTCGTGCACCTCAACAAAACGGTGTTGCTAAAAGAAGGAACAGAACGCTTATCGAGGCTGCACAGACCATGCTGTCAGAGTCTAAACTACCAATATTCTTCTGGGCTGAAGCAGTTAACACAGCCTGCTTCGTTCAAAACCGAGCACTATTGAACAAGCGCCATCAGAAGACTCCCTACGAGGTATCTTCAACCAGAAGCCAAAGGTTGGTCATTTAAAGTCGTTTGGTTGTCCTTGCACTCTCCTCCATACCAAGCCGAATCACAAGTTTGATGTCAAGGCTGATGAGTGTTACTTTGTGGACTATTCAACTAAAAAAGCTGCCTACCGGGTATACAACAAGAAGACCCGGATGATTGTGGAGTCATACTATATTTATTGGGAAGAAATGAACAGCACCGATGCCGGTTCTGGCCCAAACTGGTTATTTCAGTATGATTATACTTTTGAGCCATTCAACACTTCATCTGAGAGTACAAGACCATCCGAATCTAATGACAACTTCTACAAGGGTGATGACGTGGACTATAAGGTTGGCTACGTTCCATGTGATCCCAAGCTTCTAACAGTTGACCCACCAGGCATGTATGATTGGGCTCCTCCAGTTCAGCCAACCCCGATCAATGAAGTCATTCCATCAGATCTGGAAATGTCTCAGTCAGTTCAGCCAACTCCAGAGATAGATCAAACCTCATCCTCTTCCCACCAGACCTTAATAATCCACTGTTCTCAGACCACATCCCTGAGGAACATTGTGTGGATAATGGAGCTGAAGCAAGCGAAACCGCTCTCATTGACAACATCTCTTATTCCAATGAAGATCAGCTGACTCACATCAGTAACCTTCTAGACAATTTAGATGTGGAGGATGTGCAAACTTCAAGCATCAACAAGAATCATCCAGTAGAAAACATCATTAGACCTCTTTCAGAAGGAGTTATCACCCGGAGCAAATCCATTACAGCTCAGAACACCTTGCCTGAAGGAACTATCACACGAAGTCAATCATGTCCAATTAATTCTTATTTGTATTCCTTTTTTATTTCGCAGGTCGAACCCAAGAATGTCAAGATGGCTCTTAAGGAGTCAAGCTGGGTTGAAGAGATGTAGAAATAATTGATGCAGTTTTAGAAGCTCAAGGTGTGGAATCCTGTTCCGTTGTGCAAAGGGAAACTGCCAATTGGAACCAGATGGGTCTTGAGAAATAAAAGAGATAATTCGGGTGTGATCATCAGAAATATTGGTAGGTTGGTAGTTCAGGGCTTCTACCAACAGGAGGGGATTGACTATGAAGAAGTCTTTGCACCAGTCGCAAAACTTGAAGCTATTCGCATCTTCTTGGCCTATGCTTCCTACATGAACTTCACTGTTTATCAGATAGATGTGACGACTGCCTTCTTGTATGGAAAGGTCAAGGAAGAGATCTATGTGTGTCAGCCCTCGGGGTTCGAGGATTCACAGTATACCGACCACGTCTACAAGCTAGACAAAGCCCTTTATGGTCTTCATTAGGCACCACAAGCATTGTATGCAACACTTACAGATCATCTGCTTGCAAATGGATATACCAGTGGAGCCATCGATCAGACATTGTTCATTCGCAAGGATAAGGATGATTTGATTGTCTTCCAAATCTATGTGGATGACATTATTTTCGGTTTCACGAGCTCGGTGTTTTGCAGAGAATTCGAAGATGTGATGAAGAAAAAGTATGGGATGAATGCAATAGGGGAGATGACCTTCTTCTTGGGTCTCCAGGTAAAGCAGGATCCTAAGGGTGTGCTGATTCATCAGGGCAAGTACGTTACTGACATTCTCACCAAGTTCAATATGTTGGAATCAAAGCCCACATCCACTCCTATGGCTGCACATCCAGTCTTGACTTCGGATTCTGATGGTGAAGACGTTGATCAGCACCTTTACCGTTCGATGAGTGGCTCACTGATGTAGATGACTGCTAGCCGACTAGACATCATGTTTTTTGTATGTCAGTGTGCCAGATATTAAGCAAATCCGAAGGCTTCTTATCTAATTGCTGTCAAGAGGATCTTTCGCTACCTCGTCGGGAAACCTCGTCGGGAAACCTCGTCTCCGTTTGTGGTATCCTAAGAACTCTGAGTTTCGTTTATTTGCTTACTCTGACAGTGATTTTGGTGGTTGCAACTTAGATAGGAAATCAACCACATGTTGATGTCAATACTTAGGAGATCGCCTCGTCTCGTGGCAATGCAAGAAACAGACAACCGTTTCTACCTCCATTGCGGAAGCTAAGTATGTCGCTGCTTCCAGTTGCTGTTCTCAAGTTATCTGGATGCAACAGCAACTCCTCGATTACGGTTTGAACTTTCTTGACTCTCCTATTTATTGTGATAATGAAGCTGCTCTATAGATCGTCAAGAATCCGGTACAACAATCCAAAACTAAATACATTGACATTCGAATTCAGTTTATCCACGACTGTTTCAAACGGAAATTGATCCATCTTGAAAAGGTCCACACAGATGATAATCTGGCGGATCTTTTCACAAATCCGTTCGACACAGCTCGATTCCCCCATTTGATTGCCTCTCTCAAACTAATAAGTTTTGATTAAAACATTTTTGTAAATACTGTAAAATTTGTGTTTTGTTTTATTTTAATTTTTAGATCAGAAATTTAGGGGGAGAATATTTATAAAAAACAACAAAAAGATTTTCGATCTTTGAGTCTATTTACAGAAACAACAAAAAGATTTTTGGTTCTTGAGTTAGTCTAAGATGATCTACAAGTTTTGGGGGAGTGAATTCTAAGAAAACAACAAAAATATTTTACATTTTCAAATTTTAAGAAAAATACAAAAAGATTTTATTTGGATGGTCAAGTGAAGTGGTTCAATAGGGAAGTAAAATGATTTCTGATACTCTGAAATTCACTGTCTAAAAGTAATTTCTAAAGAATAACAACTTTAGATAACCATAAATCACTAAGAAGTTAAAACACGTTTTCCTAATGAAAAGATTGGACATGATCATTCAAAAATACTAATATATAAATAAGAGAGAAGTAAGGAAAATCAGATAACCGAAAAGAAGCAACAACTATTCGACTTTTGCCTAAGTCTTTAAGTCAAAACAAGATTGTGTTTCGATAAACTTGAAAGTGTTTTGAAAAACTCGGGTATTTTCCATGTTTTGTGTAAAAAAGAGCGGGAAATATTTACCGAAGCATTCTCTGTTTTGCGTAAGCAAAGACTTGGATGTGTGACGTTAAGACAAAGGTGTCAGCAGATTAGTAATGTAAAAGATGTCAACGAGCACAAAGATGATAGAACCCCTTCTTGTTATTGATTCTAATCTGATAGAACTGTTCTTTTCTCTTCTCCCCTTAAACTATGTCGAAACATTTTAAGTTCGTTGAAGCACAATCAAAGTTTGAAACAAAAGATTTCACAAAATTGATAAGTTGCATGTTAATCTGGTTTTACTGTTAGATTGTTCATAAACTTTCCAAAAGGATTTTCAGAAAACCGTTTGAAAATTTTTGTCCATGAGTCTTATTTTTGATATATGGATGAACAAGTGGAAATAATTGATGGGTATAATTATTTTAAGGTTGGGTTTCTGTAAGAAATTATTTTAAGGTGGTTAAATTTCTTATACAAATTTGATCCCATGAAATTGACCAACTCAACTTTGAACTCGTCCAAAGTTTTTGAGTTAAATTTATTTTATTTTATTTTTATTTATTTATTTAAGTTAGAAATTTTAAAATAACTAGTACTAGAAAATTCGTATTCGAAATTTGTACAAGATTTCGAGTACACGAAATCGTGTACTCATAGTTGTCCTATAAATACTTCGAGAAGACTGAATTTCGAGTACCATAATTTTCGAGTACGACTTTTCTCTCTCCTGCCGAACTCTCTTTCTGTACACGTTTTCAAAATTCCACTCTGTCCATCTCGTAGATATGACTTAGGCGAACCTAGGTATAGTTTTTGGTAGAATTTTAACAGCAAAATAAAGAGTTATTGGACAAAAACCATTTTCGAGTACTTTCACGCGTTAACCGAAGGAATCTTGGACAAATCACCCCATAATACTCAAAATTGGAAAGTGATCTTCTCATATGTTGGTCGGCACCCATTTTTGAGCATTTTGAGTATAGTTTAGAGTTCTCAAAAATTTGAAAATCGAATACATGATTTCGAGTACAAATTTTCGTGTACATCCTCTTCGTGAACAAAATTTCATGAACTCAAATTTCGATTACAAAATTTCGAGTACTAACTAGAATTCATGTACTCCTAATTTTCGTGAACTCAAATCCTTTCGTGAACTCCTGAAATTCGTGAGTTCGAAAGACTTGGTGATTTGACCTAACTTTTGACCTGGAATTGGACTTAGACTTTTGTTTTGACTTTTGACTTTTGACATTTGACTTATCCTTTAACAAACTAAACTTGTTTTTTTTTTGTTTCAGATGGGTGATCTTCGCTTTGTGCCGGATCACAACATGTCAGCTTATGTCGAGATCCTCCGGAGAAGCACGCGTGTTCAAAAGCATGGTGGAAGGATTGATATTGTCTCCAGTGAAATATGCCATTATGGAGCATCCCGAGATCATTTCAGAGTTCATTCATGACTTCTCGAACTCCATTACCGAGCATACCTTGTCTTAAAATCAATCAGTTCCACCGGTGAACTTGATGGCAAAACCTCTTGATTCCGGTAATTTTATGATTCAAATGAAAACGGTAAAGATCCCAAATCTTAAAAAAAAGAGGAAAACAATTTACCAAAGTTTAGAGTTAAACACTACAACAACCTATTACACAAACAAACACAATGATGGTGTAATTGATGGATCACAAGAGTTAGCATATTAGCAATATGTAAAAAATTGCATGACGACATAATGGGGAAGAAAATATAATGAAAATTTTTCACATTAGATTGAAAGAAAACCTTTAGATGGTTGTCATTATGCCTGATCCCCGAAACAAACCTACAGAGAAAATACAATTCTCTTGTTTCAGGAACCTAGAAAGAAAGTTGATCTATCATTGAACAAAGAACAAGGATGGTTATGGTACATGCAATGATACTAATTAAAAAACATGGGCCTGTTAAACGAATGGGTAGAAATTAATTACCTTGGGCTTGAAATCGCGGTGACATAGGTGTTGTTTGAACGATGGGCAGAGAGAAATCAAGACTTAGGCTTTGTGGCGATCGATCAACCTGTTGTAGTATAAACAAGACAAGAAACTAGATCAAGAAGGTGAAAAGGCCAACTGATGGAAGCATAAACAGTGTGAAAAGCTATGATCGAATGAACAAACAAAGGAAACATAAACATTGTGAAAAGCTATGATCAGATGAACAAACAAAGGAAACATAAACAATGTGAGAAGCTATGATTGGATGAACAACAAACAAATTTTAGCAACAATGTCATTGGACACTAATACAAAAAAATATTAAAATTTTATCGGTTTGGCTTGGTTAGGAGACACCCCTAACCATAACCAATTTATAGGTTAATCAAAGAACCTTAACCATCACAATCGGTTGCTCAACCCTATTGAAACTATAAGCATCTATTTGCTCAATATCATTTTAAAACCAGTTCTTTCCAACTGCGCCATACATGTGAAATACTTCCTCTCTTAAACAAATGGTATTCAACTATCATTTGCAAAAAAAAAATGCTATAAGTTCACCTTCTCAGTCTTAGCAGTAGCATTTGCAGACTTCTTGAACAGCTCTTCTTTATTTGCAAGCTGACCCTTCAACCTTTTGTCTTTAAAGACTGCAAAAGTCAGAGTGATTTTCAAAATCCAACACAAACAAACTTGAACGACAGCATCTGAAACTCAGTTAAATAATGTAATACCTCCAAATCAGCACCATCACCCCCCCAGAGTGGCCTCTGGTACTTCTTTACTTTGATATCAAGCTCATCAAAAACATCCTGGAAACAACATACTCGCATTAAAATGTTCTTTTTTTCTATAAAATCGATTAGAATTTGTGTACTCTAAATAGCAGCTACTTATGTCTCACTCAAATTAAACGAATAAAATCAACACTGATTAGGAATTATTCCGGATTTTAACAACATCAATGTGCCCATCATGTGATACGTAATTTGTCCCGTATTAACTTTAAACGACATAAATTACATAAAAAATGTCAAACAGCTCTTAGAAAATGCTAGTGAGACATACATGTATCTCCATTTCGAACGAATATCTTATCCGACGGTGGATGGAGACACGATGATTGAGCGGGGACGATGCAAGAGACAGAGATGGAGCCTAGGGTGGCAACGTTTTGTGATGAAACCCTCAAAAACCCAAATGCTTTTGTTATGTTATTTTTTAACTACATGGTGCATTAGACGGTTAATAAAAATTAGTAAACAGTTATTAATACAATTTTAAATCGTGGAGACCTAGGGCTGTAGTTTTGAAGTAGAAATCATGAAGGTGTTGCTGTCGTAATGTAGTAATCCGGTGACTTGATGTTGTTTTTGTGAGGAGGATCAAACCATGGCTGAAATGTTATTGTTTTTGAGGAGGAATCAAACTAGGGTAAAAACGTGGGAATGAATTTTAGAGGTTGAAGAAAGTTTTAGAAAATGGTGAAATTTTAAGTGGGAGGGAACTTTTAGAAAATGTTAAAATTTTAGTGGGAATTCTTTTAATAAACTTTTTTAAAGAATTTTCAAAAAGAATGAGTTATAAGAGGTAATCTTGAATGTGAAAATGTTAGATTAGTTTATTGACATAAAATTAAAGACCACATAAATGTATATTGATTAAGTGTGGCATACTTAAAGTGCCACTAAAATTATAGTTTAAAGGCATCAAAGATAAGTGTAACTAGAAGTATGAGTCAAACAAATGCGGCACACACAAAGTGCCACTAAAATTATAATTTAAAGGCATAAATGATAAGTGTCACTAGAAGTATGAGTCAAACAAATGTGGCACACACAAAGTGCCACTAAATCGTATATTAATGGCACAAAAGTTAAATGATACTAAAAGTGTGTGCCACTAGATGACATTATATTTGTAATGATTTGAGCAAGAAATGAAGAAGTTATATTGATTTTTGTTTGTGTTTTCTAAAGAGAGAGAGCTAATCTGGAAAAGTAGAGAGAGAAAGGGATGGTGTGGCATTTATGAAGAAATTAATTGCTTTCTAGGGTTTTTATACCCCGTGTGAGTTCGGGTTCGTTTGGATTGCTCAGCGTACGTTTACGTCACGTTTCCGTAACGTAACGCTAAATTTACATAAGTTTAATAAAATGGTTTTCTTTAATTATTTTTAAGGTGTACTTTTTACATTTTTCGCAAAATGACAGAAGTCAATTCGAAGATGTTGAGTGTTCATTATCTCATGGTGCTATGTTAAATTTTGAATAATTAATGAATCTATTTAATAATAACCAATCACTTCATTTAATCCAAACATTAATAAGTCATTATAAGCATTCAACAAAAAATAAACAATACATGAAATAAAGTCTTAACAAATGTTTTAAACAAATTAACCTAGGTCTCTAGACCAATACTATGTCTTCTTCCAATCTTCCTTAACCTTTCACACATGTAAAATAGAGTTTGTCAATTGTTTTCATAGTTGGTGAGTTCACACTCTATGTTTAAATAATATGTATAAAAAGGATGCAAACTATAACATAACGATGACATGTATATGAAGCATATCATGAATACAAGTTTGAATAAATAGAATGAATAAATGAATAACCATAGCTTGTGTCCAAACAAGTATCCTAACAACATAGTAATTCAAGTGTGGCCATACTATAATTTAATAGTTGTAATTCAACAAGTTTACTAGGTTCACTTTTCATCATTTTGGCAGAATGACAAAAACCAATGCGAAGATGGTGTTACTAGCTTGCTTGAATGGCAACACACATAGTATAAACACATTGTATAAAGCCTAGCATCTAACACATAAAACAAATAAGACCTATGGCTAGCATCACAGTTTGACTTAATGCTAGAGTAAATAAAAGTTTGAATAAGTACATGTATAACATCCCTAAAGAAAAGAATGTAAAAAGGGAGTGAGAAGAAATTAACCTAATTGCTTAGCTTTGTCCATGTATGTCTTTGAGTTTGAGATAATGAATTTAAAGCACATCATCCTATTTGTAAATGTAAAGTCTTAGTATCCTAAAATTGCAAGCATTGTGTCTATGGTTCATGGAATCCCTAAAAGAATATTTTTTGAATTGGTAATGCACTTGTCTAAGACTTAAAAGGTAATTTGGGAATATTTATTTATTAATTGAAATATTCTCAAATTCTTGTTTAAAATATGATATAATATTTAAGTATTCCATCTTTTATAAATGTCTAAGGATAATATTTATGATTTGCTAATAATGGTTATTAATATTAATGTAACTATATATTAGTTCTTGATAATTATTTATATAGATTAATAAGATTATTTCATATAGTACTTTGGTCATTAATATATTCTGATTTTTTAAAATAATACTACATAGTGTATTATTTAGAATTAACAAAACATAGTTTGTAAATATTACATTGTTTAAAGATTCTTTATAATTTTATAAAATTACATTACAAATGATTTATTAAAACCATAAGTATTAAATCTTTTATATATATATATATATATATATATATATATATATATATATATATATATATATATATATATATATATATAGGGAAGTGTTCAAATAATAACCCACTTTTAAAGCAATAACCCAGATAACTTTGCCAAGATGAAGCCAAATCTTGGATTTTTTTTTTGAATATCATTGTAACACATTTAGAACACTATGTTCTTTTATAAGTTTGTGAAAATTCATCACCGTTTAAGAGATATCATCGTTGTAAGTTTTTGATTTACAGCACTGTAACTGTTTTAGGCACAAAACTTACAATGATGTAAACTCTCAAAGGGTGATTGTAACACCCCGACCGATTGCGGAAACGTCGGGATGCCACGAGGGATGTGTAGATTGTTCATAAGCTCGTGGGCATCTAATTAATTCATCACATATCAATTAATCAACCAAATTAATTACATCAAAAATCATGTTCAACATGAATTAGTTACATCAAATGCACAAAAGATTTAGCTAAACTAAGTAAACTCTAGTCGCCAGAATTTCAGTTATTTTAGCTAAGTCCAAGAATCCTATGTGATGATGTCCAAAAGATGTAGAGCTATCCTGCCCTACTCACTTCTCCTCGTTCCCTGAAACATGTTGAAAAATCAAGTGTCATCTACGAAGTAGTTGGTGAGTAATCATAAGTTATTATATTTAAAAATGTTTTACAAAATGATTATAGAAGTTTATAGTTTCTTGAGAAAATCCACATGAGCACCTGCGAGATAATCCAACACATAACCCAACACACAATCACATATTCCAACTAATCATAGATAATAAATCACATATACATTCAACCAATCTCAATCATCAATATTTTTAATTAGTACAAGTGACAATACATGCATCATTGTAAATGACCAAGGTCAATGACAACGACACACGGAGTTGTGGCAATCCACGTGACAATACATGCAATCATTGTAGTTGACCGAAGTCAACAACAACGACCCACGGAATAGTGACAATACATGCAATCATTGTAGATGACCAAAGTCAACAACAACGACCCATGGAATAGTGACAATACATGCAATCATTGTAGATGACCAAAGTCAACAACAACGATCCATGGAATAGTGACAGTACATGCAATCATCGAGGATGACCGGAGTCAACAGCAACGACTCATGGAATTATGATAATCCAATAATCTGAATATCATAACAATAAACAGGTGTCATCCATATGTTATTAAGATAATGTGCAAATCTGGTATACATGTTCCACCTCCGAGTTTAAAACAAAATAGTTTAAAGGAGGTTATGAAAACTCACTTAAGTCCTTAGAATCAGTGTTCTTGTAATAAGCGCGCTCGCGTATGTGAGACTAGAAACAACTCAATCAATATGTAATTAGTGTATTTTTCATGTTCATAAGTATATGCATTTCATACCAATTTAGTGTCCATATAAGTTTACTTTAAACTCAATAATATTTTATTAACTTAGTTTATTTAAGCTAAGCTATAATGAAATAATTAAGATTTTATGAATGTTCGTCATATCAATGTAATTTAAACTTGTTAGTTTTAACCATTCAATGATGATAACTAATTTTGTGCTTTCATATGTGTGTCCCCATAAATATGTATACAACAAAATATTACCTTTATTCATACTCACCTCCATACACCCATGCATAATTACTTAATTCCACCACCATTATCTAAATTTATAAAAATCCACTTTGCGTTTAAAGGAATTGTAGTTAGCTTTATTTTTTCACATGAAAGTTAAATTTTACCCAACACCTTATATAACCCTATAGTTTTTAAAGAAACTTGGGTTAGAGTGAGGAAAGTTGGTGGATTCTTGTATTATTCATGCATGCATAACTATAGTTAATTTCACAATGGTCTTTGGCTACCCGTTAACCCTAGTTAACTCTTAGATTTATTAGCAATAAAACCAGCGAACCTATCTCATATTCCCCT
The DNA here is from genome assembly GCA_009363875.1 of Mikania micrantha. Taxonomy (NCBI): domain Eukaryota; kingdom Viridiplantae; phylum Streptophyta; class Magnoliopsida; order Asterales; family Asteraceae; genus Mikania; species Mikania micrantha. The sequence goes on along the minus strand of CM018682.1, from coordinate 56,383,303 downwards.
AGGTTCGGCTCCAACCTAACCCACCGCCCTTAGGTTCGTTAACCTAAGTTCATAGGCCTTAAGGTTCAGCTAGAGTGGTTCAAAGTTGTCAGGTTCGTGGCTCTAGCATAGGTTCGCTGCCCTAGGTTCCTTGCCCAAAAGGTTCGGCGAAAAAGGTTTTTACAGCTCCTAGGTTCGTCCCTAATAAGGTTCGGCTAGGACACTAGGGTTCGCCACTTGAGGGTGCGGCCATGCAAGGTTCGGCCCTCAAGGTTCGTTCATGCCTTTCCCACCCATAAGGTTCGGTCCTATGTAGGTTCGTAGCCCATATGAGGTGCTAAGCCCACAGGTTTGTGACCAATAAAAGCTTCAGCTGAAATGAATGTCCGTGGAACAAAGGTTCGGCTGAATAAGGGTTCGGCCAAAAAGGTTCGGTGGTGCAACCATGGTCCAGGTTCGGCCACAACCACCCTCACGAACCCTGCCATTCCCGATCAGTCATGTCTCCGCGCGAACCTGTTGTTCTTGCCCATGTATCTTCCTTATCTTCCTCCCAATTTGTTAAAGGTTTACCCAAGGTTTTTCCCTAGTCCCATACATCCATGTTTAGGGTTTTAAAAGTGTAAAAATCGTTTAAAACTATGATAATGATAACCGGTTATTTCAAAGAAAGAAACCAAAAGAAAATTACCCGATTCACCTTCCAATCGTGCTCAAATGTTAGATTTCTTTGTATCTTCTTGTTCCTCACGATCACGCGGTCATTTAGGCGCCAAGATCTTGCGAATCTGTTGGGTAACGAAGGAGTTAGGCTAGAGAGAAGGTAGAGAGAAGATGGGTGACGAATTTTTTTGCTAGAGAGAGAGAGTTGGTGGAAAATTAGAAAGAAAGAAGAAATCTTCTTTCTTATACCACGTCTCGTCCCCACGTGTTCGGTCTCGTCTTTATTGCGATAAGAATTATAAAAATGCTCGGTTTAGCTCGTAAATGTATATTTAAACATAAAACGTTTAAATAATTATGTTTCGTTTTCAATAAAAATAGTTTCTTTAAATAAGGTTGTTTCGTAAATGATTCTCGCTTTATTTTCGTTAAATTATTATTTATACAAAACCTTTGTTTTAGATTGTGATTCCTAATAAACGCTATTAATTTATTATTCTTATTTTAGTATCGTTAAATATTATTTCATTATCTCGTCGAAACGCGTTACTTACGTACGTATTCGTAAAGATCGTCACCTTTCCGAATCCGACGCCCGTATCGTATTTCGACTCGATTTACGATTTATGGAATATCGTTTCAGAATATTATTCTTAATAATTATAATCGTGTGAATCGTCACCCACGCGAATACATTATTAAGTCAATATTTCTAAAATAACATTCACGTTCAATTTATATTCGTAACCTCACCATCGCGCAATTATTCTCAATAATGCTTTCATTACTTTATTATTTGAATATTGTAAGTTCCCAAATCCAATCCCACTAAACCATATCACCGACACATCCGTGATAGACCGAAATATGCATATGTATAGGGCATATGTGGGGCTAGTCGCAACTGCCCCAGCCACCGTCCCACCGCTATTTCGATAAACCATGACCATGTGTCCTTGACTATGTTTAGCAACCAAAAAATAACAAACCCCTAATCCCTTTCCATTCCAAACCATAATCCATAATATATGTTCACTTGCTATAAACTCTCTGGTTCTGTTTAGTTGTATTTCAACTAAACTTCCCATGGTTTATGCATATAATAATATGTTCTCAATATCTATACCAATATCAGTAATAACATCAAATAATGCATCATTAATAATTATCATATCAGGTCATGATAGTACAATTTAATTTGTACGGACAACCTGAATTACAGTGATGTTACAGTCTCCCCTAGTTAAGGGAATTTTGTCCCGAAATTCAACTTGGAGTAACTGTAGTGAATAAATGTGGGTACTTAAGCTTCATTTGATCTTCCCGTTCCCAGGTGAATTCTGGACTACGCTTCGACTCCCAACGTAATTTGACAATCGGAATTCTACTGCGTTTGAGCTTTTTAACCTCACGATCCATTATCTCAACTGATTTTTCAACAAAGTGCATGGTATCATCGACGCGAATGTCGTCGAGTGGTACCTGAAGATCTTGATCAGCTAAGCACTTTCTTAAATTGGACACGTGAAACGTCAGGTGTACATTGCTAAGTTCAGGAGGAAGTTCGAACTTGTAGCCAACCTTCCCGATCCGTTCGAGAATCTTAAAAGGGCCAATATAACGTGAAGCAAGCTTACCCTTCTACCCCAATCGTACCACTCCTTTCCAGGGTAATACTTTAAGTAATACCATATCGTCAACTTCAAACTCTAAAGGTTTCCGTCGTTTGTCCGCGTAGCTTTTCTGTTGACTACGTGCAGTTAACAGATTGTCACGGATCTGGCGGATCTTGTCAGTCATTTCTTGGATAATCTCGGGACCAGTGATCGGCGATTCACCGATCTCGTTCTATCAAATAGGTGAACGACATTTTCTGCCATAAAGATCTTCAAACGGAGCCATACCAATGCTCGCGTGATAACTGTTGTTATATGAGAACTCGACTAATGGTAACTGGCTATCCCAATTGCCACCGAAATCGATGACACAAGCTCTCAGCATATCTTCCAATGTCTGGATCGTTCACTCTGTCTGTCCATCCGTTTGAGGATGATAGGCAGTGCTGAGATCCAATCTTTTCCCAAAAGCTTCATGAAGTGATTCCCAAAATCGTGCCGTGAAACGAGCATCACGATCCGATATTATGCTTAAGGGAATTCCATGTCGACTAACGATCTCATCAACATAGATACGAGCTAACTTCCGCACAGGGTACGTCTCGCGTATCGGTAAGAAATGAGCCGACTTGGTTAATCTATCAGTTATCACCCAAATACTATCGTTACCGCTTGCGGTTCGTGGGAGTTTGGTAATAAAATCCATGGATATATTCTTCCACTTCCACATGGGTATTTCTGGCTGTATTTAGCAATCCTGAAGGTCGTGGTGTTCTGCCTTGACTTTTGCGTAGTTAAGGCACCTAGACACATACTCAGCAATATCCTTCTTCATTCCAGGCCACCAGTACAAGGCTCTAAGGTCTTGATACATGTTATCAGCACCCGGATGGATTGAGTAACGAGACTTATGAGCTTCATCCAAAATCATCATTCTAAGATCATCTCTGTTCGGTATCCACAACCGATTCATGTAATACATCAAACCATCATCCTTAGTTTCCATTAGTATCTCGGCCCCACAAGACATCTCATTTTTCAAGTTATCTTGAGCCAATGAGTGTTGTTGGGCTGTGAGAACATCATTATGGAGGTTAGTGTGAACTCGGACACTATGGATTTAAACATTACTCTTGTGACTAAGCGCATCTGCTACTACATTCGCTTTGCCAGGATGGTAGCAAGTCTCGCAGTCATAATCATTCAACAGTTCAACCCATCTCCGTTGTCTCATATTAAGCTCTTTCTGATTGAGAATGTGCTGCAAACTTTTATGATCTGTAAAGACTACACACTTTGTGCCATAAATATAATGTCTCCATATCTTCCAAGCAAAGACGACTGCACCAAGTTCCAAGTCATGTGTAGTGTAGTTCTTCTCATGAATTTTCAGCTGTCTTGATGCATATGCCACAACCTTTCCCCGCTACATAAGGATACAGCCGAGACCTAGGTTGGATGCATCACAGTAAACTACAAAATCATCGTTTCCATCAGGCAGTGTCAAGACAGGAGCATCGCAAAGTTTCTGCTTCAAAGTCTGAAATGCCTCTTCTTGTTTTGGTCCCCACTCATAAGGTTTGTCCTTTTGAGTTAAAGAAGTAAGAGGGACAGCAATCCTGGAGAAATTCGAAATAAACCGCCGATAATAACCAGCAAATCCAAGAAATGATCGAATCTCCGTTGGTGTGTTCGGTGTACTCCAATTCTTCACCGCATCAATCTTCGTAGGATCCACGTGAACACCCTTTTCATTGACTATGTGTCCCAAGAATTGAACTTCCTTAAGCCAGAATTCACACTTGGAGAATTTGGCATACAATTGTTCTTTTCTTAAGATCTCCAAAACCAACTTAAGGTGTTGCTCGTGCTCTTCTTTGCTCTTTGAGTATATCAAAATATCATCAATGAACACAATCACAAATTTATCCAAGTATGGCCTGCTAACATGGTTCATGAGATTCATGAAAACCGCCGGTGCATTGGTAAGGCCGAAAGGCATTACCAGAAATTCATGATGGCCATATCTTGTTCTGAAAGCCGTTTTGGGAATATCATCATCATTTACACGAAGTTGATGATACCCAGACCTAAGATTGATCTTTGAAAACGATGCCGAGCCTTGAAGTGGATCGAAAAGATCATATATGCGTGGCAAAGGATATCGATTCTTGATAGTCAGTTTGTTCAATTCGCGGTAATCGATGCACATTCGGAATGACCCGTCCTTCTTCTTTACAAACAAGACCCATGCACCCCATGGTACGTCTCGCGTATCGGTAAGAAATGAGCCGACTTGGTTAATCTATCAGTTATCACCCAAATACTATCCTTACCGCTTGCGGTTCGTGGGAGTTTGGTAATAAAACCCATGGATATATTCTTCCACTTCCACATGGGTATTTCTGGCTGTATTTAGCAATCCTGAAGGTCGCTGGTGTTCTGCCTTGACTTTTGCGTAGTTAAGGCACCTAGACACATACTCAGTGTAGGATCAGATGTTCTCATTTGATCAATAGCAGCGGAATTCAACGATGAATTAGCTCAATATTAGCAAGAACAAAGTTAATTCAATCAAACAGTAAATCACAAGTTTGTTATAGAAAGAGAATTTCTGCAAAAGGAATAATTCTTTCAATCGCAATAACTTCGTTACAAAATTCAATGTGTCAACTGCCCTAATATAGAAGCAGTGACGTCTGATGATGTCACAAGATGTTGACATCTAACAGACAAAATATAACTACTGAAAATAACTAAACTACTGAAAGAAGACGACAACATCTGATGAGTAAACTACTCATCAGACTTTTTACAAGTATTGAAAGGAAACTACTGAAGACTAAACTAAACACCACAACAGCTGAAAGCTAACACTTCAGCTGTTGTGAACAACGTCTGAAGACTTGTTCTTCAGAGCTTGTAACTCTTCAGATCTTCTCTTCAACAGTTGTTTGTCTTCAGCCTTTGTGTTCTATTTCAGTTGTTGTGAGCCTGTGGGACTTAGAGGATTTTCTGATCAGGCTCATTGGTTCTTTTGGTCCAACAAACTCCCCCTGAACCAATGCAGCCAAAACCTCTAATTATTAGTTGTCCCACTTATTGTTGATTTTCCAGGCAGAAAGATGTGTCTTTTTCCTTAGAGATCAGCTTCTAAGATGACCAATTAAGTGTAGGCCTGGATGACAGCAGCTTCAGAAAATCTAACAGTTGAAGAATGAGAGAGAACTCCAATTGGGGAATGGACTAAGAGTTGTTGCCTCTCTCATTGAATCTACTGCCCATGCACAAGTTTGAAAGATTCTCTGACATAGGCTTCCAGAAGAACTACTTGATCTTCAATGGTTAGTTGCTCTGGCTCACCTTCAAAAAAGAACTCAGGTCCATAGTATTCAGAGAGATACCTGCATGTGGACCCATTGTGCAATTCAATCCTTGTGATTTCTCTGTATACGAATTCATCTGGATGTTTTCCTTCAAGGAACAGTTGTAGCTCATTCTTCTTTACCCCTTCCATCCTTTTGTATACCAGCCCCTTCTTGATCATTTTGTTTTCCAATAACTTAGAAGCTGGCATCTTAGCATTGTAGAACTTTTTAAAATCATCAATGATTTCCCAAGGGTCCATCACAAACCCAGCCATAATGTCAGCACTTATCACCCTTTTTATTCTTCCTCTGTATTCTTGTGGAATGTTTCTTGTGTGTATCCTGTTTTGCACCCTTGGGTCAGGCCATACCCGGATTACATCTTTCCTGTACTGGAAGGTATGCCTTAGTGCAAACAGTCTTTGTGCTTCCTTTCTCATGACTGTTAGTGAAGAAGTCTGAGGGTAGTCTTTGTCTACCAATCTTAGAATCTTGTCATCATATACTCTCTGACTTTCTTCTTCTTCTATCTTTACCTTCACAGCTTCCATCTGAGATTCAGGTGTCATCTTTGGATGTTGTCCAAACACCAAAGGCTTTTCAGGAATATAGTTGGCAGGCAATGTTACTATTTTCTTTTGAACAACCAATTCTGAACCAGTTTTTGATGATTCAGGTTTATGAACTTTTGCTTTAATTACAGAGGAGATGGGAAGCCTGTCTTCCTCATCAGATTCCTCCTTTTCTTGAATCCTTAAGAATCTCCTCTTCTTAGGAGGAGCACCAACATCAACAACTTGAGCAGAGGTTACTTGTTCAATTTCTTTCTCAACACTTTTCTCTACATTAACTTGCTCAACCTCCTCCTCAGCAATAGTAGCAACCTCAGCATGTTTATTCTTCTTTTGTCTATTGTATGTAACTTGAATAGCTGGAGACCTTTCAACTGGTGACCTTTCAGATACATTATCTTCATCTTCGTTTCTTTGCCTTTTAGAAGCTGAAGCTGAAGCTGAAGCTGAAGCTGTGACTGAGTCTGTTCCTAACTCCCCCTTTTTGGCTGCAGGGGAAGAAGGAGTGTGAATAGAAGTAAGCTTGGCAGTCACAGCAGCATCTACCATTTGCTGTATTTGAGATTGTGAGGGTAGCCTCTCATCAAGGGCTTGAGTTATGATGTTCTTTAGTAAGGGAGTGATGAGAGGGATAATTGTGAGAAGGACAGCAGCTAATGCCTCTGGGGGGCAAGAACCCAAAGGATTAGTGCCTGAAGCAGAGGCTGGTGGCTTGTTAAATTGTGGAATAGAGGTGGAAGTATTTGTGTGACCTTCAAGATTAGAAGGTGCCATCTGTGGGGTAATAGGGGAAGATGGTCTTTTGTCCTTGGACATCTTGGTGAGTAGCTCATTGAGCCTACAGACCTCAGCCTCAAGGAGTTTGTTCTGTTGCAGAACATCAGCAAGGGTCCTTTGGTCATCAGTAGCCTTGGCTAAATCATCTGACCTCCTGATAGTATCAGGATCTACCTGAGTTGAGTGTGGCTCAACATGCTCAGGTGCCCTTTTTCTTGGAACTGGGGACTTCCAACCTCAGGGGTAATCCCTTCATCAGTTGTTGCCTCTGACAGGGTCCTAGCTATGTTACTACTATCAATCACTCCAAATGATGGAAGTGAAGAAGTAGCAGCCCTGTCAGATATCAGAATCTCTCTTTCCACACTAGGAGATCTTATTTGGTAGTCAAAGTCCTGTGGGTTATCAGAGACACTTTGATCCTCCCCCTCAATGTGGAAGCTAATCCCAGTAGTGATAGGTGTCTGGGTGGGGATAGGAGTGTTCAACTGATCCAGGATTTGTTCAATAACAAAAGTTGGGCTTTGTTGGGTGGTTTCCATAGGATTTGGCTGAGAAGCAGAATGCACCCGGGGAGAGTGGTGCTGTTCAATAGAAACCTTTTCAACTGAAAGAGGTTCTAGAAATGTGTCTGCCCCTTCAATGGTTGCACCAGGTTCCTGTTGAGAGGAATCCTGGGCGGTTTGAGCTGGTGGAGTCTGATGGACCACTGGTTGACTACTCCCAGTGGCCATATCATGCCTTGGTGAGGCATGGGCAGACTCAGGGGACTCATTTCCCTGAGCAGCCTTTTTGGGCTTTTTGGATTTTGGTTTGGTGGGGACTTTGGATTTGGATGTAGAAGTGGAGACTGTGGGTTCCCTCTGTTTGGGTTTTAGCATTCGGGCAGCCTCTTTGAGAGTGGTGTTGGTGTTGTGTCGGGAATATACCTCCAGTAGAACAGCTGGAGCAGAGATCCCCTGACCAACAAGGCCATTGTGCTGTAACTGTTTTTCTATGATGGCCATGATAAATCGTGGATAAAGTAGCCATCTAGAAGAAACAGGCTTACCAGCATGTTCAGTTAATTCTGAAAACAATATTTGTGAAAAGTTTAGTTTTTGAGATTCCAGAATTGAATACAATACCTGTTGCCACCTGGAGGACATTTGGTCCCATGAGGAAGATTTCGGATCCAAGCAAAGGTTGATCATATGAAATATCAGACGCTCCGGATCATTGAAATGCTTCTTGTACATAGTTGAATCACTTAGGTCACCTTGGTATTCATGACTTGTGAAACAGAGGTCAAGTTGGTTCTTTGGGAATTGGGTGAGTAAGTTCGCATCATCAAGTTGGAGAACCTCCCTTAGTTCAGCTGGACTGATGTGCACATTATGACCATTTACTGTTGAACGAAGAGATATCACACCAGTGCCGATGTTGATGAGCTCGACATTCATCCAAAATTGATGAATGGATTCAACATGAAGTGTGGGATTGATGAGAAAGGCGGTTTGGAATTGGGATGCATTCATTAAGTCAACTGCTTCATCAAACTTGGACCAGAAAGAAGATTTGGTGAGGTAGGCGACAGAGTTATGACGAGGTTTAAGGTTCATGGTCGCCATGGAAGCAGAGACTTGAGAAGGAAGATAGGTTTTTGAAAAAGGTTTAAAGTTCTGAGAAAGTGATAATGAAACAACTGAAGAAGGTTTGAGTTAAATAGAGAAAACAGCAAAGGTTGAAACATCTGAAGAGTAAAGGTACTCATCAGATGTTGTCGACAGATTTTGTTCATCAGTTGTTTTCAGCAGTTGCTCATCAGACTTTGTGAAAAATATGTTCATCAGAAATTGTGAACAGAATTTGTTCATCAGGCTCAGAACTTGTGAACAGAAGTTGTTCATCAGACTTTGTGAAAAATATGTTCATCAGAACTTGTGAACAGAATTTGTTCATCAGGCGTTTGTGATAGATTTGTTCATCAGAACTTGTGAACAGAAGTTGTTCATCAGCATTTGTGAGAAATATTTGACCTTCAGTACTTAGTGAATCAATACCCATCAGTACTTGTAACTTAGAGTATTGATAAAGGTCATATCTGTCCTTGAATCAGTACTTCTGATATTTATCAGTATTTACTGAAAATATCAAAAAGTTCAAGGTGAATAAACAAAATTTTATTATTAACAGAAAATGTAATATTTTTGGATTTTTGAAAATTAAAAGTTTATTTTTGGAAAAACCAATCTATTCAAGTTGTAGCATACCAAGCCTTAGAACTAAATTTTGAAAAGTGGAGGTGTCTAAAGGCTTAGTAAAAATGTCTGCAAGCTCATCAGCACTAGGAACAAACTTTGGATCAATCAGACCCTTTTCAAAACAATCTCTTATAAAATGATGTCTGATCTCAATATGTTTGGTCCTAGAATGCTGAACTGGATTCTTGACAATACAAAGAGCTGAGGCACTATCCATTAACAATGGTGTCTTAGACTCTTTGATGCCATAATCCAAGAGTTGAGTCTGAAGCCAGAGAATTTGTGAAGTACAACTTGCAGCAGCAATGTACTCGGCTTCAGCAGTGGAAGTGGCCACAGATGTTTGTTTCTTACTTTGCCAAGAAACCAAACAGTTTCCTAGAAACTAACAACCACCAGAGGTTGATTTTCTGGTAAGTTTGCAACCTGCATAGTCACTATCAGAGAAAGCAACCAGCTTGCAGGAATGCCCATTGGAGTACCAAATTCCCAGAGATTGAGTGCCCTGCAAGTATCTGAAAATTCTTTTCACAGCAATTAAATGAGATTCTTTAGGTGTAGCCTGAAATCTAGCACAAACACATGTAGCAAACATAATGTCTGGCCTAGATGCTGTGAGATACATCAAGGACCCAATCATACATCTATAAAGAGTTTCATCAACTGATTTACGTTTCAAATCTGCATCAAGTTGTGTGGTGCTGCTCATGGGGTTAGAACATGGTTTACAGTTTTGCAAATCAAATTTCTTTAACAAATCTTTTGTGTATTTGGCTTGATGAATGAAAATTCCATCAGTACTTTGTTTGATTTGAAGACCCAAGAAAAACTGTAATTCCCCCATGGCACTCATTTCAAAATGTTTGGTCATTAACTCAGTGAAATCAGCACACAACTTTGGATCAGATGAAGCAAATATAATGTCATCAACATAAATTTGAACAAGTAGCTTATGTTGTCCTACATTCTTTATGAACAAAGTTTTATCAATGGAGCCTCTAGTGAAATTATTTTTAAGAAGAAAAGTGGATAGAGTGTCATACCAGGCTCTAGGTGCTTGTTTTAGCCCATAAAGAGCTTTATCAAGCTTGTACACCCAATCAGGATGTTTATTGTCCTCAAAACCTAGTGGTTGACACACATACACTTCCTCTTTTATTTTACCATATAAGAAAGCACTTTTGACATCCATTTGAAAAACTTTTAATTTGTGTAAGGCAGCATATGCTAAAACCAATCTAATTGCTTCCAGTCTACCTACAGGGGCAAAAGTCTCATCATAATCAATACCTTCTTCCTGAGAGAACCCCTGTACAACCAGTCTGGCCTTGTTCTTAACTATTTGACCATTTTCATCTGTTTTATTCCTAAACACCCATTTAGTGCCTATTGCACACTTACCTTGGGGTAAAGGAACCAGCTCCCATACTTGTTGTTTCTTGAACTGCAACAACTCCAACTGCATAGCTTCCACCCAGCCATTGTCTTTGAGTGCAGTGTGATAGTTCTTTGGCTCTTGTTGACTGACAAATAAGGCATAGAGACAAAAGTTTGATAATTGACTTCTTGTTGAAACACCTGCAGAAATATCACCAAGAATTTGAGATAATGGATGATCCTTCAGTTCTTGATATGGAATAAGATCAGTGCAAGTGTTTGCTGGGGGTTCAGCTGCTGCAGATGTTGATGAAGAACCAGGGAACAATTCAGCTGGAATTTCAAATGATGTGGAAGAATCTAGAATTTCATCAGCATTTGTATTTGGAGGAGCAACTGGAGCAGGAGGAGCATCAGATTTAGCAGACAATGGCAGATTATCACTAAATCTGAACAGATGAGTACTTTCATCTTCATCATCAGGACTTCCGTGTGTGGTTTCTGTAGAAGCTTCTGGTGGATCTGCTTTAAGTACCTCATGTGCTTCACCAATAGGCTCAACTGGAAATTCATGTTGCAAGATGTTAAGATCAAACATCTCAGCAGGATTTTGAGGAATGGAGTCTTTGGGACACTCATTGAATTTAACATGAAGAGTTTCTTCAACAATCTTTGTTCGACAATTGAACACTCTATAAGCCTTGCAAGTTGAAGAGTAGCCAACAAAATATCCTGCATCAACTTTTAAATCAAACTTTGTGAGTTGATCTTTGGTGTTAAGGATATAACATGGACACCCAAAAGCTCTGAAGAAAGAAATCAAAGGGGTTAGAGAGTGAAGTATTTCATATGGAGTTTTCAACCATCTTTGATTTACTAGAACCCGGTTTTGCACATAGCAAGCTGTGTTGATGGCTTCTGCCCAGAAGGTCAAAGGCAGGCCAGAATCAGCCAGCATTGTTCTGGCAGCTTCAATCAAGGTTCTATTTTTCCTTTCTACAACACCATTTTGTTCAGGAGTTCTGGGAATACTGTACTGCCTCTGAATTCCCTTTGACAAATAAAATTCATCCAAAATGTGATTTCTAAATTCTGTGCCATTATCACTCCTTACACACTTGACAGGTATAGAATATTGCTTTTCAACATACAACACAAAGTTCATAATAGCCTTGGCAACCTCACCTTTTGAGTGCAAGAAGAAAGTCCAGACAAACCTTGAGTAGTCATCTACAATAACTAGACAATACTTCTTCTTTGCCATAGACATTATCTGAACTGGCCCAAATAAATCCATGTGCAACATGTTCAAACAACCAGTGGATTTGGAATCTCCAATTGGAGGAAAAGAGACTTTGTGTTGCTTTCCTTTCAAGCATGCAGTGCAATTCTCATCACAACTAAAATCCTTTAAGGGAAGACCTCTAACCAATCCATGTTTCACCAATTGATTCATGTTTTTGATGTTCACATGACCTAATCTTCTATGCCACAGATTGGACTCCTTGAAAGAAGCCTTAGAGAATAAACAAGGATGACCTTTAACAGAGATTTTCTTTGATAAATCAAAGGCATATACCTTTCCTACTCTGTTAGAATAAGGAGTGTATACTCATCTAAAACTTTTCCAATCAGAGGCAACACATCAGAAGATAAAATCCTACAATCTTGCTTGGTGAAAAGAGAAATATGACCCCTATCACACATTTGACTAACACTCAGAAGATTATACTTAAGATTCTCAACATGATTTACATCATCAAACCTAATCTCACCATTTGTTACCATACCTTTCCCTACGATGTAACCCTTAGCATCATTTCCAAAGGATACAAATCCCTTCCTTCTTGTAAAATAGTCATTAAGAAGATATCTGCTCCCAGTCATATGCATGGATCCTCCACTGTCAACATACCAGATGCTATTTTGGCATGCTGAAGGACCCTGCATACACCAACACACTCAGTTAGACTTTGGGACCCAAACCAGTTTGGTTTTGGGTCTGTTAACACATGAAGAAACAAAATTAACATTTTCATTTGAACCAACACTTGAATCATTCTGGTCAAAAGATTTAACCTTGGTTTTTGACCTTGGTTTCTTCTTATGAAATGATGCCTCTGCTAGATTGACTCTTCCTAGCAATTGTTGCATCATTAACATTAGTTGATTATGGTTTTGTGTCAACATTTTGATTTCATTAGACACATTAGGACCTGACTTTTGATTTTTGTGTTTGATCACCTTAGTGTGCTTAATTGATGAAGAATATTTCAAGTGTTGTTTCTTTGAATCTGGAACAACCCCTTTACCTTTCTTGGAAATATTTGATTCATTTCCATGTGAGGTTTTTCTAGATTTTGAACTTACTGATGATTCTGGTACAAACTTGGAACGAAATTCAGTTTTCATTTTGAGGATGTTCTTGTTTTTGTTCTTAATTTTATTGAATTTAGAACCTTTCCTGTACCAGCATGCATCAGAGGAATGATTAAACAACCTACAAATTTCACAAGGCACCCTCTTTTGTTTCTCCTTGTGAGTATCGACAAGTACTGAAGACTTAGAGACAGAATTTTTCTTCTTCAGTACTTGTTTAACATCAGACTTTGTAGACTTTTTGACAACAACTGATGTGTTGATAACCTCTGAAGAGTTATTCTTCAGTACTTGTCTATCAACACAATTGTCATCAGCAGTTGTAACATTACCAGCTTTTTCTATAACTGCTGATGAGACACTTTGGCTTATCAAAAGCCGTGCATCTTTCTCTCCAGTGCCATGCCCATCTGACTCAATCAGTTTTAAATTTAATGCATTGAAAACTTTTTCATCAGGATTAATCTCAACTAAGACACTATCCTGACATGAGTCATTCTGAATGACATTTGTACACCCAATTGAATAAGAATATGTCTCAATATCCACAGTGTCAGACTCAGATTTGCATGCACTTAACTCACTTTCAAATGATTCTTCAGCATCAGACTTTTCTGAAGATTTGGTGGATTGGTATACACTGTCCCCTTCAGACTCACAATCAAGATTTTTTGGTGTATAATCAGCTGGGGGGCAGTGTGATTGTATCCAATACCAAACTTCACATTGGATGCTGTTTGCTTGTTTAACAGCAACTCAAACCCCTTGCAAGATTCAACCCACTTTGCACATTCTACTTGGGTTGCTGCAAGTGTTTGTTTCAGATCATTGTGTTTTACAAGCATGACTTCCACCCTAGCCTTTTCATCAGACAATTGACACTTGAGTTTATAAATTTTAGACTCTTTTTCATTCAAAACTTTCTCAAATTCAGTTTTATTCTTTGTCATGACCCTTTCTAAATCCAACTTCTCATTGATTAATTCAACATTGATTTCTCTAATGGAAGCAAATGCTGAAACACAAGACTCTGAACACAACTTAGCTTTGGATTCAGATGATACCTGGGATGTTGAAGAAGTTGAACTTGAGGTGTCAGTTGAATCAATAGCCATCAAAGCAAGATTCCCAAATGGATTGTCTCCACCATGTGGACCAGATTCAAAGTACATCTGCATATTGAAATCAGATAAGTCATCAGGTAAACTACTCCAATCAGCTACTCCAGGGGTGAAGAAGCTCTGATGTTGTTGTTGTTGAGGCTGTTGATTGGTTTGTGATTTGCTGGGATCAGGAAGAGCAGGGGATTGTGAAGGAATTAATGCTGGAGTGTGAGTAGGTTGAGGCATGTAAAAGCATGGATATGGATAAGGCATGGGACTTTGTGGTACAAAATGAGCTGGATAAAATTGTTGTTGACCAGACCCAGAAGATTGTTGTCCTTTGTTTTGTGGGTTATTGCTAGGAAAGGTCACAAAGGGTGCAGAGGAACTAGGTCCAGTAGATTTGCACTCTCTAGCAAAATGACCAAGCCTGTGACTAGAGGTGGCAATTTTTACCCATGTCAAAGGAAATGGGTTGGTTTGGGTAAACAATTATAGTATAATGGGTTGAGATGGGTAATATCATAGTATTGAATGGGTTGAGATGGGTAGCACTTAAATACAATGCGGATCAAGACGGGTAATCAAAAAAGTATGTAAATGCAATGGATTCAAACATTTAAGAATGATTAATAACATATTTGATGAGAAAATCACTAAAAATTATCCAAATTGACTATTTGTTTACTTATAACACATCTTAAGTTAAATTAAATTGATGTTTTTTAAGAACAATCCATTTAGACCCGAATTCATTTTGCTTAGAACCCGTTCTGACCCGCACCCATCCTGACCCGAACCTGTTCTGACCCGTTACCCAACCCGACCCGACCCGCCCATTTTGCCAGGCATACCTGTGACACTTGTGGCATCTCAACTTCCCTTTGTCAAAACCAACTTTGGTTTTGCCAGATATGCCGGGAAATTTTCTTCCAGTTCTTTTGTAGAACTTTTGAGATCTGATGTTGATTAATGCCATCTGACTTAAAATATCCATTTCCTCCAGATCATCATCTGGGATTCCTTTCAAGTCATCCATCACAAAACACAGATTATCACCATAATTTCCTGCATTACCATCAACTCCCACAAAAGCATGTTCAACATTGTTAGTAGAGAAATCAATATGTTCATCATAAGAACATTCAGACCCATTAAACTCAGACTCTTGACCAATCAAAGCAGTATTTCCAGCAATAAAGTCATCAGTTAGCTTGCCAGATGAAGACAGCTTTCTTTTCTGTTCTACCTCTCTCTCAAATGTTAAGAGTTTCCCATGGAGTTGGGTGAGGGATAGATTTTCTAAATTAGCATTAGAGCGTAGGACAATTGTATATGTGTCCCATCTCTCAGGCAATGATCTGAGAAATCTGTTATTCATCTGACTATTAGTATATTCCTGCTTAACCATTTTCAATTCAGAAATCAAACATGAAAACCGCTCAAATTGTTGAGTCAATGATTCACCCTTTCTATGAGAAAAGGTCTCATACTGCTGTGCAAGGATTTCTCTTGTGTTTGCTAAAACCTCATCGGTTCCACCAAATTGTTCTTTCAGTGCAACCCAGAGATCATGAGCAGTATCATGATGCATTAAGCCTGAATAAATCTCATTCGGCAAAGCCATGGCCAGAATACCATGAGCTTTCGCATCAATTTCAAACAATTTGATATCCTCATCTGAATACATATCCGATGGTTTCGGAATCATGATTTTAGTTTCAGGGTTAGTGATCATGGGTTTATACGGACCATGCACTACAGATTTCCAACATCCTGCACTATTAATTGACAGGTGATGTAGCATTCGACGTTGCCAAATGTTGTACTCACTCCGAACCAGCATAGGAGGCTTGGTTGCGGAGCCTGTATTGTGCGGATCATTGTTTGGAGTAGTCATGATCTCAGATTCACTCAATAGCAAGGAAATTCAAATGAATTAATGTAAATTCCAACCAATTGATTCAACACAAATTGATATTCAAAAACAAATCAACAGAAGTTAATAGAAAATGTCAATCTATAACGAATTCTTACTAATCGGCAAATTCGATCAACCAGAGAACTGAATTGAGCAGTTTCAGAGATCAATTGTATAATCGATCAATGATTAACCAGCTCTGATACCATTTGTAGGATCAGATGTTCTCATTTGATCAATAGCAGCGGAATTCAACGATGAATTAGCTCAATATTAGCAAGAACAAAGTTAATTCAATCAAACAGTAAAGCACAAGTTTGTTATAGAAAGAGAATTTCTGCAAAAGGAATAATTCTTTCAATCGCAATAACTTCGTTACAAAATTCAATGTGTCAACTGCCCTAATATAGAAGCAGTGACGTCTGATGATGTCACAAGATGTTGACATCTAACAGACAAAATATAACTACTGAAAATAACTAAACTACTGAAAGAAGACGACAACATCTGATGAGTAAACTACTCATCAGACTTTTTACAAGTATTGAAAGGAAACTACTGAAGACTAAACTAAACACCACAACAGCTGAAAGCTAACACTTCAGCTGTTGTGAACAACGTCTGAAGACTTGTTCTTCAGAGCTTGTAACTCTTCAGATCTTCTCTTCAACAGTTGTTTGTCTTCAGCCTTTGTGTTCTATTTCAGTTGTTGTGAGCCTGTGGGACTTAGAGGATTTTCTGATCAGGCTCATTGGTTCTTTTGGTCCAACACTCAGCAATATCCTTCTTCATTCCAGGCCACTAGTACAAGGCTCTAAGGGCTTGATACATCTTATCAGCACCCGGATGGATTGAGTAACGAGACTTATGAGCTTCATCCAAAATCATCATTCTAAGATCATCTCTGTTCGGTATCCACAACCGATTCATGTAATACATCAAACCATCATCCTTAGTTTCCAATAGTATCTCGGCCCCACAAGACATCTCATTTTTCAAGTTATCTTGAGCCAATGAGTGTTGTTGGGCTGTGAGAACATCATTATGGAGGTTAGTGTGAACTCGGACACTATGGATTTAAACATTACTCTTGTGACTAAGCGCATCTGCTTCTACATTCTCTTTGCCAGGATGGTAGCAAGTTTAGCAGTCATAATCATTCAACAGTTCAACCCATCTCCGTTGTCTCATATTAAGCTCTTTCTGATTGAGAATGTGCTGCAAACTTTTATGATCTGTAAAGACTACACACTTTGTGCCATAAATATAATGTCTCCATATCTTCCAAGCAAAGACGACTGCACCAAGTTCCAAGTCATGTGTAGTGTAGTTCTTCTCATGAATTTTCAGCTGTCTTGATGCATATGCCACAACCTTTCCCCGCTACATAAGGATACAGCCGAGATCTAGGTTGGATGCATCACAGTAAACTAAAAAATCATCGTTTCCATCAGGCAGTGTCAAGACAGGAGCATCGCAAAGTTTCTGCTTCAAAGTCTGAAATGCCTCTTCTTGTTTTGGTCCCCACTCATAAGGTTTGTCCTTTTGAGTTAAAGAAGTAAGAGGGACAGCAATCCTGGAGAAATTCGAAATAAACCGCCGGTAATAACCAGCAAATCCAAGAAATGATCGAATCTCCGTTGGTGTGTTCGGTGTACTCCAATTCTTCACCGCATCAATCTTCGTAGGATCCACGTGAACACCCTTTTCATTGACTATGTGTCCCAAGAATTGAACTTCCTTAAGCTAGAATTCACACTTGGAGAATTTGGCATACAGTTGTTCTTTTCTTAAGATCTCCAAAACCTACTTAAGGTGTTGCTCGTGCTCTTCTTTGCTCTTTGAGTATATCAAAATATCATCAATGAACACAATCACAAATTTATCCAAGTATGGCCTGCAAACATGGTTCATGAGATCCATGAAAACCGTCGGTGCATTGGTAAGGCCGAAAGGCATTACCAGAAATTCATGATGGCCATATCTTGTTCTGAAAGCCATTTTGGGAATATCATCATCATTTACACGAAGTTGATGATACCCAGACCTAAGATCGATCTTTGAAAACGATGCCGAGCCTTGAAGTGGATCGAAAAGATCATATATGCGTGGCAAAGGATATCGATTCTTGATAGTCGGCTTGTTCAATTCGCGGTAATCGATGCACATTCGGAATGACCCGTCCTTCTTCTTTACAAACAAGACCAGTGCACCCCATGGTGAATGGCTAGGGCGAATGAATCCCTTATCAGTCAGTTCTTGTAATTGGCTCGCCAATTCTTGCAACCCCGAAGGCGCAAGTCAGTAAGGGGCTTTGGCGACTAGGTTCGCACCAAGTACTAAATCAAATCGAAATTCTACTTGACGTTCTGGTGGAAGACCCGGCAAGTCGTCTGGAAATACTTCAGGAAAATATCTTATCACAAGAACGTCTTCAATGCTCTTTCCTTTCTCTTTCTTTTTCACAACGTGTGCTAAAAATGCTATACACTTCTTCCTAAGGTACTTGTGTGCTTTAGTGATGAAATTTCCCAAACTCATAAAAGAACATAGTGTTTAAAATGTGTTACAATGATATTCAAAAAAAAATATCCAAGATTTGGCTTAATCTTGGCAAAGTTATCTGGGTTATTGCTTTAAGAGTGAGTTATTATTTGAATCCACTCCTATATATATATAATATATATATTAAAAAATTTATGTTACAAAAATTATAAACCATTTTGTAAAACTTATATTGTCTAAATATTGCCTATTGAAAAATAAATAAATAAATAAAATAAAATAATAACTATATACCAAATAATTTTAGAATTTTAAAGTTTCTTATAGTTTTAAAAATTTTACCGAAACAAAAAAAATGTATGTTTATAAGTTGAAATAGATTTGTAAAGTTTGTAACAATTTACATTATTTTATAATTTAATAAAATGTGTTTTAGAAATTTATTACAAATTGTTTTAAATGTTCGCCATTTTTGTTTTATAATTTAAAAAGTTTATGATAAATATTAAATTATTTTTGTGCCAGATTTTGATGTTATAAACATTAAAGTAGTTTTATACCAGATTTTGATGTTATAATTACCAAAACAAATATAATAATATTCGAAAAAAGAAAAAGATATTATAAAACTGATTAGAACATATCGTTGTGCATAAATCACCTTTTATGCCATGTTGCCCAAAATAAAGTTTCCTTAAATAGTAAATATTCGTTTAAAGGTCCGTTTTCGCAAATCAAATTTCCCAAAATGTTTAGAAATCATTTTTAAACATATTTCAATAATCACAAATCAACAAAACATGTTAAAACATCAAAGTCCCTCTTTTGGTTTTCAAAAGTTTCTAAAAATAGTAAGTCTGTCATGAAACCATATTTTCAGAAATCCAACTATCCAAATGTGTTTCTTAACACCTCAATATACATTTGGCAACATTCTAGACATGTCTAACATGTCTAGATCATCACAAATCTACAACATGCACCATAAAAGTTTTCTTGTATGGTAAGTCTCACAAATCATCAATAAATCAATCAAGACCCAATCCTAGATGATTTCTAACTTCAATCCCAGTGAAAATACATTAAAATCACTAAAGAACACCAACAATTTCGTGCATGTGAGCTACAAGGAGTTGCATGGGTTCAAACACACTTGCATGTGTGTTTTTACACTATGCATGTACGATCTAACCATAGATAAGCATATAAAACTACCTTAGAAGGGGTTTGATGCTCGAATCTATGCTAGACAGCAGTACAAGGTCTTGGGAATGGCTGATGGTGTGGTCCTTGCTTCTTGATGGCTTCCTACAGCTTCCTTAGAGCTCCACTCGCTTCCAAACACCAAAAGATAGCTTCAAAGGTGTTTCCAGAGGGTTTGAGTGTTGGTTCTAGTGAGTTTTAGTCAAGAGAGAAAGTAGAAACTCGAAAATGTAAAGGAACCAAGTGGAAAAAGAATGGGGTTGCTTTTTTAAAGTTTTGTCTTCTGGGACCCGTCGACCGCCAAGCCTTAGCTGCATGGCCTCTGCGTATCACGATGAATAAAATATTCGGGTTCTCCCCCGAGACACGCCGCGTACTGCCAATGTCTTTGTTGCATGGCCTTGGCGTACCGGCAAGGATTTCGGGGTTCACAACTCCCGCTCATGCTTCGCGTACCGCGAAGCATTTCATCGAGGGTTCTTCACGTACTGCGAAGGCTTCATTTTTCAGTTTTTCGATTTCGTTGATTCGTTTTGTTTGCGTTCGATTCGTAACATTTATCCTAAACGTCTAGTTCAGGTTTAGCACAAAATCTCGTAATAACATATATGTTTGTATGTTCATTGTTTGTTCACCAACGTTCGTGAGATTCGTGCGCATTTTGATAATTTCTCGAATTATCGATGATCGTTTGTGTTTGTCTTTATGAAATGTTTGCATGCTTGATTAATCATAATCAACGTGTAATGCACAATTCAATAATTTCTGGAATTATTATTTTTGCATTTGTGTTTGCCACACTTGGTTTCCAAAATCAATGTGCAAAGTACGATTCGATAGTTTTTTGAACTATTGTTTCACAGTTGTTTGTGTTTAACTCATTCTATTAAACCTAATTAAATGAAATCCAAAAAGTATGAATGTGAAATACAGAGTTGTAATGGTTGCAATTTACCTTAAATTGCCGGGTGTCACAATGTACATACATACATCCGTACATATATAAACACTTATATTTTTTATATATGCGTATAGACATAAATCTTATATGAGTTATGAACGTATCATGGTTCTTTTCACTCTCTCACAATTTTGTTTTGTTTTGAATAAATATATTTATATGTGTGTATAAGTTTTTATGAATTCAAAGATTTAATGATTACTAAGACCTTGTTTTATTACACTTTAATTCAAATAAAATTGTGAATTCATTACAAAAAACACTAGGGATTACAATTTCCGCTACTTTATGAAATTTCATCCCGAAATTTATTTATTGGGTATTGTTTATCACTAGTTTTTATAATTTCTTAGCCTCCCTTTCAATTGGTTTTGTATCCTCGTAGCTTTGATTATTGATTTACGTCTAGAATTTTGATTATTTTATTATTGTTAGCAAGTTATTGTTACGATTCGCAAATTACTATCTGAAACATAAGTAATGTTTAAATCAGTATTTATGTGAGTAATGTACACGTTTTGGAATTTTTCTGTAATGAATTTACTTTTAATAGGGTTTAAAGTTAACGATAGCTAACTTAACTGAAGGTAAGAATAATGATCAATACCTTCGATTTGACCTAATGTAAGTGTACACATCAGATATTGATATATGAAGAACAAATATTTGACTAATATGCTTGATTGAAACAAGGTTTACTTCAATTTGTAGAACGAATTGATGAAACCAGTCCTTGGTCAAGCTTTCAGTGCTACTATCGATATACTATTAGTGCTTATATATAGGGTATATCGCAAGTAACCCACCACACCTTTAATACTTTAAGAGCATTGCAGTTACCTACCAAGACTCACCTAAACTTAACTACATTGGAATATATGTTTGAATACTTGATTAGCTTTAGAAATCGTATGAGGTTAGAGATTCTAACAATGGCAGTCTTAGAATATAATCTCATATGGAGTGCTAAATGATCGTTTTGAATAGACAAATGATATTTAATAGACAAGTATGTGATATTATATGGTTGTGATAACTAGTTATCATTAAACTTAGCTTTGATATTGCTGAGTCTTTGAATAATTGTTTAAACATACGAATATAGAATAATTGATTAAGAATCATTAACATAATTTATGTGATTATCGATATCATTAATTTTGACCTGGCGTGTAACCACACTGTTTTTGAGGTAAATTTGATTATGTAGAGATTGTATAGTTGATAGAACATATTATGCTGTTAACATTATATAATGTTGTATGTTGATTTAGACTTTGAATTACATTATTTGAGAACGCACAGTTAAAACACATGAACCATCAGGAAGTTGTAGTTTGAAATTTAACTATACATGCTCAGAGTGGTTATTAAAGTTCAACATGTATGACATATTTTAGTTTGAATAATTATGGTAATGGTGTAAGCTTATGTCATTGAATATAGGCAAAGACACACGTCATGGTTTACAGAAGTGGTGGTGGGCTGCGGCTGAACAGGCTGTGACCGACTTCTACGTATTCCCAATTCATAAACTTACTTCGGTCTATTATGGATGTGTCGGTGATATGATTTAGTGTGGAGAATTCTGAATGTTGGATTTGAAATGAATGAATTAACGTGATAATGATATTGGAACATTAAGCATTGGTGAGGACACAAATTTCGTCTAAAAACACGAATATTATTTCAGGAAGGTTGACCTAAGAGTGTGTTTGTGTCACACCTTGAGCTGGCGGGCTAGATCGACTTTCCCGTTGGATGAATGGTCTCGGGGCGCAATATCATTTGAAAATTGGAATGATCAGATTGTATAACTTGCACATAATTGTGAATAACTTAAACAAAATAACATTAAATTAGGATTACAAAGGTAAATTACAATCATCATGTTCAATGATTTAACAATGTAAACTATCAAAAGAATCATGAGCCTTGGTTTGAAGGAGCTGCTCCTCAAATGGTGAAGGGGGAGGAGAACCAATTTTCTTAAAATTAAAGTCAATCCCGCGGAGAATTTGGGCAATAGAATCAAGGGTTTGTCATGGTGAAGAAACAGAAGTGTCCTTGTGAGATTGGACTGCCATCTGAGTGTCATGAGACATTTCAGTGGTTTGTGTGGGATCCCTTTGGGTTACAACATCATCCTCTTGAGAGGATTGATGAGGAGCCACATGGGTTTGAGATTCAGGATCCATCTGTGAGGATGGAACATATGGATCTACCTGTCTAGTTGAGGCAGAGACTTGTTCTGGGATCTCAACTTTCGGAACAAACTTTTTGGGCTTTTTAGGTTTGGGGGATTTAGTAGATGTTTTTCTTTTGGTCGATACCTTGACAGGTGTGGAAGAGGAGGTGGATGTGGGCTCACCGAAGGTGATTATGTCCTCAGTGTCATCCATGAGTTTGGCCTCAATGTTTAGCCTATAGAACACCTGTTTGTCAATGCTCTTGACATTAGAGAGAGGAGCAATATGACAAACATTATTAACTATGCAAACATACATGCCATCACAAAACGAGGGTACAACAGAAACGTGGGACTCTTTTAGTGATGCACCAAGTGGTAAAAAATTATTTGGGACAGATTGACCATTTCGTTGGAAAGAATTGCATACATGACATATTGCATGTCATAGGGCATTTCTCCCCAACTAGTTGTCTTTTGAGGAAGACACTGCAGGATGGCGTGATACAGAAACTTGTACATAGGAAAAAAATAGGCTTTGTACAAGGTTCTATTCTTCAGGTCTCCTTGACAATCACACTGAACAAAAGCATCATGAGGAAGTTTAAGAGGAACAGTGGTGGGTGCATCAATATCACCCAGATTTACGGCAAGACTAAGTTTAGAGGGGGTGATGGAAACCAGTTGACCAACAACCACATAGGTGATGCTTTAAACAGAGTCATCCTTAGACACCAAAGGAGAGTTCACCCAAAACTGATTTAGGGCCTACTCAGAAACAGGATGGTTGAGAGTAAGAGCATTGTGAACAAAGGAGTTTACCATAATGTCGACGACCTCATTATAGTGGGGGTATTCAGAAGACTTGGTGAGATAGGCTCCAAGGTTGTGAACCGGCTTGAGTTTCAAACCTTTAGACACCATGGATGTAGCAAAGATCGAAGAACAGTTTCATGAACAGAAAGCGATTACAAATTTTGCCTTAAGTTCAAACACATAAATAAGGAAAAATATAATCGTTGTAGATGTGTGGGGTTTCATTAAGAGAAACCGCCACTACTTATAACACAAGTAAAAGTTTTACCTTAGGGTTTTTACCCATTGGACAAACCTGTAAGCATAAGAGAGAGAAAACAAAAGGCAAACCAGTCGTTTCATGCAAACCCTGGTGTACAGACAATGTTTTGTCTTGGAATGAAGCATGGTCCGATTCCGTTACCACGATCATCATGAGCATAACACTCAGACAAGATGAGTGTAAATGCATCAAGCCAAACGACATTCCAGACAAGCAGCTGTCCTTCGCCATAAGCAGCATGTCCAGTTTGAGTTGATGAAAGATCAACTTCATGACCACAAGTGTGATCATGAAGTTTATGAGAATTTAGGCTAAGAGTGGATGAATGCGACTACGGAAGAGATGAACAACTGATTTAAATAAAGGGGAAGATGATCAGTAGTTAATGAGATCAAGGGGCAAAATTGGAAAAAGGAAAAGATATTTTAACCGTAAAAACAATTAATGAGTGTCAAATCTATTAATTTTAGGGTGTCAAGTCTTCAGAGTAATTAGTGAGAGTCAAATAAGGCGTAATTATCAAAACTTAATAACCACTGAGTGAAAAAGATTTTCACCACGGAAAGTTTTTTTAACCGCGGATAAGTTACCGTTGGTACAACCACGGATGTGGTAAAACCACGGAATATTTAAAATGTAACAACGGATGGATGATAACAGCGGATTGATGTAAAGCAGTGGTTATCAAAAGAACCACGGTTGTTTCATCAATGGTTTTCCCATTGTCGGTTGTTAGGATAATTTGAGAATTATCCTTTTATATAATAATTTAAGGTTTAAGAAATGTATTCTTAACCATATTTATTTATTTATTAAATCATATTTATCATGCCTAATTTGAAAACAAACTTTGAAAAGGTTGAAGAGTCCAAGGGCTTGGTAAATATGTCTGCTACTTAGTCACTTGTAAATACATGTTCTGGGACAATTAGTCTATTTTCAAAACAATCTCTTATGAAGTGCTGCCCTATTTCTTTGTGTTTAGTTTTAGAGCAATATACATGATTTTTTATTATGTTTTTGGCTGCTTCAATGTCTATTAAGAGGGGTGTTTTCAGTTCTATTATTCAAAAGTCCAGTAGTTGGTATTGTAACCAAAGGATTTGGGCAGTGCAATTTGCTGCTGCAATATACTCAGGTTCAGTAGTTGAATTTGACACTGATATTTGCTTTTTTGCTTTGTCATGAGACCAAGCAATTTGCAAAGAATTGACATCCTCCTGAGGTAGACTTCCTAGTTAGTGAACATCTTGCATAATCACTGTCTGAAAAACCAACAAGTTTGCAAGATTGATTAGCATGATACCAAATACTTAGTACAGGGGTACTTTTAGGTATCTGAATAACATCTTCACAAATGATAAATGGGATTGTTTATCTGCATCAAGGACATATATCGTATATCAAACTTAGAAGACATTAATTTTAAAAATTGTTCACATTAGGAAGTTTTTGTTGTTCCAAAAATAATGACATCAACATGGACCAAAAAAAGTTCCTTATTTACCCTCTTAATGAACAAAGTCTTATCAATGGTTCCCCTAGAAAATTTATTTGAAAGAAGAAATTGAGAGAGAGTATCATACCATGCTCTTGGTGCTTGTTTTAAACCATATAGGGCTTTGTCTAATCTGTACACCTAGTTAGGATGATTAACATCATCAAACCTGGTGGTTGACAGACATAGACTTCCTCCTTAATAGTTCCATACAAGAATGCACTTTTTATATCCATCTAAAATACCTTTATGTTGTGGGATATAGCAAATGCAAGGAAGAGTCTTATGGCTTTAAGTCTAGCTACAGGGGCAAAGGTTTCATCATAATCAATCACTTCCTCTTGGCAGTACCCTTGCACTACCAATCTGGCTTTACTTTTGATTACAATGCCCCTGTCATCAGTTTTATTCCTAAATACCCACCAAGTTCCTATTAGGTATTTTCCTTTGGGAAAGGGGCAGAGAGTCCAAATGTTTTATCTTTTAAATTGTAATAGTTCATCCTGCAAAGCTTCCACCCAATTATTATCTTTAAGAGCCTATTGATACTTAGATGGCTCAATTTGGGATAGGAAAGAAGCATGAAAACAAAAGTTTGAGATTTTGCTCCTAGTTTCAACACCTTTATTTAAATCACCTAGAATCTGTTCTAGAGGGAGGTTTCCATTGAAGGGAATGATGTCCTAACAGTTATTAGCAGAAGCATCATCAGAAGATGATGAATTTTCAGTAGGGACATGAGAGTTATCAGATGTGTTAACATGAGCTTGTTTAGAGGTATCTACTTGTGCATTATAAATTATTGGAGATGTGGAATTAGATACATGTTCATTTTAATCTTGATGATTTGTTGGATAGGAAGGAATTGATGAAATGAACCGAGACACTGAGCACTCCTCAAGAGATGACAAATCTTCAAAAGTTTGGCAAGACTCTGAAGAAGGAGAGATGGAAGAGGCAGGAGGAGTGTATGTGAAACTTTCAAGATCAAACAAATCATCAGGAGCAGAAGGGAAAGAGGAGGTTGATGCATATTCATTAAATTTGACATCAATGGATTCCTCAACAATCCTAGTCCTGAGATTGAAAGCTTTGTAAGTTTTGGAAGTTTGAGAGAATCCTACAAAGTAACCAAAGTCCACTTTTGCAACAAAGTTAGACAAGGAGTCCTTTGTGTTCAAAATGAAACATGGACACCCAAAAACTCTGAAAAAGGAAATGAGAGGCTTTATTTTGTGAAGGACCTCATAGGAAGTTTTGTTATGTCTCTTGACAATGTGAACTCTGTTCAAAACATAACAAGCAGTGTTTACTACCTCAGCTCAAAAAGACAAAGGTAATCCTGAGTCTACAAGCATGGTTCTTGTAGCCTCAATAAGTGTCCTATTCTTTCTTTCCACAACTCCATTTAGTGCAGGAGTTCTAGGAACACTGTATTGTCTAAGGATTCATTTGGAAGTGCAAAGATCATCAAGAACATGATTCTTGAATTTAGTACCATTATCACTTCTAATTACCTTGACAGGAAGACCAAATTGTCTTTCAAGTTGAGTGATAAGGGCTTTTATTTTATCCGCATTCTCATCTTTCCTGAAGAGAAAGAGGTCCAACAAAATCTTGAGTAATCATCTACAACTAAGTAGTATCTCTTTCTGGCTAAACTAGCTACCTTCACATGATCAAATAGATCCATATGAAGCAGATTAAGACAGTTATTTGGTTTAGATTCCTCAATAGACTTATGTGATGATTTATGTTGCTTTCCTTAAGAAAGATTCACATTGTCCTTCAAAATGAAATTATTTTGAAGGTAATCCTCTTACTATAGAAAGTGTAGAAAGCTTATGAAGAGTTTGATGATTTAGGTAGCTAAATCTTTTTTGTCAAAGGGCAGTTTCAAAAGATGAAACTTTGGCTGTAAGATTTGTAGGAATAGATGTTTGAGAATCAGTTTTCATGTCCACAACATAGACATTCCCACTTCTCTTGGCTGTCCACAGAGTGTGTTGCTCAATTAAGACCTTTATTTTATAATTTATTTCAGGAGAAAGAATTTTACAGATGTCCTTGGTGAAAAATGAACTATTGTTTTTGTCTGCTAATTGAGAAACACTCAAGAGATTAAACTTTAGGTTTTCAATAAGGCTGACATCCTTAAAGTGCAGTTTTCCACTAAGGACAAAACCAGACCCAACTATCCAACCTTTTGCATTGTTTCCAAAGGAGACCGACCTTCCATTATTTGGAATGAAGTTATTTAGGAAGGATCTACATCCTGTCATATGCCTAGAGCCTCCACTGTCCACATACCATAAGTGATTTTGTTTTGAAGAAGCTCTCTGCACATAGAGGATCAAATACAACAGGTTAGATATGGGACAATGTTTATTTCAAAAAAGAAGAGAAACAGTTTGAGAGTTTATTTGTTTTGCTGCACATTGTTCATCAATTTCTGCATCATTTGAATCAACTGTTGCTGATTTTGATGAAGAATATTGATATGTGAGTCCACAAAAGGAGGATTCATAGCATCAGATGAGTAGGGAACATGGTTTACCATAGGGTAAGGGGGTGGTGTAGCAAGGATTGATGGCCTTGGACATGTATCCAAAGTAGGAGGTAAGTAGAATTATGAATGAGGGTTTGGTATTATTTTGTTGTTAGCATCTTGTCTACTTGCTTTCTTGTCCTTCTTCATTTTATTAGGGGTGGGGGGTTCCCTTTAGATGAAGAGGCATGTTCAGCTTTCAACTTTTCGACTTTCATCTTATCTCTTATTTTCTTCAGGGGAGTTTTTGTCATACAGTTCTCAGTAGAATGATTGTATTTGAAGCACTTTAAGCAGGCAGGGAATAAGGATAAATAGTTTGGAATGAATGGTTTGTTGGCCTTCATTATGGGGTATGGAGGGTGAGGATGAGAAGGAGGAAACGGGATATCAACCACAGGCCTTTTTCCTTTGTCAAGAGTGGCCTTTGGGTCAACAGTGGTTTCCTGTTGTATTGTACCTTCTGAACTTTAAGTAGAACTCATAGCAGGAGCAATTTCAATTCGTTCTGAAGAGTTATTTTTATGAACATTATCCAAGTGTGTTTTTTCTGGTTTTTCTGGATTTGAATTAGTGGGGTATACAAACTTTGGAAATTGTCCAGACTCATATACCCTTGGAGGTGTGTTCTTTATTATAGGGATTTCATCTTGAAGAAAGGTGGGGGAGAGAGGTTCAGGAACAGTTTCTTCCACATTATTATCAATTGGGGCATAATCCTATGGTGGACTAGTGTGATTATATCCAATACCAAACTTAGCTTTGCTGTGAACTTGCTTGCTTATAAACATTCTGAATCCTTTGCAGGACTTAACCCACTTTTCACAGCTAACCTTATTTTGGGCCAATTCATCTCAACAAGAAGAATATTTCTCATGTTGAAGATCAAATAATGCATGTAGGTTAGCCTTTTTCAGTTTTTAGGACAGAAATCTTACCATCTTTATTTTTTATTAACTTCTCTACTTCTAGGTTTTTATTTGCCAATAGTTGCTCAAGCTCTTTGTTTTGTTTCTGTAGAAAAACATTGGCCTTCTTTATTTTGGCAAATGTCTTAATGCAAGCACCGATGTATAGCTTTTCTAGAGTAGAGGAAGATACCTGAGCATCAGGAGATTCCGCTTCAGGTTGGTTAGTGGAGGTGGAGTTCTCACCAATTGCCATTAGAGAAAATTCTATTGGTCATTAGTGATGAGAGCATAGCCTGCATCATCAGGCATGCTACTCCAGTCTACACACTCTTGTTTAAAGAGAGCTGTTTGGATTGATTGTGAAGACTGGACAGCTGGGATAATTTAATCAAAGCCTCGAACGGTGCACATCCGATGCTGCTGTGATAACTGTTGTTGTAGGAGAATTCAATCAGTGGCAAATGAGAATCCCAATTCCCACCGAAATTCAATACACAGGTTCTTAACATGTCCTCTAGGGTTTGAGTTGTACGTTCGCTTTGACCATCCGTTTGTGGATGGTTAGCTGTACTCAGATTTAACTGCGTCCCTAGAGATTTCTGTAGTGATTGCCAGAACCTTGATGTAAATATGCTGTCTCTATCAGAAATAATAGACAATGGCACTCCATGGCGTACCACTATCTCATTGATGTATAATCTCGCCAGTTTATCCATCGTGAAAGTCTCACGCATTGGCAAGAAGTGAGCAGATTTTGTCAAACGGTCAATGATCACCCAAATTGTATCATGGCCACTGGAAGTGCGGGGTAGCTTGGTAATGAAATCCATAGCTATTTGTTCCCACTTCCAGAGCGGAATCTCAGGCTGTTCCAGTAAACCAGAAGGTCTATGGTGTTCCGCCTTTACCTTCGCACACATAAGACATCGACCAATGTATTCGGCTATGTCTTTCTTCATCCCAGGCCACCAATAATATCCATGCAAGTCTTGGTACATTTTATCAGTGCCTGGATGAACGGAGTATTTACTCTTGTGCACTTCATCGAAGATAAGTCTTCTCAATTCGTCTACCGCCGGAATCCATATACGATTCTGGTAGTAGATCGTTCCATCAGGCTTAGTCTCAAATTGTTTCTCAGCTCCGCAATAAAGTTCTTTCTTCAGGTTTCCACGATCAACTGATTCCTGTTGTGCCTGAATGATCTTGTCACGTAAGCTCGTCTGCACAATCATTCCCATTGCTCTAACGCGCAAAGGTTTGACCCGTTCCTTCCAGCTCAAGGCATCAGCTACTACGTTAGCCTTTCCCGGATGGTATTTGATCACACAATCGTAATCATTCAGAAGTTCAACCCAACGGCGTTGTCGCATGTTGAGTTCCTTCTGATCAAAGATGTGCTGCAGAGTCTTGTGATCAGTGAATATGGTACACTTAGTGCCATATAAGTAATGTCTCCAAATCTTTTGTGCGAAGATTACAGCTCCCAGTTCAAGATCATGAGTAGTGTAGTTCTTCTCATGAACTTTAACTGTCTTGATGCATAAGCAATGACTTTATCCCGTTGCATCAGTACGCAACCGAGTCCCTGATGGGAAGCATCACAATAAACCACAAAGTCATCACATCCTTCCGAGAGAGATAGAATTGGAGCATCACACAACTTCTGTTTCAAAGTCTGAAAAGCATCTTCTTGTTTCTGCTCCCAGACGAACGGTTCACTTTTCTGGGTTAGCTTAGTGAGAGGCAAGGCTATCTTAGAAAAGTTTGAAATAAATCTCCTATAATAACCTGCCAATCCCAGAAAAGACCGTATCTCCGTCGGTGTCTTCGGAGTATCCCAGTTCTTAATCGCCTCGATGTTGGCTGGATCCACATGTATTCCCTCGCTGTTGACTACGTGGCCCAAAAATTGAACTTCTCTTAGCCAGAATTCACACTTAGAGAATTTGGCATAAAGTTTCTGCTCCTTCAACAGCTCCAAGATTTTCCTGAGGTGTTTTTCGTGTTCAGCTTTACTCTTCGAATAAATCAGGATGTCATCGATAAAGACAATGACAAAATGATCCAAATACGGCTTGCACACTTGGTTCATGAGGTTCGTGAAAACCGCTGGTGCATTCGTCAATCCGAAAGGCATCACCATGAATTCGTAATGCCCGTATCTGGTTCGGAATGCCGTCTTCGGTATGTCTTCGTCTTGAACTCTAAGTTGATGATACCCGGACCGTAGATCAATATTCGAGAAATGATGAGCTCCTTGCAATTGATCAAACAAGTCGTCAACCCTCGGCAGTGGATACCGATTCTTGATAGTCAACTTGTTCAGCTCTCGATAGTCGATGCACATTCTAAACGATCCGTCTTTCTTCTTCACGAACAAGACCGGAGCTCCCCAGGGTGAGTAGCTCGGTCTGATGAATCCTTTATCCTGTAACTCCTGTAACTGGTTTGACAATTCCTGCATCTCCGAAGGTGCTAACCTGTAAGGATATTTAGCAATAGGAGTTGCTCCAGGAACTAAATCAATACGGAACTCTACCGGTCGCACAGGTGGCAAACCTGGTAGGTCTTCAGGAAATACTTCCGGATACTCTTTCACTACCGGCACGTCTTGAATCTTTTTCTTGTCTTTCTCTTTTTCCATTACGTGAGCTAGGAAAGCTACGCACTGCTTCTGTAAACACTTACGCGCCTTCATGCAAGAAATGATTTTGACACTTCGTTGTGCTTGATCCCCTTTAACTTCCAATACTCGATCATCCGGCAATGGAACTCGAAGCAGCTTTTCAGAACAGATGACTTCCACTCAGTTAGAAGAAAGCCAATCCATTCCAACAATGATGTCAAAACTACCCAACTCCATCGGTATCAAATCAATGGCAAATGTATGACCATTAAGTGTCAACGGGCAATTCCTGTATATTGTACTAACTGTGATCTGTTTTCCGTTAGCTACTTCTATGATATAAGGGGAGTCTAACTGTTCCTCTATAGAATCTAGTTGGCATGCAAAATCGGCAGAGATAAAACTCTGATCCGCACCAGTGTCAAATAGAACAGATGCATAAAAGTCATGTAAGAGAAATGTACCACTGACCACATTCGGGTCTTGGCGTGCAGCTGGTGCTCCTATAGCAAAGGCTCTTCCACGAGGTGCTTGAACTGCCTGTTGAGCCTTCTTCGGGCAGTTTTTGGCAAAGTGGCCCTCTTCGCCACAGTTATAGCATCCACCGTTGTTCTGATTGTTGGGTGGAGGGAGAGTTAAAGCAGCATTGTTGGCTGCTTGATTTTGAGTCATCCTGTAATTTTGGACCTAGTGACCTTTTCTTCCACATCCCGGGCAGGGATTATTTGCAGCATGATGATACTGGCACTTGTTACAAAGAGGGTGTGGGCCAGTGTACTGTTTCTTGTGCACATTTTGAGGTGTCATGGCTACGTGGTTAAGTGGAGTAGCTAGAGTGTAGTTCTTAATGGTCTTCTGTTTCTTCTTCTGGTGTCGTTGATGATATGGTTTCTTGGAAGATTCTTCCTTGCTCTTACTAGTGTCAGCCTCTTTCTTCAGAACTCCAGAGGCTACCATCAAATCAGTGAGTTTTCCAGACAATCTCACTGCAGACTCGACAGTGGCAGGGTTAGCTGAAACAACTAATCCCTGAATGCAAGCGTGAAGTCCACCTACACAACGATCAATTCTTTTCTCCAAAGTTGGCACCATGTCTGGTACCAAAGCAACCAACTCGTGATAACGAGTTGTATACCCCATGTGATCAGCCCCCTTCATCACATGGTTGGATAATTCAACCTCCAGTTTCTACAACTCGTTCTTGGGGCATAATTCGGTTCTCAGTAAAGCTTTAAAGTCTTCCCAAGTCATTGACATCGCTTCTTCTCTTCTCCTAGCATTGATCTGGCCATTCCACCAAGTCAAAGCGCGCTTGTTGAATGTCCCAGCAGAATAACGGACTTTGTGATGCTCTGGATAGCTGCAGAGATCCAGAGTAGCTTCAATCTTTTCAATCCATTGGATTAATCCAACGGCTCCTTCAGACCCACTAAAACTAGGCGGTTTACATCCTACAAAGGACTTGTAGGAGTAATGAGAGGTACCGCCCGTATTACCACTGGCTTCTCCAGATGAGTTACCAGTATTGTTGATCTCATTACGGAGACGGTTGAACATCTCCGGTATCGCTTCTTGCATCTGATTAGTCATCTGGCTACTCAGTAGGGTCACTAAAGCGATAGTAGTAGGATCCAGAATCGGCGTTGTACTCGGGCCTGCTGGTAGGTTGAGTGGAGGAGGAATAAATGGAGGAGGAGGTGGAGGCAATGGAGGCATTGCAGGAGGTGAGTCAGACGGTGATGGTGTAGACGAATGTGGAGCCAAATCTTGTGGTGGTGGAGGTAACGAGGGAGTCTGTCTTCTCGGCGGCATTCTGATCATAACCAATAAAGTTATTGGTTAGTGCAATGATCGAATACAGAAGACATTATGCAAGTAAAGGCTTAAGTCCTGTGTTCTCTACATGTAGGGTCCCTAGGTTATAGTCTAGGCCAAACCGTTTAAATACGTGACCTATATTTCTCTATAACCATGGCTCTGAGACCAATCTGTCACACCCCGAGCCGGCGGGGTTGGATCGGATTCCCCGTCGGGCAGAAGGTTCCCGGCGCGCGATATCGTAAGTGATAATCGTGATGATCAAATTGTTTACATTGCACATGATATAAATGAGAAATGCTAAATAGAATAGAATTACAAAGTTAAATTACATCAGTATTTTTTATAATTTAACCATGTAAATCTACCATCAACATCATAAATTTCTTATCATGTATCTACACAAGATATACAAAATATATTGTATAATGATGTTTCCAAAAGTATGCAGGTCCAAAATACTAAGTCTTCTATCTGAAGTCCTAGTCCAAAAGTAATGACTTCTTACTTGACCTGTTCGTCACCTGAGAAGTCATGCAAAAAGATCAAGTCAACACATGGTTGGTGAGTTCATGTAGTTTAGTTATTGAAAAATAGATTTGTGAACCTTTTAGGTAAAACCTTAACCTCATTAACATCACCTGTATCATCCAGCTTGGTATGCTTATGTATAGGGCATACCCCTGAGTCAAGCCTATGACCCGTCCAGACGCCATCCCACCACATACTAAGCCACATAGGACATTGGTGTTAATGATAATTAAGCATTTTATCTACCATTCTCTTCTATGATCATCTGAGATTGAAAGCACTATGCATAACAGTTTGAAACACATGATAACATTGATAACCTCTTCGGTAACAACCTTAACCTCATTAAGATCACCTGTATCATCCAGCTCGGTATGCTTATGTATAGGGCATACCCCTGAGTCGAGCCTACGACCCGCCCAGATGCCATCCCACCACATACTAAACCGCATAGGACATTGATATTATTGATGATTAAGCATTCTTACCTACACTCACTTCTATGTAAAAGACTCGATTTCCACAATTTGAAATACTCTGATTTCCTGGGTTCACCATGTCTTTATGATTTCCCAAAAACGATTGTAGAAACATAACATTAAATGGTTAAATAAATTAATAATTAATCATTTAATTACAACTAAGACATGATGATTGGGTCTTATTTGACTCAATCAATTAGACTTAGTTGTTGGTGGTTGTCCAAGTTGTACCCTCTCACACGTGGCCCATATCAGGTATGACCCACAAGGAGTCTACCTGTATGCGTCAGGACTTTCATGAATTGCCCATATCAGCTTGACCCACAAGTCTACTGTATGCGTCGGGACTTTAGGATATCCTTTGCATTATGATCTTCTTGATTTCCTTGATTTCATCTGATAGTTTAAGTTATTGCCCATGTAGCTTGACTACAAAAGTCTACTACTGTGACGTGACTTTCCGTGTGTTACACGTGGTCTCGATTTACATACAACTGACAACTCACCTTACTTTAGGTATTAATGATTTCATCAGGTCATAACGATTTCATTATGTCAATGATTCACAGATGGTTATGATTCCCATGATTCACTTGATTTCTGATCTTTAGAATTCCATGATTTCACGATGATTATAGATTTTGATTAGGATCCTTAGTTTTCTGATCACACAATGGATTAGATTTCTTTGTATTTAATCTTTAGATTTGATTCTTTTGATTTCACTTTGAATTTATATTCTTGAATTTGAACTCGATGGACTAAGGGTTTCTTTAGAGTTGTAGAATTTAAGTATTACTCCTAAGAGTAATTTAATTAACTTGTTAGTTAATTCGGCATAGAGATTTCCTAAACATGAGTCTAGGATTATGAACAAGCATCCATATATACAACATATAATAAATAAAGCCTTAAAGTAAACAATTTAATTAAAACAGTTTATGCATGCTTCTCAGCCCCGCATTTTAAAACAAAAATGTTTAGAAAAGGGGCAATGAACTCAGCTGTGTTGCTCTGTATAGAATTACCACAAAATGCACGCTCGTTACTTGTGACCTAAGTATCTTCAGTACCTGAGTTGTTTTAAGAGAATTCGAATACGATAAGTATATACAATAGTTGTCGTATCTAGGGTTTGGTCTCGGTGTGCAACTACGTGTCCTAGATACTATTGTGTTTCTAAAAGTTCGACTAACAACTCTAACTTATTTCCCTTTAGTAAACCCTTATCCCACTAAATCATTTTAAGTCTTTATGTAAAACATTTTCAGGTTAATTTATTTTAAGTGAAACATTTATTTAGAAAGTTATTTAATTCATTTACTAGGGTTGATAATTCATTTCTTTTATTAAAAATATAATTAATTTAATAAGGGATATTTAACATGTGATGGGCTTATCTTATGCCCATTGGGCCAACCTCGGGCCCATTACAAGGTTTGGATTGTTCCCTGATTCTTTCCCGATACTTTGATTAACCATCCCTTGATAGTTTAAGTAAACTGTCTAGGTTAATTAAATGTCCTTAAAGATTTTCCTAAAGCTAAGTGTTAAGAATTAAATCAACACCCAACACCTTATATTATCATTTGGATCCCTTATGATTTCTTCAATATTTCTATACTTTCCTTTGATTACGAGATTTCATGTTTTAAATAACCCCACCCCATGTTTTCTTGAAAGGATTTCTATATTTACCTCAAAGTTAAGTTTGCATGGATACAAAGCCCTAATGCATATTCCCATGCACACACATACACATCCAGCTCCCATGCATACACATAACTCAATAACCCACAAGTGAACCACTTGATCTGACTCGATGATTCAAACACCCTGAACCGTATGACCTTGGGCCGACCCCTTGGGCTGACCAGATGAACTTTGGGCCGTGTGAGTCTTGACCGAAAATTGACTTGGGCCGACTGAGGCTGCCGAATAGGTGTAGCCAACAGTGGCCTGGCCGAATGAGTCGGGTCTCATCATGAGCATCCCAATCGAATGAGCAAGGCCCGAAGGGCGTGATTCAGGCGAAGTATTTGACTCGAATGTATGTGTCGAAGGACTCCCGACCGAATGTGCGTAGTCGACTGAAGAGAGGTAGCCGAATAGGACCCAACCGAATGAAGCCTGGCCGAAAGGGTTAGGTCGGGCGAATGGGATGATGGCAGAATAGGCATGAGTCGAATAAGGACATTTGCCATTCGGCCGAAAGAGAACTAGGGCCATTCGGCCTGTAGTCATTCGCCGGCCTGGGCTGACCCATTCGGCCTTCGCACCTTATCACCATGTCAGTCATGGTTCTGAGCTATGTGACGAGATGGTAAATCAGAACTTGTTCCTACAACATTCTATGGTGTTTTCGTGAAGATCCTAGGGTATGAGAGGGTTTAAAATCGGTTAAACGAGAGGGTTCGACATAGGGTTTTGAAAACCCTAAAATCGCAACAAAAAGCTCGATTTTACCTCGAATCAGACGGTGTAAAGCTCGGATTTCTTGTACTTTCGTGATCTACGTGTTGTGGTGGTTGTTTATACACCAAAAACACTGAAATCGGTTGAGAAATGAGAGAGATGGGGTGTGGGTTTCTAGAGAGAGAAAGTGACGGTGGTGGTGTTGAATTCTTGGTTGGTGGGGAAGGTTATGGATTGAATGCCATGATAAATGGCTTGGTTTTACCCGGGTATGTTCGGGTTCGTTCGGTTTCTTGTAGTTTCGCGTAAAAATGCTGATTTCTCGTCGTTTTCGTAACGAAACGATCCGGTTTTTAAAATGGAAGTTAAAAATTATTTTAGGTTGTGACTCCTAATAAATTAACTAAGTATCTTTTATTTATTTTAAATTTTCAAAAGTATTTAATTTACGGTTTACAATCGAATCGTCACCCGTTCGAACACGGCGATAACTATACTTTTCAATATTGTTTTCTAATTATTGGATATCATTCAGAACGTTAAACTTTCAGATATATTCGTACAGATCGTCACCTATACGAATAATCCGTCAGTTTAGCATTCACGAAATGACATCCGTTGTTGTTTTGTTCAATAAAGCCTCAAATACGATTATACACAATAGAATCCTAACACATAATCACATGATGGTTCTGTGATGCCAGATAATTATCTGACTGATGAACCACTGTTCTGAGTTTCGTTTCTGAAATGATTCTGAACTTGCATTATGATAACATAAAATGATAATGATGCTCGACATGAATATGAAATACACTGAACTACGTAAAGTTCGTACCTGATTACTGTTCACCTTACTATTCAGATCACTGTTCCGGTGGCGTTTCCGGCACTGATGTTACAGGTTGGGTGTTCGAATCCGGTCTCGGCGGGTTTTGAAATTTTCCCTTTTCTTTTACTATTTGTTTTTAATTATATAACTAATCAAACAAACTCTAAAAATTCTAAAAAAAATTCTCTAAATTATAAAATATAATTTCTAATATTCTGTAAAAATTTGGGAATTTTTCAAAATTAAATTATATTATTTTGCTATTTAAATATTAATTAAATGGCTTTAAATATATAAAAAAAAAACTAAAACATTTCTAAAATAAACCCTAAAAATATAAGTATTGTTTATAAAAAATAATTTAAAAAGTCAGAAAATTATTTTAATATTCTAAGATTAATTTTATGATATTATTACTACAAGTTTTCAAAATTTGATTAATAAACATACATATATTTATAAGATGTTAATTCTTTAAATCATTTTAACCATATAACTATTTATAAATCATTTTTATTTTTAAATTCATAAATCTAAGATATTAACAGGATATAAAAATTATAAATTTTATTTTTAGAAAAACAAATATAAACAAGTATGAAAAATATTATTCTTTTTACTTGAATACTTTTATTTAACCACAAAAGTTGTATAACAATTTCATCTCATTATCTCTAAACACAAATCATAAGGAAAAATTACATGAACACACATAAACATATACCTAGATAGATCTAAGTTATATTTTTGATATAAACTTAGGTTGATTTGAGGAGTGGTTCTTTCCAAAGCATAATCAAACATTACTTGGATAATTCTAAAGCTAATGCATGTGAGATTTTCTTATAGTCCCTTTTATATTTCTGTAATTTTTGGGAAGTTACACATGTCTTATCAAAACATGTTATTCTAGAGTCATAAACAAATACAATGATGTAATTCTATAGTTTAAGATAGAATTAGATTTGAATGTTATGTGTTGCCTATTTGTTTGTATATCTACGTGTTATTATTATCGGATTATCATATTCAATGCATTAGTACTAGTAATCTTTAATTAACATGACTTATTTCAATGTTTATATTGAAGGTGAAACTGCCAAAAACAATGAGTATTACAAGTAGCCTTTCTTTAATTACTTTTGTCATTATATTAGAAAAGGTGAAATTGCCAAAATTATATTATCAAACATTGTGGAACATAGATATATTTAGATCAATTCTTATTAAACTATTGTTGAATCTTATTTCTTATATGCATATATCAAATTGTACGAGAGTCTCACCAACTATGCAAATAGTTGATCAAAACTTTATTTTAAATGTGTAACAGGTTAGTTGCTTGGATGAAGATAAATTTAGGCTTCTTGAACCTAGTTTAATAAAAAGACAATGTTATTTCTTTTGGTTTGTTTTGGATTGTAATGTTGGATTGATGGTTGTTTGTTTGGAATATTATGTAGGTTTGAATGAATGTTATGTTGGATTTAAATTGGATTATTAACTATTGAAACTTACAATGTAGCACCATGAGTTATGAACAATCACAATCATGCCCCAATGTATTCCTCCATAGCTTGGAGTGTGACAGATTGGTATCAGAGCCATGGTTATAGGGATTTAGGTTATAAGAAATGGTGACCTAGACTATAAATAAGTTAACCCCAAATATGAGATTTCTCATATTTCATATTTCATACATTTCTACTGATGTGCTATGTCACACCCAGGGCCGGGGGCCGGATCGGAGACCCGTCGGGCGGAATAGTCCCGAGACGTGATTGTAATCGGAGTGATCAGATAGTTACACTGCACATGATGATATGAGAAATACTAAAACACATTGAATGAATAAAATTAAATTACAACTATTTTAGAATTTAATTCTATTTCAACCTGACTTGGACATCTGAAATATGGACCAGATGTCCCACAGAGATTGCTTGCACAAGTGCAAGTCTTGAATCTTGTATCCGACATGGCCGGAGATATTCCATGCAGGAGTTGTAGGTTCCACTAAGGGATCCTATCTTTCTCTCTCTAAAGGTCATCATACTTTCACCTGTTCTTCACCTGAGAACATGTAAAATCTATCAAAACTAGGTTGTCGAGTTCACACAAGTTTTGAAAATATTAGGTTTTGTAAAAGGTTTTAATGAAAATCTTTCCATTCACAACAATTTTGAAAGTGGGGTGCGAATGGTGTTGAAAACAAGGATGAACTACAAAAGTGCATTAGCCGGAACATCATTACTGATACCATCCCAAATCATCGAAGGTAGTTTATGTATAGGGCATACGTAGAGCCAAGAATCAGTTGCCAGCCCACCACCTCTTCGGTGATCCACGAGGATGTTCTTAAAAAAATCAGACATTGTCACTTATGTATCTTAACTCGACACGACATTACGGATGATTGTAAAAAAAAGGTTTTGAAAAAGAAGCGTATGCTCTATCTCCTGATATACGAGTCATGTTTTGTTTGTTTTGAAAATCACACAGTTTACACTCCTTTCTTGTAGTAAAACTTTGTTTGTTGTGTACTCGTTTGAAAATTGTTCAAGACCAGGTCTTGAACATTTGTTTGGATTGAAATCTCATGTTGTTGTTTGTGTGGTCTGTCCGTAATATCACCCATGTGATCATTACCAAACCTAAATGATATACCCTTTGTTGGTTAGTTCCCATGGAACTAATCCTAGTTGTTGTTTCACGTTTTATGCGTGTAACATACCAGCCTCAGCGTTGGAGAATGGTTAGACCTATGGTACCATCTACGTTGCCGTCTGTAACACCAGTGCCGGAAACGTCACCGGAACAGTGATCGGTACAGTAAAATGAACAGTGAGTCAAGTACATAAACCAGTTGATGTTCACATATCATTATCACTTTAAGTTATCATAGCACAGTTTCACAAATTACTCAGAAACGAAACTCAGAATCATGGTTCATCAGTCAGATAATATCTGGCAATACAGAACTATCATGTGTTTAATTGTTAGGCTTTTATTATGTATAAACGTATGTGAGGCCTTACAGAACAAAACAAAACGGATGTCGTTATATGAATGCTAAATCGACCGATTATTCGTATAGGTGACGATCTGTACGAATACAACTGAAAGTTTAACGTTCTGAATGATATCCGATAATTAGAAAACCATATTGAAAAGTATAGTTATCGCAGTGTTCGTACGGGGGACGATTCGAACAAATACGCGCGACGACTGTACTATTCGATTATTAAACAGTAAATTAAATATTTTCGAAAATTTAAAATAAACAGAAGATATTTAGTTAATTTATTAGGAATCACAACCTAAAATAATTTTATTAACTTTATTTTAAAACCGAGACGTTTCGTTACAAGAACGAGACGAAACCGACACTTTTACGCGAAACCGAGCAACCGAAACGAACCCGAACTCACCCGGGGTATAAGGGTTTATTTAGATTTTAGAATTAAGGTATTACTCATAAGAGTAATTTAATTAACTTGCTTAATTAACTTGATAGTTAATTTAGTCTAAGATTTACCTAGACAGGAGTCTAGGTATATTAACAAACATATATAAAGTATATAATAAGTAAAAGCATTTCAGTAAACAATTTAATGAAAACAGTTTACGCATGCTTCTCAGCCCCGCGTTTTAAAACAAAAATGTTTAGAAAAGGGGCAATAAAGTCACCTGTGTTGCTGTGCAAATGAACCACAAAAGATATGCGTGCTCTTTGGTTGTTGCCTATGTATCTTTAGCACCTGAGTTATTTTGAGAAGATTCGAATACAATAAGTATTTATAATAGACGCGTCTAGGGTTTTGGTCTCGCTGTGCAACTAAGTGTCCTATGAAACTAATGTGTTTCTAAGATTCTATCTAATTAATCTAACATATTACCCAAGTAATAATCCTAATCCCACCAATGATCATTATTCATTTCTAAACCCTAGATGAGTAGGATTTATATTAATTACAAATCTTTAGTTAAAATAGTTTTAAGTTAATTCATTTTATATCAAAAGTTTAGAAAACATCATTTATTTAATAAAGCGTAAAATTTAAAAGTGATGGGCCTAGGTTAAGCCCATTGGGCCAACCTCGGCCCCTTATGATACTTTGATTTCCACATGATTTTTGCTCAAT
Organism: Mikania micrantha; assembly: GCA_009363875.1. Taxonomy (NCBI): domain Eukaryota; kingdom Viridiplantae; phylum Streptophyta; class Magnoliopsida; order Asterales; family Asteraceae; genus Mikania; species Mikania micrantha. The sequence continues at coordinate 56,341,561 of CM018682.1, read as the reverse complement.
GTTTTTGAATAACTTATACTAGATAATTCAAATGAATCACCCAGATTAGTTCATGTTTGTAATGAAATTTCTAAGGATTTCATGTTAATAATTAAAATCAACACTCGAACCTTAGATTATCGTTTTGATCCATATGACTATACAATGAATTCCCGATGTATTAGACTTAAGTAATGAATGTTAACAATCCATATTTAGCTGGTTGCATGTTTATGAAACCCTAATGTGATTCCCATGCACTCACACACACAAGAAATAGTTTCCCCTGCATGCAACGTACACACTTTCGGTTACGGTTTATGCATGCGATCTCATCATCCAACCCCATGCGTAATCACCCAATACGAATCGATTTAGGTTAATTAACCATGGGTCGTGCTAACTTGGGCCGAACTACTCGGCTGACCGAATGAGCATTTGGGCCGAAAGAGTTGCTGCCGATTGAAGACTTGGCCCGAATCATTGGCCCGATCGAATGGCAACTGGGTTGCCCGAATGGTGCTGCTTCGGTGATGTGATGTGCGAAGGAGTCTTGGCCGAATGTGGCTTCACCCGTTCGAATAGCCTGGTGACCGAATGAAGATGGTACCGAACGAATGGGAAGGTCACCGAAGCAGTGGGCCGAATGAATAGGCCATGGCCGAATGAGAGGCTGTCGAATGAGTTTAGGCCGAAGAAGTGGGGTCTTGGCCATTCGGCCGAAAGGACAGTTGGTGTTGTGGGGTGTCATTCGGCGAATGAGGGTTCATCCTCATTTGGTTAGCTGGTTTTTGAGGCCATTCGGCCGCTCAAGGAAGCTAGATGCAGCTAGGGTTTTCAAAGGAAATCGACTACAGGTCGAACCAAAGCTTGTTCCTAACATGCTAGGAACAAGTTTTGGTTCGACCTGTAGTCGATTTGCTCAAAAACCAGCTCATCGAATGAGGATGAACCCTCATTCGCCGAATGACACCCCACAGCACCAACTGTCCTTTCCGCCGAATGGCCAAGACCCCACTTCTTCGGCCTAAACTCATTCGACAGCCTTTCATTCGGCCATGGCCTATTCATTCGGCCCACTGCTTCGGTGACCTTCCCATTCGTTCGGTACCATCTTCATTCGGTCACCAGGCTATTCGAACGGGTGAAGCCACATTCGGCCAAGACTCCTTCGCCCATCACATCACCGAAGCAGCACCATTCGGCCAAGACTCCTTCATTAAATTGTTTACTTAAATGCTTTTAGTTATTATATACTTTATATATGTTTGTTAATATACCTAGACTCCTGTCTAGGTAAATCTCAGACTAAATTAACTATCAAGTTAATTAAGCAAGTTAATTAAATTACTCTTATGAGTAATACCTTAATTCTAAACTCTAAATAAACCCTTAGTCCATCGAGTTCAAATATCAGAATCTAAATTCAAAGTGAAATCAGAAGAACCAAAGCTAAAGATCAAATGCAATGGAATCTAATCCAGTGTGTGATCAGTAAACTCAGGATCCTACTCAGAAATCTATAATCATTGTGAAATCATAGAATTATACAGATATCAAATCAAGGGACTCAAGTGAATCATGGGAATCATAACCGTGTGTGAATCATTGAAATAATGAAATCATTAAGAGTTAATGAAATCATTAATACTTGAGTTAAGGTGGATGTCAGTTGTATAGAAATCAATAGCACGTGTAACAAACATAAAGTCCCGTCACAGTAGTAGACTCTTGTAGTCAAGCTACATGGGCAATAACGTGAATGATCAAATGAAATCAATGTCAAAGAAATCAAGAGAATCAAGGACGATCAAGAATCAAAGGATATCCGTAAAGTCGCTGCATGTACAGTAGACCATTGGGTCAAGCTGTATGGGCATCATTAAAATCCCTTCACGCTCAAGTAGGCTCCTAGTGAGTACTGCCTGATAGGGGTCACGTGTGCGAGGGTACAACTTGGACAACCACCAACAACTAAGTCTAATTGATTGAGTCAAATAAGGCCCAGTCATCATGTCTTAGTTGTATGTAAATGTTATTTATTTAAACATTTAACATTTTATTTCTATAATTGCTTTTGGGAAATCATGAAGACATGGTGAACCCAGGAAATCAGTTTTATTTCAAATTATGGAAATAAAGTCTTTTAACATAGAAGTGAGTAGTAGGTAAGACGCTTAATTATCATTAAGATCGATGTCCTATGCGGCTTAGTATGTGGTGGGACGGCATCTGGGCGGGTCGTAGGCTCGACTCAGGGGTATGCCCTATATATAAGCATACCGAGCTGGATGATACAGGTGATGTTAATGAGATTAAGGTTGTTACCTAGAGGGAAAAATATACATTTTTGGGTTGATATCATAAACAGTTAAACAGAGTGTTTTAAATCTCAGATGATCATAGAAGAGAATGGTAGGTAAAATGCTTAATTATCATTAACAACAATGTCCTATGTGACTTAGTATGTGGTGGGACGGCGTCTGGGCGGGTCGTAGGCTCGACTCAGGGGTATGCCCTATATATAAGCATACCGAGTTGGATGATACATGTGTTGATAATAAGGTTAAGGTTTTTTACCTAATAGGTTTACAAAACTATTTTCAAATACCAAAATCATATGAAGTCACCAACCATTGTGTTGACTTTGTTTTATTTTCATGCTTTCTCAGATGACGTACAGGATTAAGCTAGGGATTTGGATTGCATGTGTCACACCCCGAGCCGGCGGGAAAGGATCGGGTTTTCCCGTCGGGCGGAAGGTTCCCGGGGCGCGATATCTTTGAGTGATAATCGAATTGATCAGATTGTTTGCATAACACATGATATATAATTGAGAAATGTAAACATGACGATGATATAGAATTACAAAGTTAAATTACATTGTACATCATAATTTAAATAAGTAAATCTAATCAAAAAGAATCATTGTATTTATATCTTGAACTGTACAAGATATACAAATGTGATTCACTGTTTTGTCATTCCAGAGGTATGCAATCAAAAGGAAGCTAGGTCTTCTAAAAGTCCACTAGCTTATCACTTGCACATATGTATCTACACCTGTTCGTCCCCTGAAAAACATGCAATTTAAAAAAAGTCAACACTAGGTTGGTGAGTTCATAAGTTTAGTAATTGAAATCATTGAATTGATCATACACACATCCACAATGTCATACTTGTTACTTGTAATACTTGATTCACCTGTTCCGCCCAATGGCCTCTCCTTAGTTATATGTACAAGTAGTGTATCACCTGATTAAGTACGCTTATATATAGGGAATCACGAAAGGGTCAGGCCCAGACGCTATCCCACTACATACTCAATCAAGTTCCACACCACTTGCGATACAACTAAAGATATCCATTTCCCGTCCGTTCAACGTGTCTGATATGCATTCGTTTGTTGTAACAATTATAGAATAATATCGCGTGAGGGGTTTAGTTATCAAACCGAAGTATTGATAAACCCTCCATATATTAAGGGGTTTAGATTAATGTAATCTGTTCCTTGTATTATTATGTACTGGGGGGGGGTTAACTGTTGTTACACTTTTAAATATTAAGAGTGTTAGTTAACCGCATGTAACTTGTTCTTGAACCATAGTGCATAGAGCCTAAAAGGAATCCATTGAAATCCTCACGTAATCAGATTTCAATGCATCCGATTTACCTCTACCACTTTGCATGTCTAGTGTCCTCAACAAAATCTATTACTAGTAGTGTAACATGAGAGCAGGTCACTTTCTCAACCTACTAGTCAATAGGATTTCCGCTGGATTATTTACTTATCACTGCAGATTAATATCACCATGTGTCACTTACCAAAACTTGACTTGAGGTAGCCCTGTCACCGGTCATACGTTACCGGCCAATGAATCAATACGATCAACATACTAGCCCTACAAGCTAGAGGTTTGTCAAACCTATGTTACCACTATGCTATCGTCGGTTTAGTCACATCAAACTAACTGGTCAGCAAATTAAAGGGACTTACATGATCAACTTGTACAATTTGGCACATGATTGAAGTGATATAATGCAACAGGTCAATAGTAACTAATTGTAATTGTATTCACTTGTATTGTTGTTCTCATTTCAATATGTTCTCCATGATAGTAACATAGTTAAATAAGAACTTGTCTTATTACATTATGTTAGTTAATGGAGTGAATGATGTTGTTATCATGAAATTACATTATCATGATTATCATTCCTTGTTCCTTGTTCTATTGTAATAGGTATTGAGTTGTAAAGCTAAGTGTTATAAGAACTAGTCTTATTACACTTACTTAACTCTTGTATTGAATGATGTAATAAAGATGTGTTATCTTTATATCATTCTTATGTCTTGTTCTTGTCATCATGATCCTTGTAATTGTTTCTATGTGAATTCTTGTAAGAATAACTAAGTGTTGTAAGAAATAATCATACAACTATGTTATTCTATTGTATTGATGACTTATGATATTATAATTTCATAATCATCTTATTCGGCCCTGTTTACTTGTAGGGATCTGTGTGTGGGTGTATGTGTTAGCCATAACTTTGGCTAACACTCGTAAGTCTCGGTCATTATTCAGCCCTGTTTACTTGTTATGGATTTTGATATCACTTAACACAATTAAGCTAAGATTAGTATACTTTCTCATTGATTTTATGCTCAACTTGGTTCAATGTCATAATATTAAAGGTTCTAAGCTTAAAAATTTAGGTTTTAGACTTTTACATGGTTTGCTTAACCAAGTTATTGCTACCTTTGTAGTATTAGTTTTAAAACTTCCCCTTATATCTTATCCCTTAATCTTAGTAACAAATGTTAATTTCTTTTGTGATGTGGGCCCAGACAGTCAATTGGGCCGAATACCTTAAGAGGGCTTAGACCAAGAATTGTGGGCCATAAGTATGTGCGTGGGCCAAATATATGAGTTAAGTGTATGAACTTGGGCCAAACTAAAGGAGTAGGGCCGCATGGGCCATGTGGGCCGCTCAGCTGGCCATGGGTCGAAATAGTGGGCTGTTGGGCCTGCTAGATGTTATTGGACCATGATATTGGGCTGTGTGATAATGTTGGGCTTGGACCACGTCATGGGCCATAAGTTTCCTGGGCCAAAACAGCTCCTGGGCCACCTTGGGCCTGCTTATGGTTGTTGGATCAGATGGAGTTGAGTCGCAAGGTTAGGGCGAGTGGGACTAGGGTTCCTGTCGACTGAGCCAACCGAGAGGTAGTCTGTGACTAGCCTGGTTCGGCTGGGAGATGATGATGGTGGTCGACTGAGTTGATGGCCGAATGAGTAGTGCCTGAAGCAAGGTGGTTGGCGAATGAGATGGTGTCCGGCGAATGTGGTGATGGTCGAATGTGGGTGTTCCATGGTTAGGCCAAAGGAAGTGCTTAGCGAATGAAGGGGTCGAATGTGTGGCAGCCGGCGAATGAGTTGGTGACTCCACGAATGAGGTTGCAACGAATGAAAGGGGAGTATGAGTGTCGAATGAAGGGGGCGTATGAGACCAGCCGAAGGTGGCTCTTTCGGCCAAACCCTAGCGGTTGTGAGCCATTCGGCTCTGCCATTCGTTTGGTTGTTGTCCGCCGCACCAACAGCACCCAACTCCATGTCATGTCGGGCCTCAAGATGTTCTCGGGTGTGGAGGCTTGGTTTCGAGGGTGTGGGATTCAAGGGAGAGGGTGGTCGTCGGCTAGAGTTAGAGACCGAACCAGGGTTTTCAAAACCCTAGGATCCGAAGTCAGCAACCTTGTTTACCTCGTTTTTGATGGTTTCCTCTCCCGATCTGCTGTACTTTCGTGTTAAGGGTGATAGTAGCTTCGATTTGGTACCAAGAACTCTCAAAATGGTTGAGATTTGAGAGAGAAATGTTAGAGAGAAGCTTGAAGATGGTGGTAGGAGGTGGAATCCGGGATTAGGGTTTTTGGGAGGAAGAAGAGGTGGAAAGTGAGGAGAAATGGACTCACTCAAGGTATTTATACCACGAGTGGGTTCGGGTTCCTTTTTGTTGCTCGGTTCGCGTTTTCGTTACGTTTCCGGAAATTTACGCGTAATTTAAATGAAATAAATAAAAGAATGTTATTTAAATTATTTTGATGAGTTTCAAAATTGTAAAACATTAAAATGTTTTATTTTCTTTATTTATTGTCGTTCGTGACGTTTTTCGTTTTCGTTTCGTCAGATCGCGTCACCTTCGCACGTAATTCGTTCGAATCGTCACCTGAACTAATACGACGATGGTTTTGCTTTCTGACTTTTTTTTCTACTTTTCAGTCATCATTTCAGAACTCTAAACTCACAGATATGTTTGTGTGAATCGTCACCCACGCAAACACGCTGTCAGTTTGTTATTCTGAAATAACACTGTATTTGTATTTTAATTGTGTTTCCTCACTGTCGGACTCTACTAAACATCCTGTTTTCACATTGCTCTTGTACTGACTTGTCGGCCATCTGATTCCTGTCATCTGTGGACATCAGATCGCAACCGATATGTTTTCGTTGTTTACTCGTAAACTGTTGTTTCCCGTGATTCGTCGTGTTAACTATATTTAAGTTTTCACTTAAATACACACAACTATTGTTTCCAATGTGTGTTGTACTTACTGTATTTAAGTTTACACGAAAATACGTACAACTGTGTATTGTATTTTGAATTCTGTTAATACAATAACTGTTCATGTACATGTATTTACACACAGTATAAAGTGAAAGTACACATACCGTACGGACTCGCCGGACGATCTGGCACTTGATGTTACAGTCTCCCCTTGTTAAATAAATTTCGTCCCAAAATTTAAGCATTAAAGTCGGGCTCTAATTCTCAAACAGATGGGGATACTTTGCTTGCATGTTGTCCTTGCGTTCCCAGGTAAATTCTGGTCCACGCTTGGAGTTCCATCGAACCTTTACAATAGGGATACGGCTTCGTTTCAGTCTCTTGACTTCACGTTCCATAATCTCTACAGTTTCTTCAATGAAGTGTAATTGTTCATCAATTTGTATCTCTTCCAACGGTATGATCAATGTTTCGTCTGCTAAGCACCTCTTGAGATTTGATATATGAAACACATCGTGTACTCCGCTGAGTTCATCCGGGAGTCTGAGTCTGTATGCCACAGGACCTATGCGTTGAGTAATCTCAAAAGGTCTGACATACCTAGGTGCTAGCTTGCCCTTAGCCCCAAAACGAACTACACCTTTCCACGGGGACACTTTCAACATAACTCGGTCACCCATATCGAATTCCTAAGGCTTGCGCCGTTTGTCTGCGTAACTCTTTTGGCGGCTACGTGTTGCTTGTAATCGTTGTTGTATCTGGGCTATCTTATCAGTAGTTTCCTGAATAAGTTCAGGCCCACTGATTCTGTTGTCTCCCACTTCGGTCCAACAAATTGGAGACCGACATTTTCTACCATAGAGTGCTTCAAGAGGAGCACATCCGATGCTGCTGTGGTAGCTATTGTTGTAGGAGAACTCTATGAGACGTAAGTGTGTGTCCCAACTTCCACCGAAGTCTAGGATACATGTTCTCAACATATCCTCTAGGGTTTGAATGGTGCGTTCGCTTTGTCCATCCGTTTGTGGATGATAAGCCGTGCTCAAGTTATAACTTGTCCCTAAGGACTGTTGCAGTGATTGCCAGAACCGCGAAGTAAATCGACTGTCCCGGTCTGAAATAATAGACAATGGCACTCCGTGCCTTACTACTATTTCATCAATGTATAGTTTTCCTAGTTTCTCCATCTTGTACGTTTCTCTGATCGGCAAGAAATGAGCGGACTTGGTCAATCGATCAATGATGACCCAAATAGAATCATATCCACTGGAGGTGCGGGGTAGCTTGGTAATGATATCCATAGCTATTTGTTCCCACTTCCATTGTGGAATCTCTGGTTGTTCCAACAAACCCGAAGGCTTCTGGTGTTCTGCGTTGACTTTGGCACATGTGATACATTTGCCAACATTAGTGGCAATGTCTTTCTTCATACCCGGCCACCAATAAAATGACCTAAGATCTTGGTACATCTTATCGGCACCAGGATGAACTGAGTAACGTGACTTGTGTGCCTCGTCAAGAATGAGTGTTCGAAGTTCATCTACTGCTGGAATCCAAACACGATCCAGGTAATAGATAACTCCGTCTTGTTTTGTCTTGAAATGTTTCTCGGCTCCGCAATCGAGCTCGCGTTTCAGATTGTCTCTGGCCACTGATTCTTGTTATGCTTGTAGAATATGTTCTCTCAAACTTGTTTGCACAGTCATTCCCATTGCGCGAATGCTAAGGGTTTGACTCTTTCCTTCCGGCTCAAAGCATCTGCAACAACATTTGCTTTGCCCGGATGGTATTTGATCACACAATCGTAATCATTCAGGAGCTCAACCCAACGTCTTTGTCTCATGTTAAGCTCTTTCTGATCAAATATGTGCTGTAAACTCTTGTGATCTGTGAAGATAGTGCACTTGGTACCATAAAGGTAGTGTCTCCAAATCTTTAATGCAAATACAATAGCTCCCAGTTCGAGATCGTGTGTTGTGTAATTCTTCTCATGTATCTTCAACTGTCGTGAGGCATAACAATGACTTTGTCTCGTTGCATCAAAACACATCCGAGTCCCTGATGGGAAGCATCACAGTAAACTACAAAGTCATCATTGCCTTCTGGGAGTGTTAAAATTGGAGCATTGCACAATCTTTGTTTCAATGTCTGGAATGCCTCTTCTTGTTTCTGAGTCCACACAAAAGGTTCAGACTTCTGTGTGAGCTTGGTGAGGGGCAAGGCTATCTTAGAAAAGTTCGAAATGAACCTCCTATAATAACCTGCCAATCCCAAGAATGATCTGATCTCGGTTGGTGTTGTAGGCACATCCCAGTTCTTGATTGCTTCAATCTTGGCAGGATCCACATGAATACCATCACTGTTAATCACGTGACCCAAGAACTGAACTTCTCTTAACCAAAATTCACACTTGGAGAACTTGGCATAGAGTCGTTCCTCCTTTAAGAGTTCCAAGACCGTCTTGAGGTGTTGTTCATGTTCCTTCTCGTTCTTTGAATAAATCAGTTTATCATCAATGAAAACGATAACAAACTGATCTAAGTACGGCTTACACACCCGGTTCATTAAATCCATGAACACTGCCGGTGCGTTCGTCAGTCCGAATGGCATCACCATGAACTCGTAGTGACCATAGCGGGTACGAAAGGCCGTCTTTGGTATGTCTTCTTCTTGTATCCGGAGCTGATGATAACCTGAACACAGGTCTATCTTGGAAAATAATTTTGCTCCTTGTAACTGATCAAACAAATCATCAATCCTCGGTAACGGGTAGTGATTCTTGATGGTGTGTTTGTTGAGCTCTCTGTAATCAATGCACATTCTGAACGATCCATCCTTCTTCTTTACAAACAGAACTGGAGCTCCCCACGGGGAAAAGCTCGGTCGGATGAATCCCTTGTCAAGTAGCTCTTGTAATTGATTGGACAACTCCTGCATTTCTGATGGTGCAAGTATGTAAGGAGACTTAGCCATAGGAGTCGCTCCCGGAATCAAATTGATTATGAACTGCACCGATCTCTCAGGTGACAGCCCCGGTAAATCATCCGGAAACACGTCCGCATAATCCTTCACCACTGGTACGTCTTGAATCTTGATTGCTTTCTTTTCTTTCTCGACCACATGAGCTAGGAATGCGACACATTGTTTTCTAAGGTACTTGCGAGCCTTCATGCACGATATTATCTTGACACTGCGTTTCGCTTGGTCTCCACAAATCTCCAAAATTTGATCATTCTCCACTGGAATACGTAATAGTTTTTCGGAACATATGAACTCAACTTTGTTAAGAGATAGCCAATCCATTCCGATGATGATATCGAAACTGTCCAATTCCATTGGTATCAAGTCGATGGAAAATGTATGATCACCAAGTGTTAGTGGGCAATTCCTAAGTACTGTGTCAACTGTAATCTGTTTGCCGTTAGCTATCTCAATAGTATAAGGGGAGTCTAAAGCTTCCTCAACATGTTAAAGATAGCTAGCAAAATCGGATGAGATAAAACTCTTATCCGCACCAGTGTCAAATAATATGGATGCATAGAAATCAGATAAGAGAAATGTACCCGTGATCACGTTCGGGTCTTGCCTAGCAGCAGCTGCTCCGATGTGAAAGGCTCTACCTCTGGGTTCTTGAGCCCTTTGCTGATTCTTCTTGGGACAGTCCCGCGAAAAGTGTCCAGGTTCGCCACAGTTGTAGCAGGACCTGTGATCGGTATCAGTAGCAGCAGCAGTAGTGGCTGCGTTGTTGTTTCTGTTTGGAGCTCCCGTGCTCCTGCAGCGATTTGCCCAATGGCCAAACTTTCCACAGTTTGTACACTGTATGCACTGAGTGTTTGGCGCGTGATGATACTGACAAGTGTTGCACAAAGGTGCAGTGCCAGTGTAGGGCTTTCTGACTTGCAGTGGTGATGGTTGGTTAAGCATTGGGGCTTGAGTGGTAGTAGCAAAGTTTTTAGCCACCTTTTGCTTCTTCGCCGGCCTTTTATCCGGCTTCCTTGAGGTTCCAGTTTTGGTTGAGTCAGCCTCTTTCTTGAATGCCCCAGAGGCAACCATCATGTCTGTCAAAGATGCTGACAGAGTAACAGCTAACTCCATAGTAGTAGGGTGAGCAGAAATCACATGCCCTCGGATACTGGGCGGTAATCCACCAATGTACCGCTCTATCCTCTTTTCTAATGTTGGCCTATATCCGGTGCCAATGCTGCCAGTTCATGAAATCTTGTGGTGTAGGCCAGATGCCCAACACCAATCATAACCAGGTTGAGTAATTCGGTCTAAACCTTTTTGACTTCATTTCTTGGGCAAAACTCTGCCCGCAGTAATGCCTTGAAATCATTCCATGGCATTGACAGGGCCTCATCCCTGCCTCTGGTAGTAACCTGAGCGTTCCACCAAGTTAACGCCCGCTTGTGAAACGACCCCGCAGCATACTTTACCCTATACTGTTCTGGGTAGTTGCTGATCTCCAGTGTTGTTTCCATCTTTTCGATCCATTGGATCAATCCGACGGCTCCTTCACTGCCACTAAAACTCGGTGGCTTGCATCCTACAAAGTTTTTGTAGGAATAGTCTTGGTGGTTTCGAGTGTTGCCACTGCCTTCTCCAAATGAATTGACAATGTTGTTGCTGTTATTGGTGTTGATTCGGTTCATCATGTCTGGGATTACCTCCCTCAGCTGACTGGTCAACAGAGTGGCCAGTGCAATGGTAGCGGGATCCAGCTGATAAGCCGGTGGTGGTGCAGGAGGAGGTGGAGGTGGAGGAGAGTCAGGTGGTGTCGGTGTCGAAGAGTGCGGAGCTGAACCTTGAGTCAACGGTAATAGAGGTAGTTGTCTTCGCGGCGGCATTCTGATCATAACCGAAAAGAAATCCTATGTCATGATATTTCTACATGAGGTCCCTAGGTTATAGTCTAGGCCAAACCGTTTAAATAATATGACCTATATTTCTCTATAACCATGGCTCTGATACCAATCTGTCACACCCCGAGCCGGCGGGAACGGATCGGGTTTTCCCGTCGGGCGGAAGGTTCCCGGGGCGCGATATCTTTGAGTGATAATCGAATTGATCAGATTGTTTGCATAGCACATGATATATAATTGAGAAATGTAAACATGACGATGATATAGAATTACAAAGTTAAATTACATTGTACATCATAATTTAACTAAGTAAATCTAATCAAAAAGAATCAATGTATTTATATCTTGAACTGTACAAGATATACAAAAGTGATTCACGGTTTTGTCATTCCAGAGGTATGCAATCAAAAGTAAGCCAGGTCTTCTAAAAGTCCACTAGCTTAGCACTTGCACATATGTATCTACACCTGTTCGTCCCCTGAAAAACATGCAATTTAAAAAAAGTCAACACTAGGTTGGTGAGTTCATAAGTTTAGTAATTGAAATCATTGAATTGATCATACACACAACCACAATGTCATACTTGTTACTTGTAATACTTAATTCACCTGTTCCACCCAATGGCCTCTCCTTAGTTATATGTACAAGTAGTGTATCACCTGATTAAGTATGTTTATATATAGGGAATCACAAAAGGGTCAAGCCCAGACGCTATTCCACCACATACTCAATCAAGTTCCACACCACTTGCGATACAACTAAAGATATCGATTTCCCGTCCGTTCAACGTGTCTGATATGCATTCGTCTGTTGTAACAATTATAGAATAATATCGCGTGAGGGGTTTAGTTATCAAACCGAAGTATTGATAAACCATCCATATATTAAGGGGTTTAGATTAATGTAATCTGTTCCTTGTATTATTCTATACTTGGGAGGGGGGGGTTAACTGTTGTTAGACTTTTAAATATTAAGAGTGTTAGTTAACCGCTTGTAACTTGTTCTTGAACCATAGTGCATAGAGCCTAAAAGGAATCCATTGAAATCCTCACGTAATCAGATTTCAATGCATCCGATTTACCTCTACCACTTTGCATGTCTAGTGTCCTCAACGAAATCTATTACTAGTAGTGTAACATGAGAGCAGATCACTTTCTCAACCTACTAGTCAATAGGATTTCCGCTGGATTAATTACTTATCACTGCAGATTAATATCACCATGTGTCGCTTACCAGAACCTGACTTGAGGTAGCCCTGTCACCGGTCATACGTTACCGGCCAATGAATCAATACGATCAACATACTAGCCCTACAAGCTAGAGGTTTGTCAAACCTATGGTACCACTATGCTATCGTCGGCTTAGTCACATCAAACTAACTGGTCAGCAAATTAAAGGGACTTACATGATCAACTTGTACAATTTGGCACATGATTGAAGTGATATAATGCAACAGGTCAATAGTAACTAATAGTAATTGTATTCACTTGTATTGTTGTTCTCATTGCCATATGTTCTCCATGATATTAACATAGTTAAATAAGAACTTGTCTTATTACATTATGTTAGTTAATGGAGTGAATGATGTTGTTATCATGAAATTACATTATCATGATTATCATTCCTTGTTCCTTGTTCTCTTGTAATAGGTATTGAGTTGTAAAGCTAAGTGTTATAAGAACTAGTCTTATTACACTTACTTAACTCTTGTATTGAATGATGTAATAAAGATGTGTTATCTTTATATCATTCTTATGTCTTGTTCTTGTCATCATGATCCTTGTAATTGTTTCTATGTTAATTCTTGTAAGAATAACTAAGTGTTGTAAGAAATAATCATACAACTATGTTATTCTATTGTATTGATGAGTTATGATATTATAATATCATAATCATCTTATTTTCCCGGTCATCATCCAATCACACAAGCAAGCATACATTGATATATGATAATAAACAATTTAATATCAATTAATCAAAGTATTAGCAATATGTATACAAAACTTTTAAGTATTTAAAAGTAAAGCATGTTTCTCAGCCCCGAGAGTTTAAAATCAGTAAAGATTAAAGTAAAAGGGGCATATGAACTCACCTTGTTGTGATTGGGGTTGACTTAGTCTAAAACAAGAATGCACGCGCTCTTTGTTGTCCTTGTTGTTGTATTCACGATCCTGTATTGATTTCACGTTGTTTGTAAGTTGTGATTACAGGTTTGTAGGGATCTGTGTGAGGGTGTATGTGTTAGCCATAACTTTGGCTAACACTTGTAAGTCTCGGTCATTATTCGGCCCTGTTTACTTGTTATGGATTTTGATATCACTTAACCCAATTAAGCTAAGATTAGTATACTTTCTCATTGATTTTATGCTCAACTTGGTTCAATGTCATAATATTAAAGGTTCTAAGCTTAAAAATTTAGGTTTTAGACTTTTACATGGTTTGCTTAACCAAGTTATTGCTACCTTTGTAGTATTAGTTTTAAAACTTCCCTTTATATCTTATCCCTTAATCTTAGTAACAAATGTTAATTTCTTTTGTGATGTGGGCCCAAACAATCAATTGGGCCGATTACCTTAAGTGGGCTTAGACTAAGAATCGTGGGCCATAAGTATGTGCGTGGGCCAAATATATGAGTTAAGTGTATGAACTTGGGCCAAACTAAAGGAGTTGGGCCGCATGGGCCATGTGGGCCGCTCAGCTGGCCATGGGTCGAAATAGTGGGCTGTTGGGCCTGCTAGATGTTATTGGACCATGATATTGGGCTGTGTGATAATGTTGGGCTTGGACCACGTCATGGGCCATAAGTTTCCTGGGCCAAAACAGCTCCTGGGCCACCTTGGGCCTGCTTATGGTTGTTGGATCAGATGGAGTTGAGTCGCAAGGTTAGGGCGAGTGGGACTAGGGTTCCTGTCGACTGAGCCAACCGAGAGGTAGTCTGTGACTAGCCTGGTTCGGCTGGGAGAAGATGATGGTGGTCGACTGAGTTGATGGCCGAATGAGTGGTGCCCGAAGCAAGGTGGTTGGCGAATGAGATGGTGTCCGGCGAATGTGGTGATGGTCGAATGTGGGTGTCCCATGGTTACGCCGAAGGAAGTGCTTAGCGAATGAAGGGGTCGAATGTGTGGCAGTCAGCGAATGAGTTGGTGACTCCACGAATGAGGTTGCAACGAATGAAAGGGGAGTATGAGTGTCGAATGAAGGGGGTGCATGAGACCAGCCGAAGGTGGCTCTTTCGGCCAAACCCTAGCGGTTGTGAGCCATTCGGCTCTGCCATTCGTTTGGTTGTTGTTCGCCGCACCAACAGCACCCAACTCCATGTCAGGTCGGGCCTCAAGATGTTCTCGGGTGTGGAGGCTTGGTTTCGAGGGTGTGGGATTCAAGGGAGAGGGTGGTCGTCGGCTAGAGTTAGAGACCGAACCAGGGTTTTCAAAACCCTAGGATCCGAAGTTAGCAACCTTGTTTACCTCGTTTTTGACGGTTTTCTCTCCCAATCTGATGTACTTTTGTGTTAAGGGTGATAGTAGCTTCGATTTGGTACCAAGAACTCTCAAAATGGTTGAGATTTGAGAGAGAAATGTTAGAGAGAAGGTTGAAGATGGTGGTGGGAGTTGGAATCCGGGATTAGGGTTTTTGGGAGGAAGAAGAGGTGGAAAGTGAGGAGAAATGGACTCACTCAAGGTATTTATACCACGAGTGGGTTCGGGTTCGTTTTTGTGGCTCGGTTCGCGTTTTCGTTACGTTTCCAGAAATTTACGCGTAATTTAAATGAAATAAATAAAAGAATGTTATTTAAATTATTTAGATGAGTTTCAAAATTGTAAAACATTAAAATGTTTTATTTTCTTTATTTATTGTCGTTCGTGACGTTTTTCGTTTTCGTTTCGTCAGATCGCGTCACCTTCGCGCGTAATTCGTTCGAATCGTCACCCGAACTAATACGACGATGGTTTTGCTTTCTGACATTTGTTTTCTACTTCTCAATCATCATTTCAGAACTCTAAACTCACAGATATGTTTGTGTGAATCGTCACCCACGCAAACACACTGTCAGTTTGTTATTCTGAAATAACACTGTATTTGTGTTTGAATTGTGTTTCCTCACTGTCGGACTCAACTAAACATCCTGTTTTCACATTGCTCTTGTACTGACTTGTCGGCCATCTGATTCCTGTCATCTGTGGACATCAGATCGCAACCGATATGTTTTCGTTGTTTACTCGTAAACTGAAGTTTCCCGTGATTCGTCGTGTTAACTGTATTTAAGTTTTCACTTAAATACACACAACTATTGTTTCAAATGTGTGTTGTACTTAATGTATTTAAGTTTACACGAAAATACGTACAACTGTGTATTGTATTTTGAATTCTGTTAATACAATAACTGTTCATGTACATGTATTTACACATAGTATAAAGTGAAAGTACACATACCGTACGGACTCGCCGGACGATCTGGCACTTGATGTTACAGCATGCTAGGATGCTCAGTTAGAGGACCTAGTAGTTTTGGAAAGCACATCTTTTGTTGATCATTGTGAATCATTTTGAGATCTTGTACTAATACAAGATAGTGAATTTATGATTCATTTTGAAACGTTTACTTGGTTAAATTATCAGACCTTGATATTGTAATTTAACTTTGTAGATTTTAGTTAAATGTTTCTTGTGCTTTAGATATTCTTAACATTGAAGCTATGTAAACAATCTGATCATCACGATTATCATCCACGATATCGCACCTCGGGAACCTTCCGCCCGACGGGGAATCCGATCCAACCCCGCCGGCTCGGGGTGTGACACCGTCGGTTGACCCACATCAACTAATTGTAAATGACTCTAAAGGGACTTACTTGAGAATTTCTCATCGAATTCTTGATGTGATTGTTGTGTGGACACATGCTTTATTGAATTACCCTAGACAGATACCAAACAAATATGTTTTTTGTTTGATGGGGGGTTACCATGAAAATGATATTTTTCGATGGTGCACTACACAATTCCCCGAATCGTGTCCATTCACCTCTTGGTTAGGCACAAAGCCTCGAACTGTTGTGATCAACAGACATCTCCCTGCTGATTTGTGTTTGGAACCCATGAAACTTGTTTGTAGTTGTTGTTTATTATAAAGTTGAATGGAGCGATGAACGCTGAGTAAAAATGATTGAAAATACACTTTTTTGTATAACATTCGAATAAGTCATTGAGACTTGATCCTTTTATTTAAATTATTTGAAGATAACTCTTATTCGTTGATCATTCGAATAAGAGGGTTCATGTTTTCAGCCCCAAATGATTTGGAAGGCAGTAAGATAAAGAAAAGAAGGGGTCTATGAACTCACCTGGGATTATGGTTCGTCAATGCTGTCGCACCCCGGGAAATCCCATCCCTCTCGGGGGTGCGAGCAAGACCAGTCTGTCAGGATCGCAGTCTCTGGTCACACAATTGCGAGACCTACATGTCTGGTTGCATGCGTACATCCAATTACTTGGATAGAACAGTTTTGTAAAATCAGAGTTGTGGAAGTTTTAATAATATCAAAACATATATAGTTCATCAGTTGCAGAAGCGTTAATTAAATTGTTTTCAAAATAACATAAGTTTAAAGTTTGCGGAAGCGATTAAAGATGTTTAACAACACATGACATAATAAAATGATAATGTTAAATGTTCTCAATATCCTAAGACACTTAAGTAGATGCATGCGACTCCAGCCTAGCATCCTAATCCTTGTGCGTGTGCCTTAGTTACCTGAGAAAACATGCGAGAGAAAGGGGTCAACACAATGGTTGGTGAGAGCACAAGTTTTCCATAAGCAGTAAATATCCAATGTTCAAAGTAAGGGTTGTGATTTACATATCATTACAATGCAATATCGATTGATAGCTAGTCAATACAGTTATTTTATATGCGGGTTCGTACCCACGCTGACAGTTGTGCCTCCCGCCATGTCCATCACAAGACAATGGCAAAGTGTTGGTCAATATTGCACCGATTCTGACCTCCATTCGGGTTAGCCTCCCAGGCGCGATGGGTGGGGCTTGTCAAGCCCAAATAGTACTATTCAAGATTACCATGATAGGCGCTACTAACGGTCCGTGGAGTATCACGAGGACTTTTAGTTGTGATGTGGTCCACACATATACATATAGTGATAAAGCATGACCATATGTAAATACAATGAGTTGTTGTTCAAAAACAGTTGTGCTGCAATGTTTTCTCCCCCAAAGGTAGAAAATATAAAAAGGAGTCGTGAACTAACCTGATAGAGTAGTTCCGGTTTTTGTGTGTTCGCTACCAGCGAATGCTAGCAATCCTGCTAGTAAGCACCTATATAGGTGGTGAGTATGAGTTTTTAAGGTGTGTTGTATCCCATACAACTACAAGTTTCGGTGTGCTCAACTGAGTGCGTGTGTTGACTCGACAAATCGTTCATGACACGTTTATTGTATTTAGTTGTTTATGTGTCATAAATACGAGTAGGACACCTACATGCATCCTATGACTATAATCGTACAACGTTCACTTAGGTGACCTGTAAGAATCATAAATCTTTCCATTTTTGGAAAGTGTAGTTATGAAATCTCATTTCATAAGGCTAATACCATTAGTATGTTTATAGAAATACGTTTAAACACTTAAAGTATATCGTTTGCGCATAACTTGCCATTTATGGCGTTTTCCCCGAATAAAGTTTCCTTATTTGGAAAGTATCTGTTAAAAAGCTCGTTTTCACAAATCCAAATTTCCAAATATGTTAAAAACCATTTTTAAACATCTTTCAATAATAAGAGTTCACCAAAATATCCTAAAACATCAAAATCCCTCTTTTGATTTACAAAAGTTTCCTTATTTAGTAAGTTATTACAAAATCATGTTTTTGACCAAATCAATCACCCAAATGTGTTTCTAAACACTTCAATATACATTTGACAACATCTAGACATGTCTAACATGTCTATATCATCACAAATCTATGGCATGCAACATAAAAGTTTCCTTTTGTGGCAAATTCTACAAAATCATCATCAAATCAACAATAACTCATCCAAACTCAAATCCAACATTTCTAAACTCTAAAATCAGTAGATCTAAATCAAATGACACATCAAATCACCAACAATTTGATGTAAACCCGCCATATGGAGTTGCATGTGTTCAAACACACTTACATGTGTGTTTTAACATCATGCATGTATGATCTAAACATTAATAAACATGTAAAACTAACTTAGAAGCTAGGATTTGAGTTGTAACAGGTGCCACAAGTCTTGGAAATGGCTGGAGATGATTCTTTTGCGTGTTTATGGCTTCCAAGACCTCCTCTTGGAGCTCGAATGGTCCAAAGCACTCCAATGTTGTAAGAAATGACTTCAAATGTTCTTCACAGTGGTTTGGAGGATGGTTACTAGTGATTTGGGTCGAGATAGGATGTAGGAACTCGGAGAAATGAGAGAAAAACCAAGTGAAATGAGTTTGTGGTTGCTTTAAAATTTTTTTTGATCTGCATGGCCTTGGTGTACCGCCGAGGCGGATCAGGCTCAGTCTTCGCGTACCGCTAAGCAATTCGGTGTCCCAACTCCCGTGCCACTTTGCGTACCGCCAAGCCCTTTGCCAAGGGCCTCGGCGTACCTCGAAGGCTCTATTTCCTTGTTTTTCTGTTTCGTTGAGTTGATTTCGCTCGTGCTTGATTCCCAACGTTTATCCTAAATATCAAATGCATGTTTAGCACATAATCATAATATCACATAAGTTTGATTATTGTTTGATCACCAACGTTCGTGAGACTCGTGTGTCTGTTTCGATAATTCCCCGAATTATCTTCGATAGTTTGCGTTCGTTGCTACGAACCGTTTGCATGCTTGATTAACCATAATCCATTTGTATTGCACAATCCAATAATTCCACGAATTATTGTTTTGCATTTGTGCTTGTGTTTGCCACACTTGGTTTCCAAATCCAACCATTGGTTTCCAAAATCAATGTGTAATGTACGATTCGATAGGTCCTCGAACTATCATTTCGCAGTTGTTTGTGATTGACTCATCTAATTCAACATAATTAAATGAAATGCAACAAGTATGAATGTGAAATACATAGAGTGTGAGAGTTGCAATTTACCTAAAATTGCTGGGTGTCACATCATCCCCTTGTTGAAAGAAATTTCGTCCCGAAATTTGGTTGTTGTTGTAGTGTTTGAGAACAAAATTTTTCTTGCCGTCACATCATCCCCTTGTTGTAAGGAAATTTCGTCCCGAATTTTATTCGTTGTTGTCGGCGTTTGACGCTGTCTGTTTGAAGAGATGGGGATATTTGCGCATCATCTGATCTTCACGTTCCCACGTGAATTCAGGTCCACGTTTTGAGTTCCATCAGACTTTGACAATCAGAATCCGACTCTGTTTGAGTTGTTTGACCTCCCGGTCCATGATCTCTACTGGTTCTTCCACGAACCGTAGCTGTTCATCCACCTGGATCTCATCCAGTGGAATTACAAGTGTCTCATCTGATAAAACTCTTCTTCAGGTTCGAGACATGAAATACGTTCTGAACTCCATCGAGTTCGGGTGGTAGGTTGAGTTGGTATGCCACCGGACCAATCCTCTTCAGGATTTCAAACGGTCCAATGTATCGTGGGTTCAGTTTGCCTCGTTTACCAAAACGAATGACGCCTTTCCATGGCGAGACTTTCAGAAGGACTCTGTCTCCTACCTGAAATTACAGAGGCTTTCGGCGTTTGTCGGCATAGCTCTTTTGACGGTCACGAGCTGCTGACATACGGTTTCTGATATGTACAATCTTCTCAGTTATTTCATGTACGAGTTCCGGGCCAGTGAGCTGACTGTCGCCCACTTCCACCCAACAGATAGGTGATCAGCATTTCCTGCCGTAGAGTGCCTCAAAAGGCGCTGCTTTTATACTCCTGTGGTAGCTGTTGTTGTAGGAAAACTCCACCAACGGTAGGTGAGTTTCCCAGCTATTTCCGAAGTCTACTATGCACGCTCGTAGCATGTCTTCGAGAGTTTGTATCGTGCGTTTGCTCTGGCCATCAGTTTGTGGGTGGTATACTGTACTCATATCCAACTGCATACCAAGCGACTTTTGTTGTGATTTCCAGAAGTTAGAAGTGAATCTAGCGTCTCGATCAGAAATGATGGAGATTGGCACTCCATGAAGAGAGACTACTTCCTTGACATAGATTCGAGCCAGTTTTTCCATTTTGTCATTTCTTTGATCGCAAGAAAATGTGCTGACTTAGTCAGTCGATCCACAATTACCCAGATAGTGTCACATCCATTAGGAGTACAGGGTAATTTGGTAATGAAGTACATGGAGATTTGTTCCCACTTCCACATGAGGATTTCAGGTTGTGTTAGTAATCCAGAGGGTGTCTGGTACTCGACCTTGACTTTGGCGCAAGCCAGGCATTTGCTCACGTATGTGACGATATCATCTTTCATGTTTGGCCACCAATAAAGTACCTTGAGATCATGATACATCTTGTCTGATCCAGGGTGAATGGAATATAGAGACTTATGAGCCTCGTCCATCACAAGGTCTCGTAAATTTCCGTGGTATGGAACCCAGATGCGTTCCATGAAATAATGTAAGCCATCGGCTTTTACCTCAAGTTGTTTCTCCATTCCCCTTAGTGATTCAGCCGCTAGGTTTTCTGCTTTAAGTGCCTCCACTTGGGCAATACATATACGCTTAGGGAGATTGGGATGAATGGTGAGTTGTAAAGCTCTTACCCTCTTGGGTTTCGAGGTGTTTTTCCAGCTTAGGGCATCGGCCACAACGTTGGCCTTCCCCGGGAGATACTTGATAGCACACTCGTAGTCGTTTAAGAGTTCGAGCCAGCGATGCTATCTCATGTTTAGTTCCTTTTGCTCAAATATGTGTTGGAGACTCTTGTGACCAGTGTATATCGTACACTTTATGACCACATGCATCATCAAATCAACCACATACATGAAATTTTGAACTTGTAAACCTGTTATTTGGGTCTTTATTCACTGAATAGAGTTATTGATGTTGATCTATTGGTCACTTTGATGCTACCTTGTGTTATTGGTGATTATTACCACAAATGGTAACTTTTAATGACATGCATGGATGATCTGTGAGGTCTTAGATGATTTTGGTTATAAATAAGTGGATATTTGTGATATTTTGGGTACTTACAATGAACCATGTGATTATTATGGTTCAAAAATGACTATTATTTAAATATTACTATTTTTAGTAACTTTAAAGTTACAATATCGTAACAAATGATAAAATGAGACCATGCATGTAGTTTAAATTCATGATTTATGATATTATGGTCATCTAGGATGAGTATTGAAATTATTTGTGGTCTAAAGATGAATATTTGGGCGTATTACTAAAAATAGTAGCTTTTAGGTTACAAGTTGTTAAAGAATGATGATTTTAACATGAATGGTAGGTTTAAATGATGATTTGTAACTAATGTGTTGACTATTGAGGCATTTCATTGAGTATATTTGATAAAAGTGGTGATTTCGCCATATGTGTCTATAAATGGAAAGTTTAATGGTAAGTAACCTACATGCATGATGATTTTGGTTGAGTTTAAAATAATTTGGTGATGTTAATAGCTAAATCAACACCTTTGAATGATTAATGATAATTAAAACTAGTTTATTCGCAAACTTACTAATAATAGTAACTTTGAATTGGGAATTTTCATGAAATGTGACTAAAGAGCATGTTATGTCGTAATAAATGATTTAAACTACTACGTTATGATAACATGAATGTATTTACTTGATATTGGATGTCACAATATACTAGTTTTAACAACTTACCTTTAATAGTAACTTTATTTGAGTATTTTTCCAAACATGACTTTTTAATATAATTAATGTGTAAACTATGATTGTAAATGGTATTTTATGATTAAAATAACAAGTTATATACTTGATTCACCCAAGACATGTTAAATATAGGAACTTTCTGTATTTAGTAACTTTAAAATAAGAAGTATGCTTATGTGATAACTTGTAACAATGTGCAATGTGATGACATGATCATGTATGATTAACAAACATGCTAGAATAAATAAAAGGTGATTTTATGAAAACTTGCCTAAAATAGAAACTTGCCTAAAATGGGAACTTACTATAAATAGTAAGTTGTCCGTTGAACATAACATATGTGTTTACACGTAACACACGACACTTAACATACGTTGAATGAACACTAAAACTAAACGAATCACCAACGGGTAGTTAACTCATACATGGTCAACACAGTCAAACACGGTAGTGTTGTTTAGACACAAACATGGTCTAGTGAGACCAACACGAACAGTAAGAAAAACAGTGAACATGAACTCACAACACCTATGTGATATAGGTAACAGCTAGAGACAAACCATTAGCGTAACGACAAACAGCAAACAACCGAACTCAGGTGATTTTACAGCCCCACTTTTACTTTAAACTGTTTACTTAAAACTTTGGGGTGAGAATACATTGCAACAACTATTTTAGATGTATGAGTTCTAAGTTGTAAAACAACTTTTTGAGTGTGCCTATATCGTAACAAAGTCTTCAAACAACCTTATCGTTGTTGAACAATAAACGAGGCGTTATTACGTACTACTACTGGGTCTGACAAACCCCGCTCGACGACCACTCTGACTGGCGGTCAGGAGAAGCGTAATATCGACCTATGCCATAGTTTCATGATAGACTTGGTGGAGGCATCTAACAGTCTAGTATCGGTAGGATGAACATATACACTCGGTACACTTGGTCTACAACTTAACATATCCAGTATATATCTTGTTAACTGTTTTACATTACTTAAACCTATTAACTCATTAACTTTATGCTGACACGTTTTAGCATGTATTCTTAGGTAACTGAACGCACGAGCTAGGATGCACTTGGAACACCAAGGAAGAGTCTGTATACATCTAAGCTTTTATTATGATCATTTTATAATGATGTATTTTAAACAATGTTGTGTCTCACATTTTCCGCTGCGTGACAATTATTTATTTCAGTTGCTTGATATTAATGCAACTTGATTTGAGTATCAAAATTGTGTACTTTCAAACTCATATAGAGTCGTTCTATATGACTAAGAGCTTTGATCCTGTCAACATCTCATCCAGAGGTCTTAGACCGCAAGTGATAATTTAGGGTGTGACACAAGATGATGGAGAATCTGTGTTAGATGTTGATAAGAGGTTCAATGATAAAGAATATCAAATTTCACCAACTTTTGAAGAAATTAATGAAGTGCATGATGAAGAACTTGAAGAAGGAGAATGGCTCCCAGTGAAGGAAATCATAGATTTATTTTTGGATTTGGATTGGGAGGAAATGATGATTAAAGAAAAAATTGAGAAGAATAATATTGATTGTATCACTCAGTGCTTTGAAGAAGAGTTAAAACTAAAGAAAGTTGCAAAGTCTGATATTGAGGAAATACAAAAAGCTTTGACAACAGCGGAAGTGATACAGATGGCTAAAGATTTACTGGATTCAACTCCTAAAAGTCCAACATTGAAAATTGAGATCGAAAGTAATTTAATTATAATAAAGAGATTGGATGGAGTCCAGTACTTCAAGAAAAAAAAAAGAGTTTTCACTAATTCCCTCTATGTGAGCTACGGGTTTTGGGTGAACTTTGTTTAATAAACCCAGCTAATGACTATATGGCATATATGTTAGAAAGAATAATCAGGAAAGAGGTTAGAACTATGAATTTTGAGTTAATAAAACCTCAGATGCTAAGGGCGAGTCTTTTAGTACCCTGATAGCATCAGCTTCAGATGTTGAACTGAAGACTGAAGACATTGCTGATTTGAAGTGAAGACTTTTTATTTTGTATTACAGTGTTTTGTTTTGTAATGTGTTTGTTTTTAGATTGGTGAAAATTGTCTAAGTGTTAGAATTGACGATACCAATAGTATCGAAATTGTTATCATCGATACTATTAGTATCGATGGTGGTCAAAAAATTATTGATGCCATAGAAAGTAACAATATCGATGGTGTTGTACTTGTTGTCTATAAATAGGTTTTGTCAAAATTAGTTTAAGATACTTCTTAGATTTAAAATTTTACTGTTGAATATTCTCTCTACTTGTACAAGCATAATTCAGAGCAATTAATACATGTTGACTTGAATTTCTATTTGATTTGTTTTATTTCTACTTACACACTTTGATAAGGATTCCGCAAGTTTTTGGGTGTGATACCGAATCATTAAGATCCTACCATGACCTATAAATATTACATGGATTTGACGAAGGTAATAGTATGAACTATTAGGGTTGTTAAGGTTTAATATTGATGATTTATCGGCCAAAGTGCATGGAGTGGCCTTTCCTGGTACTATTAAGTTTGCCAACTTTAAACCGACCCCAACAGCCTTCACTAGGGTTAGTATCGATGGAATTTGTGGCTTAAGACTCTTGGATTTACTTAACATAGCAGTATCGATGACCAATAGATATTGTCAATGGTCATAGTTTCCACCAAGACATGGAGAAAACACTCAACACCCTTGGACTAGGACTTCATTGAATTTGTGGCTTAATACTCTTGTTAGTATTGACACTCATGGACCTGTCGAGACTAATAATGTCTATGGTTTCCATTCTATTGTACTAGGACTTCATTGAACTTAGTAGTATCGATAGGGTCTTGGGCTGAGGGGTCATCGATCTTGTTAGTGTTGATGAGAAAGTGTTGTGTTCCTGCCAACCACCATCGATACTCTTGTCCAGCCTTGTTCATCCATCAATACTAATTTCCCAGCCTATCTTCATCCATTCCCAGCTTCCCAAACATGATTCTGGCCTAATCCAAGTAACCTAAATCCATTTTTATGGAGTTTGATAGTCTTGAACTCGGTTACAAGTTCATATAGCCGGTTTTGATGAAACCCCTAAAACCCGTAACTTTGAGCTCATCTTTACCTCGATTTGGATAGTCTAGCTGAGATCTGTTGTACTTTTATGTTCTACATGTTGTGAGGATCATTTTGACACCAAGAACTCCCGATTTGGTCAGGAAATGTGTGATTTGGAGTTTTGAAGTTTAGAGAGAAAGTCTAGAGAGAGATAGCCGGTTCTAGGGAGAGAGAGGTAGTTGGAGGTACTAAATAAGGTAAAATGAAAAAAAATTAGGGATTTTATAGCCTGGGTCATTTAGTGTGTGTTAGGGTTCATTGGGTTTCGCTTCTACGCATCGTTTTATTATTCTAAATATCTTTTTTAGAATAATAATTATTCTAATAAATATTTATTTTGAATATTCTAAATAAATATTTTCAAATTGGGTTAAATCTTTTTTAGTGGTATTTCCTAATAAATATTCTAAATATCTTTTTATTATTTTCAAAATGTTTCAAACACGTTTATTTTGAATATTTCGTCAGATACTATCGCCTTCGTGCGTATTCGTACACATCTTCACCCGTACGAACAAGACGTTAGCTTTACTTCCCGATTTGGTTTTATAATTATAAGATATCATTAAGAACATTAAACCCATAGATATATTCATGCGAATCGTCACCCAAACACACATTATCAGTAAACTGTTGTACTTGTTGTGTTTAGTGCCCATTTTCCTGTGAACTTAGAGTTTTCATTGATTGCACACATTGTTTCAAAATTGTTTCGTATTGCGTTGTCATATGAGCAATACAATTTATGATTCGTACACATGACTACTGTATAGTTCCTAACAGTTACGTACTGGTTGTCACGGTTCGTGTGGGTGGCAATTCAATACATCTATTAGGATTAATATTCCGAAACGATATTCCATAAATTTTTAAATGAAGACAATACGAGCGTTGTATTCCTAAAGGTGACGATCTTTACGAGTTTAAGCGTATGTTATGCGTTCCAATGAGATAATCAAAAAAGATATTTTTTACGACATTTAAAATAGTAAAATGAAATTTATAACATTTATTAGGAATTACCACCATTTAAAATAAAACTGTTCAATAAAACATCTCACGTTTTAAAGTGAATTTATAAAAACCCGACAAAACAGAAGGAATGGAACACACGAATTTGGCCAGGGCTATAGAAGCGCCATTTCTTCCGTTATCCTCCATTTGACAGCCCTAATCTTCTTTATCTCTCTACAATTTCGTCACCTCTTTCTACTTTGTCTCTCTAGAGAACTTCATTTTTGCACCAAATCAAGCAATCTTGGTTCCATAATGATCCTCCAATTGTATAGAACACGGAGGTACAAGGATCTCGAACTATCCAATGCGTTTTTATGGTATATCTAAGTAATGTTCTTCGGTTTTATGCTCAAAACAAAAACCGGGTTTTCTCACTATCTTTAAACACTATCTTTTAGCTAAATATACACAAAAATATGATTTGCAAGCATTCTAGACAGCTGCAACTTTCTGGAAAAACAAGAGGTTGAAGATGGATTTTTGGTCGCAACTGATAGCCTCGAAGGGTACAAGGGCAACCACCAAACCACCAATATTAATAATATTGATGGGGGCTAGGAACTTGCCGAGTCATGGTCGATATTACTAAGTTCGACTACCCCTTGGTCAATACTACAAAGTTCGACAACCCTTGGTCGATATTACCAAGTTCGACTACCCCTTGGTCGATATTACTATGTTCGACCACCCCTTGATCGGTATTACTAATTTCGACAGACCATATTACTAATATCGATGAAACCTCGAAAGAAGCCACATAGGGGCTGTCGATATTAAAGCTATCGATGGTTATCTTTGGAAACCTCTAAGTTGTGGTGTCGAACCCCGCGATTACCGTCCCTCGAGGACGCAACACAGATTGAGGCAGGATCGCAATCTCCAGTTACACTTTGTAGAGTCCAATTCAAAGACGAAGCCTGACAAAATCAATCCGTGAGTAGATGAAGACCAGTTTTGTCTATTTTCTTGTACTTATTATTTCATGTACTTAGGTTTTTCATGTACCCAGCCAATTTGTGTACATAGATTCGAGTACTCATAGGTGTAGTATAAACAGACGCATTTTGTACTGCCTAAGGGCTGAATTCCCTAGGCAAAGTTCTCTAGATGTATTGAGGCTTTGTTCCTGTAAAGTTCACGATTTTATATAAAGCAAGCATTTTTCCATCTCTTATGTTGATTCTAACATGGATTCCGCACTTGTTGGAGTCATTTGGTGTCGATTGGAGTGATAAAGCTCAAGTCTTGATCGAGATCTGGACCTACACACTTGCGAGACCTACATGTTTGTTTATATACGTATGTACATCCAATATCTTTGGATAAAACAATTTTGTAATTTTAGAGTGCAGAAGCTTGAGTAAAATATGTTCAACAATACAAAATATAAGTACGGAAGCATTTTAGTTTTTAAGTCATTACAAGTTAAAACATAATAAATAAGTTGTTTTCAAATTTTTCAAGACGCAATGCAGATGTATGAGACCCTGTCCTAGCATCCTATTCCTTACTGCCTGCCTTAGTTGCTTGAGAAAAACATGCGAGCAGCGTCAATATAATTGTTGGTGAGAGCACATGTTTTATAGTAACAGTAAATAGTAAATGTTGCAAATAGTGTTGTAGGACTACATATCATTACAATGCAACATCAATTGATAGCTAGTCAATATGTTATATATCATATGTGGGTTCGTAATCGAAGCTGACTGCATGCCTCCTGCCACGTCTATCATAAGACAATGACAAAGTGTCAGGTAAATTTTGCATCCGTTCCGACCTCCATTCCATTGGCCTCCTAGGCAAGATGGATGTGGCTTGTCAGTCCCAAATGAAACTATCCAGAATTACCGTGCTGTGAACCCCGTGCTATTTATGGTCTGATGTGTCTTTATGAGGACTTTCATGTGATGTGTTCCACACACACATATATATAAGCGATCGATGCACGAAATGTGTATCAAAAAGCGTTTGTTGTATTAAAATAGTTTGTATGCATGTTTTCTCTCCCAAGGGTCGAAAAGAGTGAAAAGGGGTCATGAACTCACTTAGTCGTGAAGTTTCTAGT
This sequence comes from Mikania micrantha, assembly GCA_009363875.1. Lineage (NCBI taxonomy): Eukaryota > Viridiplantae > Streptophyta > Magnoliopsida > Asterales > Asteraceae > Mikania > Mikania micrantha. The sequence goes on along the minus strand of CM018682.1, from coordinate 56,313,124 downwards.
TTGTGTTTGCAAAAGTGTGTGCTAGCACCTGCTAGTGATCAACTATAATCATATAGGTCTATAAGTAAGTTTTTTGTGGTTTCTTGTATCCCATACAACTCCAAGTTCTGTGTACTCAATCGATTTGAGTGATAAAGCTCAAGTCTTGATCGAGATCTGGAACTACAAGTGGTATCAGAGCCTTTGAGCTCTTTTCTTTACCAAGGTACATACTTTTTCTTGCAAGATTGCTACTTTTGTGTTCGTCTTCATCTCATCTAACTGCTTTTAAAATTTGGGCTCTGAATCTTGAAGAATTTTTCTTTGAAAAATTTTCAAATATTTTCGAGTTCTTGATTTGGAGTACAATGCTTTGAGTACACCTGTTTGAACTTCTCTTTGAGTACTACAGTTCGAGTTCTACAGCCTTAGCCAAACTGAGTTTTATGTTTATGGTTTTCAAGTACTAGGTTTCGAGAACTGATTTCGAATTCAGCGGGGCCTGAGTGATCTCTACTTCTAATACTAGTGTTCGAGTACTTGGATTTCGTGAACTCTTGTTCAAGTACAGCACTTCGAGTACTGATTGAATCTTAGACTACTTCTGTGATTTCGTATACTCTTTGGACTTCTGGTACTAGAAGACTTCGAGAACATTAGGGGATTTCGTATACTACACTTAGTGAACTTTTGGAATTTGTGAACTGACACTTATATATTTATCTGATCATGGCTTAGAAGAATTTTCCCAACTTGTCCAACCTGCTGAATCTGGAAAACAAAATAGGAACGGGTACGAAGCCACCGAGGCTTGTTTCAGGGGATAACTTCCAAGATTGGAAGTTCGGATTCCGATCATTTATCAAGCACATGGATCCCAAGCTATGGAGGCCGATTTAGGAAGGGCCTTATGTGCCCATGTACGAGAGTGAACTGAACTGGTTGATCCCCAAGGACCAGAGTTGTTCACTGAACACGACATTCTGCTTTAAGAAAAGGATGACAAGGTGTATGCATCCATCACTATGGCATTGTCTACTCATGTGGCTCACGTATTTAAAGAGCCCAAGACTGCCAAACAACTTCAGGATGCGTTGGTGGAACGCTTCGAGGGAAATGAAGACATGAGATAAAGCATAAAGGACATGTTCAGACAAAGTTTCAACATGTTCAATCATATGAAAGAGGAATATTTGGAAACCCAACTCAACTGCTTCACTCATCTCATGACTGAACTGACAAGTGCTGGGCTGGAAATGACTAAAGAGGAAGTAAACAAGAAACTCTTGAACTCCCTACCGTACAACTAGAATTCAAACTGTACAACAATCAAAACAACTAAGGATATGTACAAGACTACCCTTAGTTAGTTGATATCCATCATCAACTCATATGACATGGACGACAAGCAGAGGGCACCCAATCATGCCAATTCCATGGGCATTACTCTAGCCACTAAGAATGCTGCACTTCTGTCTGCAATCAATTATCAAGCCTTTGGTTCTCAGGAATACGAGGCTTCAGCATCTCAGTCAGTTCCATTTGAGACTGCATTCATCTCCTCTAGGAAAACTAGTTTAGTGCCCAAGATCACCCCTGAAAGTGAAGAAAACCTACCAGTGCTCAAGGGGTTTATGAACAGTTATAACGCATTTATTGTAGGAAAGATGGCACAGGCCAATCTTACTCAGGATAATCTGAAGAAGATTAATCTTACTGATGTTTAGGAGATGGACATTGCTTGGCAGATGGCTATGGTAGTCTTCCGAGCCAAAAAGTTCTTCAAGAAGTATGAAAGGAATATCTTCGGGAACAACCCAGGAAGAAAGCTCGGGTTCGATAAGTCCAAACTCAGGTGCTACAACTGTGACCAACGGGTCACTTTGCTCGTGAATGTAAGCTGCTCAAGACAGAGAAATAGGTAGACAAGAAGCCGGAAAGGAAGGCTGGAGAAAGTCTTGGCACATCCAAGGCATTGGTTAAGCAAGAGACTGACTCTTATGACTGGAGTGACCAGGTGCAAGAGCTAGAGGTAACATTGAGCCATGTGTTTATGGCTGAGATTGATGACAAACGCAATGTGGTAACAGAAAATCTCTGTTCTACTTCTTCAAAAGGTCTTTAAATACCGATCTCACAATGAGGATCTAATCAAAGAACTCACCAAAATAAAATATTTCAACTACGAGTTTCTTCAAAATGAGGAAATTTTCGAAAAGAAACTTGACGCCGAAAGTCGTGACATTTCAAAACTTAAGGAGCTTTTAAGTGACAAGGAGTCTAACTATCGCGAAGCCAGGCGTCACATAGATGATATCTCCTTGGAATTAGAAAAAGCTAAAACTGAATTGTCTAAAACAAAAATCAGAGTTGACAAATATGAATATGCAAGTAATGTAGTGGTTAAGTTGGTTGATGTTGAGAACTGGGGAAGAGAGACAATTGGACTGGGTTTTACTGAGGTGAAACCTCCATTTAACCACAGTTATTCAATCAAGCCCAAAATCAATAAGTCTGTTGATGATCTATTGTTGAAATCAAACCAAAGGTGTGAATTCACCACTGGTTCTAGCAAACCTGTTTCATCTACAGCAGATCCTGTTTTGACTAATGATTCTGACAATCCTGAGGTTTCTGTAGAAAGTTTAAGTGTTACAGGTCGAAGGGAGAAGGAGGAAGAAAGAAGTGCTAGCAGGAGCACATATTGTTCAACTTCATCTAGCAAATCACATTTTTTCCAAAAGTTGACTTTGTTTGAAGATTTGAAACAATTAAAATTAAACCAAATAAAATTTTTAAGAATTTTAAGAGAAATTTTGTTAAAACTAGTGATAATGTTAAAAAATGTTTCTTAGAATCGGATTCTTCTCTTTTGACAGAGCAGGTAAACCAGTCTTTTTCCACAGTCACTACTGAGGCGGGTTCAAAGTTAAACCCTAACTGTGAACCTTATGTTCCAACTAGGTCATTGGAACAAGCCCGCACAAGTTCTTCCCCTGGTCAGAGTGATTGTGATGTAATGCCATTTGACCCAAAGGAGTTTCATGACAAGGTATGATGCTATGCGTGTGGAAGACCAGGCCACATAGCAAGACACTGTCTGCACTGACATACTAAATTCTTCTATGGGAAGAATCGGAAGGTCACACCCAAAGCTAGGCCTGCAAGCAAACAAATTAGGACAGACCAATCCTCAAAGCCTAGGGTGAAATTTCAGAAGATGACTCAGAATCATCCCACCGCCAAAAGGGCCAAACCAAATATGTTCTTCATAAACAAAAATCAAAGGTTTCCAAATCTAAAACTAAACCACAATGGAAGAATAAGCCAGAAGTGAAACTTCCCTTAAAACCTATTGATCATGGCAGTGGAGTCAAGCCCGTAAATGTGAGGGCCAAGTCAGACAAGCCCAAGGGCAAGATCAAGCAAAGCCCCAAAGTTTAAAATGTACCTAAATCTGTTATGATTTGGGTAGCTATTTCTCATTAAATGTGTGTGTACCATACAGGGAAGACCAAATAAGCTGAAGAATGTTTGGTATGTGGATAGTTGTTGTTCCCAGCATTTGATTGGGGATTTTTCTCAGTAACACGAAGTCACACTGTTTAATGGGGGTTATCTCTCGTTCGCTGGAGACAAAGTGGGAAGATCAGTATGAAGGGCACTGTTACAAGTGGAACCTTGAGTTTTGAGGATGTGTACTATGTTGAAGAACTCAACCACAAATTGTTGAGTGTTTCTCAGATTTGTGACAAGATTTTTTCAACACACTTCACCAACAAAGAGTGTCTTATCTTGAAGCCCAGATTTGTCATTCCGAAGAAATGGATCTTGATGAGGACACCGAGAATAAACAATGCCTATATCATGAACATGAATGTTGATTCATACACAGAAAACATTTGCTTGTTTTCTAAGGCATCGAAGAATGACTGTTTAGTATGGCATCGCTAACTAGGTCATGTCAACTTGAAGAATCTCAACAGACTGGTAACGGGAGATCATGTTATTGGCTTACCTTAAAAGGACTTCTCCTCAATTGAGAAATGCATCACATGTGCCAAGGGGAAGCAACACAAGAGACCCCACAAGCCCAAACTATTCATTTCAATATCATCAGTTTTGTAACTTCTCCAAATGGATCTATTTGGACCGGTCAACGTCATGAGCATCGGGAAGAAGTCATATTGTCTCATGATAAAAGACGATTATTCTAGATTTACTTTTTCTGGGCAAGAAGGATGAGACTCCATAGATCCTGAAGAAGTTCATCACCCTGATCGAGAATCAGAAGAATTTTAAAGTAAAGGTGATCAGAACTGATAATGGCACCGAGTTTAGAAATCAGACTCTTATTGATTTCTACGATGAGAAGGTAATTGCTCGACAATAAAGTGCAGCTCATACACCTCAGCAAAGCGGATTTTCTGAAAGAGGAACATAACGCTTATCGAGGCTGCACGGACCATGCTGTCTGAGTCAAAACTGCCAATATTCTTCTAGGCTGAAGCTGTTAACACAACTTTCTATGTTCAAAATCGAGCACTTCTGAACAAGCGCCAACCGAAGGTCGGTCACTTAAGTCATTTGGATGCCCTTGCACTCTCCTCCACACTGAACCAAATCATAAGTTTGATGACAAAGCTGATGAGTGTTACATGGTGGGCTATTCTTATGAGAAAGGTGCTTATCGGGTGTACAACAAGAAGACTCGCCTGATAGTGGAATCGTACTAGATTGATTGGCAAGAGATGAACAACACCGATGCCGGTTCAGGTCCAAACTGGCTATTTCGGTATGATTCTACTTTTGAGCCCTTCAACACTTCATTTTCAGAGTGCAGAACCATCTGATCCTGTAGATAGTTTCTACAAGAGTGACGACATGGACTACCGGGTTGACTACGTTCCATGTGATCCTAAGCTTCTGACCGTTGCCCACCAGGCATGTATGATCGAGCTTAGCTTACTCTGCCGACTCCGATCAATGAAGTCATCCCATCAGATCCGGAGACTTCTCAGTATGTTCAACCTACTCTGGAGACAGATCAAACCTCATCTTCTTCTCACCAGACATTTGACAATCCACTGTTCTCAGACCACATCGCTGAGGAACATTATGTGGATATTGGAGCTGATGCAAGTGAAACGGCTCCCACTGGCAATACCACTTCTTCCAGTGAAGATCAGCTAACTCACATTAGCAACCTGCTAAATAATATAGATGTGGGGAAAGTACCTACCTCTTGCATCAACAAGAATTACACAGTGGAGAACGTCATTGGACCTCTTTCAGAAGGAGTTCTTACAAGGAGCAGATCTATTCCAGCTCAGAACGCCTGACCTGAACGAACTATCTCATGCAGTCAATCAGGTCCAATTAATTCTTGTTTATGTTCTTTCTTTATTTCACAGGTAGAACCCCAAGAACATCTATATGGATCTTAAGGAGTCAAGCTGGGTTGAAGCGATGCAAGAAGAGTTGATGCAGTTTCAGATGCTCCAGGTGTGGTTCTGTTGCCCAAAGGGAAACTGCCAATAGGAACCAGATGGGTCTTCAGAAACAAGAGAGATGATTCAGGTGTGATTGTCAGAAATAAAGCAAGGTTGGTAGTCTACGGCTTCTATTAACAGGAGGGTATTGACTATGAAGAAGTCTTTGCATCGGCTGCAAGACTTGAAGCTATCCGCATCTTCTTGCCCTAGCTTCCTACATGAAATTCCCTGTTTATCAGATGGATGTGAAGACGGCTTTCTTGTATGGAAAGGTCAAAGAAGAAATTTATGTATGCCAACCCCTGGGGTTCGAGGATTCGCAGTATCACGACCACGTCTACAAGCTAGAGAAGACCCTATACGGCCTTCATAAGGCACCGCGAGCATGGTATACTACCCTCACGGATCATTTGCTAGCAAATCGATATACCTGTAGAGCCATCAATTAGACACTATTCATTCGCAGAGAGAAGGATGGCTTAATTCTCGTCCAGATCTACGTGATGACATTATATTCGGTTCCACGAGCTCGGTGTTGTGTAAAGAATTTGAGGCCATGATGAAGAAGAAGTTTGAGATAAGCACAATGGGGAGATGACCTTTTCCTTAGGTCTTCAAGTAAATCAAGATTCAAAGGGTGTGCTAATTCATCAGGGAAAGTACGCCACCGACATTCTCACCAAGTTCAACATGTTGGACTCAAAGCTCTCGTCCACTTCTATGGTTGTACGTCCTAATCTGACTTTGGATTCAGATGGTGAAGATGTTGATCAGCATCTTTACTGATCTATGATTGGTTCACTGATGTACCTGACCGCCAGCAGACCAGACATCATGTTTTCTGTATGATAGTTTCCCATACATCAGGCGAATCCGAAGGCTTCACACCTGATTTATGTGAAGACGATCTTTCGCTACTTCGTCGGGAAACATCGTCTCCGTTTGTGGTATCCTAAGGACTCTGAGTTCTATTTATTTTCTTACTCTAATAGTGATTTTGGTGGTTGCAATTTACACAGGAAGTCAACCACAGGTGGATGTCAGTACTTAGGAGATCGCCTCGTCTTGTGGCAACGCAAGAAACAGATAATCGTGTCAAACTTGACTGCAGAAGCTGAGTATGTTGCTGCCTCCAGTTGCTGTTCTCAGGTAATCTGGAAGTGAAATGATTTCTGACACTCAGAAATTCACTAACTTAGTATAATTTCTAAAAAAATAACAACTTTAGATAAATATAAACCACTAAGAAATTAAAGCACATTTTCCTATAGAAGGATTGGACATGATCATTCAAAATATAAAATATATATATATATATATATATATAAGTGAGAAGTATTGAAAAAATAAAATAACTTAGGTATTTTCTAAGTTTTGTGGAAACAAAGAGCGAAAAAATACTTACTGAAGCATCCTCTGTTTTGCGTAAGCAAATACCTGGATGTGTGGCGTTAAGACAAATGTGTTTGCAAATAAGTAACATGAAAGATGCCAATGACCACAAAGATGATAGAACCCCTTCTTGTTCTTGACTCTAATCTGATAGATCTGTTCTCTCTTTTCTCACCTTAAAGTCTGTCAAAACGTTTTAAGTTCGTTGAAACACGATCATGTTTTGAAACAAAAGATTTCGCAAAATTGACAGGTTGCATGTAAATCTGGTTTTAACTGTCTGATTGCCCATAGACTTCCCAAAAGGATTTTCAGAAAAACCGTTAAATTTTTTTTGACCATAAGTGTTATTCTTGAATTATGGATAAACGTGTGGAAATCATTGGTGGGGTATAATTATCTTTAAGGTTGGGTTTCTATAAGAAATTATTTTAAGGTGAAATTTTTTATACAGATTTGATCCCACAAAATTGACTCGACTCAACCTTGAACTCGTCCAAAGTTCTTGAGTTTATTTTATTTTATTTTAAATACTTAGAATTTTTTAAATAATTTATGTATTCGAAATGGGTATTCGAAGAAAGGTTCTCGAAACGACGTACTCGAAAGGGTGCACTTGTTTTAGAGTACTCGAAGTCAGTCGCCTATATACCGGACTAGACCGGAATAGGGTTATATACATTCTCATTGTAGTTCGAGAAGTCCTAATTTCGAGTACCATATCATTTTGAGAACCCGAACTCTCTCTGTAGGCGATCTCCTATTCTGTGCACGATTTCAAGAATCCAATCCGACTACCTTGCATATAACATAAAAACAAACCTAGGTATAAAATTTCATAAGATTTGGACCGTTAAATAAAATGTTATCGAACAAAAATGGAAATCGAGTACTTTCGTTCATAAACCGAAGCTTTTCCTGTCAAATCAACTCCACATACTCGAAATTGGAAACCAAGTTTCAAATATGTTGGTCGCCTCTAATTCCGAGCATTTTGAGTACAAAATGGAATTTTAAGGAGCCCAATTGAAGGAGTTATGGAGGAATTTCAGTTCTCGAAATTTGAAATCGAGAACTCCAGTTCGAGAATCACGTTTCGTGAACTTTGGTTCGAGAACCCTTTTTGGTGAACTCAAACCCAATTTCGAGAACTGATCCTTCTTCGTGTACTCCCTTAATTTCTAGTACCTCTAGAATTTCGAGAACTCTTGAAAGTTCGAGAACCTCTTGAGTTTCGAGAACTTCTTGATTTTTGAATACTTCGCTTTTTTGAGAACTTCATTTTGACTTCACATTTGACCTTGACTTTGACTATTTTGACTCAATAATTGACTGTTGACTTTGACTAAAAAGTCAACCTTTGACTTTGACTTTTAATTCTTTAATTTATTTTAATGTTTAACTAACTTAAGTCGTTTATGTTTCAGATGGCTGAACTAAGGTTTGTCCAAGATCACAACATGTCCGCATATCTCGGTGATCCTTTAGAAAAACATTGGATGTTTAAGAGCATGGTAGACGGATTGATGCTATCGCCAGTGAATTATGCTATCATGGGGCATCCTCAGATCATTTCCACTTTCATTCATGATTTCTGGAACTCCATCGCTGAGAACACCGACTCCAATGGGAACACATGTCTGATAGGAAGAGTTCAGGGACAACGTGTGATTGTTACTAAGCAGATCATCAAGGAGTGTTTATTGTTTGGGGACAAAGACTCTGATCCCGTAGAACATGATCAGGAGCTGATACAGAGCACCATCTTTAGGATGGGTCACGAGGGTCTTTACCCTCCTACGAAGAAGAAGCTTCTTCATCCGTATTTGAGATATTTATCACACATTGGGACTCAATGCCTCTCAAGACGTAAGGGAGGATATGTCGTTCTAAACCAAACACTTAGTTTGTGTATGGTTGCCATTTGTTCTGTGCCTGGACTTCAACTTTTCCAAGATGATATTCAGGGACATGCAAGCAAACATCAAAGGAAAGAGATAGGAGAAATTTTTGGCGTTTTGCAGATTTATACAGATTATCATCAACAAGAGGCACCAGAATCTCGTTCCAACTGTTGGAACCCTTCCCATAAAGAGAATGAAGGAAGATATCTTCTCTTACATGATAATGAACAAGAAGGGCCAATACATCGGTGCTGTCACTTGGAGAAATTTGGGAGAAGCTGGTAAACAAAGTAGCCCAATCGCCTTTGTAGCAGAAGAGCATGATCGTGCCCCTGCAGGCACCACAACTGAAGCCAGCAAGGTCGTTGAGGATACGTCATCCATGTCGTCATCATCAGGAGACGAAGAACTTATCAAGGAGCCCGTTCATGTGACTCCTCCAGTCTGTCAGGAAGAAAGGGAAGAGATAAAGTACACTAACTACATTCCTTCTCCCGAGTCCTCTCCATAGAAGAAAAGATTGAAGATGATGTCTAAACGACCAAGGGATCCAAGGCTCAAGAAGAAAGCAGCTGGCACCTCCACCTCATCACAGACACAACCACCACACTATTCCACCACACCAGCCACTTAGCACACTTCCACAAAACCTGTTACAAAACCAGCCACCCAATCCATATTAGCCACCCAACCTAAACCAGTCGCTAAACCAGCCACTAAACCAGCCACATCCACCCAAGCCACCAAACCACCTCACACTTCCACTACCACCATTCCACCACACACATCCACCATCACCGAAGCTACCCAAACTTCAAAACAACTATATTCTCCACCTACACATACTTCACCACCAGATTCTCCAACTCCAATCCATTTTTCCCAACCTTCACCATGACCACAAAGCCCGTGATGACAAGGGCAAGGTGTAACATCAGTGCCGAAATCGTACCGAAACAGTGATCGCAACAGTAGCATGAACAGTAATTAGGTACAACTTTTATACAATTCAGTGTATATTCATATTCATATCATATAACGTTATAATTTTGTATTATCAAACAGTGAATTCAGAATCAATTCAGAGAAACAAAACTCAGAAAACATGATTCATCAGTCATATAATTATCTGGCAACACAGAACCATCATGTGATTATTTGTTATGATTTTATTATGTATAAACGTACGTGAGGCTTTACAGAACAAAACAGTAATGGATATCGTTACGCGAATATTAAACTGACAGCGTATTTGTATGGGTGACGATTCGTGCAAATATATCTGTAAGTTTAGCGTTCTGAACGATATCTTAGAATTAGAAAACCATACTAGAAAGTAAAGTTGTCGTCGTGTTCGAACGAGTGACGATTCGTATGAATACGCGCGAAAGCGAAACGATCCGGTGAAATAAATAAATTAAACGTTTTCGAAAGTTTAAAAATAAATAAGATAAAATTTGTTAATTTATTTGGAATCACAACCTAAAATAAATTAGAAAACTCTAGTTTAAAATATCGTAACGTTTCGTTACGAGAAAAACCGAAAACTGACACGTTTGCGTGAAACCGAGCAAAACCCAAACGAACCCGAAAACACCCGGCCTAGAAAAGCCACATATTTCACTTCTTTTCCACTATTTTTTGCAACCAACAACCCTTCTCCTTCAAAATTTTCGGATCACTCTCTCTCATCACTTTCCCTCTCTAAAAACCCACCTATCTCACTCAATTCTCAACCAAATTGAGCAAAATTGGTGTCAAAACGACCGTGGGAACGTGTAGATCGTGAAAAGACGACGAAATGGAGCTTTGAAACATCAAAATCGGAACAAAAACGAGCAAGATCGAGCTGTTTTCCGGTTGTTACTGTTGAGGTTAGCTTTCTCGAGTATCAGCACCTTTCACTCGACTTTTGGAGCTGTAAGACCTTAGGAAATTACACTAAAACGGTTCAGGAAGTTAAGGAACACATAGGATTGAAGTATGGAACAAATATCATCGAATTTGAGATAAAAAAATGCTAAAACGAGCTGTTTTAAATTGCTGCTACTGTTCCGGCGAGTTCTTAACATTTCAGCCGGTTTTATAGCTTATAAACCCCTAAGATTTGAACGAAGAATGGCTTAGGATTACTAGGAACCTGATGGATTAAAGTCTAGAACCCCACTTTTTGCATTTTGGCCAAGAAACACATGGTTCTTTGGAAAAGGGACCGAGAACACCTGTAGTCATTAAAGAAACCTCTTTCCTTGTGATATTTTCAGCCGAGAATGTATTTAATTATGGTGATAGAGATCCATAGAATAATCAGTCAAACAAAAAAAAATCATTTTGTGCTTGTCTCATGGGATTGCGAATTTGGATATAAGTTGTGGGTCACATGTCACCCAACATTACGTAAGGCAACCAAGAAACCTTATAGAATTTTGGCCATTGAGTCTAGTAGCTTGATCTGAATTTTAATCGAGGACCACTTGGGTTGGGTGCAATAGGGTTAAGGTGTTCTCAGTTATGCTCCTTAAACTTTGAGTCAAAAATATAGATGAACTTAAAACAAGTGTTTTAATCATGAACTAAGGTTTAAAACATGTCAACGGATTATAACAAATTCATGTTTGGTCAAGAGAACACAAGGTTTACTTATAAGTAAATTAACCAAAATTTTATTACAAAGTTGGTGGGTTTGCTTTAACTAAGTATCGGAACAATCAAGTTGGTGTTCAATTGAGTTATTCAAATGAATAACTTAGTCGGTAACCAATTCAATAAGGAACAAGAATCAAGAATGGTAACAAAAAAAACTATTAAGGAATTTGTTGTTAATCTAGTGAGATTAACTTAGGTTTTAATATGTTTAACTTACATTCTCCTAACAATAACTTTTGTTTTACTAAAATATAATGATATTTAACGTGTAAACATAGTTTTATAAAAATTATCATAATTTGTTTTACTAAAACATTTTAAAGTTTATATAGTTATGAAAGTTATTGTTATTATAATTGATTGGGATTTGGTTATAAAATAGACAATATAAATTGTCTGGATTTGGACTAAAAAACAAAGGAAACCCTGCCTGATTTTCGTAAAATTTAAAAGTAAGTTGTTATTAATTAACGGATAAGGGATTCATATAGGGTATGTAAAATAGAATGTTTAAAGAAAATCTTAGTAACGCATTACCAAGTATATAGGACACATAGTCGCACACCGAGACCTAAACCCTATATACGTTAACTATAAATACTTATAGTGTTTGAATCGTAATAAATCAACACAGGTGCTGAAGATAATTAATTTACAAAAAACGAGCGCGCATTATTTTCTTGGTTGAAACATTAGGGCTACAACACAGGTGAGTTCATCGCCTCTTTTCTAAACATTTTTTGTTTTAAAACGCGGGGCTGAGAAGCATGCGTAAACTGTTTTATTTAAATTGCTTACTTAAATGCTTTAATTGTTACATATTTTATATATGGACGCTTGTTTATACTCCTAGACTCCTGTCTAGGTAATTGCTATGCAGAATCAACTAACAAAGGATCCTAATCAAGAATCAACTATCATTGTGGAATCATGGCAATTCTAAAGATCAAAATCAAGAGACTCAAGAAAATCAGAAATCATAAATGTGTGTGAATCATTAAAATAATGAAATCATTAAAATCTAATGAAATCATTAATGCTTGAGTCGAGGTGGATCTCAGTTGTATAGAAATCAAGACCACATGTAACACACATAAAGTCCCGGCATAAATAGTAGACTCTTGTAGTCAAGCTATATGGGCAATAACGTGAACTATCAAACAAAATAAGAGAATCAAAGAAGATCGAGAATCAAAGGATATCCCTAAAGTCCCGACATGTACAGTAGACCAGTGGATCAAGCTGATATGGGCATCATTAAAATCCCGGCACACACAGGTAGACTTCTTGTGAGTCATGCCTGATATGGGTCACGTGTGAGAGGGTACAACTTGGACAACCACAAACAATTAAGTCTATGTGATTGAGCCAAATAAGGCCCAATCATCATGTCTTAGTTGTATTTAAATGTTTATTTATTTATTAAATTAAACATTTAATATTATATTCCTATAATTGCTTTTGGGAAATCATGTATTCATGGTGAACTCAAGAGATCAAACGTAAATCTATTTGGGAAATCAGAATCTAAATGGAAGGTGCATGGAGTGAAACGCTTAATTATCATTAACAACAATATGCTAAGCAGTCCAGTATGTGGTGGGACGGTGGCTGGGCGGGCGGTAAGCTCGACCCTACATATGCCCTATATATAAGCATATTTGATTGGATAGCATAGGTGTTGTTGATGAGGTTAAGGTTGTCACTTCGGGGGATCACGGTAAACATTTTCAGGGTAATCAAATGATATGAATCATATGTTATGGAATCAAAGTAGTGGAATGAAATGCTTAATTATCACCAGGAATAATATATCATGTGGTTTAGTATCTGGTGGGACGGTGGCTGGGCGGACGGCAAGTTCGACCCTACATATGCCCTATATATAAGCATATTGAACTGGATGGTATAGGTGGTTAATGATGAGGTTAAGGTTGTCATTCAGGTTATTCAAATTTATTTTTATAAAACTTAATGAACTCACCAACCATGTGTTGACTTTATTTTTGCATGACTTCTCAGGTGACGAACAGGTCAACTAAGGAGTTATTTCTTTTGGACTAGGATACCAGTTAGTGGACCTAGCTTTTTGGACCTGCATATTTTGAAGCATCATTATACAGATTTATTTTGTATATCTTGTGCAGATACAAGATAGAAGATTTATGATGTGATAGTAGATTTACATTGTTAAATTTTAAACTTAATTTATTTAATTTAACTTTGTAATTCTATTTTATTCTAGCAGTTTCTTATTTATATATCATGTGCAATGTAAACAACCTGATCATTCCGATTATCACTCACGATATCGCGCCCCGGGAACCTTCCGCCCGACGGGGAATCTGATCCAACCACGTCGGCTCGGGGTGTGACACAAGGCACCGCTTGAGAACCCATCGCCTTACATACCCGATGTCACAAGCCGAGCTTACGGGCCGAATCGAATCTCCCGTCGGGCAGAAAGGTCCCGAGGCGTGATGTCGAAATGATATTTGGGTTGATCAGATAATTTACATTGCACGTGATATAGAATGAGAAAGCACTAAATGAAATAGAATTACAAAGTTATATTACATCAGTATCGTTCATAATTTAACAATATAAATCTACTAACAACATCATAAATCTTCTATCTTGTATCTGCACAAGATATACAAAATAATTTGTATAATGATGTTCAAAAATATGCATTTTCAAAATCCTAGGTCCTCTATCTGGGCATTATAGTCTAAAAGCACGAAATCCCTAGTTAACCTGTTCGTCAACAAAGAAGTCATGCAAGAAAATAAAGTCAACACATGGTTGGTAAGTTCATATAGTTTTGTTATTGAAAATGAATTTGAGCAAACCTGACTAGATGACAACCTTAAACTAACCAAGAACCACATATGCTATCCAATGAAGTACGCTTATATATAGGGAATACGTAGGGTCAAGCTTACCGCCAACCCAGCCACCAGCCCACCACATTCCGAACCGCATAACATATTGTTGTTAATGATAATTAAGCATTTCACCCTTAACCATCATAACACTTGTTTCGTTAGTTTCGTCACCACGCTTGTTCCGTTAGATTCGTCAAACACTTGACTCGTTAGTTTTGTCAAAACATATGTTTCGTTAGTTCTGTCAACACACACAATAACACCATAGAATTGTGGAAAAATGTGGAAGTTGTTAATTTGAAATGCTTAAATAAATTAGTAAGTAAACATTTAAATTAAAAGCTATGTCCCAATGATTGGTCCTTGGTCAAACTCGAGTGGACTAGCATATCAATCAAAGGTTAGTAGAAGTTAGGGGATTCTGTAATTATCATCAAACATGTGACCTACAAATCAAACGGTCTAACTAGGACTTCTTGAAGTGTATGGTTTTTGTTTCATATTTGTTTCTTCTAGTTTCGTCCTTTGTGTTGGAATATAAGGACTGATGAGCAAAACCACTGAAGCCAGACACCTGAATAAAACCGCGGAAAGACAAGCCGCGGGTGCTTCTCTTCCGATTGAAGAACTGCTTCAGTATCGGAAGGCTATCAACGGAAGCGTCGCCAAAAGAAGTGCTGCTGAACTTATTTCCCTCAGAAGACATTAGCTGATCTTGATATCATCGGAAGACAACCTCTTCATCAGAAGAAGTCAAATGACTCGGAACAACTTTCGAAGGAATAAACACTGAACTCCAGTACATCTACATCAACATCGGAAGACCTGAAGACTGCTGAAGATTCTTGTATCCGTTGTTGTTGACTTTGTATTTGTACTAGTCTGTTGTATCAGTGTCTGTAATAATGTCAGCTATTTGTCTTATTATTTCTTGTCTTGTATCACATAATGTTTGGGTATTTAAGTCCCAACATTCTCTGAATAATTAAGGATCACTTCCCCCAAATTTCCTTGTGCTTTCTATTTTTTATCTTCTCTCTTTATAGGCAAGAAAACTAAAACAACAAAAATAACTCTATGCAAAACCTTAGAGGGAGCTGAAACCTAAGCTTTGACTAAGTGTCTAAAGGATTGTTCCTGGTTGAATAGCTACTACTCGAGGTTCTTGTAGTTCAACAATTGGTATCAGAGCCTTGTCCTTAGTCTTGGTTTAACCATCAAGACTAAAACTCAAAGCTCTCACTGATTATCTTGTTGTTTTAGTTTTCTACATTCTATTTTTTCTGTCCTTCTTGTTTCTTTAAATATGTAGGAGTTTGATTTTAGAACTAAACTGTGTTAAAAAATCGTTCTTACAAATCACTTTGAGAACTCATCACTTGTTGATCTTCTCATAACTATTTGTGAACCAATGGCAGTAAAATTCACTCTCGATCCTCATAACACCGGTTTTGCCACGAAGCCACCAATCTTGGTTAGGCATCAGTACAATATTTGGCATAGGCGGATGCTACACTTCCTGTCTAATAATCATACATGATGTTGGAAGTCTGTCACGTTCGGACTGCATAAACCAACGGTCCTGGACACGGAGACTGGAGACGATGTCCCGAAAGATCCTCGGAACTACACAGAAGAGGATCACCAGAAGTTGGAGCTTGATGCAAAGGCACATGCTCAGTTGGCTATGACCCTTCCTAACGAAATATACTCTGGCCTTCTTCACCATGAGTCTGCTAAAGACTTATGGGATGTTCTAAAAGAGCAATTCAGTGGTACCGAAGATGTTGTGGTTAATACCAGGGAGATATTAGCTCAACAATACGAGACATTCTCCCAACTAAATAATGAGTCACTGACTCAGCAGTTTGAACGATTCACTTCTCTCTTAATTGAATTAGAATTTGCTGGTCAAGTGTACCCCCTGTCTCTGTCTTGAACCGCTTCTTGAGGTCTCTACCTGAAAAATGGGAAACCTATTCCATTGTCATGAGATCCTCACCAGACTTTGGGAAGCTCTCACTCACTCAACTTCATGGTAAGTTGCTCACATTTGAGCGAGAGGTTGACTAGAAGAAAAAACTCATAAAGTCTGGTAAATCAACTGAAGAGTATGTGCAAGGGAACACAGCTCTTAAGAGTCATAACTCTGAATCAAAAGATCAGGGTTATGATGAATATATTGACATAACCACCAGCATCACTTCTTCTTCTTCCTGTGATGACCACTCTCCCATTTCTGATCATCTGTGTTTTATCATGGATGATCTCCATCAAGTTCCAAGTGATGACTTGGAAGAGATGGACATTCTTCACCAACAGTCCCTCTTGAGCATTAGAACGAACAAGTTCTACAAGAGGACTGGAAGGAAATCCCCGGTATTCAAGGGAAAACCAGGTTCAGCCTAAATAAGGCTAAGGTCCAATGCTATAGATGCCATGAAACTGGACACTTCGCCAGGGAGTGCAAAAATGCTCCCAACTCAAATTCTTCACCGTATGTGACTTTCCCTAACTCTCAATCACATACTTCTTCTGCACCTTTTTCTTTTTCTTCTTCTTCGTCTTTCAGAAGGCACAACAATCCTCAGGAGTCAGCACATATTGTACAGACCCCTCCTCCTACTAATGTACAATTTGTACAAGCTGCCAATGGTAGCATCTATCAACTGACTCCTGCACCTCTTCAAATTGTTGCACCATCTTCTTCTCAAATAAATATACCAGGCTCTGCTGTTCAATCTTCTTCTCCCAGTCAACCGGCTCTCTTTACCCAAGAACCAACAGATTTTGCTCTTATGGCTGTTGGTGATGACTCTTCCCCTTCTGAAAAACCTGCTGCAGACACTCCTGATGCACAAGTATCATCCTCCACTCTAGAAAACTATGTACTGATGCGTGCATAGAGGCTTTTGCAAAAATAAAGAAAGCCAATGTGTTGTTTCAACAACAAAATCAGGAGTTGGAGCAACTGCTTGACAATAAAAATTCTGAAATAGAAAAACTAATAAAGAATAAAGACAGTCAAATCTCTGTCCTAATGACTGAAAAGTCTAACCTACAAGCTCTATTCGATTTGCAATATAAAAATATGCACTTGTAGAGATGAATTGTCTCAGACCAAGGTTAGCTGTGACAAGTGGGTTGAATCCTGCAAAGGGTTCAAAATGCTTTTAAGTAAGCAAGTTCACAGCAAAACCAAATTTGGAATCGGGTTTAATCATGCTAGTCCTCCAGAGGACTACACCCCGATTGACAATAAATTAAATGAGACTGATTCTCAGCCCATTTCCCCCACCTTTCTTTCGGATGAAATTCCATCCATTACAATCACACCTCCTAGAGTGTACCAACCTCCGCATTTTCCCACGTTTGTTTATCCCACTGAAAGTAACGTTGAGAGACAGGAGGAAACACCCTTGGAAAATGATCAAAATAAAAATGCTTCCGAACAAACTGAGATTGCTCCAACTATGAGCTCTACTCAAAGTTCAGAAGGTACGAGTCTTCATAAAACTTCTGATAGTCATGTTGCCCTCCTTGACAGAAGAAAGAGGCCCATGTTTGACATCAGATTTCCTCCTTCTCATCCTCATTCCCCCTATCCAATAATGAAGGAAAATAAGCCTTTCATCCCCAACTACTCCTCTCTGTCCCCTGCTTGTCTAAAATGTTTTAAGAATAATCATACTACTGAAAATTGTTGGACAAAAACTCCTCTGGAGAATGCAAGAGAAAAACTAAATGCTGAAAAATTGAAAGCCGAACATGGTTCTTCAACTAAAGGAAATTTTCCTAATAAAATGAAGAAATCAAAGAAGGCTAATAGATTTTCAGCACCTTCTCATTCATCACCGCACTCTTTTTCTCCTTCACTTGCTTCACCCGGGCCTTCTATCCTTGGATCACCACCTTCTTAACCCATGGTGACAACAGTTGCCCATTCTTCTGCCGATGTGAACCCTCCTTCCGTGGATTCACAAATCAATATCTTGCATCAAAATCAGCAACAGCTGATATTGATGATGCAAAAATTGATGAATAAATCTCAGCAAAACAAAGAAACATATTCTTTCTCTTCTAAAAATAAAAATAAAATAAGACCCATATCTAACCTATTGCAAATAAATTGTCATGTGCAGAGACCTTCTTCAAACCAAAGTCATCTATGGTATGTGGATAGTGGAGGCTCTAGGCAAATGACAGGATGCAGATCCATTTTAAATAACTTCATTCCAAAGAATGGAGGATCTGTTTCCTTTAGAAATAATGCAAAGGCTTGGATAGTAGGGTCTGGTTATGTACAGGGTGGAAAACTGTACTTTAAGGATGTTAGCTTAGTTGAAAATATTAAGTTTAATCTCTTTGAGTGTTTCTCAAATAGCTGACAAAGACTTTAGTTCATTTTTCACCAAGGACAGTTGTAAAATTCTTTCTCCTGAAATAAATTCAAAAATAAAGATCTTAATTGATCAACACACCCTGCTTACGGCTAAAAAAAGTGGAAATGTCTACGTTGTAGACATGACCACTAACTCTCAAACATCCTCTCCTACTTGTTTGATAGCCAAAGCATCATCTTCGGAAACCACTCTTTGGCACAGAAGATTTAGTCACCTCAATCACCAATCTCTTCATAAGCTTTCTACCCTTTCATTAGTAAAAGGATTACCTTCCAAAAAATTTCACTTTGAAGGTCAATGTGAATCTTGCTTAATGCGAAAGCAACATAAAACATCACATAAGTCTATTGAGGAGTCCAAAACAACTAACTATCTCAATCTACTTCACATGGATCTTTTTGGTCCAGTGAAGGTAGCCAGCTTGGCCAGAAAGAGATATTGACTAGTTGTTGTGGATGACTACTCAAGATTTTGCTGGACCTTCTTTCTCTTCAGCAAAGATGAGACTTCTGATAAAATAATTGCACTTATCACTCAACTTGAAAGACAGTTTGGTTTTCTAGTTAAAACAATAAGGAGTGATAATGGGACTGAATTCAAGAACCAGGTTCTTGATAAGTTCTGCATCTCTAAAGGAATCCTTAGACAATACAGTGTTCCTAGAACTCCCGCTCAAAATGGAGACGTGGAAAGGAAGAATAGGACACTTATTGAAGCTGCAAGAACCATGCTTGCAGATTCAGGATTACCTTTATCATTTTGGGCTGAGGCAGTAAACACTGCTTGCTATGTCTTGAACATAGTTCACTTTGTGAAAAGACATAACAAGACTGCCTATTAAGTCCTTCATAACATAAAGCCTCTCATCTCTTTCTTTAAAGTCTTTGGGTGTCCGTGTTTCATCTTGAACACAAAAGACTCTTTATCCAAGTTTGCTGCTAAAGTCGACTCTGGATATTTTGTTGGATATTCTCAGACCTCTAAGGCTTACCGAGCTTTCAATCTAAGGACCAAGATTGTTGAGGAAACTATTGATGTCAAATTCAATGAATCTGCATCAACCTCGTCTTTCCCTTCTACTCCTGATGATCTCTTCGATCTTGAAAGCTTCACCTACATCTCTTCTACCCCTTCTTCATCTTCTTCTTCAGAATCTTGTCAAAATTCTGAAGATCTATACTCTCTTGAAGAGTGTTCTGTCTTTAAATTCTTCTCCTCTCTTCCTTCTCATCAAATAAATTCTTAAGACCAAAATGAATAGATATCTACTCCCTTATCCCCAGCCTTGGATAACATACCTGTAGGTGTTCCTGCTGGTTTGGTGAAAACCGATCAGGATCGAAGACAAAGTCCTACAAACTATCAACTACGTGCGGAATCCATAGTCAATATGTAGAAAATCAAAGAACACAAACAATTCAATAATCAACTCTTGTATTATCAACAAATGATTACAAGATACCACTCAGAAATACAAAGTTCTCACACAGAGAAAATCATAGAAGGTTTGCTGAAATCTGTCAAAAGTTCTCTCTAAGAATCAAACAAACCTTCTATTTATAGAAAACAGACCAGCGAACCTATTTCTTGTAGCCGAACCCTAGGTTTGCCAGCCGAACCCTAAGGTTCGCTGGACAAACCCTTAGGTTCACTAGACGAACCTATGTTGACCTATCAAAAGGTTCGCCGAACCTTCTCCAGGTTATAGGTTCGCCGAACCTATCAAATCAATAGGTTCGCCAACCTGCCAAGGTTCGTGGGCCAAACGAACCTATGGCAAACCTTAGCCGAACCTTCTAGAAACTCAAAATAAATACAACTTTTTGAATAGCAAACAATTACAAATGTGTACTAATAAACTCCCCATAAATGTTTGCTATCAAAATCTTCAATCTTTGTCTTCAGCTTTGTCTTTGACTCCGCTGGATTCTCCACCCTCTTCAACAACCACATTATCCACGCTCGTATAACAACCGAACGTGGTATCTTCGCAAGTCTTTCAGCTTCAATCTTTACGTCTCTTTCATCTCTCTCCTTCTGAACTTGCATCAACTCAGTATAGAGATAATTCACATTTTCCCAATTGCATCCCGAATGTATACCCAATGTATAACACATTCGTGCAATGGTTTGAAATTGAACTGCCATATCTTTGAAACTCACTCCAACATCATGATATCCATCTTCGGCATACATCTCTGCTGAATCAAGTAAAGCAATATCATCCTTTGAACAATTTACAATCCAAACAGGATCAAGCATCCGGATGACCCTCCAGTTATCATCTTGTTTCAATAAAATCACTCCTTCAGAAGTTCTATCGTCATAAAACCAAAACTTGAAATATGGGTTCTAGTCTAGTTCAATCTTCCTGAGTCTTGGTCTTTTGAATACTTTAGGCTTCACATAATCCTGAAATCTTTCTCTGAACTGAGGTGTTAACAAACTCCATCCAATTCGTGCTTCTTTCTTCAACAAATTCTCAAAAATTTCATTGTGTCGAGTCTGAATAGGCTTTATCATCCTCAATCTTGAAAGAGTTTTACATTCAAACGACGGAAGACTCATCAGATCAGTAGCTTTGCCAAAGTATTGGCATCCATCTATTAGTTTCACTACATAACATCCTTTATCCATCAAGCTTCCTAAAATGTTATGAAAATAACCATAACTAATAATCCTTCCAATCATTTTGGATTTAGATCCAATCTTGAACTTCTTGGATTGTTTAGTTAGGTTTTCTGGATCTTTGTCTTCTAAAACTTCTGTCATTATCTTGAATGAATGTAAATGATCAATAATGTACTTTGTCTCATCTTGAATCTCTTTCCAAAAATCCATATTACTCTTCACTTTAACCGGATCCAAAGTTGTTCTGGACATACTTCCAGCCTCAAACATTTTCTTCATCATGTTTAAATTCAACAGCTCCTCATCAATTACATCCTTATCATAATCAGAAAAATCAACATCTTCATCTTCTTCGAAATCAAACATCAACTCATCATCATCTTCAAATAAATCTTGATAATCTTGAACTGAATAGTCACCTACAATCTCTCCTTCTTCTATCTCTTGATCCAATTGAATTTCAAATATCTTTCTCTGCAAATCAATGTCAGAATGTAATTTGAATAAATCAAGAAATGTAGGCAAAGAGTAATCAAGAACTGTCTCGGGATGTTCTATTCCATCTAAATCTTCAAATTCAACATAAGTACAATCCCTGACTCTATCAGATGATACAGAAGAAATTGGAACCGCTTCAGTTGAAATCTTTGAAGGAGTATAAACAATAATAGCCCCTGACACAGAATCCAAACCACCAGAACCACTAGCAACTCCACCAGCACCACCACCAGTCTCATCATCACCACCAAAATCATGATCATCCGGGTGTTCATCCACCTCAGTATCACCATAATCAAGTGCTTCTTCTTCTTCTTCATCTTCCACCTTCTCCTCCTCTATCACCTTCTCATCCTCTTCTTCACCAATATCAACAACTACCTTCTCAGCTCCAGAACTTGAAACTTCAGTCTTTGATATCTTTGACTCCAAAGCTTTTATCTTGAACCTCAAATCAGTATTTTCATTCTTAAGTTCAACAATGTCTTCTGATTGAAGTTTGATAAAGAATTCCATTTCAGAAATCTTATCTTTCATCTTCTTCATTTCAAGAATTTCTTCTTCTCTCCACTTGATCATCAAAGCCATTTGAGTTTTCAACTCATCTAATTCAGTAGTAGAAGAAGATGGCTTATCAGCAACATTCTGTTCCTTTTCCTTCCTATAACCTTCAAACTCCTTTGACAAAACATATAATCTTCTTTTGATCTCAGAATCATCATGATCAGTAAAATTGATTTCTCCCAAATCATCAAGTCCTGAAAATAAATCATCTCTAGGAATAGAATCATGATGAACAGATGTCTCTGGTACTGAAGTAGAAAGTGTAGTAGCTTCAACAAAAGACGGTATGAAAGAAACTAGATTTACAAACTCAGAAGTTTGTAAAGTAGAAGCATGAATAGTAGTCACTAAAACAGATGAAGTAATAACAGGAGAAACAGAAGCAGGAATTGATGTAGGCATAACAGATGAAGACACAACGATCTTAGTAGTTTTAGCCTTCTTCTCATAAGGCCCTCCTTTGGCCATCCTTTTCTTTCTTTTTGGTTTTGAAGACTTAAGCTCTTCAGGAACAAAACTAGGATCAACTCTTTCTTCCCTAGCATCTTCAGCCCGTTTAGCAAATTTCTTCTTGAGTCTCCTAACCATTTGATTATCAACCTGAACCATCTCATATTCTGATACAGTATCAGAAGATTCTTCATCATCATCACCAGCAGCTTCAGTCTGCATCTTTGGTATATCAATATCAATAGGCTCATGTGAGCTCTGTTCCTGAGAAAATTTAGCTTGAGGTGTAAACTTTGAGGATTGACCTGTAGTCTTCCTAGCTTGTGGTCTTGGAGGAGGTGGAGGTGGTTGTACTTGATCATCAGCATCAAGCTCTTCAGTATCTGACTCTGAATCAACATGCCTACACGCATCATCATCAGGAGCAACGTAGTTTGCCCTGGCACAATGACCAATCAAATCTTACTCAAGTATAGCATCCCCAGTCCTTTGATACACACTGACCTGACCCAAACTGGAATCAGTCATATGTTTAAGCTTTAACAGATCTCCAGCCTCCCTGGGTAACTGCCTTTCTGGAAACCTTTCATCAATCAACATCTGCACGAACCTAGGATACATATAAAACCTATCCTTAGCCTTCGTGATGTTGTCACACATATATCTGAAGATCATCATGGAAAAGTTGAACGGTTTGTTCAATATGAGTGCAACCATTGCCGACCTCATAAAATCCCTCAGCTCATCAAATGTGCCTTTCTTCATGCTCAGGCAGTGTAGCAACACATGTGCTAAAAACTTGTATTGAAGAGGAAGCTTGCCCTTCTTCATTGATATGGAGTTGTAGGCTCCAAAATATCTAATCCGTAGAAAACAACCTTTAATGCACCTCTCAGGAATAAGAGTCACACCATCAGGTTCTCCTCCAAACTGCAGAACCCTCCTGATACCAGCTTAAGAGATACGAATGGCTTGCCCTAGCACATTCGCATCTACAACATATACATCATCCACAGAAATCACCCGAGCCGATTCCTAGAAACTCTGAATATGTGATCGGTAAATCTGAACTGAGTTAGAAATGGCATAATAGATCCTCGATCTCCGAAGGAACTCGATCATCGGTCGAAAGTCTTGACCATTCCGTGTAGTAGGATCAAGATAGGCACAAACATTATGTTTGTCTCCAAATGTTAAATTCGCCATTTATGCAATTAGAAATAAAACCCATTAGAAACAAAATTAATCAAAAATTAACAAAAATAAAAAATTTCTAAGTATAGAAACCAGCGAACCTATTCCTGAGACGAACCTAATGCTAGGGAAAAATAAGTTAGACGAACCTGATAATCAGAGAAACCTTTTGAACGAACCCTTTGATGAACGAACCTTATTATGGACGAACCTTTTGATGAACGAACCTTCTGATGAACGAACCATAGATTGAACGAACCTCAGAATGAACGAACCTTCAAACAAATGAACCCTTTTGGTCAAACGAACCTTGACCAAAAGGTTCGGTTCTTTTGAAATACATAGGTTCGCCACAAACCTTATCAGATTCAGACGAACCCTCAAGGTTCGGCGAACCTTGGTTCATTCAACGAACCTGTTCATCAGCGAACCTTTTCCAATTTTCAAATCAGATTTTAAAAACTTTGAATGTGGTGATAAAAATCATATGCCGATGAACAAAATTAACAAAAGCAGTTTGTCCAGATTTTAAATTTTAACAGGTTTTATGTCCAATTTACAGATTCGATCTAAAATCCTAAAAACATCTCAGATCTATCAATCTAGCCGGTCAAATTAAGTAATTTGTACCTAGAAATGATCACAAGATGATTCTGAGTCTAAAAATATCAGCGAAAAGTTCTGGGATGCTCTAAAATGAAAATTGAAAAAAAAATCGGTCTTGCAGGTTCGTGACAGTGAAATCAGATGAGAGTGACGAACCCTTCTGACGAACCCTGTATATATATGTCACGAACCTTTTCAGACGAGCCTTTTACAAACCTTATCTGCGAACCTTTTGCAGCGAACCATTTCAGCGAACCATTTGCAGCGAACCAAATCAAACGAACCTTTCTTGTGAACCATTACACACGAACCTTTTCAACGAACCATCTCAAACGAACCTAACAAACGAACCTAGCCAGCGAACCTGACCAGCGAACCTTACCCAAACGAACCCTTACTAGCGAACCTTCTCAAACACCAGACGAACCTTTTGAAAAATTTTGAATTTTTCTTATAATTTCAAAACAAATTCATGTTTAATTATTCCAAAGTCAAACAAATAATCAAAAATTATTGATCTAACATCAGATGAAAAATAAAATCTTTTTTTAATTTTTCAAATTCTAGAAGAATTAAACTACAAATTTAACAAATCTAACTACAAAAATCAAATCTTTTTGTTTGAGAAAGATCCAGACATCAGATCATATTATTTTACAATTTTCAACACATCTGTTTGTATTAATTACAAGATTTAAATGCAAATCACAAGTACAAGATGATTGTCAGTATACTTATCCTTTTAAGTTTAATTACTTAGTCAAGAAATCAGTTTAAATAAGATTATGAAAACACTTTATAATAATCCATTTACTTGAACACATCCCCGATTTGTGAATAACTAATCAAACATAAATGTTCTTAAAACTTATGATTTCAATTTTAACTAATCTGATCATGCAAAAATAAAGCAGAATTTCTTTTTGAAAATAACAAAATAGAAAACAATTTGAAATTGTTCAAAATCTTGGAATCAAGGTTGATACTTACGTATGCTCAAATGATCCAGAAAATGAACTAAACAATAATTTAAGATTAAGCTTTTAACAATCAGTTCGATATTTTCATATACGCAGAGATTGTCCAAATCTTAACCAGAACCAAGAAAACAAATTTGAATCGTTTAAAGCTATAACAATCAGGTCGATACGTAAGTATACGCAAAGAATGTTCCAGCTTTAAACTAAAATAAAAGAAAAACAAAATCTGAATTTCTTTTAAAAATTAAACACATGATCAAACTAGTACTTTGACTTTTTGTTCAAGAACATTTTGTCAGAAAAATTACCACTCTTTCAGGACAAAACTAAGTACTGTATTCTAAGCATTTGTTTCTTATAAAGTATAATCAAAACTTTGTTTAAACTTATCTTAACTAAGTTTTAAACCTACTAACTCATCATTCTTAGTACTTGTAATAACTTTTATATTTTTAATAACACATACAGATATGTTTCCAAATACAAATAATGTGCTATCATTTCTCACTAGGTCGAATCAATTTCTCATATTTTTAATTTTTTTCATGTTTTTGTATTTTTGGTTTTTCAAATATTTTTGTATTTTTCAAAATTTTCTCCCCCTAAAAACAAAAACACGAAAGAAAAAATAAAAAATCTGATATTAATTCAATAAAAAATGATTACGAAGGAAGTTGATTGTTGATTACCTCACCCATGACCCTTATCCCATTTAATTTGATTAAATACTCAAAACGTTGTTTGTCAAAGGCCTTGGTGAGAAGGTCTGCCCTTTGGTCGTTTGTGTGTATCTTCAGCACATCAATCAGTTTCTTTTCATAACAGTCACGTATGAAATGAAACCGAATATCAATGTGCTTGGAACGTGAATGATACACTGGATTCTTGGTAATTGCAATGGCAGCCTCATTGTCTACATGAATTGGGGTAGATAGAAAATTCAGTCCATAGTCTCTCATCTGTTGTTGTATCCACAAGACTTGGGAACAACAACTGGCAGCAGCCACATATTCAGCTTCACATGTAGATGTAGCAACAGATGTTTGCTTCTTGCACTGCCAAGAGACTAATCTCTCCCCCAGAAATTGTGCACCTCCAGTAGTTGATTTGGAATCAGTCTTGCATCCTCCATAGTCTGAATCACTATAAGCATAGAAGGAATAGTTATCATCCTTAGGATACCACAGACCGGTGTCTGGTGTACCCTTCAGATAACGTAAAATCCTCTTGACTACAATCAGATGAGAAACTTTAGGCTTTGATTGATAGCGAGCACAGATACTTGTAGCGAATACAATATCCGGTCTTGAGGCTGTCAAATACATTAAGCTCCCGATCATTCCACGATATAATGTAGCATCAATTAACTCTCCCTTAAGATCAGGCTCAATCCCGTGATTGGGCTGAATGGGCGTGGAAATGGGTTTACTATAAAGCATGCTAAACCGTTTTAGAACATCTTGAATGTATTTGGTCTGATGAATAAAAATGCCATCATCAGTCTGATCTATTTGTAAACCCAAAAAGAATTTAATTTTTGACATTGCACTTATCTCAAGCTTCTTAATCATAACCTCTTTAAATTCCAAACACAACTGTTCATCGGTAGATGCAAAGATGATATCATCAACATAGATCTGAACTAGGAGAATGTCCTTGTCCTTTTCCCGATAAAACAGTGTTTTGTCTATCTGATCCCTCTTGAACCCGTGTTCAAGAAGGTGAGTCGTGAGAGTCTCGTACCAAGCTCGAGGAGCCTGATGAAGACCATACAGTGCTTTGTCAAGGAGGTATACCTGATCCCGGTGGATCGGATCCTCAAAGCCCGGTGGCTGACAAACGTACACTGTCTCCTTCAATGACCCATAAAGGAATGCAGACTTGACATCCAACTGAAATACTTTGAACTTCTTGTGGGCAGCAAAAGATAGAAATAATCTAATTGCTTCAAGTCGTGCCACAGGTGCAAACACCTCATCATAATCAATTCCTTCTATCTGTTTGAATCCTTGAACAACCAAACGCACCTTGTTCCGAACAATTACGCCTCTATCGTCTCGCTTACACTTCAACACCCACCTAGTGCCAATCTTCTTCTCACCTTTTGGCAAATCCACTAAATGCCAAACTCCCAGTTTCTGAAACTGATTAAGCTCCTGTTGCATGGCCTCCACCCAGGCAGGCTCACGTAGGGCTTCAGTTACAGATTTAGGCTCAATCTGAGAAACAAATGCAAAATGCATCCATAACTATTGAGTCCCAAGATTTCGCTCCAGCTCGACATACAAATTCTCTTCGTTTGTGACTTGACGCCTTGTCTGTACTCCAACAGACGAATCTCCAATGATCTGCTCCACAGGATGATTCACATGAACTCTGGACACTGGCACTTGCGGGACTCCAACACCATGATCAAGATCTGTGATATTCTGATCTTCATCTTGATCTTGAGAAACTACATCTTCAAAAACATCCTAATCATCCTCCGATGACCAGTCATCATTAACTGCTTTAGAAGTGCCTTCCCCTGTTGGATGATTAGCTTCAACTTGATGAGAAACTCCTAAATCTTCAAAATTTTGTAAGTCATATAACATCTGCAAAGAGATTTCATCATCAGTAACTTTAGGAGACAAGTTAAAAGAATCAAAAAGTTTATCATAGTCGAAAAGCCAATTTGGACCTTTGCCTTCAGGTATAGGCGTATGTCGTTGAACATCCACATAATACCAAAGTTCCACAACACCCGTGCGTTTGTTAAACACACGTTTATTGGGCAGGCTGTAGCCAAGAAGGAAACCTTCTTCAACTTTAGAGTTGAATTTAGCATCTTTCTTAAGCATGGTACATGGAGCTCCAAAAGGTTCCAAGTGTTCCAAATTTGGTTTTCGAATCTGAAGAAGTTCATAGCAAGTCTTATTATGTCTTTTGACAATCCGCACTCGGTTGAGAGTAAAACAGGCGGTCGCTACGGCTTCACTCCAAAATGTAATGGGCAGCTTCGAATCAGCGAGCATCGTTCGAGCAGACTCTATCAATGTACGATTCTTACTTTCAGCTACACCGTTCATCTGTGGTTCATACGGTGCACTAAATTGCTGCTGGATGCCCTTTGAATCACAAAATGCTTCCATGTTCTGATTCTTGAATTCTGTCCCATTGTCTGATCGAAAACGCCTAACCCTCAACTTGTACAAAGTCTCCAATAAATCTTTACTCCTGTCGGCAGTCATCAGAATCCAGTCATCAGGAATCTGAATTCCTTGTTTGAGCACATAGCATTTCTTCTCATCAAACAAAACCTTATAACCTTTATCACTTATCTGCAACACACTCAAAAGATTATTAGTTAACTCTTTACAGTAATTCACGTTGTCAAAGGAAACTTTACCGTTAGTCAAACTACCACACCCAGTAGTTTGACCATCTTTGTCACCTGCAAAGTTAACTTAACATCCGTTCATCTCTCGAAAATCTTTCAACAAACTAATCTCTCCTGTCATGTGCCGTGAACATCCACTATCAACAATCCATCGACTGTTGATATGACCCGTGAATGCCACATGCACCACAAATTAAAACAAAATATGATCAGTACCAAAAGGGATGATTCCCGCCATTCCGACGTTGAGTCTCCCTGAACAGCCTCCTGCCGTTCGATCTCGATGAACTACTTGAAGACCCATCTTCCAAGTATTCATCCTTGCTCACAAAAAATCTATCATCTGACCTGTGTCTGGATTTCCAAAAAGAATTAGAATTAACATTGTGTTTTGAAAATCTTTTAGGAGAAAAATTATCATAAAATTCATCTATCAGATGATGATGTCTTTTTCAAAACTCTTTTAACCTTTTGTTGATTATCAAAAACTTGTTTTTTATGAATCTTTTCCTCCTTGACCCAGACACATTCAGGATCAAATTTCCTGAGGATTCTCATCTCCTTTTCACTAGGCTTTACCCTCCTAGGTTTCCCACTAGAATGGATCACATGACTATCATAAATAGAAGTTTTCTTCTTGACCTTGTGATTTGGACAATTGACTGAAATATGTCCTTTTCCTCCACAAGTGAAACACTGTCGTGTTTTACATGGAGTAAAAGTATGAAATCGGTTGCAAGTATCCAAATCACATTCGGCAATGACATGACCCACTTTCCCGCATCTGTAGCATTTCCTTGATGACACATTCTTTGGTTTTTCATCACACCCCTTAGATGAATCCAAAGATTTGGATGCTATAGATGGAGATAAAATCTTTTTCTTCAAACCACAGACTTTGGTCTTAACAGTCTTTTGAAAAGTCTTTGATGTTCCCTTGTTTCCAACCCCATTCTGATTACCCTTGTCAACCCTATTGACAACCTTCTTATCCACTTTCCTAGAAATACCCTTTTGTGTACTCGACTCTCCATTCTGTGTAGTCGAAGACTGAACAAACACAATTGGCTTAAGAATAGAAGAAGTTTTGACTTTGAACTATGGTTTGGAAACAGACGTTTGTTGAACCATTGTTTTCCCAGTTGATTTTATTTCAGATTTTGGTTTCTGAAACACTGGACTCTTTTTCTCTACACTTTTAGCTTGATGACCAATCATTTTCAGAATCTCAGCTGGATATTCTGAATCAGTGATGTCCTCAATAATCGGAGCATCATGATCAACAAAATCACTCTCATGAGATGATACACTCTCATCATCCTCAGTTACATGATCAGACACAATCTCCTTTAATGAAGTTGGATCAACTTCCAAATCAGGTTCAACTTGTGGTCTTGATATATAACTAGGAGGATGTGGCACAGCATGAAAACCAATACCAGAATTATCATGTGAAGATCTTTGCATTGCAGCAAAGTAATCAATGACATAAGCAGAATTTTGGTAGTTTTCCAGCTTGCCTTTGTGTAACTCAGCTTCAGCTTTGGCTGCCGATAATTCCACTTTTAACTTCTGAACTGAGTCGAGATGCACAGACACGGCATGATTGTTTTGTAAAACTTTGATCTTCAAATCTTCGTTTTCTTTACTAAGATCAATTATCTTCTTATCAAAAGCCTTTTCTTTTGCAATCAACTTTTTGTTAGCTTCTGTGCATACTCTCAGATCAGAAGTTAACTGAGAGTTCATCTCTTTGAGTCTATCTATCATCTCCTGCAAATCATGATGTACCTCATTCTCCTCATCGACCTTCTCCTTTCCTTTCCCCGATTCTTCTTCCAGTGAAGCCATGAAAGCACCCATAAGATCATCATACTTTGTACCCCAGTCATAACCTTCATCAGCTTGACTCACAAGTGCTTTAGAAGATGATTCTTCAGATTTCTCTTTCTTTTTCTGATTATCTTCTCTTGGCTTGAATGGATTCAGATTACCTTGCTTCTTAGGATTCTTGCATTCTCTTGCAAAATGACCATGTTCTCCACAGTTATAACACTGAGTGGATTTTGGATTGAATCCAAACTTTGTGTTTCTATCAAAAGTGAATTTCTTCCCGGTCTTCTTCTCATACCGATTAATTCTGCGAATAACACTCGCCAAAGCCCACTGTGTGTCTATCAATTCCATCTCATCCTCATCAATTTGTGCATAATCTTCAAAAGTCATATTTGCATTTCCAATTCTTCCAGCCACCTGTTCATCGTAAGCACTTACTACACACGACAAAATAGACATATGGTCTTTAACTGCTTCAACTGTCACTTTTCCCAAATTTGTTGTGTTAAGATGCACTGGAGGTGGTGTAGACTCAGACTTTTTCTCATTGATAGGACAATGTGAACTAGAACTTGATGACACCGAAGAACTCTGAGTAGTTTCAGAAGTCCTGGACACGAAAGCAGTCTGTATCTTTGCAGATGCTGCAGGTGATGTAGCAACAGAACCACCATACAAGGAAGGATCTTGTGTGACATTTACACGTCTCGCTTTACGTTTGTCCTTCATTTCTTGTTCCTCCAGTTTCTGAATAAACTCTACCAATGTCAATCCAGGTAGGTTTTCTCTCAATATGAGCACCAAAGAATTCCATTTATCAGGTAGTGCATCAGCCAGACAATCAATCTTCTCATCCTCTGAATACTCAATACCATATTTTCTCACTTCAGTCAACAAGTGTCTGCATCTGGTGATTAAGGCATCAAGAGTCTCATTTCCAATGATGTTAAAATTTTCAAACTCCTTTCTGATATCTGTAGCCTTCATTTTCTTCAAATTTGTGTTGCCTTCAACTCTTGCCTTTAATGCATTCCAAAGACTGTAAGCAGTCTTGTGTTCATCAAACTGATGCAGAATTTGATTGGGAATGGCTTGACTTAATAACCAATAAGCTTTCTTCTCTGAGTCATACTTTTTCTGCTCATCTACATCTAGTCTTTCCAAGAGTTGAAACAAATCAGTACCAACTACCCTTGGTCTTTCATAAGGAGATAAGATTCTTTCCCATAAGTTTGTATCTGTGCCATTTAGATGAGTCTCAAATCGTCCTTTCCAATTGTCATAATCAGCTAAATCCAATAGCTTTGGCACATTATTTGTACTACCCACTTCAGTCTTACTAATTAAAATACTCTGAAGTTTGGAG
Source organism: Mikania micrantha (assembly GCA_009363875.1). Classification (NCBI taxonomy): domain Eukaryota; kingdom Viridiplantae; phylum Streptophyta; class Magnoliopsida; order Asterales; family Asteraceae; genus Mikania; species Mikania micrantha. The sequence goes on along the minus strand of CM018682.1, from coordinate 56,280,910 downwards.
TTCTGACTTGCCATTGCCGCGTACATGCCAGACATAATTTCTGAGTTGATAAACAGCGAACCTTTTCAAAAATATCACTGGCCGAACCTCAGACAAACCTCAGCCGAACCTCCAGACAAAAAATGTCTTAGCCGAACCTCAGACGAACCTCAGCTGAACCTCTGGACAAAAACTGTCTTTTGAGCAGCGAACCTTTAAACAGCGAACCTTTGAGCAGCGAACCTTTGAAACTCACGAACCCTTACACAAACGAACCCAGAAACAGACGAACCCTGAAACTGGCGAACCTTGAAACTGGCGAACCTTTAGTTCAAGCGAACCCTCAGCCGAACTAAATCTCACGAACCTTCCAACAAAGATGAACCTTTAGCGAATCTTGTTCACGAACCTCAGACGAACTATGAACAGTAATCAGCAAACCTCAGACGAACTATCACCCAAATCTTGCCGAACCTTGACAGAACCTTCGCCGAACCTTGGCCGAACCAGTGCCGAACCTTAGGCGAACTATCAAACGAACCCTCTGAAAAACCTTCTAACAGCGAACCTTTCTGTTCAGCAAGTCACAGGTTCGTCCCACGAACCTGTAGCACAGAATTTGAAAATTTTGGGAGGGAAACCTTCCAAAACTTCAAAAAATCCGTCCAAATCTATACCAAAACACCTCCAAAACTTCAATTGTTGTAATTCAACAACAATTGATGATGAAAACAATCTCAAATCACCAGAAAATCGATCAAGAAGAAAAAATTGGATCCATCAAATGTCTTCAAATCTTCAATTGCATGATTTCTTTGAAATTGTTGTGTAGAATTTCACCAAACTCTCTGATACCACTGCTGGTTTGGTGAAAACCGATCAGGATCGAATACAGAGTCCTACAAACTATCAACTACGTGCGGAATCCATAGTCAATATGTAGAAAATCAAAGAACACAAACAATTCAATAATTGTCACACCCCCAATTTTCAACTAACGGAATCATACCGTTCGGGACGTGACAAACCAGGATCTCAGATTATTAGACATAACGAAGACCTCTATATGATTTTCAAAACATACTTTGGTCTAAAACTGTAATATCAAAGTTCTACGTTGCGGAAGCGTTTTTAAAACAAAACAAACATAATAGTTTGAATACTGTAAATTACAAAACAAACTTTCAAATATTCAAATCCAAATAACTGAAATATAAAATATGCATGCGACTCGATCTCGTAGTCCATGCTTGCTTGCGTGTATACCTTAGCATCCTGAGAAAACATGTAAGTCAAGTCAACACAAAGGTTGGTGCATTACACAGGTTTAAGCATTCACAATGTTTAAAACAACAGTTTGAATATAATGTTTGCAGATAACATAATCACACATGCATAGTCATGATAGCTAGTCATTTATACTATTTACATAAGTGGTCGACACCGAAGCTGACTGTTGCATGCTAACGCATGTTTTGCCTTGCCATTATTGTCTAGCACAAACAATAGTAATGTGAATTGGCTAGTCAAACACTTGCGTAGATCCCATCTACCAAGTGAGGTTTGTCAAACCTAATAGCTCTATTTCCAACTACCATGCTTTGCACTACGGCAAACTAAACGGTTCGAAATGTAAGGACTTGTAATGCTACGTTTGCACTCAATGTAAACAGCTAACTCATGCAAGTGATATGTATCTAAAAGTGTTTGTTGCACATGTTTTCTCCCCCAAAACAGTTAAAATAAGAAAGGGGCCGTGTACGCACCTTTGAATATAGCAGAATGATCAATCACACGTGAACTCGCGTAGAAAGTCCTCCTACGAAGAACCTGTGTTTTAACAATAACCTAGAATCGAACCCGCGACCACCCCAAAACATAATTATACGCGATTTCGTTTTCGATCTAAAATGTGACTTTATTATTCTAACGTGTTCGGAATGAAATTCTGGTTCCAACGAAATTCGAATGGGTCAAAACGGAGTTAAAACGAGAAAGTTATGACAAAAATACTAAGATAGTTTTAAATCCTCAAAAATGGTGGAACCCAGAATCGAACCCGCGACCACCCCCTCACAACACACACACACTACCAGTTCACCCCGCTAGGGAATCGCAATAACACTCCAGAATTAATTCTTTTAACCATGGTTTCTCGGCTTCCCCTTCATTTAACCATACCGAACCCACATGCATCCGATTGAACCACTATTCACCCCCAATCGAACCTAGAACAATAGGGGTTTTGTTCCTGGGATCCTATCGACCACGTGGATGGTTTTAATTCGAACAATTGCTCATTTTAACCCAATTAATCTGTTATACCTTAGTTCGAACTCGAGCACTTTAATCCCCAATACAAACTTGCAGAATTCGTTAATGTGAGTCCACTAATTCATATAGTTTACATTCATTGGAACATTTCGAAACTATCTACAGTTTACACTCATTGGAACATTTCGAAACTATCTACATGCTTAATTTGAGTATTAAACTCGTTCTAAGAAAAATCCCCCATTTCGTTTATGTAACAAACCCTAGAAAACAAAATCCTACAATTCGATATAGTTTGCTACAATTAAGATGGGGTTATCCTTGTTCGGTATTCTCTGAAACTATCAATGACAATCAATTTCATTTTTAAACTCATTTGAATCAAAATCCCAATTGCGTTCCTAAAACAAACCCTAGAAACTTGAAATCAATCAATTCGATGTTATGATTCAAAATCAACATAGGTTTCTTCTTAATCGAACTATTCTGAAGCTACAGATATCTTCTAATTTGATTTTAAGTTTCGTTTTCATGAAAACCCCCAATTCATACTCTCTCAAGAACCCTAATTATTGAACTCTTACAATTCGTTGTTATATCATGAAATTCACATATGGGTTTCCTTAAACTAATGATTTCGAAACTCTCTGTACCAATTGATTTCATTCTTAAACTCAATTTAACAGAAACCCCCAAATCGCTCTCCCACATGAACCCTAGAATTCGAATCCCATTAATCCGATGTTAGAAACTGAAATTAACCTGTGGTTATCCTTAGTCGGCCATGTTAGAAGGTGTAGGAACGAGAACTTACTTGTTTTGATGATCAATTGAACGAGATCGACTTCTAGCCCTAGGTTCGGCCCCCTCAAGATCAATTCTTCTGCTCGACTTGCTTTGCTTCAAATTATTGGATGCCACAGACTCTGAATGTGCCGATGGAGGTGTAGGAATGTGCAATTGTGAGTGTCTTAATCGAATTTTACGAATTCGATCATGAAATGCTACGATTACGACTTTTAGGTGACATTCTTGATTAATTCGATGGTTTAATGCATCCATAACATATAATACCTGTTACAAATCATTCAAGTAATGATTGTAACCGATTTACCTCACTAATAACTGAAGATTGATGAAAAAAAATCGAATTTCTATTAGGCCTTGGCCGAATTTTGACTTCCAAAGTCAAAATTTTTCATTTTAATATAATTACAATAGAAATCATGCAATCTAAGTCTTTTGTGACCAATTTTGCTCCATCTAAACCTTTGCAATTTATCTTTGATTGATTCAGAATCGTTTCGGTTAGTTTCGTATTAACGGTGTTAATTCGAAATTGCCGAATTGTCACATCATCCCCTTGTTGAAGGGATTTTCGTCTCGAAAATTAGTAAATGTTAGGAGTAGTTAGGAAACTACTTACGAGTCCAAATTGTAAGTGTTAGTGTGGTTTGATCATTCTGTGTGCTTGTGTGTACTTACACACGAAATCCAATGTTTGCAACATCACAACTAAGTGTGATCATTCTATGTAACTGTTTTGCGTGTACACTAGTTAATTCACCTAACTGTGATTGTTTGTGTTTGATCATACTGTGCTGTGTAACCTCGCACATAATGAGTGTTTGTAACTGTTTGTACTATGCAACCTCGTATATAGTAAAATATGTGTAACTAATCATGTATGTACCACCATAAGATGTAACATATGAAATGTAGCACATAAAATGTAATGTAGCACAAATGTTTGTAACAAAACCAATTGAATAAAGTGTTTGTGCTTACAGTTTGAGATCTGAAATGTTGATGTGTGAAGCATCACGTCATCCCCTTGTTGAAGGAAATTTCGTCCCGAAATTTAACGTGTCTTCACAGTGTTTGCAGTTGCTGTTTTGAACAGATGAGGATACTTCTTCATCATTTGATCTTCTCTTTCCCATGTGAATTCAGGACCACGTCGTGAATTCCACCGGACTTTGACTATCGGAATCTTGCTTTGTTTAAGTTGTTTGACCTCTCGGTCCATGATTTCAGCTGGTTCTTCAATGAATCGTAACTGTTCGTCCACTTGTATTTCCTCCAGTGGTACAATCAATGTCTCGTCAGAAAGACATTTCTTCAAGTTTGAAACATGAAAGACATCATGAACTCCACTGAGTTCATCCGGTAGTTTGAGTTGATACACAACCGGACCAATGCTTTTCAGAATCTCAAAAGGTCCTACGTAACGTGGACTAAGCTTCCCGTGCTTGCCAAATCGTATAACACTTTTCCAAGGTGATACCTTTAGAAGAACTCGGTCTCCTACTTGAAATTCCAATGGCTTACGACGTTTATCAGCGTAACTCTTCTGTCGATCCCGTGCCGCTGCCATACGGTTCCGGATTTGTACAATCTTCTCAGTCGTTTCGTGCACTAGTTCAGGACCTGTAATCTGACTGTCACCAATTTCAGCCCAGCAAACTGGTGAACAACATTTACGACCATACAAAGCTTCAAACGGTGCCGCCTGAATACTTGTATGATAAATGTTGTTGTAAGAGAATTCCACTAACGGTAAGTGGTTTTCCCAGCTGTCACCAAAATCAATGACACACGCTCGTAACATATCCTCGAGCGTTTGAATCGTACGTTCAATCTGACCGTCTGTCTGTGGATGATATGCGGTACTCATATCCAAACGAGTTCCCAATGATTTATGAAGTGATTTCCAAAAGTTGGAAGTAAATCGAGCATCCTGATTTGATATAATAGAGATTGGCACGCCATGCCGTGCTACCACTTCCTTGATGTAAATCCGAGTCAGTTTCTCCATTTTATCGGTTTCCTTGATTGCTAATAAATGTGCAGATTTCGTTAATCGATCGACAATTACCCATATCGTATCACAACCACTCGGTGTACGGGGTAATTTAGTAATGAAGTCCATCGAAATCTGTTCCCATTTCCACATTGGTATTTCTGGTTGTCGCAGCAAACCAGATGGTTTCTGATATTCAACTTTGACTTTCGAACAAGTCAAACATTTGCTAACGTATCTAGCAATGTCAGCTTTCATGTGAGGCCACCAATACAATGCCTTCAAGTCACGATACATCTTGTCTGAACCCGGATGGACTGAATATCTAGACTTGTGTGCTTCATCCATCACGAGTTCTCTTAAACCACCATGCAAAGGTATCCACTGTCGGTTAATGAAATAACGAATTCCATCAGGCTTGACATCCAATTGTGTTTCCATCCCCCGTAAGGATTCATGTACCAAATTATCCTTTTCTAAGGCTCCCAGCTGAGCACTGCGTACCTTGTCAGGTAAGTCAGTATGTATCGTCATCATAAGTGCGCGAACCCATCTTGTTGATGTGTCTTTTCTGCTTAAAGCATAAGCTACCACATTAGCTTTTCCCGGGTGATACTTAATCGCGCATTCGTAGTCGTTCAACAACTCAACCCACCGTCGCTGTCTCATATTAAGCTCCTTCGGATCAAAGATATGTTGCAACTCTTATGATCAGTGTAAATGGTACACTTAGTTCCATATAGGTAATGCCTCCAAATCTTCAAAGCAAAAACCACTACTCCTAACTCCAAATCATGAGTAGTGTAATTCTTTTCGTGTGGTCGTAGTTGCCTTGAAGCATAAGCAATCACTTTATCACGCTGCATCAACACACATCCCAAACCCTGTGCAGATGCATCACAATACACCACAAAGTCTTCCGTCCTTTCCGGTAAGGACAGAATCGGTGCACTGCAGAGTTTCTGTTTCAATAACAGGAATGCAGCTTCCTGTTTATCCATCCAGTTATACTTTGTTCCTTTGTGTGTAAGAGCTGTAAGTGGTTGAGCGATCTTTGAGAAACCCTCAATGAATCGTCGGTAATAACCCGCCAAACCAAGGAATTGTCGTACCTCGGTAGGGGTCTTTGGAGCTTCCCAATTCTTAATCGCTTCAACTTTCGCTGGATCAACATGTATACCCTTTTCATTAACTATATGACCCAGGAATTGAACTTCTCGCATCCAGAAGTCACATTTTGAGAACTTCGCGTACAGTTGTTCTTGTTTCAATAACTCTAGTAGCAATCGGAGATGTTCAACGTGCTCCTCCTCGGTCTGAGAATATATTAGAATGTCATCAATGAAAACAATGACAAGCTTATCAAGGTAAGGTTTACAAACACGATTCATGAGATCCATGAATACAGCTGGAGCGTTTGTCAACCCAAATGGCATGACCAAGAACTCATAATGGCCATAGCGCGTCGTGAATGCTGTCTTCGGAATATCTTCTTCTTGAACTCTCAGTTGATGATAAGCCGATCTGAGATCAATCTTCGAGTAATAACTCGAACCTTGCGACTGATCGAACAGATCGTCAATTCTGGGTAACGGATACCGGTTTTTGATGGTAACCTTGTTCAGTTCCCGGTAATCGATGCACATACGGAAAGTCCCATCCTTCTTCTTAACAAATAAGACTGGTGCTCCCCACGGTGAAAAACTAGGTCGTATAAAGCCCTTATCCAATAACTCTTGCAGTTGTGTAGATAACTCTTGCATCTCTGACGGTGCAAGTCGATAAGGCGCCCTAGCTATCGGTGCTGCATCTGGTGTAAGGTCGATTCGGAATTCCACCTGTCTGATAGGCGGTAATCCCGGCATGTCTTCAGGGAATACTTCAGGAAATTCACAAACTACTGGAATGTCTTCAATCTTCTTCTCAGTTACTGGCTTCTCAGTTATCAGTGCTATAACTGCTGTATGACCTTTCCGCAGACATTTGTGCGCTTTCATACAAGATATGAGACGCAGTGGCGTACTGCTCTTCTCGCCTTGTACATACAATGTCTCTCCATGCGGAAGAGGAATACGAACGATCTTTTCATGGCATACTATTTCAGCCTGGTGTTTGGACAACCAGTCCATACCAATGACTACATCAAAACTGCCTAAAGTGATAGGCATGAGATCAATTTCTAATGTTTGACCCATCAAATCAAGGATACATCCTTTAAGGATTTGTTCAGCTATAATTAACTTGCCATCGGCTAATTCTACAGTGTATGGATTTTCTAAGGCAGTGGGACTAACATTTAGCAACTTAGAAAATGAACTAGACACAAAACTCCGGTCTGCACCAGTGTCAAATAGCATAGAGGCATAGTGATTATTTAAGAGGAACGTACCCGTGACAATGTTGGGATCCTCCCGTGCCTGACGTCCTCCAATCACAAACGCCCTGCCCCTAGCACCATTGTTGTTGTTATTGTTGTTGTTATTGGTGCCATTGCCATTTCCGTTGCCGTTACCATTTGCATCATTAGTCCCACCTTTCTTTAGTTGTGGGCAATCCTTTTTGAAGTGCCCCAGCTTACCACACTCAAAACAACCCTTCGGTGCATTGTTCTGACTGTTATTTTGATTGTTGGAATTGTTTTGCAGCTCTCCGCGGCAATCCTTAGCTGCATGCCCAACTTTACCACACCGTTGACACCTAAATTTATCACACTGATTCCCCGCATGATGAAATCCACACCTGTTGCACTTTGGGTGTTTACCAATAAAACCCCCTGATGATGATGACTGCTGACCACTGTTCGAGTTGTGATAAGACTTATTTGAATCCTGCCTTCGATTCTCCTGAAAAGGCTGTTGGTTGAAATTCTTAGAGTTACTGCTTTCCCACTTCCTCTTGTGGTCTCCTACCTTAGTAGCTGATGTTCGTTTAGGCAGAGTTCCCTGTAACACTGCCTGATCAGTCAGTTGGTGTGCTAAACGAACAGCTTGTTGAATCGTTGTGGGATTTGAAGATGTAACCAATCCCTGGATCTGAGGCACCAACCCTCCTATGTACCTCTCTATCCACTTACTGGCTGGAGTAGCCATGTGAGGTAGAAGTCTGGCCAGTTCATGTGACCGAGTCGTGTACTCCTCGATGTTTGACCCCTCCATCTTAAGGTGCCAATACTCTTCCTCCAGTTTCTGCATTTCACTGCGAGGACAATACTCCTCTTGCAGTAAGGTCTTGAAACCATTCCAAGTTAAGGCATTGGCCTCCCCCAATCCCAGAGTTTGAACATTTGAATTCCACCAGGTCAACGCTGGACCCTCCAACGTACCCGTGGCATATTTGACCTTGTTTTCCTCTGGACAGTTACACATTTCAAATACCGATTCCGCTTTCTCAATCCATCGAAGGAGTCCAATGGCCCCCTCCGATCCTTTGAAATTATGCGGTTTGCAATCCAAGAACGTCTTGAATGTGCACACTTGTGGGTTCACCAATCCCCCTGTTGGACCCTGAGGTCCTGTTGTGTGGGTCTGGACGTAGTTCGCGATTGCCTCCGCGACCCTGTTATTGATCAGCTCATTGAGCTCAGCAACTGTCATCTGTACGTTCTCGCCAGACATTATCTCCCTATTTAAAAGAAATGTTAGAGTGTTATCAAGTCTAATGTGAAACGTGTAAACAATACAAAAAACAACAAACATGTAATGTAGAGATCAACACAACTGTTGGCAATAAGTAATAGTTTCCAATAGATAATAATCTGATTTGAGTACAATACTTTCAAAATCAAAACATAGGTTTTCAAACTTCTAATGTAGGGACACAACCCGCCCCTAATAAGTTTAACCAAAATAAATAAAATCAAGCATCCTCAATAGTGGAGTCAGCATCAGAATCAACATCCTGTACTGGTACCAACTCCTCCTCCTCCTCCTCTGCCTCAGATACAAACTGCTCCTCTAGTGCAATCAACCTCCCCTCAGCAATGTCAGCTCGGTGCTCCTCCTCCTGCACTCGAGTAGTCAGATGCACAATGTGTGACTCCATCCCCTGAACCACACTATAAAGCTCTGCGTATCGGGCATTCACATCCCGAAGCTCCTGTGCCATGTGCTCAATCCGATCATTCGCCCACTTTGACTCCCATGTCAATCGGGCGATATCATCTAACTCGAATCGTGCCCTCTTACAGGCACGAAACCTAGGTGGCATACGATACGAAGACTCCTCGGCGGAATCCTCCACAGGTGCTTTCTCTGGGTTTCTCTGTGGTTCCTCCTCTTCTGGATCCTCCTCCGGGTCCTCGTCTGAGTCCTCAACAGGATCCTCCTCCGGATCCTCCTCATGGTCCTGAAATACTGGAGCTATCGGCTCCTCGTCATCAGACACGACCACATGTGGAGGTGGTGGTGGTGCTGCCATACCTGTTACATAAGGCCATATGTAAATACTAGACAAAACTCAAATGTGTAAACAAGTGTCTAATGTCTAACAGTTATAGTCTAGGTCTACTAATGCAAACCTAATTCGCTATAACCAATGGCTCTCATACCAATCTGTCACACCCCCAATTTTCAACTAACGGAATCATACCGTTCGGGACGTGACAAACCAGGATCTCAGATCGTTAGACATAACGAAGACCTCTATATGATTTTCAAAACATACTTTGGTCTAAAACTGTAATATCAAAGTTCTACGTTGCGGAAGCGTTTTTAAAACGAAACAAACATAATAGTTTGAATACTGTAAATTACAAAACAAACTTTCAAATATTCAAATCCAAATAACTGAAATTTAAAATATGCATGCGACTCGATCTCCTAGTCCATGCTTGCTTGCGTGTATACCTTAGCGTCCTGAGAAAACATGTAAATCAAGTCAACACAAAGGTTGGTGCTTTACACAGGTTTAAGCATTCACAATGTTTAAAACAACAGTTTGAATATAATGTTTGCAGATAACATAATCACACATGCATAGTCATGATAGCTAGTCATTTATACTATTTACATAAGTGGTCGACACCGAAGCTGACTGTTGCATGCTAACGCATGTTTTGCCTTGCCACTATTGTCTAGCACAAACAATAGTAATGTGAATTGGCTAGTCAAACACTTGCGTAGATCCCATCTACCAAGTGAGGTTTGTCAAACCTAATAGATCTATTTCCAACTACCACGCTTTGCACTACGGCAAACTAAACGGTTCGAAATGTAAGGACTTGTAATGCTATGTTTGCACTCAATGTAAACAGCTAACTCATGCAAGTGATATGTATCTAAAAGTGTTTGTTGCACATGTTTTCTCCCCCAAAACAGTTAAAATAAGAAAGGGAACGTGTACGCACCTTTGAATGTAGCAGAATGATCAATCACACGTGAACTCGCGTAGAAAGTCCTCCTACGAAGAACCTGTGTTTTAACAATAACCTAGTGTTATTCGGATTGTCGTTTTATGCTTGAAATCACATACGTGTCAACACACGTATGTTAGAGTGTTAAGAATAATGTACGCGTGCCTTTGAAATCGTTTAAATAAAACCATATATGATTTTATTTAAATAAACATAATTATACGCGATTTCGTTTTCGATCTAAAATGTGACTTTTATTATTCTAACATGTTCGGAATGAAATTCTGGTTCCAACGAAATTCGAATGGGTCAAAACGGAGTTAAAACGAGAAAGTTATGACAAAAATACTAAGATAGTTTTAAATCCTCAAAAATGGTGGAACCCAGAATCGAACCCGCGACCACCCCCTCACAACACACACACACTACCAGCCCGCTAGGAAATCGCAATAACACTTCAGAATTAATTCTTTTAACCATGGTTTCTCGGCTTCCCATTCACTTAACCATACCGAACCCACATGCATCCGATTGAACCACTATTCGCCCCCAATCGAACCTAGAACAATAGGGGTTTTGTTCCTGGGATCCTATCGACCAAGTGGATGGTTTTAATTCGAACAATTGCTCATTTTAACCCAATTAATCGGTTATACCTTAGTTCAAACTCGAGCACTTTAATCCCCAATACAAACTTGCTGAATTCGTTAATGTGAGTACACTAATTCATATAGTTTACACTCATTGGAACATTTCGAAACTATCTACGTGCTTAATCTGAGTATTAAACTCGTTCTAAGAAAAATACCCCATTTCGTTTATGTAACAAACCCTAGAAAACAAAATCCTACAATTCGATATAGTTTGCTACAATTAAGATGGGGTTATCCTTGTTCGGCATTCTCTGAAACTATCAATGACAATCAATTTCATTTTTAAACTCATTTGAATCAAAATCCCAATTGCGTTCCTAAAACAAACCCTAGAAACTTGAAATCAATCAATTCGATGTTATGATTCAAAATCAACATAGGTTTCTTCTTAATCGAACTATTCTGAAGCTACAGATATCTTCTAATTTGATTTTAAGGTTCGTTTTCATGAAAACCCCCAATTCATACTCTCTCAAGAACCCTAATTATTGAACTCTTACAATTCGCTGTTATATCATGAAATTCACATATGGGTTTCCTTAAACTAATGATTTCAAAACTCTCTGTGCCAATTGATTTCATTCTTAAACTCAATTTAACAGAAACCCCCAAATCGCTCTCCCACCTGAACCCTAGAATTCGAATCCCATTAATCCGATGTTAGAAACTGAAATTAACCTGTGGTTATCCTTAGTCGGCCATGTTAGAAGGTGTAGGAACGAGAACTTACTTGTTTTGATGATCAATTGAACGAGATCGACTTCTAGCCCTAGGTTCGGCCCCCTCAAGATCAATTCTTCTGCTCGACTTGCTTTGCTTCAAATTATTGGATGCCACAGACTCTGAATGTGCCGATGGAGGTGTAGGAATGTGCAATTGTGAGTGTATTAATCGAATTTTACGAATTCGATCATGAAATGCTACGGTTATGACTTTTAGGTGACATTCTTGATTAATTCGATGGTTTAATGCATCCATAACGTATAATACCTGTTACAAATCATTCAAGTAATGATTGTAACCGATTTACCTCACTAATAACTGATGATTGATGAAAAAAATCTAATTTCTATTAGGCCTTGGCCGAATTTTGACTTCCAAAGTCAAAATTTTCGATTTTAATATAATTACAACAGAAATCATTCAATCTAAGTCTTTTGTGACCAATTTTGCTCCATCTAAACCTTTGTAGTTTATCTTTGATTGATTCAGAATCGTTTCGGTTAGTTTCGTATTAACGGTGTTAATTCGAAATTGCCGAATTTTCACAATAATCAACTCTTGTATTATCAACAAATGATTACAAGATACCACTCAGAAATACAAAGTTCTCACACAGAGAAAATCATAGAAGGTTTGCTGAAATCTGTCAAAAGTTCTCTCTAAAAAACAAACAAACCTTCTATTCATAGAAAACAGACCAGCGAACCTATTTCTTGTAGCCGAACCCTAGGTTTGCCAGCCGAGCCCTAAGGTTCGCTGGACAAACCCTTAGGTTCGCTAGACGAACCTATGTTGACCTATCTAAAGGTTCGCCGAACGGTTATAGGTTTGCCAACCTGCCAAGGTTCGTGGGCCAAACGAACCTATGGCAAACCTTAGCCGAACCTTCTAAAAACTCAAAATAAATACAACTTTTTGAATAGCAAACAATTATAAATGTGTATTAACAGTTCCTGAAAATGGTCATGCCTCCCCTTAAGAAAATTCTCCTGGCCACACTGTAAACTCACTTTCTTCAGATGCTGCCTCCTCAAATAACTGTTTGGACATCATTCCCTTCAGTAGAAATCATCCTCTAGAACAAATCTTAGGTGATCTACGTAAAGGTGTTCAAACTAGGAGTCAGATTTCGAACTTTTGCCTTCATGCAGCCTTCCTGTCACAAGTTGAGCCTTCCAAATATCAGGAAGCTCTTAAAGATAATAATTGGGTAGAGGATATGCAAGATGAACTGTTACAGTTCAAAAGGCAAAACGTTTGGACTCTTTGCCCCTTGCCAGCAGGAAAATACTCTATCGGAACCAGATGGGTATTCAGAAATAAAACAGACGACAGAGGTATTGTGATAAAAAAATAAAGCCAGATTGGTAGTACAAGGTTACTGCCAAGAGGTCGGCATTGATTATGATGAAACCTTTGCTCTTGTGGCCAGACTGGAAGCCATTAGACTCTTCCTAGCTTTCGCCATCTCCCATAACATAAAGGTATATCAAATGGATATAAAGAGTGCGTTCCTGTATGGGACTATAAAGGAGGAAGTCTATGCGTGTCGACCTCCAGGATTTGATGATGTTCAGCATCCTGATTGGGTGTACAGACTGGACAAAGCACTTTACGGTCTAAAGTAGGAAGCCAGAGCATGGTATGATAATCTCTCAATTTCAAGTTTCTAATAAATTTTCCCGGGGAACCATTGATAAGACTTTGTTCATCAAAAGGGTAGACAAGGAACCTTTGCTGGTCCAAATTTACGTCGATGACATCATTTTTGGATCAACAAAACCTTCCTTGTGTGAACAATTTTCTAAATTAATGTCTTCAAAGTTTGAAATGAGCGCTTTACGTGAATTAAAAACATTTTAGGACTCCAAGTAAAACAAACCCCCAATGGGACTTTCATTCATCAATCAAAATATGTAAAAGATCTACTAAATAAATTTGATATGAATGATTTCAAAATAATTTCTACCCCCATCGCTACAAGTCTTGGAATAAGTCCAGATGAAAATGCTGAACCTGTAGATCAAACCCTCTACAGGTGCATGATTGGATCTTTGATGTATCTTAGTGCATCAAGGCCATAAATCATGTATGCAACATGTGTCTGTGCAAGATACCAATCAGCCCCCAAACAATACCATTTATCATTTGTGAAGAGGATACTAAGATATCTGTAAGGCAATCCTGTGCTAGGTATTTGGTATGCTGCTAACCAAACTTGTAAGCTTGTTGGTTTTACAGACAGTGATTATGCAGGATGCTCGCTCACAAGGAAGTCTACTTCGGGAGGATATCAATACTTTGCAAATTGCTTAGTGTCATGGGAAAGCAAAAAGAAATCATCGGTGTCAAATTCAACTACTGAAGCTGAGTACATTGCAGCAGCTCATTGCACTGCCCAAATCCTTTGGTTACAATATCAACTACTAGATTTTGGAATAACTGAACTAAAAACATCTCTCCTAATAGATAGCGAAGCAGCCAAAAATATAATAAAAAATCCTGTCTACCATTCGAAAACCAAACATATAGAAATAAGGCATCACTTCATTAGAGACTGTTTTTAAAAGGGACTAATTGTCCCAGAACATGTCTCTACAAGTGACCAAATATCATATATATTTACCAAACCCTTGGATTCTTCAACTTTTTCTAAGTTTGTAGCTAAACTGGGTATGATAAATATGAGCTAATAAATGTGGTTAAGAATCTGTTTCTTAAACCTATAAATAAATACATAAAAGGATTATCTTTATTGATTATCCTAACAACGGATACTTGATAAACCACTAATGAAGAAACCTTGGTTTCTCTCTCTCAGTGGTTATCCCATAACTCGGATAGGAACAGTGGTTGTTATACCCACTGCTTCATATCTATCAGCAGTTACAGCTTCGTTGTTACAATTTAAACCTTCTAAGGTTTACCTTTCTTCCGACATCTCTTCTTCCTCTGATGTCTTTTCTTCCGAAGACTTTTAACCATGTCATTTATCCTTGGATAAATCTCTTCGGAATATTAAATAATCCTTCATATTTAATTCTTCCTTGCCCAAGTGGTTATCAAATCTGTTGATAATTAAGCCAGATTTGGCTGTCACTAATCACTCTGCAAGGTTAGACCTCTCACAGTTAATTGAATTGACACTCATTAATTGTTCTCATGGCTCGATGCTATATTTCTTTCCATTTTTATCCCTCTTACTCTAAATGACCACTTATATTCTTTCCTTATTTATATCAGTCGTTATCGTCTTTAATCCATTAGCTATTTCATAACACTTCTTGATCATTTCTTGATCAATTCTTGATCAAGAACACTCCTTCAACTTTGATGCTTCCGGTTGCTACTCATGGCGAAGGACTACTGCTTGTCAGGCATGTTGCCTGACACAATGCATTTCCAATGCTTCTGTCTGATCTTTATGCTCATGATGGTGGTGTAACGGCATCGGACCATGCTTCATTCCCGACAAAGCATTGTCTGTACTTCAGGGTGTGTATGAACGTACTTTTTTGTCATTTTGGTTCTTCTCTCTCATGATCACAGGTTTGTCTGATGGGTAAAAACCCTAAGTTAAAGCTATTGATAGGTTATAAGTAGTGGCAGTTTTCATTTTTGAAACCGCCCTTGTGTGTGAACGGTTAGTCTTCCTCATCTCTTTTTCTTTAAAGCAAAGTTTGTACTCACACTTTGCGTTCATAACTGCTTCGTGATCATCATCGCAAAAAGAAAATGGACTTGAAAATCAAGCCGATCCATAACCTTGGAGCTTACCTTGTCAAAACTTCTGAATATCGTCACTACAACGAGGCTATGGACACTCTGGTAAATTCCTTCGTTCACACAACTCTCGTTCTAAACCCTCCTATTTCTGAAGTTGTTCTAAACCAATTTTTGGCAAACTCATCTTTGGTGATGAAGGATGACTATGTTGAAAGCATGGCTTCGGTGGTCGCTGGTCAACAAGTCACCATCACTCCCAGAAAAATAAGCGTTGCCCTAAACATGAACAACACTGAGGCTCCCCCATTGTTTCTCTAAAACTTCTTCATAATACCTTCATTCAGTGAGATTATCAGGATGACCTGAAAAATAGAACTTTGTACAAAGCTTTCTTCTACCCTAAGTACCAGTTCTTGTATCACACCATTCTACGGTGTTTGTCTCAGAAGTGGACGAGTTAGGGAGAAATGCCATACGACATGCAATATGCAGTTCTTTCCAACGGAAAGGTCAACTTGTCCTGAATAATTTTTGATCATCTGTTACATCACCCGAAAGGTCCAAAGTTTCTGTTGTATCCTAGGTTTGTAATCGCCTGCCTCTTTGCTGACCTTAATAAGGTTTGTCACATTGCTCCTCTTTCCACCATCAAGAGCATTGATAAACAAGTGTTTACTAGATTGGACACTCATCCAAAACATACGCATGACACTGAGAAACACCCATCCTTAGTGAACCCACATCCACCTCCTCCACACCTGTAAAGGTACCGGCCAAAAGAAAAGCTTCTACCAAAGCCTCTAACCCTAAGAAGCCCAAAAAGGCTGTTCAGGAAGATGAGATCCCTGAACATGTCTCTGTGCCCACTGGACAATTGGATACATCTGTTCCATCCTCACAGATACATCAAGGATCTCCATCCCACCTAGATCCTCATCAATCCTCACAACAGGATGATGTTGTACTTCAAAGTCAACCCACTCTCACCACTGAAGTGTTACTTGACCCTCATATGGCAGTCCACTCTCCCAAGGACATTTCTGTTTTTTCCCCACAAGCAGCCCTTAAGCCTCCTACCCATATTCTCCATGAGATTGATGCTGTGTTTAAGCATCTTGGTTGTCCTCCCCTTTTTTCGACAGAGGAGCTGCCCCATCAAACCTTTGCTCAAACTTATCAATCTCTTACCCATGGAGAAGAGGATGAGATCAGGATGACCAGTCCATCTAGACATCTTGAACATATATTTGGAGCATCCATCTCACATGAGAATCCACTGGATTTTCATTTGAATAGATCAGGTAATAAGACTCCTGATATGGCAACAGCCCATGATGTTCTTGAAACTGAGGCTGGAAATCCCCGGAACCAAGAAAAGGGGTCTATGAAATTCCTGAGATGGACTCAGGTCATGATAGAACTGAATCATTAGTCAGGGATTCGGATGATATCCCAGAAAGGATGGACGAATCAGATTCTAAAATAAAGGAATTGACTGATTCTGTTGCTCACATTCAGGCTGATGTAGCTAAGCTCACTGAGCTTGTCTCAACAGCCTTGAGTAACCAAGCCCTGCAACCCAAATCCGTCCCCATGCAGGCACCTTCACTTGAAGGTACTTCCACCACTTCAACTACTTCCACTGCCTTCACCTTCTCACCTCAGGTTCTTCAAGAAGTTTTAAACCCACTTCTTACTACCCAACTCACCGCCCTGCTTCAATCCTTCACCCACCAATTTCTGACCACCCAAAGCATTCAATTGGATCTGCTGAAAATTTCAATAGATACCAAAGTCTCCTCTTACAACATGAAATCACTAACCATACACGATTTGTTGAGTCCCTTACTGGGATTGTTCCTCCTTCTCCCTGGTTCAAAGAACAGGCTGATGAAGCCAAAAAGAGGGAGAATGAAAGACTCCTGTCTGCTGCCCAAGCTGCTAAAAGGGTAGAAGACAAGACTGAGCAAAGGAGGATGAAACAAATAAGGCTACCTAACCAAGAAGCACTTCTCAAGGCAGCATTGGATCAAAAATTCCAAACTCAAGCTGCCAAGGGTAGATCAGAGCAAAAACAAAAGGAAGCCGAGGCTCAAATAAACACTGAGACATCTAGAGTATCCAGAAAACCCAGACCTTCCAAATCCGCTTCCACTAAGCAAACCAAGCCAATAACCACTGCCCCACCTTCCCCACTCAACAAAATAAAGAAAGTTCACCCACTCTCTCACCAAACTCTGCTTCACAAACCCTCCTTGAACTTTCTTCCCTCCCTGTCACTCTCAATGCCTCCAACATTGGCCATAAACCAACCTTAATAATCACTTAGTCTTTCTCAAGAAGACAAAAGAGTGTGGTCAGAAAAACCAAAACCCTCAATAACCTACCTCATAAACCTTCAACCTCTGCTCAAAAACCCACCTCAGACTCAAATGATGATCAGCCCATTGCCTCTTGTGTTTCAAGAAAGAGAAGGCTTCTATTGGCTGCTATTGATAAGTCTGATCCTCCTAACACCACCAAAGTTCCCTCATCAATAAGATCAGCAGATGCTGAGAAACCACAACCACTCCAATAAAGGAATCCTACTCAGCTGTTAGGACCTTTCCTTCCGATGAAGACCATCGGAAGATAAAGAATAAAGAAACGGAGAAGGAAAACTTGATTCTGGCTAGTCTTGAAGCCACTGGTCTCTCAGGAGTTGAACTGGTAAGGACCTATCGAGAACAAATAGCCAGATTGGATCAGCAGCAAGATAAAGCCTATCAGGTTGAGAGGGAGTAGCGGATAAAGTACCTGCTGGATGAAGGGAAATACAAGGTTGAAAACTTCTGCAACTAGGATATCACTAGCCTCAGAAATGAAGCTAAAGTGTTATCTGAAAGAATAAAGGCTAAAGTAAGGAAGAAAAAGATCCTTGAGCAAAGGAAAAGAATAAAGCACATCCTCATCAAAAATCAATGGGGACCAAAGAATAAAATAACAAGATAGAAAGATGAAGTGCTGTTAGATGAATGGTCTATGTTCAAAATAGAAAAAAAAAAGACCACCCTTGGCTTTGGAAAGATGTCATTCCCTATCCTTCCACAGTGACTCAGCTCAAGGATACCAACCAAAGCACATTGATTTATCACTTGCTAAATGTACCTTTGGAAATTCTTGGTGCTGGGTCTGCCGAACCTCCATCTGCTAACTCTCAGCCTCTTCAGATCAAAAACTCTAGAACAAGAATAAAGAGTTGGTTCTATGACTCTGTC
Organism: Mikania micrantha; assembly: GCA_009363875.1. Classification (NCBI taxonomy): domain Eukaryota; kingdom Viridiplantae; phylum Streptophyta; class Magnoliopsida; order Asterales; family Asteraceae; genus Mikania; species Mikania micrantha. The sequence continues at coordinate 56,262,145 of CM018682.1, read as the reverse complement.
TCCAAGAGTATGGCCATAGAGAGATTTAATGTCTCAAGAACCTTCTTCTCAAATTGGGATGAGATTCTCACCCTACTAGCTGAAGATCTGAAGGAACTGCAACATAAAACTCTGGAAAATGCTGATACAGAGTATGAAGTTCTGAACTATGTTCGAACTCTTAGAAATAAAATTGGTCTGGCTTTAAAACAAAATAAGTAGGTTTTGGCTTCATCATTCCAGAGGGAGGTTGTTGGAATATAAGGACTGATGAGCAAAACCACTGAAGCCAGACACCTGAATAAAACAGCGGAAAGACAAGCCGCGTATGCTTCTCTTCCGATTGAAGAACTGCTTCAGTATCGGAAGGCTATAAGCGGAAGCTTCGCCAAAAAGAAGTGCCGTTGAACTTATTTCCCTCAGAAAACATTAGCTGATCTTGACATCATCGGAAGAAGTCAAATGACTCGGAAGACAATCTTCTCTTCCCAAATAACTGACTACTTAATTAGCTTCCGATGAATAACTTCCGATGAAATAAACACTGAACTCCAGTACATCTACATCAACATCGGAAGACCTGAAGACTACTGAAGACTCTTGTTTCCGTTGTTGTTGACTTTATATTTGTACTAGTCTGTTGTATCAGTGTTTGTAATAATGTCAGCTATTTGTCTTATTATTTCTTGTCTTGTATCACAGAATGTTTGGGTATTTAAGTCCCAACATTCTCTGAATAATTAAGGATCACTTCCCCCAAATTTCCTTGTGCTTTCTATTTCTTATCTTCTCTCTTTCTAGACAAGAAAACTAAAATAACGAAAATAACTCTATGTAAAACCTTAGAGGGAGCTAAAACCTAAGCTTTGACTAAGTGTCTAAAGCATTGTTCCTGGTTGAATAGCTACTACTCGAGGTTCTTGTACTTCAACACCTCGTTTCGTATAGTTTCGTTCGCATAGGCTATCTTTGATATTTCCCAGATTTTCCCCAGAAAATGATTTATTGATTCGTCTAGTTTCGTTGCAATATGTACTTGATTCGTTGGTCATTAAATACTAGATTCGTTGAACAAATGTACTCTTGATTCATTGATCGTTGAACAATTGGTTCGTTGAACATCGAATACTTTCATTGAAATTGTTTGTTGAAAATAAGTTTATCCCCAACTCTTTATATAAGTAGTTGACCTTTTGTAAAATCCTGCATAACATTTATCTAGACATAATCTAGAATAACAGTATACAACATACATTCAAAACACATATAATTTAGAAACATTTAAGTAAAATATAATCCAAGGAAAATAGTTTACGCAAGCTTTTCAACGTCGTGTTTATAAAACAAAAGTGTTTAGAAAAGGGGTAATGAACTCACCTGTGTTGTAGTTCTTATGATTCAACCAAGAAAAGATATGCGCGCTCGTTCTTTGTAAGCTATGTATCTTCAATACCTGATTTGATTTATTAAGATTCAAACACTATAAGTATTTATAGTTGACCTATATAAAATTTTGGTCTCGGTGTGCAACTACATGTCCTAAAACTTACTAGTGTGTTACTATGATTCTCTCTAGTTATTCTAAGTTGCATACACTATTTGACCCCTTATCCCTTGTTCCATTCAGGACTTAACCTTATTCACATAAGGTTTATGACATATAAAGACATGGTTACTTAAATAAATTATCATTTGCTAAAACCTTAATTAAAATACAAATGTTATATTTATTTTGTTAAAGCTCTTTAACTTTCTTTATCATAACTTAATAAAACAAACTATGGTGGTCTTTATAAAACTATGGTTACATTTTATGAACCATTACATTTTAAATAAAAGTCTAGGCATTTTATGAAAAAGTACAAGTTAAACATGATAGGACTTGAGTTAACCTAATTAGGTTAATCACTAAGTCCCTTAATAGTTCTTTGTTACCATTCTTGGTCTTGATCACTCTTGAATTGGATATTACTAAGATTATTCATTTGGAATATCCTTAGTTAATCAACGATGAAGTGAATTTGCTAAGTGTTGGGTGTGGGCACGTAAGGCCAACACTCCCCATACTTAGTTAGTTCCTTGAATCCCAATTGATCCCACTTAGTGTTTCTAATCCATAGATCCTTATCTTGTCATTGACCAGGTGTGAATAACCAACTAAAATTGGTCTCATGGTATCCTATGAAGTTCCCGGACATATGAGACTGTGGTACGAAAGAGTATTGTTCGTACGATTGAAACCTCAAATTTGTGGGGCGAATGGGCTACAATACGAGTGGGTATCATACGCCCAAAGAGTCACACAGAAGAAGCTCCACAAATGGGTTATCCGTATGAAAACTCATTTGTTCGTTCAAATTCAGACGTTTGATGAGTTCACTCGCCCAACGATTCATTCTGTCGTCTAGCGCATGCGAGTGAGGTGTTCAGTCGCCCATGTGGCCAGTCGTGAGACTCCATTGGTCTGAATTGCATCAGTTCGTGTTCTTGGTTCCAGTTTCATGATTTTGGACCACCTTAAGCGTTCCACAAGTTGCTAAATCGTTCTAGACCAATTTCATGCACAATGTAAGGGCTTTGAGGGTCAGAAATCGGCTGGAAGTTCAGATGGTCGAGAAATAGAAGAAAAACCCTAAAAGCCGGTTGTTCTAGCACGTTTTTACCTCAAATTTGATGATCTTGAGCCGATTTCTTCTTCTCTTAACGATCTACTCGTTTCTACGGTCGTTTTGAAACCAAATTCGCCTAATGTGGTGCAGATTCGAGAGAGTTACAAGGGTTTTTAGAGAGAGAAAAATTAGAAAGAGAGAGCCGATTTTAGAGAGAGAGAGAGAGAGAAAGAGAGCTGGTAGGGGTGTGGTCTTGAATGGTAGTTAATACCATTTAATGGTTTTTATCGTTCTAACTTGGTCGGGCTCATTCGGTTCCGCTCGGTTTCGCGTAGAAGCGTCGGTTTTGGATGTAACAAAATGATACGATTTTAAAAATAGAGTCTAAAAAATTAAATAAAGTGGTTATTCCTAGTAAATTAACTAAATATCTTTTGTTTATTTTTAAAAATTCAGAAATCGTTTAATTTAACTAATTAATCGAATCGTACGGTTTTCGCGCGTACTCGTTCAGATCGTTACCCGTACGAACGCGACGACAAATGTGCTTTCCGATTTGATTATCTATTTATTAGACATCAATCATAACGTTAAACTTACATATATATTCGAGCGAATCGTCACCCACTCGAATACTCTGTCAGTTTAATATTCACGTAACGACGTCCGTTATTGTTTTGTTCTACATAACCTCACATACGTTTATACATAATAAATTCCTAACTTACATGCACATTATAGTATCGTGTTGTCAGATATGATTTTGAATGTTAAACCCTGAATTTACAATATGATTCCGATGTAGATACGTAATAGTTTCACATTGAACATCAAATGACAATAATACACATGCAATACACTTAGTTTCGTACCTGATCTACTGTACAAGTTACTGTTCCAACTACGGTTCGGAGACTGATGTTACAATCTCCCCTTGTCAGAGAAATTTCGTCCCGAAATTTAAAAATCGTTATCGGGTGCTGTTTCCTCTTCAAACAGATAGGGATACTTGGATTTCATGTGATCCTCGCTTTCCTAAGTAAACTCAGGTCCACACTTGGAATTCCATCGAACCTTAACGATCGGAATGCGGCTTCGCTTTACTTGTTTAACCTCACGATCCATTATTTCCAAAGGTTCTTCGATAAAGTGTAATTGCTCGTCCACTTCAATTTCTTCAACCGGTATGACAAGTGATTCTTCTGCAAGGCGTTTCGTAAGGTTTGAGATGTAAAACACATCATGCACAATGTTGAGTTCCTATGGTAATCTCAACCTATAAGCAACAGAGCCAATCCGTTGAGTGATTTTGAACGGTCTGACGTATCGCGGTGCTAACTTGCCTTTCTTCTAGAAACAAACTACGCCCTTCCACGGGGATACCTTCAACATGACTCGATCTCCAACTTGAACTACCAACGGTTTGCGCCGTTTGTTGGCGTAAGTCTTTTGTCTGCTTCGAGCTGCTTGTAACTTTTGTTTTATCTGGGCGATCTTATCAATTTTTTTCCTGAATAACCTCAGGCCCAGTTATTCGATTATCTTCTACCTCGGTCCAACATATCGGTGACCGGAATTTTCTACCATAAAGTCCCTCAAATGGAGCCCATCCGATGCTACCATGGTAAATGTTATTATAGGAGAACTCTATCAGTGGCAAATAGGAGTCCCAATTCCCACCAAAATCCAAAACACATGTTCACAACATGTCCTCTAGGATCTGTATAGTATGTTCGCTTTGACTGTCCGTCTGTGGATGGTAAGCTGTACTCAAACTTAAGTTCGTCCCTAGAGATTTCTACAATGACTGCCAAAACCTTGATGTAAATTTGCTATCTCGATCTGAGATGATAGACAATGGTACACCGTGATGTACCACTATCTCATTGATGTATAATCTCACCAGTTTATCCATCGTGAAAGTTTCGTGCATCGACAAGAAGTGAGCATATTTTGTTAAACGATCAATGATAACCCAAATGGTATCATAACCACTGTAAGCGTGGGGTAGCTTGGTAATGAAATCCATAGCTATTTGTTCCGACTTCCATAATGAAATTTCAGGCAGTTCCAGTAAGCCAGACGGCTTCTGGTGTTCCGCTTTAACTTTCTCACACGTCATACATCGACCGACATACTCGGCTATATCTTTCTTCATTCCCAGCCACCAATAAAATTTCCTTATATATTGGTATATTTTATCCGCGCTTGGATGTATTGAGTATCTGGTCTTGTGTGCTTCGTAAAAAAATGAGTTTCCTCAGTTCATCTACTGCTGGTATCCACACGCGATCCTGATAGTAGATAACTCCATCTGGTTTCGTCTCAAATTGTTGTTCTGCTCCACAATTAAGTTCTTTCTTCATATTTCCTCATTCTACTGATTCATGTCGTGCTTGAATAGTCTTGTCATGTAAGCTTGTTTGAAATGTCATTCCCATTGCTCTGACACGCAGGGGTTTGACCCGTTCCTTCCGACTCAAAGTGGCTGCCACGACATTTGCTTTGCTCGGATGGTAATTAATCACACAGTCATAATCAACAGAAGTTCAACCCAACGACGTTGTCGCATGTTGAGTTTCTTCTGATCAATGATATAGTGTAGACTTTTGTTATCAGTGAATATAGTACACTTGGTAACATATAAATAATGTCTCCAGATCTTCAACACGAAGATTACTGCTCCTAGTTCCAGATCATGAGTCAGGTAGTTCTTCTCAAGAATCTTCAGCTGTCTTGATGTGTACGTGATAACTTTGTCTTGCTGTATTAATACACTACCGAGTCCCTGATGGGAAGCATCACAATATACCACAAAGTCTTCACTACCTTCTGGGAGAGATAAGATTGGAGCAACACATAACTTCTGTTTCAATGTCTGGAAAGCATTTCTTGTTTCTGCTCCCAAACAAATGGCTCACTTTTATTACTTAACTTGGTGAAAGGCAAAGCTATCTTAGAAAAGTTTGAAATAAACCTTTTATAATAACCCGCTAGTCCCAGAAAAGACAGTGTCTCCGTCGGTGTTGCTGGAGTATCCCAATTCTTGATCACCTCAATCTTGGTAGGGTCTACATGTATCCCTTCACTGTTGGCTACGTGACCCAAAAACTGAACTTCCCTCAGCCAAAATTCACACTTAGAGAATTTGGCATAAAGTTGTTCTTTCTTCAATAGCTCCAAGATCTTCCTGAGGTGTTGCCCATGTTCATCTTTGCTCTTAGAATACATCAATAAGTCATCAATAAAGAAAATGATAAACTGATCCAGATACCGCTTGTATACTCGGTTCATTAGATCCGTGAAAACCGCTGGTGCATTTGTCAATCCGAAAGACATCTCCATAAGCTCATAATGCCAATACCTGGTTCTGAAAGTCGTTTTAGGTATGTCTTCTTCTTGAACTCTGAGCTGATGATATACTGAACGTAGATCAATCTTGGAAAAATATTGTGCTCCTTGTAGTTGATCAAAAAGATCATCAATCCTTGGCAATGGGTACCGATTCTTGATGGTTAATTTGTTTAGCTCCGTATAATCTATGCACATCCAAAAGGATCCATCCTTCTTTTTCACGAACAAAACCAGAGCTCCACACGGTGAGTGGCTCGGTCGAATGAAACCCTTGTCTAATAATTCTTGCAATTGATTTGAAAACTTCTACATCTCCGAAGGGGCTAATTTGTAAGGAGATTTTGAAACAGGAGTAGCTCCACGAACTAAGTCTACATGGAATTCTACCGTTCGCGCCAGTGGTAATGTTGGACCGATCGGGAGCTCGGAAACAATCCGAATCCAATAGAAAACTACTCGATAACCTCTGGGATAGTGCGGAATCCTATTCCAGGGTTTTCCAATCGAAACCAACAGGAACCGTGGTGATTCGAGGCTGTAGAAACAACTTGGAAGCAACAATCGAACACCACGGGTTGAGAATCGAACTTGGACGCACAAGAACCGCTCAAATCTTCAAGGGTTTTGACTCTGGAGTGCTAGGGAAGAAGGAGAGCTCGGGAAAGTTAGGTTTGAAATGATTTGAACATCTATATATAGGCTGTAATCATTCGGCCGAATGAGTGGCCGAAGCAGCTCATTCGGCGAATGACTAAGCTCGAATGAGCAGTCATTCGAATGAGTCATTCGGCGAATGACTCATTCTGAACTCAGACATTCGCTATAACCTTCATTCGCCGAATGACTTCATTCTAGAGTCATTCGGCCGAATGAGTGAACTTCATACTCAAACAGTTTATAATCAAATCAAACAACTAGATAAACATTTATAGACAATAATCAATAGAAATAAACATTATGAAATGGATATAAAAACAACTTCCATTAATACTTTGAACATTTACATGATAAGAGTTACAAAACCGAACTAGGGACAATAAACATGCATCAACAAACTCCCCCTTGGACCTAGTTCAACTCTTGGAAGTGTCTTTCTTGAAATATTTTTCTGAAATAGCTTTCCAGTCTGCTCCAGCGTGGATCTTGAAAATGCTGCAGAGACGGATCACTCTCATAAATTGCAAAGCTTGCACCATGTCTGGAACGTCGAAGAAAATCTGGTTTCTGAACAAAGCTTGAACATCCTTGTGAGACAAGTTAGTCAGCCACATAGGATCAAAAATCCTAACAGTCTCCCACTGTTTGTCTTTGCACAAAACTATCACAGCTTCACCTGTGCGCCCATCATAATACCACCATCGGAAGCCATCCATAAAGTCTTGTCGCATCTTCCGCAGGGGAATTTTCTTCAAGACTTTAGGGGGAAGCCACTTCAGGATCACTTTATGCTTCCGGGTATCCCCATCTATCTCTGGCAAGTAGTACCTCTCTGGTTGCTGTGGCTGAAAGTTCACCCATCTCTTCCGGTATTCATACTTGATTTGTCGAGAGAACCAAGCAGACATCCCGGAATCTTCACAGTATAGCATGTTCAGACGTGCTAGTTGATTGACTTCGAATCCAGGCAACGTCTTGAAATCATGCGGGTGTTTGAAGTAGTCTATTCCCTTTTCCCTCTTCACTGCGTAGCACCCAAGTTCATGGAAGTATGCCCAGCTGAGTATCTGACCTCCAGCTTTATAGCCTTTGGTCCGGTAAACTTTCTTGTGCGTTGCTGGCATCTTCTCTGTGCTTTGTTTCTTCAAAACCTCCCAGTATGCAGCCCATTCTTCTTTTCTTTTCTTTAAATCATCAGCTTCAGCCTTGCTAGCCTCTACTTGCTCTTCAAGATATCTGACCAAGAGATCCTCTGTTTCCTGATCAAATGGCTCAGTGAATGTAGGCAGCTCGTCTTCAGCCGATGTATACTTGGGGTATTCTTCTTCGGTGATGTCTTCCAAAATGACTTCATCTACATCATCAAAGAGTTCTGGTTCGGGCTCTTCGGTACTGGGTACAGAGGTGTCCTCAGTGACGACCTCGTCAGGATTTAACCTAAACAGCTCGGCTATCTGCTCCTTAGATAAGCAATGTATGATCTCACCCTCCTCCTTGTCGTAGCTCACTGAGTGCTGTATGATGCCTTGAGCGTCTAAGATCATGGTAAGTGTCGCGTCAAGTTGACGTCTCAGAGGCACAGCTTGGACTTCCTCGGTAGCTTCTGGCTCTGCGGTCTTTGATGGAGACGAAGGAGGAGGAGCCTGAGCTTTCTTGTCGTTGGCCTTCTTAGACCTGATCTCGGTAGTGGGAGGAGGTTTATCATCATTGTTGTCATCATCATCATCATCATCATCAGTGCCAGATGATTCTCCAGACCCACTCCCTGATCCATCTTTACCCTCATCATCATCTTCATCATCTTCATATGATTCTTCATCTTTCTCAGAATCCTCGTAATCCACTTGTTCCTCATCAGACTCTTCTTCATCTTCTTGTTTGTCTGAATCATTGGAACGATCCTCAACTCCCTCAAGCCTGGGAGTGCTCTCCTTTGAACCCTCGACAAGTTCAGCTAGGCGAGCATTCTCAGCTTCGAGTTGCAGTATCCGATCATTGAAACCAGAGGCTGTCAAAGCCAGCTGGTTGTGCTCATCGATGTACTTAAGGAGCTGTTCCTCCTGTTGAGCAGACCTGGCTCTCAAGTCAACCCTCTGGTCTGAAGCCTGAAGAAGCAGAGTATCCTGCTCTTCAATCCTCCTGGAAAGTTGAACAATAACCAGCTCTTGCTCTTTGTTCTTCCTTTCTTGCTCCATGCTCCTCTCCATCAATCTCAAGACCATATTGTTCAGTGTGCTAAGCTGATCCACAACTGAGACAGTAGGTATATGAACATCAGCACGGACTGTGGATGGGCCAGAGGAAGCAGTAACATAAACCGGATCGCGAACAAAAGGAGTGGACAGAGGGGCAGTAGTAGCCTGAGTGTGAATGGCCCTTGTCCTTATCAGTGAAGAAACTGACACAGCTGCTACTGATGTGACAGTAGTTGTAGCAGCTGATGTCAGTTCTGACCTCCTTTGGAAAGAGAATCGAGATCTCTTTCCCCTACCAGCTCTGGATGAGGTGGGCTGTCCAGCAGAAACAGCCACTGCTGTGGAAGCAGGAGCAGATGACCTTGGAGGGGGAGAAGAGTCAAACTCCGGAATAAATAACGTATCAGTAATATCCTCCAAATCATCATCTGTCCTCTTTCTCTTCCTCATCTCCATTCTTCCACCCTCATCAACTTTCTCAAACTCATCATCATGAGTCTTTTCAGAATCAGAACTATCTTCATCACCTTCAACTGCTACACCTTCATCCTCACTCGAGTCCTCTGACTCATCACCACCACCTGAGGAATGTGGAACTGAAACATCGAGAGGAGCAGTCACTGAGGATGTAGTAGTGGTCAAAAAGTCCAAATCCATCAGCGAATCGATGTCCACATCCTCCTCCTGAGCTGTTGACACAGCAACATCACCACCTGCACCAGAAACAGCAACATCAACCATGCTCACTGAAGCAGCAGTGGTTATGTGAACTGATGTCATCTCCCCTGCCCTTGAACTCTCAATAGCAACAGTGCTCAAATCCACTGTGCTCACATCAACACCAGCACCACTCGGGCCTGCACCACCCTCACCATCATCACCATCACTATCATCATCTCCAGCTGGAACCACAATGTCCTCCACATCTGAATCGGAGTCATCGTGTCTCCATCTTCTTCCAGCCGGAGCCCTGTAATCGGGTCGAGAGAGGTGACCAAATAGGGATCTAGTGGTGGGCTTCCTCTCCTTCCCTCTGTATGACAAAACTCTGTTGAGAGTTATGTCATTCATGTGCTCCAATCTGATGATGTCAACATTAAGCTTTGGAAGATCTGGAATCTGGGCATTAATAATCTGCTGCAGAAACCTAGGGTACATCAGGAACTTCTTGTCACCCTTAAGCCCCACATTCTGCTTCATGTGTATAAAAACCATCTCGGAGAAGTTGAATGGTTTGTTGAGCACCAAGGCAGCAAATGCGCACTGAATGGTTTCGCGCATGTCATCAAAGCCCCCTCTCCTCGAGCCAAGGCAGTGAACAAGTACATGAGCTAAGTACTTGAACTGCGGGGACATGAACGCCTTGTTCAGAATCCCGGCTCCAATATCTCCCTCGTACTTGCATCGGAGGAAGCATCCACGGACTAAGAATCTGTCAAGTAGAGCAGGATGATCCGGAGAGTCTTGAAAACCGCAGATCCTCCATATATGCTCAGCAGAGACCACCACATCATGACCCCTGACCTTGCCCCGTATGACTGTAGGCTCGGCCTCACAATCGATATCAGCAGATGACCAGAAATCCTGCTGATGTGATAAGTAAGGCACATGAACTGTCGATATGGCAGTGAATATCCTGGAACGCCTCAAGAATGTGATAATATCTGCGTAGTGCTTCGCGTTCGGGGTAGTCAAGTCAAGATGGGCACAGATGTTGTGCTTCGGAACTGATTTGTATCCTGCCATACTGCACAATACAAGAAATACACATGTCAATACAAGATAATCAATCTAACATTGAAGTTTAATAGAAATCAGATTGACTGTTTTCTGATATGCCGAATGAGTCCATTCGCCGAATGAGTTAACCGTCGAATGAGGTTCATTCGTCGAATGACTCTCATTCGTCGAATGAGACTTGAGTATGACTGGTCATTCGCCGAATGATCCATTCGTCGAATGAGGTTCATTCGCCGAATGAGTCATTCGCCGAATGACGACATTCGGCAATCCCACTGAGTTCAAAATCCCCTTTTTCAAAAACTCAAATCAGTCCATAAAACCTGTTGAACAACCCTCAGAATCAACCGACTAACCCTTTTAATACTTGACTTTTTGAGTTTTAGGTTCGTTTTTACAGTTTATTCCTTAGACGATTTCTAAAACCCTAAAACCCTAAGTGATAATCGATTTGTCATGATTTCATGGTTGGAATGGACTGAAACTTGATCTCCATATACCTGAGAAGAAGTATAAACAGATTATCAGAAGCTGGACCAACAGAGATCAAAGAAAATCAAGTGGACAAGAACTGTGTGTAAATCGCCGAATGACGTGGCTCTGATGTGGCGAAAGTGAAAATTGTCGAATGACCTTCATTCGGCCGAAGGACTGTTAAATAGTCCCTTCTCATTCGCCGAATGAGCTAGTCGAAAGGTCATGTGACTTCAGTCTCATTCGCCGAATGAAAGTGGCGACTGAGTCATTCGACAATGTTCATTCGCCGAATGAGAATGTCGAATGAGACATTCGACACTCTTCATTCGTTGAATGAAGTTTATCCTGTGTAACTGATTCGGTCGAATGTCTCATTCTCAGAATGAGTTCATTCGGCCGAATGAGTCCATTCTGCCTCTCATTCGTACGAATGAGAGATGGACTTCTCCAAAAACTCCAAAATTTCAAAGATTTGACATTTTAAGCACCATACTTTTAACCAATTATGAAGATGTGTCTTGTTGGTTCAGAATTCAGAGATGACAGACATCCGAATCTACAAATGATCATCTAAAAACAAAATTGAAAATAGAAAATCTTTTTGTATTTTTCTGAAACAATCAAACAACTGTGCAAACACAAATTAAAAGCAAGTAAACACATATTTTTGTGAAAAACCCGTTAATAAGATAACACATATCTCTGATCACATCATATAACCTTCAACGAATGGTTCACTTCAAACACAATTTCATTTTGATACGATTACTGATATATTTGTCCAAATTTAAACTGAACAATACTCAACTCTTAAACAAACTAAATGATCACTCATATTTTCTGATTGAGTTCCCCAATTCATTTCATCAATTAAGATCAAAATTAGTTCAAAACTCATTTCAGCATATCTTAATACCAGTCATCATGAATTCAATAAGATTCAATCATTTATTATCTTTTTGTGTTTTTCTTGTTCTATCCAAATGGATGGCTTCAGCTAGGTCCGTCCCAGCAATATGGCACATGTATGGAATCGAACTTTATTTGTTTAAGTTTTTCTCAAGCTTAATACCAGCTTGCATTAGGTTTTCTTCAAGCTTAATACCAGCTTGTTTTTAACTTCTCTTTACCAAGCTTAATACCAGCTTGTCTTTGATTTTCCTCAAGCTTAATACCAGCTTGCCTTTATTTTTCTTCGAATGAAACCTCATTTGATTCCATGATGACAGGTGTATGCTTGATTTAAGTCAAAAACCATTTCTTACTCAAAAGCCTTAATGAGATGGATCCCACAAATCAAACTTTCTAAGTTCTCATAAGTTGTTTATTTATTTTGTATAGTCAGCCTATCAGTACATCCCATCATCATTTCCTTGTGATTTTAGTTCATGCATTCAATTCTGCTTCTATGACATAATGAAATCAATATGCTATATTATTAAACCGGACTGTTTCATTTTTAATTTTTCTATTGTTTTTGGTTTTCAAATTTTCTATTGTTTTTGGTTTTTCAAATTTCCATATCTCCCCCTAAAAACCTAAAAAGAAAAAATCTTTTTGTGTTTTTGTGTTTTTGATAATAAAAGACAACTATACAAAAGAAAATGAAAATACTAAAAATAAATAAAACTATCTAATTAAAGTAATGATCATTTGTTAGACTCAGATGAGGATTGAACTTCATCCTTTTGGAAAACACCATTAGCCGATAACAGATATAAAAATCTGGGTTTATCAAAAGCTTTTGTAAAAAGATCGGCTTTCTGGTGATCGGTGTGAATTTTAACAACATCGATTAATTTCATTTCAAAACAATCACGTATGAAGTGATATTTTATGTCGATTTGTTTGGTTTTGGAGTGCTGCACTGGATTTTTAGTGACAGCAATGGCGGCAGTGTTATCAACATAAATCGGAGTGTTAGAAAAATGTAACCCATAGTCCCTGAGTTGCTGTTGAATCCAGATGATTTGAGAACAGCAACTTACAGCAGCAATATATTCAGCTTCACAGGTTGAAGTAGACACCGACGTCTGCTTCTTGCACTGCCAGGTGACTAAACGGTTTCCAAAGAACTGACATCCCGCAGATGTTGACTTGAAATCTCTTTTGCATCCGCCATAATCTGAATCACTGTATGCAGTAAGCTCAAAGTTATCATCATTAGGGTACCATAAGCCAAGTTCAGGTGTACCCTTCAGATAACGCATAATCCTTTTGACAGCAATCAAGTGAGATACTCTTGGTTTGGATTGATAACGTGCACACAAGCAAGTGGCAAACATGATATCTGGCCGAGAAGCAGTGAGCTACATGAGAGAGCCGATCATTCCCCGGTACAGAGTGGCATCAATTAACTCCCCCTTTTCGTCTGGAGTAATCCCGTGATTAATCGCCAGTGGGGTACCAGCAGGCTTCGCATCAGACATACTGAACCGGCTCAGAATGTCACCAACGTATTTGGTTTGATGAATAAAGATCCCTGCCTCAGACTGATCCACCTGCAAACCCAAGAAAAACTTCATCTCTCCCATCGAACTCATTTCAAATTTTTCTTTCATCACATTCTCAAATTCCTTGCACAGATTATCATTTGTGGATCCAAAAATTATATCATCCACATACACTTGTACCAAGAGTAAATCACTGTCCTTCTCACGGATGAATAAAGTGCAGTCAATGACACCTCTTCTGAATCCGTTGTTCAGAAGGTGAGTGGAAAGTGTCTCGTACCACGCTCTCGGAGCTTGATGTAATCCATACAAAGCTTTGTCTAGCTTGTAGACTTTATCACGATGCAATGGATCTTCAAATCCGGGAGGTTGATTGACATACACTGTTTCACTGATAACTCCGTGAAGGAACGCGCTCTTTACATCCATTTGATAAACCTTGAACTTTTTGAAGGATGCATAAGCCAGAAAGATACGAATGGCTTCTAGACGAGCGACCGGAGCAAATACCTCATTATAGTCCAATCCCTCTATCTGTCTGAATCCTTGAACCACCAGACGAGCCTTGTTTCTCACAATTATCCCGTGATCATCCTTTTTGCAACGAAGAACCCATCTAGTGCCAATTACTTTTGCACCGTTGGGTTTATCAACTAGTTGCCAGACCCCTAACTTCTTAAACTGCAAAAGTTCCTCTTGCATGGCGTCTACCCATGATTCTTCTTTGAGGGCTTCAGTGACGGTACGCGGTTCCATTTGAGATATAAAGCAGGAATGAGCACAAAAGCTTACATCTGCAAAATCAAGAATGTCTGCAAGACCACCTGAAGAAATCTGACTACGAGTCTTCACTCCGTCTAAAGGACTCCCAATAATGTTGTCTTGAGGATGAATTCGATTGATTCGTCCAACAGGATGAGCAGGAACCTAAACCTCAGAATCTAAGTTATTCAAATTCAAATCCTCAAGACCTGGTACAAGATTATCAACAACTGGTTCAGGAGCAGCTGGAGGATTGTCGTCTGTGTCTGAGCTGTCGTCATTTATCTGTGTAGAGGGACCAGATGTAGATGTAGGTTGAAAAGTGGCATCTGGGGCATTTTGTACATCATACAACATCTGAACAGCTACGTCTTCATCTGAGTACATGGGGGGCATATTGAACGAGTCAAACAGACTGGAATAGTCAAACATCCAATCTGGCCCTTTTCCAGGTGGGGGCATTGTATACTTCTGAACATCCACATGGTACCACTCCTCCACATTATGAGTTGCAATGTTGTAAACTCGCTTATTTGGAGTGCTGTACCCAAGAAAGTACCCTTCTTCCACCTTTTCATTGAACTTGCCCTGCTCATGTTTTTTAAGCATGGTGCATGGAACACCAAATGGTTCTAGATACTTAAGATTTGGTTTTCGATTATGGAGCAGTTCAAAGCAAGTCTTCCCATGTCTCTTCACAATAAGAACCCGGTTCAGTATGTAACAAGCATTGGCAACAGCTTCATTCCAGAATTGAACCGGTAGAGAAGAATCAGCAAGCATAGTTCTAGCAGCCTCAATCAATGTCCTATTCTTTCGTTCAGCAACACCATTCATCTGTGGAACATATGGAGCACTGAACTGTTGCACGATTCCTTTTTCATTACAAAAATTCTCCATATTGTGATTCTTGAACTCCGTTCCATTATCAGTTCGAAACTGACGAATCTTGAGCTTATAAAGAGATTCAAGTTTGGTAACCAGAACTTGAATGCAATCAAACGTTTCTGATTTCTCTTTCAAAAAGAAGACCCAAGAGTATCTGGAGTATTCATCAGTGATAACCAGGCAGTATTGATCTCCAGCTATACTCTTCCGATTTACTGGACCAAACAAATCCATGTGGAGAAGCTCAAGAGGAACATTGATTGAATGATATTTTTTCAGCTTATGAGACTGCTTAGACTGCTTTCCTTTCTTGCATGAAACACAGATATCAGACAGCTTAAAATTTTTCAAGCTAACTCCCTCAACCAAACTGTTGTGTACCAGATGATTCATCTTGCGTAAACTCAAATGGCCCATCCTCTTATGCCAAAGGATTGAATCTTTCTCAGTTGCCTTTGTCATAAAACATGAAGTTGTGGAGGATGTAGTTGAAGCTGTGGCCATATTGAGAACATACAAGTCTTGTTTTCTTGGAGCAGACATTAAAATCCAATCTTCAGGTATCTGCACACCTTGCTTGAGAATATAACATTTTGAATCATCAAACAGAACCTTGTACTCTTTGTCACAAATCTGAGAGACTGACAGGAGGTTGTTTTCCAATTGTTTGACATATCTGACATTATCGAACGAAACCTGTCCATTTGTCAAGATACCCTCTCCTGTAATGAAACCACCCTTGTCTCCAGCAAAAGCTACATAACCACCTCGAACTGCATTCACATTGGTGAGCAGAGAAATATCACCAGTCATGTGTCTGGAAGCCCCACTATCAACGATCCAATTGCTGTTCACTCCAGCTTTTGGGGCAACCTGCACAATAAAGAGACTATCAGTTTACATTGGGAACCCAAGCCTTTACGGTCTTGGGTTGACCCATTGAGTCTCGGATCCAAACATCGATCCATTTTCCTTTAGGCATAGGTTTATCTGAAATTTGTGGAACAGACACCTCAGATGATTTAACTTTCCAAATTGCCTTTTTGTCAAAAGAGGTTTTCAGATAAATGGATGATGATTTTGATTTGTTAACTTTAACCTCATTTGGAATCACCAAAGTTTCCAACTTTCCCTTTCCCTTGTCTGAACCCTTAGGTTGAGTGTGAGGTGAATATTTTGGCTGAAAAGTTTTAGGCACAGATTTTACCAGTTTTGGTAAAGCAGACTTTAAGGTTTTGAAAGGGACAACCTTAGGTCTGATCAAATGAGGACAAAACCTCACAATGTGCCCTGGTTCACCACACTCAAAACATATTTTATCGCCTTTTTTATGAAAATGTTTTAAATCAGAAAATGACTTTTTAGTTGATTTAAAAACATTTGATTTCTGACAATCTTTCTCAAAACCCAAACCCATCCTTCCTTTGTTACCAAACTGAGCTGATTTGGTAGAACAATTAACTTCAGACCCTTGAGAAGCTTTAACAAAGCATAATTCTTTGTAGATCTTTGATTTGGAGATTGGGTCACCTTTAATGACACTAGGAGTTTGATTCCGAGGAGTACTCTGCTTTGATGAATATTCTGATTCGTCCTCGGAATCGGAAACCCAATCTTCCACAATTCCATCCACCCTTAAATCCTTAGTCTGAGATGTACTCTGATTTTCACTCAGACTAATTGGATCAACTACTAACGGAGTAGTAACTTGAAAATCCTTCACATCTTTGTCACTTGGAGTATTGACAAAGGCATTTAGGATTGGTGGAGGACACTTTTGATAATTAACCTTTTCTTTCCCCTGATCAGTACCCCTACTGATCATATGCTCAATGATATACGAGGAGCTCTCATAGCTCTTGAGCTTCTGTCCCAAAGTCTCATAATCACGTTCAACTAATGCTAATTTCTTCTTAATCTCATTTATGGTATTGAGATAAGAAGTTATAGCATCTTGCTTGTTCAGAACAGCGATCTCGGCCTCATGCAGTTGTCTATTTAAAAGATCAATTTTATTTTGAAAATCTTTTTCATTAGATTTTAAAACTTTGTTTGCTTCAATGCACAGGTCGAGATCGGTCATCAGATCACTGTTATGCTTCTGATAAGCAAGTACCTTACTCCTAAGATCAACACAATTGAAACAATCAGATTGAGAAGATGAGCAATCAGTGTATACCTGCTCAGAAGAATCAGTAGAAGCAGAAGAGTTTGCCATCAAGGCAAATTGAGTTGAAGAGTCATCAGCTTCACCATCAGATTCTTGAGTGTCAGAATCCGTCAAACTTTCTAATTCTGAACTTGATGCCTTGTCATCAGTCACCAACAAATCTTCCTGAATGATTTCTTCATCAATATCATCAGAATTCTGAATCTCTGCCACACATGCTTTCTCTTGATCTTCCTTGTCAGCATTGAATCTGAAGTCCCAGTTTACCCCTTCATCTTGTTGAACCATCAAGGCTTTACTACCAGAAGATGAAGATCCAGCTGGTAAAGGAGAATCAATAGGAACTAATCGCCTTTCAGAATTAGCAGGGGCAGACTTCTGATGCTGAAATGGGTTCTTGTTTCCAGCTTTCTTCGGCTGCTTGCATTGTCTAGCAAAGTGACCCTTTTCACCACAGTTGTAGCATGTAACAGAAGCCATATCAAATCCAAACTTGGATTCCTTGTTTAGATTAATGTCTTTCCCTGTCCTCTTCACAAACTCCTTAGCTCTTCTGACTGCACTTGCCAATGCCCACATGATGTCAATTCTTTCCATATCATCAGGATCAATCTGAGAGTAGTCATCATTAGTCAAGTATGGATTGCCAATCTGACCAGCAACTAATCCATCATAAGAACTAACTAATGTTGACAGAAGACCCATGTGCTCTTTAGCAATCTCAACTGTTACTTTATCAAAGTTCTCTGTCTTCAGACTTGCAGTCTGTTGATGATGCTCTTGTTGTGAGCTCGATGAAGAAGATGGGCTAAAGTGCATCTGAGCTGCAGATGGGGCTTCAGAAGCTTTTCACACAAATGCTGTTTTCAGAGGAGCATGAGTTGTAGACTTATCAACTGTTGGTGTAGAATAGTACAAAGAGGGATCTTGAACTTGCACAACTCTCTTGGCCTTCCACTTGTTTTCAATCTCCTGTTCCTTCAACTTCTGAATGAAATCATTGATGTCCATATGAGCCATCATCTGATTTTGCTTAAGGACCATCAAGAAGGACTCCCACTTTGGAGGTAGTGCATCTGCTAAACATTGAATCTTCTCTTGAGTTGTAGTTTTGACCTCGTGGTTGAACAGCTCACTCAACAGATGATAGAACCTTGCAATCAACTCATCTAGGGACTCATTTCCCACATACATAAAGCTATTGAACTCCTTTCTCAAAGCTTTAGACTTAATACTCTTCAATGCATCATTCCCTTCATATCTTTGTTGCAAAGCATCCCATAGGTACTTGGAAGATGTAAACTGTCTGAATTGATGAAAGATATCTGTAGCAATGGACTGTGACAAGATAGCATAAGCCTTCTTCTCATAGTCATACAGTTTTCTTTGAGGCTCGGTCATCCGTGTAACCAGCATAGGAGTTCCATCCTCATTTAAAGGCCTCAAATATCCTCCCTCAATCATCATCCACAAATTTGTATCCACTCCATTGATGTGAATCTCAAATCTATACTTCCAGTGAGGATAGTCGTCCAAAGTCAAGAGCTTAGGAGCTTTGTTTGAGTTCCCGGTTTCATTCTCTGTCAGTAAGAGAGTCTGAATACGATGATTTTGATTAGCCATGAGTGCTAGATCTTCCATTTGATCAGAAGGAATAAGATTCAACACTTAGAAAATTTTTCAGAAGTAACCAGCGAATGAGTGAAAACTGGCGAATGTCGGGGGCCGAATGACTGAAAACTGTCGAATGAGAGACTGAGTATGAGAACTGGCGAATAGGTAAGTCGAATGACCTATTCGGCGAATGGCAAGTCGAATGAAGTCTTTCGCCGAATGAGTATTGAGAATGAGGCTTATTCGGCGAATGAGAGTGGCGAAGGAGCTATTCGCCGAATGAGAGCTATTCGGCGAATGAGTGGCTATTCGGCTGAACTTATTCGGCCGCCAGAGTCATTCGGCGATCTGGGGTTTTTGACAACGAAAATCGCGATATTTTTCGATTTTGACCAGATCTAACCACCAAATTTTGCACAGAACTTCAAGACATGATAACTAACCAATTGGGAAGAAACAAGATCAAATGAACCACAAAAACACTTGATATTTCAATGGAATAGTGACTTGGAAAGCAAGAAAAATAGGGTTTCTGGAAGTTACGAAAATCAGGGTTTTGGGGAACTCAAATCTGATGGTTTTGAATGGAAATCGAGTAGAATCAAGAGCCAAAGCTCTGATACCACTTTGTTGGACCGATCGGGAGCTCGGAAACAATCCGAATCCAATAGAAAACTACTCGATAACCTCTGGGATAGTGCGGAATCCTATTCCAGGGTTTTCCAATCGAAACCAACAGGAACCGTGGTGATTCGAGGCTGTAGAAACAACTTGGAAGCAACAATCGAACACCACGGGTTGAGAATCGAACTTGGACGCACAAGAACCGCTCAAATCTTCAAGGGTTTTGACTCTGGAGTGCTAGGGAAGAAGGAGAGCTCGGGAAAGTTAGGTTTGAAATGATTTGAACATCTATATATAGGCTGTAGTCATTCGGCCGAATGAGTGGCCGAAGCTGCTCATTCGGCGAATGACTAAGCTCGAATGAGCAGTCATTCGAATGAGTCATTCGGCGAATGACTCATTCTGAACTCAGACATTCGCTATAACCTTCATTCGCCGAATGACTTCATTCTAGAGTCATTCGGCCGAATGAGTGAACTTCATACTCAAACAGTTTATAATCAAATCAAACAACTAGATAAACATTTATAGACAATAATCAATAGAAATAAACATTATGAAATGGATATAAAAACAACTTCCATTAATACTTTGAACATTTACATGATAAGAGTTACAAAACCGAACTAGGGACAATAAACATGCATCAACAGGTAAACCCGCTAAAGCATCAGGAAACACTTCCGTACACTCTTTTGCTACAGGCACGTCTTGTCTCTTTATCTTGTCTTTCTCTCTTTCCACCACGTGAGCCAGGAAAGCTATGCACTGCTTTTGTAACCACTTACGCGCTTTTATGCACGTAATTATCTTGACACTTTGTTTAGCTTGATCTCCCCGTACTTCTAACACTCGTTTATTCGTCACTGGAATTCGAAGCAGCTTTTTGGAACAGATGACTTCCACCCTATTGAGAGATAACCAATCCATCCCGACAATGATATCGAAACTACACAACTCCATCGGTATCAAATCGATGGTGAATGTTTGGCCATTAAGTGTTAATGGGTAGTTTCTAAATATTGTACAAAATGTGATTTGTTTCCCATTCGCTACTTCAATGACATAAGAGGAGGCTAAAGATTCCTCAACATGAATAAGTTGGCATGAAAAGTCGGCTGAGATAAAACTCTGATCTGCACCAGTGTCAAATAGAATAGATGCATAAAAGTCATGTAAATGAAATGTACCAGTGACCACGTTCAGGTCTTGATGAGCAGCTGTAGCTCCCAATGAGAAAGCTCTTCCACGCGGTGTGTGAACTGCGAGTTGCATCTTCTTTGGACATTGTTTTGATTCGGGTTGTTGGGTGGAGCGAGAGCTAAAGCAACATTATTCACTGCTTGAGTAGGTGGGCCCAATGTCCCTTTCTTCCACGTCCCATGCAATGTTTGCAGGGATTGTTAGCAGCATGATGATATTGGCACTTGGCACACAAAGGAAACGTGTCGGTGTACTGTTTCTTGTTAAGGTTCTGTGGGACAACTGTTACCTCATTGAGTGGGGCGGCCATTGTGTAGTTCTTGATGACCTTCTGCTTCTTCATGGGGTGATGAGTAGGTTTCTTCGATGATTCTTCCTTTCCCTTGCCTGTGTCGGGTTCCTTTTTCAGAGTCCCAGATGCTACCTTCATGTTAGTAAGTTTCCTTGACAAGCTGATGGCTGGCTCCAAGCTGACAGGGCTAGCTACTATGACCTAGCCCAGTATGCAGCCAGGTAATCCGCCTACATATCTGTCAATCAGCTTCTCCAAAGTTGGTACCATGTCTGGCACCACTTATGACAACTCATGATAGCGAGTAGTATAGCCCATGTGATCAGCTCCCTTCATCACATGATTTGACAGCTCAGTTTCCATCCCCTGTAGCTCGTTCTTTAGACAAAACTCATTCCTCAGTAGTCTTGAAATCTACCCAAGGCAATGCCAATGCCTCATCTCTACCTCTAGATCTGATCTGTGAATTCCACCACGTCAAAGCCCGCTTGTGTGGTGATCCCACATTGTAGCGAACTTTGTGGTGCTCTAGACAACTACTGATGTCTAGGGTAGTCTCCATTTTCTCTATCCATTGGACTAATCCAACGGCTCCTTCAGTACCGCTAAAACTTGGCGGTTTGCATCCTACGAATGACTTGTAGGAGTAGTCTGGTGTAGTGCCGCTGTTTCCACTAGCTTCTCCGGATGAGTTCCCATTGTTGTTACCGTTGCTTTGAATTTTGTTAATCATGTATAGAATCACTTCTTTCAGCTGATTAGTCAGCTGAGTCGTCAGGAGAGTTGCCAAAGCAATAGTCGCAGGATCCAACTCCGGATTCTGGTTCTGATGAGGTGGAGTGTGTGGGGGGAGGAGGAGGTGACGATGGTGGTGGAGGCAGAAGTGGCGGTGGTCTTCTTGGCGGCATTCTGATCACATCCCAAAGAACATTAGTTAGTGCAATGATCGAATGCAGAAGACACAATGCAAATAAATTCTTAAGTCCTATTGTATGTACATGAAAGGTCCTTAGGCTATAGTCTAGGCCAAACCGTTTAAATAAAATGACCTAAGTTTCCTTATAACCATGTCTATGATACCAACCTGTCACACCCCGAGCCGTAGGCCGGATAGAATCTACCATCGAGAGGAAAGGTCCCGGGGCGTGATATCAAAATGATAATCGGGATGACCATATTTTTTACATTGCACATGATATATAATGAGAAAGTGCTAAATAAAATAAAATAAAAAGTTAAATTACATCAGTATTGTTCATAACTTAACAATGTATATCTACTAACAACATTATAAATCTTCTATCTTGTATGTGCACAAGATATACAAAATAATATGTATAATGATGTTCAAAAATATGCATTTTCAAAATACTAGGTCCTCTATCTAGGCATCCTAGTCCAAGAGCAAGAAATCCCTAGTTAACTTGTTCTTCGCATTAGAAGTCATGCAAGAAAATAAAGTCAACACATGGTTGGTGAGTTCGTATAGTTTTGTTATTGAAAATGAATTTGAACAAACCTGACCAGATGACAACCTTAACCTCACCAACAACCACATATGCTATCCAATGAAGTATGCTTATTTATAGGGCATACGTAGGGTCAAGCTTACCGCCAGCCCATCACATACCGAAACGCATAACTTATTGTTGTTAATGATAATTAAGCATTTCACCCTCAACCATCATCACACTTGTTTCGTTAGTTTCATCACCACGCTTGTTCCGTTAGATTCGTCAAACACTTTATTTGTTAGTTTTGTCAAAACATTAGTTTCGTTAGTCCCGTCATCACACACAACAACACCATAGCAATTGTGGAAAAACGTGGAAGTTGTTAATTTTAAATGCTTAAATAAATTAATAAATAAACATTTAAATTAAAAGCTAAGTCCTAATGATTAGGGCTTAGTGAAACTCGAGTGGACTAGCATATCAATCAAAGGTTCTTAGAAGTTAGGGGATTCTGTAAATATCGTCAAACATGTGACCTACAAATCAAACGGTCTAGCTAGGACTTCTTGAAATGTAGGGTTTTTGTTTCGTCTAGTTTCGTCCCTTTTTTCGTATAGTTTCATTGGCACATGCTATCTTTGATATTTCCCAGATTTTCCCCTGAAAATGATCTATTGATTTGTCTAGTTTAGTTGCAAGATGTACTTGATTCGTTGGTCATTGAATACTAGATTCGTTGAACAAATGTACTCTTGATTCATTGATCATTGAACACTTGGTTCGTTGAACATCGAATATTAGTTTTGTTCAAATTGTTTGTTGAAAATAAGTTTATCACCAACTTATTATATAATTATACGACCTTTTGTAAAATCCTGCATAACATTTATCTAGACATAATCTAGAATAACGGTATACAACATACATTAAAAACACATAATTTACATGCATTTATGTAAAATATAATCAAAGGAAAATAGTTTACGCATGCTTCTTAGCCCCGCTTTTATAAAACAAAAGTGTTTAGAAAAGGGGCAATGAACTCACCTGTGTTGTAGTTCTTATGATTCAAACAAGAAAAGATATGTGTGTCCTAAAAGATACTAGTGTGTTAATATGATTATCTCTAGTTATTCAAAATTACATACCCTATTTAACGCCTTATACCTTGTTCCATTTAGGACTTAACCTTATTCACATATGGTTTATGACATTTAAAAACATGGTTATTCAAATAAATTATCATTTGCTGAAACCTTAATTTAAATACAAATGTTATATTTACTTTGTTAAAGCTCTTTAAATTTCTTTATCATACCTTAATAAAACAAACTATGGTGGTCTTTATAAAACTATGGTTACATTTTAAATAAAATTCTACTCATTTTATTAAAAAGTACAAGTTAAACATGTTAGGAATTGAGTTAACCTAATTAGGTTAATCACTAAGTCCCTTAATAGTTCTTTGTTACCATTCTTGGTCTTGATCACTCTTGAATAGGCTATTACTAATATTATTCATTTTGAATATCTTTAGTTAATCAACCATGAAGTGAATTTGCTAAGTGTTGGGTGTGGGCATGTAAGGCCAACACTCCCCATACATAGTTTGTTCCTTGAATCCCCATTGATCCCACTTAGTGTTTTTAATACATAGCTCCTTATCATGTCATTGACCAGGTGTGAACAACAAACTAAACTTGGTCTCAGGTTATCCTATGAAGTATCCAGATGTATGAGACTGTGGTACGAATGAGTATTGTTCATACGATTGAAACCTCATTTTGTGGGGCGAATGGCTACAATACGAATGGGTATCATACGCCCAAAGAGTCACACGAAAGAAGCTCCACGAATGGGTTATCCGTATGACAACTCATTCATTCGTTAGACGAAGGATGAGTTCATTCGGCCAACGATTCATTCGCTCCTCTAGCTCATGCGAGTGAGGCCTTCATTCGCCCATGGGGCCAGTCGTCAGACTCCATTCGTCTAAATTGAATCAGTCCGTGTTCATTCACACCAACTGTAGCCGAGCATTTTCTCGGTTCCATTTTCATGATTTTGCACCACCCAAAGCATTCCACAAGTTCCTAAACCATTCTAGACCATTTTCGTGCACAATCTAAGGGTTTTGAGGGTCGGAAATCGGCTGGTAGTTCATATGGTCGAGAAAAAGGGGAAAAACCCTAAAACCAGGTTGTTCTAGCTCGTGTTTACCTCATATTTGATGATCTTGAGCTCGATTTCTTCGTCTCTTCACGATGTACTCGTTTCTTCGGTCGTTTTGACACCAAATTCGCATAATTTGGTGCAGATTCGAGAGAGATACAAGGTTTATTAGAGTGAGAAAAGTTAGATAGACAGAGAGCCGATTTTAGAGAGAGAGCTCGTAGGTGTGTGGTATTAATTGACATTTAATGCCATTTAATGGTTTTTATCGTTCTGACGTCTCGGGTTTCGCTCGGTTTCACGTAAAAGCGTTGGTTTTGGTTGTTTTCATAACGAAATGATAGGATTTTAAATATAGAGTTTAATAAATTAAATAAGGTGGTTACTCCCAGTAAATTAACTAAATATTTTTTGTTTATTTTTAAAAATTCATAAATCGTCTAATTTAACTGTTTAATCGAATCGTACAATTTTCGCGCGTATTCGTTTGGATTGTCACCCGTACGAACACGACGACAACTACGCTTTCCGATTTGATAATCTATTTATTAGACATCATTGTAACATCAGTGCCGGAACCGTCACCGGAACAGTGATCGTAAACAGTACGTGAACAGGAGTCAGGTACAAATTTCATGTAATTCAGTGTATTTCATATCTATATCAAGTTTCAGTATCATTTCATGTTATCAAAACAGTGAAATTCACATTCATTTCAGAGAAATCAGTTTAGAATAATGGTTCTTGAGTCAGATAATTATCTGGCAACACAGAACCATCAATGATTACTTGTTAGGATTTTATTATGTATAAACGTATGTGAGACTCTACAGAACAAAACAGCACGAATGTCGTTACGTGAATGCTAAACCGACAGATTATTCGTATAGGTGACGATCTGTACGAATAAATCTGAAAGTTTAACGTTCTGAATGATATTCAATAATTAGAAAACAATATTGAAAGGTGTAGTTATCGTCGTGTTTGATCGGGTGACGATTCGAACAAATACGCGCGATGACCGCGCGATTCAATTTAAACGTTAAATAAATATTTTGTAAATGAAATAATTAAAAGATATTTAGTTAATTTATTAGGAATCACAACCTAAAATGATTTTATGATTCTATTTTAAAACCGAGTCGTTTCGTAACGAAAACGACGAGAAACCGACATTTCTACGCGAAACCGAGCAAAACCGAGCGAGATCGAACAACCGGGTAGATGAAAGCCTTGATGAGGCATTTATTTCCCCTTCATCTTCTTCACCAACCCATCCTCTCTCCTCATTTCCGCCACCTTCTCTCTCTAGTTTCTCTCTCTACAATTCAAAACCCTAACTCTCTCATTTCTTCACCATTTCAAGCCATTTTGGTGTCTAAATCACCCCCATCACTAGTAGATCGTGAAAGTACAGCCGATCTGAGCTTCTATCCAGCCAATTCGAGGTAAAGAACGATTTTCAGTCCGGTTTTAGGGTTTTGAAAACCCTCATGGCCGCCCCCTTTATTGGTCGGTTCTAGACTCTTTCAACACTTAGGGTTTGCACCAAATACACTTAGAACATTATAGGAACAGACTCTAGTTCAATCTATGGTTGATCTGCTTCGAAAAATCCTTGCTGCACCTGTTCTCCCCGAGTCGCCGAATGACCTCAACTCAGCTCACCGAATGAGGGTTAACCCTCATTCGCCGAATAGCCAAGAACTTCTTTCGGCCACCCTCTTTCGCCATTCAGTTTCGACCTAGACCTCATTCGCGTGGGCAACCCATTCGCCGAATCACAGACTCATTCGATCGCCCCATTCGTGGAAGACCCATTCGGTCGGGATTTGATCAGTCTGCAACCCCCACTCATTCGACAACTTCTCAATCGGCCATGCTTCTTTCGTTCGGCCAATCTTCTTCGAATGAGTCCTCATTCGACCAGCCTCTTTCGAGAATCAAGAGTTCATTCGACCATTCCTATTCGACAAGGACTTAGTCGGCACACTCTCATTCGACTCACGTTCAATCGCCAGTGCCTTATTTCATTCGATACCCCTCTCATTCGAATGGATGTCTTTCGACAAACCTTTCGGCTGAATGTAGGGGTGGAACTTAGAAATCTTGATCATGAAGTGGTGTGATACATAGATGCATGGAGATTACATGGGGGTAGTATGTGTGTGCATGGAACTAATTAGGGTTTCATGATCATGCACTCGACAAAATATGGTTATTAACATCCATTAGTTAGGTCTAGCACATCGGGATTTCATTGTAATGTCATATGGATCAAAACAATAACTTAAGGTTCAAGTGTTTATTTAAATATTAACACTTAAACCCTAGGATGTTCTATAAAACATGTGACTAATCTAGATGGTATTTAAACTATCAAGGTTAGTAAATCAAAGATCTAGCGAGAAATCATTTGCATAATCAAAGCTTAATGTTGGGTCCAAAGTTGGCCCAATGGGCTTAACCCAAGCCCATCATGAGAAAGTTCACTATTTCAAAATTAATTACGTTTTAATTGAAAGTAAATGATTCCTAAACTTTATTAAATTATACTAAATAATGTTTTCTAAATAATTAACTTAGAATGAAATAATTTGAACATGATTTAATTAAAGCCTTTAAATGATTAACATGGGATTAGGGTTACTAACGGGTAATAATTCTAGTTTAGTTAGATGCAATCCTAGAAACACATTAGTATCATAGGACACTTAGTTGCACACCGAGACCAAACCCTAGACCCAATGTTTGTTATAGATACTCATCGTATGCGAATTCTCTTAAAACAACTCAGGAACCGAAGATACTTAGGCTACAACAACGAGCGCGCATTTTGTGGTAATTCAGTACAAAGCAACACATGTGAGTTCATTGCCCCTTTTCTAACATTTTTGTTTTAAAACGCGGGGCTGAGAAGCATGCGTAAACTGTTTTATTTAAACTGTTTATTTAAATGCTTTTATCTATTATATGTTTTACATATATATGTTCGTTGATACTCTTAGACTCCTGTCTAGGAAATTATTAAACAGATCAAGTTATCAAATAAAAGTTAAGTACTCTTAGGAGTAATACCTTAAATTTAAACTCTAAATCAACCCTTAGTCAATCAAGCTCAAATTCAAGAATCTAAATTCAAAGTGAAATCATGTGAACAAAATCAAAAGATCACATTCAAAGGAATCATAACTCAGTGTGGGATCTGAGCACAAAGAATCATAATCAATTCAATTATCATTGTGAATCATTGGAAAGTCAAAAGATCAAGATCAAGAGACTCAAGGAATCAGAAATCATAAATGTGTGTGAATCATGAAATAATGAAATCATTATGATCTAATGAAATCATTAATACTCAAGTTAAGGTGGATGTCAGTTGTATATGGAATCAAGACCACGTGTAACACACATATAAAGTCCCTTTCAGGTATAGAAGACTCTTGTAGTCAGGCTATACGGGCAATAACATGAACGATCAAATGGAATCAATATCAAGGTCAAAATCATGAGAATCAAGAGATCAAGAATCACAGGATATCCTTAAAGTCCCACTCAGATGCAGAAGACCATTGAGTCAGGCTGTAACGGGCAAAACATTAAAGTCCCACTCAGATGCAGAATACCATTGGGTCAGGCTGTAACGGGCAAAACATTAAAATCCCGCTCAGTTCAGGTGTACTCTTGTGAGTTATGCCTGACATGGGTCACGTGTGAGAGGTTACAACTTGGACAACCACCCACAACTAAGTCTAATTGATTGGGTCAAATAATGCCCAATCATCATGTCTTAGTTGTATTTAATGTTTTATTTAATTATTTAATTAAATATTTGACATTTTACTATTATCACTGACTTTTGGGAAATCCTATATCTTCGATCAAAAATCAAGAGAATCAAAGGCAAATCAGATTTCAATATCATGATCTAAATCAGAAGTGTTAGGTAAAAATGCTTAATTATCATTAACAACAGTGTCATATGCATATTATTATGTGGTGGGATAGCGTCTGGGCTTGACCCTTTCGTGATTCCCTATATATAAGCATACCGATGTGGATATTACATGTGGAGTTAATGAGGTTAGGGTCTTTACCAAAAGAGGTTTTCAAATCATTTTCAAATCAATTTCAAATCATAAAACTATATGAACTCACCAACCATGTGTTGACTTGATTTTTGCATGACTTCTCAGGTGACGAACAGGTCAACTAAGGGGTTATTCCTTTTGGACTAGGACTTCAGATATAAGGCTTAGCATTTTGGACCTGCATACTTTTGAAGACATCATTATACAAATTTATTTTGTATATCTTGTGTAAATACAAGATAGAAATTTATGATGTTGATGGTAGATTTACATTGTTAAATTATAAACAATACTGATGTAATTTAGCTTTGTAATTCTATTATATTTAGCATTTTCTCATTTATATCATGTGCAATGTAAACAATCTGATCATCACGATTATCACTCACGATATCGCGCCCCGGGAACCTTCCGCCCGACGGGACAACCGATCCTATCCCGCCGGCTCGGGGTGTGACAGATTGGTATCAGAGCCATGGTTATAGAGAAATATAGGTCACTTATTTAAACGGTTTGGCCTTGACTATAACCTAGGGACCCTGCATATAGAGAACTTAGGATTTAAGGCTTATTGCATTGCGTCTTCTGCATTCGATCATTGCACTAACCAATATTCATTTGGTTATGATCAGAATGCCGCCACGAAGACAACCTCCGCTGTTGACATCAACACAAGACCAAGCTCCACACTCCTCCACGCCATCTCCAAATGACTCACCACCGCCACCTCCTCCACCGCCTCCACCTCCTCCTCCCCTGATCACACAGGCATCAGGTTCAGGCACGACTCCCATACTGGATCCTACCACCATCGCTTTGATGACTCTACTGAGCAGCCAGATGACCAATCAGATGAAAGAGGCGATACCGGAGATGTTCAACCTTCTCCGTAATGAGATCAACAACATTGGCAATTCATCAGGAGAAGCCAGTGGGAATACTGGTGGTACCTCACACTACTCCTACAAGTCATTCGTAGGATGTAAACCGCCTAGTTTTAGCGGATCTGAAGGAGCCGTTGGATTAATCCAATGGATTGAAAAGATTGAGGCTACTCTGGACCTCTGCAGCTGTCCAGAGCACCATAAAGTCCGCTACTCTGCTGGAACATTCAACAAGCGGGCTCTGACCTGGTGGAATGGTCAGATCAACGCTCGAGGAAGAGAAGAAGCTATGGCCATGCCATGGGAGGATTTCAAGACACTGCTGCGAACAGAGTTCTGCCCCAAGAATGAGCTGCAGAAACTGGAGGTTGAATTATCCAACCATGTGATGAAGGGGGCTGATCACATGGGGTATACAACTCGTTATCATGAGTTGGTTGCTTTGGTACCTGACATGGTACCAACCTTGGAGAAGAGAATAGACAGATATGTGGGTGGACTTCCCGCCTGCATCCAGGGCATGGTTGTTTCAGCCAACCCTACCACAGTTGAATCTGCAGTGAGACTGTCTGGAAAACTTACTGATTTGATGGTTGCCTCTGGAGTTCTGAAGAAAGAGGCAGACACTGGCAAGAGAAAGGAAGAGTCTTCGAAGAAGCCACAACATCAGCAACACCCAAAGAAGAAGCAGAAATTAATCAAGAACTACACTATGGCTACTCCCCTGAATCAAGTAGCAATGGCACAGCAAAATGTGCCTAAGAAACAGTATACTGGCCCACATCCTCTGTGTACCAAGTGTCAGTATCATCATATTGCTAACACTCCCTGCAAACAATGCACGGGATGTGGAAGAAAGAGCCATTGGGTCCAGCACTGCCGGATGACACCTAACCAAGCAGTCAACAATGCTGCTTTGGCTATTCCTCCACCAGCCAACCAGAACAATGGTGGATGCTTCAACTGTGTCGAACAAGGCCACTTTGCAAAGAACTGCCCGAAGAAGGCACAACAAGCAGTTCAAGCTCCTCGTGGAAGAGATTTTGTTATTGGAGCACCAGCTGCACGCCAGGACCCGAATGTGGTCACTGGTACGTTTCTCTTACATGACTTTTATGCATCTGTTCTATTTGACACTGGTGCGGATCAGAGTTTTATCTCTGCCGATTTTGCATGCCAACTAGATTCTATAGAGGAACAGTTAGATTCCCCTTATATTATAAAAGTAGCTAACGGAAAACAGATCACAGTTAGTACAGTTCACAGGAATTGCCCATTGACACTTAACGGTCATACATTCTCTATCGATTTGATACCGATGGAGTTGGGTAGTTTCGACATCATTGTTGGAATGGATTGGCTTTCCTCTAACCGAGTAGAAGTTATCTATTCTGAGAAGCTGCTTCGGGTTCCATTGCCCGATGATCGTGTATTGGAAGTCAGAGGGGATCAAGCAAAACGAAGTGTCAAAATCATTTCCTGCATAAAGGCACGTAAGTGTTTACAGAAGAAGTGTGTAGCTTTCTTGGCACATGTAGTGGAAAAAGAGAAAGACAAGAAGAAGATACAAGACGTACCAGTAGTGAAGGAATATCCAGAAGTATTTCCTGAAGACCTACCAGGTTTGCCTCCCGTGCGACCGGTGGAGTTCCGAATTGACTTAGTTCCTGGAGCGACTCCTGTTGCTAAATCTCCTTACCGGTTAGCACCTTCGGAGATGCAGGAATTGTCGAATCAGTTGCAGGAGTTACTGGATAAAGGATTCATCAGACCGAGCTACTCACCTTGGGGAGCTCCGGTTTTGTTCGTGAAGAAGAAAGACGGATCGTTCAGAATGTGCATCGACTATCGGGAACTGAACAAGTTGACTATCAAGAATCGGTATCCACTGCCGAGGATTGACGACTTGTTTGATCAGTTGCAAGGAGCCCAGTATTTCTCAAAGATCGATCTACGGTCCGGTTATCATCAGCTTAGAGTTCAAGATGAAGACATACCGAAGACGGCTTTCCGAACCAGATACGGGCATTACGAATTCCTAGTGATGCCTTTCGGATTGACGAATGCACCAGCGGTTTTCATGGATCTCATGAACCGAGTGTGCAAGCCGTACTTAGATCAGTTTGTCATTGTCTTCATAGACGACATACTGATTTATTCCAAGAACAAGACAGAGCACGAGCAACACCTCAGGAAGATCTTGGAACTGTTGATGGAACAGAAACTTTATGCCAAGTTCTCTAAGTGTGAATTTTGGTTAAGGGAAGTTCAGTTTCTTGTTCATGTAGTCAACAGTGAAGGAATACACGTAGATTCCGCCAAGATTGAAGCAATAAAGAACTGGGACACCCCGAGAACGCCAACGGAGATACGGTCTTTTCTGGGATTGGCAGGTTATTACAGGAGGTTCATCTCGAACTTTTCTAAGATAGCTTTGCCTCTCACTAAATTAACTCAGAAGAGCGAACCGTTTGTCTGGGAGCAGAAACAAGAAGATGCTTTTCAGACATTGAAGCAGAAGTTATGTAATGCTCCAATCCTATCACTCCCGGAAGGATGTGATGACTTTGTCGTTTACTGTGATGCATCCCATCAGGGACTTGGTTGCGTACTGATGCAACGGGACAAAGTTATCGCCTATGCATCAAGACAGTTAAAAGTTCATGAGAAGAATTACACTACTCATGACCTTGAACTGGGAGCTGTAATCTTCGCACTGAAGATTTGGAGGCATTACCTATATGGCACTAAGTGTACCATATTTACAGATCACAAGAGTCTGCAGCATATCTTTGATCAGAAGGAACTCAACATGCGACAACGCTGTTGGGTTGAACTTCTGAATGATTATGATTGTGTGATTAAGTACCATCCGGGAAAGGCGAATGTTGTAGCTGATGCCTTGAGCCGGAAGGAACGTGTCAAACCCTTACGCGTTAGAGCTATGGGGATGACTGTGCAGACCAGTTTACAAGACAGGATCATTCAAGCCCAACAGGAATCAGTTGATAAAGGAAACTTGAAGAAAGAACTTGACTGTGGAGCAGAGAAACGTTTAGAGACTAAGATTGATGGAATGATCTACTACCAGGATCGTATATGGATTCCTGCGGCAGATGAATTGAAAAGACTTATCTTCGATGAAGCACACAAGACAAAATATTGTGTACACCCAGGCGCTGATAAAATGTATCAAGACTTGCACGGATTTTATTGGTGACCGGGAATGAAGAAAGACATAGCCGAGTACGTCGGTCGGTGTCTGACGTGTGCGAAGGTAAAGGCTGAACACCAGAGACCGTCTGGTTTACTGGAACAGCCTGAGATTCCGCTCTGGAAGTGGGAACAAATAGCTATGGATTTCATTACCAAGCTACCCCGCACTTCCAGCGGGCACGATACGATTTGGGTGATCATAGACCGTTTATCAAAATCTGCTCACTTCTTGCCGATGCGTGAAACCTTCACGATGGATAGACTGGCGAGATTGTACATTAATGAGATAGTGGTACGTCATGGTGTACCATTATCAATTATTTCTGATAGAGGCAGCAGATTTACATCAAGGTTCTGGCAATCACTGCAGAAATCTCTAGGGACACAGTTAAACCTGAGTACAGCTTACCACCCTCAAACGGATGGTCAAAGCGAACGTACTATTCAGACCCTAGAGGACATGCTAAGAACCTGTATTTTGGATTTCGGTGGGAATTGGGATTCTCATTTGCCACTGATTGAGTTCTCCTACAACAACAGTTACCACATCAGTATCGGATGTGCACCATTCGAGGCTCTTTATGGTCGGAAATGTCGATCACCGATCTGTTGGACTGAAGTTGGAGATAATCGCATAACTGGGCCAGAGCTTATTCAAGAAACCACTGACAAGATAGCTCAGATTCAAAGAAGACTACAAGCAACAAGAAGTAGACAAAAGAGCTACGCCGACAAACGGCGCAAGCCGTTGGAATTCCAAGTGGGAGACCATGTCATGTTGAAGGTTTCTCCATGGAAAGGCGTAGTCCGCTTTGGAAAGAAAGGCAAGTTAGCACCACGATACGTGGGACCGTTCGAAATCATCGAACGTATTGGTCCTGTGGCGTATAGACTAAGATTACCAGATGAACTCAGTGGTGTGCATGACGTGTTTCATGTCTCAAACTTAAAGAAATGCCTTGCTGACGAGTCTCTCGTCATTCCACTCGAAGAGATTCAAGTTGATGAACAGTTGCACTTTATCGAAGAACCTTTAGAGATTATGGATCGCAAGGTCAAGCAACTGAGGCGAAGCCGTATTCCGATTGTAAAGGTTCGATGGAACTCAAGACGCGGACCCGAGTTTACTTGGGAACGCGAGGATCACATGAAGTTAAAGTATCCCCAACTGTTTGAAGAGGAAGATTTACCCGATAACAATTCTTAAATTTCGGGACGAAATTTCTCTAACAAGGGGAGACTGTAACATCAGTGCCGGAACCGTCACCGGAACAGTGATCGTAAACAGTACGTGAACAGGAGTCAGGTACAAATTTCATGTAATTCAGTGTATTTCATATCTATATCAAGTTTCAGTATCATTTCATGTTATCAAAACAGTGAAATTCACATTCATTTCAGAGAAATCAGTTTAGAATAATGGTTCTTGAGTCAGATAATTATCTGGCAACACAGAACCATCAATGATTACTTGTTAGGATTTTATTATGTATAAACGTATGTGAGACTCTACAGAACAAAACAGCACGAATGTCGTTACGTGAATGCTAAACCGACAGATTATTCGTATAGGTGACGATCTGTACGAATAAATCTGAAAGTTTAACGTTCTGAATGATATTCAATAATTAGAAAACAATATTGAAAGGTGTAGTTATCGTCGTGTTTGATCGGGTGACGATTCGAACAAATACGCGCGATGACCGCGCGATTCAATTTAAACGTTAAATAAATATTTTGTAAATGAAATAATTAAAAGATATTTAGTTAATTTATTAGGAATCACAACCTAAAATGATTTTATGATTCTATTTAAAAACCGAGTCGTTTCGTAACGAAACCGACGAGAAACCGACATTTCTACGCGAAACCGAGCAAAACCGAGCGAGATCGAACAACCGGGTAGATGAAAGCCTTGATGAGGCATTTATTTCCCCTTCATCTTCTTCACCAACCCATCCTCTCTCCTCATTTCCGCCACCTTCTCTCTCTAGTTTCTCTCTCTACAATTCAAAACCCTAACTCTCTCATTTCTTCACCATTTCAAGCCATTTTGGTGTCTAAATCACCCCCATCACTAGTAGATCGTGAAAGTACAGCCGATCTGAGCTTCTATCCAGCCAATTCGAGGTAAAGAACGATTTTCAGTCCGGTTTTAGGGTTTTGAAAACCCTCATGGCCGCCCCCTTTATTGGTCGGTTCTAGACTCTTTCAACACTTAGGGTTTGCACCAAATACACTTAGAACATTATAGGAACAGACTCTAGTTCAATCTATGGTTGATCTGCTTTGAAAAATCCTTGCTGCACCTGTTCTCCCCGAGTCGCCGAATGACCTCAACTCAGCTCACCGAATGAGGGTTAACCCTCATTCGCCGAATAGCCAAGAACTTCTTTCGGCCACCCTCTTTCGCCATTCAGTTTCGACCTAGACCTCATTCGCGTGGGCAACCCATTCGCCGAATCACAGACTCATTCGATCGCCCCATTCGTGGAAGACCCATTCGGTCGGGATTTGATCAGTCGGCAACCCCCACTCATTCGACAACTTCTCAATCGACCATGCTTCTTTCGTTCGGCCAATCTTCTTCGAATGAGTCCTCATTCGACCAGCCTCTTTCGAGAATCAAGAGTTCATTCGACCATTCCTATTCGACAAGGACTTAGTCGGCACACTCTCATTCGACTCACGTTCAATCGCCAGTGCCTTATTTCATTCGATACCCCTCTCATTCGAATGGATGTCTTTCGACAAACCTTTCGGCTGAATGTAGGGGTGGAACTTAGAAATCTTGATCATGAAGTGGTGTGATACATAGATGCATGGAGATTACATGGGGGTAGTATGTGTGTGCATGGAACTAATTAGGGTTTCATGATCATGCACTCGACAAAATATGGTTATTAACATCCATTAGTTAGGTCTAGCACATCTGGATTTCATTGTAATGTCATATGGATCAAAACAATAACTTAAGGTTCAAGTGTTTATTTAAATATTAACACTTAAACCCTAGGATGTTCTATAAAACATGTGACTAATCTAGATGGTATTTAAACTATCAAGGTTAGTAAATCAAAGATCTAGCGAGAAATCATTTGCATAATCAAAGCTTAATGTTGGGTCCAAAGTTGGCCCAATGGGCTTAACCCAAGCCCATCATGAGAAAGTTCACTATTTCAAAATTAATTACGTTTTAATTGAAAGTAAATGATTCCTAAACTTTATTAAATTATACTAAATAATGTTTTCTAAATAATTAACTTAGAATGAAATAATTTGAACATGATTTAATTAAAGCCTTTAAATGATTAACATGGGATTAGGGTTACTAACGGGTAATAATTCTAGTTTAGTTAGATGCAATCCTAGAAACACATTAGTATCATAGGACACTTAGTTGCACACCGAGACCAAACCCTAGACCCAATGTTTGTTATAGATACTCATCGTATGCGAATTCTCTTAAAACAACTCAGGAACCGAAGATACTTAGGCTACAACAACGAGCGCGCATTTTGTGGTAATTCAGTACAAAGCAACACAGGTGAGTTCATTGCCCCTTTTCTAACATTTTTGTTTTAAAACGCGGGGCTGAGAAGCATGCGTAAACTGTTTTATTTAAACTGTTTATTTAAATGCTTTTATCTATTATATGTTTTACATATATATGTTCGTTGATACTCTTAGACTCCTGTCTAGGAAATTATTAAACAGATCAAGTTATCAAATAAAAGTTAAGTACTCTTAGGAGTAATACCTTAAATTTAAACTCTAAATCAACCCTTAGTCAATCAAGCTCAAATTCAAGAATCTAAATTCAAAGTGAAATCATGTGAACAAAATCAAAAGATCACATTCAAAGGAATCATAACTCAGTGTGGGATCTGAGCACAAAGAATCATAATCAATTCAATTATCATTGTGAATCATTGGAAAGTCAAAAGATC
This sequence comes from Mikania micrantha, assembly GCA_009363875.1. Lineage (NCBI taxonomy): Eukaryota > Viridiplantae > Streptophyta > Magnoliopsida > Asterales > Asteraceae > Mikania > Mikania micrantha. The sequence continues at coordinate 56,225,361 of CM018682.1, read as the reverse complement.
AAGATCAAGAGACTCAAGGAATCAGAAATCATAAATGTGTGTGAATCATGAAATAATGAAATCATTATGATCTAATGAAATCATTAATACTCAAGTTAAGGTGGATGTCAGTTGTATATGGAATCAAGACCACGTGTAACACACATATAAAGTCCCTTTCAGGTATAGAAGACTCTTGTAGTCAGGCTATACGGGCAATAACATGAACGATCAAATGGAATCAATATCAAGGTCAAAATCATGAGAATCAAGAGATCAAGAATCACAGGATATCCTTAAAGTCCCACTCAGATGCAGAAGACCATTGAGTCAGGCTGTAACGGGCAAAACATTAAACTCCCACTCAGATGCAGAAGACCATTGGGTCAGGCTGTAACGGGCAAAACATTAAAATCCCGCTCAGTTCAGGTGTACTCCTTGTGAGTTATGCCTGACATGGGTCACGTGTGAGAGGTTACAACTTGGACAACCACCCACAACTAAGTCTAATTGATTGGGTCAAATAATGCCCAATCATCATGTCTTAGTTGTATTCAATGTTTTATTTAATTATTTAATGAAATATTTGACATTTTACTATTATCACTGACTTTTGGGAAATCCTATATCTTCGATCAAAAATCAAGAGAATCAAAGGCAAATCAGATTTCAATATCATGATCTAAATCAGAAGTGTTAGGTAAAAATGCTTAATTATCATTAACAACAGTGTCATATGCATATTAGTATGTGGTGGGATAGCGTCTGGGCTTGACCCTTTCGTGATTCCCTATATATAAGCATACCGATGTGGATATTACATGTGGAGTTAATGAGGTTAGGGTCTTTACCAAAAGAGGTTTTCAAATCATTTTCAAATCATTTTCAAATCATAAAACTATATGAACTCACCAACCATGTGTTGACTTGATTTTTGCATGACTTCTCAGGTGACGAACAGGTCAACTAAGGGGTTATTCCTTTTGGACTAGGACTTCAGATATAAGGCTTAGCATTTTGGACCTGCATACTTTTGAAGACATCATTATACAAATTTATTTTGTATATCTTGTGTAAATACAAGATAGAAATTTATGATGTTGATGGTAGATTTACATTGTTAAATTATAAACAATACTGATGTAATTGAGCTGTGTAATTCTATTATATTTAGCATTTTCTCATTTATATTATGTGCAGTGTAAACAATCTGATCATCACGATTATCACTCACGATATCGCGCCCCGGGAACCTTCCGCCCGACGGGACAACCGATCCTATCCCGCCGGCTCGGGGTGTGACAATCATTCAGAACGTTAAACTTACAGATATATTCGTGTCACACCCCGAGCCGGCGGGGTTGGATCGAAGTCCCCGTCGGGCAGAAGGTTCTCGGGGTGCGATATCGTGAATGATAGTCGTGATGATCAGATTGTTTACATAGCATCAATGTTAAGAATAATTAAGCACAATAAAACATTAACTAGGATTACAAAGTTAAATTACAAATGTCAATGTTTGATAATTTAACTAAGTAAACCTATCCAAAAGAATCAAATATATCTATCTTGTATCTATACAAGATATCGAAAGAGATTCGTATTGATCTCAGAAGATGTGCTTCTTCAAAAGCGAACTAGGATCTATATCTGGGCATCGTAGCATGCAATTCTGAATCTTAGCTTAATCCTGTGCGTCACCTGAGAAAGCATGTAAGAAAACAAAGTCAACACAATGGTTGAAAAATCCTTTGAATAACAACCTCAACATCACCATTAACCACTTATACCATTTGTTTCAGTATGCTTATATATAGGGCATATGTAGGGTCGAACTTACCGTCCGCCCAGCCACCGTCCCACCACATACCGAACCACATGATGTATTGTTCCTGATGATAATTAAGCATTTCATCCGACGTCACACCCCGAGCCGGCGGGGTTGGATCGAAGTCCCCGTCGGGCGGAAGGTTCTCGGGGTGCGATATCGTGAGTGATAGTCGTGATGATCAGATTGTTTACATAGCATCAATGTTAAGAATAATTAAGCACAATAAAACATTAACTAGGATTACAAAGTTAAATTACAAATGTCAATGTTTGATAATTTAACTAAGTAAACCTATCCAAAAGAATCAAATATATCTATCTTGTATCTATACAAGATATCGAAAGAGATTCGTATTGATCTCAGAAGATGTGCTTCTTCAAAAGCGAACTAGGATCTATATCTGGGCATCGTAGCATGCAATTCTGAATCTTAGCTTAATCCTGTGCGTCACCTGAGAAAGCATGTAAGAAAACAAAGTCAACACAATGGTTGAAAAATCCTTTGAATAACAACCTCAACATCACCATTAACCACTTATACCATTTGTTTCAGTATGCTTATATATAGGGCATATGTAGGGTCGAACTTACCGTCCGCCCAGCCACCATCCCACCACGTACCGAACCACATGATGTATTGTTCCTGATGATAATTAAGCATTTCATCCGACATCTTTGATTCCGTAACATTCTTTCATTGTTTCTGTTGGACCAAAGGAACTAATGAGCCTGATCAGAAAAACCTTTAAGTCTCATATACACACAACAACTGAAGAAGAACACAACAGCTGAAGACTACTTGAAGAGTTACAAGATCTGAAGTTATTCCCAACAGCTGAAGTGTTAGTCTTCAGATGTTGTGATGTTTGTTTTTGTCTTTAGTATTTTACTTTCAGTAGTTGTAAAAGTCTGATGAGTAGTTTACTCATCAGATGTTGTAGTTTGCTTTCAGTAGTTTTAGTTAATCAGACTTTGTAAGAGGATGCCTTCAGACTTTATGAACATCCTCAGTAGTTTTGTTTATATCAGTTGTTGTTTTATGTCTGTTAGGTGTCAACATCATGTGACATCATCAGACGTCACTGTTTCTATATAAGGGCAGTTGACATAGTGTTTTTGTAAGCGAAGTTAGCGCATTGAATGAAATATTTCCATTTGCAGAATTCTCTTTCTATAACAAATTGTTCTTTACTGTTTCATTAATATTCAAGTGTTCTTGCTAATTCTTATGCTAATTCATCTCTGAATTCCGCTGCTATAATCTAATACTGATCAAATGAGAACAACTGATCCTACAATTGGTATCAGAGCTGGTTAATCATTGATCGATTAAACAATTGATCTCTGAAACTGCTCATTTTAGCTCTCTGTTTGATCGAATTAGCCGATTAGTAAGAACTTGTTATAGATTGAAGTTTTCTGATAAGTTTCGCTGATTTGTTTTTCAACATAGATTAGTTTGAATTAATTTGTTGAGTTTGTGATTAAGCCATTTGAATTTAGTTGAAATTGATTGAATCTGAGAAGATGTCGACTCCAAACAATGATCCGCACAACACAGGCTCCGCAACCAAGCCTCCAATGCTGGTTTGGAGTGAGTACAACATTTGGCAACGTAGAATGCTACATCACTTGTCAATTAACAGTGCAGGATGTTGGAAATCTGTGGTGCATGGTCCGTATAAACCCATGATCACTGATCCTGAAACTAAAACAATGATTCCGAAACCATCAGATATGTATTCGGATGAGGATATAAAATTGTTTGAAATTGATGCAAAAGCTCATGGTATTCTGGCCATGGCTTTGCCGAATGAGATATATTCAGGATTGATGCATCATGACACTGCTCATGATCTCTGGGTTGCACTGAAAGAACAATTCGGTGGAACTGATGAGGTTCTAGCAAACACTAGAGAAATCCTCGCCCAACAATATGAGACTTTTTCTCATAGAAAGGGTGAGTCATTGACTCAACAGTTTGAGCGGTTCTCCTGTCTGATTTCTGAATTAAAAATGGTTAAGCAGGAGTATACAAATAGTCAGATGAACAATAGATTTCTCAGATCACTGCCTGAGAGATGGGACACTTATACTATTGTCTTACGCTCTAATGCAAATCTAGAGAATCTATCTCTCACCCAACTCCAGGGGAAACTCTTAACTTTTGAGAGAGAGGTAGAACAGAAGAGAAAACTGTCTTCATCTGGCAAGCTCACTGATGATTTCATTCCTGGCAATACTGCCTTGATGGGTCAAGAGTCAGAATATGCTGCATCTGAATGTTCTTATGATGAGCATATTGATTTCTCTACTAATGGTGCTGAGCATGCTTTTGTTGGAATTGATGGCAATGCAGGAAACTCAGGAGAGAATTGGTGCTTTGTGATGGATGATTTAAAGGGAATCCCAGATGATGATCTAGAAGAAATGGACATATTAAGTCAGATGGCCTTAATAAACATCAGATCTCAAAAATTCTACAAAAGATTTGGAAGAAAATTTCCCGGATTAACTGGCAAAACCAAGGTTGGTTTTCACAAAGGGAAGTTGAGATGTCACAAGTGTAACAGGCTTGGACATTTTGCCAGAGAATGCAAATCCACTGGACCTAGTTCTTCTGCACCCTTTGTGACCTTTCCTAGCAACAACCCACAAAACAAAGGACAACAATCTTCTGGATCTGGTCAACAACAATTTTATCCAGCTCATTTTGTACCACAAAGTCCTATGCCTTATCCATATCCTTGTTTCTATATGCCACAACCCACTCATACTCCAGCACTAATACCTTCACAATCACCTGCTCTTCCTGAACCTAGCAAATCTCAAACAAATCAACAGCCTCAACAACTACATCAGAGTTTCTTTACCTCAGGAGTAGCAGATTGGAGTAGTTTACCTGATGACTTATCTGATTTCAATGAACAGCTGTACTCTGAAGCTGGTCCACATGGTGGAGACAACCCATTCGGGAATCTTGCTTTGATGGCTATAGATTCAACTGACAGCTCAGGTCTAACTTCTTCAACATCCCAGGTATCATCTGAATCAAAAGCTAAGTTGTGTTCAGAATCATGTATTTCAGCATTTGCTTCCATCAGAGAAATAAATGTTGAATTAATCAATGAGAAGTTGGATTTAGAAAAAGTTGTGACTTAGAATAAAACTGAATTTGAGAAAGTTTTGAATGAAAAAGAGTCTGAAATTTATAAACTCAAGTGTCAGTTGTCTGATGAAAAGGCTAGGGTGGAAGTCATGCTTGTAAAACACAATGATCTGAAACAAACACTTGCAGCAACCCAAGTAGAGTGTGAAAAATGGGTTGAGTCTTGCAAGGGGTTTGAGATGTTGTTAAACAAACAAACAACATCAAATGTGAAGTTTGGTATTGGATACAATCACACTGCCCCTCCAGCTAATTATACACCAAAAAATCTTGACTGTGAGTCTGAAGGGGACAGTGTATACCAATCCACCAAATCTTCAGAAAAGTCTGATGCTGAAGAATCATCTAAAAGTGAGATAAGTGCATGCAAATCTGAGTTTGAAACTGTGGATATTGAAACATATTCTTATTCTATTGGATGTACAAATGTCATCCAGGGTGAAACATGTCAGGATAGTGTTTTAATTGAGATTGATCCTGATGAAAAAGTCTCAAATGAATTAAATTTAAAATTGATTGAGTCAGATGGGCATGGCACTGGAGAGAATGATGCACGGCTTCTGATAAGCCAGAGTGTCTCATCAGCAGTTGTAGAAAAAGCTGGTAATGGTACAATTGTTGATGAGAAATGTGTTGATAGACAAGGACTGAAGAAGAACTCTTCAGAGGTTGTCAAAGCATCAGTAGTTGTAACACAATCTACAAATACTGAAGCACCAAATGTACTGAAGAACAAAAATTCAGTATCTAAGTCTTCAGTACTAGTAGGTACTCACAAGGAGAAACACAAGAGAGTGCCTTGTGAAGTTTGTAGGTTGTTCAATCATTCTTCTGATGAATGCTGGTACAGAAGAGGATCTAAATTCAATAAAATTAAGCACAAAAACAAGAACATAATCAAGATGAAAAATGAATTTAGTTCCAAGTTCGTACCAGAATCATCAGTAGTTTCAAAATCTGGAAAACCCTCACAGGGAAATGATTCAAGTAAATCCAAGAAAGGTCAAGGGGTTTTTCCAGATTCAAAGAAAAAGCACTTGAAACCTTCTTCATCACCCATAGAAGTTAAGGAAATGAAGCACAAAAATTTGAAGTCAAGTATTGATGTTTCTGAGGAAATCAAAACTTTGACTCAAAACCAGCATCAACTGGTTATGATGTTGCAACATCTGCTAGGAAGAGCCAACCTATTAGATGCCTCTGTTGCTTCATTTCATCAGAAGAAACCAAGGTCAAAAACCAAGGTTAAATCTTTTGAAAAGAATGATTCAAGTGTTGCTTCAAATGAAACTGTTACTTTTGTTTCTTCGTATGATAACAGACCCAAAACCAAACTGGTTTGGGTCCAAAAGTCTAACTGAGTGTGTTCATGTATGCAGGGTCCTTCAGCATGCCAAAATAGCATCTGGTATGTTGATAGTGGAGGGTCCATGCATATGACTGGAAGCAGATCTCTTCTTAATGACTATTTTACAGGAAGGAAGGGATTTGTTTCATTTGGAAATGATGCTAAGGGTTACATCATAGGAAAAGGATATGTATCAAATGGTGAGTTAAGGTTTGATGATGTGAACCATGTAGAGAATCTCAAGTACAACTTACTAAGTGTCAGTCAGATGTGTGATAAGGGTCACATTTCTCCTTTCACCAAGCAAGACTGCAGGATACTGTCTTCTGAAGTGTTGCCTCTGATTGGCAAGGTCTTGGATGAATATACTCTTCTTAAAGCTAATAGAGTGGGAAAGGTTTATGCATTTGATCTGTCAAAGAAAATTTCTGTTAAAGGTCATCCATGTCTATTCTCTAAGGCCTCTCTCAAGGAATCTAATCTGTGGCACAGAAGGTTGGGTCATGTAAATCTCAAAAACATGAATCAACTGGTGAAACATGGTCTGGTTCGAGGTCTTCCAATGAAGGATTTTTGTTGTGATGAAAATTGTACTGCTTGCTTGAAAGGGAAGCAACACAAAGTATCTTTTCCTCCAATTGGCGATACAAAATCAACTGCTTGTTTGCAAATGTTACATATGGATTGTTTGGGCCAGTGAAGGTCATGAGTATGGCAAAGAAGAAGTATTGCTTAGTAGTTGTTGATGATTACTCCAGGTTTGTCTGGACCTTCTTCTTGCACTCAAAAGATGAGGTTGCTAAGTCTATTATTCACTTTGTGTTGTATGTTGAGAAACAATATTCTCTTCCTGTCAAGTGTGTAAGGAGTGAAAATGGAATAGAGTTCAGAAATCATATTCTGGATGAGTTTTATCTGTCAAAGGGAATCAAGAGGCAGTACAGCATCCCTAGAACTCCTGAACAAAATGGAGTAGTTGAAAGGAAGAATCGAACTTTAATTGAAGCTGCCAGAACAATGCTTGCTGATTTCGGCTTGCCATTGACTTTCTGGGCAGAAGCTGTCAATACTGCTTGTTATGTGCAAAACAGGGTTTTGGTGAATCAAAGATGGTTGAAAACACCTTATGAAGTGCTTCATACTTTGACCCCTTTGATTTCCTTCTTCAGAGCTTTTGGTTGTCCTTGCAATATCCTCAATACCAAAGATCCACTTAAAAAGTTTGACTCCAAAGTGGATGCAGGATATTTTGTGGGATATTCTTCAACTTGCAAAGCTTACAGAGTGTTTAATTGCAGAACCAAGTTGGTTGAAGAAATTATTCATGTCAAGTTCAATGAATCACCAAAAGATCCCATCCCACAAAACCCTGTAGAGATGTTTGATTTGGATATACTGCAATATGTTCCATATCAACCTCCAGTTGAGTCTGTTATTCTGGCAGATAATGCATCAACAGCTGCTATGGGAAACTCACAAGGTAGTACTGATGATGATGATGATGTTAGTACTCACCTGTTCAGGTTTAGTGATACTCTGCCAAGGTCTGCTAAACCTGATGCTATTTCTGCTTCAGTAGTTCCTCCCACTACAAATGCTGATGAGATTCTGGTTTCCTCTACATCTTTTGACATTCCTACTGACTTGTTTCCAGCTTCTTCATCAACATCTACAACCACTGAATCTCCATCTAACACTTGCACTAATCTTATCCCATATCAAGAACTGAAGGATCATCCGTTATCTCAAGTTATGGGTGCCATTTTCTGCTGGTGTTTCAACAAGAAGCCAATTGTCAAATTTCTGTCTCTATGCTTTATTTGTCAGTCAGCAAGAGCCAAAGAACTATCACATAGCACTCAGAGACAATGGCTGGGTGGAGGCTATGCAGTTGGAGCTGTTGCAGTTCAAGAAACAACAAGTCTGGGAGTTGGTTCCTTTACCCCAAGGTAAGTGTGCAATAGGCACTAAATGGGTGTTTAGGAATAAAAATGATGAAAATGGTCAAATAGTTAAGAATAAGGCCAGACTGGTTGTACTGGAAGAAGGTATTGATTATGATGAGACTTTTGCCCCTGTAGCCAGACTGGAAGCAATTAGATTGTTTTTAGCATATGCTGCCTTACACAAACTAAAAGTTTTTCAAATGGATGTCAAAAGTGCTTTTCTATATGGTAAAATAAAAAAGGAAGTGTATGTGTGTCAACCACCAGGTTTTGAGGACAATAAACATCCTGATTGGGTGTACAAGCTTGATAAAGCTCTTTATGGGTTGAAACAAGCACCGAGAGCCTGGTATGATACTCTATCCACTTTTCTCCTTCAAAATAACTTCACTAGAGGCTCCATAGATAAAACTTTGTTCATAAAGAAAGTAGGACAACATAAGCTCCTTGTTCAAATTTATGTTGATGACATAATTTTTGCTTCCTCTGATCCCAAGTTGTGTGATGCTTTTAATGAGCTAATGACAAAGAATTTTGAAATGAGTGCCATGGGTGAATTACAATTTTTCTTGGGTCTTCAAACCAAACAAAGTCCTGATGGCATTTTCATTCACCAATCAAAATATACAAAAGATTTGTTAAAGAAATTTGATCTGCAAAACAGTAAACATTGTTCTAACCCCATGAGCAGCACCACACAACTTGATGCAGACTTGAAAGGTAAATCAGTTGATGAAACACTTTATAGATGTATGATTGGTTCCTTGATGTATCTCACAGCATCTAGACCAGACATTATGTTTGCTACATGTGTTTGTGCTAGATTTCAGGCTGCACCTAAAGAATCTCATTTGATTACTGTTAAAAGGATTTTTAGATATCTGCAGGGCACTCAATCACTGGGAATTTGGTATTCAACTGGGCATTCCTACAAGCTGGTTGCTTTCTCTGATAGTGACTATGCAGGATGCAAACTCACCAGGAAATCCACTTCTGGTGGTTGTCAGTTTCTAGAAAACTGTTTGGTTTCTTGGCAGAGTAAGAAACAAACATCTGTGGCTACATCCACAGCTGAAGCCGAGTACATTGCTGCTGCAAGCTGTACTTCCCAAATTCTCTGGCTTCAGAACCAACTTTTGGATTATGGCATCAAAGAGTCTAAGACACCATTGTTAATGGATAGTGCCTCAGCTCTTTGTATTGTAAAAAATCCAGTTCAGCACTCTAGGACCAAACATATTGAAATCAGACATCATTTTATAAGGGATTGTTTTGAAAAAGGTCTGATTGATCCAAAGTTTGTTCCTAGTGCTGATGAACTTGCAGATATATTTACTAAGCCCTTAGAGACTTCAACTTTTCAAAATTTAGTTCTAAGGCTTGGTATGCTGCAATTAGAATAAAATGGATTTCAAACTAATATAATTCCAAACACCTGATAAAATTTTCAAAAATACAAAAATATTCAAATATGCCAACAAAAATCAAACATTTGTATCACCTTGACACTACTGATATTTACAGTAAGTACTGATAAGTATCAGAAGTACTGCTTCAAGGCCACATCTGACCTTTACCAATATTATCAGTTACAAATACTGATGGCTTTTGGTTGACAAAGTACTGAAGGTCAAAAATTATCAAAGTCCTGATGAACAACTTTTGTTCAAAAGATCTGATGAGTAAATCTGAAGTCAGACAAAGTCTGATGAGCAACTGGTTTAGATTGAAACAGCTGATGAACAAGTACTGTCGACAACACCTGATGAGTAAATTTACTCTTCAGATGTTTCAACCAATGTTGTTTTCCCTCTGCAACATCTGAAGACTAAATTTCCAATCCTTCAGTCTTTTATTAAAACCAAATCTTCTTCAGTTGTTTCACTACCACTTCATCAGAACTTTCCATCTTTTTCAAAAACCTATCTTCCCTCTAGAATCTCTGCTTCAATGGCGACCATGAACCTCAAACCTCGTCACAACTCAGTCGCCTATCTCACGAAATCCTCTTTCTGGTCAAAATTTGATGAAGTAGTCGATCTTATGAATGCATCCCAATTTCAAACAGCTTTTCTTATCAATCCTACACTCCATGTTGAATCTCTTCATCAATTCTGGACTAATGTGGAACTCATAAATGTCGGAACCGGAGTAATCTCACTCCGATCTACAGTGAATGAACACAATGTTCATGTGAATCCAGCAGAACTAAGGGAGGTTCTCAATCTGGATGATGCTAATCTGGTCACTACATTCCCAAAGAATCTCACCGATCTCTGTTTTACCAATCACGAATATCAGGGTGACTTGAGAGACTCCACTCTCTATAAGAAGCATTTCAACGACCCTGAACGTCTCATCTTCCATATGATCAACATTTGTTTGGCTCCAAAATCATCTTCATGGGACCAGATGTCCTCCAGGTGGCAGCAGGTACTCTTCTCTATTCTGGAACAAAAACTTAATTTTTCACAAATTCTATTTTCAGAATTAACTGAACATGCTGCTAAACCTGTTACCACAAGATGGCTTCTTTACCCACGTTTTATAATGGCCATCATTGAAAAACAATTAAAACAAGAAGGCCTTGTTGGTCAGGAAATCTCTGCTCCAGCAGTTTTGCTAGAGGTATATTCCCGGCACAACACAAACCTTACACTCAAAGAGGCTGCCCGAAAGCTAAAACCCAAGCAGAGGGAACCCACAGTCTCCACATCCAAATCCAAATCCAAAGTCCCCACCAAGTCACTTTCCAAAAAGCCCAAAAAGGTTGCTCAGGGAGATGAGTCCCCTGAGTCTGAAACTGCCTCACCAAGGCATACTATGCCCACTGGCCGTAGTCAGCCAGTGGTACACCAGACTCCACCAGCTGATACCGCCCAAGGTTCCTCTCAACAGGAACTTGGTGCAACTCTTGAAGGGGAAGACACACATCTAGAGCCTCTTTCATTTGAAAAGGTTTCTATTGAACAACACCATTCTCCCCGGGTGCAATCTGCTTCAAAGCCTACTACTACTGAAACCACTCAACACAGCCCCACATTTGTTATTGAACAAATCCTGGATCAGCTCAACACTCCAATCCCGACCCAGACACCTCTTACTACTGGGATTATCTCCAACATTGAGGGGGAGGATCATAGTGTTTCTGATAACCCACAGGATTTTGACTACAATTTCATGTCTCCAAGTGTGGACAGAGAGATTCTGAATTCTGACAGGGCTGCTACTTCATCATCTCCATCATTTGGAATGATTGATAGTAGTAACATCTCTAAGACCCTGCTAGAGGCAACAACTGATGAGGGGTTTATCCCTGAGGTTGGAAGTCCCCAGTACCAAGACAAAGGGGCACCTGAACATGTTGAGCCACACTCAACTCAGGTTAATCCTGATATGATCAGGAGGTCAGCTGATTTGGCCAAGGCTAATGATGACCAAAGGACCTTATCAGATGTTCTTAAACAGAACATGTTTCTTGAGGCTGAGGTCTGCAGACTCAATGAGCTGCTCACCAAGATGTCCAAGAAAAAAAGTCCATCTGCCCTTCCAAACCCACAGATGGCACCTTCAACTCTTGAAGGTCAACAAAACACTTCCTCCACTACTCAACAACCAAATAAACCTCTAGCCTCTGCTTTAGGCACTAATACTTTGGGTTCAAGCCCCCCAGAGGCATTAGTTGCTGCTTTTCTCACAGCCCTACCTCTCATCACTCCAATTCTAAAAAATATCATTACCCAAGCTCTTGATGAGAGGCTTCCATCTCAAACACAACTTCAGAAAATGATTGATGATGCTGTTGCTGCAAAATTTTCTAGCCTTCAAACCCCTTCATCCCCTGCAGCCAAAAAGGGGGAGTTAGTGACAGATTCAGAAGTTGAGAGCAAGAGATCAAGAAGTGAGGAGGAGGAGAAAGCTTCTGAAAAGTCTCCATCTATACAGGTCACTTATAAGAGACAGAAGAAGTCAAAAACCATTGATGTTGAGAAGGATGTTGAAGTAGAGGATATAAATGAGAAAGAAATTGAGGAAGAGGTTGAGAAAGAATCTGAACCTGAAAAGCAATCTGAAAGAGAGGAAGATCAGGCAGAAGAAGATCAACATCCTATGATTGGGGTGGAAAAGGCTGATAATGTTCAAGAACCTGAAGTGTCTGAGATACAAAAACCACAAGCTGATGATATTCCTCCCAAGAAAAGGAGGATGTTGAGAATTCAAGAAGAAGAAGATTCAGATGAAGAAGACAGGCTTCCAATATCCACTGTGTTGCAATCAAAAGCCTATAAGCCTGAGTCTTCAAAAGCTGGTTCTACACAAATGGCTCAGAAAAAGACATTCAAGTTGCCAGCTGAATATGTGCCAGTAAAGGCCATGGTCTTTGGTCAATATCCCAAGATAACTCCAGAATCTCAGAGACAAGATGTAAAAATCAAACTTGAAGAAGAAGAAAGTCAAAAGAAACATGATGAGAATATTTTAAGATTGGTTGACAAGGAGTATCCTCAGACCTCAACAATTATTGCAATAAAGAAAGAAGCTCAGAGGTTGTATGCACTAAGGTTCACTTATCAGTATCGAAAAGAACAAATCAGAATGTGGCCTGATCCATGGGTGATAGATAGAATTCACAGAAGAGATGTACCATCTGCATATGCGAGAAAAATTAAAAAGGTGATTAGTGCTGATATAATGCTGGGTTCTGTGCTGGATCCTTGGGAGATAATAGGAGATTTTAAGAGTGTGTATAATGCTGGATTGAAAGGTCCTAAGTTCTTAGAGAATAAAATGATTAAGAAAGGTCTAGTGTATAGAAAATTGGAAGGAGTAAAACAGAATGACCTGCCATTGTTCTTGGAAGGCAAACATCCTGATGAATTTGTCTACAGAGAAATTACAAGGGTGGAACTATATGATGGGACAAAGGCCAGGTACTTATCTGAATATTATGGGCCTGAATCATGTTTTGAAGGAGAGCCTGAGATGCTTACACCTGAAGATAAAGTTGTTCTTTTGGAAGTATGTCAGGGAGTCTTTCAGACTCATTTATGATCAGTAGCTTCAATGAGAGGGGTCAATGCTCATAGTCCATTCCCCAATGGAGTTCCCTCTCATCCTTTGCCATTCAGATTTTCAGAAGCTGCTGTCTGCCAGGCCTGCACTTATTTGGTCATTTTGAAGCTGATCTCGAAGAAAAAGACTAGATCTTTATGCCTGGGAAACCAATAATAAGTGAGACAATTAATAATTAAAGGTTTTGGCTGCATTGGTTCAGGGGGAGTTTGTTGGACCAAAAGAACCAATGAGCCTGATCAGAAAAACCTTTAAGTCTCATATACACACAACAACTGAAGAAGAACACAACAGCTGAAGACTACTTGAAGAGTTACAATATCTGAAGTTATTCACAACAGCTGAAGTGTTAGTCTTCAGATGTTGTGATGTTTGTTTTTGTCTTCAGTATTTTACTTTCAGTAGTTGTAAAAGTCTGATGAGTAGTTTACTCATCAGATGATGTAGTTTGCTTTCAGTAGTTTTAGTTAATCAGACTTTGTAAAAGGATGCCTTCAGACTTTATGAACATCCTCAGTAGTTTTGTTTATTTCAGTTGTTGTTTTATGTCTGTTAGGTGTCAACATCATGTGACATCATCAGACGTCACTGTTTCTATATAAGGGCAGTTGACATAGTGTTTTTGTAAGCGAAGTTAGCGCATTGAATGAAATATTTCCATTTGCAGAATTCTCTTTCTATAACAAATTGTTCTTTACTGTTTCATTAATATTCAAGTGTTCTTGCTAATTCTTATGCTAATTCATCTCTGAATTCCGCTGCTATAATCTAATACTGATCAAATGAGAACAACTGATCCTACAGTTTCTATTACAATAAAAGAATTCATAAGTTCCATGAAATACTTATGTGATTATACTAATAGGAATAAGGTAAATTTCTTATTCATACTAGTATCATAATAAAATGAAGTCTTATGAGTGAGGAGATACTATATACCAGTACCCGTCTCTGGGTCTTGGCGTGCTGTAGGAGCTCCTATCATGAAAGCTCTTCCCCTTGGTACTTGATCTCCTTGTTGCGCTCTCTTCGGGCAATCCTTGGAGAAATGCCCTAGTTCTCCACAGTTATAGCATCCCCGATTGTTGTTGTTGTAGTTGCCAGGGTTTCGTGGTGGTGGTATTGCCATAGCAGCATTGTTTATAGCCGGTGCCGGTGAAGTTCGACAGTGTTGAGCCAGATGGCCTTTTCGGACACAGTTGGTACACTGCCTACACGGCATAGTGACAGCATGATGAAACTGACATTGTGCACATTGAGGATGTATACCAGTGTAAGGTTTGCGTGCAGATTTAGTAGGTACTGCAGCAACTTGATTGAGTGGTGTGGGCATCGCATATTGTTGGATGCCTTTTTGCTTCTTCCTCGGTTGTTCCTCTTTAGCCTTGCCCGGGTCGTCTTTCAACTCTCCTGACCTCACCATCACGTCAGTAAGTTTAGCGGATAGAGAAATGGCAGACTCTAAAGTTGTAGGGTTTGCAGCAAGTACAATGCCCTGAATGCAGGGTGGTAATCCTCCTACATATCGGTCAATTCGCTTTTCCAGAGTTGGCACCATCTCAGGCACCAAGGCTACCAATTCATGATATCTTGTAGTGAAAGCCATGTGATCAGCTCCTTTCATCACATGATTTGAGAGTTCAACTTCCAAATTCTGTAATTCGTGCTTAGGACAAAATTCATTCCTCAAAAGAACCTTGAATTCTGTCCAAGGCATGGCAAGTGCTTCATCTCTACCTCAAGCGTGTATCTGGGAGTTCCACCAGGTTAAGGCACGTTTACTGAAAGATCCAGCAGCGTAGCGAACCTTATGTCCTTCCGGACAACCACTTATGTCCAGTGTATCCTCCATCTTTTCTAACCATTGAATGAGTCCAACGGCTCCTTCAACGCCGCTGAAGCTTGGCGGTTTGCTTCCTACGAATGATTTGTACGAACAGTCTGATTTAGCGCCAGTGTTTCCACTAGTTTCTCCTGCAGTATGCCCAGAGTTGTTACCGTGGCCTTGAATCCTGTTGATCATCTCCAGGATGATTTCCTTCATCTGATTAGTCTGCTGACTGCTCAGTAACGTTGCCAAGGCAATAGTAGCAGAATCCAAAACTATAGCTGTAGTCAGGTTCGGAGGAGGGTTTAGTGGAGGAGGAGGAGGCGGCGGTGAATCTGGCGGTGATGGCGTTGAAGAGTGCGGTGCTGAGGTCTGTGAAGTAGGCACCGGGGTTGGTTGTCTTCTAGGCAGCATTCTGATCATAACCAAAGATATTGGTTAGTGCGATGATCGAATGAAGAAGACATAATGCAATCTTAGATCCTATGTTCTCTACATGAGGGTCCCTAAGTTATAGTCTAGGCCAAACCGTTTAAGTATGTGACCTATTATTCTATATAACCTTGAACTCTGATACCAATCTGTCACACCCCGAGCCGGCGGGGTTTGATCGAAGTCCCCGTCGGGCAGAAGGTTCTCGGGGTGCGATATCGTGAATGATAATCATGATGATCAGATTGTTTACATAGCATCAATGTTAAGAATAATTAAGCACAATAAAACATTAACTAGGATTACAAAGTTAAATTACAAATGTCAATGTTTGATAATTTAACTAAGTAAACCTATCCAAAAGAATCAAATATATCTATCTTGTATCTATACAAGATATCAAAAGAGATTCGTATTGATCTCAAAAGATGTGCTTCTTCAAAAGTCAACTAGGATCTATATCTGGGCATCCTAGCATGCAATTCTGAATCTTAGCTTAATCATGTGCGTCACCTGAGAAAGCATGTAAGAAAACAAAGTCAACACAATGGTTGGTGAGTTCATGTATGTAACATCAGTGCCGGAACCGTCACCGGAACTGTGATCGCAACAGGAACATGAACATTAAACAGGAACGAACTATACCTGTTTCATTCAATTTCATATTCATATCAATAGTTAGAGTCATTTCGTATTATCAATCAACAAGTTCAGTAATAGTTAACAGAAACAAGTTTAGAACAATGGTTCTTAAGTTAGATAATTATCTGGCAAAACAAAACCATCATGGGACTAGTTGATAGGATTTATTATGTATAAACGTATGTGAGGCTTTATTGAACAAAACACACGAATATTGTTATGTGAATGCTAAATCGACGGGTTATTCGTATGGGTAACGATCTGTACAAATATATCTAAAAGCTTAATGTTCTGAATGATATTCTAGAATTAGAAAACAAGATTGAAAAGTATAGTTATCGTCGTGTTCGTTCGAATGACGATTCGAACAAATACGCGTGACGACCGTACATTTCGATTTAAACAGTAAATTAATATTTTAAAATATAAAATAAATAAAAGATATGAGTTAATTTATTAGGAATCACAACTTGGAATAATGTTATAAATCTTATTTTATAAATCGAGTCGTTCCGCGGCGAAAACCATGCGAACCAGGATTTTACGCGAAACCGAACTAGACCGAACCACCTGGAGTTTGGGACATTTAATGTGGCAATTAAATGCCACAATCACCTCCACCCAACCCTCTCTCTCTCCTCATTTTCGTTCTAACCTCTCTCTCTCTAAACAAGAATTCTCCACCTTCTTTCTACGATTCGGAACTCATTTCAAGTCGGATTCAAGCCTAGTTGGTGCCAAAACGATCCTCCCTTCACGAAGAACACGAAAGTACAAGGGATCTAGTCTTTAAACCTCTGAATTAGAGGTAATATTCGAATTTAAATTCGGTTTTTAATGAATACTGTGACCCATGTAACCTTTGTTGTTTTACCCGACCCAAACACCTAAACGCAGTTAGATAGGCACGAATAAACGACATAGGAAAATGGAAATTTATGTTGTAACAGGTTAGGGTTCAAGGAGACGATGATGGGGATGGTTAAATGATCGGCTGAACCTGTTAGCTAAGGGTGGAATCGGCCGAACCTTTTTGCGTACACTAGCCGAACCTTCAGCTGCAACGAACCCGTACACTTCTTCACCGAACCCTGCATCACTCTAAACCACGAACCTGCATATCTTCTGTAAAGACGTGATAGGGCCGGCGATTTCACTTTGGATGGAAGGTTAGGGTTTTGATACACGATGAACATGAAGATGATGAACAAAATCATATGATATATTGATAGTTACGAATGATTACATGATTGAATCCACATCATAAAAGAACATAGTGTTGCCGGGGAGAGATCGAGCATGATCTCTCCCCCTCTCCTGCTCAAACCCAAGAACACACACAAAACCTTAAACCCTAAAATCTGGAAAACTGTTATTTATAGTTGCTGTGACCCATTCGGCCGAATGGAGCCATACGGCCACTCATTCGCCGAATGAGCCCCTTTACATAATATCCATTCGCAGATGCTCCTGTGAACGACTCAGTTTCCATACTGAGAACATACAAATACATACAAGTGATTACAAATAAGCAAATACAATTCTAATCTATTCGAACAGCAGCGGACATCCAAAATATGCACCAACATCTTCTGCAACGAACCTGTGCCATCTTTTAAGTTAACCGAACCTTAAAAGGTTCGTGGGATCCGTATGCAGCCGAACCTTCTAATCAGCCGAACTCTAAACCATTGTGCATGGGAGAAGAACCTTACACGAACCCATGCAACGGCCGAACCCTCCCCCATCTCAAACGAACTCTTGGCTAAACTTAAGACTTCAGCCGAACCTAGGAACGCGGTGATGAAGCCGAACCCTACAATGTGCCAACTCAGCCGAACCTTGTGTTATTAGAACCCAGCCGAACCATGGGATTGGGCAAAAGGTTCGCTGACTTGGGGGTTAACCGAAGCCATGTATTGTTGAATCAACATAGAAATGGACTCAGGACTATAGAAACTATTAGTGGGAATCTAGGGAATGAGTAATTGGCCACCAACTTAGGTTTCTCATGAGAAATGATCTCATAAGGTACATGCATGGGATACTTTAAGTATGTGTGTGTGCATGGGTGCCTGAAATACATACTAGTGTCATTGAATTAAGGAAAGGTGATGAAATCAATTGTGGGTTAGAATCGCCATAGCAAGGGTGTTATTGTCACACATTAATAACTTAACTTGGGTTGTTAGCACAAATGGTTTAACTAATTATGTCATATGGTACATCGGTTTTGAGTAATAATCAAGTGACGAACAAATACAATCACCGGGCCTAACTGGGTTCAATGGGCCTGACTAAGGCCCGTCTTGTGTCAAATATCATTTAAATTCAAGTAATAAAATCTCGATGAATCTATTAAATTATAATTATATGACTTTCTAAACCTTAATAAATTTAATGAAATTTACTTATAGATGTTAGTTAAAAGATTTATTATGACTATCTTGTTGTAAATTTGTTGTAAATGGACAATGTAATTGTCTGATTTTTAACAGAAAACGAAGGAAACTCTGCCAAATTTTGTAAATTAAATGATAAGTGTTGTAACTAAACATAGGATTTGGGGTCATAAAATGGTAACTAAGTTAGATTAGATCATAGAGACGCTTAGTAAATTAGGACACTTAGTTACACACATCGAGACCAAGCCTTAGACACGACTACTAATACGCGTACTTATCGTATTCGAATTCTTATAAATAAGTCAGGAACTGAAGAAAACTAAGCTACCAGAACGAGAGCGCATTTTTGTGTTAGATCAGTTACATAGCAACACAGGTGAGTTCATTGCCCCTTTTCTAACATTTTTGTTTTAAAACGCAGGGCTGAGAAGCATGCGTAAACCGTTTTATTTAAATTGTTTACTTAAATGCTTTTATTCATTTTATGTTATATCTTGATGCTTGTTGACACTCCTAGACTCCTGTCTAGGTAATTGCTATACAGATCCAATTATCAAGTTGATTAAATTACTCTTATAAGTAATACTTTAACTCTAAACTTTAAACAAACCCTTAGTCCATCAAGCTCAAATTCAAGAACCTAAATTCAAAGTGAAGTCAAGGAAACTAAAGATCATGTTCAAAGAAATCTAATTCAGTGTGTATCAATTATCATTGTGAAAATCAAGGGAATTCTAAAGATCAAATCAAGAGACTCAAGGAATCTGAAATCATAAATGTGTGTGAATCATTGAAATAATGAAATCATTAAGATCTAATGAAATCATTAATACTTGAGTTAAGGTGGATGTCAGTTGTATGGAATCAAGACCACGTGTAACACACATAAAGTCCCGGCACAAATAGTAGACTCTTGTAGTCAAGCTATATGGGCAATAACGTGAACTATCAAATGAAATCAAAATCAAGAGAATCCAAGATATCAAGAATCAAAGGATATCCATAAAGTCCCGGTATGTACAGTAGACCATTGGGTCAAGCTGATATGGGCGTCATTAAAATCCCGTCACGCTCAGGTAGACTCCTTGTGAGTCGTACCTGATATGCGTCACGTGTGAGAGGTACAACTTAGACAACCACCAACAACTAGGTCTAATTGATTGAGTCAAATAAGGCCCAATCATCATGTCCTAGTTGTGTTTAAATGCTTATTTATTTATTTAATTAAACATTTAATATAATGTTTCTACAAATGATTTGGGAAAATCATGACTTCATGGTGAACTCAAAAGATAATGGTAAACCTATTTGTGGAATTCAAGTCTAAAATGAAGGTGAATGGAGTGAAACGCTTAATTATCATCAATAACAATATGTTATGTGGTCCGGTATGTGGTGGGATGTTGGCTAGGGCTTGTTCCCTTACATATGCCCTATATATAAGCATACCTGATTGGATAGCATAGGTGGTTGTTGATGAGGTTAAGGTTGTCAATTTGGGGGTGCTCAAGATAAATTTTTCAGGGTAATCAAATTCTATGAATCAAATACTAAGAATCAAAGTTAAGGGATGAAATGCTTAATTATCACTAGGAACCATATATCATGTGGTTTGGTATGTGGTGGGATGTTGGCTAGGGCTTGTTCCCTTACATATGCCCTGTATATAAGCATACTGAATTGGATGGTATAGGTGGTTAATGGTGAGGTTAAGGTTGTCATTCAGGTTACTCAAAATCAATTTTCTAAAACTACATGAACTCACCAACCATGTGTTGACTTTATTTTTGCATGATTTCTCAGGTGACGAACTGGTCAACTGAAGAGTTATTTCTTTGGACTAGGTTATCGGATAGAGAACCTACCTTTTTGGACCTGCATATTTTGAAGCATCATTATACAGTTATTTTGTATATCTTGTGCCGATACAAGATAGAAGATTTATGATGTGATAGTAGATTTACATTGTTAAATTATAAACTTAACTGATGTAATTTAACTTTGTAATTCTATTTTATTTTAACAAGTTTCTCATTTATGTTTCATGTGCATTGTAACAATTTGATCATTCCGATTATCACTCACGATATCGCGCCCCGGGAACCTTCCGCCCGACGGGGACTACGATCCAACCCCGCCGGCTCGGGGTGTGACAGATTGGTATCAGAGCCATGGTTATAGAGAAATATACGTCACTTATTTAAATGGTTTGGCCTAGACTATAAGCAAGGGACCCTGCATGTAGAGTACATAGGACTTAAGACTTACTTGCATATTGTCTTCTGTGTTTGATCATTGCACTAACTGATAACTTTACTGGTTATGATCAGAATGCCGCCAAGAAGACAGACACCTTCGTTACCTCCACCACCGCAAGACTTCGCACCACACTCATCTACTCCTTCACCGTCTGATTCACCACCGCCACCTCTTCCTCCTCCATTTGTCCCTCCTCCTCTACTCAACCCACCACCAAGCCAGATCACAACACCGATGATGGATCCTGCCACTATCGCCATGATGAATTTTCTGAGCAACCAGATGACCAACCAAATGAAGGAGGCGATACCGGAGATGTTCCTCCGTCTCCGTAATGAAATCAACAACACTGGCAACTCATCAGGGGAAGGCAGTGGAAATACTAGTAGTTCATCACACTACTCCTACAAATCATTTTTGGGATGTAAACCACCTAGTTTTAGTGGCATTGAAGGAGCCGTTGGATTAATCCAATGGATTGAAAAGATTGAAGCCACCCTGGATCTCTGTAGCTGCCCAGAGCACCACAAAGTCCGCTATTCTGCTGGAACATTCAACAAGCGGGCTTTGACTTGGTGGAATGGTCAAATCAATGCCAGAGGAAGAGAAGAAACTATGGCCATGCCATGGGAAGATTTCAAGACATTGCTGAGAACAGAGTTCTGCCCCAAGAACGAGTTGCAGAAACCGGAGGTTGAACTGTCCAACCAGGTGATGAAAGGGGCTGATCACATGGGGTATGCAACTCGTTATCACGAGTTGGTTGCTTTGGTACCAGACATGGTACCAACTTTGGAGAAAAGAATTGATCGTTATGTAGGTGGACTTCCCACCTGCATTCAGGGATTAGTTGTTACAGCTAATCCTACTACTGTTGAGTCTGCAGTGAGATTGTTTGGAAAACTCACTGATCTGATGGTAGCCTCAGGAGTTCTGAGGAAGGAGGCTGACACTGGCGAACACAAGGAGGAATCTTCAAAGAAACCTCATCATCAACAACACCAGAAGAAGAAGCAGAAATTCATTAAAAGCTACATTGTGGCTACTCCCCTCAACCAAGTAGCAGCGGCACAACAAAATGTGCCCAAGAAACAGTATACTGGCCCACATCCTTTGTGTACTAAGTGCCAGTACCACCATGCTGCAAATAATCAGTGCCGTCAATGCATGGGTTGTGGAAGAAAAGGGCACTGGGTCCAATAGTGTAGACAGACACCAAATCCTGCAGCCAACAATGCTGCCCTAGCTCTCCCTCCACCAACCAACCAGAACAATGGTGGATGTTTCAGTTGTGGCGAACAAGGCCACTTTGCAAAGAACTTCCCGAAGAAGGCACAACCGGCAGTTCAAGCTCCACGTGAAAGAGCTTTTGTTATTGGAGCACCCGCTGCACGCCAGGACCCGAATGTGGTCACTGGTACGTTTCTCTTACATGACTTTTATGCATCTGTTCTATTTGATACTGGTGCGGATCAGAGTTTTATCTATACCGATTTTGCATGCCAACTAGATTCTATAGAGGAACAATTAGGACCCCCTTATATTATAGAAGTAGCTAACGGGAAACAGATCACAGTTAGTACAGTTTATAGGAATTGCCCATTGACACTTAACGGTCATACATTCACCATCGATTTGATACCAATGGAGTTGGGTAGTTTCGACATCATTGTTGGAATGGATAGGCTTTCCTCTAATCGAGTAGAAGTCATCTGTTCTAAAAAGCTTCTTCGTATTCCATTGACGAGTGATCGCGTATTGGAAGTTAAAGGGGATCAAGCAGAACGTAGTGTCAAAATTATCTCATGCATAAAAGCGTGTAAGTGTCTACAGAAACGGTGCGTGGCGTTCCTGGCCCATGTGGTGGAGAAAGAGAAGGATAAGAAAAAGATTCAAGACGTACCGGTTGTGAAAGAGTATCCAGAAGTATTTCCAGAAGACCTACCAGGTTTGCCTCCTATGCGACCGGTAGAGTTCCGTATTGAGTTAATTCCTGGAACAACTCTTGTTGCAAAATCTCCTTACAGGTTAGCACCTTCAGAGATGCAGGAATTGTCAAACCAGTTACAGGAGTTACTTGACAAAGGTTTTATCAGACCGAGCTATTCACCATGGGGAGCTCCGGTCTTGTTTGTGAAGAAGAAAGATGGATCGTTCAGAATGTGCATAGATTACCGTGAGCTGAACAAACTAACCATCAAGAATCGGTATCCATTACCGAGGATTGATGATTTGTTTGACCAACTGCAAGGAGCTCAATATTTCTCAAAGATTGACTCGCGTTCTGGATATCATCAGCTTAGAGTTCAAGATGAAGACATACCGAAGACGGCATTCCGAACACGATACGTGCATTACGAATTCATGGTGATGCCTTTCGGATTAACAAATGCACCAGCGGTTTTCATGGATCTCATGAACCGAGTGTGCAAGCCGTATCTGGATCAGTTTGTCATTGTCTTTATTGATGACATACTGATTTATTCTAAGAGCAAAGCAGATCATGAAGAACACTTTAGAAAGATCTTGGAGCTGTTGAAGAAAGAACAACTCTATGCTAAATTCTCTAAATGTGAGTTTTGGCTTAGAGAAGTTCAATTTTTGGGTCATGTGGTCAACAGCGAGGGAATACACGTTGATCCTGCCAAGATCGAGGCGATAAAGAACTGGGATACTCCGAAGACACCGACGGAGATACGGTCTTTTCTGGGATTGGCGGGTTATTATAGAAGGTTTATCTCAAACTTTTCTAAGATAGCTTTGCCTCTTACTAAACTAACTCAGAAAAGTGAACCGTTTGTCTGGGAGCAGAAACAAGAAGATGCTTTTCAGACATTGAAACAGAAATTATGCAATGCTCCAATTCTATCTCTCCTAGAAGGCTGTGATGACTTTGTTGTATACTGTGATGCTTCCCATCAGGGACTTGGTTGTGTGTTAATGCAACGGGAAAAAGTCATAGCCTATGCATCAAGACAGTTAAAAGTTCATGAGAAGAACTACACTACTCATGATCTTGAACTCGGAGCTGTAATCTTCGCATTGATGATCCGGAGACATTACCTATATGGCACTAAATGTACCATATTCACTGATCACAAGAGTCTGCAGCACATCTTTGATCAGAAGGAACTCAACATGCGACAACGCCGTTGGGTTGAACTTCTGAATGATTACGATTGCGTGATCAAGTACCATTTGGGAAAGGCGAACGTTGTAGCTGATGCCTTAAGCCGGAAAGAACGGGTCAAACCCTTGCGCGTCAGAGCAATGGGAATGACTGTGCAGACGAGCTTACGAGAAAAGATCATTCAGGCACAATAAGAATCAGTTGATCGAGGAAACTTGAAGGAAGAACTTGACTGTGGAGCAGAGAAACACCTTGAGACTAAGCCTGATGGAATGATCTACTACCAGGATCCTATATGGATCCCGGCGGTAGACGAATTGAGAAAACTTATCTTCGATGAAGCACACAAGACTAAGTACTCTGTTCATCCAGGCGCTGATAAAATGTATCAAGACTTGCGTGGATTTTATTGGTGGCCCGGAATGAAGAAAGACATAGCCGAATACGTCGGTCAATGTCTAACGTGTGCGAAGGTAAAGGCAGAACACCAGAGACCGTCTGGCCTACTGGAACAGCCTGAGATTCCGCTCTGGAAGTGGGAACAAATAGC
Source organism: Mikania micrantha (assembly GCA_009363875.1). Lineage (NCBI taxonomy): Eukaryota > Viridiplantae > Streptophyta > Magnoliopsida > Asterales > Asteraceae > Mikania > Mikania micrantha. The sequence continues at coordinate 56,200,770 of CM018682.1, read as the reverse complement.
TATGGATTTCATTACCAAGCTACCCCGCACTTCCAGTGGTCGCGATATGATTTGGGTGATCATTGACCGTTTAACAAAATCTGCTCATTTCTTGCCGATGCTTGAGACTTTCACGATAGATAAATTGGCGAGACTTTACATCAACGAGATAGTGGTACGCCACCCTGTGCCATTGTCTATTATTTCTGATAGAGACAGCAGATTCACATCAAGGTTCTGGCAATCATTACAGAAATCCCTAGGGACACAGTTAAATCTGAGTACAGCTTACCACCCACAAACGGATGGTCAAAGCGAACGTACTATCCAAACCCTAGAGGATATGTTAAGAACCTGTGTTTTGGAGTTCGGTGGGAATTGGGATTCCCATTTGCCACTGATTGAGTTCTCCTACAATAACAGTTACCACAGCAGTATCGGATGTGCACCATTCGAGGCTCTCTATGGTCGGAAATGTCGATCACCGATCTGTTGGACTGAAGTTGGAGACAATCGAATAACTGGGCCAGAACTTATTCAGGAAACCACTGACAAGATTGCTCAGATTCAGAGAAGACTACAAGCAACAAGGAGTAGAAAAAAAGAGCTACGTTGACAAACGGTGCAAGCCGTTGGAATTTCAAGTGGGAGACCGTGTCATGTTGAAGGTATCCCCATGGAAAGGCGTAGTACGTTTTGGAAAGAAAGGCAAATTAGCACCACGATACGTGGGACCGTTCGAGATCACCGAATGTATTGGTCCTGTGGCGTATAGACTGAGATTACCGGATGAACTCAGTGGCGTGCATGACGTGTTTCACGTCTCAAACCTAAAGAAATGCCTTGCTGACGAGTCTCTCGTCATTCCCATCGAAGAAATACAAGTAGATGAACAGTTACACTTCGTTGAAGAACCTTTGGAAATTATGGATCGCAAGGTTAAACAACTAAGGCGGAGCCGTATTCCGATTGTAAAGGTTCGATGGAATTCAAAGCGCGGGCCTGAGTTAATTGGGAACGTGAAGATCACATGAAGTCAAAGTACCCCCAGCTATTTTAAGAGGAAGTCGTACCCGATAACAACTCTTAAATTTCGGGACGAAATTTCTCTAACAAGGGGAGACTGTAACATCAGTGCCGGAACCGTCACCGGAACAGTGATTGCAACAGGAACATGAACATTAAATAGGTACGAACTATACATGTTTCATTCAATTTCATATTCATATCAATAGTTAGAGTCATTTCGTATTATCAAACAACAAGTTCAGTAACAGTTAACAAAAACAAGTTCAGAACAATGGTTCTTGAGTTAGATAATTATCTAGGCAAAACAAAACCATCATGGGACTAGTTGTTAGGATTTATTATGTATAAACGTATGTGAGGCTTTATAGAACAGAACACACGAATATTGTTATGTGAATGCTAAATCGACGGGTTATTCGTATGGGTGACGATCTGTACGAATATATCTGAAAGTTTAACGTCCTGAATGATATTCTAGAATTAGAAAACAAGATTGAAAAGTATAGTTATCGTCGTGTTCGTTCGAATGACGATTCGAACAAATAAGTGCGACGACCGTACATTTCGATTTAAACAGTAAATTAATATTTTAAAATTTAAAATAAATAAAAGATATGAGTTAATTTATTAGGAATCACAACTTGGAATAATGTTATAAATCTTATTTTATAAATCGAGTCGTTCCGCGGCGAAAACCATGCAAACCAGCATTTTACGCAAAACCGAACTAGACCGAACCACCGAGAGATTGGGACATTTAATGTGGCAATTAATTGCCACAACCACAACCACAACCACCTCCACCCAACCCTCTCTCTCTCTCCTCATTTTCGTTCTAACCTCTCTCTCTCTCTAAACAATAATTCTCCACCTTCTTTCTACGATTCGGAACTCATTTCTAGTCGGATTCAAGCCTAGTTGGTGCCAAAACGATCCTCCCTTCACGAAGAACACGAAAGTACAAGGGATCTAGTCTTTAAACCACTAAATTAGAGGTAATATTCGAATTTAAATTCGGTTTTTAATGAATATTGTGACCCATGTAACCTTTGTTGCTTTAGCCGACCCAAACACCTAAACGCAGTTAGATAGGCATGAATAAACAACCTAGGAAATTGGAAATTTATGTTGTAACATGTTAGGGTTCAAGGAGACGATGATGGGGATGGTTAAATGATCGGCCGAACCTGTTAGCTGAAGGTGGAATCGGTCGAACCTTTTTGCGTACACTAGCCGAACCATCACCTGCAACGAACCCGTACACTTCTTCACCAAACCCTGCATCACTCTGAACCACGATCCTGCATATCTTCTACAACGAACCTATGCCATCTTTTAAGTTTACCGAACCTTAAAAGGTTCGTGGGATCCGTATGCAGCCGAACCTTCTAATCAGCCGAACTCTAAACCATTGTGCATGGGAGACGAACCTTACACGAACCCATGCAACAGCCGAACCCTCCCCCATCTCAAACGAACTCTTGTCTGAACTTAGGACTTCAGCCGAACCTAGGAACGTGGTGATGAAGCTGAACCCTACATTGTGCCAACTCAGCCGAACCTTGTGTTATTAGAACCCAGCCGAACCATGGGATTGGGCAAAAGGTTCGCTGACTTGGGGGTTAACCGAAGCCATGTATTGTTGAATCAATGTAGAAATGGACTGAGGACTATAGAAACTATTAGTGGGAATCTAGGGAATGAATAATTGGCCACCAACTTAGGTTTCTCATGAGAAATGATCTCATAAGGTACATGCATGGGATACTCTAAGTATGTATGTGTGCACGGGTGCCTGAAATACATACTAGTGTCATTGAATTAAGGAAAGGTGATGAAATCAATTGTGGGTTAGAATCGCCATAACAAAGGTGTTATTGTCACACATTTACAACTTAACTTGGGTTGTTAGCACAAATGGTTTAACTAATTATGTCATATGGAACATCGGTTTTTGAGTAATAATCAAGTGACGAACAAATACAATCACCGTTCCTAAGTGGGTTCAATGGGCCTGACTTAGGCCCGTCTTGTTTCAAATATGATTTAAATTCAAGTAATAAAATGTCTATGAATCTATTAAGTTATAATTAAATGACTTTCTAAACCTTACTAAATTTAATGAAATTTACTTATAAATGTTAGTTAAAAGATTCATTATGACTATCTTGTTGTGAATTTGTTGTAAATGGACAATGTAATTGTCTGGTTTTTAACAGAAAACGAAGAAAACTGTGCCCAAATTTTGTAAAATTAAATGATAAGTGTTGTAACTAAACATGGGATTTGGGGTCATAAAATGGTAACTAAGTTAGATTAGATCATAGAGACGCTTAGTAAATTAGGACACTTAGTTACACACATCAAGACCAAGCCTTAGACACGACTACAAATACGCGTACTTATCGTATTCGAATTCTTATAAATAACTCAGGAACTTAAGAAAACTAAGCTACCAAAACGAGAGCGCATTTTTGTGTTAGATCAGTTACATAGCAACACAGGTGAGTTCATTGCCCCTTTTCTAACATTTTTGTTTTAAAACGCAGGGCTGAGAAGTATGCGTAAACCGTTTTATTTAAATTGTTTACTTAAATGCTTTTATTCATTTTATGTTATATCTTGATGCTTGTTGATACTCCTAGACTCCTGTCTAGGTAATTGCTATACAGATCCAATTATCAAGTTGATTAAATTACTCTTATGAGTAATACTTTAACTCTAAACTTTAAACAAACCCTTAGTCCATCAAGCTCAAATTTAAGAACCTAAATTCAAAGTGAAATCAAGGAAACTAAAGATCATGTTCAAAGAAATCTAATTCAGTGTGTATCAATTATCATTGTGAAAATCGTGGAAATTCTAAAGATCAAATCAAGAGACTCAAGGAATCAGAAATCATAAATGTGTGTGAATCATTGAAATAATGAAATCATTAAGATCTAATGAAATCATTAATACTTGAGTTAAGGTGGATGTCAGTTGTATGGAAATCAAGACCACGTGTAACACACATAAAGTCCCGGCATAAATAGTAGACTCTTGTAGTCAAGCTATATGGGCAATAACGTGAACTATCAAATGAAATCAAAATCAAGAGAATCAAAGAGATCAAGAATCAAAGGATATCCGTAAAGTCCCGGCATGTACAGTAGACCATTGGGTCAAGATGATATGGGCATCATTAAAATCCCGGCATGCTCAGGTAGACTCCTTGTGAGTCGTACCTGATATGGGTCACGTGTGAGAGGGTACAACTTGGAGAACCACCAACAACTAGGTCTAATTGATTGAGTCAAATAAGGCCCAATCATCATGTCCTAGTTGTGTTTAAATGCTTATTTATTTTTTGAATTAAACATTTAATATCATGTTTCTACAGATGATTTGGGAAAATCATGACTTCATGGTGAACTCAAAAGATAATGGTAAATCTATTTGTGGAATTCAAATCTAAAATGAAGGTGAATGGAGTGAAACGCTTAATTATCATCAATAACAATATGTTATGTGGTCCGGTATGTGGTGGGATGTTGGCTAGGGCTTGTTCCCTTACATATGCCATGTATATAAGCATACCTGATTGGATAGCATAGGTGGTTGTTGATGAGGTTAAGGTTGTCAATTCGGAGGTGATCAAGATAAACTTTTTAGGGTAATCAAATTCTATGAATCAAATACTAAGAATCAAAGGTAAGGGATGAAATGCTTAATTATCACTAGGAACCATATATCATGTGGTTTGGTATGTGGTGGGATGTTGGCTAGGGCTTGTTCCCTTACATATGCCCTATATATAAGCATACTGAATTGGATGGTATAGGTGGTTAATGGTGAGGTTAAGGTTGTCATTCAGGTTACTCAAAATCATTTTTCAAAAACTACATGAACTCACCAACCATGTGTTGACTTTATTTTTGCATGACTTCTCAGGTGACGAACAGGTCAACTAAAGAGTTATTTCTTTGGACTAGGTTATCGGATAGAGAACCTAGCTTTTTGGACCTGTATATTTTGAAGCATCATTATACAGTTATTTTGTATATCTTGTGCAGATACAAGATAGAAGATTTATGATGTGATAGTAGATTTACATTGATAAATTATAAACTTAACTAATGTAATTTAACTTTGTAATTCTATTTTATTTTAACAAGTTTCTCATTTATGTATCATGTGCAATGTAACAATATGATCATTCCGATTATCACTCACGATATCGCGCCCCGGGAACCTTCCGCCCGACGGGGACTACGATCCAACCCCGCCGGCTCGGGGTGTGACAATGTAGTTTTATGTAAAAATAGTTTGAAAAATCCTTTGAATAACAACCTCAACCTCACCATTAACCACCTATACCATCTGTTTCAGTATCCTTATATATAGGGCATATGTAGGGTCGAACTTACTGTCCGCCCAGCCACCGTCCCACCACATACCGAACCACATGATATATTGTTCCTAATGATAATCAAGCGTTTCATCCGACATCTTTGATTCCGTAACATTCAATTCATTGAATTCGATTACCCTGTAATTGTTTACCTTGATTCCTTGAAGGACAACCTTAACCTCACTAACAACCACCTATGTTATCCAACCTAGTATGCTTATATATATGGCATATGTAGGGGACAGGTCCCAGCCACCGTCCCACCACATACCGGGCTGTTTAACATATTGTTGTTAATGATAATTAAGCATTTCATTCCACTACCTTGATCCCATGACATATGATTCTTAGCATTTGATTACCCTGAAAATGTTTACATTGATTTCCCCGAAATGACAACCTTAACCTCAATAACAACCACCTATGCTATCCAACCGAGTATGCTTATATATAGGGCATATGTAGGGGACAAGCCCCAGCCACCGTCCCACAACATACCGGGCTGCTTAACATATTGTTGTTAATGATAATTAAGCATTTCACTCCACCCTATTGATTCCATGACTTATGAGTATTTTGTATGAGAGGCACCATTATGGACAACTGAACACCCTAGGGAATTCAGCATCCATCCATAATGGTCCTAAATATGATTTGTGACGTGTTATGATAGAGAAACCTTCAAGCTGACACAAAGTCAGCTAGAAGAAACCACTAGTCACTTGTCATAACCATGGATGAATCAAGAAGAACACTGAATGACTAGTAGGGCTTGACCAATGTAAAGACGCGGCAGCCAATCAGTCTGTCTTACATGATTCTGACAACGAAGAGCACCGATGACTAGTAGGGCTTGACCAATGTCAAGACGTGTCGGCCAACGGTCTGTCTTACGATGTCCTATAGCTTAAGCATACAAGTTTAACGCATTCACATAGTTTCACTGATGACTAGTAGGGGTTGACACGCAGGTGAACACGCGGCGGTCATTCAGTCTGTAGTCTGAGCATTCCATATATATCAAGCATTCAAGTGTTCAAGTATTCCAAGCATATCAAGCATTCACGTTGTTTCAAGCATTCTAAGTATATCAAGTATTCGTGTGTTTCAAGCATATCAAGTATTCGCGTGTTTCAAGCATATCAAGTATTCGCGTGTTTCAAGCATCCCAAACACATTAGTCTTTATAGTAAGTTAGAACATATGGTCTTTCTAAGTTTAAGTTCCAAGTTTACATAAGCATAGTTTTCATAAACATTTCTAGTTTTAACATTTGTTTCCTTATGCATTTAAATGTTTCAACAGCTTTAAGCCATCAAGTATAATATGAATAGCATTAGCATTGAATTTGTAGCTTTAATTCTAGCATATAATCTAAACATAGAGTTTGTAGCATCGAACTAAATATCTATTTTGAGCATAGAGTTTACATGCATCAAGCGTATAGTTTAAGCATCAAGTTTGTATCATAAGCATCGAGCATCTAGTTTTAAGTTTCTAGTTTGAGCACAAAGTGTAAGTATAACGCACATAAATACAGTGTAAATAACATTAGCTATTTACACTATAACCTTAGTCTTTAGTTTCCAAATAAGCGTTACAAGTTCAAGCATTATCAATAGTGTAAAAGCATTTAATAAACATTTCCATAATTGTTTAAAATGAATAACATGCTTTTCAGTCCCGAGTTAATACAAATAAGTTTGAAAAGGAACAAATGAACTCACCTTGTGTTTGCAGTGGTTGACTTAGCTCACACTAGAATGCGCGCGCTCGTTGTTGTGTTTGTTGTTGTGTTCAAGATCCTATATTGATTCCACGTTGTTCCATCTTATAAGTACAAATTGTAATAGTTCATGCCCGTGTATGTGTTAGCCCTAGAGTAGGCTAACACTTGTAAGTCTAAATCCTCATTCGACCTTAGGTTATTGTTTTAGAGGTTTAGCCTGGTTTATTAGATTTGATCCTTGCCCCCAATTGTGAATATATTAAGACACAACCCTTTAGGACTTTAGAAATTTCATTAATTTCGAAACATTTTCGTTTTTATGGTAATTTAAGTTGTAAATCCCATGCAAGTGACCACTAATAATTTCTTAAAGTACGCTACATCTTTTGTTGATCGGGCCGAATTCATCATAGTGGGTTGTTTCTAGGTAAGCCTTGGGCCGGTTGGGCTATAGTGGGCCGAGTAATACAAAGTAAGTCGTTGGGACCCAAGTGTGGGCCGAATTAGTTTCTTTGAGCCGAAGTAGGTGAATTGGGCCAAAGGAGTTAGTGTTGGGCCGAAATCAAAAATCAAAATCCCCTCCCCACTAGGACCAGCGAACCTCAAGCCTAAGGGACCCTAGGTTCGGCTACCTTAGGGCCTTTGTGTGGGGAAGGTTTGTGGACCAAGGGTTTGTGCAGCATAGTTAAGGTTCGGCTTATGATCACCAATTGCAAAGGTTCGCCTGAAATGAACACAAGGTTCGGCCCATATGAAAGGAAGGTTCGGCTAGGGTTCGCCAAAGGAGGGGGTTCGGCAGCGGCTAGGTTCGCTGGTGGTTTGATGGTGATGACAGGTTCGACCATGGTCTGCCATGCAGGGTTCGGCCTGTTAAAGGTTCGTGACAAGCCGAAGGTTCGCAGGGAAGTGGTTAAGCACTGGTTCTCCCATGCAACACATGAATGGGTTCGGTGACTAAGGAGGGTTCGGCTATGACATGAGAAAACCGCAGGGTTCGCCCGATCATGGGAGGTTCGTGAGTCCATGCATCAGTTCGACGAGATGAGGGTTCGGCCACCTTCTTCCCAAACTAAAAATGTTCGCCTGTCCCTTTTTGAAATACCACGAACCTATAAATGTCTTTCACCATCATGCGGGTTAATCCATTGATCTGACCTTTCCCATGTTGTCGTCACCCACAGATAAGTTCTCGAGAAGGTGGTTATTTCTAGTAAATGTTTTAATTGAACTTTCCTTGAATTATTTATCGTAATTTATTATAATACGCGTTTCGTTAATCGTTCGCATATTCTACGCATTTTTTTATTAAAATACTTTATTTTACGCGTTTTAATTAAAACAGTTTCGTTTTACTTTATTTATGATGAGTTTCAAACTTGTAAAACACGAAGTATTATATTTCCTTAAATTTATTATCGTTCAAATCGTCTTCCTTTCGTTTCGTCAGAAAACGTCACTTACGCGCGTTTTCGTACAGAGCGCTAACTGTACGAACACGATCGTTCGTTTCACTTTCTGTTTTTGTTTTCTACTGTTCAGTCATTATTTCAAATTGTTAAACTTTCAGATCTATTCGTACAGATCGTCACCTATACGAATAGTTCGTCGGTTTAGCATTCTGTAACAACAACTGTTATAGTTTTGTTCTGTTTATCCTCGCATACGTTTATACCTAATAATAACAAATCAAACATGTATGCATCTGTTCATCGTTGTCTGATGTGTTTCTGACTGTTTAAACCATAAGGTTTAAATCAGGATTTCAGAAACATAGTATAATAGTTTGTGTTTTTAGCATCGAATGTTAATAGCTTCTAAGTATTTCTCCTAGTTTGTACCTGAGTTACTATATAAGTTACTGTACAGATTACTGTTCCGGTAACGATTCCGGCACAGATGTTACAATTCGTGCGAATCTTCACCTACACGAATACTTTGTGAGTTTAATATTCACGTAACGACGTCTGGTATTGTTTTGTTCAACATAACCTGACATACGTTTATACATAATAAATTCCTAACTAACATGCACATAATAGTTTCGTGTTGTCAGATATGACTCTGACTGTTAAACCCTGAATTTACAATATGATTCAGAAGTAGATTCGTATTAGTTTCACATTGAACATCAAATGACAATAATACACATGCAATACACTTCGTTTCGTACTTGATTTACTGTACAAGTTACTATTCCGACTATGGTTCGGACACTGATGTTGCACCCGACCAGGTGCCAGTTAACTTGATATGGCTACAAGAAAGGGTATTCCTTCTTAAACAAGACTGAGTCTCCAAGGTTAGAATCATCAATAACCTGCAGGAAGGCATGATAAAGATCTGTGAACAACTCAGAAAGCATAATAAATATATTGGCCTCCTGAAGAAAGAAAACAAAGAAATGAAGAAAGTGATTGACTGACAGGATCCAAGTCTGTTGTTCAAGAAGAAGATAAAGCTGATAAAGATGATGATGATGATGATCTGGAAGATAAGGAAAGGAAAGATGATGACGACAATGATGATGATGAGAAGAAAGATGATAAGGATGATGATGATGATGATGGCGGTGACGAGGTTCAAGGCAAGGACACCTCAGGGAAAAAGTATGATAAGCCTGCCGATGACGAACAAGGAGGAGATGACTCTGGAAATCCCTCTTCCTCAGAGAAGCCCTTAGATCCTTATTATGACTTATTCGGGGATCTTCCTGAGAATGTTCTGTTTGAATGCTATGGAGAAGGATTAACGGATGCGAGTATTAGAGACCTTTTTACAAACGTGACTATGGATTCAATATTCGACGCTGTATGTGAGAAAGAACGTGAAGAATTAGCCAAATCTTCTGCGGGGGCATCCAAAGAAGAAGAACCAGAGAACATCATACTTGACAATATCTCCACAGGCCCTTATATTGACTATTTTTGTGCTCATAAATATGTCAACGCACTTGGGCAAGAGGTCACGTCACTTGGGAATGTCATTGACATTTGGTTTGACAAGTAAGGTGATTGGACTCCTGCTCCACTGGATGTGCATAAATCATGGCAGGGCGAAGGACCCACTGAGGAAGATACTGAAGTGATATACACTTCCAGCTCCAGAGATCGGTTCGCTGTTCGCAACGAGATATCAGAGGTTAAAAGTTGGATGTACGACAAAGAAAAGTACCTGTATGTGGTGAAGAGGCTAAATGGAAAGCTTGAAGCGTCCTCAGGACTTATCTTCCATGCCAAAGTTTGACATCAGGAACACCAACAAGGCAGTATTCTACAATCTATCCAAAGACAGCCAAGCCGAGTTGTTTTACACAATTCCTGAAGGATTAGTGTGACAAATATTCCCCCACAATGCAGACAACAAAAGGAAAACAATACGTCTCTTCGTGCACTATTAATGCAGTCAAACATAAGCCTTGGATTTATTACAGATATCCTCCACATGCTACTGAAAAAGCAGTTCCTGTTTCATCTCGGGTTCCAGATAACACGCTGAAGAAATTTGACTTCTTGTACTTCGATGAAAAGACACATGCAGCGGTTATCATGAAGACAAAGGGTTATTTGAATGATTTGGACATTATTCTGGACCCGATGGACTTGCTTAAGTTTGGCAAAGACGATATGCAGGTACTGCAGGACAACCCCATACTCACCTATGGAGGTTGGGACGACGAGGCTAAGCCATTTACTCGTGTTGTTGCATTAGTTATTGAGAGGATGCTTTATGCAGGTGCAGGTCCTCACTCTGTCACGCTTGCGATTGCTTGATTTCATCAGTCTAGGGGGAGTTTCTATAGCCCAATTCAGAGACGAAGAAGGACAAAATCAATCCATGAATAAATGAAGACCAAGTTTGTTTATTTTCGTGTACTTGGTATTTCATGTACTTTAGATTTTCGAGTACTCGGCCAATTCGTGTACATAGGTTTGAGTACTCCTAGGTGTAGTATAAATAGACGCATTTTGTACTGCCCTATGGTTGGATTCCCTAGGAAAAGTTCTGTAGATGTATTGAGGCTTTGTTCATGTGAAGTTCACGATTTTAAATAGAGCAAGCATTTTTTCAACTCTTCAGTTGATTCTAACTTGGATTCCGCACTCGTTGGAGTCATTCGGTGTCGATTGGAGTGATAAAACTGAAGTCTTGATCGAGATCTGGACTTACACACTTGCGAGACCCAAATGTATGTTTATATACGTATGTACATCCAGTATCTTTGGATAAAACATTTTTGTAAAATTAGAGTGTAGAAGATTGAGTAAAATATGCTCAACAATACAAAATATAAGTACGGAAGCATTTTAGTTGTTAAGTCATTACAAGTTAAAACATAATAAATAAGTCGTTTTCAAATTTTTCAAGACACAATGTAGATGTGTGAGACCCTGTCCTAGCATCCTATTCCTTATTGCGTGTCTTAGTTGCTTGAGAAAAACATGCAAGCAACGTCAATATAATGGTTGGTCAGAGCACAGGTTTTATAGTAACACTAAATATTAAATGTTTGCAAATAGTGTTGTAGGACTACATATCATTACAATGCAATATCAATTGATAGCTAGTCAATATGTTATATATCATATGTGGGTTTCAAATCGTAGCTGATTGCATGTCTCCCGCCATGTCTATCATAAGACAATGACAAAGTGTCAGGTAAACTTTGCATCCATTCCGACCTCCAGTCTACTGGCCTCCTAGGCGCGATGGATGGGGCTTGTCAGGCCCAAATAAAACTATCCAGAATTACCACACTGTGAACCCCGCGCTATTAATGGTCCGATGTGTGTTTATGAGGACTTTGATGTGATGTGTGCCACACACTTATATATAAGCGATAAATGCACGAAATATGTATCCAAATAGTGTTTGTGGTATCAAAATAGTTTATATGCATGTTTTCCATCCCAAGGGTCGAAAAGAGTGAAAAGGGGTCGTGAACTCACTTGGTCGTGAAGTTTCTGGTTTGTGTTTGCTAAAGTGTGTGCTACCACCTTCTAGTGATCACCTATAATCATATAAGTCTATGAGTAAGTGTTTTGTGGTTTGTTGTATCCGATACAACTCCAAGTGTCTATGTACTAAACCTAGCATTTGTGTTGACTTGACGAATCGTTGGTGGCACGTTTATTGTGTTATAGATTGTTTGTGTCATATGGATCGTATCACGTTAGTAAGACAATATCATACTCCCTATGATTCTACTTAAAGCAATTGTTCATGTAAGTCACGTAAGTTTCTATTTTTGGAAAGTTTCCGTTTTTGGAAAGTTTCTTTTTTGGGAAAGTTTCTCTTTTTGGAAAGATTAACCACGAAATCCGAATTTCATCAAATTAATACTTGTAGCATATTCCTATATTACATTAAACATGTATATAAGTATTGCAAGTTGACATACTATTAAATTTTGAATTTTCCTCTAATAGTGTTTCCATGTTTAGAAAGTGTCCGTTTAAAAATCTGTTTTCATAAAACAGTGTTCCAAATACGTCGTCATATTATTAAATCAAGCTAAATTATCAAAATCCTTTCTTTTGATCTTACAAGTTACTATAAATAGTATGTTACTATCAAAACCGTGTTTTCCTAGATCGGAGTAACCAAATATGTTTCTATACATTCCCTTAGACATAAATCGTCATTTAAATCCATCTAGCATGTCTAGATGATCATATAAACAAACACTTGCATGTTCAAAGTTTCCATTTATAGTAAGTGTCACAATCTTTATCAAATGTTACCAAAACTCATCATAGACTATTTCTATACTTCAAATCATTCAAAGTAGATCAACAATCATCCAAGAATCACAACAAGTCTGTGCATGTGAGTTATTTGGAGTTGCACGTGGGTATACGTGCATGCATGTGTGATTTTAGGTGAAAATGACCATGGAAGCTAACTTAAAAACACTTGGATGGTTAGAACTCGAGCGGGCAGGTGAGAATCTGCTTGAAAGCCTCTGATGGTGATGTTCTTGTGGCTTTGATGGCTGCTTCTAGTGCTCTAGATTCCTCTCCAATCTCTAATGCTCCTAAATCACTCAAGGATGGAAGGAAATGTTTATGGATGGGTTAACAGAGGTTGAAACCTGGTTTAGTGAGGGTTTGGTCAAGAACGAATGCAAAGAATTCGTGTGTTTGTAAAAAAGATGAAGTGTTAGGAAAAGGGGTGGTACTTATAGATTTTTAGAGGTCTAGGGCTCGTCACGTACAGTCAAGGGCAAAATAGTCGAGCTCCTCTTCCAGGAACATGCCGCGTACCGCCAAGGGAATATGATCGGTCTTCGTTTACCCTGAATCATTTCTACTGAGCTTGAATTCTCTCGCTCAATCCATCGCGTACCGCGAAGGATCTTGCCGGGGGTGGTCGCGCATCCCGACGAGTCTCTGGTAGATCCATTTGCCAAATTTCTATAATTCGGTTTGTTTCTCATTCGTTTCTCATTTATTATTTATCGTTTTCTTTCTTGATAACACATAAGCATGTATAAGACATATTCGTTTGTTTGATTCGTTGTGTCGTTAGTTCACAAACATTCGTGTAACAAGACTCGTGTGTGATTCAGTAATTCCTAGAATTGCTAATTCATGATTGTTTGTGCTAGAATTGGTTAAATGTTTGACACACTTTATTAATCATGATCAATGTGTAATGTATGATCCGATAATTTCCCAAATTATCGTTTCGCAACTGTGTTTTTGTAACTTAATTAATTCTAATTAAGTCAAATGCAAGGAATATGAATATGATAAGGTAATTTGTAAGTGTTACAATTTACCTGAAATTGCTGAGTGTCATAGGTAGCATCGACCTTATCCATATTGACACCCGCTTGTAACCTCTTGAACCTAATGATCTCAATTTAAGTAAACATGCATGCATGCATGTTAATAATTAGATTGCCATTTTAGTTTATGAAATTTGTTGGTGGATATCCAAATGCCAAAAAATATTTGTAAAACTGAACCTTTTATTCAACATGACTCAACTGAATAAACAAAACATATTGGTGACACACTCATGGTTTTAAATATAAAAAGAGTGAAATATGGTTGTTGAGTAATTGTCGACTTCACAATAGTGAACATGCGTTCTACAAAACACAAATAAGATCATTTGTGAGTTCTCATAGCCCCCTTTTAAATACTTAATTTTAAAATTACGGGTTGAAACAAGTCCAACAAAACTATAGGTCACCACTTATGTGAACTAGCTTGAATATATTGAAGTATTTGAACATTGCTTTAAATAAATATACATTGCTCATCATTATAAGCTATAAACTGTAGCCAATGTTTGATTTACCCTTCGGGGGAAGCCTGTGGCGAAGGCTTGCCATTGTTGATTTACCCTTCGGTGGAAGCCCATGATGTAGCTTACTACCATCATTGATTTACCCTTCAGGGGATGCCTGTGGTGAAGTGTGACATCCATCAATTTTTCAGGTTTTAATCTCTACTTGACTTTAAATATACATAACTATACTAGACCCATTTATAACTAGCTTAAATCCATTTACAACTATACTAGACCCAATAAATCTCAATTTAAGTAAACATGCATGCATGTTAATAATAAGATTGCCATTTTAGTTTATGAATTTTTATTGGAGGAGATCTAAATGCCAAAAACCATTTGTAAAACTGAACCTTTTACTCAACATGACTCAACTCAATAAACAAAACATATTGGTGACACACTCATGGTTTTAAATATAAAACGAATGAAATACAAGTTGTTAAGTAATTGTCGACTTCAATATAGTGAACATGCTTTCTCCGAAACACAAATAATATCATTTGTGAGTTTTTAGAGCCCATTTTTTTAAATACTTATTTTTAAAATTACGGGTTGAAACATGTCCAACAAAACTATAGGCTACCACTTATGTGAACTAGCTTGAATATTTTGAAGGATTTGAACATTGCTTTATATACGTATACATTGATCATCATTATAAGCTATTAACTGACGCTAATGTTTGATTTATCCTTCGGGGAAAGCCTGTGGCGAAGGCTAGCAATTATTGATTTACCCTACAGAGGGAGCCCGTGATGTAGCATACGACCATGACTAATTTACCTTCAGGGGAAGCCCATGGTGAAGTGTGACATCTGTCAATTTTTCAGGTTTTAATCTCTACCAAACTTTAAATATACATAACTATACTAGACCCATTAATAACCAGCTTAAATCCAACACATCAGGATAAATACATTTGTAAATATTAATTCATATTAATTCATATTCATACCTCTGAACTTAAAACTCTTGCGAGATGATCAAAACTTGTTTAAAACACGGGCATTGAGTCTTAAAAACACTGTCTGAACTGAATATGTTGATAAAATTTTAGGAACTCAATTATACTCCTATGCACAATTTATTATTTTATTTTTTTTATATTAGTTACATGTATTGTCATTCAAAATATAATAGGTGTGTGTGTATAGAAAACATGTATCCAATTATTTCTTCCATCTACGACAATATGCATACGAGCATCACATCAACATCTTTGTTTTTATACCCCTTATTTATTTGTTTCCATATTGATGGAAACCTTATATACAAATAAATATATTATTGACAATAAACAACAATTTTTTTATTCAACAAACCGTACCCACATTCTCATTCTCTTTTGACAAAAATAGTACCCACTATCACCTTACCTTAACTTTTCTAACTTAGCCATTGTAACACTCAAAAACTCACATATAAGTTTTAGCACGATCTTGTACCCCATATCTAATATTTAATTCACAGAACCCATGCTTATTTACCATATATAAAGGAGAAGGGGGATAGTGCCAAGTTCAAAATCACATCCAAAGTTCTATTTTATTTCCTTGAACTCTTTCTCTTCGTTGGATTTATCAGCATATACGATCCTTAATGCCAAAATCTACACAAAACAAAACTTTTCTACACTTTTAGTTTTGGCCAGCTATCAATCCCAACGAGCCAATCCTCGGCTGCCTAAAAGCCACGTTTCGATCGACTATTAGTTACATGAAGACCTTAACGCTAAAAGAAGTCCAATTATTCCCCATTTCCTTCACCTTGCTGGCTTAAAGTAAGTTCATTTTAAATTTATACACACACTCATTCACCATAAACAAAAGTTCATAAGTCATATGAAGCTTTAAGTGAGAACTATGCACAAACAAGCACTTCTGAAATCCGGATAGAAACTGGGTCGATTTAAACAACCAATAACTCGATCATAAAAGCTCTAAACTGAGCAAATTCAAATTCAATGATTAAGGTCATCGAGTTACCTTTCCAACTGTTACTTACACGATTTCTAACTCAACGAAATAATACCCGAAACTGCCACTATAAAATCAGTACGTAAATTTAGATGTCCTGACATGAGTGGTTATTTCGGCCTATTTACGAGCTGAATCACAAAATATTTTCTGAACGAAAGTTGTTCAGAACATTCTAAAATACTTGAGTTTAAAGTTTCATAATTGATACAAACGTTTGCTATTTTAAAAGTTCACTTGAAGTCACTGAACTGAATCTATCACAAAATGAAAAATTAAAACATTCAAACCAATATGTACTACATATATATTTGTCATGAAAATGAAATATTAACTCGTATACGTATATATGAAGTGATATAAATGGTTATTATGGAAATATATTATTTCAAGGTTTTAGATATTGATAAATAAAACTAAACATTTTTCAAAACACGTTGCATTACTGACGAAACTTCTTAAAAATAATGAATAATTATTTTTAAGACATTATTAAATTTTTTTCCAACTATAAAACACCTATTCTTGTTTTTTTTAACAAATCTAACAATATAAATATACCAAAAACATCATAACAAGAACACGAAACATAAAAATATTAACACTAACTTTGACAAGTTAACGAACTGAATGGAAATCCGAAATGCTGTAGGAACCAGGTAGGGATTCCATACAAGACAACATTCATACTTAGGAATTGGAGATCCACTCTAACAGTGAGTGTCACAGCCCCTATTTTTACAATGTTTTACTAACTCACAGAGGGAGAAATTATGCTTGTACTCGTTTCATTGATGCAAGTGGTTTTAGTTCAACATTATTACATGAGTTATTTTTATCGTTTTAAGTCCCCTATTTTGTAACCGTTAATTGTGGTTAAACGTGAATTATTGGGAATAGTACTATTCAGGAGTGACAACCCCCACCCGTGGTTAGTAGCTCTATCTATGATTGTAGGCCAGATCTGGTGCATAATATTCATCTCAATATAATGTTTTGGGACAGAGCATTGGGATGGGGCAATTCAATCATATCGAGTTCGGTTATGGGAGCTCATAGTAATAATAAATAAACAAAACTCATGATATTGTTTTTGAGAACAATAGTTACATTTTTAAAACCTTGTTATCAAATGAAACAACTCAATTTTTATTTGTCTAAACATGTGAACTCACCAGCTTTATGCTGACTGTTTTAGCATATTTTTCTTAGAAAATTGAAGATACATTATGGGGTTAGCATATGGAGTCACATTACATAAGAAAGCACACATTTTGAGGATTTTCCTAGCATAGTCTATTGACTTAGGTCATGTTTGTTAAATCTTGTTGACAATATTTATTGTGAACTCTAGTATGTATTTATTTTCTTATGTTGGCTTTAGGAATGACCTGTAAACACTTTTGGTTAATGCATTTAGAAGTCGTTCAATGTAAACAATGACTGTGAAACCATGACCGTCACACCTTGTGTGTTCTGCCTTGGCCGGGTGTGACAGATTGGAATTGGAGCCATTGGTTATAACGAATTAGGTTGCATTAGTTAGGCCTAGGCTATGGCCATGATGACACAACACAATTACCACAATTCATAGCACTAGAAGTAAGTCGTATGTAATTATAATTAATTGATTTTTTTTATTGCAACCATGTCTTCTGCTTCCTTCCCGATCGTCATATATGACTCGGATGAGGAGTATGTGTCAATTATCCCTTAGGCATTAGCAGCCTCCATGCCACCACTTGCTTCACCTGGCCCGTTACATCTAGTTTGTGTCGGATGAAGGGGAGGATGAGGATCCCGAGGAGCATCCGAAAAACGAGCCCGATGTCTCTCATACTATTGAGGTCATCCATGAGACTGATGCCGATGATGGCTCTGGAGAGATAGTTCCATACAAAGTACTTTATGCCCCTGCTACATCTGATGATACTATAGAGGCACCAAGAGCTGTGACACCACCACCACCCCCCGTAGGAGATCTAAATCTCCCGTTAACACAACTGACATTGAGTCTACGCCTACGAGGGGTAAGATAGCAGCCCGTAGATGGGACTGGATGCCAGAGTTACTTCAGGATTGGAGATACGAGGAGGTTACACCCCTACTTATGAGGAAGGTGAGTCCTCCCCGGCGTGCCATCCTCGATTGATTACCGTTACTACTGTGGTTGCTCATGTGGCTCGACAAGATAATCAGCTGCATCTGGTTAGAAACCATATCGACACGGCACCTAGCAACACCATAGTGAGAGCCCTCAAGGATTATGTTCAGATCATCGAATGACATGTACTCATGGAGGAGGAACATCGTCTTGACGACCGAGCGCTTCTCACCATGCATGCCCGACTCTTGAGCGTTGAATAGGAGATTTCTAACTTGCTCCAGAGACTCATTGCTACGGAGCACAGAGCCCTCACGGCTGAGCAGCAAACTGCCACATTAGAGAGCAGAGCAGAGTCTGCCACTGCACTAGCTATAGTATTCCTAGTGTTTGCTTTTGTGGCTACCTATACTGATGCATTTTATAGTTTAGCATGATATACCTATATGAGTAGGTGGTGCTCGTCTAGTATAGTAGTTGAAAAACTTGTAGTGGTGAGGCTTTGTACCCTTATCAATTTTTTATTTTTGCAAACCTTGTAACATGTTATTTCTATATATTATACATGGTTATTGTGACTAAATTGTGATATTGGTTTCTATGATTGTTGTGATTGACGTGATTTTTGTGATTGCTATGATTGATGTGGTTGCTTTGATTTCCCTGTTCATGGTATGACAATAAATATATATTGTCTAAATTCTTTTATCATGCATTCTAGAAAGAAAAACGTGCCAAGAGAAAGACAAAGGAGAAATGTTCATACCAACACAGAGACACCACAACAAATGAGTTCGCAGAAATCGAACATCGCATCGACCAAAGTGTAGCAAAAGCAATAGCAGATTACGAGGCCAATCGAGCCAACGGTGTCGGTGGTAGAGGTATTGGAGGAGGCGGTGCTGGTGGTAGTCATACTGATGGGAGCGGACCTGATAGAGGAAAAAGAAGAAAAAGAGCCTAATGGAAGTCATGAATTTTAACTAACTATTAACATGATCTCATTATAAATTCAGGGCGCGGAGATGCTACACGAGTATGCACCTACAAAGATTTCCTAAACTAGCAACCTCTCAATTTCAAGGGAACTGAAGGTGAACATGGGTTTACCCGATGGGGCGGAAAGATGGACATGGTGTTTCGAATTAGCAACTGTCCAGAAGGATTGTAGGGTTATGTACGCCACTTGTACCCTACAAGACGCAAAACCGACTTGGTGGAACTCTCATGCATAAGAACTGGGCATGGATGGAGCTTATCAGATATCTTGGGAAGATTGTAAGAAGATGTTAGTAGTTGAGTACTGCCCAACAAGTGAACTCTAAAAGATGGAAGAGGAGTTTTGGAATTTGGTCATGATTGGAGCTGATATAGCACGCTATACCACTCGATTTCATGAAATGGCCCAGCTATGCCTAACCATGGTCACCTAAGAATACAAAAGAATTGATAGGTACATTGAGGGACTCCATTCCCAAATCGAAAGTATGGTAACTCCTTCTCGCCCTGACACAATAGATAGCGTGGTCAGACTTGCTCATCGCCTGGTTGATCAAGTTGTTTGCCGGGGAACACTAATGAAAACTGGAACCACAGGAAACAATATTGATAACAATAGGAAATTGGATGGTAACACAAGTAAAAATTCATCGAATCAGTTCCAGAAGAAACCAAACATCCCATAAGTTAACACAGTTGTATCTATAGGAAATAAGCCATACACTTGGAGCAATTCGAAATGTAACAAATGTGGATATCATCACATATGGACGTGTGAAACTTTTGTGTGCTGGAAATGTAATAAGCCTGGGCATACGACCAAATTCTGTTGTTACTTTGGAGCAACAACAAACAACCATCCAAAACAAGGATGTTATGAATGTGGAAATGTTGGGCATTTTAAGAAGGATTGTCCGAAATTAAGAAACCAAGGTGGCAATAATGCTCGAGGAAGGGCATTTTTCTTGGGGGCAAGAGAAGCTCGCAAAGACCCCAATCTCGTTACAGGTACATTTCTTGTCAACAGCCAATAGGCCTCTATTTTATTTGTCATGTGTGCTAATAAAAATTTTCTGTATACCGACCTTAGTTCAACACTTGGTATAAAATCAACCACATTAAATGAAAAATATAGAATTGAACTAGCGGATAGAAAATTAATTGAAACGTATGAAATGATTCAAGGATGTAATTTGCATTTAGGGGATCATTCTTTTATTATAGATTTATTAATCATAGAACTTGGAAGTTTCGACATTGTCATAGGCATGGATTGGTTGTCCAAGGACCATGCAAAGATTGTATGTCATGAGAAGATAGTTCGCATTCCACATCGAATTGGAGATACTCTCTCAATTCAGGGAGAAAAGAGTGGTGCCACGTTACAAATCATCTCCTACATGAGAGCTCGAAAGTATTTGCGAAAAGGATATAATGCAATTTTAGTGCACGTTACAAAAAGGAAAGTGTAGGAGAAACGACCAGAATAGATACCCATCGTTCAAGATTATCCCGAAGTCTTTCCTGAAGACTTTCCTGGACTTCCACCAACCAGGCAGGTCGAATTTCGAATCGATTTAGTACCCGGTGCAGCCCCAGTGGCGGGGTCACCATACCGGTTAGCACCATGAGAAATGCAGGAACTGTTTAACCAGTTGCAAGAGTTGCTGGATAAAGGATTTATAAAACCAAAGAGGACCATGAACAACATCTAAAGCTAATATTGGAGTTGCTGAGAAACGAGATGTTGTATGCAAAATTTTCAAAATGTGATTTCTGGATTAGAGAAATTCATTTTTTGGGTCATGTAATCAATGATAAAGGCATACGTGTTGATCCTGCCAAGATTTAAGCAATTAAGAATAGGGTTGCACCGACAACTCCGACTAAGGTGCGCCAATTCTTTGGTCAGGCTGGATATTATAGGAGATTTATTGAAAATTTCTCCAACATAGCTCAACCTTTAACCATGCTTACTCAAAAAGATAATAAATTAGATTGGGGTGAAAAACAAGAATCATTGTTCAAGTTATTGAAGAAGAAGTTATGCAGTGCACCTATTCTATCACTTCCTTTAGGGGCAGATGATTTCTTGTGTACTGCGATGCATCACACCAAGGTCTAGGGTGTGTATTGATGTAGAGAGAAAAGTAATTGCTTGCGTGTCTCGACAACTGAAAGTGAATGAAAAGAACTATACGACTCATGATATGGAGGTAGGAGCAGTTGTCTTTGTATTTAAAATATGGAGGCGTTATCTCTATGGTAGAAAATGCACCATTTTTAATGATCACAAAAGCCTTCAGCACATTTTCGATCAGAAGGAACTAAACATGAGACAAAGATGTTGGGTGGAACTTCACAATGACTACAACTGCAACATCCGTTACCATCCTGGTAAGGCCAATGTTGTAGCAGATGCCTTAAGCAGGAATGTGTAGAACCAACTTGGAGCCCGGAAACGATCTGCTTCCTATATAGATATGCTATACAGCCTCTGGAATAGTGCGGAATCCTATTCCAGGGTTTTCAAATCGAAACCAACAGTCCCTGTGGCAATCCGAAGGTTGTGAGGGATGAACATTTGAATCAAGATCGAACACCACAGGATGAGAATCGAAGTTGGACAGCAAGAAACCACTCAAAACCCTAAAGGTGTGACTCTGGAGTGCTCTGTGAAGAGAGGAGGCTCTGAAAGTTAGGTTTGAATATGTTTGAACAAGTATATATAGATTGTACTCATTCGGCCGAATGAGTGGCCGAAATAACTCATTCGGCGAATGGCTCAGCCGAATGAGCTTGGTCAACCGAATGAGTCATGCGGATGACTCATTCGATCGCCCTAGTCATTTTGTAGGCATTCATTCGGCCGAATTAGTCTATAAGACATATATAATCAAAGTTAAACATAATCAAACACATATAAACTAGAATAAACATTAAGAACACTATAGAGACACTGATTTCATTGATAACATAAAATTTATACATCCAATATAATACAAAAGCTGAACTAGGGACATTTAATGCACTAACATACTCTCCCTTGGACCTAGTTCCTCACTTTGCAGCATCTTTCTTGAAGTATTTGTCTGATATGGCCTTCCAGTCTGATCCAGCATGAATCCCAAAAACTATACAGATCCTGATAACTCTCATATACTGCAGAGCCTGCTCCATGTTTTCTACATCAAAGAAAATCTGGCATCTGAATAAAGCTTTGACATCGTTGTGTGACAGATTCGTCAGCCACATCGGGTCAAAAATACGTTCAATATCGCACTTCTTGTCCTTGCACAACACTATCATAGCCTCTCCAGTTCTCCCATCATAATACCACCATCTGAAGCTGTCCAAGAAGTCTTGATGCATCTTCCGTAATGGAATCTTCTTCATGACTTTTGGAGGCAGCCATTTCAGGATGACCTTATGTCTGCAGGTATCTGCATTGATCTCTGGCATATAATATCTTTCTAGTTCCTGAGGCTTGAAGTTTATCCACTTCTTCCTATACTCATACTGGATCTGTCGAGAGAACTAAGCAGACATCCCCGAATCTGAACTATAGAGCATCTTCAAACGTGCTAGTTGATTGACTTCAAAGCCTGACAACGTCTTGAAGTCATGGGGGTGCTTGAAATACTGAATTCCATGTTCTCTCTTGACAACATAGCATTACATATCATGGAAGTATGCCCAGCTAAGTATTAGACCTCCAGCCTTGTAGCCTTTGGTCCTATACACTTTGGTGTGTGTAGCTGGCATCTTCGCAACGCTTTCCTTCTTCAACACCTCCCAGTAGGCTGTCCAATCTTGTTTTCTTTTCTGAATGTCTTCCACTGAAGACTCACTACCACTGACCTTTTCTTCAACTTTTCTGCTAAGCTCGTCTTCAGTGTGTTGTCCAAAAAAATCAGAAAATGTAAGTAGATCATCTTCATCTGAAGTATACTTTGCGTCCTCTTCAGCAGTAATATCTTCCAAAATAACCTCATCAATATCATCAAAGGCTTCCGGTGAAGGAATCTCAGAAGCAGGAGCAGAGATGTCATCAATGACCACCTCGTCAGGATTCAACCTGAACAACTCAGCAATTTGCTCCTTGGTTAAGTAGTGAATGATATCTCCTTCCTCCTTATCATAGCTGAATGAGTGCTGTATAATTCCTTGAGCATCTAAAATCATAGTCAATGTCTCATCTAATCTACGTCCCAAAGGTACAGCTTCAACTTCCTCAATAGCTTTTAGATCTTCAGTCTGAGGAGGAGGAGGAGGAGGCATAGCACTCTTATCATGCTTGGTCTTTGTTCTGATCTCAGTAGGAGGGAGTCGCTCATCTGCTGCACTTGACGAACTGGCAGACCCACTCCCTAAACCATCATTGTCATCAGAATCATCATCTTTATCTGAATCCTCGTAATCAACTTTCTCCTCATCTTCTTCATCTTTCTCCTCGTCTGAATCATTGGAGTCAGATTCAGTACCTTGGATCATGGGAGTGGCCTCCTTGAGACTTTCAACTTGCTCGATGAGACGCATGTTTTTGGCCTCAAGAGTCACGATCTGATCACTGAAACCAGAGGCTGTCAAAGCCAACTGGTTATGCTCATCAATATACTTGAGCAACTACTCCTCTTGCTGAGCAGATCTAGCCCTCAAGTCTGCATGCTGGTCAGCAGCCTGGAGTAGTAGAGCATCTTGCTCACTAACCCTCTGTGTGAGATGGGCAATAGCTTCCTCCTGCTGATGGTTCCTCTCGATCAGGCTAAGCAACAAACTGGTTCATTGTACTAAGCTATTCAGTCACTGAAACAGTAGAAATGTTTGTATCAGCTCGTGTGATGGAGGGACCAGAAGAAGTGGTAGTGAAAACAACAGCATGAACACCAGAGGAGGTCAGAGGGGCAAAAGTAGTACGTGAAGCACCAACCCGTGACCTGGTCAGTGAAGAAATTGTGACTGTTGTAGCTGATGTAACAATGGTTGCTGCAACAGAAGACAGTTCTAACCGCCTCTATAGGACAAACCTTGTCCTTCTTCTCTTGGACGGGGAAGAGGATGTGGCCTGAACAGAAGTAGCAGCAGTAGTGACAGCTGAAATGGATGTAGCAATAGAAGTACGAGGAGGAGGGGTAAGATCAAACTCAGGAATAAAGGATGGATCCCTGATCTCTTCAAACTCAGTCTCACTAGGCCTCCTCTTCTTCTTCACCAGCCTAGTTCCCACCATTACGTTCTCAAACTCATCATCTGTCTTGTCAGAATCCGAGCTGTCAGAACCTTCTCCATCATTTTCTTCGCCACCAGCCTCTCCTGATTCATCTGAATCATCTCTCTCCTGGGCTGAAGTGGTACCTGCCATGTCTAAAGGAGTAGAGACGGTGGTCTGAGTAGTGGCCATGAAATCCAAGTCAAGTAAGGCATCAGTATCCACATCCTCTTCACCAGCACCAGAACCACCAACACCTGTATCAGCACCACCACTAACATTATCACCACCAGCTCCAGACACATCAACATCACCACCAGAAACACCAACATCAGCAGCACTAACACCTGCACCTACACCAACATCTCCATCACCTCCATCATCATCCTGTACTATAATGTCCTCTACGTTCGTGTCCGAATCGTCATGCCTCCGTTTCCTACAACCAGGACCAATGTAATCATGATTCTTGATATGGCCAAATAAAGCATGAACATGAGGCTTCCTCTCTTTTCCCATGTAAGATAGCACACTATTGAGAGTGGTGTCGTTCATGTGCTCTAACCGAAAGATATATGTGCTGGACTTCGGTAGATTGGGTACTTGAGCATCGAAAATCTGCTAGAGAAACCTAGGGTACATGAGGAACTTTTTGTCACTCTTGAGCACAACATTCACGTTCATGTGTATGAAGATCATCTCAGAGAAGTTGAATGGTAGATTCACCACCAGAGCAACAAACGCACACTGAATAGTCTCCCTCAGCTCATCAAATCCCCCTCGTCTCGAGCCTAGGCAGTGAATAAGTACATGTGCTAGGTACTTGAACTGTGGAGACAGAAAAGCCTTGTTGAGAACTCCAACTCCCAGGTCACCATCGTACTTGCATCGCATAAAACATCCACGAACAAGATAGCGATCAAGTAGAATGGGCTGGTCAGGTGCATCCTGAAATCCACATATCCTCCTTATATGCTCAGCAGAAACTATAACATCGTGTCCTTGCACCTTTCCCCTAATCACCGGTGGCTCAACCTCACAATCTATATCCAAGGAACTCCAGAAATCGCGCTGATGTGACTGATATGGATCATAGACAGTAGAAAGAGCAGTGAAGATCCTAGAACGCCTGAGAAATGTAATGATCTCACTGAAATGCTTGGCGTTCCTGGAGTCCAAATCCAAGTGAGCGCAAATGTTGCTCTTCTTCACCGCTTTATAATCAGCCATACTGAAAAACAAAGAAACAACACACGTTAGTTCAATTCAGTTCAACACTTGATTAAAATAAGAAAATTTTTACAAGTGTAAAACTTGTACGAATGAGACTGCAAGGACTGAATGTGCCTTGGCGAATGTGTCTATATTGACCGAATACGTAAGGTCAACCGAATGACAACCGACTGAACTTATTTGGTTGAACCCTTGACCAAAAGAGTCTAGTTAACCATATGAATAGCGAATGAGAATAGCAACCGAAAGAGCCTCATTCGTTCGGGTTGATTCATTCTGTCGCTGCACTCATTCGGTCGGCTATTGAAGTCCGAAAGGACGTCATTCGGTCAGCTGAAGGAGTTCAAACTTCCAGGTAGCCAAAATCACAAATCAGTCCATAAAAACTACACCAATATACTCAGAAACAATCGATTAAGGTTTTTAAAACATGTCTTAGGTGATTTTGTGTTTGATTTCGCCATTTATTTTGAGGCGACAGTCAAGAGCCCTAAAATCCTAAATGAAGTACTGTTAACGATGAATCCATGGACAAAAATGGAAAATCTTGGTTCCATTAGTACGTGTCATAGTCATAAGTAGGAATATCAGCACAAAAGTTGGGTTAATCAAAGAAAACTTGATGAACAGAAGAGAGAGAGTGTGTTTTGGGCGAAAGACACACACAGTGAGCCGAGCGAATGAATTTTTGGGGAATGAAGTGGTTCGCCCAAAAGATCCCTTTAAATAGGAAGTCTCATTCGGCGAATGGCCCAGCCGAATGAGTTGCTTCGCCACAAGTTGATTCGGCCGAATGACTCATTCGCTTGAATGAAATCATTCGGTCGACATAACCTTTCGCCTAAGTCATTTGCCTGTTTCATTCGCACGAATGAAACTTGGCACTCACAACCACAAATCAATTTCAAATTTTAACACTATGATCAATTAAACAAATGCCATTATGAAGATTAGTCCGGTTGGTGATGGATTCAGATATGATTGAACATCTGAACACACAAATCATATAAAAAAAATTTGAAAATATAAAATCGTTTTGTATACTTCTGAAACGAAATACAACTGTACAACTAACAACTAAACACAAAGAAACACATATTTTTGTGAGAAATCTTTCAAGAAGATGACACATACAACAGATCATGTCTAATCAGCATTTCATGAATATTAAACTTTAGACACATTTGTTTTATGATTTGATTACTGATATATTTGTCCACTTTAAACGTAACAAAACATCATTTCTAAACCAATTAATGACCACGAATGCTTTCTGACTGAGTTATCCATTGAATTTAACCAACAAAGATCAAAATCAGTTTGTAACTCATCTCTGCATAACTTAATACCTAACATCATAAGTTCCATAAGGTTCCAATTTATTATCTTTTTGTATTTTTCTTTTTGATTTGTCTCTCATGTTCAACACATTCTCATGGACGGCTTCAGCTAGGTCTTTACAAAGCAATATGGCACGTATACAGAACTGTGTTGACACGGTCAACTTGTTCTATCCAAATGGATGGCTTCAGCTAGGTCTTTACAAAGCAATATGGCATGTTTATGGAATCGAACTTATTTTATTTTTTTTTATTTTTCTTAGCTTATCCTATCTGAATGGACGGCTTCAGCTAGGCTGCAACCCAGCAATATGGCACGTGTACAGAATCGGAATCACTTTTATTTTCTTGTGATTCAGTCATTCTCATATGAGTGGACGGCTTCAGCTAGGTTTGTACAGAGCAGTATGGCACATGTACAGACTCGAATTCATGAATCATTGGAAACCTCCTTAGATCCTATGAAAACAGGTGTATGCCTGATTTGAGTTAAAAACTATTTATCACCTACCTGATTTCCTAACGTGGATCCCACAAATCAAACTATCTAAGCAATCACCAATAGTCTATTCATTTTGTAAAGTCGGCCTATTAGTACATCAAATCACAATTTCTCATGTGTTTTCTGTTTATGCAATCATTTTAGCTTTTAAGACATGATAGGTTAGCACATCACTTTCTCAAATAAGACTTTCTCATTTTTATTTTTTTAAATGGTTTTGGATTTTTAATTTTTCAAATGTTTTTGATTTTTCAAATTAATCTACTTTTTCTCCCCCTAAAAACCTAAAACAGAAAATCTTTTTAAGTTTTTTATTAAATGAAAGAAAAATAAAAGAGATACTAACATAGAAAAAAGTAAAGTAAAAGAAACTAACTAATAAAAGCGATGGTCATTTGTTTGAATCAGATGAAGAAATGACTTCATCCTTTTGGAAAATGTAGAGCCCAGTGTACGATGAAGACTGACAAAGTCAACAATAGAGAAGTCAAAGTCCAGATTTTTGACTATTTTCGTGTACAGTAATTTCTAGTACATGTGTATTTCGAATACTCGAAGTTGTTTTGTGTTAAACTTCGAGTACATCTAGATCTAGTATAAATAGACGTATTTTGTACAGATTTAGGTTGGAATCCCGAGGCATTTACTCTCTAAACGTATTGAGGCACTTGTACTCGAATTTTCAGTATCAATACAAAGATTATATTTTTCTACTTGCTTTCTTGATTCTAGCTTGGATTCCGCATTTGTTAGAGTCTATTGATGATGGTTCAGAAGATAAAGTTTAGTTCTTGATTCGGTTTGAGACCTACAAGTGGTATCAGAGCCTGAGTGCTCTTTTCATCGTCAAGGTAACAACTTTCTTAAGCAAGATTAGTAATTTATCAGTCTATTCTACTCCATATAGCTACTGTGTGAATTTGGGACTCTAGATCATAAGAAATATTTTTCTAAAATTTTCTTAAGTATTTTCGAGTTCGAAATTTTCGAGTTCAGCTACTTCGAGTACAGATAGAGTGTTCGAAAGGGTGTTAGAAGTTCGACTACAAGGACCAGTGAGTTGAACAACAGGGGCTCTCCGATTACAGTTCTGTTCGATTACAAGTAGGTTCGAGTACATAAGTTTGATTTCGAGTACAAGGGAGTTTTGACTACATAAGATTTTCGAGTACAAGATTAAATTAGATTACCAGGATTTTTCAAGTACATATTCCTTTAGAATACAAGAGGATTTCGATTACAAGGGTGTTTGGTGATCTATTCTATAGGGACTTCGTGAACTACACTTAGAAATTTTTCAGACATGGCATCTAAGAATCTGACTAACCTGTCCAATCTACTCAATCTGGACAATGAGATCGACACCGGAACAAAGCCACCAAGGCTCGTGTCGGGAAATAACTTCCAAGATTGGAAATTCAGATTCCAATCCTTTATCAAATACACTGATCCAAAGCTTCGGAGATCCATTGAAGAGGGTCCTTTTGTGCCCTCATACCAGAGTGAGATCAATGGTCCCCTTGTTCCCAAAGATCCAGAATTGTACACTGACAATGACATCCTAATGATGGAAAAGGATGAAAAGGCTTATGCTTCAATTACAATGGCTCTATCGACTGATGTTGCTCATGGATTTAAGGAACACAAGACAGCAAAGGAACTTTGGAATGCTTTGGTTGAACGGTTTGAAGGAAACGAAGACATGTGAGAGAGTCGCAAGGATATGCTTAGACAAAGGTTCAGTATGTTCAATCACATCAAAGAAGAGTCTCTTGAAGCATAGCTTAATAGATTCACTCATTTAATGACTGAGATGACAAGTTCCGGAATTGAGATGACCAAAGGAGAAGTAAACAAGAAGCTTCTAAACTCACTGCCTTATACCTGGAACTCAAATTGTACAACAATCAAAAGAACAAAGGATATGTACAATACCTCTCTGAGTGAGCTGATCTCGATTATCAATTCCTATGATATGGATGATGAACAGAGAGCACTAAACCATGCCAGCTCGATGGGTATTGCGCCCGTGTCTGAAAATTCAGCTCTCCTGTCAGCTATCAATCTTCAAGCCTCAGGGATGCAACATTATCAGTCTTCTTCATCGCAGTCAGTCCCTTTTGAGACTGCATTCCTATCATCTGGACAAGCTGGATCAGTGTCCAAGATCAATCCAGAGAGTGAAGAAAATTTGATGTTGTTTAAGGGTTTTATGAACAGCTACAATGCCTTCATAGCAGGAGAGTTGGCACCTGCAAACCTAACTCAGGATAACTTAGAGCAGATAAATCCAACTGATGTTGAGGAAATGGATATCTCATGGCAGATGGCAATGGTTGTGTTTCGGGCAAAGAAGTTCATTAAACGATATGGAAGGAAAAGCTATGGAAATAACCCGGGAAAGAAACTTGGATTTGATAAGTCAAAGCTACGGTGCTACAACTGTGATCAACTAGGTCACTTTGCCAGGGAATGTAAGCAGCCAAAAGTGGCAAAGGAAGGAGAGAAGAAGCCTGAAGAGAAAACTGTGACTACAGCTGCAGGAGGAAGTACTAGCACGTCCAAATCACTGGTAACTCAATAAACTGACTCCTATGATTGGAGTGATCAGGTGCAGGAACTGGAGCTAACTCTGAGTCACGCCTTCATGGCTGAGGTGGACGACAAGCAAAAGGAGGTAACTGAAAATCTTTGCTCTACCTCGTGCATAGATAAAGTTTTTAAGTATAGGTGATATAATGAATCACTAATTAAAGAAGTAACTAAACTTAAATACTTTAACTCAGAATTTCTTAAAAATGAAGGAATTTTTAAAAGGAAACTTGAAGCCGAGGGTCGGGATGTGGCAAAACTAAAGGAACTCTTAAGTGACAAAGAGTCCAACTATCGAGATGCTCGATGCAAAATCGATGAACTCACTTTAGAGTTGGACCAAGTTAAAATTCAACTTTCTAAAACCTCAGTAAGATGTGAAAAGTTTGACTATTCGAGCATGGTTGTGGAAAATATGACAACCATGCAATACCGGGAAAAGAAGGGCAAGTGCATTGGGTATAATGAATGTGTACCACCTTTTAATCATAATTACTCAATCATGCCCAAAATCAACACATCTGTTGATGATCTACTGTCACAGTCTGATCGAAGGTTCGATTTCAGCACTAGTTTTGACAAACCTGTTTCTTTGACAGCAGATCCCATTGAGACCAATCCTAATATTTCTGATGATTCTGAGATGTGTGCAGATAGTTTAAACAAAGCAGGTATGAGTGGGAGGACTGAAGAAAGGAAGTGCTGAGAAGAGCACAGATTTTTCAACAGCTTTTGGAACATCATCTTTTAGTTCAAACTCTAATTTTGTTGCAAAAGTTGATGAATTTAAAATTAAAACAAATGAGATTTCTAAAAACTTTAAGTCAACTTTTGTTAAAAAGAATGTTATTTTGGAAACAACATCTTCGCGTTTACATCATGAGTTCAAGGTTCATTCCACAGTCACCAAAGAGGCGGGTTCAAAGTTGATATTTAACTGTGAACCTTTTGTTCCAACAAGGTCATTGGAACAAGCCTCTGCAATCTCATCTTCTAGTCACTGTGATTATGATGTAAAACCTTTTGACCCTAAGGAGTTTCATGAGAAGGTATGTTGCTTTGTTTGTGGTAAACCAGGCCACATTGCTAGAAATTGTCTGCACAGACCTACTGAATTCTTTTATGGAAAGAATCAAAAGGTCACACCCAAGGCAAAACCCTCTATCAAATCAACGAGGACTGACCAATCCTCAAAGCCTAGGGTGCATCCTTAGAAAGAATCTCAAAAGCAATCCACTGCCAAAAGGAAAAAGTCGTCCAAACATCATCAATATGGTTTTCATAAACAAAATTTAAACTTTTCAAAAGTTAAAAACAGGTCTTATTGGAGGCACGATCTAACTTTAAGCACCCCATTAAAACAAGTCAAACATGGCAGTGGTGCAAGATCAAAGATTGATAAGGGCAAAACAATTAAATCAAACGGGGTTCACAAGAAAAAACCCATTGTTTCTCCTGTGCCTAAACATGTTATGGTTTGGGTGCCAATCTCTCATTGATTGTGTGTAAAATGCAAGGATGGCCAAATAAGCTCAAACATGTTTGGTATCTAGACAGTGGCTGCTCCCGGCATATGATTAGGGATTTCTCTCAGTTACATGAAGTTACACCATTCAACGGAGGATATGTATCATTTGCGGGAGACAAGGGAGGAAGGATAAGCATGAAGGGCACGATCACCAATGGAACTCTTAGTTTTGAAGACGTGTACTATGTTGAAGAGCTCAATCACAGTCTATTGAGTGTTTCTCAGATTTGTGACATAAGCTTTTCCACACACTTCACAAACAAGGAGTGCCTTATTCTGAAGCCTGGCTTTGTAGTGCCTGAGAAGTGGATTCTGATGAGAACTCAGATTCATTCATAGAGAACACTTGTTTGTTCTCAAAGGCATTGGAGCATGATTTTCTGTTATGGCATCACCGACTGGGTCACGTAAATATGAAGAATCTAAACAGACTCGCCAAAGGAGATCACGTTATCGGCTTGCCTTCTAAAGGCTTCTCCACTATTGAGAAGTGCATCGCATGTGCCAAGGGGAAGCAACACAAGAGACCCCACAAGCCTAAACTGTTTAATTCTATCTCTTCAGTTCTTCAGCTTCTTCATATGGATCTCTTCGGACCAGTCAACGTAATGAGCATCGGGAAGAAGTCATATTGTCTTGTTGTGACGGATGATTATTCCAGATTCACTTGGGTGTTCTTTCTGGCCAAAAAGGATGAAACACCAGAGATTCTGAAGAAGTTCATTACCTTGATCGAAAATCAGAAGAATCTAAACGTTAAGGTGATTAGAACTGATAATGGCACTGAATTTAGAAATCAGACTCTTATAGATTTCTGTGATAAGAAAGGGATTGCTAGGTAGTACAGTGCAGCCAGAACACCTCAGCAAAATGGAGTTGCAGAAAGGCGGAACATAACGCTTATAGAGGCTGCACGAACCATGCTATCAGAATCAAAGCTGCCAATCTTGTTCTGGGCCGAAGCTGTTAATACAGCTTGTTATGTTCAAAATCGAGCACTCCTGAACAAGCGCCATCAGAAGACTCCCTATGAAATTCTTTTCAATCAAAAGCCTAAAGTTGGTCACTTCAAGTCTTTTGGATGTCTTTGCACTCTTCTTCATACAGAGCCAACCTACAAGTTTGATGATAAGGCAGATGAGTGTTACTTTGTAGGTTATTCATCCGAGAAGGCAGCTTACAGAGTTTACAACAAGAAGACTCGGATGATTGTGGAATAGTACTATATTGATTGGCAAGAAATGAACTCTACAAAAGTGATGATGGCGACTATAGGGTTGACTATGTTCCCTGTGATCCCAAACTTTTGTCAATTGACCCTCCAGGCATGTACAATAATGCTCCTCCTAATCAGCTAACTCTGATACATGAAGTTCTCCCTTCAGACTCAGACACTTCTCAGTCTGTTCAGCCACTTCCAGAAATAGATCAAGTTTTATCTTCCTCCCACCACGCCTTTGATAATCCACTATTCTCAGATAACATCCCTGAGGAACATTGCGTGGATTACGAAGCTGAAGTAAGTGAAATTGTTCCTGTCGACAACATTTCTTCCTCCAATGAAGACCAAGTGAACAACATCAGCAATTTACTAGACAATCTAACTGTGGAGGAAGTGCCGACACTCAGCAAAAACAAGAATCATTAAGTTGAAAATATCATTGGACCTCTCTCGGAAGGCGTTCTAACTCGGAGTCGATCCATTACAGCTCAGAACCTCTTGCCAGAAGAGACAATTACCAGAAGTCAATCAGGTTCGATTAATTCTTGTTTATATTCCTGTTTCATTTCGCAGGTCGAGCCCAAGAATGTCAAAATGGCTCTCAAAGGGTCAAGCTGGGTCGAGGCAATGCAGGAAGAGCTGATGCAGTTTCAGAAACTCAAGGTCTGGAATCTGGTTCCCTACCCAAAGGAAAGCTGCCTATAGGAACCAGATGGCTGTTCAGGAACATAAGAGATGATTCAGGAGTGATCATCAGGAACAAGGCACGGTTGGTAGTTCAAGGCTTCTACCAACAGGAGGGGATAGATTATGAGGAAGTCTTTGCACCAGTCGCAAGACTTGAAGCCATATGAATCTTCTTGGCCTATGCCTCCTACATGAACTTCACGGTATATCAGATGGATGTGAAGACCGCTTTCTTGTATGGAAAGGTAAATGAAGAAATCTATGTGTGCCAGCCCCCAGGTTTTGAAGATTCTCAGTATCCAGACCATGTCTACAAGTTAGACAAAGCTCTTTATGATTTTCATCAAG
This sequence comes from Mikania micrantha, assembly GCA_009363875.1. Taxonomy (NCBI): domain Eukaryota; kingdom Viridiplantae; phylum Streptophyta; class Magnoliopsida; order Asterales; family Asteraceae; genus Mikania; species Mikania micrantha. The sequence continues at coordinate 56,166,598 of CM018682.1, read as the reverse complement.
CACCACGAGCGTGGTATGCTACGCTTACTAATCACTTGCTTGCAAATGGATACACCCGTGGAGCCATCGATCAGACTTTGTTTGTTTGCAAGGGTAAGGATGATTTGATTCTCGTCCAAATCTACATGGATGACATTATTTTTGGCTCCACAAGCTCGGCGTTGTGCAAGGAATTTGAAGGGGTAATGAAGAACAAATTTGAGAAGAGTGCAATGGGAGAAATGACCTTCTTTCTGGGTCTTCAGGTGAAGCAAGATCCAAAAGGCGTGCTGATTCATCAAGGAAAGTATGTCACTGACATTCTGATAAAATTCAGGATGTTGGAATCAAAGCCTGCATCTACCCCCATGGTTGCACGTCCAGTCTTAACTTCAGATTCTGATGGTGAAGATGTTGATCAACACCTATATCGCTCGATGATTGGTTCATTGATGTACTTGACCGCTAGCCGGCCAGGCATCATGTTCTCTGTATGTCAATGCGCCCGATATCAAGCAAATCATAAGGCTTCTCACTTGATTGCTGTCAAGAGGATCTTTCGGTACCTTGTCGGGAAACCTCGTCTCGGTTTATGGTATCCTAAGAACTCTGAATTTCGTTTGCATGCTTATTCTGACAGTGATTTCGGTGGTTGTAACTTAGACAGGAAGTCCACCAAGGGAGGATGCCAATACTTAGGAGATCGCCTTGTCTCATGGCAGTGCAAGAAACAAACAACCATATCCACATCTACTGCGGAAGCTGAATATGTTGCTGCTTCCAGTTGCTGCTCCCAGGTTATATGGATGCAACAGCAACTCCTCGATTACGGTTTGAATTTTCTTGACTCTCCTATTTATTGTGACAATGAAGCCGCCATACAGATTGTCAAGAATCCGGTACAACACTCCAAAACTAAACATATTAACATCCGGATTCACTTCATCAGTGACTGTTTCGAACGGAAACAAATTCATCTTGAAAAGGTCCATACAGATGACAATCTGGCAGATCTTTTCACAAAACCGTTCGATACAGCACGCTTTCATCACTTACTTGCATCTCTCAAACTAATAAGCTTTGAATAAAAACAAATTTTTGTAAATACGTTAAAATTTGTGTTTTGATTATCTTAATTATAGATCACAAATTTAGTGGGAGAAAATTTACAAAAACAACAAAAAGATTTTCAGTTTATGAGTCAATGTACATATAAAAACAACAAAAAGATTTTGGTTTTTGAGTCAGTCTAAGATAATCTACAAGTTTAGGGAGAGTTGAGATTTTGAAAAACTAAGAAAAGGAGATCCTGCCTAGTATTATTCAAGAAAATTCCAAAAAGATTTTATCTTTTCAAAACTTAAGAAAATACAAAAAGAGTTTATTTGGACAAGCAAAGTAAATCGGTCAAATTGGGAAGTGAAATAATTTCTGAGGATCAAAATTTCACTAACTTAATAAAATTTCTAAAGAATAACAACTTTGAATATCTATTATGCACTAAGAAATTGAAACAAGTTTTCCAAATGGAAGAATTAGACTGGATCAAATTAAATTATATGTATAAAAATAAGCGTGAAATTGTGATCATTAGATAACTACAAATGTGTGACAACTATTTGACTTTTTGTCTAAAGTCCTTGAGTCAAAACTAGATTGTGTTTCAATAAACTTGAAATCGTTTTGAAAAAATCCGATATTTCCTATGTTTTGTGCAAACAAAGAGAGGGAAATATCTACTGAAGCATCCTTTGCTTTGCGTAAGCAAAGACCTGGATGTGTGACGTTAAGGCCAATGTGCCTGCAGATCAGTAAATAAAAGATGCCAATGAGCACAAGATGATAGAACCCCTTCTTGTTCTTGATTCTAATCTAATAGATCTGTTCTTTTCTTTGCTCACCTTAAACTCTGTCAATACATTTTAAGTTCGTTGAAACACAATAAAAGTTTGAAACAAAAGATGTTACAAAATTGATAGGTTGCATATTAATCTAATTTTTACAGTCTGATTGCTCACAAATTTCCCATAAGAGATTTTACAAAAACCTTGATCATATGACTGATTTCTAAGTAATGGAATAACTAGTGGAAATCATTGGTGGGGAATAGTTGTTTAAAAGTTGAATTTCGTTAAGAAATTACTTAAGACAGTAAAATTTTGACGACAGATTTGATCCCATGAATTTGACCCGACTAAACCATAAACTTGTCCAAAGTTTCAAATATTTTATTTTTATTTTTATTTTTATTTTTATTTTTTAGAAAGTTAAACTTTCAAAATAAATAAATAAACATTGTGTACTCGAAATCGAGTATACGAAAATTGCATACTCGAAACAACGGCTATAAATAGCCCAACTTCCTTAAATTTTGAATACCACTTGTTTCGAGTATAGACTTTTCACTTCGTGTACAGACTTGATCCACTTTAGGCGATCTCATTTTTTAGAGTCATTTTCGAAATTCTACTCCGGTCATCTTTTAGATCATCTATAGGCGACCCTAGGTATGGAATTTTATCAAATTTTGACCATGGATTCGAAAGTTATGGGACAAAATTCATTTCGAGTACACAATGTTCGTATACAGAGAATTTTCTTGCAAATTGACCTAGAAAAACTTTAAATTGAAAGGCGATTGATTCCGAGTATCTCACATGAAATTAGAAGTTCAAAGGAGCAAAAAATGATAAACTTTTAAGACTACTTGTGTACTCGAAATTTAACATTTCAAATACAGATCTACTTCGTGTACAGTCTTCATTTCGAATACACGCTAACTTCGTGTACAGCATGCATTTCGAATAAATGATCATTTCGTGTACAATCTGTACTTCGTGTACACCTGCAATTTCGAATAAGCATGATTATTTCGAATACACCTTGTTAGTTCAAGAACAAACTTCGGACTTAGAAAAATTTTCAGCATTTCGGATTCTCGATCTTGAACTAACTTAATCTGTTTTTGTTTTTAGATGGCTGACTTACGTTTTGTTTCGGATCACAGCAAGTCAGCATATCTTGGCGATCCACCTGAGAAACACGCGGAGTTCAAAAGTATGGTTGACGGTCTGATTCTATCACCGGTTAACTACGCTATCATGGAGCATCCCATTGTTGTTTCTGACTTCATTGAGGGTTTCTGGAGCATGGTTACAGAACACACAGATGCCAATGGAACTGTTAGCATCATTGGGAAGATTCAGGGTCAGTCTATCATCATTACAGAACAGATTCTGCGAGAGTGCCTTCAATTCGGAGACAAAGCAACAGATCCAGTCGAGTTCGATCAAGATCTGGTCAACCGTACAGTTTATCAGATAGGACACGAGGGAGCTTATCCTCCTATAGAAAAGAAACTCCTACACCCTTACCGGAGATATCTTGCTCATATCGTCACTCAGTGTTTGTCCGGAAGAAAAGGAGGTTATGACGTGCTAAATCGAACATTGAGTTCATGTTTAGTAGCCCTGGCACTGGGAATGGACTTCAATTTCTCAAGGATGATATTTCTAGACATGCATGCCAACATCAAGGGGAGAAGGAAGGAGAGGTTTCTTGCATTTCCTCGCTTCCTACAAATTGTCCTCAACAAACGACATCAAAATCTGGTTCCCACTTTGGGCATTCTGGGAGTCAGGAGAATGCGAGATGACAGCTTCAGATATATGAAGATGAACAAGAGAGGAAAGAAGAATTATACAGGGGAACGTCCATTGATAAAGTTTGGAAGGTTTGTGGGCGATGGTGCAGATGAAGACATGCCAGGAACTTCAGTAGCTATAGTTGCTGAAGAACATGATGTCCGAGCTACAAGTTCAAGTACACAGGCCAATAAAGCGGTAAAGGATACCATTCCTGTGTCATCTTCTTCATCAAGTAAGGATTTCGTTGCTAAAAAGCCTCCACCAACAAGGGAAGAAAGGGAGGAAGCTCAAGATGTAGATTACACTCCTACCCCCGAGTCATCGCCCAAAAGAAAGAGGCTGAAGACAATGTCCAAGAGGACCAGAGATCCCAGACTGCAGAAGATGTTTTCTTACTTATCATTTTCTTCTGCTGCATCGATCCTACCTCCCGCACAACCCAAGCCACCCGCACAACCAAAGCCACCCGCACAACTCAAGCCACCACACAACCCAAGCGACCCGCACAACCAAAGCCACCCGCACAACCCAAGCCACCCACACAACCCAAGCCACCCACAAAACCCAAACCACCTTCAAAACCAAAGCCACCTTCTCAACCAGCCAAACCCAACTTAGTCGTCAAAATTCCTGCTCGTTCTCCATTTTCGTCTTCCACCACTCCAATCTCCCACACCGAGACTCCACCATCTCCACCTCGTTCACAAAATCATAAGGGAAAATCTCCCTTCCACGCAGAATCACCATACGAGCCGAAAGTAGTGCGTGTTGATCTCGTGGGTTTGCAAGATAGAGTCTTAGTGCTTGAAAGAGAAGCTGAAGAAAAGGATGCCAATATCTGAATCATGCAAGATGGAATGCTCAAAATAGCCGACAGACTGAATAAGTTCCAAGGGCAACTCAAGATGAACAGGAAATTCATCTGATTCCTATGTATGGAGAACCATGAAATGAGTAAGGAGATCAAGAGACTGAAAGGAGAAGAGGTTCCAGAATCTGATGAGGATTGCAAAGAAGACGATGACAGTGATGATAGTGATGATGATGACAATGATGATAATGATGGTGGTGATGAAAAGAAAAAGGACTCTTCTGATAAAAGAGATCAAGGGCCTCCTGATGATAACAATCAAGGAGGTGATACAGAAAATCCCTCTTCTTCCACTACCAAGCCTGCAAGTGCTTACGATGATCTTTTTGGAGATATTCCCGATGACATTCTATTCAGTGATAATCTTCAAGGAACGGATATGGAGAACGTAGGACTTGATGACTTCTTCAAGGATCTTCCCAATGATTATCTTTTCGAAGGAATTGGTAAAGAAGCTGAAGGAGACAAACTTGAAGAAGAGCCGGAAAACATTGTGCTTTTAAACGTCTCTTCCGATCCTTATATCGATTATTTGTATGCCCACAAATACATTGATGCACTGGGACAGGATGTCACCTCTCTTCACGAAGTGATTGTCAGTTGGTTTGACAAGAAGAAGGATTGGACACCTTCACCTCCTCTGATTAAAGATACTTGGTTCAAAGAGATGAGAGATGAACATATAGATTATACATTTATGTCAGATGATAGAAACATGTTCGCTGTTCGTAATGACAGATCCAACGTGTGTTGCTGGATGTATGACAAAGAAAGGGACATCTATCTGGTCAAAAGGATGAATGGAAATGTTGAATACTATAAGAGACGAAGAGATTTCTGTACAATGCCAAAGGTTGATATTCGAAGTATCAACAAAGCTATGTTCTTCAATCCTTCAAAAGACTCAAAGGCTGACCTGTTCGCCAAATTCATTAAAGACCAATGTGAAAAGGACTTTCGTGTGATGTGCACCGACAAAGGAAGGCGTTTTGCTTCGACATGTATTATCGATCCAAAGACGAAAAAGCCATGGATATACTACAAATATCCTCCACCGCACGTTGAGATAGCAGTGCCAGTTTCCCCAAGAGTTCCTGACAATTCTTTGGCTAACTTCGTGTCTTGGTATTTTGATGATCTGAACCTTGCAGCAGTCATCATCAAGAAAAAGGATGATGTTAATGTTGTCTATTTGATTCTTGACCCGATGGATCTATTGAAGTATGGAAAAAAAGACATGATGAAGCTCGACCAATCTCCAATAAGAGTTTATTCTGGATTTGATGAAGAAGCTAAGCCGTTCACTCGCACAGTTGCTTATGCTATCGAGCTGAAACTTTATGAAGGAGCTGGACCACACAAGGTCACTCTTCCTATTGGATGACTTCGCCAGTCTAGGGGTTGTTTGAAGAGCCCAGTGTACGATGAAGACTGACAAAGTCAACAATAGAGAAGTCAAAGTCCAGATTTTTGACTATATTCGTGTACAGTAATTTCGAGTACATGTGTATTTCGAGTACTCGAAGTTGTTTTGTGTTAAACTTCGAGTACATCTAGATATAGTATAAATAGACGTATTTTGTACAGATTTAGGTTGGAATCCCGAGGCATTTGCTCTCTAGACGTATTGAGGCACTTGTACTCGAATTTTCAGTATTAATACAAAGATTATATTTTTCTACTTGCTTTCTTGATTCTAGCTTGGATTCCGCACTTGTTAGAGTCTATTGATGGTGATTCAGAATATAAAGTTTAGTTCTTGATCCGGTTTGAGACCTACAGAAAACACCATTAGCCAATAGCAGATATAAAAATATGGGTTTATCAAAATCTTTTGTATAAAGATCGGTTTTCTAGTGATTGGTGTGTATTTTAACAACATTGATGAGTTTCTTTTCAAAACAATCACGTATAAAGTGATATTTTATGTCAATGTGTTTGGTTTTCGAGTGCTGGACTGGGTTCTTAGTGACAGCTATGGCGGCAGTATTATCAACATAAATAGGAGTATTAGAAAAATGTAACCCACAGTCCCTGAGTTGTTGCTGTATCCAGATGATTTGTGAAAAACAACTAGCAGCAGCAATATATTCAGCTTCACATGTTGAAGTAGATACCGATGTCTGCTTCTTGCACTGCCAGGTAACTAAACGGGTTCCAAAGAACTGACATCCTGCAGATGTTGACTTGAAATCTCTTTTGCAACCGCCATAGTCTGAATCACTGTATGCTATAAGCTCAAAGTTATCATCATTAGGGTAACATAAGCCAAGATCAGGAGTACCCATCAGATAACGCATAATCCTCTTCACAGCAATCAGATGTGATACTCTTGGTTTTGACTGATAGCGAGCACACAAGCATGTGGCAAACATGATGTCTGGCTGAGAAGCAGTAAGATACATGAGAGACCCAATCATTCCTCAGTGCAGAGTGGCATCGATTAATTCCCCCCTTTCGCCTGGAGTAATCCCGTGATTAACATCCGGTGGGGTACCAACAGGTTTTGCATCCGACATACTGAACCGGCTCAGAATGTCACCAACGTATTTGGTCTGATGAATGAAGATCCCTGCCTTCGATTGATCCACCTGCAAACCAAGAAAAAATTTCATCTACCCCATTGAGCTCATTTCAAACTTGTCTTTCATAACCTTCTCGAATTCCTTGCACAGACCATCATTTGTAGAACCGAAAATGATGTCGTCCACAAAAACTTGCACCAAGAGTAAGTCACCATCCTTCTCTCGAATGAACAGTGTACAATCAATGACACCTCTTCTGAACCCGTTGTTCAGAAGGTGAGTAGAAAGTGTCTCATACCACGCTTGCGGAGATTGGTGCAATCCATACAATGCCTTGTCCAACTTGCAGACGTGGTCACGATGCAATGGATCCTCAAACCCGGGAGGTTGATTGACATACACGACTTCATTGATCACACCATGAAGAAATGCACTCTTGACATCCATTTGATAAACTTTAAATTTCTTGAAGGATGCATATGCTAAGAAGATACGGATTGCTTCGAGACGAGCAACCGGTGGAAACACTTCATTATAGTCGAGTCCTTCAATCTGTCTGAATCCCTGAACCACCAGACGTGCTTTGTTTCGCACAACGATCCCGTGATCGTCCCTTTTGCAACGAACAACCCATCTGGTGCCTATGACCTTTGCACCTTTTGGTTTGTCAACAAGTTGCCAAACTCCTAATTTCTTGAATTGTAGGAGTTGTTCTGCCATGGCATCAACCCATGATTCTTCCCTCAATGCTTTAGTAACGGTGTGTGGTTCAACTTGAGAGATGAAGCAAGAATGGGCACAGTAGTTTACATCAGCAAAGTCAAGAATATCAACAAGACGACCTGAAGAAAGCTGATTTCTTGTCTTGACCCCATCAAGCGGACTTCCAATAATGTTCTCCTGAGGATGAATGCGATTAATTCTTCCAACAGGATGACCAGGAACCTCAACCTGTGGATCAATATTGTTCATATTCATATCCTCAAGAGCAGGTACAATATTGTCCACATTTGGTTCGGGGGCAGCTGGTTGAAATGGGTTATCATCTGTGTCTGAGATGTCATCATTTATCTGTACTGTGGGAATTGAAGCTGATGAAGGTTGCACAGGTTCATGAGGTGCATTTTGTGCGTCATACATCATTTGAACATCAACATCTTCATCTGAGTACATAGGAGGCATGTTGAATGAGTTAAAAAGGTCTGAATAATCGAACATCCAGTCTGGACCTTTCCCACATGGGGGCATATAATGTCTCTGAATGTCTACATGGTACCACTCCTCCACATTCTTAGTTGATCTATTGTAGACCCTTTTATTAGGAGTGTTGTACCCAAGAAAATACCCTTCTTCCACCTTCTCATTAAACTTGCCTTGCTCATGTTTCTTAAGCATCGTGCACTGAGCTCCAAAAGGTTCAAGATACTTAAGGTTAGGCTTTCTATTGTGGAGCAGCTCGAAGCAAGTCTTTCCATGTCTCATGACTATCAAATCCCGGTTCAGTGTGAAGAAAGCGTTTGCAACAGCTTTTTTCCAGAACTGAACTGGAAGAGATGAATCAGCAAGCATCGTCCTAGCAGCCTCAATCAAATTTATGTTCTTACGCTCAGCAACGCCATTCATTTGCGGGACATATGGAGCACTAAATTGTTGGACAATGCCACGTTCATTGCAGAAGTTCTCCATATTACGATTCTTGAACTCTGTCCCTTTATCTGTTCTGAGCATACAGATCTTAAGCTTATAAAGGGATTCAATTTTAGTTACCAGAACTTGAATGCATTCAAACATTTATAATTTCTCCTTCAGAAAGAAAACCCAAGAATATCTGGAATATTCATCAGTGATGACTAAACAGTATTGATCTCTAGCTATACTCTTCCGGTTGACTGGACCAAATAAATCCATATGGAGAAGCTCAAGAGGAACAGTGATTGAATGATATTTTTCAGCTTGTGAGCCTGCTTGGTCTGCTTTCCTTTCTTACACGAGACACAGATATCAGACAGCTTGAAATTCTTCAAGCTGACACCCTCAACCAAGTTATTGTGCACCAAATGATTTATCTTGCGTAGACTCAAATGGCCTATCCTCTTATGCCAAAGAATAGAATCTTTCTCTGTAGCTTTTGACATAAAACATAAAGCTGAGGAGGATGTTGTTGAAGCTGTAGCCATGTTGAGTACATACAAGTGCTGCTTACGGGGTGCCGACATCAAAATCCAATCTTCGGGAATAGTGACGCCTTGCTTTAGTATGTAGCAATTGGAGTCATCAAAAAGAACTTTGTACTGCTTGTCACAAATCTGTGACACTGAAAGAAGATTGTTCTCCAGTTGCTTCACGTATCTGACATTGTGAAAGGAAACTTGGCCGTTTGAAAGAATACCCTCTCCGGTAATGAACCCGCCATTGTCACCGGCAAACGCTACATATCCACCTCGAATAGAATTAACATTGGTGAGCAGTGAAATATCTCCAGTCATGTGCCTGGAAGCCCCACTATCAATGATCCAAGAGCTGTTAAGAGCAGCTGTTGGGGAAACCTGCACAAAGCCCCACTATCAATGATCCAAGAGCTGCCCAAACATCAATCCATTTGCCATTTGGGGTTTCCTTGTCTGGAGTTTTTAAAACCGAAGTCTCAGAAGACTTAACTTTCCAGACAGTGTTTTTACTGAAAGCGTTTTTCAAGTAAATGGATGATAGTATTGATTGATTTACATTAACAACCTTGGGAACATCCAAGTTCACCACTTTCCCTTTACCCTTATCCAAAGGTTTAACCAGATTGGGTTGTTTGGGCTTTGCTTGAGATGATTTAAAATCAGATTTGACTGGTTTGTTAAAATTCTTTTTTGTTTTCTGGGTGGTGCAACGTTAGGTCTGATCAACTGAGGACAAAATCTAACAACATGTCCAGGTGCACCACACTCAAAACAAACTCTTTTATCTTTGAAAGAAAACTGTTTGGCTTTAGACTGAGAATTTTTGGTTTGAAAAACATTTTTTTTAGTCTTGTCTTGCACAAAACCCAAACCCCTTGTGCCATTAAAAACAGTTTTAGCAGATTCCTTGGTCTCACTTGCTTCACCATCTTGTGAAGACTTCACAAAGCAAATGGCTTTGGATAACTTTGAAGCCACGTTTGGCTTGGGTAAGATTGGGTCATCCTTCTTGGCAACAGATGTCTGTTTCTTGACATAAGACACTTGAGGAGTAACATTAGACTCATCCTCTGAATCTGACAGCCAATCTTCAACCACGCCCTCCACAAAAGATTCCTCAGACATTGACGAACCCTCATCAGATATTATCCCAATGGGATCAATAACTAATGGAGTTTTCACCTAAAAATCCTTAACCTCTTTGTCATTCGGGGAATTGACAAATGTTGGACCGATCGGGAGCTCGGAAACAATCCGAATCCAATAGAAAACTACTCAATAACCTCTGGGATAGTGCGGAATCCTATTCCAGGGTTTTCCAATCGAAACCAACAGGAACCGTGGTGATCCGAGGCTGTAGAAACAACTTGGAAGCAACGATCGAACACCACGGGTTGAGAATCGAACTTGGATGATCAAGAAACGCTCAGATCTTCTAGGGTTTTGACACTGGAGTGCTAGGGAAGAATGAGGGCTCTGAAAAGTTAGGTTTGAAATGATTTGAACATCTATATATAGGCTGTAGTCATTCGGCCGAATGAGTGGCCGAAGCAGCTCATTCGGCGAATGACTAAGCTCGAATGAGCAGTCATTCGAATGAGTCATTCGGCGAATGACTCATTCTGAACTCAGACATTCGCTATAACCTTCATTCGCCGAATGACTTCATTCTAGAGTCATTCGGCCGAATGAGTAAACTTCATACTCAAACAGTTTATAATCAAATCAAACAACTAGATAAACATTAATAGACAATAATCAATAGAAACAAACATTATGAAATAGATATAAAGACAACTTCCATTAATACTTTGAACATTTACATGATAAGAGTTACAAAACCGAACTAGGGACAAAACATGTATCAACAAACACCCCCTTGGACCTAGTTCAACTCTTGGAAGTTTCTTTCTTCAAATACTTTGCTGAAATAGCTTTCCAATCTGCTCCAGCGTGAACCCTTAAGCATATGCATATTCGGATCACTCTCATAAACTGAAGTGCCTGTTCCATATCCTGTACGTCGAAGAAAATTTGGTGACGATGCAGTGCAATAACATCTTTGTGGGACAAGTTAGTCAACCACATAGGATCAAAAATCCTAACAGTCTCCCACTGTTTATCTTTGCACAGGACTATCACAGCTTCACCAGTTCTCCCGTCATAGTACCACCATCGGAAGCCATCCATAAAGTCTTGACGCATCTTCCGCAGGGGAATCTTCTTCAAGACTTTAGGGGGAAGCCACTTCAGGATCACTTTATGCTTCCGGGTATCACCATCAATCTCAGGCAAATAGTATCGTTCTGGCTGCTGCGGCTGAAAGTTCACCCATCTCTTCCGGTATTCATACTTGATTTGTCGAGAGAACCAAGCAGACATCCCGGAGTCTTCACAGTATAGCATGTTCAGACGTGCTAGTTGATTAACTTCAAATCCAGGCAACGTCTTGAAATCATGCGGGTGTTTGAAGTAGTCAATCCCTTTTTCTCTCTTCACCGCATAGCACCCAAGATCATGGAAGTATGCCCAGCTGAGTATCTGACCTCCAGCTTTATAGCCTTTGGTCCTGTAAACCTTCTTGTGTGTGGCTGGCATCTTCTCTGTGCTTTGCTTCTTTAACACTTCCCAGTAAGCAGCCCATTCCTCTTTTCTCTTCTTTAGATCATCAGCTTCAGCCTTGCTTGCCTCTACTTGTTCTTCTAGATATCTGACCAAGAGATCCTCTGTTTCTTGATCAAATGGCTCAGTGAATGTAGGCAGCTCGTCTTCAGCCGATGTATACTTTGGGTATTCTTCATCGGTGATGTCTTCCAGAATGACCTCATCTACATCATCAAAAAGTTCTGGTTCGGGCTCTTCGGTACTGGGTACAGAGGTGTCATCAGTAACCACCTCGTCAGGATTCAACCTGAACAGCTCGGCTATCTGCTCCTTAGATAAGCAATGTATGATCTCACCCTCCTCCTTGTCGTAGCTCACTGAGTGCTGTATAATGCCCTGAGCGTCCAAAATCATGGTAAGTGTCTTGTCCAGTTGACGTCTCAGAGGCACAGCTTGGACTTCCTCAGTAGCTTCTGGCTCAGCTGTCTTTGATGGAGATGAAGGAGGAGGAGCCTGAGCTTTCTTGTCATTGGCCTTCTTAGACCTGATCTCGGTAGTGGGAGGAGCTTTATCATCATTGTTGTCATCATCATCATCATCATCATCATCATCAGTGCCAGATGATTCTCCAGACCCACTCCCTGATCCATCTTTACCCTCATCATCATCTTCATCATCTTCATCTGATTCTTCATCTTTCTCAGAATCCTCGTAATCCACTTGTTCCTCATCAGACTCTTCTTCATCTTCTTGTTTGTCTGAATCATTGGAACGATCCTCAACTCCCTCAAGCCTGGGAGTGCTCTCCTTTGAACCCTCGACAAGTCCAGCTAGGCGAGCATTCTCAGCCTCAAGCTGAAGGATCCTATCATTGAAACCAGAGGCTGTCAAAGCCAGCTGGTTGTGCTCATCAATGTACTTAAGGAGCTGCTCCTCCTGTTGAGCTGACCTTGCTCTCAAATCAGCCCTCTGGTCTGAAGCCTGAAGAAGCAGAGTATCCTGCTCTTCAATCCTCCTGGTAAGTTGAACAATAACCAGCTCTTGCTCTTTGTTCTTCCTTTCTTGCTCCATGCTCCTCTCCATCAATCTCAAGACCATACTGTTCAGTGTGCTAAGCTGATCCACAACTGAGACAGTAAGTATATGAACATCAGCACGGACTGTGGATGGGCCAGAGGAAGCAGTAACATAAACCGGATCGCGAACAAAAGGAGTGGACAGAGGGGCAGTAGTAGCCTGAGTGTGAATGGCCCTTGTCCTTGTCAGTGAAGAAACTGACACAGCTGCTACTGATGTGACAGTAGTTGTAGCAGCTGATGTCAGTTCTGACCTCCTTTGGAAAGAAAATCGAGATCTCTTTCCCCTTCCAGCTCTGGATGAGGTGGGCTGTCCAGCAGAAACAGCCACTGCTGTGGAAGCAGGAGCAGATGACCTTGGAGGGGGAGAAAAGTCAAACTCCGAAATAAATAACGTATCAGTAATATCCTCCAAATCATCATCTGTCCTCTTTCTCTTCCTCATCTCCACTCTTCCACCCTCATCCACTTTCTCAAACTCATCAACATGAGTCTCTTCAGAATCAGAACTGTCTTCATCACCTTCACCTGCTACACCTTCATCCTCACTCGAGTCCTCTGACTCATCACCACCACCTGAGGAATGTGGAACTGAAACATCTAGTAGAGCAGTCACTGAGGATGTAGTAGTAGACAAGAAGTCTAAATCCATCAGTGAGTCGATGTCCACATCCTCCTCCTGTGCTGTCGACACACCAACATCACCACCTGCACCAGAAACAGCAACATCAACCATGCTCACTGAAGCAACAGTGGTCATGTGTACTGAAGTCATTTCCCCAGCTCCTGAACTCACTATAGCAGCAGTGCTCAAATCCACTGTGCTCACATCAACACCAGCACCACTCGGGCCTGCACCACCATCTCCATCCTCACCATCACTATCATCATCACCAGCCGGAACCACAATGTCCTCCACATCTGATTCGGAGTCATCGTGTCTCCATCTTCTTCCAGCAGGAGCCCTATAATCGGGTCGAGAGAGGTGACCAAAAAGAGATCTAGTAGTGGGCTTTCTCTCCTTCCCTCTGTATGACAAAACTCTGTTAAGAGTTTTGTCATTCATGTGCTCCAATCGAATGATGTCAGCATTAATCTTTGGAAGATCTGGAATCTGGGCATCAATAATCTGCTGTAGAAATCTAGGGTACATCAGGAACTTCTTGTCACCCTTAAGCCCCACATTCTCCTTCATATGTATAAAGACCATCTCGGAGAAGTTGAAGGGTTTGTTGAGCACCAAAGCAGCAAATGCGCACTGAATGGTCTCGCGCATATCATCAAAACCCCCTCTCCTTGAGCCAAGACAGTGAACTAGTACATGAGCCATGTACTTGAACTGCGGAGACATGAATGCCTTGTTCAGAATCCCAGCTCCAATATCTCCCGCGTACTTGCATCGTAGAAAGCATCCACGAACCAAGAATCTGTCAAGTAAAGCAGGTTGATCCTGAGAGTCTTGAAAACCACAGATTCTCCGTATATGCTCAGCAGAGACCACCACATCCTGACCCCTGACTTTCCCCCGTATAACTGTAGGCTCGGCCTCACAATCGATATCAGCCGATGACCAGAAATCCTGCTGATGTGATAAGTAAGGCACATGAACTGTCGATATGGCTGTGAAGATCCTAGAACGCCTCAGAAATGTGATAATTTCTGAGTAGTGCTTCGCGTTCGGGGTAGTCAAATCAAGATGAGCACAGATGTTGTGCTTAGGAACTGATTTGTATCCTGCCATACTGCACAACAAAAGAAATAAACATGTCAGAGCCACTCCATAACTGAGAATACAGAAAACTGATTAAAAATCAGAAAAAACAGATTCAGGCTAATCTGATATGCCGAATGACTTGATTTGGGCGAATGAATACATTGGTCGAATGAGCCATTTGCAGAATGAGCTTCATTTGCCAAATAGATCTCATTCGCCGAATGAGCTATGAGCTGATCTACCCATTCGTCGAATGAGTCATTCGCCGAATGAGTTATTCGCCGAAAGAGTTGTTGACAAGGCTGGTCATTCGCCGAATGAGCCATTCGTCGAATGAGCCATTCGTCGAATGAGCCATTCGCCGAATGATGACATTCGGCGCCTATTTTGAATTCAAAATCCCCTTTTTCAAAAACTCAAATCAGTCCATAAAACCTGTTGAACAACCCTCAGAATCAACCGACTAACCCTTTTAATACTTGACTTTTTGAGTTTTAGGTTCGTTTTTACAGTTTATTCCTTAGGCGATTTCTAAAACCCTAAAACCCTAAGTGATAATCGATATGTCATGATTTCATGGTTGGAATGGACTGAAACTTGATCTCCATATACCTGAGAAGAAGTATAAACAGATTATCAGAAGCAGGATCAACAGAGATCAAAGAAAATCAAGCGGACAAGAACTGTGTGTAAATCGCCGAATGACGGGGCTCTGATGTAGCGAAAGTGAAAATTGTCGAATGACCTTCATTCGGCCGAAGGACTGTTAAATAGTCCCTTATCATTCGCCGAATGAGCTTGTCGAAAGGTCATGTGACTTCAGTCTCATTCGCCGAATGAAAGTGGCGACGGAGTCATTCGGCAAAGTTCATTCGACGAATGAAGAGTGTCGAATGAGACATTCGACACTCTTCATTCGTCGAATGAAGTTCATTCTGTGTGACTGATTCGGTCGAATGACTCATTCTCATTCGGCCGAATGAGTCCATTCTGCCTCTCATTCGTACGAATGAGAGATGAACTTCTCCAAAACTCCAAAATTTCACAAATTTGACAATTTGAGCACCAAACTTTTAACCAATTATGAAGATATGTCTAGTTGGTTCAGGATTCAGATATGACAGACATCCGAATCTACAAATGATCATCTAAAACAAAATTAAAAATAGAAAATCTTTTTGTATTTTTCTGAAGCAACCATACAACTGTACAAACACAAATTAAAAGCAAATAAAAACATGTTTTTGTGAGAAGCCCATTAATAGGATAACACATATCTCTGATCACATCATATAGCCTTCAATGAATGCTTCACTTCAAACACAATTTCATTTTGATACGATTACTGATATATTTGTCCAAGTTTAAACTGAACAATACACAACTCTTAAACAGACTAAATGATCACTCATATTTTCTGATTGAGTTCCCCAATTCATTTCATTAATCAAGATCAAAATAAGTTCAAAACTCATTTCAGCATATCTTAATACCAGTCATCATGAATTCTATAAGATTCAATCATTTATTATCTTTTTGTGTTTTTCTTGTTCTATCCAAATGGATGGCTTCAGCTAGGTCCGTCCCAGCAATATGGCACATGTATGGAATCGAACTTTATTAGTTTAAGTTTTTCTCAAGCTTAATACCAGCTTGCATTAGGTTTTCTTCAAGCTTAATACCAGCTTGTTTTTAATTTTTCTTTACCAAGCTTAATACCAGCTTGTCTTAGATTTTCCTCAAGCTTAATACCAGCTTGCCTTTATTTTTCTTTGAATGAAACCTCATTTGATTCCATGATGACAGGTGTATGCTTGATTTGAGTCAAGAACCATTTCTCACTCAAAAGCCTTAATGAGATGGATCCCACAAATCAAACTTTCTAAGTTCTCATAAGTTGTTTATTTGTTTTGTATAGCCAACCTATCAGTACATCCCATCATCATTCTTTTGTGATTTTAGTTCATGCATTCATTTCTGCTTATATGACATAATGAAATCAATGTACTATTTTATTAATCAGGACTATCTCATTTTTAATTTTTTATTGTTTTTGGATTTTCAAATTTTCTATTGTTTTTGATTTTTCAAATTTTCTATTGTTTTTGGTTTTTCAAATTTTTCTATATCTCCCCCTAAAAACCTAAAAATAGAAAATCTTTTTGTGTTTTTAATAATGAAAAGATAACTGTACAGGAGAAAATGAAAATACTAGAAACAAAGAAAACTATCTAAGTAAAATGATGATCATTTGTGAGATTCAGATGAGGATTGAACTTCATCCTTTTGGAAAACACCATTAGCCGATAACAGATATAAAAATCTGGGTTTATCAAAAGCTTTAGTAAAAAGATCGGCTTTTTGGTGATCGGTGTGAATCTTAACCACATCGATTAATTTCTTTTCAAAACAATCACGTATGAAGTGATATTTTATGTCGATGTGTTTGGTTTTGGAGTGCTGAACTGGATTTTTAGTGACAGCAATGGCGGCAGTGTTATCAACATAAATAGGAGTGTTAGAAAAATGTAACCCATAGTCCGTGAGTTGCTGTTGAATCCAGATGATTTGTGAACAGCAACTTGCAGCAGCAATATATTCAGCTTCACAGGTTGAAGTAGACACCGACGTCTGTTTCTTGCACTGCCAGGTGACCAATCGGTTTCCAAAGAACTGACATCCCGCAGATGTTGACTTGAAATCTCTTTTGCATCCGCCATAATCTGAATCACTGTATGCAGTAAGCTCAAAGTTATCATCATTAGGGTACCATAAGCCAAGTTCAGGTGTACCCTTCAGATAACGCATAATCCTTTTGACAGCAGTCAGGTGAGATACTCTTGGTTTGGATTGATAACGTGCACACAAGCAAGTGGCAAACATGATATCTGGCCGAGAAGCAGTGAGATACATGAGAGAGCCGATCATTCCCCGGTACAGAGTGGCATCAATTAACTCCCCCTTTTCGTCTGGAGTAATCCCGTGATTAATCGCCAGTGGGGTACCAGCAGGCTTCGCATCAGACATACTGAACCGGCTCAGAATGTCACCAACGTATTTGGTTTGATGAATAAAGATCCCTGCCTCAGACTGATCCACCTGCAAACCCAAGAAAAACTTCATCTCTCCCATCGAACTCATTTCAAATTTTTCTTTCATCACATTCTCAAATTCCTTGCACAGATTATCATTTGTGGATCCAAAAATTATATCATCCACATACACTTGTACCAAGAGTAAATCACTGTCCTTCTCACGGATGAATAAAGTGCAGTCAATGACACCTCTTCTGAATCCGTTGTTCAGAAGGTGAGTGGAAAGTGTCTCGTACCACGCTCTCGGAGCTTGATGTAATCCATACAAAGCTTTGTCTAGCTTGTAGACTTTATCACGATGCAATGGATCTTCAAATCCGGGAGGTTGATTGACATACACTGTTTCACTGATAACTCCGTGAAGGAACGCGCTCTTTACATCCATTTGATAAACCTTGAACTTTTTGAAGGATGCATAAGCCAGAAAGATACGAATGGCTTCTAGACGAGCGACCGGAGCAAATACCTCATTATAGTCCAATCCCTCTATCTGTCTGAATCCTTGAACCACCAGACGAGCCTTGTTTCTCACAATTATCCCGTGATCATCCTTTTTGCAACGAAGAACCCATCTAGTGCCAATGACTTTTGCACCTTTGGGTTTATCAACTAGTTGCCAGACTCCTAACTTCTTGAACTGCAAAAGTTCCTCTTGCATGGCGTCTACCCATGATTCTTCTTTGAGGGCTTCAGTGACGGTACGCGGTTCCACTTGAGATATAAAGCAGGAATGAGCACAAAAGCTTACATCTGCAAAATCAAGAATGTCTGCAAGACCACCTGAAGAAATCTGACTACGAGTCTTCACTCCGTTTAAAGGACTCCCAATAATGTTGTCTTGAGGATGAATTCGATTGATTCGTCCAACAGGACGAGCAGGAACCTCAACCTCAGGATCTAAGTTATTCAAATTCAAATCCTCAAGACCTGGTACAAGATTATCAACAACTGGTTCAGGAGAAGCTGGGGGATTGTCATCTGTGTCTGAGCTGTCATCATTTATCTGTGTAGAGGGACCAGATGTAGATGTAGGTTGAAAAGTAGGATCGGGGGCTTTTTGTACATCATACAACATCTGAACTGCTACATCTTCATCTGAGTACATGGGGGGCATATTGAATGAGTCAAAAAGACTGGAATAGTCAAACATCCAATCTGGCCCTTTTCCAAGTGGGGGCATTGTATACTTTTGAACATCCACGTGGTACCAGTCCTCCACATTATGAGTTGCAATGTTGTAAACTCGTTTATTTGGAGTGCTATACCCAAGAAAGTACCCTTTTTCCACCTTTTCATTAAACTTGCCCTGCTCATGTTTCTTAAGCATAGTGCATGGAGCACCAAATGGTTCTAGATACTTAAGATTTGGCTTTCGATTATGGAGCAGTTCAAAGCAAGTCTTCCCATGTCTCTTCACAATAAGAACCCGGTTCAATGTGTAACAAGCATTGGCAACAGCTTCATTCCAGAATTGAACCGGTAGAGAAGAATCAGCAAGCATAGTTCTAGCAGCCTCAATCAATGTCCTATTCTTTCATTCAGCAACACCATTCATCTGTGGAACGTATGGAGCACTAAACTGTTGCACTATGCCTTTTGCATTACAAAAATTCTCCATGTTGTGATTTTTGAACTCCGTTCCATTATCAGTTCGAAATTGACGAATCTTGAGCTTATAAAGAGATTCAAGTTTGGTAACCAGAACTTGAATGCAATCAAACGTTTCTGATTTCTCTTTTAAAAAGAAGACCCAAGAGTATCTGGAATATTCATCAGTAATAACAAGGCAGTATTGATCTCCAGCTATACTCTTCCGATTCACTGGACCAAATAAATCCATGTGGAGAAGCTCAAGAGGAACATTGATTGAATGATATTTTTTCAGCTTATGAGACTGCTTAGACTGCTTTCCCTTCTTGCACGAAACACAGATATCAGACAGCTTAAAATTTTTCAAGCTAACTCCCTCAACCAGACTGTTGTGTACCAAATGATTCATCTTGCGCAAACTCAAATGGCCCATCCTCTTATGCCAAAGGATTGAATCTTTCTCAGTTGCCTTTGTCATAAAACATGAAGCTGTGGAGGATGTAGTTGAAGCTGTGGCCATATTGAGAACGTACAAGTCTTGCTTTCTTGGAGCAGACATTAAAATCCAATCTTCAGGTATCTGCACACCTTGCTTGAGAATATAACACTTTGAGTCATCAAATAGAACCTTGTACTCTTTGTCACAAATCTGAGAGACTGACAAGAGGTTGTTTTCAAGCTGTTTGACATATCTGACATTATCGAATGAAACCTGTCCATTTGTCAAGATACCCTCTCCTGTAATGAAACCACCCTTGTCTCCAGCAAAAGCTACATAGCCACCTCGAACTGCGTTCACATTGGTGAGCAGAGAAATATCACCGGTCATGTGTCTGGAAGCCCCACTATCAACGATCCAATTGCTGTTCACTCCAGCTTTTGGGGCAACCTGCATAATAAAGAGACTATCAGTTTACATTGGGAACCCAAGCCTTTACGGTCTTGGGTTGACCCATTGAGTCTCGGATCCAAACATCGATCCATTTTCCCTTAGGAATAGGTTTATCTGAAGTTTGTGGAACAGACACCTCAGATGATTTAACTTTCCAAATTGCATTTTTATCAAAAGAGGTTTTCAGATAAATGGATGATGATTTTGATTGGTTAATTTTAACCCCATTTGGAACAACCAAAGTTTCCAACTTTCCCTTTCCCTTGTCTGAAATCTTAGACTGAGTGTGAAATGTAGATTTTTGCTGAAAAGACTTAGGCACAGATTTTACTGGTTTTGGTAAAACAGACTTTAAGTTTTTGAAAGGGACAACCTTAGGTCTAATCAACTGAGGACAAAACCTCACAATATGCCCTGGTTCACCACACTCAAAACAGACTTTATCACCCTTTTTATAAAAATATTTCAAATCTGAAAACGACTTTTTAGTTGATTTAAAAACATTTGATTTCTGACAATCTGGCTCAAAACCCAAACCCTTTCTTCCTTTGTTACCAAACTGAGCTGATTTGGTAGCACAATTAGCTTCAGACCCCTGTGAAGCTTTAACAAAGCATAATTCTTTGTAAATCTTTGATTTGGAGATTGGGTCACTTTTCATGACAACAGGGGTTTGATTCCGAGGAGTACTATACTCTGATTCATCCTCGGAATCCGAGACCCAATCTTCAACAACTCCATCCACCTGAGATCCAGCAGTCTTTGATGAACTCTGAGTTGTACTCAGACCAACTGGATCAATTACTAACGGAGTAGTAACTTGAAAATCCTTTACATCTTTGTCATTTGGAGTATTGACAAAGGCATTGAGGATTGGTGGAGGACACTTTTGATAGTTAACCTGTTCCTTCCCCTGATCAGTACCCCTACTGATCATGTGCTCAATGATATAAGAAGAGCTCTCCTAGCTCTTGAGCTTCTGACCTAAAATCTCATAATCACATTCAACAATTGCTAACTTCTTCTTGATCTCATTTATGGTATTGAGATAAGAAGTTATAGCATCTTGCTTGTTCAGAACAGCGATCTCGGCCTCATGCAATTGTCGATTTAAAAGATCAATTTTATTTTGAAAATCCTTTTCATTAGATTTTAAAACTTTGTTTGCTTCAATGCACAGGTCGAGATCGGTCATCAGATCACTGTTATGCTTCTGATAGGCAAGAACCTTACTCCTAAGGTCAACACAATTGAAACAATCAGATTGAGAAGATGAACAATCAGTGTATACCTGCTCAGAAGAATCAGTAGAAGCAGAAGAATTTGCCATTAAGGCAAATTGAGTTGAGGAGTCATCAGCTTCACAATCAGATTCTTGAGTGTCAGAATCCATCAAACTGTCTGATTCTGAACTTGATGTCTTGTCATCAATCACCAATGAATCTTCCTGACTGCTTTCTTCATCAAGATCTTCAGAATTCTGAATCTCTGCTACACATGCTTTATCTTGATCTTCCTTGTCAGCATTGAATCTGAAGTCCCAATTCACCCCTTCATCTTGTTGAACCATTAAAGCTTTACTACCAGAAGATGAAGATCCAGCTGTAGAAGGAGAATCAATAGGAACTAATCGCCTTTCAGAATTAGCAGGGGCTGACTTCTGATGCTGAAATGGGTTCTTGTTTCCAGCTTTCTTAGGCTGCTTGCACTGTCTGGCAAAGTGACCCTTCTCACCACAGTTGTAGCAAGTAACAGATGCCATATCAAATCCAAACTTAGACTCCTTGTTTAGATTGATGTCCTTCCCGGTCCTCTTCACAAACTCCTTAGCTCTTCTAACTGCACTAGCCAATGCCCACATGATGTCAATTCTTTCCATATCATCAGGATCAATCTGAGAGTAGTCATCATTGGTCAAATATGGATTGCCGATCTGACCAGCAACTAATCCATCATATGAACTAACCAATGTTGACAGAAGACCCATGTGCTCTTTAGCAATCTCAACTGTGACCTTATCAAAGTTATTTGTTTTCAGACTTGCAGTAGGCTGATGATGCTCCTGTTGTGAGCAAGATGAAGAAGATGGGCTAAAGTGCATCTGAGCTGCAGGTGGAGCTTCAGATGTTTTAGATACAAAAGCAGTCTTCAAAGGAGCATGAGTTGTAGCTTTATCAACTGTGGGTGTGGAGTAGTATAGAGAAGGATATTGAACTTGCACAACTCTCTTTGCCTTCCACTTGTTCTCTATCTCCTGTTCCTTCAACTTCTGAATAAAATCATTGATGTCCATATGAGCCATCGTCTGATTTTGCTTAAGTACCATCAAGAAAGACTCCCATAGTAGCTTAGCCGAAGTAAACTGTCTAAATTGATGAAAGATATCTGTAGCAATGGACTGTGACAGAATGGCATATGCTTTCTTCTCATAGTCATACAGCTTCCTTTGAGGCTCGGTCATCCTTGTAACAAGCATAGGAGTACCATCCTCATTTAAAGGCCTCAAGTAACCTCCCTCAATCATCATCCACAGATTTGTATCCACTCCATTAATGTGGATTTCAAATCTATACTTCCAGTGAGGGTAGTCATCTAAAGTCAACAACTTAGGAGCTTTGTTTGAGTTCCCAGTTTCATTTTCTGTCAACAAGAGAGTCTGAATGCGATGGTTTTGGTTAGCCATGAGTGCTAGATCCTCCATTTGATCAGAAGTAATAAGATTCAATACTTAGAAAAATTTCAGAGGTGACTGGCGAATGACTGCTATTCTGGCGAATGTCGGGGGCCGAATGACTTGAAACTGACGAATGGAGGCTGAGAATGACAACTGGCGAATGAGTGAGTCGAATGACCTATTCGGCGAATGGCAGATCGAATGAGGTCTTTCGCCGAATGAGAATGGAGAATGAGGCTTATTCGGCGAATGAAGAATGGCGAAGGAGCTATTCGCCGAATGAGACCTATTCGGCGAATGAAGGGCTATTCGGCTGAACTTATTCGGCCGCCAGAGTCATTCGGCGATCTGGGGTTTTTGACAACGAAAATCGTGATAACTTGCAATTTTGATCAAATCTAACCACCAAATTTGGTACAGAAGTTCAAGACATGATAGCAAACCAATTGGGAAAGATTTAGGGCAATCAAACCACAAAAACACTTGATTTTTCAATGAAATAGTAACTTGGGAAGCAAGAAATTTAGGGTTTTTGGAAGTTACGAAAATCAGGGTTTTGGGAATCTCAGATCTGTTGATTTTGAGTGGAAATCGAGTAGAATCAAGAGCCAAGGCTCTGATACCACTTTGTTGGACCGATCGGGAGCTCGGAAACAATCCGAATCCAATAGAAAACTACTCAATAACCTCTGGGATAGTGCGGAATCCTATTCCAGGGTTTTCCAATCGAAACCAACAGGAACCGTGGTGATCCGAGGCTGTAGAAACAACTTGGAAGCAACGATCGAACCCCACGGGTTGAGAATCGAACTTGGATGATCAAGAAACGCTCAGATCTTCTAGGGTTTTGACACTGGAGTGCTAGGGAAGAATGAGGGCTCTGAAAAGTTAGGTTTGAAATGATTTGAACATCTATATATAGGCTGTAGTCATTCGGCCGAATGAGTGGCCGAAGAAGCTCATTCGGCGAATGACTAAGCTCGAATGAGCAGTCATTCGAATGAGTCATTCGGCGAATGACTCATTCTGAACTCAGACATTCGCTATAACCTTCATTCGCCGAATGACTTCATTCTAGAGTCATTCGGCCGAATGAGTAAACTTCATACTCAAACAGTTTATAATCAAATCAAACAACTAGATAAACATTAATAGACAATAATCAATAGAAATAAACATTATGAAATAGATATAAAGACAACTTCCATTAATACTTTGAACATTTACATGATAAGAGTTACAAAACCGAACTAGGGACAAAACATGTATCAACAACAAAGCAGTTCAAGACTGGTGGGGGACAGTGATTGTATCTTGTTTATTTACCCTTCCCATCTTGATCAGTCCCATTACTGATCATGTGCTCAATAATGTAAGATGAACTCTCATAGCTCTTGAGCTTCTGGTTTAATGTCTCATAGTCACACTCAACTATGGCAAGTTTCTTCTTAGTATCATTTAAGGTGTTGAGAAAAGAAGTAACTGCATCCTGCTTGTTGAGCACATCGATCTCAGCGTCACGTAACTGTCTGTTTAATAAATTGATTTTATCCTGAAAATCTTTTTCATTAGATTTCAAAATTTTGGTTGCTTCAATCATTTGGTTGAGATCGCTGATCAAGTCAGCACTGTGCTTTTGATAAACCAGGACTTTACTGTCAAGTTCAATACAGTTAAAGCATCTAGAATGAGAAGAAGAACATTCATCAAATACCTAATCTGACTGTGAAGTAGCAGAAGTGTTCACCATCAAAGCAAACTGGGCAGCAGGTTCTTCAAGATCAGCATCAGAATCTGCTTGAGTATCTGAGTCTAAAGTGCTTTCTGACTCTGAACTAGATGATTTCTCTAGACTAATCTTTGCTTCTTCAGTAGTGCTTTCTTCACTTGATTCATCAGTCTTCTGGATTTCAGAAACACAGGCTTTATCATGTCCTCCCTGATCAGGATTGAATGTGAAATCCCAATTCTCACCTTCATCATTTTCTACCATCAAAGCTTTGCTTGTATTGGAAGAACTTGCATGAGCAGGAGTATCAATGGGTACAAGTCTTCTTTCTGGATTTGCTGCAGAAGATCTCTGGTTCTGAAAAGGATTCTTGTTGCCTGTTTTCTTTGGTTGTTTGCACTGTCTTGCAAAGTGTCCATTCTCTCCACAGTTGTAGCAAGTAACAGATGCCATGTCAAAACCAAATTTTGAATCCTTGTTCAGATTTATATCCTTTACAGTTCTTCTCACAAAATCCTTAGCTCTTCTCACAGCACTAGCTAGAGCCCACATGATGTCTATCCTCTCCATGTCATCCAAGTCTATCTGAGAATAATCATCATTTGTCAAGTAAGGATTGCCAATATGTCCTGCTAATAATCCATCATAGGATCTAACAAGAGTAGACAGAAGACCCATATGCTCCTTTGCAACCTCTACAGTCACTTTATCAAAGTTGTCTGTCTTTAGACTAGTGACTGGATGACTACTTTCTTTCTGAGAGGTAGAAGATGAAGATGATTGACTGAAACGAATCTGGTTTGAAACCGGAGCCTCTTTTGTCTGAGAGACAAAGGCAGGCTTCAGTGGAGCATGAGAAGAAGCTCTCTCTACAGTAGGAGTAGAGTAATACAATAAAGGGTTCTGAACTTGAGCAATTCTCTCTGCCTTCCACATGTTCTCAATTTCCTGCTCTTTCAGCTTCTAGATAAAATCATTGATGTCCATACTTGCCATCATCTCATTTTGCTTCAAGACCATGAGAAATGACTCCCACTTGAGAGGTAAAGCATCTGCCAAGCACTGAATCTTCTCTTTAGTTGTAGTCTTGACCTGATGATTGAACTGCTCACACAGAAGATGGTAGAATCTTGCAATCAGATCATCTAGGGATTCGTTTCTGTTGATGCACTTAATTTCCCTAGTTCAATTTTGTATTAATCATCATGTAAAGATTAAAGTTATATTAATGTAAGTTGTCTTTATATATTGTTCTTAATGTTTAATATTGATTATATGATTGTTTGAATTGGTTAATTAATATTTGAGTATGAGTATAACTCATTCGGGCGAATGACTCTAACGAATGAAGTCATTCGCCGAATGAGAATAGAGAATGACTATATTCAGTGAATGAGCCATTCGCCGAATGACTCATTCGACTGACTTGTCCATTCGACATAGTCATTCGCCGAATGAGCTGCTTCGGCCACTCATTCGGCCGAATGACTACAGTCTATAAATACATGTTCAAATCATTTCACACCTAACTTTTCCGAGTCCTCATTCTTCCCAGTGCACTCCAGTGTCAAAACCTTGAAGTTTTGAGCGATTCTTACTGTCCAACTTCGATTCTCAACCCGTGGTGATCGATTCTCACTCGCACGTTGATTCTTCTCACTCGATTCACCACGGTTTCTGTTGGTTTCGATTGGAAAACCCTGGAATAGGATTCCGCACTATTCTAGAGGTTGTCAAGCAGATTTCTCTTGGAACCGGGTTGTTTCCGAGCTCCATCGAGGTCCTACACAGCGGTATCAGAGCTTTGGCTCTTGATTTTGCTTGATTTCCACTCAAAATCATCAGATCTCAGTCTGTATTTTCGAAACCCACAAAACCCTGATTGCCTTGGCTAAAAAGTTACTGTTATATTCCAAAACTGTGGATTTTTGTGGTGTTTTTGTCCAAAATTCAATCCCAATTTGTTCATAATCATATCATGATGTTATGTACCAAATTTGGTACTTAGATCTGGTCTAAATCGAAAGTTATTGCGATTTTAGTTGCAAAAACCCTCAGATCGGCAGAATGAGAATGGCGGCCGAATAAGTTTGGCCGAATAAGTCTCATTCGCTGAATAGCATCTTCGCCAGTGTCAATCGCCAGTGTCATTCGCCGAATAGCCTCATACTCAACCCACATTCGGCGAATAGCCTCATACTCAACCCACATTCGGCGAATAGCTTCATACTCAACTCTCATTCGGCGAATAGCTTCATTCGACCCTTCATTCGCCGAATAGGTTCTTTCGCCCTTATAGTCATACTCAGATGCTCAATCGCCATAATCTGTTCATTCGGGCCCCGACATTCGCCCCAATCTGCTTCATTCGGCCATCAGTCTTCAAATTTTTCTAAGTGTTGAATCTTGCTGTTCTTGATTAAATGGAGGATTTAGCATTAATGGCTAATCAGAATCATCGCATTCAAACTATACTGTTGACTGAGACTGAGATGGGAAATTCCAACAAAGCTCCAAAGTTGCTGTCCTTAGATGATTATCCTCATTGGAAGTACAGATTTGAGATTCACATCAATGGAGTGGATACTAATTTATGGATGATGATTGAAGGAGGCTATCTGAGGCCTCTGAATGAAGATGGAACTCCTATGCTAGTCACACGGATGACTGAGCCACAGAGGAAGTTATATGATTATGAGAAGAAAGCTTATGCTATTATATCTCAATCCATTGCTACTGACATCTTCCATCAGTTCAGACAGTTTATTTCTTCTAAGTATTTGTGGGATGCTTTGCAGCAATGGTATGAAGGCAATGATGCTTTGAAGAACATCAAGTCAAAGGCTTTGAGAAAGGAGTTTAACAGTTTTATGTATGTTGGAAATGAATCTTTGGATGAGTTGATTGCCAGATTCTATCATCTTTTGAGTGAGTTGTTCCATCATGAAGTCAAGACTACTACTCAGGAGAAAATTCAGTGTTTAGCAGATGCTCTACCTCCAAAGTGGGAATCATTTTTGATGGTGCTTAAACAGAATGAGATGATGGCACATATGGACATCAATGATTTCATTCAGAAGTTGAAGGAGCAAGAAATAGAGAACAAGTGGAAAGCAAAGAGAGTTGCTCAAGTCCAAGATCCATCACTGTATTACTCTACTCCTACAGTTGAGAAAGCATCTTCTCATGCTCCATTGAAGACTGCTTTCCTTTCTCAGACTACTAAAGCTCCATCTTCTGCTCAGATTCATTTTAGTCAGTCATCCTCCTCATCCAGCTCACAAAAGGAACATCATCAACCCGTTACAAGTCTGAAGACTGAAAATTTTGATAAAGTTACTGTATAGATTGCCAAAGAACATATGGGTCTTTTGTCTACTTTTGTTAGTTCTTATGATGGACTGGTAGCAGGACAGATAGGCAATCCTTATCTGACAAATGATGACTATTCTCAGATAGATCCAGATGACATGGAAAGGATTGACATCATGTGGGCTTTGGCAAGTGTTGTAAGAAGAGCTAAGGAGTTTGTCAAAAGGACTGGTAAAGATATCAACTTGAACAAGGAATCTAAGTTTGGTTTTGACATAGCCTCTGTCACTTGTTACAGTTGTGGGGAGAAAGGTCACTTTGCTAGACAGTGCAAACAGCCAAAGAAAGGAGGAAATAAAAATCCTTTTCATCATCAAAAGTCATCTTCTTCAAATCCAGAAAGAAGACTTCTTCCCATTGATTCTCCTGTTCAAGCAGGTTCATCTAACTCAAGCAAAGCATTGATGGTTCAACAAGATGAAGGTGAAAACTGGGACTTCAGATTTAATCATGATCAGAATGAACAGGATAAAGCATGTGTTGCTGAGATCAAGAAGTTGGATGATAAACATGAAGATAGTACTTCAGGAGAAGCAAAGATTAGTGGAGAAGAGACATCAAGTTCAGAGTCAAAAAACTTATCAGACTCAGACACTCTAGCAGATTCTGATGCTGATTTTGAAGAATCTCCTACTCAGTTTGCTTTGATGGTAAACTCATCTGCTACTCCTGCTGCAACTTCACAATCTGATCAGGTATCTGATGAGTGTTCATCTTCTTGTTCTAGTTGTTTCAATTGTGTTGACCTTAACAGCAAGGTCCTTTCTTATCAAAATCACAATGTTGCTTTGATCAGTTATCTCAACCAGTGTATTGAAGCAAACAAAGTTTTAAAACCTAATGAAAAAGATTTTCAAGCTAAAATTGAACTTTTAAACAGACAACTTCATGAGGCTGAGATTGCTGTTCTTAAAAAGCAAGATGTTATAACTTCTTATCTCAATACCATCAATGAGATAAAGAAGAAGTTAGCTATAGTTGAGTGTGATTATGAGACTTTAGGACAAAAGCTCAAGAGCTATGAGAGTGCATCTTATATCATTGAGCACATGATCAGCAAAGGTGCTGATCATAAGGATAAGGGAAAATTTAGCTATCAACATTGTCCTCCACCAATCTTGAACAGCTTTGTCAATTCACCTGATGACAAAGATGTTAAAGATTTTCAAGTTAAAACTCCATTAGTAATTGATCCAATAGGGATGATTACTGATGAGGGTTCCTCCTTGTCAGAGGAATCTTTGGTGGATGGACTTGTTGAAGATTGGGTCTCAGATTCTGAGGATCAATCTGATAATTCATCAGATTGTCCTGCTGTTCAGAATCAGTCTTCTGTAGTTATGAAAGGTGACCCAATCTCATCATCAAAGATTTATCAAGCTTTAAATTTTGTTAAAGCTTTAAAACAAAATGAGGCATGTGTGTCAAACAAGATTGATAATCTTGTTCCTAATGGGAGAAAGGGTTTGGGTTTTAATCCAAACAAGTCTCAAACTAATGTTTTCAATCCAAAAAGACTGTCTTTCTCTGAATTAAAACACTTTCATAAAAAGGGAATGTTTGTTTTGAGTGTGGTGCACCTGGACACATAGTCACATTTTGTCCACACCTGGTTAGACCAAAGATTGCACCACCCAGAAAATTAAATCAGATTTTCACCAAAGCTGTCAAATTTGAATCCAAGTCAGATCAGACAAAACCCAAACAATTCACACAAGTTAAACCTGTGGATAAGGGTAAAGGGAAACTGGTGAACTTGCATGTTCCCAAGATGGTAAATGTTAATCAAGTTAAATCATCATCCATTTATCTGAAAAATTCTTTCAGTAAAAATGTAATCCGGAAGGTCAAGTCTGAGACTTCAGTTCCACCCACCTCAGACAAGACTGTTTCAGATGGTAAATGGATTGATGTTATGATCCGAGACTCTTTGGGTCAACCCAAGACTGTAAAGGCTTGGGTTCCCAAATTGAACTAATTGTTTCTTTTTTGTGTAGGTTGCCCCAACAGCTGCTCTTAACAGCTCTTGGATTGTTGATAGTGGGGCTTCCAGACACATGACTGGTGATATATCGCTTCTCACCAATGTGAATTCAGTTCGAGGTGGATATGTCGCGTTTGCCGGTGACAAAGGTGGTTTTATCACAGGAGAGGGAATTTTATCAAATGGGCAAGTTTCATTTGACAAAGTCAGATATGTCAAGCAATTGGAGAATAATCTTCTATCTGTATCACAGATTTATGATAAACAGTACAAGGTTCTCTTTGATGACTCCAAATGCTACATTCTTAAGGAAGGTGTGGTTATCCCTGAAGATTGGATCTTATTGTCAGCTCCCAGAAAGCAAGACTTGTATGTACTCAACATGGCCATAGCTTCAACAACATCCTCCACAGCTTCATGTTTTATGACAAAGGCAACTGAGAAAGATTCAATACTTTGGCATAAGAGGATGGGTCATTTGAGTCTTCGCAAGATGAATCATTTGGTACATAACAATCTGGTTGAGGGGGTTACTCTAAAGAATTTTAAGCTGTCTGATGTCTGTGTATCCTGCAAAAAGGGCAAGCAAGTCAAGCAGTCTCACAAACTAAAGAAGTATCACTCAATCACTGTTCCACTTGAGCTTCTCCATATGGATCTTTCTGGTCCTGTTAACCGTAAAAGTATAGCTGGAGATCAATACTGTCTTGGCATTACTGATGAATTTTCCAGATACTCTTGGGTGTTCTTTCTGAAGGAGAAATCTGAAACTTTTGATTGTATTCAAGTATTGGTTACCAAACTTGAATCTCTTTATAAGCTCAAGGTTCGAATACTCAGAACAGACAACGGAACAGAATTCAAGAATCACAACATGGAGAATTTTTGCAATTCACGGGGAATTGTTCAACAATTCAGTGCCCCTTATGTTCCGCAAATGAATGGATTTGTTGAGCGAAAGAACAGGACTTTGATTGAGGCTGCTAGGACGATGCTTGCTGATTCTTCTCTTCGAGTTCAATTCTGGAATGAGGCTGTAGCAAATGCTTGTTACACTTTGAATCGGGTTTTGATAGTGAAGAGGCATGGGAAAACTTGCTTTGAACTGCTTCATAACAGAAAGCCTAATCTTAAGTATCTTGAACCTTTTGGTGCACCATGCACTATGCTTAAGAAACATGAGCAGGGCAAGTTCAATGAAAAGGTGGAAGAAGGGTATTTTATTGGGTATAGCACTCCAAATAAAAGGGTTTATAATAGATCAACACAGAATGTTGAGGAGTGGTACCATGTTGATGTGCAGAAATATTCTATGCCTCCACTAGGAAAAGGGCCTGACTGGATGTTTGATTATTCAGATCTCTTTGATTCGTTCAATATGCCTCCCATGTATTCAGATGAAGATGTTGCGGTTCAAATGTTATATGATGTACAAAATGCACCTAATGAACCCGTACCACCTTCATCCACTTCAGTTCCCATTGTACAGACAAATGATGACAGCTCAGACACTGATGAAAACTCTGCTCCACCAGTTGCCCCAGGACAAAATGTTGATGATCTTGTACCAGATCTTGAGGATTTGAATTTGAACAATCTAGATCCACAAGTTGAGGTTCCTCCCCATCCATTAGATGGAGTTAAGAACAGAAATCAGCTTTCTTTAGGGGGGCTTGCTGACATTCTTGATTTTGCAGATGTAAGCTTTTGTGCTCATTCCTATTTTATCTCTCAGGTGGAACCACGAACTGTCACTGAGGCTTTAAAGTAAGAATCATGGGTTGATGCCATGCAGAAGAACTGCTGCAATTTAAGAAGTTAGGTGTCTGGCAACTTGTTGACAGACTGAATGGTGCAAAAGTCATTGGCACTAGGTGGGTTCTTCGTTGCAAGAAAGATGATCATGGCATCATTGTTCGAAACAAGGCACTTCTGTTTGTTTAGGGATTCAGACAGATAAAACGTTTGGACTACAATGAAGTGTTTGCACCGGCTGCTCGACTTGAAGCAATTCGTATATTCTTGGCATATGCATCCTTTAATAAGTTTAAAGTTTATCAAATGAATGTCAAGAGTGCATTTCTTCACGGTGTGATTAGTGAGACGGTCTATGTCAGTCAATCTCCCGTGTTTGAGGATCCATTACATCGAGACCAAGTCTACAAGCTAGACAAGGCCTTATATGGATTGTATCAAGCTCCGCGAGCATGGTATGAGACACTATCTACTCATCTTCTGAACAACGGGTTCAGAAGAGGTGTCATTGACTGTACATTGTTCATTCGAGAAAAAGATGGTGATTTACTCTTGGTGCAAGTCTATGTGGATGAAATCATATTCGGTTCCACAAATGATAGTCTGTGCAAAGATTTTGAGAATGTTATGAAAGAGAAGTTTGAGATGAGCTCAATGGGAGAGATGAAGTTTTTCTTAGGACTACAGGTGGATCAGTCTGAGGCAGGGATTTTCATTCATCAAACCAAATACGTTGGTGACATTCTGAGCCGGTTTAGTATGTCTGATGCAAAGCCTGCTGGTACCCCACTGGCTGTAAATCACGGGATTACATCAGATGAAAAGGGGAAGTTAATTGATGCCACTCTGTACCGAGGAATGATTGGATCTCTTATGTATCTCACTGCTTCTCGGCCAGACATCAGGTTTGCCACATGCTTGTGTGCACGTTATCAGTCTAAACCAAGAGTCTCCCATCTCATTGCTGTCAAGAGGATCATGCGTTATCTGAAGGGTACACCGGATCTTGGTTTATGGTACCCTAATGATGATAATTTTGAGCTTACTGCATACAGTGACTCGGATTATGGCGGATGCAAGAGAGATTTCAAGTCAACATCGGCGGGATGTCAGTTCTTTGGAACCCGATTAGTTACCTGGCAGTGCAGGAAGCAGACGT
The DNA here is from genome assembly GCA_009363875.1 of Mikania micrantha. Classification (NCBI taxonomy): domain Eukaryota; kingdom Viridiplantae; phylum Streptophyta; class Magnoliopsida; order Asterales; family Asteraceae; genus Mikania; species Mikania micrantha. The sequence goes on along the minus strand of CM018682.1, from coordinate 56,133,764 downwards.
TGGTGTCTACTTCAACCTGTGAAGCTGAATATATTGCTGCTGCTAGTTGCTGTTCTCAAATCATCTGGATACAACAGCAACTCAGGGACTATGGGTTACGTTTTTCTAACACTCCTATATATGTTGATAACACTGCTGCCATAGCTGTTACTAAGAATCCTGTCCAGCACTCGAAAACAAAACACATCGACATAAAATATCACTTCATACGTGATTGTTATGAAAAGAAACTAATCGATGTTGTTAAAATTCACACCGATCACCAGAAAGCCGATCTTTTTACAAAAGCTTTTGATAAACCAAGATTTTTATATCTTTTATCGGATAATGGTGTTTTTCAAAAGGATAAAGTCCTACTTTCATCTGAATCTCACAAATGATCATCGCTTTTCTTAAGTTAGTTTTGTTTTGATTTATTTCTTTATTTCATTTACTTCTCTTGTTTATTTTCTTATCTTAATCAAAAACTCAAAAAGATTTTCTGTTTTAGGTTTTTAGGGGTAGAAAATATGTTATTTTGAAAAACCAAAAACATCTAAAAAAAATTAAAAGATACAAAAACAATTGAAAATTTAGTAAAAATGAGAAAGTCTTCTTCGGGAAAAAATACATTAATCTATGATGTCCTAAAAGTGTTAGTGAGTGCACAAATGGAAGACATATGAGAAGTGTGAGCTGATGTACTGATAGGCTGACTTTACAAAATGAATAAACAAATTTGTGAACACTTACAATATCTGATTTGTGGGATCTGTTTTTGAAAGACAGTTAAGTGAGAAAATAGTTTATGACTCAAATCAGGCATACACCTGTTATCATGAGATCCAATAAGGTTTGCAACTATTCATGAATTCAAAGTCTGTATACGTGCCACGTTGCTGGGATGAACCTAGCTGAAGCTGTCCATTCAGATGAGAATGATTGAATAAAAATAAAAGAAAAAGAAAATCAAGCTGGCATTAAGCTTGTGAAAAATAAAATAAGCTCGATTCCATACACGTGCCATATTACTGCGACGAACCTAGTTGAAGCCGTCCATTTGGATAGAACAAGTCAAGCATGTCAACATAAATCTGTATACGTGCCATATTACTGGGACGAACCTAGTTGAAGCCGTCCATGAGATTGTGTTGGTTATGTGAGACAAATTAAAAAGAAAAATACAAAAAGAAAATAAATTGGAACCTTATAGAATTCATGATGTTGGGTATTAAGATGTGTGGAGATGAGTTACAAACTGAGTTCAAACCTTTGCTGGATAGATAAAATGGGTAACTCAGTCAAAAAAAAAAGTAATCATCAAATGAGTTTGATAATTTTGTATTGTAAAGCTTAAAGTGGACAGATATATCAGTAATCAGATCACAAGTCAAAAATGTTTGAAATGAATCATTCAGTGATGCTAATTTGATGTGATTAGGTGTATGTGTTAATTTCTCAATAGACTTCTCACAAAAATATGTGTTTAATTGTTCTTAGTTGTTAGTTGTACAGTTGTATTTTGTTTCAGAAAATTACAAAAAGATTTTATATTTTCTATTTCAGTTTAGGTGATCATTTGTAGGTTCAGATGTCTGTCTTATCTGAATTCTGAACAAACCAGACTTATCTTCATAAATGGCATAAGTTTTGATGATCAAAATGAAAAGTTCTTTATAAGTGTTTTGTGCTTTATGGTGAAAAACCCCATTCGTCCGAATGGTGGTCATAATTTCTCATTCGACCGAATGATTTCATTCAGCGAATGAGTCTTTCGACCGAATCACTCATGACAGAATGAACCACATTCGGCGAATGACTTGTGTTGTATAACACATTCACTGGATTCATTCGGCGAATGTCTTTGTCACTTGAATCTCATTAGGCGAATGAGTTTAGAGCGTATGGCTCATTCGCTAGTCTCATTCGGTGAATGACCCACCCTATAAAAACTGTAAATTGGGTGAACAACCTCATTCGCCCAAATTCTCTTTCGCTCGAAACTGTGTGAAGACATTCACCCGAATATCTTCTCTCTTCATTTTCTCATTTTCACTTGATTTTTATTGATCCAGCTCCTGATAATCTCGTTTATTATCATCTCAGGTACATTGGGATCAAATATCATCAAATCTTGTCCGTGAAATCATCGAAAACAGTTTGAAATTTCAGATTTTAGGGTTTTCAGAATCGCCTTGTCAATAGATGGTCTAAATGAACTTAAAATCATAAAAGTCCTGTTTTAAAACTCTTAATCGGTCCTTTCTGAGTACAGATATATGATTTTTGTGGACTGATTTGAGCATCTAGAAAAAGGGGTTTTGAAGTTCATCAGACAGTCGAATGTCATCATTCGGCGAATGAAGCTCATTCGACGAATGACTAAGTCAGCATATGACTCATTCGGCAAATGAGGTCCATTCGGCGAATGAAGCTCATTCGGCGAATGTCTCATTCGACCAAAAAGTTCATTCGCTCAAATCATGTTCATTCGGCCATTTTATTTCTAATGTGTTTTTGATCTGATTTCTATACTTTGTTGCAACTGACTGAGTCTAACGAGTTTTTATCTGATTTTTTGAATGGCTGGATACAAGTCAGTGACGAAGAACAACATCTGTGCACATTTGGATCTCACCACTCCGAACGCCAAACACTACACAGAGATCATCACATTTCTCAGGCGTTCGAGGATTTTTACGTCCATTTCTACTATACATGTGCCATATCACTCTCATCAGCAGGATTTCTGGGCTTCAACAGATATTGATTATGAGGTTGAACCTCCCGTTATTAGACGCAAGGTGCTGGGACATGATGTTGTTGTGTCAGCTAAGCACATCAGGAGGGTTTGTGGTTTCCAGGATACACCTGACCAGCCATATCTGCTAGACCGTCACTTAGTTCGTGGATGCTTTATGAGATGCAAGTACGAGGGTGATCTTGGAGCAGGGATCCTCAACAAAGTGTTCATGTCTCCGCAGTTCAAGTACCTTGCTCATGTACTGATTCAGTATCTTGGATCCAGGAGAGGAGGTTTTGATGATATGCGAGAGACGATACAGTGTGCTTTTGTCGCCCTGGTGCTGAATAGACCATTCAACTGCTCTGAGATGGTCTTCTCTCATATGAAGGAGAATGCGTATTTGAAGGGAGACAAGAAATTCTTGATGTATCCAAGATTCCTGCAGCAGTTGATAGATGCACAATTACCTGATTTGCCCAAGATCATAGCAGACATCATCAGGTTGGAGCACATGAATGACATCACTCTCAACAGAGTGATGTCATACAGAGGCAAGGATAGGAAGCCTGTAGCTCGATCTTTATTTGGTCATCTCTCTAGGCCTTATTACATAGCTCCTGTTGGTCGTAGATGGAGACACGATGATTCTGATTCGAATGTGGAAGACATAGTTGTGCCTGATGCTGGTGGAGATGATGATGCTGGTGCAGGTGTCAGTGGTGCAGGTGGTAGTGGTACTGGTGGAGCTGTTGAGAGTTCTGTTGTTGTGAGCACTGTTGGTGTGAGTGCTGATGTTGATGTTATTATTACTTCCTCTGATGGTGTTAGCACTGTTGATGTTGGAGTGTCAGGAGTTAGTGCAGCTGATGTTGATATACGTGCTGGAGTCAGTACATCTATAGATGCTGATGAGGATGTAGATATAGATTCACTGTTGGAGTTGGATTTCATGGCCACTACTAACTCCACAGTGACTACTCCTCTTGATACTACAGTCACCACATCTGCTGCTGATAAAGATGAGTCAGAGGACTCAAGTGATGGTGAAGGTGAAGCTAGTAGTTCTGATTCAGAAGATACACCAGATGAGGAGTTTGAGAGTGTCTGGGTTAGTGGCAGGCTGATAAAGAGGAAGAGGAAAAGGAGTGAAGCTGAGTTGGAGGAAATCACTGATCCTTTATTTGTTCCTGAGTTTGATATTTCACCTCCTCCTCGTTCTTCTGCTCCAGCAACTGCAGCTGTCTCTGTTGCTGCTGTACCGTCTACATCTTCTCAAGCTGGTAGGAGGAAGAGATCGAGGTTCCTCTTTCAGAGGAGATCAGAACTGACAACAACTGCTACAACTATTGTTACATCAGTAGCAGCTGTCTCAGTTTCTTCACTGACCAGGTCAAGGGCTATTCCGACTCGTACTACTGTGGCCCCTCTGACCACCTCTATGACCCAGGCTCCCATTTTCACTTCTGCTTCTACTGGTCCCTCCATTACAAGAGCTGACACGTTCATACCTACTGTTTCAGTTGTTGATCAGCTGAGCACACTGAACAGTATGGTACTTAGATTGATGGAGAGGAACATGGAGTTGGAAAGGAAGAGAGCAGAGAACAGGATCTGGTTATCGCTCAACTTACTCAGAGGATAACAGATCAGGATGCGCTGTTGCTTGAAGCTGCAGATCAGAGAGCAGATCTCAGAGCAAGATTAGCTCAGCAAGAAGAGCAGTTGCTGAAATATATAGACGCGCATAACCAGCTGGCATTGACAGCCACTGGTTTCAATGAACGGATTCTGTCTTTAGAGGAGGAGAATGCTCGTCTTGCTGAACAAGTTGAGAATCTCAAAGACAGCACTTCCAAAATTGAAGGCACTACTGCTCAATCCGATGATTCAGATTCTGAGAAAGAAAAGGAAGAGGAAAAAGAAGAAGAGGAAGAAGAATCTGACGAGGAGAAAGTCGATTATGAAGACACTGATAAAGAAGATGACTCAGATCAGGACGAGTCAGGAAGCGGGTCTTCTGATTCATCTATTTCAGATGATGATGATGATGATGATCAAGCCCCTTCTACTTCTGAGATCAGGTCCAAATCCATGCAAGACAAGAAGAAACAGGCTCCTCCTCCACCTCCTCCGACACAAACTGAAGAATCAGCAGATACTGAGGAAGTCGAAGCTGTGCCTGTGAGACGTCAATTGGATGAGACACTCACTATGATTCTTGACGCTCAAGGCACCATAACACTCAGTTAGCTATGACAAAGTGGAGGGGGAGATCATACACTGCTTACCAAAGGAGCAGATAGCTGAGTTGTTCAGGTTAAATCCTGATGAGGTTATTACTGATGATACCTCAGTTCCAGTGTTTGATGAGCCTACTCCAGAGGCCTTTGATTAAATAGACGAGGTTATTCTTGATGAGAGTGATCTGTCTCTGCAGTATATTCAAGATTCATGCTAGAGCAGACTGGAAAGCTATTACTGAGAAGTACTTCAAGAAAGACACTTCCAAGAGCTGAACTAGGTCCAAGGGGGAGTTTGTTGATGCACTTAATGTCCCTAGTTCAATTTTGTATTAATCATCATGTAAAGATTAAAGTTATATTAATCGAAGTTGTCTTTATATATTGTTCTTAATGTTTAATATTGATTATATGATTGTTTGAATTGGTTAATTAATATTTGAGTATGAGTATTACTCATTCGGGCGAATGACTCTAACGAATAAAGTCATTCGCCGAATGAGAATAGAGAATGACTATATTCCGCAAATGAGCCATTCGCCGAATGACTCATTCGACTGACTTGTCCATTCGACATAGTCATTCGCCGAATGAGCTGCTTCGGCCACTCATTCGGCCGAATGACTACAGTCTATAAATACATGTTCAAATCATTTCAAACATAACTTTTCTGAGTCCTCATTCTTCCCAGTGCACTCCAGTGTCAAACCCTTGAAGTTTTGAGCGATTCTTACTGTCCAACTTCGATTCTCAACCCGTGGTAATCGATTCTCACTCGCACGTTGATTCTTCTCACTCGATTCACCACGGTTGTTGTTGGTTTCGATTGGAAAACCCTGGAATAGGATTCCGCACTATTCTAGAGCCTGTCAAGCAGATTTCCCTTGGAACCGGGTTGTTTCCGAGCTCCATCGAGGTCCTACACAGTTTCCCACATACATGAAGCTATTAAACTCCTTCCTTAAAGCTTTGGACTTGATGTTCTTCAAAGCATCATTTCCCTCGTATCTCTGCTGCAATGCATCCCACAGAAACATAGAAGATGTAAACTTTCTGAACTGATGAAAGATATCAGTTGCAATGGACTAGGACAGAATAGCTTAAGCTTTCTTCTCATAGTCATTGAATTTCCTCTGTAGTTCAGACATCCATGTGACTAACATTGGAGTTCCATCTTCATTTAGGGGTCTCAGATAACCACCCTCTATCATCATCCATAAGTTGTATCAACTCCATTGATATGGATCTCGAATATGTACTTCTAGTGAGGGTAATCATCTAATGATAGCAGCTTAGGAGCTTTATTAGAGTTCCCTGTCTGAGTCTAAGTGAGTAACAAAGTCTGGATTCGATGATTCTGATTTGCCATCAAATCTAAATCCTCCATGATGTCAAGAACACGTGTGTCCAACACTTAGTAAAATTTGAAATCTGATGGCCGAATGACACAAATTGGACCGAATGTCGGGGACCGAATATGCTTGAAATTGGCGAATGAACTGGATTAGCCGAATGAATGAGGGCAGAATAACTTCATGTCCGAATGACTAGACCACCGAATGATAATAGGACCGAACGAATGAAGCATGCGACCGACTGAGCAGTAGGCCGAAAGAGAGCTTATTCGACGAATGAAGCTTATTCGGCCGAATGAGGGATATTCGGACGATCTATACAGATGAAAGGCTCATTCGGACTATCGGGGGTTTTCAGCTACAAAATTCGCTATAACTTTCAATCTAGAGTGAATCTAAACACCAGATTTGTTACAGAACATCAAGACATCATTACCAAGCAACTGGAATAATCTATTTGACAAAACATCAAAACAGTAACTTTAAGGACATGAAACTTACGGTTTTCAAAGAACTCGAACAAGCAATCATAGATTTGATGTTTCAGATTGGAAAATCGAACTGAATCAAGAGCCAAAGCTCTGATACCACTTTGTAGGATCAACATGGAGACATGAAACAATCTGGTTCCTATGTAGATCTGCTCTACATCCGAATGAAAAATGGGAGAATGAGGGTAGCTCGGCCGATTGAATGTTTATATAGGGTTGGTAATTCGCCGAGTGAGTCCAGCGAATGAGATGTTTTTCCCCAAAGTCATTCGCCGAATGACCTTCACACACAAACTTCATTCGCCGAATGAAATAAGCGATTGACTTCCTTCGGCCTATATTGATTCGGCCGAATGACTCATTTGCCGAATGAAGTCATTCGGTCGAATGATTCATACTCAATATTCATTCTTGCGAATGAGATAAAGCACTCACAAAAACACAACTTGATTTCAAAATTTTAAAATTTTGATCTATAAATATGGATGTCAGTTATGAAGACAAGTCTGGTTGATTCAGGATTCAGATAAGTCAGACATCTGAACCTACAAATGATCACCTAAACTGAAATTGAAAATAGAAAATCTTTTTGTAATTTTTTGAAACAAATTATAATTGTACAACTAGCAACTATAAATAAAGAAACACATATCTTTGTGAGAGATCTGTTGAAAAACTAGTACATACATCTAATCAAATCAAATCAGCATTCACGAATTTTTCATTTCAGACACTTTTGACTTGTGATATGATTACTGATATATCTGTCCACTTTAAGCTTTTCAATACAAAATTATTAAACTCATTTGATGACTACGTATGTTTTATGATTAAGTTAACTGTTTTATCTATTCAGTAAAGATTAAAATTAGTTTGTAACTCATCTCCGCACATCTTAATACCCAGCACCATAAATTCCATAAGGTTCCAATTTATTTATTTTTTTTTCTATTTTTCTTTTTGATTTGTCTCTCATGACCAACACATTCTCATGGACGTCTTCAACTAGGTTCGTCCCAGTAATATGGCACGTATACAGACCTGTGTTGACATGATTGACTTGTTCTATCCAAATGGACGGCTTCAACTAGGTTCGTCCCTTTAATATGGCAGGTGTATGGAATCGAACTTGTTTTATTTTTGTATTTTTCACAAGCTTAATACCAGCTTGATTTTCTTTTATTTTATTTTGATCCAATCATTCTCATCTGAATGGACGGCTTCAGCTAGGTTCGTCCCAGCAATATGGCACGTATATAGACTTTGAATTCATGAATCATTGGAAACCTTATTGGATCTCATGATAACTGGTGTACGCCTGATTTGAGTCATAACTATTTCTCACTTAACTGTCTTTCTAAAACAGATCCCACAAATCAGATTTTCTAAGTTTTCACAAATTTTTCTATTCATTTTGTAAAGTCAACCTATCAGTACATCAACTCACACTTCTCATATGCCTTTCATTTATACATTCACCAAAGCTTTTAGGACATGATAGATTAATGTATTACTTTCTCAAGGAAGACCTTCTCATTTTTTACTTTTTCAACTGTTTTTGTATTTTTAAAATTTTTCAGATGTTTTTGATTTTTCCAATTAGCTACTATCTCCCCCTAAAAACCTAAAACAGAAAATCTTTTTGAGTTTTTGATTAAGATAAGGAAATAAACAAGAGAACTAAATGAAATAAAGAGATAAATCAAAGCAAAACTATCTAAGAAAGTCGATGATCATTTGTTAGATTCAGATGAAGGTAGGACTTTGTCTTTTTGGAAAACACCATTAGCCGATAACAGATATAAGAATCTGGATTTATCAAAAGCTTTTGTGAAAAGATTGGCTTTCTGGTGATTGGTGTGAATTTTAACAACATCGATTAGTTTTTTTTTTCAAAACAATCACGTATCAATTGATATTTAATGTCGATGTGTTTTGTTTTTTAGTGCTGGACCGGATTCTTAGTGACAACTATGGCAGCAGTATTATCAACATAAATAGGGGTATTAGAAAAATGTAACCCATAGTCCCGGAGTTGCTGTTGGATCCAGATGTCTGTTAATAGCAACTAGCACCTGCAATATATTCAGCATCACAGGTTGAAGTAGACACCGACGTCTGCTTCTTGCACTGCCAGGTAACTAATCGGGTTCCAAAGAACTAACATCCCGTAGACGTTGATTTGTAATCTCTCTTGCATCCGCCATACTCAGAATCAGTATATGCAATAAGATCAAAGTTATCATCATTAGGATACCATAAGCCAAAATCCGATGTACCCTTCAGATAACGCATAATACGCTTCACAACAATCAGATGTGACACTCTTGGTTTTGATTGATAACGAGCAAACCAGCATGTGGCGAACATGATGTCTGGCCGAGAAGCAGTTAGATACATCAGAGAGACAATTATTCCTTGTAGGTCTCAAACCAGATCAAGAACGAAACTTTATCTTCTAAATCATCATCAATGATCTCTAACAAGTGCGGAATCCAAGTTAGAATCAAGAAAGCAAGTAGAAAAATGTAATCTTTGTATAAATACTGAAAATTCGAGTACAAGTGCCTCAATACGTCTACAGAGCAAATGCCTCGGGATTCCAACCTAAACCTGTACAAAATACGTCTATTTATACTCGGCCTAGGTGTACTCGAACCTGCTGTACACGAAAATAATCAAAATCTGGACTTTGAATCTTCCTAGGTTGACTTTGTCAGTCTTCAATGTCAGTCTTCGATGTCACTCTTCCTTGGTTGACTTTGTGTGGTCCAATAGGAAGAGTGACAATGATGAGTGAATGGCTTAGCTTCCTCATCATTCCCAGAGTATACTCGTATTGGAGACTCATGTAACTTCATCATGTCTTCCTTTCCGTAATTCAAGAGATCCATAGGGTCAAGAATGATATCAACATCATCAACATTGTCTTTGTTCTTGATGATGACTGCTGCAAGATTGAGATCGTCATAGTACCAAGATAAGAAGTTGGCCAATGAATTGTCTGGAACTCTAGGAGACACTGGAACTGCTATCTCAACATGAGGTGGAGGATACTTATAGTATATTCAAGGCTTCTTCGTCTTCGGATCGATAATGCAAGTTGAAGCAAAACGCCTTCCCTTGGCTGTGCGCATCACAGGAAAGTCCTTCTCACATTGGTCGTTAATAAACTTGGCAAACAGATCAGCCTAAGAGTCTTTGGAAGGATTGAAGAACATAGCTTTGTTGATGCTTCGAATATCAACCTTTGGCATTGTGCAGAAATCTCTCGGCTTCTTATACAATTCGACCTTTCCATTCATCCTCTTTACCAGATAAATGTCCCTTACTTTGTCATACATCCAGTAGCATACGTTGGACCTGTCATTGCAAACAGCGAACAGGTTTCTATCATCGGAAATAAATGTGTGCTCTGAATGTTCTTCATTTATCTCCTTGAACCAAGCAGCTTTATCCACAGGAGGAGACGGTGTCCAATCCTTCTTCTTGTCAAACCAGCTAACAATCACTTCATGGAGATAGGTGACCTCCTGTCCCAATGCATCAATGTATTTGTGGGCATACAAATAATCAATATAAAGATCGAAGGAGACGTTGCCAAGGATAATGTTTTCCGGTTCCTCTTCGACAGATGCCCCTGTGGAAGACTCAGCTTCTCCTTCGGCTTCTTTACCGATTCCATCAAAAAGATAATCATCGGGAAGATCCTTGAAGAAGTCATCAAGCCCGGTATTCTCCATATCAGCTCCTGGAAGACTTTCACCGAATAGAATGTCATCGGGAATATCTCCAAACAGATCATCATAGTGACTGATGGGCTTTCCTGAAGAGGATGGATTTCTAGTGGCTCCTCCTTGATCTTTGTCGTCTGGAGGTCCTTGATCCTTTCCTTTATCATCTCCACCATTATCATCCTCCTTGTCATCCTTCTTTTCAGGTGAATCCTTCTTATTCTGATCATCATCATCATCATTATCATCACTATCATCATTATCATTATCATCCTTATCCTCATTATCAGACTCTGGGACTTCTTCTCCTTTCAGTCTTTTGATTTCTTTGCTCATGTTGTAGTTTTCTATAGAAAGGAATTTGATGACCTTTCGGTGTGCCTTGATCTGCCCTTGAAACTCCTCCACATTTCTTCTTTTATGATTCAGATATTGGCATCCTTTTCTTCAGCTTCTCTTTCAAGCATGAAGACTCTGTCTTGCAAACCTATGAGATCGACAGGCACTTCTTTAGGTTCATAAGGTGATTCTGCGTGCAAGGGAGATTTACCCTTGTCACTTTGTACATGAGGTGGAGATGGAGGAGTTTCGGTGTGAGAGATGGGGTTAGTAAAAGATGGAGTTGGGGATTTGGCAGGAATTTTGATGACTAGGTTTGGTTTTGCTGGTTGTGAAGTTGGCTTTGGTTTTGAAGGTGGTTTGGGCTTTGTGGGTGGCTTGGGCTGTGTAGGTATTTTGGGATTTGTGGGTGGTTTAGGTTGTGTGGGTAGCTTTGGTTGTGAGGGTGGCTTGGGTTTTGAAGGTGGAGGTGACTGTGTAAGTGAAGGTGGTTGTGTAGGTGGATGTGGTTGTCTAGGTGGAGGTGGTAGAATCGATGCAACTGATGAGAAGGATAAGCCAGAGAACATCTGTTGTAACCTGTGATCTCTGGTTCTCCTGGCCATCGTCTTTTGCCTTTTTTTCTTAGGTGATGACTCTGGGTTTGGGGCATAGTCAATATCCTGTGCCTCCTCTCTTTCTTGTCTTGTAGGTGGAGGCTTCTCTGCAATGAAATCTTCACTGGAAGATGATGAGGTCTCGGAGATGTGTCCCTCGAGAGTCGTGCCAGTCTGTGTACCAGTAGGAACATCATGTTCTTCAGCAACTATGGCTACTGGGGTTACTGGCATATCTTCATCTGCACCATCTCCCACAAATCTTCCAAACTTTATCAATGGGCGTTCTCCTGTATATTGCTTCTTTCCTCTCTTGTTCATCTTCATATATCCAAAAATGTCATCTCGCATTCTCTTGATCTCCAAGGTGCCAAGAGTGAGAGTCAGAGAGGGATATCTCTTGATGATAATCTGCAGAAATCTTGGAAAAGCTAAGAACCGCTCCTTCCGTCTTCCTTTGATGTTAGCGTGCATGTCAAGAAAAATCATCTTCGAGAAGTTAAACTCCATTCCAAGTGCTAAAGCCACCACACAGGAGCTAAGAGTCTGGTTCAGGACATCGTATCCTCCTTTCCGTCCTGAGAGACACTGTATAACTATGTGCACCAGGTACCTCCAGTAGGGATGTAGCAGTTTCTTCTCTGTTGGAGGGTAGGCACCTTCATGTCCCATATGAAATACAGTTCGATTCACCAATCCTTGATCAAGCTCAACTGGGTCAGACTCTTTATCTTCGAACTGTAGACATTCTCTGATAATCTGCTCAGTGATAACGATGGGATGACCTTGGATCTTTCCAACGATACTGACGTTCCCATCTGCATCAATACTTTCTTCCACTGTACTCCAAAAATTCCGAATAAAATCAGTCACAATAGTCGGGTGTTCCATGATGGCATAATTGACCGGTGATAGGATCAATCCTTCAACGAGAGTCTTGAACTCAGAATGTTTCATGGGTGGATCTCCAAGATACGCAGTCATGTTTGTGATCTGATACAAAGCGTAGGTCAGCCATCTGCAAAACACAAACAGATCAAGTTAGTTCAATTTCAAGAAAAATGAATTAACTAAAAATTTTCTAAGTCCGAAGTGTTCTGTTCTCGAACTAACAGTTGTACTCGAAATAACAAACTGTACACGAAGAACAAACTGTACACGAAGTACAGTCTGTACACGAACTACATGTTGTACACGAAATACATCTGTACACGAAATTTGTTTGTATTCGAAATACATTATGTACACGAAGTGCATCTGTACTCGAAGTGTTAAATTTCGAGTACGCAAAAGTCCTTTTTAAAAATTCATCATTTTTGGCTCCTTAGAACTTCCAGTTCCATTTGACATGCTCGAAATTACTAGGCGACCATCATATCTTGTAATCGCCTCTCAGTTTTAGGTGTATCATGATCAATTTGACCAAAAACTTTCTGTATTCGAAATTCACGTATTCGAAATACATTTTTGTCCATAACTTTCGATTTCACGGTCAAATCTTGATGAAAATTCATACCTAGGGTCGCCTACTGATGATCTATAAGATAGCCGGAGTGGATTTTCGAAAGGAGCTCTAGAAAACGAAATCGCCTAATGGCACCAAGTCTGTACTCGAAATGGAGAAAGTGTGTACACGAAATAATGGTACTCGAAATTTAATGAACTTGGTCTATTTATAGACAGAATTTCGAGGATGCATTTTTCGTGTACTCGATTTCGAGTACACAGCCACTTATTTATTTCAATTAAAAATCTAACTTTTTATAAGATAAGATAAACTAAACTAAAATAAAATAAAATAATCTTAGAAACTTTGGACAAGTCTAAAGTTTAGTCGGGTCAAATTCGTGGGATCAAATATGTTGTCAAAATTTTACTAGCTTAGTTAATTTCTTAATGAAGCACAACCTTTAAATAGCTATTCCCACCAATGATTTCTACTCGTAATTCCATTTCTTAAAAATCAGTTATATGATCAAGTTTTTGTAAAAACATCTTATGGGAAATTTGTGAACAATTAAATTGTAAAACCAGATTATCATGCAACCTATTAGTTCTGTTAAATCTTCTGTTTCAAACTTTGCTTGTGTATCAACGAACTTAAAATGTTTTGACAGAGTTTAAGGTGAGAAAAGAAAAGAACAGATCTATTTGATTAGAATCAAGAACAAGAAGGGTTCTATCATCTTGTGCTCATTGGCATCTTTTTTTTACCGATCTGTAGACACATTGGCCTTAACATCACACATCCAGGTCTTTGCTTATGCAAAACAGAGGATGCTTCAGTAGATATTTCCCGCTCTTTGTTTGCACAAAACATAGGAAATACCCGAGTTTTTCAAAATTGTGTCAAGTTTATTGAAACACAATCTTGTTTTGACTCAAAGATTAAACAAAAGGTCAAATAGTATGATCACAATTTCACACTTATTTTATTTATATACTTATTTATTTTAATTTGATCAAGTCTGATTCTTTCATTTGGAAAACTAGTTTCAACTTCTTAGTGTATAATAGATATTCAAAGTTGTTATTCTTTTAGAAATCTCATTAAGATAGTGAAATTTTGATCCTTAGAAATTATTTCACTTCCCAATTTGATCGATTCACGTTCTTGTCCAAATAAACTCTTTTTGTATTTTCTTAAACTTTGAAAAGATAAATTTTTTTTGTAATTTTCTTTGAATAACAAGAGGCAGGATTTCCTTTTCTTAGATTTTCAAAAACTCAACTCCCCCTAAACTCGTAGATCATCTTAGACTAACTCAATAACCGAAAATCTTTTTGTACTTTTGTAAATTTTCTCCCCCTAAATTTGTGAACAAACTAAGACACAAATTTTAACGTATTTACAAAAGATGCTTTTAGTTAAAGCTTATTAGTTTGAGAGAGGCAAGCAAGTGATTAAAGCGTGCTGTGTCGAACGGTTTTGTGAAAAGGTCCGCTAGATTATCGTCTGTGTGGACCTTTTCAAGATGAATTAGTTTCCGTTCGAAACAGTCACGAATGAAATGAATCCGGATGTCAATATGTTTAGGTTTGGAGTGTTGTACCGGATTCTTGACGATCTGTAGGGCGGCTTCATTGTCACAATAAATAGGAGAGTCAAGAAAGTTCAAACCGTAATCGAGGAGTTGTTGTTGCATCCAGATAACCTGAGAGCAGCAACTGGAAGCAGCAACATATTCGGCTTCCGCAGTAGATGTGGATACGGTCGTTTGTTTCTTGCATTGCCATGAGACAAGGCGATCTCCCAGGTATTGACACCCGCCGGTGGTTGACTTCCTGTCCAGGTTACGTCCACCAAAGTCACTGTCTGAGTATGCAAATAAACGAAACTCAGAGTTCTTTGGGTACCAAAGACCAAGACGAGGCTTTCCGACAAGATACCGAAAGATTCTCTTGACAACTATATGGTGAGATGCCTTCGGATTTGCCTGATATCTGGCACACTGACAAACTGAAAACATGTTGTCTGGACGACTAGCAGTCAGATACATCAGGGAACCAGTCATCGAGCGATAGAGGTGTTGATCAACATCTTCACCATCCAAATCCGAAGTCAAGACAGGACCAGCAGCCATGGGAGTGGATGCCGGATTTGATTCCATCATTTTGAACTTGGTCAGAATATCTATGACATACTTTATTTGGTGAATCAGCACACCCTTTGAATCTTGCTTCACTGCAGACCTAGAAAGAAAGTCATTTCTTCCATCGCACTCATTTCAAACTTCTTCTTCATTACCCCCTCAAATTCCTTGCACAACGCCGAGCTTGTGGAGCCAAATATAATGTCATCCACGTAGATTTGGACGAGAATCAAATCATCCTTATCCTTGCGAACGAATAAAGTCTGATCAATGGCTCCACGGGTATATCCATTTGCAAGCAGGTGATCAGTAAGTGTAGCATACCAAGCTCGCGGTGCTTGATGAAGACCATATAGAGCTTTGTCTAACTTGTAGACATGGTCACGAAACTGAGAATCTTCAAAGCCTGGGGGTTGGCACACATAGATTTCTTATTTAACCTTCCCATACAGAAAAGCAGCCTTCACATCCATCTGATACACCATGAAGTTCATGTAGGAGGCATAGGCCAAGAAGATCCGTATGGCTTCAAGTCTTGCGACTGGTGCAAAGACTTTCTCATAATCTATCCCTTCCTATTGATATAAGCCCTAAACTACCAATCGTGCTTTGATCTGATAGTGACTCCTGAGTCATCTCTTTTGTTTATGAAAACCCATCTTGTTCCTCTAGGCAGTTTTCCTTTGGGCAGGGGAACCAGATTCCATACTTTAAGTTTCTGAAACTGCATCTGCTCCTCCTACATCGCCTCAACCCAGCTAGATTCCTTGAGAGCCATCTTGACATTCTTGGGCTCAACCTGCGAAATGAAGCATGAGTATAAACAAGAATTAATTGGACCTGATTGGCTTCATGAAAGAGTGCTTTCAGGCAAGACATTCTGAGCTGGAATTGACCGGCTCCGGGTGAGAACTCCTTCTGAAAGAGGTCCAATGATGTTTTCCACAGGATGATCCTTGTTGATGTTAAGAGTTGGCACTTCTTCCACAGCTAAGTTGTCAAGTAGATTGCTGAGGTGTGTCAGCTGATTGTCATTTGAGGAAGATAGATCATTAGTAGGAGCAGCTTCATTTGTTGTAGCTCCTTGATCCATACAGTGTTCCTCAGGAATGTTATCTGAGAACAGTGGATTATCAAAGGTCTGATGAGAGGAGGACGACACTTGATCTGTTTACGGAAGTGGCTGAACAGACTGAGAAGTGTCTGGTTCTGATGGAAGAACTTCATGTATCGGAGTGGGCTGATCTGGAGGAGCTCGGGTATACATGCCTGGAGGATCAACTGACAGAAGCTTTGGATCACACGGAACATAGTCAACCCTATAGTCGACATCATCATCCTTGTAGAAATCATCAGCTTGCTCAGATGCTCCTGCGCTCTCGGAGGTAGTGTTGAAAGGCCTAAAGGTGGAATCATACTCAAACAACCAGTTTGGACCAGAACCGGCATCAGTAGAGTTCATCTCTTCCCAATCAATATAATATGATTCAACAATCATCCGAGTCTTCTTGTTATACACTCTGTAGGCTGCCTTCTCGGACGAATAACCTACAAAGTAACACTCATCCGCCTTATCATCAAACTTGTGATTAGGCTCTATATGAAGAAGAGTACAAGGACATCCAAACGGCTTAAAGTGACCAACTTTGGGCTTCTGATTGAAAAGAATCTCATAGGGAGTCTTCTGATGGCGCTTGATCAAAAGTGCTCGATTTTGAACATAGCAAGCGGCGTTAACGGCTTCGGCCCAGAAGAAAATTGGCAGTTTGGATTCAGACAACATTGTTCGTGCAGCTTCAATAAGCGTTCTGTTCCTCCTTTCAGCAACTCCATTTTTCTTAGGCGTTCTGGCTGCACTGTACTGTCTAGCAATTCCTTTCTCATCGCAGAAGTCTATAAGAGTCGGATTTCTAAATTGAGTGCCATTATCAGTCCTAATTACCTTGACTTTTAGATTCTTCTGATTTTCGATCAAGGTAATAAACTTCTTCAGGATCTCTGGTCTTTCATCCTTCTTGGCCAGAAAGAACACCCAAGTAAACCTTGAATAATCATCCGTCACAACAAGACAATATGACTTCTTCCCGATACTCATTACGTTGACTGGTCCGAAGAGATCCATATGAAGAAGTTGAAGAACTGAAGAGATTGAATTGAACAATTTAGGCTTGTGGGGTCTCTTATGTTGCTTCCCCTTAGCACAAGCGATGCACTTCTCAATAGTGGAGAAATATTTAGAAGGCAAACTGATGACGTGATCTCCTTTAGCGAGTCTATTCAAATTCTTAAGGTTTACGTGACCCAGTCGCCGATGCCATAACAGACAATCATGCTCCGATGCCTTTGAGAACAAACAAGTGTTCTCTGTGAATGAATCTGAGTTCATGTTGATAATGTAGGCATTGTTTATTCTTGGAGTTCTCATCAGAATCCACTTCTCAGGCACTACAAAGCCAGGCTTCAGAATAAGACACTCTTTGTTTGTGAAATGAGTTGAAAAATTTTTGTCAAATATCTGAGAAACACTTAACAGACTGTGATTGATTTCTTCAACATAGTAAACATCTTCAAAACTAAGAGTTCCATTTGTCACCGTGCCCTTCATGCTTATCTTTCCTCCCTTGTCTCCAACAAATGAGACATATCCGCCATTAAAAGGTGTGACCTCGTGTAACTGAGAGAAATCCCCAGTCATATGCCGGGAGCAACCACTGTCAACATACCAAACATTTTTAAGCTTGCTTGGTCGTCCCTGCATCACATACAATCAATTAATGAGAGACCGGTACCCAAATCATAATGGACTTTAGGTACTTTGGAAATTACATAGACTTTGTTTCTGAGTTTGGATATGTTCTTGGGTCTGTCTGATTTGTTTTTAATGTATTTTGACTTGCTTCCACTGCCATGGTCAACTGGTTTTATCTTAGGTTTAAAAATTCTTGGAGTTTGCTTATGAAAACCAGATTGAGTTTGGTTCGATTTCTTTTCCCTTTTGGCAATGGAAGGAGTCCGAGTCTGAGTCCCCTTTTGAGAGGTTACATTAGGCTTGGAGGATGGAACAGTCCTCACATGTTTGTTAACCAGTTTAGCCTTAGGTGTGACCTTTAGATTCTTCCCATAGAAGAACTCAGTAGGTCGGTGCAGACAGTGTCGAGCAATATGGCCTGGTTTCCCACATGCAAAGCAGCAGACTTTCTGGTGAAATTCAATTGGGTCAAAGGGCTTTACATCACAGTTACTTTGGCCATAGGATAAGTTTGAAGAAACTTGTTCCAAGAACCTAGTTGGAACATAAGGTTCACAATTAAGATTTAATTGTAAACCTTCCTCCTTGGTAACTGTGAAATGAGCCAGTGCTGCCTGCTTTGTCAAAAGAGAGGAAGTTGATTGGGAGACGTGATTTATAGCAAAAGTCTTCTGAAAACTTTTTAACATATCATTAGGCTTAATGTTAATTTCATCAAATTTTCCAACAAAATCAGTTTTTGGAACAAAAGATGATTGACTTGTAGATGTTGAACAATCTGTGCTCCTCCTAGCACTTCTTGCTACCTCCTTCTCCTCTGAACCTATAACACTTAGTTTTTCTGCACAGACCTCAGAATCATTAGTCATAACAGGGTCAACTGTGAGTATAACAGGTTTGGTGGGAAAATCACAAGCACGATCAGAATCCAATTCCAAGTCATCAACTGATGTGTTGATCCTTGGCATGCTTGAGTAAATATGGTTAAACGGTGGTTCACACTCATTAAAACCAATACCCTTACCCCTCTTTTCCCTGTATTGTATGCTTACCATGTTTTCCAAAACTTTGCTTGAATAATCAAAATTTTCACATCTTACTGAGGTTTTAGAAAGTTGAGTTTTGACTTGGTCCAACTCCAAAGTGAGTTCATCGATTTTGCATCTAGCATCACGATAGTTGGACTCTTTGTCACTCAAAAGTTCTTCTAGCCTTGCCACATCCCTACCCTTGGCTTCAAGTTTTCTTTTAAAAATTCCCTCATTTTTCAGAAATTCTGAATTAAAGTATTTAAGTTTAGTTACTTCTTTGATTAATGATTCATTGTGTGACCTGTACTTAAATACTTTATCTATGCATGAGGTAGAACAAAGATTTTCAGTTACCTCCTTTTGCTTATCATCCACCTCAGCCATGAAGGCGTGACTCAGAGTTAGTTCCAGTTCCTGCACCTGATCACTCCAATGATAGGAGTCAGTCTCTTGAGTCACCAGTGCTTTAAACGTGCTAGCACTTCCTCCTGCAACTGCAGTCACAGCTTTCTCTTCAGACTTCTTTTCTCCTTCCTTGTCAACCTTTGGCTGCTTGCATTCTCTAGCAAAGTGACCTGGTTGATCACAGTTGTAGCACCGCAACTTTGACTTGTCAAATCCAAGTTTCTTTCCCGGGTTATTTCCAAAACTATTCCTTCCATATCGTTTGATGAACTTCTTTGCCCGAAAAACAGCCATTGCCATCTGCCAAGAGATATCCATTTCCTCAACATCAGCTGTATTTATCTGCTCTAAGTTGTCCTGAGTTAGGTTGGCAGGTGCCAATTCTCCTACTATGAATGCATTGTAGCTATTCATAAAACCTTTAAACAATAGCAGATTTTCTTCACTTTCTGGATTGATCTTGGAAACTAATCCGGCTTGTCCAGATGATAGGAATGCAGTCTCAAAAGGAATTGACTGAGATGAGGAAGGCTGATAGTGTTGTATCCCTGAAGCTAGAAGATTGATAGCTGACAAAAGAGCAGAATTTTCAGACACGAGTGCAATGCCCATTGAGCTGGCATGGTTTAGTGCTCTTTGTTTGTCATCCATGTCATAGGAGTTGATGATTGAGATTAGCTCACTCAGAGAGATCTTGTACATATCCTTTGTTCTTTTGATCGTTGTTCAGTTTGTGTTCCAAGTGTAAGGTAGTGAGTTCAGAAGCTTTTTGTTCACTTCTCCCTTAGTCATCACAATCCCAGAACTTGTCATCTCGGTCATCAAATGGGTGAATCTGTTCAGCTGTGCTTCAAGGGACTCTCCCTTAATGTGACTAAACATGTTGAACCTCTGTCTCAGAATATCCTTGCGACTCTCTCGTATGCCTTCATTTCCTTCAAACCGTTCAATCAAGGCATTCCATAGTTCCTTTGCGATCTTGTGCTCTTTAAAACTATGAGCCACTTCAGTTGTTAGAGCCATTGTGATTGATGCATATGCCTTTTCATCCTTTTCCATCATAAGGATGTCATTGTCAGTGTACAATTCATGATCCTTAGCAACAAGAGGACCATTGATTTCACTCTGGTATGAGGGCACAAAGGGACCCTCTTCAGTGGACCTCCAAAGCTTTGGATCAGTGTACTTGATAAAGGATTGGAATCTGAATTTCCAATCTTGGAAATTATCTCCCGACACGAGCCTTGGTGGCTTTGTTCCGGTGCCGATTGCATTGTCCAGATTAAGCAGATTGGACAGGTTAGTCAGATTCTTAGTTGCCATGACTGAGAGATTTCTAAGTGTAGTTCACGAAATCCCTGTAGAACAAATCACCAAACACTGCCCAAAGATAAGACTGTAATCGAAATTATCTTGTATACGAAGAAACGCCTGTACTCAAAGCTCTTCTTGTACTCGAAGTTGAACCTGTATTCGAAGTTCTTTCTGTAATAGAAAGTCACTTGTACTCGAAATACCCTTTGTAGTCGAAAATCTCTTGTACTCGAACTGTATCTATCTTTCGAATACACTCTATCTATACTCGAAATAGCTGAACTCGAAAATTTTGAACTCGAAAATACTTAAGAAAAATTTTATAAAAATATTTCTTAAGATTTGGAGTCCCAAATTTACACAGTAGCTAGATGGAGTAGAGAAGAATGATAAAGTATTAAACTTGCTTCAGAAAGTTGTTACCTTGACGATGAAAAGAGCACTCAAGCTCTGATACCACTTGTAGGTCACAAACCGGATCAAGAACGAAACTTTATCTTCTAAATCATCATCAACGATCTCTAACAAGTGCGGAATCCAAGTTCGAATCCAGAAAGCAAGTAGAAAAATGTAATCTTTGTATAAATACTGAAAATTCGAGTAGAAGTGCCTCAATACGTCTAGAGAGCAAATGCCTCGGGATTCCAACCTAAACCTGTACAAAATACGTCTATTTATACTAGGCCTAGGTGTACTCGAAATCTAATACAAAATAGTTCGAGTACACGAACACATGGTGTACTCGAACCTGTTGAGTACTCGAACCTGCTGTACACGAAAATAATCAAAATCTGGACTTTGACTCTTCCTAGGTTGACTTTGTCTGTCTTCAACGCTTTCAGGGCTCTACATTCCTCGATACAGAGTGGCATCGATTAACTCCCCCTTTTCATCTGGCGTAATCCCGTAATTAACAGCCTGTGGGGTACCATCAGGTTTCGCATCTGACATACTGAACCGGCTCAGCATGTCACCAACAATTTGGTTTGATGAATGAAAATTCCTGCCTCAGACTGATCCACCTGTAATCCCAGAAAAAATTTCATCTCTCCCAATGAGCTCATCTCAAACTTTTCCATCATAACTTTTCCAAATTCCTTGCACAGACTATCATTCGTAGAACAAAATATGATATCGTCCACATAAACTTGTACCAAGAGTAGATCACTATCCTTTTCTCGAATAAATAGTGTACAGTCAATGACACCTCTTCTGAACCCGTTGCTCAAAAGGTGAGTGGAAAGTGTCTCATACCATGCTCGGGTGCTTGATGTAATCCATGTAAAGCCTTGTCTAGCTTGTAGACTTGGTCACGATGCAACGGATCCTCAAACCCGGGAGGCTGACTGACATACGTTGTTTCACTGATCACACCATGAAGGAATGCACTCTTGACATCCATTTGATAGACTTTAAACTTTTTGAATGATGCATATGCCAAGAAAATACGAATTGCTTCAAGTCGAGCAACAGGTGCAAACACTTCATTATAATCCAACCCTTCAATCTTTCTGAACCCTTGAACCACTAGACGTGACTTGTTTCTAACAATGATCCCGTGATCATCCTTTTTGCACCGAAGAACCCATCTGGTGCCTATGACTTTTGCACCTTTTGGTCTGTCAACAAGTTGCCAGACTCCTAATTTATTGAATTGTAGGAGTTCTTCTTGCATGGCATCAACCCATGATTCTTCCTTTAAAGCTTCAGTGACAGTTTGCGGATCAACTTGGGAGATGAAACAAGAATGAGCACAAACGCTTACATCTGCAAAATCAAGAATGTTTGCAAGCCCCCCCCCTTGAAGAAAGCTGGTTTCTAGTCTTAACCCCATCTAATGGACTTCCAATGATGTTCTCTTGAGGATGAATACAATTAATTCATCCAACAAGATGATCTGGAACTTCAACATGAGGATCAAGATTGTTTAGATTTAAGTCCTCAAGACCTGGCACAAGATTGTCAACATTTGGTTCGGGTGCAACCGGCTGACCGGAATTTTCGTCTGTGTCTGAGCTGTCATCATTTGTCTGTACTATGGGAATTGATGTAAATGAAGGTTGCACTGGTTCATCACGTGCATTTTGTGCATCATACATCATTTGAACAGTAACATCTTCATCTGAGTACATGGGAGGCATATTGAATGAGTCAAAAAGACCAGAATAGTCAAACATCCAGTCCGGACCTTTCCTAGGTGGGGGCATAGAATGTCTTTGAACATCAACATGATACCACTCCTCTACGTTCTGGGTTGATCTATTATAAACCCTTTTATTAGGAGTGTTGTATCCAAGAAAGTACAATTTTTCCACCTTCTCATTAAACTTGCCCTGCTCATGTTTCTTATGCATCGTGCACCGTGCACCAAATGGTTCAAGATACTTGAGATTTTTTTTTCTGTTGTGGAGCAGTTCAAAGAAAATTTTCCCATGTCTCTTCACTATCAATACCCTGTTCAGTGTGTAACAAGCGTTGGCTACAGCTTCATTCCAAAACTGAACTGGAAGAGATGAATCAGCAAGCATCGTCCTAGCAGCTTCAATCAAAGTTCGATTCTTTCGCTCAGCAACACCGTTCATTTGAGGGACATATGGAGCATTAAATTGTTGAACAATGCCCCGTTCATTACAAAAATTCTTCATGTTGTGATTTCTGAACTCTGTCCCATAGTCGGTACTGAGTATACGAATCTTGAGCTTATGAAGAGATTCAAGTTTGGTAACCAACAATTGAATGTAGTCAAACGTTTCAGATTTCTCCTTTAAAAAGAAGACCCAAGAGTATCTAGAATATTCATCAGTAATAACTAGACAGTATTGATCCCCAGCTATACTCTTGCGGTTAACAGGACCAAATAGATCCATATGGAGCAGCTCAAGTGGAACAGTGATTGAATGATAATTCTTTGGCTTGTGAGACTGCTTGGTTTGCTTTCCTTTCTTCCAAGATACGTTTTTAGGGTAATCAAATACTATGAATAAGATGTTATGGAATCAATGTTGTGGGATGAAACGCTTAATTATCATCAGGAACAATATATCATGTAGTTTAGTATGTGGTGGGACGGTGGCTGGGTGGGCGGTAAGTTCTACCCTATATATGTCCTATATATAAGCATATTGAACTGGATGGTATAGGTGATTAATGGTGAGGTTAAGGTTGTCATTCTAAAGGTTATTCAAACTCATTTTTATAAAACTACATGAACTCACCAACCATGTGTTGACTTGATCTTTTTGCATGACTTCTCTGGTGACGAACATGTCAATTAAGAAGTTATTTCTTTTGGACTAGGATACCAGTTAGAAGACCTAGCTTTTGGACCTACACATTTTTGAAACATCATTTTACAGATTTATTTTGTATATCTTGGGCAGATACAAGATAGAAGAATTATGATATTGATAGTAGATTTACATTGTTTAATTATGAACTAAACAGATGTAATTGAACTTTGTAATTCTATTTTCACTTAGCAGTTTCTCATTATATATCATGTGCATTGTAAACAATCTGATCATCACGATTATCATTCCCGATATCACGCCCCGGGAAACTTCTGCCCGACGCGACACACGATCCGGCCTGCCGGCTCAGGGTGTGACAACCAGTCAGTTCGCTTTCACCAACTTCTGCCCAACAGAGAGGCGATAGGCACTTACGTCCGTACAGTGCCTCAAACGGTGCAGCCTTGATGCTTGTGTGATAACTGTTATTGTAGGAGAATTCAACCAAGGGTAGGTGTGTCTCCCAATTGCTACCGAAATCTATAACACATGCTAGAAGCATGTCTTCCAGTTTTTGGATGGTTCGTTCACTTTGTCCATCCGTTTGCGGGTGATAGGCAGTGCTCATATCTAACCTTGTCCCCAGTGCCTTATGCAAGGACTTCCAGAAATGTGCTGTGAATCGGCTGTCTCGATCGGGTATTATGGAAATTGGAAATCCATGTTTGGAAACTATTTCCTTCAGATAGATTCGAGTCAGTCTTTCCAGCTTGTCAGTTTCTTTGATTGGCAGGAAATGCGCAAATTTCGTGAGTCGATCTACGATCACCAAGATGGTATCGTAACCACTCGACGTCTTTGGCAGTTTCATGATGAAATCTATGGAAATCTGCTCCTATTTTCATACCGGGATTTCGCGTTGTTGTAGTAGTCCTAATGGTTTATGATAGTCGACTTTTACCTTAGAGCAAGTCAGACACTTACTCACATAAGTCGCGATCTCCGACTTTATGTTAGGCCACCAGTAAGTTGTCTTCAGATCGTGGTACATCATGTCAGAACCTGGATGTACCGAATATCGGCTTTTGTGTGCTTCGTCCATCACTACATTCCTGAATCCTTCGTAGTGTGGAATCCAAATTCGATCCATAAGATAGTAAGCTCCATCAGTCTTTACATCCAGCTGTTTGTCCATGCCTCGCAAGGATTCGTGAGTGAGGTTTTCGGTTTTCAGAGCTTCTTGTTGTGCGGTTTGGATCTGGTTAGGTAGATCTGAGTGTAATGTAAGCTGTAGTGAACGTGCGCGGTTGGTTGTTTTCTTTCGGCTCAACGCGTCGGCTACTACGTTAGCTTTTCCTAGATGATATATGATACCACAGTCATAATCTCCTATCGGTTCGGCCCATCTTCGTTGTCTCATGTTCAGTTGTTTCTGGTCGAAAATGTGTTGTAGGCTCTTATGATCCGTGAAGATTGTGCCCTTGGTGCCGTACAGGTAGTGTCGCCAGATGTTCAGCGCGAACACGACGGCTTCTAATTCCAAATCATGAGTTGTGTAGTTCTTCTCATGCACTTTCAGTTGTGGTGACGCATAGGCTATAACTCTCTCGTGTTGCATTAACACCCAACCAAGTCCTTGTTTTTGATGAGTCACAATAAACTACAAAGTCTTCACATCCCTCTGGTAGGGATAGGATCGGTGCACTGGATAATTTCGGTTTCAGTAGGTTGAAAGCAATTTCTTGTTTCTCTCCCCATTCAAACTTCTTGTCTTTGTGCGTAAGAGATGTCAGTGATTGTGCGATCTTCGAGAATCCCTCAATAAATCTCCTGTAGTACCCTGGCAACCCTAGGAACTGTCGCACCTCATTTGGAGTCTTGGGTGCTCCCCAGTTCTTAATGGCCTCGATCTTGGTTGGGTCTACATGTATCCCCTTTTCGTTTAGTACGTGTCCATGGAACTGGATTTCGCGAATCCAAAAGTCTCATTTGGAGAATTTCGCGTATGGTTCTTCTGTCTTTAACAGTTCCAAGACAAGCCACAAGTGTTTAGCATCCTCTTCCTGATTCTTGGAGTAAATCAGTATGTCGTCTATGAACACGATTACGAATTTGTCAAGGTATGGCTTGCGCACGCGAATCATGAGATCCATGAATACAACCGTGGCATTGGTCAGTCCGAAGGGCATGACCAAAAATCCGTAATGTCCGTACCGTGTCATGAAGGTTGTCTTCGGAATATCATTCTCTTGTATCCTCAGTTGATGGTAACTGGATCTTAAATCGATCTTTGAATAGTAGCTTGACCCTTGCAATTGATCAAACAGATCATCTATTCGTGGTAAAGGTTATCGATTCTTGATTGTCATATTCTTCAGCTCTCGATAGTCAATTCACATACGAAACGATCCGTCTTTCTTTTTCACAAATAATACTGGTGCTCTCCAAGGTGAGAAGCTTGGTCGGATAAATCCTTTATCCAACAACTCCTGCAGTTGATTAGATAGTTCTTGCATGTCGGTAGGAGCCAATCGATATGGTGCCTTAGCTATCGGTGCGGCTCCCGGTGTTAGATATACCTGAAACTTCATTTGTCGCTTCGGTGGTAGTCCAGGTAGATCGTTAGGAAAGACTTCAGGAAAGTCGCGGACTACAGCAATGTCCTCGATCCTCCTTTCCTTCTTTGGTTGTTCAGTGATAAGGGCTAAATGGCTGTGTACCCTTTCTGTAGGTACTTGCTTGCTTTCATGCAGGACATGATGTTTAGCGGTATTCCACGCTGTTCTCCATGAATCGAGATCTGCTCTCCACTTGGCAACGTAACTTGTACAATCTTCTCGTTGCACACAATTTCGGCTCGGTTAGCAGATAACCAATCCATTCCAGCCACCACGTCGAAGCTCCCTATAGTTACCGGCATCAGGCTGATTTCCAGTTCGTGATCTGCTAAGACCAAGACACATCCTTTGAATACGTGTTGCGTCTCGATCAGCTTGCCGTCTGCTAACTCTACGGTATACTTACAGTCTAATGGTGTCGGGGTATTACTAAGCAGTTTACTAAAATCGCCAGAGACAAAAATCCTATCGGCACCGGTATCAAATAAGATGCTAGCGTAGACATTATTTAAAAAGAACATACTGGTAACGATGTTGGGGTCATCTTTAGCTTCGCTTGAACCGATCACAAATGCCCTGCCCCTTGCCGGGTTGACTCCAGTGTTTTTGTTTTGCTGGCAGTCTCGGCGCATGTGCCCCAGCTTTCCACAGGTAAAACATCCCCTTAGAGTATTATTCTTGTTTGTGTTGGGGTTCGGGTTCGTGTTTGAGTGGCATTCTTTGGCTACATGCCCATTTCTCCCACAGTTTATGCACTTGACCCTTTTGCACGGGCCGAAGTGATGATAGGAACAATTGTTGCATTTGGGGCTGTTGCATTGGTATCCCCCTTTGCCTTGGGTGTCAGGTTGTGTGGCAGTGAACACCTTTGCTGGTGCTGGAAGGTGTTGGGTTGGTTGCTGAGGTGAGAATGTGCGGTTGCTGCTTGGCTACCACTTCCGCTTTGGTTCCTGGGGCTTCAGATGCTCACCCCTTTTCGACAGTTTGCCCTGGGCTACTGCCTGGTCAGTCAGTTTGTGCGCCAAGCGGATAGTTGGGTGGATGAGAGTGGGGTCAGAAGCAGTCACTAGGCTCTGTATTTGTTCTGCAATCCACTGGCGAACTGCTCTATTTTCTTGTATTCCGGCGTCACCATTTCCGGGCACAGCTTGCACATTTCGTGGAATCGAGTACAGTACTGCTCGATTTCAGATCCCACCACCTTATGCACCCAGAATTCTTCTTCAAGCTTCTTCATCTCATTCCGAGGAGAGTACTCCTCGTGGAGCATCCTAGTGAACTCCTCCCAGGATATGGAGTTTGCAGCTTCGAGACCCAAAGTCTGGACATGGGAGTTCCACCAGATGAGGGCAGGTCCCTCAAATGTCCCGGTGGCGTATTTCACCCGGTTCTCCTACGAACTGTCGGACATGGAGAATACTGATTCTATCTTTTTTTGAATCCGTCGGAGCAGTGCTCCTTCAGTTCCCTTGAAGTTATGCGGGTGACAACTTAGAAACACCTTCAATGAACATCCCTTGGTTGTGGTCCCATGGGATCCTGTTCGTCAGGAATCAAGGTTATGTGTTAGCGATCACGTTGTCTACACTAAGTTAGTCGTATTCAAGTTGGGTTAGTACCATGTTTAGTTCCGCTTGTATCGCTGTGCAGTCTACTAGCCTCGTATTCAGTGATTGCTTTGTTAACCCTTCAGTCAATCATCATCTTGATGGTCACCGAACCAATTGGTCATTTGTGTGGTCAAGTGTGTGTCCCTATTCCCGCCATAATTGATTTCTATATGGGAAAGATAGCGTGTTAGTCAACAGTTGTGTTAGGTGTTGAGTTAGTAGGCAATTATGATTAAGATACATAATTAAAGCAAAATATGATTTCATTAATAATAGCTTTGAGTACAATGATTTTAAAAATGAAATACTACTATCATGGTTCGTATGAGCACATCCCACTCATGTAGGCATACAAGCAAAATAAAATATCTAAAATGAGACAACCTAAGTAATCTGATATAATCGTGGAGTGCGAATCTCCATTTTCAGCAGGTCCATCGTCCGGCTCTTCCTTGGGGTCCTCCTCTGGATGCTCGTTGAAGTCCACCTCCTCGAGGTCCACCGCCTCGAACTGAGGATCCTCCTCAGGCTATGGCTCCACAATAAACTGCTCCACCCATGTATTCAGCATGGCGTCGCTGGCCTGGATCATCGTGGTGTTCTCCCCAGACACGACCTCTACCGCCACCAGTCATCCGCCGTGCTCGTTCACAGCTGCAGCTATGGCCCTCTCCTGTTCCTCGAGCTATCAGGTCCTGTCACAGATACCTGCGACCACAGCTACCGTCTCGTCCTATCATCGGATCGAGTCCTTGGTCATACTGGCCAAGCCATAATGCACTTGGTCTGTATAAGCAAGCTCATCTTCTAGATGGTCCACGTGTCTCAAGAGGCGATGGTTATCCTCTCGGAGGATTCTGACCTCATCAGTCAGCTCATACAACAGTCGGGACTCAAGAGTAAACCTCATCACTCGCTCCATGGGCATGCCTAATGGTGGTAGTGCGGGTCCGCTAGATGCATCACTTAGCAAAGGCAATCATGGGACTCTCTTCTCCCTGACCCAGGTAGCAACAGTAGTGGGATACCATTCCCACGGTCCAGTGTTGCTTGATGGTCGAGCTCTCTTAGACTCGTGATTGTCTACTCGGGCTACAATATCCCGTATCCTCTTCTTATCTTCTTCAGTCAACTCGTACTCGGCCGGGGGTTTTCCCTAGTTCTTCCCATCCTTGTTCTTGTTGTTTTCCATTCCTGCATCATTAGTTAAATAAGTAACAATATACAATAATCGATAATATTATTGTGCCAAGTCTAGTGTGGTGTCTAGTGTAGAGTAGTGGCTATAGTTTAAGTTTACTACATACAAACCTAGTTCCCTATAACCAAGACTCAGATACCAGTCTGTCACACCCCCAAATTACCACGTGCGGTGTCAGACCGCGTGGGCGTGACGTGGCCATGATTATAGCTCTCGGTCACATAAAACGACTCTATATGAGTTACATAAACATACAATTTTGTAAAATAAATCATGTTTCATAAATACGCAGCGGAGTAGATAAAATGTTTGCAGCGGAAAATTAAAGTATAAGACACTATATGTTTAATATTGTTTCGAATCACACAATTCAAATGTAAGCCTAGGACTAGAGTCTAAATACAATACAGACTCCTCAGTGCATCTCCCTGCGCATGCTAGCCTGTGATCCATCAATTACCTAAGAATAAATGCGAACACGTGTCAACATAAAGTTGGGGAGTTCACAGGTTTAGACAGTAGTAAACAGTAAGACAGACATATACTAGCTATGTTAATTTGTTTGTTGGATCTACGATCCGTAGTGTGTTAGTTCATCTTACCAAAACTCGACTGTTTTCTTTGCCTCCCCGGGTTATCGCGAAACCCAGCGTCAACATCGATATTACACTCGTCGTGACCTCCAGTCATAGTTGTTATCGAGTGGGGCTAGTCAAACCCAGTAGTACTACGTAATAACGACTCGTTTGTTACACAACTAACGGTAAGGATATGTGAGTACTTGTTACGATATTAGTTACACTCAAAATAGTTTTGCAACATATCAGTCATATATCCAAAAAAGTTGCATAGTATTCTCACCCCAAGAGTTTAACAAAGACAGTTAAAGAATAAAAGTGGGGCTATAAACTCACCCGAGTTTAGTAGTGCGTTCTTCATGTGAACAGTTTCGTGTGCCTTTAGCAGTTACCTATATCACATAATTGTTATGAATTTGTGTTCACATTCGTCTGGGTTTCACAGGACCGTGTTCGTGTCCAAACAACTCCAAGTTGTTATGTGGGTCGCGTTGACCGTGTTTGATTGTGTTGACCATGTTTGACCTAACGACCCGTTGGTGATTTGTTTAGTTTAAATGATCGTTTAATGTGCGATTAGTCTCGTGCGATGTGTGTGAGCACATAATATGCATCCGTGTGATAATTTAATATTTATAGTATGTTTCCATTTTAGGTAAGTTTCCATATTAAGCGAGTCATACAAGAAATCACTTTCCGTTTGTTCTAGCATGCATGGTACCCTATATGAACATGTTATCATAGCACATAGTCACACTTAGTCAATTAATAACGTTTCTCATTTAAAAGTTACTATTTATAGTAAGTCGTAAAAATAAGCGTATTTCACTAAGTCTAACAATTCAAACTCATCAAACATTCGTATCGTAGTCTAAAATAACCGATTAAGCATGCTTGTTATGACTAACACATTGTTATTTGCTGATTTCCTTTAAATAAAGTTACTATTTAAAGTAACTTATGTTAAATCTTTTATTTTAATGATTCTGTTACATCCATAATCCCTATTGTTATCATATCAATCCAAATAATCATGTTAATCATACCAATAATATCAAGTTCATCATCCTTTATCCGTTTGCATTTCAAAAGTTACTATTTATAGTAATAACGATGCAAATCACATTTCACACCTATTTTAACTAATCAACACTCCAACTATCATCGTTTTAATCACAAATTAACATATTACAACACATGCATGTCCACATCTTGCCATATAACAAAGTCTTGCACCATTAAAGTTACTATTTTTAGAAATATTCATTATTTCAACATTTTTAACCACAACAATCACAATGGATCCTACAAATGACTTCCCATATCATCAATAATCACTTTTAAATACTCAAATCTACCTAGAACATCTTGAATCATACATGCATGTTGCAGAAATTTACCATCTTCAACATCATTAAATCGGTCACAAGATCTAAACCACAGATCTCTAACACCAAAATTTCATGCATGTGTGGGTTATGCTTGTGCATGTGGCTTCAAAGATGTTTTTATGCTACATAGGCTCGAGATCTACCTTCCAAAGCTTCAAAGATGTGCTAAGATGATGATTAACCAGCTTCTAATGCCCCTGGAATCTTTCTCCTAGCAGGTTGACGAGGGTGGTGGTCTTCTTCTAGCTTCCTCAAGCTCCAATTCCTTGATTCCTTTAAGCTTGAGCTTTCAAAGCTTCATCAATGGCTTCCCAAGTGCTCCAAGAGGGTGATTAGTGGGTTGTAGAGGTGATTGCTGAGGTTTTGGGAAGTTTATAACGGCTAGATGGCGTCTGATTGCAAGAAAAATGAGTGTAGTAGGCTAGGTAATGATTTTTGAGAGGTTTAAGAACATTTTCACGATTCTACGCTGCCAGGCGTACCACGCGGAAGAGCCGGCATCCAAGGCATCTCTCTGCCTCGCGCGTACCGCTAAGTGTGAGTCGTTGGGTCCGGGCGTATCGCCTAGGCCTTAGGACAAACCCAATGGGCCCATTTTCATTGTTTTGGCTCGTTTTTCGCGTATTTCTCAATTACGATCATCGTTTTGAGACTTGTAAACATTGTTTCACTTTTTTTGGGTTCCACAGAGCCTAAGTGTAGTGAAATTGGATTTGTGGTTTGTTTATTACACCAACGTTCGTTATTCAAGACACGTGCGTATGTTTTCCGAGAATTCCTTGAATTATCGTCTTTCTGTGTGTGTTTGGACTGTTGTGCCACGTGTCACACTAAATATCTCTAATTCTAGTGCCATGTATGTAAATATAATACAAATTATTATTAAAATAATATAAATGCTGACTGGAAAATACGTGGTGTCACATTTTAGCAAGTTGATCTAAATCTTATAATGTTTAGAAAGGTCACATAGAGATAAATGTAAACTCCGGTTTAGGTTCAACATCAAAACCTGAAAAGAATGGTTAGATCTATGTTGTTACATGTTGTTTGAGCTTGATTTTCTTGTATTTCTTGAATGTAGACAATGGGAGAATCATTTTGATATCTATTGCCATACCCCGAGCAGGCGAGCTGGATCATGTGTCCCGTCGGGCGGAATGTTACCGGGGCACGATATCGTGAATGATAATCGTGATGATCAGATTGTTTACATTGCACATGATATATAATGAGAAACTGCTAAATGAAAATAAAATTACAAAGTTAAATTACATCAGTTTTGTTCATAATTTAACTATGTAAATATACTATCAACATCATAATTCTTCTATCTTGTATCTGCACAAGATATACAAAATAATTTGTAAAATGATGTTCAAAAGTATGCGGGTCCAAAATACTAGGTCCTCTATCTAATATCCTAGTCCAAAAGCATTAACTTCTACTCAGACCTGTTCGTCACCTGAGAAGTGATGCAAAAAGATCAAGTCAACACATGGTTGGTGAGTTCATGTAGTTTTATTTAAAAATGAGTTTGAATAAACCGTTCGAATGACAACCTTAACCTCACCATTAACCACCTATACCATCCAGTTCATTATGCTTATATATAGGGCATATGTAGGGTTGAACTTACCGCCCGCCCAGCCACTGTGCCACCACATACCAAACCACATGATATATTTTTCCTGGTTATAATTAAGCATTTCATCCCATACCATTGATCCACAACGTTTGATTACCCTGAAAACTGTTTACCTTGATCCCCCATGTAGAAAATCGGTGAGCTGAGGAGAGACTAACTTAACCAGGATCAAGAGCTTAGACAAAGCTTTTGAGGTTTTGCTCCCTCTGGAATTTTGCTCTTGAGTTATTTTAGTGTTTAGTTTTCTTAAGTTAGAAGAAAAGAAAAGAGAAAACAGTAGGACAACACAAAGAAGATTCAGAAAAGTGTTTTTTTATTCATTTGATGTTGGGGTATAAATAGCCCCGACATTTAATGTTTCAGGACAAATACAAGAAGAAGACAAACAGATAAGACTGATGACACTATTACAGACACTGTAGCATCAGAATAGTACAAGTGTAAAGTCAACATAGGATCTTTAAAGATCTTAGTTCAGACTTTTGTACTGATGCTAATACATTATTCTTTCGGAAGCTCTTCATAGGAAACTATCTAATGTAGACATTTATCCTAAATAAGGTTACATTTATTCTTTCATCAGAAGAAACATATGTCTTCTGAAATATTCTTTTTCTTCCGAGGCAGATGTCTTTGGAAGTCTTCCGAAGTAAATGACTTTTATTCTTCGGAAGCAAAAGTTCTCTTCCGATAGTGTCTTCTGAGGTTTGTCTTCAGATAGAGTCTTCCGAAGCAACTTCTGAAGCATTGTCTTCGGAAGCATTTTTCTTTTATTTGTCTTCGGAAGCAGTTGTCTTTTATTTATGTCTTCCGAAGGTTCTTCTGAAGACTTGTCTTCGGAAGCTATTGTCCTGCAACAATTACAAAGATTATTTGAAAGGTGGTTTTGCTTCGTCAATCCTTATTTTCAAACAATCTCCCTCTGGATTGATGAAGCCAAAACCACTTAATGTTAGATCCCAATCAATTTCTAGAACATCAGACTCAGTGGGGAAAGAACATGAGAATGGTTCAAATGGGGTCTCAGTAAAGCAAAGGCTTCTTTGTTTATCAGAGCTAGGCTTCTTTTGTTTATTTAAGCGTTAGCCACCTTTTGAGAATAGTTTATGTATTATCTCCCTCTTTTTGGCTTAATCAGCTGGAGACAAGGCAGGGAAGAAAGAGAGGTAGAAAGAAG
This sequence comes from Mikania micrantha, assembly GCA_009363875.1. Taxonomy (NCBI): domain Eukaryota; kingdom Viridiplantae; phylum Streptophyta; class Magnoliopsida; order Asterales; family Asteraceae; genus Mikania; species Mikania micrantha. The sequence goes on along the minus strand of CM018682.1, from coordinate 56,099,739 downwards.
TGGCCGAAATGCTCCTTGAAAGGCAGTGGAGGAAGGGTAGTAGTAGTGAAGGTGGGTGAAAAATTAGAAAACCTTCAAATGAAGGTGCCTGCATGGGGTTGGATTTGGATTACAGGACTAAAGATATCCGTTAATTCCATAGTGCGAAGAACTGATCCGTCCATCATTTTGTAGATGTCATCCGAATCCCTGACTAGAGAGTCAGTTTTATTATGACCTGAGTCCATCTCAGAAATGTCATAAACCCCTTTTTCTTGGTTCTGGGGATTTCCAGCCTTAGTTTAAAAAAAACTTCATTGGCTGTTGCCATACAAGGAGTCTTATTGCCTAATCCATTCAGATGAGAATTCATTGAATTTTCATGCGAAATGGATGCTTCTAATATATGATCAGGAAGTCAAGATGGACTTGACGACCGGATCTCATCCTCTTTTATAGGGTAGAGAAATGTTGATAGATAGTGGGGGGCTTTTAGAAAGAACAGAGTTGTCCCTGGGAGAGAGGACGACCAACTGAATGTCAACTGACATTTCAATGGTTAGGTAGGGTTCCCTTAGGAATACAACATCATCCTGTGAAGAGGATTAATGAGGAGCATGATGGGAAGAGATTCTTGATATATCTGTGAGGATGAAACAGATGTATCAATGTGTTCAGTGGGAACACAATCATGTTCAGGGATCTCATCTTCCTGAACAGATTTTTTGGGTTTATCAGGCTTGGAAGGTTTTGGAAAAGTATTTTATGGCCAGTACCTGATTTAGGTGTGGAAGAAGAGTGGATGTGGGTTTAATAAAGATGGGTATTTCATTAGTATCATCCATCAATGTTCATCATTTTGAACATCAGTTAGTCAAGTCCGTTATAATATTATGAAGATCAAAGAGACAAACTGAAAGCATAGACGGAACTATGAACATTTTTGATGATATACCAGATTATCAAAAAGATGTTATTTGAAATAGTTGCCCGTAAAGATCAAAAGGACTGACTTCTACATAATCAAGTTTTTCAGGTTAGCCTAAAAGGTTCATGATTATGTATGAAATTATAAAGCTGAGATAGAAAAAGAGATAGAGGTTGAGACTTACACATTTGGTCAAGAAGACATGTTCATGCACATCCGAAAAGTACAGACGAAGTTTTGTGAGGAATGAAGCCTGGTTCGAAGCCGTTACGCCATTATCATAAGCATGAAGCTTGCGACAAGGTAAGCATAAGTGCTTCGTGCCAGGCGACATGCCTGACAATTTAACATCCGTAACCATGAGCATTATTTAGAGTTTTCAAGAGGAAGAATGGTTTCTTGAAAACCAGAGGAGAAATAGGGTTTAAGTAAAATTATGGAGAAGAAGAAGATAAATAAGGAAAGTAATCCGAGAAGATTATTGGTTAAAAAAAATGGCGGTAATAATCTTCTTGAGCCGTGAGAGTCAGTATTGAGACTCGGGTCTATCAGAAAGATTGACAACTATCACATCAAATGCAAAGCTCAAGATTTTTATTTCAGAATCGGAAGAATCTTATTTTAGACACAAGTTAAATAAACTTATGAAAGTTTTCGGAAGAAGAAAATAGAAGAAGAAGATATCTTCGGAAGAAAAGACATCGGAAGGAGAGGAATGTAACAATGGAAAGTTTAGACATCAGATAGATATGAAGTAGTGATTATATGGCCACTGATCCTATCTGTGTATAGAGATAATTACTGAAAGAAATCAAGATTTCTTTATCAGTTGTTTATCCAACATCCATTGTCTGGATAATTTATAAAAACTATCCTTTAATGTTTATTAACTCATATTTATCATGCCCAGTTTTGCTACAAACTTAGAGAAAGTTGAGGAGTCTAAGGGCTTGGTAAATATGTCAGCTATTTGATCACTTGTAGAGACATGTTCTGGAACTATTAGTCCTTTTTCAAAACAGTCTCTAATGAAGTGATGCCTTATTTCAATGTGTTTGGTTTTAGAATGATAGACAGGATTCTTTATTATGTTTTTGGCAGCTTCGTTGTCTATCAGAAGAGGTGTTTTTAGTTCAGTTATTCCAAAATCTAGCAGTTGGTATTGTAACCAAAGAATTTGGGCAGTGCAATGGGCTGCTGCAATGTATTCAGCTTCAGCAGTTGAATTTGACACTGATGTTTGCTTCTTGCTTTGCCATGACACTAAGCAACCTGCAAAGAACTGACAACCTCCTGAAGTAGACTTTCTGGTGAGCGAGCAACCAGCATAATCACTATCTGTAAAACCAACAAGCTTGCAAATTTGATTAGCAGGATACCAAATACCTAGCACAGGAGTACCTTTGAGATATCTGAGTATCCTCTTCACAAATGAAAGATGAGATTTTTTGGGAGCAGATTGGTATCTTGCACAGACACATGTTGCATACATGATGTCTGGCCTTGATGCAGTAAGATACATCTGAGAACCAATCATGCACCTGTAGAGAGTTTGATCTACAGGTTCACCATTGTCATCTGGACATATGCCAGGACTTGTTGCCATGGGAGTAGAAATTATTTTGCAATCATTCATATCAAATTTATTTAGAAGATCTTTTATATATTTAGATTGATGAATGAAAGTCCCGTGTGGGGTTTGTTTGACTTGAAGTCCTAAAAATGTTTTTAGTTCACTTAAAGCACTCATTTCAAACTTAGAAGACATTCGTTTAGAGAATTGTTCACACATATACTGTTTTGTTGATCCAAAGATGATGTCATCAACATAAATTTGGACTAACAAGAGTTCCTTATCTACCCTTTTTATGAACAAAGTCTTATCAATGGTCCCCCGAGAAAAATTATTAGAAAGAAGGAATTGAGATAGAGTGTCATACCATGCTCTTGGAGCTTGTTTTAGACCATAAAGTGCTTTGTCTAGTTTGTACACCCAATCAGGATGATGAACATCATCAAATCCTGGTGGTTGACAAACATAGACTTCCTCTTTTATTGTTCCATACAGGAAAGCACTCTTTATGTCCATTTGGTATACCTTTATGTTATGTGAGATGGCAAATGCTAGGAAGAGTCTAATGGCTTCCAATCTTGCCACAGGAGCAAAGGTCTCATCATAGTCAATACCTTCCTCTTGACAATAACCTTGCACCACTAACCTGGCTTTATTTTTTATTATAATGCCTCTGTCATCTGTTTTATTTCTGAATACCCATTTGGTTCCGATGGGATATTTTCCATCAGGCAAGGGACATAGAGTCCAAACATTTTGCCTTTTGAACTGCAATAGTTCATCTTGCATTGGCTCTATCCAATTATTGTCTTTAAGAGCCTCCTGATATTTAGACGGCTCAATTTGGGATAGAAAGGCTGCATGAAGACAAAAGTTTGAAATCTGGCTTCTTGTTTGAACTCCTTTACTTAGATCACCTAAGATTTGTTCTATAGGATGATTTTTGTTGAAAGGAATGATGTCCAAACAGTTATTTGAGGTGGCAGCATTAGAAGAAGATGAGTTTTCAATGGGGCTCAGAGAGTTTAGAATGTGATCAGGAACATCTATGGATGCATTATCCAAGACAGGAGATAAAGGAGTAGATGGTATATCATCTTGGTTTTGAGAATTTGCTTCTTGAGAATTTATTTGATGAGACGGAAAAGAAGTGAAGAACTTTGAAACAAAATCTTCCTCAATAGAAGATAGATCTTCAGAAGTTTGACATGACTCTGTCGAAGGATAAGAAGAAGGGATGGAAGGGATGAATGAGAAGCTTTCAAGATCAAAAAGATCATCGGGTGCAGAAGGAAAGGATGAGGTTGATGCTAATTCATTGAATTTTACATCAATAGATTCCTCAATTATTTTTGTTCTGAAATTGAAAGCTCGATATGCTTTAGAAGTCTGAGAGTATCCAACAAAGTATCCAGAATCAACTTTAGCAGCAAATTTGGCCAAAGAGTCTTTTGTATTTAGGATAAAACACGGACATCCAAAGACTTTGAAGAAGGAAATGAGAGGCTTTATTTTATACAGAACTTCATAGGCAGTCTTGTTATGTCTTTTTACAATGTGAACTCTGTTCAATACATAACAAGCAGTGTTTACTGCCTCAGCCCAGAATGATAAAGGTAATCCTGAGTCTGCAAGCATGGTTCTTGCAGCTTCAATTAGTGTCCTGTTCTTTCTTTCTACAACTCCATTTTGAGCAGGAGTTCTAGGAGCACTATATTGTCTAAGGATTCCTTTAGAAATACAGAATTTATCAAGAACTTGATTTTTGAATTCTGTGCCATTGTCACTCCTTATCATTTTAACTGGAAGACTGAATTGTCTTTCAAGATGAGTGACAAGAGCAATTATTTTATCAGAAGTCTCATCTTTGCTGAAAAGGAAGAAAGTCCAGCAAAATCTTGAGTAATCATCCACAACAACTAGACAATATCTTTTTCTTGCCAAACTAGCTACCTTCACTGGACCAAACAGATCCATATGAAGCAGATTAAGACAGTTAGTTGTTTTGGATTCCTCAATAGACTTATGTGAAGTTTTATGTTGCTTTCCCTTTAAGCAAGATTCACATTGACCTTCAAAATGAAATTCTTTAGAAGGCAATCCTCTTACTAGAGAAAGGGTTGAAAGCTTGTGAAGAGTTTGGTGATTAAGGTGACTGAGTCTCCTATGCCAGAGAGTGGTTTCAGAAGATGATGCTTTGGCTATCAAACATGTAGGTGAAGATGTTTGAGAGTCAGTAGTCATATCTACAACATAGACATTTCCACGTCGCCGAATGACTTCCTTCGCTTGCTCATTCGCCGAATGATTCTCTTCTCTTGTTCATTCGCCGAATAGGTTCCTTCGCCTACTCACTCGCCGAATACCTCCACTCGCCAAATTCATTCGGTCTTCTTGTCATTCGCTAATCCTGTTCATTCGCCAATATCAACCTCATTCGGTCCCCGACATTCAGCCTTAGTTGTTCTTGATTCATTCGGCCATCAGATTTCAGAAATTTTATAAGTGTTGGACATACTTGTTCTTGACTATATGGAAGACTTAGCATTGATGGCAAAACAGATCCATCGAATTCAGACATTGATACTTACTGAAACCGAGAGAGGGAACTCCAATAAAGCTCCCAAGTTGCTGTCTTTAGATGATTACCCGCACTGCAAATACAGATTTGAGATCTACATTAATGGAGTGGACACTACTTATGGATGATGATTTAAGATAGTTATCTGAGACCATTGAATGAAGATGGGACTCCAATGTTTGTCACACGGATGACTGAACCACAGAGGAAGCTTTACGATTATGAGAAGAAAGCCTATGCTATCCTGTCCCAGTCCATTGCAACTGATATTTTTCATAAGTTCAGACAGTTTACTTCATCCAAGTATTTGTGGGATGCTTTGCAGCAGAGATACGAGGGAAATGATGCGTTGAAGAACATCAAGTCCAAAGCTCTGAGGAAGGAATTCAATAGCTTCATGTATGTGGGAAACGAATCGCTGGATGATCTAATTGCAAGATTCTACCATCTTCTGAGTGAGCTGTTCAATCATCAGGTCAAGACTATAACTCAGGAGAAGATCCAATGCTTGGCACATGCTCTACCTCCAAAGTGGGAGTCATTTTTGATGGTTCTTAAATAGAATGAGATGATGGCAAACATGGACATCAATGATTTCATCCACAAGTTGAAAGAGCAGGAAATTGAGAACAAACGGAAAGCTAAAAGAGTTGCTCAAGTCCAGGATCCTTCATTGTATTATTCTACACCCACTATAGAGAGAGTCTCTTCCCATGCTCCACTGAAGACTGCTTTCGTTTCTCAGACTACTGAAGCTCCATCTTCCAATCAGATTTATTTCAGTCAGTCATCTTCATCATACATCTCTCAGAAAGAAAGTCATCAACTTGTTACTAGTCTAAAGACAGAAAATTTTGATAAACTGACTGTAGAGATTACCAAGGATCACATGGGTCTTCTGTTTACACTTGTTAGCTCATATGATGGATTAGTTGCAGGACAGATTGGAAATCTTTATCTGACTAATGGTGATTATTCTCAGATAGATCCAGATGATATGGAGAGGATTGATATCATATGGGCCTTGGCTAGTGCTGTGAGGAGAGCAAAAGATTTTGTAAAGAGAACTGGTAAAGACATCAGCCTGAACAAGGAGTCTAAGTTTGGTTTTGACATGGAATCTGTCACTTGCTACATTTGTGGGGAAAAGGGACACTTTGCAAGACAGTGTAAACAACCAAGGAAAGCTGGAAACAAGAATCCTTTTCAGCATCAGAAGTCTTCAACCACTAATCCAGAAAGAAGACTTGTTCCTATTGATTCTCCTGCTCAGACTAGTTCTTCAAATGCAAGTAAAGCAACAGGATAAAGCACGTGTTGCTGAGATTCAGAAGATGAATGATCCAAGTGAAGATAACACTTCTAGGGAAGCACGAATTAGTCTAGAAGAAACATCTGGTTCAGAGTCAGAAAGCATGTCAGACTCAGACACTTAGACAGATTATGATACTGATCTTGAAGAGCATGTTACTCAGTTTTCTTTGATGGTAAACTCATCTGCTACTCGTGCTACATCTTCCCAGTCAGATCAGGTATCTGATAAATGTTCTTCTTCTCATTCTAGATGTTTTAACTGTATTGACATTGACAGCAAGGTCCTTTCTTATCAGAAGCACAATGCTAATTTGATCAGCGATCTCAACCAGTGTATTGAGGCAAACAAGGTTTTAAAATCTAATGAAAAAGATTTTCAAGCTAAAATTGAACTTTTAAAAAGACAATTGCATGAGGCTGAGATTGCTATTATGAATAAGCAGGATGCTATCACTAATTTTCTCAATACCATCAATGAGATAAAGAAGAAGTTAGTCATAGTTGAGTGTGACTATGAGACCTTAGGTCAAAAGCTCAAGAACTATGAAAGCTTTACATATATAATTTAGCACATGATGAGTAAGGGTACTGATCAGAAGGGTAAGGGAAAGGTAAATTATCAACAATGTCCTCCACCAATCTTAAACAGCTTTGTCAATTCACCAGATGACAAAGATGTTAAAGATTTCCAAGTTCAAACTCCATTAGTAATTGATCCCATTGGGATGATTACTGATGAGGTTCCTCATTGTCAGAGGAATCTTTTGTGGAGGGAATTGTTGAAGATTGGGTCTCAGATTCTGAGGATGAATCTGATAATTCATCTCATTGTGTTGTTGCTCAGAATCAGACACCTTAAGTCACGAAAGGTGACCCAATCTCATCTTCTAAAATATATCAAGCATTAGGTTTTGTGAAGGCTTCAAAAGAGAATGAAGCTTGCGTGTCTAACAAGATTGACAATCTTGTTCCTAATGGGAAAAAGGGTTTGGGTTTTAATCAGAACAAGGCTAAAACAAATGTTTTTAAACCACAAAATCAGTCTTTTTCTAAACTCAAACATTTTCATCAAAAGGATAATAGAGTTTGCTTTGAGTGTGGTGCACCTGGACACATTGTCAGATTTTATCCTCAGTTGATCAGACAGAAGGTTGCATCACCAAGACAACAAAATCAACATGTTGTCAATCAAGTTAAGTCTGATAATCCCAAACAACCCAATCAGGGTAAACCTTTGGACAAGGGTAAAGGGAAAATGGTGAACTTGGATGTTCCCAAAGTGATTAATGTAAATCAGTCAAAGTCATCATCTGTTTTCCTGAAAAACTCTTTCAGTAAAAACACAGTCTGGAAAGTCAAGTCTTTTAAGACTTTAGTTTTACCAACTCCAAACAAGGCTACTCCTGATGGTAAAAGGATCGGTGTTTGGATCCGATACTCATTGGGTCAACCCAAGACTGTAAAGGCTTGGGTTCCCAAAATGAACTAATTTTTTGTGTTTGTGCAGGTAGCCCCAATAGCTGCTCTTAACAGCTCTTGTATCGTTGATAGTGGGGCTTCTAGGCACATGACTGGTGATATTTCGCTCCTCACCAATGTTAATTCTGTTCGAGGTGGTTACGTAGAGCTTGCCGGTGATAAAGGCGGGTTCATAATAGGAGAGGGTATTTTATCAAATCGCCAAGTTTCTTTCGACAAAGTCAGATATGTCAAGCAGCTGGAGAATAATCTTCTTTCAGTGTCACAGATCTGTGACAAGCAATATAAAGTTCTTTTTGATGACTCCAAGTGCTACATACTCAAGCAAGTTGTGACTATTCCTGAAGATTGGATTTTGATGTCATCTCCCCATAAGCAGGACTTGTATGTGCTCAACATGGCCACAGCTTCAACAAAGTCCTCCACAGCTTCATGTTTTATGTTAAAGGTAACTGAGAAAGATTCCATTCTTTGGCATAAGAGGATGGGCCATTTGAGTCTACGCAAGATGAATCATTTGGTACACAATGAGTTGGTTGAGGGGTCAGTCTGAAGAATTTTAAGCTATCTGATATCTGTGTTTCATGCAATAAAGGAAAGCAGACCAAGCAGTCTCACAAGCTGAAGAAGTTTCATTCAATCACTGTTCCTCTTAACCTTCCCCACATGGATTTATTTGGTCCAGTTAAACGCAAGAGTATAGCTGGAGATCAATACTATCTAGTTATTACTGATGAGTATTCCATATATTCTTTGGTTTTCTTTATGAAGGAGAAATCTGAAACGTTTGAGTGTATTCAAGTGTTGGTGACCAAACTTGAATTTCTTTATAAGCTCAAGATGCGTATGCTCAGAACAGACAACGGGACGGAGTTCAAGAACCACAACATGGAGAACTTTTGTAATGTACGGGGCATTGTTCAACAATTTAATGCTCCATATGTCCCTCAAATGAATGGTGTTGCTGAGCGGAAGAACAAAACTTTGATTGAGGCTGCTAGGACGATGCTTGCTGATTCATCTCTTCCAGTTCAGTTACGGAATGAAGCTGTAGCGAATGCTTGCTACACACTGAACCGGGTTTTGATAGTGAAGAGACATGGGAAGACTTGCTTTGAACTTCTTCACAACAAAAAGCCAAATCTAAAGTAACTTGAACCTTTTGGTGCACCGTGCACGATGCTTAAGAAACACGAGCAGGGCAATTTCAATGAGAAGGTGGAAGAATGGTATTTTCTTGAGTACAACACTCCTAATAAAAGGGTCTACAACAGATCTACTCAAAATGTAGAGGACTGGTATTATGTTGATGTTCAGAGACACACTATACCCCACCTGGAAAAGGTCCATACTGGATGTTTGACTATTCCGACCTTTTCAACTCATTTGATATGCCTCCCATGTACTCGGATGAAGATGTTGCTGTTCAAATGATGTATGATGCACAAAATGCACCTGATGAACAAGTGCAACCTTCATCCACTTCAATTCCCATAGTACAGATAAATGATGATAGCTCAGACACAGATGGTAACCTAGTTCAGCTAGCTGCCCCCGAACCAAATGTTGGCAATCTTGTACCGGGACTTGAGGACTTGAATCTGACCAATCTTGATCCACATGTTGAGGTTCCATCTCATCCTGTTGGAAGAATAAATCGCATTCATCCTCAAGAGAACATTATTGGAAGTCTGCTTGATGGGTTTAAGACAAGAAATCAGCTATCTTCAGGAGGCCTTGCTGATATTCTTGACTTAGCTGATGTAAACTGTTGTGCTCATTCCTGCTTCATCACTCAAGTTGAACCACGCACAGTCACCGAAGCTTTACAAGAGGAATCATGGGTTGATGCCATGCAAGAAGAACTCCTGCAATTCAAGAAATTAGGTGTTTGGCAACTTGTTGACAAACCGAAAAGTGCAAAAGTTATAGGCACCAGATGGGTTCTTTGTTGCAAGAGGGATGATCACAGGATTGTTATGAGAAACAAGGCACGTCTGGTGGTTCAAGGATTCAGATAGATTAAAGGATTGGACTATAACGAAGTGTTTGCAACGGTTGCTCGACTTGAAGCAATCCGTACTTTCTTGGCATATGTATCCTTCAAGAAATTTAAAGTATATCAAATGGATGTCAACACTGCATTCCGTCACGGTGTGATTAGTGAAACAGTGTATGTCAGTCAACCTCTTGGGTTTGAGGATCCATTGCATCGTGATCAAGTCTAAAAGCTAGACAAGGCTTTATATGGATTGCATCAAGCATCGCGAGCTTGATACCAGACACTATCTACTCACCTTCTGAACAACGGGTTCAGAAGAGGTGTCATTGACTGCACAATGTTTATTCGAGAGAAAGATGATGATTTACTCTTGGTGCAAGTTTATGTGGACGATATCATTTTTGGTTCTACAAATGATAGTTTGTGCAAGGAATTTGAGAAGGTCATGAAAGACAAGTTTGAAATGATCTCAATGGGAGAGATGAAATTTTTTCTTGGGTTGCAGGTGGATCAATCTGAGGCAGGGATTTTTATTCATCAAACCAAATACGTTGGTGATATACTGAGCCGGTTCAGTATGTTGGATGCAAAGCCTGCTGGTACCCCACTAGTTGTCTCTTATGTATCTTGCTGTGTCTCGGCCAGATATCGTGTTTGCCACATGCTTGTGTGCTCGTTATCAGTCCAAACCAAGATTATCACATCTGATTGCTGTGAAGAGGATTATGCGTTATCTGAAGGGTACTCCTGATCTTGGTTTATGGTACCCTAATGATGATAACTTTGAGCTTACTGTTTACAGTGATTTAGACTATGGCGTATGCAAGAGAAATTTCAAGTCAACGTCTGTGGGATGTTAGTTCTTTGGAACCCGATTAGTTACATGGCAGTGCAAGAAGCAGACAGCGATGTCTACTTCAACCTGTGAAGCTGAATACATTGCTGCTGCTAGGTGCTGTTCTCAAATCATCTGGATACAACAGCAACTCAGGGACTATGGGTTACATTTTTCTAACACTCCTATCTATGTTGATAATACTGCCGCCATAGCTGTCACTAAGAACCTGGTCCAGCACTCGAAAACCAAACACATCGATATAAAATATCACTTTATACGTGATTGTTTTGAAAAGAAACTCATCGTTGTTGTTAAAATACACACCGATCACCAGAAAGCTGATCTTTTTACAAAAGCTTTTGATAAACCCAGATTTTTATATCTGCTATCAGCTAATGGTGTTTTTCAAAAGGATGAAGTCATTACTTCATCTGAACCTAACAAATGATCATCGTTTTTCTTAGTTAGTTTTATTTTATCTTATTTTTTATTATTAAGTATTTTTTTTTATTTCTTTTATTTAATCAAAAACTCAAAAAGATTTTCTGTTTTAGGTTTTTAGGGAGAGAATAGTAGGTTAATTGAAAAACCAAAAACAAATAAAAAAATTTGAAAAATACAAAAACAATTAAAAAAAATTATAAAAATGAGAAAGTCTTATTTGAGAAAATTAATGTATAGACATGAGAATTGTGAATTGATATACTGATAGGTCAACTTTACAAAATATATAGACAATTTGTGATAACTTAGAAAGTCTGATTTGTGGGATCTGTTTTAGAAAACCAGCTAAGTGAGAAATAGTTTTTGACTCAAATAAGGCATACACCTGTTATCATAAGATCTAATATGGTTTCTAATGATTCATGAATTCAAGTCTGTACACGTGCCATATTGCGTTGTAAACATCTAGCTGAAGTCGTCCATTCAGATGAGAATGATTGAATCATAAGAAAATAAAATAAAATCTAGCTGGTATTAAGCTTGGAAAATACAAAAATAAAATAAGTTCGATTCCATACACGTGCCATATTGCTTTGTAAAGACCTAGCTGAAGCCGTCCATTTGGATAGAACAAGTCAATCTTGTCAACACAATTCTGTATACGTCCATATTGCTTTGTAAAGACCTAGCTGAAGCTGTCCATGAGAATGTGTTGAACATGAGAGACAAATCAAAAAGAAAAATACAAAAGGAAAATAAAATTGGAACCTAATGGAATTTATGATTTTAGGTATTAAAGATATGTAGAGATGAGTTACAAACTGATTTTAATCTTAGCTGGATAAATAAAATGGGTAACTCAGTCAGAAGATATGAGTGATAATCAAATTAGTTTGGATATTTTGTTCTGAAAGGCTTAAAGTGGACAAATATATCAGTAATTATTTCATAAGACAAGTGTGTCTGAAATGAAACATTCAGTGATGCTGATTTGATTTGACTAGGTGTTTGTGTTAGTTTCTCAAATAGATTTCTCACAAAAATATGTGTTTCTTTATTGTTAGTTGTTATCAGTACAGTCGTATTTTGTTTCAGAAAATTACAAAAAGATTTTATATTTTCAGATTTATTTTAGATGATCATTTGTGAGTTCAGATGTTCAATCATCTATGAGTCCATAACCATCCAGACTATTCTTCATAAATGACATCTGTTTAACTGATCAAAATGTTGAAAATTTGAAATTAATGTGCTTTGTGAGTGCCAAGTCTCATTCGTACGAATGAACATGGAGAATGACTCATTCGACCGAATGACATCATTCAAGCGAATGAGTCCTTCGGCCGAATCAACATGGGCCGAAGGAAGTCATTCGTCTACTTCATTCGCTGAATGAGAGTTCATTTTGGGGATTCATTCAGCCGAATGAATTTAGGGCGAATCAGGTCATTCGTTTGCGTCATTTGCCGAATAACTGTTACTATTTAAGCACTAGATTTGGCTGAACTACCTCATTCTCCCAAAACCTATTCTCTCGCCCTTCTGTGTGTTATTCGCCTGAATCACACCTTCACACTTTTCATCGTTTATTCTTCGATTCAGTCAACCACATACTGATTTTTCATCTACTTATCATGACAGGTACTTATGGATACAAGATGAATGATTTTTGACCATGGAATCTCATAGAAAAGAACCGGTCCTAGGGTTTTAGGGTTTCTAAATATCGCCCTTGAATAGATGGACAAAATGGATTTTAAACCTCACTAGACCAGTTTTAAAAGTGTTAATCAATCGTTTCTAAGTGTGGGAATGTGATTTTTGTGAACTAATTTGGAAGTTTATCAACATGGAATTTGAATCTCAACAGCCGACCGAATGACTCATTCGGCGAATGAAACTCATTTGGAGAGTGAAACTCATTCGACTGAATGACTCATTCGGTCAATAAACTCATTCGATCAAGGGTCATTTGGCCAAATCAATTTCATTCGGCCATATGCCTTACTTGTCAATTTTTCTGTTTTGTTTAAGCTGCTTAACTGAATTGTACTGACACGTTTATTTCTTTTTTTTTCAGTATGGCTAGATACAAATCAGTGACCAAGAACAACATTTGTGCTCACCTGGATCTCACCACGGCGAATGCCCGACACTTCACTAAGATCATTACATTTCTGAGGTGTTCCAGGATCTTTTTTGCCAATTCTACTGTTCATTTGCCCTATCAGTCTAATCAGCAGGACTTCTGGAGATCTGCTGATATTGACTGCGAGGTTGAGCCACCAGTCATCAGGGGAAAAGTGCAAGGTTATGACGTGGTTGTTTCTACTGAACATATAAGGAGGATATGTCGATTTCAGGATACGTCAGATCAGCATATTCTACTTGATCGCTACCTAGTTCGGGGTTGTTATATGCAATGCAAGTATGAGGGTGATTTTGGAGCTGGGATACTCAAGAAAGCATTTATGTCTCATCAGTTCAAGTATCTAGCTCACGTGCTTATTCATTACTTGGGTTCTAGGAGAGGTGGATTTGATGATACGCGAGAGACTATACAGTGTGCATTTGTAGCTTTGGTCCTGAACCGGCCCTTCAACTTTTCAGAGATGATTTTCTCCCACATGAGGGAGAATGTGGTGCTCAAGGGAGATAAGAAGTTTCTTACGTACCCTCGGTACCTCCAGCAGATTATTGATGCTCAGTTGCCTAACTTGCCGAAGATCAACACTGATATTCTACGTTTGGAGCATGTGAATGATATCACTCTCAATAGAGTGATGTCATACAGAGGAAAGGAGAGGAAGCCTCCAGTTTGTACCTTGTTTGGTCAGCTTCTGCGACCCGATTATGTGGCTCCAGGTGGTAGGAGATGGAGGAATGATGATTCAGACTCTGACATGGAGGATATTGTTGTTCCTGATGATGATGGTGATGATGTTGAAGATCATGATGCTGGTGATGTAGGTAGTGGTGGTGCTAGTGTTAGTGGAGGAAATGCAGGTGCTGGTGTTGTTGTGAGTGTTGCTGTTGATCTGTACTCCACTAGAGATGGCTGGTACCACCTCTGCAGAAGACAAAGATGATTCAGATGAATTAGAGGATGATGGTGGTGAGCCTGGAGAGGAGGAAGGTGCTGAGAGCTCAGATTCAGAGGATACTCCAGATGAGTTTGAGGACGTTTGGGTAGGGGAAGACTGATAAAGAAGAGGAAGAGACAGAGTGAAGCCGTGCTTGAAGAGATCACTAATCCTTCATTTATTCTAGAGTTTGATTTGTCTCCTCCTCCTCATACTTCTATTTCTATATCTACTGCAGCCGTGACAGTTGCTGCTACTCAGTCTACATCATCTCCCTCCGCCAAGAGAAAAAGGACAAGGTTTGTTCCTCAAAGGAGGTCAGAACTGTCAACTGCTGGTACAACGACTGTTACATCAGCGGTAGCAGTTATAGTTTCTTCACTGGCTAGGTGAAGGGCAGTTCTGACATGTTCAACTGTTGCCCCTTTGACTACCTCTGTTGTTCAGGCTCCTATTTACACTACTGCCTCTACTGGTCCTTCCACCACTCGAGCTGATTTGATTATACCTAGTGTTTCAGCTTTTGAGCAACTGAGTACACTGAACAGTATGGTCCTTAGGTTGATGGAGAGGAACCTGGAGCAAGAGCAGAAGAACCGAGAGCAGGAGCTAGTGATTGCCCAGCTCAGCCAGCAGGTAAATGAGCAGGATACCTTATTACTCCAGGCTGCTGATCAACGAGCTGATATGAGAGCTCGATCTACTCAACAAGAGGAGCAACTGCTCAAATATATAGATGAGCATAAGCAGTTGGCCTTGATTGCCACTAGTTTCAGTGACCGGATCCTCTCTTTGGATGCGGAGAATGCTAGACTTGCTGAATAGATTGATAATATTAAAGACATCACTCCAAGGATTGAAGGCACTACTGCTCACTCCGATGATTCAGACAAAGAAAAAGAAGAATAAGAATAAGAAGAAGAAGAAGAAGAAGATGAAAGTCTGATGAGGAGAAAGTGGACTATGAAGAGTCAGATCATGATGATGACTCTGATGGTGATGATGAAGATGGTTCAGGGAGCAGGTCTACTAGTTCCTCTAGTCCAGATGATGCTGATGAGCAAGCCCCTCCTACTTAAATACGGACAATGACCAAGCACGATAAGAGTGCTAAAGCTCATACTCCTCCTCCTACTCAGACAAAAGAAGCAGCATCTACTGAGGAAGTCGAAGCTGTGCCCTTGAGACGTCGATTGGATGAGACACTGACGATGATTTTAGACGTTCAGGGTATTATACAGCACTCAGTTAGCTATGACAAAGAGGAGGGGGATATTATACACTGCTTAACAAAGGAGCAGATAGCAGAGCTGTTCAGGATGAACCTGGATGAAGTTGTGATTGATGATACCTCAGCTCCTGTAGTTGATGAGCCTTCTCCAGTGATTTTTGATGATATCGATGAGGTTATCTTGGAAGATATCAAAGAGCAGGAAAGTACAAAGTATACTTCGGCTGAGGGCGAACTACCAACTTTCACTGATCTTTTTGGACAAGCCACTGAAGAGGTACTGAACACAGACGTAGAAGAAAAGGTTAGTGGTGGTGAGTCTTCAGCTGATGACATTCAACAAAGGAAAAAAGAATGGAAAGCTTATTGGGAGACACTGAAGAAGGAAAGCACTATGAAGATGCCTGCTACTCATACCAAACTCTCTAGGACCAAAGGCTATAAGGCTGGAGGTCAAATCATTAGCTAGGCATACTTTCATGATTTACAATGCTATGCAGTCAAGAGAGAGTAGGGAATCCAGTACTTCAAGCATCCACATGATTTCATGACGTTGCCTGGCTTTGAAGTTAATTATCTTGCACGCTTGAAGATGCTGTATAGTGAAGACTCACGGATGTCTGCCTGGTTCTCAAGACAAATACAGTATGAGTAAGGAAGAGGTGGGTGAACTTCAGGCCCCAGCAACCTGAAAGATATTATTTACCTGAGATTGATGGAGATACCCGCAAGCATAAAGTCATCCTTAAGTGGCTACCTCCTAAAGTCAGGAAAAAGATTCCTTTGAGGAAGATGTGTCGAGACTTTATGGAAGGCTTCCGATGGTGGTATTATGACAGGCGTACGGGAGAAGCTGTAGTGGCGCTCTGCAAAAACAAGAAATGGGAGACTGAACGTATATTTGATCCGATGTGGTTGACTAATCTGTCTCACAGTGATGTCAAGATCCTGTACTTCCATCAGATATTCTTTGATGTTGCCGACATGGAACAAGCTCTGCAGTTCATAAGAGTCATTCGTATTTGTATGGTGTTTAGGATTCACGCTGGAGCAGACTGCATAGCTATTTCAGACAAACATTTCAAGAAGGATGTTGCAAAGTAAAGAACTAGGTCCAAGGTGGAGTATGTTGGTGCATAAATGTCCCTAGTTCATTTTTGTGATTCATTTATGTTTGATCATTTGATGTATAAAGTTTATCACTAATAAAATCAGTATTTCTATCTTGTTCTTAATGTTTATTATGATTTGCTAGTGTTTGATTATGTTTAAAGTTGGTTTAATATGATTTATAGACCCATTCAGGCGAATGGCTCTAAGAATGAAGCTATTCGGCCGAATGAACGCATGAAGAATGACTAGGGTGAACGAATGAGTCAGCCGTATGACTCATTCGCTGGTTCAGGTCCATTCGGCTTTGTCATTCGTCGAATGAGTTTCTTCGGCCACTCATTCGGCCGAATGATGACAGACTATAAATACAAGATCAAACTTTCTTAAACCTAACTTTTCCGAGCCCTCTTTCTTCCCAGAGCACTCCAATGTCAAACCCTAGAAAATTTGAGCGGTTCTTGCTGTCCAAGTTCGATTATCAACCCGTGGTGTTCGATCAACCTTCAAACGTTCATCCTTTACCTTCGGATCACCACGGTTTCTATTGGAAAACCCTGGAATAGGATTTTGCACTATTCCATAGGCTGTCGAGCAGATCTCCATTGGAACCGGGTTGTTTCTGGGCTCCTAGTTGGTCCTACATTTAGTTCAATACATTCAAAGTCTTTTAATTAAAGCATTTTAATTAATTTAGTTTAAGTTAATTCATTAAGTTAGAAATCATTTAATTTAATTTAAAGATTGTTTTGTAAATCAATTTCTTTTTATTAAAAACATAAATTATTTGAAGGAAATATAACTTACATGATTAGACTTAGGTTAATTCCCATTCGATTAACTCTAAGTCCTTGATGATCTGTTTTCGTTTTCTCGTGGTTCTTTGATCAACTCTTTGTATAACCCATCCTAGGTAGTTCAAATGAATCACCGAATGTAGTTATGTTTCGTATAAAATTTCTAAGTGTTAGATGTTAATAATGAAATCAACACCATAACCTTAGACTATGATATCCACTATTTATGTTTAGATGTCAACATGATTTAAGAAAACCATTGTTCTTGAAAACCCTAATTCATGATTTCTTTAAATGGATTCATGCATCTTAGACCAAACCCACATGCCATAATCCATGATTAAACCTCTTTATAATTTGAAAAACTTTTAGTGTTAAACCCTATTAGATTGCCACGTTGACATCCCTATGCCAAACCCATGCATGCACCCACATAATCGAACCCATGCATAAACAAACCCATATATGTTCATTTCTCACATCTCGTTCATTCCACCTCTAAATATGAAAACCGGCCGAATAAAGATAGCCACGACTAAATAGTGGGGTTCATATGAAAAGCCTTGGCCGAATAAGATGCATACAAGGGTTTTCATTCGACTCTTATATCATGTGAGTGGGCAGGATCCAACCGAAAGTGGCTATTGCACGAATGGAGACCCTAGCCGAATGGAAGATTGTCGAGTGAGCATGGTCTGCGAATGGAAGGCACCCGACTGAAGGGACTACCGAACGAATGGGACTCCTTCGGCCACAGGCTAGTCGCTCGGCTGGTTCAAGTCGGCTAGGTCATTCGGCCGGCCTGTGCAGGTGTTCCTTTGGCCATTCGAGAGGTGCCAGGTGCAGCCCATAGTTTTCGGGCTAAACGACTAAGCCATCATGTGGTATTTGTTCCTACACCATCCTAGAGTGTTAATGCGTGAATCTTAGAGCTGAGATAGGTTAGAACGGACTTAGAAGTGGTTCGATCATAAGGGTTTGAAAACCCTAAAATCGTGATAGATAACTTGAATCTACCTCAAATCAACTAGTTCCAAGCTTAGATAGATTGTACTTTCATGATCTATGAGTCGTAGTGGTCGTTTTGTCACCAAGATGGCTAGATTTGGTTAAGAAATGAAGAAGATGGAGTTGTGGTTTATAGAGAGAGAAAGTAGAGAGAGAAAGTAACGAGGTTTGGTGTTTGAAGCTGGTAGGTGGTGGTGGTTATCGCAAGTAAATGCCATATTAATGGTTTTAAAATACCCGTGTATGTTCGGTCTCGTTCGGTTTTGCTCGGTTTCGTATAGAATCGTCGGTTTTCTTTCGTTTTCGTAACGAAACTTCCCGGTTTTAAAAATAAAGTTTGAAAATTTCATTTAGTTGGTAATTCCTAGTAAATGAACAAAATATCTTCCGTTTATTTTAAATTTTCAGAAAATATTAAATTTACTGTTTAAATCGAATATTACAGTCGTCGCGTGTATTCGTTCGAATCGTCACCCGTACGAATACGAAGATAACTACAGTTTTCAATATGGTTTTCTAATTATTGGAGATCATTCAGAACGTTAAACTTTCAAATATATTCGTACAGATCGTCACCTATACGAATAATCTGTAGATTTAGCATTCACATAATGACATCCGTTGTTGTTTTGTTCTATAAGTCCTCACATACGTTTATACTTAATAAAATCCTAACTAAAAATTACATGATGGTTCTGTGTCACCAGATAAATATCTGACTGATGAACCATAGTTCTGAGTTACATTTCTGCGATGATCGTGAAATAGTTCGTTGATAAACATGAAATGATAATGATATATGAATAACAACTAAAATTTGTACATGATTTACTGTTCATGTTACTGTGTAGATCACTGTTCTGGCTACGGTTCCGGCTCTGATATTACAGCTAGATATTCAAAAATGCTGAAGAGATGAAGTGTTTGAAGTAAGGTTTTTAGAGATAGGTTTTATAGAGAGAAAGCAACGAATTTCTAGAGAGAAAGGGGTAAGAATCTGGTTATTGAGGGTTTTGAAGGCTTTTATAGCCCTATTAGTTGTACACATGTTTGGGTTAATTTGGTTTCATCATGATGGGTTATTTTTAAAACGTTACCTATATGTTTTATTCTTTGTAAATAGGTTTTATTTATACCTTTTTTATTGTAATTCCTAACAAACTTTTTAAGTTCCTTTTTATTATATATATAGTTCAAAGTCAGATTATCCAACTTACACTCGTATTTATACAGATCATCACCTTTACAAACAATGTAACATCCGGCCCCATCTACGACCAATATTGTCCGCTTTGCCCACTCAGAGCTCACGGTTTTGCCTTTGGTTGGCCATGTGAAAACTTCCTAGGGAGGTCACCCATCCCTGGATTGCTGCAACCAAAGCACGCTTAACTGTGGCGTTATATTGTGCTCCACAGCCAGCTAAGCCCAAAACGCGTTGGTGATGTAAGAGGTTGGATTGTTACTTATGAGACAGGAATCACTCATGTTCACAGCCGATGTGGGATTTGCCTAGGATATTACATACACCCCCCTTAGGGACTTATCATCATCGATAAAGTTTTCCCCACCATCCGTGTAGAACAGGAGTGTCTCTAATACCATTTTGTAACATCCGGCCCCGTCTACCTCTAATATTGTCTGCTTTGCCCATAGAGAGCACCCATCCCTGGATTGCCGCAACCCGAACACGCTTAACTGTGGAGTTTTCATGTGCTCCATAGTCAGGTAAGCCCAAAACGCGCTAGTAATGTAAGAGGCGAATTGCTACTTGTGAGACAGGAATCACTCATGTTCATGGCCAATTTGGGATTTTCCTAGGATGTTACAAACAAGAAATTTGTTTTACCTTCTGACCTTGTTATGCAATTCTAAGATATCAATTGAATATGCTGAATCCATGCGAATATGCTGATAGTTTAAAAGTTTCTTTATGTTATCCGTCTGTTGTTTGACTATTGTATTCACACCATCATTTATGATATCCAATGTTATTATACTTGTATTATTGTGTTGTTAGTTGTATGTTTTCTTCTTATCACAAGGTCAATGCTACAGCTGTTATGTTTAGCTTTTGTTCGTCATGTTTCCTGCTTCTGTACGTATATGTTTGTTATAATGTGCGTGTTTATCACTCTGACACATCATTCCATAACATGATATATAAATGCATACAAGTATCCTTACATAGCATTCGTATAAATATTCCTACAGTACAGTTACATATCATTTCCATACTAGATGTTACATATAGAAGTTGAGACTTAAAGTGATAAAAGTAACTCATGTAATAATGTGTTGAACTGAAACCACTTGTGTATATGAAAAGAATACAAGCATGATTTCTCCCCCTACGAGTTAGTAAAACATTGTAGAAATAGGGACCATGAAACTAACTATTAGTGTAGATCCGGTGTCTTGAGGGTGTGAATAATATCTTGCGTTTGAATCCCTACTAGATTTCTATGATATTTTGGATTTATGTTGAGTTTTGAGACAATTGGTATACGAGATGCCATGAGTCTGAAATCCAAGGGTGTACACAACCAATATACAAAGATTTTCATAAAACGGTTAGGAAAATCCATTGAATCACACAAACATGAATCTGAAGAAAAGACAAACACCTTGTGAGGGAAAACAATGAACAAAACATCAATAGATAACATTTGGAATATCGATTCAATGAGATATTGGCATGGATGACGATCCATGTGGATATATTGTTAGATTTGATACACTAAATGATATATCTATAGTACAAAACAATGTCAGCAGTTAAATCCAACGCGACTTTTGTATGGGTGACGATTCATACAGATGTCAGCGTGAATCTTTTAATGCTGATATAAAATAATAACAATTTAAATAAAATTTCACCAAAACAATTTAATAAACAATCAAAATTTTAACACACAGCCATTCGTACGAACGGACCCTCATTCGTACGAATAGGGTTATTTAGTGAAGCTTTACAGCCACAAAGTCATTAGGCCGAATGGGAGCCCTTCGTACGAATGACTCATTCGTGCGAAAGCACAGATATAAAAGCAAAACTTCCGTTTTTCAAACCCAATTTTCACCCAACTCTCTCACCCAAACCCCTCTCTCGGCCACTCGATTTTTCGACCATTTCCACGCGAAATCGGACCATTTAACACTCCAAATCGTGTGTATTTCAACCCCAGCACCTCCATTTCAAGATTTCCAACATTTTCATCCCATTCCGGTAAAATACGAGCTCCACAGTAAGTATTAGCACCGATCCTTTGAACCAAAACACTCCAAAACGATTTACCATTAATTTTGACCATAAAAATACCGAAAATAACCACCGATTTTAAAAATGGCGTTGTTGGTGAATCTGCAGATGAATGAGCCAAACGAAGGGCTCATTCTTGAGAATGAGATGCCTTATTCGCTGAGAAAAGTTGCCCGAACGAGCTGCTGCACCAATGGCCAATCACACGAATGACATGGACTCATTCGCATGGGAAAACCATCCGAATGGAGACATATTCGCACGAATGGAACAACAGAATGAGAGTATGCATTCGCATCATTCCATTCATGTGAATGAAGGCCATTTGCACGAATAGGCCGTTCGTACCAACAGAAGCCCAAAAATGGCCAAGTGTTGAACATCCTATCATATGCCATTCGTATGGATAAAACCAAAACTTAGACCAAATTTTAAATCTAATCAAGATAAACCGAAATAAAAACTAATTTTCCAAAATCACATCAAAACATAGAACACACAACCATCCAACACCTAATTAACTAACTTATAACACAGGATTAAAACCGATAGAACACACCAAGTGAGTGCATCGACGACCCATAACCCCAGGTGAGTTCGTAGACCTCTTTTTCTTTAACTTGTTGCCTTCCAAATCATTTGGGGCAAAGAACATGAACCGTCTTATTCGAATGATCAACGAATAAGAGTTATTTTCAACTAATTTCAATAAAAAGATCAACTCTCAACCTCTTATTCGAATGTTATTCGAATAAGTGAATTTTCATTTATTTTACTAAGTGATCATCGCTCCATTCAATTTTTTCAACAACAACAAAAAACGAGTTTCGAGGGTCCAAACACAAATTAGTGAGGAGATGTCCGTTGATCCCGACAATTCGAGGCTTTGTGCCCAACAAAGAGGTGAACAGACACGACCCGGGGAATTGTGTAGTGTACAATCGAAAACAATCATTTTCATTTGAATCCCCCATCAAACAAACAACATATTTGCATGGTATCTGTCCAGGGTAATTCACTAGAGCATGTGTCCACACAATATACACAGTAAGAATTCGCTGAGGAATTCTCAAGTAAGTCCCTTTAGACTCATTTACCATTAGTTGACGTGGGTCAACCGACGGTTACATAGATGGGACCATAGGTCTATCCAACCTCCAGCGCCGAGGCTAGTGCGTTACACGGATACAACGTGAAACAAAAACTCGGATTAGTTCCATGGGAACTAATCAAAAAGGGCATATCAGTTAGGTTT
Source organism: Mikania micrantha (assembly GCA_009363875.1). Taxonomy (NCBI): domain Eukaryota; kingdom Viridiplantae; phylum Streptophyta; class Magnoliopsida; order Asterales; family Asteraceae; genus Mikania; species Mikania micrantha. Next base: position 56,076,855 of record CM018682.1, on the reverse strand, counting down.
GGTAAATGATAACATGGATGATATTACGGATAGACCACACAAACAATAACACTAGTTTTCAAACCAAGCAAATTTTCAAGACCTAGTCTTGAATGATTTTCAAAGGAGTACACAACAAAAAAGGTAAAACTACAAGACAGAAGTGTAACTTTGTGGGTTTCAAACAAACAAAACAAGATTTTCCTATATCAAGAGACAAAGTGTCACACCCCGAGCCGGCGGGCTGGATCGACTTTCCCGCCGGGCGGAAGGTTCCCGGGGCACGATATCGTTGTGATAATCGAAATGATCAGATTGTTTACATAGCACATGATAAATAAATTAGAAATGTTAACATGACAATGAAATAGAATTACAAAGTTAAATTACATTGTTTCCTCATAATTTAACTAAGTAAATCTAATCAAAAGAATCAATGAGTTTATATCTTGTATCTGTACAAGATATACAAAAGATGACTCATTGTTTTATCATCCCAAAAGTATGATAACACAAAATGTAGCTAGGCCATTCGGTCGGCCTGTGCAGGTGTTCCTTCGGCCATTCCAGAGGTGCCAGGTGCAGCCCATAGTTTTCGGGCTAAACGACTAAGCCTTCATGTGGTATTTGTTCCTACACCATCCTAGAGTGTTAATGCGTGAATCTTAGAGCTGAGATAGGTTAGAACGGACTTAGAAGTGGTTCAATCATAAGGGTTTTGAAAACCCTAAAATCGTGATAGATAACTTGAATCTACCTCAAATCAACTAGTTCCAAGCTTAGATAGGTTGTACTTTCATGATCTACGAGTCGTAGTGGACGTTTTGTCACCAAGATGGCTAGATTTGGTTAAGAAATGAAGAAGATGGAGTTGTGGTTTCTATAGAGAGAAAGTAGAGAGAGAAAGTAACGAGGTTTGGTGTTTGAAGCTGGTAGGTGGTGGTGGTTATCGCAAGTAAATGCCATATTAATGGTTTTAAAATACCCGGGTATGTTCGGTCTCGTTCGGTTTTGCTCGGTTTCGTATAGAATCGTCGGTTTCTTTCGTTTTCGTAACGAAACTTCCCGGTTTTAAAAATAAAGTTTGAAAATTTCATTTAGTTGGTAATTCCTAGTAAATGAACAAAATATCTTCCGTTTATTTTAAATTTTCAGAAAATATTAAATTTACTGTTTAAATCGAATTGTACAGTCGTCGCGTGTATTCGTTCAAATCGTCACCCGTACGAATACGAAGATAACTACAGTTTTCAATATGGTTTTCTAATTATTGGACATCATTCAGAACGTTAAACTTTCAAATATATTCGTACAGGTCGTCACCTATACTAATAATCTGTAGATTTAGCATTCACGTAACGACATCCGTTGTTGTTTTGTTCTATAAGTCCTCACATACGTTTATACTTAATAAAATCCTAACTAAAAATTACATGATGGTTCTGTGTCATCAGATAAATATCTGACTGATGAACCATAGTTCTGAGTTACATTTCTGCGATGATCGTGAAATAGTTCGTTGATAAACATTAAATGATAATGATATATGAATAACAACTATAATTTGTACATGATTTACTGTTCATGTTACTGTGTAGATCACTATTCTGGCTACGGTTCCGGCACTGATATTACAGCTAGATATTCAAAAATGCTGAAGAGATGAAGTGTTTGTAGTAAGGTTTTTAGAGAGAGGTTTTATAGAGAGAAAGCAACGAATTTCTAGAGAGAAAGGGGTAAGAATCTGGTTATTGAGGGTTTTGAAGGCTTTTATAGCCCTATTAGTTGTACACATGTTTGGGTTCATTTGGTTTCATCATGATGGGTTATTTTTAAAACGTTACCTATATGTTTTATTCTTTGTAAATAGGTTTTGTTTATACCTTTTTTATTGTAATTCCTAACAAACTTTTTAAGTTCCTTTTTATTATATTTATAGTTCAAAGTCAGATTATCCAACTTACACTCGTATTTATACAGATCATCACCTTTACAAACAATGTAACATCCGGCCCCATCTACGACCAATATTGTCCGCTTTGCCCACTCAGAGCTCACGGTTTTGCCTTTGGTTGGCCATGTGAAAACTTCCTAGGGAGGTCACCCATCCCTGGATTGCTGCAACCGAAGCACGCTTGACTGTGGCGTTATATTGTGCTCCACAGCCAGCTAAGCCCAAAACGCGTTGGTGATGTAAGAGGTTGGATTGTTACTTATGAGACAGGAATCACTCATGTTCACAGCCGATGTGGGATTTGCCTACGATATTACATACACCCCCTTAGGGACTGATCATCATCGATAAAGTTTTCCCCACCATCCGTGTAGAACAGGAGTGTCTCTAATACCATTTTGTAACATCCGGCCCCGTCTACCTCCAATATTGTCTGCTTTGCCCATAGAGAGCTCACGGTTTATGCCTTTGAATTTCTAGGGAGGTCACCCATCCCTGGATTGCCACAACCCGAACACGATTAACTGTGGAGTTTTCATGTGCTCCATAGTCAGGTAAGCCCAAAACGCACTAGTAATGTAAGAGGCGGATTGTTACTTGTGAGACAGAAATCACTCATGTTCATGGCCAATTTGGGATTTGCCTAGGATGTTACAAACAAGAAATTCGCTTTACCTTCTGACCTTGTTATGCAATTCTAAGATATCAATTGGATATGCTGAATCCACGCTAATATACTGATAGTTTAAAAGTTTCGTCATGTTATCCGTCTGTTGTTTGACTATTGTATTCACACCATCATTTATGATATCCAATGTTATTATACTTGTATTATTGTGTTGTTAGTTGTATGTTTTCTTCTTATCACAAGGTCAATGCTACAGCTGTTATGTTTAGCTTTTGTTCGTCATGTTTCCTGCTTCTGTACGTATATGTTTGTTATAATGTGCGTGTTTATCACTCTGACACATCATTCCATAACATGATATATAAATACATACAAGTATCCTTACATAGCATTCGTATAAATATTCCTACAGTACAGTTACATATCATTTCCATACTAGATGTTACATATAGAAGTTGAGACTTAAAGTGATAAAAGTAACTCATGTAATAATGTGTTGAACTGAAACCACTTGTGTATATGAAAAGAATACAAGCATGATTTCTCCCCCGACGAGTTAGTAAAACATTGTAGAAATAGGGACCATGAAACTAACTATTAGTGTAGATCCGGTGTTTTGAGGGTGTGAATAATATCTTGCGTTTGAATCCCTACTAGATTTCTATGATATTTTGGATTTATGTTGAGTTTTGAGACAATTGGTATACGAGCTGCCATGAGTCTGAAATCCATGGGTGTACACAACCAATATACAAAGATTTTCATAAAACGGTTAGGAAAATCCATTGAATCACACAAACATGAATCTGAAGAAAAGACAAACACCTTGTGAGGGAAAACAATGAACAAAACATCAATAGATAACATTTGGAATATCGATCCAACGAGATATTGGCATGGATGACGATCCATGTGGATATATTGTTAGATTTGACACACTAAATGATATATCTACAGTACAAAACAATGTCAGCAGTTAAATCCAACGCGACTTTTGTATGGGTGACGATTCATACAGATGTCAGCGTGAATCTTTTAATGCTGATATAAAATAATAACAATTTAAATAAAATTTCACCAAAACAATTTAATAAACAATCAAAATTTTAACACACAGCCATTCGTACGAACGGACCCTCATTCGTACGAATAGGGTTATTCAGTGAAGCTTTACAGCCAAAAAGTCATGCGGCCGAATGGGAGCCCTTCGTACGAATGACTCATTCGTGCGAAAGCACAGCTATAAAAGCAAAACTTCCGTTTTTCAAACCCAATTTTCACCCAACTCTCTCAACCAAACCCCTCTCTCGGCCACTCGATTTTTCGACCATTTCCACGCGAAATCGGACCATTTAACACTCCAAATCGTGTGTATTTGAACCCCAGCACCTCCATTTCAAGATTTCCAACATTTTCATCCCATTCCGGTAAAATACGAGCTCCACGGTAAGTATTAGCACCGATCCTTTGAACCAAAACACTCCAAAACGATTTACCATTAATTTTGACCATAAAAATACCGAAAATAACCACCGATTTTAAAAATGGCGTTGTTGGTGAGTCGTCAGATGAATGAGCCAAACGAAGGGCTCATTCGTGAGAATGAGATGCCTCATTCGCTGAGAAAAGTCGCCCGAACGAGCTGCTGCACCAATGGCCAATCACACGAATGACATGGACTCATTCGCATGGGAAAACCATCCGAATGGAGACATATTCACACGAATGGAACAACAGAATGAGAGTATGCATTCGCATCATTCCATTCATGTGAATGAAGGCCATTTGCACGAATAGGCCGTTCGTACCAACAGAAGCCCAAAAATGGCCAAGTGTTGAACATCCTATCATATGCCATTCGTATGGATAGAACAAAAATTTAGACCAAATTTTAAATCTAATCAAGATAAACCGAAATAAAAACTAATTTTCCAAAATCACATCAAAACACAGAACACACAACCATCCAACACCTAATTAACTAACTTATAACACAGGATTGAAACCGATAGAACACACCAAGTGAGTGCATCGACGACCCATAACCCCAGGTGAGTTCGTAGACCTCTTTTTCTTTAACTTATTGCCTTCCAAATCATTTGGGGCTAAGAACATGAACCCTCTTATTCGAATGATCAACGAATAAGAGTTATTTTCAACTAATTTCAATAAAAAGATCAACTCTCAACCTCTTATTCGAATGTTATTCGAATAAGTGAATTTTAATTTATTTTACTGAGTGATCATCGCTCCATTCAACTTTTTCAACACCAACAAAAAAACGAGTTTCGAGGGTCCAAACACGAATTATCGAGGAGATGTCCGTTGATCCCAACAATTCGAGGCTTTGTGCCCAACAAAGAGGTGAACAGACACGACCCGGGGAATTGTGTAGTGTACAATCGAAAACAATCATTTTCATTCGAATCCCCCATCAAACAAACAACATATTTGCATGGTATCTGTCCAGGGTAATTCACTAGAGCATGTGTCCACACAACATACACAGTAAGAATTCGCTGAGGAATTCTCAAGTAAGTCCCTTTAGACTCATTTACCATTAGTCGACGTGGGTCAACCGACGGTTACATAGATGGGACCATAGGTCTATCCAACCTCCAGCGCCGAGGCTAGTGCGTTACACGGATACAACGTGAAACAAAAACTCGGATTAGTTCCATGGGAACTATTCAAAAAGGGCATATCAGTTAGGTTTGGTAAATGATCACATGGATGATATTACGGATAGACCACACAAACAATAACACTAGTTTTCAAACCAAGCAAATTTTCAAGACGTAGTCTTGAATGATTTTCAAAGGAGTACACAACAAAAAAGGTAATACTACAAGACAGAAGTGTAACTTTGTGGGTTTCAGACAAACAAAACAAGATTTTCCTATATCAAGAGACAAAGTGTCACACCCCGAGCCGGCGGGCTGGATCGACTTTCCCGCCGGGCGGAAGGTTCCCTGGGCACGATATCGTTGTGATAATCGAAATGATCAGATTGTTTACATAGCTCATGATAAATAAATTAGAAATGTTAACATGACAATGAAATAGAATTACAAAGTTAAATTACATTGTTTCCTCATAATTTAACCAAGTAAATCTAATCAAAAGAATCAATGAGTTTATATCTTGTATCTGTACAAGATATACAAAAGATGATTCGTTGTTTTATCATCCCAAAAGTATGATAACACAAAATGTTGCTAGGTCTTCTAAAAGTCCACTAGCTATGTTCTTCAATGTATGTAACTACACCTGTTCGTCACCTGAGAGAACATGCATTTAAACAAAGTCAACACTAGGTTGGTGAGTTCATAAGTTTGATAATTGAAAACCTTGATTCATTAACATACACAATCACAATGTTATACATGTTACTTGTAAGTAGTTTGATTCACCTGTTCCCACAATGGCCTCCCCATGGTTTTATTTGCAAGTAATATCTCATCCTATTAGTTATGCTTATATATAGGGCATATGTAAGGGAACAAGCCCTAGCCAATATCCCACCACATAACTAACCGAACTCCACACTACGTACCATACAACTATGGATATCCATTTCCATTTCATCTGTTCATCCCGTTAGTAATGCATCTGTTGTATCATGTGTAGAATAATATAATTATAGGGGTTTAGTTGTCAAACCAAAGTATTGATAAACCCTTTGTGTATTAAGGAGATTAGATTAAGTTAATCTGATCCTTGTATTATTCTATTACTGGTGGGGTTAATTGTTAATCACTTTGAATGAATAATAGTGTTAGTTAACCAATTGTCCTTTGTTCTCAACTTGAAGTGCATAGAGCCTAAAAGGAATACACTGAAATCCTCACGTAATCATATTCCAATGCATCCGATTAATCTCTACCACTTTGTATTACCATAGACCTCATCGCACTGTTACTAGTAATATGACATGAGAGAAATAAATTCCTCAGTCTACTAATCAACAAGAAAGAGATGGATTAATTACAATTTCACTGTCGAATGATATCACCATGTGTCGTTTACCAAACCTGACTGATCGTCGCCCTGTTACCGGTCATACGTTACCGGAAAATTAATGTTACGCTTAACATACCGACCTACTCGCCGGAGGTTTGTCAAACCTATGGTACCACTATGCTAATGTCGGTTTAGATCCCACTAAATTAACTGATAAACAATTATGTGAAGGGACTTACAATGAAACTTGAATATATGGCACCTGATTGACATGATATAATACAGACAGTTCAATAGAAATGAACTGTATTGTGTTTATCCATGTTGTTTTCATGAAGTTACATTATCATGATTATTATTCTAATTGTTCCATGTAGTCACCATGTTTTCACCAAGCTGTGGTAAGAACTAGTCTTACTACACTTAATCGACTCAGGTGGCGGATGGTTGTTGTTCCATGTTAAACTTGTAATATGTATCGAGTTGTAAACTAAGTGTTATAAGATCTTGTCTTATTACACTTATGTAGCTCTAGTGTAGAATGTTATTATAAAGATATATTATCTTCATAACATTCGTCTGTTTCGTTGTTGTTGTCATCATGTTCACCTGTCCTTATCTCAACGTTTGTTCTTGTAAGAATAAGTAAGTCTTGTAAGATGTAATCTTACAACTATGTTATTCTATTGTGTTGATAAGTTATGAAATTATATTATCATATTCATCTTAGTTATCCCTGTCATATCCTAATCATACAAGCATGCATACAATGATAAATGATAATAAGTCAAGCAATATAATCTAATCAAAGCATAAGCAATATGTTAAACATAAACTTTTAAGTAAATAAAAGTTAAGCATGTTTCTCAGCCCTAAGAGTTTAAAATCAGTTAATGATTAGAAAAGGGGCATATGAACTCACCTTGTTGTTAACGTGGTTGACTTAGCTTAAACCAGAAATACACGCGCTCTTTGTTTGATTTGTTGTTGTATTCACGATCCTGTATTGATTTCATGTTGTTTGTAACTTGTAAGCATAGTCCTTGTGTGTGAGTTTGTCTTAGCCCTAACGTTGGCTAACACCCTTTTGTCTTGGTCATCATTCGGCCTTAATTCAATGGTAGTAGCTTATACTATCACTTAACTTCATTAAATTAAGTTTAGTACATATTGATGTTAACTTAATGTTCACTTGAACCGATTTGTTAAACAGTTATCATGAACTATGTCATGTTACAACGGTTGAGTTTCAACAAGTTCTAATTCTAAAATCTCATTTTTCACTTAAAAACATCACAATAGTTGATTCCTTATGTTCTTTGCCACCCTTGTATTTACCATTTTTTTATAGTGAGCCGAATGATATCCAAGGGGACCTTATGTGTGTAAATGGGCCGTGTATTAAGTATGTGGGCTTAGACCAAGGGTCATGGACAATATACATGTGCATGGGCCAAAAAGTCCATTGGGCTTGATCAAATAAATGTGGGCTAGAGCAACGAGCCTGGGCTACTTAATTGGGCCGAGAATGTATCGTTGGGCTGAAACATTTATGATGGGCCGTAGCCAAAAGGTTGGGCATCTTGGAATTCCTCAAAACAATTGATTGGGCCGCATGAGCCACTTGGGCCGTATAGGTATATGTGGGCCAAGTATTTGGGTCTAGCACATGATTTCACTCAGTCGTAGGTGGTGATTCCAATTCCAGCGAACCCCCTGGAGGTAATCGGTTAAGGTTCGGTCAAGTGCAGGCTATAGGGTCGCCCAAAGCTTCAGGTTAACAGGTTCGCTGGGACATGGTTTTCAGCCCAAGGTTCGACAATAATCCAAAGGTTCGGCTGACAACAAGGGTTTGGGCAGCAATGTTTGTCCTTACAACTCATCCATGGTTCGGCTGAGGTCATGGGTTCGCCGGAGTGCATGGTTTGTCAACTGATGGTTCGGCCATGCATGTGTCTCAGCTAATGATAGGTTCGTTGGTCTCGTCATGGGTTCGCGTGTCTTGCAATGGTTCGGACATGGGAGGTTCGCGGTGGCTAGATTCATTGATGATGATTGTCTAATCACGCAGGTTCGGCGGTTAAGCTTGGCGAACCCTTGCTAAGGTTCGGCCGAGATCCCAAGTTCGTTCCCCTTCGTCCCAAGCTGAGGTTCGGCTATCCTAGATTTCACCCGGACCTGCACTTCAACATAATCATTTTCATCGAATCTAGAGTGCTCCAGGTCGTTCCCATGGTAGTGGTATACCCTAATGGACTCCCAGGAGTGTAAAGTGCGTGGAGAGTGAGTTAGAACCAGCTAGGTGTTTTGGGTCTATCAAAAAGGGAAGAAACCCTATTTTTCTAACTTTTCAAGCTCAAATACCTCAGATTTGGTTGAACAAATGTGTAGATCTGCTGTACTTTCTTGTAGAGGACTTCAAGACCTTCATGTAGGTCCAAGAGTCACCCAATTTCGTTGAGAATTGAGGGAGTTATGGAGTTTTGAAGTTTGATTTCTAGTGTGAGAGAGGGAAACCAGGTAGGAGGTTTTAGAGAGAGAGAGATGAGCAAAATGAAAGAATCCCCCCTCATTTAGTCTTTTTATACCCCGGGATGTTTGGGTTCGTTTCGAGTGCTCGGTTTTCGTCTTCGTTGCGTTTTCAGAACGTAACTCGTATTTTTACGCGTCTTAATTAAAAGAGTTTCTTTTAATTTATTTCTGATGAGTTTCAAAATTGTAAAACAGAAAACATTATATTTTCTTAAATTTATTATCGCTCGTGTCGTTTTCGTTTTCGTTTCGTCAGAACGCGTCACCATCGCGCGTATTCGTTCGAATCGTCACTTGAACGAACACGACGATGGTTTTGCTTTCTGATTCTTATTTTCTACATTCCAGTCATCGTTTTAGAACGTTAAACTCACAGATATGTTTGTGTGAATCGTCACTCATGCAAACGCACTGTCAGTTCGTTATTTTGAAATTACACTGCATATATGTTCTGAATTGTGTTTCCTCATTGTCGGACTCAACTAAACATCCTGTTTTCACATTGTTTCCGTACTGATTTGTCGGCCATCTAATTCCTGTCATCTATGGATATCAGATCGCAACCGACATGTTCTTGTTATTTACTAGAACACTCTTACCATTTTTGATTCGTTGTATTATTTGTACATAGGTTTTCACCTAAATACATACAACTATTGTTTATCATGAGTTGTTGTACCTACGGTATTTAAGTTTTCACATAAATACGTACAGCCGTTTCTTGTATTTTGAATTCTGTTATCACAAACACTGTTCATATAATGTATTTACACACAGTAAATATTGAAAGTACACATATCGTACGGACTTCCCGGACGATCAGGTACTGGATGTCACAGTCTCCCCTTGTTAAAGAAATTTCGTCCCGAAATTTAAGCATCAATGTCGGGCTCTACTTCTCGAACAAGTGGGGATACTTTGCCTTCATGTTGTCCTCGCGCTCCCAGGTAAATTCTGGTCCACGTTTGGAGTTCCATCGAACCTTTACAATAGGGATACGGCTTCATTTCAGTCTCTTGACTTCACGTACCATAATCTCTACAGGTTCTTCTATGAAATGTAATTGTTCATCAACTTGTATCTCTTCCAATGGTATGATCAATGATTTATCAGCGAGACATCTTTTGAGATTTGATACGTGAAATACATTATGTACTCCGCTGAGTTCATCAGGGAGTTTGAGTCTGTATGCCACAGGACCTATGCGTTGAGTTATCTCAAACGGTCCGACATACCTTGGTGCCAACTTTCCTTTAGCCCCAAAACGAACTACGCCTTTCCATGGGGACACTTTCAACATTACTCGGTCACCCACATCGAATTCCAAAGGCTTTCGCCGTTTGTCCGCGTAACTCTTTTGGTGGCTACATGTTGCTAGTAGTCTTTGTTGTATCTAGGCTATCTTATCAGTAGTCTCCTAAATAAGTTCACTCCCAGTGATTCTGTTGTCTCCCACTTCGGTCCAACAAAATGGAGACCGACATTTTCTACCATACAGTGCTTCAAACGGAGCACATCCGATGCTGCTGTGGTAGCTATTGTTGTAGGAGAACTCAATGAGTGGTAAATGTTTATCCCAACTTCCACCGAAGTCTAGGATGCATGTCCTCAACATATCCTCTAGGGTTTGAATGGTTCGCTCGCTTTGTCCATCCGTTTGTGGATGATAAGCGGTGCTTAAGTTGCCACTTGTCCCTAGAGATTGTTGCAATGATTGCTAGAACCGTGATGTAAATCGACTGTCCCGGTCAGAAATAATAGACACTAGCACACCGTGCCGGACTACTATTTCATCAACATAGAGTCTTGCTAGCTTTTCCATCTTGTAAGTTTCTCTGATCGGCAAGAAGTGTGCGGACTTGGTCAATCGATCAACGATGACCCAAATCGAATGGTGTCCACTGGAAGTGCGGGGTAGCTTGGTAATGAAATCCATAGCTATTTGTTTCCACTTCCATTGCGGTATCTCTCGTTGTTCCAGCAAACCCGAAGGTTTCTGGTGTTCAGCTTTGACTTTGGCACTAGTGATGCATTTGCCAACGTAAGTGGAAACATCTTTCTTCATTCCCGGCCACCAATAAAACGACCTAAGATCTTGGTACATCTTATCGGCACAAAGATGAACAGAGTAACGTGTCTTGTGTGCCTCGTCAAGTATAAGTGTTCGAAGTTCATCTACTGCCAGGATCCAAACGCGATCCAGATAATAGATAACTCCATCTTGTTTTGTTTCAAAATGTTTCTCGGCTCGACAATCGAGCTCTTGTTTCAAATTGTCTCTTACCACTGCTTCTTGTTGTGCTTGTATGATTCGATCTTTCAGACTTGTTTGCACTATCACTCCCATTGCTCGAACGCGCAAGGGTTTGACTCTTTCCTTCTGACTCAAAGCATTGGAACAACATTTGCTTTGCCCGGATGGTATTTAATCACACAATCGTAATCGTTCAGGAGCTCAACCCAACGTCTCTGTCTCATCTTAAGCTCCTTCTGATCAAATATGTGCTGTAAACTTTTGTGATCTGTGAAGATAGTGCATTTCGTACCATATAGGTAGTGTCTTCAAATCTTTAAAGCAAAGACAACAGCTCCCAGTTCTAAGTCATCTGTCGTGTAGTTCTTCTCATGTATCTTCAACTGTCTTGAGGCATAAGCAATTACTTTGTCTCGTTGCATTAAAACACATCCGAGTCCTTAATGGGAAGCGTCACAATACACCACAAAGTCATCATTGCCTTCTGGGAATGTTAAGATAGGAGCATTGCACAATCTTTGTTTCAATGTTTAGAATGCCTCTTCTTGTTTCTATGTCCACACAAAAGGTTCACTCTTCTGTGTGAGTTTGGTGAGAGGCAAGGCTATCTTAGAGAAATTCGAAATGAATTTCCTGTAATAACTTGTCAATCCCAATAATGATCTGATTTATGTCGACGTTGTAGGCACATCCTAGTTCTTGATTGCTTTAATCTTGGCAGGATTCACGTGAATACCATTACTATTAATCACTTGACCCAAGAACTGAACTTCTCTTAACCAGAATTCACACTTGGAAAATTTGGCACAAAGTCGTTCTTCTCTCATGAGTTCCAAGACTGTTCTGAGGTGTTGTTCGTGTTCCTTCTCGTTTCGTGAATAAATCAGTATATCATCAATAAAGACGATAACAAACTGATCTAAGTACGGCTTGCACACCCGGTTCATTAAATCCATGAACACAGCCGGTGCGTTCGTCAATCCGATTGGCATCACCATGAACTCGTAATGACCGTATCAGGTACGAAAGGTCGTCTTTGATATGTCTTCCTCTTGAATCCGGAGCTGATGATAACCTGATCTCAGGTCTATCTTTGAAAAGTTCAGCCTGTAATTGATCAAACAAATCATCAATCCTCGGTAATGGGTACCGATTCTTAATGGTGAGTTTGTTGAATTCTCTGTAATCAATGCACATTCTGAACGATCCATCCTTCTTCTTAACAAAAAGGACCGGAGCTCCCCACGGGGAAAAGCTCGGTCAGATGAATCCGTTGTCGAGTAGCTCTTGTAATTGATTGGACAACTCCCGCGTCTCTGATGGCGCAAGTCTATAGGGAGACTTAGCTACTGGGGTCGCTCCCGGAATCAAATCAATTCGAAACTGCACCGATCTCTCGGGTGGTAGTCCTGGTAAATCATCCGGAAACACATCCGCATAGTCTTTCACAACCGGTACATCTTGAATCTTGATTGCTTTCTTGTCTTTCTCTACCATGTGAGCTATAAATGCGACACATTGTTTTTGAGGTACTTGTGAGCCTTCATACACGATATTATCTTGACACTGTGTTTCGCTTGATCTCCATGAATTTCCAAAATCCCATTGTTCTCCACTGGAATACGTAGTAGTTTTTCGGAACAGATGAATTCTACTCTGTTAAGGGATAGCCAATCAATTCCGACAATGATATCGAAACTGCCCAGCTCCATCGGCATCAAGTCGACAGAAAATGTGTGATCGCCAAGTGTTAGTGGGCAATTCCTAAGTACTATGACTATTGTGATCTGTTTGCCGTTTGCTATCTCTGTAGTATAAGGGGAGTGTAAAGATTCCTCAACATAATTAAGATGGCATGCAAAGTCGAGTGAGATAAAACTCTGATCCACACCAGTGTCAAATAATATGGATGCATAAGAGTCAGATAAGAGAAATGTACCCGTGATCACATTCGGGTCCTGCCGAGCCGCAGCTGCTCCAATCTGAAAGGCTCTTCCTCGTGCTACTTGAGCCCTCGGTTGAATTCTCTTGGGACAATCCGTCGAGAAGTGTTCAGGATCGCCACAAGTGTAGCAAGACCTGTTATCAGCAGTAGTAGTAGTAGCAGTTGTAACCACTGCATTGTTGTTTATGTTCGGAGCCCCCGTGCTCCTGCAATGTTTAGCCCAGTGACCAAACTTCCCACAGTTAGTGCATTTTCTGCACTGGGTGTTTGGTTGATGAAGATACTGACAGGCGTTGCACAATGGTGCTATGCCAGTATAGGGCCTCTTGATCTATAGGGGTTGTGGTTGGTTGATCATCGATGTCTGGGTGGTCGCAACAAAATTCTTGACCACTTTTTGTTTCTTGGCCGGCCTTTTATCCGACTTCCTTGAACTTCCCGCCTTGGCTTCCGACAGAGTAACAGCCATTTCTAGGGTTGTTGGATGAGCAGCAAGAACAAAACCTTGCACATATGCCGGTAATCCACCGATATACCGCTCAATTCTCCTCTCCAGTGTTGGCACTATATCCGGTGCCAATTATGATAGCTCGTGAAATCTCGTGGTGTAGGCCAGATGCCCAACACCAATCATAACAAGATTGAGTAACTCAGTCTCAACCTTATTGAGTTCCTTCCGTGGGCAAAACTCTGCCCACAGCATGGCCTTGATATCGTCCCAAGGCATAGACAGAGCCTCATCTCTGTCCCTAGTTTGAACTTGAGTGTTCCACCAAGTTAACGCTCTATTGTTGAATGAACCAGCAGCATATTTCACCTCGTACTGCTCAGGACAGTTACTGATCTCCAAAGTTGTCTCCATCTTTTCGATCCATTGGATCAATCCGACGGCTCCTTCGCTGCCACTAAAACTCGGTGGCTTGCATCCTACAAAGTTTTTGTAGGAGTAGTCCTGCTGATGTCGGGTATTACCGCTGCCTTCTCCAGATAAGTTGGCAACGTTGTTGCTGTTGTTACTGTTGATCCGGTTCATCATCTCAGGGATCACATCCCTCAGTTGACTGGTCAGCAAGGTGGCCAGTGCAATGGTAGCGGGGTCCAACTCATGAGCAGGCGGTGGTGGAGGAGGAGGTGGAGGTGGTTGTGTACGAGAGTCAGATGGTGATGGTGTCGAGGAGTGCGGTGCTGAATCATGTGGTGGTGGTGGTAGTAAGGCTGGTTGTCTTCTTGGCAGCATACTGATCATAACCGAAATAAAATCGGTTAGTGTAGTGATCAGATGCAGAAGACACATGCAAATAGAATCCTATGTCATATGATCTCTACATGAGCGTCCCTAGGTTATAGTCTAGGCCAAACCGCTTAAGTAATATGACCTATATTTCTCTATAACCATGGCTCTGATACCAGTCTATCACACCCCGAGCCGGCGGGCTGGATCGACTTTACCGCCGGGCGGAAAGTTCCTGGGGCGTGATATCGTTGTGATAATCGAAATGATCAGATTGTTTACATAGCACATGATAAATAAATGAGAAATGTTAACACGACAATGAAATAGAATTACAAAGTAAATCTAATCAAAAGAATCAATGAGTTTATATCTTGTATTTGTACAAGATATACAAAAGATGATTCATTGTTTTGTCATCCCAAAAGTATGATCACACAAAATATAGCTAGGTCTTCTAAAAGTCCACTAGCTATGTTCTTGAATGTAGGTAACTACACCTGTTCGTCACCTGAGAAAACATGCATTTAAACAAAGTCAACACTAGGTTGGTGAGTTCATAAGTTTGATAATTGAAAACCTTGATTCATTCACATACACAATCACAATGTTAACATGTTACTTGTAAGTAGTTTGATTCACCTGTTCCCACAATGGCCTCTCCATAGTTTTTTTTGCAAGTAATATCTCATCCTATTAGTTATGCTTATATATAGGGCATATGTAAGGGAACAAGCCCTGGCCAATATCCTACCACATAACTAACAGAACTCCACACTACGTACCATACAACTATATATATCCATTTCCATTTCATCTGTTCATCCCATTTGAAATGCATCCGTTGTATCATGTGTAGAATAATATAATAATAGGGGTTTAGTTCTCAAACCAAAGTATTGATAAACCCTTTGTGTATTAAGGAGATTAGATTAAGTTAATCTGATCCTTGTATTATTCTATTACTGGTGGGGTTAACTGTTAATCACTTTAAATTAATAATAGTGTTAGTTAACCAATTGTTCTTTGTTCTCAACTTGAAGTGCATAGAGCCTAAAAGTAATACATTGCAATCCTCACGTAATCAGATTACAAGGCATCCGATTTATCTCTACCAGTTTGTATTACCATAGACCTCATCGCACTGTTACTCGTAATATGACATGAGAGAAATAAATTCCTCAGTCTACTAATCAACAAGAAAGAGATGGATTAATTACAATTTCACTGTCGAATGATATCACCATGTGTCGTTTACCAAACCTGACTGATCATCGCCCTGTTACCGGTCATACGTTACCGGCCAATTAATGTTACGCTTAACATACCGACCTAGTCGCCAGAGGTTTGTCAAACCTATGGTACCACTATGTTAACGTCGGTTTAGATCCCACTAAATTAACTGGTAAACGATTATGTGAAGGGACTTACAATGAAACTTGAATATATGGCACATGATTGACATGATATAATACAGACAGTTCAATAGCAATCAATTGTATTGTGTTCATCAATGTTGTTTTCATGAAGTTACATTATCATGATTATTATTCTAATTGTTCCATGTAGTCACCATGTTGTCACCAAGCTGTGGTAAGAACTAGTCTTACTACACTTAACCGACTCAGGTGGTGGATGGTAGTTGTTCCATGTTAACTTGTAATATGTACCGAGTTGTAAACTAAGTGTTATAAGAACTTGTCTTCTTACACTTATGTAACTCTAGTGTAGAATGTTATTATAAAGATATATTATCTTCATAACATTCGTGTGTTTCGTTGTTGTTGTCATCATGTTCACTTGTCCTTATCTCAACGTTTGTTCTTGTAGGAATAAGTAAGTGTTGTAAGATGTAATCTTACAACTATGTTATTCTATTGTGTTGATGAGTTATAAAATTATATTATCATATTCATCTTAGTTATCCCTGTCATATCCTGATCATACAAGCATGCATACAATGATAAATGATAATAAGTCAAGCAATATTATCTAATCAAAGCATAAGCAATATGTTAAACATAAAATTTTAAGTAAATAGAAGTTTAGCATGTTTCTCAACCCCGAGAGTTTAAAATCAATTAATGATTAGAAAAGGGGCATATGAACTCACCTTGCTGTTAACGTGGTTGACTTAGCTTAAACTAGAAATGCACGCGCTCTTTGTTGGATTTGTTGTTGTATTCACGATCTTGTATTGATTTCATGTTGTTTGTAACTTGTAAGCATAGTCCTTGTGTGTGTGGGTTTGTGTTAGCCCTAATGTTGGCTAGCACCCTTTTGTCTTGGTCATCATTCGGCCTTAATTCAATGGTAGTAGCTTATACTATCACTTAACTTCATTAAATTAAGTTTAGTACATATTGATGTTAACTTAATGTTCACTTGAACCGATTTGTTAAACAGTTATCATGAACTATGTCATGTTACAACAGTTGAGTTTCAACAAGTTCTAATTCTAAAATCTCATTTTTCACTTAAAAACATCACATTAGTTGATTCCTTATGTTCTTTGCTACCCTTGTATTTACCATTTTTTTATAGTGAGCCGAATGATATCCAATTGGACCTTATATGTGTAAATGGGCCGTGTATTAAGTATGTGGGCTTAGACCATGGGTCATGGACCATATACATGTGCATGGGCCGAAAAGTCCTTTGGGCTAGATCAAATAAATGTGGGCTAGAGCAACGAGCCTGGGCTACTTAATTGGGCCGAGAATGTATCGTTGGGCTGAAACATTTATGATAGGCCATAGCCAAAAGGATGGGCCGGTTAGAATTCCTTGGTCCCCTCATGGGTTCGCGTATTTGGATCTAGCACATGATTTCACTCGGTCGAAGGTGGTGATTCCAATTCCAGCGAACACCCTAGAGGTAATCGGTTAAGGTTCGGTCAAGTGCAGGCTATAGGTTCGCCCAAAGCTTCGGGTTCACAGGTTCGCTGGGACATGGTTTTCAGCCCAAGGTTCGACAATAATGCAAAGGTTCGGCCATGTTTGGGTTACTATAAGGTTCGGCTGACAAAAAGGGTTTGGGCAGCAAGGTTCGTCCTTACAACTCATGCATGGTTCGGCTGAGGTCATGGGTTCGCCAGAGTGCAAGGTTCGTCTACTGATGGTTCGGCCATGCATGTGTCTCACCTATTAATAGGTTCGTTGGTCCCCTCATGGGTTCGCGTCTCTTGCAATGGTTCGGACATGAGAGGTTCGCTGCGGCTAGATTCGTTGATGATGATTGTCTAATCAGGCAGGTTTGCTGGTTAAGCATGGCGAACCCTTGGTAAGGTTCGGCCGAGATCCCAGGTTTGTTCCCCTTCGTCCCAAGCTGAGGATCGGCTATCCTAGCTTTCACCCGGACCTGCACTTCAACATCATCATTTTCATCGAATCTAGAGTGCTCCAGGTCGTTCCCATGGTGGTGGTATACCCTAATGGACTCCCAGGAGTGTAAAGTGCGTGGAGAGTGAGTTAGAACCGGCTAGGTGTTTTGGGTCGAACAAAAAGGGAAGAAACCTTAGTTTTCGAAATTTTCAAGATCAAATACCTCGGATTTGGTTGACCAAGCGCATAGATATGTTGTACTTTCTTGTAGAGGACTTCAAGAGCTTCGTGTAGGTCCAAGAATCAACCAATTTATGGAGTTTTGAAGTTTGATTTCTAGTATGAGAGAGGGAAACCAGGTAGGAGGTTATAGAGAGAGAGAGAGAGATGAGAAAAATGAAAGAATCCCTACACATTTAGTCTTCTTATACCCCGGGATGTTTGGGTTCGCTTCGAGTGCTCGGTTTTCGTCTTCGTTGCGTTTTCGGAACGTAACGCGTATTTTTACGCGTCTTAATTAAAAGAGTTTCTTTTAATTTATTTCTGATGAGTTTCAAAATTGTAAAACAGAAAACATTATATTTCTTAAATTTATTATCGTTCATGTCATTTTCGTTTTCGTTTCGTCAGAACGCGTCACCATCGCGCGCATTCATTTTAATCGTCATTCGTTCGAATCGTCACTCACGCAAACACACTGTCGGTTCGTTATTTTGAAATAACACTGCATTTATGTTCTGAAGTGTGTTTCCTCACTGTCAGACTCAACTAAACATCCTGTTTTCACATTGTTTCCGTACTGATTTTTCGGCCATCTGATTCCTGTCATCTATGGATATCACATCGCAACCGACATGTTCTTGTTATTTACTTGAACACTGTTATTATTTTTGATTCGTTGTATTAATTTTACTTAGGTTTTCACCTAAATACATACAACTATTGTTTATCATGAGTTGTTGTACTTACGGTATTTAAGTTTTCACATAAATACGTACAACCGTTTCTTGTTTTTTGAATTCTGTTATCACAAACACTGTTCATATAATGTATTTACACACAGTAAATATTGAAAGTACACATACCGTACGGACTTGCCGGACAATCAGGTACTGGATGTCACACAAAGCATACACTTCTTTCTCTAGACATTACTTTTCCAAACATCTATTATGTCATGTTGTGTCGAATAGAAAAACATAAGTGACGATGTCTAATTTCCATTATGGACATCCTTGTGGATCACCGAAGGGGTTGTGGGCTAGCGACTGAGCTTTGGCTTTACGTATGCCCTATCCATAAACTACCTTCGAAGATTTGGGATGACTTCAGTAATGAATTTCAGATCTAAGCACTTGTGTAAATCATTTGTGTTTTCAACAACCATTTACACACCATTTTCATAACCATTGTAAATGGAAAAGACTTTTCACCAAACTTTTTACAAAACCTAATATTTTTAAAACCTGTGTGAACTCACCAACCTAGTGTTGACAGATTTGACATGTTCTTAGGTGAAGAACAGGTGAAAGCAGGGAGAATTTTAGAAAGAGAATTAAATTATAAATGAGTTGTAATAAAAATTAAATTATAAACGATTTGTCCTAGACTATAACCTAGGGACCTCATGTAGAGAAATTAGGATAGAAAAATTGCATATGTTACTTGTGTTTGATCACAGGTACTAATCGTTTCCACTTCAAGGGTAATCAGAATGCCTGCAAAGGAACAACCACGTGCCAACCCGGAGACTGCCATACTGGCTACACTCTTCGTGAAGCAACTCATCGCTGCCATTCCTAACATTGTGAGCCAAATCAACCTCGGCGCACTTCAACCAGAAGAAGCTCCCATTACGCTGAAGACCGAAGACGGAGCTAGCCAGAGGGAATTGACGGACGAATCCAGTCATCATCTCCCCAAGAGACAAAGAAATGACTTCACCGATCAAGTGGGTCCCAACTACTGTAGATGCACCGTTTGTCCCTAGTTCATATGTAATAGTCTATTATTATTTGTAAAGCTTTAGTTATCAATGAAATCAAGTATTTTGCGTTGTTTATTTGTGTTTAACATGTTTGTGTTGAACATTTGATATCAAACAGGACCATTCGTACGAATGAACCTAAATATGATTTCATTCGCACGCATGAACGCTTAACGAATGTCCAGTTAAGCGAAGGAATCAGGATTTAGGTTAGTTCGTATGAATGAATCAAAGATCTGATTCATTCATGTGGCTGGCTCATTCGTGGATTGTGGTTTGTATGAATTGGTGATTCGTGTGATCCATTCGTGTGATCTGCAGATCCCTATAAATACCTGCAAAAACAGAATATTCAAAACTCTCTGCTCATTCCCTGTCAATTCCACAGGTTTCAGAGCCGCCCCTTTCCTTCCAAGTTCGTTCTCATTTCCGTGGTATTCAATTTCTATCAAAACGTTGATTCCTAATCACCGGATTAACACGAGGCTGATAGATTTCGATTGGAAAACACCGAATAGGATTCCGCATTATTCGAGGCCTGCCGAGCAGAATCCGCAAGGAACCGAGTGGTTTTCGAGGTCCTACAAAGTGGCATCAGAGCTTTGGCGCTTGATTCTGCTTGTTTTCAATCAAATCGATTGATTTACAGTCTATTTTATTGATTTTCTGCAAAAAACATGTTTTCTCTTCTTCAAAAGTTCCCTTTTCCATTGAAGAACTTGAGTTTTTGTGGTTCTTTTGCTGAGTTTTTTATTCACGAACCTTGGGAAGGTTATTGTGCAGTAGTATAACAATTTTGGTTGTGAAATTCAGCCTAAACATCAAGTTTTAAGGATTTTGTGTAGCTGAAAACGCAGAGCGTACGAATGGGATTTCTAAGGGAATAGGCAGTCACATGAAAGAACTGCTGGGCGAATCAATCTTCATTCGTTTACTTCGCATGAATGGAATACCGGTTCGCATGACCTTTGTACGAATGAAGTCCTCATTCGTTTTATTTTTCATTCGTTCTATTCTTTCTTCGTGTGAGCTCTCCATTCGTTGGAACACTTCGTTCGTTCCCTCATTCGCACAATACATATTCATTCGTATTAATCTTCATTCGTGTGACTTCACTTGTGTCAGTCATTCGTCTGATCTGACCATTCGTGTTCTCATTCGCATGATACCTTATCATTCCTACCTATTATTCATATCATCCAGCTTCATTCGTGCCAAAGGACAAAAATTTTTCTATGTGTTAAATCAGGTTACTTTTGCAGACATGGATGAACTAGCATTGAGGCAAACCATAATCACAGGATTCAGAACCTATTACTTATAGAGACAAAGACAGGGAACTCCAACAAAGCTCCAAAACCGCTTTCTTTAGATGATCATCCTCACTGGTAGCATAGATTTTAAATTCACGCCAATAGGGTGGACACCAACATGTCTATGATTATTGAAGGTGGATATTTGAGACCACTAAATGAGGATGGAACTACCTTGCTGGTCACTCGGATGACTGAGCCTCAACGAAAGTTGTATGATTTTGAGAAGAAGGCCTATGCAATACTGTCTCAGTCTATTGCTACTGACATATTCCATCTGTAACATCAGTGCCGGAACATTAGTTCAGAACAGTACGAAAGTGCTGTAGTTGTTGGTACGGAAAGCATTCGTATAATGTAGAGTCTGACTAAAGACGAAGACTGACAAATTCAACCAGAGAAGAGTTGAAGACCTGATTTTGGGATTTTCGTGTACAGTGTATTTTGAGTACAGTAGAATTTCGAGTACTCGAACCATTTTCGTGTATAGGGTTCGAGTATTCATAGAATAGTATATATAGACTTATTTTGTACTGTTCTAGGGTTGGATTCTCGAGGCGTGCTCTCTAGACGTATTTAGGCACTGTTTCGTGAACTTCACTGAATACACAAACTTTTCATCTTTCTACTTGTTCTTGTGATTCTATTCTGGATTCTGCACATTATAGAGTCTTTTGATGCAGAATGAAGACATAAAGCTCGGTTCTGACAAGATCTGGACCTACAAGTGGTATTAGAGCCTTTGTGCTTCTTTCTACATCAATGTACATGCTTTTCAGTGCAAGTTTGATACTTTATTGTTCTTCTCTACACCATTTAGCTGCTAATGAAATTTGGGACTCTGAATCTTGAGAAATAATTCCTTGGAAATTTTTCAAGTATTTTCGATTTGAAAAGTTCGAGTATATTTGGGAGTTCAAGTATATTGGGAGTTTGATTACAAATTGATGAGTTCGAGTATACTGGGATTTCAATTACACTTCGATTTTCGAGTACAACTAGGGAGTTCGAGTACACATCTGGCTTGAATACACAATTGATTTCGAGTACATCTTAGGTTCGGGTACACTTAGAGTTCGAACACACTTGGGTTTTGAGAACTACCTTGGATTTCGAGTACGCCTTGGACTTCGAGTAGTATTGTTGTTTCGAGTATAGACTGGTCTTCGTGCACTTTTTGAGACTTCAAACTCTTGGCGATTTTGAGACTTCCAACCTTCTGAACTTAGACAAATGAGATCGGCACCAGAACAAAGACACCTACTCTCGTGTTGGGGGATAACTTCCAAGATTGGAAATTCAGATTCCAATCTTTTATCAAGTACACGAACCCAAAGTTATAGAGGTCGATTGAAAAGGGGCTGTATGAGCCTATGTAACAAAGTTAATTGAATGGTCTAATTCCGAAAGACCCGGAGTTATATACGGAAAACGAAATTCCTTTGAAAGAGAAAGATGATAAGACATACGCTTCAATCACCATGGCGCTGTCAACTAACATGGCTCACAGATTCAAGGAGCATCAGACAGCTAAGCAATTCAGGGATGCTTTGCTGGAAAGATTTGTTGGGAATGAGGACATGCGAGAAAGTTGCAAGGATATGCTAAGCCAAAGATTCAACATGTTTAACATGTCAAAGGAGTGTCCTTGGAAGCTCAACTGAACCGATTTACTCATCTAATGATTGAGATGACCAGTGCAGGAATTGAGATGTCTAAGGGAGAAGTCAAAAAAAAACTCTTGAACTCATTGCCATATAACTGGAATTCCAACTACACCTCCATCAAGAGAACAAAGGACATGTATAAGACTTCTCTGAGTGAGTTGATCTCCATTATCATATCTTATGACATGGATGACAAACAAAGAGATCTCAATCATGCAGTTCCATGGGCATTGCTCCTACATCACAAAATGCTGCTCTATTGTCTGCCATTAATTCCCAAGCCTCTGGATCTCAGTATCACCAGACCCCTTTATCATAGTCTGTTCTGTTTGAGGCTGCCTTCCTTTCTTCAAGGGCAAGTCAGTTTAGTACCCAAGGTCATTCCAGAAAGTGAAGAAAATCTGCTGCTTTTCAAAGGCTTCATGAACAGTTACAATGCTTTTATTTCTTGAGAGTTGGCTGTAGGTCTCTAACCGGATCAAGAACTGAACTTTATCTTCTAAATCATCATCAATGATCTCTAACAAGTGCGGAATCCAAGTTAGAATCAAGAAAGCAAGTAGAAAAATGTAATCTTTGTATATATACTGAAAATTCGAGTACAAGTGCCTCAATACGTCTAGAGAGCAAATGCCTCGGGATTCCAACCTAAACCTGTACAAAATACGTCTATTTATACTAGGCCCAGGTGTACTCGAAATCTACTACAGACTATTTCGAGTACACGAATACATCGAGTACTCGAACGTGTACTCGATCTTACTATATACGAAAATGATCAAAATTTGGACTTTGACTCTTCCCGGTTGACTTTGTCAGTCTTTAATGATTTCGGGGCTCTACAAACTCCTCCTAGACTGATGAAGTCATCCAATAGGAAGAGTGACGTTATGTGGTCCAGCTCCGGCATAAAGTTTCAACTCGATGGCATAAGCAACTGTACGAGTGAATGGCTTAGCCTCTTCATCATTCCCAGAGTATACTCGTACTGGAGACTCGTGTAACTTCATCATGTCGTCCTTCCCATACTTCTAGAGATCCATTGGGTCAAGAATGATATCAACATCATCAACATTGTCTTTGTTCTTGATGATGATTGCTGCGAGGTTTAGATCGTCATAGTACCAGGATAAGAAGTTGGCCAATGAATTGTCTGGAACTCTAGGAGATACGGTCACTGCTTGCTCAACACGACGTGGAGGGTACTTGTAGTATACCCATGGCTTCTTCGTCTTTGGATCAATAATACATTTTGAAACAAAGCGCTTTCCCTTGGCAGTACGCATCACTGGGAAGTCCTTATCACACTGATCTTTAATGAACTTGGCGAATAAATCGGCCTGTGATTCCTTGGAAGGGTTGAGGAACATTGCTTTGTCTATGCTTCGTATATCAACCTTGGGTAGTGAGCAAAAATCTTGCGGTTTCTTGAAGAACTCGACCTTTCCATTTCTTCTCTTGACTAGGTAAATGTCTCTTTCTTTATCATACATCCAGCAGCACACTTCTGATCTGTCATTGCGAACAACGAACAGGTTTCTGTCATCTGAAATAAACGTATGCTCTGGATGTTTGTCACTCATATCCTTAAACCAAGTATCTTTACTCACAGGAGGGGATGGTGTCCAGTCCTTCTTTTTGTCAAACCAGCTGACAATCACTTCATGAAGAGAGGTGACCTCCTGTCCCAATGCATCAATGTATTTGTGGGCATATAGATAATCGATATATGGATCGGATGAGACATTTCCAAGCACAATGTTTTCCGGTTCTTCTTCGACAGATGCCCCTGCAGAAGATTCAGCTTTACCTTCGGCTTCTTTCCCAACTCCTTCGTAAAGATAATCATCAAGAAGATCCTTGAAGAAGTCATCAAGCCCTGCATTCTCCATGTCAGTTCCTGATAGGCTATCACCAAATAAAACGTCATCGGGAATATCGCTTAAAAGATCATCATAATGACTAGTGGGATTTTCTGAAGAAGATGGATTTCCAGTGGCTCCTCCTTGATCTTTGTCGTCTGGAGGTCCTTGATCCTTTTCATTATTGTCTCCATCCTTATCATCATCTTTATCATCCTTGTCATCCTTCTTCTTATCTGAGTCCTTCTCCTTTTTATCATCACTGTCATCATCACTATCATCACTATCATCATCATCCTTGACATCATCATCTGATTCTGGAACTTCTTCTCCTTTAAGTCTCTTAATCTCCTTCTTCATCTCATGGTTCTCTATTGAGAGAAATCTGATGTACTTTCGGTGTGTCCTGATTTGCCCATGATATTTGTTCAACTTGCTGCATATCTTAATCATTCCTTCCTGCAAATTTCTGATAAGACTATCCTTGTGCTCAGAATCCTTTTCAAGCATGAATACTCTTTCTTGCATACTCACGAGATCGACAGGCACATGTTTTGGCTCATATGGTGAATCTGAGTGCAAAGGAGATTTTCCCTTGTCACTGCTTCAGCGAGGCGGAGATGAAGCAGTTTCAGTGTGAGGAGTATAGGTAGTGGATCTTGCTGGGATTTTGATATCTAACTTGGGCTTGGCTGGTTTGGTTTGCGGTTTAGGTTGAGAAGGTGGCTTTGGTTTTGATGGTGACTTGGTTTGTGTAGGTCTGACAGTGAAAGATTAGGTATTGTCACACCCCGAGCCGGCGGGGTAGGATCGAAGTCCCCGTCGGGCGGAAGGTTCCCGGGGCGCGATATCGGGAGTGATAATCGAAGTGATCAGATTTGTCTACATTGCACATGATATAAATGAGAATGCTAAGTATAATAGAATTACAAAGTTAAATTACAGCAGTAACGTTTATAATTTAACAATGTAAATCTATTGTAAAACATCAATAAATGACTATCTTGTATTTACACAAGATATACAAAATAATTTATATCATGATGTCTTCAAAAGTATGCAGGTCCAAAATACTAGTCTTCTATCTGAAGTCCTAGTCCAAAAGAAATGACTTCCTAATTGACCTGTTCGTCACCTGAGAAGTCATGCAAAAATAAAGGTCAACACATGGTTGGTGAGTTCATATAGTTTAATATTTGAAAATGATTTGAAAACCTTCTTTGGTAAAAACCCTAACCTCATTAACACCACATGTAATATCCACATCGGTATGCTTATATATAGGGCATATGTAAGGGACAAGCCCTAGCCAACATCCCACCACATACTAATATGCATATGACACTGCTGTTAATGACAATTAAGCATTTTTACCCTTAACACAATCCCATAAGTTCTTCTACTTGTTGTCCCTGTCATTACAATCATTTGAAATCCTTGTTGATTTCACAAGTTCATCACACAATATGATCAACTACACAATTGTATAAACAGTCATAAATGCTTAATTAAACAAGTAAATAAACATTTAATAAAATCTAAGTCCTTATGATTGGGGCCTTTGGTCATACTCGAGTAGACTAGTCTGTCAATCTAGGTACTTAGTAGTTAGGGAATTCTGTAAATATCATCAAACATAAGACCTACAAGTCAATCAGTCTAGCTAGGACTTCTTGAAATATAGGATTTCTGAATTCAATGTGTTGGCAAATGTTATCTCTGATATTTCCCATACTATCCCTTAAAAATGATTTAATGATCGTCTGATTTTGTCACAAGATGTACTTGATGTGTTGATCATAGAATACAAGATTCATTGATCGGTTGTACACTTGATTCATTGTTCAACAAACACTTGGTTTGTAGAACATTGATTGTTGTCTTTGCAAAGATGGTTCTGTTGATGTCTTGATGTCCCACACTTGTTTTGTCAAAATGCTTGATTTGATCCCTTGAATTCACCCACTTGTTTTGTCAAAATGTTGTTTTGATCCCTTGAATTCACCCACTTGATTGGTCAACATGTTTGTTTTGATCCCTTGAATTCACCCACTTGATTTGTCAAAATGTTTGTTTTGATCCCTTGAATTCACCCACTTGTTTTGTCAAAATGTTTGTTTTGATTTGTTTGAAATGTTTTGACTTATTGAAAAGTTTAGTTTAACTTGATTATTCACTTAATATATAAGTAAATCAGTTAATAAACCTGCATAAAATCTTCCTAGACATGGTCTAGGATAACATTTATATATATGTAAAACATATAAATTTAAAAGCATTAAAGTAAACAATTTAAGTAAACAGTTTACGCATGCTTCTCAGCCCCGCGTTTTAAAACAAAAATGTTAGAAAAGGGGCAATGAACTCACCTGTGTTGCTATGTAATTTGATCTAACACAAAATGCGCGCTCCTGTATGTAAGCTAAGTTTCTTTGGTTCCTGAGTTATTTTATAAGAATTCAAATATAATAAGTACGCGTAGTAGTCGTTGTGCCTAAGGTTTGAGTCTTGTTGTGTGTGCAACTAAGTGTCTTAGTGCTAATTGTATCTATGATCTAATCTATCTTAATTACCCTTCTTATGATCCCACTTCCCATGGTCAGTTATAATATCTTACTTTTATATTTTAGAAAATTTCAGCAGAGTTTCCTTTGTTTTTAGAACAAATCCAGACAATTATGTTGCCTCTTTATGATCAAATCCCAACAATTTAAATCACAATAAGTCTTTAAACCAAACATTACACTTAACTTTTATAACTAAATAACTTAAAAGAAATCAATATCATATATTATTCATATTTCAATTTAAACAAAACTTTAGAATTTATTAAACCAACTTTTATAAATCTATAATGCTTTTATTTTATCAAAATATCATTACATGATTTACGTCATCATTTAATACATGATGGGCTTCACTAAGCCCCATTGGGCCCACTTAGGCCCAATTGAACTTCTTTGATTTCTATTTGGTTTCTAGACTTGAACCTTTGATTCTCGTGATCCCATGAGAATGTTATTTGGTTATGAATCCATCTTATGTTCGGTAACAACTCACGTGGAGTTATTATTGTATGTTAATTATTGTTTTGTTATGGGTATCCCTAACCCATGCACCCACAAAATGTTTATGCATGCATGTAACTTATGGAACCCAATCCTTGTTAGATACTTAGGTGAAAGGCCAACAACTCATTTCTTAGCTTACTAACACTAGTTTTTGTTGATCCTAGATCCATATTAATCCAATTAAACCACCTTTAGGTTCGGGATGGTATCTAGGGCAGCGAACCTATGGTCATAATTCTAAGGTTCGGCTGTTCAAAGTTAGGTTCGTGTAGGGTTTGCTGCTACAAGGTTCGCCCAACACCTTGGTTCATGGTCATCAGGGTTCGTGTGCAAGGCGTAGATTCGGCTGATGTAGGGTTCGGCTTTAACATAAAGGTTCGTTTGCCCATGGTTCGTCACCCTATGGTTCGGTTAGCAAGTAAAGGTTCGCCATGCATGCAGGTTCGTCTTCTAGGGTTCGTCCAAGGAGGGTTCGTGGGTAATAGGTTCGGCGATCAGTTGGGGGCAGGGTTCGTTGCAGAAAGGAGCAGGGTTCGTTGCAGGCTACACAGGGTTCGGCTCCCAGAAGGTTGCAGGGTTCGGCTGCATTGTGGGTTCGCGTAGGGTTCGGCCAGCGAACCTGCATCACCAACCAGCTCCTTAGCCCCACGAACCTGTAACTTCTTCCCTTCTCTAGTTCCAATCTGTTACAACTCGATTTCTGGAACATCCTAGGTGCTAAATATGATTTATTCCAAGGTTATCTAGTGCCCAAACTCGATTATAATCGCGAAACCTCAAGATTCGTGAAAACCCTATAAAACCGAATTTAAAAATGGTTATTTACCTTAGATCTTGTGGATAGAACCTCGAAATGCTTGTACTTCTGGAATCTACACAATGAGAGGATCGTAGTGGCACAGAAATGACTTGAATCCGACTTGAATCGAGTGAGATCTTCTAGAGAGAAGTTGGAGAAACGGTTTCTAGAGAGAGAAAGTTGGTGGACGAAAATGAGGTGAAGTGTGGGTCTTGGTGGTGGTGGTTGGAGTCTTAATGACTCATTAAATGTTTAGGAAAAACACCCGGTTGTTCGGTCTCGTTCGGTTTCGCGTAACGTGTCGGTTTCGCGTGGTTTTCGCGGTAAAACGATACGATTATAAAATAGAATTTATTTAGTTATTCCAGGTTGTGATTCCTAATAAATTTACTAATATCTTCTCATTTATCTAAAATTTAAAATATTAATAACTGTTTAAATCGAAATGTACGGTCGTCGCGCGTATTCGTTCGGATCGTCACCCGTACGAACACGACGATAACTATACGTTTCAATCTTGTTTTCTAATTATAGAATATCATTCAGAACGTTAAACTTCCAGATATATTCGTACAGATCGTCACCTATACGAATAACCCGTAAATTTAGCATTCACATAACGATATTCATGTGTTTTGTTCTGTAAGGCCTCACATACGTTTATACATAATAAATCCTAAGCAAATAATCACATAATGGTTCTGTGTTGCCAGATAATTATCCGACTCAAGAACCGTTGTTCTGAACTTGTTTCTGTTAAATGTGTCTGAAACTGTTCTATGACAACTCACCATGATAATGATAAATGATATGAATATGAAAATTACTGAAATGTGTATGATTCATACCTGTTTTACTGTTCCTGTACTGTAGAGATCACTGTTCCGGTTGCGGTTCCGGCACTGATGTTACAGTCTCCCCTTGTTAGAGAAATTTCGTCCCGAAATTTAAGTGTTGTTATCGGGTACAGCTTCCTCTTCAAACAGTTGAGGATACTTTAACTTCATGTGATCTTCACGTTCCCAAGTGAACTCGGGCCCGTGTTTTGAATTCCATCGAACCTTTACAATAGGAATACGGCTTCGCCTCAGTTGTTTAACCTTGCGATCCATAATCTCTAAAGGTTCTTCAATGAAATGTAACTGTTCATCGACTTGAATCTCTTCGATTGGAATGACGAGAGACTCGTCAGCAAGGCATTTCTTTAAGTTTGAGACGTGAAACACATCATGCACACCACTGAGTTCATCTGGTAACCTCAGTCGATAGGCTACAGGACCTATACGTTCGATGATCTCGAACGGTCCCACGTATCGTGGTGCTAATTTGCCTTTCTTTCCAAAGCGTACAACGCCTTTCCATGGGGATACCTTCAACATTACACGATCTCCCACTTGGAATTCCAACGGCTTGCGCCGTTTGTCGGCGTAGCTCTTTTGTCTGCTCCTTGTTGCTTGTAGTCTTCTTTGAATCTGAGCTATCTTGTCAGTGGTTTCTTGGATAAGTTCTGGTCCAGTTATTCGGTTGTCTCCAATTTCAGTCCAACAAATCGGTGATCGACATTTCCGGCCATAAAGAGCCTCGAATGGTGCACATCCGATACTGCTGTGGTAACTGTTATTGTAGGAGAACTCGATCAGTGGCAAATGGGAATCCCAATTCCCACCGAAGTCTAGAACACAGGTTCTCAACATGTCCTCCAGGGTTTGAATAGTACGTTCGCTTTGGCCATCCGTTTGTGGGTGGTAAGCTGTACTTAGATTCAACTGTGTCCCTAGAGATTTCTGTAATGATTGCCAGAACCTTGATGTGAATCTGCTATCTCGATCAGAAATAATAGTCAATGGCACACCGTGGCGTACCACTATCTCGTTGATGTATAATCTTGCCAGTTTATCCATGGTGAAGTTCTCACGCATGGGCAAGAAATGAGCAGATTTGGTTAGACGATCAATGATCACCCAGATTGTATCATGACCGCTGGAAGTGCGGGGTAGCTTGGTAATGAAATCCATAGCTATTTGTTCCCACTTCCAGAGCGGAATCTCAGGCTGTTCCAATAGACCAGACGGTCTCTGGTGTTCCGCCTTTACCTTCGCACACGTAAGACACTGTCCGACATACTCGGCTATGTCTTTCTTCATTCCCGGCCACCAATAAAATCCACGCAAGTCTTGGTACATCTTATCAGCGCCTGGATGAACAGAGTATTTGGTCTTGTGTGCTTCATCGAAGATAAGTTTTCTCAATTCATCTACCGCAGGAATCCATACTCGATCCTTATAGTAGATGATTCCATCAGGCTTCGTGTCAAACTGTTTCTCCGCTCCGCAATCAAGTTCCTTCTTCAAAATGCCTCGGTCAAGTGCTTCTTGTTGTGCTTGGATAATCCTGTCACTTAAACTGGTCTGCACGGTTATCCCCATCGCCCTAACACGTAGGGGTTTGACCCGTTCTTTCCGGCTCAAGGCATCGGCTACAACGTTCGCCTTTCCCGGATGGTATTTGATCACACAATCATAATCATTCAGAAGTTCAACCCAACGGCGCTGTCGCATGTTGAGCTCCTTCTGATCAAAGATGTGCTGCAGACTTTTGTGATCAGTGAATATGGTACACTTGGTGCCATATAAGTAATGTCTCCAAATTTTCAAGGCGAAGATTACTGCTCCTAGTTCAAGATCATGAGTAGTGTAATTCCTCTCATGAATCTTTAACTGTCTTGATGCATAGGCTATGACTTTATCCCGTTGCATTAACACACAACCGAGTCCATGATGGGAAGCATCGCAGTATACTACAAAGTCATCACAGCCCTCTGGGAGAGATAGAATTGGAGCATCACATAGTTTCTGTTTCAATGTCTGAAAAGCATCTTCCTGTTTCTGCTCCCAGACAAACGGTTCGCTTTTCTGGGTTAGCTTAGTGAGAGGCAAAGCTATCTTAGAAAAGTTTGAGATAAACCTTCTATAATAACCCGCCAATCCCAGAAAAGACCGTATCTCCGTCGGTGTCTTTGGGGTGTCCCAATTCGTTATCGCTTCGATCTTGGCGGGGTCTACATGAATTCCCTCGCTGTTGACCACATGACCCAGGAATTGAACTTCTCTTAGCCAGAATTCGCATTTGGAGAATTTGGCATAGAGTTTCTTTTCCTTCAGCAGCTCCAAGATCTTTCTAAGGTGTTGCTCATGTTCTGTTTTGGTCTTGGAATAAATCAGTATGTCATCAATGAAAACGATGACAAACTGATCCAAGTACGGCTTGCACACTCGGTTCATGAGATCCATGAAAACCGCTGGTGCATTTGTCAATCCGAAAGGCATCACCATAAATTCATAATGCCCATACCTTGTTTGGAAGGCCGTTTTCGGTATGTCTTCATCTTGAACTCTCAACTGATGATATCCGGACCGCAAGTCAATCTTGGAGAAATATTGAGCTCCTTGCAGTTGGTCAAACAAATCATCAATCCTCGGTAATGGATACCGATTCTTGATGGTTAGTTTGTTCAGTTCACGGTAATCTATGCACATTCTGAACGATCCGTCTTTCTTTTTCACGAACAAGACCGGAGCTCCCCAAGGTGAGTAGCTCGGTCTGATGAAACCCTTGTCAAGTAGCTCCTGTAACTGATTAGACAATTCCTGCATCTCTGAAGGTGCTAACCTGTAAGGAGATTTAGCAACAGGAGTTGCTCCAGGAATTAAGTCAATATGAAACTCTACTGGTCGCACAGGTGGCAAACCAGGTAGGTCTTCGGGGAATACTTCAGGATATTCTTTTACTACTGGTACATCTTGAATCTTCTTCTTGTCTTTCTCCTTTTTCACCACATGAGCCAGGAATGCTATGCACCGCTTCTGTAGACACTTACGCGCCTTTATGCAAGAAATGATTTTGACACTTCGCTTTGCTTGATCCCCTTTAACTTCCAATACACGATCACTCGGCAATGGAATTCGAAGCAGCTTCTCAGAACAGATGACTTCCACTCGGTTAGATGAGAGCCAATCCATTCCAACAATGATGTCAAAACTACCCAGCTCCATCGGTATCAAATCGATGGTAAATGTAAAATCATTTAGTGTCAATGGGCAGTCCTTATAAACTGTACTAACTGTGATCTGTTTCCCGTTAGCTACTTCTATAATGTAAGGGGAGTCTAACTGTTCCTCTATGGAATCTAGTTGGCATGCAAAGTCGGTAGAGATAAAACTCTGATCCGCACCAGTATCAAATAAGACAGATGCATACAAGTCATGTAAGAGAAACGTACCAGTGACCACATTTGGGTCCTGGCGTGCAGCTGGTGCTCCGATAGCAAAGGCTCGTCCACGGGGTGCTTGAACTGCTGGTTGAATCTTCTTTGGGCAGTTCTTCGCAAAGTGGCCTTGTTCGCCACAATTATAGCATCCACCATTGTTCTGATTTGCTGGTGGAGGAAGAGCCAAAGCAGCATTGTTGACTGCTTGGTTAGGTGTCATCCTACAGTATTGGACCCAATGGCCCTTTCTTCCACATCCCGTGCAATGTTTACACGGAGCGTCAGCAGGGTGATGATACTGACACTTGACACACAGAGGATATGTGCCAGTGTAGGGTTTGCGGTTGGGGTTTTGTGGTGTTACTGCTATTTGTTGAAGAGGTGTGGCCACCGCGTAGTTCTTGATAGTCTTTTGTTTCTTCTTCTGATGTTGCTGATGATGAGGTTTCTTTGAGGACTCTTCCTTGCGTTTGCCAGTGTCAGTCTCTTTCTTTAAAACTCCAGAGGCAACCATCAAATCAGTGAGTTTGCCAGACAATCTCACTGCTGATTCAACAGTAGTAGGGTTGGCTGAAACAACCATACCCTGAATACAGGCGGGAAGTCCACCCACATATCGGTCTATCCTTTTCTCCAAAGTTGGTACCATGTCTGGCACCAAAGCAACTAACTCGTGGTAACGAGTAGTGTAACCCATGTGATCAGCCCCCTTCATCACATGGTTAGATAATTCGACCTCCAGTTTCTGCAGCTCATTCTTAGGGCAGAATTCCGTTCGCAGCAGTGTCTTGAAGTCTTCCCATGGCATGCCCATAGCTTCTTCTCTTCCTCGGGCGTTGATCTGACCGTTCCACCAGGTCAGTGCCCTCTTGTTGAATGTTCCAGATGAGTAGCGGACTTTGTGGTGTTCGGGGCAGCTACAGAGATCCAAGGTTGTCTCGATCTTCTCAATCCATTGGATTAATCCAACGGCGCCTTCAGACCCACTGAAACTGGGTGGCTTACATCCTACGAAGGACTTGTAGGAGTAGTGAGATGAATCTCCAGTGTTTCCACTGGCTTCCCCTGATGTTTTGCCAGTATTGAGGATCTCATTACGAAGACGAAGGAACATCTCCGGTATAGCTTCTTTCATCTGATTCGTCATCTGGCTACTCAGTAACGTCACCAGAGCGATAGTAGCAGGATCCATGGTCGGTACTGTGCCCGAACCAGATGCTTGAGTAATCAATGGAGGAGGGGGAGGAGGAGGTGGTGGTGGAGAGTCATTCGGAGACGGTGTGGAGGAGTGTGGAGCCAAGTCTTGTGGTGGTAGCTGTATCAAGGGAGGTTGTCTTCGTGGAGGCATTCTGATCATAACCAATAAAGTCATCGGTTAGTGCAATGATCGAATACAGAAGACAATATGCAAATAAGTCTTAAGTCCTATGTTCTCTATATGCAGGGTCCCTAGGTTATAGTCTAGGCCAAAACATTTAAATAAGTGACCTATATTTCTCTATAACCATGGCTCTGATACCAATCTGTCACACCCCGAGCCGGCGGGGTAGGATCGAAGTCCCCGTCGGGCGGAAGGTTCCCGGGGCGCGATATCGGGAGTGATAATCGAAGTGATCAGATTTGTCTACATTGCACATGATATAAATGAGAATGCTAAGTATAATAGAATTACAAAGTTAAATTACAGCATTAACGTTTATAATTTAACAATGTAAATCTATTCTAAAACATCAATAAATGACTATCTTGTATTTACACAAGATATACAAAATAATTTATATCATGATGTCTTCAAAAGTATGCAGGTCCAAAATACTAGTCTTCTATCTGAAGTCCTAGTCCAAAAGAAATGACTTCCTAATTGACCTGTTCGTCACCTGAGAAGTCATGCAAAAATAAAGGTCAACACATGGTTGGTGAGTTCATATAGTTTAATATTTGAAAATGATTTGAAAACCTTCTTTGGTAAAAACCCTAACCTCATTAACACCACATGTAATATCCACATCGGTATGCTTATATATAGGGCATATGTAAGGGACAAGCCCTAGCCAACATCCCACCACATACTAATATGCATATGACACTGCTGTTAATGACAATTAAGCATTTTTACCCTTAACACAATCCCATAAGTTCTTCTGCTTGTTGTCACTGTCATTACAATCATTTGAAATCCTTGTTGATTTCACAAGTTCATCACACAATATGATCAACTACACAATTGTATAAACAGTCATAAATGCTTAATTAAACAAGTAAATAAACATTTAATAAAATCTAAGTCCTTATGATTGGGGCCTTTGGTCATACTCGAGTAGACTAGTCTGTCAATCTAGGTACTTAGTAGTTAGGGAATTCTGTAAATATCATCAAACATAAGACCTACAAGTCAATCAGTCTAGCTAGGACTTCTTGAAATATAGGATTTATGAATTCAATGTGTTGGCAAATGTTATCTCTGATATTTCCCATACTATCCCTTAAAAATGATTTAATGATCGTCTGATTTTGTCACAAGATGTACTTGATGTGTTGATCATAGAATACAAGATTCATTGATCGGTTGTACACTTGATTCATTGTTCAACAAACACTTGGTTTGTAGAACATTGATTGTTGTCTTTG
The DNA here is from genome assembly GCA_009363875.1 of Mikania micrantha. Classification (NCBI taxonomy): domain Eukaryota; kingdom Viridiplantae; phylum Streptophyta; class Magnoliopsida; order Asterales; family Asteraceae; genus Mikania; species Mikania micrantha. The sequence continues at coordinate 56,041,452 of CM018682.1, read as the reverse complement.
CAAAGATGGTTCTGTTGATGTCTTGATGTCCCACACTTGTTTTGTCAAAATGCTTGATTTGATCCCTTGAATTCACCCACTTGTTTTGTCAAAATGTTGTTTTGATCCCTTGAATTCACCCACTTGATTGGTCAACATGTTTGTTTTGATCCCTTGAATTCACCCACTTGATTTGTCAAAATGTTTGTTTTGATCCCTTGAATTCACCCACTTGTTTTGTCAAAATGTTTGTTTTGATTTGTTTGAAATGTTTTGACTTATTGAAAAGTTTAGTTTAACTTGATTATTCACTTAATATATAAGTAAATCAGTTAATAAACCTGCATAAAATCTTCATAGACATGGTCTAGGATAACATTTATATATATGTAAAACATATAAATTTAAAAGCATTAAAGTAAACAATTTAAGTAAACAGTTTACGCATGCTTCTCAGCCCCGCGTTTTAAAACAAAAATGTTAGAAAAGGGGCAATGAACTCACCTGTGTTGCTATGTAATTTGATCTAACACAAAATGCGCGCTCCTGTATGTAAGCTAAGTTTCTTTGGTTCCTGAGTTATTTTATAAGAATTCAAATATAATAAGTACGCGTAGTAGTCGTTGTGCCTAAGGTTTGAGTCTTGTTGTGTGTGCAACTAAGTGTCTTAGTGCTAATTGTATCTATGATCTAATCTATCTTAATTACCCTTCTTATGATCCCACTTCCCATGGTCAGTTATAATATCTTACTTTTATATTTTAGAAAATTTCAGCAGAGTTTCCTTTGTTTTTAGAACAAATCCAGACAATTATGTTGTCTCTTTATGATCAAATCCCAACAATTTAAATCACAATAAGTCTTTAAACCAAACATTACACTTAACTTTTATAACTAAATAACTTAAAAGAAATCAATATCATATATTATTCATATTTCAATTTAAACAAAACTTTAGAATTTATTAAACCAACTTTTATAAATCTATAATGCTTTTATTTTATCAAAATATCATTACATGATTTACGTCATCATTTAATACATGATGGGCTTCACTAAGCCCCATTGGGCCCACTTAGGCCCAATTGAACTTCTTTGATTTCTATTTGGTTTCTAGACTTGAACCTTTGATTCTCGTGATCCCATGAGAATGTTATTTGGTTATGAATCCATCTTATGTCCGGTAACAACTCACGTGGAGTTATTATTGTATGTTAATTATTGTTTTGTTATGGGTATCCCTAACCCATGCACCCACAAAATGTTTATGCACGCATGTAACTTATGGAACCCAATCCTTGTTAGATACTTAGGTGAATGGCCAACAACTCATTTCTTAGCTTACTAACACTAGTTTTTGTTGATCCTAGATCCATATTAATCCAATTAAACCACCTTTAGGTTCGGGATGGTATCTAGGGCAGCGAACCTATGGTCATAATTCTAAGGTTCGGCTGTTCAAAGTTAGGTTCGTGTAGGGTTTGCTGCTACAAGGTTCGCCCAACACCTTGGTTCGTGGTCATCAGGGTTCGTGTGCAAGGCGTAGATTCGGCTGATGTAGGGTTCGGCTTTAACATAAAGGTTCGTTTGCCCATGGTTCGTCACCCTATGGTTCGGTTAGCAAGTAAAGGTTCGCCATGCATGCAGGTTCGTCTTCTAGGGTTCGTCCAAGGAGGGTTCGTGGGTAATAGGTTCGGCGATCAGTTGGGGGCAGGGTTCGTTGCAGAAAGGAGCAGGGTTCGTTGCAGGCTACACAGGGTTCGGCTCCCAGAAGGTTGCAGGGTTCGGCTGCATTGTGGGTTCGCGTAGGGTTCGGCCAGCGAACCTGCATCACCAACCAGCTCCTTAGCCCCACGAACCTGTAACTTCTTCCCTTCTCTAGTTCCAATCTGTTACAACTCGATTTCTGGAACATCCTAGGTGCTAAATATGATTTATTCCAAGGTTATCTAGTGCCCAAACTCGATTATAATCGCGAAACCTCAAGATTCGTGAAAACCCTATAAAACCTAATTTAAAAATGGTTATTTACCTTAGATCTTGTGGATAGAACCTCGAAATGCTTGTACTTCTGGAATCTACACAATGAGAGGATCGTAGTGGCACAGAAATGACTTGAATCCGACTTGAATCGAGTGAGATCTTCTAGAGAGAAGTTGGAGAAACGGTTTCTAGAGAGAGAAAGTTGGTGGACGAAAATGAGGTGAAGTGTGGGTCTTGGTGGTGGTGGTTGGAGTCTTAATGACTCATTAAATGTTTAGGAAAAACACCCGGTTGTTCGGTCTCGTTCGGTTTCGCGTAACGTGTCGGTTTCGCGTGGTTTTCGCGGTAAAACGATACGATTATAAAATAGAATTTATTTAATTATTCCAGGTTGTGATTCCTAATAAATTTACTAATATCTTCTCATTTATCTAAAATTTAAAATATTAATAACTGTTTAAATCGAAATGTACGGTCGTCGCGCGTATTCGTTCGGATCGTCACCCGTACGAACACGACGATAACTATACGTTTCAATCTTGTTTTCTAATTATAGAATATCATTCAGAACGTTAAACTTCCAGATATATTCGTACAGATCGTCACCTATACGAATAACCCGTAAATTTAGCATTCACATAACGATATTCATGTGTTTTGTTCTGTAAGGCCTCACATACGTTTATACATAATAAATCCTAAGCAAATAATCACATAATGGTTCTGTGTTGCCAGATAATTATCCGACTCAAGAACCGTTGTTCTGAACTTGTTTCTGTTAAATGTGTCTGAAACTGTTCTATGACAACTCACCATGATAATGATAAATGATATGAATATGAAAATTACTGAAATGTGTATGATTCATACCTGTTTTACTGTTCCTGTACTGTAGAGATCACTGTTCCGGTTGCGTGCTCAGGTGGCAGCAATCCAGGGATGGGTGACCTCCCTGGGAAGTTTTCACCCGGGTAACCAAAAGCAAATCCGTGAGCCCGGTGGGGCAGAGCGGACAATATCCAATACGGCCGGCTGTTACAGATGGTATCAGAGACAGGGGCCGAATCCATGTGATCAGCGGGGACGCTGATTCCCTAGTGGGGGAGGAATTCCACTCCAGCGCGGCTGGCTAATCCCACATGGGTTGAGTAAGGGGAACGAAACTTCCTTATAAGAGGGAGTGGAGACCTTCTCTATTGGACGCGTTTTGGGCTTAGTTGGCTGTGGAGCACATGAAAACTCCACAGTTAAGCGTGCTCAGGTGGCAGCAATCCAGGGATGGGTGACCTCCCTGGGAAGTTTTCACCCGGGTAACCAAAAGCAAATCCGTGAGCCCGGTGGGGCAGAGCGGACAATATCCAATACGGCCGGCTGTTACAGGTATAGTGGATGGATTGGGTTGTGTAAGTGGAGGTGGTTGTGTAGGAGGAGGTGGTTGTGTAGGTGCCTATGATATGATCGATGCAGCTGATGAGAAGGATAATCTAGAGAACATCTGCTGGTGTCGGGGATCTCTGGTTCTCCTAGCGATCGTCTTTTGCCTTTTCTTCTTCGGTGATGACTCAGGAGTTGGAGTGTAGTCGACATCCTGTGCCTCCTCTATTTCTTGTCTTGTAGGTGGAGGTTCATTTGCAATGAAATCTTCACTTGAAGATGAGGAGGTCTCAGAGATGTGTCCTTCAGGAGTAGGGTCTGTCCGTGTACTAGTATCATGCTCTTCAGCCACAAAGGCAACAGGAGTGCCTTGATCCTCTACAACATTCACGTCTCCCACAAAGCGACCAAACTTGATTAGCGGCCCCTCTCCAGTGTACTGTTTCTTTCCTCGTTTGTACATCTTCATATATCCAAAAATGTCATCACGCATTCTTTTGATCTCCAAGGTGCCAAGAGTGGGAGTCAGAGAAGGATACTTTCTGTTGATAATGATCTGTACAAACCGGGGGAAAGCCAAAAACCGTTCCTTTCTTCGTGCTTTGATGTTTACGTGCATGTCGAGGAAGATCATCTTTGAGAAGTTAAACTCCATTCCAAGTGCTGAAGCCACCAGACAGGAGCTAAGAGTCTGGTTTAGGACATCGTATCCTCCTTTCCGTTCGGAGAGACACTGTGTAACTACGTGCGCCAGATACCTCCAGTAGGGATGTAGCAGTTTCTTTTCTGTTGGAGGGTAGGCACCTTCGTGTCCCATCTGAAATACTGTTCAGTTCACTAATGCTTGATCAAGCTCAACTGGGTCAGACTCTTTATCTCCGAACTGCAGACATTCTCTGATAATCTACTCAGTGATAACGACGGGATGAACTTGGATCTTTCGAACAATGCTAACGTTCCCATCCGCATCAGTACTTTCTTCCACTGTACTCCAAAAGCTCCTAATAAAGTCAGTCACGATAGGCGGGTACTCTATGATGGCATAGTTGATGGGTGACAGAATAAGTCCTTCCACCATACTCTTGAACTCTGAGTGTTTCGCTGGAAGGACCCCAAGGAATGTATCATGTTGTGGTCATGCACGAAGCGTAAGTCTGCCATCTGAAAGACACAAACAGATCAAGTTAGTTCAAGTTCAAGAAAAATGGATTTACTGAAAATTTTCTAAGCCTTAAGTATTATGTTCTCGAACTAACAGTTGCACTCGAAACAACACACTGTACACGAAGATCAAGCTGTACACGAAGTACACCTTGTACACGAAATTCACTCTGTACACGAAGTGCAATCTGTACACGATAGACAATCTGTACACGAAGTGAATCGTGTATTCGAAATATAGGTTGTACACGAAGTGCATCTCTACTCGAAGTTTTATATTTCGTGTACTCAAAATTCTTTGAAAAATTCATCATTTTGGCTCCTTAGAACTTCTAATCTCAGGTGAAATACTCGGAATTACTAGGCGACCATCATTTCCAGTAATCACCTCCCAACTCAACGGATTTCAAGGTCAATTTTCTTAAAAACCCTCTGTATTCGAAATTCGCGTACTCGAAAATTTATTTTGTCCATAACTTTCGATTTTACAGTCCAAACTTGATGAAAATTCATACCTAGGGTCACCTATAGATGATCTAAAAGATAGCCGGAGTAGAATTTTGAGATCGGATCTAGAAATCGAGATCGCCTCAGAGTGAAAATCTGTACTCGAAATGAAGACATGTGTACACGAAATAAATGGTACTCGAAATTTAATGATCTTGAACTATTTATAGGCAAAATTTCGAGTATGCATTTTTCGTGTACTCGATTTCGAGTACACACTTATTTACTTATTTCGATTTAAAATTCTAACTTTTCTTTTTTTTTTTAAATAAAATAACATAAAATAAACTTTGGACAAGTTTAAGTTTAGTCGGATCAAAATCTGTGGGATCAAATCTGTTGTCAAAATTTTTACTAGCTTAGTTAATTTCTAAACGAAGCATAACCTTTAAATAGCTATTCCCCACCAATGATTTTCACTTGTTATTCCATTTCTTTTAAAAAATCAGTTATATGATCAGGTTTTTATTAAAAATATCTTATGGGAAATTTATGAACAATTAGATAGTAAGACTAGATTAATATGCAACCTATCAGTCTTGTTAAATCCTTTGTTTCAAACTTTGATTGTGTTTCGACGAACTTAAAATTATTTTGACAGAGTTATAAGGTGAGAAAAGAAAAGAACAGATCAATCAGGTTAGAATCAAGAACAAGAAGGGGTTCTATCATCTTGTGCTCACTGGCATCTTTTATTTTCGGATCTTCAGACACATTGGCCTTAACGTCACACATCCAGGTCTTTGCTTACGCAAAACAGAGGATGCTTCAGTAGGTATTTCCTGCTCTTTGTTTGCACAAAACATAGGAAATACCCGAGTTTTTTAAACACAATTTCAAGTCTATTGAAACACATTCTCGTTATGACTCAAGGATTTAAAAAAAAAGTCAAATAGTTGTCACACATTTCTATTTATCTAATGATCACAATTTCTAGTTATCTAATGATCACAATTTCACACTTATTTATTTATATATATTTTAATTTGATCAAGTCTGATTCTTTAAGTTTGGAAAAACTTGTTTCAACTTCTTAGTGTATAATAGATATTCAAAGTTATTATTCATTTAGAAATCTTATTAAGATAGTGAAATTTTGATCCCTAGAAATTATTTCACTTCCAGATTTGTCCGATTCACTTTGCTTGTCCACATAAACTCTTTTTGTATTTTCTTAAAATTTTTGAAAAGGCAAAATCTTTTTGTAATTTTCTTAATTTAACAAAAGGCATGATTTCCTTTTCATAGGTTTTCAAAAAGCCTAACTCCCCCTAAACTCGTAGATCATCTTAGACTAACTCAAAGACCGAAAATATTTTTGTATTTTCTTAAAGACTTTAACTTAAAAGGACTAAAATCTTTTTGTTGTTTTTGTATATTTTGACTCAAAGAACGAAAAATCTTTTTGTTGTTTTGTAAATTTTCTCCCCCTAAATTTGTGAACAAACTAGGACACAAATTTTAATGTATTTACAAAAATGCTTTTAATTAAAGCTTATTAGTTTGAGAGAGGCAAGCAAGTGATGAAAGCGTGATGTGTCGAACGGTTTTGTGAAAAGGTCCACTAGATTGTCATCTGTGTGGACCTTTTCAAGATGAATTAGTTTCCGTTCGAAACAGTCACGGATGAAGTGAATCCGGATGTCAATATGTTTAGTTTTGGAGTGTTGTAGCGGATTCTTGACGATTTGTAAGGCGGCTTCATTGTCACAATAAATAGGAGAGTCAAGAAAGTTCAAACCGTAGTCGAGGGGTTGTTGTTGCATCCAGATAACCTGAGAGCAGCAACTGGAAGCAGCAACGTATTCGGCTTCCGCAGTAGATGTGGATACGGTCGTTTGTTTCTTGCATTGCGACGAGACAAGGCGATCTCCCAGGTACTGACACCCACCGGTGGTTGACTTCCTGTCCAGGTTACATCCACCAAAGTCACTGTCTGAGTATGCAATTAAATGAAACTCAGAGTTCTTTGGGTACCAAAGGCCAAGACGAGGCTTCCCGACAAGATACCGAAAGATTCTCTTGACAGCTATAAGGTGAGATGCTTTCGGATTCGCCTAATATCTGGCACACTGAATCAGTACACCATTTGAATCTTGCTTCATCTGCAGACCCAGAAAGAAGGTCATTTCTCCCATCGCACTCATCTCAAACTTCTTCTTCATCACCCCTTCAAATTCCTTGCACAACGCCGAGCTTGTGGAGCCGAATATAATGTCATCCACATAGATTTGGACGAGAATCAAATCATCCTTATCCTTGCGAACAAACAGAGTTTGATCGATGGCTCCACGGGTATATCCATTTGCAAGCAAGTGATCATTAAGCGTAGCATACCATACTTGTGGTGCTTGATGAAGACCATAAAGTGCCTTGTCTAACTTGTAGATGTGATCTGGATACTGAGCATCTTCAAAGCCTGGGGGTTGGCACACATAGATTTCTTCCATACAAGAAGGCGGTCTTCACATCCATCTGATACATAGTGAAGTTCATGTATGAGGCATAGGCCAAGAAAATTCGTATGGCTTCAAGTCTTGCAACTGGTGCAAAGAATTCCTCATAATCTATCCCTTCCTATTGATAGAAGCCCTGAACTACCAATCGTGCCTTGTTTCTGATAATGACTCCTGAATCATCTCTTTTGTTTCTGAAAACCCATCTGGTTCCTATAGGCAGTTTTCCTTTGGGCAGGGGAACCAGATTCCATACTTTAAGTTTCTGAAACTGCATCAGCTCATCCTGCATCGCCTCAACCCAGCTAGATTCCTTCAGAGCCATCTTGACATTCTTGGGCTCAACCTGCGAAATGAAACATGAGTATAAACAAGAATTAATTGGACCTGATTGGCTTCGTGAGAGAGTGCTTTCAAGTAAGACATTCTGAGCTGGAATTGACCGGCTCCGGGTGAGAACTTCTTCTGAAAGAGGTCCAATGATGTTTTCCACAGGATGATCCTTGTTGATGCTAAGTGTTGGCACTTCCTCCACAGCTAAGTTGTCAAGTAGATTGCTGAGGTGTGTCAGCTGATTATCATTTGAGGAAGATAGATCATCAGTAGGAGCAGCTTCACTTGTTGTAGCTTCTTTATCCACACAGTGTTCCTCAGGAATGTTATCTGTGAACAGTGGATTATCAAAGGTCTGGTAGGAGGAAGATGAGACTTGATCAGTTTCAAGAAGTTGTTGAACGGACTGTTAGATGTCTGGTTCTGACGGAAGAACTTCATGTATCGGAGTCGGCTGAGCAGGAGGGGCACGATTGTACAAGCCTGGAGGGTCAACTGTGAAGAGACTAGGATCACAAGGAACATAGTCAACCCTATAGTCCACGTCATCACCCTTATAGAAATCATCAGCTTGCTCAGATGCTCCTGCGTTCTCGGAGGTAGTGCTAAAAGGCCTAAAAGTGGAATCATATTCAAACAGCCAGTTTGGACCAGAACCGGCATGAGTAGAGTTCATCTCTTGCCAATCAATATAATACGATTCCACGATCATCCGAGTCTTCTTGTTGTAAACTCTGTAAGCTGCTTTCTCGGATGAATAACCCACATAGTAACACTCATCTGCCCTGTCGTCAAACTTGTGATTGGGCTCTGTATGAAGAAGAGTGCAAGGGCATCCAAATGACTTGAAGTGACCGACTTTGGGTTTTTGATTGAAAAGAATCTCATAGGGAGTCTTCTGATGGCGCTTGTTCAGGAGTGCTCGATTTTGAACATAGCAAGCGGTGTTAACTGCTTCGGCCCAGAAGAAGATTGGCAGTTTAGATTCTGACAGCATTGTTCGTGCAGCTTCTATAAGTGTTCTGTTCCTCCTTTCAGCAACTCCATTTTGTTGGGGTGTTCTGGCTGCACTGTACTGCCTAGCAATCCCTTTCTCATCGCAGAAATCTATAAGAGTCTGATTTCTAAATTCAGTGCCATTATCAGTTCTAATCACCTTGACCTTTAGATTCTTCTTATTTTCAATCAAGGTAATAAACTTCTTCAGAATCTCTGGTGTTTTGTCCTTCTTGGCCAGAAAGAACACCCAAGTGAATCTGGAATAATCATCTGTCACAACAAGACAATATTACTTCTTCCCGATACTCATTAAGTTGACTGGTCCGAAGAGATCCATATGAAGAAGTTGAAGAACTGAAGAGATAGAATTGAAAAGTTTAGGCTTATGGGGTCTCTTGTTGTTTCCCTTTGGCACATGCGATGCACTTCTCAATGGTGGAAAAGTCTTTAGAAGGCAAGCCGATAACGTGATCTCCCTTGGCTAACCTGTTTAGATTCTTCAGATTTACATGACCCAGTCGCCTATGCCATAAGAGACAATCATGCTCCGATGCGTTTGAGAACAAGCAAGTGTTCTCTGTGAATGAATCTGAGTTCATGTTGATAATGTAGGCATTGTTTATCCTTGGAGTTCTCATCAGAATCCACTTCTCAGGCGCTAGAAAGCCAGGCTTCAGAATAAGACACTCCTTGTTTGTGAAGTGTGTTGAAAAGCTCTTGTCACAGATTTGAGAAACACTCAAAAGACTTTGATTGAGCTCTTCAACATAGTACACGTCTTCAAAACTGAGAGTTCCATTTGTGACCATGCCCTTCATGCTTATCCTTCCTCCCCTGTCTCCCGCGACTGATACATAACCTCCGTTGAATGGTGTAACCTCATGTAACTGAGAAAAATCCCCAGTCATATGCCGGGAGCAGCCACTGTCTACATACCAAACATGTTTAAGCTTGCTTGGCCGTCCCTTCACCACATACACTCAACTAATGAGAGATAGGTACCCAAATCATAATAGATTTAGGCACTTTGGAAATAGAATAGACTTTGTTTATAGGTTTGGGTCTGTTCTTGGGTCTGTCTGATATGTTTCAATATATTTTGACTTGCTTCCACTGCCTCGGTCGACTGGTTTTATCTTAGTTTTAAAAATTTTTGGAGCTTGCTTATGAAAACCAGATTGAGTTTGGTTTGATTTCTTATTCCTTTTAGCAGTGGAAGGAGTCTGAGTCTGAGTCTTCTTTTGAGAGGTTACCTTAGGCTTAGAGGATGGAACGATCCTCACATGTTTGTTAACCAGTTTAGCCTTAGGTATGACCTTCTGATTCTTACCATAGAAGAACTCAGTAGGTCGGTGCAGATAGTGTCGAGCAATGTGGCCTGGTTTCCCACATGCATAGCAGCAGACTTTCTGGTGAAATTCAATTGGGTCAAATGGCTTTACGTCACAGTTACTTTGACCAGAGGATAAGTTTGAAGAAATATGTTCCACGGACCCAGTTGGAACATAAGGTTCACAGTGAGGATTCAACTGTGAACCCTCCACCTTGGTAACTATGGAATGAGCCGGCGCTGTCTGCTCTGTCAAAGGAGAGGAAGTTGATTGTGAGATGTGATTTATAGCAAAAGTCTTCTGAAAACTTTTCAACATATCATTAGGATTAATGTTAATTTCATTAAAGTTTCCAACAAAATCAATTTTTGGAACAAAATATGATTGACTTGTAGACGTTGAACAATCTGTGCTCCTCCTAGCACTTCTTTCTACCTCCTTCTCCTCTGAACCTGTAACACTTAGTTTTTCTGCACAAACCTCATAATCATTAGTCATAACAAGGTTAACAGTGAGTATAACAGGTTTGGTGGGAAAATCACAAGCACTATCAGAATCTAATTTGAAGTCATCAACAGATGTGTTGATCCTTGGCACGCTTGAGTAATTATGATTAAACGTTGGTTCACACTCAGTATAACCAAGACCCTTACCCCTCTTTTCCCTATATTGTATGTTTACCATGCTTTCTAAAACTTTGGTTGAATAATCAAATTTTTCACATTTTACTAAAGTTTTAGAAAGCTGAGTTTTAACTTGGTCCAACTCCAAAGTTAGTTCATCGATTTTGCGTCGAGCATCTCGATAGTTGGACTCTTTGTCACTTAAAAGTTCTTTTAGCCTTACCACATCCCGACCCTCGGCTTCAAGTTTTCTTTTGAAAATTCCTTCACTTTTAAGAAATTCTGAGTTAAAGTATTTAAGTTTAGTTACTTCTTTGATTAAAGATTCATTGTGTGACCTGTATTTAAATACTTTATCTATGCATGGGGTTGAGCAAAGATTTTCAGTTACCTCCTTTTGCTTGTCATCCACCTCAGCCATGAAGGCGTGACTCAGAGTTAGTTCCAGTTCCTGCACCTGATCACTCCAATCATATGAGTCAGTCTCTTGAGTCACTAGTGCTTTAGACGTGCTAGCACTTCCTCCCGCAGCAGTAGTCACAGTTTTCTCTTCAGGATTCTTTTCTCCTTCCTTAGCCACTTTTGGCTGCTTACATTCTCTGGCAAAGTGACCCGGTTGGTCACAGTTGTAGCATCGCAGCTTTGACTTATCAAATCCAAGTTTCTTTCCCGGATTGTTTCCAAAGCTATTTCTTCCATATCGTTTGATGAACTTCTTTGCCCGAAACACAGCCATAACCATCTGCCACGAGATATCCATTTCTTCAACATCTGCTGGATTTATCTGCTCTTGATTATCCTGAGTAAGGTTAGCAGGTGCTAACTCTCCAGCCATGAATGCATTGTAGCTGTTCATAAAACCTTTAAACAGCAGCATATTTTCTTCACTTTCTGGATTGATCTTGGACATTGATCCAGCCTGTCCAGAGGATAGGAATGCAGTCTCAAAAGGAATTGACTGAGATGAGGAAGGCTGATAGTGCTGCATCCCTGAGGCTTGAAGATTGATTGCTGACAGAAGAGCAGAGTTTTCAGATACAGGTGCAATGCCCACTGAGCTTGCGTGATTCAGTGCTCTCTGCTTATCATCCATATCATAGGAATTGATAATCGAAATCAGCTCACTCAGAGAAGTCTTGTACATATCCTTTGTCCTTTTGACAATTTGAGTTCCAGGTGTAAGGTAATGAGTTCAGTAGCTTCTTGTTCACTTCTCCCTTAGTCATCACAATCCCAGAACTTGTCATCTCGGTCATCAAATGAGTGAATCTATTCAGCTGTGCTTCAAGGGACTCTCCCTTAATGTGATTAAACATGTTGAACCTTTGTCTCAACATATCCTTGCGACTCTCTCGCATGTCTTCATTTCCTTCAAACCGTTCAATCAAGGCATTCCATAGTTCCTTTGCGGTCTTGTGTTCCTTAAACCCATGAGCCACTTCAGTTGATAGTGCCATTGTGATTGATGCATAGGCCTTTTCATCCTTTTCCATCATAAGAATGTCATTGTCAGTGTACAATTCAGGATCCTTGGGAACAAGAGGACCATTGATTTCACTCTTGTATGAGGGCACCAAGGGACCCTCTTCAATGGATCTCCAAAGCTTTGGATCAGTGTACTTGATAAAGGATTGGAATCTGAATTTCCAATCTTGGAAGTTATCTTCTGACACGAGCCTTGGTGGCTTTGTTCCGGTGCCGATCTCATTGTCCAGATTGAGTAAGTTGGACAAATTTGTCAGATTCTTTGAAGCCATGATGAATTAGAAAAATTTCTAAGTGTTGTTCACGAAATTCCTATAGAACAGATCACCAAACACTGCCCAAAGATAATACTGTAATCGAAATTCTCTTTTATACGAAGAGAAACCTGTACTCGACGAATAACCTGTACTCGAAGCTCAGTTTATACTTGAAATATCATGTACTCAAAAATGAAGCTGTATTCGAAGTTCCTCTAGTATTCGAAAATAATGTTGTACTCGAAATCACTTGTACACGAAGTAACCTTTGTAGTCGAAAATTTCTTGTACTCGAACTGTGGCAAACCTTTGAACACTCTATCTGTACTCGAAATAGCTGAACTCGAAAATTTTGAACTCGAAAATACTTAAGAAAAATTTTTTAAAAATATTTCTTAAGGTTTGGAGTCCCAAATTTACACAGTAGCTAGATGGAGTAGAGAAGAATGATAAAGTGCTAAACTTGCTTCAGAAAGTTGATACCTTGACGATGAAAAGAGCACTCAAGGTCTGATACCACTTGTAGGTCTCTAACCGGATCAAAAACTGAACTTTATCTTCTAAATCATCATCAATGATCTCTAACAAGTGCGGAATCCAAGTTAGAATCAAGAAAGCAAGTAGAAAAATGTAATCTTTGTATATATACTGAAAATTCGAGTACAAGTGCCTCAATACGTCTAGAGAGCAAATGCCTCGGGATTCCAACCTAAACCTGTACAAAATACGTCTATTTGTACTAGGCCTAGGTGTACTCGAAATCTACTACAGACTATTTTGAGTACACGAATACATCGAGTACTCGAACGTGTACTCGATCTTACTGTATACGAAAATGATCAAAATTTGGACTTTGACTCTTCCCGGTTGACTTTGTCAGTCTTCAATGCTTTCGGGGCTCTACATTGGCACCGGCCAATCTCACTCAAGACAACCTGGAGCAGATTAACCCAGCCGACATTGAAGAAATGGATATCTCTTGGCAAATGACAATGGCAGTTTTTCGTGCCAAAAATTTCATCAAAAAGTATGGGAGGAATAGCTTTGTAAACAATCCAGGGAAGAAGCTGGGATTTGACAAGTCAAAGCTTCGATGCTACAACTACGACCAGCCGGGCCACTTTGCAAGAGAGTGTAACTAGCCGAAGGTGGTGAAGGAGGGAGAGAAGAAGCCTGATGAGAAAGCTGCTGCTTAGGGAGGTGCAAGCACATTAAAGGCATTGGTGACTCAGGAAACAGACTCCTATGATCGTAGTGATCAAGTGCAAGAACTGGAAATGACCCTGAGCCACGCATTCATGGCAGAAGTGGATGAAAAGCAAAATGAGGCAAAAGAGGTCACTAAACTGAAATATCTCAACTCTGAGTTTCTAAAAAATGAACCCATTTTTAAAAGAAAACTTGAGGCCGAGGGTCGAGATATTTCAAAATTGAAAGAACTTTTAAGTGACAAAGAGTAAAATTATCGAGATGCTAGACGCAAAATAGTTGAACTCACTTCTAAACTAGAACAGATTAAATCTCAACTTTCTAAAACCTCAGTCAGATGTGAAAAATATGACTATGCAAGCAAAGTTTTAGAAGACATGGTCAGTATTCAGTATCGGGAGAAAGGGGTAAGGGTCTTGTTTATAAGGAATGTGAGCCTCCTTTTAACCACAATTACTCAAGCATGCCTAGAATCAACACATCAGTTGATGACTTGGTCTACAATCTGATCATGCTTTTGTGTTTCCCACTGAACCAGTTTCACTTACAGTTGACCCCATGTTTGTTTCTGATGATTCTGAGGTGTGTGTAGATAGTTTAAATGATACAGGTCTGAGGGGGAAGAATGAAGAAAAAATTGTTGGGAGGAGCACAGAATGTTCAACATCATCTCGCAAATCACCTTTATTCCAAAAACTGATTTTGTATGAACATTTGATGAAATTAAAATCAAACCAAATGAGATGTTTAAGAATTTTAATTCAACTTTTGTTAAAAATGATGATGTTTTAGAATAAGTTTCTTCTTCTTTAAAGCAGGTGAACATGGCTCATTCCACGGTCACCAAAGAGGCAGGTTCAAAGCTAAACCCTAACTGTGAACCTTTTGTTCCAACTGGGTCATTGGAACAAGCCTCTACAAGTACTTCCTCTTGTCATGGTGATTGTGATGTAAAGCCATTTGACCCAACAGAATTTCATGAAAAGCTATGTTGCTTTGCATGTGGTAGACCAGGCCACATTGCGAGAAACTGTCTGCACCGACTTACTGAATTCTTCTATGGGAAGAATCAGAAGGTCACACCCAAGGCCACACCTACCAAAAGATCAATTAGGACTGACCAATCATCCAGGCCTAGGGTGAAACCTTAGAAGGTACCTACTGGAAAAATAAAGACTGATGAGCAAAACCACTTAAGCCAGACAAATGAATAAACCTCTGATTGACCAACCACGGATGCTTCTCTTCCGATTGAAGAACTTCTTCAGCATCAGAAGATCAACAGCGGAAGATCCGCCAAACAGAACTACCTCTGAACTTATTCACCTAAGAAGACACTAGTTGACTATGACACCTTAGGAAGACAACCATTGCATCAGAAGACATCAAATGATTCGGAAGACAATCTCCTATTCCAAAATAACTGATTGTTTAATTAGCTTCTAATGATCTTCTTTCGAAAGAATAACCACTAAACATTAGTACAACTACTTCAACCTTTGAAGACCTGAAGACTCCTGTTTCCGTTGTAGTTGAGTATGTATTTGTACTAGTGTGTCGATTCAGTGTCTGTAACAGTGTCATGTATTTGTCTTATTATTTCTTGTCTTGTATCTCAGAATGTTGGGTATTTCAGTTCCAACATTCTCTTAGTAAATTGAATTACTTCTCCTAAAATTCCTTGTGCTTTCTATCTGTTCTTTTCTCTCTTTCTAAGAAAGAAACAAAACAACGAAAATAACCTTGTGCAAAACTTCAGAGGGAGCTAATACCAAAGCTTTGACTAAGTGTCTAAAGCCTTTGCTCCTGGTGACACAGCTTCTCCTCGAGCTTTCTAATACTCAACAATTGGTATCAGAGCATTGTCCTTAGTCTTGGTGTAACCATGAAGACTGAAACTCAAAGTTCTCGTTGATATCTGGTTGTTTAGTTTTATGTGTTCTATCTTTTATGTCCTTCTATTTTTTCTAAATCTGCAGGAGTTTGGTTTTTGACTTAAACTGTGCTAAAAAATCATTCTAACAAACCACCTTGAGAACTCATCACTCGTTGATTTACTCATAACTGTTTTTGAACCCATGGCAGAAAAATTCACCTTAGACCCCCATAACACCGATTCTACCACAAATCCACCAATCTTGGTTAGGCATCAATGTTACTTTTGGCAGAGACGGATATTACATTTTCTGTCCAATAATCATACAGGATGTTGGAAGTCTGTCATGTTCGGACCTCATAAACCAATGGTCCTGGACACGGAGAATGGAGACCATCTCCCTAAGGATCCTCGGAGTTACACCGAAGAAGACTACCAGAAGTTAGAGCTTGATGCCAAGGCGCATGCTCAACTGGCTATGGCCCTCCCTAATGAAACATATTCCGGTCTTTTTCAACAAGAGTCTGCTAAAGACTTGTGGGATGCTCTAAAAGAGTAATTCCGTGGTACCGGTGATGTTGTGGCTAATACCAGGGAGATATTAGCTCAACAATATGAGACATTCTGCCAACTAAATAATGAGACACTAACTCAGCAGTTTGAATTGTGCACTTCTCTCTTAAGTGAAGTAAAATTAGCTGGTCAAGTGTACCCCTATCTCTGTTCTTAATATTTTCTTTAGATCTCTTCTTGATAAATGGGAAACTTATTCCATTGTCATGAGATCTTCTCCAGACTTTGGCAAACTCTCACTTAACCAACTCCATGTTAAGTTGCTCACCTTTGAGCGAGAGATTGACCAGAAACGAAAACTAATAAAGTCTGGTAAATCAACTGAAGAGAACGTTCAAAGGAACACAACTCATCTCAGTCATAAATTTGAAACAAATGATCAGGGTTATGATGATAACATAGACATAACTACTGGAATCACCTCTTCTTCATCTTGTGATGACCACTCTCCTATTTCTGATCATCTGTGCTTTATCATGGGTGATCTCCATCAAGTTTCAAGTGATGACTTTGAAGAGATGGACATTCTTCATCAATTGGCCCTCTTGAGCATAAGAACGAATTAGTTCTACAAGAGAACCGGAAGAAAATTTTATGGTATTCTTGGGAAAACTAGGATTGGCCTAAATAAGGCTAAGGTCCAATGCTATAGGTGTCATGACACTGGACACTTTGCCAGGGAATGCAAAAATGCTCCCAACTCTAACTATTCACCATATGTGACTTTCCCAAACACACACTCACATACTTCTTCAGAACCTTTTTCTTCTTCTTCATCATCATCATCATCTTCTTCTTCTTCTTCTTATTCTTCTTCACCAATAGAGGAACTGCCCCTTCAAACCTCTGCTCAAACTCATCAATCTCCTACCCATGGAAAAGAGGATGAGATCAGTATGCCCAGTCCATCTAGACCTCTTGATCAGATATCTGGAGCATCCATCTCATATGTCAATCTAATGGGCTCTCATTTGAATGGATCAGGCAATAAGACTCCCGATATGGCAACATCCCTTGAAGTTCTTGTAACTGAAGCTGGAAATCCCAGGAATCAACAAAAAGGGGTCCATGACATCTCTGAGATGGACTCAGGTCATGAGAAAACAGACTCACTAGTCAGGGATTCGAATGACATCCCTAAAAGGATGGACGAATCAGATCTTAAAATAAAAGAATTGACGGATTCTGTTGCTCATATTCAGGATGATGTGACCAAGCTCACTGAGTTAGTCACAACAGTCTTGAATAATCAAGTCCTGCAACCCAAATCCATCCCCATGAAGGCACCTTCACTTGAAGGTACTCCAAACACTTCACCTACTTACACTGCCCCACCTTCTAGTCTCATGCTTTTCAAGAAGTGTTAAACCCACTTCTTACTGCCCATCTAACTACCCTGTTTCAAACCTTTACCAACAGTTCCTCACCACTCAAAAGATCCAACTGGATCTACTAAAAATTTCAGTAGATACCAAAGTCTACTCCTTACAACATGATGTTTCTAACCATACTCGCTTTCTTGAGTCTCTTACTGGGATTGCTCCTCCTTTTCCCTGGTTCAAGGAACACGCTGGTAAAGCCAAAAAGAGGGAGAATGAAAAGCTCTTGTCTACTACCCATCCTGCCAAGAGGGCAGAAGACAAGACTGAGCAAATGAGAATGAAGATAATAAGATTGAAAAATCAAGAGGCACTCCTCAAAGCAGCACTGGATCAACAGTTTCAGACTAAAGCTGCTAAGGCTAGTTCAAAGCAGAAGCAAAGGGCAGCTGAAGCTCAAATAAACATAGGAACATCTGGAGTATCCAGAAAACCCAAACCTTCTAAATCAGCTCCCACTGAGCACCTAAAGACCACAACCGCTGCTCCATCTTCTTTTGCCTCAACTACTCAGGATATACCAATTCCAACTGGTTCTACCCAATCTAAGCACAACCCCATCTTTCCTAAACATGTCTCTCCCACCATATCTATCCCCTCTTCACCCATACACACAAATAAAGAAAGCTCACCTACCCTTTCTCCAAATTCTGCCTCTCTGTAACATCAGTGCCGGAAAAGTTCCCGGAACAGTGATCTGCACAGTAACTTGCACATTAACTCAGGTACAAACTATGTGAACTATTGTATCCTATTGACATTTTGATGTTTGACACTAAACTATTATGCAATTGTTTCTGAAATCTGATTAAATCTCACAGTTTAACAGTCCGAACCACATCAGACAACACTGAACTGACACACAGATGCTTGATTTAATGCTGCTATGTATTAACGTATGCGAGGTTAAACAGAGCAATACCATAACGGATGTCGTTACAGAATGCTAAATCGACGAATTATTCGTATAGGTGACGATCTGTACGAATAAATCTGAAAGTTTAACGTTCTGAAGAGATGACTGAAATGTAGAAAACAAGAATCAGAAAGTGAAACCAACGTCGTGTTCGTTCGGATGACGATTCAAACGAATACGCGCGAAGGTGACGCGTTCTGACGAAATGAAAACGAAAAACGACTCGAACGATAATAAAATAAAGAAAATAAATCAAAAACATTTATTAGGAATCACAACCTTTTAAAACTTAAAAGAAATTCATTTTTATTAAAAGTACGTAAAATACGCGTAACGATTCGGAAACGCAACGGAGATGAAAAACGAGCAACCGAACCGAACCCGAACGCCCTCGGGGTATATAAGGACTGAATGAACCACTTTTCTGATTTATTACACCCTCTCTCTCTCTCTAAACCCTCCCAATCGTTTCTCTCTCTCCCTAAGACTTCAAGACGTCACACCTCAAGATCTAGCTCAAATCTTGGTGAAATCTCGCATTCTTGGTGCCTAAACGAAGCTCTCGATCTCCTTTACCAGAAAGTACAACCGATCTGTGGATTCATCGACTGAAATTTTAGGTAATGAGGCTAGATTAACCAAAAAACTAGGGTTTTACACCCCTTAGTTCGAACCATCAACTTTAACCGGTCCTAGTTCCACCCCCACGAACCTTACACTCTCGGGAACTTACTAGGGCATACCACTACCATGAGAATGAACTGGAACAACTTAGATCCAACGAAAACGATGGTGAGCAGTGGCAGGTCGCGAAGGAGAACTGGATTGGCCAAACCTCGACCGGCCGAACCTGCTATCCCCACGAACTCCTGCTGCGAACCTCCCTTGAATGAACCAGTGCAGAAGCAACGAACCCTCATGGTCCCGAACTAGTGCATGGGCTGCGAACCTGGAAGCCGGCCGAGCCATGGGCACATGAACCACCTAGCCGAACCTTGTGCATGGCCGAACATGCAAGTAGCCGAACCCCTACTGGGCCGAACCATGCTAGTCACGAACCTGCTAGCTGGCCGAAGCTCTTCACCACGAACCTTCACTAGCCGAACCCTTATGTCGATGGAAGTGGGCTGCCGAACTTTGGCTTGGACCGAACCTAAGGGGCTGGTTGATCTAGACATGACCAGCGAACCTAGACCTTCCTTGACTCGGCCAATTCATACTTCCTTCAACAAGCACACTATGTAATAGCCCATGTGATTCGACTATGATATTGAGTTGGCCCAAGTCGATTGATTCAGCCCACCACTTAGCCAACCCATGATCAATTAATCGGCCCACTTGATTTCTTGATTCGACCCAATATACCCAAACATTCGGCCCAAGCTTATTCACATTCGACCCATGATCATTCACTCGGCCCATATTTATCCGATCGGTCCACTTGGGTTAAGTTGAAGCAAACACTTGAAACAGATTTAAATGCTAACATGAATAGGATTCTAAAAATCATACAAAGGTGGTGAACTTTGGCCCACTAGATTTCACAAACTCAAAACATCAAGTTTTAACAAGAATTGTGTCTAAGTTATCTATGAACCTAGTAAGGAATGTTTCAAGTGTAACAAGAGCAACATGTGGTTTTAAACCATACATCTAATTGATGTTTATAAACTAAAATAGTTTCAAGATTTCATATCATGACAAGTTTACAAACAATTGGATTTAAAGTCAATGACAAAGTGTGCTAATTTCTAAGCTAATTGGGTTAAGTATTACTAAACGCAATAATAAGCAAACTGGGCCGAATGATGACCGCGACTCACAAGTGTTAGCCAACTCTAGGGCTGACACGTATACGCACACAAATAACTACAACTTATACTTATGAGCTACAAACAACGTGAAATCAATACAGGATCGTGAAAACAATAACAAGTACAACAACGAGTGCGTGCATTCTTGTTAGGCTAAGTCAACCACTTCAACAGCAAGGTGAGTTCATTTGTCCCTTTTCAACCTAATTTGTTTTACCCCGGGACTGAGAAGCATGTTATACATTTTAAACAAGTATTGAAATGTTTTATAAATGCTTATGCTTGTTACACTTATTCTAAAAGCTAAAAGCTAAGACTTTAATCTAAATGCTAATGCTACGAGCTATATGCTAATGCTAATTCTACAAGCTATATGCTAAATTATATGCTAATGCTAATGATATAAGCCTACATGCTAAACTATATGCTAATGTTAATGCTAATGCTACAAGCTACATGCTAAACTATATGCTAACGCTAAATCGACCACAATTCGTGCACTTCCTACACTGCGCTGTAGTAAGATGATGATACATGCAGTGAGTACACTGAGGATGCACTCCAACATAGTTCTTGGGTGCAGCATTAGCAGGTACTACAGGGGCTTGTCTCAGAGGAGTGGTCGTCACATAATTCTTGACGACCTTTTGCTTCTTCTTCTAACGATGTTCAGGCTTCTTTGAAGACTCATCCTTAGCTTTGCCCTAGTCATTCTTCAAAACTCCTGACTTCACCATCACGTCAGTGAGTTTAGCTGAGAGAGAGATGGCTGACTCTAGAGTAGCAGGGTTTGCAGCCAATACAATGCTTTGAATGCAGGAGGGTAACCCTACTACATATCTGTCTATCAGCTTTTCCAGTGTTGGCAGCATCTCTCGCACCAAAGCTACCAGTTCATGATAGCGTGTGGTGAAAGTCATGTGATCAGCTCCCTTCATCACATGGTTTGAGAGCTCAACTTCCAGCTTCTGTAGTTCATGCTTTGGGCAGAATTCGTTCCTTAGAAGGATTTTGAAATCTGCCCAAGGCATTGCCAGTACTTCATCTCTGCTTCTTGCTCTGATCTGGGAGTTCCATGATGTTAAGGCCCGTTTGCTGAAAGACCAAGCAGCAAATCGAGCCTTGCGATGTTCCGGACAACTGCTTATGTCCAGGGTGGTCTCCATTTTCTCTAGCCATTGGATCAGTCCAACGGCTCCTTCGACACCCGTAAAGCTTGGTGGCTTGCATCCTACAAATGACTTGTAGGAGCAGTCCGAAGTAGTGCCATTGTTTCCACTAGCATCCTCAGTAGTGCGGCCAGAGTTGTTGCCATGGCCTTGGATCCTGTTAATCATCTCAGGGATGACGTCCTTCAGTTTGTTCGTCAGTTGGCTGCTCAGAAGTGTTGCAAGAGCATCAGTAGCAGGATCAAGAGCTCGAACCGCATTCGGGTTCGGAGGAGGGTTTAGTGGAGGAGGAGGTGGCAGTGGTGAATCAGTTGGTGTAGGTGTCGATGAGTGAGGTGCTGAGGCTTGCGGAGTCGGTTGTCTTCTGGGCGGCATTCTGATCATAACCAAAGGATATTGGTTAGTGCAGTGATCGAATGCAGAAGACACAATGCAAACTTAGATCCTATGTTCTCTACATGAGGGTCCCTAATTTATAGTCTAGGCCAAACCGTTTAAGTAAATGACCTATTATTCTCTATAACCGTGAGCTTTGATACCAATCTGTCACACCCCGAGCCGGAGGGACGGATCGACTTCCCCGCCGGGCGGAAGGTTCCTGGGGCGCGATATCGTGAGTGATAATCGTGATGATCAGATTGTTTATATAGCATCAACATTGAGAATAACTAAAGCACAATAAAGTATTAAACTAGGATTACAAAGTTAAATTACAATATCAATGTTTGATGATTTAACTAAGTAAACCTATCAAAAGAATCAAATGTTTACTATCTTGTAACTTTACAAGATGTCAAAAGTGATTCGTATCAATAACAGAAGATGTGCTTTCCAAAAGTCTACTAGGTCCTCTATCTGGGCATCCTAGTATGCAATCCTGAAGCTTTAGCCTACTCCTGTACGTCACCTGAGAAAGCATGTAAGAAAACAAAGTCAACACAATGGTTGGTGAGTTCATCTAGTTTAACTGCTGAAAAATAGTTTTAGCAAACCTCTTTCGGTAAAACCTTAACCTCATTAACATCTCATGTAATATCCAAATCAATATGCTTATATATA
This sequence comes from Mikania micrantha, assembly GCA_009363875.1. NCBI lineage: Eukaryota > Viridiplantae > Streptophyta > Magnoliopsida > Asterales > Asteraceae > Mikania > Mikania micrantha. The sequence continues at coordinate 56,018,969 of CM018682.1, read as the reverse complement.
GGGCATACGAAAGGGTCGAGCCTACAACCCGCCCAAACGCTATCCCACCACATACTAACCCGCATATGACACTGTTGTTAATGACAATCAAGCATTTTACCTACCATCACATCCAGTCTTCATCATAGCTTTAGTGTACTGCTTGAAAGTTTACAAGTTCATAGCATTCATGTAAATTAGCTTCAGAGTATGTTGTACAAGGACAATTGTTCCACAAATCATAGTTTAGCTTTCACCAATCTCATGCATGGGTACAAGCTTTGCTCTAGCATAGTTTAGCATTTACGTAGCCCACGAAAAGAAACAAGATTTGCTCTAGCATAGTTTAGCCATTACGTATCTCATGAATTGGTTTTAGCTTACCATCAGAATAGTTTAGCATTTACGTATCTCATGTATAGATACAAGCCTTGCTCTAGCATAGTTTGGCATTTGCGTATCTTATATATAGACACAAGCTGCGGACACACATAGTTTAGCATTTACATATCTCATATATGCAGACACAATCCTTTCTCTAGCATAGTTTGGCATTTACGTATCGCATATATAGATAAAAGCTTAGCATTCGCATAGTTTAGCTTTCACGTATCTCATGCATGGGTACAAGCTTTGCTCTAGCATAGTTTAGCAATTACTTAGCCCATGAATAGATACAAGCTTAGCATTAAGCATACAATCATAGCTTTGAGAATTTAGCTTCTAGTATTAGTATATGATTTGAGCAGATAGTATGTAACATTAGCATTGTGCATATAGTTTAAGCATAGAGTTTATAGCATAAGCATCGAACATACAATTTAAGCATGGAGTTTTCAAATGTATAACATTTGAAAAGGGACAAATGAACTCACCTTGTGTTTGAAGTGGTTGACTAAATATAAACAAGAATGCGCGCGCTCGTTGTTGTGTTTGTAGTAGTATTCACGATCCTGTATTGATTCCATGGTGTTGTAACTTATAAGTATATGTCTTAGTGATTTGTATGAGTGTATATGTTAGCCCTAGAGTTGGCTAACACTTGTGGGTCTCGGTCTTCATTCGGCCCTGTTTACTTGTTATTACTTATGTTAATATGACATGTCTTCATATTATATGTTTAGTGCACTTATTGTCACCATTATACTCGTGATGCCTTGTTACATCATAATTGTAGAAACTAGAGTTTCAATCATTGTTTCTAAATTCATCCAGCATCTTTATAGTAATCACCACAAATTCCCTTGCATGTTATTCAAAATCATTTAGTTAAAGTGTTAGTTTAGATCCTTAAGCATACGGGCCGAATGATGGGTTGGCCTGACAATACGTATATGGGCCGAAACAACTATATGGGCTTTAGTCAATCGAAGGATTTGGGCCGTGTAAATGTTTGGGCCGAAAAGGGTGATCTGCTCAACCGATTGTGTTGGACCGAAATGATTAAGTTAGGCCGAACAAGTTCAATGGGCCGCAGCAAAGGAGTTGGGCCGGTTGAGATTACTTAGGTCGCATGGTTCGTGAGCCAAGTTAACCAACATGGTTCAAACAAATGGGGTTTAGTCCGATCAAAGTGGGTTGTGGCTCCATTCCAGCGAACCTTGGAACTCCTTAGACTAGAAATTCGGCCGCTAGTGGCTCGGCGAACCCAATGGTTCGTTCAGGTAAGGGTTCGTGACATGAGAGGTTCTGCTGAAGCAAGGTAGGTTCGTGGTAGTACGGTTCGTCCAAGCATGCAAGGTTCGGCGGCTTCAGGAGGTTCGGCTTCAGGAGGTTCGCTAAGCCGCGTGAGGGTTTAGGTCGAACAAGGTGAAGAAAACCAAAATTTTTGTGTGATTTAAGCTTCATTACCTCGTTTTTCAGCGGTTAAACCTTCAAAACAGTTCTACTTCTATGTAGAGAACGTTGAGAGCTTCGTGTGGACACCGAAAATACGCAATTTCATCAAGGATTGAAAGAGTTATGGTGATTTGAAGATGTAAATTTTAGAGAGAGAGAGGATGACGGTTTGGGAAGCTAGAGAGAGAGGGGAATGACATAAATGAGGAAAATGCCTCATCCATGTCTTATATACCCCGGGGGTATTCGGTTCGTTTATATTGCTCGTTTTTCGTCTCCGTTGCGTTTCCGGATTATTACACGCATTTTATGTATTTTAAATAAAAATAATCTATTTGAATTATTTTAAAGGTGATTATCCCTAGTAAATGTTTTAATATCATTTTCCTTGACTTATTTTATCGAGGTCGATTATTTTAAACGTTTCGTTAACTCGTGTCCATTGCGCGTATTCTATGTAATTTAATTAAAATGAATTTATTTTTAAAATTTCTAAAAGATTGTGATTCCTAACAACTATTTAATATTCAACTTTCTTAAATCATTTTCATTTGTTTCGTTGTTCGTTTTCGTTTCGTCAGAACATGTCGCCTTCGCGCGTGTTCGTTCGAATCGTCACCCAAACGAACACGGCGTTGGTTTCACTTTCTGAGTATTGTTTTCTACTTTTCAGTCATCATTTCAGAATGTTAAACTTTCAGATTCATTCGTACAGATCGTCACCTATACGAATAATTCGTCGATTTAACATTCGGTAACGACAACCGTTATGGTTTTGTTTTGTTTAACCTCGCATACGTTTATACATAATAGCATTAAATCAAGCATTTGTGTATCAGTTCAGTGTTGTCTGATTTGTTTCTGACTGTTAAACCATGAGGTTTAAATCAGATTTCAGAACAATAGCATAATAGTTTAGTGTCAAGCATCAAATATCAATAGCATATACATAGTTCACGTAATTTGTACCTAAGTTACTGTGAAAGTTACAGTTGAGATCACTGTTCCGGCAACACGTCCGGCACTGATGTTACATCAACAACTTCATTTTTTTGACACATGAATGAACATCCATATCTTCTTACTAAGTTACCCATTCTAATCAAGTATCAAAGGTCAAAATCAGTGTATAACTCATCTCTGCGTATCTTAATACCTGAGATCACAAATTCCATACGGTTCCAAGTTATTTTATTTTTTGTATTTTTCTTTTAACAACATTCCCAAATTCAATACGTCATCATGGAGGGCTTCAACTATGTCTTTACAAAGCAATATGGCATGTGTCAGAACTGTATAAACTGAGATTTTACTTCTATCCAAATGGATGGCTTCAACTAAGCTGCAACCCAGTATTTGGCACATATATGGAATCAGACTTATTTTTATTTTTGTATTTTTTTGCATATCTGATCCTATCTGAATGGACGGCTTCAGCTAGGCTGTGACCCAGCAATACGGCACGTGTACAGAGTCAGACATAATTTTAATATGATTCAATCATTCTTATCCGAATGGACGGCTTCAGCTAGCTTGTAACCCAGCAATATGGCACGTGTACGGACTTGAACTCATTAATCTTTGGAACCTCATAAGATACTATGATAGCATGTGTATGCCTGATTTGAGCTATACTCTATTTATCCCATAGGTTAGCCTTCTAGAGTAGATCCCACACATCAGACATTTTGAACAATCACCAATAGTCTAGAAACTTGTAACGCAGGCCTATCAGTACATCATACCATAACACCTATGTATTTTCAGTTTATACACTCAATTTTGCTTTAAAGAATATGACTGATTAACACATCAGTTCCTAGCTAAGACTTTCTCATTTTTCATGATTTTTTTAAATGTTTTTGGATTTTCAATTGAATACTTTTTCTCCCCCTAAAAACCTAAACCTGAAAATCCTTTTGGGTTTTTAAATAAGTAAAAAAATGTAAATGAATTTCTGTACATACAGGAGAAGCTAAAAATATAGAAAATGATTATTTATTTGAGTCAGAAGAAGGAATGACTTCAGTTTTCTGAAAAACACAATTAGCCGATAACATATATAGAAATCTGGCTTTATCAAAAGCTTTAGTTTAAAGATCGGCTTTATGGTGATCGGTGTGAATCTTAACAACATCGATTAATTTCTTTTCTAAACAATCATGTATGAAGTGATATTTAATGTCGATGTGTTTTGTTTTTGAGTGTTGAACATGATTTTTAGTGACAGCAATGGCAGCACTGTTATCAACAAAGATAGGAGTGTTAGAAAAATTTAACCCATACTGACTAAGCTGTTGCTAAATCCAATATGATTTGAGAGCAACAACTTGCAGCTGCAATGTGTTCAGCTTCACACTTGGAAATAGACACCGACGTCTCCTTCTTGCACTGCCAGGTAACTAGGCGTTTTTCAAAGAATTGACACCACGTAGATGTTGATTTGAAATCTCGCTTGCATCCACCATAGTCTGAGTCACTGTAAGCAGTCAGTTCAAAATTATCATCATTAGGATACCATAATCCTAGATCCGGGGTACCCTTAAGATAACGCAAAATCCTTTTCACAGTGATGAGATGAGACACTCTTGGCTTCAATTGATAGCGTGCACACAAACAAGTAGCGAACATGATGTCTGGCTGAGAAGCGATGAGATACATAAGTGATCCGGTCATTCCTCGATACATAGTGGCATGAATTAACTCCTCTTTTTATCTGGGGTAATTCCATGATTAATAGCCAGTGGGGTACCAGCAAGGTTTGCATCTAACATACTTATTCGGCTCAGAATGTCACCAACATACTTGGTCTGATGAATGAAAGTCACTTCCTTAGATTAATCCACCTGCAATCCAAGAAAAAATTTCATTGACCTATGAAGCTCATCTCAAACTTGTCCTTCATAACTTTCTCAAAATATTTACACAGAATATCATTTGTGGATCCAAATATGATATCATCCACATATACTTGCACCAAGAGCAAATCCCCATCCTTCTCTTTAATGAACCATGTTCAGTCAATGACTCCTCTTACGAACCCGTTGTTCAGAAGGTGAGTAGAAAGTGTCTCGTACCATGCTCACGAAGCTTGGTGGAATCCATATAAAGCCTTGTCTAGCTTATAGACTTGGTCACGATGTAATGGATCTTCAAACCCAGGAGGTTGATTGACATACACAACTTCATTTATCACACCATGAAGGAATGCACTCTTAACATCCATCTGATAACCTTTGAACTTCTTGTAGGATGCATAAGCCAGGACAATTCGGATTGCTTCAAGACGAGCAACCGGTGCAAACACTTCATTGTAGTCAACCCTTCAATATGTCTAAAACCTTGCACCACCAGACGTGCTTTTTTTTTTTCAGACCACAATGCCATGATCATCACATTTGCAGCGTAGAACCCAACTTGTGCCTATCACTTTAGCACCCATAGGTCTATCAACAAGCTGCCACACTCCAAACTTCTTAAACTGCAGCTACTCTTCCTGCATTGCATCTACCCATGATTCTTCTTTCAGTGCTTCAGTTATAGTTCTGGGTTCAACTTGGGAGATAAAACATGAATGGGCACAAAAGTTGACATCTGCAAAGTCAAATATTGTAACATCAGTGTCCAAACCATAGCCAGAACAGTAACGGGTGCAATAGATCAAGTACGAACTATATGTATTTCATGTATGCTATTATCACTTGATACTTCATAAAGCAGTATTACAGACTCATTTTAGAATCAGAATATGAATTCATGGTTTTACAGTCAGAAACATATCTGACAACACATGACGGTCATGTAAATGTTAGTTATGACTTTATTACGTATAAACATTTGTGAGATTGTACAGAACAAAACAATTGCAGATGTCGTTACGTGAATATAAACTGACGGAGTATTCGCGTGGGTGACGATTCACACGAATATATATATGTAAGTTTGACGTTCTTAATGATTTCCAATAATTAGAAAATCAAATTGAAAAGTATAGTTGTCGTCGTGTTCGTACGGGTGACGATCTGAACGAAGACGCGCGAAAACCATATGATTCAATTAAACAGATGAAATAAACGATTTTAGAAATTTGAAAATACATAAAAAGATAATTAGTTAATTTATTAGGAATTACAACCTAATTTAAATTCATTAATTCTACTTTTAAAATCATAACGATTCGTTACGAAAACGACCGAGAATCGACGTTTAACCGCGAAACCGAAACGGGTGAATTTGGTGTCTCCGTATCTCACTCTACGTTTAATCAAGATTCGTCTCTTTCTCTCGCTACCTTTCTCTCTCTGGAAAACATTGATATCTCACTTAATTCTTAACCAAAACGGGTGAATTTGGTGTCAAAACGACCGTATAAACATGTAGATCGTGAAAAGAGGAAGAAATCAAGCTTTGTATCATCAAAAACGGGGCAAAAACGAGCTCGAACGAGCTGTTTTTGTGACTGCTACTGTAGAGGTGAGTTTTTCACATTTCAGTCAAATTTTCCGCTTCAACACTATAGGATCTTGCACAAAAACAAATTTGGAACTTAAGGGTATGCTGGATTGAGTTTTGGGTGAATAAGTAGGGTATTTTTATGAGACCTGCAAGTCTCGTAATGTTCTGGAACGGGAGGTTAGAGATGAATAGGTCGAGAACCATTCATGATTTGAAGCAAGAAAGTCGAGAAACATAGTTGTAATTCGAGAACATTTCTTTAAAACTCAAGGACTCGAGAACCATTATTTAGAAGCCAAATTCAAGAACATCGATAATTCGAGAACATCATCCTTAGACTTCACAGATTCGAGAACCACAATTCATTAAAGGGCCAATTGGAGAACATGTGTATCAATTCGAGAACACTTCCTTGGAACATCACAATTCGAGAACACCTATTATATATTTGAGAAACCTTCCTTTGGATATAAAAATTCGACAACCTCACCTTTGAATAGCATAAAATTCGATAACTACACTAGATTAGAATTAGAAAACACCTTGTGGTAGGGAAATCATGGAATTCAATAACACATATAACCAATTTGAGAACCCTCTTGAACACCCAACTGATTTTATTCGGGAAACCGTAGGAGGTTTAGGTACAGCGTGTTAATATGTTCTCAATTACACTACTTAAACTTTGGGAGTGGGAACATGGTTAAACCTTAGAACAAGTATTTAAAATCATAAACAATGGTTCAAAATATGATAAAGGTTTACAACTAAGATATAGTTAAAAAAGGTTTACTTATAAAACGACTTAGTTAAATTTTATTACCAAGTCGATGGGTTTACTTTGACTAGGTAAAATTTATACAAACTACAACAAATAGAGAACTTTGGGTGCTCAAGAAATAACTAAGTATGTGTGTGTTGATCTTAGATATCAACTTCCAACACATAGAAAAATTTCATGCTTTGAGTGACCAACCAAGGTTGTTTAAATCAAATAATCTAAGGTAAGGATTAACTCAAGATGGAACACATACAAAATTTTAGCAAAGAACTATTAAGGAACTTGATGTTAATCTACTAAGATTAACATAAGATCTAACATGTTTAACTTACATGTTTCATAACAATAACTTATGTTTTACTAAAATGTAATAAGTTGCTACATGAGAACATAGTTTTCTAAAAATCATCATAACTTGTTTTACTACAACATTTTAAAGTAATTAAAAGAATTTTTGAATTTAACTTTTATAATGTAAATAATATTGTTTTATAAATGATGATCTATTTAAATGGTCACATCTTTTACTAATATAAACCTTATGTAAAAAGGGTTTAGTGGTTAACGAATAAGGGATAAGGGTTCATAGAAGGTTCATAACTTAGAATAATTAGAGGAATTCTAGTTACACGTTAGTAAATATTAGGACACTTAGTTGCACACCGAGATCGAAACTTTATATACGTCAACTCAAAATACTTATAGTATTCGAAACACATTAAATAAACATAGGTGCTGAAGATACATAATTTTCAATCAACGAGTGCGCATAATTACTTTATTCATTTCATAACAACAAAGGTGAGTTCGTTGCCCCTTATCTAAACATTTTTGTTTTATAAACGTGGGGCTGAGAAGCATGTTTAAATTATTTCCTTGGATTATATTTACATAAATGCTTTTACTTCATATATGTTTTTCATGTATAATTCTTATCCTAGATTTTGTCAAAGTAAACTATTTGCAGGTTTTCAAAACGGGTTATTTATTAATCATGAGTAGATAACTATTTTAAATCAAAGAACTATTTTCAACGGTATGTTTTCAAATAACTAAAGATCTAAATCAAAGAACTATTTTCAACAGTCCGTTTTCAAATAACTAAATATCTAAATCAAAGAACTATTTTTAGCGGTCTGTTTTCAAAGAACTAAAGATCTAAGAACTGTATGCAACGATCTATTTTCAAAGAACTAAAGAACTAGTACGGAGTACTGTTTTCGGCGATCTATTTTTAGAGGAATGTCTGGGAAATATTCAAAGATAACATGTGCCAAAGAACTAACGATCTATACGAACAAGAGCAAACATGGACGATCTACAACAAACTATAAAATCCTATACATCAAAAGTTGTCCTAGATAGACTTATTGATTATAGGTCGTATGCTTTATGATATTTACACATTTCCTCAACTACTAAGAACCTTGATTGCTAGACTAGTCTACTCAAGTATGACCAAGGCCCAATCATTAGGTCTTAGACTTTTATTAAACGTTTATTTATTCATTTACCTAAGCATTTAATACAATGTTTCTACAATTTCTATGGCTGTTCATATGTGTGTGAAAAGCTTAAGGAATCAATAGAATTTCCACATTTTGTTGAAACTAACAAGAACTAACAACTAGCGTGTTGGTGAAGAGGAATGAAAAACTTAATTATCATTGACAACAATATGTTATACGGTTTGGTATATGGTGGGCCGGCGGCTGGCTAAACCGTACGTATGCCCTATATATAAGCATACTTGACTAGATAGCATAGGTGGTTGTTGGTGAGGTTAAGGTTGTCATTCGGTTGGTTTGTACAAATTCATTTTTAAACAAAACAATATGAACTCACATACCATGTGTTGACTTTTTTTTTTCTTTCATGACTTCTCAGGTGATGAATAGGATAACTAAGAAGTTCGTGCTTTTGACTAGGATTCCAGATAGAGGACCTAGTATTTTTGGACGCCCATATTTTGAACATCATCATACCTATTATTTTGTATATCTTGTGCAGATACAAGATAGAAATTTTTTTACGCTGATAATAGATTTACATTGTTAAATTATGAGCGATACTGATATAATTTAACTTCATAATTCTATTTCATTTAGTGCTTTCTCAATTTTATATCATGTGCAATGTAGAAAATTTGATCATTCTAATTATCACCAGTTATCACGCCCCAAGACCTTTCCCCCGGATGGGAAAGTCGATACAGCCCGCCGGCTCGGGTATGACAGATTGGTATCAGAACCATGGTTATAGGGAAACATATGTCATTTGTTTAAACGGTTTGGCCTAGACTATAACCTAGGGACCCTTCATGTAGAGAACATAGGACCTAGGAATTTTACTTACATTGTGTGTTCTGCATTCGATCATTGCACTAACTGATATTCTTTCGGTTGTGATCAGAATGCCGCTAAGAAGACCACCTCCTCTTATGCCTCCACCACCACCGCCACCTCCTCCCCCACACACTCCACCTCCTTAGAACCCGAATATGGAACTGAACCCTGCTACTGCTGCCTCGGCAATATTACTGAGCAGTCAACTGACTAATCAGCTGAAAGAAGTGATTTCGGATATGATCAATCGGATTCAGAACAACAGCAGCAACACTCGGAATTCATCTGGAGAGGCCATGGGGAATACTGGAAGTGCATCTAACTACTCCTACAAGTCATTTGTATGATATAAGCCGCCTTGCTTCAGCGGTACTGAGGGAGCCGTTGGTTTAATCCAATGGATTGACAAGATCGAGACTACTATGGACATAAGCAGCTGTCCAGAGCACCAAAAGGTTTGGTACTCTGTAGGGTCATTCAGTAAGCGAGCCTTAACGTGGTGGAACTCATATATTAAGGCCCGAGGAAGAGAAGAGTCAATGGCGATGCCATGTGAAGATTTCAAGACTCTGTTGAGAAATGAATTCTATCCTAAGAATGAGCTACAAGAATGGCGATTGAACTGTTAAACCATGTGATGAAGGGAGCGGATCACATGGGTTATACTACTCGTTGACACGAGTTAGTAGTATTGGTGCGATACATGGTACCAACTCTGGAGAAAAGAATTGACAGGTATGTGGGTGGATTACCAGCCTGCATACAGAGTTTGGTTTGCAGCAAACCCTGTCACTCTGGAGTCGGCTATCATCTTGTCAAGAAAACTTACTGATGTAATGGTAGCCTCTAGAACCTTAAAGAAGGAAGCCGACCCAAGCAAGGGCAAGGAAGAGTCATCAAAGAGACACACTCATCACCCCAAGAAAAAGCAGAAGGTCATCAAGAACTATACGATAGCAACCCCAGTCAATCAAATAGCAGCCGCACCATAGAACCGTAACAATATATCTTACTCTTGCATGTACCCTTTGTGTTCCAAGTTTTAGTACCATCATGTTGCTAATAGTCCTTGCAAGCACTGTACGGGTTGTGGAAGAAAGAGCCATTGGGTCCAATAGTGCAGAATGGCACGTGCTCAAGCAGTAAACAATGTTGCTTTGGCTCTCCCTCCACCCAATAATCCAAACAAAAACAATGGTGGATCCTATAACAGCGGCGAGGTTGGTCACTACTCAAGGAAGTGCCTAAGGAGGATGAAACCGGTAGTTCAAGCACCACGTGGAAGAGCTTTTGCTTTAGGAGCTCCAGCTGCTCGTCAGGTCCTGAATGTGGTCACCGGTACATTTCTTTTACATGACTTTTATGCATCTATTCTATTTGACACTGGTGCTGATCAGAGTTTTATCTCGGCCGACTTTGCCTGTCAACTTAATCATGTTGAGGAATCTTTATTGTTCCATTATATCATTGAAGTAGCGAATGGGAAACAAATAACATTTAGTAAAATATTTAGAAACTGCCCATTAACACTTAATGGCCAAACATTCACCTTCGATTTGATACTGATGGAGTTGGGCAGTTTCGATATCATTGTCACAATGGATTGGCTATCTCTCAATAGGGAGAAAGTCATCTGTTCCAAAAAGTTACTTCGAATACCGAAGACGAACGAGCACGTGTTGGATGTTCGAGGGGATCAAGCAAATCGGAGTGTCAAAATCATATTCAGCATAAAGGCGCGAAAATGATTACAGAAGCAGCGTGTAGCTTTCCAGGCTCACGTGGTGGAAAGAGAGAAAGCCATGATCAAGATGCAAGATGTTCCTGTAGTGAAAAGGTATCTGGAAGTATTTCCTGACGACCTACCAGGTTTGCCACCAGCACGACCGGTAGAATTCCAAGAATAGAATCACAAGAACAAGTAGTAAGATGAAAACTTTGTATAGTCAGTGAAGTTCATGAAAATAGTGCCTCAATACGTCTAGAGAGCACGCCTCGGGAATACAACCCTAGAACAGTACAAAATAAGTCTATACATAATATCCTAAGAGTACTTGAACCCTATACATGAGTCCAGTCACTGTGCCTGTCAAACCAGCTATCAATGACTTTGGCCAATGGAGCGATCTCCTTCCCTTCAGGGTTGACATACTTGTGAGCGTACAAGTAGTCCACATACGGATCTTCGGAGACAACGTCGAGAATGATATTTTCTGGTTCTTCTTCTGCTGCAGAGAACTCGGCTGTCTCTTTTATTTCTTGATCACAAACTGCGTCAAAGACCTAATCCATGGAAACATCAGCAACTAAGTTTCCATGTCCCGCTGCACTGAGCTCTTCACTGAATCTGTCAAACTTAAGAAGGTCCTCAAATAAGTCATCAAAATTGTCTAGAGGCTTCTCTAAAGATGGTGGATTCTCTGAAGCATCAGTTTGTTTTGCAGCATGCTAGACTGGCTCATCATTATTTTGTTCACCAGATGAACTGGCACCCTGGCCCATGTCACCATCGGTGTGGTCATCATAATCATAGTCATAATCATCCTTCTTGTCATCCTTGGTGTCTTTGCCGTCCTTATCGTTTTCTTCATCTTTCTATCTGTCTTTTCTTCTTCTTCTTCTTCATCATCATTATCATCATTTATCATCAACAACCTCATCATCCTCTTTCTGATCATTAAGCTTAGAGCCGGTCAATTCCTCAATAATCTTCATCAGACGTCTGTTATGTTTCTCCAGATGGCCAAGGTCTCGGTTTTCTCTTCTGAACATCTCACATATTATGATCATGGCTCCCTGCAGCTCGATAGTCTTCTCATCTTTTGTAGTGGAATCCTGTTCCAGCAGGAACACACGCTCCTGTAGCCATACTAGATCCACGGGTGTGTCCTCAGGAATTTAACGCGATGGCCAAGGTCTCGGTTTTCTCTTCTGAACATCTCACATATTCTGATCATGGCTCCCTGCAGCTCGATAGTCTTCTCATCTTTTGTAGTGGAATCCTGTTCCAGCAAGAACACACGCTCCTGTAGCCATACTAGATCCACGGGTGTGTCCTCAGGCATATAACGCGATGGAGTACGCACAGGAGCCTTGCCATTGTCTCTTTGGGTCTTGGGTGGAGATGGTGGTTGTTCTGAATGGTGGATGGGAGTAGGAGAATGTGGCGGTGAGATGTGAATGTGAGGAGGAGATGATGATGTGGTTTGGGTGGTTCCTGTGGTGGTGAAAGGTGGTGGTTGTGGAATGGGAATTTTGGTGGTAGTTGTGGGTTTGATAGGTTGAGTGGGTTGCTTTGGCTTTGGTGGTAGTGGTGGCTTAGGTTGTGTATATGGTTTAGGCTGAGTGGGTGGTTTGGGCTGAGTAGGTGGTTTGGGCTGATTAGGTGGTGTGGGTTGTGTAGGTGCTGGAGTGAGTCTGAGAAGATGAGGACGATCCCATGGTCTCCTTTTGGAGTCTCAGATCCCTTGTCCGTTTGGACATCATCTTGAGCCTCTTCTTCTTCGGCGAAGACTCGGGAGTTGGCATGTAATCCATGTCATGAATATCTTCCCGTTCGGCTCGTGATAAGGGTGGAATGACTGGATCTTTCTCTCGAATCAGTATTTCTTCAGCGAATGATGATGAAGACTCGGAAATAGATTCCTCGGCTGCCGTGCTGGCTTCAGTGCTTGCGCCAGTGGCATGGTGATCATGCTCATCTACAAGAAAGGCTGTGGCTCCTGCACACTGAACATCGTGTTCTTCGGCAACAAATGCTGCATGAGTGCCTTGTTCCTCCATCTCTACATCCTCTCCAGGAAACCTGCCAAACCTGACAAGAGGGCGTTCCCCAATGTACTGCTTCTTCCCCCGCTTGTTCATCATCATGTATGAAAAGATGTCCTCCCTTATCCTCTTGATCCCAAGAGTACCAATAGTGGGAACAAGATTCTGGTGTCGCTTCTTGATAACAATCTGGATGAATCATGGGAAGGCTAGAAATCTTTCTTTCCTATTTCCTTTAATGATAGCATGCATATCTCTAAAGATCAAATCAACACCCAAAGCTAGGGCCACCATACAGGAGCTAAGGGTTTGATTTAGCACGTCGTATCCTCCTTTCCTTCCTGACAGACACTGAGTCACAATATGTGCTAAATATCTCCAGTATGGATGCAACAACTCCTTCTATGTAGGAGGGTAAACACCCTCATGACCCATCTGGTACACTGTTATCTGAACTAGGTCGTGATCAAGTTCAACAGGATCGGTTTCCTTGTCTCCAAACTGTAGGCATTCTCTCAAAATCTGCTCAGTAATAACGATTGGTTGACCTTTAACTTGCCAATCAGGCTCACCTTGCCATTCGCGTCCGTGCGTTCAGTAATGGAGTTCCAGAAGCTCTGGATGTACTCAGATATAATATCGGGATGCTCCATGATTGTCTAGTCAACTGGAGATAAGATCAGCCCCTCTACCAAGCCTTTGAACATTAAGTGCTTCTCTGGTGGATCTCCGACGTATGCGGATATGTTAAGATCCGGAACAAATCTTCAGTCAGCCATCTGAAATAAAAAAAATTAAGTTAGTCGAAGTTCAAAATAAAAATCAAGGGTCAAAAGTCAAAATCCAAGTCCAAGTTAAACGAGTTAGACAAAATCACAAAGTAAAACTAAGTTCAAGGTTCTTCGGGAGTTCACGAAAATCAGAGAGTTCATGAAATTCATGAGTTCTCCAAAATTCGGTTGTAATCGAAAAGGTTGTTCTCGAAAAATTTGTACACGAATAATGTACTCGAAAATTGTACTCGAAACCCATACCCGAAATTCAAAATTTCGAGAACTCAAAGAACTTCATGACTCCCTCAATTTTGCTCCTTATAACTCCTAATTATACTCGAAATGCTCGGAATTAGAAGGGGACCACCATATAAGAAGATCCTTTCTAATTTTGAGGCTTTCGAGGTGATAAGTCCAAGATTCCTTCATTTAACAGACTGAAGTACTCGATTTTTATTTTGTCCTATAACTTTTTATTTAGAGGTAAGAATTGGATAAAAATCTATACCTAGGGTTGCCTAAGTGGGATCTACAAGTAGGTGGGAGTGGACTTTTGAAAAGGTGCATGGAAATCGAGATCGCCTAGAGATAGAAAGAGGGTGTACTCGAACAAATGATACTCGAAATCTGTCATACTCGAACTATATATACACAAATTTTCAAGCACACGAATTTTCGTGTACTCGAAATCGAGTATGAAATTTCGAATATGCAAATTTCGAGTACAATTATTTTTTGAAAAATTTCTATCTTTTTCAAGATAAAGTAAAATAAAATAAACTCAGAAACTTTGGACGAGTTCAAAGTTGAGTCGGGTCAATTTTGTGGGATCAAATCTCTATCAAAAATTTGACCACCTTAAAATAAATTTTTATGGAAACCCAACCTTAAAATAATTATACCCGACCAATAATTTCCACTCGTTAATCCATAATTTAAAAATAATACTTACCATCAAAAGTTTTCTAACGGTTTTTCTGAAAATGCTTTTGGGAAGTTTATGAACAACCAGACAGTAAAACCAGATTAACATGCAACCTATCAATTTTATGAAATATTTTGTTTCAAACTTTGATTGTGTTTCAGCGAACATAAAACGTTTCGACAGAGTTAAAGGTCGGAAGAGAAAAGAACAGATATATTAGATTAGAATCAAGAACAAGAAGGGGTTCTATTACCTTTGTTCTCATTGGCATCTTTTACTTTACTCATCTGCAGACACATTGGCCTTAACGTCACACATCCAGGTCTTAGCTTTCGCAAAACAGAGGATGCTTCAGCAAGTATTTCCCGCTCTTTGTTTGCACTAAACATGGAACATACCCGAGTTTTTAAAAAAATTTTCAAGTTTATAGAAACACAAAAAGTCAAACAGTTGTTACATCTTTCCGGTTATCTGATTTTCGTTAGTTCTCACTTATTTATATTTAATATTTTCGAATGATCATGTCCATTCCTTTCATTTGGAAAAACTTGTTTTAACTTCTTGGTGAAGTATAGTTATCCAAGTTGTTATTCTTTAGAAATTACTTTTAGGCAGTGAATTTCTGAGTGTTAAAAATCATTTAACATCCCAAATTGAACCACTTCACTTGAACATCCAAATCAAAATCTTTTTGTATTTTTCTTAAACTTTGAAAATGTAATATCTTTTTGTTTTTTCTTAAAATTAACCCCCAAAACTTGTAGATCTTCTTAGACTGGCATAAGACCGACAATCTTTTTGTTGTTTTTGTGAATTGACTCAAAGACCGAAAATCTTTTTGTTGTTTTTGTAAATTCCCCCCCCCCCCCCCAAATTTGTGATCTAAAAATTAAAGTAAAACAAAACACAAATTTTACAGTATTTGCAAAAATATTTTAATCAAAACTTATTAGTTTGACAGAGGCAAGGAGATGGTGAAATCGAGCTGTGTCGAACGGTCTTGTGAAAACATCTGCCAGATTATCATCTGTGTGGACCTTTTCAAGATGAATCAGTTTCCGTTCAAAACAGTCGTGGATAAATTGAATCTGGATGTCAATGTGTTTAGTTTTGGAGTGTTGTACCGGATTCTCGAAGATCTGAAGGGCAGCTTCATTATCACAATAAATAGGAGAGTCAAGAAAGTTCAAACCGTAATCGAGGAATTGCTATTGGATCCATATAACCTGATAACAGCAACTTGAAGCAGCAACATACTCAGCTTCCGCAGTGGAGGTAGACACGGTTGTTTGTTTCTTGCATTGCCAAGAGACAAGGCGATCTCCTAAGTATTGACATCCTCCAGTGCTTGTTTCCTATCTAAGTTACAACCACCAAAATCAATGTCAGCGTAATCATATAAACGAAACTCAGAGTTCTTAGGATAGCACAAGTCGAGACGACGTTTCCCGACGAGGTAGCGAAAGATCCTCTTGACAACAATCAGGTGAGAAGCCTTCAGATTTGCTTGATATATGGCACACTAACATACAGAAAACATGATTTCCGGTCAGCTAGCGGTCAGGTACATCAGCGAGCCAATCATCGAGCGGTAAAGGTGATGATCAACATCTTCACCATCTGAATCCGAAGTAAAGACGGGACGAGTAGCCACAGGAGTGGATGCATGCTTTGATTCTAGTATATTGAACTTTGCGAGAATATCGGTAACATATTTGCCTCGATGAATCAGCACACCCTTAGGATCCTGCTTTACCTTGAGACCCAAGAAGAAGGTCATCTCCCCCACCGCACTCATCTCAAACTTTTTCTTTATCACAGCCTCGAATTCTCTGCATAGCACCGAGCTCGTGGAACCAAAAATAATGTCATCCACGTAGATTTGGATGAGAATCAAATCATCCTTATCCTTGCGAACGAACAATGTCTGATCAATGGCTCCACGGGTATATCCATTAGCAAGCAGATGATCTGTAAGTGTAGCATACCACGCTCGCGGTGCCTGATGAAGACCAAAAACGGCTTTGTCTAACTTGTAGACATGGTCGGGATACTGCGAGTCCTCGAACCCAAGAGGCTGACATACCTAGATTTCTTCTTTGACCTTTCCAGACAAGAAGGCAGTCTTCACATCCATTTGATAAACAATGAATTTCATGTAGGAGGCATAGGCCAAGAAGATCCACATAGCTTCAATTCTTGCGACCGGTGCAAAGACTTCTTCATAGTCAATCCCCTCCTGTTGGTAGAAGCTCTGAACTATCAACCTTGCTTTATTTCTGATGATGAGACCCAAATCATAACGTTTGTTTCTTAAGACCCATCAGTTCTTCCTGTATCGCCTCTATCTAGCTTGACTCCTTAAGAGCCATCTTGACATTCTTGGTTTCGACCTGCAAAATAAAACAGGAATACAAACAAGAATTAATTGGACCTGATTGACATCGAGTGATAGTTCCTTCTGGTAAGGAGTTCTGAGCTGGAATAGATCGGCTCCGGATGAGAACGCCTTGTGAAAGAGGTCCAATAATATTTTCCACTGGATGATTCTTGTTGATGCTTAGAGTTGGCACTTCCTCCAAAGCTAGATTATCTAGTAAGTTGCTGATGTGGTTTAGCTGATCTTCACTGGAGGATTTCACTTGCTTCGGGTCCATGATCCACACAATGTTCCTCATGGATGAGGTCTGACAATAGTGGATTATCAAAGGTTTGTTGGGAAGAAGATGAAGCTTGATCTGCCTCCAGGATTGGCTGAACTGACTGAGAAATATCCGGATCTGATGAGATGACTTCATTGATTGGGGTTGGCTGAACTGGAGGAGCCCGATCATACATGCCTCGTGGGTCAACTTTCAGAAGCTTGGAATCACATGGAACGTAGTCAACCCGATAGTCCACGTCATCACCCTTGTAAAAGTTTTCAGATGGCTCAGATGGTCATGCACTCTTAAATGAAGTGTTAAATGGCTCAAAAGTATAATCATACTGAAATAACCAGTTTGGACCAGAACCGGCATCGGTATTGTTCATCTCTTGCCAATCGATATAGTATGAAACCACAATCATCCGGGTCTTCTTGTTATATACCCGGTAGGCAGCTTTATTTGATGAATAGCACACAAAGTAACACTCATCAGCCTTGTCATCAAACTTATGATTCGGCTCAGTAAGGAAGAGAGTGCACGAACACCCGAACGACTTGAAATGAACAACCTTTGGCTCCCGGTTGAAGAAAATCTCATAGGGAGTCTTCTGATGGCGTTTGTTCAACAGTGCTTGGATTTGAACATAATAAGCGGTGTTAACAGCTTCAGCCTAGAAGAATATTGGCAGCTTGGACTCTGACAGCATGGTCCATGCAGCTTCGATAAGTGTTCTGTTCCTTCTTTCAGCAACTCCATTTTGCTGAGGTGTACGAGCTACCCTGTACTGTACAGCAATTCCCTTCTCATCGCAAAAATCAATAAGTGTCTGATTTCTAAACTCAGCACCATTGTCAGTTCTGATCACCTTAACCTTTAGATTTTTCTAATTTTCTATAAGGGTGATAAACTTCTTCAGAATCTCTGGTGTCTCATCTTTCTTGGCCAGAAAGAACACCCAAGTAAATCTAGAATAATCATATGTTACAACCAGACAATATGACTTCTTCCCGATGCACATTATGTTGACCGGTCCAAAGAGATCCATGTGAAGAAGTTGCAGAACTGATGAGATTGAGTTGAACAGTTTAGGCTTGTGGGGTCTCTTGTGTTGCTTCCCCTTGGCACACGCGGTGCGCTTATCAATTGTGGAGAAGTCTTTTGAGGGTAAGCCAATAACATGATCTCCCTTAGGAAGTCGACTGAGATTCTTCTGGTTGACGTGACCCAGTCGGCGATGCCAAAGCAGAAAGTCATTCTCCGATGCCTTTGAAAACAAACATATGTTCTCAGTGAATGAATTTGAGTTCATATTGATGATGTAGGCATTATTGATTATTGGAGTCCTCATCAAGATCCACTTCTCTAGCACGACAAGTCGGGGTTTTAGAATAAGACACTCCTTGTTTGTGAAGTGTGTTGAGAAGCTCTTGTCACATATCTGAAAAACACTCAATAGGCTGTGAATGAGCTCTTCAACGTAGTATACATCCTCAAAACTTAGAGTTCCATTAGTGAATATGCCCTTCATGCTGATCTTCCCTCCCTTGTCTCTGGCAAATGAGACGTATCCTCCATTGAATGGTGTGACTTCATGTAACTGAGAGAAATCCCCAATCATATGCCGGGAGCAGCCACTATCCACATACCAATGATTTTTCAGCTTATTTGGTCGTCCCTACATTACACACACAATCAATGAGAAATGGGTACCCATGTCACACCCCGAGCCGGCGGGATAGGATCGGTTGTCCCGTCGGGCGGAAAGTTCCCGGGGCGCGATATCGTGAGTGATAATCGTAATGATCAGATTGTTTACATTGCACATGATACAAATGAGAAATGCTAAACATAATAGAATTACAAAGTTAAATTACATCAGTATTGTTTATAATTTAACAATGTAAATCTACCATTAACATCATGTATTTCTATCTTGTATTTACACAAGATATACAAAATAATTTGCATAATGATGTCTTCAAAAATAATGCAGGTCCAAAATGCTAAGCCTTCTATCTGAAGTCCTGGTCCCAAAGGAAATAACTCCTTAGTTGACCTGTTCGTCACCTAAGAAGTCATGCAAAAATAAAGTCAACACATGGTTGGTGAGTTCATATAGTTTTATGATTTGAAAATGATTTGAAAACCTCTTTCGGTAAAGACCCTAACCTCATTAACATCAACTGTATCATCCAGATCGGTATGCTTATATATAGGGCATACCCCTGGGTCAAGGCTACAACCCCGCCCAGACGACGTCCCACCACATACTAATCCGCATAGGACATTGATATTAATGATAATTAAGCATTTTTACCTAACACTCTTCTGATTTAGATTATGATTTTGAAATCTGATTTGCCTTTGATCCTCTTGATTTTGATCGTAGATATATGATTTCCCAAAAGTCAGTGATAATAGCAAAATGTCAAATATTTAGTTAAATAACTAAATAAAACATTTAAATACAACTAAGACATGATGATTGGGTATGATTTTACTCAATCAGTTAGACTTAGTTGTTGGTGGTTGTCCAAGTTGTAACCTCTCACACGTGACCCATACCAGGCATAACTCACAAGGAGTATACCTGGGCGTGACGGGATTTTAATGATTTGCCCTTACAGCTTGACATAAAGGTCTTCTGTACATGCGGGGACTTTAATGTTTTGCCCTTACAGCTTGACCCAACGGTCTTCTGTACATGCGGGGACTTTAAGGATATCCTTTGTTTCTTGATCTCTTGATTCTCTTAGACTTTGATAATGAATTCAATGATTGTTCACGTTGTTGCCCGTATAGCCTGACTACAAGAGTCTTCTATACCTGAAGGGACTTTATATGTGTGTTACACGTGGTCTTGATTCCATATACAACTGACATCCACCATGACTTGAGTATTAATGAGTTCATTAGATCATAATGATTTCATTATTAACATGATTCACACACACTTATGATATCTGATTTCTTGAGTCTCATGATTCTTGATTCTTTGAATTCCCATGATTTTCAATGATAGATGATTTCATTATGATTATTGGGTCTCAGATCACACACTGAGTTATGATTCCCTTGAATATGATCTCTTGATTTTGTTCATTTGATTTCACTTTGAATTTAGATTCTTGAATTTGAACTTGATGGACTAAGGGTTGATTTAGAAGTTAAATTTAAGGTATTACTCATAAGAGTACTTAAATTTATTTGATAACTTGATTTGTTCAATAATTTCCTAGACAGGAGTCTAGGAGTATCAACAACATATATATGTAAAACATATAATAAATAAAAGCATTTAAATAAACAGTTTATATAAAACAGTTTACGCATGCTTCTCAGCCCCGCGTTTAAAACAAAAATGTTTAGAAAAGGGGCAATGAACTCACCTGTGTTGCTTTGTACTGAATTACCACAAAATGCGCGCTCGTTGTTGTAGCCTATGTATCTTCGGTTCCTGAGTTGTTTTAAAAGAATTCGTATACGATAAGTATTGATAATAGACGTCTTAACTAGGGTTTGGTCTCGGTGTGCAACTAAGTGTCCTAGATTACTATGTGATTCTAAGATTTCTTCTAACTAGACTAACCTTATTACCCATTAGTAACCCTAATCCCATGATAACCATTTAAAGACCTTAAGTAAAACCTTTTCAATTTGATTCATTTTAAGTTAAACGATTTTATAGTAACACTTATTTAGAAAATCATTTAATTGGTTTTAACATAGTTTACAGTTTAGTTTCTTTAATTAAAACATAATTCCTTTAAATAAAACAAGTTTCTTGGCATGATGGGCTTAAGTTAAGCCCATTGGGCCGACCCTTGGCCCATTATTGACTTTGGTCATACAAACGATTTCTTGTTAGTTCATTAATCTTTTAGGCTTTGGTAGTTTAAATAAACCATCTAGGTAGTCACATGCCTTTATGGACGTTTCTTAGAGTTGATGTGTTAATCCTTACATTAACACTAACTCTCTTGCTAACGTTTTGACCCTTATGATCTCTCCCATGTTGTGAACCCTTGAATAATGTTATCACTAATCGTTCAGTTGACAACCCTTGTTTAGATAATGTCATGCCTAGGGAATTTCTTGCTATTGAAACTCTCATTCTTTACTTTCTCGACTAGATTCGTATCATTATCAGTTATATCCAAAGTTAAGCCCCTTAGTTACTATGATAAATCCTTTGTTTAAGGTTTCATGATGAAACCATATTCATTCAAGTTAATCGCATGGACGTGGAAACCCTAATATCACCCCTTGCATACATACATGTGGCCACCTTTCATGCATGCATACGTGATCTCCCCATGCACTCACAATGGTATGTTTATGACCACATAACTCTAACCCACCCTTAACCGAACCTCTTGCCGAATGTGAGTCGACCGACAGACTTTAGACCAACCGAATAGGGCTTAGGCGAATGGGGTTGGGTCGAATAGCATGGCCGATCGAATGATGGTGTCGAATGAATGTTTGGTCGAATAAGTCTTGATCCCGAATAAAGGTGGTGGTCGAATGAAACTAGGCCGAATGAGCTTGGGCGAAAGAGGCTTCATACTCCATTAGGGCTATTCTGCGCATATGTATGGTCGAATGAGTCATCACGACTGAAGGTTGTCGAATGAAGATAGGCGAATGAGCATTGGCCGAAGGGTGTTGGCCATTCGCCGAATGAGGGTAGGTAGGGCTGAAGACATTCGGCGAATAGAGCTTCATTCGAGAACCTGATATTGTCATTCGGCGGTCTGAGAGGAGACATTCGGCCGTTCGAAGCACTAGTGGCAGTTAGGGTTTTTCAAAATAAATCAACTACCGATCGAACTAGAGCTTGTTCCTACTTCATTCGTGGTGTTGTGGGTAGTGTTCCCTAAGGTTTTGTGGTTGTTTAACCGACCAAAAAGAGGGGTTCGATTCTAGGGTTTTCAACCCTCAAAACCGAATAAGAAATGAATTTTAACCACGATTCTGATGGATTCCGGTCCCGATCTGTTGTACTTCCTTGATCTACAAGTGATGATGATCGTTTAGACACCAAGTATGCAAGATTTCGTGAAGAAATGGTGATGAAATCTTAGAGAGATGTTGAACTTCTAGTGAGAGAAAGTTAGAGAGAGAGAGAGAACGGTAATGGTGATGAAAGATGGTAGTTGGAGTGGATTATGGCATTGAATGCCATAATAAATGCTTTCAAATTTACCGGGTTCGTTCGGGTTCGTTCGGTTTCGCGCGGTTTCGCGTAGAAACTTCGTCTTCGCGTCATTTTCGTAACGAGACGACTCGGTTTTAAAATAGAATCATAAAATTTATTTTAGGTTGTGATTCCTAATAAATTAACTAAATATCTTTTAATTATTTAATTACAAAATATTTATTTAGCGTTTAAATCGAACCGCGCGGTCATCGCGCGTATTTGTTCGAATCAAATACGACGATAACTACACTTTTCAATATTGTTTTCTAATTATCGAATATCATTCCATTCCGTTAAACTTTTAGATTTATTCGTACAGATCGTCACCTATACGAAAAATCTGTCGGTTTAGCATTCACTTAACGATATTCGTGTTGTTTTGTCCTGTAAGGCCTCACATACGTTTATACATAATAAAATCCTAACAAATAAATCACATGATGATTCTGTGTTGCCAGATAATTATCTGACTCAAGAATCATTGTTCTAAATTGATTTCTCTGAAATGTCTGTGAATTCACTGTTTTGTTAGCATGAAATGATACTGAGGTTTGATATGAACATGAAATACACTGAATTACATGAAAATTGTACCTGATTACTGTTCACGCACTGTTACGATCACTGTTCCGGTGACGGTTCCGGCACTGATGTTACAGTCTCCCCTTGTTAAAGAAATTTCGTCCCGAAATTTAAGAATTGTTATCGGGTACAGCTTCCTCTTCAAACAGTTGGGGATACTTTAACTTCATGTGATCTTCACGTTCCCAAGTAAACTCGGGTCCGCGTCTTGAATTCCATCGAACCTTTACTATCGGAATACGTCTTCGCCTCAGTTGCTTGACTTTGCGATCCATAATCTCTAAAGGTTCTTCGATAAAATGTAACTGATCATCAACTTGAATTTCTTCGATTGGAATGACGAGTGATTCGTCAGCAAGGCATTTCTTTAAGTTTGAGACGTGAAACACGTCATGCACACCACTGAGTTCATTAGGTAATCTCAGTCTATACGCTACAGGACCAATACGTTCGATGACTTCGAACGGTCCCACGTATCGTGGTGCTAACTTGCCTTTTGTTCCAAAGCGGACTATGCCTTTCCATGGAGAAACCTTCAACATGACACGGTCTCCCACTTGGAATTCCAACGGCTTACGCCGTTTGTCAGCGTAGCTCTTTTGTCTGCTCCTTGTTGCTTGTAGTCTTCTTTGAATCTGAGCAATCTTGTCAGTGGTTTCCTGAATCAGTTCTGGTCCAGTTATACGGTTATCTCCCACTTCAGTCCAACAGATCGGTGATCGACATTTCCGGCCATAGAGAGCCTCGAATGGTGCACATCCGATACTGCTGTGGTAACTGTTGTTGTAGGAGAACTCAATCAGTGGCAAATGAGAATCCCAATTCCCACCGAAATCCAAAATACAGGTCCTTAACATATCCTCTAGGGTTTGAATAGTACTTCGCTTTGACCATCCGTTTGAGGGTGGTAAGCTGTACTCAGGTTTAACTGTGTCCCTAGAGATTTCTGCAGGGATTGCCAGAACCTTGATGTGAATCTGCTGTCTCTATCAGAAATAATAGACAATGGCACACCATGGCGTACCACTATCTCATTGATGTACAATCTCGCCAGCTTATCCATCGTGAAAGTCTCACGCATCGGCAAGAAGTGAGCAGATTTCGTCAAACGATCAATGATAACCCAGATAGTATCATGACCACTAGAAGTGCGGGGTAGCTTGGTAATGAAATCCATAGCTATTTGTTCCCACTTCCAGAGCGGAATCTCAGGCTGTTCCAGTAAACCAGACGGTCTCTGGTGTTCCGCCTTTACCTTCGCACACGTTAGACATCGACCGACATACTCGGCTATGTCTTTCTTCATTCCCGGCCACCAATAAAATCCACGCAGGTCTTGGTACATTTTATCAGCGCCTGGATGAACTGAGTATTTAGTCTTGTGTGCCTCATCGAAGATAAGTCTTCTCAATTCGTTTACCGCCGGAATCCATATACGATCCTGGTAGTAGATCATTCCATCAGACTTGGTCTCTAAATGTTTCTCTGCTCCGCAGTCAAGTTCTTTCTTCAAGTTTCCTCTGTCAACTGATTCCTGTTGTGCCTGAATGATCCTGTCTTGTAAACTGGTCTGCACAGTCATCCCCATAGCTCTAACGCGTAAGGGTTTGACTCGTTCCTTCCGGCTCAAGGCATCAGCTACAACATTTGCCTTTCCCGGATGGTACTTGATCACACAATCGTAATCATTCAGAAGTTCAACCCAACGGCGTTGTCGCATGTTGAGCTCCTTCTGATCAAATATGTGCTGCAGACTCTTGTGATCTGTAAATATGGTACACTTAGTGCCATATAAGTAATGTCTCCAAATCTTCAATGCGAAGATTACTGCTCCCAGTTCAAGATCATGAGTAGTGTAATTCTTCTCATGAATCTTTAACTGTCTTGATGCATAGGCTATGACCTTGTCCCGTTGCATTAAAACACAACCGAGTCCCTGATGGGATGCATCACAATATACAACAAAGTCTTCACATCCTTCTGGGAGGGATAAGATTGGAGCATTACATAACTTCTGCTTCAGTGTCTGAAAAGCATCTTCTTGTTTCTGTTCCCAGAAAAACGGTTCACTTTTCTGAGTTAACTTAGTGAGAGGCAAAGCTATCTTAGAAAAGTTCGAGATGAACCTCCTGTAATAACCTGCCAGTCCCAGAAAAGACCGTATCTCCGTCGGTGTCTTCGGAGTATCCCAGTTCTTTATCGCTTCAATCTTGGCGGGATCCACGTGTATTCCCTCACTGTTGACTACGTGACCAAGAAACTGAACTTCCCTTAGCCAAAATTCACATTTAGAGAATTTGGCATAAAGCTTTTGTTCTGTCAACAGTTCCAAGATCTTTCTGAGATGTTGCTCGTGCTCTGTCTTGGTCTTGGAATAAATCAGTATGTCATCAATAAAGACAATGACAAACTGATCTAAATACGGCTTGCACACTCGGTTCATGAGATCCATGAAAACCGCTGGTGCATTCGTCAATCCGAAAGGCATCACTAAGAATTCATAATGCCCGTATCTGGTTCGGAATGCTGTCTTCGGTATGTCTTCGTCTTGAACTCTAAGCTGATGATAACCAGACCGCAAGTCAATCTTAGAGAAGTACTGAGCTCCTTGCAGTTGGTCAAACAAATCATCAATTCTCGGCAATGGATACCGATTCTTGATGGTTAGTTTGTTCAGCTCTCTGTAATCTATGCACATTCTGAACGATCCGTCTTTCTTCTTCACGAACAAGACCGGAGCTCCCCAAGGTGAGTAGCTCGGTCTAATGAATCCTTTATCCAATAATTCCTGCAACTGATTCGACAATTCCTGCATCTCCGAAGGTGCTAACCGGTAAGGAGATTTAGCAACAGGAGTTGCTCCAGGAACTAAATCAATTCGGAACTCTACCGGTCGCACGGGAGGCAAACCTGGTAGGTCTTCAGGAAATACTTCTGGATACTCTTTCACTACTGGTACATCTTGTATCTTTTTCTTGTCTTTCTCTTTTTCCACTACGTGAGCCAGGAAAGCTACACACTTCTTCTGTAAACACTTACGCGCCTTTATGCAGGAAATGATTTTGACACTTCGTTTTGCTTGATCCCCTCTGACTTCCAATACACGATCATCGGGCAATGGAACTCGAAGCAGCTTCTCAGAACAGATAACTTGCACTCGGTTAGAGGAAAGCCAATCCATTCCAACAATGATGTCGAAACTACCCAACTCCATCGGTATCAAATCGACAGAGAATGTATAACCGTTAAGTGTCAATGGGCAATTCCAGTGAACTGTACTAACTGTGATCTGTTTTCCGTTAGCTACTTCTATAATGTAAGGGGAGTCTAACTGTTCTTCTATGGAATCTAGTTGGCATGCAAAATCGGCAGAGATAAAACTCTGATCCGCACCAGTGTCAAATAGAACAGATGCATAAAAGTCATGTAAGAGAAACGTACCAGTGACCACATTCGGGTCCTGGCGTGCAGCTGGTGCTCCAATAACAAAAGCTCTTCCACGAGGAGCTTGAACTGCTTGTTGAGCCTTCTTCGGGCAGTTCTTTGCAAAGTGGCCTTGTTCGCCACAGTTGAAGCATCCACCATTGTTCTGATTAGCTGGTGGAGGAAGTGCTAGAGCAGCATTGTTAACTGCTGGATTTGGCGTCAGTCTGCACTGCTGAACCCAGTGCCCTTTTCTTCCACAACCCGTGCATTGACGGCACTGGTTGTTTGCAGCATGATGATACTGGCATTTAGTACACAAAGGATGTGGGCCAGTATACTGCCTTTTGGGCACATTTTGTTGTGCCGTTGCTACTTGATTCAGGGGAGTAGCCACAATATAGTTCTTGATAAATTTCTGCTTCTTCTTTGGGTATTGCTGATGTTGTGGCTTCTTTGAAGACTCTTCCTTTCTCTTGCCAGTGTCTGCCTCTTTCTTCAGAACTCCAGAGGCAACCATCAAGTCAGTAAGTTTTCCAGACAGTCTCACTGCTGATTCGACAGTAGTAGGGTTGGCTGAAACAACCATTCCCTGAATGCAGGCGGGAAGTCCACCTACATAACGATCTATCCTCTTCTCCAAGGTTGGTACCATGTCAGGTACCAAAACAACCAACTCATGATAACGAGTTGTATACCCCATGTGATCAGCCCCCTTCATCACATGGTTGGATAATTCAACCTCCAGTTTCTGCAGCTCATTCTTAGGACAGAATTATGTTCTCAGTAACGCCTTGAAGTCCTCCCATGGCATTGCCATAGCTTCTTCTCTTCCTCGGGCGTTGATCTGACCATTCCACCAGGTCAGAGCCCGCTTGTTGAATGTTCCAGCAGAGTAGCGTACTTTATGATGCTCTGGACAGCTGCAGAGGTCCAAAGTAGTTTCAATCTTTTCAATCCATTGGATTAATCCAACGGCTCCTTCAGATCCGCTAAAGCTAGGCGGCTTACATCCTACGAATGACTTGTAGGAGTAGTGTGAGGTACCACCAGTATTCCCACTGGCTTCTCCAGATGAGTTGCCAGTGTTGTTCATCTCATTACGGAGAAGATTGAACATCTCCGGTATCGCTTCCTTCATCTGATTGGTCATCTGGTTGCTCAGTAGAGTCATCAAAGCGATGGTGGTAGGATCCAGTATGGGAGTCGTTCCTGAACCTGATGCCCCTGTGATCAGTGGAGGAGGAGGTGGAGGCGGTGGAGGAGGTGGCGGTGGTGAGTCATTTGGCGATGGCGTCGAGGAGTGTGGAGCTTGGTCTTGTGTTGATGTCAACAGCGGAGGTTGTCTTCGTGGCGGCATTCTGATCATAACCAAATGAATATTGGTTAGTGCAATGATCGAATGCAGAAGATGCAATGCAATAAGCCTTAAATCCTAAGTTCTCTACATGCAGGGTCCCTAGGTTATAGTCTAGGCCAAACCGTTTAAATAAGTGACCTATATTTCTCGATAACCATGGCTCTGATACCAATCTGTCACACCCCGAGCCGGCGGGATAGGATCGGTTGTCCCGTCGGGCGGAAAGTTCCCGGGGCGCGATATCGTGAGTGATAATCGTAATGATCAGATTGTTTACATTGCACATGATACAAATGAGAAATGCTAAACATAATAGAATTACAAAGTTAAATTACATCAGTATTGTTTATAATTTAACAATGTAAATCTACCATTAACATCATGTATTTCTATCTTGTATTTACACAAGATATACAAAATAATTTGCATAATGATGTCTTCAAAAATAATGCAGGTCCAAAATGCTAAGCCTTCTATCTGAAGTCCTAGTCCCAAAGGAAATAACTCCTTAGTTGACCTGTTCGTCACCTGAGAAGTCATGCAAAAATAAAGTCAACACATGGTTGGTGAGTTCATATAGTTTTATGATTTGAAAATGATTTGAAAACCTCTTTCGGTAAAGACCCTAACCTCATTAACATCAACTGTATCATCCAGATCGGTATGCTTATATATAGGGCATACCCCTGGGTCAAGGCTACAACCCCGCCCAGACGACGTCCCACCACATACTAATCCGCATAGGACATTGATATTAATGATAATTAAGCATTTTTACCTAACACTCTTCTGATTTAGATTATGATTTTGAAATCTGATTTGCCTTTGATCCTCTTGATTTTGATCGTAGATATATGATTTCCCAAAAGTCATTGATAATAGCAAAATGTCAAATATTTTGTTAAATAACTAAATAAAACATTTAAATACAACTAAGACATGATGATTGGGTATGATTTTACTCAATCAGTTAGACTTAGTTGTTGGTGGTTGTCCAAGTTGTAACCTCTCACACGTGACCCATACCAGGCATAACTCACAAGGAGTATACCTGGGCGTGACGGGATTTTAATGATTTGCCCTTACAGCTTGACCCAAAGGTCTTCTGTACATGCGGGGACTTTAATGTTTTGCCCTTACAGCTTGACCCAACGGTCTTCTGTACATGCGGGGACTTTAAGGATATCCTTTGTTTCTTGATCTCTTGATTCTCTTAGACTTTGATAATGAATTCAATGATTGTTCACGTTGTTGCCCGTATAGCCTGACTACAAGAGTCTTCTATACCTGAAGGGACTTTATATGTGTGTTACACGTGGTCTTGATTCCATATACAACTGACATCCACCATGACTTGAGTATTAATGAGTTCATTAGATCATAATGATTTCATTATTAACATGATTCACACACACTTATGATATCTGATTTCTTGATTCTTTGAATTCCCATGATTTTCAATGATAGATGATTTCATTATGATTATTGGGTCTCAGATCACACACTGAGTTATGATTCCCTTGAATATGATCTCTTGA
This sequence comes from Mikania micrantha, assembly GCA_009363875.1. NCBI lineage: Eukaryota > Viridiplantae > Streptophyta > Magnoliopsida > Asterales > Asteraceae > Mikania > Mikania micrantha. The sequence goes on along the minus strand of CM018682.1, from coordinate 55,989,350 downwards.
TTTTGTTCATTTGATTTCACTTTGAATTTAGATTCTTGAATTTGAACTTGATGGACTAAGGGTTGATTTAGAAGTTAAATTTAAGGTATTACTCATAAGAGTACTTAAATTTATTTGATAACTTGATTTGTTCAATAATTTCCTAGACAGGAGTCTAGGAGTATCAACAACATATATATGTAAAACATATAATAAATAAAAGCATTTAAATAAACAGTTTATATAAAACAGTTTACGCATGCTTCTCAGCCCCGCGTTTAAAACAAAAATGTTTAGAAAAGGGGCAATGAACTCACCTGTGTTGCTTTGTACTGAATTACCACAAAATGCGCGCTCGTTGTTGTAGCCTATGTATCTTCGGTTCCTGAGTTGTTTTAAAAGAATTCGTATACGATAAGTATTGATAATAGACGTCTAAACTAGGGTTTGGTCTCGGTGTGCAACTAAGTGTACTAGATTACTATGTGATTCTAAGATTTCTTCTAACTAGACTAACCTTATTACCCATTAGTAACCCTAATCCCATGATAACCATTTAAAGACCTTAAGTAAAACCTTTTCAATTTGATTCATTTTAAGTTAAACCATTTTATAGTAACACTTATTTAGAAAATCATTTAATTGGTTTTAACATAGTTTACAGTTTAGTTTCTTTAATTAAAACATAATTCCTTTAAATAAAACAAGTTTCTTGGCATGATGGGCTTAAGTTAAGCCCATTGGGCCGACCCTTGGCCCATTATTGACTTTGGTCATACAAACGATTTCTTGTTAGTTCATTAATCTTTTAGGCTTTGGTAGTTTAAATAAACCATCTAGGTAGTCACATGCCTTTATGGACTTTTCTTAGAGTTGATGTGTTAATCCTTACATTAACACTAACTCTCTTGCTAACGTTTTGACCCTTATGATCTCTCCCATGTTGTGAACCCTTGAATAATGTTATCACTAATCGTTCAGTTGACAACCCTTGTTTAGATAATGTCATGCCTAGGGAATTTCTTGCTATTGAAACTCTCATTCTTTACTTTCTCGACTAGATTCGTATCATTATCAGTTATATCCAAAGTTAAGCCCCTTAGTTACTATGATAAATCCTTTGTTTAAGGTTTCATGATGAAACCATATTCATTCAAGTTAATCGCATGGACGTGGAAACCCTAATATCACCCCTTGCATACATACATGTGGCCACCTTTCATGCATGCATACGTGATCTCCCCATGCACTCACAATGGTATGTTTATGACCACATAACTCTAACCCACCCTTAACCGAACCACTTGCCGAATGTGAGTCGACCGACAGACTTTAGACCAACCGAATAGGGCTTAGGCGAATGGGGTTGGGTCGAATAGCATGGCCGATCGAATGATGGTGTCGAATGAATGTTTGGTCGAATAAGTCTTGATCCCGAATAAAGGTGGTGGTCGAATGAAACTAGGCCGAATGAGCTTGGGCGAAAGAGGCTTCATACTCCATTTGGGCTATTCTGCGCATATGTATGGTCGAATGAGTCATCACGACTGAAGGTTGTCGAATGAAGATAGGCGAATGACCATTGGCCGAAGGGTGTTGGCCATTCGCCGAATGAGGGTAGGTAGGGCTGAAGACATTCGGCGAATAGAGCTTCATTCGAGAACCTGATAGTGTCATTCGACGGTCTGAGAGGAGACATTCGGCCGTTCGAAGCACTAGTGGCAGTTAGGGTTTTTCAAAATAAATCAACTACCGATCGAACTAGAGCTTGTTCCTACTTCATTCGTGGTGTTGTGGGTAGTGTTCCCTAAGGTTTTGTGGCTGTTTAACCGACCAAAAAGAGGGGTTCGATTCTAGGGTTTTCAACCCTCAAAACCGAATAAGAAATGAATTTTAACCACGATTCTGATGGATTCCGGTCCCGATCTGTTGTACTTCCTTGATTTACAAGTGATGATGATCGTTTAGACACCAAGTATGCAAGATTTCGTGAAGAAATGGTGATGAAATCTTAGAGAGATGTTGAACTTCTAGTGAGAGAAAGTTAGAGAGAGAGAGAACGGTAATGGTGATGAAAGATGGTAGTTGGAGTGGATTATGGCATTGAATGCCATAATAAATGCTTTCAAATTTACCGGGTTCGTTCGGGTTCGTTCGGTTTCGCGCGGTTTCGTGTAGAAACGTCGTCTTCGCGTCATTTTCGTAACGAGACGACTCGGTTTTAAAATAGAATCATAAAATTTATTTTAGGTTGTGATTCCTAATAAATTAACTAAATATGTTTTAATTATTTAATTACAAAATATTTATTTAGCGTTTAAATCGAATCGCGCGGTCATCGCGCGTATTTGTTCGAATCAAATACGACGATAACTACACTTTTCAATATTGTTTTCTAATTATCGAATATCATTCCATTCCGTTAAACTTTTAGATTTATTCGTACAGATCGTCACCTATACGAAAAATCTGTCGGTTTAGCATTCACTTAACGATATTCGTGTTGTTTTGTCCTGTAAGGCCTCACATACGTTTATACATAATAAAATCCTAACAAATAAATCACATGATGATTCTGTGTTGCCAGATAATTATCTGACTCAAGAATCATTGTTCTAAATTGATTTCTCTGAAATGTCTGTGAATTCACTGTTTTGTTAGCATGAAATGATACTGAGGTTTGATATGAACATGAAATACACTGAATTACATGAAAATTGTACCTGATTACTGTTCACGCACTGTTACGATCACTGTTCCGGTGACGGTTCCGGCACTGATGTTACAGTCTCCCCTTGTTAAAGAAATTTCGTCCCGAAATTTAAGAATTGTTATCGGGTACAGCTTCCTCTTCAAACAGTTGGGGATACTTTAACTTCATGTGATCTTCACGTTCCCAAGTAAACTCGGGTCCGCGTCTTGAATTCCATCGAACCTTTACTATCGGAATACGGCTTCGCCTCAGTTGCTTGACTTTGCGATCCATAATCTCTAAAGGTTCTTCGATAAAATGTAACTGATCATCAACTTGAATTTCTTCGATTGGAATGACGAGTGATTCGTCAGCAAGGCATTTCTTTAAGTTTGAGACGTGAAACACGTCATGCACACCACTGAGTTCATTAGGTAATCTCAGTCTATACGCTACAGGACCAATACGTTCGATGACTTCGAACGGTCCCACGTATCGTGGTGCTAACTTGCCTTTTGTTCCAAAGCGGACTACGCCTTTCCATGGAGAAACCTTCAACATGACACGGTCTCCCACTTGGAATTCCAACGGCTTACGCCGTTTGTCAGCGTAGCTCTTTTGTCTGCTCCTTGTTGCTTGTAGTCTTCTTTGAATCTGAGCAATCTTGTCAGTGGTTTCCTGAATCAGTTCTGGTCCAGTTATACGGTTATCTCCCACTTCAGTCCAACAGATCGGTGATCGACATTTCCGGCCATAGAGAGCCTCGAATGGTGCACATCCGATACTGCTGTGGTAACTGTTGTTGTAGGAGAACTCAATCAGTGGCAAATGAGAATCCCAATTCCCACCGAAATCCAAAATACAGGTCCTTAACATATCCTCTAGGGTTTGAATAGTACTTCGCTTTGACCATCCGTTTGAGGGTGGTAAGCTGTACTCAGGTTTAACTGTGTCCCTAGAGATTTCTGCAGGGATTGCCAGAACCTTGATGTGAATCTGCTGTCTCTATCAGAAATAATAGACAATGGCACACCATGGCGTACCACTATCTCATTGATGTACAATCTCGCCAGCTTATCCATCGTGAAAGTCTCACGCATCGGCAAGAAGTGAGCAGATTTCGTCAAACGATCAATGATAACCCAGATAGTATCATGACCACTAGAAGTGCGGGGTAGCTTGGTAATGAAATCCATAGCTATTTGTTCCCACTTCCAGAGCGGAATCTCAGGCTGTTCCAGTAAACCAGACGGTCTCTGGTGTTCCGCCTTTACCTTCGCACACGTTAGACATCGACCGACATACTCGGCTATGTCTTTCTTCATTCCCGGCCACCAATAAAATCCACGTAGGTCTTGGTACATTTTATCAGCGCCTGGATGAACTGAGTATTTAGTCTTGTGTGCCTCATCGAAGATAAGTCTTCTCAATTCGTTTACCGCCGGAATCCATATACGATCCTGGTAGTAGATCATTCCATCAGACTTGGTCTCTAAATGTTTCTCTGCTCCGCAGTCAAGTTCTTTCTTCAAGTTTCCTCTGTCAACTGATTCCTGTTGTGCCTGAATGATCCTGTCTTGTAAACTGGTCTGCACAGTCATCCCCATAGCTCTAACGCGTAAGGGTTTGACTCGTTCCTTCCGGCTCAAGGCATCAGCTACAACATTTGCCTTTCCCGGATGGTACTTGATCACACAATCGTAATCATTCAGAAGTTCAACCCAACGGCGTTGTCGCATGTTGAGCTCCTTCTGATCAAATATGTGCTGCAGACTCTTGTGATCTGTAAATATGGTACACTTAGCGCCATATAAGTAATGTCTCCAAATCTTCAATGCGAAGATTACTGCTCCCAGTTCAAGATCATGAGTAGTGTAATTCTTCTCATGAATCTTTAACTGTCTTGATGCATAGGCTATGACCTTGTCCCGTTGCATTAAAACACAACCGAGTCCCTGATGGGATGCATCACAATATACAACAAAGTCTTCACATCCTTCTGGGAGGGATAAGATTGGAGCATTACATAACTTCTGCTTCAGTGTCTGAAAAGCATCTTCTTGTTTCTGTTCCCAGAAAAACGGTTCACTTTTCTGAGTTAACTTAGTGAGAGGCAAAGCTATCTTAGAAAAGTTCGAGATGAACCTCCTGTAATAACCTGCCAGTCCCAGAAAAGACCGTATCTCCGTCGGTGTCTTCGGAGTATCCCAGTTCTTTATCGCTTCAATCTTGGCGGGATCCACGTGTATTCCCTCACTGTTGACTACGTGACCAAGAAACTGAACTTCCCTTAGCCAAAATTCACATTTAGAGAATTTGGCATAAAGATTTTGTTCTGTCAACAGTTCCAAGATCTTTCTGAGATGTTGCTCGTGCTCTGTCTTGGTCTTGGAATAAATCAGTATGTCATCAATAAAGACAATGACAAACTGATCTAAATACGGCTTGCACACTCGGTTCATGAGATCCATGAAAACCGCTGGTGCATTCGTCAATCCGAAAGGCATCACTAAGAATTCATAATGCCCGTATCTGGTTCGGAATGCTGTCTTCGGTATGTCTTCGTCTTGAACTCTAAGCTGATGATAACCAGACCGCAAGTCAATCTTAGAGAAGTACTGAGCTCCTTGTAGTTGGTCAAACAAATCATCAATTCTCGTCAATGGATACCGATTCTTGATGGTTAGTTTGTTCAGCTCTCTGTAATCTATGCACATTCTGAACGATCCGTCTTTCTTCTTCACGAACAAGACCGGAGCTCCCCAAGGTGAGTAGCTCGGTCTAATGAATCCTTTATCCAATAATTCCTGCAACTGATTCGACAATTCCTGCATCTCCGAAGGTGCTAACCGGTAAGGAGATTTAGCAACAGGAGTTGCTCCAGGAACTAAATCAATTCGGAACTCTACCGGTCGCACGGGAGGCAAACCTGGTAGGTCTTCAGGAAATACTTCTGGATACTCTTTCACTACTGGTACATCTTGTATCTTTTTCTTGTCTTTCTCTTTTTCCACTACGTGAGCCAGGAAAGCTACACACTTCTTCTGTAAACACTTACGCGCCTTTATGCAGGAAATGATTTTGACACTTCGTTTTGCTTGATCCCCTCTGACTTCCAATACACGATCATCGGGCAATGGAACTCGAAGCAGCTTCTCAGAACAGATAACTTCCACTCGGTTAGAGGAAAGCCAATCCATTCCAACAATGATGTCGAAACTACCCAACTCCATCGGTATCAAATCGACAGAGAATGTATAACCGTTAAGTGTCAATGGGCAATTCCAGTGAACTGTACTAACTGTGATCTGTTTTCCGTTAGCTACTTCTATAATGTAAGGGGAGTCTAACTGTTCTTCTATGGAATCTAGTTGGCATGCAAAATCGGCAGAGATAAAACTCTGATCCGCACCAGTGTCAAATAGAACAGATGCATAAAAGTCATGTAAGAGAAACGTACCAGTGACCACATTCGGGTCCTGGCGTGCAGCTGGTGCTCCAATAACAAAAGCTCTTCCACGAGGAGCTTGAACTGCTTGTTGAGCCTTCTTCGGGCAGTTCTTTGCAAAGTGGCCTTGTTCGCCACAGTTGAAGCATCCACCATTGTTCTGATTAGCTGGTGGAGGAAGTGCTAGAGCAGCATTGTTAACTGCTGGATTTGGCGTCAGTCTGCACTGCTGAACCCAGTGCCCTTTTCTTCCACAACCCGTGCATTGACGGCACTGGTTGTTTGCAGCATGATGATACTGGCATTTAGTACACAAAGGATGTGGGCCAGTATACTGCCTCTTGGGCACATTTTGTTGTGCCGTTGCTACTTGATTCAGGGGAGTAGCCACAGTATAGTTCTTGATAAATTTCTGCTTCTTCTTTGGGTGTTGCTGATGTTGTGGCTTCTTTGAAGACTCTTCCTTTCTCTTGCCAGTGTCTGCCTCTTTCTTCAGAACTCCAGAGGCAACCATCAAGTCAGTAAGTTTTCCAGACAGTCTCACTGCTGATTCGACAGTAGTAGGGTTGGCTGAAACAACCATTCCCTGAATGCAGGCGGGAAGTCCACCTACATAACGATCTATCCTCTTCTCCAAGGTTGGTACCATGTCAGGTACCAAAACAACCAACTCATGATAACGAGTTGTATACCCCATGTGATCAGCCCCCTTCATCACATGGTTGGATAATTCAACCTCCAGTTTCTGCAGCTCATTCTTAGGACAGAATTATGTTCTCAGTAACGCCTTGAAGTCCTCCCATGGCATTGCCATAGCTTCTTCTCTTCCTCGGGCGTTGATCTGACCATTCCACCAGGTCAGAGCCCGCTTGTTGAATGTTCCAGCAGAGTAGCGTACTTTATGATGCTCTGGACAGCTGCAGAGGTCCAAAGTAGCTTCAATCTTTTCAATCCATTGGATTAATCCAACGGCTCCTTCAGATCCGCTAAAGCTAGGCGGCTTACATCCTACGAATGACTTGTAGGAGTAGTGTGAGGTACCACCAGTATTCCCACTGGCTTCTCCAGATGAGTTGCCAGTGTTGTTCATCTCATTACGGAGAAGATTGAACATCTCCGGTATCGCTTCCTTCATCTGATTGGTCATCTGGTTGCTCAGTAGAGTCATCAAAGCGATGGTGGTAGGATCCAGTATGGGAGTCGTTCCTGAACCTGATGCCCCTGTGATCAGTGGAGGAGGAGGTGGAGGCGGTGGAGGAGGTGGCGGTGGTGAGTCATTTGGCGATGGCGTCGAGGAGTGTGGAGCTTGGTCTTGTGTTGATGTCAACAGCGGAGGTTGTCTTCGTGGCGGCATTCTGATCATAACCAAATGAATATTGGTTAGTGCAATGATCGAATTCAGAAGATGCAATGCAATAAGCCTTAAATCCTAAGTTCTCTACATGCAGGGTCCCTAGGTTATAGTCTAGGCCAAACCGTTTAAATAAGTGACCTATATTTCTCTATAACCATGGCTCTGATACCAATCTGTCACACCCCGAGCCGGCGGGATAGGATCGGTTGTCCCGTCGGGCGGAAAGTTCCCGGGGCGCGATATCGTGTGTGATAATCGTAATGATCAGATTGTTTACATTGCACATGATACAAATGAGAAATGCTAAACATAATAGAATTACAAAGTTATATTACATCAGTATTGTTTATAATTTAACAATGTAAATCTACCATTAACATCATGTATTTCTATCTTGTATTTACACAAGATATACAAAATAATTTGCATAATGATGTCTTCAAAAATAATGCAGGTCCAAAATGCTAAGCCTTCTATCTGAAGTCCTAGTCCCAAAGGAAATAACTCTTTAGTTGACCTGTTCGTCACCTGAGAAGTCATGCAAAAATAAAGTCAACACATGGTTGGTGAGTTCATATAGTTTTATGATTTGAAAATGATTTGAAAACCTCTTTCGGTAAAGACCCTAACCTCATTAACATCAACTGTATCATCCAGATCGGTATGCTTATATATAGGGCATACCCCTGGGTCAAGGCTACAACCCCGCCCAGACGACGTCCCACCACATACTAATCCGCATAGGACATTGATATTAATGATAATTAACCATTTTTACCTAACACTCTTCTGATTTAGATTATGATTTTGAAATTTGATTTGCCTTTGATCCTCTTGATTTTGATCGTAGATATATGATTTCCCAAAAGTCAGTGATAATAGCAAAATGTCAAATATTTTGTTAAATAACTAAATAAAACATTTAAATACAACTAAGACATGATGATTGGGTATGATTTTACTCAATCAGTTAGACTTAGTTGTTGGTGGTTGTCCAAGTTGTAACCTCTCACACGTGACCCATACCAGGCATAACTCACAAGGAGTATAACTGGGCGTGACGGGATTTTAATGATTTGCCCTTACAGCTTGACCCAAAGGTCTTCTGTACATGCGGGGACTTTAATGTTTTGCCCTTACAGCTTGACCCAACGGTCTTCTGTACATGCGGGGACTTTAAGGATATCCTTTGTTTCTTGATCTCTTGATTCTCTTAGACTTTGATAATGAATTCAATGATTGTTCACGTTGTTGCCCGTATAGCCTGACTACAAGAGTCTTCTATACCTGAAGGGACTTTATATGTGTGTTACACGTGGTCTTGATTCCATATACAACTGACATCCACCATGACTTGAGTATTAATGAGTTCATTAGATCATAATGATTTCATTATTAACATGATTCACACACACTTATGATATCTGATTTCTTGATTCTTTGAATTCCCATGATTTTCAATGATAGATGATTTCATTATGATTATTGGGTCTCAGATCACACACTGAGTTATGATTCCCTTGAATATGATCTCTTGATTTTGTTCATTTGATTTCACTTTGAATTTAGATTCTTGAATTTGAACTTGATGGACTAAGGGTTGATTTAGAAGTTAAATTTAAGGTATTACTCATAAGAGTACTTAAATTTATTTGATAACTTGATTTGTTCAATAATTTCCTAGACAGGAGTCTAGGAGTATCAACAACATATATATGTAAAACATATAATAAATAAAAGCATTTAAATAAACAGTTTATATAAAACAGTTTACGCATGCTTCTCAGCCCCGCGTTTAAAACAAAAATGTTTAGAAAAGGGGCAATGAACTCACCTGTGTTGCTTTGTACTGAATTACCACAAAATGCGCGCTCGTTGTTGTAGCCTATGTATCTTCGGTTCCTGAGTTGTTTTAAAAGAATTCGTATACGATAAGTATTGATAATAGACGTCTTAACTAGGGTTTGGTCTCGGTGTGCAACTAAGTGTCCTAGATTACTATGTGATTCTAAGATTTCTTCTAACTAGACTAACCTTATTACCCATTAGTAACCCTAATCCCATGATAACCATTTAAAGACCTTAAGTAAAACCTTTTCAATTTGATTCATTTTAAGTTAAACCATTTTATAGTAACACTTATTTAGAAAATCATTTAATTGGTTTTAACATAGTTTACAGTTTAGTTTCTTTAATTAAAACATAATTCCTTTAAATAAAACAAGTTTCTTGGCATGATGGGCTTAAGTTAAGCCCATTGGGCCGACCCTTGGCCCATTATTGACTTTGGTCATACAAACGATTTCTTGTTAGTTCATTAATCTTTTAGGCTTTGGTAGTTTAAATAAACCATCTAGGTAGTCACATGCCTTTATGGACTTTTCTTAGAGTTGATGTGTTAATCCTTACATTAACACTAACTCTCTTGCTAACGTTTTGACCCTTATGATCTCTCCCATGTTGTGAACCCTTGAATAATGTTATCACTAATCGTTCAGTTGACAACCCTTGTTTAGATAATGTCATGCCTAGGGAATTTCTTGCTATTGAAACTCTCATTCTTTACTTTCTCGACTAGATTCGTATCATTATCAGTTATATCCAAAGTTAAGCCCCTTAGTTACTATGATAAATCCTTTGTTTAAGGTTTCATGATGAAACCATATTCATTCAAGTTAATCGCATGGACGTGGAAACCCTAATATCACCCCTTGCATACATACATGTGGCCACCTTTCATGCATGCATACGTGATCTCCCCATGCACTCACAATGGTATGTTTATGACCACATAACTCTAACCCACCCTTAACCGAACCACTTGCCGAATGTGAGTCGACCGACAGACTTTAGACCAACCGAATAGGGCTTAGGCGAATGGGGTTGGGTCGAATAGCATGGCCGATCGAATGATGGTGTCGAATGAATGTTTGGTCGAATAAGTCTTGATCCCGAATAAAGGTGGTGGTCGAATGAAACTAGGCCGAATGAGCTTGGGCGAAAGAGGCTTCATACTCCATTAGGGCTATTCTGCGCATATGTATGGTCGAATGAGTCATCACGACTGAAGGTTGTCGAATGAAGATAGGCGAATGAGCATTGGCCGAAGGGTGTTGGCCATTCGCCGAATGAGGGTAGGTAGGGCTGAAGACATTCGGCGAATAGAGCTTCATTCGAGAACCTGATAGTGTCATTCGGCGGTCTGAGAGGAGACATTCGGCCGTTCGAAGCACTAGTGGCAGTTAGGGTTTTTCAAAATAAATCAACTACCGATCGAACTAGAGCTTGTTCCTACTTCATTCGTGGTGTTGTGGGTAGTGTTCCCTAAGGTTTTGTGGCTGTTTAACCGACCAAAAAGAGGGGTTCGATTCTAGGGTTTTCAACCCTCAAAACCGAATAAGAAATGAATTTTTACCACGATTCTGATGGATTCCGGTCCCGATCTGTTGTACTTCCTTGATCTACAAGTGATGATGATCGTTTAGACACCAAGTATGCAAGATTTCGTGAAGAAATGGTGATGAAATCTTAGAGAGATGTTGAACTTCTAGTGAGAGAAAGTTAGAGAGAGAGAGAGAACGGTAATGGTGATGAAAGATGGTAGTTGGAGTGGATTATGGCATTGAATGCCATAATAAATGCTTTCAAATTTACCGGGTTCGTTCGGGTTCGTTCGGTTTCGCGCGGTTTCGCGTAGAAACGTCGTCTTCGCGTCATTTTCGTAACGAGACGACTCGGTTTTAAAATAGAATCATAAAATTTATTTTAGGTTGTGATTCCTAATAAATTAACTAAATATGTTTTAATTATTTAATTACAAAATATTTATTTAGCGTTTAAATCGAATCGCGCGGTCATCGCGCGTATTTGTTCGAATCAAATACGACGATAACTACACTTTTCAATATTGTTTTCTAATTATCGAATATCATTCAGAACGTTAAAATTTTAGATTTATTCGTACAGATCGTCACCTATACGAAAAATCTGTCGGTTTAGCATTCACTTAACGATATTCGTGTTGTTTTGTCCTGTAAGGCCTCACATACGTTTATACATAATAAAATCCTAACAAATAAATCACATGATGATTCTGTGTTGCCAGATAATTATCTGACTCAAGAATCATTGTTCTGAATTGATTTCTCTGAAATGTCTGTGAATTCACTGTTTTGTTAGCATGAAATGATACTGAGGTTTGATATGAACATGAAATACACTGAATTACATGAAAATTGTACCTGATTACTGTTCACGCACTGTTACGATCACTGTTCCGGTGACGGTTCCGGCACTGATGTTACAACCCAAACCATAACAAATTTAGGTACAGGTGGAACAATGGGTCCTTTCTTGATAACCCCTTTGGGCTTGACTGATTTAGCCCTGATAATTTTGGGCCTTGCACCACTGCCATGATCAATTGGTTTTAAAGGTGGCTTCACGGGTGGTTTATTCTTCCACTGTGGTTTGCTTTTAGTTTTAGAAACCTTTGATTTTTGTTTAGGAAAACCAGACTGATTTTGTTTTACTGGTTCGGCCTTATTGGCAGTGGGAAGATTCTGAGGTACTGTTGAGTAACAGAAACCTCGAGGAGAAGCTGTTTCACCATGAACAAAGGCTTTAAACACTTAGTCAAAGCTTTGGTATTAGCTCCCTCTAAATTTTTGCACAAGGTTATTTTCATTGTTTCGTTTCTTGCTTAGAAAAAGAGAAAAGAACAGATAGAAAGCACAAGGAATTTTGGGGGAAGTAATTCAATTTAATCAGAGAAAGTTGGGACTTAAATACCCAACATTCTGAGATACAAGACAAGAAATAATAAGACAAATAGCTTACACTGTTACAGACACTGAATCAACACACTAATAGAAATAAAAACTCAAAAACAACGGAAACAAGATTCTTTAGGAGTCTTCATGTCTTCCAAGGTTGAAGTAGTTTTACTGATGTTCAGTGGTTATTCTTTCGGAAGAAGATCATCAGAAGCTGATTAAACAATCAGTTATTTCAGAATAGGAGATTGTGTTCTGAGTCATTTGATGTCTTCTAATGCAATGGTTGTCTTCCGAAGGTGTCATAGTCACCTAGTGTCTTCTGAGGTGAATAAGTTCAGCTGTAGTTCTTTTTGGCGAATCTTCCGCTGTTGGTCTTCTGATGCTGAAGCGGTTCTTTAATTCGAAGAGAAGCATCCACGGCTGGTCAATCCGAGGTTTATTCATTTGCCTGGCTTTAGTGGTTTTGCTCATCATTTCTTATTTTTCCAACAATATCCCTCTGGGCTGATGAAGCAAAAACCATTTATTTTTGTTTTAAAGCCAGACCAATTTTATTTCTTAGACTTCCAACATAGTTCAGAACTTCATACTCTGTATCAGCATTATCCAGAGTCTTGTGCTGCAGTTCCCTCAGATCATCAATTGGTAGGGTGAGAATCTCTTCCGAATTTGAGAAGAAAGTTCTTGAAACATTATATCATTCAATGGCCATGCTCTTGGAGACAGAGTCGTAGAAACATCTTTTTATTCTGGTTCTGGAGATTTTGATCTGAGGATGCTGGGATTTAGAAGGTAGACCCAAAGGAAGAGGAGCTCCAGCCAACCAATGTATTATTTCTCTTCTTATCACTTGATCATTTGAATCAAGTACCTTCTTTACTACAGCATGCTGATGAGGCTCATAGTTTATCAGATTATCAGGAAGGATTTCCTTATTAACATCAACCCAGGGTCTGAATTTGACAGCAGATGGAGATTCTGCAGACCCAACACCTAGGCATCCAATAGTTGCATTTAACAAATGATCAAGCATTGTGCTTGGGTTGGCATCCTTGAACTGAGTCACTATAGAGGGAGAAGGGGAAGTTATTTCTTCCAAAGCTCAGGATGATCATTGTTCTCTCTTTTGAACTTTGACCATTCACCAAACAGAACATCATCTCTCCATCTTGTTATTGTATACTTTGGTCCCTATTGATTTTGGATGAGGATGTGTTTTATTCTTTTCCTCTTCTTAATAGTCTTTTTCTTCTTGACTTATGCATTTATTCTTTTGGATAAACTTCAGCTTCATTTCTGAGACTAGTAATATCCCAGTTGTTGAAGTTTTCAACTTTGTACTTCTCTTCATCTAGCAAAAACTTAATCAGCTGCTCCCTCTTAGCCTGATAGGCTTTATCTTGCTGCTGATCCAACCGGGCAATTTCTTCTGATAGGTCTTTACCAGTTCATCTCCTGAGAGACCAGTGGCTTCTAGACCAGCTAGTATCATATTTTCTTTCTCCGTTTCTTTATTCTTATCTTCCGAAGGTCTTCATCGGAAGGGAATGTCCTAACAGGTGAATAGGATTCCTTTATTGGAGAAGTTTGTGGTTTCACAACATCTGCTGACCTTATTGGTGAGGGAGCAGTTGTGGTTTTGGGAAGGTCATACTCATCATCATCAACCAATATGAGCCTTCTCTTTCTTGAAATAAGAGAGGCAATGGGCTGATCATCATTTAAGTCTAAGCTAGGCTTTTGAGCAGGGGTTGGAAGTGTTTGAGATATGTTATTGTGTGTTTTGGTTTTTCTGACCACACTCTTTTGCCTTCTTGAGAAAGACTGAGTAATTATTGGTCCTGGTTTTTTTTGGCCAATTTTGGAGGCATTGAGAGTAGTAGGAAGGGATGTTTGTGAGGATAGTTCTAAGAGGGTTTGAGAGTGTCACACCCCGAGCCGACGGGACGGATCGACTTTCCCGTCGGGCGGAAGGTTCTCGGGGCGCGATATCGTGAGTGATAATCGTGATTATCAGATTGTTTACATAGCATCAACATTGAGAATAACTAAAGCACAATATAACATTAACTAGGATTACAAAGTTAAATTACAACTATTATTGTTTGATTATTTAACTAAGTAAACCTATCAAAAGAATCAAATGTTTACTATCTTGTAACGTTACAAGATATCAAAAGTGACTCGCATCATTAAACAAAATATGTGCTTTCCAAAAATATACTAGTTCCTCTAACTGGGCATCCTAATATGCATTCCTGAGCCTTAGCTTAGTCCTGCACATCACCTGAGAAAGCATGTAAGAAAACAAAGTCAACACAATGGTTTTAGTTGAAAAATAGCTTTTTAGCAAACCTCTTTCGGTAACAACCTTAACCTCATTAACATCACCTGTAATATCCAATTCGGTATGCCAATATATAGGGCATATGTAGGGTCGAACTTACCGCCCGCCCAGCCACCGTCCCATCAAATACTAAATCACATATGACATTGTAGTTAATGATAATTAAGCTTTTTACCTACCCCCTAATCATGTATTTATCATAGCTTTAGCGTATTGTTTACAAGTTTACAAGTTTATAGTATTCACATAGCTCGGCCTTTAAGTATACTGTACGCGGATAATAGCGTCACAGAATCGTAGTTTAGCATTCACGAATCTCATGCATGGTACAAGATTTGCTCTAGCATAGTTTAGCATTCACGTAGCCCATGATTAGATACAAGCTTTGCTCTAGCATAGTTTAGCCATTACGTATCTCATGATTTGATTCTAGCTTAGCATTAGCATAGTTTAGCATTCACGTATCTCATATATGTAGATACAAGCTTTGTTTTAGCATAGTTTAGCATTTACGTATCTCATATATAGATACAAGCTTTGCATTGACATAGTTTAGCATTCACGTATCTCATGCATAGATACCAGCTTGCATTAGCATAGCTTGGCATTCATGTATCTCATGCATAGATACAAGCTTTGCGTTTATCATGTAATCATAGCTTGTAGCATTTAGCATATAGTTTGAGCATATAGTTCATAGTCTTCGCATCAGCATATAGTTTAGCATATAGCTTGTAGCGTTAGCATTAGAATTAGCATATAGTTTAGCACGTAGCTTGTAGAATTAGCCACTGGGTTACGCAGTGTCGCACTCCTGCCACAGAAGCTACCAACAATGCTGCTAGAGCATTACCTCCACCACCAAACCCAGGAAACAACAACAAAAACAGGGGATGCTATAACTGTGGAGAAATGGGTCATTTCTCCCGAGACAGCCCGAAGAGAGTGCAACAAGGAGCCCAAGCACCTCGTGGAAGGGCTTTTGATATCAGAGCCAATGCAGCACACCAAGACCCCTAATGTGGTCACTGGTACATTTCTTTTACATGACTCTTATGCATTTATTCTGTTTGACACTGGCGCAGACCAGAGTTTTATTTCATCTGATTTTGCACGTCAACTTAATCTTACTGAGGAAACTTTAAACTCCCCTTACATTATCGAAGTAGCAAACGGGAAACAAATCACAGTTAGCACTATAATTAGAAACTGCCCACTTACACTCACTAATCACACATTTACCATCGACCTGCTACCGATGGAGTTGTGAAGTTTCGACATCATCGTTGGGATGGATTGGCTATCTTTCAATAGAGTGGAAGTCATCTGTTCCGAAAAGCTACTTCGGATTCCAGTGGCGACTGATCGTGTATTTGAAGTTCGTGGGGATCAAGCAAAGCGTAGTGTCAAAATCATATCCTGCATAAAAGCACGTAAGTGTCTGCAGAAGAAATGTATAGCTTTCTTGGCCACGTGGTGGAGAAGGAAAAACACAAAAAACGATACAAGATGTGCCGATAGTAAAGGAATACGCTAAAGTATTTCCTTAAGATCTAACCGGTTTGCCGCCTGTGCGACCGATAGAGTTTCGCATTGATTTGATTCCTAGAGCAACACTTGTTGCCAAATCTCCTTACAGGTTAGCACCTTCGGAGATGCAGGAATTGTCGAATCAACTACAGGAGTTACTCGACAAAGGTTTCACCCGACCGAGCTACTCACCTTGGGGAGCTCCGGTTTTGTTCGTAAAGAAGAAGGATGGATCCTTTCGTATGTGCATAGACTACAGGGAGCTAAACAAACTAACCATCAAGAATCGGTATCCATTACCGAGGATTGATGATTTGTTTGATCAATTGCAAGGAGCTCAATACTTTTCGAAGATCGATTTGCGGTTGTGACATCCAGTACCAGATCGTCCGGCAAGTCCGTACGGTATGTGTACTCTCACTATTTACTATGTGTAAATACATGTATATGAACAGTGCTTGTATGAACAGAATTCAAAATACAAGAAACAGTTGCACTTATTTATGTGTAACCTTAGATACTGTAAGTACAACGATTACGATAAACAATAGTTGTTTGTATTTAGGTAAAAACCTAAGTACAGTTAATACAACGAAGTAAGAATGACAACAGTGTTCAAGTAAATAACAAGAACAAGTCGGTAGCGATCTGATATCCATAGATGATGGGAATCAGATGGCCTACAAATCAGTACGAAAACAATGTGAAAACGGATGTTTAGTTGAGTCCGTTAGTGAGGAAAATACAATTAATGACATAATTGCAGTGTCGTTTCTGAATAACGAACTGACAGTGTGTTTGCGTGGGTGACGATTCACACAAACATAACTGTAAGTTTAACGTGTTGATGCACTTAATGTCCCTAGTTCAAGTTTGTATTAATCATCATGAAAAGACTAAAGTTATATTAATGGAAGTTGTCTTTGTATATTGTTCTTAATGTTTAATATTGATTATATGATTGTTTGAATTGGTTAATTAATATTTGAGTATGAGTATTACTCATTCGGGCGAATGACTCTAACGAATGAAGTCATTCGCCGAATGAGAATAGAGAATGACTATATTCAGCGAATGAGCCATTCGCCGAATGACTCATTCGACTGACTTGTCCATTCGACATAGTCATTCGCCGAATGAGCTGCTTCGGCCACTCATTCGCCAGAATGACTACAGTCTATATATACTACTTCAAATCATTTCAAACCTAACTTTTCCGAGTCCTCATTCTTCCCAGTGCACTCCAGTTTCAAACCCTTGAAGTTTTGAGCGATTCTTCTGGTCCAACTTCGATTCTCAACCCGTGGTGATCGATTCTCACTCGAACGTTGATTCTTCTCACTCGATTCACCACGGTTGCTGTTGATTTCGATTGGAAAACCCTGGAATAGGATTCCGCACTATTCCAGAGGCTGTCAAGCAGATTTCCCTTGGAACCGGGTTGTTTCCGAGCTCCATCGAGGTCCTACAAAGTGGTATCAGAGCTTTGGCTCTTGATTCTGCTTGATTTCCACTCAAAATCATCAGATCTCAGTCTGTATTTTTGAAACCCACAAAACCCTGATTGCCTTGCCCAAAAAGTTACTGTTATATTCCAAATCCGTGGATTTTTGTGGTGTTTTTGTCCAAAATTCAATCCCAATTTGTTAATAATCATATCATGATGTTCTGTACAAAATTTGGTACTTAGATCTGGTCTAAATCGAAAGTTATTGCGATTTTAGTTGCTAAAACCCTAGATCGGCCGAACGAGAATGGCGGCCGAATAAGTTTGGCCGAATAAGTCTCATTCGCCGAATAGCATCATTCGCCAGTGTCATTCGCCGAATAGCCTCATACTCAACCCACATTCGGCGAATAGCTTCATACTCAACTCCCATTCGGCGAATAGCTTCATTCGACCCTTCATTCGCCGAATAGGTTCTTTCGCCCTTATAGTCATACTCAGATCCTCAATTGCCATAATCTGTTCATTCGGGCCCCGACATTCGCCCCAATCTGCTTCATTCGGCCATCAGTCTTCAAATTTTTCTAAGTGTTGAATCTTGTTGTTCCTGATTAAATGGAGGATTTAGCATTAATGGCTAATCAGAGTCATCGCATTCAGACTTTACTGTTGACTGAGACGGGAAATTCCAACAAAGCTCCCAAGTTGCTGTCCTTAGATGATTATCCTCATTGGAAGTACATATTTGAGATTCACATCAATGGAGTGGATACTAATTTATGGATGATGATTGAAGGAGGTTATCTGAGGCCTCTGAATGAAGATGGAACTCCTATGCTAGTCACACGGATGAGTGAGCCACAGAGGAAGTTATATGATTATGAGAAGAAAGCTTATGCTATTCTATCTCAATCCATTGCTACTGACATCTTCCATCAGTTCAGACAGTTTACTTCTTCTAAGTATTTGTGGGATGCTTTGCAGCAACGGTATGAAGGCAATGATGCTTTGAAGAACATCAAGTCAAAGGCTTTGAGAAAGGAGTTTAACAGTTTTATGTATGTTGGAAATGAATCTTTGGATGAGTTGATTGCCAGATTATATCATCTTTTGAGTGAGTTGTTCAATCATGAAGTCAAGACTACTACTCAGGAGAAAATTCATTGTTTAGCAGATGCTCTACCTCCAAAGTGGGAATCATTTTTGATGGTTCTTAAACAGAATGAGATGATGGCACATATGGACATCAATGATTTCATTCAGAAGTTGAAGGAGCAAGAAATAGAGAACAAGTGGAAAGCAAAGAGAGTTGCTCAAGTCCAAGATCCATCACTTTATTACTCTACTCCTACAGTTGAGAAAGCATCTTCTCATGATCCATTGAAGAATGCTTTCCTTTCTCAGACTACTGAAACTCCATCTTCTGCTCAGATTCATTTTAGTCAGTCATCCTCCTCATCCAGCTCACAAAACGAACATCATCAACCCGTTACAAGTCTGAAGACTGAAAATTTTGATAAAGTTACTGTAGAGATTGCTAAAGAACATATGGGTCTTTTATCTACTTTGGTTAGTTCTTATGATGGACTGTTAGCAGGACAGATAGGCAATCCTTATCTGACAAATGACGACTATTCTCAGATAGATCCAGATGACATGGAAAGGATTGACATCATGTGGGCTTTGGCAAGTGTTGTAAGGAGAGCTAAGGAGTTTGTCAAAAGGACTGGTAAAGATATCAACTTGAACAAGGAATCTAAGTTTGGTTTTGAGATGGCCTCTGTCACTTGTTACAATTGTGGGGAGAAAGGTCACTTTGCTAGACAGTGTAAACAGCCAAAGAAAGCAGGAAATAAAAATCCTTGTCATCATCAAAAGTCATCTTCTTCAAATCCAGAAAGAAGGCTTGTTCCTATTGATTCCCCTGTTCAAGCTGGTTCATCTAACTCAGGCAAAGCATTGATGGTTCAACAAGATGAAGGTGAAAACTGGGACTTCAGATTTAATCATGATCAAAACGAACAGGATAAAGCATGGGTTGCTGAGATCAAGAAGTTGGATGATCAACATGAAGATACTACCTCAGGAGAAGCAAAGATCAGTGGAGAAGAGACATCAGGTTCAGAGTCAGAAAGCTTATCAGACTCAGACACTCTAGCAGATTCTGATGCTGATTTTGAAGAATCTCCTACTCAGTTTGCTTTGATGGTAAACTCATCTGCTACTCCTGCTGCAACTTCACAATCTGATCAGGTATCTAATGAGTGTTCATCTTCTTGTTCTAGTTGTTTTAATTGTGTTGACCTTAACAACAAGGTCCTTTCTTATCAAAATCACAATGCTGCTTTGATCAGCGATCTCAACCAGCGTATTGAAGCAAACAAAGTTTTAAAATCTAATGAATAAGATTTTCAAGCTAAAATTGACCTTTTAAACAGACAACTTCATGAGGCTAAGATTGCTGTTCTTAACAAGCAAGATGCTATAACTTCTTATCTCAATACCATCAATGAGATAAAGAAGTTAGCTATAGTTGAGTGTGATTATGAGACTTTAGGAAAAAAGCTCAAGAGCTATGAGAGTGCATCTTATATCATTGAGCACATGATCAGCAAAGGTGCTGATCATAAGGATAAGGGAAAAGTTAGCTATCAACATTGTCCTCCACCAATCTTGAACAGCTTTGTCAATTCACCTGATGACAAAGATGTTAAAGATTTTCAAATTAAAACTCCATTAGTGATTGATTCAATAGGGATGATTACTGATGAGGGTTCCTCCTTGTCAGAGGAATCTTTGGTGGATGGACTTGTTGAAGATTGGGTCTCAGATTCTGAGGATGAATCTGATAATTCATCAGATTGTCCAGTTGTTCAGAATCAGTCATCTGTAGTTATGAAAGGTGACCCAATCTCATCATCAAAGATTTATCAAGCTTTAAATTTTGTTAAAGCTTCAAAACAAAATGAGGCATGTGTGTCAAACAAGATTGACAATCTTGTTCCTAATGGGAGAAAGGGTTTGGGTTTCAATCAAAACAAGTCTCAAACAGATGGTTTCAAACCAAAAAGACAGTCTTTCTCTGAGTTAAAACATTTTCATAAAAAGGGTAACAATGTTTGTTTTGAATGTGGTGCACCTGGACACATAGTCAGATTTTGTCCACACTTGGTTAGACCAAAGATTGCACCACCCAGAAAATTAAATCAGATATTCATCAAAGCTGTCAAATCTGAATCCAAGTCAGATCAGACAAAACCCAAACAATTCACAAAAGTTAAACCTGTGGATAAGGGTAAAGGGAAACTTGTGAACTTAAATGTTCCCAAGATGGTAAATGTTAATCAAGTTAAATCATCATCCATTTATCTGAAAAATTCTTTCAGTAAAAATGCAGTCTGGAAGGTCAAGTCTGAGACTTCAGTTCCACCCACCTCAGACAAGACTGTTTCAGATGGTAAATGGATTGATGTTTTGATCCGAGACTCTTTGGGTCAACCCAAGACTGTAAAGGCTTGGGTTCCCAAATTGAACTAATTGTTTCTTTTTTGTGTAGGTTGCCCCAACAGCTGCTCTTAACAGCTCTTGGATTGTTGATAGTGGGGCTTCCAGAAACATGACTGGTGATCTATCGCTTCTCACCAATGTGAATTCAGTTCGAGGTGGATATGTCGCGTTTGCCGGTGACAAAGGTGGTTTTATCACAGGAGAGGGAATTTTATCAAATGGGCAAGTTTCATTTGACAAAGTCAGATATGTCAAGCAATTGGAGAATAAGCTTTTATCTGTTTTCACAGATTTGTGATAAACAGTACAAGGTTCTCTTTGATGAGTCCAAATGCTACATTCTTAAAGAAGTTGTGGTTATCCCTGAAGATTGGATCTTATTGTCAGCTCCCAGAAAGCAAGACTTGTATGTACTCAACATGGCCACAGCTTCAACAACATCCTCCACAGCTTCATGTTTTATGACAAAGGCAACTAAGAAAGATTCAATACTTTGGCATAAGAGGATGGGTCATTTGAGTCTTCGCAAGATGAATCATTTGGTACATAACAATCTGGTTGAGGGGGTTACTCTGAAGAATTTCAAGCTGTCTGATGTCTGTGTATCCTGCAAAAAGGGTAAGCAAGTCAAGCAGTCTCACAAACCAAAGAAGTATCACTCAATCACTGTTCCACTTGAGCTTCTCCATATGGATCTTTTTGGTCCTGTTAACCGTAAAAGTATAGCTGGAGATCAATACTGTCTTTTCATTACTGATGAATTTTCCAGATACTCTTGGGTGTTCTTTCTGAAGGAGAAATCTGAAACTTTTGATTGTATTCAAGTATTGATTGCCAAACTTGAATCTCTTTATAAGCTCAAGGTTCGAATACTCAGAACTGACAACGGAACATAATTCAAGAACCACAACATGGAAAATTTCTGCAATTCAAGGGGAATTGTTCAACAATTCAGTGCCCCTTATGTTCCGCAAATGAATGGAGTTGTTGAGCGAAAGAACAGGACTTTGATTGAGGCTGCTAGGACGATGCTTGCTGATTCTTCTCTTCCAGTTCAATTCTGGAATGAGGCTGTAGCAAATGCTTGTTACACTTTGAATCGGGTTTTGATAGTGAAGAGGCATGGGAAAACTTGCTTTGAACTGCTTCATAACAGAAAGCCTAATCTTAAGTATCTTGAACCTTTTGGTGCACCATGCACTATGCTTAAGAAACATGAGCAGGGCAAGTTCAATGAAAAAGTGAAAGAAGGGTATTTTCTTGGGTATAGCACTCCTAATAAAGGGTTTATAATAGATTCACATAGAATGTTGTGGAGTGGTACCATGTTGATGTGCAGAAGTATTCTATGCCTCCACCAGGAAAAGGGCCAGACTGGATGTTTGATTATTCTGATCTCTTTGATTCGTTCAATATGCCTCCCATGTATTCAGATGAAGATGTTGCGGTTCAAATGTTATATGATGTACAAAATGCACCTAATGAACCAGTACCACCTTCATCCACTTCAGTTCCCATTGTACAGACAAATGATGACAGCTCAGACACTGATGATAACTCTGCTCCACCAGTTGCCCCAGGACAAAATGTTGATGATCTTGTACCAGATCTTGAGGATTTGAATCTGAACAATCTAGATCCACAGGTTGAGGTTCCTCCCCATCCAGTTGGAAGAATCAATCGTATTCATCCTCAATAGAACATAATTGGGAGTCCATTAGATGGAGTTAAAACCAGAAGCCAGATTTCTTCTGGGGGACTTGCTGATATTCTTGATTTTGCAGATGTAAGCTTTTGTGCTCATTCATGTTTTATCTCTCAGGTGGAACCACGAACTGTCACTGAGGCTTTAATGGAATAATCATGGGTTGATGCCATGCAAGAAGAACTGCTGCAATTTAAGAAGTTAGGTGTCTGGCAACTTGTTGACAGACCGAAAGGTGCAAAAGTCATTGGCACTAGGTGGGTTCTTCGTTGCAAGAAAGATGATCATGGCATGATTGTTCGAAATAAGGCACGTCTAGTTGTTCAGGGATTCAGACAGATAGAAGGTTTGGACTACAATGAAGTGTTTGCACCGGTTGCTCGACTTGAAGCAATTCGTATTTTCTTGGCATATGCATCCTTTAAGAAGTTTAAAGTTTATCAAATGGATGTCAAGAGTGCATTCCTTCACGGTGTGATTAGTGAGACGGTCTATGTCAGTCAACCTCCCGGGTTTGAGGATCCATTATATCGAGACCAAGTCTACAAGCTAGACAAGGCCTTATATGGATTGCATCAAGCTCCGCAAGCATGGTATGAGACACTATCTACTCACCTTCTGAACAACGGATTCAGAAGTGGTGTCATTGACTGTACATTGTACATTCGAGAAAATGATGGTGATTTACTCTTGGTGCAAGTCTATGTGGATGACATCATATTCGGTTCCACAAATGATAGTCTGTGCAAAGATTTTGAGAAGGTTATGAAAGAGAAGTTTGAGATGAGCTCAATGGGAGAAATGAAGTTTTTCTTAGGACTACAGGTGGATCAGTCTGAGGCAGGGATTTTCATTCATCAAACCAAATACGTTGGTGACATTCTGAGCCGGTTCAGTATGTCTGATGCAAAGCCTGCTGGTACCCTACTGCCTATCAATCACGGGATTACACCAGATGAAAAGGGGGAGTTAATTGATGCCACTCTGTACCGAGGAATGATTGGGTCTCTTATGTATCTCACTGCTTCTCAGCCAGACATCATGTTTGCCACATGCTTGTGTGCACGTTATCAGTCTAAACCAAGAGTATGCCATCTCATTGCTGTCAAGAGGATTATGCGTTATCTGAAGGGTACACCGGATCTTGGTTTATGGTACACTAATGATGATAATTTTGAGCTTACTGCATACAGTGACTCGGATTATGGCGGATGCAAGAGAGATTTTAAGTCAACATCGGCGGGATGTCAGTTCTTTGGAACCCGATTAGTTAACTGGCAGTGCAAGAAGCAGACGTCGGTGTCTACTTCAACCTGTGAAGCTGAAAAGAAACTCAGGGACTATGGGTTACATTTTTTAACACTCCTATATATGTTGATAACACTGCTGCCATAGCTGTTACTAAGAATCCGGTCCAGCACTCAAAAACAAAACACATCGACATAAAATATCACTTCATACGTGATTGTTATGAAAAGAAACTAATCGATGTTGCTAAAATTCACACCGGTCAACAGAGAGCCGATCTTTTCACAAAAGCTTTTGATAAACCAAGATTTTTATTTTTTTTATCGGCTAATGGTGTTTTCCAAAAGGATGAAGTCCAACCTTCATCTGAATCTCACAAATGATCATCGCTTTTCTAAGTTAGTTTTGTTTTAATTTATTTCTTTATTTCATTTGCTTCTCTTGTTTATTTCCTTTTCTTAATCAAAAACTCAAAAAGATTTTCTGTTTTAGGTTTTTAGGGGGAGAAAAAGTATGCAATTTGAAAAACCAAAAACATTAAAATTTGAAAAACTCAAAAACATTAAAAAATTATGAAAAATGAGAAAGTCTTCTTTAAGAAAGTAATATATTAATCTATCATGTCATAGAAGCTAAAGTAAATGTGATAGCTGAAAACACATGAAAATTATAATATGATGTACTGATAGGCCGATTTTACAAAATGAATAGACAATTTGTGATGACTTTGAAAGTTTGATTTGTGGGATCTGTTTTAGAAAACCAGTTGAGTGAGAAATAGTTTTTGACTTAAATCAAGCATACACCGGTCATCATAGAATCAAATGAGGTTTCAAACATAAACAAGCTGGTATTAAGCTTGAAGAAAAATAAGAACAAGCTGGTATTAAGCTTGAAGAGAAACAAAAACAAGTTGGTATTAAGATTGAAGAAAAATTAAAGCAAGCTAGTATTAAGCTTGAGAAATACTTAAACAAATTAAGTTCGATTCCATATACGTGCCACATTGCTGGGACGAACCTAGTTGAAGCCGTCCATTTGGATAGAACAAGAAAAATACAAAAAGAAAATAAAGAAGTTATGGAAAGTCAGGCTTAAGATTGGACAAATATATCAGTAATCATGATTATAGGACAAGTGTGTTTGAAGTGAAACATTCAGTGATGCTGATATAATATGATTAGGTGTGTGTGTTAATTTCTCAATAGACTTCTCACAAAAACATGTGTTTCTTTGTATTTAGTTGCTAGTTGTACAGTCGTATTTTGTTTTAGAAAATTACAAAAAGATTTTACATGATTCAACTTTAGTTTAGATGATCATTTGTAGGTTCAGATGTCTGTCTTATCTAAATCCTGAACCAACCAGACATATCTTCATAAATGGTATCTGTTTTACTGATCAAAATGTTAAATCTTGAAATTGGTTGAGTTTTGTGTTGTGTATGTCTCATTCGACCGAATGTAACTCATTCGGCGAATGAAACATTCAGCGAATAACTTGTGTCGAATGACCCATTCGACATTCTCATTCGGCGAATGAATCATACCGAATAATCCATTCGATATACTCATTCGGCGAATGACTCATGTCGAATGACTCATTAGTCAGTCTCATTTGGCGAATGACCTAATGTCAAATGACCTATTCGCCATTCACATTCGGCGAATGAGTGACCCTATATAAACAGTAATTCGGGCGAACTACCTCATTCGAAAAAAATTACTTTCGCCCTTTACTGTGTGTTCACATTCGCCCGAAACAACTTCTCTCTTCAGTCGATCTTTTTCTCGTGATTCCTACTCACCCAGCCACTGATAATCTTGTGTATTGTTATCTCAGGTACATTGGGATCGAATATCGTCAAATTCTGACCGTGAAATCATCAAAAACCGTACAAATTTTAGGGTTTTAGGGTTCTTCATTTCGCCCTTGCAATATATGATTGAAATGGACTTAAAACCTCATTAGACCTATTTTAAATATGTTAATTGTGAATGTGTGGTTTTTGCGAACTGATTTGAAGATTTTGAAAAGAGGGGTTTGAAGTTGAACTGACAACCGAATGTCGTCATTCGGCTAATGTAACCCATTCGGCGAATGACTCATTCGACGAATGGCTAATTCAGCACATAGCTCATTCGGCGAATGAGATTTGTTTGGCAAATGTAGTTCATTCGGAGAATGACTCATTCGACCAAAGTGTTCATTCGTCCAAATTCAATTCATTCGGCATATCAGTTTAAACTGATTCTGTGTTCTGGTTTTTTTAATCTGATTTCAGTATTTTAAGCTATTGAGATGTTCTAACATGTCTTTATCTGATGTTCAGAATGGCTGGATACAAGTCAGTGACGAAGAACAACATTTGTGCTTACTTGGATCTCAACACACCCAACGCCCGACATTTCACCGAGATCATCACATTTTTGAGGCGCTCAAGGATATTCACTGCTATTTCTACCTTGCATGTGCCATACCACTCACATCAGCAGGATTTCTGGGCCTCTGCTGATATCGATTGTGAGGCTGAACCTACTATCATCAGAGGAAAGGTTCTCGGGCACGATGTTGTTATATCAGCTGAGCACATCAGGAGAGTTTGTGGTTTCCAGGATTCACCTAATCAACCATATTTGCTAGATCGCTACTTAGTTCGCGGCTGCCTTATGAGGTGTAAGTACGAGGGAGATCTAGGAGCGGGGATCCTCAACAAGGCATATAAGTCTCCGCAATTCAAGTATCTTGCTCATGTTCTGATTCACTGTCTTGGGTCGAGGAGAGGTGGATTCGACGACATGCGGGAGACTATACAGTGTGCCTTTGTTGCATTGGTGCTTAATAGGCCATTCAACTTCTCTGAGATGATCTTCACTCATATGAAGGAGAATGTGGCACTGAAGGGAGACAAGAAGTTCTTGATGTATCCCAGGTTTCTGCAGCAGTTGATTGATGCTCAGTTGCCCGATTTACCGAAGACCGATGCTGATATCATCAAGCTGGAACACATGAATGATACTACTCTCAACAGAGTAATGTCATACAGAGGGAAAGACAGGAAGCCGACTCTACGGTCATTGTTTGGTCATCTTTCGAGGCCTGATTGCATTGCTCCACCTGGTCGGAGATGGAGGCATGATGACTCAGACTCTGAGGTGGAGGACATAGTTGTGCCTGGTGATGATGGGGATGATGGTGATGATGGTAATAGTGGAGCTCGTGCAGGTGGTGATGGTGCAAGTGCTAGTATTATTGTGAGTACTGTTGCTGGTGATGTTATTACCACTGCTGATGTTAGCCTAGTTGAGGCTGTTGGTGTGTCTGGTGGTGCGGGGAGTACCTCTATGGATGCTGATGAGGATGTAGATGTTGATTCACTATTGGAGCTGGATTTCATGGCTACTACTACCTCCATAGTGACTACTTCTCTTGATACGACAGGCACCACACCTGCTACTGATGAAAATGAGTCAGAGGACTCAAGTGATGATGAGGGTGAAGCTGGTGCTGATGAAGCTAATGGTTCTGATTCAGAGGATACACCAGATGAGGAGTATGAGAGTGTTTGGCTTGGTGGGAGGTTAGTGAAGAAGAAGAGGAAGAGGAGTGAAGCTGAGATGGAGGAGATTACTGATCCCTCATTTATTCCCGAGTTTGAACTTTCTCCTCCTCCTCGTTCCTCTGCTCCTATCACTGCAGTTGTGTCTGTTGCAGCTATTCAGCCTTCATCTTCTCCAGATGGAAGGAGGAAGAGATCGAGGTTCCTCTTTCAGAGGAGGTCAGAACTGACAACAGCTGCTACAACTACTGTTACATCAGTAGCAGCTGTCTTAGTTTCATCACTGACCAGGTCAACGACTATTCCGATTCGTACTACTGTGGCCCCTCTGACCACCTCTATAGCCCAGGCTCCCTTTTCACCTCTGCTTCTACTGGTCCCTCCACTTCACGAGCTGACACGTTTATACCTACTGTTTCAGTTCTTGATCAGCTGAGCACACTGAACAATATGGTACTTAGATTGATGGAGAGGAACATGGAGATGGTAAGGAAGAGCAGAGAACAGGATCAGGTTTGCGCTCAACTTACTCAGAGGACAACAGACCAGGATGCACTGTTGCTTCAAGCTGCAGATCAGAGAGCAGATCTCAGAGCAAGATCAGCTCAGCAAGAAGAGCAGTTGCTAAAGTATATAGACGAGCATAACCAGCTGGCATTGACGGCCACTAGTTTCAATGAAAGGATTTTGTCTTTGGAGGCTGAGAATGCTCGTCTTGCTGAACAAATAGAAGATCTTAAAGACAGCACTCCCAGACTTGAGGGTTCTGCAGCTATCTCCGATGATTCAGATTCTGAGAAAGAAAAGGAAGAGGAAGAAGAGGAAGAAGAATCTGATGAGGAGAAAGTTGACTATGAAGATTCTGATAAAGATGATGATCAGGACGGATCAGGAAGTGGGTCTTCTATATGTAGATACAAGCTTTGCTTTAGCATAGTTTATGTAACATTGGTACATTTAGTCATGTAGTAGTGAACAGTGTTAGAACAGTGTGTGTACATGTTCAGTCAGTCAATGTGAATCATGTGTCATTATGTGCTTGTGTGTTAGAATCTTTATCATCTATCAAGTATGTATTATTTATTTACAGTCGAGTTCACTAGGCAAGAACAGTATTGTGTTATATCGAAACAGTGGTGGGCAGCGAGAGTGAGCCCTATATATATACTGCGTTCGGTGTAACAGGATAGTGTTGGTGCGTAGTGTCAAGACGAATATTATGACAATTAATTCAACAAGAATCATAATACGTAAGCGAGACTGAGTATAGTTATGGGTGACGATCCATAATGATACGAATGTTGAACTTATAATTATGATTAAACGACTTTAAATTTTTAATACGATCGGAAAAACGTACGCGATTGCGGGTATACACGTAATTGTGAATGTTTAACGGTCCGACAACACACGAAGAGTAAAAATAATTATATTAATTATTTTATATTTTTACAATTTTGAAACTCATCATTTTAATGATTTTAACAACTCTTTTATTTTAAAACCGCGTAAAATACGCGTTACGTTCCGGAAACGCGAACCGAGCGACCGAAACGGACCCGAACACCACCCGGACTATAAAAGCCTTGAACAGGGCTTAAATGCTCATTTATGTTACCAACAACCCTTTCTCTCACTACAAATTCGTTTACCCTCTCTCTCTCTAAGAAAACCCAACTTTAATCGTTCGTATCTTGCTCGATTCTCAACGGAATTCGTCATTCTTGGTGTCCACGCGAAGCCCTCGACATCCTCTACACGAAAGTACAAGAAATCAGTGAGATTAACCGGCCAAAATCGAGGTAATTGAGCATGAAGTTTCGGAAAAATAGGGTTTTTGTGTGTGTGTTCATGAAACCTGACATTTAGCCGATCCTTACATCACAAAACTTAGTTTCGCACCTTCAACTACACTCCCTGATGTTAGGATAACTTGAATCGTGGTCTGGAGCAGAAGATTCGATGAGGAGGATGATGCTAGTAACAGGTTCGCCGGCCAAAGCTTCAGCCGCCATTGACGAACCCTAGAGGTGTTCTACGAACCATCATGGTTCGTAGCTTTTTAGCCGAACCCTCAGGGGTACTCACGAACCTGCATCCAGCTATCATTGACCCCACGAACCCTATTGGGTCTCACGAACCTGCACGAATCTTCCATGCTAGCCGGCCGAACTATGGGGTGCCGAGACTATTAGGGTTTTCCAACCAAACCTGCATGGTATTGAGCAACTTCGGCGAGCCCTATGGAGTTCACGAACCCTGCATGGTTCGTGGGAGTACCAGCGAACCTTTAGATCTCAGTCAGTCGAACCATGAGACCACCGAACCATTTCACTTTGCCGAACCCTCATGAGCTGTATGTCCTAGCCGAACCCTACTGGGTTTCACGAGCCTACACGAACCATGCATGATGTCATGTTACCCGAACCCTGCTGCACGTATTGCCGAACCATTTAATCAGGTTGCCGAACCCTTGGACACTTCACCATAAGCGAACCCTTTGGCTATAAGGGCCGAACCTTGAGCTGGAAACCATAAAGGTTCGCTGCCCAAAGTTCGCAGCCCACTAATCTTTCGGCCCAATTCAGTTGTAACCAGCCCAACTCCATTTACAACTTTGCCCATAGGTTTAAACTAAGCACAATTGAGATAGCTTGGCCCATTAAGATAATTAATTGGACCAATGTCGCTTTGGAACCTTACATGGCCTACTTAGTCATCTCTTAGCCCAACTCAAATTCCTTAGGCCCAATCCAAGCCCATACGGTTCATTATGATCCTAATTAGCTCGGTATTAGCTTGGGCGAGTTATGAGGCCTATATGCAAGTTGTTGGGCCAACATCACACTCAATTGGCCCAACATCACTTTCAATTGGCTCATGGTTAACTTAAAAGGCCCATGGTTGGTCACAACTCAAAGTGATTGTAATTTGATCTTAGTTGGTTTAAGTTGCAACTTAAACTAATAATGGGATCAAGTCACAATCTCATGAACCTAAACAATTGGAACATCTTTTCATAAGTCATGTTAATCAATGGTTATCAAATCCTTGAACATTTATCAATTATGCATAAGGTTTATGCACAAAGAATCATTTCACATTCGTTTCTTGGACCCATGATCAATCAAGTGATTCAATTCATAACTTTCAAGTTTTCACAACAATCAAATCATGAGAACACAAGTCAATCAATGAATCAAAGTCTATACAATTATAAATCCTATATCTTATGTATGATTACAATGTTATAGGAAACAATTAGAAGTCCTGTTTGCTACTTGCTAACTGTTTAGTTCAGAGTCTACTGCAGACAGGTGAGAACTTTAGCCCCTCTTTTACTGTTTTTATAATTGTTTTGGGGTGGAACACGTGATCAAAACAATCGTTTACAATCATATTTCATTACACAAGGTGTGTGTATGCTTATAAACACTATGGGTTCATTGTACGAATCCTGGGAATTCATCAACTGTTTTAAAGGACTTATCAATTACTAAACTCTTTTCACTAAAAAGGTTTTATAAGGGATCTTTAAACTGTTTTGTAACAGATTTTACTCAAATGTATTTATGAAGGATAAACACTTTTAAATAAATGATTTTATAAACTCTTTTGTTATAAACCTTGTTGTTACACAAGGTCACTATTTTATGGTATTCAAATCAAGTGGTACACAACATGGTATTCAAATCAAGTGGTACACAACATGGTATTCAAATCAAGTGGTTCGCATCATGGTATTCAAATCAGATGGTTCACAACATGGTATTCAAATCAAGTGGTTCAAAACATGGTATTCAAATCAAGTGGTTCAATTCATGGTATTCAAAACAAGTGGTTCAATTCATGGTATTCTAAACAAAGGATTTAATTCGTGGAGTTAAATCCAGGTTTTCAATTCATGTTATCAAATACGGCATTAACACATCCGGTTAAAGTAAGATTCAGAAAACATGGTGTCTATTGTTGTAAACAAACTTGTAAAAGCATCAAGTATCATATTCATTAGCGTTAGTACTGGGTGATCACAACAAGGGAAAGCGGACACATTGTTTCTTATCCAGGATGGAGTTAGCTTTTAAATTTGTTTTAAAAGCTAACTGTAGGTCTGGTGTCATTGTTTTCTTATCCAGGATGGAGTTGGCTTTTAAATTGTTTTTAAAAGCCAACTACAGGTCTGGTGTCATATGGTTATCAAAACTGCTGATGTATTATCTAACTCCAAACGTGTTTTGGGACTTGATATTATATGTTGGCTTTCGTGCGAACAGTGATTGGATTGTTTACATTCGTTTTCTTACTTGATGTTAGTTTGGGTTGCAGCTCATCCGTGTGAATCTTATGATGCTTTAACTTACCTATGCCTTATATCATATACTCATGTTTACAAATGCTTAAACCTATTGTTCTCACCAACTACGTCTGTAGTTGACAGTTACTTTTCACGTGTTTCAGGTAATCAGGTTTAAGACATTCTCAGGGACAACTAAGGAGACCACTCTAAGATAGAACAAGATGAAGAAACATGCTAGGATGGATTAGAAACATACTAAAATCCTAAATGTTTAATTGTCTTGTTTGGAGTCTTATTTTGTAAACTATATTTTGGGTCTGTAGTTGTCTTTCTTTTGGTAGATAGCTGTCTGTAACTAAACAATTGTCTTAACATTATGAAACATAGTAATCCGTTGTGGTTGTTCTTATTCAATACTTGTGCATGATTCAACTGTTCATACGTCACCGCGCCGTGGATTCCGCACGCGGCGCAGGGGTGTGACAGGTTGGTATCAGAGCCAAGGTTGTAGAGAACTAGGAAAAACCCAATGTTAAATGACCTAGACTATAACCTAAGCTACCCAATAGGACTAAGTGTTATAGGCTTGAGGAACTTAGGATCTAAGTAACTTAAGTGAGCATTAAGTCTACAATAAGCTTGAAAGATCTTAGGGACATTTTTCTAAAATTAGATATCGAGTCAAAGAATTTGAACCGGAATTCTATAATTTTAGAAACCGGATTAAATTCTCACACATATGCATTTAAGGATTTCAGAGGCAAGGATCTGTATTCTTAGTATCCTTGATCTGAAATTCTCACACAGAGATCATTATAGAAATTCGGAGGCAAAGATCTGTATTTTCGGTATCTTTGATATGAATTTCTTGTCATATTCAGTATAGGATTTAGAGGCAAAGATTTGGTATCTTTGATCTAAAGTCCTTGTCATATTCATTATAGGAATTCAAATGTTAAGATCTATTAATTTAGAGTCTTGATTTGAAATCCTTGTCATATTCATTATAGGAATTCAAATGTCAAGATCTATTAATTTAGAGTCTTGATTTGAAATCCTTGTCATGCTCATTATAGGAATTCAAAGGTCAAGAACTATTAATTTAGAATCTTGAGTTGGAATACTTGTCATTGTTATCATTGTTATCATTATCAGGTGTTCATTATCATAGGAACTTTATAACTTAGAATCTGTGTAACAGTATTCTTTAGTTGAAGTTCTCACAAGAGATCATTATACTCGATACTGTAGGTATTGAGAACCTAGGTTAATTAACCTAGGACACACATGCTAAAACCTAAGGTTTTAATTTCGAGTAAATTAAGAACCATGGTTTACATAATCATTATCATAGTCACAGAACAAGAGGCAATCATGAAACAATCATAATCAATCAACAGTTGGAATCTTAGCCCCAAATATAGACGACGGATTAACGCTGACGTGTTGAGGTAAGTGGTGGGTCGGTGAGAGCTTACCCTATATATAAGCTTATTTTAGTATGTTAGGGGGAATCCGGCGTTTGTATTTGGAGTGAGGATTCGGGATCAGCTGGACACATGGATCATTAGTCAAACACTTGGGATACAAACATTTGGGAAACAATCATTGGTGAATCAAATCATAGTGCAATTCAAACTTGGATGAACCAAACATTATGGTGAATCAATCAAGTTGTGAACATTTTCAATGTAAACCTTAAGTGAAATTCTTAAGTGATTACATCATTAGTACTTACTAACATAGTTAACAAGAAAAATGTAGAGCACACGTATGATTTAGTTCTACATGTTAACAACTGTTAGGAGGTGCACGCATAACATAATCATAGTTCAATCATGGAATCAATCATAGTTCAAGTTGATCAAAGATCATGGGATTCTTAATCAATGGAACACACTTGGAAATCAGTACAAACGTGTTGCCAAATGCTAGCAAGGGCATGATCGTAGTATATCGAAACGGTGGTGGGCAGCGAGAGTGAGCCCTATATATAAGCTGTTTTCGGTATATCGGGAAAGTGTCAGTGTGTAGATTTGGTGGTGAGATCATGAGACATCGTACATATTTACATGATAAGTATGCAAATAAGTTGATAACTTATACGTGTACTGGATCATATTACAATTGAATGATAATACTAGTAGTATGGATATATTACTGACCTTATCATAAGAATTCAATTGTATCCTTCCTCATTACTGACCCACTTGTGGCTTCTATTCGTAGAATGCCTCCCCGACGTGATCCTAACGGAGGGGGTTCAACAAGTGGCAACGACGATGAAATCAACAAGATTGCTCGAGCTATTGCTGTTCATATGAGGGAAGTAATCCCTGGTATGGTCACTGATACTACCCAGAATCTTCGGGGAAGTACTAGTGATTCAGCACATAACTCAAATGCTACAACTACTGGAACTGCTAACTTCACATTCAAGCAGTTCAACGATGCTAAGCCTCCTAAGTACTCTGGTACTGAAGGAGCTACCGGCCTACTGCAATGGTTGGAGAGCATCGAAGACATTCTCGACTTCACTGGATGCCCTGAAAATCTGAAGGTCAAGATGGCCTCAAGCGCTTTTCATAAGGGCGCACTCACCTGGTGGAATTCTGAGAAGAACACCAAAGGACGTGAAGTTGCTTTAGCTTTACCATGGGACGGATTCAAGAACTTGCTTGTGGAAAAGTTCTGTCCACGTCATGAACTGAAGAAACTCGAGGTAGAGATGTGGAATCTGGTGCAAGACAGTGGTGAAAATGCCAAGTACACAACTCGATTCCATGAGTTGTGCATTCTGGTACCCCATTTGGTTACTCCTCTATCCCGCAGGATAGAGAAATACATTGAAGGTCTACCTTTAGTAGTCAGGGGAACTGTCATGGGTAATAACCCTACTACTTTGGAGGCAGCCATCCAACTTGGTGCTACTCTTACTGAAGAGTATGTGAAGTCTGGAGTGCTCACCCGAAAGGGATTCAAGAGAGCACAGACTGAAGAAGGCAAGAAGCCTGAACAGCACCATCACAAGAAGAAGAAACAAAAGACAATCAAGAACTTTGCAGCGTTGACTGCGGCTGCACCTACTCATGCCACACCTATCAATGCTATGCCACAACCTGCTAACGCCAGAAAGTCTTATACTGGCACATTTCCACTTTGCACCAAATGCCAGTATCATCATCTGCCCAGCACTCCATGCAAGAAGTGTCGCAAATGTGGGCGTATGGGACACTTTGCAGCTACATGCCGAGCTGCTCATCTTGCTGCTGCAACAACTGCTACCACAACCACTACTGCTACAGGTGGAAGAGCCTGTTATAATTGTGGAGCAGAGGGACACTTTAGAAACCAGTGTCCAAAACTCAACAACACCACTGCTGCTGCTCGTGCTTTCGTTATTGGAACTGCTGAAGCACGTGAAGAGCCGGCAGTCATCACGGGTACATTTCTTATCGATGATCATTATGTTCCTATCATATTTGATACTGGTGCCGATAAAAGTTTTATCTCTACTCATACTGCTTCTTTGCTTAATATGCAACTATCCACACTTACTGCTCCTTATACTGTAGAAGTAGCGAATGGTAAGACCATAGTTGTAGATTCCATAATTCATGCTTGTGAGCTAAGATTAAATGACCATCTCTTTTCCATCGATCTCATTCCTATGACTCTCGGAAGCTTCGAAGTTGTGATAGGAATGGATTGGTTATCCAAAAACAGTGCTGAAATCGTATGCTCGGAGAAACTTATCCGAATCCCCTTACCGTCCGGCGAAACGATGATAGTCTACGGCGAGAAACCATGCCGCAGATTGAAGATTGTATCGTGTATCAAGGCGAGGAAGTACTTGAAGAAGAAATATTATGCTTTCCTAGCTCATGTAGTGGAAAAGAAACCTGAAAAGAAAG
This sequence comes from Mikania micrantha, assembly GCA_009363875.1. Taxonomy (NCBI): domain Eukaryota; kingdom Viridiplantae; phylum Streptophyta; class Magnoliopsida; order Asterales; family Asteraceae; genus Mikania; species Mikania micrantha. The sequence goes on along the minus strand of CM018682.1, from coordinate 55,953,545 downwards.
CAGTTGGAGATGTTCCAGTTATCAAAGAATATCCAGACGTATTTCCAGAAGACTTGCCTGGACTACCACCAGTCCGACAAGTGGAGTTTAGAATTGATCTCGTCCCTGGAGCAAACCCAGTGGCGAAGTCACCGTATCGATTAGCACCATCTGAGATGCAAGAACTGTCTAGTCAGCTTCAAGAACTGTTAGACAAAGGTTTCATAAGACCGAGTTTCTCTCCATGGGGAGCTCCGGTTCTCTTTGTCAAAAAGAAAGACGGTTCATTTCGTATGTGCATCGACTATCGTGAGTTGAACAAGTTGACAATCAAGAATAGATATCCACTGCCGAGGATCGATGATCTGTTTGATCAATTACAGGGAGCAAGTTGCTTCTCTAAGATTGACTTACGATCTGGGTATCATCAGTTAAGAGTAAATGATGAGGATATACCAAAGACTGCATTTAGGACTCGATATGGACACTATGAGTTTGTGGTTATGCCATTTGGGCTGACCAATGCACCTGCAGTGTTCATGGACTTGATGAATCGAGTCTGCAGGCCTTACTTGGATCAGTTTGTTATTGTCTTTATTGATGATATACTGATTTATTCCAAGTCGGAACAAGAGCATGAAGATCATTTGAGGAAAGTCTTAGAGTTACTAAGAGCTGAACAACTCTATGCTAAATTCTCAAAATGTGAGTTTTGGCTAAAGGAAGTTCACTTCTTAGGACATGTCATCAACAGGGATGGAATACATTGAGGCGATTAAGAACTGGACTACTCCATCTACTCCAACAGAGATTCGTTCATTTCTGGGTTTGGCAGGTTATTACAGAAGATTCATTGCAAACTTCTCTAAGATAGCCTTGCCACTTACCACACTAACTCAGAAAAGTCAAGCATTTATATGGGGACAGAAACAGGAAGATGCATTTCAACTTCTTAAACAGAAGTTATGCAACTCCCCTATCCTTAGTCGTCCAGAAGGCAGTGATGATTTCATTGTCCACTGCGATGCTTCAAACCTTGGTCTCGGTTGTGTACTTATGCAACGGGACAAGGTCATTGCTTATGCTTCAAGACAAATTAAGGTTCATGAGAAGAATTACACTACTCATGACCTTGAGTTAGGGGCTGTGGTCTTTGCATTAAAGATTTGGAGACACTACCTGTATGGTACTAAATGTGTTATCTATACAGACCACAAGAGCCTACAACACATTCTCAATCAGAAAGAACTCAACATGAGACAACGGCGTTGGGTTGAGCTTCTAACTGATTACGACTTTGAGATTCGTTACCATCCGGGTAAAGCCAATGTGGTGGCGGATGCTCTTAGTCGCAAGGAACCAGTCAAGCCAATTCGTGTAAGAGCCATGGAGATCAACACACAGCCAAACTTGAAAGACTTGATTCGTATTGCACAACAACAAGTAGTAACAGACAATCAACTCAAGACAGACTTGGATTGTGGCATTGAGAAGAAACTAGAACCTCGATCTGATGGGTTGTTATATCTCAATGGCCGCATTTGGATTCCAAAGTCTGAAGAATTGCGCACACTCATCTGTGATGAGGCCCATAAGTCGCGATACTCAATTCATCCTGGAGCCGACAAGATGTATCAGGACTTGAGGACATCTTACTGGTGGCCGGGAATGAAGAAAGACATAGCACTGTATGTGGGAAAATGTCTTACATGTTCAAAGGTCAAAGCAGAACATCAAAAACCTTCGGGACTTCTGCAGCAACCTGAAATTCCTCAATGGAAATGGGAGCAAATTTCCATGGATTTCATAACCAAGTTGCCGAGAACTCCGCGAGGTTTCGATTCGATTTGGGTGATCGTTGATCGACTCACCAAATCTGCTCATTTTCTCCCTATCCGAGAGGATTACAAGATGGAGAAGTTATCCACATTGTACATCAACGAAATCATTGCACGTCATGGTACTCCAACATCAATCATATCTGACCGTGATAGTCGTTTCACTTCTCGCTTTTGGCAATCATTGCAAAAGGCTTTGGGAACGCGTGTTAATCTTAGCACGGCGTATCATCCTCAAACCGACGGCCAAAGCGAAAGGACTATCCAAACACTTGAAGACATGCTTCGTTCTTGTGTCATTGACTTCGGTGGAAGTTGGGACACTCATCTCCCACTCATTGAGTTTTCATATAACAATAGCTATCATACGAGCATTCAATGTGCACCATTCGAAGCTCTATATGGTAGGAAGTGTCGATCACCGGTCTGTTGGACCGAGATTGGTGACTCACAGGTCGTAGGACCAGAACTCATTCAGGAAACATCAGACAAGATCACAATCATTCAGTCACGGCTTAAGGCCGCACGAGATCGGCAGAAGAGTTATGCTGATCGACGTCGGAAACCGCTTGAGTTTCAAGTCGGTGACCGAGTCTTACTCAAAGTTTCTCCCTGGAAAGACGTTGTCCGATTCGGGAAGAAAGGGAAACTTGCACCAAGGTGCGTTGGACCTTTTGAGATCCTGGAACGGATTGGTCCCGTAGCCTACAAACTCAAACTTCCAGTGGAGCTAAGCAATGTTCATGATACTTTTCATGTATCAAATCTTAAGAAATGCTTAGCGGATCATGATGTTCAGATTCCACTGGAAGACATACAGATTCAGAACAACATGCAATTCATAGAACGTCCAGTTGAGATCATGGATCATGGGGTCAAGAAACTTAAACGCAGCCGTATCCCGATCGTAAAGGTACGATGGGAGGGCAAACGCGGTGCTGAGTTCACCTGGGAACGTGAAGACCAGATGAAGCTTAAGTACCCTCATCTTTTTACAGTATCTTTGGCTAGTTAATTTCGGGACGAAATTCCCTTAACTAGGGGAGACTGTAACATTGGTACATTTAGTCATGTAGTAGTGAACAGTGTTAGAACAGTGTGTGTACATGTTCAATCAGTCAATGTGAATCATGTGTCATTATGTGCTTGTGTGTTAGAATCTTTATCATCTATCAAGTATGTATTATTTATTTACAGTCGAGTTCACTAGGCAAGAACAGTATTGTGTTATATCGAAACTGTGGTGGGCAGCGAGAGTGAGCCCTATATATATACTGCGTTCGGTGTAACAGGATAGTGTTGGTGCGTAGTGTCAAGACAAATATTATGACAATTAATTCAACAAGAATCGTAATACGTAAGCGAGACTGAGTATAGTTATGGGTGACGATCCATAATGATACGAATGTTGAACTTATAATTATGATTAAACGACTTTAAATTTTTAATACGATCGGAAAAACGTACGCGATTGCGGGTATACACGTAATTGTGAATGTTTAACGGTCCGACAACACACGAAGAGTAAAAATAATTATATTAATTATTTTATATTTTTACAATTTTGAAACTCATCATTTTAATGATTTTAACAACTCTTTTATTTTAAAACCGCGTAAAATACGCGTTACGTTCCGGAAACGCGAACCGAGCGACCGAAACGGACCCGAACACCACCCGGACTATAAAAGCCTTGAACAAGGCTTAAATGCTCATTTATGTTACCAACAACCCTTTCTCTCACTACAAATTCGTTTACCCTCTCTCTCTCTAAGAAAACCCAACTTTAATCGTTCGTATCTTGCTCGATTCTCAACGGAATTCGTCATTCTTGGTGTCCACGCGAAGCCCTCGACATCCTCTACATGAAAGTACAAGAAATCAGTGAGATTAACCGGCCAAAATCGAGGTAATTGAGCTTGAAGTTTCGGAAAAATAGGGTTTTTGTGTGTGTGTTCATGAAACCCGACATTTAGCCGATCCTTACATCACAAAACTTAGTTTCGCACCTTCAACTACACTCCCTGATGTTAGGATAACTTGAATCGTGGTCTGGAGCAGAAGATTCGATGAGGAGGATGATGCTAGTAACAGGTTCGCTGGCCAAAGCTTCAGCCGCCATTGACGAACCCTAGAGGTGTTCTACGAACCATCATGGTTCGTAGCTTTTCAGCCGAACCCTCAGGGGTACTCACGAACCTGCATCCAGCTATCATTGACCCCACGAACCCTATTGGGTCTCACGAACCTGCACGAATCTTCCATGCTAGCCGGCCGAACTATGGGGTGCCGAGACTATTAGGGTTTTCCAACCGAACCTGCATGGTATTGAGCAACTTTGGCGAGCCCTATGGAGTTCACGAACCCTGCATGGTTCGTGGGAGTACCAGCGAACCTTTAGATCTCAGTCAGTCGAACCATGAGACCACCGAAGCATTTCACTTTGCCGAACCCTCATGAACTGTATGTCCTAGCCGAACCCTACTGGGTTCTACACGAACCATGCATGATGTCATGTTACCCGAACCCTGCTGCACGTATTGCCGAACCATTTAATCAGGTTGCCGAACCCTTGGACACTTCACCATAAGCGAACCCTTTGGCTATAAGGGCCGAACCTTGAGCTGGAAACCATAAAGGTTCGCTGCCCAAAGTTGGCAGCCCACTAATCTTTCGGCCCAATTCAGTTGTAACCAGCCCAACTCCATTTACAACTTGGCCCATAGGTTTAAACTAAGCACAATTGAGATAGCTTGGCCCATTAAGATAATTAATTGGACCAATGTCGCTTTGGAACCTTACATGGCCTACTTAGTCATCTCTTAGCCCAACTCAAATTCCTTAGGCCCAATCCAAGCCCATACGGTTCATTATGATCCTAATTAGCTCGGTATTAGATTGGGCGAGTTATGAGGCCTATATGCAAGTTGTTGGGCCAACATCACACTCAATTGGCCCAACATCACTTTCAATTGGCTCATGGTTAACTTAGAAGGCCCATGGTTGGTCACAACTCAAAGTGATTGTAATTTGATCTTAGTTGGTTTAAGTTGCAACTTAAACTAATAATGGGATCAAGTCACAATCTCATGAACTTAAACAATTGGAACATCTTTTCATAAGTCATGTTAATCAATGGTTATCAAATCCTTGAACATTTATCAATTGTGCATAAGGTTTATGCACAAAGAATCATTTCACATTCGTTTCTTGGACCCATGATCAATCAAGTGATTCAATTCATAACTTTCAAGTTTTCACAACAATCAAATCATGAGAACACAAGTCAATCAATGAATCAAAGTCTATACAATTATAAATCCTATATCTTATGTATGATTACAATGTTATAGGAAACAATTAGAAGTCCTGTTTGCTACTTGCTAACTGTTTAGTTCAGAGTCTACTGCAGACAGGTGAGAACTTTAGCCCCTCTTTTACTGTTTTTATAATTGTTTTGGGGTGGAACACGTGATCAAAACAATCTTTTACAATCATATTTCATTACACAAGGTGTGTGTATGCTTATAAACACTATGGGTTCATTGTACGAATCCTGGGAATTCATCAACTGTTTTAAAGGACTTATCAATTACTAAACTCTTTTCACTAAAAAGGTTTTATAAGGGATCTTTAAACTGTTTTGTAACAGATTTTACTCAAATGTATTTATGAAGGATAAACACTTTTAAATAAATGATTTTATAAACTCTTTTGTTATAAACCTTGTTGTTACACAAGGTCACTATTTTATGGTATTCAAATCAAGTGGTACACAACATGGTATTCAAATCAAGTGGTACACAACATGGTATTCAAATCAAGTGGTTCACATCATGGTATTCAAATCAGATGGTTCACAACATGGTATTCAAATCAAGTGGTTCAAAACATGGTATTCAAATCAAGTGGTTCAATTCATGGTATTCAAAACAAAGGATTTAATTCGTGGAGTTAAATCCAGGTTTTCAATTCATGTTATCAAATAAGGCATTAACACATCCGGTTAAAGTAAGATTCAGAAAACATGGTGTCTATTGTTGTAAACAAACTTGTAAAAGCATCAAGTATCATATTCATTAGCGTTAGTACTGGGTGATCACAACAAGGGAAAGCGGACACATTGTTTCTTATCCAGGATGGAGTTAGCTTTTAAATTTGTTTTAAAAGCTAACTGTAGGTCTGGTGTCATTGTTTTCTTATCCAGGATGGAGTTGGCTTTTAAATTTTTTTTAAAAGCCAACTGCAGGTCTGGTGTCATATGGTTATCAAAACTGCTGATGTATTATCTAACTCCAAACGTGTTTTGGGACTTGATATTATATGTTGGCTTTCGTGCGAACAGTGATTGGACTGTTTACACTCGTTTTCTTACTTGATGTTAGTTTGGGTTGCAGCTCATCCGTGTGAATCTTATGATGCTTTAACTTACCTATGCCTTATATCATATACTCATGTTTACAAATGCTTAAACCTATTGTTCTCACCAACTACGTCTGTAGTTGACAGTTACTTTTCACGTGTTTCAGGTAATCAGGTTTAAGACATTCTCAGGGACAACTAAGGAGACCACTCTAAGATAGAAGAAGATGAAGAAACATGCTAGGATGGATTAGAAACATACTAAAATCCTAAATGTTTAATTGTCTTGTTTGGAGTCTTATTTTGTAAACTATATTTTGGGTCTGTAGTTGTCTTTCTTTTGGTAGATAGCTGTCTGTAACTAAACAATTGTCTTAACATTATGAAACATAGTAATCCGTTGTGGTTGTTCTTATTCAATACTTGTGCATGATTCAACTGTTCATACGTCACCGCGCCGTGGATTCCGCACGCGGCGCAGGGGTGTGACAGTTTAGCATTCACGTATCTCATATATGTAGATACAAGCCTTCCTTTAGCATAGTTTAGCATTCATGTATCTCATATATAGATACAAGCTTTGCATTGACATAGTTTAGCATTCACGTATCTCATGCATAGATACCAGCTTGCGTTAGCATAGCTTGGCGTTCACATATCTCATGCATAGATACAAGCTTTGCGTTTAGCATGTAATCATAGCTTGTAGCATTTAGCATTTAGTATTAGCATTTAGTTTGAGCATATTGTTCATAGTCTTTGCATCAGCATATAGTTTTGCATGTAGCTTGTAGCGTTAGCATTAGAATTAGCATATAGTTTAGCACGTAGCTTGTAGCATTAGCCACTGGGTTACGCAGTGCCGCACTCCTGCAACACAAGCTACCAACAATGCTGCTAGAGCATTACCTCCACCACCAAACCCAGGCAACAACAACAACAACAACAGGGGATGCTATAACTGTGGAGAAATGGGTCATTTCTCCCGAGACTGCTCGAAGAGAGTGCAACAAGGAGCCCAAGCACCTCGTGGAAGGGCTTTTGATATCGGAGCCAATGCAGCACACCAAGACCCTAATGTGGTCACTGGTACATTTCTTTTACATGACTCTTATGCATTTATTCTGTTTGACACTGGTGCAGACCAGAGTTTTATTTCATCTGATTTTGCACGTCAACTTAATCTTACTGAGGAAACTTTAAACTCCCCTTACATTATCGAAGTAGCAAATGGGAAACAAATCACAATTAGCACTATACTTAGAAACTGCCCACTTACACTCACTGATCACACATTTACCATCGACCTGCTACCGATGGAGTTGGGTAGTTTCGACATCATCGTTGGGATGGATTGGCTATCTCTCAATAGAGTGGAAGACATCTGTTCCGAAAAGCTACATCGGATTCCAGTGGCAACTGATCGTGTATTGGAAGTTCGTGGGGATCAAGCAAAGCGTAGTGTCAAAATCATATCCTGCATAAAAGCACGTAAGTGTCTGCAGAAGAAATGTATAGCTTTCTTGGCCACGTGGTGGAGAAGGAAAAAGACAAGAAAAAGATACAAGATGTGCCGATAGTAAAGGAATACGCTGAAGTATTTCCTTAAGATCTAACCGGTTTGCCGCCTGTGCGACCGGTAGAGTTTCGCATTGATTTGATTCCTAGAGCAACACTTGTTGCCAAATCTCCTTACAAGTTAGCACCTTCGGAGATGCAGGAATTGTCGAATCAACTACAGGAGTTACTCGACAAAGGTTTCATCCGACCGAGCTACTCACCCTGGGGAGCTCCGGTTTTGTTCGTAAAGAAGAAGGATGGATCCTTTCGTATGTGCATAGACTACAGGGAGCTAAACAAACTAACCATCAAGAATCGGTATCCATTACCGAGGATTGATGATTTGTTTGATCAATTGCAAGGAGCTCAATACTTTTCGAAGATCGATTTGCGGTTGTGACATCCAGTACCAGATCGTCCGGCAAGTCCGTATGGTATGTGTACTCTCACTATTTACTAAGTGTAAATACATGTATATGAACAGTGCTTGTATGAACAGAATTCAAAATACAGAAAACAGTTGTACGTATTTATGTGTAAACTTAGATACTGTAAGTACAACGATTACGACAAACAATAGTTGTTTGTATTTAGGTAGAAACCTAAGTACAGTTAATACAAGGAAGTAAGAATGACAACAGTGTTCAAGTAAATAACAAGAACAAGTCGGTTGCGATTTGATATCCATAGATGAAAGGAATCAGATGGCCTACAAATCAGTACAAAAACAATGTGAAAACCGGATGTTTAGTTGAGTCCGTTAGTGAGGAAAATACAATTAAGACATAATTGCAGTGTCGTTTCTAAATAACGAACTGACAGTGTGTTTGCGTGGGTGACGATTCACACAAACATAACTGTAAGTTTAACGTGTTGATGCACTTAATGTCCCTAGTTGAATTTTGTATTAATCATCATGAAAAGATTAAAGTTATATTAATGGAAGTTGTCTTTGTATATTGTTCTTAATGTTTAATATTGATTATATGATTGTTTGAATTGGTTAATTAATATTTGAGTATGAGTATTACTCATTTGGGCAAATGACTCTAACGAATGAAGTCATTCGCCGAATGAGAATAGAGAATGACTATATTCATCGAATGAGCCATTCGCCGAATGAGCTGCTTCGGCCACTCATTCGGCCAAATGACTACAGTCTATATATACTAGTTCAAATCATTTCAAACCTAACTTTTCCGAGTCCTCATTCTTCCCAGTGCACTCCAGTGTCAAACCCTTGAAGTTTTGAGCAATTCTTCTGGTCCAACTTCGATTCTCAACCCGTGGTGATCGATTCTCACTCGCACGTTGATTCTTCTCACTCGATTCACCACGGTTGCTGTTGATTTCGATTGGAAAACCCTTGAATAGGATTCCGCACTATTCCAGAGGCTGTCAAGCAGATTTCCCTTGGAACCGGGTTGTTTCTGAGCTCCATCGAGGTCCTACATAACGTTCTGAAATGATGACTGGAAAGTAGAAAACAAGAATCAGAAAGCAAAACCATTGTCATGTTCGTTCGGGTGACGATTGGAACGAATACGCGCGATGGTGACGCATTCTGACGAAACAAAAACGAAATACGACACGAGCGACAAATAAATTAAGAAAATAAAATATTTTATATTTTACAATTTTGAAACTCATCAAAAAGAGATAAAAAGTGATTCTTTTATTTAAAACAAGTAAAATACGCGTTACGTTCCGGAAACATAAAGAAAACGCAAACCGGACAACCGAAACGAACCCGAAATCCACCCGTAGTATAAAAGCCCTAAATGATGCTTTTCCTTCATTTATTTCAGCCCTCTCTCTACAAAGCTTTTCCTGAACATATTCTCTCTCACTAGAAAACCAACTTCAAATCCTCAGATCTTGGTCGTTTCTCAACGAAATCGGGCGTTCTTCGTGTACACGCGTAGCTCTCAACCTCCTATACAAGGAAGTACAACCGATCTAGAGGTTTATCCAGCCAAAACCAAGGTATTTAGCCATGAATGCTGCGAAAATTCCGGTTTTTATGTGTTCTTGTTCAACCAAAACCCTAACCGGTCTTAGACTTATCTTCCACAACCCCAACACCTTCGAGGATCATTAATTGCATGATGCTATCGTGTAAACAGCCTAGAAACAGTAAACTTGATGAAGATGATGAGGTTGCAGGTTCGAGAAGGGGTTGGTCCAGCCGAGCCTGTCTTGGCCGAACTCCCGAACTCTTGGCCGAACTGATATCCACCGAACCTGTATGGCAGCGAACCTTTGTGGCCGAATTCTCATCAACACCGAACCCAGGTCTGACGAAGCTTTGTGCCACCCATGAACCCATGCACAACACTTTATCCGAAACTCATGGCTGAACCTCCTTGTCACAGCCGAACCCCTTCATGCGAATGAACCTGGGTCATGGTCACGAACCCTTATGGCAAATCATCTTTGGCCATGCCTCCCAGTTTCAGCGAACCTTGAAGTGACAAACCCTATTTTCCGAACCCATGAACTGCAAAATAAAAGAACCAATGCCTTGGTTCGGCCCAGTCTAGTTACTTCGGCCCAAATTATTTAAACAGCCACATTTATGTTCGGCCCAGGATGATGGAATTCGAATAAGGCCCAACGAATTAGCCCATGAACATGTTATTCATCCCACTTTACTTATTTGGGCTCGAATACATAACATACGACCCTAGGCCCTTCTACATTCGGCTCAATTGATTTTCGGCTCATATGACCTAAATTGGCACAAACACTTGAATTAACTAATTTTAGTTCAAATGGCATGGGGTAATGAATCAAGGTTACAACAAAGATAATGAATATTAGTTGAATGAGATTCATAAACTTAGAACATTAAGTTACTAAGATAATTGCATGGTTATTAGTTAACTATGTAATAAATTATTTTGGGCCTAGCAAGAACAAAATATGGAATATTAAACTATAAACCTAAGATAACACTTAGGTTGGTTTGCAAAATTCTACAATTACAAAGAATGAACGTGTAATGACAAAGTTTTGAAATTTCAAGAATAACTCCGGGCCGAATGAAGACCGAGACCGAAACTCGCGAGTGTTAGCCAACCTTAAGGCTAACACAAACACACACAAACACGTATTTAAGGACTTATACTTATAAGTTACAACAACATGAAATCAATACAGGATCGTGAAAACAAACTCAAGTCCAATCAAGAAAGCGTGCATTCTCGTTTAAGCTAAGTCAACCCCCGACAACAACAAGGTGAGTTCATACGCCCCTTTTCTAGTCTTAACTGATTTTAAACTCTCGGGGCTGAGAAACATGCTTACTTTTATTTATTTAAAAGTTTCAGCTTAACATTTTGTTTATACTATGATTAGATAATATCTCATGCTTTATTATCATTTATCATTGTAAGCATGCTTGTATGACCATTATATGACATGATTAACTAGGATGAATATGATAATATAATTTCATAATTCATCAACACATTAGAATAACATAGTTGCAAGATTATATCTTACAACACTTATTTATTCTTACAAGAGCGAACATTGAAGTAATCACAGGTGAACATGATGACAGGAACAAAACACATGAATGATATGAAGATAATATATCTTCATAACATCATTCAACACTAGAGTTAACTAAGTGTAATAAGAAAAGTGGTTATAACACTTAACTTACAACTCAACACATTTTACAAGAGAACATGGAACAAAAATCATCCACCACCTGAGTCGACTAAGTGTAGCGAGACTAGTTCTTACTACAGCTTAGTGACAACATGGTGACTATATGGAACAACAAGGAATGATAATCATGATAATATAATTTCATGATAACAACATCATTCACACAACAATTAACATAATTTAATAAGAAAAGATCTTATTTAACTTTGTTAATAACTAGAACATACAACATTGAGAACACCAACATTGATGAACACAATACAATTGATTACTATTGAACTGTTTGCCTTATATCATATCAATCATGTTCCATGTACTCAAGTTGATCATTGTAAGTCCCTTCACAAATCGCTGACCAGTTAGTTTGACGTGACTAAACCGACGATAGCATAGTGGTACCATAGGTCTGACAAACCTCTAGCTTGTAGGGCTAGTGTGTTAATCGTATTGATACATTGGCCGGTAACGTATGACCGGTGACAGGGCGACTCAAGTCAGGTTCTGGTAAGCGACACATGGTGATATAAATTTACAGTTATAATTGTAATTAATCCATCGTTACCTGTTGACTAGTAGACTGAGGAATTTATTCTCTCAAGTCATAACACTAGTAACCGTTTCGATGAGGTCTATGGTTACACAAAGTGGTAGAGGTAAATCGGATGCCTTGTGATATGATTACGTGAGGATTGCAATGGATTCCTTTTAGGCTCTATGCACTTCAAGTTGAGAACAAATGACAATTGGTTAACAAGCACTCTTATTAATTTAATGTGATTAACCGTTAACCCCACAAGAAATAGAATAATAACAAGGATCAAATTAAATTAATTTAACCTCCTTAATATACAAAGGGTTTATCAATAATTTGGTTTGATAACTAAACCCATACTATTATATTATTCTATACATGATACAACAGGTGCATTACAAACGAGATGAACAGATGAAATGGAAATGGATATCTATAGTTGTATTGTAAGTAGTGTGGAGTTCTATTAGTTATGTGGTGGGATGTTGGCTAGGGCTTGTTCCCTTACATATGCCCTATATATAAGGATAACTAATAGGATGAGATATTACTTACAAATATAACTATGGAGAGGCCATTGAGGGAACTGGTGAATCAAACTACGTACAAGTAATAGTGTTGACTTTGTTTAAATGCATGTTTTCTCAGGTGACAAACAGGTGTAGTTACTCATATGCAAGAACTAAGCTAGTGGACTCTTAGAAGACCTGGCTTCATTTTGTGTTGCATACTTTTGGAATGACAAAACTGTGAATCATATTTTGTATATCTTGTACAGTTACAAGATGGAAGCCACAGTGATTCTTTTGGTAGAATTACTTAGTTAAATTATGAACATGACTATGTAATTTAACTTTGTAATTCTATTTTGATGTCATGTTAGCATTTCTCATATATATCTCATGTGCTATGTAAACAATCTGATCATTTCGATTATCAAACGATATCGCACCATGCGAACCTTCCGCCCGGCGGGAAAGTCGATCCAGCCCGCCGGCTTGGGTGTGACAGCGGTCCGGATACCATCAGCTCAGAGTTCAAGACGAAGATATACCAAAGACGGCGTTTCGTACCAGATACGGGCATTACGAGTTTATGGTGATGCCTTTTGGATTGACGAAAGCACCCGCGGTTTTCATGGATCTCATGAACCGAGTGTGCAAGCCGTATTTAGATCAATTTCTTATCATTTTCATTGAGGGCATATTGATCTATTCCAAAAGAAAAGTAGAGCACGAGCAACATCTTAGAATGATCTTGTAACTGTTGAAGGAAGAGAAACTCTATGCCAAATTCTCCTAGCATGAATTTTGGTTAAAAGAGGTTCAATTTCTTGGTCATGTAGTCAACAGCGAGGGAATACATGTTGACCCTGCCAAGATCGAGGCGATAAAGAATTGGGATACTCCGAAGACACCGACGGAGATACGTTCCTTTATAAGCTTAGCAGGCTATTATAGAAGGTTTATCTCAAACTTTTCTAAGATAGCCTTGCCACTCACCAAGTTAACACAGAAAAGCGAGCCGTTTGTTTGGGAATAGAAGCAAGAAGATGCCTTTCAGACTCTAAAGCAAAAGCTATGTGATGCTCCAATCCTATCTCTCCCAGACGGTTGTGATGATTTTGTAGTGTACTGTGATGCATCCCATCAGGGACTCGGCTATGTACTGATGCAACGAGACAAAGTTATCGCATATGCTTCGAGACAACTGAAGATTCATGGGAAAAATTACACTACTCATGATCTGGAACTAGGAGTAGTGGTATTCGCATTAAAGATTTGGAGACATTACTTATATGGCACCAAATGTACCATATTTACTGACCACAAGAGTCTGCAACACATATTCGATCAGAAGGAACTCAACATGCGACTGCGACGTTGGGTTGAACTTCTGAATGATTACGATTGTGTAATCAAGTACCGTCCAGGCAAGGCAGTCGTTGTAGCTGATGCCTTGACTCAGAAGGAATGGGTCAAACTGTTGCGCGTCAGAGCAATGAGGATGACTGTGAAGACAAGCTTACACAATTACATTATTCAATTACAACAAGAGGCTATTGAACGAGGAAACCTGAGAAAGAACTAGATTGTGGAGCAGAAAAGCAACTTGAAACAAAGCATGATGGAAACATCTACTACAAAGATCGTGTATGGATTCCTGCTGCGGATGAATTGAGAAAGCTTATCTTTGATGAAGCACACAAGACCAAGTACTATGTGCATCCAGGTGCTGATAAAATGTACCAAGATTTATGGGCGTTTTATTGGCGGCCGGGTATGAAGAAAGACATAGCTGAGTATGTTGGTCGATGCCTTACATGTGCCAAAGTGAAGGCGGAACACCAGAAATTGTCAGGTTTACTGGAGCAGCATGAAATTCCACTTTGGAAGTGGGAACAGATAGCTATGGATTTTGTTACCAAGCTACCCCGCACTTCCATTGGACATGACACTATTTGGGTTATCATCGATCGATTAACCAAATCTGCTCATTTCTTGCCATTGCGTGAGACTTATACGATGGATAAACTTGCAAGACTTTACATCAACGAAATAGTGGTACGCCATGGTGTGCCATTGTCTATTATCTCAGATCGTGATAGCAGATTCACATCAAGGTTCTGGCAATCATTGCAGAAATCTCTAAGGACACACTTAAATTTGAGTACAGCCTACCATCCACAAACGGATGGTCAGAGCGAACATACTATACAGATCCTGGAGGACATGTTGAGAACGTGTGTTCTAGACTTCGGTGGGAATTTGGATTCTCATTTGCCACTGATCGAATACTCCTACAACAACAGCTATCATAGTAGCATCGGATGTGCACCGTTCGAGGCTCTCTATGGTCGAAAATGTCGATCGCCGATCTGTTGGTCTGAAGTGGGAGATAATCGAATAATCGGGCCAGAACTCATTTAAGAAATAACAGACAAAATTGCTCAGATACAACAAAGACTACAAGCAACCAGAAGCAGACAAAAGAGCTATGCTGACAAACGGCGCAAGCCGTTGGAATTCCAAGTGGGAGACCGCGTCATGCTAAAGGTATCCCCATGGAAAGGTGTAGTCCGTTTTGCAAAGAAAGGCAAACTAGCACCACGGTACGTGGGACCGTTTGAGATCATCGAGTGCATTGGTCCTGTGGCGTATAGACTAAGGTTACCCGATGAACTTAGTGGTGTACATGACGTGTTTCACGTCTCAAACTTGAAAAATGCTTTGCTGATGAATCACTCGTCGTACCAGTTGAAGAAATTCAATTGGATGAACATTTACACTTTGTCGAAGAAACTTTGGAGATTATGGATCGCAAGGTTAAGAAACTGGGCGAAGCCGTATCCCGATCGTCAAGGTTCGTTGGAACTCAAAGCACAAACCTGAGTTTACTTGGGAATGCGAAGATCACATGAAGTCTAAGTATCCCCAACTGTTTACAGAGGAAGTCGTACCGGATAACGATTCTTAAATTTCGGGACGGAATTTCTCTAACAAGGGGAGACTGTAACATCAGTGCCGGACGCGTTGCCGAAACAGTGATCTAAACAGTAACTTGCACAGTAACTCTGGTACAAACTATGTGAACTATGTATTTGCTATTGATATTTGATGCTTGACACTAAACTATTATGCTATTGTTCTGAAATCTGATTTAAACCTCATGGTTTAACAGTCAGAAACACATGAGACAACACTGAACTGATACACAAATGCTTGATTTAATGCTATTATGTATAAATGCATGCAAGGTTAAACAAAACAAAACCATAACGGTTGTCGTTACCGAATGCTAAATCGACGAATTATTCGTATAGATGACGATCTGTACGAATAAATCCGAAAGTTTAACATTCATAAATGATGACTGAAAATTAGAAAACAATAATTAGAAAATGAAACCAATGCTGTGTTCGTTTGGGTGACGATTCGAACGAATACGCGCAAAAGCAACACGTTCTGACGAAACGAAAATGAACGACGAAACAAACGAAAATGATTTAATAAAGTTGAATATTAAATATTTATTAGGAATCACAATCATTTAGAAATTTTAAAAATAAATTCATTTTAATTAAATTACATAGAATACGCGCAATGGACACAATTTAACGAAACATTTAAAATAATTGATCTCGATAAAATAAGTCAAGGAAAACGATATTAAAACATTTACTAGGGATAACCACCTTTAAAATAATTCAAATATATTCTTTTTTTTAAATATATAAAATGCATGTAATAATCCAGAAACGCAACGGAGACGAAAAATGAGCAACCGAAACGAAACCGAATACCCCCGGGGTGTATAAGACATGAATGAGGCATTTTTCCTCATTTATGTCATTCCCCTCTCTCTCTCTAGCTTCCCAAACCGTCATCCTATCTCTCTTTAAAATTTACATCTTCAAAGCACCATAACTCCTTCAATCCTTGATGAAATCGCGTGTTTTTGGTTTCCACACGAAGCTCTCAACGTTCTCTACATAGAAGTATAGTTGTTTTGAAGGTTTAACCGCTGAAAAACGAGGTAATGAAGCTTGAATCACACAAAAACTAGGGTTTTCTTCACCCTTGTTCGACCTAAACCCTCACGCGGCTTAGGACCTTATAGACACACACCCTACACCTTCGAGGGCCGACATTCGCGCCTCAACAGTCTACAAACAACCACGCAACAGATCAGGAGATAGATTATGATGTTGGGATGCAGGTTCGTGAGGAGTCGGCATGGCCGAACCTGGGGTTAGCTGGAAGAGGAGATCGACCGAGAAAGATGGCCGAACCTTCAACCCAGCAAACTTGCCATGGCCGAACCCTCTTGGAGCGAACCATCATCACCGAACCTCCTGAAGCCGAACCCTGGAAGCCGCCGAACCCTGGAAGCCGCCGAACCTCGCATGCTTGGACGAACCCTACTACCACGAACCTACCTTGCTTCAGCCAAACCTCTCATGTCACGAACCCTTACCTGAACGAACCATTGGGTTCGCCGAATCTCTAGTCTAAGGAGTACCAAGGTTCGCTGGAATGGAGCCACAACCCACTTTGATCGGACTAAACCCCATTTCTTTGAACCATGTTGGTTAACTTGGCTCACGAACCATGCGACCTAAGTAATCTCATCTGGCCCAACTCCTTTGCTATGGCCCATTGAACGTGTTCGGCCCAACTTAATCATTTCGGTCTAACACAACCGGTTGACCAGATCACCCTTTTCGGCCAACACATTTACACGACCCAAATCCTTCGGTTGACTACAGCCCATATAGTTGTTTCGGCCCATATACGTATTGTTAGGCCAACCCATCACTTGGCCCATATGTGTCACACCCCCAATTTCCAACTAACGGAATCACACCGTTTGGGAACGTGACAAACCAGGATCTCAGATCATTAGACATAACGAAGACCTCTATATGAATTTCAAAACATACTTTGGTCTAAAAATATAACATCAAAGTTTTCAAAGTTTGCGGAAGCGTTTTAAAACAATAACAAGTGTAAAAGTTGAATTACAAATCCAAAAATCCCAAATGTTCAAATCCAAATAACTATAATGTAAACATGCATGCGACTCTATCTCCTAGTCCATGCTTGCTTTCTTGTGCACCTTAGCGTCCTGAGAAAACATGTAAATCAAGTCAACACAAAGGTTGGTGCATAACACAGGTTTAAGCATTCACAATGTTTAAAACAACAGTTTGAATATCAAGTTTGCAGATAACATAATCACACATTGCATAGTCATGATAGCTAGTCATTTGTACTATTTACATAAGTGGTCGACACCGAAGCTGACGATTGCCATGCTATAGCATGTTTTTGCCTGCCACTATTGTCTAGCACAAACAATAGTAATGTGTGTTTGGTCAGTCAAACACCTGCGTAGATCCCATCTACCAAGTGAGGTTTGTCAAACCTAATAGATCTATTTCCAACTACCACGCTTTGCGCTACGTCAAACTAAACGGTTCGAATGTGTAAGGACTTTTAAATGCTACGTTGTCACATAATGTAAACAGCTAACTCATGCAAGTGATATGTATCTAAAAATTGTTTGTTGCACATGTTTTCTCCCCCGAAACAGTTTAAAATAAGAAAGGGGCCGTGTACGCACCTTTTATTGTTGCAGAATGATCAAATATGTGAACTTGCGTAGATAATCCTCTTACGAAGGATCTGTGTTTAAACAATAACGTTGTGTTATTCAGGATGTCGTTTTGTGCTTGAAATCACATACGTGTCAACACACGTATGCTAGAGTGTTAGAAGTGTGCATACGTAAATACGTGTGACTTTGAAATCGTTTAAATAAAATCATATCTGATCTTATTTAACTAATCGTAATTATACGCGATTTCGTTTCTGATCTAAAATATAAATTTTATTACTCTAAAACATTCGGGACTGAATTATGGTTCTAACGAAATTTGAATGGGTCAAATCGGAGTTAAAACGAGTGAGATACGATCCAAATACCAAATTAACATTAAAAGTCCAAAAACTGTTGGGAGCCGGGTTCGAACCCGCGACCTCCAACACTCAACACCTCCTTCCTACCATCTAATCTGATCAGTTTCTATTGAAAAATCATGGGATTTAATTGTTTTAAGCCTTAACAGCTCGGATCCCCCTTGTTAAACATTAACCGAACCATATGGTTCAATAGACCCACAATTCGAACTCAATCGGACCCAGAACCATGGGGCTATGGTTCCTGCGATCAATTCAAGTCTATGGGTTGTTTTAATTTAACAATTCATCATTCCAGCGTCCCAATTTTTGGTTTCACATTGTTTCGAACATATATACTCCCATTCCTATTCAATCGTTTAATTTCCTTAATGTTATTCTAAAAAAAAACATAAGGTTTTCATTAAGCCAGATATTTCGAACCTTCTGTGCAAGCAATTTGAATATCACCATCGTTTTGGATTAAAATCCCCAACTCCTTTCAACCCAAGAACCCTAAATTTCGATCTTGAACAATTCGATATAATTAGATGCAATTGTTATAGGGATATCCTTTTTCGAAATCTTCTGAAACTAACAGTAACACTTAATTTCAATTTTGAACTCATTTAAATTAAAATCCCCAAAATCGTTGTAATGTATGTACTCTAAAATTGAAATCTATCAATTCATTATAACTCAATAAAATTGATACATGGGTTAGCTTAGTCGAGACCTTCTCAAACTACCCATGTACATTAATTTGAATCTCAAACTCATTTCAATAAAAATCCCTAAAACCGTTTATGCTATGAACCCTAATTATTGAATTCGTAGCATACGATGATATCAATCACAATTGACTTAGGTTTAACCTTAATCGATCTCTTCTGAAGCTACCCATATCATTTGATTTGATTTTTAAAACTATTTAAACAAAAATCCCCAATTCGTTCCCACGAAGAACCCTAGAAACTAGAACTCCTACGGTTCGATGTTAAAACCCGAAATTAACACGTGGTTATCCATAGTCGGCTCTTTTAGGTTGTGTAGGTGTCGAGAATTACCTGAATTGATCTCAAATTGATGTTAATCGACTATAGGGTGTTCTTCGGCCAAGCTCTTGAATCAACCCTTCTTCTCGTGGCTTCTAAGATTGAATTGGCTGTTGAAGAAGTTCCTGAGGGTGCCGATTGATGCTCTGAGGTCCTCAATTTGTGATGTTCTTGTCGCATTATGGGAGTTCTAATCATATGGGCGACGGTTTCAACTTTTGGACAATAATCTCATTCAATTAGGATGTTACATGACTAATCATCTGTTCTAACGGTTACTTATCATCAAAGTAAGTTAAATGGGTGCTGAATTCGATCTTTAACCATCATTTGATGCTAATTTCAAGTCTAATTTATCATATGGACGAAATTTTGACTTTTACAAGTCAAAATTCATTATATTTCATACTTCTAAGTTTAATTCCATCAAATTGAATGTCTTAGGATTAATTTCTACACTCCCAATCCCTCTAGTTTGGTCTTATGAGATTTCATGGCTTTCCTGATAGTTTTCGGTTACCGGAGTTAACTTGAAATTGCCGAATTGTCACTAATTTGACCAATTGGAACATTATTGGGCTAGGTTAACCCAATTGGGCCTAATAATCTTAATTGGGCCTACTTCCATCTATTTGGGCCTCATAAAATACAATTGGGCCTATCTTGGGCCTTGGATTTGTAATTGGGCCTCCCTTGGGCCTCAGGTTTGTGATTGGGCTTATCTTGGGTCTTAGGTTTGTGATTGGGCTTACCTTCTATTCAATTGGGCCTCATAACTACTATTGGGCCACTTTCAGCTAACAAAGTTAAGTCAAAATATCGGATTGTCACATCATCCCCTTGTTGAAGGAATTTTCGTCCCGAAAATTAGCAATTGCTAGGAGTAGTTAGGAAACTACTTACGAGTTCAGATTGTGCGTGTTAGTGTGATGTCTGATCATTCTGTGCGCTTGTGTGTACTCACACACAAAATCCAATGTTTGCAACATCACATCTAAATGTGATCGTTCAATGTAACTGTTTTGCGTGTACACTAGTTAGTTCACCTAACTGTGACTGTTTGTGTTTGATCATACTGTGTTGTGTAAACTCACACATAGTGAGTGTCTGTAACTGTTTGTACTATGCACCCCGCACATAGCAAAATGTGAGTATCTAATCATATATGTACTACTATAACATGTAACATATGAAATATAGCACATAAAATGTAATGTAGCACAAAAATCAATTGAATAAAAGTGTTTGTGCTTACAGTTTAAAATTCGAAGTGTTGATGTGTGAAGCATCACGTCATCCCCTTGTTGAAGGAAATTTCGTCCCGAAATTTAACGTGCGCTCTCAGTGCTTGTTGTTGTTGTTTTGAACAGATGAGGATACTTCTTCATCATTTGGTCTTCCCGTTCCCATGTGAATTCAGGACCACGTCTTGAATTCCACCGAACTTTGACTATCGGAATCTTGCTTTGCTTAAGTTGTTTGACCTCTCGGTCCATGATTTCTGCTGGTTCTTCAATGAATCGTAACTGTTCATCCACTTGTATTTCTTCCAATGGTACAATCAATGTCTCATCAGAAAGACATTTCTTTAAGTTCGATACATGAAAGACATCATGAACTCCACTAAGTTCATCTGGTAGTTTAAGTTGATACGCAACCAGACCAATCCTTTTCAAGATCTCAAAAGGTCCTACGTAACGTGGACTAAGCTTCCCGCGCTTGCCAAATCGTATCACACCTTTCCAAGGTGATACCTTTAGAAGAACTCGGTCTCCTACTTGAAATTCCAACGGCTTACGACGTTTGTCAGCATAACTCTTTTGTCGATCTCGGGCCGCTGCCATACGGTTCCGGATTTGAACTATCTTCTCTGTCGTTTCGTGCACTAATTCAGGACCTGTAATCTGACTGTCACCAATTTCAGCCCAACAAACAGGTGAACGACATTTGCGACCATACAAAGCTTCAAACGGTGCTGCCTGAATACTTGTATGATAACTATTGTTGTAAGAGAATTCCACTAACGGTAAGTGGTTTTCCCAGCTATCACCAAAATCAATTACGCAAGCTCGTAACATATCCTCGAGCGTTTGAATCGTACGTTCACTTTGACCGTCGGTCTGTGGATGATAGGCGGTACTCATATCCAAACGAGTTCCCAATGACTTATGAAGTGATTTCCAAAAGTTGGAAGTAAATGGGCATCCCGATCTGATATGATAGAGATTGGCACGCCATGCCGTGCTACCACTTCCTTGATGTAAATGCAAGTCAGTTTCTCCATCTTTTCGGTTTCCTTGATTGCTAAGAAGTGTGCAGATTTCGTTAATCGATCAACAATTACCCATATCGTATCACAACCACTCGGTGTACGGGGTAACTTAGTAATGAAGTCCATCGAAATCTGTTCCCATTTCCACATCGGTATTTCTGGTTGTTGCAGCAAACCAGATGGTTTCTGATATTCAACTTTGACTTTCGAACAAGTCAAACATTTACTAACGTACTTAGCAATGTCAGCTTTCATGTGAGGCCACCAGTACAGTGCCTTCAAATCATGATACATCTTGTCTGATCCCGGATGGACTGAATATCTGGACTTGTGTGCTTCATCCATCACGAGTTCCCTTAAACCTCCGTACAAAGGTATCCATAGTCGATCTATGAAATAACGAATTCCATCAGACTTGACATCCAACTGTGTTTCCATTCCTCGCAAGGATTCCTGCACCAAGTTTTCCTTTTTCAAGGCCTCGAGCTGAGCACTGCGTACCTTGTCAGGTAAGTCAGTATGTATCGTCATCATAAGTGCACGAACTCGTCTTGTTGAAGTGTCTTTTCTGCTTAAAGCATCAGCTACCACATTAGCTTTTCTCGGGTGATATTTAATCGCGCATTCATAATCGTTCAACAACTCAACCCATCGTCGCTGTCTCATATTAAGCTCCTTCTGTTCAAAAATATATTGCAAACTCTTATGATCAGTGTAAATAGTACACTTAGTTCCATACAAGTAATGCCGCCAAATCTTCAAAGCAAACACCACTGCTCCTAACTCCAAGTCATGAGTAGTGTAATTCTTTTCGTGTGGTCGTAGTTGCCTTGAAGCATAAGCAATCACTTTATCACATTGCATCAATACACATCCCAAACCCTATGCAGATGCGTCACAATACACCACAAAGTCTTCCGTTCCTTCCGGTAAGGACAGAATCGGTGCACTACAGAGTTTCTGTTTCAATAACTAGAATGCAGCTTCCTGTTTATCCGTCCAGTTATACTTCGTCCCCTTATGCGTAAGAGCTGTAAGTGGTTGAGCGATCTTTGAGAATCCCTCAATGAATCTTCGGTAATAACCCGCCAAACCAAGGAATTGTCGTACCTCGGTAGGGGTCTTTGGTGCTTCCCAATTCTTAATTGCCTCGATCTTTGCTGGATCAACATGTATGCCCTTTTCATTGACTATATGACCTAGGAATTGAACTTCTCGCATCCAAAAGTCACATTTTGAGAACTTAGCGTACAATTGTTCTTGTTTCAGTAATTCCAACAGCAATCGAAGATGTTCAGCGTGCTCCTCCTCAGTCTGAGAATAGATGAGAATGTCATCAATGAAAACAATGACAAACTTATCGAGATAAGGTTTACAAACACGATTCATGAGATCCATGAATACAGCTGGAGCGTTTGTCAACCCAAATGGCATGACCAAGAACTCATAATGGCCATAGCGCGTCCTGAATGCTGTCTTTGGAATATCCTCCTCTTGAACTCTTAGTTGATGATAACCCGATCTGAGATCAATCTTCGAGTAGTAGCTCGAACCTTGCAACTGATCGAACAGATCGTCAATTCTAGGTAACGGATACGGGTTTTTGATGGTAACTTTGTTAAGTTCCCGGTAATCGATACACATACGGAAAGTCCCGTCCTTCTTCTTAACAAACAAAACTGGAGCTCCCCACGGTGAAAAACTAGGTCGTATGAAACCCTTATCCAACAACTCTTGCAGTTGTGTAGATAACTCTTGCATCTCTGACGGTGCAAGTCGATAAGGCGCTCTTGCTATCGGTGCTGCATCTGGTGTAAGGTCGATTCTGAATTCCACCTGTCTGACCGGTGGTAATCCCGGCAAGTCTTCTGGAAATACCTCGGGAAATTCACAAACTACTGGTATATCTTCAATCTTCTTCTCAGCTACCGGCTTTTCAGTTATAAGTGCTATAACTGCCGTATGACCTTTCCGCAGACATTTGTGTGCTTTCATACAAGATATGAGACGCAGTGGCGTACTGGTCTTTTCACCTTGTACGTACAGTGTCTCTCCATTTGTAAGAGGTATACGAACGATCTTTTCATGGCATACTATTTCAGCCTGATGTTTGGACAACCAGTCCATGCCAATGACTACATCAAAACTACCTAAAGTGATAGGCATAAGATCAATTTCCAATGTTTGACCCATCAAATCAAGTATACATCCCTTAAGGATTTGCTCACTTACAATTAACTTACCATCAGCTAATTCTACGGTGTATGGACTATCTAAGGCAGTGGGACTAACATTTAGCAACTTAGCAAGTGAACTAGATATAAAACTCCGGTCGGCACCAGTGTCAAATAACATAGAGGCATAGTGATTATTTAAGAGGAACGTACCCGTAACAATGTTGGGATCCTCCCGTGCTTGACGTCCTCCAATAACAAACGCCCTACCCCTAGCACCATTGTTGTTGTTATTGGTGCCATTGCCATTACCGTTGCCGTTGCCATTTGCATTGTTATCCCCGCCTTTCTTGAGTTGTGGGCAATCCTTTTTAAAGTGCCCCATCTTACCACACTCAAAACAACCTTTCTGTGCGTTGTTCTGATTATTATTCTGATTGTTGTGATTGTTTTGTAGCTCCCCGCGACAATCCTTAGCCGCATGCCCAATCTTACCACACCGTTGACACCTAGCTTTATCACACTGATTTCCCGCATGATGAAATCCACACCTGTTGCACTTTGGGTGTCTACCAATATAACCCCCTGATGATGATGATTGCTGACCGCTATTCGAATTGTGGTAAGACTTGTTTGAATCTTGTTTCCGGTTCTGCTGAAACGACTGTTGGCTATAGTTCTTGGTGTTGCTGCTCTCCCACTTCCTTTTGTGGTCTCCCACCTTGGTAGCTGATGTTCGTTTAGGCAGTGTCCCCTGTAATACCGCCTGATCAGTCAGTTGATGCGCTAAACGAACAGCTTGTTGAATTGTGGTGGGATTTGCAGAAGTGACCAATCCCTGGATCTGAGGCACCAATCCCCCGATGTACCTCTCTATCCACTTACTGACTGGAGTAGCCATATGAGGTAGAAGTCTGGCTAATTCATGAGATCGAGTCGTGTACTCCTCGATGTTGGACCCCTCCATCTTGAGGTGCCAATATTCCTCCTCTAATTTCTGCATCTCACTACGAGGACAGTACTCCTCCTGCATTAAAGTCTTGAATCCATTCCAGGTTAAGGCGTTGGCCTCACCCAATCCCAAAGTTTGGACATTGGAGTTCCACCAGGTCAATGCTGGACCCTCCAACGTACCCGTAGCATACTTTACCTTGCTCTCATCGGGACAGTTACACATCTCAAACACAGATTTGGCCTTCTCAATCCATCGTAGGAGTCCAATGGCTCCTTCCGATCCTTTGAAGTTATGTGGCTTACAGTCCAAGAACATCTTGAACGTGCATGCCTGTTGGTTCACTAATCCCCCAGCTAGACCATGTGGCCCTGTGTTGTGTGTCTGAGCGTAGTTCGCGATTGCCTCCGCGACCCTGTTATTGATTAGCTCGTTGAGCTCAGCAACTGTCATGTGAACGTTCTCGTTGGCCATTATCTTCCTAGTTAAAAGAAATGTTAGAGCGTTATCAAGGTCCAATGTGACATGTGTAAATAATACAACAAACACAACATGTAATATATAAATCAACACAACTGTTGGCAATAAATAATAGTTTTTCAATAGATAGAAATCTGATTTGAGTACAATACTTTTGAAATCAAAACATAAATTTTCCAAACATCTAATGTAGGAACACAACCCGTTCCTAATAAGTTTAAGCAAAACAAGGAAAATCAATCATCCTCAACAGTGGATTCAGGATCAGAATCAACAGCTGGTGCTGGTTCTTCCCCTTCTTCCTCTTCATCCTCTTCCTCATTCTCCGAGGCCACCAAGTCTTCCAAGGCTTCAAGTCTGCCTTCCAGAATCTCAGCTCGGTTCTCAGAATCTTCAAGACGACCAATCAAATGAATCATCTCATCTCGCATATCATTGACCAGATGGGCAAGATTATCTTGTCTTTCGTTCGCATCCCAGAGTTCCCGAACGTTGTACTCAATCCTATCGTTCGCCCAGTACAAGTCCTCACGCAGCTTGGCAATCTCCTCAGCATCAGTCCTTTGCCTCTTAGGCTCAGGAACATCCAATGCAGGTGGTGGATGGGTAGAAGGTCCCTCAGCAGGAATCTCCTGAGTAGCCTCCGCTGGCTCCTCCTCCGGATCCTCATCCGGGTCCTCCTCTGGATCCTCCTCCGGATCCTCCTCCGGGTCCTCATCTGGATCCTCCTCCGGATCCTCCTCCGGGTCTGAATCATCTCTCTCAGATGGTGGAAGTGATGGGATAGGTGGTGCTGGTGATGATGGTGGTGCTGGAACTATCGGCTCCTCATCCTCAGAATCATCAATGTATATATACGGTGCTGATGATGAAGATGCCATGCCTGTTACATAATACCATATGTAAGTGCAGTGCCATGGAATGTGTAAGCAAGTCAATTACATAATGCCATATGTAATTTCTGAGTAATATGTGTAAGCATATGTGTCTAATGTCTAACAGTCATAGTCTAAGTCTACAAATGCAAACCTGGTTCGCTATAACCAATGGCTCTGATACCAATCTGTCACACCCCCAATTTCCAACTAACAGAATCACACCGTTTGGGAACGTGACAAACCAGGATCTCAGATCATTAGACATAACGAAGACCTCTATATGAATTTCAAAACATACTTTGGTCTAAAAATATAACATCAAAGTTTTCAAAGTTTGCGGAAGCGTTTTAAAACAATAACAAGTGTAAAAGTTGAATTACAAATCCAAAAATCCCAAATGTTCAAATCCAAATAACTATAATGTAAACATGCATGCGACTCTATCTCCTAGTCCATGCTTGCTTTCTTGTGCACCTTAGCGTCCTGAGAAAACATGTAAATCAAGTCAACACAAAGGTTGGTGCATAACACAAGTTTAAGCATTCACAATGTTTAAAACAACAGTTTGAATATCAAGTTTGCAGATAACATAATCATACATTGCATAGTCACGATAGCTAGTCATTTGTACTATTTACATAAGTGGTCGACACCGAAGCTGACGATTGCCATGCTATAGCATGTTTTTGCCTGCCCACTATTGTCTAGCACAAACAATAGTAATTTGTGTTTGGTCAGTCAAACACCTGCGTAGATCCTATCTACCAAGTGAGGTTTGTCAAACCTAATAGATCTAAATCCAACTACCACGCTTTGCGCTACGGCAAACTAAACGGTTCGAATGTGTAAGGACTTTTAAATGCTATGTTGTCACATAATGTAAACAGCTAACTCATGCAAGTGATATGTATCTAAAAATTGTTTGTTGCACATGTTTTCTCCCCCGAAACAGTTTAAAATAAGAAAGGGGCCGTGTACGCACCTTTTATTGTTGCAGAATGATCAAATATGTGAACTTGCGTAGATAATCCTCTTACGAAGGATCTGTGTTTAAACAATAACGTTGTGTTATTCAGGATGTCGTTTTGTGCTTGAAATCACATACGTGTCAACACACGTATGCTAGAGTGTTAGAACTGTGCATACGTAAATACGTGTGACTTTGAAATCGTTTAAATAAAATCATATCTGATCTTATTTAACTAATCGTAATTATACGCGATTTCGTTTCCGATCTAAAATATAAATTTTATTACTCTAAAACATTCGGGACTGAATTCTGGTTCTAACGAAATTTGAATGGGTCAAATCGGAGTTAAAACGAGTGAGATACGATCAAAATACCAAATTAACATTAAAAGTCCAAAAACTGTTGGGAGCCGGGTTCGAACCCGCGACCTCCAACACTCAACACCTCCTTCCTACCATCTAATCTGATCAGTTTCTATTGAAAAATCATGGGATTTAATTGTTTTAAGCCTTAACAGCTCGGATCCCCCTTGTTAAACATTAACCGAACCATATGGTTCAATAGACCCACAATTCGAACTCAATCGGACCCAGAACCATGGGGCTATGGTTCCTGCGATCAATTCAAGTCTATGGGTTGTTTTAAATTAACAATTCATCATTCCAGCGTCCCAATTTTTGGTTTCACATTGTTTCGAACATATATACTCCCATTCCTATTCAATCGTTTAATTTCCTTAATGTTATTCTAAAAAAAAAACATAAGGTTTTCATTAAGCCAGATATTTCGAACCTTCTGTGCAAGCAATTTGAATATCACCATCGTTTTGGATTAAAATCCCCAACTCCTTTCAACCCAAGAACCCTAAATTTCGATCTTGAACAATTCGATATAATTAGATGCAATTGTTATAGGGATATCCTTTTTCGAAATCTTCTGAAACTAACAGTAACACTTAATTTCAATTTTGAACTCATTTAAATTAAAATCCCCAAAATCGTTGTAATGTATGAACCCTAGAATTGAAATCTATCAATTCACTATAACTCAATAAAATTGATACATGGGTTAGCTTAGTCGAGACCTTCTGAAACTACCCATGTACATTAATTTGAATCTCAAACTCATTTCAATCAAAATCCCTAAAACCGTTTATGCTATGAACCCTAATTATTGAATTCATAGCATTCGATGATATCAATCACAATTGACTTAGGTTTAACCTTAATCGATCTCTTCTGAAGCTACCCATATCATTTGATTTGATTTTTAAAACTATTTAAACAAAAATCCCCAATTCGTTCCCACGAAGAACCCTAGAAACTAGAACTCCTACGGTTCGATGTTAAAACCCGAAATTAACACGTGGTTATCCATAGTCGGCTCTTTTAGGTTGTGTAGGTGTCGAGAATTACCTGAATTGATCTCGAATTGATGTTAATCGACTATAGGGTGTTCTTCGGCCAAGCTCTTGAATCAACCCTTCTTCTCGTGGCTTCTAAGATTGAATTGGCTGTTGAAGAAGTTCCTGAGGGTGCCGATTGATGCTCTAAGGTCCTCAATTTGTGATGTTCTTGTCGCATTATGGGAGTTCTAATCATATGGGCGACAGTTTCAACTTTTGGACATTAATCTCATTCAATTAGGATGTTACATGACTAATCACCTGTTCTAACGGTTACTTATCATCAAAGTAAGTTAAATGGGTGCTGAATTCGATCTTTAACCATCATTTGATGCTAATTTCAAGTCTAATTTATCATATGGACGAAATTTTGACTTTTACAAGTCAAAATTCATTATATTTCATACTTCTAAGTTTAATTCCATCAAATTGAATGTCTTAGGATTAATTTCTACACTCCCAATCCCTCTAGTTTGGTCTTATGAGATTTCATGGCTTTCCTGATAGTTTTCGGAGTTAACTTGAAATTGCCGAATTGTCACTAATTTGACCAATTGGAACATTATTGGGCTAGGTTAACCCAATTGGGCCTAATAATCTTAATTGGGCCTACTTACATCTATTTGGGCCTCATAAAATACAATTGGGCCTATCTTGGGCCTTGGATTTGTAATTGGGCCTCCCTTGGGCCTTAGGTTTGTGATTGGGCTTATCTTGGGTCTCAGGTTTGTGATTGGGCTTACCTTCTATTCAATTGGGCCTCATAACTACTATTGGGCCACTTTCAGTTAACAAAGTTAAGTCAAAATATCGGATTGTCACAATATGCTTAAGGATCTAAACTAAAACTTTAACTAAATGATTTTGAATAACATGCAAGGGAATTTGTGGTGATTACTATAAATATGGTGGAAGAATTTAGAAACAATGATTGAAACTCTAGTTTCTACAATTATGATGTAACAAACCATCACGAGTCTAATGGTGACAATAAGTGCACTAAACATATAATATGAAGACATGTCATATTAACATAAGTAATAACAGGTAAACAGGGCCGAATGAAGACTGAGACCCACAAGTGTTAGCCAACTCTAGGGCTAACACATACACTCACACAAATCACTAAGACGTATACTTATAAGTTACAACAACATGGAATCAATACAAGATCGTGAATACCTGTAACATCTGTGCATTTAGTCATGGTAGTCATAAACAATGGTAGTACAATATGTATTTGATTCAGTATGTCAATTGATTCAAGTGTTCATATTTGTGTTTGTGTGTTATAAGAATTCTTTGATTAGGAACAAGTATGTATTATTTATTTACAGTCGATTATGCTAGGCAAGAACAGTATCGTATTATATCGAAACAGTGGTGGGATGGCGTCAGATAAGGCAGGTAGTTGGACTCTGGGGTATGCCCTATACATATACTGCGTTCGGTGTAATGGGATAGTGTTAGTGCGTAGTGTTATGACAAATAGTATGACAAGCAAATTAATCAAACAAAATCGTATTGCGTAAGCGAGACTAAGTATAGTTATGGGTGACGATCCATAATGATACGAATGTTGAACTTATAATTACGAGTAAACGATAATAAATAAATAATAGGATCTAAAAATGTACGCGATTGCGGGTATACACGTAATTGTATTCGTTTAACGGTCGGATTACGAACGAAATGTAAAAATAAGTAAAAGATTTTATTTTACATTTTAAAATTTTGAAACTCATCAAAAACAATGAAAAATATTAATTTCGTAATCATATCGATACACGCGTAAAAACACGCGAAACCGACACCGAGGGAGACCGAACACGCGGGGAACCACTCAGGGCATAAAAGCCCTTAATTTCACTCATTTTCTGCATTCAATGCAGCCCAACCTCTCTCTAAACCCCCAAATTCGCGAACCTTTCTTTCACTAGAATTCCTACCTTCCAAGCTTCGTATCTCCTTTGTTTCTTGACGGATTTGAGTGATTCTTGAACCTACGCGAAGCTCTTGACCTCCTCTACAAGAAGATACCACAATCTGAAGTTGTCACCGTCCAAATCAGAGGTATGAACTCAAGAAGTTTCGGGAAAATAGGGTTTTTGTATGATGGTTTGACCCACACACGTATAACTGATTTTAGAACCATTTCACGACCCACTTACCTTCGGGAATCCTTACTGCATCACACTACGGTTTAGAGCAGGTGGCGTTTGATCAGAAAGATGAAAATATGAGGTGCAGGTCGTGGGGAAGAAAGGTAGAGCCGAACCTGTTATTAGGGTTCGCCATCCACCACCGAACCTACATGCTCAGCACCTACAGCCGAACCTTTTTCCCTACGAGCCGCGAACCTGCATGACTCAGTCGCATCATCACCGAACCCTTCGAGAACCACGAACCTTCACGCCCTTGGTCGAACCTTCTGCATTGGAGACGAACCCTCATCATTCACGAACCATTAAGCCGGCCGAACCTTTGCATGTTACTCCCGAACCCTCACGATGAACGAACCCATCACATGCCACGAACCTACACTTGGCGAAACCTTCACGAACCAATTGCATGGGTGAACACTGGCCAAGACAATTACGAACCTTTCATGCGGAACCCTCCTTGTTGGAACCCTTGGGCGAACCTATGACTTCTATGTTGTAGCCGAACATAGGAAATTCACAAGAAGATTCGCTGGAAACTAATGTTGTCCACCTCTCTTGAACGGCTTAAGCACCAATC
Organism: Mikania micrantha; assembly: GCA_009363875.1. Classification (NCBI taxonomy): domain Eukaryota; kingdom Viridiplantae; phylum Streptophyta; class Magnoliopsida; order Asterales; family Asteraceae; genus Mikania; species Mikania micrantha. The sequence goes on along the minus strand of CM018682.1, from coordinate 55,922,204 downwards.
GGCCCAACCATGGTGTACAATAGGCCCACGTTTATTTTATGTTCAATAGTAGTCGTATGGGCCAACAGAAAACAACCGGCCCATAACCCTTGTATAATTAGGCTCAAGTGATTCCCAACCCAAATAGATCACCTACGGCCCAATAACAATAGATGCGGCCCACTCTATGGATAGGACCGGGATAACCATGTGACCCAAGGCCCAATGCTCGGCCCACCTCAAATGAATTTGGCCCAACAATTATGAATCGGGTCACCTAAAATTATACGACTCATTTGTATTAATGGGAGGGTTAAGAGTGGTCAACGCCTATTAAAACTTAAAGTGTTATAAGGAGAGCGTGATTGGTTTAAGTTTGACTTAACCCAATTATGTGATCAAGTCATAAACACAAAGGCTTAGAGCGTTTTAACATATCACCCCATTGCAAGTTAAACAAGAGTTATCACATTCATAAACACATGTCGCTTTTATGTGTACAAGTTGTGCATAAAAGAACATGACATGTAATTTTCATAAATCAAGGATTAATTCAAACGATTCAATCTTGTTATTCAAGTACATACAATATTCTTAAACATTTGAGCATGTTACAAGAGGAAATCATTAATACGATAACCTAAGTCAACCAAAACAATCAATGTGTACAATATCATAAATCTTATATTATATGTATGATTACAATGATATAGGAACCAGATAGAAGTCTTGTTGTTTGCTACTTGCTATTGTCTTGTTCAGAGTCTACTGCTGTCAGGTGAGAACTTTAGCCCCTCTTTTACTGTTTTTCAACTGTTTTGGGGTGGAACACGTGATCAAACAATCTTTATGCAAAACATATTTCATATACAGGATTTATGCTACAGTTCATCTGTTACAAGTTCACTTTAGAAATCCTAGGGATTTCTCAATTATTTTCAAAGGATTTATCAGTTGTTAAACAATTTCTACTAAAAGGTTTTATAAAAGGATACAATAAACTGTTTTACACCAATTTTTCATAAATGGTTTTATAAATGATAAATATTTTTAAGAAATAAGTTTTATAAACTCTTTTACTAAAATCTTGTGTTTTCAATAAAATGATATTTTTTAAACCTTGTTATTACACAAGGACTCTATCCTCGGTATTCAACCAAAGGATTTCAATTCATGGTATTCAAGCAAGGTTTTCAATTCATGGTATTCACGCAAGGTTTTCAAATCGTGATAATCAAATAAGGCATTTCAATCAATGGTTTCAAGTCATAGTATTCTAAAACATGGTGTTCATTGTTGTGAACAAACTTATACATACATCAAGTTACATATTCATATTCATATAGCGTTAGTACTGAGTGATCACAACAAGGGAAAGCAGACACATTTGGTTACGCCAAAGTTGGAATTAGCTTTTAAATTTGTTTTAAAAGCTCATTGCAGAATTGGTTGCATTACGGTAATATGAAATTGCTGCTAATTTAGTTTACCAGCATAAGTCATATTGACCGGGTTACGTCAACACGGAGTTGTCTTCTGAGTAATCTCGTTAGTATAGCTCGTGTTGATGCATTTGCTGACTAATTTTCTGACTCCAAACGTAGTTTGGGACTTGATTATATGTTGGTTTTCTAGCAAACAGTCTGATGACTGTGTGGACACATTATACATACTTGATGTAAGTTTGGGTTGCAACCATCCATGTATTTTCATTCATTGTTTTATACATATGCCTTATAATGCAGATTCTTATTTACAAATGTTAAACCTATTGTTCTCACCAACTACTTTTGTAGTTGACAGTTACTTTTCACGTGTTTCAGGTAATCAGGTTTAGTATACTTTCAAGGACAACTAAGGAGACAGTTGTAAGATAGAACAAGATGAAGAAACAAGCTAGGATGGATTTAGAAACACACTTAATCCTAATTGTTTAATTGTCTTGTTTAAGTCTTATTTTATAAACATTATTTTTGGGTCTGTAGTTGTCAGTCTTTTGGTAAAATAGATAGATTGTCTATAACTAAACAATGGTCTAATCTTTATGAAATCTAGTAATGCATTGTGGTTGTTCTTATTCAATACTTGTGCATGATTCAACCATCGATCGTCACCACGCCGTGGATTCCGCACGTGGCGCAGGGGGTGTGACAATACTACTACAAACACAACAACGAGCACGCGCATTCTTGTTTATATTTAGTCAACCGCTTCAAAGACAAGGTGAGTTCATTTGTCCCTTTTCAAACATATTTGTTTTTACCTCGGGACTGAGGAGCATGTTATACATTTTAAATAAGTTTTGAAATGTTATTAAATGCTTTTACACTTATTCATGATGCTTATACTAATGCTTAAGCTTGTAGCTCTTATTCTGGAAGTTAGAGACTAAGACATAAACTTAAACGCTAATGCTATGAACTCTATGCTTAAACTATATGCTCAATGCTAAGGCTATAAAGTCTATGCTTAAACTATATGCTCGATGTTTATGCTATAAACCTCATGCTTGAACTATATGCCCGATGCTTATGCTATAAACTCCATGCTTAAACTGTATGTTCGATGCTTATGCTATAAACTCTATGCTTAAACTATATGCACAATGCTAATGTTACAGACTATCTGCTCTAAACATATACTAATACTAGAAGCTAAATGCTCAAAGCTATGATTGTATGCTAAATGCTAAGCTTGTATCTATTCATGGGCTACGTAATTGCTAAACTATGCTAGAGCAAAGCTTGTACCCATGCATGAGATACGTGAAAGCTAAACTATGTGAATGCTAAGCTTTTATCTACATATGAGATACGTAAATGCCAAACTATGCTAGAGCAAGGCTTGTGTCTGCATATATGAGATATGTAAATGCTAAACTATGTCTGTGCACAACTTGTGTCTATATATGAGATACGTAAATGCCAAACTATGCTAGAGCAAGGCTTGTATCTATATATGAGATACGTCAATGCTAAACTATTCTGATGCTAAGCTAAAACCAATTCATGAGATACGTAATGGCTAAACTATGCTAGAGCAAAGCTTGTATCTTTTCGTGGGCTACATAAATGCTAAACTATGCTAGAGCAAAGCTTGTACCCATGCATGAGATTGGTGAAAGCTAAACTATGACTTGTGGAACAATTGTCCTTGTACAACATACTCTAAAGCTAATCTACATGAATGCTATGAACTTGTAAACTTTTAAACAGTACACTAAAGCTATGATGAAGACTGGATGGGATGGTAGGTAAAATGCTTGATTATCATTAACAACAATGTCATATGCGGATTAGTATGTGGTGGGATGGCATACCGATTTGGATATTACATGAGATGTTAATGAGGTTAAGGTTTTACCGAAAGAGGTTTGCTAAAACAATTTTTCAATAATTAAAGTAGATGAACTCACCAACCATTGTGTTGACTTTGTTTTCTTACATGCTTTCTCAGGTGACGTACAGGAGTAGGCTAAGGCTTCAGGATTGCATACTAGGAAGCCCAGATAGAGGACCTAGTAGACTTTTGGAAAGCACATCTTTTGTTATTGATACGAATCACTTTTGACATCTTGTACAGTTACAAGATAGTAAACATTTGATTCTTTTGATAGGCTTACTTAGTTAAATTATCAAACATTGATATTGTAATTTAACTTTGTAATCCTAGTTTAATGTTTTATTGTTCTTTAGTTATTCTCAATATTGATGCTATGTAAACAATCTGATCATCACGATTATCACTCACGATATCACGCCCCGGGAACCTTCCGCCCGGCGGGGAAGTCGATCCGTCCCGCCGACTCGGGGTGTGACAGTTGATCAGGTTTAAAATGGATAATTATATCAGTAATTGCAACATAAACAAAATGTGTCATAAGTATGACACTCAAGGATGCTGATTTGATGTGTTATGGCATATATGCTTCCTTCTTGAGACATTTCTCACAAAAATAGGTGTTTTGTTTGTTATAGTTTAGTTGTACAGTTTATTCTAATCAGAAAAACACAAAAAGATTTTCACCTTTGTTTTGAAAATGATCATTTATTTGTTCAGATATTCAATATTGTCTCAAATTTATTATTAATCCAGGCAAAACATCATAATTTTGGTGTTTGAGTGCTTGCTTTTGAAAATTGGTCAAAAGGAATTAAGGATGTGTATTCACTCGCATGAATGAATCATTTTGGTTGTTTCATTGCACGAATAAATCACCCATACGAATGGTTAATTCGCTTGAACATTATGGACGAACGAAACAATTGAACGAATGGGTCACACGAACAAACTACTAATTCTCATGAGCTTCAATGGCGAATGAATTATACACAGGAATGAGACCTCAGCACGAACGAGACTTATATTTAAGTGTTCTGATTCGTCCGAAGACTCATTCGCCACCATTTCAGTTCGTTAACTTTGTGTGTGACTCCATTCGTCCTTTCGAGAGTTTTTATCCTTCATCTCGTCGTTCGTCGTGATTTTGAACCCTTCTGATCATAGGTCGGTTCTTTGTTGCTTCAGGTATATCATGAATCAAGATTCATTCTATGTGAACCGATTTTTGGGAAAAATCGATCGGTCTTATAGGGTTTTAGGTTTAGCACGGGTTTCATTCCAATAAGCCTTTAAAGACAACTCAAATCGATCTAAAACCTATTCATATCGATTAATCGGTGTTGCCTGATGACAATGTTACCATTTTTATTCTTTGATCATTGATTTTTGAGAGTTAGGGTTTTAGGGTTAATGGACAGACAAAGAAAGGTTAATTGGTGTGACTTGTCACACGAACGAACTAATTCGTCCGTGTAGTTTGACAAATGAACATATCATACGACTGATATTTGACTTGCAACTCATTCGTGTATAATTTTCATTCGTGTGACATCTTGATTCGTCTAAGCCTCATTCGTCCCTAGTAAGACTGTGTCATGTTTATTCGCACGAATGAAGGGCCTTGTTTAAATATTCACTTATGTCAATCTGAATTAGGCTGTTTATTTTATTTATTTCAGAATTGCTGAGCTTAGATCATTTCCAAAGAACAACATTCATGCCTTTCTAGATTTGTCTTCACTAAATGCTGCCTATTTTACAGGAATCATTACATTCCTCAGGCATTCTCAGATTTTCACAGCTATCTCTACGATACATGTTCCGTACCTTTCACGTCAGAAGTCATTCTGGAAGTCAGCTGATATTGACTGCACTGTGGAACCTACAGTTATTAGGGGAGTTGTTGGAGGAAGAGATGTGGTTGTGCCTGCAGAACACATCAGGCGAATTTGTAGGTTTCAGGATATGCCTGATCACCCTGTTCTTTTGGACAAGCATATTGTGAGAGGTTGCTTCTTGTGATGCAAGTATGGAGGAGATCTTACTATTGGAATGCGGAACAAGGCATACCTCAGTCCACAGTTCAAGTATTTGTGCCATGTTCTTCTGCACTGCCTAGGATCAAGACAAAGTGGTTTCCATGAACTAGGAGAGACACTGCAGTTCGCTTTTGTTGCTTTGATCCTTAACATTCCCTTCAACTTTTCTGAGATGGTCTTCACGCATATGAAGAAGAACATTAGCTCAAAAGGAGAGAAGTATCTCATGTATCCCAGATTCCTCCAGATGATTTTTGATGCATAGTTGCCTGATCTTCCCAAAATAAATGCAGACATCATTTGGTTGCAACATATGACTGATACTACCCTCAACCGTGTTAAGACTTACAGGCAAAAGGATGCCAGGCCTGCAGATCGTCGTCTATTTGGACTTCTAATCAATCCAGGGTATGTGGTACTAGCCAGGAGGACATGGAGACATGACGATTCTGATTCTGATGTTGAGGACATGATTGTTCCTCAGGTAGACAGTGATGATGATGATGGTGATGATGGAGATGTGGGTGGTGTTGGTGATAGTGGTGTTGGAAATCACGATGGTGGTGTTGGTGGAGATGCTGGTGATACTGATAATATAGGTGATGTTGCTGATGTTGCTGATGCTGGTATAGTCACTACTACTTATGTAGCCACTCTATGGAGATCGGTGATACTACATCTGCTGATGAGGGGGAGGACGCCCATGACTCTGACATGGAGAACATTCATGGAGGAGATGACCCAGCCTCTAATGATACAGATTCGGAAGTGACTGAACCTGAGGCTGAGTGTGTCACTAATAGCCTCATATCTCAGGTTGTATGGAGATGGAGGATCCTTTTTTTGTTCCAAAATTAGATATTCCTCCACCTCCTCATACCTCATATGCTACTGCTGCACATACATCTTCCCCACCAGCTGCCAAGAAGAAGAGGGCTCGATTTGTATTGCAAAGAAGGACAAAGTCAGTTTCTGTTGCATCTTCCACTGCTGTAGCTGCTGCAACCATTGTGACTTCCTCACTATCCTGATCTAGGGCTGTTTCTGCACGTCATACTACTACCTTCCCTCAGACTTCCTCTGCTGCTGCTACTACTACTCCTATTTTTACGATTTCCTCCTCTGGTCCCTCCATCACACGCACAGATCCTTACTTTCCAACAGTTTCAGTTGCTGAAAAACTTAGCACACTGAACAATTTGGTACTTCGAATGATGGAGAGGAACCATGAGCAGGATCAAGACATAGCCCATCTGAAACAAAGAGTAAATGAGCAGGATGCTCTACTTCTACAGGCTGCTGATCAAAGGGCAGATTTGAGAGCCCGCAATGCTGAACTTGAAGATCGCCTGCTTAAGTCAGCAGATGAGCATAATGAGCTTGCTCTGACATCTTATGGGTACAACAAGAGGATTCACGCTCTAGAGACTTATAATGATCGTTTATCCAAGGCAGTTGAGAGTCTAAGAGAATCTACACCAAGGATTCAGGCCTCCAATCATGTTTCCGATGATTCAGATAAAGAAGACGAAGAAGACGAAGAAGATGAATCTGAAGAGGAAAAGCTGGATTATGATAGTACAGATGATGATGATGATGGCCAGGATGACAATGATGGAGCTAGGGACGCCGCTGCTAGTTCATCTAGTTCTTCAGGGTAGCCCCCTACAGGTGAGATCCGAATAAAGAAGATACATGACAAATCTCCTGAGTCATCCACCAAACCAGCTGAAGAAGGAAAAGCTACCGAGGAAGACTATGATTATTGACGCTCGGGGCATTATACAGCACTCGGTGAGCTATGACAAGGAAGAGGGAGAGATCATTAACTGTCTTACAAAGGAGCACATAGCAGAGCTATTCAGGTTAAATCCTGACGAGGTTATTGTTGATGATTCCTCGGTTCCTGCTTCAGATCTCCATTCCTGAGTCTTCTGATGATGTTGATGAGGTCATCTTAGAAGACCTACATGATTAAAAAGTTGTAAAGGACACTTCTGCAGAAGAATAGCTTCCTACCTTTACTGATTTATTCTGTCCACATTCAGAAGAAGAACTCAAACATAAGATTGACGAGAAGGAAGGAGACAAGGAGACTTCTGCAGAAGATATTCAGAAAAGAAATGAAAAGTGGGCTGCTTACTGGCAAACTCTTAAGTAGGATAGTATCTTTCCCACTCCAGCTCAATACACTAAGGTCTACAAAACCAAAGGATACAAATCTGGAGGTTGCATTCTGAGCTGGGCATACTTCAACGATTTGGGATGATATGGAGTGAAAAGAGAAAGGGGAATTCAGTATTTCATATTCCCGCATGATTTCAAGACGTTGCCAGGTTTCGAAGTTAATCAGCTCGCACGCTTGAACATGCTATACTGTGTAGATTCTGGTATGTCGTCTTGGTTTGCTAGGCAAATCAAGTTAGAATACAGAAAGAGAAGGGTGAACTTCCTGCCTCAACAACATGGAAGATTCTACCTGCCAGAGATTGATTCTCTGACCAAAAAGCACAAGGTTATCCTAAGGTGGCTACCTCCCAAAGTCATGAAGATTATTCCATTCATGAAGATTATTCCTTTCAGGAAGATGCCTCAAGGCTTTTCGAGTAGCTTCCAATGGTGGTATTACGACGGCAGAACTTCAGAGGCAGTGATAGTTCTTTGCAAGGAGGGAAAGTGGGATTTGATCATAGTTTTTGATCCAATGTGGCTGACAAACCTGATAGAGGAAGATGTTAAAGCCCTCTACAGGCGTCAGATTTTCTTTGACATTGCTGATATGGAGCAGGCTTTGTGGTATATGAGAGTGATCAGACTCTGCTTTGTGTTTGATGTATGTGCTGGTGCAGACTGGAAAGCTCTATCAGACAAATTTTTGAAGACCGAAGCCTCTAAAGTATTGAACTAGGTCCAAGGGGAGTATGTAGATGCACCGTTTGTCCCTAGTTCATATGTAATAGTCTATGATTATTTGTAAAGCTTTAGTTGTCAATGAAATCAAGTATTTTGCGTTGTTTGTTTGTGTTTAACATGCTTGTGTTTGACATTTGATATCAAACAGGACCATTCGTACGAATGAACCTAAATTTGATTTCATTCGCACGAATGAACGCTTAAAAAATGTCCAGTTAAGCGAAGTAATCAGGATCATGAGGCTTGCTCATTCGTGGATCGTGGATCGTATGAATGGGTGATTCGTGTAACCCGTGCGTGTGATCTGCAGATCCCTATAAGTACATGCAAAACAAAATATTCAGAACTCTTTGCTCATTCCCAGTCAATTCCCTTGGTTTCAAAGCCTCCCTTTGCCTTCCATGTTCTTTATCATTCCCGTGGTTTTTGATTTCGATCAAAACGTTGATTCCTAATCATCGGATTACCACGGGGCTAATAATTTCGATTGGAAAACCCCGAATAGGATTCCACAGTACAGCTACCAAGGCAAACCTCGCAGACCATGCGCAGGAGCATTTCCCTTTTGCACCAAATGTCAGTACCACCACCATGACGATAGGTGGTGCAAGCTGTGTGACATCCGTCAACTATCAAGTTTGACTTATTTAAAATCGTTAGTACATTTAACGTTGATTATAACTGTGTCAGAAACAAAAATAATAATTACTTAGAGTTTAGCACTGTATATCCATTTTAATATGCACAGTTTTGTAATTGATAAATTATATTTTGCGATAAACAATCTAAAACGAACAATCGTGATAGCTCGGTTAACGAATTTAAGCAATATACTTGTTTTAGCTTAAAACGATAAATTATAAATGAAGAAGTCGAATTAATGAAGAAAAACAATTAATTAGAATTTTAACTAGAAAATTTACAGACAACAGAATACATTTGTGTTTTACCCGGTTAAAGCTAACACAATGAACCAAATATCATCTAAATTAACTGTTATTAACTATAAGTTGATTATTTTAGTAGGTTTTAATATTTAATAATTTTTGGCTAAAAATCGGTAATAAAATGATTATCCGATACAAGATTTAACCACCTTAATACCCAGTTTATACCAGTTATAATCCATAAATTACCACACTATGACAAGTGTGGTACATGTGTCATTTTGTTGGCAAGGAAGATCATAGAAAGATTTCTATAAAATCTTCTAAATTCTCAACACATCATTTCACTATCTTATGAAATCTTTCATTTATCTATCTCCCTTTCTCCTTCTATGTCCACACGACCACCACCCTACCTATACACCTTTTTCAAACCTTCAAGCTTTTTTTAAATAATGTCTATCAAGTTCTTGGTGTTTTTGGAAGATTTGTAGAAGTTAGGTGCAAGAACATAGCCATTTTCTTCTAATCTCATTACACTAAGGTATAACCATCATCTTGTTTTTGAGTTCTGAAATCATAAAAATGAAACTCATATTTAATCAACTTCAAAGAAATAAAAATCATAACATGTGTCTTTTTAAGAATGAAAATGATTTAGATGTGTGTGTCTGTGTAAATATATGTAACTATATATGTGTGTGTGTGTGTGTGATGGATGCATGCAAGCATATACATATATATACAGATATATATATATATATATATATATATATATATATGCATGTATAATTATCTTAAAGTAAATGATAAGTGCTTGCATGCAAGAATTTACATATACAAACGGATGATCAAACTATTTATTTTAAATATATGAAAACAAACATTTCTGAAATTCTGGCAGAAAGTTAACACAACTTCAACAAGTCTTAAAATGGTGATAACAACTTCAAACTGGACAAAATCGGATTCGACGACTAATTACATTGTATTAGCTTTCTAACCACTATTTATGCATCTTATAACTCGAACAAATAACACCCCAAACAACCTTCATAAGATTAGTGTGTGGATTTGTACCCCCTAACTTGTGCTGCTGTTTTTACCTAGTTACAAGCTGATTTATAAAAAGTTTTATAAATGAAAGTTGTTCATAACATCTAAAATAGCGGAATGAAGAGTTTCATAAATTAACTCAAAGGTTTAGTATCTTAAAAATGTATCCAAACCTATTGGACTGAATCTGTTAAAATAGAAACTTTAGTGACTTACATTTGTGTGACTATTTTGTCCACATTGCAGGCAAAATCACAAAAAAATTTCTAAACAAAAATTGTTCGTAATACCTTGAAATGATCGACTGGAGAGTTTTATAAATTAATTCAAAGATTTGATGTGTTAAATGTTACCCGAACAAGTTGGACAGAATCTGCCCATAAGCAGAAATTATAAAAGTTAAGATATTTTTTACAAAAAGATTTGCTATTTTGTGCGTGTATATGAATGATGTATAAATCATATACAAACTTAAATTATGTGATTTATATATATATATATATATATATATATATTTATAAGTATACTAATATGTATATTGAAATAATTAATAAGTACTGACGTATTAAACAAAATGGTAATATGCCAAAAATACGTCGTTATAATGTCAAAATTTTCTAACAATCCGACACTTAATGTTTTCAAAGTATTATAACAAATACTTAAATATAAGCTCAAAACATAATTATTTTGAGAAATCCTGACACGCAGATTAAACAAATACACAAAAATCACGATAACAAAATACAATACAAACTATGTTAAGTTCATAAATTCAAAAGAAATCTATAATGTTGTAGGTTCCTAATACGGTACCAGTCTGGACAACATCTTGATTTCTGTTTCCAACTCAATTTGTAAGGTGAGTTACATGGCCCCCTTTTCTTTTACTTTTGCTTACAAAATCATCGGGGATGTAACATGATTAACTTTGAACTATTTTCTAGAATTCAAACTTATATCTATGTGGGTTTGAGCTATATGTCCCAAACTGCCATCTTAACTATACTTAACTTGTGCATTGATCATTAACTTGTGAATGCCAAATTGTTGTGATGATAGATCTATTGAACTGACCACTCCACCCAGCCGGTGACAAGCTGTGCTCCAAATGTGGGAAGCCGGGTCATTGGGCCCAACATTGCAACTCATCAGTGGTCCCAGTTCACAAACGATACGCTAGCACCTCTCCCTGTGGTGCCAGCTGCACGCACCATCATGTCACAAGCAAACCGTGTAAACACTACACAAAATGCGGAATGATGGGCCTTGAAAGCCAGAGTTGCCAGACCACAACAACTCAATACCCAGGTGAAGTTGTGACGATCTGCCTTCCACCAAGCACCGTCCAGCGTTGCTACACATGTGCTGAACTTGGCCACACAGCTAAGAAGTGCCCTAGGAGAGTGTGACTCACCACAAATGACTACAGTCCCACGCCTATCGCACTAACGCACACGAAATGTTGTAAACTAGGCACAAACACAGGTACATCCTCCTTAGACGTAGTGTATATAATTTAAATGTATACAGTACAATGTGTGTACCCATTCCTAGCCATTCAGTATCACGAAACTCTAAGAGGCCACTGAGCGAAACACATCTTAGAGTTTTGTTAGCACTAGAGGAAAGAGTGAGATGACAACCTCAGTCACCACTAGAAAGTGAGGACAAAAGGAAGGATGATTAAGAGAGATGTCTCAACAAGCAGAGGGCCCGTAAAAAGCGTTTCTCAAAGTATCCTGAATAATGTCGAACCAACGCGGCTCCAAAGCCCATCCTCGACGACGTAACATCTACAAAGGATCAACATTCCAGAAAGAGTGAAAGTTATTCAAAGAATCAAGGGAATTCAAATGAACCCAATGTCCCTTCAATTGAGCTCTCTAACCTTGAGAGCTACAAGTCCTATTCGTAAAGGAAGTTGGAGTCAAATCCGATGGACATCGGCCATGATAACCCCGACGAAGGAAATGTCAAGAGCTAGTATCCAACACCAAAGGCCGTTCAACTCTCGAATCCCGCCTCACGATGTGAGACCATGCCCTTAATATTTGGATTTGAAAGCTTAGCAGAGGATCATCTCCAATACAACCATGACCATTTCCTTACCGTAATACTATATGACATACCGATTAGTCACAGATCGAGGAAAGTAAAGGGAAATTGACTCCTAACGGTCTTAACACTAGTGAGAAGTGAAAGTAATGAACTCACTCCGAAAAACAAGGACTTTCGTCCTTTTGAGGAGGTAGTGCTAGTTCTACAGTGCACCGGGGAAAAGAAGTAGACATCTACAAGCCAGTGTAGCGAAATCCTAGTGGAGTAGTACTACACACCATCGGTAGATTGAAGATCAAAGCAAACGACTAGAAGAAGCAAGGTGTCCCTTGTGACTTCCTAGTTAGTCATCACTCATAGAATGATAGTGTAGTTAAGTCTGCCTACATTGCTCAGATCAGAACGACTACAATTGAACCGGAGCGTGAGATGAACCCAACCACCTTCACTGGGAAAACCATGAGTGACAACAGGATCTGAAAACCCAACAATGAGGGCTTACATGTTGTGAAGACAACCCAGGTCATATCTTCAAACAACAAGGGCAAACCCTCCTTGATTGAGATATCATCAAGGACCTGAAAATGAGAATGGGAATACATTGAGTGTTCACGGTGTTAATGATTGTGGGAGACTAGAGGGAAACAATCCTGATGATGAATGTGAAGAGACGGCTACTAATCGTCTCAGTTCAACACATTAAGATTGCGCGCGGTGAGAGAACAAACAAGAATCTCAAGAAATGATATTCTTCACCTCTCAAATGAGTAGGTATTTCAACAACTCAACATCAGAAGGCATGGAATTTATCCTACCCCACCTCACAGTAGAAGGTCGACATCATCTCTCCATAGCAAGAAGGAGAGCTTCCTCTACATGCAGTGTCCAACTCATCCACTTGTGAAGGAACACCGCGATAGAATCCAAGAGAAATTGCTTAACAAGTTTGATGAAATTGGAAGAGAAACAATTTAGGACATTTCCGAGAGAACTGTGCTGCCAGATTGTGCAATGCCACAACTTAACTAGCTGCAGCAGATTGCCATAAAGGAGACGAGAAATGTCGAATTCCATGGTGCAGAATCCCCAAAACCTAGTCGGGAACAATCCATAATTTGCTCTACAAAAGCAAATTACATAACCAAATCTCGGAGTAGTGACGACTGGAAGGTGAGAGGACATCCATACAAATCCAACATCTAGTCGTGAACCTGGGAGTTTGAAGGAAGGAAATTCTGCGCATCCAATATACTTCATTACCAACAGTGAGTAAAGTGAGGAAGTAGATGTTCTTGTAAATGCAAAGTGGAAGCATGGCCTCAATGAAAAGTCTTTACAAATTAGACTAAATCACTAAGCAAACCCCAAAATCTATACGAACAATGTTCATGGACTAAACCCAACTGAGAAGCGTGTTACTGGTACCCAGTACACAATTCGAAGTAGATGTGACAAGAAGAGTCGATCGGTTGATAAAAGATAACTTCTCAAGGATTATTAAGAATGACTGATTGAACTCAGACATCTGCTTCTATTCAAAATATAATCCTCAATTCGATCAATGAATGACACACGGACATGTATGATATCATAACATCATTTGTGTACACATCGCCTATGTAAACCCAAGTTAACAAAATTATGTCATCGGGGACTCTGGGTGTTGAAAGCTTCGGATCTGTAACTTGAATTCTATTAACAGTTTTATCTATGAGGAATCTAGATAGCACCTATATGAATCAAAGACAATACAATCATGCCTGTAAATATTCTTCACATTGATAATGAAATCAATTACAAGTTGCACACAGTTCTATCACACACACTCTAATCTGAGAATTACAGGTTCTGCCAATACTTTTTACAACATCAGCAAACCTGCAAATATATCCAAACACTAAACGAACCTATAAGAACCTATAGGTTCTCCAGACGAACCAATAGGTTCGCTGGACGAACGTTTACAATACATAAAACATAGGTTCGTTTGAACTAACACACATACATAGGTTCGTGGGCCAGACGAACCTAGTACAAACCTATCCCAAACCTTTTCTAACTTGACCAAAACAAACTTGAAAGCAACCTATTACAATATGTACCAACAAACTCCCCATTAATAGTTGCTTCAAGTCCTCAAAATCTTGATCTTTGATCTTCATTCTTCAGTTTGTGTCCCACTCGATGACTGATATTCACAAACGTTGTTTGCAGCATGTATAATCACAGATCTTGGAATCTTTGATAATCTTTCAGCTTCAATTCTTGCATCTCTTTGATCAATCTCTTTTTGTAAAACCATTAACTCCACGTAGAAATAATTCACATCTTCCCAATTACATCATGTATGAATTCCCAAAGTAAAACACATTTTCACAATTGTCTGGAATTGCAAAGCCATATCCTTATAACTAACTCCAACATCATGATAACTTTCTCTTGAATAAATTAAATCTTGATCAAGAGTTCCAATATCTTGTTTAGAACAATTTATAAGCCACACAGGATCAAGTAATCTAATAACCCTCCATTTGTCATTTTCTTTCAACAGAATAACAGCTTTAGAAGATCTTTCATCATAAAACCAAAGTTTGAAGAATGGTGCCCAATCTTGTTCTATTTTCCTTAGGCTTCGTCTTGAATACACCTTCGGCTTTGGAAAAAACATAAGAATTATGCTTCAACACATAAAATTGAGGAACTAACCAATTCTAACCTTTCTTTGCTTCACGTTTCAATAAAATCTCAAATCTTTCATTGTGATCGGTTTGAAACGGCTTGATCATCTTTAATCTTCAATTTTGATCCAATTTTAAATCTTGAAGCTTGTCTTGGATGTTTCCCAAAAGCAGACTCGTCATATTTCTCAATAAACTGTCTGAAAATCATCAAATTATCAATAATATACTTTTGTTCTTCTGGATTCTCTCTCCACACATCCATTGGTCTTTTAATCTTCAACTTTTCACTTAACACAACTTGACATTTATTATTAGCTTCAATATCAAAAATCTTTGTCAAAGTTGGTAAGTTATACAAATTTTCTTCAAAAGAGCCATCATATTCAAACTCAACTGATGTTCCTTCTTCTCCCATATGCAATTTTTCAGAAATACTTGAATTCCGAAGCTCATTCACTTTCACCCCAAACAAATCAGGTAGTTCTTCCTATATATTGTCCAATCTCACCTTCGTCAATTAATGTGCCTTTGATTGATTCACCAACATTTTTTTGTAATTCTTCTTCTTCAGTTTGTTTGAATAATTCAGCAAATTTAGGTAAAGTTTCATCAACAACATTCTTTCGACATTCTTTCTCAGTAATATGCTCAATTTCAATTTCTCCATAGTCTTTTGATTGATTTGGATCAAAGTAGAAACTGGATTCGCATATAAAGAAATTCTTGATGAATTGTAAATAACAATAGCACCAGTAACAGAATTCAAACCACTTGAGCTACCAACACCAGCTACACCACCATCATCATGATAAGTATCAAAACCTGGATGTTCATCAAAATCAGAATCTTCATAATCTACTTTTTCCTCATCATCTTCACCTTCTTGAATATTGATATCAACAAGATCAACAGCATTTACTTCAGACGCATGAACTTATACATTATCATCAAATCTTGCCTCAGTGTGGATACCTGTAGAAGATTCACCTTGAATATCACTTATCCTTTTCTTTAACTACTGATTTTCTTCCTCAAGATTAACTATGTTTTCATTATGTTCTCTAGAAAATCTTTCCAATGAAACAATTCTATCATTCATAATCTCCTTGTCTCTTTCATCCTCTTCTCTCCATTTCTGTAATTGAGTGATATGAAGCTTCATCATGCCAATTTCATTTTGAATAGAAGAAGATTGTTGCTCATAATCAACCTTTTCTTTCTCCTTCTTGTACTTGTCAAATTCTTGAGATAGGAGAGATATCCTATGTCTCAACTATGAATCATCATAATCTAATGAGAAATTCAAATCCAAATCATCCAAACTTTCAAACATAGTATCAATTCTTGTAGGAGAAATCTCTGGAAATGAAGTTGCAACAGTAGTTGCTTTAGCAAAAGGTGCAACAAATGGTGCAACGCACACAAGAACATGAACTGAAGCACTTGGCATTGTAGACTCAACAAATACAGGAACAAACGATGTCTTAACTGAAACAGATGTAGAAGAAATGACCACTGGAGAAGATACAAGAATACTTGGTGTTTTTGTTTTCTTCCTTCTAGGCACATTAGCCATTCTCTTCTTTTTCTTAAGATGAGATGATTCTGGCTTATTGATGTGTTAGTTTAACACATCCGTTTTCGTACATATTCGAGTCGGTTTTCGATAGTTTTGTATATATTTCGAGTCCATTTTATTTCCTTTTTACATTTTAGTGTTTTTTTTGTGCAGGAATGTGTCCCGAAGGAGCGGAAATGAAGGCAAGCGGGCATCGGAATCAAATGCGGATGCAATTATAAAGAAATCTGGAAAATAGCCCTAGGAGCATAGCCTAGCGTAGGGCTTCTGAGCGCTAGGCTATGCGCCTGTCATCATCTGGCGCATTTTTACAATTATTCCGCGCGCATAGCCTAGCCACACCTTTATCAGCGCTAGGCAGTGCGCCTAAGATGATTTTTTGGCCTAAAACCCTAATTTCAAGCCCTCTATAAATGGATCACATTCCAGCCACTTTTGGGGTCTTCTTCTGCGTATTTTGGAACCCTAATCAAGCATAGGAGCTGCTGGAGCTTAACCATGGAGTATTTGGCTTGATTAGGGCTTGTTGGAGTGAAGAAGGACCTTGATCTTGAGTATTTTCCTTTACTTTTCATGTTCTTAGTTTAAAGCTTTGATTTTTAATGTTTCTAGACTTTGTTCAGACTTGTTTAGCTACTGTAGTTATGATTTGTGGCTAGATCTATGGTTGTATCTAGGTTTGGGATGATAAAGTTGTGAACTTTGATGATTTTGGACTTGATTTATGCTTAATGATGATGAATGCTTTGTAATCAGTTGTAAAGCTTGAAACTTTGATGATTATTACAGATGTTGAATGATTATATTTGGTGTATGTTTGATCCACATGTGGTTAGGAAGGTCTTTCCACACATAGATGCATGTTAGGCCTACTACTTTGTGTTTTAGGTTAGTTTATGGGTTGTTGATCACATTCCATAGGATTAGACTTCATTACATATAGTCATTTGCATGTGTAACCTAACCTAGAAATCCGGGAGGTGATAGGTTAGATGGTTGGTCTCTTACACTTAGGAAATTTGAGTTAAACGACCCGGGAGGGCGTTGTCTTAGATCTACTTAGTGTTAGTGTCAATCCATGTCAAAGTTGTCAACTTTATGACTCTCTAGTATCTTAGGATGCAAACTGGTGGAGAAATCTGGGAGGTGATCCACCAGTTAGAGTGCAAATGCATGTCGGGGAGTCCAGGAGGATACCCGACTGACTAGTGCATATATTACAGTCTTAGGAATTCTATTGGAGTTGCCTGGTATCTGATCTGGGTCCCCTTTAGGTATTTCTAGGTCTGTTCATTAAGATCCTAGTCTTCATCCTTAGTAAATCAGTCCAGATCAGCAATCTGTCACACTTTTGATTCCCAGCCTAGGTACACCGGTTTTCCTCATCAGATTTAGATTCCAGATTCATTGTCAGCTTTAGTGTTACCATTCTTAGTATAGTTGTTAGCTTAGTTCACTATCCAGATTCAGTCTGAATAAGTTGTCAGTTGCACCACCCCCCCCCCTCTTTTACTTTAGTTAAGTTCACAGTCTAGGTTAGTTTGCTACACTAGTGTCCGTGGTTCGATATCCGGACTTCCATCAGCTATTCTGCCACCGATAGGTACACTTGCCTAGGGAGCGGTCTAGTTTAGGTTTTCCGATTATTACTAGGTGTTTAGGTTAAGTATAGGTCTAGGATTAGATTAGGTGTTTTTAGCTTAGGTTAATTAGATTAAATTTAGTCCTGTTTTTAGTATACTGACCGCTCGCATCAAGTTTTTGGCGCCGTTGCCGGGGATACTAGGCAATAGCAACAATTACTTAGACTGTGGCCTTTAGTTGCTCCTTTTTCTTAGTTTCTTTATCTTTTCCCCCCCGATTAGCTTAGTTTTCCTTTTTAGGTTAAGTTTTTATTTTTCTTCTTAGTGCCTTTATGTGTTATCTGTTATTTGAGCCTTAGATTAGGATTTTCTTTGTGAATATGTGAGTCTTACTTGCTTATTTGATTAGGGATTTGGTATTTGCATGCCCCATACCCGATCTTGTGGAGCACCAGAGTTCGAGCTTACATCACCAGAGCAGATCCTGCGGGGCCGACAGCAGGTAAGTTTTCTTGATCCCTTTGTTGACATGGATCCACCACCACACCCGCCACCGAGGCAGACTGTTCACGAGCTAGCCAGTCATGGGGTTGTCGGTGCCCGGTCTGCCATCACAAGACCGGGTGTCAACAACAACAACTGGCAGATCCCGTCCCACGTGATGTCGACGATCACGAATTCGACACAGTTTCATGGCCTGGACGACGAGGATGCACCAGGCCATCTATCTCTCTTTGTTCGTATATGCGACACGTTCCGCATCAATGGAGTTTCGGAGGAGGCCGTATACCTTCGTTTGTTTCCATTCACACTCGCCGGACGAGCTGCTACGTGGCTGAATCTTCTTCCCAGGGACTCGATTACCACATGGGCTGACCTTCAGACGAAATTCCTGAAGAAGTATTATCCTCCTTCTAAATCTGCCAGATTACGGGATCAGATCCATTCGTTTAGGATGGACGAGGATGAGCCATACTACATGGCATGGGAGAGGTTTAACTCCCTTCTGAGCAGATGCCCACAGCACGGCCTATCCGATTGGGCCCTCGTCGAGAAGTTCTATAATGGACTGACACTGGAGACGAAGCGCAGATTCAATACAGCCGCTGGGGGGCACATAATGGATAAGAAGGAGCCGGAGGAGTGTGAGGCGATGTTCGAGGACTTTGCCCTAGCCGAGTATGAGGACCCATCATACGCGAGGAGAGCTACACCGGCAGCTAAGCCCACTGTGGCACCGCCCATCCCTGTTAGAGGGATGCATCATGTCACACCTGACACTAGCACCGCTACAGCTTTAGAGGCACTTGCTAAGGATATTAAGGAATTGAAGATGGCGGCTGCTAGGTGTGAGATATGTCGGGGTGGACATACTACTGCTGAGTGCCCGGTCACTGATCAGGCACAGGTTGAGGCCATCAATTCTGGATGGAATAGGCCTTACAACCAAAACCCTAGCTGGAATCAGAATTCACATTGGAGGAATCAGAACCAGGGACAGCATCAGCAGTCAAATTGGCGGGGCAACCACAGCAGCAGCAGCTCCTATGAGAAGCCACCGGCTCGTCAGATCCCGATCACTGAGAGAGACACTCCCGAGAGTTCTGGTAGCCGAGACAGAGACACGAAGCTTGAGGACATGATGGCGCAGCAGATGAAGATGCTTCAGCAGATTATGGACAAGGACAAGCTGCGGGACCAGAAGATCGAGGAGCATGATACGTTGTTGAGGAACCAGCAGGCTGGTTTTCTGGATTTGCAGCGGTCGGTGGGAGAGTTGGCTAAGGGATTTGATGAGAGGCCGGGAGGGTCGTTTAGGGCGAACACTGACCCTAACCCGAGGGGTCATGTGAAGGCAGTGACCACACGAAGTGGTCGGGGAGGAGAAGTTGAACTGCCACCACCGGTCATACCTGATGATGATGAGCCGGTGGACGAGGAGATAGAGATGGAGACTCCTGCAGGGGCGCCCGTGAGGCTAGTCCCAGCAAGTACAGCGCCGAGCAGCGAGTCTTCAGTTGATAGGTTGAGGAGAGAGAAGGATGAGGAGAAGAAGAAGAAGGGTAAGAGTGTGACTGAGGAGCCTGAGATTGACTTGACTAAGCTTCCATATCCTGCACGCGCACTGCAGATGAAGCGTGATCAGGAGTATGGACACTTTTTGGAGATGTTTAAGCGGCTTAAGATCAATCTCCCATTTGTTGAGGCCCTCCAGCATATGCCTAAATATGCTAAATTCTTGAAAGACCTCCTGTCTAACAAGAAGAAGTTGGAGACACTCTCTACCGTTACTTTAGGAGCTAGGTGTTCGGCTCTGGTTCAGAATAAGCTGCCAGAGAAGCTTGAGGATCCAGGGATTTTCACTATTCCCTGTCTGTTTGGCGGTTCTTCTGTGAACCATGCATTGGCTGATCTAGGTGCTAGCATCAATTTGATGCCCTATTCCATTTATAAGCAGCTAGATCTTGGTGAGCCGGCACCTACACGCATGAGTTTAGCATTGGCTGATCGGTCAGTCAAGTATCCTAGGGGGATTGTTGAGAATGTCCTGGTGAAGGTGGACAAGTTTGTCTTCCCGGTAGATTTTGTGATACTTGACATGCAGGCTGATGACCGAGTTCCCCTCATCATGGGACGACCTTTCCTTCGCACGGCGAAGGACATGATTGATGTTTATGAGGGGAAGATCTCATTGCGTGTTGGAGATGATACTGTCACCTTTGATGTGGTGAAGTCCATGAGGAACTCCAGTGGTCAGGACGATCAGGTCTACTTTCTAGATGCATTTTTCTCTACTATGGATCGTTGCCTGGACTACATCAGTGGAGTTGATCTGTTAGGAGATCAGGACTTAGGTGACAGTGATGAGAGTGTTGAGAGTGTGGGAGTTGAGGTCCAGGCTGCTGCTATTGAGGCTTACCTTGATTACATTCCTAGCAGTTTAGCCATGGAGCCTCCTGTTTATCCCACTGTGTTTGAGGTTGAGAGTTCTGAGCCGGCTGACAAACCATCTGTTGAGGCTCCCCCATCATTAGAGCTAAAGGAGTTGCCGCCTTACCTTGAGTATGCATTCCTTGATGGGGACTCGGATCTACCTGTCATCATATCAGCAGCTCTGACAGCCGTGGAGAAGAGTAGACTCATTGTTGTGCTTAAAGAGCACAAACAGGCGATTGCGTGGAGGTTGATGGACATTAAGGGTATTCACCCTTCCTTTTGTACGCATCGCATCTTGATGGAGGAGGATTATAAGCCGGTGTTTCAGCCACAGAGGAGGCTTAATCCTAATATGGGTGAAGTGGTTAAGAAGGAGGTCCTTCGCCTGTTAGATGCTGGGCTCATTTACCCTATTTCCGATTCATCCTGGGTGAGCCCAGTTCATGTGGTCCCTAAGAAGCGAGGTATGACTGTAGTGGTGAACGAGAGGAAGGAGATCGTTCCCACACGTACAGTCACAGGCTGGCGGGTGTGCATTGACTATCGGAAGCTTAATGACGCCACCCGTAAGGATCACTTCCCACTTCCTTTTATCGACCAGATGCTGGAGCGTTTGGCGGGACAGCAGTTTTACTGTTTCCTGGATGGCTTCTTAGGTTATTTCCAGATCCCGATAGCACCGGAGGATCAGGAAAAGACCACGTTTACCTGCCCGTACGGCACTTTTGCATACCGCCGTATGCCGTTCGGGTTGTGTAACGCTCCAGCGACGTTTCAGAGGTGTATGGTAGCTATCTTCCAGGATATGATCGAGACTTCCATGGAAGTGTTTATGGATGCTTTTTCTGTCTTTGGGAGCTCGTTCGATCAGTGTTTGATCAATCTTGAGAGGATGCTTAGGAGATGTGTGGAGACGAATCTGATGTTGAACTGGGAGAAATGCCACTTTATGGTCACGAAGGGGATAGTTCTAGGTCACAAGATATCCCGTGACGGCATCCAGGTCGACAAGGCGAAGATAGAGACGATCAGCAAACTCCCACCCCCCACGAGTGTGAAAGCTGTGCGAAGCTTTCTAGGTCATGCGGGATTTTACCGCCGGTTCATTAAGGATTTCTCAAAAATCGCTAGACCTATCACTCGTTTGCTGGAGAAGGAGGTGGAGTTTGTGTTTGATGATGATTGTGTGCGAGCCTTCGTGTTTCTGAAGGAGAGGCTGGTTAGTGCCCCGATCTTGATAGCCCCCGATTGGAGCCAGCCATTTGAGCTCATGTGCGATGCGAGCGATTTCGCAGTTGGGGCTGTCCTTGGGCAGAGGGTGGATAAGCATTTCCACCCCATTTATTACGCGAGTAAGACCCTAGATGCCGAGCAAGAGAATTACACGACTACCGAGAAGGAGTTGTTGGCGGTAGTCTATGCTTTTGATAAATTTAGGTCTTACCTCGTGCTCTCCAAGACTGTTGTCTATACTGATCATGCGGCTCTCCGTTACCTTTTTGCTAAAAAGGACGCGAAGCCTAGACTGATCAGATGGATCCTCCTTCTGTCAGAGTTTGACATAGAAATTAAGGACAAGAAGGGTGCTGAGAACGTAGCCGCCGACCACTTGTCGCGACTTGAGGATCCGGAGAGGGAATTCATTCGAGAGGGTGCGATGAGAGATTGCTTTCCACAGGAGATGCTTATGAGCGTAGGGATAGATGAGATCTGCCGCACAGATAGGCTAGATGAGGGATTACCGTGGTTTTCAGACATTGCCAATTATTTGGCCAACGGTTTCCTTCTTAAGGGTCTGACATTCCAGCAGCGCAAGAAGTTCTTTGCCGACACGAGGCATTACATCTGGGATGCGCCTTACCTTTTCCGTGTGTGTGCTGATCAGGTTTTTAGGAGGTGTGTGACCAGAGAGGAAGGATTGGAGATCCTTAGGCACTGTCATGAGGGCCTTACTGGTGGGCATCACGGACCTTCTTCCACAGCGAAGAAGGTGTTTGATTCAGGTTTTTATTGGCCCACCATCTTTAAGGATGCTCATGAGTTATGTAGGAAGTGTGACTCCTGTCAGAGGACAGGCAACATCTCATCCAGGAATGAGATGCCCCAGCACCCTATTTAGGTTGTTGAGATTTTCGATGTCTGGGGCATCGACTTCATGGGACCTTTCCCTGCTTCTCGAGGGAACAGGTACATACTCGTCGCGATTGATTACGTTTCTAAGTGGGTGGAATCACAGGCGCTCCCCACTAATGACGCGCGAGTAGTGTTGAGATTTCTGAAGCACTTGTTTTGTAGGTTTGGTACTCCGAGAGCGTTGATCAGTGACCGTGGCATGCACTTCTGTAATGTCCAGATGGACAAAGTGCTTGCCAAGTACGGGGTCACCCACCGTCTGTCGACCGCATATCACCCGCAGACCAGCGGTCAGGTGGAGAACGCGAATCGGGGAGTTAAGAGGATTCTGGAGAGGACTGTCGGCCATACTAGGAAGGATTGGGCCGACAAATTAGATGACGCCTTGTGGGCCTTTAGGACAGTATTTAAGAATCTGATTGGGACGACTCCTTATCGGATGGTCTATGGTAAGGCATGTCATCTGCCGGTTGAGCTAGAGCACAAGGCCTTTTGGGCTTTGAAAGCTGTGAATTTGGATATGTCACAGGCCGCCAAGCACCGGTTCCTCCAGTTGCACGAGTTGGATGAGCTACGCGACGATGCGTATGCTCGGTCATGGAGTTATAAGGAGCGCACGAAGGCGCTCCACGATCGGAGATTGAGGAATGTTAAGGAGTTCGCGAAGGGCGATCGAGTCCTGGTTTATGACTCGAGACTGAGGCTTTTCCCAGGAAAGCTTAAGTCGCGTTGGAGAGGCCCGTTTGTGATTCGTGAGGTGTTCCCGCATGGTGCGGTGGAGTTGGAATCAGGTGACCACACGTGGAAGGTCAATGGGCACCGGTTGAAGCCCTACATTGGAGGCCCGATTCCATCAGACGAGGAGGTTATCCTCCTCGAATCCCGAGCAGGTTAGGGATTTGGGCCTAGGCCCAACTTGTATATAGTGTACATAGTTTTTATTTGGTATTTCGAGTCTATGTGATTGATGATGTGTTTGTGCCTTCGCGATTATGTCAGATTCAAGTGTGGGTATGTCATTATGCTTGTTCGATATCACCATTTCGAACAACTGATTTCATTACCGTGCATTAAATCTGAATACTCTATGCATCACTAGTTGCTAGACTCGATTTCTCTTTTATTTTTGTTAGGTTAATTTTAGTTTTTAATTTGTTTAAGGTTTGATTGCTTTTAATTCTAAGTTGGTTTTTGATTTTATTTTCGTTAATTAGCTTAGTTTAATTTTATGTTCTAGTTTAATTTAGGTTGCTTAGAATTTTAAATAAAATTCTTGCCTAGTTTAATTTGCTTATTTAGAATTAATTTTAAGTAGATTTAGTTTAAATTAATTTTGCCTAGTTAAGCTTAGTTAGGATTTAATTTAATTTAGTTAGTTTAATTCTAGCTTACATTGAATTAAGTTATTAGCATTTAATTAGTTTGAGTTTATTTGATTTTTAATTTTTAAGTTTTCTTTTATTTAATCTAAAAAAAATTAAAAATTAATTAAAAAAAGAAAAAAAAAGTAAAAAAAAAAATGTGAAAAACAGAAAAAATTAAACCCAGGCGCATAGCCGGGCGAGGGGCGCACTGACCCTAGGCTATGCGCGCGGGTCTCCCATTTCGAAAAAAAAATCGAGACAAAGCAACTCAACCGGGATCATCACCATAACACTCACCACCCTCACCCCCACGCCTAAACCCTAATCCTCCTTCGACTACCGCCGCTCACCACCGCTAGCAACAATCATCACCGCCTCTGGTCACCACCATCCCCCTCCTTGCCAGTCGAGACCACCACCACCGCTCGCATCAAGCTGCTCCGGTCTTCAGCCTGATCCAGATCCACCACCGCCGCTTCAGCCTTCATCCACCACCGATCCAGATCGCCGGTTGCTGTCACACTCAACCACCGCTTATCCGCAGCATTCTTCATCTGCATCACCCGCCGCCATCTGCATCACCCGTCGCCATCAACACTGCCGCCGCTCCACTCTGTTTTTGCCATCAGTCACCGTCGCATCTCCGATCATCGACACACCACCGCCGTCTACCACCGCTACTCATCACCATCATCTCCGGTTCTCATCTCAGCCTCCGCACATCACCACCCCAGTCGCCACCGCTGCTGAGATTCCGGCCGCCGCACCTCCAACCGGTAAACCCCTTCATCTTCTTTTTCTTTTTCTTTCCATTTTCAGATTAGTTTAAAAATTAGATAGATTAGGTTACATTCAAAATTTGATTTTGGGTTTGTTAGTGATGATCGTGATCGGAGACATGTCCGGGAAGGATCCACATTGCCGGACCTATTTTCTGTGTTCACATAAACCCTAGGCACATAGCCTAGGGCCGATTACTGGTATTCAGGCTATGTGCCTGGATCATCCTTTCAGCAGAAAAAAAATGAATAAATAAATAAATAAAAACAGAAAATAATAAAAAAATAATAATAAAAATAATAATAAATAGATAAATAAATAAAATGAAAATAATATAAAGTATAATAAATAGATATAATTGTATTTGTAATATAAATAAATATATAAAAGTAATGTAACTTAAACACATAATCATTTTTGTAAAAAAAATTTTTTTTACATTTAAAATAATTTAACATAATTGTATATGTATAGATAATTTTGTAAAATAACTAAATTTTGTAAATGTAGATGTATTTTTGTATAGTATGTATAAAATTGTAATCTTGAAACTATGTATGTAAATAATGTTTTAAAAATAATAATCAATTGTATGTTTGTAAAATTTGTAACATAATTTTGTATAAGTTAGAAAAGAATAAAATAAATGAATATTAATTTGTATGTTAACACTAATTGTTGTAACATTTTGTAACATAAATGTAAAACTTGTAAAATCAAGTATGTATGTACAATTATGTATGTTTAATTTTAATGTCAATGTGAATTTAAATAAATATGTATGTTTTGTATACTAAAAACATAAATGTTATATTTTTAATAAAACACTTGTAATAAAAAAAATAAAAAAATGTATTGTAAAATGTCTATGTATATTACAAATAAATAAATTATATGTATGTATCATTTTGTAATTTCACAAATAAATTTGTAACCTTGTACTATGATTTATATTTATGTAATAAATATTATATGTATAATAATTTAATAAATAGGTATAACATATATGTATAATACTTTTAACATAAATAAAACTTATGAATTTTTGTCAAATAAATAAACAACAAATGCATGTAATATATGTATGTATAATTTTTGTAAATTAATTCATTAAATAATTGTACATTGAAATAATACATGTATAATGTATGTAATAACACTTTGTATATATGTATATCACAAATAATTAAATAAACCAATTTGTACAATAAATAACTTAAACCACAAACTCTGTAAATAAATAAGCAATTGTAAAATAAATTTAATAAAAACTTAGGATTTAGGATTCTAGTTAGTTTGTAATTATTATTTTTTTTTTTGTATATGTTTGTTGTATATTATCGCAGAGATGGCAGATGCATCGAGCTCGGAGAGCAGGCCCAAGAGGGCCCGTCGCATGACCACCGCACAGTCGCAGGCGCTGAGGCGACCACCACCACCACGCGAGATACGTTACTCAGCACCATTGGACGTGCCACACCCACATGATCGCCCAGTTCACCCCCACCTGCGACACCTTCCTGACCACACATTCCTGCGGTTTCACCCCGATACCATGGAGTACTCGCATATGATCAGATTGGCGGGGATGGAGACCATTCAGCATAGGGGATTTGATAGAGCGGTCATCGAGCGGCTTGGCAGATTAGAGGAGTTTGATGCGATGATGACTCCACCATGGGCGTACCTGTTGTGATGCCCATGGCAGCAGTACACAGAGCTCACGGTGGAATTCCTATCCACCTTACGTTACGATGAGAGCTCTCTCACAGCCCCCGATGCTGTGTCGTTCGCCTTAGGACGAACGCCACAACGCATGAGTGTCGCTGATTTCGCAGTGGCCATGGGCATTTACTCCAGGGCAGAGGTGTCCGCTGGAGGGTTTGAGGGCCTCCTTAGGGGCGTATCCCGGGCAGCCAGGCCCGGATACGTTACGGAGGCAGAGATGGGCGTTTATTGGAGCACGATAGCGGTCCCTCCTCATACTGATCGGCGGCTGGTTACCCATATCCGCGACCCTCTTTTGCGTTATATCCATAGGATCCTAGCTACCACCTTGATTCCTCGCCACTCTGGCAAGGACAAGGTTAGCTATTTTGACCTTTTCTGTCTTTACTACATTCAGGGTCGCCACCCGGCGAACCTCGCTGCCGTTTTACTCTCATCTTTTGCGAGGCGTCTTCGGGGAGGCCTCACTGCTCGCCTGGATATGGGCCCCTACGTTTGCAGACTTGCCGACCGTCTTGGGGTTTTCGACTGGTATCCAGTTGAGCATCTTACTGTCGGCCCCGAGACGGTTCCATATGCGTTACACGATATGCAGACGTCAGGGATGGTCACGTGGGACGTGCCACCCCAGTGGGCACCCATTTTGGATGACCCTCCTGCCCCTGTTCCTCCGGTGCATCCGCCATCCACGCACCGCATTCGTCATCAGAGGGAGCGACCTCGTCGTGATGTGTCGCCGCGCCCTCCGGCTGTTCCTCGTCTTACACAGCGATATCTCCTCTAGAGGATAGACGCTCTCGAGGACATCCAGAGGCGCATTGCGGCTCATCTAGGGGTTGAGTTGGCTCCTCGGATGCCAAATCCTCGCCCCCCAGACGACCACGAGCCCGGATCAGACATCGATCCGGATGATGAGGAGGATGAGGAGGAGGAGGATGAGGAGGACAAGGACGATGACGATGCGGATGACGAGTGATAGTTTGTATTTAGTCTAGTTTATGTATTTTTCTTTTCAGTTTTATGTATTTGGACTGAACAGTATATATGTCATCTATTTTTGTATGTCTGTTGTTTATTTATTTTCTTCTGTGGTTGTGATTATTTATTTCATGTATTATTGTGGTTGTATATAAATGTTGTGCATTGGTTGTGTACATTTATTGTAAAATTTGTATAATGTGTTGGTTGTATAATTGTTTCATTTTGTAATATATTCGTTGTGTTCAATGTTTGTATACAATGTTGTATGTATCAATTGTAATTCATTTGTTGTACTTTTATGTTGTGTTGTAAACTGTAATTATATTATTGTTGTATTAACACTTGTACATGAGTGTTGTTGTATATTTAGAGGCACGCGACTCCATTTACGGCACGTCTACATATTTCAGGGAGTTCGTGCTAACCTTTTGTACATTTATTTTCATTAATATTTTTGTGCCAGTTCTGGATTCACATTGAGGACAATGTGTTGTTCTAAGTGTGGGTATGTTAGGCTGGTACCTTTTAGTTTTGTAAATTTTGTAAAATCAAGTCATTGTATATATCAAGTCAAATGTATATTAAAACTTTGTAATTTAGAATAAAATTTTTGAAATTTTTGTAAATAAATTACAATTTGTAATTAAATAATGAAATTGTAATTATTTTAACTTAAAAAACACAAAAAAAAAAAATCAAAAACTTTACAAAAACATTTTTTTCAAATTGAGTCAATGTAAATATTTTTTTCAAGTCAGTATTTGAGTCTTTTTATTTTCAGTTAATCTAGTTGTGTTGTTTGAGATCTTAATTTGCAGTCTGGTTTTAACCATTCGTACTCAATTACATTCGGATGGCGACGACTTAGGCTATGTCATTTGCAAACGACCGGCAGTTAATTGACTTCTTTTTGGATTAGACTCACTTGTGCTGATGTGGCGTGATCAGCTAAGTCTTTTCCACTTTTTACCTTATTTTTATCTTTCTGTAAATATTTGTTTGTTTATTTATTTATTTTGCAATTTCTGATTGAGTTTAGAGTTTTAGGATGTATATATCTAGAGTCTTGAAAAATGTCCTCGTTCTGGCTTGCATTTTATAAATGGAAGATGATTAGACTACGATTAGGGCTTAGGATTTTATAGGCTAACTTGTGTATTGATTTGGGATTTGTTGGTAGGCCCAGCCGATAGAAAGTTCCTTAGGATTTGATAGAATAAACTTAAATTCAGGATTCTTGTGGGTTTAAGACTTGGAAAATTCGGGAAATCTGAAACTAAGTAATAGTGAATAAAGGAACCTCTGTAAACTAACAACCTAGATTATTTAAAATTTAAACCTGGCACATATGTTCTCTTTTTATGAAAATAAATCCGAGACTTATGGTGCCCGCTAAATAAAAGAAATTCCACAATCCACTAAGTGAGCTGAGCCTGTGCAAATAAAAGAAAGAGAGAATAAGAGCTAAAAAGCAGTTGTCATACCCCGGCTCATAACCGAGTGAAACAGTACTGTAATATGCTCAAGTGAGGTAAAAGAAAAAGAAAAATGAGAGAATAAAAAGGCAAAATGCTCACACCTTCATCCATCTCCGTCATTAGGTTAAATTTTAACTTTATCTAGGTAGTTGGCATACAGAGGTGGGTTTAAGTCTGTTGATTTAATCCTGTGCCTTGAAAGCTGTTATTTAGGATTAAGATAACTCGTTTTGACCAAGGGATGTGATCCATAAGATGAATGATTAAACTTGAATATAAATAAATCATGATTAGGGAACTTGAAATTGGTGTTTGGGTTTAGATAGGACCATTATACCAACAATCGTGGTTAATACACAAGGATTTAAGATTTTTAAATCCTTGCATATTAAAAACCTAACCCTGATCTATGATTCCATTTTGTTAGCTTTTTCGAGGACGAAAAAGGTTTAAGTGTGGGTATTTTTGATGTGTTAGTTTAACACATCCGTTTTCGTACATATTCGAGTCGGTTTTCGATAGTTTTGTATATATTTCGAGTCGATTTTATTTCCTTCTTACATTTTAGTGTTTTTTTTGTGCAGGAATGTGTCCCGAAGGAGCGGAAATGAAGGCAAGCGGGCATCGGAATCAAATGCGGATGCAATTATAAAGAAATCTGGAAAATAGCCCTAGGAGCATAGCCTAGCGTAGGGCTTCTGAGCGCTAGGCTATGCGCCTGTCATCATCTGGCGCATTTTTACAATTATTCCGCGCGCATAGCCTAGCCACACCTTTATCAGCGCTAGGCTGTGCGCCTAAGACGATTTTTTGGCCTAAAACCCTAATTTCAAGCCCTCAATAAATGGATCGCATTCCAGCCGCTTTTGGGGTCTTCTTCTGCGTATTTTGGAACCCTAATCAAGCATAGGAGCTGCTGGAGCTTAACCATGGAGTATTTGGCTTGATTAGGGCTTGTTGGAGTGAAGAAGGACCTTGATCTTGAGTATTTTCCTTTACTTTTCATGTTCTTAGTTTAAAGCTTTGATTTTTAATGTTTCTAGACTTTGTTCAGACTTGTTTAGCTACTGTAGTTATGATTTGTGGCTAGATCTATGGTTGTATCTAGGTTTGGGATGATAAAGTTGTGAACTTTGATGATTTTGGACTTGATTTATGCTTAATGATGATGAATGCTTTGTAATCAGTTGTAAAGCTTGAAACTTTGATGATTATTACAGATGTTGAATGATTATATTTGGTGTATGTTTGATCCACATGTGTTTAGGAAGGTCTTTCCACACATAGATGCATGTTAGGCCTACTACTTTGTGTTTTAGGTTAGTTTATGGGTTGTTGATCACATTCCATAGGATTAGACTTCATTACATATAGTCATTTGCATGTGTAACCTAACCTAGAAATCCGGGAGGTGATAGGTTAGATGGTTGGTCTCTTACACTTAGGAAATTTGAGTTAAACGACCCGGGAGGGCGTTGTCTTAGATCTACTTAGTGTTAGTGTCAATCCATGTCAAAGTTGTCAACTTTATGACTCTCTAGTATCTTAGGATGCAAACTGGTGGAGAAATCCGGGAGGTGATCCACCAGTTAGAGTGCAAATGCATGTCGGGGAGTCCGGGAGGATACCCGACTGACTAGTGCATATATTACAGTCTTAGGAATTCTATTGGAGTTGCCTGGTATCTGATCTGGATCCCCTTTAGGTATTTCTAGGTCTGTTCATTAAGATCCTAGTCTTCATCCTTAGTAAATCAGTCCAGATCAGCAATCTGTCACACTTTTGATTCCCAGCCTAGGTACACCGGTTTTCCTCATCAGATTTAGATTCCAGATTCATTGTCAGCTTTAGTGCTACCATTCTTAGTATAGTTGTTAGCTTAGTTCACTATCCAGATTCAGTCTGAATAAGTTGTCAGTTGCACCAACCCCCCCTCTTTTACTTTAGTTAAGTTTACAGTCTAGGTTAGTTTGCTACACTAGTGTCCGTGGTTCGATATCCGGACTTCCATCAGCTATTCTGCCACCGACAGGTATACTTGCCTAGGGAGCGGTCTAGTTTAGGTTTTCCGATTATTACTAGGTGTTTAGGTTAAGTATAGGTCTAGGATTAGATTAGGTGTTTTTAGCTTAGGTTAATTAGATTAAATTTAGTCCTGTTTTTAGTATACTGACCGCTCGCATCACTTATCCACTGTAAAATTTAGACCATTTCTTTCTTCCTGCTCTTCCCTACTCTGTTGTTGTTGAATGGGATTCCTTTTCATCCTCTGAACCATTCTATTACCTACTTGCAC
Organism: Mikania micrantha; assembly: GCA_009363875.1. Classification (NCBI taxonomy): domain Eukaryota; kingdom Viridiplantae; phylum Streptophyta; class Magnoliopsida; order Asterales; family Asteraceae; genus Mikania; species Mikania micrantha. Next base: position 55,890,387 of record CM018682.1, on the reverse strand, counting down.
ATCTTCTATCTCAGGGTCAGTTGAATCCTCTTCCATTTCTTCAATAACATCCACATCCTCAACATTTGATGGTGATGCAGTAGTAATGGTTTGCTCAGAAACAACTGGTTGATCAGGATAGATAACTTGAAGAGGCTCCAATGTAGATTGTGCAACACTTGGAGTTGATTGTTCTTGTTGATGAGCTGAAGAAGATTGTTAACCAGCTTGTTGAACTTGTGGATCTTGCGGAGGAGGTGGTAGTGGTTGATCATCATCCATTTGTTCATTCTCAGAGCTAGAATCATCATTTCTCCATGCATCATTGAGTGGTGCAACATAATTAGCTCTTGCACAGTGACAAATCAAGTATTTTGTAAGTACAACATCATTACTCTTCTGATATGTCTTCACTTGACCCAAACTGGAGTCTGTCATGTGCTTTAACCACAAGCTTTCATCCACAGCTCTTGGTAAACTCTTTCAAGGAAATTTCTCATCAATAAGCATCTGTAAAACTCTTGGATACATCAAGAACCTGTCCTTGGCTATTGTGATATTATCAGCTAAATATCTGAAAATCATTACAGAGAAGTTGAATGGCTTGTTAAGAATAAATGCAACCATATCTGATCTCACAAGATCTCTCAACTCATCAAATGTATCCCTCCTCATACTCATGCAATGAAGTAGTACATGTGCTAGAAACTTGTACTGAAGGTGCAACTTTCCTTTCTTGATTGAATATTCACTGTAGACTCCAAAGTATTTGATTCTCAGAAAGCATCCTTTAACACACCTCTCAGGAATCAAGGTCATTCCTTCAGTGTCCCCTCCACACTTCAAGACTTTACAAACATCAACTTCACTGATTCTCATTACTTGTCCAAACACACTGGCTTCAATAACAAATACATCATCAACAGTGATCAATCTATGTGATTCCCAGAAACTTTGAATATGAGATCGATAAATGTGACAATGATTAGAGATAGCATAATAAATCCTTGATCTTCTCATAAACTCGATCAAGTCTAAAGTCCTTGCCATTCTTCGTTGTAGGATCCAAATAAGCACAAAAATTGTGTTTATCACCAAATGCCAGGTTTGCCTTATCTGCAATTAAAACAATCATATATCAAAAACATAATTCAATTCAAGATTAAAAATGTTAAAAAAATTTATAAGTCCTAAGTCTAGCGAACCTATCCCCTGTGCCAAACCTTTTTATGTGAACGAACCTATATTACAGACAAACCTATTTTCAATTTGACGAACCTGAAATTCAAACGAACCTAATTCACAGATGCAAACCTTTGGTCAACCAAACCTTTAACAATTAAAGGTTCGGTCATTGACTCAAAAAAGGTTCGGCCCGAACCTTTTTATGTCAAACGAACATGTAATTTTAATGAAAATGTTTGAAATCCAAATCAAAATTCAAATTTACGAATTAGACCAAAATAAACACATCCAAATGTTCTTAATAAGTCGATTAACAACTTTAGCGTAAGCATTTTTATCAATCTTTGATTAAAATTGATCAATTCAAATTTTTAAACGTTCAATTAACTGGACTTAAAACCTAGATTTATACAAATCTAGCTGGTGAAAATTCAATCCATATACCTTTTTGAAATGAAAACAACACGACAAATCTAATGATATATGGCAAACACTCAGATAATCACTAATTTAAAAAAGCAATTTCAACCACTCATAGGTTCGTCTCTAGCAATATCAGTGAAAGTGACGAAGCTAATACACGAACCTTTGAACAAAACTCTGAACAAACCAATTGAAACGAACCCTTTAACAAACCTTTTGAACGAACCAATTAAACAAACCTTGTTTGACGAACCTGGGGACAAACCTTCTGAATGAACCTTCTATCAAACCTTCTGGAGGAACCTATGAACAAACCTATAATAGGTTCGGCCCACCAATTCAACAAAATCTCACAAACCTTTGACATTTTGACCTTTTCAGATTTAATCAAAAATTTTCCAAACAAAACAAAATTTGGTGTTTCAATTATTATTAGTTCAACATCAGATATAAACAATAATCTTTTTGAATTTTTTAAATTTTATATTAAAACACACCAAAATTTATTTTCGAAAGAAAACTAAACTAAAACTTGAAAATGCATAAAAAACAAACACGTATTTGTGGTGAGAAAGATCCAGACATGAGATCATATTGCATTGCAATCATCTGTACAACTGATTCAGTTAATGAATGTGTAAATTAGCAAATCACAATTCAAAGATGATAGTCAGTATATGAGTCCAAATGAAACTTAATTACTTAGTTAAGATATCAAATGAAATCAAAACAATCACACACTTTATGTTCCTCATTCACTTGAACACGTCCCTGTTTTGTGAATTGTTAACCAAACAATGATGTTCTTAAAACAATTTAATTCAAGTATGTAACTAGTTTGATCATGCAAAAACAAAATAGAATTTCTTTTGAAAACAACAAAATTTAAAACAAGTTGAAATTGTTCAACATCTTAGAATCAAGGTTGATACTTTCGTATGCACAAATGATTCAGATAATGAATGAAACAATAATTTAAGATTAAGATTTTAGCAATCAGATCGATATTCTCATATACGCAGAGAGTGTCCAAATCTTATCAAACCAAGAAAACAAATTTGAATTGTTCAAAGCCTTAACAATCAGTTCGATACGCAAGTATACGCAAAGAATGTTTCAGCTTTGAACGAAAATAAAAGAAAAACAAATTTAGAATTTCTTTTAAAATTGAACAACATGATCAAAAACTAAACAACAAACTATAAAATAATTTTGAATTTGTTCAAAATCTAGGAATCAAGGTTGATACTTACGTGTACTCAGATGATCCAGATAATGAACTAAAAAAAATTAAGATTAAGCTTTTAACAATTAGATCGATATTTCAATGTACGCAGAGATTGTCCAAATCTTAATCAAAACCAAGAAAAACAAATTTAAATTGTTTAAAGCTATAACAATCATGTCAATACGTAAGTATACGCAAAGAATGTTTCAGCTTTAAACTAAAATAAAAGAAAAACACAATTAGAATTTCTTTTGAAAATTAAACACATGATCAAAACTAGTAACTTGACTTTTTGTTCAAGAAACATTTTGTAAGAATAATTACCACTCATGTCTCCACCTTGTTTACTATCTCCACCTTGTTTACTGTCTCCGCTTTTGCCATGTCTAGAACATATAAATCCTTACTCCTGTCGGCAGTCATCAGAATCCAATCTTCAGGAATCTGAATTCCTTGTTGAAGCACATAACATCTTTCATTGTCAAACATCACTTTATAGCCTTTGTCACAAATCTGTGACACACTCAACAGGTTGTTAGTTAACTCTTTGCAGTAATTAACATTGTCAAAGGAAACTTTACCATTAGTCAAACTACCAAACCCGGTAATCTGACCACCTTTGTCACCTGCAAAATTAACATAACTCCCTTTCATCGCCTTAAAATATTTCAACAAACCTAACTCTCCCGTCATGTGCCGTGAGCATCCACTATCAACAATCCATCGACTATTGATATGGCCCATGAATGCCACCTGCACAATAAATTAAAAACTTGATCAGTATCAAAAGGGATGACTCCCGCCATTCCGGCGTCGAGTCTCCCTGAATGGACTTCTGCCATTCTATTGTGATGAACTACTTGAAGACCGATCTTCACAGTTATCATCTTTTCTCCCAGAAATTTGATCCCCTGATTTACATCTCAATTTCCAAAAAAAATTTTGACTTATCAGTTTGTTTTAAAAATGGTTTTGAAGAAAATTTGTCATAAAAATCATCATCCTATGATGTCACTATTTTGACCAACTTTTTGACATGTTTGTTATCAAAAACTTTCTTTTTCTGATTATTTTCTTCTCTAACCCAGACACATTCATGATCAAACTTTCTGAGGACTCTCATTTCCTCCTCACTAGGCTTCACTTTCCTAGGACTCCCGCCAAACTTGATCACCCGACTGTCATTAACTGAACTCTTCCTGATCTTATGATTTGGACAATTTGCAGAAATATGTCATTTTCCATTACAAGTAAAACACTTTCATGTTTCTCTTGGAGTAAAAGACCTAATATCTGTTACAAGTATCCAATTCACAATCAGTAATTACATGACCCACTTTACCACATCCGTAGCATTTTCTTTGAGAAAGACTCTTTGGTTTTAGTTCATCAAAACACTTAGATGAACTAAAAGATTTAGATGCAACAGATGGAGATGAAACATTGTTCCTCAAACCAGTGGCTTTTATCTTGGAATTATTCTTTTGATTTTGAGAAAACTTTGATTTTCCCTTAATTCCAACCCCAAACTTATTACCCTTGTCAACAACCTTGTTAACCACCTTGTTAACTTTTTCAGAAAAACAATTTTGTTTTTTAGAAACACCACTAGTCTCTCCTTTATGTGCATTGGATGACTTGACAAACACACTTGGTTTGAGAGTAGTGGTAGTTTTGACTTTAAGTACTAGTTTGGAGACAACAGTTGGTTTAACCACTGCTTTCTCAGCAAGTTTCATTTCAGACTTTGATTTCTGAAACTTCAAATTCTGCTTGTCAACAGTCTTAATATGATAACCAGTCTGTCTGAGAATATCAGTTGGATATTTTAGTTCTGTGATGTCCTCAATAATAGGAGCATCACAATCAACAAACACTTTATCAAGAGATGATGAACCTCCCACATCCTCAGTCACTTGTTCAGACACATTTTCTTTTAAGAAAACCGGATGAACTTCCAAATCCGGATTAAGTTGTGGTCTTGGAACAAAACTAGGAGGAGGTGGCACAGCATGAAAACCTATTCCAGTATTATCATACGATGATCTTTGCATGGAAGCAAAGTAATCGATAACATACTTGGAATTTTGATAATTTTCAAGCTTGCTCTTGTTCACTTTAGCTTCAGCTTTTGCTGCTGATAACTCAACCTTCAGCTTTTGAACTGATTCAAGATGCACAGACACAGCATGGTTATTCTGTAAAACTTTGATTTTCAGATCTTCATTTTCTTCACCAAGATCAATTATCTTTTTGTCAAAATATTTTTCTCTTAAAATCAGCTTCTTGTTTGCTTCTATGCACTCTATCAGATTAGCAGTTAGCTGAGCATTCATCTCTTTCAGTGTATCTATGACTCTAACAGATCCTCATTTACCTCATCCACCTTCTCTTTGCCCTGACCAGTATCTTCCTCCAATGAAGCCATAAAAGCACCCATCAATTCATCATACTGCTTCCCCCAATCATAGCCCTCATCAGCTTGACTCACCAAAGCTTTAGATGATGATTCTTCAGATTTTTCTTTCTTTTTCTAATAAGTTTCCTTCGGCTTAAATGGATTTAGATTCCCTTGTTTCTTTGGATTCTTGCATTCTCTGGCAAAGTGACCTAGCTCACCACAGTTGTAGCATTGAGTATTCTTCGGATTAAACCCAAATTTGGTGTTGCGGTCGAAAGTAAATTTCTTGTCTGTCTTCTTCTCATAACGATTGATTATTCGAATAACACTCGCCAGTGCCCATTGTGTATCAATTAGTTCCATTTCATCATCATCGATTTGTTCATAATCTTCAATGTCAGATTAGTATTTCCAATTCGTGCTGAAACTTGTTCATCATATGCGCTGACTACACAAGACAGAATCAACATGTGATCCCGAACAGCTTCGACTGTTACTTTTCCCTGATTTGTAGTATTTAGCTGAACAGGAGGTGTCGAGTCAGACTTCTTCTCGTTTGTAGAATAAGATGAACTATAACTTGCACATGCAGAAGAAGCAAGAGAACTTTCAGAAGTAATAGACACAAATGATGTCTGAATCTTAGCAGATGAAGCCGGTGGTGTAACTACAGATCCACCATATAATGAAGGATCTTGCGTAGCATTTACTCTTCGAGCTTTTCTTTTATCCTTCATCTCTTGCTCCTCAAGCTTTTGAACAAATTTTACCAAGGTCATTCCTGGAAAATTCTCTCTCAAAATTAGAACTAAAGAATTGCATTTCTCAGGCAAAGCATCTGCAAGGCAATCAATCTTATCATCTTTAGTATATTCAATGCCACACTTTCTAACTTCTGTCAGCAGATGCCTGTATCTCGTGATCAATGCTTCCAGACTTTCATTGCCTATAAAATTGAATTTTTCAAACTCCTTGCGAATGTCTGTAGCTTTCATCTTCTTCAGATTTGTATTTCCCTCAACTCTAGCTTTCAAAGCATTCCATAGACTATAAGATGTCTTGTGCTCATCAAATTGATGTAAAATCTGATTTGGAATGGCTTGGCTTAACATCCAGTATGCCTTCTTCTCAGAATCATTCTTCTTTCTTTCATCAACATCTAATCTTTCTAAGAGTTGATACAAATTTGTTCCCACAACTCTAGGTCTTTCATATGGAGATAAAATCCGTTCCCAAATATTAGTATCTGTTCCATTAAGGTGTGTTTCAAAACGACCCTTCCAATTGTCATAGTCTGCCAAATCCAACAACTTAGGAACTTTATTCGAGCTTCCAACTTCGGTTTCACTAATCAGAATGTTATGAATCTTAGAATTCTGACTTGCCATCGCAGCATACATCTCCGCCATGATTTCAAGATTTTTAACAGCGAACATTTTCAGAATAATCACTTCACGAACCTATCAATCAAACGAACATTCAACAATCTGTGAACTGAACGAACCTTCAGTCACGAACCTGAAGACAGACGAACCTTGTATTACACGAACCTTAAGCTGCAAACCTCAAGTCACACGAACCTGATACACGAACCTTTAACCACACGAACCTTAAGTCACGAACCTCAAACCACACGAACCTTAGGCTGCGAACCTTAAGCAACGAACCTTGATCATGAACCTTGATACAAACGAACCTCAAGTAAGACGAACCTCTGATGAAAGTCAACGAACCTCTACTTAAACAGCAACGAACCTTCAGAGAAACTTTCAGACGAACCTTGCAAACGAACCTCAGACGAACCTTTGCTAAAAATCAGCGAACCTTTGCTGAAAATCCACGAACCTCTTCTGAAAACCCAAACGAACCTCAGAAAAATGCTCTTGAACAGCGAACCTTTCCACAGGTTCGGCTCACGAACCTGTAATGCAAAATTCAAAATTTTGGAGGGAAAACCTTCCAAGATTTGAAGAAAATCCTTCCAATTCCTCAAATCAACACCACAAATCCGTGAATTGTTGTATTCCACAACAATTGTTGATGAACTTACACACAAAACAGCAATCAATCACAATAAAAAGAAGAATTTTGAACCATAACTTGATCTTCTAATCTTCAAATTACTTGAATTTCTTTGATAAACTTGTATAGAACTTCACCAAAAGCTCTGATACCACTGTTGGTTTGGTGAATTTGATCTGGATCGTATCAAGAAGCTCTATGAACAATTAAACACGTGCGGAATCCATGTTTAATCTATAAGAATCAAAGAGTAACAAGCAATTTCATAAATATCTTCATTTGATTAATTAATCTTCAATGTTTACAGATCTCACACAGTTACTGAAGTTGTCTGAAATTTTCCAAGAGTTATAAGAAAAACAGGCAAACCTTCTATATATACAGACTGTCAGCTGAACCTATTCCTAGCCAAACCCTTAGGTTCGCCAGCCAAACCTTGAGGTTCGCTGGGCGAACCTAGGTTGCCAAACCTATAGGTTCGCCGAACCTTTCTAAGGTTGTAGGTTCGCCAAACCTATCAACATGATAGGTTCGCCGAACATGCCTAGGGTCGTGGGCCAGACGAACCTATGCAAAACCTTTTACAAAACTTCCTATAATTTACATTTTGAATAGCAACCTGTTACAAATATGTACTAACAGAATGAATCCCTTCTCAGACAGTTTTTGTAGTTGGCTCGCCAATTCTTCTAACTCCGAAGGCGCAAGTCTGTAAGGAGCTTTGACGACTGGGTTCGTACCAGGTACTAAGTCAATTCGGAATTCTACTTGACGTTCTTGTGGAAGACCCGGCAAGTCGTGTAGAAATATTTCAGGAAAATCTCTTATCACATGAACGTCTTCAATGTTCTTTCCTTTCTCCTTTTTCTCTACAACGTGTGCTAAAAATGCTATACATTTCTTTCTAAGGTACTTGTGCGCTTTAGTGCATGGCATTAACTTAAGACCTTTGCTAGAAGTTTCCCCAAAAACCCTTAGAGCTTCACCCGAAGGTAAGGGAATACGAATATTATTTTTCATGACAAATAATTTTCGCTTTGTGGGTGGCTAACCAATCCATGCCTATGATAACATAAAAGCTACCAAGTTGCATAGGTATAAGATCAATTGGGAAAACGTGATCATTTAAGTTCACAGGACATCCAATAATTACAATGTCAATATCAATAGAATTACCATCAGCCACCTCTATGTTAAACGGTTTGTCTTTCTTAGTACGTGTAATTCCAAGCATACATTCAAAGTCATGTGAAACAAAACTCCTATCAGCACCGAAATCTAATAAGACTGATGCATAAGAATTATTAATTAGAAATGTACCATTGAAGACATCTTGGTTGGCTTGAGCTGCTCGAGCATTCAGTTGAAAAGCTCTGCCTCTCGCAATCCTTTGATTGTTCCCCGCCAATATCTAGCACTGGTTTCTGAAATGACCCACATCGCCGCACTCATAACAAGCTCTTGCATGTGCAGGAACTTGGCGGATGGGTACAGCTTGAATTGGTTGTGCATGCGGAGCTGGCAGTGCAAAGGGTGTAGGTTTCATCCTTTGTGCTTACGGTGTACTCCGACAAACATTAGCAAAATGGCCACACTTGCCACAGTTGTTGCAGATGCGACAGGGCAAGTTAGGCATGTGATGATATCTGAAGACATTATATTGAGGAGTGGCCCCAACATAATTTCTGGTGTTTGTGTTGTTTGCTGATTGTTGAGTAGTCTTTGCAGCAGGAGTAGTAACAACGAAATTCCTGGTCTTTTGCTTCCGATTGCTGCCTTTTGAAGAGCTGCCTTGCTCAGTTTTGACTTCACTTGAAGACTCCTTTGCAGCTGCCTTTGTGTCAGGTTTCTTGGTTCCCTTTCTTGTGAGAGTTCCATCTTTAACATGATTATCCGTCAGTGTAGCAGACAAGCGGATTGCAGCTTCCAGTGTGGTAGGGTTGCTACCAAAGACAGTGTCTTGTATCTGCATAAGTAAACCGCCTATGTACTTCTCAATTGCTCTTTCAAGTGGTGTCACCAGATGAGGTACCAGTAAACTCAGCTCATGAAAACGAGAATTGTAGATTACATTCTCACCGTTGTCCTGTTTGAGTTCCTAGAACTCAGCTTCCACTTTCCTCATCTCACTGCGAGGATAGAATTATGTGGACATCAGGGTTTTTACCTCAGTCCAAGTCAGTGCTAGGGCTGCATCAACTTCCCTAGTTTGCTTTTCGCCATTCCACCAAGTTAGTGCTCTCTTTTGGAAAACACTAGTGGCATAGCGCACCTTCAAATTCTCGGGACAGTCACTGTTGATGAAGGTGTTCTCAATACTCTCAAACCACTGCAACGGACCAGTGGCTCGCTCAGAACCCGTAAACTTTAGCGGATTACATGAGTTAAAGTGCTTAAATGTGCAAACTGGTGGGTTTGCACCACCTCTGCTTTGGTTGAGAGTTTGGTTGGCCTGATTCAGTTGAGTCACCAACACGGAGGATAAGGTTTGCTAACTCTTAAAAGCCATTGTTGGCATTACTATTGTTAGCTTCTCCGTCATGTGGATTTGTAGTATCTTCATTGTGACGGCGTGGCGACATGTTTATGAGTATGTTAGAAACATGTTACTACCGTTTACAACGTAAGTCATACAAACTATGGTCAAATGAGTTCATTTCAACAGTTAGGATTACATATAGGAACTATATTTTTCTCCTATATGTCATTAAACCCATAGTAAAGTAGTAATCTCCTAATATTATACTAAGCATCCTAATTGGTCATATATAATATTAACTAAATATTCCTAAATTTCAAACATTTCCCACCCTATACTAACACTGACAACCTCCCGATGCAGTACAACAAGCTTATATATAGGGCAAACGTAGACTTGACCGCAGTCGCATCATCCGCCGTCCCACCACCGTTGCAATGCACCACGATTATGCCCTTGTTAGAATTTAAGGTGTACATATGTTTCGCAAGTGTTCCACTTCACAGCCTTATCCTATGGTGGATAATTATGAGTGAAGTGCATGCAAGTACTCTAGACATCTAGGTTCGCCTAATGTCTAAGTTCACCTCAACACTAGGTTCACCTATTTTCTAAGTCCACCTAATGTCTAAGTTCACCTGACATTTAAGCTCCCCTAATGTCTAAGTTTACTATATGTTCACCTCATTACCAAGTGTTCATACCATCACTAAGTGTTAGTATCATCACTACGCATTCATATTGTCACCAAGTGTCCATATCAGCGTTAAATGTTCATTTCGTCACTAAGTGTTCATACCATTCATTGAGTCTATTCACCCAACGTGTCCAATAAGTGTGTTCATAAGTGAGTATATATGTGTCCATCAAATGAGATCATCCAATATGTCAATCCAAACCAAATTCAACCAATATTCCATCAACCACAACTTTCCAACATTTCCTAATAATATCCTAAGTTCCTAACACTGACAGACCCCAATATACTACAAATGGTATATGTATAGGGCATACGTAGGAGTCGGTCGCAACCGCCCCAGCCACCGTCCCACCACCTTTGTAGTATACCACGAGTGTGTCCTTGTCTGGTGATCAAAGATCAAGCAAACAATTCCTAAGCAAATAATTCCGTGGACAAGTATTTTCCCAAACGGGTAGTTCCTTTATTTCTCAATACTGACATCCACCCGATGTACTATAAATGGTATATGTATAGGGCATATGTAGAAGTCAATCGCAACTGTTTAGCCACCAGCCCACCACCTTTACAATACACCAACAGCATGTCCTTACCGAGTCATCAGGGCACAATCAATCACATATAATCAGCAAGTAACATATGTAAATCAGATATATATTAGGAGTTCAGTTAACATGTAATAGACACATATGCATGAAATCCTGAATATAATAACTAGTGTATGAAATAATTTCATACTAAGGTATCCTATGGTTATAGACTAGGTCAACCATTTCTAGTAACCTAATTCCCTATAACCTAGGCTCTGATACCAATCTGTAACACCCCGACTGATGGCGGAAACGTCGGGATGCCACGAGGGATGTGTAGATTGTTCATAAGCTCGTGGGCATCTAAATAAATCATCACATATCAGTTTAATCAACCAAAGTCATTACACAAAAATCATGTTCACCATGGTATAGTTACAACCATTTACACAAAAGATTAGCTAAATTAACTAAACACTAGTCTTTAGTAATCCAGTTAATTTTAGCTAAGTCCAAGATCCTAAGTGATGATGTCCAAAATGTGAGACCATCCTTCTCATCCTACTTTTTTTCACTGCCTGAAACATGTAGCAAATCAAGTGTCAACTACGAAGTAGTTGGTGAGTAATCATAAGTTTTTATTTTTCAAAAGATTTTACAACTGTTTATAAAAGTTTATAGTTTTCAAGAAAAATACACATGTGCACCTGTGAGATAATCCAATTCTGTCAACACACAAACACAAACACAACAATCACCTAATTCAAATAATCACAAATAATCATCCACATATATTCAACCAATCTCAACCAAACACATTCAAATAAATAATCAACATTCACCATAATCATCTTAATATAAGTTACCGCGGAGGACCTCAGTCAACTCTATCAACGGCGGAATCATCACGGAGGACCTCAGTCTACTCAACCAACGACATCCCAATAACATAAGTGCCAATACATGCACTGCGGAGGACCGTAGTCAACTCAGCCAACAGTGGAATCACTGAGGAGGACCGAAGTCAACTCGCCAACAGTAACTCCATCATTGTTGAGCACCAAAGTCAACTCAACCAACAATGACTCACGGAGTTGTGATAATCCATGTCAATCCATAATCAATAATAATTCAATAATATTAATATCATATTGATAATCCAGGTGTCACCCATGTGTTATCAAAATAATATTTAAATCAGGTATACATGTTCCACCTCCGAGATTCAGTGTTTTTGTGGAATGCGCGCTCACGTATGTGAAATCAAAGATACTTCAACAACCTGTATTTAATGCGTGTTTGATATTCATAAGTATCTATGTTTGATCATAATTAAGTTCTTCGTATTCGTTTGTCTTTTAGTTATTAGGCGTACGACCAACTTAGGTTTATCATCAAAGTTATGATCCTTGAGATTTCCTATTCTCATTGTAAAGAATAGGTTCACCACTAGTTAGTTTAATCAACTACTATATCATGGTTTTAATGAAAATATAAAAGTTATATATACGTTGTAAAGGTAGTGACTTTATACACATATATACACCTTTATGTGCATGCATGTTTGAATTAAGTTGCCCACCATAACCTAAGTTGACTTTATACACATATATACACCTTTATACACTGGATAGGAGGCTCGGCCACCTTAGGTTCTCCACCATTGGGTTCGTAGCTTCCAGGTTCGCAAGCTAAGGGTTTGGCCTAGGTACAGGTTTGGCCATCATGAGGTTCGGCCATCCCTTGTCCAGCTCGAGGGAGGTTCGCCCGACCTGCTTCCTTCGCGAACCATCAGTTCATCCTCATCATCTTCAAATTTCTGCATATTACAGGCTCACCCATGGCTTTCCCTTACCCATACTAGTTCGTTTTAGAGTTTACAATGTGAAAATCATTTAAAGGTGATGACAATAACCGGTTGTTTCAAAGTGAGAAAACAAAACGTAAAATGCTCGATCTACCTTCAATTCGTGTTCAAATGCTCGAAATCTTCGTGGTTTCTTGTTTTCCTCGATCACACGAATGTTTAGGCACCAATATCTCTTGAAATGGTTGTGATTTGAAGGAGAAAACTTAGAGAGAAGTTAGAGAGAGAGTAGGGTGATGGATTTGGAGGTTTTAGAGAGAGAAAGGGTTTGTGAAAATGAGAAAGAAGAAGTGGTTCTTCTTTCTTATACTCTGGATCGTCCCCGCGTGCTCGGTCTCGTTTATTACTCGTTAACATTATCACATTGCTCGGTTTTTTTCTCTTAAAACATATTTAAAATATTAAACGTTTAAATAATATAAATTCGTTTTATCACCATGATTTTAATTAAATTAGTTTTATAAAATGATTTTATTTATTTCCGTTTAATCCTTTATTTAATAAAATGATTTTATTAAATTTTGGTTAAGATTGTGATTCCTAATAAATGTTTTTAAATTATTTTTCTTAATTTAATATCGTTAGATATTATTTCGGTTATCTCGTCAAAACGCGTTACTCACGTACGTATTCGTAAAGATCGTCACCTTTTCGAATCCAACGCTCGTATCGTATTTCGATTCGATTTACGATTTATGGAACATCGTTTCAGTATATTATTTCTAATAATTATACTCATGTGAATCGTCACCCACGCGAATACATTATTAAGTTAATATTTTTGAAATAACATTCGCGTTTAACTTATATTCGTAACCTCACCATCGCCTAATTATTTTCGATAACGCTTTCATTATTTTATTACCTTGAATATTATAATTTCCCAATCCAAATCCCACTAAATCATATCACTGACACATCCATGATAGACCGAAATAAGCTTATGTATAGAGCATATGTAGGAGTAGGTCGCAACCTATCCAGCCACCGTCCCACCACCATTTCGATAAACGATGATCATGTGTCCTTGATTATATTTAGTAACCAACCAATAACAAACTCATAAACCTTTGTCATTCCCAAACCAAAACCTCGGATTATCCTCACCAAATCCTCAACACTGATATAATCATGATAAACCGAAGATTGTTTATATATAGGGCATACGTAGAAGTCAGTCGCAACTGCTTCAGCCGCCATCCCACCACCTCTTCGATAGACCATGATTATACCCTTGTCTATCTTTGGTGATAGAATCCTATACTACTACAAATCCAAAATCCAATCATACCATCCCATATATATATTTCTGCAATAAACTCTCTGGTTCTGTCTAGTTATTTTCCAAACAAGATTTCCCATGGTTTATGCTTATAATTATATGTTCTCAGTATGTATACCAGTGATAATACAATCAAATAAGTCATAGAAACTATCAATTATCATATCAGGTATTATCAATACAATTAAACATGTACCGACAAACCCAAAATACAGTGATGTTACAGTTTGTGTATAAAAATACACCTCAAACTCTCTGGTATATAAGTAATATTTTATTTGACTAAGAGCTTTATCGAAATTATAACCTACTTGGTCAAGCTTTTGGTTATACTCCCAATGCATTGTTAGGGCTTATAGATAGGGTATACCGCAGCCAACCCACCACACCAATAGTACTTTGAAAGCATACCAATCACCTACCAATATTAACCTAAACTTTAAGTACAAAATAGCAGCCGAATAATTGATTTAATGTTGATCTATATGTTTTGAATTCTAAATTTAAATTTGAATAAGTCTCAATGTTTTCCATTCAAAGTTCACTACTACATATTTGAATGTTTGATCATGAATATAAAGATTGTAAAACAGATTATATATGCTTAATAGATGTAGTGATGAATCAACTTCACTAATCTTTAGGTATACTACAGATTTATTGATTTATGACTCATACATAAATCAACAAGAATTGTAATACCATAACTTTTAAGATATTGTGTTGTATCACCATCACAAATTTCAAGTATGATAGTTTTCTTGAATCATACATATAAATAAACAAAGAGAAATAATACCATAACCTTTGAAATGTTGTGATGTATCACCATCACAAGTCTCAAGTATGATATTATTGACTTACTGAATAATATGTAATATCAAACAAAAATGATAACACCATAACCTTTTAGATATTGTGATGTATCACCATCACAAATCTTATGTATGATGTTATTGGCTTCTTGAATCATAAGTGTTCTCAAACAAAGGAGAATGACATCATATTTTTTAAATTATAGTGATGAATCACCATCACCAACCTTAGTATGATGTCAATGATATGAGATTTTGAACGTAAATCATTAAAATCTTTTGAATTTAAGTAAAATCACAAGGAATGGTATCCCAATTGGATACCTTTGGCTTGTCAGAATTTGGTTGTAAGATGTAATCATGCTTTGGCCTATAGGTAAAATACTCTCGTTAAGAATCCCCAGAAAAGATAGACTAGTCCCCCGTCAAGGATTATGAATCGTTTTCCTAGACAGGAGGCTCAACTACCGATATTCACCCTTCCAGTTAGTACATGACACCTTAACAAACTTACTCTAACGGAATTTTAAAACAAACCGAAAAGATACATATATTTATTCCAAAATTTACATTTTATAATATAATTTCACTTAAAAATTTTATATATATAATATAATAGACATTAAGCCTAGAAATTCGAAGTGTTAAGACTTGTTTAACAATTTTTAATGATTGACAAAATACGAATGTGTTAAGATTTGTATATGATTTAAAATTTGAAAAACTATAGAATCGATGGAGTTTGTGACATCGTTTTTACCTTAGATATAGTAATAAAATATTATTACTAATCTTGGATATAATGTCATAGAAATAAAAAATCTCATATAATAAATCATTTGGACTTGTCTAAAACAATAAGGAATGATATTCAAAATTGAACACCTTTGACATATTAGAATTATATAGTTTGTAAAGTGTTTGGTGTGACATGCTTTGGCCTATAAGTGAAAATACTCTCATTAGGAGTCCCAGGAAGGATAGACTGGTCCCACAGTACATCCGGGATTTATACGAATATCTTTCCTAGAAGGAATCCTAACTACCGGTATTTCACTCTTCCAATTACTACATGTCCACTTACAAACTAAATTCTAACGAGATTATAAAAACAATTTAAATACATATAACACATATATGTATTGAATTAACTTAAAGATTTAATTAATCATTCTAGCCTAATAAGTTGAATTCATATCAACTCACGAGTCGTCACGTGTTCATGAAGAAAAGTTGAGAAGTTCTTAAAGCAATGTCTAAGATAAACTTAGACTAAGGTATCCTTGATATAAAGTTTACTTATGCTAAGGCAGACTTACTCTAAGTTCAAGTGTATGATACATTATAAACTAAGGCATTCCTCTATCGTACCAATATACATATAACACATAGTATTTCAAATACATAATAGTATCACATAAGTATAGAATGTATCATATGAGATAACTCATGTTTGGGGTTAGCTTAGTTATAGACTAGGTCACCATTTCTAATTAACCTAATTCCCTATAACCATGACTCTGATACCGATATGTCATATTTGGGGTTAGCTTAGTTTAAAGTTTCAATATTTTATCATTCATATTACAATTTCATTCAACAATCATAGAATTAAAATACATTACCAGAATTCAACATACAAAATAAATACAAAACAATGTTTAATTTCTGAATTAACTAAGTCCAAAATCCTATATTTGTCTTCATGTCTTCACTAATCCTGTTACACATATAAAATAAGATTTGATCAACTATTTGCATAGTTGCTGAGATCTCATACAATTTGATATATAGATATATAAAGAAATACGATGCAACAATAGTCTAATAAGAATTGATCTAAATATATATGTACTCCACAATGTTTGATGATATGATTTTGGCAATTTCACCTTTCTAACATAATGACACAAAGTCACTAAAGAAAGGCTACTAGTAATACTAAATGTTTTTGGCAATTTCACCTTCAATATAAACAATGACATAAGTCATGTTAATCAAAGGCTTCTAGTACTAATGTATTGTATATGATTATCCCAATAGTAATAACACATAGATATACAAACAAGTAGGCAACACATAGCATTCAAATCTAATTCTATCTTAAACTAAAATATTGCATCCTTGTATTTGTTTAGGACTCAAGAATAACATGTTTGATAAGACATGTGTAACATCCCAAAAATTACAAAAATGTAAAGAGAGAGTATAAGAAACTCTCATGCTTTTGCTATAGAATTATCCAAATAATGCTCGCTAATGTTTAGGTAGGAATGAATCACCAAATCAACCTAAGTTTATATCAAAAAATCCAACTTAGATATTCCTAAGTATATGTTTATGTTTGTCTCTATGATCCTCTTTTGATTTGTGCTTAAAATAATAGCTTGAAAAGGTTTTATAACTTTTATGATGAAATAAATAAAAGTGTTTAAAATAAAGTAATAATTAGAATAATGTTTTTTATAATTGTTTATAATTGTTTTCTAAACATAAAATAATTATTTACATGTGTTTATAATTTGTTAATATTTTGAATTTGTAAATTTAGAATAATTAGAAAATGATTTATAAATATTTATAAGTTTGAAATGATTTAAAGAAATGATATCTTTTAAAGTATATGTATGTTTGTTAATAAAATTTTTGAAAATTTGTAATTATAGTATCATAAGATTAATATCAGAAATATTAAAATAACTTTCTAGCTTTTTAGATTATATAAATAATATTTATCTTTTTAACGTTTGTTTAAACAATCAAATGGAAACTTTGTAAATTAATGATCCAAAAATTAATTAAAAATTTCTAGAATGTTTATACATATGATTTATATCTTCTGGAATTTTTCTAGAATTTTTAAAAATGTTTTAGTATTTTTTATATTTTTAAAACTATTTAAATAATAAAATAACACAAATTAAATATGAAAAATTCCCAAATTTTTACAAAATGTTAGAAATATTATTTTAGAATTTATGAATTTTATTTAGAATTTTCGAAATTCATTTGGTTAGTAAACTAAAAAAAAGAAAAAAATGGATTTAATCCAAAACCCAACTATGCCCGGATTCGAACTCGGGCCTCCCACAACCAAATACGTCTTACCGGTTGGTCCATGGTTGTTAGCTGATGAAACTGGAACTCATGAATTTAAATACACTCCTTGAATTTTTTTTCTTCAAATCCCATATGAACCCTAAATCGATTATGATCGAATTCGATCAATAGGTTGATTGTGGGAGCCTGAATCTTTAGGGCTTTCGATCTACAAGCTAAAAAGAACCCATAACATCTAAAATTACCTGGATTGCTGAAGTTTTGAGCGAGTTCTAGCGAGACTCAGTCGTGGATGTTCTTAAGCCGGTCCGAAGATCTTTAGTGAATTAGAGAGAGGATTTCTAGTGTGTTTTTGTTCGAAATGAAGTAATGTGCAACAACCCTATGTTTATTATTGTTATTTATCACGAAATGTGTGGTTTTAATATTCAGTTTAAACTTACGGTTTAAGTGAATCAAAAGTCGAATTAAAAGACGTTATTATCGAGTGTTTATGTTCCAGATGCGTTAGGAATTGGTTTTTGGTCATGAGGCATTAAAATCCCGCTTGATTGGACTTTAAATGGGACGGTTTAGATCTCGCCGGCGCTTGGCCGGACTCCGGCGGAGGCTGATCAGAATTACGGCTGGGAAGAAGACACGGGAAAAATAAATTCAATAGTTTGCATTTTAGTCCTTCTAGATATATAATTACCATTTTATGTTAATAAATTTATCTTAATTTATCATTTCATTTATAAAATAATGTGTAAAATTTATAAACTTGCATCTAATGAGTTTTAACAAAGCTTTTAATTCTTTTTATAAAATTTTTTCACTTTTATAGTACTTTATTTAATTTGTTTAATAATAACCAAACTTATTATGTTTTATAACAATGTTTGTAATGCATTGTCATACCTATTTTCATAAAAATAAATACATATGTTTATTTATAAGAGAGCTAATGATTATTCTAAATCATTAACATATTTTTGTTACTCACAAGGATCCATATATATCAATATATGAAATCAAACTCTTATATTAATAGGTGATATATATATATATATATATTTATATACATATCCATTTGTTTTTGTCACCCCCCGAGCCGGCGGGGTAGGATCGGATTTCCCCGACGGGCGGAAGGTTCCCGGGGCGCGATATCGTGAGTGATAATCGAAAGTGATCAGATTGTTTACATTGCACATGATATAAATGAGAAATTCTATATATAATAGAATTACAAAGTTAAATTACATCAGTATCGTTTATAATTTAACAATGTAAATCTATTGTAAAACATCATAAAATGACTATCTTGTATTTACACAAGATATACAAAATAAATTGTATAATGATGTCTTCAAAAGTATACAGGTCCAAAATACTAAGTCTTCCATGGGAAGTCCTAGTCCAAAAGAAATGACTTCTTAATTAACATGTTGGTCACCTGAGAAGTCATGCGAAAATAAAAGTCAACACATGGTTGGTGAGTTCATATTGTTTTAGTAATTGATAATGATTTGAAAACCTCCTTTGGTAAAGACCCTAACCTCATTAACACCACATGTAATATCCACATCGGTATGCTTATATATAGGGCATATGTAAGGGACAAGCCCTAGCCAACATCCCACCACATACTAATGTCCATATGACACTGCTGTTAATGATAATTAAGCATTTTTACCCTCAACACAATCCCATAAGTCCTTCTGTTTGTTGTCCCTGTAATTACAATCGTTTGAAATCCATGTTGATTTCATAAGTTCATCACACATTATGATCAACTACAATAATTGTATAAACAGTTATAAATGCTTAATTAAATAAATAAATAAACATTTGATAAAATCTAAGTCCTATTGATTGGGGCCTTGGTCAAACTCGAGTAGACTAGTCTGTCAATCTAGGTACTTAGTAGTTAGGAAATCTGTAAATATCCTCAAACATACGACGTACAAATCAAACGGTCTAGCTAGGACTTCTTGAAATGTAGGGTTTATGTTTCGTCTGTTTTGGCGTATGTTATCTCTGATATTTCCCAGGTTTTCCCTTGAAAATGGTTTATTGATTTGTCTGATTCTGTTACAAGATGTACTTGATTCGTTGATCATAGAATACTAGATTCATTGATCAATTGTACACTTGATTCATTGTTCAACAAACACTTGATTTGTAGAACATTGAATATAGTCTTTGCAAAGATTGTTTCGTTTGATTTGTTGAAATCCCACACTTGTTTCGTCAAAATGTTTCGTATGATTCATTGAACTCACCCACTTGATTTGTCAAAATGTTTCGTTTGATTCCTTGAAATCACCCATTTGATTCGTCAAAATGTTTCGTTTGATTCCTTGAACTCACACACTTGTTTTGTCAAAATGTTTAGTTTAACCCGGTTATTCACTTAATTTCTAAGTAATTAAGTGTAGTAAAAACCTGTATAGAATCTTCCTAGACATGGTCTAGGATAACATTTATATATGTAAAACATATTAATTCAAAAGCATTTAAGTAAACAATTTAAAGAAAACAGTTCACGCATGCTTCTCAGCCCCGCGTTTTAAAACAAAATATTAGAAAAAGGGGCAATGAACTCACTTGTGTTGCTATGTAATTGATTTCTCACAAAATGCGCGCTCTTGTTGTAGCTTAAGTTTCTTCGGTTCCTGAGTTGTTTTATAAGAGTTCGAATACAATAAGTATACGTATCAGTAATCGTATCTAGGGGTTGGTCTTGGTGTGTGCAACTAAGTGTCCTAAGTTTCTAAGTGCCTCTATGACCTAATCCAACTTAGTTACCCTTGTTATGACCCCAATTTCCCATTTTTTTATTATAATAACATACTTTTAAATTTTATGAAATTTCGGCAGAGTTTCCTTTGTTTTATGTTAAATCCAGACAATTATCTTGTCTCTTTACAATCAAATCCCAACAACTTAAACTAAAAAGGAAACCCATAACATTTATAAATTACATTTCAAATCAAACAAGATTTTGGAAAATTACTAACTCTAATTAAATAAATTCACAAACTTTAAATTTTATAATAAAAACATCCTTAATTGAATTTAAATAAACGTTTAACATGTGATGGACTTAATCAAGTCCCGTTGGGCCCACTTAAGCCCAAATGAAAATCTTTGATTTTTAATTGATCATCCAACTTGTTTTCTTGATTCTTATGAACTTATAACCATTTTACCTTATTTGTTCAACAATCTTATGTGTTTAACATTTAGTTTTACTTATGCATGCATGATTAAGGCTTCATCATTGTTCATGCACCTACACATGTATACACAATTGATCCACGTACCCCCATGCATGCACCTTAGGGTTTTATCCTTAACCATGCACACACACATGCGTTATCTATCCATGCATGCAACGTATTTAATTCATACCTCATTAGAACTTAGGTTAATGACTAACTAACCATTCCTTAGATTGTTAACACTAGTCTTGTTGATCATAGATCCATATTAGTCCAATTAAACAACTTTTAGGTTCAGTATGGTATCTAGGGCAGCGAACCTTTCTTGATCAGCCACCAAGGTTCGACTGGCTCCAAAGATGTAAGGGTTCGGCTACTTGTTTAAGTCAAGAGGTTCGGCGTCTAAGTGTTCTGCATGGCCATGGTTCGGCCATGCAAGTTCGTTGTCCCTAAAGCTTCGGCTGAGTAGGGTTCGCTTCTTATAGGTTCGTGGTCTAGGATTGCCGAAGTAAGGTTCGTCATGCAAAAAGGGTTCGGCTGAATCAGAAGGTTCGGCCATGATGAACCAAACGAACCCTTAAGGTTCAACCTTTATGGGTTCGGGTGGACCATGGAAGGTTCGTCTATCAATGTAAGGGTTCGTTGTTGTGTCCTAGGGTTCGGTTAACAGGTGGAGCATGGTTCGTGAACCAGGGCACAGGTTCGTTGCAGGTAACCCGCAGGGTTCGTGGCCAGCAAAAGAAGGTTCGGCCAAGGATTTTTAGGGTTCGGCCGGCTAGATCCCACGAACCTGCATCACCATCAGCAATCATCGAGCTGGACCTGTTGCAACTCGTTCCCCATAGCTTCCTAATTACTAACCTTGACTTATCTCATCAAAATTTAGTGTTTAAACCGATTATTCAAGAAATAACTACAAGGCTCGTGAAACCCTTTAAAAACCGAATTTAAAATGATTGTTTACCTCAAATTCCACGATGAAAGGCTTGTTTTTCTTGTACTTCCATGATCTACAAGATGAGAGGATCGTAATGACGCCTAGCACACTTGAATCCAACGAGATTTAAGCTTCCAAAACTTAGAAAGAATGTGGTTTTCTTGTGAAGAACTAGAGAGAGAGTGGGAAAAACGAGTTTGAGAGAGAGAGGAGAGTGAATGGTGGTGGTTGTGGCATTTATTGTCCACATTAAATGTGGGAAAATACCCGATCGTTCGGTCTCATTTGGTTTCGCGTAAAATGTCGTTTCGCGTAAAATGTCGTTTCGCGTAGTTTTAGCTACGAAACAACACGGTTTGTAAAATTAGAAATCATTTAATTATTCAAGATTGTGATTCCTAATAAATTAACTAATATCTACTCTTATTTTTTTAATTTAAAATATTAATTATCTGTTTAAATCGAAACGTACGGTCGTCGCGCGTATTCGTTCGAATCGTCACTCGTACGAACATGACGATAACTATACTTTTCAATCTTGTTTTCTAATTATAGAATATCATTCAGAACATTAAACTTTCAGATATATTCGTATAGATCGTCACCTATACGAATAACCCGTCGATTTAGTATTCACTTAACAATATTCCTGTGTTTTGTTCTTTAAAGCCTCACATACGTTTATACATAGTAAATCCTAAACAAATAATCACATGTTGGTTCTGTATTGCCCGATAATTATCTGACTCAAGAACCATTGTTCTGAACTTTGTTTTCTGAATTGAATCTAAACTGTGATTTGAGAACATGTAATAAAATGATATACAATTGATAACTGAAATACGTACCTGATTTACTGTTCATGTACTGTAGAGATCACTGTTCCGGTGACGGTTCCGGCACTGATGTTACAGTCTTCCCTTGTTAGAGAAATTTCGTCCCGAAATTTAAGAGTTGTCATCGGGTACAGTTTCCTCCTCAAACAGTTGGGGATACTTTGACTTCATGTGATCTTCACGTTCCCAAGTAAACTCGGGCCCGCGTCTTGAGTTCCATCGAACCTTTACAATGGGAATACAGCTTCGCCTCAGTTGTTTAACCTTGCGATGCATAATCTCCAAAGGTTCTTCAATGAAATGTAACTGTTCATCGACTTGAATTTCTTCGATTGGGATGACGAGAGACTCGTCAGCAAGGCATTTCTTTAAGTTTGAGACGTGAAACACGTCATGAACACCACTGAGTTCATCCGGTAATCTCAGTCGATAAGCTACAGGACCAATACGCTCGATGATCTCGAACGGTCCCACGTATCGTGGTGCTAATTTGCCTTTCATTCCAAAGCATACAACGCCTTTCCATGGGGATACCTTCAACATGACTCGGTCTCCCACTTGGAATTCCAACGGCTTGCGCCGTTTGTCGGCGTAGCTCTTTTGTCTACTCCTTGTTGCTTGCAGTCTTCTTTGAATCTGAGTTATCTTGTCAGTGGTTTCTTGAATAAGTTCTGGCCTAGTTATTCGATTGTCTCCAATTTCAGTCCAGTAGATCGGTGATCGACATCTCCGGCCATAGAGAGCCTCGAATGGTGCACATCCAATGCTGCTGTGATAACTAGGAGAACTCGATCAGTGGCAAATGGGAATCCCAATTCCTACCAAAGTCCAATACACAGGTTCTTAACATGTCCTCTAGGGTTTGAATAGTACGTTCGCTTTGACCATCCGTTTGTGGGTGGTAAGCTGTACTCAGATTTAACTGTGTCCCTAGAGATTTCTGTAGTGATTGCCAGAACCTTGACGTGAATCTGCTGTCTCGATCAGAAATAATAGACAATGGCACACCGTGGCGCACCACTATCTCATTGATGTATAATCTTGCCAGTTTATCCATCGTGAAGGTCTCACGCATAGGCAAGAAGTGAGCAGATTTGGTTAGACGATCAATGATCACCCAAATTGTATCATGACCACTGGAAGTGCGGGGTAGCTTGGTAATGAAGTCCATAGCTATTTGTTCCCACTTCCAGAGCGGAATCTCAGGCTGTTCCAGTAGACCAGACGGTCTCTGGTGTTCCGCCTTTACCTTTGCACACGTCAGACACTGACCGACATACTCGGCTATGTCTTTCTTATTCCCCGGCCACCAATAAAATCCACGCAAGTCTTGGTACATTTTATCAGCGCCTGGGTGAACGGAGTATTTAGTCTTGTGTGCTTCATCGAAGATCAGTCTTCTTAATTCGTCTACCGCCGGGATCCATATACGTTCCCGGTAATAGATCATTCCATCGGCGTTCGTGTCGAACTGTTTCTCTGCTCCACAATCAAGTTCCTTCTTCAGATTGCCTCGGTCAAGTGCTTCTTGTTGTGCTTGAATAATCTTGTCACTTAAACTGGTCTGCACCGTTATCCCCATCGCTCTAACACGTATGGGTTTGACCCGTTCCTTCCGGCTCAAGGCGTCAGCTACAACGTTTGCCTTTCCCGGATGGTACTCGATCACGCAATCGTAGTCATTCAGAAGTTCAACCCAACGGCGTTGTCGCATGTTGAGCTCCTTCTGATCAAAGATGTGCTGCAGACTCTTGTGATCAGTGAATATGGTACACTTGGTGCCATATAAATAATGTCTCCAAATCTTCAATGCGAAGATTACCGCTCCCAGTTCAAGATCATGAGTAGTATAGTTCTTCTCATGAATCTTTAACTATCTTGATGCATAGGCTATGACTTTGTCCCGTTGCATTAACACACAACCAAGTCCCTGATGAGAAGCATCACAATATACAACAAAATTATCACAGCCCTCTGGGAGAGATAGGATTGGAGCATCACATAGTTTCTGCTTCAGAGTCTGGAAAGCATCTTCTTGTTTCTGCTCCCAGATAAACGGTTCACTTTTCTGGGTTAACTTAGTGAGTGGCAAAGCTATCTTAGAAAAGTTTGAAATAAACCTTGTGTAATAACCTGCCAATCCCAGAAAAGACCGTATCTCCGTCGGTGTCTTCGGAGTGTCCCAATTCTTTATCGCCTCGATCTTGGCAGGATCTACATGAATTCCCTTGCTGTTAACTACATGACCCTGAAATTGAACTTCTCTTAGCCAGAATTCACATTTAGAGAATTTAGCATAGAGTTGTTCTTTCTTCGACAGCTCCAAGATCTTTTTAAGGTGTTGCTCATGTTCTGTTTTGGTCTTGGAATAAATCAGTATGTCATCAATAAAGACAATGACAAACTGATCCAAGTACGGCTTGCACACTCGGTTCATGAGGTCCATGAAAACCGCTGGTGCATTTGTCAACCCGAAAGATATCACCATGAACTCATAATGCCCGTATCTTGTTCGGAAGGCCGTTTTCGGTATGTCTTCATCTTGAACTCTCAGCTGATGATATCCAGACCGCAAGTCAATCTTCGAGAAATATTGAGCTCCTTGAAGTTGGTCAAACAGATCATCAATCCTCGGTAATGGATACCGATTCTTGATGGTTAGTTTGTTCAGCTCCCTGTAATCTATGCACATTCTGAACGATCCGTCTTTCTTCTTTACGAACAAAACCGGAGCTCCCCAAGGTGAGTAGCTCGGTCTAATAAAACCCTTATCAAGTAGCTCCTGTAACTGATTAGACAATTCCTGCATCTCTGAAGGTGCTAACCTGTAAGGAGATTTAGCAACTGGGGTTGCTCCAGGAATTAAGTCAATAAGAAACTCTACCGGTCGCACAGGTGGCAAACCTGGTAGGTCGTCAGGAAACACCTCAGGATATTCTTTCACCACAGGTACATCTTGAATCCTTTTCTTGTCCTTCTCCTTTTCTACCACATGAGCCAAGAATGCAACGCACCGCTTCTGTAAACACTTACGCGCTTTTATACATGAAATGATTTTGACATTTCGTTTCGCTTGATCCCCTTTAACTTCCAACACGCGATCACTCAGCAAGGGAATTCGAAGTAGCTTTTCAGAACAAATGACTTCCACTCGATTAGAGGAAAGCCAATCCATTCCAACAATGATTTCAAAAATGCCCAACTCCATCGGTATCAAATCGATGGTGAATGTATGACCATTAAGTGTCAATGGGCAATTCCTATAAACTGTACTAACTGTGATCTGTTTCCCGTTAGCTACTTCTATAACATAAGGGGAGTCTAACTGTTCTTCTATAGAATCTAATTGGCATGCAAAATCGGCAGAGATAAAACTCTGATCCGCACCAGTGTCAAATAAAACAGATGCATAAAAGTCATGTAAGAGAAACGTACCAGTGACCACATTTGGGTCCTGGCATGCAGCTGGTGCTCCGATGGCAAAGGCTCGTCCACGAGGAGCTTGAACTGCTGGTTGCGCCTTCTTTGGGCAGTTCTTCGCAAAGTGGCCTTGTTCGCCACAGTTATAGCATCCACCGTTATTCTGATTAGCTGGTGGAGGGAGAGCCAAAGCAGCATTGTTGACTGCTTGGTTGGGTGTCATCCGGCAGTACTGGACCCAATGGCCCTTTCTTCCACATCCCGTGCATTGCTTACAGGGAGTGTCAGCAGTGTGATGATACTGACACTTGGCACACAGAGGAAACATGCCAGTGTAAGGTTTGCGGTTGGGGTTCTGTGGTGCTGCTGCTACTTGTTGAAGAGGTGTGGCCACCGTGTAGTTCTTGATGGTCTTCTGTTTCTTCTTCTGTGACAATCCGACTTTGCGGGTTAATTCGGTTAACTGAAAACTAACAGAATTGTTATGAAATGTCACAAAACCAAATTACAAGGGTTGAAATTAAACAAAATCAGTCCAAAAATATCACAATTACAAGAATTGAGTTTGTAATTAGGTTAAAGTGGAAAACTTTGATTTTTAAAAGTCAAAACTAGTTTGTTAGAATAAATTGGAATCCAAGATTTCTATTAGATCAATTACAAGTGAATTATGTTATCATAGATTATTCTATTAATGATTATATAAGTTCATAAACATTTGAATCAAAAGGATTAATAGTGAAACTTTATAAAAAGTTCAATTTTGACTTTAAAAGTCAAAATTTGAGTGGTTTTATCAAATAAAAATCGAAATTCACATCAACAAGCAATTTCAATCGAATTAAATCTGTTAAACTCGACATTCTAATGATTAATAACAGTTACTATGTGTTATTAACACCATTATTAGTCGAATTAAAGGCCAAATGAAACCAAAAGTCGAAACCGTTCACAATTAATACCAAATTCGTATAAACCGAATGTGATTCACCAAATTAAACCTTCTAAAGCCTTAGTCGACATCCTCTGGAGTTTCTGTAAGCAGCAATTCGATTCCAAGTGCAGTGGAAAGAAGATTCGATCAAAGGCTCAACCGAATTCAAGTCTCAAGTCGATTTACATCTATTCGAAGGCAATCCAGGTAATTAACAACACCTACATACTCGTCTTAACATGTCTAAGCAAATTCCCAACCGAATCGAACTTGAGAATCGCGAATTGCAAGAGTTCGGGTTCTAGGGTTCTTCGGGTAAGAGGAATTAGGGGTTTCTAATTAAACGAACTAGAAAATCAAATCAAATTACATCTGCAGTTTCGCAAAATCATTTGAAACGAAAACCACATGATTAATTCATGTAACCATAATGAATTGATTGAGTTTGGATTCTAGGGTTCGTCATATGAAGGAATTTGGGTATTTCGATTGAAACATGTTTAGAAATCAAATTAAATGGTATGATCAGTTTCATAAAGTGCCGATTAACATAACCCATATGATAATGTTGATATATAACAACGAATTGATAGTGTTCGAATTCTAGGGTTTTAAATAAGAAACCGTTTGGGGGTTTCGATGGAAATGGATGTGTGAATCAAATTGAATTACACAGAAAGTCTCGAAATCCTCTACTTGTTGAATACCCTCTGTTAATTTCAACAAACAACAACAAATGGTTAGATTTCGATTTCTAGGGTTTATGTGATGAAAATGTTCTTGGGTTTTGAGGAAATCGAACATAAGAACCAGGTTAAAGGTTACAGAAGGTTTCGAAAACCCTGGGGGAATAAGAACTCTATGAAACATCAGGTTAAAACAAATAAGTTCATTTCAATTGAATGATGGATTTAGATGTACACGTTCGGAATCAATTTTATCACATTAGGGGATTCTAAATTGATGAGTTAATCAAATTAAAATCATAGTGAGACTTGGTTGGGGTACTGGAACAAAAACCCCATGGTTCTGGACTTGATCAGGAACGAATAGTGGGTCAATTGGAGAACCATTTGGTTCGGTTCAATAAAACAAAAGAGAAACCGACTCCTTTGTGGTTTAAAAACAATTAAAATGGATTCTGTTAATGAAACTGGGCGCAGATCAGATGGTTGGGTACTTGTGTATTGTGTAGGAGGTCGCGGGTTCGAACCCGGCCTTTACCAATTTTTGAGTTAAAACATATTTTTGGGTTTTAACTCATAAATTGATCATTTTAACTCAGAATTAGTCCGTTCAAGTTGCGTTGGAACCGTAACGAAATCCCGAACAAAATAGCATAATAAGATTTATATTTTAACCCGAAAACGTAATCGCGTATAACTACGTTTATTTAAATAAAATCATATATGGTTTTATTTAAACGATTTTAAAGGCACGCGTACTTATAGACGCGTAGTTCTAACACTCTAACATACGTGTGTTGACACGTATGTGATTTCAAACATAAAACTAAATCTCGAATAACGCAACGTTATTATTAAAACACAGGTTCTTCGTAAGAGGACTTTCTACGCGAGTTTACATGTTTGATCATTCTATTCACTATCAAAGGTGCGTACACGGCCCCTTTCTTATTTTAACTGTTTTGGGGGAGAAAACGTGTGCAAACAAACATTTTAGATACATATCACTTGTATGAGTTAGCTGTTTACATTAGGTGCAAACATAGCATTACAAGTCCTTACATTTCGAACCGTTTAGTTTGCCGTAGTGCAAAGCGTGGTAGTTGGAAATAGATCTATTAGGTTTGACAAACCTCACTTGGTAGATGGGATCTACGCAAGTGTTTGACTAGCCAATTCACATTACTATTGTTTGTGCTAGACAATAGTGGCAAGGAAAAACATGTGTTAGCATGCAACAGTCAGCTTCGGTGTCGATCACTTATGTAAATAGTATAAATGACTAGCTATCATGACTATGCATGTGTGATTATGTTATCTGTAACATTTTGTTCAAACAGTTGTTTCAAACATTTGTGAATGCTTAAACCTGTGTAATGCACCAACCTTTGTGTTGACTTGATTTACATGTTTTCTCAGGACGCTAAGGTACACAAGCAAGCATGCATGGACTAGGAGATCGAGTCGCATGCATGTTTTACATTTCTGTTATTTGGATTTGAACAATTGAAACTTTGCATTGTAATTTACAGTTTTCAAACCGTTATGGTTGTTTATGTTTTAAAAACGTTTCCGCAACGTAGAACTTTGATATTACAGTTTTAGACCAAAGTATGTTTTGAAAATCATATAGAGGTCTTCGTTATGTCTAATGATCTGAGATCCTGGTTTGTCACGTCCCAAACGATATGATTCCGTTAGTTGAAAATTGGGGGTGTGACATCTTCTGATGGTGGTGGGGTTTCTTTGAAGCCTCAGCTTTGTTCTTGGGTTCAGCCTCCTTCTTTAGAACTCCAGAGGCTACCATGAGGTCAGTGAGTTTCCCAGACAGCCTCACTGCAGACTCGACAGTGGTAGGGTTGGCTGAAACAACCATGCCCTGAATGCAGGCGGGAAGTCCACCTACATAACGGTCTATCCTCTTCTCTAAAGTCGGTACCATGTATGGCACCAAAGCAACTAGCTCGTGGTAGCGAGTAGTATAGCCCATGTGATCAGCCCCCTTCATCACATGGTTGGATAGTTCAACCTCCAACTTCTGCAGCTCATTCTTGGGGCAGAATTCTGTTCGCAGCAGTGCCTTGAAGTCTTCCCATGGCATTGCCATAGCTTCCTCTCTTCCTCGGATGTTGATCTGACCGTTCCACCAGGTCAGAGCCCGTTTGTTGAATGTTCCAGCTGAGTAACGGACCTTGTGTTGTTCGGGGCAGCTGCAAAGATCCAAGGTTGCCTCGATCTTCTCAATCCATTGGATTAATTCAACGGCACCTTCAGACCCACTAAAACTGGGTGGTTTACATCCTACAAAGGACTTGTAGGAGTAATGAGATGAATCTCCAATATTTCCACTGGCTTCTCCCGATGTGTTGCCAGTGTTGAGGATTTCATTACGAAGACGAAGGAACATCTCCGGTATTGCTTCTTTCATCTGATTTGTCATCTGGCTACTCAGTAACGTCACCAGAGCGATAGTAGCAGGATCCAGAGTCGGTGTTGTGCCTGAACCAGATGCTTGAGTAATCAATGGAGGAGGGGGAGGAGGAGGTGGAGGAGGTGGTGGTGGTGAATTATTTGGTGACGGTGTGGAGGAGTGTGGAGCCAAGTCTTGTGGTGGTAGAGGTAACAAGGGAGGCTGTCTTCTCGGCGGCATTCTGATCATAACCAATAAAGTTATTGATTAGTGCAATGATCAAATATAGAAGACAGTACGCAAGAAAATTCCTAAGTCCTGTGTCTCTATATGCAGGGTCCCTAGGTTATAGTCTAGGCCAAACCGTTTAAATAAATCACCTATATTTCTCTATAACCATGGCTCTAATACCAATCTGTCACACCCCGAGCCGGCGGGGTAGGATCGGATTTCCCCGACGGGCGGAAGGTTCCCGAGGCGCGATATCGTGAGTGATAATCGAAAGTGATCAGATTGTTTACATTGCACATGATATAAATGAGAAATGCTATATATAATAGAATTACAAAGTTAAATTACATCAGTATCGTTTATAATTTAACAATGTAAATCTGTTGTAAACATCATAAAATGACTATCTTGTATTTACACAAGATATACAAAATAAATTGTATAATGATGTCTTCAAAAGTATACAGGTCCAAAATACTAAGTCTTCCATGGGAAGTCCTAGTCCAAAAGAAATGACTTCTTAATTAACCTGTTCGTCACCTGAGAAGTCATGCGAAAATAAAAGTCAACACATGGTTGGTGAGTTCATATTGTTTTAGTAATTGAAAATGATTTGAAAACCTCCTTTGGTAAAGACCCTAACCTCATTAACACCACATGTAATATCCACATCGGTATGCTTATATATAGGGCATATGTAAGGGACAAGCCCTAGCCAACATCCCACCACATACTAATGTGCATATGACAATGTTGTTAATGATAATTAAGCATTTTTACCCTCAACACAATCCCATAAGTCCTTCTGTTTGTTGTCCCTGTAATTACAATCGTTTGAAATCCATGTTGATTTCATAAGGTCATCACACATTATGATCAACTACAATAATTGTATAAACAGTTATAAATGCTTAATTAAATAAATAAATAAACATTTGATAAAATCTAAGTCCTATTGATTGGGGCCTTGGTCAAACTCGAGTAGACTAGTCTGTCAATCTAGGTACTTAGTAGTTAGGAAATCTGTAAATATCCTCAAACATACGACGTACAAATCAAACTGTCTAGCTAGGACTTCTTGAAATGTAGGGTTTATGTTTCGTCTGTTTTGGCGTATGTTATCTCTGATATTTCCCAGGTTTTCCCTTGAAAATGGTTTATTGATTCGTCTGATTCTGTTACAAGATGTACTTGATTCGTTGATCATAGAATACTAGATTCATTGATCAATTGTACACTTGATTCATTGTTCAACAAACACTTGATTTGTAGAACATTGAATAATTGTCTTTGCAAAGATTGTTTCGTTTGATTTGTTGAAATCCCACACTTGTTTCGTCAAAATGTTTCGTATGATTCGTTGAACTCACCCACTTGATTTGTCAAAATGTTTCGTTTGATTCCTTGAAATCACCCATTTGATTCGTCAAAATGTTTCGTTTGATTCCTTGAACTCACACACTTGTTTTGTCAAAATGTTTAGTTTAACCCGGTTATTCACTTAATTTCTAAGTAATTAAGTGTAGTTAAAACCTGCATAGAATCTTCCTAGACATGGTCTAGGATAACATTTATATATGTAAAACATATTAATTCAAAAGCATTTAAGTAAACAATTTAAAGAAAACAGTTCACGCATGCTTCTCAGCCCCGCGTTTTAAAACAAAATATTAGAAAAAGGGGCAATGAACTCACTTGTGTTGCTATGTAATTGATTTCTCACAAAATGCGCGCTCTTGTTGTAGCATAAGTTTCTTCGGTTCCTGAGTTGTTTTATAAGAGTTCGAATACAATAAGTATACGTATCAGTAATCGTATCTAGGGGTTGGTCTTGGTTTGTGCAACTAAGTGTCCTAAGTTTCTAAGTGCCTCTATGACCTAATCCAACTTAGTTACCCTTGTTATGACCCCAATTTCCCATTTTTTTATTATAATAACATACTTTTAAATTTTCAGAAATTTCGGCAGAGTTTCCTTTGTTTTCTGTTAAATCCAGACAATTATATTGTCTCTTTACAATCAAATCCATACAACTTAAACTAAAAAGGAAACCCATAACATTTATAAATTACATTTCAAATCAAACAAGATTTTGGAAAATTACTAACTCTAATTGAATAAATTCACAAACTTTAAATTTTATAATAAAAACATCGTTAATTGAATTTAAATAAACGTTTAACATGTGATGGACTTAATCAAGTCCCGTTGGGCCCACTTAAGCCCAAATGAAAATCTTTGATTTTTAATTGATCATCCAACTTGTTTTCTTGATTCTTATGAACTTATAACCATTTTACCTTATTTGTTAAACAATCTTATGTGTTTAACATTTAGTTTTACTTATGCATGCATGATTAAGGCTTCATCATTGTTCATGCACCTACACATGTATACACAATTGATCCACGTACCCCCATGCATGCAACTTAGGGTTTTATCCTTAACCATGCACACACACATGCGTTATCTATCCATGCATGCAACGTATTGAATTCATACCTCATTAGAACTTAGGTTAATGACTAACTAACCATTCCTTAGATTGTTAACACTAGTCTTGTTGATCATAGATCCATATTAGTCCAATTAAACAACTTTTAGGTTCGGTATGGTATCTAGGGCAGCGAACCTTTCTTGATCAGCCACCAAGGTTCGGCTGGCTCCAAAGATGTAAGGGTTCGGCTACTTGTTCAAGTCAAGAGGTTCGGCGTCTAAGTGTTCTGCATGGCCATGGTTCGGCCATGCAAGTTCGTTGTCCCTAAAGCTTCGGCTGAGTAGGGTTCGCTTCTTATAGGTTCTTGGTCTAGGATTGCCGAAGTAAGGTTCGTCATGCAAAAAGGGTTCGGCTGAATCAGAAGGTTCGGCCATGATGAACTAAACGAACCCATAAGGTTCAACCTTTATGGGTTCGGCTGGACCATGGAAGGTTCGTCTATCAAAGTAAGGGTTCGTTGTTGTGTCCTAGGGTTCGGTTAACAGGTGGAGCAGGGTTCGTGAACCAGGGCACAGGTTAGTTGCAGGTAACCCGCAGGGTTCGTGGCCAGCAAAAGAAGGTTCGGCCAAGGATTTTTAGGGTTCGGCTGGCTAGATCCCATGAACCTGCATCACCATCAGCAATCATCGAGCTGGACCTGTTGCAACTCGTTCCCCATAGCTTCCTAATTACTAACCTTGACTTATCTCATCAAAATTTAGTGTTCAAACCGATTATTGAAGAAATAACTACAAGGCTCGTGAAACCCTTTAAAAACCGAATTTAAAATGATTGTTTACCTCAAATTCCACGGTGAAAGGCTTGTTTTTCTTGTACTTCCGTGATCTACAAGATGAGAGGATCGTAATGACGCCTAGCACACTTGAATCCAACGAGATTTAAGCTTCCAAAACTTAGAAAGAAGGTGGTTTTCTTGTGAAGAACTAGAGAGAGAGTGGGAAAAACGAGTTTGAGAGAGAGAGGAGAGTGAATGGTGGTGGTTGTGGCATTTATTGTCCACATTAAATGTGGGAAAATACCCGGTCGTTCGGTCTCATTTGGTTTCGCGTAAAATGCCGTTTCGCGTAAAATGCCGTTTCGCGTAGTTTTAGCTACGAAACGACACGGTTTGTAAAATTAGAAATCATTTAATTATTCAAGATTGTGATTCTTGATAAATTAACTAATATCTACTCTTATTTTTTTAATTTAAAATATTAATTATCTGTTTAAATCGAAACGTACGGTCGTCGCACGTATTCGTTCGAATCGTCACTCGTACGAACACGACGATAACTATACTTTTCAATCTTAGTATTCACTTAACAATATTCCTGTGTTTTGTTCTTTAAAGCCTCACATACGTTTATACATAGTAAATCCTAAACAAATAATCACATGTTGGTTCTGTATTGCCCGATAATTATCTGACTCAAGAACCATTGTTCTGAGCTTTGTTTTCTGAATTGAATCTAAACTGTGATTTGAGAACATGTATTAAAATGATATACAATTGATAACTGAAATACGTACCTGATTACTGTTCATGTACTGTAGAGATCACTGTTCCGGTGACGGTTCCGGCACTGATGTTACAGTTTTGTTTTATTAAAGTTTTTAATTATTTATGTATTATGATCTATATAAGCCACATACATTTATATGCCTTAGTAGAATTACTTAAATACACAACAACTTTTGTTAATTAGAATTTCGAGATAATACATTCTTGAGAAACCCTAAATGTCAAAAACTGGGTACTCGAAATTATGTCATTTTCGAGTACACCAATTTCGTGAACTTTACTTAGTTTATTTTTCGTTTATTTTCCGACAAGTTAATTATCCGTTACCCATTCGTAAGTTCAAACAACTTGTATTAGAAAATTTGGGATGTTACATGAAAACTTGTATTAGAAAATTTGGGATGTTACCCATTCCTAAATATATGTATGCATATAAATCAATGCATATATATAATATTTTTATCATATCAAATAAAGATTTATAAGATTCAATTTATTTTAATTGAATATTAATAAATAAAAAATTTCAATGATACTCTAGTTATATACATATATATGTATGTGTGTAATGTATGTATCATGTATGTCAATATGATATATAAAATATACTTGATAGGAGTTTTAATAAGATTTGATAGAAGTTAATTGAATTGTATCAAAATAAAACAACTTAAAATTTTTTATAAGAATTATTAAAATCTATAAAGTTATAAAAATATAAGGTTATAAATACTTAATAATGATTTTATAGAAATTTTTGACATAAAATAATAGAATTTAAAACTGGAAGGACTAAAGTTGCAAATTTTCAAGCTAGATTTAGTTGTATTGAAGTTGAAAGGAAAACATCAAAACAAAACCACAAGGACTAGTTTTGTAAATTTTAAATTCTTTCATAGCTCTCAAATCAATCCGGTATTCGAATCCTACCTAGTCAGTTCTTGTTCATGTAATCCTTATGATTTTCACTCCAAATTCAAATTTTAATAGTGATAATCTATATCTATATTATATAATAAATAATGGTTTTGATATGTCACTTGTCAACATTCTAGGCCACTTAAAGATTTTTTCGCTCATCTCTCTCATAATAAATATCTGTATACCATGGTTTTATTAAATTTTGATTTTTTATCTTCTTTCTTCTATTAAATATTAATGATTTTATTTAACTTAGTAAATTTATATTTATACTATATCTACCTATTATAATAAAGGAATATTTTTAAGGGACACATGTCCCGTTCGGGTGCAATCTAAAAACTTTTTTCCTACCTCTCTCTTTTAATATATATTTATAATTTTTTAGTAATTAAATTATAAAATTAAATATTAAAAAATATAAATCTTCTTATTCTAATATTTTGCTAAATTATTATAAATTATAAATTATAAAAATATTTCAATTATGCTTTATCTTAAAATATAATTTTATAATTATTAAAAAATTATTGCTATTTTATATTAATAAATTATATTTTTATGACTTTCCAACCATGTAATACACGAAGTTTTATGCTAGTATATAATAAATAAAGGTTTTGATATGCCACCTGTCAACATTTTAGGCCACTTAAAGATTTTTTCCCTCTTCTCTCTCATAATAAATA
Source organism: Mikania micrantha (assembly GCA_009363875.1). Lineage (NCBI taxonomy): Eukaryota > Viridiplantae > Streptophyta > Magnoliopsida > Asterales > Asteraceae > Mikania > Mikania micrantha. Next base: position 55,854,145 of record CM018682.1, on the reverse strand, counting down.
TCTCTATGCCATGTTTTTATTAAATTTTAATTTTTTATCTTCTCTCTTCTATTAATATTAATGCTTTTGTTTAACTTAGTCAATAATATGATTAAATTATGAATCAGTTCTTTAATTTTATATAAAATGTCTTTGAAAAATATGCATTATGTTATTTTAAACAAATAATTTTAAAATTCAAATATTTAACATGTGTAAATGTTTAATACGTCTCTGTAAAAAAAGGTATAACTAATATTATTAGTATTAATATAATCATTTAAATTTAAAAAGATGTAATAAAATTATTTTAATTATGTAAATTCATAAAGACATGATTATAAAATCACATTATTTTTTATTCGCAAACCCGTGTATTACACGGGTCTATAACCGAGTTTTATAATAAAATAAAGCTTTTTGATATTTCATGCAATGTGGGCATTCATAAATATGTGTGTGTATATATATATGTTTGTGTGTGTGTCTATATGTTTAAATTATATTTTTTTAAAAAAAAAAGCATAAACAAACGATTTTATAAAATGTATTACATTAATGTAATGATAATGGTATTAATCATAATTTTAGACATTAAAAAATTTAGTTTATAAAATAATGAATTTATAGCTTGAAAAGTTATACGTTAAACTTTAGTATAAATACAAGATCTTTAAAGAAACTAGTATATACATAATTATATACGGGTTACAATTAAAATAAAGATAATATTTTATTTTAATAAATGCAAAATTATTAAATTTATAAAACTTAAGTTATGTGATAAAAGGTTTTATAAATATTTTAGTAATACTAGTAATAATAGGATATTTAAACTTAAGGGACTAAAAGAGTTCACTTCATAAATCCAATTGTGAGAAAGGAAAGTTTCAAAACAGAAATTTAAACTAGAAGGAAGTAGGAGGGCTGAAACTGTAAATTCGCTTCTTGTTTTTCTCCCCAACCCGTCAAACGAAATCAAGACCACGTGTAACACACGGAAAGTCCCGGCACAAATAGTAGACTCCTGTAGTCAAGCTATATGGGCATAACTAAAACGATAAAACGAAATCAACAATATGAAGGTGAATAGAATGAAACGCTTAATTATTATTAACAACAATATGCTAAGCAGTCCGGTATGTGGTGGGATGGTGGCTGGGGCTTATCCACTACATATGCCCTATATATAAGCATACTTGATTGAATATCATAGGTGGTCGTTGATGAGGTTAAGGTTGTCATTTCGAGGGATCAAGGTAAACATTTTCAGGGTAATCAAATGCTATGGAATCAATTGTTATGGAATCAAAGTTATGGGATAAAACGCTTAATTATCACCAGGAACAATATATCATGTGGTTTGGTATGTGGTGGGACGGTGGCTGGTCGGGCAGTAAGTTCGACCCTACATATGCCCTATATATAAGCATATTGAACTGGATGGTATAGGTGGCTAATGGAAAGGTTAAGGTTGTCATTCAGAAGGTTATTCAAATTCATTTTTATAAAACTACATGAACTCACCAACCATGTGTTGACTTGATCTTTTTGCATGACTTCTCAGGTGACGAACAGGTTGATTAAGAAGTTATTGCTTTTGGATTATGACGCCAGTTAGAGGACCTAGTATTTTGGGACCTGCATACTTTTGAACATCATTTTACAATTATTTTGCATATCTTGTGCAGATACAAGATAGAAAATTTATGATGTTGATAGTAGATTTACATTGTTAAATTATTAACTAAACCGATGTAATTTAACTTTGTAATTCTATTTTCATCTAGAAGTTTCTCATTTATATATCATGTGCAATGTAAACAATCTGATCATTCCGATTATCATTCCTGATATCGCGCCCCGGGGTCCTTCCGCCCGACGGGGAAGTCGATCCAACCCGTCGGCTCGGGGTGTGACAGATTGGTATCAGAGCCATGGTTATAGAGAAATATAGGTCATTTGTTTAAACGGTTTGGCCTATACTATAACCTAGGGACCCTTCATGTAGAGAACATAGGATTTATATACTTGCATTATGTCTTCTGCATTCGATCATTGTAATAACCGATTCCTTTTCGGTTGTGATCAGAATGCCGCTAAGAAGACAACCTCCCCTGTTACCAACACCACAAGATTCAGCTCCACACTCGTCAACGCCATCACGAGCTGACTCACCTCCTCCTCCTCCCCCACACAATCCACCTCCAGGCCCGAACGCGACACAGATTATGGATCCTGCTACCGATTCCCTGGCAACTCTACTGAGCAGTCAGCTGACTAACCAGCTGAAGGAAGTGATACCGGATATGCTCAACCGTATTCGAAACGACAGCAACAACACCGAGCACTCATCAGGGGAAGCCAGTGGGAACACTGGCAATGCATCACACTATTCCTACAAGTCATTTGTAGGATGTAAGCCGCCTAGCTTTAGCGGTACTGAAGGAGCAGTTGGATTAATTCAATGGATTGATAAAATGGAGACTACCCTGGACATTAGCAGTTGTCTAGAGCATCATAAAGTTCGCTACTCTGCTGGATCATTCAACAAGCGGGCTTTAACTTGGTGGAACTCACAGATCAAAGCTCGAGGAAGAGAAGAAGCGTTGGTGATGCCATGGGAAGAGTTCAAGACACTGTTGAGAAACGAATTCTGCCCCAAAAATGAACTGCAAAGACTAGAGGTTGAACTGTCCAACCATGTCATGAAGGGGGCAAATCATCTGGGGTACACTATCCGCTATCATGAGTTGGTATCCTTGGTGCCAGACATAGTACCAACCCTGGAGAAGAGGATAGACAGATATGTAGGTGGACTTCCCGCCTGCATTCAGGGTGTAGTTGTTGCAGCAAACCCTGTTACTTTGGAGTCTGCTTTGAGTTTATCTAGGAAACTCACTGATTTGATGGTAGCCTCTGGAACTCTGAAGAAGGAGGCTGACACTGGCAGGCCAAAGGAAGATTCTTTCAAGAAACCCCATCATCACCAACACCCGAAGAACAAGCAAAAGACCCTGAAGAACTACACCATGGCTATTCCACTCAATCAAGTAGCCATGGCACCGCAGAACCTGCACAAGAAGCCCTATACTGGCCCACACCCTCTGTGTACTAAGTGCCCGTATCATCATGCTGCAAACAATATCTGTCGTCACTGCACGGGATGTGGAAGAAAGAAAGGGACACTGGATCCAAAATTGTAGGATGACACCAACCCAAGCAGTCATCAATGCTGCTTTAGCTCTCCCTCCACCCAACAACCAGAACAACGGTGGATGCTATAAATATGGCGAACCTGGCCACTTTGCAAAGAACTACCCGAAGAAGGCACAATAGGCAGTTCCAGCACCCCATGGAAGAGCTTTTGCTATAGGAGCTCCAGCTACACGCCAAGACCCGAATGTGGTCACTGGTACATTTCTCTTACATGACTTTTATGCATCTATTATGTTTGACACTGGTTTGGATCAGAGTTTTATCTCTACCGATTTTGCATGCCAAATAGATTCTATAGAGGAACAGTTAGATTCCCCTTACATCATAGAAGTAGCTAATGGGAAACAAATCACAGTCAGTACAGTATACAGAAACTGCCCATTGACAATTAATGGTGAAACATTCACTATTGATTTGATATCGATGGAATTGGGTAGTTTCGACATCATTGTTGGAATGGATTGGCTCTCTCAATCGAGTGGAAGTCATCTATTCTGAAAAGTTGCTTCGAATTCCATTGCCGAGTGATCGTGTATTGGAAGTCAGAGGGGATCAAACAAAACGAAGTGTCAAAATCATATCTTACATAAAGGCGCATAAGTGTCTACAGAAGCAGTGCGTAGCTTTCCTGGCTCATGTGGTGGAGAAAGAGAAAGACAAGAAAAAAATTCAAGACGTGCCGATAGTGAAAGAATATCCAGAAGTATTTCCTAAAGACCTACCAGGTTTCCCACTTGCGCGACCAGTAGAGTTTCGTATTGACTTAGTTCCTGGAGCAAGCTCCGGTTTTGTTCGTGAAGAAGAAAGATGGATCATTCAGGATGTGCATAGACTATCAAGAGTTGAACAAGTTGACTATCAAGAATCGGTATCCATTACCGAGGATTGATGATTTGTTTGATCAGTTGCAAGGAGCACAGTATTTCTCGAAGATTGATTTACAGTCCGGGTATCATCAACTCAGAGTTCAAGACGAAGACATACCGAAGACGGCGTTCCGAACCCGATACGGGCATTACGAGTTCATGGTGATGGCTTTTCGGATTGACGAATGCACCAGCGGTTTTCATGGACCTCATGAACCGAGTGTGCAAGCCGTATCTGGATCAGTTTGTCATTGTCTTCATTGATGACATACTGAGTTATTCCAAGAGCAAAGAGAGCACGAGCAACATCTCAGGAAGATCTTGGAGTTGTTAAAGGAAGAGAAACTTTATGCCAAATTCTCTAAGTGTGAATTTTGGCTAAGAGAAGTTCAATTTCTGGGTCATGTAGTCAACAGCGAGGGAATACATGTAGATCCTGCCAAGATCAAAGCGATCAAGAACTGGGATACTCCGAAGACACCGACAGAGTTACGGTCTTTTCTGGGATTGGCAGGTTATTATAGAAGGTTTATCTCAAACTTTTCTAAGATAGCTTTGCCTTTCACCAAGCTAACTCAGAAAAGTGAACCGTTTGTTTGGGAGCAGAAACAAGAAGTTGCTTTCCAGACACTGAAGCAGAAGCTATGTGATACTCCAATCTTTTCTCTCCTAGAAGGCTGTGATGACTTTGTAGTGTATTGTGATGCCTCCCATCAGGGACTTGGTTGCGTATTAATGCAACGGGACAAAGTTATCGCGTATGCATCGAGACAGTTAAAGATTCATGAGAAGAATTACACTACTCATGATCTAGAACTGGGAGCTGTAATTTTCGTATTGAAAATTTGGAGACATTACTTATATGGCACAAAATGTACCATATTTACTGATCACAAGAGTCTACAGCATATCTTTGATCAGAAGAAGCTCAACATGCGACAGCGACGTTGGGTCGAACTTCTGAATGATTACGATTGTGTAATCAAGTACAATCGGGTAAGGCGAACGTTGTAGCTGATGCCTTGAGCCGGAAGGAACGGGTCAAACCCTTGTGCGTCAGAGCAATGGGAATGACTGTGCAGACAAGCTTATGGGACAAGATTATTCAGGCACATCACGAATCAGTTGATATAGGGAATCTGAAGAAAGAACTCGACTGTGGAGCGGAGAAACAATTTGAGACTAAGCCGGATGGAGTTATCTACTGCCAGGATCGAGTATGGATTCCTGCAGTGGATGAATTGAGAAACCTTATCTTTGATGAAGCACACAAGACCAAGTACTCTGTGCACCCAGGCGCTGATAAAATGTACCAAGACTTACGGGAATTTTATTGGTGCCGGGAATGAAGAAAGACATTGCCGAGTACGTAGGTCGATGTCATACGTGTGCGAAGGTAAAGGCGGAACACCAGAAGCCGTCAGGTTTACTGGAACAGCCTGAGATTCCGCTCTGGAAGTGGGAACAAATAGCTATGGACTTCATTACCAAGCTACCCCGCACTTCCAGTGGTCATGATACGATTTGGGTTATCATTGATCGTTTGACAAAATCTGCTCATTTCCTACCAATGCGTGAGACCTTCATGATGGATAAATTGGCGAGACTGTACATCAATGAAATAGTGGTACGTCACGGTGTACCATTGTCTATCATTTCAGATAGAGACAATAGATTCACATCAAGGTTCTGGCAATCATTACAGAAGTCTCTAGGGACGCACTTAAATCTGAGTACAGCTTACCATCCACAAACGGACGGTCAAAACAAACGTACGATACAGACACTGGAGGATATGTTAAGAATCTATGTGTTAGATTTCCACCGAAATTGAGACTGTCATTTGCCACTAATTGAATTCTCCTACAACAACAGTTACCATAGTAGTATCGGGATGTGCACCGTTCGAACCTTTGTATGGTTGAAAATGTCGGTCACCAATCTGTTGGACTGAAGTGGGAGATAATCGTATAACTGGGCCAGAACTTATTCAAGAGACTACCGACAAGATTTCCCAGATTCAATAAAGGTTACAAGCGACAATGAGCAGACAAAAGAGCTATGCCGATAAACGGCGCAAGTCGTTGGAATTTCAAGTGGGAGACCGTGTCATGTTGAAGGTATCCCCATGGAAAGGTGTAGTCCTCTTTGGAAAGAAAGGCAAGTTAGCACCACGATACGTGGGACCGTTCGAGATCATTGAACGTATTGGTCCTGTAGCGTATAGACTGAGACTACCAGTGAACTTCATGGTGGCATGACGTGTTTCACGTCTCAAACTTAAAGAAATGCCTTGCTGACAAGTCACTCGTCATACCGATCGAAGAGATTCAAGTGGACGAAAAGTTACATTCTATCGAGGAACCTTTGGAGATTATGGATCGCAAGGTTAAGAAACTAAGGCGAAGCCGTATTCCGATTGTCAAAGTTCGATGGAACTCAAAGCGCGGACCTGAGTTTATTTGGGAACGCGAAGATCACATGAAGTCTAATAATCCCCAACTGTTTACAGAGGAAGACGTACATGATAAGAACATATATTTACATTATATAGTTATATGAACTATCTAGGATGGATTATACAAAGAATTGATCAAAGAATCAATCGGCAATCAAAAGCTAGTAATTGGGCCCAAGGTTAATCTAATGGGATTAACGTAAGCCCATCATGTTAATTATACTTTTCTTTTACATAAATTATGTTTTTAATAAAAGAAATTAAATTGTAAGTTTGTTAAATTAAAATGGATGATTTTTAACTTAATGTTTAACCTAAAGTGAATTAATTTAAAAACGTTTTAATTAAAGACTCGTAATGATTAATCGTGAGATAAGGGTTACATGTGGGTAATATGTTCAGACTAATAGGACGAAATTCTAGAAACACATTAGTAACATAGGACACTTAGTTGCACACCGAGACCAAAACCCTAGTTGCGTCTATTGTAAATACTTATCGTACTCGAATCCTCTTAAAACAACTCAGGTACTGAAGATACATAAATCACAAGTAACGAGCGCGCATTTTGTGGTAATTCGTTTGCACAGCAACACAGGTGAGCTCATTGCCCCTTTTCTAAACATTTTTGTTTTCAAACGCGGGGTTGAGAAGCATGCGTAAACATTTTTATTTAAATATGTTTTACGTACATGCTTTTACTTATTGTATGCTTCATATATACTTGCTTATACTCCTAGAGTCCTGTCTAGATATTTGTTATGCAGAATTAACTAATGAATTAAATAATTACTCTTATGAGTAATACCTTAATTCTAAAACTCTAAAACAAACCCTTAATCCATCAAGTTCAAATTCAAGAATCTAAACTCAAAGTGAAATCAGAAGAACTAAAGCTAAAGATCAAATTCAATGGAATCTAATCCAGTGTGTGATCAGTAAAACTAAGGATCCTATTCAAGAATCTATAATCATTGTGGATATCATGGAATTCTAAAGATCAGAATCAAGAGAATCAAGGGAATCAAGAAAATCATAACAGTGTGTGAATCATTGAAATAATGAAATCATTAAGATCTAATGAAATCATTAATGCTTAAGTTAAGGTGGATGTCAGTTGTATGTAAATCAAGATCACGTGTAACACACGGAAAGTCCCGACACAAATAGTAGACTCCTGTAGTCAAGCTATATGGGCATAACTAAAACGATCAAACAAAATCAAGAGAACAAAGACGATCAAGAATCAAAGGATATCCTAAAGTCCCGACATGCACAGTAGGCCAGAGGGTCAAGCTGATATGGGCATCATGAAAGTCCCGACGCATATAGGTAGACTCATTTTGGGTCTTGCCTGATATGGGCCACGTGTGAGACGGTACAACTTGGACAACCACCAACACCTAAGTCTAATTGATTGAGTCAAATAAGGCCCAATCATCATGACTTAGTTGTATTTAAATGATTAATTATTAATTTAATTAAGCATTTAATATTATATTTCTATAAGTGTTCTTGGGTAATCATGGATACATGGTAAACTCAGGAAATCAGAGGTATTTCAAATTGTGGAAATCAGAATCTAATATGAAGGTGAATGGAATGAAACACTTAATTATCATTAACAACAATATGCTAAGCAGTCCGGTATGTGGTGGGACGGTGGCTGGGGCTTGTCCCCTACATATGTCCTATATATAAGCATACTTGATTGGATAACATAGGTGGTCGTTGATGAGGTTAAGGTTGTCATTTCGAGGGATCAAGATAAACATTTTCAGGGTAATCAAATGCTATGGAATCAATTGTTATGGAATCAAAATTATGGGATGAAACGCTTAATTATCGCCAGGAACAATATATCATGTGGTTTGGTATTTGGTGGGACGGTGGCTGGGCGGGCGGTAAGTTCAACCCTACATATGCCCTATATATAAGCATATTGAACTGGATGGTATAGGTGGCTAATGGCAAGGTTAAGGTTGTCATTCAGAAGGTTATTCAAATTCATTTTTATAAAACTACATGAACTCATCAACCATGTGTTGACTTGATCTTTTTGCATGACTTCTCAGGTGACGAACAAGTTGATTAAGAAGTTATTGCTTTTGGACTATGACGCCAGTTAGAGGACCTAGTATTTTTGGACATGCATACTTTTGAACATCATTTTACAATTATTTTGTATATCTTGTGTAGATACAAGATAGAAAATTTATGGTGTTGATAGTAGATTTACATTGTTAAATTATTAACTAAACCGATGTAATTTAACTTTGTAATTCTATTTTCATCTAGTAGTTTCTCATTTATATATCATGTGCAATGTAAACAATCTGATCATTCCGATTATCATTCCCGATATCGCGCCTCGAGGTCCTTCCGCCTGACAGGGAAGTCGATCTAACACGCCGGCTCGGGGTGTGACAGGGAGCCACTTTGTGCTTTTCTATAAGAACAATCAAGAACCAAAACTTTCAGTAAACCCTTGATGGTCCAGAGGTTTAGAAGTTTGGTATCTAGGCGAAGGGCGAGGGTTCAAAACCCTCCAGCCCATTCAAGAACCATTTTTTTTATTAAACTTATTTCATCCATATTTTTATAAAATTAATATCAAAAATTCTAAAATTTATTTTAATACGTTATGTTAAAGATTTCATTTAATTTATACTGTAAAACTAATTTACTACAAAAAAAAAGCATATTTAATGGTTTAAAAATCATATTATATGTTTAAAAATATTTTCAAAGGTCATACAACACATTTTAAACATCTTAATACAACTTTACTTATTTGAAATCAAAGTTTAAAAATATTAACCTTTTGATTTATTAAAACTAACATGAATGTTTTTTTAAAGGAATAATTTCAAAACTTCAGAAAAACATATATTTTTATTTACCTATTAGAATGCAAATCTTAAAATATTATCTTAAAGATTTGGGAATAAAGTTCACAAATATATATATATATATATATATATATATATATATATATAATGAATTGAAATAATCTAAGGTGATTTTAATATATATATATGTATAATAAAAGGATTATTTCCATAAAAGTTCAAATAAAATTATAAAACAAAAGGTAATGATAAAACAATTAACTATTTCAAATAAATCATGTGAATTTTTCACTAAAAGTTTTAAAATACATTTTAAATATGGAAAAGTTCAAATAAAATTATAAAACAACCAGTTATGATAAAACAATTAGCTATTTCAAATAAATCATGTGAATTTTTCACTAAAATTTTAAAAATAAATTTCCAAGATATAAATCAAATATACATACAAATAAATATTTTTAATAAGCCTTTAATTTATAAAAGAAATGGAGGTAATGTTGTTAAATTATTTATTCTTAGGATTTCCAAATACCAAATAATAAATAAATAGAATATTCAATATTCTATTTTTTTTATTACACAAACTTATGAGGATATTTATTCTCAAAATAACATTTTAGATTATTCATATAATAATATTGAGAAAGTAAATAAAAAGAATATTTTATATTTTATATTATTTATTATTCAATATTATGAGAATATTTACTAAATTAATATTCCAAACTATTCAATGAAACATAGAATCATTCAAAATAGGACTTTCATTAGGATGACATAGTTCTAGGATCTTGATCTTTGAACTTTAGGAAACTAAGTCTTTGTTGCTCAAACTATAGGGGTGATTAGATAATCTTTGCGTCCTCATTCATTATTCAAGCTTATTGTGGACTAGCCACACAATCAATTCCAAGTGAGTTTCTCACGCTTCCCTTTTAGATTCTTTGTTTTTAGGAAGTTACACATGTACCTATTCAAACCTATTTCATTGTATCATTTATTCAATATATGATGCAAGTCTTAGACCTAGTTAGTTGTAGGTGTTAGATTCTATACTTATACAATGTGTTGATTCTATGTGTGATTGTATTTGTGTTGTCAGTCATGCAAGCTAGTACTTAGTAGCCTAATATGTGTTAGATACCTTCTTCGCATTGGCTTTTGTCATTATGTGAAAAATATGAAAAGTACACCTAGCAAACTTCTTGAATTACAAATGTTAATTTATAGTATGGTCATACTTGAATTAACAGGTTGTATGGATATTTGTTTGGACACGAACTATTGTTATTCATTCATTCATTCTAATTATTCAAACTTGTATTCATGATATGCTTATGATACATATTCTAATTAGGACATAGTTTGCATCTTTTTTATACATTTATTTAAACTTAGTGTGTAAACTCACCAACTATGCAAATAGTTGCACATTCACCAATTGTATAGACTTTTCAATTGTAATACTTTGATTTTTTCAATTCATGTAATGTTTGTTTATTATTCAATGATTGTTGTGTTGTTTTGTAATAATGATGTATTAAATATTGAAACGTTTTAATAGCACCATGAGCTTTTGAGCATTCAAACTCACGACTCGACATATTCTGCTGTCTATCAGGGTGTGAAAATTCAATATAGTCAAAGAGTGTTTCCAAATTCGAATTGGGAACGGTTATGTTTTTGTGTTATCAACATAAGACCATCCCCATTGGTGTGTATCCCCAAGATCGTTACACTGTGAAAAAAAAAAAAGGAAACCTGCATGATCTGATCGAGACCCAAACCTAGATTACAACCTTCCAACCCATAAAACTTGCCACATGGCAAATCCCCATTGGACCATCTTTATTTTTTTTCTTTTTTTACTTATCCAAAATTAGTTTTGTTTTATAATCTTGTTTTTTTTATAACTTCAAATAATTAATATTTTAAAAAAGTCTAAAAACACGGCCTTGATCAGTTTTTTTTTATGAATATGTCGGTATAAATTTTGTTAAAAACAGAGTTTGTTTAAAAAAATGTCTTTCAAATAAATTTTAATAAAAACTAAAAACATAAATTATATTTATTTAATAAAAAATAATAAAGGTTGGGTTGTTAATGAGAGTAAAAAGTTGGGTTTGATTGGGTTGTGTGGATGAAAGAGAGAAATTAATTTTTTATTAAAAATTGGGTTGGATTGGATTGTGAATGGGGATGGTCTAAAATCAAGTGTGCAACCAATTTCCTTTAACATGGTCATTAAGCTCTTAACAATGAAACCCAAAATCTAATTTAAGCTTAAAATTATAATTGAGTAAAACAAATAACCATAAACTAAACTGAACATACAAACACCTCGGCGACATTTCTTTGAAGCTTATATGTAACACCCCGACCGATGGCGGAAACATCGGGGCGGCACGAAGTGTAGATTGTTCATAGCTTAGGGTATAAAGATGTAAATAATCATAACTAAACATTCAATGCAATTAAATCAATCATTCAATACAAAGTCAAATAAATTCAAACTAACTATTACATCATTTAAACTCAAAATTCAAATTCAAATCCAAATACATAGTTCAAATTAAATAAAACTAAATCCAAGTCCAAACGTATGCTAATTTCCATTTCCACCTGAAACATGTTAAAATCAAGTGTCAACTCAAAGAGTTGGTGAGTTTCATAGGTTTGATCATATAGGTAAAATAGTTTTTAATAATAGATAAGTTCAACACATGTGTAACATAAGCCAAAAACACAAAGCTTGTAAGTGAAACTAAGGCAGATCAAATAGTTAAGTTTGACCAATAGGTAACAATCACCACTAGTTTTCCTTTAAAGGGGAAAATCTAAAATGGGTGGGTGGTCAATCCAATGGTACCATTATTGCTTCCAAATAGTTAAGTTATGATCAATGCAAGTTCAACAAACAAGTTCACTACAACTAAGGCCAATAGCTAAGTTCACATGGTTTAAAGATAAGTTAAGTTCATATATAACATGTTCCACCTCTAAAACATAAAACAAGTAAAATAGAGGCTACGAACACTCACCTTTTAAATAAGTTTGATAGCTTTGAAATAGATGCTCAAATAGTAGTTCAAATATGTCCAATAAATTCAATATCAACCTATATAGTTCAATAGGCATATGTTTAACAAAACTATGTCATTTTATGGATCTAAGTTCTAAAATGGATCAACGGTTTCAATTTGTTTTAAATAAATACAATTAAATATGTAATGATTTAAATGAAAATAGTAAAATGTTTAAATTACAAATTTTGACTTAAAGTATTTATTTAAAAATTTATTAATTTAAATATTGATTTATAAAATTATTTTGATAATTGTAAGTATTATGATTATAACATTTATTATAAATAATTGAGAATAAATAAATGAGTAGGAATAATTAAATAAATAACTAAGTAATGATGTAAAAAGTTATAAATAAATTTATAAAACTTATTTATAATTTTATGTAAATTTATAAAACTTATTAAATTATTTTATTATTACTATTATGTAAATGATGAAATAAGAACATATAAATAACCAAATAAATAAATAAATAAATGAGATAAGGAGTTATAAGTTTATAAAACTTATTTATTTATTTATGTAAATTTTATAAAACATATTAATTTATTTTATATACGTAAAAATAAATAAATGAGTAAATAAATAATTAGTAATAAAAATTATAATTAAAAATTAAGTATGTAACCCCTTTTTTTTTACAGATTAATATAATATTAATAAAAATATTTTTCTGTGAAATTAAAAGTTTAAAAATAAAGTTTAAAATAACAAAAATGGGCAAAAACCGGTTTAAACCCGGTTAGAAGGGTTCGAACCCGCGACCATCACCCCGAAACCGAACATCATTACCAGTTGGACTAGACCTTAGTCTGCGAATGGTTTCCAGTTTAATTACTTTTAACATAACCTCAAATCGGAATCCCATTTAGTTTTAAGAACAAAGAAACAAGCCCTAGTTTTCTTTTCTTTCAAATTCGATCAAATGGTTCCCGGATTGAAATCCAAATCATGGGGTTATTGTTTGTATTCAAATCACGAGCAGAATGGTGTAAGAAACACCTACCTATATGTGCGATCTGATGGAGTTCGACCGAGTGGAAGAAAGACGAGCGAACCGAAGCTTCTTGGATCTTGAATCGCGATGTACCGTGTTTGTGAATGTGTTTTTCGATTACAGAGTGTTTCGACAGAAGCAAAGGATTGTTTAGGTCGAGTTAATTGAGTTTTTATACACGGTTCGTTCGAATTTGAATTCCCGATCGTATTCTTAATTTTGGAATGGATTTTACGCGTTAATTCGTTGTTTATTGATCATAATGACTAGTTGAAACAAGTTATGCGTTCGAATCCTTGCCTAAAATGGGTTTGATTATCAGTGAACAGCTGTAATCGCGTGTATGTTGAAAACGGGTCGAACGAGAAGGTTTGGGTCGTGGGTCGGTTGGGACGGGTAAGGGAGAAAAAGAGGTTTGGGGTTTTGACAGAATTTGCCCTCCCATGTTTTCTTTTAAAATAGAACTTTCATATTTGACACTTTTAACCTAAAACTTTTACAAATCATTGTTTTTACATGTTTAAAATCCATAATCAATATAAATTGATTATATCTTCATAAAAACATTATTTTATTGTTAAAAATTTAAAAACATATTAATTGTTATTATTTATTTAATTATGAAATAATGTTTATAAACATTTATAAGTAAAAGAAAAATTTATTTGTTTATTTTATAAAATCGTAAATAATTTCTAAACTTTATAATAAATACAATTAATAAAAATAATAAAATTCTCATTGACGTCATAATCGTTTTATTACATTTAAATGATTATTACGAATTTCGTAAACGTTACATTATAATCGTTTAAAAAAAGGATGAGCATATGAACATGAAAGTCACGGCCAACTTCCCACCTTTCTTTTCCAACGGCCAACAAAGTTTATATGTTAATAATTTTCTTTAAAAATTACTCCATAAAATCAAAAATTTTATCTTTTTAAGAAATACTATATTGCTATATTTAAAACAACTAGGACTTGATATCATAAAACTTGATATTTTTTATGGTGTTTTCTAGTCATTCAAGAAACTAAGCATTTTTGGTGTTTTCGAAAACTAAAAACACGTAAACACCTAACTTTGTACATGGTAATTTTTTAATTGAGCAAATTTATGCATGTGTTTTGAAACATATTAATCTTACACGTGACATATTTATGTTGTTTTTTGAATCGTTCATTAAACTAAGTGGTCTTATGGTATTTTTGAATGTCAAACATACCAGTAAACACTTAAATTCATACATGATGTTTTAAAAACTTGTACATGATGTTTTAAAAACGGGTAATTTTATGCATGACGTCTTTGTGATGTTTCTTAGAGTAGGTGTTTTCAAATGTCACACAAAACAATACACAGTTAATTTGTACATGATGATACATAGCGTTTCAGAACCAAGTAACTTTAATATGATGCTTTTCAATACTAAAAAGAACTTCACCTGTAAATAAAAATCATGTACATACTTCAAACAATATATATTAATTAAATACAACATTAACATAATAAAAAAACTATATGTATAGACTAAAAACGTCAATGACATACTTAAATGCATATATAGGCTATAAACATCATGAACTGAAAAATGTCATCATGTTTTAATGGTAAATTCAAAATCTAATTTTAAATTTCTCTTTGAAAATTAATGCGAGTAATTTGTTTAAAACAACTAAAACTCTTGAGCAAGTTTAATAGTTACTAAAGCATCATCAGTTTCGGTGTGATGCAAATTAGTTTTTTTTTTTCAACTGCAAAAGATAGTTTAGTGTTCACCAAAAAACATGACTAGCAAGATGCTAGCAAGAGCACCAATTTACAAGCAGAACTAAATTTTTTCAAAGCAAAAAAAAAAAACCTCCATTCATCCCAACCCAAAGATTCCATTTTCGCCCTAGATTTATACCACAAGTAACTTGTTCTTTAACTTCTTCGATCAACCTATACAAAGATGGTTTTGCTCCATTAAACATCACGTCGTTCCTCATTTTCCACAAACCTCAGCATGTTGTAATGACAATTGAATGGATCACCTCCTTCTTGGCTTTATTTACCTGAACTACTTTATATACTTCTAATAGATCACGTATCTCAAAAGCAAATATGGCCGACATTTTGCACCAGGAGGATAATTGTTGCCATACGCCCACTGCTAGTTCACATCCTATCAGCAAGTGATTTGCCGACTCATCTGCTTGGTTACACAAGGGGCCTAAGGCCGAACTAAGTGGAACATTCCTGTGAACTAAAGCCCTTCTCGTAGGAATTCTTCCTAATTCCTCTTTCCACACAAACGCGTTGGTTTTGAGAGGCACCCATTTACTCCAATGTAGGAAGAAATTATCTTGATACCTTCGAGTATCCAGCAACCTTCTTTTGAGAGACTTAACAGAGAATGCACCATCTTTTGCACCTTGCGAGACCCACCTATCTTTGGCATATTTTATTTGAGCGCGCCTGACTTGATATCTTCAACTCATCTATCTCCACTTCTCGCTTTAATCTTCTTGCCCAACTCCATCTTAATGATATCCCATTATTATCAGTAATCACCCTATCTTTTACACTTTTTATGAGCCTCTAGTTTGAATATGTTAGGGAACCTATAGCACAAGGACAACTCCCCCACCCATAAATCACACCAAAAGTGAATAGTAGCTCCATCTCCTACTTCTCCCATAAACATTATCTTCAGATTGATTCCTTGCTTGTTAAAATAACAATCCATCTTTAAAATATTGGACCAAGTACATGCATACAACGATCTACAAGGAACCAAACACCAAATACGTGTGGTGTAATGAATACCTTCCACCACCTTTCTCCATAGACTATGTGATTCTTCCTTATATCTCCACCACCACTTAGCAAGGAGACATAAATTTATATCTCTTAGTGACCCAATACCAAGACCTCCTTTATCTTTCGGAATTATATTTCTTTCCCACTTCACCCAATTAATTTTTGCCCTGTTATTGTCTCACCCCTCAAAGAAAATTTTTCTTAATTTTTTTATAATCTTTATTAGAGCTTTATAAAAAAAGAAAAAATATGATGGCAAACTGTTTAAAATAGACTTAATAAGAGTAACAAGACCTCCAAGCGATAGCCTTTTTTCAAATATACTTACCACCGGCTGTCAATGATCTGCCTTTTTCATATTAGCTCCAACAGTTAATCCCATGTAGTTAAAAGGAAGAATACCCACATCACAATGCAGCAACCCCCTGCCACATTTTGAACTATTTGGCTCTCCATATTAATCCCAAACAAGTTACATTTCCCCAAATTTATTTCGAGCCCCGAAACCATACGAAAGGCCCTCAATAACCTTCTTAGATTAGCCAAGTTAATGGCTGACCACTCACCCATAATTATAGCATCATCCGCGAATAACATATGCGATAAATTTGGCCCATTATTCGGAATATTAAGGTCATGGAAGGACCGCACTGTTCAAGCTTTACCAGACATACAACTAAATGATTCTATGAGAATTATGAAAATAAAAGGATAGAGTGGGTCACCTTGCCTTAGCCCTTTTGTGCATTGGAATTCCGAAGTGGGAGAGCTATTAACCAGTATCGAGGCTCTTGAAGAATTGAGAACCCCTTGGATCCATTTTCTCCACCTTGGTAAGAAACCCATCTGTTCCAAAATAGAGTCCGGGAAGCTCCACGAAATGGAGTCAAAGGCTTTATTAAATCAATCTTAAAGAGGAAAGCCTTCTTTTTTGTTTTTTTAAGCCAAGTAATTGTTTCATTAATTATTAAGCCACCATCAATGATATTCCTATTAGTTAGGAATGTTGTTTGGGACTCAGATATAATAAAGTCCATCACCCCTTTTAAACGACCATAAAGGGTTTTGGATATAACTTTATTGATGCACCCAATGAGTGAGATGGGACGTAAGTCAGAAAGATTAAATGGATTCTCTTTCTTGGGCACCAAATTAATAAAAAATGAACTACAACTCTTAGAGACATTGCATGTATGGAAGAAAGAATCCAAAATCTTTATAAAATCATCTTTTAGGATATCCCAAAATTTCTTAATGAAATCAAAATTAAACCCGTCCAGCCCCAGAGCACGATCTCCTCCACACTCCCATACAGCCCTTTTAATATCTCTTAAGTAGTTGTTTTCTTAGTTCAGACACATGTTAGTTTGAAGGCTGGTTAAGAGTATAGACTTGTAATTGTTGGTGCGCATTTTGGGTGTCCGATGCTGGTTGAATATTATAGATTTGTTTTTGTAGAATTGTATTCACTTGTATGTATTTGTATGTTGTTACACTCAGAACTGAGTCATTCGCAGGGGCATATGCGAATGAGTTTAATGTGTAAGGGTCCATTCATACGAATGGAGTGCTGCCCTATATATACCTGTTCTCAGCTCAAATTTTCTTTAGGTTTGGAGAGTTTTCATGGTTTGAGCGGGAGAGATCATGCTGGATCTCTCCCTGGCAATGACTATGTTCTTTTATGTGTATGGATTTAATCATGTAATCATTTGTTTATTCAATATATAGTTGATTTGATTCATATTCGTGATGTGTTCTTGCCCTAAACCTTCCGTCCATTACAAAAATTTCCGGTCCTAAACGATTTTTCAGTAATTTACTTAAAACGGGTAATTTTAGCATAGAGCTTTTTAATACTAAAAAGAACATCGTCTTAGCATTGGTGTTTAAGTTAAAACACCATGTCTTAAATGTTAGAACACTATTAGGGATAGAAAAAAAAAACATGCGTGTCCATGGGTTTATTTGAAGCCCGCAACATATGGGGCGGTTATTCCCGAACCCGATAAGTTTTGGGACCGGTATGTGATTAATTTTTAAATTTTTGCGGGTATGCGATGGGCATATGATTGGTTCGAACACTCGTTTACCTGACACGATTATATATACCCGTTTACCCATCCCGTTTGCCTAGCTAGTGTACCCGATTATATATTCACATTTACCAATATTCTTTTTCATATATCTATTTTTGTTTTTGCTACGTAATTGATTTATAATTTTCAAATTCGAATTTTCATATTATTTAACGTAACAAAAAATCTTTTCTTGCCATATTTATTATATATTTTTGGTTATGAATACATAAACTTATTATTAGTTACCCGATACATACCTGACAAGTTTTAAGCCAGTTATTCTCAACAGGTATATTTAGCTAACAAACGGGTATACCCGATGCCCGACAGGTAAATATCCAATGAGTTTTGGGCCAAGTTTGGAACAACGTTTTATAATTAAGTATTAGGTTGGGATTAGTCAAACCCGTCTCAAATCCGACCCATTACCATCCGTAAACATCATGTTAATAATAAAAGACTCTTAAAGACTATAAGCTCTGTGAATATATATATAGGATTGGGATCTAATAATAACCCATTTTTAAAGCAATAACCCAGTTAACTTTGCCAAAATGAAGCCAAAACATGGAGTTTTTTTATTGCAACATCATTCTAATACATTTAGAACACTATGTTCTTTTATGAGTTTGCGAAAATTCATCACCGTTTGAGAGTTTACATCGTTGTAAATTTTGGGCCTAAAACAATTATAGTACTGTAAATCAAAAACTTACAATGATGATATCTCTTAAACGGTGATGAATTTTCGCAAACTCATAAAAGAACATAGTGTTCTAAAACATCATGTACAAATTAAAACTAAATATGCAGACTAAAACATCATGTACACATATAGCATAAATATTATGGATGAAAACAAATAACAAAATGTATTTTAAAAATATAATATACAGACTTACTAAAACACATATGTAAAAAAAACATCATATACAACTGAGCTTTATTCGAACGCACTACTATAAATTTGTTATCTTTGTTTCCTTAGTGAAAAATGTGATAAACATAAAACATCTGGTCTAAAACATCCGTAATTGTCATAAACACCCAGTTCACACCATTGTTTTAATAGGTTCGAAGTGCAACAATTAGATGAGAAGCATTTTTAGGTATTGTGCTTCATTCCAAAACATCACAATAAACTTGTTATTTATTCGTTTATTTCCTAAAAACACCATAATATTTTGAATAAAAACACAAGATTGAAAGTTATATTCTTGTAATATCAACTTCCTTCATATACGTATATATGTACACAATCATACGACCAACCACCACCCTATATAATATATATATATGGGACTCCATCCCTTCCCCTTGTTTAATATACTTCTTTGACCATTGAAACTTCGACATATATTGTCAACGCACCACTGATCTCATCTCTTCCTTACTCAAGCTCATCATTGCACTGTTGGATTCAATCTGAATTGTTAGATCTATGAACAAGTAAAATTTACTTGATGGGATTGCAATCTTGGATGTTGTTGAAGTAGCCATGATTTCCTTTATGTTGTTGCAATCAATTGAAGGATTTCATAACAATAGAGAAGATGAATTTTACTATGGGTGTCAATGGTTTTTTCGTTCTCTGATTTTTGTGTTAGGCAACGACTAAAGGAAAATCATTTATATATAGTATAATTGTATTTCCATCAAATACATTTAAAATAAACTTTAGAGACTAATTATGTCGTTATGTGATAGTTGATAAATGATAGGCCATATTTAAGGGTTCAAACATCTTCCCGCTTAGCCGTAAATCATTTATGATAAGTATTCGTTAAGTTTTGGCCAAATTGAACACTTGTTAAAATTTATATTAAAACTATAAGTAGAAAGTTACAGTCATTGAATTAGTAATCAATTCAACAACTCCAACAATCAATCTTAAGTCTTAAAACAAATTACATAAGCACATATGACTAAAATTTACTAATTATACATGATCTAAGACGTATATAGATACGTCTATGAATAATAAGTTCATGCAATATCAATCATAGACAAATAAGTTATTCAGAGAAATTAATAATACACACCATATGATGCTTTGTACATAACTTCAATATAAAACTCATTCTAGATATAAGATCTTGAAACATTTTGGGTGGTAGACCTTTAGTCAACGGATCCGCAAGCATATCCTTCGTGTTAATGTATTCGATACAAATATTATTTTTTTTTACTCGTTCACGAATTAACAAGTATTTTTCATCAAGATATAATCCAGCGCCAAGTTGAACTGTTACTGTTCGAAAACTTAAAGCTGCTGAATTATCATAATAAATCTTCAATGGTCGTGAGATGGAATTTATAACTTTGAGTCCACCTATTATATTTTTCAACAACATTCCATGACAAGTTGCATTATAAACAGCAACATATTCTGCCATCATAGTAGAAGTTGTTGGCAACTTTTGTTTATGACTTTTTCATGAAATGGGTCCTCCTGCTAAAATAAAGATGTATCCAGATGTTGACTTTTTATCATCTTTTGTTGATGCATTTTCTGTGTGAAAGATGCATTTACTGTGTGAACCTTGCTTGTTGTAAATGAAATCATAGTCTGATATATATGATTAGAAAAGTCAAGTGTCAAAGGGTTTGGCTAGAGATCCTAAAAGGTTAGGTTCGGCTATGATTGATAGTTAATAGGTTCGGCTAGCATAAGGTTCACGAACCTTAACATTGGTTCGTGTAAATTCATTGTTCATATCTGAGCCAAACCTATTGGCAAACCTATTGGCAAACATATGAAACCTATATATATGGTTTTACTAGTTCATTTCAAGAGATTTGGGGTAGACTTGGAAGCTTGGAGCTCATAATTACACACACATACAAAGCAACATTCTCTCAAGTTCAAGATCAAGATTCTCTTCATCTTAGTGACATTCTTTGTATATTCAAGTGTTGTATTTCACGTTTGTATTGTAAACACTTGAATGATGATGAGAAATTCAGATTCATGATGATATATTACAATGTTATTGTTGATCCAAATCTAGTGATAAACGGATTCCGCACGTTTATGATCGAATCGTAGAATTTCGTGATCGATTCTTCAAATCTACAGTGGTATAAGAGTTTTAGGCTCGATTCTACGAGTATTTGGACATCAATCTCATGTAAATTTGATCAGAAACTTCATCATTTTGAAGGTGTTCTTGAAGTTCTTCACGTTTTTGTCAACAAAAAGCCATATCTACGAAAAATTATCACGTTTTTGCAAATTTTTATCAGATAGAAAGATGCGCCTCGAAAAAACGAAGATTTTGACTACTCATACGCCTTCTAACTCCAAATAATGAAGATTCTAGAGCCATTTTAGTGAAGTTACAGGTCTGTTTGAACGAACAGACGAACCTAAAAGACGAACCTCCATAGGTTCGTGACCAATAGGTTCGTGGGAACCCCCATAGGTTTGTGGGAACCTCTAGGTTCGCGAGAAATTGCGAGAAATTGACCAAATATCATGATATTTTGACCAAGATTCGTGAAAATCTCATAAGGTTCGTGAAAATCTCGCAACGTTCGCAAGATTTTGAAAGGTTCGCGAGAAATTGACCTAGATTCACGAGATTTTGGTTGGGGTTCGCGAGATTTTGATCCTTATACATCATAAAGGGTTCGTGAGCTTCCAAGACTGATAAGGTTCGTGAAAAGGGTTCGTGGCCTATTTTTAAAGGTTAAAAAGCTTCATTTGAGCCAAAAAGAGAAATTCTTAAAATCTCAAGTAAACTTTGTTTACCTATTTTGGGCCTTCCGGATCATTTGGGATAGGTTTGAAGACCTAGTTCGGACGTTAAGACAAGGTTTGAGCTGTTTTGTTTTGAGAGTTTAAACTTTGACGTTCTGAACATAAAAGTTAAATATGACATACAAGAACTGGAACATGGAATGGTTGGCTAATAATGGACTTGTGTTGGACAATTTGGACAATTATCCGAACTGGAGATCCACATTCGAAACGTTTATTACTAAAGAGGATGACAATTACCAGAAGTTATTGTACCAACAATACAAGAAACCATGTCTGAAATCGAATGATAATTTTGGGACATCAAAACTGAATGAAGATCAAATATTTGAATTTAATCAAGAAAGAGAATTGTGTGACTTGTTTTCGGTGATCATTTATGAAGATATTAAAAAGACTGATTTTGAACAAATGCCACATTCATGTGCAAAGTGGAGTTTGTTAGAACTTGCATATAATAATCATGTTGCAAAGAAGATCAATGATGCTTATGATCGTCTTTTACCACTTATGCAAGAATTGAAATATATTCAGTTTGATATCACTGATGGGCAAATCATTGAGAACTTTACGCAATTCTTACTTTATCGATGGAGTGATTTTGTTGAAAGAATGAAGGAAACAGAAGTCATTCATCATGTCAAATTAATGAACTTCAAAGATGTGGTTGACAAAATGGAATCGGATATAAGACGAACCGGAACATGGATTGTGAAAATTGTTGATTTCTCGTGGATTGATGAACAAAGAAACATGTTAAAGGCTACTATGAGTGTTGAGAAAGAAAAAGAAGATGTTGATGGAAAAACGAAAGATGATTTGAAAACTGAAGATCGTATTGAGACAAGTGTGAATTTGAGGATGGATAGTAGTGATGAAGAAAAGAGTGAGGATTCTTCAGTGTCAAAATCTGATAAAGCAAATGAACCTGAAATGGCTGAAGATAGCAAACAGGTGAAGGAAGTTGTAGATGAGAGATGTAAGGTAACTGAAGACACACATTCTTGATGATTCTGAATCACAAGTGAGATGAAGAAGTCTGAAGATGATGTGTTGAAGTCAAAGGATGAAACTTCAAGTGATGAAGTGGTGTTAACAGAGGATCAGAGTGTTTGTGAGTATGCCTCTGATGGTTTGTCTGAAACAACTACCATCGTTAGTGAAGATCATTGTCATGCCATTTCAGATAAAGAGGTAAGTTCAGGTAAGTTCAGGTAAGTTTTCTAAACTCTTGTGCTCTAAATGTTTAAATCTTGAGGGAAAAATTTGGAGTTTGGAGGAAGAAAACTTAAACTTGAAATGTGACTTATCAAACTGCAATAAAGCATACATGGTTTTAAAATCAAATGAAAAGTTTTTTACAAAACAGATTGCAGAATTGAAGTCACAGGTTCAAAAGTTGACTGATGATTTGTCAAAGTCAAATGCCAATGAAGGCATTTCTGAACAAAAACTTGACAATCTAAGCAAAGTAAATGTTGAATTGACAAATGCATTCAATAATATTAAACTCAAAATGGACAAGGCAAAAAGAGACTTTGACAGAATCATGCACAAATTGGAGAATTATTACGAGTATGTAATTTCTTCAAGTCCCCTTATTGAGAAATCAAGTGATAGTGAAATTTCAAAAGATAGCATTCTTAATAAGGGAAAGTATCCAATTTGTGCTGATGACAATTTTTCTCCTATCATTGAAGATTGTACTTTAGAGGAATATGATGAGGAGACATTGTACAGATGTGGGTTGATTGATGTACATAAGAATTATGATGATTCTCACAATAACATTTTTGATGATGTAAAATCATGTGTTTCAAACTCAGCAACATCATCAAATAAGAAAGTCTCTTTCAAAACCCCATTGGTTGAAATTAAAAAGTTTTCAAGGAACGAAAACAAGAATTTTTCAAAACAAAATGGTTTTTCAAGTTCAAAACCTAAACGTCAAATTCAATCAAAATGGGTTGTGAAATCATCATGTGCATCAAATAAAGTGGAATCAAAGTGTGATAATTCAAAGTATTGGATCAAAGACAAGATTTCACTAAGTCCCACAAGATGTGAAAAGTTGAACTATGAGTCTCTCACGTCAAGTGGTAAGAATTCACATTTGACTCATATTGGTTCAACAAGGAATCAATGACTGGTTTATCGTTCGCTAGTGACAAATCACCAAAACCATAGGTTTGTGCAAAACTATTCTCCTAGGTTTGTGAAGAGGAGAATATGTTTTGAATGTGGTACAAGAGGGCATATCATTGCTAATTGTCCTTATCTGTGTGAGTTAAAAGGACAAGTTAGTAATGCAAAGTCATGTGTCACAGAGGTTTCAAAGTTCATTTCTAAAAAATATAAAATTTCAAATCAAAACAAGGAAGAACTTGTGAAAGCCTCAGATGAAGAGAAGTTGAAACTTTCAAAACCCTTAACGTCTAATTTGGTTTTTAACAACAATGTGGTGATTCAAGATAAGTATTATCTTAAGAATGCACTTGAACCGGAACAGTTGTGGATACCAAAAACAAACAAAGTTTCAAAGGAAATTTCATTAGTTTCAACTGGAAAATGGATTAAATTTCGGTATATGGATGCTCATGGAAAACTCAAGACCTCAAAGGCTTGGGTGACCAAAGCTATCTAATGGTTTGTGAGCGTGTGCAGGAGGATTTCAAGAGGACCTGTCAATTGGAGGAGAGCTCATTGATAGTGGAACTTCCTGATGTGTATTTGGTAAAATCGTTCTAATCTTTAACTGTCATATTATTATGGAGAACTTGACAGGTTTGGAATTACATTGTCATATTTTCTTGATGTTTTCAAGTCACATTGATCATAATGTTTTACAAAGATGGTAAATCATATCGGTTGTCAATTTTCCGGGAATTTTGATTTTTTTTATGTACTTATAAAATTCTAAAAATCAAAAAGATTTTCATTTTTAGCATTTTAAGGGGAGTAAAAATTAAAAAAAATCAAAAACAATATAAAATTAGAAAATTGAGAAATTGATCCGACCTTTGAGATATGATTGTCCATTGTAACATTCTGAAGCTTACTTCTATCATACAAGATCAAATACAAAGCGATCACAATACACTCAGTATGATATGTTGGTAGGTCTTTCACTTAATTGTGATTTCTGTAGACTAATGCCATAATCATTCTTTGTGGGACACATTACTTAGAACACAGTGTTCGATCTTTGTCCTGAGTGCGTGGTCATTTGCCTCAGTGATTGCAAATTGTATTAGTACATATATTAGTTTGATCATGTGTTTCTTTTTCAAAAGAAATTCTGAGTTCATTTTTTTTCTTTTATTTTCATTCAAAACATGGACATTTTCTGCGTATACTTACGTATCGACCTGATTGTTATGTTTTGGACATTCTACTTTTATTTTCTTGGTTAAAACTTGGGCGTTCTATGTGTATACAGAAGTATCGATCTGATCGCTAGGTTTTAAACTTAAGTTATTTTTTGGTTAAATATCCTGGTTTCATCTGCGCATATGGAAGTATCGATCTTGTTACCGGATTTTGAACATTCCGTTTTATTTTACACTTTGTTATTTCACAAAAGATATTCTGCTTTATTTTTGCATGATCAAACTAAGCAAGAATTTGATCTTATAATTTACAATGGCATCGCTGTTGGTTGATGTTTCACAAAGCGGGGATGTGTTCAAGTGAGTGGGAACACAAAGTCTTGTGATTGGTTTTCATTAATCCAAATTCACAACAAGTAGTAAGACTTAAAGTGGATCCATATACTGGCAATCGTCCTAGGCTTGTGCATAGACTAAATTAATCTCATTAACAATCAACAAGTAACGCTGAGGTATGATTACAATATGATCTCATGTTTGGATCTTTCTCATCAAAAACATATTTATTTTTTAGTTAGAATACAAATTTTGTAGGATCCTAGGATATAAAAATTTTGCAATTCATAGCTTTAGGGGGAGTTTATTCAAATCATTGAAAAATCCATAAAAAATTTTCTTCTATTTTCTTTTAGACTATCCGATGTGACTTACTAATTCTTTGTAAACACTATAATTGATTAATTGTTAATAAGTGACAAAGAGAAATTGGAGTTGTGATGAGGAATCTAGTATGATCACATGTGAAGCAAGAGATTTAGTGTTGATAATGTGTCAACTGATGCAGGTGATCAGGGTGATGTAGATCTGTGCGTTGAAGATGTCACTGCAGTCCTCAGCAAGTGAATCTTGGAAAAAGAAAGACATAAGATGGAGACAGAGAGAATGAGATCAAGAGAGAGAATGAAGTGGAAACAAAGAGTCTAATGCTGTATATACAACAACATTTGATACAACAGCTACAACTGAAGGGGAATACGTAGATAACAAGGTTGTAGGGGATGCACACAAAGTTTGAGCATATACAACAGCAAGGTTCAAGGGGGAGTATGTTGATGCATTTTCTATGTGAAAGCTGCATTTACTGTGTGAACCTCGCTTGTTGTAAATGAAATCATAGTCTGTTGTATATGATTAGAAAATTCAAGTGTCAAAGGGTTCGGCTAGAGATCCTAAAAGGTTAGGTTCGACTATGATTGATAGTTAATAGGTTCGGCTAGCATAAGGTTCACGAACCTTAACATTGGTTCGTGTAAATTCATTGTTCATATATGAGCCAAACCTATTGGCAAACCTATTGGAAAACCTATGAAACCTATATATATGGTTTTGCTAGTTCATTTCAAGAGACTTGGGGTAGACTTGGAAGCTTGGAGCTCATAATTACACACACATACAAAGCACATTCTCTCAAGTTCAAGATCAAGATTCTCTTCATCTTAGTGTCATTCTTTGTATATTCAAGTGTTGTATTTCACGTTTGTATTGTAAGCACTTGAATGTTGATGAGAAATTCAGATTCATGATGATATATTACAATGTTATTGTTGATCCAATTCTAGTGATAAACGGATTCCGCTCGTTTATGATCGAATCGTAGAATTTCATGATCGATTCTTCAAATCTACATCTTTGCATTTAGCAAAGTCAGAGTCAGATAACCTATCACTTCAAGATTGTCACTTCTTCTATACGTTAATTTATAATCCTTTGTTCCTTGAAGATAGCGTATTAGTTTCTTTTCTGATTTCCAATGATCTAAGCCATGATTAGATTGGTAACGGCCTAGCATTCCAGCAATATACGCTATTTCAGGACGGGTACATGCATTAGCATATATTATACTCCCAACAATAGATGTAAAGGAATAAATCTCATATGTTCCTTTCCCACCTCAGTCTTTGGACACTGAAATGTACCAAACACATCTCCTTTTACTACTGGAGCAACAGATGGTGAGCAATGTTGCATGTTATAGCGAGTTAGAACACAGTTAGTGTAAGCTTTCTATGACAGACCTAGTGTTCCACTTGCTCTATCTTGATGTATTTC
Source organism: Mikania micrantha (assembly GCA_009363875.1). Classification (NCBI taxonomy): domain Eukaryota; kingdom Viridiplantae; phylum Streptophyta; class Magnoliopsida; order Asterales; family Asteraceae; genus Mikania; species Mikania micrantha. Next base: position 55,826,591 of record CM018682.1, on the reverse strand, counting down.
AATACCTATGACATAAGAGGCTTCACTAAGATCTTTCATATCAAAATTAGACGATAATAATTCTTTTGATTCATGCAACATATCTAAACTATTACTTGCCAATAGAATATCGTCTACATATAGGACAAGTATAGCAAAATTGCTCCCACTCATTTTGAGGTAGGTGCATTGATCAACTTGATTCTTAACAAAGCTATGTTTTTTCATAACTTCATCAAATTTTAAGTACCATTGACGTTATGCTTGTTTTAGCCCATATATAGACGTATTTAGTTTGTAAACTACATCTTCTTTACCTTTAGGCTTAAAGCCTTCAGGTTGAGTCATGTAAACATCTTCATATTGTTCGCCATTTAGGAAAGCAGTTTTAACATCCATTTGATGTAGCTCTAAATTAAAATGAGCTACTAAGGCCATTACAATCCTTAAGGAATCTTTTCGAGAACAGGTGAAAATGTTTCAAGATAATCAATTCCTTCCTTTTGAGTATAACCTTTTGCAACCAATCGCTCTTTAAAACGCTCAACGTTTCCATTCAGGTCTAATTTGGTCTTATAAACCCATTTGCATCCTAAGGGGTTTAACCCATTAGGTAATTCAACCAATTCCCAAACGTTGTTCTTGTCCATTGATTCAAGCTCATCAATCATAGCTTTGTGCCATTCAGAAGATTGGTCACTAGTAATGGCTTCACTATAGGAAGTTGGATCAATATACTTTCCTATGTCTATATCAACTTCAATAAAGTAAGTTACATAATCATCAAAATTCTCATGTTGAGCAATCGTAGTGTATGTGATGGACCTGCCTGATCAGAACCTAACCCGCCTACCTAGTGAGGAATATTAGGAGCATTTGGAACAATTGGATCTTCTTCAACAAGTGGTGGTGCAATGTCATGTACTAGAGGTGTTAATGGTGGTAAGGATAAAGAACTCATCCCTCCACCTCTTGTATTTAGTAAAGGTTATAATCATGACATGAACTGCTTCCACTGATGTTAGAGTTCTCAAGGAATTTAGCATTATGAGTTTCAACAATACGTGTAGTGTGAGAATGACAGTAAAATCTATATCCTTTTGATCTTTCAGGATAACCAACAAAGAAACAACTAACAATTTTCATATCAAGCTTCTTTTGTTGAGTATTATAGTGTTTTGCTTCAGCAGCTTAGCCCCATACTTTCATATAACGTAAGCTAGGTTTCCTTCCTGACCAAATCTCAAACGGAGTTTTGGTAACAGATTTGGAAGCAACTCTATTTATAATATGAGCAGGTGTTTTTAACGCCTCGGTCCAAAGAAATTTGGGCAATCCTGAATTGGCTAACATACTGCGTACCGTGTCCATAAGTGTCATGTTCCTTCTCTCCGCTACACCATTTTTCTGTGGAGTACCAGACATGGTATATTGGTTTATTATACCATGTTCTCCATAAAAATTAGAAAATGGACCAGGAACTTGACAAATATCAGTATGTCGACCATAATATTCACCGCCTCTATCTGAACGCACTACTTTGATTTTACAATTCAGCTGATTTTGAACTTCAGATTGAAAACTTTAAACATATCAAGTGCTTCAGATTTTTCTTTAATCAAGTACAAGTACATATAACGTGAATGATCATCAATAAAAGTAATAAATGATTTATGTCCCATTATTCATTCACGAAAAGGTCAACAAATATCAGTATGTATAAGTTCTAGAAGACTAGAACTTCTGTTGGCACCTTGTTTATTTCCTTTTGTCATTTTACCTTTAAGACATTCAACAGAAGTTTCAAAATCAACGAAATCAAGATTTGGTAATACTTCATCCTTCACAAGTCTTTGTATTCTGTCTCGTGAAATATGGCGTAAGCGTTGATGCCATAACATGGATGAAGTTTCCAAATCTCTCTTTCTTTTCCTAGTAACGTCATTAACATTATATGACAATAGGGATTTTGAAAATTGGTTATCTAGTTCTAATTTATACAAATCTCCATCCAGATGACCACGACATATAAGTTGGGAATTCTTAGTGATTGTGACTGTTGAACATTCATGATGAATTATATAACCATCAAGGTCTAATTTACGTACAAATACTAAATTCCGAGTAATTCTCGGTGCATACAAAATATCATATAAGTACAAACAATGACCAAGTTTAATTACGAGTTTCATAATACTAACAACTTCTACTACATGTTCAACACCATCACCAACTTTAACTGTCTTTTGGCCCTTTCTTAACTTCTGGATTGTATGTAATTCCTGCATAGTATTCGAAATATGCACCATAAAACCAGAATCAACCCACCAAGTGTTAGAAGGAACGTTAATAGTAAGAGACTCAAAAATCATAAATAGATGATCACCTTTCTTAGTCAGCCAATCCATGAATTTCAGGCAATCTCGTTGCCAATGCCCTTTCTTATGGCAGAATTTGCAATAAGACTTCACCTTGGACATGCTTGAATTGAGATTAGTACTTACTTTTGACTTGTGGACTTTAGAAATTTCTCCTTTAACAAAATTACCCTTTCTCTTATGTGGAGTGGAAGTGGTTAGATGAACAGAATCCGGTTTTTCCAATTTCATATGTTCATCTTCCTGTACACACATAGCAATCAACTCACTCATAGACCATTTGTATTTATGAGTGTTATGGTTAATTTTAAAATCATCAAAATGTGTAGGAAGTGAAGTCATAATGAAATGAACTAAGAAACCATATGATATTTCCATGTTCATGCCCTTTAGCTTAGGGGCCATGTCACTCATCATCATAATGTAGTCACGCACACCACTTTCTCCTACGTATTTTGTTTTAAGCATCTTGAGAATCAATGTGCTTGCATGTGCTTTTGAAGAACCTTTGAAACATTCTTCAACCGAATCCAGGTAAGTTTTTGTGTTGTCAGAATCAGGAATAGCTCCCCTGATTGCAACTGAGATGGAATTCTTGTTTATCATTAAAGACATTCTGTTTAACCTCTCCCACTTGTCATACTCTAACTTCTGCTCAGTAGTACTTGAAGAATTTAGAGCAGCATGAGCTTCATATCGTAGAGCATAATCAAGATCCATCATGCCAAGAGTCAGTTTAATGGAATCTTTTCATAAAGCAAAGTTTGCACCAGTAAGTAAATCAATGCCAGACACACTAATTTTTGTTTATGTGTGCAGGACACATTGTCAGGTGCTCAGAAAAATATTTGATATGTTGACAGTGGCTGTTCTAGACACATGACTGGAAACTTGGAGTTGCTTTCTCATCTACAAGTGCAATGACATTGTGTTTGTCATTGTAAAGTCGTTGACATAAAAATAATACAAAGAAAAACAAAAATTAGCATTAAAAAAAATTACAAAATAAAAATTTTAAATTTTTTTTTCAACGTCCTGAAACTATCGATAATAGTAGTATCGATGCAATTGACAACACCGATACTAATAGTATCGATACACTATAATCAGTTAAATACTTAGTAAAAATGTGATAGTATATAATCGATACTAATAATATCGATACTAGTATCAATACTAGTAATATTGATGATATAATATCGTTACTAAGTATAAATCAATACTTAGAAAAATTTTGAAAACATTCCATCGATACTAATAGTATCTACATATGAACACTTGTCAAAAATTCAAAATTTCCAGAATTTTCAAATGACAAATTCTATGATAAAATCACTAGATCCTACACCAGAATACACCGATTAATCATTCTATCCGAAAAGCCCTTTGATTTTTCAACACATTCGTTGAATTTTAAAGTTTTAAAAATTTCAAAATTTCGACAACTCAAAACAATAGATTTCATTGTTAAAACTGAAAAAATTACCAGTCATTCTTTTTCAAATATGATATACAATCACTTGTAATCACTCAGATGAAAGAAACCACGATCACACTAAAATCGATTGATGAACACTTATGAGAACACACAGTATTATCGATGTTGATAGAGTCGATACTAATAGTATCGATATTATATATGGTATAAATCTGAATAGTATCGACAAAAATTAATTTGATCGATACTAATACTATTGATAATAGGGAAATTTAAAACAATAACTTAACTTTGAACTTTTTCAACAATTTCAATTTAAATGTCAAAAACACCTTTTGTGAAAAATTAAGAAAAACACACTTGATAGGTGAAATGTAAAGCTATAAAAATAAAATCTTTTTGTCTTTTTGATAAAATCTTTGAAAAATATTCATATGAAATCATTTTCAACTTATTTGTATTAAATTTTCCAAACTTTTAAAATTTAAAATTTATCAACATATTATACATATTAATAAAATAATATTAATTTATGTATTTCAACCTATAAGTAACATAATCAAATTATGAACAATTTAAATTTGTTATTCATATATAACTCAAATACTAAAATTTAAATACATACTTAGCATTATTAAAAATAAGTAATGAATATTAACAAGTCTCACACTTAATTAATTATTAACCTATTCAACCTCAGAATTTATTGAGAATAAAATATATACTGCCATTGATCTTTTAACATATATAATAAATTAATGAAATGAAAATTTATCATTTTTGATCAAAACTGTTGGACCAAAAGAACCAATGAGCCTGATCAGAAAATCCTCTAAGTCCCACAGGCTCACAACAACTGAAAAAGAACACAAAGGCTGAAGACAAACAACTGTTGAAGAGAAGATCTGAAGAGTTACAAGCTCTGAAGAACAAGTCTTCAGACGTTGTTCACAACAGCTGAAGTGTTAGCTTTCAGCTGTTGTGGTGTTTAGTTTAGTCTTCAGTAGTTTCCTTTCAATACTTGTAAAAAGTCTGATGAGTAGTTTACTCATCAGATGTTGTAGTCTTCTTTCAGTAGTTTAGTTATTTTCAGTAGTTATATTTTGTCTGTTAGATGTCAACATCTTGTGACATCATCAGACGTCACTGCTTCTATATTAGGGCAGTTGACACATTGAATGTATTAACGAAGTTATTGCGATTGAAAGAATTATTTCCTTTTGCAGAAATTCTCTCTCTATAACAAACTTGTGTTTTACTGTTTGATTCAATTAACTTTGTTCTTGCTAATATTGAGCTAATTCATCATTGAATTCCGCTGCTATTGATCAAATGAGAACATCTGATCCTACAAATGGTATCAGAGCAGGTTAATCATTGATCGATTATACAATTGATCTCTGAAACTGCTCAATTCAGTTCTCTGGTTGATCGAATTAGCCGATTAGTAAGAATTCGTTATAGATTGACGTTTTCTGTTAACTTCTGTTGATTTGTTTTTGAATATCAAATCTGTGTTGAATCAATTGGTTGGAATTTACATTAATTCATTTGACTTTGATTGATATTGAGTGAATCTGAGATCATGACTACTCCAAACAATGATCCGCACAATACAGGCTCTGCAACCAAGCCTCCTATGCTGGTTCGGAGTGAGTACAACATTTGGCAACGTCGAATGCTACATCACCTGTCAATTAATAGTGCAGGATGTTGGAAATCTGTAGTGCATGGTCCTTATAAACCCATGATCACTGATCCTGAAACTAAACTAATGATTCCGAAACCTTTGGATATGTATTCGGATGAGGATATTAAATTGTTTGAAATTGATGCTAAAGCTCATAGTATTCTGGCCATGGCTTTGCCGAATGAGATTTATTCTGGCTTGATGCATCATGATACTGCTTATGATCTCTGGGTTGCACTGAAAGAACAATTCGGTGGAACGGATGAGGTTTTAGCAAACATTAGAGAAATCCTTGCTCAGCAGTATGAGACCTTTTCTCATAGAAAGGGTGAATCATTGACTCAACAATTTGAGCGGTTTTCATGTTTGATTTCTGAATTGAAAATGGTTAAGCAGGAATATACTAATAGTCAGATGAATAACAGATTTCTCAGATCATTGCCTGAGAGATGGGACACATATACAATTGTCCTACGCTCCAGTGCAAATCTAGAACATCTATCTCTCACCCAACTCCATAGGAAACTCTTAACATTTGAGAGAGAGGTAGAACAGAAGAGAAAACTGTCTTCATCTGGAAAACTTGCTGATGATTTTATTTCTGGTAACACTGCTTTAATTGGTCAAGAGTCAGAGTTTAATGGGTCTGAATGTTCTTATGATGAACATATTGATTTCTCTACTAACAATGTTGAACATGCTTTTGTGGGAGTTGATGGTAATGCAGGAAATTATGTTGATAATTTGTGTTTTGTGATGGATGACTTGAAAGGAATCCCAGATGATGATCTGGAGGAAATGGATATTTTAAGTCAATTGGCATTAATCAACATCAGATCTCAAAAGTTCTACAAAAGAACTGGAAGAAAATTTCCCGGCATATCTGGCAAAACCAAAGTTGGTTTTGACAAAGGGAAGTTGAGATGCCACAAGTGTCACAGGCTTGGTCATTTTGCTAGAGAGTGCAAATCTACTGGACCTAGTTCCTCTGCACCCTTTGTGACCTTTCCTAGCAATAACCCACAAAACAAAGGACAACAATCTTCTGGGTCTGGTCAACAACAATTTTATCCAGCTCATTTTGTACCACAAAGTCCCATGCCTTATCCATATCCATGCTTTTACATGCCTCAATCTACTCACACTCCATCATTAATTCCTTCACAATCCCCTGCTCTTCCTGATCCCAGCAAATCACAAACCAATCAACAGCCTCAACAACAACAACATCAGAGCTTCTTCACCCCTGGAGTAGCTGATTGGAGTAGTTTACCTGATGACTTATCTGATTTCAATATGCAGATGTACTCTGAAGCTGGTCCACATGGTGGAGACAATCCATTTGGGAATCTTGCTTTGATGGCTATTGATTCAACTGACACCTCAAGTTCAACTTCTTCAAAATCCCAGGGTCCTTCAGCATGCCAAAATAGCATCTGGTATGTTGACAGTGGAGGATCCATGCATATGACTGGGAGCAGATCTCTTCTTAATAACTATTTTACAGGAAGGAAGGGATTTGTATCCTTTGGAAATGATGCTAAGGGTTACATTATAGGGAAAGGTATGGTAACCAATGGTGAGATTAGGTTTGATGATGTAAATCATGTTGAGAATCTTAAGTATAATCTTCTGAGTGTTAGTCAAATGTGTGATAAAGGTCATATTTCTCTTTTCACCAAGCAAGATTGTAGGATTTTATCTTCTGATGTGTTGCCTCTGATTGGCAAAGTTTTAGATGAGTATACACTCCTTAAGGCTAACAGAGTAGGAAAGGTATATGCCTTTGATCTATCAAAGAAAATCTCTGTTAAAGGTCATCCTTGTTTATTCTCTAAGGCTTCTTTCAAGGAGTCCAATCTGTGGCATAGAAGATTAGGTCATGTGAACATCAAAAACATGAATCAATTGGTGAAACATGGATTGGTTAGAGGTCTTCCCTTAAAGGATTTTAGTTGTGATGAGAATTGCACTGCATGCTTGAAAGGAAAGCAACACAAAGTCTCTTTTCCTCCAATTGGAGATTCCAAATCCACTGGTTGTTTGCACATGTTGCACATGGATTTGTTTGGGCCAGTTCAGATAATGTCTATGGCAAAGAAGAAGTATTGTCTAGTTATTGTAGATGACTACTCAAGGTTTGTCTGGACTTTCTTCTTGCACTCAAAAGGTGAGGTTGCCAAGGCTATTATGAACTTTGTGTTGTATGTTGAAAAGCAATATTCTATTCCTGTCAAGTGTGTAAGGAGTGATAATGGCACTGAATTTAGAAATCACATTTTGGATGAATTTTATTTGTCAAAGGGAATTCAGAGGCAGTACAGTATTCCCAGGACTCCTGAACAAAATGGAGTTGTAGAAAGGAAAAATAGAACCTTGATTGAAGCTGCCAGAACAATGCTGGCTGACTCTGGCCTGCCTTTGACCTTCTGGGCAGAAGCCATCAACACAGCTTGCTATGTGCAAAACCGGGTTCTAGTAAATCAAAGATGGTTGAAAACTCCATATGAAATACTTCACTCTCTAACCCCTTTGATTTCTTTCTTCAGAGCTTTTGGGTGTCCATGTTATATCCTTAACACCAAAGATCAACTCACAAAGTTTGATTCAAAAGTTGATGCAGGATATTTTGTTGGCTACTCTTCAACTTGCAAGGCTTATAGAGTGTTCAATTGTCGAACAAAGATTGTTGAAGAAACTCTTCATGTTAAATTCAATGAGTGTCCCAAAGACTCCATTCCTCAAAATCCTGCTGAGATGTTTGATCTTAACATCTTGCAACATGAATTTCCAGTTGAGCCTATTGGTGAAGCACATGAGGTACTTAAAGCAGATCCACCAAAAGCTTCTACAGAAACCACACACGGAAGTCCTGATGATGAAGATGAAAGTACTCATCTGTTCAGATTTAGTGATAATCTGCCATTGTCTGCTAAATCTGATGCTCCTCCTGCTCCAGTTGCTCCTCCAAATACAAATGCTGATGAAATTCTGGATTCTTCCACATCATTTGACATTCCAGCTGAATTGTTCCCTGGTTCTTCATCAACATCTGCAGCAGCTGAACCCCCAGCAAACAATTGCACTAATCTTATTCCATATCAGGAACTGAAGGATCATCCATTATCTCAAATTCTTGGTGATATTTCTGCAGGTGTTTCAACAAGAAGTCAATTATCCAACTTTTGTCTCTATGCCTTATTTGTCAGTCAACAAGTGCCAAAGAACTATCACACTGCACTCAAAGACAATGGCTGGGTGGAAGCTATGCAGTTGGAGTTGTTGCAGTTCAAGAAACAACAAGTCTGGGAGCTGGTTCCTTTACCCCAAGGTAAGTGTGCAATAGGCACTGAATGGGTGTTTAGGAATAAAACAGATGAAAATGGTCAAATAGTTAAGAACAAGGCCAGACTGGTTGTACAGGGGTTCTCTCAGGAAGAAGGTATTGATTATGATGAGACGTTTGCCCCTGTAGCTAGACTGGAAGCAATTAGATTGTTTTTAGCATATGCTGCCTTACACAAATTAAAAGTTTTTCAAATGGATGTCAAAAGTGCTTTCTTATTTGGTAAAATAAAAGAGGAAGTGTATGTGTGTCAACCACCAGGTTTTGAGGACAATAAACATCCTGATTGGGTGTACAAGCTTGATAAAGCTCTTTATGGGCTGAAACAAGCACCTAGAGCCTGGTATGACACTCTATCCACTTTTCTTCTTAAAAATAATTTCACTAGAGGCTCCATTGATAAAACTTTGTTCATAAAGAATGTAGGACAACATAAGCTACTTGTTCAAATTTATGTTGATGACATTATATTTGCTTCATCTGATCCAAAGTTGTGTGCTGATTTCACTGAGTTAATGACCAAACATTTTGAAATGAGTGCCATGGGGGAATTACAGTTTTTCTTGGGTCTTCAAATCAAACAAAGTACTGATGGCATTTTCATTCATCAAGCCAAATACACAAAAGATTTGTTAAAGAAATTTGATTTGCAAAACTGTAAATCATGTTCTAACCCCATGAGCAGCACCACACAACTTGATGCAGATTTGAAAGGTACATCAGTTGATGAAACTCTTTATAGATGTATGATTGGGTCCTTGATGTATCTCACAGCATCTAGGCCAGACATCATGTTTGCTACATGTGTTTGTGCTAGATTTCAGGCTACACCTAAAGAATCTCATTTAATTGCTGTGAAAAGAATTTTCAGATACTTGCAGGGCACTCAATCTCTGGGAATTTGGTACTCCAATGGGTATTCCTGCAAGCTGGTTGTTTTCTCTGATAGTGACTATGCAGGTTGCAAACTTACCAGAAAATCAACCTCTGGTGGTTGTCAGTTTCTAGGAAACTGTTTAGTTTCTTGGCAAAGTAAGAAACAAACATCTGTGGCCACTTCCACTGCTGAAGCCGAGTACATTGCTGCTGCAGGTTGTACTTCACAAATTCTCTGGCTTCAGACTCAACTCTTGGATTATGGCATCAAAGAGTCTAAGACACCATTGTTAATGGATAGTGCCTCAGCTCTTTGTATTGTCAAGAATCCAGTTCAGCATTCTAGGACCAAACATATTGAGATCAGACATCATTTTATAAGAGATTGTTTTGAAAAGGGTCTGATTGATCCAAAGTTTGTTCCTAGTGCTGATGAGCTTGCAGACATCTTTACTAAGCCTTTAGACACCTCCACTTTTCAAAATTTAGTTCTACGGCTTGGTATGCTGCAACTTGAATAGATTGGTTTTTCCACAAATAAACTTTAAATTTTCAAAAATCCAAAAATATTACATTTTCTGTTAACAATAAAATTTTCTTTATTCACCTTGAACTTTTTGATATTTTCAGTAAATACTGATAAATATCAAAAGTACTGATTCAAGGACAGATTTGACTTTTATCAATACTCTAAGTTACAAGTACTGATGTGTGTTGATTTACTAAGTATTGAAGGTCAAATATTTCTCACAAGTGCTGATGAACAACTTCTGTTCACAAGTTCTGATGACCAAATCTATCACAAACGCCTGATGAACAAATTCTGTTCACAAGTTCTGATGAACACATTTTTCACAAAGTCTGATGAGCAACTGCTGAAAACAACTGATAAACAAAATATGTCGACAACATCTGATGAATATCTTTACTCTTCAGATGTTTCAACCTCTGCTGTTTTCTCTATTTAACTCAAACCTTCTTCAGTTGTTTCATTATCACTTTCTCAGAACTTTAAACCTTTTTTTTCAAAAACCTATCTTCCCTCTCAAGTCTCTGCTTCAATGGCGACCATGAACCTTAAACCTCGTCATAACTCTGTCGCCTACCTCACCAAATCTTCTTTCTGGTCCAAGTTTGATGAAGCCGTTGACTTAATGAAAGCATCCCAATTCCAAACCGCCTTTCTCATAAATCCCACACTTCATGTTGAATCCATTCATCAATTTTGGATGAATGTCGAGCTCATCAACATCGGCACTGGTGTGATATCTCTTCGTTCAACAGTAAATGGTCATAATGTGCACATCAGTCCAGCTGAACTAAGGGAGGTTCTCCAACTTGATGATGCGAACTTACTCACCCAATTTCCAAAAAACCAACTTGACCTCTGTTTCACAAGTCATGAATACCAAGGTGACCTAAGTGATTCAACTCTGTACAAGAAGAATTTCAATGATCCAGAGCGTCTGATATTTCATATGATCAACATTTGCTTGGCTCCGAAATCTTCCTCATGGGACCAAATGTCCTCCAGGTGGCAACAGGTATTGTATTCAATTCTGGAATCTCAAAAACTAAACTTTTCACAAATATTGTTTTCAGAATTAACTGAACATGCTGGTAAGCCTGTTTCTTCTAGATGGCTACTTTATCCACGATTTATCATGGCCATCATAGAAAAACAGTTACAGCACAATGGCCTTTTTGGTCAGGGGATCTCTGCTCCAGCTGTTCTACTGGAGGTATATTCCCGACACAACACCAACCCCACTCTCAAAGAGGCTGCCCAAAAGCTAAAACCCAAGCAGAGGGAACCCACAGTCTCCACTTCTACATCCAAATCCAAAGTCCCTACCAAACCAAAATCCAAAAAGCCCAAAAAGGCTGCTCAGGGAAATGAGTCCCTTGAGTCTGGCCATGCCTCACCAAGGCATGATATGGCCACTGGGAGTAGTCAACCAGTGGTCCATCAGACTCCACCGGCTCAAACCGCCCAGGATTCCTCTCAACAGGAACCTGGTGCAACCATTGAAGGGGCAGACACATTTCTAGAACCTCTTTCAGTTGAAAAGGTTTCTATTGAACAGCACCACTCTCCCCGGGTGCATTCTGCTTCACAGCCAAATCCTATGGAAACCACCCAACAAAGCCCAACTTTTGTCATTGAACAAATCCTGGTTCAGTTGAACACTCCTATCCCCACCCAGACACCTATCATTACTGGGATTGGCTCCCACATTGAGGGGGAGGATCAAAGTGTCTCTGATAACCCACAGGACTTTGACTACCAAATCAGATCTCCTAGTGTGGAAAGAGAGATTCTGATATCTGACAGGGCTGCTACTTCGTCACTTCCATCATTTGGAGTGATTGATAGTAGTAACATAGCTAAGACCCTGTCAGAGGCAAAAACTGATGAAGGGATTATCCCTGAGGTTGGAAGTCCCCAGTTCCAAGAAAAAGGGGCACCTGAGCATGTTGAGCCACACTCAACTCAGGTAGATCCTGATACTATCAGGAGGTCAGATGATTTAGCCAAGGCTACTGATGACCAAAGGACACTTGCTGATGTTCTGCAACAGAACAAACTCCTTGAGGCTGAGGTCTGTAGGCTCAATGAGCAACTCACCAAGATGTCCAAGGACAAAAGACCATCTTCCCCTATTACCCCACAGATGGCACCTTCTAATCCTGAAGGTCACACAAACACTTCCACCTCTATTCCACAATTTAACAAGCCACCAGCCTCTGCTTCAGGCACTAATCCTTTGGGTTCTAGCCCCCTAGAGGCATTAGCTGCTGTCCTTCTCACAATTATCCCTCTCATCACTCCCTTACTAAAGAACATCATAACTCAAGCCCTTGATGAGAGGCTACCCTCACACTCTCAAATACAGCAAATGGTGGATGCTGCTGTGACTGCCAAGCTTACTTCTATTCACACTCCTTCTTCCCCTGCAGCCAAAAAGGGGGAGTTAGGAACAGACTCAGTCACAGCTTCAGCTTCAGCTTCAACTTTAGCTTCTAAAAGGCAAAGAAAAGAAGATGAAGACAATGCATCTGAAAGGTCTCCAGTTGAAACAGTTGAAAGGTCTCCAGCTATTCAAGTTACATACAAGAGACAAAAGAAGAATAAACATGCTGAGGTTGCTACTATTGCTGAGGAGGAGGTTGAGCAAGTTAATGTAGAGAAAAGTGCTGAGAAAGAAATTGAACAAGTAACCTCTGTTCAAGTTGTTGATGTTGGTGCTCCTCCTAAGAAGAGGAGATTATTAAGGATTCAAGAAGAGGAGGAATCTGATGAGGAAGACAGGCTTCCCATCTCCTCTGTACTTAAAGCAAAAGTTCATAAACCTGAATCATCAACAACTGGTTCAAAATTGGTTGTTCAAAAGAAAGTGGTAACATTGCCTGCTAACTATATTACTGAAAAGCCTTTGGTGTTTGGACAACATCCAAAGATGACACCTGAATCTCGGATGGAAGCTGTGAAGATAAAGATAGAAGAAGAAGAAAGTCAGAGAGTATATGATGACAAGATTCTAAGATTGGTAGACAAAGACTACCCTCAGACTTCTTCACTAACAGTCATGAGAAAGGAAGCACAAAGACTGTTTGCACTAAGGCATACCTTTCAGTACAGGAAAGATGTAATCCGGGTATGGCCTGACCCAAGGGTGCAAAACAGGATACACACAAGAAACATTCCACAAGAATACAGAGGAAGAATAAAAAGGGTGATAAGTGCTGACATTATGGCTGGGTTTGTGATGGACCCTTGGGAAATAATTGATGATTTTAAAAAGTTCTACAATGCTAAGATGCCAGCTTCTAAGTTATTGGAAAACAAAATGATCAAGAAGGGGCTGGTATACAAAAGGATGGAAGGGGTAAAGAAGAATGAGCTACAACTGTTCCTTGAAGGAAAACATCCAGATGAATTCGTATACAGAGAAATCACAAGGATTGAATTGCACAATGGGTCCACATGCAGGTATCTCTCTGAATACTATGGACCTGAGTTCTTTTTTGAAGGTGAGCCAGAGCAACTAACCATTGAAGATCAAGTAGTTCTTCTGGAAGCCTATGTCAGAGAATCCTTCAAACTTGTGCACGGGCAGTAGCTTCAATGAGAGAGGCAACAACTCTTAGTCCATTCCCCAATTGGAGTTCTCTCTCATTCTTCAACTGTTAGATTTTCTGAAGCTGCTGTCATCCAGGCCTATACTTAATTGGTCATCTTAGAAGCTGATCTCTAAGGAAAAAGACACATCTTTCTGCCTGGAAAATCAACAATAAGTGGGACAACTAATAATTAGAGGTTTTGGCTGCATTGGTTCAGGGGGAGTTTGTTGGACCAAAAGAACCAATGAGCCTGATCAGAAAATCCTCTAAGTCCCACAGGCTCACAACAACTGAAAAAGAACACAAAGGCTGAAGACAAACAACTGTTGAAGAGAAGATCGGAAGAGTTACAAGCTCTGAAGAACAAGTCTTCAGACGTTGTTCACAACAGCTGAAGTGTTAGCTTTCAGCTGTTGTGGTGTTTAGTTTAGTCTTCAGTAGTTTCCTTTCAATACTTGTAAAAAGTCTGATGAGTAGTTTACTCATCAGATGTTGTAGTCTTCTTTCAGTAGTTTAGTTATTTTCAGTAGTTATATTTTGTCTGTTAGATGTCAACATCTTGTGACATCATCAGACGTCACTGCTTCTATATTAGGGCAGTTGACACATTGAATGTATTAACGAAGTTATTGCGATTGAAAGAATTATTTCCTTTTGCAGAAATTCTCTCTCTATAACAAACTTGTGTTTTACTGTTTGATTCAATTAACTTTGTTCTTGCTAATATTGAGCTAATTCATCATTGAATTCCGCTGCTATTGATCAAATGAGAACATCTGATCCTACAAAAACTTTATAAATCAATAAATTAATGAAATGCGCTAGTGAGAACAGGTTTGTGTGAAACACACAACAAAGAGTACTTTGCATATTAAAAGATGAATGCTATGAATTCCCATATCTATATTGACATATAACATAGGAAACTCAGTATATGTTATAAAAGATCATTGACGGCATTATTTGTGTGTATATATATATATATATATATATATATATATATATATATATCAACTCTCAATCCATTTTTGTTGAAACTTAGTTAGTGCAAATTTATTTTAAGATAGAGAACTTATTAATTCATTCAAATTTGAAATTTATTAACTAGTATCATTCAAATTTAAGTATTCAAGTTTTTCAAAATTTCAAATTCAACTATTCATTCAAATCAAACATTACTTATATAGTTTAATACACCAACTAAATATTATCAAATTCATATGTACAAATGTTGACAAATTAGAAACTTTAATTATTCAGAAATATTAATTCAAATAAGTCAAAAATTATATCATTTTGCCATAAATTTGAATAAAATTTTCAAAGATTTAAAATTTTTCAACAATGAAAGAAAGAAAAATTTTTTTAAAAAAATAAAACTAAAAATTAAAACAAACTTTCAATTGTTATTTTTTCAAAATCTTTAATTCAAAATTGATCATCCCGAGTCCTTCTACAAGAGAAGAAAAATGAATTGAATCAAAAGCTTTTGTAAAAATGTCAGCAATGTTGTCAACTGTATTGATTTTCACAAGTTGAATTAACTTTTTCTTTGCACAATATCGAATAAAATGATGATGAATATCAATGTGTTTTGTTATCTTATGTGAAACCAGATTTTTAATAATGGCTATTGCAGCTGTATTATCAACAAAAATAGGAGTTGTATATTTTAAACCGTAATCTCGCATTTGTTGTTGAATCCACAAAACTTGTGAACAACAACTCGAAGCAGCAACATACTTAGCCTCATATGTTGAGATGGCTACAGTAAGTTGTTTCTTACATTGCCAGGTTACAGGTTTATTTCCAAAGAATTGACAACCCCCAGTTGTTGACTTCCTGTCAAGATTACAACCACCATAGTCATAATCTGAAAAAGCAATAAAGTTCATGCTATCATCATAAGGGTACCAAAGATCAAGACTTGGTTTCCCCTTCAAATAGAGAAAAATCCGTTTCACAACCTTAATATGTGAATCCTTAGGTTTTAACTGAAATCTAGAACACAAGCAAACAACAAACATAATATCAGGTCAAGAAGTAGTTAAATACGTTAGGGAACCAATCATTGAACGATATAGATGTTGATCAACATCTAGCCCATTCTCATCATTCCCTAAATTATGATGAGTACAAATAGGAGTAGAAATGGATGTACAATCATTCATCTTGAACTTATTCAAGATGTCATGTACATATTTACTCTGCTGTATGAATAAGCCATCTTTCTTCTGATCTACTTGAATTCCCAGAAAGAAAGCTAATTCTCCCATAGCGCTCATTTCAAGTTTCTGCTTCATAACTCCTTCAAAATCTTTGCATAATTTTTCATTTGTAGATCCAAAAATAATATCATCCACATATATATGCACAATCAAAATGTCATCACCCTTCTTCAAGATAAACAAAGTGCTGTCAATCTTTCCTCTTGAAAAATCATTGTTCAACAAATGAGTTGACAATGTCTCATACCACGCCCTTGGTGCTTGATGTAATCCGTACAAAGCCTTATCAAGACGATAACACTTTGTAAGATTATTTGGATCTTCAAAACCAGGTGGTTGAGCAACATATACTTCTTCTTTCACTTTTCCATATAAAAATGCACTCTTGACATCTAATTGAAAAACTTTGAACTTTTTAAAACTAGCATATGCCAGAAACAATCGAATTGCTTCAATTCTTGCAACATGAGCATATACTTCATCATCCTCCTGTTGGTTAAAACCTTGAACCACCAATCTAGCTTTATGTCTTACAATGATGCCTTTATCATCCTTTTTACATTTAAACACCCATTTGGTACCAATTGGAATAACATCTTCAGGACAATCTACTAGTCTCCAAACACCAAGCTTCTCAAATTGACTCAGTTCTTCTTTCATGGCTGTTATCCAAGAAGACTCCTTCAATGCTTCTTTAATATTCTTTGGCTCTATCTGACTTATAAAGCATGAATATAAGCATGAATTCATTGTCTCCTGAATATTTGAAAATAAAACCTCATCTTCTTCATCTTGAACATGCTGACTCCTTATCTTAACTCCAGAATTTAAATCACCTATGATGTTTTCAATCGGATGATTTATATTAACTCTATGAGTCGCAATCTCTTCCAAAGCTATTTTTTCTTCAAGATTTGTAATATGAGTTTATTCTTCTTGTAAATTCTCTCGCTGAATTTCGGATTCAACAATAACAGATGGATCATTAATTGAATCATGAAATTCATCTTTAGAATGTAACTCTTCAGAACTTTCATTTTCTTGAGGAACAAATGAAGAAGAAGAATGTTCAGTAAAATTCGGAGAAATCCCTTAAAAAGATTCAAAAATAAACCTTGAAAATAAAGAACCATGAAGATTAATTGTATCACTCAAAGATTCAGCAAGCTCATTCGAAGAAGAAGAAAACAAGTTATGAAAACAGTCAAAAACTGAATCATAATCAAACAACAATTTTGGACCCTTTCCAGGCAACGTTTCAGTGAATCTGTATACCGTGACTTCATATGCCTCTTCAATCACCCTTGTAGCCATATTAAGAACTCTTTTGTTCAAGGAGTTAGCAGAATATCCCAAAAATATTCCTTCCACAGCCTTAGGCTCAAATTTTGGAGAAGTCATCTTCAAATAAGTACAAGTTGCTCCAAAAGGTTCCAAATGAGCAATATTTGGCTTTCTGCCTTTAAGCAATTAATACGAAGTCTTTCCATGCTTCTTGACAGTGAGAACACGGTTTAATGTCTAACATGATGTATTAACCGCTTCAGCCCAACAAGTAATCGGAAGATGAGAATCTGCAAGCATAGTTCTTGCTGTTTCTATCAAAGTATGATTCTTTTGCTCTAAAAACACCATTTTGTTGAGGGGTATAAGGAGCACTAAACTGGTGAGAAATACCCTTCTGAATACAAAACAACTCCAGATTATGATTTTTGAATTCGGTGCCATTATCACTTCTCAAAAACTTAACATGTGTAGAAAATTCATTCTCAATCTTGACAATCCTATTTTTCAAAATCTCTAGAGTCTCCGATTTAGCAGCTAAAAAGAAAACCCAAGAAAATCTAGAAAAATCATCAGTAACAACTAAAGAAAAAGATCTTCCACCAACACTCTTAACTAACACTGGACCAAATAGATCCATATGTAACATAGTTAGAGGAGTATTGATAGAATTTTCAATTTTAGGCTTATGTGATTGATTGCACTGTTTTCCCTTGTTACAGGAAATACGGTGATCAGACATCACAAAAGACTGAGATGGGACACCTTCAAAAAGATCATTTTTGACCAAAAAATTCATTTTTCTTAAATGAACATGTCCCATCCATCTATGCCATGAAATTAAATCTTTTTCAGTAGCTTTAGAAAAAAAATCATGTAATTTGAGAAGATGATGAGACAGAAGACATATCTAGTTGATATGTATTGTGTGTCTAGGAGTTGTTACAACTATTCAATCATCAGGGATCATTACTCCAGGCTTCAATATATAGCATGCTTTGTTATCAAAGATGACAGAATAATCTTTATCACATACTTGTGAAACACTCAACAAATTATGGTTGAGTTGTTCCACAAAACTGACATGATAAAAAGATATCCTATCATTTGATAACACTCCCTCTTTCGTGATATATCCACCAGTGTTTCCCACAAACTTAACAAAACCACCATTTGTTCTTCTAACTTGAGAAAGCAACTCCAAGTTTCCAGTCATGTGTCTACAACAGCCACTGTCAACATACCAAATATTTTTCTGAACACCTGACAATGTGTCCTGCACACATAAACAAAAATTAATGAGAAATAGAAGTCCATGTCTTATGCACATAACCTTTAACATGAATTGGAGAAGATGTAAAAGAACAAAAATAAACAGGAGCAGATGAAACATTTGACTTTACAGTCAAGATTCGATTAGGAATCGGTCTGTAAGGAATAGTTTCATTTTGATGTTTTATACTTTGTTTAACATTTTCAATCATTGTTTTTGGAAAAACCTTTGATTTAAAAATGTGAGGCCCCGATCCAGGGTGCCTCCCAGAGGTTGTTTTTCATCATAACACATAGCTCTTAAACTAAAAACTTTCATAGATAGCAGCGGAATTTAAAACATAGTTTGTCAAACATGAAATAATGTGTGAATTAAAACATAAATGATTGCCAACACCACCGGATTCTCTATCGTGATGCCCGAGCTCCACGTTTCTTCTTACCTTATCTTTAACCTGACATACATACTAAAATGTCAGCTTACGCCGGTGAGTTCTAGTTTTCATAAAACATCGTAAACGTTTTGTTAAGTTAAAACATATTTAACATAAAACATCATTTTGTTCACATAATCCAAAACCTTGTAACATAAACATCCTAATCATTATCATACAACCACTGCTACCGAGCATAACAGTGGGCTTATGCCGGCACAAGGCTCCATAACCTTTGATCTGACTCACCGAAGCGTTCTGCAGATCCATACTTACCCAGTAACAAGTACTAGAGCAACCATACTTTCCCCATACGAATATAGGAGCAACAAGTACGGGAGCAACCACACTTACCCCATACGAATATGGGAGCAATATCATACTTACCCCATAACAAGTACGGTAGCAACCATACTTACCCCATACGAATATGGGAGCAACGTCATACTTACCCCGTAACAATTACGGGAACAACCATACTTACCTGATACGAATATTGGAGCAACGTCATACTTACCCCTTAACAAGTACGGGAGCAACCATACTTACCCCATACAAATATGGGAGCAACGTCATACTTACCCCATACGAATATGGGAGCAACATCATTCATCATGACATGATATACTAGCACTATATCATCATTCAGCATAACATCGTAACCTTATCCTAATAACATAGGATTACTCATAACATACTATGCTAGTATCATATCATCATAACATCCTAGCATCATATACATGTCATGCTAGCAGCATACCATCATTTCATTCATCATGGCATCATAAACACATTATGCTAGCATCTAATTATCATAGCATCATACTTTCATCCTAGCAGCCTAGGATTTCATCATAACATAGCATCTATAATTATCATCATAGCATGTTATCATACAGTTCATCATCATAACTTACTAACACGCATTCATCATACTTAGCATACTTTCATGCATAATTCCTACTAACATATTAACATGCATTCATCATCAGAGCATAGTCACATAACATCATAACATATTAACAACATGTATGCCAGCCCAAAACACAGTTACACATAACTTGTTAAAGTAGGGCATCTAAAACTCACCTGATAGTAGCTCCTTGTCTTCTTAGCCGAACTCCTTAGCTAAGACTTAAGAACTTACATCAGTACATTGTCTCATTACATTACATTCCATTCTTAGACTTAGAATTTATTCTAAGTCCTCATAGCCTACTAGTACCCCCTAATAATCCAAGTTCTCGAAACTGTTAGTATTCAAAACACTCGTAGTTTACGAAGTACTCATGTACACGAAACTCCTGGAGTTCACGAATTACTTGAGTACCCGAAACTAATAGAGTTCTCGAAATACCCCTAGTACTTGAAGTCCATGTATTACCCGAACCCCTAGGTACTCGAAACCCATAAGTACTCGAAGTACATATTACACGAATCACATACTTGAAGGGATTCGAGTCCTCATTTCGTGTATATTTTCAGGCACTTATGTTTTCATCATAAAACATCTTAGAAATCTATCTAAGACTATTTGATGCTAGATGACCAATTTTGTAGATTCCCGGGGGTTTTCTCCTTCGTTTGGTCGATCAAAAGCTTGTTTCTTGAAGTTCTCGAGATCCTCTTCGTGTACTTGAGAAAGAGCGTGCTTCCAGCCAAAGGTATGCACGTTTCCCAAGGCACTCATATATATAGGCATGGTTCTCGAACTGGTTCTCGAAATGGGGAGTTCTCGAATTCATTTTCGAGTACTGGACTTCTCGAAATTCAATTCGAGTACCCCATTTCGTGATCTTAACTTAATTTATTTTTCGTCTATTTTCCTTCAATTTTGTTATCCGTTACGCATTCGTAAATTCAAATATCTTGTATGAGAAAATTTTGGGGTGTTACAAAAAACATTATTAGACATTTGAGATTTTCCAAAATTTAATTTGGGTGTAACAACAAATTGTTCACTACATTTCTTTTTCACAAGTGGAATAGAATGTACAGACTTCACTGATTTGGACTTATGTGAGATTGTTGAATATGCAGTGAAAGCTGTAGAGATAAAATCAATCAAACTAATTGATTCAGTAGGTTTTTTCTTCTTACTCTTCTTAGAATGAATAATTGATGATTTATTTGCACCTTCTAGTATACTTAAATCCTAAACCTTAGTCTTTGAATTAGACTCAAGTCAAAATGATACTAAAGGTCCTTTGCTACCTGTTTGTTTGACTTCAAAAGTTTTACCACATTGTACAATAGGTTTTGCATGTGGAAACTTTTGAACAAAAGAATAAGTTTGTGATGAAGAATATGACTCTTTCTTCTTTAAAAAATCAGCATTTGATTCACACATTAAATTTTCAAAATCCTTTTAAGCAGTTTGTGTTTTAACAAAATTATGATTTCCCGTTCTCTCCCAACCTGTTGACACACTTGATTAGGTTTTTGAAAAATTTTATCATTAGGTTTCCTAAAAACTTTGTCAATCAATGCCGGTTTGACCAGATTCAAAGGATGAATATCATCACAAAAAATTTCATCCTTTCCTTTAAGAGTATAATAAATGATATTATCAGGCTCAACAAACAAACATCTATCCCTAGCTCACTACAAAAAAAACTGATCTTTAGAGACTAAATTCTTAGGGAATGATATATCAATCTTAGATACTTACTATTTACGACTAAATGTTCAGTTGCTAAAAATATTACAGACTGATTTTTTTTCTTAAAAATTAGTGACTGATAATCAGTCTATAATATAGTAACTTATTATGTAAGACTGTGTTTCGGTCGCTAATATGTTTAGGCCAAATATAGTTAAGAAGGGAAAATTATTAGGTAATGAATTTCAGTCTTAAATATGTGTCATTTATATAAAAAAATGAAACAAATTTGTTAGAAATATTAGGGACAGACATTCAGTTTTAATAGTTACAAAGGGAAAATTAGTGACTGATAATCAGTCTCTAATAAACATAATTTATATTATTTTAAAGGAATAAAAATCATTCCTCATAGCTATTATAACTTATAACAATGATATTAGAGACTAATATGCAGATTAAAAAAATATAAACTATGACTAGCTTACTGAGTTATAACCAACTCTCAATGTTAAACGAATCTATTATCTATATAATTTTTATTTAATACAAATATATAAATATATAAATATTTATTGTGTAAGTAATATTTTAATGATTGTATAATATTATGATAAAATAACTTATTTATATGCAGTTCATGTTTTATAAAAATAATTAAAAGTTTAAAATAGTATAAAAATAATTATAAATATAAATAAAATATTTAGTAAATCAGAAATGAGTAACCATTATATAAAAAAGAGAAAATTTATATTTGAAAATTTAGAAATAGTGTTTATACTTTACACACATGAGAATTTATTAAAATTTGTGGATAGTTCAAAATAAACAAGCACTCTTTAATTAAAATTTAGGTTATATGAAACTAACCAGGAACACCACGCCTCTAGCACTCTGATCCAGGCACCACCGATTGCTCATTCCTGCTCCATCAGGTCACCATCAATCGAACGTCATCACTGCTACATCAGACCACCATCGATAGACCTCATCACCAAACCATCATCAATCGACCTCATCACCAAACCACCACCGACCGACCATCTCTGCTCCTTCAGGCCACCACTGAGTGACTTTGCTCCGTATCAATCTGATGCCTCTTAGAACCACCCGAAAAGTCAACAAGAGAGGTAATTGGAGGTAATTTGAAGTTGTGATTCGAATTTTATTCCAGGCTTCTGCTGCTCCTAACATTCATCAGGTATGGAATTGCATTCCTCCTCCTATTGAGAATTGTATTCCTCACATATGTAGTTGACATGTTGTTGTTCTTATATATAGTATTTTGTTTTAGTTTATTGCTTGTAAACGTTACATGTTTGATGGTTTTTTGGTTTTTTTGGCTAATCTTATATGCGGTTTTGCTAGAAGGCCTAATGTTAACCTAATCTTGTTTTGGTTAATCTAAAAATTTTATAGAATTTTACTTGAAAGAATTGTAATCTTGATCAAATAGACTAAGAATACAATAAATAAATCTCCTACGAGCTTTAGAAAATTGAACTAAAATGAGAATTCAGTTAAAGTCACCTAGTTGGTTTCATATTGGATAAGTTTTGTAGTTCTTGGTTGTAATGTATGTTGATGGTGAGCTCGGTATTAGATTTTGTTTATTCTAGTACTGTATTTTGTAGTCCTATGACGATGCTAGGTTGATTGCCTTGTATGGGGTTGAAATAGGCATGCATGTGCTTGAATTTTTAAACATTACAGTTATGTTTCAAGTAATTTTGACTATGTCTAAAAAGCATAATCTGTGAATCTTGTTTATTAGAGCTTGTGATTAGCATGATTGAAAAACCTACCTAATTAGATTTGGAACACGTATATCTTGCCAGGTTTAAAAGTTATGTTACCTGATAAACAAAAGCATTATGTTAATGTTTTGAGAATTAAATACTTTATGTATGTTGTCGTTAACTAGGATTTTGCAATGCTTTGGATAAGAGCTGGACTAAAATTACTAATAAGGTAGATCCAATGTTTATTAAAGGCGCGATGGCTTTTACAGAAAGGGGTAAAACATATGTTAATAGTGATGGTAGAATTCATTGTCCTTGTAGAAATTGTGTGAATGCAAGAAGGCATGTTCCCACAGTTGTTGCTAGTCATATCATACATAATGGTTTTGAACCCGTCATACAACGTATGGATATATCATGGTGAACATCAGCCAGGTTATGAAACAGATGAAACGAACTAGTGTGAAGAAAGTGAAAACGAATCAAATGATGGTGTGGATGAGTTGCTTAAAGATGCTTTTTCTATGGGCATTGATACTGAAGCTGAAAACCACAAGGATGATGATAATATACGTAACAACCCAAATGTGGAGAAGTTATTTACCGATATGGAGAAGCCTTTATATCCGGGGTGTGATGAGTTTTCTGTTCTAGGCTTTTTACTTGAATTAATGAATGTGAAGGCAACATGTAAAATGAAAAACGTGTCAATGGATATGATTTTGGATTTATTTAGCCTGGCTTTCAAGGACGCTAATTTTCCAAAAAACCAGTATGAGGCAAAGAAGTATTTGCGCACTCTTGGACTAGGATATGAATCTATCCATGTTTGTAAACATGACTGTGCATTATTTTGGAAAGAAAATGAAAAATTACAGAATTGTCCGGTGTGTAGCACTAGCCGTTATGAAGAAAATAGTAAAGGGAAGAAGAAACCAGTAAAAGTCTTGCGTTACTTTCCCATCACAAGTAGACTTAAACACTTATATGGCTTAAGACATATTGCAAAGGAAATGTTATGGCATGATCGACACAGAATCAAAGAGGAGGGGGTTCTTAGGCATCTGGCAGATGGAAAGGCGTGGATACACTTCAATGCGGTGTTTCCAGATTTTGCAAATGATCCTAGAAATGTTCGCCTAGGGCTTGCAAGTGATGGTTTTAATCCTTTTGGAGCTCTGAGTCTATCTTATAGTATGTGGCCTGTTGTGCTAGAACCATATAATATGCCTCCTTGGAAGTCTATGAACGATGCTTCATTTATGTTGACATTGCTGATTACTGGTAGAGATTCACCAGGAAAGGATATTGATGTATTTTTGTGTCCACTTATAGATGAGTTGAAACTTCTATGGGATAAGGGTGTTGAAACATGTGATTGCGAATCAAAACAAATATTCAACTTGCGTGCTGCACTTATATGGACAATCAATGATTTTCCTGCTTATGGTTACCTGTCTGGATGGAGCATGAGTGGATACAAGGCATGCCCAATATGCAATGAAGATGCGAGCAGCATACGTATACGAGATAGAATAGCGTAGGTAGGTCATAGGCGATTTCTCCCACACGATCATTCTTGGAGAAAAGCAAGAGATTTTAATGGACAGAGAGAGATGAGGACTGCACCTAAACATGTTAGCGGAGATGATTGTTTACATCAGCTGGGACATCTCACTACACATCTTCATGGAAAACATTAGTATTATGGTGGAAAAAAAAAGAAGAAAACGAGACCCACATGATTTAAACTGGTAAAAAAAAGCATCTTTTTTGAACTCCCATATTGGTCTAAGTTGCTTATTCGTCACAACATTGGCGTGATGCATGTGGAAAAGAATGTGTGTGAGAACGTGTTAGGAACCCTATTAAACGTAGAAGGAAAGATGAAAGATACTGACAAAGCTTGACTTGATTTGCATATATGAACATACGTAAGGAGCTTCACTTAGTTAGGAAGAATGATCGTTGGGTTAAACCGCAAGCTTTGTATGTTTTAACAAGAGAGGAGAGAAAAAACTTTTGTAATTTGCTCAAATCTATTCGTTTTCCAGATGGGTATGCAGGAAATTTAGCTAAAAATGTCATTGTTGATCAAGGTAAGGTATATGGGCTTAAATCACATGATTGTCACGTTTTAATACAACGCATACTACCTATCGCAATTCGTCCATTTTTGACAAAACAAATTTGTGATGCGTTAGTTGACTTGTCTCAATTTTTCAAAAACTTACTGAAGTCACATTACATGTGAAGGAGTTAAAATTATTTCAAGAAGAGATAGTTATGGTTTTGTGCAAGCTTGAACGGATATTTCCCCCTTCATTTTTTACAATTATGGTACACTTGTGTGTGCATCTTCCTCAAGAGGCAATTTTGGGTGGACTTGTGCAAACTAGGTGGATGTATCCAATTGAAAGATACCTTGGCCATTTAAAGAGATATGTTAGAAACAAAGCAAAACCCGAATGTTTGATACCAGAAGGCTATGTTTTTGAAGAAGCTATAACATTTTGTTCACACTATTTACGAGGTGTTGAATCAAAGTTTAAAAGACATGACAGAAATGATGAGAAAACTTCTAGCGATTCTAGAAAGTTTGTGATGGATGTTTTTGGATTGAATGGTCGAGGCATCAGGAAGAAATAAGTTCATATCCTTCCTAGCATTCTTATGGAGAAAGCAATATGGTTCATATTAAACAACTGTCAAGAGGTTGAACCATTCTTAGAGTATGTTTTAATTTTATTTAATATTTTTAACCTTTGGTTGTGAATCAATAATAAATGTTACATACATGTTATAAATTTACATTTTATCACATGTGACAGAGAACACTTGCGGGTTTTACAAAGCAAGCACCCTCAATCATCGGATTATTCCAAGCTGCTAAAGTC
Source organism: Mikania micrantha (assembly GCA_009363875.1). Taxonomy (NCBI): domain Eukaryota; kingdom Viridiplantae; phylum Streptophyta; class Magnoliopsida; order Asterales; family Asteraceae; genus Mikania; species Mikania micrantha. The sequence goes on along the minus strand of CM018682.1, from coordinate 55,800,297 downwards.
TACATTCATGGACTGGTTTGCAAAGCGGGTGATTATTACACTCTATTTTACTCACTTATCTTTGTGATTTTAAGTTGCACCCTAATAACATGAATATTTTATTTATATTTTATAATAGACTCGAGATATGTATACGCAAAATCCATCTCAACTTAATGAGGAGTTGTACGCATTGTCTTCCCTTCCTGATAACCGTGTTTCATCACATAGAGGATACATAGTGAATGGAGTTAGATATGTAATAAAGTCAAGAGATGACTGTAGGCAAATACAAAATTGCGGAGTTACGGTCCCGGGCATCCATAACGATGTCGAAGACAATTATTATGGGTATCTTGATGATGTAATTGAATTGTCATTCATAAGAGGTTATCGTATTATTTTATTCAAATGCACATGGGTTGACACTGATCGACGGAGAAAGCATGTGATATTTGAACCTCACTTCATAAGCATATACACGTCACGGAGTGCTTACAGGGAAGATCCTTTTATTTTTGCATGCCAGGCTCAACAAGTATTTTATATAAATGATTCACTAAAACCAAATTCACAATGGAAAATAATTGAAAGAATTAACCACAGACACTTGTGGGATATTCCTGAAGACAAGAATGGAGAAGATTTGTTAGATGATATCAACCTAGTTCGTGAAGATATTGCAGATGAGATTGTTGAAAATGTTGATGTTAGGGGTTCAGATGCCAATAAGGATGATTTTATTGATGATGAGATAGATAATTTTGATTACAGTATGGAAGATTATGGTTCAGATTTGAATCTATATGATTCAGAAACTGATACGCATAATATTGATCCTGAAATTGTTGAGTCAGACGATGATGATGATGATGATGATGATTATTATTATTGGTAATAATAAGTCTACGATTTTGTGGACATTTGATTATTTATATATCTAATACTCATATTATAGTTACTAGTATACATGTACAAGTATATACTATTAACTTTATTTAAACATTTACTATATCTTATGCTTGGAGGTAAGTTTTAGAAGTCAATATTGTTGAGATAACTTCAAGAAGATTAACCAAATTCTCAAGTTTATTGCATATAAATTTGGTAGAAGTTTTCTCTTTTTAATTGTATTCAATTCTCAAGTGTGGTTTTTTGTTTATCCTAACATTTTAATAAAAGATGCATTGTTCTATTAACTGTATGTCTAAACAAGGTCTGATGTTTTGTGTTTTAGTGTAGTATTCGTTGGAACCATCGCTACTTAATGATAAATAAGTTAGAATACAATGTTGAATGGGAAATGGCGACATTATGCAGAAGGGAATCCGGTTTTGTAAATGGTTTGTTCTCTTAATAACCTTGGAAAAAAATTGTTTACAAGTGGTTTTGTAAATGGTTCTTTTTATCTCACCAGGTGCAGCATCTTAGTTTGACCAGATTTATGGGGTTTGGGTGACAGTTCAAATGAACCACCTAGAACCCGACCACCTAAACAAACCCATCCCCATGAATTTTGTTTTAACCCCATTCCAGACAATAGTTGAAGTTAATAAACCTGGCCAATTAGCAGCAATTCCAATTGCACCTGGTCATGTAAGTGCAATTGCACCTGGTCAGGTTTTTCTAGCTGCATCTGGTCAATTAGCTGCAGGTGGTCTTTAAGTTTCTACGACTTGTTAATTTTCAAATAACTGCAGCTGTTACTACTGTAGCAGTACTTGAAATTCGGATGATAAATGTGAACATGAAAAGTTGGTTATAGATGTAAGGTGTTGATTGAAGGTCATGCTTTATAGGATTTTTGTCATGGATGGCATCTGGTGAAGTTCATGCTTTATAGTAATTGCTTTTTTATAAAAGGAGTTTTTTAATTGTTTATCTTGTGGCTGTATTAGATTGATTCATGAATATTGGATAAGATAATAGAGGTATTTGGTAATTATTCTATTTCTGATGAATTCATATCCAGGTAACAATCCTGTCTTTTACACTGATATTCCAGCAGCTAGCGGCTTTAATTTTATTCAGGTCCAGTGATCTATCAGGTATGTATTTGTTTCCACCCATTGTAACTCAGCTAATATTTTAGATTCAAACTATTAACAACAAAAAATAACCTTTTTGTTACTCTAGTACCAGCTACCAACATCAAAGTATAAAATTGGGTTGGTTTGATTTCGATTTTGGTTTGACCAGTGAAACTTTCTAACTATTTTTGTCGTTTGCATCAGAATTTCGAACTTGTGCACCAGGTTACTGATATGAAACTAGTATGTTGGGTTGCTTTGGTTTGACCTTGTGCTGCACATGACACTTCCTATTTTTATTTTTGGCCGTTTGCATCAGGATTTCGAACACGCGCACCAGGTTACCAAAATCAAACTAGTAAGTTGGGTAGCTTTGGTTTTGATTTTGTTCTGACCTAGTTTTGCACATGACACTTTCTCTTTTTATTTTTGTTTGTATGCAACATAATTTCGAACTTGTGCACCAGTTTATCGATATGAAACTAGTATGTTGGGTTGCTTTGGTTTTACCTGGAGTTGCACATGACACCTCCTATTTTTATTTTTGGTCGTTTGCATCAGGATTTCGAACGCGCGCACCAGGTTACCAAAATTAAACTAGTAAGTTAGGTTGCTTTGGTTTTGATTTTGTTCTGACCTGGTTTTGCACATGACACTTTCTCTTTTTATTTTTGTTTGTATGCATCAGAATTTCGAACTTGTGCACCAGGTTATCGATATGAAACTAGTATGCTGGGTTGCTTTGGTTTGACCTAGTGTTGCACATGACACTTCCTATTTTTATTTTTGGTCGTCTGCATCAGGATTTCGAACACGTGCACAGGTTATCAAAATCAAACTAGTAAGTTGGGTTGCTTTGGTTTTGATTTTGTTCTGACCTGGTTTTGCACATGACACTTTCTCTTTTTATTTTTGTTTGTATGCATCAGAATTTCGAACTTGTGCACCAGGTTACCGATATGAAACTAGTATGTTGGGTTGCTTTGGTTTGACCTGGTGCTGCACATGACACTTCCTATTTTTATTTTTGGTCGTTTGCATCAGGATTTCGAACACACGCACCAGGTTACCAAAATCAAACTAGTAAGCTGGGTTGCTTTGGTTTTGATTTTGTTCTGACCTAGTTTGCACATGACACTTTCTCTTTTTAATTTTGTTTGTATGCATCATAATTTCGAACTTGTGCACCAGGTTATCGATATGAAACTAGTATGTTGGGTTGCTTTGGTTTTGATTTTGTTCTGACCTAGTTTTGCACATTTATCTAGTAATTTATATGTAGCTTAAATGGTTTTTTTTTCATACAATTATTCACCTTCCTCCATACCTAAATTTGTTGTTTTATGATTTGTTGGTTCAAACTATATTTCTCGGGTAGGGTGATGTTTCGAATGGTTTCTAGCCTTTGTGACCCGCTAGATATTTTACCATGAACCAATTAACAAACCTGTTGTTAAAATAGCAACATATGCAGTGCCACTACCAGGTCAACCATGTCCCGGATATGTGACACTGACATGCGACCCCTATGCACAACTATTGTCACAGCCCTGCAACCCCTCGGACAGCTGCCAAACACCATGATCTAGCAGGAGATGTACCTGGAATTTATGATATGGAACTAGCTGGACCTGAACCACCAAGTTAGTTGCTTCATCTGGTCCATGTCCCTCTGATCCATGTCCCCAGAATCTGATCCATGTCCCTTGCTGGTCATTTCAACAGGCCACTAGTGCCAATCAGACAATGAGCAGCAGGGCATGGGTGATGGCTGGTTCAGCAGGGCATGGGTGGTGGCTGGTGCAACAGGGCATGCCTGAGACAGAGGAACCTGGTCAAGTATGTGCAGATTAACTTGATCAGGTAACAGCAATGTCCTTGGCCTTTATCTCCCTGCACCTCCTATGACAGTACGATCTGTAACCAGCAGGAGCTGAACCACCCAGCTATAAGCCTTATTTGTTTTGGGTAAAAGAAAAAATTAAAGTTATTATTTCATTTTGAAGTCGGAATTAGTATGTTATGACTGTTTAGCAATAACCCATTATGATTTTGATTTATGATAAAAAATTATCAGGCATAATGTTTACTCTGATATTGCAACATATAATGATGTTTATTTTTTTAAAGGTCCAGTTATATATTTTGAAAGTCAATGGTGTATTTATTATAGGTTCAAAACAGTGAAGAATGGTGTTGGCTATAGAACGTAGTTGTAATTATGACTCTAATCTACACAAGTATTTGAGTATAATGTGTTTACTGATATTGGTAAGCTACTTTAATACAATCTGTATAATCTAAAGTTGGTGCTGCTTTTAATTTATAATAATTTATGTATGATGCAGGCTTTCTATTAACCGCATTTGGTACTGCCGTACTGGTTTTCATCTTCAATTTGCTGCAGCTGGTGAAGTTTCAGTCATTTAATTTACTGGTTTTCATCTCCAATTTGCTGCAGCTGGTGAAGTTTCAAATCAGGGACCCAATTTATTCGCGTCAATTGTTGATTTTGATGATTATAAACTTATTATGTAATTTTTTGATATGTGAACACGTTTTGAATTCAGTTAAATTGATTTTGGCAAGTTATGTGTAATGTTAAACTTATAATGCGTATGTTTTTATTAAAGCATTCATAATACTTGTGTTTGATTGATTCATTATTTTACATCTTGCATACCTAATAACAATGCTTAATAGGGACTTTATAACAATTTTGGAGACTCGTATACACACACACATATACGTATATATATACGTATATATGTATGTATATATATACATACATATATATAGTGTATATATATAGGGCATGTATAAAATGAAAACCCACTTGAGTTGAGAAAACCTTAAAGACCTATGTAACAAAAGTTTTTTTTTTGAATTTTTTTTTAGTTTTGTAACATTATTAGGGTCATTTTTATGAAAAAATATAAAAAAAGCGCCGACCCATTTTTTTAAAAAAAATAATAAAACGAAAATGTAACACTGACGTAACTCCTTCTTTCACACACTCATACATATATACATACATACATACATACATACATATTTAAATCTATTCATATGTATATATACATAAGATGGATGTTTTAAAGGTTTGCTTGGTTTGTTCTTGAATCATAACCATAACAAAAGCAATTTTTTAACTTGATAGTTAACTAATTAAAAGTGACTTTAACTACTAACATAAATGTCCAAATGCACCAAAAATGTCAAGAAGTGATTCATTTGTTTTGAAGGGTTTTCTTTTATAATCACTCTATCTCATACATACATAAGTACATACATACATACATACATACATACATACAAATATGTATATACACACATACATATATACACCAGTCTTTAAATCTTTTCATACATACATACATACATACATACATACACCAGTCTTTAAATCTTTTCATACATACATACACACACACACACTCATACATACATACATACATACACACACTCATACATACATACATACACACACAGAGTAAAACATGTAAGACTTGTTACAACCCATCACAAGCAAAGTCAATAATTAGATTTAAACATCATCAATATGCAAACTTTAATCTTTTTGTTTTAAGCTTGGAATTAATACATAAAACCATTCCCTTTAAATATTTGGTATTATTATGTATATTACTATATATACTAGTAAAGAAACATATATTTTACCACTTGTCACATTATTACACTATTGTTGTCCCATGTTAATTTATTATGACTTTATTTAATTATTTAAAAATGAATTTTTTTTTACAAATAACATAAACTACAATCCATAATTTTGAGCAATGATATTTTTATAAACAAATGACATTTTTGCAATTTATTTTAAAAGCCAAAGTAAAAGAAATGACATGGAAAGTCACACTTTTGGTCCTTTATGTTTACACACACATTAAAACAACGATGACTTAAATGACCATTTAGACAAATATGACTTTATATAACTGTTAATAACATGATATACCACATAACCAATTAAAACATGGCATAGTTAGTTAAATTGTCGATTATGGGCTATTTTTTGTCAACTGCTTCAATCATAGATTTTAAATACTCGTTTTTGTCATGATGACTTAAATGTCGTTGTCGAACACGCGCATCGGTCATTTTGAAACAAATCTACGTTTTATCATTTAACTTACACACACATTAAAACAACGACGACTTAAATGACTATTTATACAAATATGACTTTCTATAACTGTTAATAACATGATATACCATATAACCGATTAAAACATGGTATAGTTAGTTTAATTGTCGATTATGGGTTATTTTTTTGTCAATTGCTTCAGTTACAGATTTTAAATACTCGTTTTTGTCATGATGACTTAAATGTCGATGTCTAACACGCGCATTAGTCCTTGTAAAACAAGTCTATGTTTTATCATTTAACTTACACACACATTAAAACGACGACGACTTAAATGACCATTTAGACAAATATGACTTTCTATAGTTGTTAAAAACATAATATATCATACAACCGATTAAAACATGGTATAGTTAGTTTAATTGTCGATTATGGGTTATTTTTTGTCAACTGCTTCAGTTACGGATTTTAAATACTCGTTTTTGTCATGATGACTTAAATGTCATTGTCTAACACGCGCATCGGTCCTTGTAAAACAAGTGTACGTTTTATCATTTTACTTACACACACATTAAAACGACGACGACTTAAATGACCATTTAGACAAATATGATTTTTCTATAACTGTTAATAACATGATATATCATATAACTGACTAAAACATGGTATAGTTAGTTTAATTGTCGATTATGGGTTATTTTTTGTCAACTGCTTCAGTTACGGATTTTAAATACTCGTTTTTGTCATGATGACTTAAATGTCATTGTCTAACACGCGCATCGGTCCTTGTAAAAAAAGTCTATGTTTTATCATTTAACTTACACACACATTAAAACAACGACGACTTAAATGACCATTTAGACAAATATGACTTTCTATAACTTTTAATAACATGATATGTCATATAACCGATTAAAAGATGGTATAGTTAGTTTAATTGTCGATTATGGGTTATTTTTTGTCAACTGCTTCAGTTACGGATTTTAAATACTCGTTTTTGACATGATGACTTAAATGTCGCTGTCTAACACGCGCATCGGTCCTTGTAAAACAAGTCTACCTTTTATCATTTAACTTACACACACATTAAAACAACGACGACTTAAATCACCATTTAGACAAATATGACTTTAGCATCGTATTTATATTGATGTGCGCATTTCTATGTATATATTTAAAATTTTGAAAAATTCTATATAAAAATTCCAATCCGATTAATTCCAATTAATCCCTACTTCCTACTTCGCCGACTGACTAGCGATTTCTCCAACCATGGTTTTAACGCTTAAATTAATTGGACTAAAATGACAATAAAATGGAAAGTATAATAACCAAAATGACAATAAAATTAAACAAAAATGACCAAAATGACAATTTAAACTATTAGACTAAAATGACAAAAAATTTTCAAAACATATAAATAAAATGACATTTTACACATATAACAATTACAAATCTTAACAATTTAGGTGATGAATTTTCATTTATTTAAAAAAAAAATTGTTTCCCTCTTTATACCCTTGAAAAGAAAAAAAGAAATCCCAGACCTAATTTTGAGGCCATTTTCTCTCTATCAATTGCTATGATCGTGTACCAAAGTTCCAGAGAAATCGGGATCCAAATCCCTTCTATATCGATGGTTGCTTCCAAAAAATTAAACTCCATTTGGCGTGACTTATATCCTCCTTCAACGCTCTACCGTGAATCTGGTTCTCTGCAATTTGAAGCTGTAATTTTTGGTTTTGGTGTAGACACTGCCGATTGATCCATAATGAGCATATTAAGGTATAAAATCAAATATTGTTTGTCAATTGTTTGTTTTATTGTGACTACCAAGCAAGAAATTGTTAGATTATGAGTGCTATTATTCTGCTAGATGACATTTTTGTTAAGGTATCATATGCTTATTCAACCAATAAATTGTTAGATTATGGCTAAAATTCAAGCACAGAATGGAACAATTTCTGTTAATTTGATGTTTTTTTAAGAGCTGAAGTAAACTAAAACTTTGAATGTTGTTATCGTTTTGATAATTGTTTAATTATGTCTCGTAATATCATTTTATATTTCAAATAAAAACTTTATATAATTAGTTACTATAACAATTTTCTTGTAGTAAAATGTGGATGCTTATGCTAGTGTTGGTGTTTACAAGAACACGGGCTGATGCAGAAATTGAATTACCTACAATTCAATTGGTGCCCGAGGGAAGTGTTGGCATGAAACGTAGACGCAAGCATAACTCGCGCAAGAGCAGACCTGATGGTAAAGCTCATATGATTTTGATTATTTAACTTTCATAGACTCTTGATTTATTCATACAAAATAGGAGTAAATGTACTAACTTTTGCATTGTATCCTCATGGATTAAAAAAGTTATCGATAGTTTGTTGTTCTGGGTTAATGTTGATTGAACAATGGGTACGGGTCGGTTAACTAGAGTGGGTAGGATGAGTTTTTATTTTTGTAGGTCAAATGTAGTAGTTTAAATCATGTTTTAATTAGAGAACTTGATTGGTTAGCGGGTCTAAAATGTGAAAAATTCTCCTCCATATATGTAATCACCTTGCTTGTTCTAGCAGTAGTTTATTCCCTTTTTATATGTAATTCTCTAAAATATGAATGAAGGTAGTATGTTATAAAAATGTTCTCAGTTTGCGTGAATTATTTGCAGCAATTTTCAAATGATAATGACCTCCTATACGTAAGTTTGAGTGTATTTATGTGTTTTTAACAAATGGCCTGTACCAACATGTTGTCTGTGTATCTTCAGATAACATGATTGAGATTTACAACAAAAATTGGAAATTTGTATCTTGTGCTTGAACATAGTGGTTAATATATCCAATTTAATGTTCACTGGTTTTACACTTTTACTAAATACATGATCATATTGTTGTATTAAAGTCCAACAATCACCCCCTTAATACCAAACATGATCAAGCCTTCAGTCTTCAATCTTCACTTGGGGTCCTTGTTCAAAACGATGACGAAATAATCACTTTTTTCACTTGAGTTTTCTGCAACAGTTGATGCCATTTTGTGACCAATTTTTTTTTGGTAAAGGGCTTTTGCCCGGAAAAATGTATACCCAAAAAGAAAGTTACATGTCGACCAAGGGGCTTAGTTGGGCTTGGTGGCTGATTGAGGCCTACACAGGTCCAGATCCTAAGCATCCTAAGGGGCTGCTGGTGGCCAGGTTGGGTTTTCAGAGTGGTGGGGGTATTCATATGGGTCTTAAGGCGGGTCAGACTTGAAGGATTTTTTATGCGGGTGCTTTTTGGCTTGCGGTGGAAGACCTTGGACATAGGTTTGGTTGGCTGCATTTCATGTTATATGGGTTCCGAATTTCCTTGTTCTGCTCTGGCTATAGTCTGGCTTGTTGCGTCACCTATCCGGCCCGCTGTGGCCCCTGTATGGCCTGTTGTGGCCCTGTCCAATTCGTTGTGGTGATTTTCCGGCAAGGTGCGACCCCTACATGGTCTGGAGTGGCACATGCTCGGCCTGGAGCAGCCCCTGCAAGGCTTTAATTCTTGTCCTGATGTGGCTTACTCGTGGCCCTTTGCTGGCCTGTGATGGCTTGGGTTGTATGAGCTGCAGCCCCTTGGTGGCCAGGCAGCTTGCCCCTTGGGTGGTTGGCAGTAGCTTTCCGGGCACTGCCCTTTATCCAAAAAAAAGTCTTCAACAAGGAAAGAGGGAAGACAAAGAGTAACCAAAACCATCAAGCCCAAAAAATATTTCATAGACGAAATAGTACACCTCCATCTTCTTGTCCAGCCATAGCAAAACCCCACAAGAGCCAACTTCCCACCAATGTTCTGGCCACTGTTACCGCCTCCCATATCCAGCTCATATATTGTGAAGCCTTGGTGACATCTGTAGACTGCATTGCTGCCCCTGGAATGTTCGGATCAGCTCCTGCGGTCCTTGTTACTCCTTGACCAGCCTTCAAAATTGTGCAATCTGCTCCTGATGCTTCTTGTACAACCTGTGCAGCTTGCAAATCGACACCAGCAGCCTCCTGATCTGAATGATTGTTTACAGCAAGTCCTTTAAGTTCTTTCTTCATTACATTATTCATTTTACTATCAACATTGAATTCTTCTTTACAACTTTCATACTCATCCACACAATGTTCCACTGCCCATCATACACATGATGCTACTAATACATACTAATAATTAAACCATAAGTTTCGGCCCGTTAGGATAATTTTAGTAAATACATGTTCATACATGTTCCACTAACCGTCATACACATGAACGTTTTTAGGTTACAAAGAATGGACATGCAACTGCACTTGAGGTTGAGTTTAGTGTCATACATTATATTTTTGCACCGTGAATTATAGTAACTAAAAAAATCTAAAGCTTGTTTTATCTCTTTATTTTGTTACATGTTAAGTTTTTAGATATATCAATTGTGTTTTATGCATATTAATATGAATGTTCTAATTCCATTTAAATGGGACTGTCAATCTCTCTCTGCAACCATGATGTCATGTTTCTACCATACATGATTGTATATTGACATGTTCCTCTTAAGAGGTATGAAACTTCCATGCTTCAATAGTTTATCATTTACTTTATAACTCTTTTAATTTTTAATTCATACATTATTCCTTATACTTTGATCTTCAACAAATAATATTTTTTTTCAAATACAAAGCAGTACGATGTTATTACAATGTTAAACTACCCGACCTCCGATCGGGTATAAAACTAGTTGGTGATGGTTCAGGCCATTGTTGTCATAGCTGCCCATATATAACCTGTATATAACATGTTGTTGCTGAATATGTTGCTAATGAACAACCTGCTGGTTGTATTTTAAATAATTTCAGTTGTAGATTTAGTTGCAGAACAACCTGTTGCGGTTGAAGAAGAAACTGATCCTGAAGTACAACAAGCTGCTGAACAACCCATTGCTGAGATGCCTGCTGGAGAACAACGTTCTGATCCACCAAAAAGGTGTGGTCCCAATATAAATCATACTGTTGCTAGGACTTTACAAAATTTTCCTGAAGGTACTAAAATCGCTTTGACTATGTATAAGGAAACAAAGACTTTTGTAGGGACCTCAGCAACGCACTTTGCTACTGAATGTGGAATCGTCATTCGGAATGTGTGCCCAATGAATTATCACACTTGGGATGCTGTACCAAGTGATGTGAAAACCCTCATGTACGAGAAATTAGAAGTAAGTTTTAAATATTTTTACTTTATTTAATTAATAACTATTATGATGTTAAAATTTAATTTATGTTACTAACATATATATTCAATGAAGGGGAAGTTTGAATTGTTACTGCAGATAACATTTTTATGGAGTATGTAAATACTAGACTGCGCGCCCAGTGGAAACGCACTCGAGGTGTTTTGAGCCAACATTGGAAGATAAACGGAGGTAAAACAAATCCGACTATAGCAAGATCGAAAATGAAGCCTGATTGCCGGAGTGAAAAAGATTGGAATTCTTTGTGTGACTACTGGGAGTCTGAAAACCCCAGGTGCGTATGATGTATTTATTTTTACAAGTCATAAAAAATAATCATGAATTATTTTTATATTGTTTGTGGTCTAACATGTACTACAAATTTTAATTTCACAGAAATACAGTGATCAAATGGAAGCAAATAGAGCAAAACAAGTAAACATAAGTAGAGGGAGCTCTCGTTCGATAGCTAATCATGTATTCCAAATGGTAAAATTTACACCTTTTAACACATAATGTGTTATTGTGCATTTTAAATTAATAATTGTTCATTTTATTATCTAAATTCTGTTTTGAGAAGATTATTGTTAGTTTTTTTTTTCAACTAGCTTGTTGTGATTTGTATTAATTTTTATATATTGGCATTTAAGTTCTTATAATCATAATTATTTTTAAAATATGTAATTAAAGCAATTGACCACAAATAACCCATAATGGACAATTTAAACTAAATCCTTCGTGTCTTAATCGATTATATGATATATTATGTTATTAAGAGTTGTAGCAAGTTGTATTTGTATAAATCCAAGTGGGAGACCAGCAAGGGCAACAACCCCAGGCCAAGGCTGAAGAGACACCATGGGGCTGGAGAGGGGCCAAAGCAGACCAAGCAGGGCCGCCACAGTCCACACAGGGGCAACATCAGGATCAGCAAGTGCTTCACGATGCACAGCAGGGGCCGCATAGGCCATACACGGGCCACCCATGCCGGATAGCTGAAGATTAGGCCAGACATGGAGCACACCAGCCTAGCTAAAGGCAGCAGAAAGAACCAGAGCCAAGAATCAAAGGGTAGCCCACATGTCTTGCAGCCAAAAAAGGACCACAGGCCGAAGAGGAGCAGCACCAGCAGGCTTCCAGCAAATTAACATGGCTGCACATACTTGAATAATAAATTAACATATCTACACAACTCTTTGAAAGTCTAATTTTTATATATGAAAAAAATTAACATATCTACACAACTCTTTGAAAGTCTAATTTTTATATATGAAAAAAAATAATGATTTCATTCTTTTTATAATACCTTTATTCTTCATTATTTTAAATTTTATGATGGCAGATAAATCCTAAGACTCAAATGCCCCTAGCCCATTTCAAGTTTACTACAAGCTGCATTTTAATGCAAAAAAACAGGGATGGTTAAACGATCATGCAAGAATTGAATACGTAAGCATCTCTTTAAAAATATCTTTACATATATAATTTAAGTCTTCTCAAACTTTGATTTTTGGTTGATATTATTTATTAATAATGTTCTATTTCTTTTTACCTTATCAAGAAAATATTATCGAGCATAAAAAGGCAGTCGTTAATGAATTAACTTTGAAATGAACCGTGATTGCTACCGCTATTGAGCACAACCTTGAAAAGGAAGCCATCCAAAGTGTTCGCGGCAAACAGAAAACGTTGCAATCTGCATGGGAGGTAGGTGTAGGGCAAGTGTTGAGGAAAAAAGATAGCTGGATGAACACGAGTGTCCAATCATCTCATCAAGATTCAAGTCATACCAATGAGGATCTGAAAAACCAGGTTATTGCACTCAAAAAGGAACTTGAGCATAGTAATGAAAAATATCAAAGAATGTCAGAGTTTATAAGCACAAAGTTTCCAAAATTTGAGAACATAATATCCACGCCTATGACCGTTGAAGCTCATGATTCAGAAGGACTATCCGGTGATAGTTACCACACTACCTAGAATATTAGTGGAGTTGTTTTTTTAATTTTATTTCATTGTGAAGTACTTTTTCTTGTTTTTGAATGGATAAATTGCTATTGGTTTGATTGATTAATGCTATGATGCTAATGGTTGAATATATAGAGATTCTTGAAAGCATAAGAAACAAAATTATGAATGATGTTTATGATATGTATTATAGAATGTTAATGCATATTGAATACTAAATCAAATTGTATTAGAAACTATTTTTCAGTATTAAAATTAAAATAAATTATTCTTTTGAGACTGATTTAATGTATTAACTAAACATATTGTAGACCGAACTTAACTATTATCATGAACTGTTCATCAGTGTCTAACAATATGTATTAGAGACTAAAATACAGCACTAACATTGATTAATTTTCAGTCCTAAAAACAATCATATTAACGACTGAATTTGATTTATATCAAAAACTGAATTTCAGTCTTAAAAACTTCTTATTGGAAACTGATTAATTTTAGTCGCAAAACTAAATAAATGTATCTGGGACAACAAATATATTTTTTTACGACAGATTTTCAGTCCCTATAATCATCCAATTGGGAATGAAATATCATGCTAACCGAGACTGAATTGTAGTTGCTAAAACATGCATAAGAGACTAATTTGGTGTGGTTTTATTGTCCATATTAAGGACTAAGTATTTACATATTCTGTACTGAATATTATTCCTAGTTGTGCAATCCAAATAGGGACTGATTTTCAGTTACTATGACCACTATCTAGTACTAGGTATCCGTCACTGAATTTTTCAGTCCCTAATTAGTCTCCCGATATCTATTAGCTACTGATTGCAAAGCATCAAGGACTGATTTTTCAGTCCTAAAAACCCTAGTTTTTTGTAGTATATATAGGAATATCAGATTCCTTTTCCACAACTTCATCACTAATGTCTACATCCTCAATCACAAAAAAAATCAGAATCTTTGTTATTATCAACCACGTTTGTTACATCAGTTTTCTTGTTTACATTCAATTGATTTACATTTCTTTGTTTTATCATTCATTTCGGCAATCATATGATCAATGATGTCATTTTTATGAGCCAATTTTAATGTCAAAGTTTTAATATCAGCTTTGTACTCTTCCAATTTAGACTTATATTTTAATTCATTTGCTAAATATTGTTTAGCATTATCTTCTAAACATTTGACATCATCAATCAATGAATGACCATACTCAGCCAACATATAAAGTTTGGCTACAAAAGCACAACACTTCAAACACTTTGGTTTTAGATTAAGACTTTTTATTGATGATATATCAACCTTTTTCTGATTTGTCTGAGCCATGACTGCCACATGAGATTTATCATTTACTTGAACTTCTTTAGGATATGATGACCAGTCAGTTCCAAACTGATCTTCTACAAGTAATGCTTTATCTTTTGCTGGAGGAGATACCTTTGAAGTTGAAGGAACTGTTGATGAAGAAGTAACAGGAACTCCTCTTCTAGGATCAAATTTGTCAGATCTATTTGCACCTTCAAATCTTGAATTGTTTCTTACAGGCATCTCACATTCTCTGGAAAGATGTCCTAGATTTCCACAATTATAAAATTTTATCTTCTGTTTGGAGAAACCTAGTTTCTTCTTTGAATTTCCTGACATCTCATTCCTTCCAGTTCTCTGATGAAATCTCCTTGCCCTTCTGGTTAACATAGCCATTTGCCACTAAATATCCATTTCCTTCAAGTCATCTGGATCAAGTTGATCCATATCCTCATCAGTCAATCTCTGAGTATCATCTAGCATAACTGAATCATATGCATTAATAAACTGCATGCAAAAGGCTAGATGCTCTTATGACACCTTCACATTCATTAACTTTGATCTACTCCTTGATGTTTTCTTTTTAGTAGTTGCAGAAGTAAAACACACTTCTATTGAATCATTAATAACAACAGATATTTCACCATCTTCAGTGCTTGATAAAAAAGCAACTGAACCAGATGAAGAAGTAGGAACAACACTGGGTTTCATATAAAGACTTGGATTTTGAGTTGAAAACTTGTTTCCAGCCTTTCTTTTCTGCATATCTAGATAAAAAGATTGAAGTTTAGAGATTAAAACACCAAGTTCCATAATCTCTAAATCAGTGTTCTCTCTGATAATCATAACATATGTCTCCCATGACGATGGTAGAGCATCTAAGAGTTTTTCATTTTGCTCTTCCAATGAAACATCATAATCCAAATTGCTAAGCTCACTTAGCAATAATGTGTATCTAGTCACCAACTCCTCAAAAGTCTCATTGTGTAGACAGTTGAAAACTTCAAGTTGTTTCTTTAATAATGTTCTCTTACTTCTTTTCAGTTGTTCACTTCCTTCACATCTCTTTGCTAAAGCATCCAACAATGCTTTGGATCTTTTATGTGATTTAAATGATTGAAAATATATATTTGGGAAGTGCCATTGTAAGCAAAGCATAAGCTTTCTTCTCTAAATCATACAATTTCTTTTCATCTTCAGTAAGACGAGAAACATTCTTGTACACCCCATTGAGCCAAGCTTGCTCATACCCTTCAGTCAATGGTATCATTAAACTTGGATTGACTATGGATAAAATGATTCAAACCTAGCACTGCATGATGAATACTCACTTAATGAAATAAGTTTGGGAGGCTTAGTCATAGTACCCACCTCATAATCTGATAAAAGAGCAGATAATGAAGATATATTGGCCATTTGAAATTGTTTTGCTGAAATTTTCAACACTTAAGAAAGATTTAAAAACTGATATGTCGATATTAATAGTTTCGACAATAGGGTATTGTTGATACTATTAGTATCGATGAAAAATGTCGATACTAATAAGTTCAATAAAGGATCTGTCTATACTCTCAGTATCGATGAAAGACTTATCGTTATTATTAATATCGATGTTCAACAATTTGATAGCCGTTTTCTTCGGACTTATGAACCTCGTTGAAGAAAATCATCATTTGATCATCCAAATTGATTAAAATATCACCAAAAAGTCTTCAAAAATAAGAAACTCCAAGAAATTTGTTCAACCGAAATCATAACCGAGCACTATGGCTCTAATACCACTTGTAGCTCCTTGTCTAGGATCTGAATGATCTCGTATAGCATGATATCAAGTGCGGAATCCATAATATCATGTTTGAACAAAAGTAAAATAGATCAAGATGAATAGAATCGAACAAAACCAAGGTAAACATAATTCACTCTTCTTGTATTAATCAATAAACTTGAGCAAGTACAATCAGAGTGAAATTACAATCTTAAGAAATCATAATTATGTCCAAGATCGATACTAAGTTCAACTAAACTTAGCTATTTATAGACTGCCTTGTCGATAGTAGTACTATCAACAATAGTAATGTCGATACTACTAATATCGACACAATTACCTTCGATATTATTAATATCGACAGAATCTATACTTATACAAACTTTCAAAAGTAAAAAACAATAAAACAAAAACTAAACAATATAAACATTATATTGAAAAACAAATCAAATACAAAAAACATAAAGATCTTCAATCTTGAATCCGCAACAATCTTCAGTCTTCAATTTAACAACTGAAGCTTGTTGCTATCAAGGTACTAACAAGATGCTAAACAATCATAAGTAAATAAAAGAAATAAATTAGATTTTTGGATAACCGAACAAGAAAAGAATAATAAGAACATTAAAGATAAAATGTATTATAACACCTGATAATGGACTAATGTTTAAGATTCTACTTTGAACATTAGCTTCACTTTGGTTACAACTAATATTGAAGTATTAGGAATCTTAATATTAACATACAACATGCATAATCACAACAAATCTCCTTTGGGTAGAAACAAAATAACTATGCATTCTAAGCAATAAAATTCATCATAATGTATCATCAAATAATTAGCCTTTGGGTTCATTATCTAATAAATACATATGATAAAATAAGTGGATATAGTCATAGGTTTCAATGGGTACATGAGATATTTAACCTTTGGGTTTAATAAAATATATATTCATGAAATGAATCCAATAATTTTAGTATGTTAAGGAATGACATATAATTTTAAATTATATGATTAATCTCACACCCCGAGCCGGTGGGCTGGATCGACTTTCCTGTCGGGCGGAATAGTCTAGGTTGCGATATCATGTGATAATCGAGATGATCAGATTGTATTTTAAAGCATATGACATATAATGATAAATACTAATTTGAACTAATATTACAAAGTTAAATTACATCAGTCATGTTACATAATTTAACAATGTAAATCTACCAAAAAGAATCATAACTAATCTATCATGTATTTGCACAAGATATACAAAAGTGATTCACATGATATCTTCAAAATATATGCACAAAAAAGTAGCTAGGTCCACTACTAAGGCCCACTAGCTATACTCCAGAATCCTGGTCACTAAACATGTTCGTCAGTTGAGAAAACATGCAAGTAAATGAAGTCAACACGAGGTTGGTAAGTTCATATGATTTTGTAGTTTCGAAATGTTTAAATCAGTTTTTATCAAGTCATATTCTCACCAATGACTTCACCTTAGACCTTAATATTGACAGTGCCCCATCCAATCAAGTGATGTTTATGTATAGGGCATACGTACCACGAGTGGAGCCGCCAGCCCACCACACACTTGACTGGATACAACCTTATCGTTATTGGAAACTAAGATTAATACACAACACCCATACACACCTTTGTTTTCCCTTAATTAGTCATAATTAAACGTTTTTATAGTTATATAGATATCAGAACATAAGTCCTGATAAACACTTGGTGTTTAAAATATATATTTAGTAATTCATTCCCAACCATCCCTTAAGTTCTCATTGAATGGGTTCACTGTTTCTCACTTCCAACTGAAAATGACAGTTGACCCATTTTTATGAAGGAATTAAATTGAACAACAATGTTGTTAACACCAAGTCAAACCACTGTGCTACCAATATGCTTCCTTTCATATTGTGCTTATAGTTTTACAAAGCCTTCACAATTGTCTGTAACTAAGCAACACCATGGTTGACCTAGAGTCAACTCGACCTTTGCTAGTCTACAGATCAGTTGTGGTTGATTTAATAGTGATGTCTGTCTTATTATTATCACCCAAGTGGTCATTTACAAAGCCTGACTGTTGCTGCCCTGTTACCGGTCATACGTTACCGGGCAATATAGTCTCATAAATATGCATAACGTACCGACCTCCTCGCCGGAACTTTGTCAAACTTATGGTAACACTACGTTACCGTCAGTCCCAGCCTCTGCCACTTAATGGTAAACGCACTAAGAGGGACTTAATGCAGTTGAATTCTCATATGGGCACATGTTCATAGTGATATAATCTAGATTGTCTTACTAGTAATCAAATATAGTCATATTGTCACCATCTCATGGTTTTAAACATTTTCCATTTCAATCTCATAGTAACTTCACCTCATAACCATCCCATTCTCCTTGTTATTAAGAGATTATTTAGCTTTGGCATTAAACATAGTCATACACATTTTAATGTTTCATAGTCATGGTTGTAAACTTTTGAATAATCTCATAGGCATATAAATAGTTATAAACATACTCTGAAATAGATGTACTAACGTAGGTATAACCTTTGTTAGCAAATCATTATAGATATTTGAGCAAAACCTATAAAAAGATTTAGCATGCTTCTCTGCCCCACATTTATAAATCAAAAAGATTAGAAAAGAGGTAGATGAACTCAAATTGAGGTTGTGTTGTGATTGACTGATTCAATGAATGCACACGCTCATTGTTGTTGTTATACATCGTATTGAAAGCCATGTATTTGATTCTTTGATGTTCACAAGTTGTAAGTGTTGGTTCATGTTATAAATAACCCCTATAGGTAAGTTAAATCGTCATAACCCTTTGTTGATTCCCTTGACTTTAACCATAACTTGTAATGAAAATATACTAACTATGATTCTTTTACGCATGATTATGTTATGTTTTAAGTTTTATATGAATGTAATAAGTTACAACTTACAACGTTTTGAAAAATGGCACAACATCACCTTCTAATGCCATGCAAGGTGGTTGAGTTGGCTTAAGATATCATAAACCCTTATTTGAAAAGAACTATAAAACATTAAGTAAACTTGAAATCATGTTTAAGAAATCGTAAGTGTACAAGTTTTGAAAATGAATTTGTTATCTTACTATGGCTAACACTTGGTGCTCATGTTGTTGTTAGTTTGATTATAATCCACATACTCTTTATTTCCTTACCAATTACATGTGTTTGGCCTTTTTTATGGTATACACAAGTTATGGTTAAGTTTGGATAGCCTTGGGTTAGATATTTACTAAGTATGGAACATTTAGTGTCGGCTAAAGGGTAATCTTTCCCACCCGATCCCCTTAACCTCCACGACTACTCAACTAAAGGGTAATCTGATTTTTGGGTTAGGCAACAACTAAAGAAAAATCCTTTATATATATATATATAATATAGTTGTATTTCCATCAAATACAATTAAAATAAACTTTAGAGACTAATTATGTCATTATGTGATAGTTGATAAATGGTAGGCCATATTTATTTAAGGGTTCTAACACGCACCGCACCACACCACACCATCAACTTGATTGACAGGATGGGACGGGACGAGCTGGTGAGATCTGAAAACTCCCCATCTCTTTGTTACAAAATCCACTTCGTCCCCCTTGGATCCAAGATTGTTGGTTCGATTTCATTGTTGCAAAATGCATATGGGGCTAGAGGGTATAGAGATTTGGCGTTGGTCAGCTCACGTGACTGATTGGAAGAAAATAAGAGGACGATGGCAGATTGGTTTTTCATGGTGGTGGTGCAACTACAGCTGAGTAGTACGTACATGTAACACTCCAACCGATGGCGGAAACATCGGGGTGACACGAAGTGTAGATTGTTCATAGCTTAGGGTATAAAGATGTAAATAATCATAAATAGTCATTCAATGCAAAATTAATTCAAACATTCAATACATAGTCAAATAAATTCAATCCTAACTATTACATCAATTCAAATTCAAATACATAGTGTCACACCCCGAGCCGGCGGGGTTGGATCGGATTCCCCGTCGGGCGGAAGGTTCCCAGGGCGTGATATCGTGAGTGATAATCGGAATGATCAGACTGTTTACATTGCACATGATATATAAATGAGAAACTGCTAAGTAAAAATAGAATTACAGAGTTAAATTACATGTGTTAAGTTCATAATTTTAAAATGTAAATCTACTATCCCATCATAATTCTTCTATCTTGTATCTGCACAAGATATACAAAATAAATCTGTAAAAATGATGCTTCAAAATATGCAGGTCCAAAAAGCTAGGTCCTCTAACTGGATCCTAGCCCAAAAGAAATAACTCCTTAGTTGACATGTTCGTCACCTGAGAAGTCATGCAAAAATAAAGTCATGCAAAAATAAAGTCAACACATGGTTGGTGAGTTCATGTAGTTTTATAAAAATGATTTTGAATAACCTGAATGACAACCTTAACCTCACCATTAACCACCTATATCATCCAGTTCAGTATGCTTATATATAGGGCATATGTAGGGTCGAACTTACCGCCCGCCCAGCCACCGTCCCACCACATACTAAACCACATGATATATTGTTCCTGGTGATAATTAAGCGTTTCATCCCACATCTTTGATTTCATAACATCTGATTCATAGAATTTGATTACCCTGAAAATGTTTACCTTGATCCCCCGAAATGACAACCTTAACCTCATCAACATCCACCTATGCTATCCAATCAAGTATGCTTATATATAGGGCATATGTAGGGGACAAGCCCTAGCCACCGTCCCACCACATACTGGACTGCTTAGCATATTGTTGTTAATGATAATTAAGCTTTTCACTCCATTCACCTTCAATTTAGATTTGATTTTCACAAATAGAATTACCTCTGATCTCTTGAGTTCACCATGTAATCATGATTACCCCAAAGCATTTGTAGAAATATAATATTAAATGAGTAATTAAATTAATAACTAAACATTTAAATACAACTAAGACATGATGATTGGGCCTTATTTGACTCAATAAATTAGACTTAGTTGTTGGTGGTTGTCCAAGTTGTACCCTCTCACACGTGGCCCATATCAGGCATGACCCACAAGGAGTCTACCTGTATGTGTCGGGACTTTAATGATGCCCATATCAGCTTGACCCATTGGTCTACTTTACATGCCGGGACTTTAAGGATATCCATTGATTCTTGATCTTCTTTGATTCTCCTGATTTTGATTTGTTTAAGAGTTTTCGTTATTGCCCATATAAGTTGACTACAAGAGTCTACTATTTATGTCGAGACTTTCCGTGTGTTACACCTGGTCTTGATTTCTATACAACTAACATCCACCTTAATTTAAGCATTAATGATTTCATTAGATTTATTGATTTCATTATTTCCATGATTCACACACGGTTATGATTCCCATGATTCACTTGATTATGATATTTTGATTTCCATGATTCCACATCGATTATAGATTCTTGATTATAGATCTTTGATTAGGATCCTTAGTTTACTGATCACACACTAGATTAGATTCCATTGAATTTGATCTTAAGCTTTAGTTCTTTTGATTCCACTTTGAATTTAGATTCTTGAATTTGAGCTTGATGGACTAAGGGTTTGCTTAGAGTTTTAGAATTAAAGTATTACTCATAAGAGTAATTTAATTAACTTGTTAGTTAATTCTGCATAGCAATTACCTAGACAGGAGTCTAGGAGTATCAACAACATGTATAATAAACAATAATAATTAAAAGCATATACGTAAAACAATTTAAATAAAACAGTTTATGCATGCTTCTCAGCCCCGCGTTTGAAAACAAAATGTTTAAAAAAAGGGCAACGAACTCACTTGTGTTGCTGTGCAAATGATCTATCACAAAATGCGCGTTCTTTGTTGTAGCTTAGGTTTCTTCGGTTCCTGAGTTGTTTCAAAAGAATTCGAATACGATAAGTATTCGTATTAGTCGTCGCATCTAAGGCTTGGTCTCAATGTTCAACTAAGTGTCCTATGTACTAATGTGCCTCTAAGATTTAATCTAACTAGTCTACATAGTACCCATATCCCACAATTTAATCATAACAAGCCTTTAATTAAAACATTTATAATTTAATTCATTTTAAGTTAAATATTAATTCAAAATCATTTCTTTTAATTCAATCAAGTTTATAAATCATTTTCTTTTATTAAAACTTCGTTAAATTTAATTAAAATGACATTTAACATATGATGGGCTTAGGTTTGGCCCATTGGGCCCACCTTGGCCCATTGCTAGCCTTTGATCACCAATTGATTTCTCATCAACATATTGGGTCAACTAAGCCTAGACAATTTAAATGAATTGTCTAGACTAGTTGCATGTCCTTATAGATTTTTCCTAAGAATTGGGTGTCAACAATTAAACCAACACCCAATACTTTAGATCATCATTGTGGTACTCATGTTTTTCCCCTACAAGTATGTTGAACCCCAATTGGCGTTCATCACTTCATAATGTTAACATTTGCAATAACTCTCATCTTTCTAAACCCCTAGTTTGTTGTCCCATGCTTAATTCATATCCCACTCAAGGTTGCTTCTATATTGTATAACCTTAGTATGATTTCCCATGCACGCTGGGAATCATAAGGGTTTCAATAATACTCTGGTTCGGTAGCCCCTAAAGCAGCGAACCTTTTGGTAGTCACCATAGGTTCGGCGAACCTTTAGGGTTCGGCACTGTCTTGGTTCGTGGATCCGAGGTTCGTCACCCTAGGGTTCGGCTAACACCTGAGGTTCGCCCTAATCAGGTTCATGGCTATCAGGTTCGTGGTCAAGGGTTCGGTCAGGGGAAACCCCAGGTTCGCATCATACTGGTTCGTGTGCCATGCAGGTTCGTGAACTCCCCACGTGGGTTCAGCCAAGAATAGGTTCGGCCAACAATAGTGGAGGTTCAGTCTTGGCTTCTGATCAGTGTCAACAGGTTCAGCTACCTGTATAAAGGTTCGGCCGATCGGTTTTGGTTCGCGAACCTATAGTATCATCTTCCTCATCGATCCAAATATGTTACAGATTAGTTCCTAAAGCTTCCTAGTTGTTCATAAGTGTTTGTCTAAGTCTTTTCGAAGTGTTGTATCGGTTAGAACAACAAAAAACAAAAGGGTTCGTGATACACACTAAAACCGAATATAAACTAGAGATTTACCTCAAAATCGATGGATGAAATCTTGAATATCTTGTACTTCCGTGATCTACGTGATGAGATGGTCGTTTTGACACCAAGAATGCTTGAAATGGTGGAGATTTGGAGGAGTTCTTGTAGAGAGAAGGTAGAGAAAGATGCTAGAGAGAGAGTGACGAAATTCTTGAGAGAGAGAGAGGTTGGTGAGGGTAGTTATGGCAATTAATGCCATATTAAAGGCTTCAACCTACCCGGGTTCGTTTGGTTCCGCTCGGTTTCGCGTAACACGTCGGTTCTTCGTAAATTTTCGTAACGAACGAGTCGATTTTAAAGTACGGTTTATAAAATTATTTTAGGTGGTTATTCCTAGTAAATTAACTAAATATCTTTTGTTTATTTAAAATTTTCAGAATTATTTAATTACTGTTTAAAATCGAATCGTACAGTCGTAGCGCATATTCGTTCGAATCGTCACCCGTACGAACACGACGATAACTATACTTTTCAATATTGTTTTCTAATTATCGGATATCATTCAGAAAGTTAAACTTTCAGATTTATTCGTACAGATCGTCACCTATACGAATAATCCGTCGATTTAGCATTCACGTAACGACATCCGTGTTGTTTTATTACGTAAAGCCTCACATATGTTTATACATAATAAAATCCTAACAAATAATCACATGATGGTTCTGTGTTGCCAGATAATTATCTGACTGATGAACCATGTTTAGTAGTAATTAGTGAAACAAAAAGACTTGGATCAAAATCCCGAAAATTGAGATTTTCCTTGAGGGCCACTGCGGTACCAATCAAAAATACGGTTGTCGCTACTGGACGACAAGGCTAAATACTCCTGGGTGACCGATTTTTGGTTTGGTTCCCGGTCAAAGCCGTGAAAGCAAGATAGGTCTGAGTTTTGTTTCTCAGAATTGATTTTGAATTCACTGTTTGATAACAAGAAATGATAATGATATATAATATGAACATGAAATACCCATAAATGCATATAGTTTTGTACCTGATTACTGTTCATGGCACTGTTGAGATCACTATTCTGGTACGATTCTGGCACTGATGTTACACATAGTTCAAATCAAATAAACTAAATCCAAGCTCATATGATTGCTAGTTTCCATTTCCACCTGAAACATGTTAAAATCAAGTGTCAACTCAAAGAATTGGTGAGTTTCATAGGTTTTTAACACACACACCAAAAGGTTCAATAAAATGTTATAAATAATGTCTTATGTGAACTCTAAGCGTAATGAACATAGTCAAAAATGAACTAGCAAGTGAAGCAGATCATCAATGTTAACAAATGATGTTTGACCTATGTTTAGCATTACTAAAATGCTTAAATAGCAAACTATCACCACGGGCTTCCCCAAAAGGGTAAATCAAACATTGGTGGGATGGTCAATCCAATAGATCAATCATAGTCACTAAAATGAATGTGATCAATGCATATCCTTAACTAAAGTTCACAAACTAAAAGGCCATTAGCTAAGTTCACATGAAAATGTTTAGAAGTTGAGATAAGTTAAAAGATAACATGTTTCACCCCAAAAGTTCAAAACAAGTAAAGAGGGGCTATGAAGACTCACCTCAATGTATAAGCTAGCATTTGCAGTGATTGTCAAATATAGCTCAAATATGTCCAACAAATTCAAAGTCCACCTATGTAATTCATTAGCCATATGTTAACATATATATGGCTTTCTATGGATCTATCTAAGGGTTCGATATGTTTTGAACATACAATTTATTATGATTTATTTAAATGAAAAGAATGATGATATTATATAATGTTTAAATCACAAATGTTGACTTTAAAGTATTAATTAAAAGCTTAAAATTTAATTATGATATATTTAATCAAAAGTTATTAAAGTTCTTGTTTTACATATTTACTATGAAATAAGTAATTAAAATATTTTATCAACAATTGTTCTCATTAATATAAGTTTTAGTAAAACTTAAAATAAAACGTCTTAAAACTTGTTTGGATGCCAATTTATATTTTAGAAAATTTATGATAAGTTTATAAAAATTTAGTCACTTTTAAATATTATGTTTATAACATTTATAAATAAGTAAGAATAAATAAATGAGTAACAATAAATAAATAAATAAATAAATAAATGAAATAAAGAGTTGTAAATAAATAAATTTATAAAACTTATTTATTTATTCATGTAAATTTATAAAAAAATTTTAAGTTATTTTATTGTTACTATTATGTAATGAATAAATAAGTAAGAATAACTATATAATTAAATAATTAAATAAATAAATAAATAAATAAATGAAATCAAGAGTTATAATTATTAATCAAAAATTAATAACTCATTTTTTTATACAGAATATATATATATATATATATATATATTTAACAGATTAAGATTTTATAAAAAATAATATTTTTTTCTTTGAAATTAGAGTTTTAAAAATAGGTTTTAAATACAAAGAGGGAGCAAAAACCGGTTTATAAAACGGTTATAAGGTTCGAACCCGCGACCTTAGGCTTGAACCGGGATGTGTTTAACCGGTTGATCTAGACCCATGTCTGCGTAATAATCGGTTTTACATTATATTTAATATGATTCATATTCGAACTCCCATTTCAGTTTCAAGAACAAGGAAATAGAAACCGAGCCCTAGATCAATTTCATTCGAAATTCGTTCGAATAAGGTCGAGAATGCAATCCTAATCATGGGGCTATGATTCCCAGCCGAAAAATGATTTGAATGATACATAGGATGTGTACCCTGGGTTTAGTTTGGACTGGTTTCACGTTGTAGCAGAAGAGACAATCGGCCGAACTTTGGGAGACCTTGATTCATGATTGTATCAGTTCGTGAGTTGGTTTTGGGTTCACAGAAAGTTTCGTGGTGTTCAAAGGGTTGTTAGGGTCGAATAGATTGAGTTTTTATACACGTTTATGCACGATTTGAATTTCGGTCGAATCTCTTGTATTTGGAATGAAATTTCGCGTTTTAATGGTTATTAATAGTCATTATAACCGATGGCAAACAATTACGCGTTGATATCATTGTCTAATTTGGTGATTGATTTGTGGTGAACAGCTGTGTTCGATCGGATTTGCTAACCGGGTCGAGCAAGAAGGAGATGGGTCGGCTGGGACTTGAACCGGGTAGAGAAGGGGAAATAAGGTTTGGGGTTTTGTCAGATTTAGCCCCCCCCCCCTCCCCCGCCATGTTTTCTTTTAAATAAAACTTTCAGTTTTTACACTTTTAATCCGAAACTTTCATAATCCCTTGTTTTACTTTAATATAATTTACATAAAATTTTATTTAAATTTCATAAATAGTATAAACTAGTCATATTTTTATAAAACATCTTTTTTTTTCTTTAAAAATTAAAACATATTTATTTGTTTTGTTTATTTAACTACCATTAAAGTTTATAAAAATTTATAATAAAAATACATATATTTTTATTTAAAATTCCATAATTTACTCTTATTTGTTTAAGTTATATAGTTATATAAAATTTCTAAATCTTTCAATCAACAAACTTTATTAATATGTTTTTGGCATTTTCTTTAAATAGATAATTAATTTCTCATACATAAATACTTACATATGTGTATGTACATATTAAATGTTTAAATTGTTTTTTTGTGCATTCACTCATATAATATGTGTTTATGTAAAAAATAAAATTCCCAATGACATCATAATTGCTTTATTAAACATAAATGTTTATTACAAATTTCGTAAATGTTACAGCCTCCCCTATTTTTAGGAATTTCGTCCCGAAATTAAGGTGAACTGTAGGGAAATTTAAATATTTTCAAGTTCAAAATGTGAGAGTTGGTGGATGTTGCTAAGTTCAAATGGAAGTCCAAGGAATTGAATTCTTCGTCCGATTTAACCCTCCGTTCGAGGATGGTAAGTCATGCTAAGATCGAATCAAGTGACAAACGGTCCGTGAAGAGGTTCTAAAAATAGTGGGTCGTGAAATGAGCATCATGATTGAACATGATGCTAAGAACACACCAATAGAGGCTTGTAGATTCTTATATTTGTATTACGATTCAAAAGATAAAATCAAATAAGAAACTTGGTTTCTAATTTAAAATTCAACACTATAAGACATGCAAATTGTCTTAGGTCAAAGAAATTTGTTGAACTACGAATATGTTATTATGCACATTGATTTTTGTCCAATTGCTATAAATTTAGATACATATCTTACGGTTGAGTGCATCCTCTACAACATTCAATTCTTGCAATCGAACTCGTTAAGCAATTTGCCTCACATTGTTGTCTCATGTGTATTTATTTTTAGTTAAGGATACGTTAAAGACACAATGTCTTCAATTCTTTAAGATAGTGATGACGTTATCAAATTCGTGTTTTGTGGAATATATTTTGCTTCTTATTTGTTTGTGTTCAATAGAAACCGCGTCAAATGACATGGTTGTAGACAACGTATTATGATGTTATTTGTTTTTCGTTAAATGTATGTAAATTGTAGTTTTGAATACATGAGATCAAATCATTTGAGATGTTAATCTCACATGTTGATGTGGGTTTTGGAATTTTAAAGTTTTCAACTGAAGATAGATGAATGTATTTCTCTTTTGAGTTTTCGTTTCCATTGTTTTAGGTTAGCAATAGTTTAATTGTTTTGATATAAGAACTACTAAGACCCTTGATTTTAATTAGCATATAAATACATACACCAAGTCTTAGTATGCAAGAATTCATTGATTCAACTTATAACTTTAACTAAGATTAGTTCTCTTGATGATAATATTCCAATCTACAATCCTAACATTGATCAAGCTTCGGTTCTAGTCCCAATGTACTATTGGTGCTTATATATAGGGTATACCGCAGCCAACCCACCACACCACCAATACCTTGAAAGCATACCAATCACCTACCAATACAACACAAGATAAAAATATCTCACCTTTTGATGTTTACAAGTAGTTGACCATATAGGCATAGTTCATTTGATTGAGTTTAAGTTAATCATCCAAATTTTCAACAATTGTCTCCTTTGTCTCGCATTCGTAGGATTTACATGTACTGCAAATTCATGTTCCGTGTGCACCCGTAACGGAAATTTGCCTTGCATGTTTACCCTACTTGCTGATTAGGACATACAATTGAGTGGATACAAGATCCATTAATTACATGTGATTCCCAAAGTTCATAATACAATCACGTATGATATGGTTACTATCGATATATTCACTGTAACCCATTACTTCGTTAAATGGTCTATCTAGTTTGTATTCTACCAAGTAATAGCTCGAAGTTATAAAACCACAAAATTTTATTAGCACTGAAATCAAGTAACACAATGTCATAACAATCATTGATCAGAAATACATCATTCAACATCTTGATTTGGTTGAGCATCTTGGACCATTAGTTGGAAAGTTCTAGCTTGAGCAACTCTTTGGTTATTTCCCACAAGTCGGGGGCATTGTTCTCGAAGGTGATTAGGGTCGCCACATTCGTAGCAAGCCCTTCCATTGGCTAAGGCAACATTGATAGGTGCAGCCTGTTGTTGGTTTAACTGCTGGACTTGTTGCCCTTGTTGGCCATGTGGCCCATTTCGACAGTAGTTTGCAAAGTGGCCATACATTCCACAGTTCATGCAAATTCTGCTAGGTCGAGTAGTAGGGTGATGATATCTGCAAGTGTTGCAGAGTGAACTTGCCCCCACATATGGTTTGGTATTGGTTTTGGGGCTTGATGGTTCTGGGGCACAGTAGGGGTCACCACAGCAAACTTTTGACTCTTTCGCTTGCGGTTGTTGAACTTTGAAGCGTTTGCAGTTTTAGCCTTGACCTCCTTTGTGAGTTCATCATTGGTTGACTTGGATTCAACCTTATTGGTACCCTTCCTTGTCAAAGTACCAGCCTTAACATGATTATCAGTCAAGGTTGCAGCAAGTCTGATTGCATCCTCAAGAGTGGTAGGTTTGCTACTAAAAGCAGTGTCTTGAATTTGCATCGGAAGGCCACCAATATATTTCTCAATGGCCCGAGACAAAGGAGTGACCAAGTGAGGCACAAGTAGGCTGAGTTCATGAAAACAGGTCGTATAAGCAAGGTTTTCCCCACTATCTTGCTTGAGCTCCCAGAATTCAGCTTCAAGCTTCCTCATTTCGTTGCGAGGACAAAATTCATTAGTCATAAGTTGCTTGACCTCATTCCAGGTCAAAGCAAGTGCAGCATCCGAACCCCTAGTTCGTTTCTCACTATTCCACCAAGTAAGTGCCCTTTTTGAAAGACTCTAGTGGCATATCGAACCTTAAGGTTCTCAGGGAAGTCAGAATGGATAAATGTGCTTTCTATACTTTCAAACCATTGGAGGAGTCCAGTTGCTCCTTCAGTGCCAATGAACTTAGCAGGGTTACATGAATTGAAGTGTTTGAAAGTACAAGTGGGATTTGCACCCCCACCATTCCCATTGTTTTGGACTTGGTTCACATTTGCAGCTTGATTGAGTCTGGTCACCAAGGTGGGTAACACAACAACCACTTGTTGAGAAATGATCTGGGCCAACTCTTGAATAGTGGGGTTCATATTGTTGGTGTTGGTGTTGGTGTTGTTTGCATTGGTGTTGGTGTTGTTGGTGTTGGCATTGGTGTTGCTGCGAAGACGACGAGGAGGGATGATTCTACAAGAGTTTAATTGAAAAGAGTTAAAATTTATATAGCTCAAAGAGTTCAAATAAGAAATAGAGAGTTCAAATGAAAGTTCAATGACAAAGCAATATTTGGATTGTATTCCTAAAGGAATACTTTTGACAGATCAAAGTGTTTAAGTTCATCTTAACTTTCAGAAAGACATACTTTAGCCTATAGGTTCATACTCACTCCAAGGGTTCCCAGGAAAGCATAACAGGTCCATCGGTTTATTTTGGATTTATGCGAAATGCTTTCCTAGACAGAACTCCCCAAAGTACAGGTATTCCCCCTTCCAGATTGTATGTGTTCATTAGAATGAACCTAAAGACTATTGACGGGATTCAAGATTAGACTTAGAAGTCTAAGATCATTCCTCGTGATGACGATCCTCGTTCAAGTCATAAGAAAGGGGTCGAGAAAGTTTGAACCTTAAAGTCTAGTGTGTGCATACTAAAGTACCCTAAACTAGGGTCAAACATTTAACCTATCAAATAAGTAGTCACATAAGCAAGTATGACCTATCATGGCAATTAAGAGTTCAAATAACAGTTCATGGCCTAACATGGCAACTATAGAGTCCAAATAACAGTTCATGACCTATGAGTTCAAACTAAGGAATCCTATGGTTATAGTCTAGGTCATCTAGTTCAAATAACCTAATTCTCTATAACCCAGGCTCTGATACCAATCTGTAACACCCCGACCGATGGCGGAAACATCGGGGTGACACAAATGTAGATTGTTCATAGCTTAGGGCATAAAGATGTAAATAATCATAAATAGTCATTCAATGCAAAATTAATTCAAACATTCAATACATAGTCAAATAAATTCAAACCTAACTATTACATCAATTCAAATTCAAATTCAAATACATAGTTCAAATCAAATAAACTAAATCCAAGCGCATATGATTGCTAGTTTCCATTTCCACCTGAAACATGTTAAAATCAAGTGTCAATTCAAAGAGTTGGTGAGTTTCATAGGTTTTTAACACTCACACCAAAAGGTTCAATAAAATGTTATAAATAATGTCTTATGTGAACTCTAAGCATAATGAACATAGTCAAAAATGAACTAGCAAGTGAAGCAGATCATCAATGTTAACAAATGATGTTTGACCTATGTTTAGCATTACTAAAATGCTTAGATAACAAACTATCACCACGGGTTCCCTAAAAGGGTAAATCAAATATTGGTGGGATGGTCAATCCAATATATCTATCATAGTCACTAAAATGAATGTGATCAATGCATATCCTTAACTAAAGTTCACAAACTATAAGGCCATTAGCTAATTCACATGAAAATGTTTAGAAGTTGAGATAACTTCAAAGATAACATGTTTCACCCCAAAAGTTCAAAACAAGTAAAGAGGGGCTATGAAGACTCACCTCAATGTATAAGCTAGCATTTGCAATGATTGTCAAATATAGCTCAAATATGTCCAACAAATTCAAAGTCCACCTATGTAATTCATTAGGCATATGTTAACATATATATGGCTTTCTATGGATCTATCTAAGGGTTCGATATGTTTTGAACATACAATTTATTATGATTTATTTAAATGAAAAGAATGATGATATTATATAATGTTTAAATCACAAATGTTGACTTTAAAGTATTAATTAAAAGCTTAGAATTTAATTATGATATATTTAACCAAAAGTTATTAAAGTTCTTGTTTTACATATTTAGTATGAAATAAGTAATTAAAATATTTTATCAACAATTGTTCTCATGAATATAAGTTTTAATAAAACTTAAAATAAAACGTCTTAAAACTTGTTTGGATGCCTATTTATATTTTAGAAAATTTATGATAAGTTTATAAAAATTTAGTCACATGTAAATATTATGTTTATAACATTTATAAATAAGTAAGAATAAAAAATGAGTAATAATAAATAAATAAATAAGTGAGATAAAGAGTTGTAAATAAATAAATTTATAAAACTTATTTATTTATTCATGTAAATTTATAAAAACTTATTAAGTTATTTTATTGTCACTATTGTGTAATGAATAAATAAGTAAGAATAACTAAATAATTAAATAAATAAATAAATAAATGAAATCAAGAGTTATAATTATTAATCAAAAATTAATAACTCATTTTTTTATACAGAATATATATATATATATATATATATATATTTTACAGATTAATATTTTATAAAAAAATAATATTTTTTCTATGAAATTAGAGTTTTAAAAATAGGTTTTAAATAAAAAGAGGGAGCAAAAACCGGTTTATAAAACGGTTATAAGGTTTGAACCCGCGACCTTAGGCTTGAACCCGGATGTGTTTAACCGGTTGATCTAGACCCATGTCTGCGTAATAATCGGTTTTACATTATATTTAATATGATTCATATTCGAACCCCCATTTCAGTTTCAAGAACAAGGAAATAGAAACCGAGCCCTAGATCAATTTCATTCGAAATTCGTTCGAATAAGGTCTCGAATGCAATCCTAATCATGGGGCTATGATTCCCAGCCGAAAAACGATTTGAATGATACATAGGATGTGTACCTTGGGTTTAGTTTGGACTGGTTTCGTGTTGTAGCAGAAGAGACGATCGCCCGAACTTTAGGATACCTTGATTCGCGATTGTATCAGTTCGTGAGTTGGTTTTGGGTTCACAGAAAGTTTCGTGGTGTTCAAAGGGTTGTTAGGGTCGAATAGATTGAGTTTTTATACACGTTTATGCACGATTTGAATTTCGGTCGAATCTCTTATATTTGGAATGAAATTTCACGTTTTAATGGTTGTTAATAGTCATTATAACCGATGGTAAACAATTACGCGTTGATATCATTGCCTAATTTGGTGTTAATAGTCATTTATGCACGATTTGAATTTCGGTTGAATCTCTTATATTTGGAATGAAATTTCACATTTTAATGGTTGTTAATAGTCATTATAACCGATGGCAAACAATTACGCGTTGATATCATTGCCTAATTTGGTGATTGATTTGTGGTGAACAGCTGTATTCGATCGGATTTGCTAACCGGGTCGAGCAAGAAGGAGATGGGTCGGCTGGGGCTTGAACCGGGTAGAGAAGGGGAAATAAGGTTTGGGGTTTTGTCAGATTTAGCCCCTCCCATGTTTTCTTTTAAATAAAACTTTCAGTTTTTACACTTTTAACCCTAAACTTTCATAATCCCTTGTTTTACTTTAATATAATTTACATAAAATTTTATTTAAACTTCATAATTAATATAAATTAGTCATATTTTTATAAAACATCTTTTTTTTTCTTTAAAAATTAAAACATATTTATTTGTTTTGTTTATTTAACTACCATTAAAGTTTATAAAAATTTATAATAAAAATACATATATTTTTATTTAAAATTCCATAATTTACTCTTATTTGTTTAAGTTATATGGTTATATAAAATTTCTAAATCTTTCAATCAATAAACTTTATTAATATGTTTTTGGCATTTTCTTTAAATTGATAATTAATTTCTCATACATAAATACTTACATATGTGTATGTAGATATTAATCGTTTAAATTGTTTTCTTGTACATTCACTCATATACATATGTGTTTTTGTAAAAAATAAAATTCCCAATTACGTCATAATTGCTTTATTAAACATAAATGTTTATTACAAATTTCGTAAATGTTACAGTACACTGGTGGTGTATATTGAAGGTAGCGGGAGAGTTGCAATTTGTTTAATACAATGTCAGTTATTTTGGTTATATTTTACAGAAAACTTCACTAAACCAGAAGCCAAAGGAGTTACAAACATGCAAACTATTAGATCAAACCTGTACAATTCCAATCCTAGCTTAGTTATCAAAACCAAAATCCACATGCACCATCTGTACGTGTAATATATAACACGTTAACTACCATTTCTTATATAAAATTTTAATTTTTTATAAATTTAGAAACTGAAATATAATCAAAATTTTAATATTTCTACTTATTATATCGGAGAAGCCATTCCTAACTAGTTTGTTTGTTTGTTTTTTTTTTTTTTAAATTCGATATTTTTTGGTATTTCCTCATCAAATTACTTTTTTATATATTTCAACTAGCTATATATAAATATTTCAGTTGAAGCAAATTAAAAATAAAGAAAACTTAATTAAAGTTGTTTTAGGGGAGATGTCATAGGTATGATTTGGTATTAGCAAGTTAAAGGGAACATCATTATCAACTACCAGGTGAAGTTATTTTCTAATATCAAAATAGCTGAAGTTATGAAAACGTTGGGGACGGTGTGTGATCCAATTAAAATTTGTTTTTCACTCCAACCCCCAAGAAGCATTCAACGGTAATAAATTAAAGAGGCGGTTTCACACTTAGTTTAACAAACTCAAGCCTCAACACGCCAAAACCTAACTCAGGGCTGTTTGGTAGGGTCTGAATGGGTCTGAATCTGAATGGTTCAGATTTAGACCGTTTGTTTGGTGCAAAAAAATCACGTCTGAACGGGGTAGAACCTCTGAATGGAAGTCTGAATGGCTCAGACATGAGATTAAGTCTGAATGGTTCAGACGTGAGAGGCAAAGGCTGGTATCGGACTATCGGCATCCCTTGACAGCCTCGACAGGCACCACCGGCCGCCGCCCGCACCATCGGCACCACTCTCATCTTCACAGCCTTGTTCAACTCCCAGGTGAAGTTATTTTCTAATATCAAAATAGCTGAAGTTATGAAAACGTTGGGGACGGTGTGTGATCCAATTAAAATTTGTTTTTCACTCCAACCCCCAAGAAGCATTCAACGGTAATAAATTAAAGAGGCGGTTTCACACTTAGTTTAACAAACTCAAGCCTCAACACGCCAAAACCTAACTCAGGGGCTGTTTGGTAGGGTCTGAATGGGTCTGAATCTGAATGGTTCAGATTTAGACCGTTTGTTTGGTGCAAAAAAACCACGTCTGAACGGGTTAGAACCTCTGAATGGAAGTCTGAATGGTTCAGACATGAGATTAAGTCTGAATGGTTCAGACGTGAGAGGCAAAGGCTGGTATCGGACTATCGGCATCGCTTGACAGCCTCAACAGGCACCACCGGCCGCCGCCCGCACCATCGGCACCACTCTCATCTTCACAGCCTTGTACAACATCATCACCGGTCTTCTATTCAGCATCCCGATGCCGGTCCAACCGATGAAATCCATCGCATCTGTTGCCATCTTAGAAGCTCCACTCCTCACGCTCTCCTAGTCGCAACTTGATTGGTTTCTGTGTATCATCAATTTGATCGGTTTCTGTGTATCATCAACAGGGATGTTTTTTATTTATTTATTTATTGTTTAAAGTAAAATGGATAGATGATGGTTGTATCATCAATAGGGATGTGAGTTCGGCGGTGATGACTGATGACGAGAAAACCTAGGTTTTTAACAAAAAAAAGTTTTTTTTTTCATTCAGACGTGCAACCAAACAGTCTTAACCAGTTCAGCACTTAATGATTCAGACTCTCTTAACCATTTAGACA
Source organism: Mikania micrantha (assembly GCA_009363875.1). NCBI lineage: Eukaryota > Viridiplantae > Streptophyta > Magnoliopsida > Asterales > Asteraceae > Mikania > Mikania micrantha. The sequence goes on along the minus strand of CM018682.1, from coordinate 55,764,616 downwards.
TCTTAACCATTCAGCACTTAATGATTCAGACCCAACCAAACGGCCCCTCACTCTAACCGGTGAGCTTGTTGTGTTAGTCTTGATCGGACAATGGGTACGGGTTACTTAATTAGAGTGGGTCAAATTTATAAACCAATTACATTTAAAAAAAATACCCATTCTAACATTTAATCTCAGATCTTCAAATTTTTGACCCTCCATTTCCCTTCCTCTCATTTTTTTCTCACATTTCTTACTAATTAGAAAATTTTACCTTATTTCCCTCCATTCCTAACCCTAAAATCCCCATTCCCTTCCGATCCTTTACCCTCCTCACCCGTTCGGCTTTGACTGAGAGATTGCTACTGTCACACCGACCAACCAGCGATCGGGGAAGGCCCTCTTCCCTACATCACACCCTTGAGGCCTTGACCCTTCGTCCCTGTGTTGACCCTTCGTGGCTTTGTGCTTGCGCTCAATACTTGATTCTCGAGTCACCAGTCACTGCTCACGATTGTCACTGCCACCCTCCGATGTCTGACCTCCAATCTGCTTAGTGCTTATGCCTACGGCTCTGTGGCTCACAATTCACCATTGTCCACCACGGCTTCTTCTAAGTTCAAAGGTAGTAAAGTAATTTTTTTTTTTTTGCAAAATTTTTATGTTAGTTGCTATTGTTTGGTGTTGATTTTATATTCATTTTAATCTATTTAGTGTAGAATACTTAGTCTATTTAGCGCAAAATTATATATATTGATTTAGTGATTTTGGTTGTTTAGACATTTAGGTTTTTAGATTGAGTCAATATATCATGGTCGTCGAGCAATTCAAAACTCTCAAAGGGTCGTCGAGCAGAATTGTAATTTATTCTACTCACTCTTTTTAGTTTGACCCGAATCCATGATCCGAACATTTAACAAAACTAACCGAGACATATATACTGGTCGATTGCAAAAAAAAAAAAAAATTTAATCAAACTTCGTCGGTGCCTGTGTGTTTTTTTGCAGCAAATTTCAAAAAAATTTATGTGTTTAACAAAGAGCGTGAACCAACAGAGCTCTATCTGTTGAACACCCTGGTCCGATCAAAATCTTGAATTTGACTAACATTGGACTTTTAAGTTTTCAAAATACTTAGATACGATCAACCTGAAAAATAAAAATGTGTAATTAAAAATTGTTTGAAAAGGTTTAATTAAAAAAGGTTGTAATTTTTTTTTGAACGGCTAAACGAGTCCTCGGACCCAACAACCCACGTGCTGCGAACACAGACCGCTACCAACCCACGGAAACATTTAATAATTAAAATTCATTATTAAAAGTATATTTGGATTAACTACATTTAATGAAAATGTGTAAATAAAACTTGTTAAGGCTTAAGAACCCTAAGGTCCTGAATTTAAACCTCACAAGGATTTTTTTTCTTAACAAATTGAGTTTCCTTCTGAATTATTGACTTAGTGGTGGTGGATATGATTGGATGGTACCACGGGTGACATGACGATAATCCAGTGAACCGTCAGTGATCCAAATTATTTGTTTAAAAAAACAAAGAAATAATTATGTGATAATTTATTAATTATAAGATATAGGAGAAAATGGAAGAAATCTCATTTATTATTAAGATACAGGAGAAAATGAAAGAAATCTCAAAAAATCACCACATAGTTATGACACGTTTACGAACTTTGTTATACGGTTTATGACGATGACATTGATTTAGTAGAGTAAATAAAAAAAAAACTTAAACGTATTTCATAAATCATAAGAAATAGAATTTTTAAACAATAATTGATGTATGAAAATTTATTGTAAGTGGTGATCATAACATGGTTTATAAGAAGTCACTTATATAATTAATAGAAAACCTATATTTTAACAATTAAAATTGGTCTATCGAAGTGTAACATTACTCCTGATTTTCTAATATTCTCTATTAGTTAATGGAAATAAGATTCTAAATTGTTGTCATTTGTTATACCTTTGTATATTCTAATTGATAATAAACATTGAATATATATATATATATATATATATATATATATATATATATATATATATAATTTTACAAACACTAAGGTTTAAAGGTCATTTAATAAAATAAGTTTATTAAAGTAATAATAAATAAAAACCTTAAACTTTATATAAAATATAATAATTAAAAACATGAAAGTTATGATAATATATAATAATATATGTAATTTTGGTATGAGTGTGAGCAGTAGGTTCACATACAAATAGAGATTTTTTGTAAAAATGGTAGGAACCAATAAAGTGTTGACATGTAACATTTTAATTAATTAATATAAAATGGTAATATAGGCAATTTGTATTTAAATGATTTTTAAATTTTGCATTAAAATAAGAAAGTGGGTAATCAGTTTAATGATTCAACCTATTTGAAAAATTAACATTATATCACGTATTATCATAAAAAAAAACGAATTCGTAATCTTAGATAAGAATAAAAAAAAATCGCAGGCATTGAGTTTTTGAATTGCATTTGCAAAATTCGATGGATGAGTACGTACAAAAGGACGGACCGACTTAAGATATTCTATCATGTGCTAATAACACATATTAACACATAGGAAAACAAATAAAAAAATTGTTTTATGCATATAATTATATATATATGTGCTGATATATGCTAACATGTACTAATAACCCGTATTAGCACATAGGAAAACATACAACAATGTTTATTAACAGGTATACGATTATGTGTATGTGTTGATATATGCTAAAATATACTAGTAGCACATATCAGCACATAGCAAAATAAACAGCCACCATTTTCGTAACCGATTCTCTCCTATTTAAATGGAGAGTGATGTCAGCAAATTAGATTAAAAAATTCCTTTTATGCCCTCATTTCCATTTTAAACATCATATTAATTACTATCATGACATTGAATCTTTTATAACCATTGATGATAACATATTAATGGTCCAGATTGTTTCTCATTGTTTTTACAAAACTATCTATTTGTACAATAACCTTACTCATGTGTGTGAATAATTTATATAATTATATAACTTTTAAATGCTCTTAGAAGTTTAAAAACCTTTTAGTAAAACTTGGGAGGGTCAAAAGTGACAAAAAACAATGGTTAACATGTTGGAGGAAATTAAAATTGAGGGGTCAATTCTACCAAAGTCTCAAACTCACTCCCTCCCTCCCTCCCTCTCTCCCCAGTTCTCTTTTCAAAACCATGGGTACCCACCTTCGACCCATTTCCTTGTTCGCGACTCTACAACCACAATTTTCGGATAAAATTAACCAAGTTTGAATCTTTATCAACAAACGAACATCAAGGGATCGATATCAATCCTCAATTCGTCGATTGAAAGTCGAATTAATACAAAATCAAAGCCTAAACAATCGTAGTCAAACGAGAATTCAAATTCAATCAAAACAAGTATAAAAATTGAATTGAAGCTACCCGTTCATTCCTTTAACCCTTGCGAACAAGTCTGTGCACACGAAGCACTTTCACAAACCGATTTGACCTCAAATCAAGAAGAAACAAAGGGTGGCGATTCATTTTCTGAACCTTTGATTAAAACCTATCAAATCCTAAACGAATGTAACCATTCTATACACCAAAATGATTGGTTCTCAATCCTGTAAAGCCCAGAAAAGGCCAAGAGACTGACAAAATCCAGATCAGATCAAAACCAGAAACAAACTTATGATTTTCGTCTACTTTGTTGTTCGTATACCTGATTTTCGTGTACTTTTATGTTTCGTATACTCGAACTTTTATGCACGTTGTATACTAGTCTAGGTTCGGATCCCAAGGCAGTGTATCTTGATCACACCTTGTAAAGTTCACAAATTTATCAATGCAAATTGCTTGATTTCTCTTCTATTTTAGATTCCGCACAATTTGGAAGACATTTGATGTTGATTCTTGGTATAAAGTTGACATCTTGACCAGCGTGTGTGACATCCAGTACCTGATCGTCCGGTAAGTTCGTACGGTATGTGTACTTTCACCTTTTACTGTGTGTAAATGCAATAGATGAACAGTGTTTGTGATAACAGAATTCAAAATACAAGAAACAGTTGTACGTATTTATGTAAAAACTTAAATACCGTAAGTACAACACTTACGATAAACAATAATTGTTTGTATTTAGGTGAAAACCTAAGTACAATTAATACAACGAATAAAGATATACAACAGTGTACAAGTAAACAACAAGAACATGTTGGTTGCGATCTGATATCCATAGATGACAGGAATCAGATGGCCGAAAAATCAGTACGAAAACAATGTGAAAACAGGAAGATAGTTGAGTCCGTCAGTGAGGAAATACAATTCAAAACATAATTGCAGTGTTGTTTCAGAATAATGAACTGACAGTGTGTTTGCGTGGGTGACGATTCACACAAACATATCTGTGAGTTTAATGATCTGAAATGACGACTGGAAAGTAGAAAACAAGAATCCGAAAGCAAAACCATCGTCGTGTTCGTTCGGGTGACGATTCGAACGAATACGCGCGATGATGACGCGTTCTGACGAAACGAAAACGAAAACGACACGAACGATAATAAAGTTAAGAAAATATAATATTTCAAATTTTAAAATTTTGAAACTCATCAAATAATTAAAAATTTAATCCTTTTGATTTAAAATACGTAATATGCTCGTTACGTTCCGGAAACACAACGGAGACGCGAAACGAGCAACCGAAACGAACCCAAATACCCTCGGGGTATATAAAGACTAAATGAGAGGTTGTTTCTCATTTATTACATTTCATCCTCTCTCTCTCTACACTCATTCCCGAACCTTTTTCCTCTCACTAGAAAACCACCTTCAATCCTTCATAACGTGGTCGTTTCTAGACGAAATCTTGTGTTTTTGGTGTCCACACGTAGCTACAATCATCCTCTACAAGGAAGTACAACCGATCTAGAGGTTTATCCAGTCAAATTCAAGGTATTGATGCTTGAAACCCACGAAAAAATTGGGTTTTTATACCCTTTTTGTTCGACCACACACATAACCGGTTTTAGAACCATATCTAATAGACCAAGCCTTCATTCGAACACCAGGAAGGTTAAAACAAACCAACATGAGGGTGGAAACGACCTAGAGAGCCAGGCTTCGATGGAGAGGTGAGTGCATTGTTACAGGTTCGCGAAGGTGCTGGGCGTGGTGGACGGCCGAACCTGCAACTCTCAACCCTAGTGGCCGCGAACCTTGCTGCCCCAAACCAGAAGCCACGAACCCTCTCCAAATGAACTTGCTGGCTAGGCGGACCTTCATGCGAACCATACCATGCGAACCTAACAGAGACGAACCATTAGGTGGCCGTACCTGTGCTGGGCTGGGCAAAGGGCGAACCTACCAAAAAAAAAACCTAGCCGAATCTGTGTGCATCATCCACCGAACCTACGCTCTACCGAACCATGCATGAGCTGCATGGGCGAACCCTAGCCGAGCCTTTTCATCATCAGCCGAACCCTTCAAGCTCACGAACCTTCACGAACCAAGAGGGGAGGGACGAACCTATTACATGACCGAACCTTATCTGAAAGAACCAAAAGGTTCGCAGATCCCATGGGAGGTTCGCTGGAAGTTGATGCCATGCCCCCCTCTGTAATCGGTTTAAGTCCAAATTCATTAGCCCAAGACGAATAATCTAGCCCAATAACTCATTTAACCCAAGCAAATTCAGATTGGTCCATGTGATATACCGTTAGGCCCACGAATTGTCTCGGCCCAACAAGATAACCAAACCGGCCCACTATCGTTCGGCCCAACTGATGGGGATACAAATTTATTGATTGAAACGATTAAATGGGTCATAACATGCATGGTAATCATGGGATGAATACTACAAAGGTGACAAAACATTGGGTTTAATTTCATAAAAATCTACAATCTAGTCTTTTAGAATGGATTAACAAGTGATGGAGTTAAATGGGATAATGATGATACAAAATTATGTTATAAGAGGTGAAGAGTTACTAAACTTTAACCTAAAAAAAAGCTAAGTTTATACTTAGGACTCTAATAACATGACGTTAAATCAAGTCAAATGTCAAAGCAATAATCGAGTGTCTTAAATTTAACCTAATTAGGTTAAATGTATCTAAATCCAATAACAAGTACACACACATGAATAACTACAAATTATACTTACAAGTTACAAACAACATGAAATCAATACAGGATCGTGAATACAACAACAAATCCAACAAAGAGCGCGTACATTTCTTGTTTAAGCTAAGTCAACCACTTCAAACACAAGGTGAGTTCATATGCCCCTTTTCTAATCATTAACTGATTTTAAACTCTCGGGGCTGAGAAACATGCTTAACTTTTATTTATTTAAAAGTTTTAAGTTTAACATATTGCTTATACTTTGATTAGATAATATTGCTTGACTTATTATCATTTATCATTGTATGGATGCTTGTATGATCATGATATGACAGGGATAACTAGGATGAATAAGATAGTATAACTTCATAACTCATCAACACAATAGAATAACATAGTTGTAAGATTACATCTTACAACACTTACTTATTCTTACAAGAACAAACATTGTGATAATCATAGGTGAACACGATGACAACAACAACAACACACATGAATGATACGAAGATAATATATCTTCATAATATCATTCGAAACCAAGTTAACTAAGTGTAATAAGGCAAGTTCTTATAACACTCTGCTTTTAAATTGGTGCATACTACAAGATAACATGAAACAAGTATCATCCACCACCTCAGTCGACTAAGTGTAGTAAGACTAGTTCATACCACAACAGGGTGATTATATGGAATAACAATGAATGATAATCATGATAATGTAACTTCATGATAACCACATCATTCACACAACAATTAACATAACTTAATAAGACAAGATCTTATTTAACCTTGTTAACAATAACGAGAACATACAACATTGAGAACAAACAACAACATTGGTGAACACAATACAATTGATTACTATTGAACTGTCTGCATTATATGATTTCAATCATGTGCCATGTATTCAAGTTGATCATTGTAATTCCCTTTCATAAATCGTGGCCAGTTAGTTTGATGTGACTAAACCGACGATAGCATAGTGGCAGCATAGGTTTGACAAACCTCTAGCTTGTAGGGCTAGTATGTTGATCGTATTGATTCATTGGCCGGTAACGTATGACCGGTGATAGGGCTACTCAAGCCAGGGTCTGGGAAGCGACACATGGTGATATTAATCTGAAGTTATAATTGTAATTAATCCATCGCTTCTTGTTAACTAGTAGACTGAAGTATTTATTTTCTCTCATGTTATAATACTAGTAACAGTTCGATGAGGTCTATGGTAATACAAGGTGGTAGAGGTAAATCTGATGCATTGTAATCTGATTACGTGAGGATTGCAATGGATTCCTTTTAGGCTCTATGCACTTCAAGTTGAGAACAAAATATCAAATGGTTAACTAACACTCTTACATTATTAAAAGTGATTAACAGTTAACCCCGCAAGTAATAGAATAATACAAGGATCAGATTAAATTAATCTTATATCCTTAATACACAAAGGGTTTATCAATACTTTGGTTTGATAACTAATCCCCTATTATTATATTATTCTACATATGATACAACAGGTGATTAACAAACGGGATGAACAGGTGAAATGGAAATGGATATCTATAGTTGTATTGCAAGTAGTGTGGAGTTCTTTTAGTTTTGTGGTGGGATGTTGGCTGGGGCTTGTTCCCCTACATATGCCCTATATATAAGCATAATTATTAGGATGAGATATTACTTGTAAATATAACTATGGAGAGGCCATTGTGGGAACAGGTGAACCAAACATACCACAAGCAACATGTGTGCTAATGTGATTGTGTATGCGAATAATACAAGGTTTTCAATTATCAAACTTATGAACTCACCAACCTAGTGTTGACTTTGTTTAAATGCATGTTTTCTCAGGTGACGAACATGTTTAGTCATCAGATATCATGAACATAGCTAGTGGACTTTTAGAAGACCTAGTTACATTTTGTGTGATCATACTTTTGGAATGACAAAACAGTGAATCATCTTTTGTATATCTTGTACAGATACAAGATATAAACTCATTGATTCTTTTGATTAGATTTACTTAGTTAAATTATGAGGAAACAATGTAATTTAACTTTGTAATTATATTTCATTGTCATGTTAGCATTTCTCAGTTATTTATCATGGCTATGTAAACAATCTGATCATTTCGATTATCAAACGATATCGCGCCCCGGGAACCTTCTGCCAGGCGGGAAAGTCAATCCAGCCCGCCGGCTCAGGGTGTGACAGATTGGTATCAGAGCCATGGTTATAGAGAAATATAGGTCATATTACTCAAACGGTTTGGCCTAGACTATAACCTAGGGACCCTCATATAGAGATCATATGACTTAGGATTCTATTTTCATGTGTCTTCTGCATCTAATCACTGCAGTAACCGATTTTCTTTCGGTTATGATCAGAATGCCGCCAAGAAGACAACCAGCTTTACTGTCACCACCACCACATGATTCAGCACCGCACTCATCGACACCGACATCACCTGACTCTCCTCCACATCTATCTCCTCCACCTCCTCCTCCGCCACCACCTGCTCATGAGTTGGACCCCGCTACCATTGCACTGGACACACTGCTGACCAGTCAATTGAGGGATGTGATCCCAGAGATAATGAACCGGATTAACAGCAACAACAGCAACAACATAGCCAACTCATCAGGAGAAGGCAGCGGTAACACCCGACACAATCAGGACTACTCCTACAAAAACTTTGTAGGATGCAAGCCACCGAGTTTCAGTTGTAGTGAGGGTGCCGTCGGATTGATCCAGTGGATCGAGAAGATGGAAACAACTCTCGACATTAGTGGATGTCCTGATCAGCATAGGGTGAGATATGTTGCCGGTTCATTCAACAAACGAGCGTTGACTTGGTGGAACGCTCTAGTTTAGATTAGGGGCAGGGATGAGGCTCAGTCTATGCCTTGGGATGACTTCAAGGCTATGTTGCGGTCTGAGTTTTGCCCACGGAATGAACTCAAGAAGGTTGAGACTGAACTTCTCAATCTTGTCATGATTGGTGCTGGGCATCTGGCCTACACCACCAGATTTTACGAGCTAGCAACATTGGCACCGAACGTGGTGCAATCACTTGAGAAAAGGATCAAACGGTACGTTGGTGGACTACCGTCTTGTGTCACACCCCGAGCCGGTGAGGTTGGATCGGAGTCCCCGTCGGGCGGAAGGTTCCCGGGGCGTGATATCGTGAGTGATAATCATGATGATCAGATTGTTTACATAGCATCAACGTTAAGAATAACTAAATCACAATCAAATGATAACTAGGATTACAAAGTTAAATTACATTATCAATGTTCTGCAATTTAACTAAGTAAACCTATCAAAAGAATAACATGTTTATATCTTGTATATGTACAAGATATCAAAAGTAATGTTTATCACCAACAAAAGATGTGCTTCCCAAAAGTCTACTAGGTCCTCTATCTGGGCAGCCTAGTATGCAAATCCAAAAGTCTTAGGTCTATCCCTGTGCATCACCTGAGAAAACATGTAAGAAAACAAAGTCAACACAATGGTTGGTGAGTTCATGTAGTTTTAGTATTCGTAAAATAGCTTTTGCAAACCTTTTAGGTAAAACCTTAACCTTATTAATAACACATGTATCATCCAACTCGGTATGCTTATATATAGGGCATACCCATGAGTCGAGCCTACGACCCACCCAGACGCCATCCCACCACATACTAAGCCGCATAGGACATTGCTATTAATGATAATTAAGCATTTTACCTACCCTTCGATTCATTTCTCATCATAGCTTTAGTTTACTGTTTCAAAGTTTACAAGTCTATAGCATTCGTATGTAATAGCTTCAATATTAGTTTAAAAGCATCATGTTTAAAAGTTTATGATATTACCCCAAAAGCATTCAGGCATCCCCTCGGTAACAACCTTAATCTCATTAACACCACATGTATCATCCAACTCGGTATGCTTATATATAGGGCATACCCCTGAGTCGAGCCTACGACCCGCCCAGACGCCGTCCCACCACATACTAAGTCGCATAGGACATTGCTGTTAATGATAATTAAGCGTCTTACCTACCATCCATTTCGTTTATAGCTTTAGCATTGTGTTTAAGTTTATAGTATAAGTGAACATTGAGGAATCACTGTATGGCAAGCACTGAATGGCCATAAGTCTACTCCTCAAGTCATGACTATGAAGGTCACCCTATGGCAAGCACTGAGAGGCCGACGGTCTGTTCCTTCAAGTCTCAACTATGTAGAACACCCCATGGCAAGCACTGAGAGGCCAATTTAGTATGTTCTATCATAGTTAATCGCTTTATAGCATTCAAAGTTTAACAACCGGTGAGGCAAGCACTGAGAGGCCAAACCGTTGCTTTTGCATGACAAGTTTATAGCATTCAAAGTTTAACAACCGGTGAGGCAAGCACTGAGAGGCCAAACCGTTGCTTTTGCATGACAAGTTTATAGCATTCAAAGTTTAACAACCGGTGAGGCAAGCACTGAGAGGCCAAACCGTTGCTTTTGCATGACAAGTTTATAGCATTCAAAGTTTAACAACCGGTGAGGCAAGCACTGAGAGGCCAAACCGTTGCTTTTGCATGACAAGTTTATAGCATTCCAAGTTTATAGCATTATGAGCAGTTCAAGCATTTCGAGCATTTAAGCATGATAAGCATATAGTATTTGCATTGTAGCATTAGCACTTGGCATTAGCATATAGCATTAGTGTTAAGCATTAGCATGTAGCATTAGTATAAAGCTTTCGCATGTGGCATTAGCAATTAGCATTAGCATATAGTTTGGGCAGTTAATTCACAGCATAGGCATCAAGTCTATATAGTTTAAGAATATAGTTTGTAGCATAAGCATTAAGAGTATAGTTTAAGAATATAGTTTATAGCATAAGCTTTAAGAGTATAGTTTAAGAATATAGCTATAGCATAAGCTTTAAGAGTATAGTTTAAGAATATAGTTTATAGCAAAAGCATTAAGCACTTAGTTTAAGCATCAAGTATATAATTTAAGCTTCTAGTTTGCAACATAAGCATCAATCACCAAGTTTAAGCATATTGCTGTTGCATAAGCATCAAGTCTCATAAGCATTCAACATATGTTTTCAAGCCTCAAGTTTAAAGTATAAGTTTCAAGTCTATTGCTTTTCAAAGTATTCTAAGTTCCAGCATAAGTTTCAACATAAGTATCATGTTTATGTTTAAAGCATTAAATAACATTTCAAGGGTTTTATGAAAATGTTTACATGCTTCTCAGTCCCGAAGTAAAACAAATAAGTTTGAAAAGGGACAAATGAACTCACCTTGTGTTTGAAGTGGTTGACTTATCTTAACTAGAATGCACGCGCTCGGTGTAGTATTTTTTGTTGTGTTCAAGATCCTGTATTAATTTCATAGTGTTCGCAACTTATAAGTACAAGTTGTAATATTTCGTGTTTGTGTTGGTGTTAGCCTAAATAGGCTAACACTTATGAGTCTCGGTTCTCATTCGGCCCTAAGTTACTTGTTATAGAGGTCGGTGTCACTTAACTCCATTTAGTTTGCGGTTAGCATTCTTGTTCACCTGATTTGATCCTTATCCGCATTTGCAAGTATTCTAAGAAACAAAGCCTTAGACTTTAGAAAATTCGTTAGTTTCAAAACAATATCGTCTTAATAGTAGTTTAAGTTGTAAGTCCCAAACCAATTGTACTAAGATTTTTTAATTCAATTGCTTGCCAATTCAACTCTTGTGGGCCGAGTTTACTTTGGGCCGAATGTAGATAGTCCTTGGGTCGGTCGATTGGGTTTAAACCAACTGAGAGGTTTGGGCCGGTTAATAAATTGGGCCCAACGAAATTAAATGACCACTTGCTAATATCTTCGTTTGGGCCAAATAACAATGGGCTGAGTCAGATGTTGTGGGCCGAGTATCACCAATGTGGGCCGAAAGATTTGGGTTAAACAGTCACGATGGGCCGCAATACGTAAGTGGGCCGGTGTAAAAATCGAGGTGGGCCTTGTGGATTTTATGTGGGCCAATTAGTGAAGCTAGTCTTGGGCCGATATTTAATTAAGTGCAAGGAAAACGTGGGCCAAGTAAATAGATTGGGCCGATCAAGCACATGTCTAGCTAATTAAAACCACGGCCAGATATAGTTTCCAGCGAACCTTTCAAAAGGTTTGTCCCCATGGGAATCCAAGGGTTCGTCTGATTGCAGCCAGTCTCACATGGGTTCGTGGAACCTGGAAGGTTCGGGACATGCTGATGGTTCGGTGATGGTTCGTGCCAGCCAGAGGGTTTGTGGATGAGAAGAAGGTTCGGTGGCAAGAAGAGGGTTCGCCACCTTGCATGGTTCGTCTAACCCTGTGATGGTTCGGCTAGAGTGCTAAGGTTTGCAGAAGGCTCGCCAACAGAACTGGTTCGGTGGTAGATGAAGCCAACAGATGCAACAGGTTCGCTTGTCAGTGAACCACCAGGGTTCGGCCCTTCAAAAGGTTCGGCCAGCTTTCAACATCACGAACCCTATGCGTTTGGCATCATTACCCTGTTCGATCTCTTGATCTGATTACTCCCATGGTATTTTCGAGTGCAGATCGGCTCATAGTGTGGTAGGGTTAGTGTGGTTTAACGAGTTTGCACCGGTTAGAAGGGTGTGATCGAGTAGGGTGTAAGAAAACCCTAATATTCGTGAATTTCAAAGCTTCATACCTTCAAATCGGCCGTTCAAACTCTCAGATCGATTGTACTTCTAGGTAGAGGGCTTCGACAGCTTCGTGTAGGCGCAAGAATCATCGAATTTCGTCCACAAACGAAGGAGATATCGCGTTTTGAAATTGGTTTTCTAGAGTGAGAGAGATAGGTTCGTGAATCTGATTTTTAGAGAGAGAGAGGAGTGGTGGAAATGAAATAAATGCCACACTCAAGGTTTATATACTCCGTGGTTATCTGGGTTCGTTTCGGGTGCTCGGTTCGTAATTTAGTCGCGTTCCCGACACGTTACGCGTGTTTTTCGAAAACTAAAAATAAAAGAATTATTTTAGAATGTTTAAATACGATTTTCATTAGAAATTATTTTAACCATCGTTGTATTTAAATTATTTATCAATTTATATCGTTTTTACGCGTTTAGCTTAATTGTTCGCGAATTAATAAAATAGTTTCGTTAAATTCTATTTATGATGAGTTTCAAAATTGTAAAATAGGAAAAATTTTATTTCCTTAAATTTTATGATCGATCGTATCGTTATTCGTTTTCGTTTTGTCAGATCGCGTCGCCATCGCGCGTATTCGTTCGAATCGTCATTCGAACGAACACGACGATGGTTTGGCTTTCTGACTCTTGTTTTCTACTGTTAAATCATTATTTCAGAACGTTAAACTATCATAATCATTCGTACAGATCGTCACCTATACGAATAACTCATCGGTTTAGCATTCCGCAACAACAACTGTTATAGTTTTGTTTTGTTTAACCTCACATACGTTTATACGCAATAGCATCATATCAAGTATCTATGTTTCAACACTGTGTTGTCTGACATGTTTTCTAGACTGTTAAACCCTAAGGTTTAAGTCAGATTCAGACAATCGTATAATAGTTTCATGTTAACCAAAATGTATTATTAGCATAAACATAGTTTCGCGTACTGTGTACCTGAGTTACTGTGCAATCTACAGTGCAACTTACTGTCCCGATAACGATTCCGACACAGATGTTACATCTTGCATCCAAGGGCATGTGATTTCTGCCCATCCTACTACCATGGAGATGTGTGACATCCAGTACCAGATCGTCCGGCAAGTCCGTACGGTATGTGTACTTCCACTATTTACTATGTGTAAATACATGTTTGTGAACAGTATTTGTATTAACAGAATTCAAAATACAAGAAACAGTTGTACGTATTTATGTGTAAACTTAAATGCCGTAAGTACAACACTCAATATAAACCATAGTTGTTAGTATTTAGATGAAAACCTATGTTCAGTTAACACAACTAATCAAGAGAAACAACAGTGTTCAAGTGAATAACAAGAACAAATCGGTTGCGATCTGATATTCATAGATGACAGGAATCAGATGGATGACAAATCAGTATGAAAACAATGTGAAAACAGGGTGTTTAGTTGAGTCTGACAGTGAGGAAATACAATTCACAGCTTAATTACAGTGTTGTTTCAAAATAGCGAACTGACAGTGTGTTTGCGTGGGTGACGATTCACACAAACATATCTGTGAGTTTAACGTTCTGAAATAGTGACTGAAAAGTAGAAAACAAAAGTCAGGAAGCAAAACCATCGACGTGTTCGTTCGAATGATGATTCGAACGAATACGCGCGAAGGCGAGGCGATCTGACGAAACGAAAACGAATACAATACGAACGGAAATAAATTATGAAAAATAAAATAATTAATATTTTACAATTTTGAAACTCATCAAAAATAAATAAAGAAACTATTTCTAGTTAAATTCGTAAAACACGCGCGTTAAGTTCCGAAACGCAACGAAAACGCGAACCGAGCAACCGAAATGAACTCGAACACTCCGGAGTATTTAAAGGCTAAATGAGCCTCCTTCTTTCATTTCCACCATCATCTCTCTATCTCTAACTTCAAATTTTCGGATTTCACCCCCCACCACCACTTCCAACCTTCAAACCACCGTATCTTGATCAATTCTCAACGAAATCGGGCGTTCTTGGTGTCCACGCGAAGCTCTCAACCCCCTCTACAAGGAAGTACAACTGATCTGGTGTTTTAACCGTGGATAAACTAGGTAATGATGCTTGAAAAGTCACGAAAATAGGGTTTTCCATCCTCATGTTCGACCCAACCATTATCCCGGTTAATACCCATGTTATTTCGAACCCTACCCTGTTAGGAACTCATCTGCGCATAACATCACTACGGGAACCACGCTACCACAGTTCAAAGTGAGAGGATGAAGTACAGGTTCGCGGGTTTCGGAGCTGGTCGAGGTCTTCACCAGCCGAACCTTCGCTGCAGATGGTGAAAAGAACGAACCTATGGCCTTCTGGCCGAACCCACGAGGGCCGAACCTTCATGGTTCTTGGCCAAGCCCTGTGACCATCATCTTAGTACCTCACCTAGCCAGACCTGTGTAACGAACCTGCTGACTTTGAGCCGCGAACCTATCACCTCTGCAAACACCGGCGAACCATCTGAAGGTAGCCGAACCTTGCTTAGCCGACTCATGTGAGCCGAACCCTTGCATGGATGCCGAACCTATTATGCCTACGAACCAATGGTTAAGTTTCCCACATGCCGAACCCCATTGATCACCGAACCTTGTTGCTGCTAGAGACTTAGTTGAACCTTTGGGCTACGAACCTCTATGCTCACCGAACCTTTGGTCGAACTTCCTCTCTGCGAACTTGATTATACCACCGAACCCTTATGGATTACCAAACCCCCACATGCCCACGAACCTTCATGGTTAACCCTTAGCCGAACCTAGCGGTGGTGACTGAAAGGTTCTCTGGAATCATGCGGCCATTCTTTGGATCCCCACTTCTTCAATCTAACATTATTCGGAATGGCCATTTACCTTCGGCCGATCCCTTTGCAGCAGCACAAATACATGATAATTCGGCTCATGTGATATATTATTGGCCCACACAATTTATGCGGCCCAAATTGATGTGCAGCCCAATTCTCTCGGCCCAAGTAAAACATCAACGGGCCCACTTACAAACATAGCCCAAAGCAATATAATCGGCCCAAGGGATTGATCCGGCCCACATCAATTAAATTCGGCCCAATTCATTGCTTCGGCCCAATAGTGGCCCATACACAAACCCTTGACTCAAGACAATAAATTTAGCACAAATATCAAACATTTGGCCCAACGGGTTTTAATGCAATCTAAATTGTGGATTAAATGGTTAAGGGATAACATACCCATAATCTTCTATTGAGTTTAAATTATTACAAAAGTGATAAGGTTTGAGAATAAGGAAATTCAAAAGATTAAATAGGTTAAATTAAAGGTTGTTAACTTTTAACTTAAAATCGAAGTCTTGTATTTAATATCTTGATGTTACACATTAAAAACAAAGAGATATAAACAAGTTAACAAGTATATTAGCCTCACATAATTGGGCCGAATGAAGACCAAGATCGAAACCCGCAAGTGTTAACCAATTCTAAGGTTAACATAAACACACACACAAACACATATCCCAAGACTTATACTTATGAAATGGAACAACATGAAATCAATACAGGATCGTGAAAACAACCTCAAACACAATCAAGAGCGCGTGCAATTCTTGTTTAAGCTAAGTCAACCACTATAACCAGAAGGTGAGTTCATATGCCCCTTTTCTCTTATCTTAACTGATTTTAAACTCTCGGGACTGAGAAACATGCTTTACTTTTATTTATTTAAAAGTTCTAATGTTTCACATATTGATTATATTATGATTTAGATAATATTGTTTAACTTATTATCGTTTATCATTGTATGCATGCTTGTATGACCATGACATGACAGGGATTCTAAGATGAATATGATAATATAATTTCATAACTCATCAACATAATAGAATAACATAGTTGCAAGATTAGATCTTTCAACACCTAGTTATTCTTACAAGGACAAACATTGGGATAATCACGGGGCAACATGATGACAACAACAAAACACTTGAATGATTTGAAGATAATACATCTTCTTAATACTATTCAACACTAGAGTTGACTAAGTGTAATAAGACAAGTACTTATAGCTCTTAGTTTACAACTTAATACATAATACAAGATAACATGGAACAATTATCATCCACCACCTGAGCGGATTAAGGGTGGTAAGACTAGTTCTTACCACGGCTTAATGGCAACATGGTGACTATATGGAACAACTCTCATCCACCACCTGAGCGGATTAAGGGCAACATGGTGACTATGTGGACAACTATCATCCACCACCTGAGCAGATTAAGTGTGGTAAGACTAGTTCTTACCACGACTTAATGGCAACATGGTGATCATATGGAACAATAGGAATGACAATCATGATAAAGTACCTTCATGATAACAACATCATTCACACATCAGTTAACATAAAGTATTAAGACAAGTTCTTATTTAACTTTGTTAACAACAATGAGAACACACGACGGGATAGAGGTAAATCGGATGCACTGTAATCTTATTACGTGAGGATCACAATGGATTCCTTTTAGGCTCTATGCGTTGCAATGAGAGAACATATCACAAGTGGTTAATTAACACTTTTAATATTTAAAAGTGATCAACAGTTAACCCCACAAGCAATAGAATAATACAAGGAGCAGATTAAGTAAATCTAATATCCTTAATATACATAAGTGTTATCAATACTTTGGTTTGATTACTGAAACTCTCTTATTATATTATTCTATACATGATATAATAGGTAATCAACAAATGAGATGAACAAGTGGAATGGAGATGAATATCAATAGTTGTATTACAAGTAGTGTGGAGTTCTAGTAGTTATGTGGTGGGATGTTGGCCAGGGCTTGGTTCCTTTACATATGCCCTATATATAAGCATGACTACTAGGATTATATATTACTTGTGAATATAACTATTGAGAAGCCATTGGGTGAACGGGTGAAACAAACAACATACAAGTAACATAAATTACACTGTGATTGCGCAGGTGAACAAATCAAGGTTTTCAATTAGTATATTTATGAACTCACCAACCTAGTGTTGACTTTGTTTAAATGCATATTTTCTCAGGTGATGAACAGGTGTAGTCACTCATACGCAAAGACAAAGCTAGTGGACTTTTAAAAGACCTAACTTTATTTTGTGTTGCATGCTTTTGATATGACAAAACATTGAATCATATTTTGTATATCTTGTACAGTTACAAGATAGAAGTCACAGTGATTCTTTTGGTAGAATTACTTAGTTAAATCATGAACATTGTGATGTAATTTAACTTTGTAATTCTGTATTGATGTCATTTTAGCATTTCTCATTTTATATGTCATGTGCTATGTAAACAATCTGATCATTTCGATTATCACAACGATATCGCGCCCCGGGAACCTTCCGCCCGACGGGAAAGTCGATCCGTTCCCGCCGGCTCGGGGTGTGACAGATTGGTATCAGAGCCATGGTTATAGAGAAATATAGGTCATATTACTTAAATGGTTTGGCCTAGACTATAACCAAGAGACTCTCATGTAGAGATCATATGACATAGGACTCTATTTGCATGTGTCTTCTGCATCTGATCACTGCACTAACCGATTTTCTTTTGGTTATGATCAGAATGCCGCCGAGAAGACCACCACCAGCTATACTGCCACCACCACCACATGATTCAGCACCGCACTCATCTACACCTTCACCTGCTGACTCTCCTACACAACCACCTCCTCCTCCATCGCCACCTGTTCATCAGTTGGATTCTGCGACTATAGCGCTGGCCACCTTGCTGACCAGTCAACTGAGGGATGTAATCCCGAAGATGATGAATAGAATCAACAGCAACAACAGTAACATCACCAACTCATCTGGAGAAGGCAGCGGTAATACCCGCCATCATCAAGACTACTCCTACAAGAACTTTGTGGGATGCAAGCCACCGAGTTTCAGTGGCAGTGAAGGAGACGTCGGATTGATCCAATGGATCGAAAAGATGGAGACAACTGGAGATTAGAAACTGTCTTGAGCAGTCAATATAAGGTGAAGTATGCTGCTGGCTCATTCCACAAACGAGCGTTAACTTGGTGGAACGCTCCAGTTCATACTAGAGGCAGGGATGAGGCTCTGTCAATGCCTTGGGACGATTTCAAGGCCATACTACGGGCAGAGTTTTGCCCAAGGAATGAAATCAAGAAGGTTGAGACTGAGTTACTCAATCTTATGATTGGTGCTGGACATCTGGCCTACACCACAAGATTTCATGAGCTAGTATCATTGGCACCGGATATAGTGCCAACACTGGAAAAGAGAATTGAGCGGTATATCGGGGGATTCCCGGCTTGTATGCAAGGTTTTATTCTTGCTGCTCATCCAACAACCATGGAAATGGCTGTTACTCTGTCATCAACATTGACAGATGTGATGGTTGCCTCTGGGGCACTCAAGAAAGAGGCTGACTCAGCCAAAGCTGGGACTTCAAGGAAGCCGGATAAGAGGCCGACTAAGAAACAGAAAGTGGTTAAGAACTTTGCTGCAACCACTCAAGTTCCAGTGGTCAACCAACCACCACCACTGCAGATCAGAAAGCCCTACACTAGAACTGCACCTTTATGCAACACTTGCCAGTATCATCATCTACCAAACATCCAGTGCAGACACTGCACTAACTGTGGGAAGTTTGGTCATCTGGCAGCTCAATGCAGGAGCCCGAGGGCTCAGAACAGAAACAACAACACAGCCACTACTGCTGCTGCTGATAACAGGTCATGCTTTGTGGTGAACCTGGACACTTCTCTAGGGATTGTCCCAAGAGAGTTCAACCAAGGGCTCCAGCAGCAAGAGGACGAGCCTTTCAGATAGGAGCAGCTGCTGTTCGACAGGACCCGAACGTGATCAAGGGTACATTTCTCTTATCTGACTTCTATGCATCCATATTATTTGACACTGGTGCGGATCAGAGTTTTATCTCATCCGATTTTGCATGCCATCTTAATTATGTTGAGGAATTGTTAGACTCCCCTTACACTATTGAGATAGCAAACAGCAAACAGATCATAGTAGACACTATATTTAGGAACTGCCCACTAACACTTGGCGATCACACATTTTCCATCGACTTGATACCGATGGAGCTGGGCAGTTTCGACATCATCATCGAAATGGATTGGCTATCTCTTAACCGAGTTGAGTTCATCTGTTCCGAGAAGTTACTATGCATTCCAGTGGAGAACAATGGGATTTTGGAAATTCATGGAGACCAAGCGAAACGCAGTGTCAAGATAATATCGTGCATGAAGGCTCGCAAGTACCTTAGAAAGCAATGTCTTGCATTCCTAGCTGACGTGATCGAGAAGGATAAGAAAGCAATCAAGATTCAAGACGTACCAATTGTGAAAGACTATACTGACGTGTTTCCGGATGACTTACCGGAACTGCCACCCGAGAGATCGGTGCAGTTTCGAATCGATTTGATTCCGAGAGCGACTCCTATAGCTAAGTCTCCTTACAGACTTGCACCATCAGAATTGCAGGAGTTGTCCAATCAATTGCAAGAGCTACTCGACAAAGGATTCATCTGACCGAGCTTTTCCCTGTGGGGAGCTCCGGTTCTTTTTGTTAAGAAGAAGGATGGAACTTTCAGTATGTGCATTGATTACAGAGAGCTCAACAAACTCACCATCAAGAATCGGTACACGTTACCGAGGATTGGTGATTTGTTTGATCAGTTACAGGGAGCACAGTACTTTTCAAAGATAGACCTGAGATCAGGTTATCATCAGCTCCGGATTCAAGAGGAAGACATACCCAAGACGGCATTTCATACCCGATACGGTCACTACGAGTTCATGGTGATGCCATAGGACTGACGAACGCACCGGCAGTGTTCATGGACTTGATGAACCGGGTGTCCAAGCCGTACTTAGATCAGTTCGTTATCGTCTTTATTGACGATATACTGATCTATTCAAAGAACGAGAAGGAACATGAACAACACCTCAGAACAGTTTTGGAACTTCTGAAAGAAGAACGACTCTATGCCAAATTCTCCAAGTGTGAATTTTGGTTGAGAGAAGTTCAGTTCTTAGGTCCCGTGATTAACAGTGATGGTATTCACGTGGATCCTGCCAAGTTTGAAGCAATCAAGAACTGGGATGTGCCTACAACACCAACCGAGATCCGATCATTCTTGGGATTGGCAGGTTATCACAGGAGATTCATTTCCAATTTCTCCAAGATAGCCTTGCTTCTCACCAAACTCACACAGAAGAGTGAACCTTTTGTGTGGACTCAGAAGCAAGAAGATGCATTCCAGACATTGAAACAAATATTGTGTAATGCTCCTATCTTAACACTCCCAGAAGGCAATGATGACTTGGTAGTATACTTTGATGCTTCCCACCAGGGACTCGGATGTGTTTTGATGCAACGAGACAAAGTCATTGCTTATGCCTCTCGACAGCTGAAGATACACGAGAAGAATTACACGACACATGACTTAGAACTGGGAGCTGTTGTCTTTGCTTTAAAGATTTGGAGACACTACCTGTATGGTACCAAGTGCACAATCTACACAGATCACAAGAGCCTACAGCACATATTTGATCAGAGGAGCTTAACATGAGACAGAGGTGTTGGGTTGAGCTTCTGAACGATTACGATTGTGTGATCAAATACCATCCGGGCAAAGCCAATGTTGTTGCAGATGCTGTGAGTCGGAAGGAAAGAGTTAAACCCTTGCGCGTTCGAGCAATGGGAATGACCGTGCAAACAAGTTTGAAAGATCAAATCATACACGCACAACAAGAGGCAGTGGCAAGAGACAATTTGAAATGTGAGCTCGATTGTGGAGCTGAGAAACAGTTCAAGACAAAACAAGATGGAGTTATCAATTATCTGGAGCGCGTTTGGATTCCAGCAGTAGATGAATTTCGAACACTCATACTTGACGAGGCACACAAGACACATTATTCTGTTCATCCTGGTGCTGATAAGATGTACCAAGATCTTAGGTTATTTTATTGGTGGCCAGGTATGAAGAAAGATGTTGCCACTTATGTTGGCAAATGCATCACATGTGCCAAAGTCAAAGCCGAACACCAGAAACCTTTGGGTTTGCTGGAACAACCGGAGATACCAAAATGGAAGTGGGAACAAATAGCTATGGATTTCATTACCAAGATACCCCGCACTTCCAGCGGAGACGATTCGATTTGGGTCATCATTGATAGATTGAGCAAGTCCGCACACTTTTTACCGATCAGAGAAACTTACAAGATGGAGAAACTAGCAAGGCTTTATGTTGATGAAATAGTAGTTCAGCACGGCGTGCCATTGTCTATTATTTCAGACCGGGACAGTCGATTCACGTCGCGGTTCTGGCAATCATTGCAACAATCCTTAGGGACAAGTGTCAACTAATTTGTGTTTGAAATAGCATTGGATGTGCTATATTTGAAGCACTATATGGTAGAAAATGTCGGTCTCTAATTTGTTGGAACGAAGTGGGAGACAACAGAATCACTGGGCCTGAACTTATCCTGGAAACTACTGATAAGATAGCCCAGATACAACAGAGACTACAAGCAAAACGTAGCCCCCAAAAGAGTTACGCAGACAAACGGCGCAAGCCTTTGGAATTCGAAGTGGGTGACCGAGTTATGTTTAAAGTGTCCCCATGGAAGGGCGTGGTTCGTTTTGGGGCTAAAGAAAAACTAGCACCAAGGTATGTCGGATCGTTTGAGATTACTCAACGCATAGGTCCTGTGGCATACAGACTCAAACTCCCTGATGAGCTCAGCGGAGTACACGATGTATTTCACGTATCAAACCTCAAGAGGTGCTTAGCAGATGAATCACTGATCATACCGTTGGAAGAGATACAAGTTGATGAGCAATTACATTTCATTGAAGAACCTGTAGAGATTATGGAGCGTGAAGTCAAAAGACTGAAACGAAGCCGTATCCCTATTGTAAAGGTTCGATGGAACTCCAAGCGTGGACCAGAATTTACCTGGGAACGCGAGGACAACATGAAGACAAACTATCCCCACCTGTTCGAGAATTAGAGCCCGACATTGATGCTTAAATTTCGGGACGAAATTTCTTTAACAAGGGGAGACTGTGACATCTAGTACCTGATCGTACGGCAAGTCCGTACGGTATGTGTACTTTCACCTTTTACTGTGTGTAAATGCAATAGATGAACAGTGTTTGTGATAACAGAATTCAAAATACAAGAAACAGTTGTACGTATTTATGTGAAAAGTTAAATATCGTAAGTACAACACTCACGATAAACAATAGTTGTTTGTATTTAGGTGAAAACCTAAGTACAGTTAATACAACGAATCAAGATATACAACAGTGTACAAGTAAACAACACAAACATGTCGGTTGCGATCTGATGTCCATAGATGACAGGAATCAGATGGCCGACAAATCAGAACGAAAAAAATGTGAAAACAGGAAGTTAGTTGAGTCCGTCAGTGAGGAAATACAATTCAAAACATAATTGCAGTGTTGTTTCAGAATAATGAACTGACAGTGTGTTTGCGTGGGTGACGATTCACACAAACATATCTGTGAGTTTAACGATCTGAAATGATGACTGGAAAGTAGAAAACAAGAATCAGAAAGCAAACCATCGTCGTGTTCGTTCGGGTGTCGATTCGAACAAATACGCGCGATGATGACGCGTTCTGACAAATCGAAAACGAAAACGACACGAATGATAATAAAGTTAAGAAAATATAATATTTCACATTTTACAATTTTGAAACTCATCAAATAATTAAAAATTTAATCCTTTTTATTTAAAATACGTAATATGCACGTTACGCTCCGGGAACACAACGGAGACGCGAAACGAGCAACCGAGACTAAATGAGAGGTTTTTTCTCATTTATTACATTTCATCCTCTCTCTCTACACTCATTCCCGAACCTTTTTCCTCTCACTAGAAAACCACCTTCAATCCTTCATAACCTGGTCGTTTCTTGACGAAATCTTGCATTTTTGGTGTCCACACGTAGCTACAATCATCCTCTACAAGGAAGTACAACCGATCTAGAGGTTTATTCAGTAAAATTCAAGGTATTGATGCTTGAAACCCACGAAAAAAATTGGGTTTTCATACCCTTTTTGTTCGACCTCACACATGGCCGGTTTTAGAACCATATCTAATCGACCAAGCCTTCATTCGAACACCAGGAAGGTTAAAACAAACCAGCATTAGGGTGGAAACGACCAAGATTGCCAGGCTTCGATGGAGAGGTGAGTGCATTGTTACAGGTTTGCGAAGGTTCTGGGCGTGGTGGACGGCCGAACCTGCAACTCTTAACCCTAGTGGCCGCGAACCTTGCTGCCCCAAACCAGAAGCCACGAACCCTCTCCAAATGAACCTGCTGGCTAGGAGGACCTTCATGCGAACCATACCATGTGAACCTAACAGAGACAAACCATTAGGTGGCCGAACCTGTGCTGGGCTGGGCAAAGGGCGAACCTACCAAAAAAAAAAAACCTAGCCGAATCTGTGTGCATCATCCACAGAACCTACGCTCTACCGAACCATGCATGAGCTGCTTGGGCGAACCATTGCCGAGCCTTTTCATTATCAGCCGAACCCTTCAAGCTCACGAACCTTCACGAACCAAGAGGGGAGGGACGAACCTATTACATGACCGAACCTTATCTGAAAGAACCAAAAGGTTCGCAGACCCCATGGGAGGTTCGTTGGAAGTTGATGCCATGCCCCCCTCTGTAATCGGTTTAAGTCCAAATTCCTTGGCCCAAGATGAATAATCTAGCCCAATAACTCATTTGTCCATGTGATATACCGTTAGGCCCACGAATTGCCACGGCCCAACAAGATAACCAAACCGGCCCACTATCATTCAGCCCAACTAATGAAGATACAAATTTATAGATTGAAACGATTAAATTTGTCATAACTTGCATGGTAATCATGGGATGAATACTACAAAGGTGACAAAACATTGTGTTTAATTTCATAAAAATCTACAATCTAGTCTTTTAGAATGGATTAACAAGTGATGGATTTAAATGGGATAATGATGATACAAAATTATGTTATAAGAGGTGAAGAGTTACTAAACTTTCACCTAAAAAAAGCAAAGTTTATACTTAGGACTCTAATAACATGACGTTAAATCAAGTCAAATCTCAAAGCAATAATCGAGTGTCTTAAATTTAACCTAATTAGGTTAAATGTCTCTAAATCCAATAAGAAGTACACAGGGCCGAATGAAGACCAAAACCGAGATTCACGAGTGTCAGCCAATGCTAGGGCTAACACACACACACACATGAATAACTACAACTTATACTTACAAGTTACGAACAACATGAAATCAATACAGGATCGTGAATACAACAACAAATCCAACAAAGAGCGCGTGCATTTCTTGTTTAAGCTAAGTCAACCACTTCAAACACAAGGTGAGTTCATATGCCCCTTTTCTAATCATTAACTGATTTTAAACTCTCAGGGCTGAGAAACATGTTTAACTTTTATTTATTTAAAAGTTTTAAGTTTAACATATTGCTTATACTTTGATTAGATAATATTGCTTGACTTATTATCATTTATCATTGTATGCATGCTTGTATGATCATGATATGACAGGGATAACTAGGATGAATATGATAGTATAACTTCATAACTCATCAACACAATAGAATAACATAGTTGTAAGATTATATCTTACAACACTTAGTTATTCTTACAAGAACAAACATTGTGATAATCACAGGTGAACACGATGACAACAACAACAACACACATGAATGATACAAAGACAATATATATTCATAATATCATTCGACACCAAGTTAACTAAGTGTAATAAGACAAGTTCTTATAACACTCTGCTTTTAACTTGGTGCATACTACAAGATAACATGAAACAAGTATCATCCACCACCTGAGTCGACTAAGTGTACTAAGACTAGTTCATACCACAACAGGGTGATTATATGGAATAACAATGAATGATAATCATGATAATGTAACTTCATGATAACCACATCATTCACACAACAATTAACATAACTTAATAAGACAAGATCTTATTTAACCTTGTTAACAATAACAAGAACATACAACATTGAGAACAAACAACAACATTGGTGAACACAATACAATTGATTACTATTGAACTGTCTGCATTATATCATTTCAATCATGTGCCATGTATTCAAGTTGATCATTGTAAGTCCCTTTCATAAATCGCTGACCAGTTAGTTTGATGTGACTAAACCGAGGATAGCATAGTGGTACCATAGGTTTGACAAACCTCTAGCTTGTAGGGATAGTATGTTGATCGTATTGATTCATTGGCCGGTAACGTATGACCGGTGACACGGCTACTCAAGTCAGGGTTTGGGAAGGGACACATGGTGATATTAATCTGCAGTTATAATTGTAATTAATCCATCGCTTCTTGTTGACTAGTAGACTGAAGAATTTATTTTCTCTCATGTCATAATACTATTAACAGTTCGACGAGGTCTACGGTAATATAAGGTGGTAGAGGTAAATCAGATGCATTGTAATCTGATTACGTGAGGATTGCAATGGATTCCTTTTAGGCTCTATGCACTTCAAGTTGAGAACAAAATATCAAATGGTTAACTAACACTCTTACATTATTAAAAGTGATTAACAGTTAACCCCACAAGTAATAGAATAATTCAAGGATCAGATTAAATTAATCTTATATCCTTAATACACAAAGGGTTTATCAATACTTTGGTTTGATAACTAATCCCCTATTATTATATTATTCTACATATGATACAACAGGTGATTAACAAACGGGATGAACAGGTGAAATGGAAATGGATATCTATAGTTGTATTGCATGTAGTGTGGAGTTCTTTTAGTAATGTGGTGGGATGTTGGATGGGGATTGTTCCCCTACATATGCCCTATATATAAGCATAACTATTAGGATGAGATATTACTTGTAAATATAACTATGGAGAGGCCATTATGGGAACAGGTGAACCAAACATACTACAAGCAACATGTGTGCTGATGTGATTGTGTATGCGAATAATACAAGGTTTTCAATTATCAAACTTATGAACTCACCAACCTATTGTTGACTTTGTTTAAATGCATGTTTTCTTAGGTGACTAACATGTTTAGTCATCAGATATCAAGAACATAGCTAGTGGACTTTTAAAAGACCTAGCTACATTTTGTGTGATCATACTTTTGGAATGACAAAACAGTGAATTATCTTTTGTATATCTTGTACAGATACATGATATAAACTCATTGATTCTTTTGATTAGATTTACTTAGTTAAATTATGAGGAAACAATGTAATTTAACTTTGTAATTCTATTTCATTGTCATGTTAGCATTTCTCAGTTATTTATCATGTGCTCTGTAAACAATCTGATCATTTCGATTATCAAACGATATCGCGCCCCGGGAACCTTCCGCCTGACGCGAAAGTCGATCCAGCCCGCCGGCTCGGTGTGTGACAGCTTGGGACCTACAAGTGGTATCATAGCTTTGGATCTCTTTTCAGCATCAAAATTCAAGATTTATGCATCAAGTTCACGACTTTTGTGTTCATCTTTGGATTGGGTATCTGCTCAACCAATTTGGAGCTCAAAATCTTGATGAAAATTCATCTGGCCATCTTTGAAGATTTTGTGTACTTCAACTTCGGTTACTTCAGCATTCGTGAACTTTGATCTTAGACTATCTTCAACTTCGAGTTCTTTTCGGTTAGGGATCTTTGGGTTCGTGATCTTTGGGTTCGTGATCTTTGGTTTTGTAATCTTTGGCTTTGTGTACTTCCTCACTTCGAATACTTTCTGGGGTTGACTACTCTGCTTTCGGTTACCCCTGATAATTCGTGTACTGAGCAAAGTTCGAGTACTCTTATTTTCGTGAACATGGCTGCTAAAAAGCTGAGCAATTTTTCCATCTTGCTAAACCTGGGCAAGGAGAAAGGCATATGCACTAGGCCTCCCAGACTAGTTTCAGGAGATAACTTCTAGGATTGGAATTCGGATTTCAATCGTTTATCAAATACACTGATCCTAAGTTATGGAGGTCTATCGAAGAAGGACCATAGGTTCCAATGTACGAGAATGAGTTTAGAGGATTGATTCCTAAAGATCCAAAATTGCTTACTTAAAATGACATCCTACTCAAGGAGAAAGATGACAAAGCTTATGAATCTATCACTATGGCATTATCTACTGAAGTTGCTCATGGGTTTAAGGAGCACAAGTACATAAAGGAACTGTGGGATGCCCTAGTTGAAAGATTTGAGGGAAATGAAGACATGAGTGAAAGTCAAAAGGATATGGTGAGACAACGAGTCAATATGTTTAATCATATCAAAGATGAGACATTGGAAGCACAACTCAACCAATTCACCTACTTGATGACTGAGTTAACTAGTACTGGCATTGAAATGACTAAAGGTGAAGTGAACAAGAAGTTGTTAAACTCTCTACCATTCAACTGGAACTCCAACTGTACCACTATCAGGAGAACCAAGGATATGTACAAGAAATCTTTGAGTGAACTGAAATCCATTATCAACTCGTATGATATGGATGATAAGCAGAGGTCCCTAAATCATGCAAGTTCCATAGGAATCAGTCGAGTTTCAGAGAATGCAGCCTTACTCTCAACAATGAACCATCAGGCTTCTTCTCAGTTGACTTCATATGATACTGCTTTCATTTCCTCTGGTCACAGTCAATCCATCCAAAAGATTAGTGCTGGAGGAGAAAAAAATCTAATGATGTTTAAAAGTTTTATGAATAGCTATAATGCCTTCCTTGTAGGGGAACTTACACCTGCAAGTCTAACTCAAGATAACCTTGAACAGATCAATCCAGTTGATGTGGAGGAAATGGATATTGCCTGGCAAATGGCAATGGTTGTGTTCCGTGCAAAGAAATTCATCAAGAAATATGGAAGAAATAGCTTTAGGAATAGCCCTAGAAGTAAATTGGGATTTAACAAGTCAAAACTCTGGTTCTACAACTGTGATCAGCCCGGACACTTCGCCAGCGAATGCAAGATGCCCAAGACTGGAAATGAAGCTGACAAGAAGTATGAAGAATCTATAGGAGCTGGAACTTCCAAGGCTTTGGTTACTCAAGAAACTCATTCACATGACTAGAGTGATCAATTTCATGATCTGGAGATTACCTTAAGTCACACATTCTTGGCTGAGGTTGATGATAAACTCTCTGAGGTAACTAATTATTTATGTTCTAAAGCCTGCATTGATAAGGTTCTCCATTACAAAGAACACAATGCATCCTTAATCAAGGAAGTAACCAAATTAAAATACTTTAACTCAGAATTTCTTAAAAACGAGGAAATTTTCAAAAGAAAACCAGATGCCGAAAGGCAGGACATTACAAAACTCAAAGAGCTTTTAACTAACAAATAATCTCAATATCGAGCAGCAAATAGCGGAATAAAAGAGATCACTTTGGAACTAAATCAAGTTAAAACCGAGTTATCAACAGCTAGGATAACTGTTGAGAAATTTGGCCATTCAAAAAAAGTTGTTGAAGGCATTATAAATGCCTAATTGCATGGAAATAAGACTAAAGGTCTTGGTTACAAAGAGGTTGAACCTCCTTTTAACCATAACTATTCTAGCATGCCAAGACTCCACAACTCAGTCAATGACTTAATTGCTAAGTCAGATCTTGGATCTTAATTAACAACTGGTCTTGACAAGCTAGTACCATTAAAGGTTGATTATGAAATAAAAACTATGAACTGTTCTGATCATTATGAGATTTGTGCAGAAGGTGTATGCTTTAGCCAACAGACAGGTGCGGATGTGGAAAGAAGTGCTAGGAAGAGAACAAATTCGCCTTTTGTGTTGAACAATCAGAAATCTTTTGGTTAAAAAAGTTAAACAATTTCAAACTAATTCTGTTAATCCTTGTGATCTTGTTCATGATGTTCATGATTTTAAGACTAAGTTTGTGAAATCAACTAATGACACTGTAAGTAAAGTTCCTAGTGAAACAAAAGTTGAGATTTCAAAGGGTAAGGATAGTGGTTCAAATACCACAATCACCAAAGGGATGAGTTCAAGTTTGAATCCATACTGTGAACCTTTTATTCCAAAGATATCTTTGAAAAAAATCCATGTTGCTTCATGTCCTGGTATGAGTGATTGTGAAGTAAAATCTTTTGACATCAATGAGTATCATCAAAAGGTATGTTGTTATGTATATGGGAAAACAGGACATATTGCTAGACATTGTCTGCACTGACCTACTGAATTCTTTTATGGAAAGAATCACAAGGTCATACCTAAGGTTAAAATCAACTCAAAACCCAAGAAGGTAGAAAAACCTTCCAAGCCTAAGGTCAAGAAATCAAATAAATCTCAGAATTGATCAATCATCAAGCACAACAAAACAAATCAAATAAGCTTTCTAAAGGAACACACAATTTTTCAAATGAAAAAGGTGATAGGAGATTCAAAAGTAAAATATAAAAGTGTTTAGAAAGTAAAATCATCAAATCGCAAATCTGATTCTGAGAAAATAAAAAACATGGAACTTAAAGAAGTCTTTTTCATTGATACATCAGGAGTATCTAAGTCTGTTATGGCCTGGGTACCTCTTGCTCATTAAGTTGTTCATTAAACTGTGTAGGGGCAACCAAGGAAGCTTAAAAATATATGGTATGTGGATAGTGGTTGCTCCAGACATATGACAAGGGATTTCTCTTAAATTCTTGAAGTAGCACCCTTTAATGGAGGATATGTATCATTCACGGGTGATAAAGGAGGCAAGATTAGCATGAAGGGCACTGTTACAAATGGAACTTTGAGCTTTGAAGATGTGTACTATGTGGAAGAACTCAACCACATCTTGTTGAGTGCCTTTCATATTTGTGACAATAGCTTTTCTACTCACTTCACTAACAAGGAGTGTCTGATTCTGAAATCTGGGTTTGTGATACCTGAGAAAGGAATCTTGATGAGAACTCCAAGGATTAACAATGAATACCACATCAACATGAACTCTGAATCCTTTGCTGAAAATACTTGTATGTTCTCAAAAGCCTCAGAAAGTGATTGTTTGCTATGTCATCGTCGTTTGGGACATGTGAATTTGAAGAATCTAAATCGCTTGGCAAAAGAAGATCATGTCATAGGGATACCTTCAAAATATTTCTCTACCATCGAGAAATGCATCTCGTGTGCTAAAGGAAAACATCACAAGAGACCGCAGAAGCCCAAGTTGTTCAATTCAATATCATATATTCTACAGCTTCTGCACATGGATCTGTTTGGCCCCATAAATGTCATGAGTATAGAGAAGAAGTCATATTTTCTGGTAATTACCGATGATTTCTCCAGATTTACTTGGGTTTTCTTCCAGACCAAGAAAGATGAAGTTGCTTAGATCTAGGATAATTTTATCACCCTAATCGAGAACCATACAAATTTGAAAGTACAGGTAATCAGAATAGAAAACAGGACAGAGTTCAGGAATTTATCATTGAACAATTACTGTGATGGGAAAGGTTTTGCAGACAGTTGCACTTGAACACCTCAGCCGAATGGAGGAGCTGAAAGATGTAATAGAAATCTAATTAAAGCTACAAGAACCATGCTGTCTAAATCCAAGCTACCAGTCTTCTTCTGGGCAGAAGCTGTCAACACGACTTGTTATGTTCAAAACAGAGCCTTACTGAACAACCGCCATCAAAAGATTCCTTATGAGATCTTCTTCAAACAGAAGCCAAAAGTCAGTCACTTCAAGGCATTTGGTTGTCCTTGCACTCTACTGCACACTGAGCCCACTCACAAGTTTGATGATAAAGCAAATGAATGCTACTTTGTGTGCTTCTCTGCTGAGAAGGCTGCATATCAAGTATATAACAAGAAGACTCGACAGATTGTGAAGTCCTACTACATTGACTGGCAAGAGATGAATCATACGGATGCAAGAATAGGTCCAAATTGGTTTTTCTAATATGATTCTACCTTCGAACCATTTAATGTCTCTTCTGAGTGTGCAAGCACAACTGACCCTGATGATAGTTTCAACAAAGATGATGGTGTGGATTATGTTCCCTGTGATCCAAAGCTTTTGAATGTCGATCCACCAGGAATGCATCAAAAAGCACAACCTGTCACTAAAGTTCTTCCTTAGACTCTAGAGACTCCTATGACATCATAGATTCCATAAACTCAACAAACATCTCAATCATCACATCAAACCTTCAACACTCCACTGTTTTCAAACAACATTTATGCGAAACATTGTGTGGATCATGATGAAGAATCTAGTGAGACTATTCCTGAAAAAAATATCGGCTGGTCCACTGAAGAACAACTCACTCACATCAGCAATCTGCTTGATAACTTAGTAGTTTAGGACATTCCCACTTCAACCATCAACAAGAATCATCCAGTAGAAAACATTATTGGGCCAATTTCAGAAGGAGTTCTTACAAGAAATAAGTCTATTCCTGCTCAGATAGCTTCAATTGAGGGAACACATCAACGCAGCCAGCCAGGTCCAATTAATTATTGTTTATACTCTTGTTTCATATAACATGTGGAAAAAAAGAATATAAAGATGGCTCTAAAGGAATCTAGTTGGATTGAGGCTATGCAGGAAGAGCTGATACAATTTCAGAAACTGAAAGTGTGGAATCTGGTGCCATTACCCAAAGGAAAGTTGCCAATTGGAACCAGATGGATGTTCAGGAACAAAAGGGATGATACAGGTGTTATCATTAGAAAAAAAGCCCGTTTGGTACTTCAAGGTTTCTACTAGCAGGAGGGAATTGAGTACAAAGAAGTCTCTGCACCTATTGCAAGACATGAATCAATTTGTTTCTTCTTGGCCTTTGCCTCATATATGAACTTCACTGTATATCAGATGGATGTGAAGAAAACTTTCTTGAATGGCAAGGTCAAAGAAGAAATTTATGTATGTTAACCTCGTGGATTCGAGGATTCGCTGCATCCTGATCATGTCTACAAGCTAGACAAAGCCTTGTATGGTCTTCATCAAGCCCTTCGTGCTTGGTATACACTCACCTACCATCTTCTAGAAAATGGATACACATGTGGAGCCATTGATCAGATACTTTTCATTTGCAAAGATAAGGATGATTTAATTCTCGTTCAGATCTATGTTGACGATATCATATTTGGATCCACAAGCTCGGTGTTGTGTAAGGAATTCAAAGCTATCATGAAGAAAAAGTTTGAGATGAGTGCAATGGGGGAAATGACCTTCTTTCTCGGTCTTCAGGTTAAAGAAGATCACAAATGGTCACTCATTCATCAAGGTAAGCATGTGTCTGACATACTCACAAAATTCAACATGTTGGATGCTAAGTCCGCTTCCACTCATATGGCTGCACGTTATGGCTTAACCTTGGATCATGAAGGAGAAGATGTTGATCAGCATCTCTACAGATCAACATCACTACAGATCAATGATTGGGACTTGATTTTGATCCATCCAAACATGTTAGAAATACATGAAATCGAGTTCCCCAAGTTGGGATAATATTAACATAAGAAATTGGGTAGGTTAGAGATAGTATCGATGGAAGGAGATGACAAAATCGATGGATGAACAACAACAAAACTTAGTGTCGATGAAGCATGGTACTGGTCTAAGTTCATCGATTTTATTAGGGTCGAAGGAGGCCAATATCGATGAGGTCTCTGTCAATCCTGTTAATGTTGAGTTGCCAAGGAATCTGGGATTGGGTTCCATCGATATTGATTAGAATCGAAGATACGGTATCGATATTAACATGGTCATCGACACTTTTAGTGTCGACAGACGATGTGCGACTGTTGTAAATCCTATTAAAACAAGAAGTAACTAAAATGGTCTAGAGTTGAAGGCACAAGATCGATGGGAACGAGGGTGAGTCGATGGAAACTATTAAAGTTCTTGGTTGTTAACCGGTTTAACATCCCATATATACTACCTTGTAACCCTGCCATATTAGTTAAAACAATATTAAAATCTAAGTAAACTATAAAGCATGGCTGTAAATAACAAAAGTATGCATTAAACAATATCAAAAAACAAAGTTATTGTTTCGCACACACATTATTAGGGTTTCATACAAAAAGGTGTAAAACTATTTTTGAAACTTATTTCATTTGAACACTTGCTACATGTGTATATAACATATAAGATAGCTAAGTTTTGTAACATGTTACGTATGTTAACATATTAAAATGATGATAATCATTTTAAGTTAACACACAGTGATATTCTAAGCTTTAACCTAAAAACCTAAGTCTTATACTTAGGAAATACTATGGTTTTAAAACTTAGACAATAGGTCAAGGTTATAAGTCAAACTCAAACACATAACTCAACAATGTATAATATACTAAATTTTAACCTAAAAAGGTTAAGTATTAGTATATTACACCACAAGTAAATTTTGATCAAACAACAAAAGTCTAAAAGTGTTAACCAACTTAAGGGTCAATTTACAAAGTAATAACGTATATTTATAAGGTACAAACAACTTTGAATCAAAGACAGGGTCGTGAATACAACATCAGTAAACAAGTGAGTGCGTGCATTCTCTGATTACTTAGTTAACCACTTGAATACCGGGTTAGTTCATAGGCCCCTTTTCCTAATCTTTTGATTTTAAAACGTGGGGCTGAGAACATAGTAAAACTTTTTTCTTAAATGTTTTATTACGACTTATGATAATAAGGTTTTACTTTGTTATTACATTTGTATGCCGTGTTACGTTAATGTTTATATCTATGAAACTATGTTTGTGATAACTATGAGATTATTTTCATGATATCAATGTAAGTATATTTGTGATATCTATGAGACTATGACTGTTATATCCATGAGATTATAACTGTTATACCTATGAGACCATAATTGTGAATCATAAGAGATTATAACTGTTATTCCTATGAGAATATATCCGTGATTCCTATGAGGTTATGTCTGTTAGTCCTGTTGGACTATCTCTGATAATTTTATGAAATTATATAAGTTATTCCTATGAGACGATGACTATGAGACTAAGAGATGATGACTATGAGATGATGACTGTAAAGGACTATTTTAATTTTTAGTCAGCCTATACCAACTATATCACTGTTTACACGGGTGATAATAGTATGATAGTATCTACTAATTATCTCACCATTTCTATTTTGTGGACTGGCAGACTGAGAGACTAACCTCACTCATGTCATAAGCTGGTGGCAGATAGTTGTGAGGACTTGTGAAAACTAATGAATAGGAATGAATTGAGGACATTGTGGTTTGCCTTTTTGGTGGCTACAATGTGGTCAATTCAATTCTAATCATCAATTGGGATGTGAGTAACAGTAAGTTCCAATAAGAGAAAGATCAATTAAAAAGGGTTAAGATTAATTAAATCTATACCTTTGAAACTTAAAGAGTACACCATTACTTATGTTATGGTAACACTTGCTCTTCATAACCTATTATTCCATGCTAATATCATTGTGGGGTAATGACTTATTATTTGAGGAATACCAACTGTGAATAAGCCTATGTGAGATAAATTTGGTATCTATAGCTACAATATATGTTGTATAGAGTTCAGTTAAGTGTGTGGTGGGCTGGTGGCTTCATTCATGATACGTATGCCCTATATATAAGCCTGCTTAGTTGGACGATATCCTATCAGTAGGTGTATCTATAGAGAGGAAATTGGGATGAGTTAATGCCAAACGAGACTGAATATGACTTGTGTGTGGCATGATGTTGTGAAAATAAATCCGATCGTTTTCAATAACTAAAGTTATGAACTCACCAACCTAGTGTTGAATTTGTTTAAATGCATGTTTTCTCAGGTGACGGACATGTTTAGTCACCAAGCATCAGGGTCTAAGCTAGAGGACTTATTAGAAGACCTAGCTTACTTTTGTGTTGTGCATATTTTGAATGACATAACTGTGAATCATCTTTTGTAAATCTTGTGTAGATACAAGATAGAAACTCAATGATTCTTTTTGGGTAGATTTACTTAATTAAATTATGAACATGTACTGTGTAATTTAACTTTGTAATTTTATATCAATGTCATGTTAGCATTTCTCATTATATATCATGTGCCATGTAAACAATCTGATCATTCCAATTATCACACGTTATCGCGCCCCGAGAACTTTTAGCCAGACGGGAAAGTCGATCCAGCCCGTCAGCTCGGGGTGTGACAGATTTGTATCAAATCCATGGTTATAGAGAAATATAGGTCATATTACTTAAAGGGTTTGGCCTAGACTATAACCTAGGGACCCTTCATGTAGAGAACATAAGACTTAGGACTTATTTGCATGTGTCTTTTGCGTTCGAACATTGCACTAACTGATGTTCTTTCGGTGGTGATCAAAAAGCCGCCAAGAAGACCTCCTTCCCTTTTGCCACCACCATAGTAGTCACCTCCACCATCACCACCTCTACCTCATCCTCCCCTGCATACCCCACCACATCAACCACCACCTAACTATTATTTAGATCCTGCTACCGTCACACTGGCTACTCTACTTACAAGTCAACTGAGGGAAGTGATTCCCGATATGATGAACAAGATTAACTCCAAGAACATCAACAACACTGGTAACTCATCGGAAGAAGGCAACGGCAACACCATAACTCAACAGGACTACTCCTACAAGAGTTTTGTAGGATGCAAACCACCTGGATTTAGTGGGGACGACGGAGCTGTCTGCTTGATCCAATGGATCGAGAAGATGGAGACGACCCTCGACATCAGTGGCTGTCCTGATCAGCACCAATTGAGGTACACTACGGGCTGATTCAATAAATGGGCGCTGACCTGGTGGAATGCACAGGTGTAGACCAGGGGACGAGATGAGGCATTGTCTATGCCTTGGGAGGAATTTAAGCTTTTGCTAAGGGCCGAGTTTTGCCCAAGGAAAGAGTTGAAGAAGGTTGAGACAAAGCTGCTCAATCATGTGATGCTTGGCGCTAGGCATCTGGCCTACACCACCAGGTTTCAGCAGTTGGCAACATTGGCAACTTACATAGTGCCAAAAATGGAGAAACGGATCGAGCGGTATGTCGGTGGGCTACCGGCTTGCATCCAAGGGCACATGATTTCTGACCCGACTACACTAGAGATGGTTGTTACATTGTCAGCTACCTTGACTGATGTAATGGTTGCCTCTAGTGCATTGAAGAAGGAGGCTGACGCAGCCAAGGCTGGAACATCAAAGAAGCCAGACAGACACCCGGCTAAGAAACAGAGTGTGGCCAAGAATTTTGCTGTGACCACTCATGCTCAACCAGCCACACAACCCCCACCATTGCAAATCAAGAAGCCGTACACTGGGACGGCCCCTCAGTTCAACAACTGTCAATTTCATCATCATACTGGAACCCCGTGCAGACGGAAGATTGGGTCAATAGGTAAATCACTACAGGAACCCAGCACCCCAGAACAGGGAAAACAATGCAGCAGTGATGGCTGCTGCTAGTGATAACAGGTCTTGCTACACTTGTGTCGAACCTATACAATTCTCTAGGGATTCCCCAAGAGAATTCCACCAAGGGCTCTGGTGGCTAGAGGATGGGCCTTTGCACTTGGAGCACCTGCTGCACGACAAGACCCTAATATGGTCACTGGTACGTTCTCTTACATAATATTTATGCATCTATATTATTTGACACTGGTGAGGATAAGAGTTTTATCTCTTCTGATTTTGCACACGAACTTAATCACATAGAGGAATCATTAGACTCCCCTTACACTATAAAGGTAGAAAATGGCAAACATATAACAGTTAGCACAGTACTTAGGAACTGCCCATTGACACTTGATGAACTCACATTTTCCATCGATTTAACACCGATGGAACTGGGCAGTTTCGACATCATTGTCGAAATGGACTGGTTGTCCCTTAACAGGGTTGAAATCATCTGTTACGAAAAGATAATACGTATTCCAGTGGAGAACGATCATGTGTTGGAGATTCATGGAAATCATGCAAATCGCAGTGTCAAAATAATATCGTGCAAGAAGGCACGCAAGTGCTTAAGGAAATAGTGTGTAGCTTTTCTCGCTCATGTGGTGGAGAAGGACAAGAAGGAAATCAAGATTCAAGATGTACCATTTGTGAAAGACATTACGGACGTGTTTTCGGATGACATACCGGGATTACCAACTGAGCGATCGGTGTGATTCTGAATCGATTTGATTCCGGAAGCGGTTCCTGTGGCTAAGTCTCCTTATAGACTTGCGCCACCAGAAATGCAGGAACTGTTCAATCAATTACAAGAGTTATTGGACAAAGGATGGATCCTTTAGAAGGTGCATTGATTATAGAGAGCTTAGCAAGCTCACCATCAAGAATCGGTACCCATTACCAAGGATTGACGATATGTTCGATCAATTGTAGGGAGCTCAGTATTTCTTTAAGATAGACTTGCATTCAGGTTATCACCGGCTCCGGATTCAAGAAGGAGACATACCCAAGATGGCTTTTCGTACCCGATATGCTCACGTTTATGGTGATGCCATTCGGATTGAGGAACACACTGGCAATGTTCATGGATCTTATGAACGGGTGTAAGCCGTATTTAGATCAGTTCGTTATTGTCTTTATTGACGATATGCTGTTCTATTCTAAGAGTGATAAGGAACATGAACATCTCAAAACAATCTTGGAACTTCTAAATAATGAACAAGTCTATGGCAAATTCTTCAAGTTTGAATTTTGGTTAAGGGAAGTTCAGTTCTTAGGTCACGTGATTAACAGCAATGGAATTCATGTGGATCCTGCCAAGATTGAAGCAATCAAGAATTGGGTCGTGCCCATAACACCTACTAAGATAGCCTTGCCACTCACAAAGCTAACCCAGAAGAGCGAACCGTTTGTTTGGACGTAGAAACAGGAAGAGGCGTTCCAAACAATGAAACAAATATTGTGCAATGCTCCAATCTTAACACTCCCAGAAGGCAATGATGACTTTGTGGTGTATTGTGTTGCTTCCCATCAGGGAATCGGTTGTGTTTTAATTCAACGAGACAAAGTCATTGCTTACGCATCTCAACAGTTAAAGATACACGAGAAGAATTACACGACGCATGACTTAGAATTGGGAGTTGTTGTATTTGCTTTGAAGATTTGGAGGCATTACTTGTATGGTACTAAATGCACAATTTTCACAGATCATAAGAGCTTAAAACACATATTTGATCAGAAGAAACTTAACATGAGACAGAGACGTTGGGTTTAGCTCCCAAACGATTACGATTGTGTGATGAAATACCATCCAGGCAAAGCTAATGTTGTCGCTAACGCTTTGAGCCGGAAGGAAAGAGTCAAACCCTTGAGCGTTGGAGCAATGGGAATGACTGTGCAAACAAGCCAGAGGGATCAAATTCTAATAGCACAACAAGAAGCAGTGGCGAGAAACAACCTGAGGAACGAGCTCGATTGTGGAGCAGAAAAACATTTTGAGACAAAACAAGATGGGGTTATCTATTATCAGGATCATGTATGGATCCCAGCTGTAGATGAACTCTGGAAGCTTATTCTTGACGAGGCGCACAAAGCATGTTATTCTGTTCATCCTGGTGCTGATAAGATGTACCATGATCTTAGATCATTTTATTGGTGGCCAGGTATGAAAAATGATGTGGCTACTTATGTTGGTAAGTGCCTCACATGTGCCAAAGTCAAAGCTGAACACAAAAACCCGTCAGGTTTGCTAGAACAACCCGAGATACCACAATGGAAGTGGGAACAAATAGCTATGGATTTTATTACCAAGCTACCCCGTACTTGCAGCGGACATGATTCTATATGGTTTATCATTGACAGACTGACCAAGTCCGCTCATTTTTGGTCGATAAGAGAGAATTAGAAAATGCGAAAGCTAGCAAGACTTTATGTCAAAAAAATAGTAGTGCAGCATGGTGTGCCACAATCTATTATCTAAGACCGGGACAGTCTATTTACATCGAGGTTCTGGAAATCATTGCAACAATCCTTAGAGACAAGTGTGAACTTAAGCACCGCTTATCATCCACAAACAGATGGCCAAAGCGAGAGAACAATCCAAACCCTAGAGGATATGTTGAGGACATGCGTCCTAGACTTCGGTGAAAGTTGGGACAATCATTTACCACTTATCGAGTTCTCCTACAACAATAGCTACCATAACAGTATCGGATGTGCTCCGTTCGAAGCACTGTATGGTTGAAAATGTCGGTCTCCCATTTGTTGGACTGAATTGGGAGACAACAGGATTACTGGGCCTGAACTTATTGAAGAAACTACTGATAAGATTGCCCAGATCCAACAAAGATTACAAGCGCCACGTAGTCGCCAAAAGAGTTCCGCATACAAACGGCGAAAGCCTTTGGAATTCCAGGTGGGAGACCGTGTCATGTTGAAAGTATCCCCGTGGAAAGGCGTGGTTTGTTTTGGGGCTAACAGTAAGTTTGCACCAAGGTATGTCGGACTGTTCGAAATAACACAACGAATTGGTCCTGTGGCATACAGACTCAGACTTCCAGAGGAACTCAAAGGGGTACACGATTCCATGTGTCCAATCTCCAGAAATGCCTCGCTGATAAATCGTTACTTGTACCATTGGAAGAAACACAAGTTGATGAACAACTACACTTTGTGGAAGAACCTGTAGAGATTATGGATCGTGAAGTCAAAAGACTGAAACGAAGCCATATCCCTATAGTGAAGGTTCGTTGGAACTCCAAGTGCAGACCTGAATTTTCCTGGGAGCGTGAGGATCACATGAAGACAAAGTATTCCCACCTGTTTACAGAAGAAGTAGTACCCGACAATGATGCTTAGATTTCGGGACGAAATTTCTTTAACAAGGGGAAACTGCGACAACTAGTACCAGATCGTCCGGCAATCCGTACGGTATGTGTACTTTCACTTTTACTGTGTGTAAATACTATGTGTTAAATAGTTGTGTGACAACAGGACTATGAAAAGCATGTTTTGTATGTATTTCGATGAAAATTGAAATACATATATACAACAATGCATGTGAAATAACAATTGTGAAAACAAATGAAAAAAACATATCGGTTGCGATCTGATTTCCATAAATAACAGAATTCAGATGGCCGACAATTCAGTGAGAAAAAATGTGAAATTATTTATTACAATTTGAAAACAGTTAGGCAAGTTGAGTCCGTCTGTGAGAATGTTCAATTCAAAACAATATTTCAGTATCGTTTACGAACAATAATCTGACAGTATGTTTGCGTTCGTGGCGATTCACACAAACATATATGTTGGTTTAACGTTCTTAACGATAACTGAAAAGTAGAAAACAAAATCAGAAAGTAAAACCATCGTCGTATTCGTTCGGGTGGCGATTCGAACGAATACACGCGACGGTGAAACGACCTGACGAAATGAATCAAATAAACGTTTTCAAAACAATAAAATAAGAAAAATAAATAGAAAACATTTACTAAGAATAACCACCTTAAAAATGTTTTGAGAAAACTATTTTAACTGACTTTCGTAAATATGCGCGTTACGTTACGGAAACGTAACGAAAACGAGAACCGAGAAACCGAAACGAACCCGAACACACAAGGGTACAAAAACCCTAAATTCCATTTATTTCACCACATTTAATTCCAAATCAACCCTTCACTCTCTTAATTACCGGATTATGGCTCCCTCTCTAGAAAACACCCACAAAAACACACATAACTCCTTCATTTATTCACCAATACTTGCAAATTTGGTATCAAATCGAAGCTAGGAATATCCTCTACACGAAAGTACAGCAGATCGGGTGTGAAATCCACTAAATTGAAGGTAATGTGAGCTACAAGTCTCGGAATTTCAGGGTTTTCACAAAACCCAACTACTTGGACTTGGGACTTGATTTTGATCCATCAAAACATGTTATAAATACATGAAATCGAGCTCCCCAAGTTGGTATAACATTAACATAAGAAATTGGGTCGGTTAGAGATAGTATCGATGGAAGGAGATGACAAAATCGATGGATGAACAACAACAAAACTTTGTGTCGATGAAGCATGGTGATGGTCTAAGTTCATCGATATTATTAGGGTCGAAGGAGGCCAATATCGATGAGGTCTCTGTCGATCTTGTTAATTTCGAGAAGGCCAAGGAAGCTAGGATTGGGCTCCATCGATATTGATTAGAATCGAAGATAGTGTATCGATACTAACACGGTCATCGACACTATTAGTGTCGACAGGCCATGTGCAGCTGTTATCAATCCTATTAAATTCGATGCATCACACCCGCTCTTGGAATCCATCGATACTGATCTCTAAACATGATCAAAGTAAATTAAAACAAGAAGTAACTAAAATGGTCTAGAATGGAAGGCACAAGATCGATGGGAACAAGGGTGAGTCGATGGAAACTATTAAAGTTCTTGGTTGTTAACCGGTTTAACATCCCATCTATATTGCCTTGTTACCCTTCGATATTAGTTAAAACGATTTTAAAATCTAAGTAAACTATAAAGCAAGGTTGTAAATAACAAAAGTATGCATTAAACAATATGAAAGAACAAAACCAAAGTTATCGTTTCGCACACACATTATTAGGGTTTTTTACAAAAAGGTGTTAAACTATTTTTAAAACTTATTTCATTTGAACACTTGCCACATATGTATCTAACATATAAAGATAGCTAAGTTTTGTAACATGTTACTTTTGTTAACATATTAAAATGATGATAATCATTTTAAGTTAACACAAAGTGATATTCTAATCTTTAACCAAAAAACCCAAGTCTTATACATAGGAAATACTATTGTTTTAAAACTTACACAATAGGTCAAGGTTATAATTCAAACTCAAACACATAACTCAATAATGTGTAATATACTAAATTTTAACATAAAAAGGTTAAGTATTAGTATATTACACCATAAGTGAATTTAGATCAAACAACAAAAGTCTAAAAGGGTTAACCAACGTTAGGGTTAATTTTCAAATTAATAAGTGATATTTATAAGTTACAAACAACTTTGAATCGAACACAGGGTCGTGAATACAACATCAGTAAACAAGTGAGCGCGAGCATTCTCTGATTATTTGGTCAACCACTTGAATACCAGGTGAGTTCATAAGCCCCCTTTTCCTAATCTTTTGATTTTAAAACACGGGGTTGAGAACATGCTAAAATGTTTTTCTTAAATGTTTTAGTAAGACTTATGATAATAAGGTTTTACTTTGTTATTACATTTGTATGCCTTGTTAAGTTAATGTTTATATCTATGAAACTATGTTTGTGATAACTATGATATTATGTTCGTGATATCTATGAGAGTATATTTGTGACATCTATGAGACTATGACTGTTATATCCATGAGATTATAACTGTTTTACCTATGAGACCATAATTGTGACTACTAAGAGATTATAATTGTTATTGCTATGAGAATATATCTGTGATTCCTTTGAGGTTATGTCTGTTAATCCTGTGGGACTATCTCTGATAATTCTATGAAATTATATATGTTATTCAAATGTGATAATGACTGAAAATGACTATTTTGATTTTTAGTCAGCTTATTTCAACTATATCACTGTTGACACGGGTGATAATAGAATGATAGTGTCTGCTAATTATCTCACCACTTCTATTCTGTGGACTGGCAGAGTGAGAGAATGACCTCACTCATGTCATAAGCTGGTGGCGGATAGTTGTGAGGACTTGTGAAAACTAATGAATAAGAATGAATTGAGGACATTGTAATTTGCCTTGTGGTGACTACAATGTGGTCAATTCTGTTCTAATCATCAGTTGGGATATAACTACGTGTCTGGCTTACTCTTACTTCTTAGTTATATGTGGGTAACAATAAGTTCAAACAAGAAAGAGATCAATTAAAAAAGGGTTAAGATTAATTAAATATATACCTTAGAAACTTAAAAAGTACACCATTACTTATGTTATGGTAACCTTTGCTCTTTAAAACCTAATATTCAATGCTAATATCATTGTGGGGTAATGACTTATTAGTTGCGGAATACCAACTGTGAATAAGCCTATGTGAGATGAATTGGGTATGTATAGGTATAATACGGGTGGTATAGAGTTTAGGTAAGTGTGTGGTGGGCTGGCGGCTTCATTCGTGATACGTATGCCCTATATATAAGCACGCTTGGTTGGAAGATATCCTATGTGTAGGTGTATCTATAGAGAGGACACTGGGATGAGTTAATTCCGAATGAGACTGAATATGACTTGTGTGTGACACGATGTTGTGAAAATAAATCCAACAGTTTTCAATAACTAAACTTATGAACTCACCAACCTAGTGTTGACTTTGTTTAGATGCATGTTTTCTTAGGAGACGAACAAGTTTAGTCACCAAGCATCAGGGTTTAAGCTAGAGGACTTATTGGAAGAGCTAGCTTACTTTTGTGTTGTGCATATTTTGAGTGACATAACTGTCAATCGTCTATTGCAAATCTTGTGCAGATACAAGATAGAAACTCAATGATTCTTTTTGGGTAGATTTACATAGTTAAATTATGAACATGTAATGTGTAATTTAACTTTGTAATTCTATATCAATGTCATGCTAGCATTTCTCATTATATATCATGTGCCATGCACACTGAAATTTCGTGAACTTATTTCTTTTCATGAACACTGTTAGTTTCATGAACTCTCACTAATTTGTGAACTTGTCGTAACTTTGAATTTTTAAGCAAAATTATTATCTGACTAAGTTTACTTTTGCATATGGCTAACCTTCGATTTGTGCCGAATCACAACATGACCGCTTTCCTAGGGGAGCCACTAGCAAAGCACAAGATGTACAAGCCTGTGGTGCACCAATTGATCCTGTCTCCAGTCAATTATGCTATTATGAAGTGTCCAACAATATTCTCAAGCTTTATCCATGACTTTGGAACTCCGTGTCTGAGGGTAAAGACTCTCAAGGAAACGTTTGCTTAATCGGAAAGGCTCAAGGCTTACCAATGATCATCTCTGGGAAAATTATACGGGAATGCCTGCAGTTTGGCGAGAAGGCATCTGATCCTATTGAATTAGATGATCAGCTAAT
Source organism: Mikania micrantha (assembly GCA_009363875.1). Classification (NCBI taxonomy): domain Eukaryota; kingdom Viridiplantae; phylum Streptophyta; class Magnoliopsida; order Asterales; family Asteraceae; genus Mikania; species Mikania micrantha. Next base: position 55,719,761 of record CM018682.1, on the reverse strand, counting down.
GGAATAAACAATAATGCGAATGGGTTATGAAGCTCTCTACCCTCCTACTGAGAAGAAACTCCTTCATCCATACTGGAGGTATCTGGCACACGTTGTCACTCAGTGCCTATCAAGGAGGAAGGCGGCTATGATGTTCTGAATCAAACTTTAAGCACTTGCCTGGTGGTCATTACTCTTGGAGTGGACTTTAACTTCATCTGGATAATATTTAAAGATATGTTTGACAAATCATCATCAACAAGAGGCATCATAAGCTCATCCCAACTTTGGGAATGTTAGTGCACAAAAGGATACCTCAAGACATCTTCTCTTATATGGTGATGAACAAAAAGGGAAAGAAGGTTTTTGTGGGTGTGAGGCCATTGGAAAGGTTTGGAAGATTATTGCAGGGCTCGAAGGCTAACTTAATGAGGACGGCTCTACAATAGCCTTCATTGCAGAAGAACATGATCTAACAAAGAGCTGTTGAGACTAAGAAAGCCATATCTTTTGAATCATCTGATAAATATGCATTTGAGAAGCATAAAATATTTCCTGTGAATCCGCATGAACGTAATTTGATGAAGAAGAGGAAGGCCTCTTAAGAACCCAAGCCAATATCGACTGATGACAAAGATGAGGAATATGTCCCTTCTCCCGAGCCTGCCCCTAGAAGGAAACTTAAGATGGTGTTTAGAAGATCGGGTGATCCTAGGCTCAAGAAACAGAAGCCAATTCCTTAAGCCACCAAACCACAATCAACCATTCAAGCCGTCCAACCTTAATCAACAGTACAAGCCACCCAGCTACCAGAAACAACACCAACACCAGCTAAAACCACACAAACACTACAAAACTACCATCTCCACATAAACCAACCCAACCACCACAAACATCGCCATCACCACCAAAAACCACCTCAACCATTAATACCCATTTCACCTCCATAATCACAAGTACCCATTCATTTCTCTCACCCTCTGTCTCCACCCAAAACCCAAACCGATAAAGGCAAATCTCCCATGGGTACATCCTCTACCTATGTGCCTGAATACGTGCCTAAAGATGTTGATCTCCTTCAAGCACGAGTATTCGCCCTGGATCAAGGATCTACCAAGAAAGATCAAGCAATCGAGAACTTGAGGTTTAACATTACAATTTCAGAAGGACAGATCAAGAGCCTAAGGAAAAACATTAGATATTTGCTGAAAGAAAATCATGATTTGAAAAATAAAGTGAAAGATCTATAGATTGAAGCCAATGACCTTAAGGGTGCAAGGATTTCTGAACAAGAAAAAAAGATGATGACAAGAAGAATGACGATGAAAATGATGATGAAAAGAAGAGTGATGATAATGCTAATGATGATGAGAATAAAGATGGTACTGAAGATGATAAAAAAGATGATGATGATTGAAACGGTGATGATAATGATAATAATGATAATGAAAAAGGTGAGGGTGCAAAGAAATATGATCACAAGGATGATAAAGACAAAGACGGGGAAAACAAAGGGAATGAGTCCTCCAGTAAGCCCATTGATGAGTTTAACGATTATTTCTTTGAGGATCGTCCTGATGACCTTAAATTGGAAGGAATAGCATAAGACATGACCAATCAAGGCTTTCCTGATATGTTTAAGAATGCGAGCATGGATTCGGTTTTTGATGCTATCATGGAGGAAGAGTTGGTGCAAATGCCTTCCACTTCCTTAGGACCTCCAAACGATGATGACCGTGAAGATATTTTACATGTAAATTTCTCCACTGGACCTTACTTAGACTACTTTTATGCTCACAATTATGTCAATGCTACGAGAAAGGAGGTGACCGGTTTTGATAATGTAATTGATAGCTGGATTGAAAAAAAGAATTACTGGAAACCGGCTCCTAAATCTATTCAACAGACTTGGATCCCTTCCGATAAAGACAATGATATCGAGTATCCTGAGTACCTGTACACTTCTAGCTCGCGAGACGTATATGCCCTCCGCGGCGGCAGATTGCGAGTCGTTTGCTGGAGTTATGATAGTGAGAAGCTGTTGTATGTGGTCAAACAATTCAACGGGAAGATGGAACACTTTAAAAGGCCTCAAGACTTTAACTCCTTGCCCAAAATTGATTTAAGAAGCATAAGCAATGTTGTGTTCAAGAACCTGTCCAAGAACAACCAGGCAGATCTTTTTGCTAAATTCTTTAAGGACAAGTGTGATAAGGATTTTACAGTGATGAAACCCGTCAAGGGGAGGAGATTTCGGCACAATTATATTTTGGATCCTATCAAGCTAGAGCCATGGATCTACATGAAATATCTATCACACTCTGAGCCGACGGGCTGGATCGACTATCCCGTTGGGCGGAATGGTCCCGGGGTGCGATATCGTCAGATAATCAGAGTGATCAGATTGTTTACATGGCACATGATATATAATGATAAATGCTAAATTCAAATAGAATTACAAAGTTAAATTACATCAGTTATGTTTCATAATTTAACAATGTAAATCTTCCAAAAATAATCATGAACTAACTATCTTGTATCTGCACAAGATATACACAAAATGATTTGTATGCTGATGCCCAAAAGAAATGCTCATCCAAAAGTACTAGGTCCTCTTATTGGGCATCCTTGTAATAACATAAGCTCCTAAAGCTTAGACATGTTCGTCACCAGAGAAGTCATGCAAAAGGATCAAGTCAACACATCAACCTGCTAGAGTAACAACCTTAACCTCACTAACAACACCTATCCTATCCAGTCAAGCATGGTTATATATAGGGCATACATAGGGTCAAGCCCAGCCGCCAGTCCACCACATACCGGACCGCATATGATATTGTTATTAATGATAATTAAGTGTCTCACTCCCTACCAACATCACACTTGATTCTTTGGATTCTTTGAATTCACAACATTTCTTGATTCTTTGAATTTACCCCATGTTCCTGTTTCTCATACGATCACCACCATGATCCCATTGTGGAAGTTTGATAAGTATTTAAGATGCTTAAATAAATAAAGATTTAAATAAAACTTAGTCCTAATGATTGGATCTAGGTCAACTCGAGTATACTAGCATATCAACCAAAGGTTCTTAATGTAGTGGTGGATACCGTAAATATCATCAAACATGTGGCCTATAAAACAAACGGTCTAGCTAGGACTTCTTGAATTATAGGACTTTTGTTTCGTTCTTGATTCGTCTTGATTCGTTCGCACATGTTATCTTTGATATTTCCCAGACATTCCATAAAAAAGGTTTTCTTGTTTTGTATTTGATTTGTTGAAAACTTGTGATTGATTCATTGAACAATGAATACTTGATTCGTTGAATAATGATCACTTGATTCGTCAAACAATTAACACTTTATTTGTTGAATAATGAACACTTGATTCGTTTAAAATTATTACTTGATTCATTGATAATGATTTCTTGATTCATTGAAAATGATTGCTTGATTCATTGAAAATGAACACTTGATTCTTTGAAAAACTTGTAATTGATACTTGAAAACTTGTACTTAGTATCATTTGTTTGACTCTTGGAAAATTTGTAATTGTTATCTTGAAAACTTGTAATTGATTCTTATCATGAATTTACGTTAAAGAAATAATCTATCTACTTATAATATAAGTAGATAATCTTTTTAAGATACCTGCAAAAAATTTTCCTAGAGATCATCAAGGATAGCATTCATACATACATAACATATTGATTTTAAAACATTTCATGCAAAATATAATCAAGAGGAAATGTTTAAACATGTTTCTCAGCCTCCGCAGTTATAAAACAAAACGTTTAGAAAGTGGGCAATGAACTCACCTTTGTTGTTGCGTATATGAATAAAATCAAGAATGCGCACGCTCGTTTGTTGTAGACTAATTGACTTCAACACCTGGTTTCATTGGTTATAGTTTTATACTGTAAGTGTTTATAGTTGTTTGACATGGTATATAGGCCTCGGTGTTGAACTAAGTGCCCAATTACTTTTCTAGTGTGTTACTATGATATTGGTCAAGGTGTTCTTTTTAAATCTACCCTTACCCATAACTATTTAGTTCTTACTCTTATTTGAATGATGTTGGTGTTTAGTAAATATGCTTTAAGATTTTAGAAAATGATTTGTTACCAAACTCCATTTGGTTATGAAAAAGTTAGATTTATTTTATCAAAACCCTTTCATTTTATTTATAACACTTTAGCACTCAAATGATTGTTATCTTATCAACCTTTAATTACATACTATTAGATAGCACATTTCAGTAAAATTAAGTTTTAAGACATGAAAATCATTATGTTTGACATCTTGGAGCCTGGATTAAACTTGTCAAATCCAACCCAAGTCCTTATATGTCCCTTTTGGTTCTTGTTAGCTTGATTTAACCCTTGTGTATGCTTGAAATTGATCTTTTACACTTCACCCATATGATTTATTAGCCAAAGTTAGCATTGATGGTAGGACATGTCCCCAAGGTAGTGTCGACACTAGTAGTATTGACACATGGGTACTTATCCACAAAACCGTAAGTCCATCGATACTACCTTGCTATCATAAAGTTTTTAATCTTTGTTGTCACACAATTAAAATCCCATTAAATTGTTAAACACTTGAAAACATTGGAGGTATTGTATTGATGAAATTAAGTAGTATCGATGAGCTTCTAGTACTTTTAACACTTGAACAACCCTAATAGTACTTTACACCGATACTATCATGGTTAATCCCAACTCCCATTACCTCAAATTCGATGATTATCATTTGATTCTATGTTCAATATACTTGGATTGGACTAAGGTATTAGTATCGAAGGTCTAGAACTAGTATCAATGGGTTTAGTATCGACCATGGCCGGTTCAAACTCAAATAGTCCCATCGGTACTATAGTATCGACCACCATGGGTTTGTTCAGCTTTATGCCATCCATACTACCAGTATCGATGGACACTTGGGCACCCAACATTGGAGAGCATCGACGCTAGTGGTCTAGAACAAGTCCCATCGATATTCCACTACACTTCATTTTAACTTGTTCCAAGCATTCCTAAATCATATTCGTGCACATCCTAAGTGTTTTCAAGGGTTAGAACCGGTTAACAAGTGCTAATAACCGGAATAGTAGAAAACCGTATTGAGCCGAACCTTCTCACTAAAACTGCAGTTTTTTGAGCTCGTTTCAACATGGATCCTTCGTACTTTCTTGTTCTCCTCATTGAAAGGATCGTTTTAACTACAAGATCTTCAAATTTGGTGGAGATTTGAGTAGGTTGAGTGTGGTTTTACGGTAGAGAGTAGTGAGAGAGAGGAAACGAAAGTGTAGGAGAGAGGGGGAAAAATTCTGCATTAAATGTGTGGGAGAAGGGGAAATCTAGGGCTTTTATAGCCAGGGATGTTCGGGCGTGTTCAGTTTCGTCCGGTTTCGTTTTAACGCGTCATTTTCATATCGTTACGTAATTTTTTAAAAATAAAAATTTTTAAAGCTTTTTAGGTTGTAATTCCTAGTAAATATTCTAAATATCTTTTTATCACTTTTAAAGTTTCGAAAACATTTATTTTAATTGTTTTGTCGGATTGTATCGTTTTCGGTCGTATTCGTACAAGTCGTCACCCGTACGATCGCAATGACAACTGTACTTTCTGATTTGATTTTCTAATTATTATATATCATTCAGAACGTTAAACTCACAGATGTATTCATGCGAATCGTCACCCACACGAATACACTATTAGTTTAATATTCATGTAACGACATCTGTTATTGTTTTGAATTGTATAATCTCACATACGTACACACAGAATAATAACCTAATTAACATACATTTCATGAATTTATATTGTCATATGTACTTCTGAATGTCAAATCTTGATCTCTTACACAATGTTCATGAATTGTTTCGTATTGTCTTCACATAACATGCATTACAAGTAAGTTTCTTACATGAGTCTACTTTACAACCTACTGTTCATAACTACTGTCCAGACACTATTGTCACAGTCTCCCCTTGTTAGAGAAATTTTGTCCCGAAATTTAATAATCATTGTTGGGCATGGCTTTCTCTGTAAAAAAAATGAGGGTAGTTTGATTTCATGTGATCCTCATGCTCCCAAGTAAACTCTGGGCCATGTTTGGAGTTCCACCAAACCTTAACGATTGGAATACAACTTCGTTTCCTTTGTTTAACTTCGTGATCCATAATCTCCAAAGGTTCCTCGATGAAATGTAAGTGTCCGTCTACTTGAATTTCCTCTATCAGTATGATTAATGATTCGTCAGCTTGACATTTCTGAAGGTTTGAGACATGAAATACATCATGCACACCGCTGAGTTCATTTGGTAATCTAAGTCTATACGCCATAGGACGAATTCGTTGATTTACTTCGAATGGTCCGACGTATCGCGGTGCCAGCTTTGTCTTTCTTTCCAAAACGAACTACGCCTTTCCAAAGGTATACTTTCAACATAACTCAGTCTCCCACTTGAAATTCCAATGACTTTCAGCGTTTGTTCATGTAACTCTTTTGCCGGCTTCTAGCAGCTTGTAACTTTTGTTGGATCTGGCGTTTTTATCAGTGGTTTCCTATATAAGCTCAGGCCCAGTTATTCTGTTATCTCGTATTTCGGTCCAACAAATTGGCGACCAACATTTCCTACCATACAAAACCTCGAATGGTGCACATCTGATGCCGCTATGGTAACTGTTATTATAAGAGAATTCAATGAGTGGTAGGTGCAAGTCCCAATTCCCACCGAAATCAAAGACACATGCCCTTAGCATGTCCTATACGGTTTGGATTGTACGTTCACTTTGACCATCCATTTGTGGATGGTGTAACATCAGTGCCGGAATCGTAGCTGGAACAGTGACATGAACAGTAACTCAGGTACGAACTATGTGTAATACATGCATACTATTATCAATTGATGTTTGACACAAAACTGTTACACATACATTTCAGAAACATGATTCAAAATCATGGTTTAACAGTTAGAATTTCATCTGACAACACAGAACTATCACGTGATTTTTTAACTAGGACATTATTATGTATAGACGTATGTGAGATTGTACAAAACAAAACAATAACGGATGTCGTTACGTGAATGCTAAACTGACGGATTACTCGTATAGATGACGATCTGTACGAATATATTTGAAAGTTTAATGTTCTGAATGATGTCTAATATTTAGAAAATCATATTGAAAAGTGTAGTTCTCGTCGTGTTCGTACGGGTGACGATCCGAACGAACACGCGCGACGACTGTACGATTCGATTAAAACAGATAAATTTAATGTTTTCAGAAATTTAAAATAAACGGAAGATATTTAGTTAATTTACTAGGAATTACCACCTAAATTAAATTTGTAAATTATATTTTTAAAACCGTAACGATTCGTTACGAAAACGAACGAAAACCGACGCTTCTACGTGAAACCGAGCAAGACCGAACGAACCCAAAAGCAACCGATCAATTAAGATAGTTAAATGGCATTGAATGCCCACATCTACCACTCACCTACCACCACTTTCTTCCCCAAACCGTCACTTTCTCTCTCTAAATTCTCTCTCTAGAATTCCAAGCCTTAGAATCTTCAATACTCCACCAAATCAAGCCATTTTGGTGTCAAAACGACCACAACAACTTGTAGATCGTGAAAGTACAAGAAATCCGAGCTTGGAATCATCTGAAATGAGGTAGATTCGAGTTTAAAGTCACGATTTTTAGGGTTTTTACCCCCTTGTTCGAACTCTCACCCACAACCGGTTCTAAACCATAAAACCAGTAGGAACTTGCACGAAATCACTTTGGGGGATGTATGAACTTGTTAGATTTCATGAATTGGTTTTAAAAATCCAAAAATGGGAGCCGGCACATGTCTGATTTCGAACCAGCCGAATGGAAGCTCAGATGAGCCGAATGAAGCTATGGCCGAATTCGGGTGACTATGTACGACCAAAAGGGTTAACCCCGAATGGAACCTCGCTTTCGCATGTTCCCTTCCATTCGGTCAACACTTCACATTCGCATGCTACATTATTCGGTCACCCTCATTTGCACAACCTAATCCAGTCGCATGGCAGCCACATTCGCATGCTAACCACGTGCACATGGCCATCTACATTTGGTTGAACCTGGTCCTTCGTATGGCCATGTCATTCAAATAAACCACATTCGGGTGGCCACTCTTTTGCCCACAAGTAGTAGTCTCATTTGGGTGGGCACCATTTGGCCGAGCTGTGTCTCAGTTGTGTGAGGCCGAATGTGATGCCAATGATTTCATTTGAGAACTTTCATTTGAATAACACACCTCCTTCTCATAGTGCATGCATGCATGGGGAAAGTCGATAGGGTTTTCACTAGGGTATTAATCGGTTTTGTCAACCGTCCATGCTAAGGTTCAACACTAAAGTTTTCTAATTACAATGATGGGCAAACATGGATTTAACAAGTTATTTAGTTCGAAATACTCTCACATTACTAGTTTGAACTAATGTTAAGTTATTAGGGTTTCAAGTAATGGTAAGCGGTTTTGCAAATCATCTATACTTGGGATTTCTAGCACCAACTTCCTTCTAAACAATTTTAAACTACAAACACAGATTATTGAATTTCATTTGAGTTTAAAACATTCGGGTTACATTAAACGGAATCATGAATAAGGTTGTGAGAATTCCTTAAGGATCAAGAAGACAATCTAAGTATATAGGTGTTGGCCACATTGTTAGCACTCAATACTTAGAAATTTCATGCACACATCTATAACTACATTAGATTGTTCAATTGAACTTTCTAGGATGAGTTATACACAAGACGATTCAAAGACAACGGAAACCAAAGAACTAACAAAGGACTTAGAGTTAATCAAATGAGATTAACTTAAGTCTAACATCTTAACTTTTGATTTCTTAAAATAAATTATGTTTTAATAAAAGGAAAATGATTTATAAGATTCTTTAATTAAAATGTTTTAAAATAAATGAAATAATTTCTAACTTAAAGATTCAACTTAAAATGAGTTGTATCAAAGATGTTTTACCTAAAAGACCATGAATGAGATAAATTAGACCTTATATAAGTAAGGTTTAGTTGTGAACACCTACGGGGTAAAGGAATAATTAGTGTAGACTAGTTAGAGAAACTTAGAAACGCACTGGTAAAGTAGGACACATAGTTGCACACCGAGACCAAAACCCTAAATACGTCAACTATAAATACTTATAGTATTCGAATCCTGTTAAAACAACTCAGGTACTGAAGATATTTAAGCTACAATTAACGAGCGCGCATATCTTTTGTAACTCATTACATAACAACACAGGTGAGTTCATTGCCCCTTTTCTAAACATTTTTGTTTTACAAACACGGGGCTGAGAAGCATGAGTAAATTAGTTTCTTTGAATATGTTTTACATAAATGCTTTTACTTCATGTATGTTTTATATGCACAATTGATATCCTAGATTCTGTCTAGGTAAACTAACTACAGGTTTGCAAAATGTATCATTTACTAACTATGAGTAAGATAACTAAAGATTTAAATCAATGTACTACTTTCAGAGACGTGTGCCAAAGAAACAAAAGATCTAAATCAAAGAACTATTTTCAAAGGTTCTTTCAAAAGTTCATTTTCAAAGAATAAAAGATCTAAAGCAAAGAATAATTTTCAAAGATCTATCCTTAAAGAACTAATGGACTAATTTAAGAACTAGTTCTGGGAGTATGTTTCAAAGAACTAATGAGCTGAACAAAGAACAAATTCAAGTGGTTGTCAGTCGTATGCCGATCAAGACCACGTGTAAAACAAATGAAAGTCCCGACACATATAGTAGACTTTTATAGTCATGCTATAACATGGGCACAAATCAAACACTCAAGCAAGTAAACAATCGACCAAAGTTCAAGGAAACAGAGGGAAACAATAATCAAAGGATATCCTAAAGTCCCGACACATACAGTGGACCTTGTGGGTCATGCTGATATGGGCACATCGTAAAGTCTCGACACATATAGGTAGACTCCTTTGGGTCAAGCCTGATATGGGCCATGTGTGAGATGATATTAACTGGACACCACCGATAAACTAAGAACCATTGATTGAGTTAATAAGGCCCATTCATTATGTCTTAGACTTTATTAAATGTTTATTTATTCAGTTATCTAAACATTTAATGTTATGTGTCTACAAATACTATGGTTGATCATGAATGTGTGATGAACTCAAAAGAAATCAAAAGAATTTCAAATTTATGGAACTCAAGAAACTATTATGTCGATGGTGTGAAATGAAACACTTAATTATCATTAGCAACAATATGTTATGCAGTCCGGTATGTGGTGGGCTGGTGGATGGGCTGGCGGTAAGCTTGACCCTACATATGCCCTATATAAAAGCATATTTGATTGGATAACATAGGTGGTTGTTGATGAGGTTAAGGTTGCCATTTTGGGTGATCAATGTAAACAGATTTTTAGGTTATTCAAATGTTGTAAATCAAAGGTATGGGATGAAACACTTAATTATCACCAGGAACAATATGTCATGTGGTTTGGTATGTGGTGGGCTGGTGGCTGGGTTGGGGTAAGCTTGACCCTACATATGCCCTATATATAAGCATACTGAATTAGATGGTATAGGTGGTTAATGGGGAGGTTAAGGTTGTAATTCAAACAGGTTTATTCAAATTCATTTTTAAATAAAACTATATGAACTCACCAACTATGTGTTGACTTGATCTTTTTGCATGACTTCTCAAGTGACGAACATGTCTAACTAAGAAGTTTATGCTTTTGGGCTAGGATGCTAAATAGAGGACCTAGTATTTTGGATGTGCATATTTTTGGACATGATTATACAAATTATTTTGTATATCTTGTGCAGATACAAGATAGATGAATTATGATGTTGATAGTAGATTTACATTGTTAAATTATGAACGAAAATGATGTAATTTAACTTTGTAATTCTATTTTATTTAGCATTTTCTCATTATATATCATGTGCAATGTAAACAATCTGATCATCATGATTATCATTGTAACATCAGTGCCAGAAACATCACCGGAACAGTGATCAACACCGTAACATGAACAGTAAATCAAGTACGAAGTTCAGTTGCCACTCAAATATCATTATCATTTCGTGTAATCACAGAACATATTCAAACTCATTGCAGAACAACAATCGGAACTATGGTTCATCAGTAAGATAACTATCTGGCAATACAGAACCATCAAATGATTGTTAGTTAGGATTTTATTATGAATAAACATATGTGAGGATTTACGGAACAAAACAACAACGGATGTCGTTACGTGAATGCTAAATCGACGGATTATTCATATAGGTGACAAACTGTATGAATATATCTGAAAGTTTAACGTTCTGAATGACGTCCGGTAATTAGAAAACCAAATTGAAAAGTGTAGTTATCGTCGTATTCGTACGAATGACGATCGAACGAATACGCGCGACAACTGTACGATTCAATTTAAACTGTAATTAAATAATTTTCAGAAAATTTAAAATAATTGAAAGATATTTAGTTAATTTACTAGTAATTACCACCTAAAATAAATTTAGAAACTTTGTTTTAAAACCGTAACGCTTCGTTACAAAAAAAACGAAACAAAACCGACGTTTTACGCGAAACCAAGAAACCGAAATGAACCCGAACTCACCCGGGGTATAAATACCCTAAATGAGTCATCTTCCTCATTTAACCTCTTCACTCTCTCTCTCTAAAACCAATAACCCGAAACTTTCTCTCTTTAGAAAATTCAAACTTCTACCACCTAGATCTCCCTCGTTTCTCGACGAAATCTCGCGTTCTTGGTGTCCAAACGACCACCACAACTTGTAGAACACGAAAGTACAACCGATCTAAGCTTTTAACCAGTTGATTCGAGGTAAAAACAAGTTTTCTTTTCGGTTTTCTCGGGTTTTCAAACGCTGTTCGAACCCCTCAAGAAATCTGGCTTCTACACCCTTGCAACCCATAGAAATTTCACCCAAACATGCTAAGGATGTGTAGGAACAAGGTAGAAATCAAGGGCTTGATGTCTAGTTCTAGGTGGAGAGTTGGGGCTGTTGAAACCCAACATGGCCGAATGGTGTTTTCCAGCACCACGAATGAACCACTCTCGGCACACCTTCGGCCGAATGGCACAGGCCCAAACTGACTAGGCCCATTCACCCGAACCAACTCCCCTTCGGTCGTGATCCTCTTCGGTCGGCAGATGTTTCAGTCGGTTTTCCTTGCAAGCTCTCATTCGACTAGGCTCTATTCGGCCAAAGGCTCAATCGGCCCACTCTTATTCGGATAGCCCAACTGCTATTCTGTCGGCCCACCTTCTTTCTGTCGGCCCAAGATCTCATTCGGCCTGACCCAAGTCAGTCGGCCCAAGTAGTTCGGCCCATCCATTACACGACCTCATGGTTTTCCAGTCGAGACTTGAATCGAATTGAGTTGCTTGTGCATGCATGAAATGGGTGACGTGTAGCGTGCATGGGAGTCGATCTTGTGTGTGTGCATGGGAGTGACTTAGGGTTTCTAACAGAAAATCATATGGATTGGTTATGGAATAAAGAACTAAGGTTTCTTTAAATGCTATTGGGAATCATTTCAAGTGGGATTGGTCTAAAATGCATGAATCTATGTTTAACTATCATAAATTAGGGTTTCAATAATAAGAGCTTTCATAAAATTCTAAGATCATTTAAACAAAAGTTGTGGGAATCATCTTGGGTTCAACACATATGAACTAGAGTTTTCAAAGACAAGGACTTTTTATAGTTTATACTAACAAATGAATGTTGGGTTCTACTAACAAGAGCTTTCATAAACTACATTATAAAGGAAATATGGGTTTGATATTATTGGGTTCAAAGACCGTAGTCCAAGGATAAAGTGTTGAACTCACGGCTAATACTTAATACTTAGACAAGTTATGATAACACATAATTACATTAGATAATTAGTTGAACTATCTATGATGGATTACACACAAAATCGATCAAGGAATCATGAATGAACAAAAGCTATTATTGGGCCGAGGTTAATCAAATGGGATTAACCCAAGGCCATCATGTTTAATTATACTTTTCTTAAACAAGTTATGTTTTAATAAAAGAAATTAAATTATAAACCTTATTAAATTAAATTAAATGATTTCTAACTAAATGCTTAACTTAAAATGATTTATCTTAAAAATGTTTTAATTAAAGTCTTGTGATGTAATTAATAGAAACCCTACTCATCTAGGCTTTGTAGTGAATAATATTGGGACATGGGCTATTTACGGGTAATACGTGTAGACTAGTTAGGTGAAATCCTAGAAACAAATTAGTAAAGTAGGACACTTAGTTGCACACTGAGACCAAAACCCTAGATACGTCTATTATAAATACTTATCGTATTCGAATCCTCTTAAAACAACTCAGGTGCTAACGATACATAGACGACAATCAACGAGCGCGCATATCTTTGTAGTTCATTTGCACAACAACACAGGTGGGTTCATTGCCCCTTTACTAAACATTTTTGTTTTCAAAGGCGGGGCTGAGAAGCATGCGTAAACCTTTTTCTTTAAATATGTTTTACGTATATGCTTTTAATTATTGTATGTTTTATATATACATGTTTATACTCCTAGACTCCTGTCTAGGTATGTGATATGCATAATTAACTAAAGAATAAATAAATTACTCTCATGAGTAATACTTTAATTCTAAAACTCTAAAACAAACACTTAGGCCATCAGTTTGAATTCATAGAATCTAAACTCAATGTGTAACCAAGAGAACCAAAGCTAAGAATCAAATTAAAGGAAATCTAATTCAGTGTGTGCTTCAGTAAAACTAAGGATCCTATTCAAGAATCTATAATCATTGAAGAAATCATGGAATGCTAAATATCAGAATCAAGAAACTCAAAGGAATCATATCCGTGTGTGAATCAATGAAAGAATGAAATCATTAAGATCTAATGAAATTATTAATGTTTAAGTTAAGGTGGATGTCAGTTGTATGTAAATCAAGACCACGTGTAACACACGGAAAGTCCCTTCACAATAGTAGACTCTTGTAGTCAAGCTATATGGGCATAACTAAAACTATCAAGAGGATCAAGAGAATCAGGAGAATCAATAATCAAAGGATATCCTAAAGTCTCGACATGTACAGTAGGCCAGAGGGTCAAGCTGATATGGGCAAATCATGAAAGTCCCGACGCATACAGCTAGACTCATATTGTGTCGTGCCTGACATGGGCCACGTGTGAGACGGTACAACTTGGACACCACCAACAACTAAGTCTAAGTGATTGAGTCAAACAAGGCCCAATCATCATGTCTTAGTTGTAATTAAATGATTAATTGTTGATTTAGTTAAGCATATAATATTATATTTCTACAAGTGCTTTGGGTAACCATGTAAGCATGGTGAACTCAGGAAATCAGAGGTATTTCAATTTGTGCAAAATCAAACTCTTAAATGAAGATGGGAGATAGGTAAGACGCTTAATTATCATTAACAACAATGTCCTATGTGGCTTAGTATGTGGTGGGATGGCGTCTGGGCAGGTTGCAGGCTCGACCCTTTCGTATGCCCTATATATAAGCATAACAAGTTGGATGATACAGTTGATGTTAATGAGGTTAAGGTTGTTACTGAAGAGATTTGTAAATGCTAATGGATACATGTTTATAGACTTCCAAACGAAATGTTTGAAACTAGAATGGGAATGAAACTGGAAGATAGGTAAGACGCCTAATTATCATTAACAACAATGTCATATGTGGCTTAGTATGTGGTTGGATGGCGTCTGGGCGGGTTGTAGGCTCGACCCTTTCGTATACCCTATATATAAGCATACCGAGTTGGATGATACAGGTGATGTTAATGAGGTTAGGGTTGTTACCTAAACGATTTGTAATAGGCTATTCTTTTGAAATGGAACTGAATGGTACGTAAAATGCATAATTATCATTAACAACAATTTCATATGTGGTTTAGTATGTGGTGGGATGGCGTCTGGGCGGGTTGTAGGCTCGACCCTTTCGTATGCCCTGTATATAAGCATACCGAACTGGATATTACAGGTGATTTTAATGAGGTTAAGGTTGTTTCCTAAAAAGGGTTCGCAAAAGCTATTTTTCAAAAACTAAACTACATGAACTCACCAACCATTGTGTTGATTTTGTTTTCTTTCATGCTTTCTCAGGTGATGTACAAGCTTAAGCTAAGGTTTCAGGAATGCATGCTTGGATGCCAGTTAGAGGACCTCGTAGTTTTTGGGAAGCTCATATTTTGTTGACTAGTGTGAATCATTTTTGATATCTTGTACGGTTACAAGATAGTAAACTTATGCTTCATTTGTTAGCTTTACTTGGTTAAATTATCAAACATTGACAATTGTAATTAAACTTTGTAAATTCTAGTTTAATGTCATTGTGCTTTAGTTATTCTTAACATTGGTGCTATGTAAACAATCTGATCATCACGATTATCATTTCCGATATCGCGCCTCGGGAACCTTCCGCCCGACGGGACACACGATCCGGCACGTCGGCTCGGGGTGTGACGGATTGGTATCAGAGCCCAAGGTTATAGAGAATAATAGGTCATTTACTTAAACGGTTTGGCCTAGAATATAACTTAGGGACCCTCATATAGAGAATATAGGATTTAAGCTTGCATTGTGTCTTTTACATTCGGTCTTTACGCTAACCGATGCTCTTTCGGGTATACAGAATGTCACCAAGAAGACAACCATCACCACCTCCTCCTACACAGGAGATGGACCCAGTAGCCGTTGCACTCGCAACCCTAGTCACTGAACAGCTGATGACGGTTCTCCCTGGAATCATCACTCAGGTCATGAACGGTGATGAGAACACTCGATGCTACCCGAAGACAATCATGGGAACTGAAGGATTGGTGCAAGGAGAAACAAGAAAGAAGCAAAAGCGGTGTCGTTCTAAGAAATCAAGAGACCCTATAAACTACACGGAGGCCATTCCTTTTTGCCAAATGGTCTTCGCTCCAGGGACAAAGTTTCATAAGCGTTATGCTGAAAAAGCCCCTTTCTGCAATAGCTGCCACTATCATCACCGAGCTGAAACCCCATGCAAACAATGCACCCATTGTGGTAAGATGGGCCATTGGGATCATCAATGCAGATCTTTGATGGAATTAATATGCAAACAGAATGCTGACAGATTTCCTTTATGTGCCACGTGCGGTCTTCACCATGCTGACAATAAAATGTGCAAACATTGCTTAAATTGCGGGAAGAAGGGACACTGGAGTCGTGATTATAATAATCCCCCGACTCATAATCAGAACCCTAGAAACACTACATATCCCCTTCCTCGACACAGCAAGGATTGCTATGTGTGCGGAATGTCCGAACACATTGCTCGAGACTGCCCCGTAAGGGTATCTTCAACAGATCCTGCGCATTCTGAGGAAATAGTTACTTTACCAGCTTCTGATGCAAGTTTGGGGTGGGATGACCCCATAGGTATGCATATTTCATCCTGTTACGTTAAATTATTTATTGGTGTGCTAATACGAAATGCATACTCCGTTGTGGCTTTGGAAACAATAAATCTAAGGAAACTGTAAGCAAGTTTGGTGCAAATAAGATAATAGGAATAGTAATCTAAGGAAGCCTTAGGTCAAATAAGCGTTAAGTGAATAAATAAAGATACGGTGATTCTTAATTACAGTCTAGTTACTATAGTTAGGAAAAGAACCTTATCTAGTTAGAGCACTAAAAGGCCGTAGAAATTCAAATGCTAAAGCTAGTGTGTAAGCCGACACTTTCTTACCTAGACCTCATAGAACTTGAATCACTTGATTAAGAGAACTCCAGTTCTAGGATGTTAGGACAGGATGAATGTTTGAACTGTACTGGAAACATAACTAAACTAGATAAGTAGATCAAGGGAAATCAATTGTGAATACAAGACGAAGATATGCTAGAGACAACATTCCGAATGAGATATGGGCTTTCCGAGATTACGGTAATTCCTTTCGGATAGAAGAATGCACCCATGGTTTTCATGGACCTCATGAACCGAGTGTGCAAACCGTATCTGGATCAGTTTGTCATTGTCGTTAGGGATGACATACTGATTCATTCTAAGAGCAAGGCAGAACAGGAACGACATCTCAGGAATATTCTAGAGCTATTAAAGAAAGAGCAACTCTATGTTAACTTCTCCAAGTGTGAAGTAGGCTAAGAATAGTAACAATTAGAACAACAGTTGCAATAAGCCCCATAAGTCACACGACTTTTGGGTAGAAGTAAGGAAAATATACATCACCTCGGAGATGTGTATAGAAGTACTTAAAAGATAAATCATTTCCTTTATCTTATGGAACTACCATATTTTAGGTAGACCTCCCCAACATATAAAGTACACCTTCGAAGCTGAGAACAGAATGAACAGGTGGTGAAGTATGTATATGGTTATATCAAATAACCTAGAATTCACCATGCATGACATGAAAATCTAGATCAGACGATCAAGACCTAGAGTCGTGATAGCCACATATGAAAACTTTAAGGAGTGTTTCAGATGGTAGAGCAGAAAGACAGCTTGAGATGAAATCGGATGAAATAGCTACTACCAAACTAGTGGATGGATTCCGGCGGTAGATAAATCAAGAAGACTTATTCTTGAGAAAGCACACAAACTAGATAATCAGTGCATCTAGGTGCCGATAAAATGTACCGAGACTTACAAAGATTTTATTGGTGGCCGGGAATGAAGAAAGACATAGCCGACTACGTCGGTCGATGTCTTACGTGTGCACGGGTAATGGCAGAACACTAGAAACCGTCAGGGTTAATGGAACAGCCTGAGATCCCGCTCTGGAAGTGAGAACAAACAGCTATGGATTTCATTACCAAACTATCCCCCACTTCCAGTTGTCATGATACCATTTGGGTCATCAATGATCGATGGACAAAAATCTGCTCACTTCTTGCCAATGCTTGAGACCTTCACGATGGATAGACTGGCGAGATTATACATCAATGAGATAGCGGTACGCCACGGTGTGCCATTGTCCATTATTCAGATAGAGACAGCAGATTCACATCAAGGTTCTGGAAATCATTAAAGAAATCTCTAGGGACACACTTAAATCTGAGTACGGCTTACCATCCACAAACGGACGGTCAAAGCAAACGTACGATTCAGACCCTAGAGGACATGTTACGAACCTGTGTGTTAGATTTTGGTGGAAATTGGGACTTTCATTTTCCACTGATTGAATTCTCCTACAACAATAGTTACCATAGTAGCATCGGATGCGCACCATTCGAGGCTCTATATGGTCAAAAATGTCGGTCACCGATCTGTTGGACCGAAGTGGGAGACATTCTAGTATAACTGGCCAGAGCTTATTCAGGAAAACTACTGATAAGATTGCCTAGATTCAACAAAGGTTACAAGAGACAAGGAGCAGACAAAGGAGCTACGCCGCTAAACGGCGCAAGCCGCTGGAATTTCAAGTGGGAGACCGTGTCATGTTAAAGGTATATCCATGGAAAGGTGTAGTACATTTTGGAATGAAAGGCAAATTAGCACCACGATACATAGGACCGTTTGAGATCATCGTACGTATGGGTCCTGTGGCATATAAACTAAGATTACCATATGAACTTAGTGGTGTGCATGACATGTTTCACGTCACGAACTTGAAAAAATGTCATACTAATGAATGGCTCGTCATATAAGTTGAAGAAATTCAATTGGACGGACATTTACATTTTATCTACGAACCTTCGGAGATTATGGCTCTCAAGGTTAAACAACTAAGGCGAAGCCGTACTCCGATTACTTTGTCTCGTTGGAATTCAAAGCGCATACCCAAGTTTACTTGGGAAAGCGAAGATCGCATGAAGTTCAAGTATTCCCAACTGTTTACAGAGGAAGTCATACCTGATAACGATTCTTAAATTTCGGGACGGAATTTCTCTAACAAGGGGAGACTGTAACATCAGTGCCAGAAACGTCACCGGATATCGCGTCACGGGACCTTTCCGCCCGACGGGACTCACGATCTAGCCCGCCGGCTCGGGGTGTGACAGACGGTAAGCTATACTCAAGTTAACTCTTGTCCCTAAGGATTTCTGTAATGATTGACAGAATCGTGACATGAATCGACTGTCTTGGTCGGAAATAATGGACAATGGCACACCATGATGTACCACTATTTCATTTATGTACAATCTCGCCATTTTATCCATTGTATAGTTTTCTCGCATGGGCAAGAAATGAGCAGACTTGGTCAACCGATCAATGATGACCCAAATCGTATCATGACCATTGTAAGGGTGGGGAAGCTTGGTAATGAAATCCATAGCTATCTGTTCCCACTTCCATTCTAGAATATCATGTTTTTCTTGTAAGCCAGACGGTTTCTGGTGTTCCGTTTTCACCTTCGCACACGTAAAACACCGACCGACGTACTCAGCTACGTCTTTCTTCATTCTCGGCCACCAATAAAATCTTTGGAGATCCTGGTACATTCTATCGGCGCCTGGATGTGCCGAGTATCGGAGCTTTTGCGCTTCATCAAGGATAAGCTTTCTAAGTTCACCTATCACAGGATTCCACACGCGACCGTGGTAGTATAAAACTTCATCATGTTTAGTCTCAAATTGTCTTTCCGCTCCACAGTCAAGCTCTTTCTTCAAATTCCCTTGTTCTACTGTCTGTGTTAAGCTCATATGATTCTGTCACGTAAGCTCGTATGTACTGTCATTCCTATTGCTCTTACACGCAAGGGTTTGACTCTTTCCTTCAAACTCAAGGCAACTGCCGTAACATTTGCCTTGCCCAAAGGTACTTGATCACACAGTCATAATCATTCAGAAGTTCAACCCAACGTCGTTGTCGCATGTTAATTTCCTTCTGATCAAATATGTGTTGTAGAATCTTGTGATCAATAAAGATGGTACACTTAGTGACATACAAGTAATGTCTCCAAATCTTCAATGCGAAGACTACTGCTTCTAGTTCCAAGTCATGCATCGTGTAGTTCTTCTCGTGTATCTTCAGTTGTTTTGATGCGTAAGCGATTAATTTGTCTCGTTGCATTAGTACACAGCCGAGTCCCTTAAAGGCAGCATCACAATATACTACAATCGCTTCAATCATGCAGGGTCTACATGAATTCCTTCACTGTTAATCACATGACCCAGAAGCTAAACTTCTCTTAGCCAAAATTCACATTTTCAGAATTTAGCATAGAGTTGTTCATTCTTTAGCAGTTACAAGATCTTTCTAAGATGTTGCTCGTGTTCGGCTTCACTCCTGGAATAAATCAGAATGTCTACAATGAAGAAAGTGACAAACTGATCTAAATACGGCTTGCACATGCGATTCATGAGGTCCATGAAGACCACGGGTGCATTTTTTATTCCGAAAGGCATCACCATGAATTCATAATGCCGGTATCTAGTTTGGTAGGCCGTTTTCAGAATATCTTCCTCTTGAATCCTGAGCTGATGGTATCCAAAATGAGATCGATCTTTGAAAAGTATCGTGCTCATTGTAGATGGTCAAACAAATCGTTAGTCCTCGGCAATGGATACCAGTTCTTGATCACCAGTTTGTTTAGATCTATGTAATCTATGCACATTCGAAAGGATCCATCCTTCTTTTTTACAAGCAAAACCGTAGCTCCCCATGGCGAGTAGCTCGGTCGAATGAAATCTTTGTCCAACAATTCATGTAGTTGATTTGACAACTCTTGCATCTCAGATGGTGCTAATATATAAGGAGATTTAGCTACAGAAGTTGCTCCAGGAATTAAGTCTATATGGAATTCTACCGGATGCTCCGGAGGGAATCCTGGTAGGTCATTGAGAAATACTACCGTGTAATCTCTTACTACTGGCACATCTTGAATATAGATCTTGTTCTTCTCCTTTTCCACCACATGAGCTAGGAAAGCTACACACTGCTTCCTTAAACACTTACGCACTTTCATGCATGAGGGTATCTTGACACTTCATTTGGCTTGATCTCCTTGTACTTCTAGCACTTGATCGCTCGCCATTGGTATCCAAAGTAGCATCTCGGAACATATTATTTCGAACCGGTTAAGGTATAACCAATCCATTTCTAAGATTATGTCAAAGTTACCCAGTTCCATCGTTATCAAATCGATGGTACATGATTGATCGTTCAACATTAATGGGCAGTTTCTAAGAATTGTGTGTACTATTACTTATTTACCGTTAGCTACGTCTATTGTGTAAAAGGAGTCTAATAGTTCCTCATTATGACTAAGTTTGCATGCAAAATTGAACATGATAAAACTATGATATGCACCAGTTTCAAATAAAACTGACGCATAAAAGTCATGTAAGAGAAATGTACTAGTGACCACATTCGGGTCCTGACGAGCAGCTGGATCTCCTAAAGCAAACGCTCTTCCACGGGGTGCTTGAACTGTCGGTTGCATCTTCTTGGGACAGTTCTTGGAGTAGTGACCAAATTCGCCACAACTGCAGCATCCCCTAGTGTTATGGTTTGGCTTGTTGGGTGGAGGGAGAGCTAAAGCAACATTGTTCTCTGCTTGAGCAGGTTCTATTCTACACTGCTGGACACAATGGCCCTTTCTTCCACATCTCGTGCATTGTTTGCAGAGTGTTGGCAGTGTGCTGCTACTGACATTTGGCACACAAAAGAAATGTGCCAGTATATTGTTTCTTGGTAGGGTTGTGAGGTGTTGCTGCCACTTGAGCAACTGGAGTGGCCATCGTTTAGTTCTTGATGACCTTTTGTTTCTTCTCGGGATGATGGTAAGGCTTCCTTGAAGACCCTTATCTGGCTTTTCCAGCATCCTTCATCAGTGCTCCGGATGCTACCATCACGTCAGCAAGTTTTTTTTGACAATGTGATAGCCGTCTCCAGATTTGCAGGGCTTGCAACAAGAGCAAGACTATGAATGCGGTTGACAATCCGCCTCCATGGTAGGTACCATATATGGCACCAAAGTTACTAGTTCATGATAGTGGGCAGTGTAAGCCATATGGTCAGCTCCTTTCATCACATGGTTTAGTAGTTCAGCTTCCATCTTCTGGAGTTCATTCTTGTGACATAACTCCTTCCTCGGAAGGGTCTTGAAATCCACCCAAGGCATTGCCAATGCCTCATCTCTTCCATGAGCACTAATCTGAGAGTTCCACCATGTTAAGGCCCGTTTGTTGAATGAACCTTCAACATAGCGAACTTTATGGTGCTTTGGACAGCTACTGATGTACAGGGTTGTCTCCATCTTCTCTATCCATTGGATTAACCCTACGTTTCTTCAGTACAGCTAAATCTTGGCGATTTAAAGCCTTCAAATGTCTTGTAGGAGTAGTCTGGTGTCGTTCCCGTATCCCCGCTAGCTTCCCTGATAAATTCCCTGTTTGGTTGCTGTTGCTTAGTATCCTGTTGATCATATCGAGGATAGCTTCCTTCAGCTGGTTGGTGAGAAGAGTTCTGACAACTGGTACCTGACCGTCTGGCAATCGTACGGTATCTGTACTTTCATTACTGTGAGTGTGATTTTTATGTGAATAACAGTTATGTGATAACAATCTTGTGAAAAATTATAACAGTTGTATGTATTTCAATGAGAATTGGAATATTAACATACAACAATTCATGTGAAATAACAAAGGTCGTGAGTACAAATGAAAAAAACAATTCGATTGTGATCTGATTATCCATTAATAACAGGAATCAGTTAGCCGAGATTACAATGAGAAAACAATGGGAACTCAGTGAAAACAATGGTAAAACAGTTGGAGTTAGTTGTGTCCAACTGTGAGAATGCCAAACCCAAAACAACAATTCGATATCGTTTTCGAATGTGAAACTAATTGTGTATTTGTGTGGGTGACGATTTGCACAAATATATCTGTGGGTATAATGTTATGAATGATATCTGACAAGTAGAAAACCAAATCAGAAAGTAAAGCCATCGTCGTGTTCGTTCGGGTGA
This sequence comes from Mikania micrantha, assembly GCA_009363875.1. Taxonomy (NCBI): domain Eukaryota; kingdom Viridiplantae; phylum Streptophyta; class Magnoliopsida; order Asterales; family Asteraceae; genus Mikania; species Mikania micrantha. The sequence continues at coordinate 55,696,762 of CM018682.1, read as the reverse complement.
CGATTCGAACGAATACGCGTGAAGGTGATATGATCTGACGACAACGATAAAATAAATAATTTGAAACTTTAAAATAAGAAAAAGAAATTTAAAATATTTACTAGGAATTACCACGTTAAAAGAATTAAAAAGAAACCATTTTTATTTAAAACGTGTATCTTATGTTACGTCTCGTAAACGTTACGTAAACGCGAAGCCGAACAACCCGAACGCACCCGGAATGAACTTGGGTATAAAAACCCTAAATCAAATTTAATTCCCACGTTTAATATCTCATCTACCACCTCCAATCTCTCCAATCTCTCTCCTTCGGTTCTCTCTTTCTATAAGTCTCTCTCTCTCCAGATTTTGAATCCAAAATCACCATTTCTTCACCAAATCCTTCAAGTTTGGTACCAAATCAAAGCTTCGGATCTCTACATTAAGAAAGTACAAAGAATCAGAGCTAGAATCGACTGAAAACAAGGTAAAAATCCAAGCAAAGGGTTGGTTTTTCATGGTTTTATGTCAAACCGCCTAGCTGAACTTATGACTCAATTTTAAGCAATCAAAACTCATTAGATTCACATGAAAATGGGTTTACAACTCGTGGATCAAACTAGAATAAAGTTCTATGGGTCAGGATTGTAGTATCGATGGGAGGACCATTAGTATCGATGGTTGAGTTGGGGAAGAAGCATAGTATCGATAGTTCTGAAATAGTTGGGCCAAAAACCATCAAAACTATCAAGTTCGATGGTCACCAGGAGTCTTCAACCTTCGACACTGCTAGTGTCGACAAACCCTAGGATCATGCAAATCAAAACCATCAATATTGACAGCCTCCATTCATGATTGTCTAAGTAAAGGCTGGACCCAACACCAACGATATTATCCAAGCCCCTTTGATATTGATACTATGATCTGATTCAAGTAAAATAATCTAAATTCCAAGTATTTTAGATCAAAAATGAGATCATGGAATCAAGTTAAACCAACTAGTATCGATGAGGGTTCAACCAGATGGGTTAGCCGCCCCTAGCACCATCGATACTAGTCTTTGGATATTTAAACCACCGATACTAACTAAACATCTACAACACTGAAATGGTTATGATAATCCAAGTAAACTAAGTTCAATCCAAGCAATATGAAACAAGTTTGAACTCATAAGGCCAAGGTAGAATCGATAGTAACTTACTAGGGTTTTCAAAGTGTTAAACGATTTCATGACCCATCGATATTACCCTTGGTTTCTTTAAAACATGTATAACTTATAAAAATATATTTTTTATTAACAAAACGTGATAATAAGAAAGTGACCAAACAAACTAGTAAGAGTCAAAGATCACTAAGGCATTATTAAGTGTGACCCACATTCTAAGTGTTTTAAAAACATAAAATATTCTTTCAAAGTGTTATAGTATTGAATAATCTTTTCAAAATAGATTAAAACTTAATGATAAAATATTAACTTATAATGGAATATCATCATATACTAAGTTTAACCCAAATGGTTAAATGTTAGTATACTTTATTACAAGGCATATTTAGGGTTGATCAAAATGACAAGGATTTCCAACAAGATAAACAAACCTTAGGGTTGTACAATACATAAAAACAAATAATTATAAGTTGTGAACAACATTGAATCAAACACAGGGCTTGAATCCAATACTTTACAATTACAGTGAGAGCATGCATTACTCGGATATTAGTGAACCACTACAACACCAAGGTGAGTTCATACGCCTCTTTTCTAATCTTTTGATTTCTAAATGCAGGGCTGAGAAATATGCTAAACTCTTTTCTTAAAAGATTTTAATACTTTAGTTCATTATGAACGATTATAAGGTAATAATGGTTTTACTTTTATTATCATATCCACAATTATGTTTATGTGTGAAATTGTATCTATAGCATATGGGATTGTTCAAGTAAGGACCACAATTACTTGAGATATCAAGAATGATATCATGATAATATAACTTCATGATATCATTAGACATTGTGATAACATTGTGTGATAAGACAAGTTCTTATAACACTGTGTTAATAACATTGAGACAATTACATTAAGATCATAACATCGAGACAATTACAATGAGATCATAACACTGAGATGATAACACTGAGATGATATGACAAGGAGACAATAAGAATGGGATGACAACATTGCAATTGATTACTATTAAGAGTGATTGCATTATATCACTGTATTCATGTGTCCAGTATTCAATTCATTTCGCTAAGTCCCTTTTCATATCGTTTACCATTAAACAGCAGAGGCTAAACCACCGGTAACGTGGTGGTACCATAGGTTTGACAAACCTCCAGCGAGTGAGGTTGGTACGTTATGTGACACCCGGCAATTTCAGGTAAATTCCAACCCTTACACTCTATGCATTTCACATTCATACTTGTTGCATTTCATTTAATTATGTTTAATTGGATGAGCTAAACAGAAACAACTGCGAAACGATAGTTCGAGGAACTATCGAATCGTACATTGCACATTGGTTTTGGAAACCAAGTGTGGCAAACACAAACACTAACGTAAAACAATAATTCGGGGAATTATTGAATTGTGCATTTCATGTTGATTAGGATTAATCAAGCGTGCAAACATTTCATAAAACACGAACACAAACTATCAAAGATAATTCGAGGAATTATCGAAACACACACGAGTCTCACGAATGTTGGTGAACAAACAATTGAATGGTGTCCAAACGAAGATAAAAGATGAGTTATAAGCATGAAATAGTCGAAAAACAAGTCGAAACGATTGAATTGGGCCAATTGGGCTCATCCAGCAGGCTAGGCGGTACGCCAAGGGCCACCGCTTGGACCTTGGCGGTACGCGTGACTTGGGTGGGAAATTTGAATCTTCCCAAATTGGCAGGTGGTACACCTTAGACCATGCGAGCATACTAGGCGATGCGCGCGGATCGCTTGAAGAGCCGGCCGAATATTTTATTCAGGCGGTACACCAAGTCCCACACATCCTTGTTAGGCGGTACGCGAGGGACCCCAGAAAGACCAAAAAAAATAAACACCACCATTCTTTTTCCACTCGGTTCCTTCACATTTTCTCTTATTTCCAACTTGTTCTCTCGACCCAAACCCATTGGAAACAGCTCCCAAATCCTCAGGAAATACTCTTGAAGCCATCTACTTGCATTCCTTGGTGATTTAAAGCCATTGAAGCATCACAGGAGTTCTTGGAGGCCATCAACTAGCAAGGAAACTCTCATCAACCACTTGTAGCCCCTAATCAGCTTCAATCTCATCATCTAGGAGCTTCTAAGGTAGTGTTACATGTTTATTCATGGTTAGATCGTACATGCAAGGGCTAAAAACCCACATGCAAGTGTCTTTAATCACATGCAACTCCGATCCGCTCACATGCACGAATTTGTTGATGATTCTATGTGATATTGATATAGATCTACTGATTTTAAAGTATAGGATTGATTGGATTGAGTTTTGATAGGTTGCATGGTTGATTTTGTATAACTTGCCATAAAATGAAACTTTTATGGTGCATGTGATAGATTTGTGATAGATTTGTGATGATCTAGACATGTTAGACATGTCTAGATGTTGTCAAATTCATATTGAAGTCTTTAGAAACACATTTGAGTATTCAATTTAGTAAAAATATGGTTTTATGACAAACTTACAAAAATATGGAAACTTTTGTAAATCAAAAGAGGGGTTTTGATGTTTTAACGTATTTTTGTGATTTGTGATCCTTGAAATATGTTTAAGAATGATTTCTAAGCATATTGGAAACTTTAATTTTTTGAAAACGGACCTTTAAATGAATACTTACTCTTTTAGGAAACTTTATTTGGGGCAAACGCCATAAACAGTGATTTATGTGCAAACGATATGTTTTAAGAGTTTAAACGTGTTTTTGCAAACATACTAGAGTTATTATTTTGATGAAATGGAATTTCATAACTATATTTTACAAAAATAGAAACTTTCCTGAAACGGAAACGTTATGATTTTCGGAACTTGGCATATGTGAAAGTATCACGGTTAGAGTCATAGGATGCATGTTGGTGTCTTACTTGTAGTAAGACACATTAAACGAATTTAACACAACAAACGTGTCACCAACGATTCGTCGAGTAAACACAAGTCAAGACGCACACACTTGGTTGAGCACACCGACACTTGGAGTTGTATGGGATACAACACACCACAAAACACATACTCACACCTATATGGTTATAAGTACATACTAGCAGGTGCTAGCATTCGCAAGTTGCGAACACATACAAACCAGAACTGCTTTATCAGGTGAGTTCACGGCCCCTTTTTGTCTTTTCTACCTTTGGGGGAGAAAACATTGCATGATAAACTGTTTTGAACGACAACTGATTTTGATTACGTATGGAGATTCTTTATCACTATATGTATATGTGTGGCACACATCACAAAGTCAAAGTCCTCACAAACACACCTCGGACCGTTAGTAGCGCGGTGCGCCTAGTGTGGTAATCTTGGATGGTACTATTTGGGCCTGACAAGCCCCACCCATCGCGCCTGGGTGGACAACCCGACTGGAGGTCGGAATGGGTGCAATATTGAACAATACCCTTTGCCATTGTCTTGTGATGGACATGGTGGGAGGCACAACTGTCAGCTTCGGTACGAACCACATATAATATAACTGTATTGACTAGCTATCAATCGATACTGCATTGTAATGATATGTAATCCAACAACATTTACTTTAAACATTTTGATGTTTACTGCTTATGAAAAACCTATACTCTCACCAACCTTTGTGTTGACCCTTTTTACTTGAATGTTTTCTCTGGTAACTAAGGCAGACACTCAAGGATAGGATGCTAAGCTGGAGTCTCATGCATCTACATAGTGCTTTTGGCTTGAGAACATTATCATTTTGTTTTGTTGTGTAATGTTAAACAACTTAAACCGCTTCCACAAAACTATTATTTTATGTTATTTTGAAAACTGTTTAAAATGCTTCCGCAACTTATGAATTCAAACTGTTTCTTCAGATCTTATGCATTAACTTCCGCAACTATGATTTTATAAAACTGTTTTGTCCCAGTATTTGGATGTACGTATACAAGCAGACATGTAGTCTCACAACTGTAAGACCGGAGACTGCGATCCTGACAGTCACGTCGCGCCCTCGGACAAGCCGGGAAGGCCGGGGTGCGACCGATTGGTATTAGAGACTTCGGTTTTTTTGAATTAGGTTTGCATGTAGTGAACTTAGTCTATAACCAATAGTCTCCACACACATAGTGTTAGTAGTAACAGCACTAACCTACATAATCATTATTATTTGCATACATGATTGTACGCATACATTTACTACGCTCATTCTAGATATGTCGTCACCATCATCACCGCATGTGTTTGCATACGATGAGGAGGAGCCGAAACCTCCAGCACTACTCGCATCACCTCTACCAGTGACCGAAGATACGCCTGATCAACATCCACTACCACCGGATGATTCCGTGGAGGATTTGAACGAGGATCCTGTGAAATATTCCGATAACGACTCCGATGAGGACCCTGAGGAGGACCCCGTGGAGGATTCACTTGACGATGCATCACCCATACTAGAACCACCTGAGCCTAAGAGGCAGTGTCTTGAGTTGGATGTTATTGCCAGGATGACTCGGGACCTGGCCTGGGCGGACGATCGAATCGAGCGCCTTGCAGAGGAGCTGAGATACACTAACACTTGACATGCAGAACTCTATAGTGTAGTCAAAAATATGGATCGAGATATGACCCAGTTGATTGCACTATATCAGGCGGCCGAAGACCGAGCTGCCATCGCTGAAGCTAGAATCGAAGAGCTAGAGAACAGGGCTGACATTCCAGACTCGGAAGAGTCTGACACATAGGTGGGGGAACCAGTGAATGCTGATTTTGATTCCACTATCGATAATGCCTTTGATTAACTTAGCATAGACCTAGTAGGGACGGGTTGTGTCTTTGTAATGGATATGGTGGAATCTAAATGTTTTGGTCTTAAATGAATTTTAACCAGTTTGACTTATTACATATCAAGACTATAATATGTATTTAAAATCTTGTCTATGCGAATTTATACATGTTTCCTTTACGTACCAACCGCACACATAATCTTAATTCTTGGGAACACTCTAACGCTTATTCTCGCTATGAAGATCATGGCTGGAAGACACGGAGGACGACGAAATGCTGGAGGACTTGGGAACATCAGTCTGACACCAGCTGAACTGAACGCACTCATCGACGAGCGAGTTGAAGAGGTACTTGCCGCACGGGAAGCTACCCGTAATCAGAATCAACTGAACCAAGGTGATGAATCTCATTTCCTAATTCACCTTGCACCATAATCACTTGTTTCCATTTCAACGTGTTTATTCGATACTGAACCAAATTCTATTCTTTGTATATTTCAGGAGCAAACCTCAACCCACCTCTTTGCACATTCAAAATGTTTCTGGATTGCAAACCTCACTCATTCAACGGTACTAAGGGTGCCGTCGGACTATTACGCTGGATGGAGAAGGCGGAGTCGGCCTTTGCCATGAGCAACTGCAGGAACGAAGGCAGGGTAAAGTTCGCTACTAGAACTCTTGAGGGAGCTGCCCTCACTTGGTGAAATGCCAATGTCCAGAACTTAGGGCTTAATGCAGCTAATGCCCTACCTTGGAAGGATTTCAAACAGATGTTGAACCGCGAATACTAGCCTCGCGATGAAGTGCAGAAACTTGAGACAAAGGTTTGGAACCATAAGATGGTTGGTTCCAAGATCGAGGCATACACTGCTCGATTGTATGAACTGGCACACCTGTGCCCGGAGATGGTAACACCAGCCTACAAGCACATCGAGAAATACATTGAGGGACTGCCTCCTCAAATCCATGGAATGGTACTTTCTGCTGACCCCATTACCCTACAACAGGCGGTGCGATTAGCCCACAAGCTCACTGATTCAGCTGTGGCGCAAGGACTTTTACCACCCCATGGTGCAGTAGCCAAAGCCACCGATAACAAACGCAAATGGGATAACACCCTGATAAAATCTTCCACTCTTCAGCCACCACCACAGCAACGTAAGATTGGGTCACCTCAAGCTTACACACCTCCCATCCCAACCACTCAGAACTCAGGAACCTATGCAGGCAAACACCCCAAGTGCAACAAATGCAATTTACATCATGCCTTAGGACAATGTGGCTCTATCCGATGCCAACGGTGTGGCAAAGGAGGACACCTTGCCAAATATTGCAGAGGCGAGGTACTGGCAAAACCCCCACAGCCACAACAACAGCAGCTTGAAACACCAAAGGGCTGTTTCGAATATGGGAAACCAGGACACTTCAAGAGGACTGCCCACATCTGAAAAACAACAATAACAACGGGAACAACAACGGTCCGAAGGGACGAGCCTTCGTGATCGGAGCGAAAGAAGCCAGAAAGGACCCTAATCTCGCAACAGGTACGCATCTCCTAAACAATAATTACGCTTCTGTATTCTTTGATATTGGAGCAGAGAAAAGTTTTATATCTAAGGATTTTAATGAGATACTTGCCATAACCCCAACATCTTTAGAGATTGAATATACCGTAGAGTTAGCTGATGTTAAACTGATTATAACTAAGCACATTCTGAAGGAATGCACTTTAGAGCTATCCAAGCATAAGTTTAAGATTGACCTCATGCCAGTCACACTAGGCAGTTTTGATGTCGTAGTGGGCATGGGTTGGTTGCCTGAAAACCAAGCTGAGATAGTTTGCAATGACAAGATTGTACGTATACCCCTCCCTAGTGGGGAAACTTTAAATATCAATGGCGAAAGGAGCGACAGTCCTCTGAACATCATCTCGTGCATGAAAGCTCACAAATGCCTATGGAAGGGATACACAGCCACACTAGCACTGATCATCGACAAGACTGAAGATGAGAAGAAAATAGATGACATCCCAATCGTATGCGACAATCCCGATGTATTCCCCGAGGATCTACCAGGACTACCGCCACCTCAACAAGTTGAGCCAGGAGCAGCACCTATCGCACGAGCACCCTATCGACTTGCACCTTCGGAGATGCAGGAACTGTCCAATCAACTGCAAGAGCTGTTGGACAAAGGATTTATTAGACCAAGCTATCAACCATGGGGAGCTCCGGTCTTGTTTGTAAGGAAGAAGGATGGCACGTTTCGAATGTGCATCGATTGCCGTGAGTTAAACGAAGTGACAATCAAGAACCTTTACCCCTTACCTCACACCGATGATCTGTTCGATCAACTGCAATGATCGAGTTACTACTCCAAGATCGATTTGCGATCTGGGTACCATCAACTGAGGATTCAAGAAGAAGATAACCCAAAGACAGCTTTTTGCACTCGGTATGGCCATTATGAGTTTTTGGTCATGTCATTTGGGCTGGCTAATGCACCCGTAGTATTCATGGACCTCATGAATAGAGTGTGCAAACCACACCTCGACAAGTTTATCATTGTCTCTGTCTTCATCGATGATATTTGTTGGAAAATAGGACTGACGAAGCAAAACCACCTTTCAAATAATCTTTGTAATAAATGTTGCAGGACACTAGCTTCCGAAGACAAATCTTCAGAAGAACCTTCGGAAGACAAATAAAAGCCAATTGCTTCCGAAGACAAATAAAAGACACTAGCTTCCGAAGACAAGTCTTCAGAAGAACCTTCGGAAGACATAAATAAAAGACAACTGCTTCCGAAGACAAATAAAAGAAAAATGCTTCCGAAGACAATACTTCAGAAGTTGCTTCGGAAGACTCTATCTGAAGACAAACCTCAGAAGACACTATCGGAAGAGAACACTTGCTTCCGAAGAATAAAAGTCATTTACTTCGGAAGACTTCCAAAGACATCTGCCTCGGAAGAAAAACAATATTTCAGAAGACATATGTTTCTTCTGATGAAAGAATAAATGTAACCTTCTTTTGGATAACTGTCTACATTAGATAGTTTTCTATAAAGAGCTTCCGAAAGAATAATGTTTTAGCATCAGTACAAAAGTCTGAACTAAGATCTTTAAAGATCCTATGTTGACTTTACACTTGTACTATTCTGATGCTACAGTGTCTGTAATAGTGTCATCAGTCTTATCTGTTTGTCTTCTTCTTGTATTTGTCCTGAAACATTAAATGTCGGGGCTATTTATACCCCAACATAGTCTGAATAATAAATATATACAGAACAACACTTTTCTGAATCTTCTTTGTGTTGCCCTACTGTTTTCTCTTCTTTTCTTTTCTTCTAACTTATGAAAACTAAACACTAAAATAACTAAAGAGCAAAACTCAAGAGGGAGCAAAACACCAAAAGCTTTGTCTAAGCTCTTGATCCTGGTTAAGTTAGTCTCTCCTCAGCTCACCGGTTTTCTACAATATTCTTATCGACTCGAAGACTTAGGAAGAACACAAAGAGCATCTTCAATTGGCTCTTGAACTTTTACGACAGGAGAAGCTGTATGCTAAACTCTCCAAATGAGACTTCTGGATTTGAGAAGTCCAATTCTTGGGTCATGTTGTTAATGAACAAGGGATTCATGTGGATAAATCCAAGATAGAGGCGATCAAGAACTGGGAACCACCAAAGACCCCAACTGAGGTGCGACAATTCCTAGGCTTGGTAGGCTATTATCGACGATTTATTGAAGGATTTTCCAAGATAGCCCAACCACTTACAGCTCTCACCCGTAAGGATAAGAAATATCTCTGGACTGACAAACAAGAAGCTGCATTCCAACTTCTCAAGCAGAAACTCTGTAGTGCACCTATCTTATCCCTTCCTAATGGAACAGGCGACTTCGTAGTATATTGCGATGCCTCAATACAAGGACTTGGTGTAACTCCCAAAACATATCAAGAACCGAGCTTTATGTCTCCATTCTGCATCAGATGTATCTATAACGTGCGGAATCCGAAATACAAACACAAGAACATGAAGAAAGTTCAAAACTTTGATATAATCAGTGAAGTACACGAAGTAATGCCTCAATACGTCTAGAGAGCATTCCTCGGGAATCCAACCCTAGACTTGTACAAAATACGTCTATTTATACTAAGTCTAGGGGTAATCGAACTAGCTGTACACAAAAACTTTCGAGTACCCGAACTATACTAGTAATCGAAAATACATGTATACGAAAATCAACAAAATCTTGGAACATGTTTCCTTCGGTTGTCTTTATCAGTCTACATCATTGTCTTGGGCTCTACAAACTCCCCTAGACTGGTGAAGTCAGCCGATAGGAAGAGTGACTGAATGTGGTCCTGCTCCAGCATACAGCTTCAACTCGATGGCATACGCAACCACCATACACCTTAATGGGAGACTTGTGCAGTCTTATCATGTCTTCTTTTCCATATTTCAGCAGATCCATAGGGTCCAAAATCATGTCCACATCATTAAGATCATCTTTATTCCTTAGAATGATGGCCGCAAGGTTCTTCTCATCAAAGTACCAGTATAAGAAGTTTGTGTTGGACCTAGTAGGAGCTCGGAAACAATCTGGTTCCAATGGATATCTGCTCAACAGCCTCTGGAATAGTGCGGAATTCTATTCCATGGTTTTCCAATCGAAACCAATAGAAACCGTGATGATCCGAAGGTGTAGGATGAACGTTTGATGCTTGATCGAACACCACGGGTTGAGAATCGAACTTGGATAGCAAGAATCGCTCATATCTTCTAGGGTTTGACACTGGAGTGCTCAGGAAAGTTAGGTTTGACAAAGTTTGAACTTGTATATATAGGCTGTCATCATTCGGCCGAATGAGTGGCCGAAGCAACTCATTCGGCGAATGATTCAGCCGAATGGACATGTTAATCGAATGAGTCCTTTGGCGAATGACTCATTCGTTCGCCCAAGTCATTCTGTAAGCGTTCATTCGGCCGAATGGCTTCATTCTTAGAGCCATTCGCCCGAATGGGTCTGTAAGACATATAAATTCAACTTTAAGCATAATCAAACATAATCAATGATAAACATTAAGAACAGTATATAGAAAGACAACTTCCACTAATATTATAAACTTTATACATAAGGATAATACAAATTAGAACTAGGGACACTTAATGCATCTACAAATTCCCCTTGGACCTAGTTCACTCCTTGGAAGTGTCTTTCTTGAAATGTTTGTCGGAAATGGCTTTCCAGTCAGCTCCAGCATGTCCTGAACACCATACAAATACGAATGACTCTCATGAACTGCATGGCTTGTTCCATGTCGGCAACATCGAAGAACATCTGATGGAAGTACAGAATCTTGACATCACTGTGAGACAGATTGGTCAACCACATCGGATCAAATAAACGTTCAGTTTCCCATTTCTTGTCTTTGCACATCACAATTACAGCCTCTCCAGTACGCCCGTCATAATACCACCATCGGAAGCTTTTCAAAAATTCTTGACACATCTTCCTCAAGGGAATCTTCTTCATGAATTTAGGAGGTGCTTCCGGGTATCTCCATCTATCTCTGGAAAGTAATATCTTTCAGGTTGCTGAGGCCTGAAGTTCACCCACCTCTTTCGATACTCATATTGTAGCTGTCTGGAGAGGCAAGCTGACATCCCTGAACCATCGCTGTATAACATCTTCAAGCGCGCAAGTTGATTGACTTCGAATCCTAGCAGCGTCTTGAAATCATGTCGATACTTGAAATAATCAATTCCCTTTTCTCTTTTTACAACATAGCATCCTAAGTCAAGAAAGTATGCCCAGCTAAGAATCTGACCTCCAGCCTTGTAGCCTTTGGTCCTATAGACTTTAGTGTGAGTTGCTGGCATCTTCATAGCACTCTCCTTCTTGAACATTTCCTAATACGCTTTCCACTCTTCTTTCCTTTGTTGAATGTCATCAGCTAAAGACTTACCACCACTGACTTATTCTTCTACATATCTGCTCAGTATCTCTTTAGTGGCTTGATCAAACAGGTCAATGAAAGTAGGCAGCTCGTCTTCAGCTGAAGTGTACTTTGGAGTCTCTTCCTCTGTAACATCCTCCAATATAACCTCATCAACATCATCAAAAATTTCAGGAGAAGGCACATCATAAGCAGGAGCTGAGGTGTCATCAATCACAACCTCGTCTGGGTTCAACCTGAACAGCTATGCTATCTGCTCCTTTGTTAAGCAGTGAATAATCTCTCCATCCTCCTTGTCATAGCTAACTGAGAGTTGTATAATGCCCTGAGGGTCCAAAATCATCGTAAGTGTCTCATCCAATCGACGTCTCAAGGGCACAGCTTCGACTTCCTCAGTAGCTGCAGGTTCTTCTGTCTGAGTAGGAGGAGGAGAAGGAGACTTAGCACTCTTATCGTGCTTGGTCTTTGTCCTGATCTCAGGAGGAGGGGCTTGCTCATCAGCATCATCTGAACTAGAAGAACTAACAGACCCGCTCCCTGACCCATCTTCACCATCACCATCAGAGTCATCATCTTTGTCTGGCTCTTCATAATCAACCTTCTCCTCATCAGATTCCTCGTCTTCTTCTTCATCTTCTTCTTCTTCTTCTTCTTTCTCCTCATCTTCATCGGAGTTAGCTGCAGTGCCTTCAATCCTTGGAGTGCCCTCTTTAGAACTTTCTACAAGTTCAGCAAGTCGGGCATTTTCAGCTTCCAGGACAAGGATACGGTCATTGAAATCAGTGGCAGTCAGACCCAACTGATTGTGCTCGTCAATATATTTCAGCAATTGTTCCTCCTGTTGAGCTGATCTTGCTCTCAGATCTGCCCTTTGATCTGCAGCTTGAAGCAACAAAGTATCCTGATCAGTTATCCTCTTAGTGAGCTGAGCAATCACTAACTCCTACTCTCTGTTCTTCTTCTCTTGCTCCAGGTTCCTTTCCATCAACCTAAGGACCATACTGTATAGTGTACTCAGCTACTCGACAACTGAAACAGTAGGTATAATCAGATCAGCTCGAGTGGTGGAAGGACTAGTAGAGGCGGTAGTGTAAATAGGAGCCTGAATACCAGAGGTAGTCAGAGGGGCAACAGTGGAACGTGTCGGAACAACCCTTGACCTGGCCAGTGAAGAAACTGCAACTGCTTCCACTGATGTAACAGTCGTTGTAGTAGCAGTCGACAGTTCTGACCTCCTCTGAAAGAGAAACCTAGCCCTTTTCCTCTTGCCTAAGGAAGATGATGTGGACTGAACTGCAGCAACAGACACAGCTGCAGTGGCTGTAACAGAAGAAGTGCGTGGAGGAGGAGACAGGTCAAACTTTGGGATAAAAGAAGGATCAGTAATCTCTTCAAGCTCAGCTTCACTACGTCTCTTCCTCTTCTTTATCTGTCTACCTCCCACCCATACATCTTCAAACTCTTCATCAGGAGTGTCCTCTGAGTCTGAACTCTCAGCACCTTCACCTCCATCCTCACCACCTACATCCTCTAATTCATCTAAATCCTCCTTGTCTTCTGCAGAGGTAGTACCAGTCATATCAAGTGGAGTAGAAACTGTGGCTGTAGTAGTGGCCATAAAATCTAGCTCTAGTAAAGAATCAATGTCAACATCATCATTATCTGCACCAGATGTACTAGTTCCAGCAACAGTGCTTATACCAACTGCACTAACATCTAACACACCAGCCTCAACCATACTAACACTAGCAGTAGTAACAATGACATCAGCAGCAGCACTAACACCAACAGTACTAACACCAACACTAACACCACTAGCACCACCTCCTACATCATCAACACCACCATCTCCATCATCATCACCCTCATCACCAGGAACAACAATATCTTCCATGTCGGAGTCTGAGTCATCGTGCCTCCATCTCCTACCAACTAGAGCTATATAATCAGGTCTTAGAAGATGACCAAACAATGTACGCACTGTAGGCTTCCTCTCCTTCCCTCTGTATGACATCACTCTATTGAGAGTGATATCATTCATATGCTCCAAGCGAATAATATCAGCGTTGATCTTTGGCAAGTCACGTAACTGAGCATCAATCAACTGCTGGAGGAACCGAGGGTACATAAGAAACTTCTTATCTCCCTTTAGCATCACATTCTCCTTCATGTGAGTGAATATCATCTCTGAAAAGTTGAAGGGCCGGAGGAACCGAGGGTACAAATGCACCCTGTATTGTCTCCCTCATGTCATCAAAACCACCTCTCCTAGAGCCCAGGCAGTGAATAAGCACATGGGCTAAATACTTGAACTAAGGAGACATGAACGCCTTGTTGAGAATTCCAGCTCCAAGATCACCTTCAAACTTGCACCGCATGAAACAACCACGAACCAAGCAGCGGTCAAGTAGAATCGGCTGATCCGGTGAATCCTGAAAACCACATATCCTCCTGATATGCTCAGCAGAGACAACTACATCATGGCCTAGCACCTTGTCCCTGATGACTGGTGGCTCAACCTCACAGTCAATGTCAGCTGAACTCCAGAAGTCCTACTGATGAGACTGATAGGGCACATGAATAGTAGAAATAGCAGCAAAGATCCTGGAACGTCGCAGAAAAGTGATGATCTCAGTGAAGTGTCGGGAATTCGCCGTGGTAAGATCCAAGTGTGCACAAATGTTGTTCTTGGTCACTGATTTGTATCCAGCCATACTGAAAAACAAAGAAATACAAATGTTAGTTCAATTCAGTTGATCAGTAGAATCAAATCAGAACTATCAACAAGTAGATCATTTGGCCGAATGATCCTTGGTCGAATGAGCATGTTGACCAAATGAGTCATTTTGTCGAATGAGTCATACTGTCGAATGAACTTCACTCGCCGAATGAACTTCATTCACCGAATGAGCCATTCGTCGAATGGCGTCATTCGGCTGACTGTTGAGATTCAAAATTCCAGATGACAATCTTCAAATCATCTCATAAAAATTATGCACACATACTCAGAATCAACCGATTAACATGATTAAGACTGGTCTAATGTGGATTCAAGTCCATTTAATCCATATATTCTGACACGACAGATTGGAACCCTAAAACCTTGATTTTTGAACCGATTTAAGAGATTTCATGGTTAAAAGTCGACCATATTTGATCCACCAGTACATGAGATGAAGAAGATATGAACTATCAATATGAAGTTTAGTGAATCGAAGAAAAAATCAGAAAAATGGTCAGAAGGTGTCATTCGGGCGAATAGCACACACTTAAGAGCGAGAGAATGAAAATGGGGTGAATGGGGTAGTTCGGCTAAATTAAGTGTTTAAATAGTAACATTCATTCGCCGAATGACTCCAGCGAATGAGTTGTTTCGCCCCAAGTTCATTCGGCCAAAAAAGATTCAAACTCAATGATCATTCGGCGAATGAAACAGACGAATGACTTCCTTCGGCCCAGGTTGATTCGGCCGAATGAGTCATTTGTTGGAATGAGCTCATTCGGTCGAATGAGTCATTCTGTATGTTCATTCGTACGAATGAGACCTTGCACTCACAAACACAACTTGATTTCAAAATTTAACATTATGACCATTTAACTGGGTGCCATTATGAAGATAAGTCTGATGGTTGATGGATTCAGATATGACAGACATCTGAACCTACAATTGATCATCTAAAATAAATTCTAAAAATAGAAACTCTTTTTGTGTTTTTCTGAAACAAAATACAACTTTACAACTAGCAACTAATAACAAAGAAACACATATTTTTTTGAGAAGTCTATTGAGAAAATAAAACATACACCTAATCACATTAAATCAGCATCACTGAATGTTCCACTTCGAACACATTTGTCTTATGATATGATTACTGATATATTTGTCCATTTTAAGCTTTTCAATACAAAACTTCTAAACTAATTTGATGATCACTCATGTTTTCTGATTGAGATACCCATTTTATTTAACCAACACAGATCAAAAACAGCTTGTAACTCATCTCTGCACAACTTAGAATCTAACATCATAAATTCTATAAGGTTTCAATTTATTTTCTTTTTGTATTTTTCTTTTGTTTCTCATGTTCAATACATTCTCATGGACGGCTTCAGCTAGGTCTTTACAAAGCAGTATGGCACGTATACAGACCTGTGTTGACATGATTGACTTGTTCTATCCAAATGGACGGCTTCAGCTAGGTCTTTACAAAGCAGTATGGAACGTGTATGGAATCAAACTTATTTTATTTGGGTATTTTCACAAGCTTAATACCAGATTTATTTTATTTTATTATGATTCAATCATTCTCATCTGAATGGATGGCTTCAGCTAGGTCTTTACAAAGCAATATGGCACGTGTACAGATTTGAATTCATGAATCATTGGAAACCTTATTAGATCCTATGATGACAGGTGTATGCCTGATTTGAGTCAAAAACTATTTCTCACATAGCTGATTTTCTAAAACAGATCCCACAAATCAGACTTTGTAAGATATCACAAATTGTCTATACATTTTTTAAAGTCTGCCTATCAGTACATTAGTTCACAATTCTCATGTGTTTCCAGCTTATGCATTCACCTGAGCTGTTAAGACATGATAGATTAATACATTACTTTCCCAAAGAAGACTTTCTTAGTTTTATAATTTTTAATTGTTTTTGTACTTTTCAACTTTTTAAATGTTTTTGGTTTTTCAAATAACCTACTTTTTCTCCCCCTAAAAACCTAAAACAAAAAATCTTTTTGAGTTTTTGATGAGATATATGAAATAACAAAAATACTTAATAATGAAAAATAAAACAAAGTAAAACTAACTAATAAAATCGATGATCATTTGTTAGTTTCAGATGAAGGAAGGACTTCACCCTTTTGAAAAACACCATTAGCCGATAGCAGATATAAGATTATGGGTCTATCAAAAGCTTTTGTAAAAAGATCGGCTTTCTGATGATCGGTGTGTATTTTGACAACATCGATGAGTTTCTTTTCAAAACAATCACGTATGAAGTGATATTTGATATCGATGTGTTTGGTTTTTGAGTGCTGGACCGGATTCTCAGTGACAGCTATGGCGGCAGTATTATCAACATAGATAGGAGTGTTAGAAAAATGTAACCCATAGTCCCTGAGTTGCTGTTGTATCCAGATGATTTGTGAACTGCAATTAGTAGCAGCAATGTATTCAGCTTCACAAGCTAAAGTAGAGACTGATGTCTGCTTCTTGCACTTCCAGGTAACTAATCGGGTTCCAAAGAACTGACATCCTGTAGACGTTGACTTCAAATCCCTCTTGCATCCACCATAGTCTGAATCACTGAATCATTAGGGTACCATAAACCATGATCAAGAGTACCCTTGAGATAACACATAATTCTCTTCACAGCAATCAGATGTGACACTCTTGGTTTTGACTGATAACGAGCACACAAGCATGTGGCGAACATGATATCTGGCCGAGAAGCAGTAAGATACATAAGAGACCCAATCATTCCTCGGTACAGAGTGGCATCGATTAACTCCCCCTTTTCATCTGGTGTAATCCCGTGATTAACAGCAAGCGGGGTACTAGCAGACTTTGCATCCGACATACTAAACTGGCTCAGTATGTCACTAACGTATTTGGTCTGATGAATAAAAATCCCTGCCTCAGATTGATCCACTTGCAACCCAAGAAAAAAATTTCATCTCTCCCATTGAGCTCATTTCAAACTTGTCTTTCATGACCTTCTCAAAGTCCTTGCACAGACTATCATTGGTAGAACCGAAAATGATATCGTCCACATAAACTTGCACCAAGAGTAAATCACCATCCTTCTCTCGAATAAACAGTGTGCAGTCAATGACACCTCTTCTGAACCCGTTGTTCAGAAGGTGAGTAGATAGTGTCTCGTACCATGCTCGCAGTGCTTGATGCGATCCATATAAAGCCTTGTCTAGTTTGTAGACTTGGTCACGATGCAATGGATCCCCAAACCCAAGAGGTTGACTGACATACACTGTTTCACTAATTACACCATGAAGAAATGCACTCTTGACATCCATTTGATAGACTTTAAATTTCTTGAAGGATGCATATGCCAAGAAAATACGGATTGCTTCTAGTCGAGGAACCGGTGCAAACACTTCGTTATAGTCCAATCCTTCAATCTATCTGAATCCTTGAACCACCAGACGTGCCTTGTTTCACACAATGATCCCGCGATCATCTTTCTTGCAACGGAGAACCCATGTGGTACCTATAAATTTTGCACCTTTCGGTTTGTCAACAAGTTGCCAAACACGTAATTTCTCGAATTGTTGGAGTTCTTCTTGCATGGCATCAACCCATGATTCCTCTCTCAATGCTTCGGTGACTGTGCATGGTTCAACTTGAGAGATGAAGCAAGAATGGGCACAGTAGTTTACATCAGCAAAGTCAAGAATATCAGCAAGGCCTCCTGAAGATAGCTGATTTCTTGTCTTAACCCTATCAAGTGGACTTCCAATAATATTCTCTTGAGGATGAATGCGATTGATTCTTCCTACAGGATGAGCTGGAACCTCAACCTGTGGATCAAGATTGTTCAGATTCAAGTCCTCAAGTCCCGGTACAAGATTGTCAACATTTGGTTCGGGGACAGCTGGCGAAACCGGGTTATCTCTGTGTCTGACCTGTCATCATTTATATGTACTGTGGGAGTTGAAGTGGATGAAAGTTGCACTGGTTCATTAGGTGCATTTTTAGCATCATACATCATTTGAACAGCAACATCTTCATCCAAGTACATGGGAGGCGTATTGAATCAGTCGAAAAGGTCGGAATAGTCAAACATCCAGTCATGACCTTTTCTAGGTGAGGGCATAGTGTGTCTCTGAACATCAACATGGTACCACTCCTCCACATTCTGAGTTGATCTATTGTAGACCCTTTTATTTGGAGTGTTGTACCCAAGAAAGTACCCTTCTTCCACCTTCTCATTGAACTTGCCATGCTCGTGTTTCTTAAGCATTGTGCACGGTGCACCAAAAGGTTCAAGATGCTTAAGATTAGGCTTTCTGTTGTGGAGCAGTTCAAAGCAAGTCTTCCCATGTCTCTTCACTATCAATACCCGGTTCAGTGTGTAGCAAGCGTTTGCTACAGCTTCATTCCAGAACTGACTAGAAGTGATGAATCTGCATGCATCGTTCTAGCAGCATCAATCAAAGTTCTGTTCTTCCTCTCAGCAACACCATTCATTTGAGGGACATATGGAGCACTAAATTGTTGAACAATTCCCCGTGCATTACAAAAGTTCTCTATGTTGTGGTTCTTGAACTCCGTCCCGTTGTTTGTTCTGAGCATACGAATCTTGAGCTTATAAAGGGATTCAAGTTTGGTCACCAACACTTGAATGCACTCAAACGTTTCAGATTTCTCCTTTAGAAAGAAAACCCAAGAGTATCTAGAATACTCGTCAGTGATGACTAAACAGTATTGATCCCCAGCTATACTCTTGTGATTCACTGGGCCAAATAAATCCATGTGGAGAAGCTCAAGAGGAACAGTGATTGAATGAAATTTCTTTAGCTTGTTAGACTGCTTGGTCTGCTTTCCTTTCTTGCATGAAACACAGATATCAGACCGCTTAAAATTCTTCAGATTGACCCCCTCAATCAAGTCATTGTGTACCAAATGATTCATCTTGCGTAGACTCAAATGGCCCATTCTCTTATGCCAAAGAATTGAATCTTTCTCAGTTGCCTTTGACATAAAACATGAAGTTGTGGAGGATGTAGTTGAAGCTGTGGCCATGTTGAGTACATACAAGTCCTGCTTACGGGGAGCTGACATCAAAATCCAATCTTCAGGAATAATCACACCTTGCTTGAGTATATAGCAGTTGGTGTCATCAAAAAGAAATTTGTATTGCTTGTCACAGATCTGTGACACTGAAAGAAGATTAATTTCCAGCTGCTTGACATATCTGACTTTGTCGAAAGAAACTTGGCCATTTGACAGAATGCCCTCTCCTGTTATGAACCCACCTTTGTCACCAACAAACGCTACGTGTCCACCTCGAACTAAATTAACATTGTTGAGCAGCGAAATATCACCAGTCATGTACCTAGAAGCCCCACTATCAACGATCCAAGAGCTGTTAAGAGCAGCTGTTGGGGCAACCTGCACAAACACAAACAATTAGTTCATTTTGGTAACCCAAGCCTTTATAGTCTTGGTTTGACCCAATGAGTCTCGAATCCAAACATCGATCCATTTACCATCTGGGGTAGCCTTGTCT
Organism: Mikania micrantha; assembly: GCA_009363875.1. Classification (NCBI taxonomy): domain Eukaryota; kingdom Viridiplantae; phylum Streptophyta; class Magnoliopsida; order Asterales; family Asteraceae; genus Mikania; species Mikania micrantha. The sequence goes on along the minus strand of CM018682.1, from coordinate 55,676,607 downwards.
GGAGTGGATAAAGCTGAAGTCTCAGAAGACTTGACTTTCCAGAGAGTGTTTTTGCTAAAAGAGTTTTTCAGGTAAATGGATGATGACTTTACTTGATTGACATTAATAACTTTGGGAACATCCAAGTTCACCACTTTATCTTTACTCTTGTCCAAAGATTTACCCTGTTTGGGTTTTTTGGGTTTTTCAGATTTAATTGGTTTGACAATATGCTGATTTTGCTGTCTTGGTGATGCAACTTTCTGTCTGATCAACTGCGGACAAAATCTAACAATGTGTCCTGGTGCACCACATTCAAAGCAAACTTTGTTACCCTTTTTATGAAAATGTTTTAGTTCAGAAAAAAATTGCTTTTGTGATTTAAAGACATTTGTTTTAGGCTTGTTCTGATTAAAACCCAAACCCTTTTTCCCATTAGGCACAAGATTGTCAATCTTGTGTGACATACATGCTTCATTCTCTTTTGAAGCCTTCACAAAGCTTAATGCTTGATAGATTTTAGAAGATGAGATTGGGTCACCTTTCATGACTACAGGTGTATGATTCTGAGCAACAATACAATCAGATGAATTCTCAGATTCATCCTCAGAATCTGAGACCCAATCTTCAACAATTCTCTCCACAAAAGATTCCTCTGACAAGGAGGAACCCTCATCAGTAATCATCCCAATTGGATCAATTACAAATGGAGTTTTAACTTGGAAATCTTTAACATCTTTGTCATATGGTGAATTGACAAAGCTGTTTAAGATTGGTGGAGGACATTGTTGATAGCTCACCTTTCCCTTACCCTTCTGATCAGTACACTTACTCATCATGTGCTCAATAATATATGAGGAGCTTTCATGGCTCTTGAGCTTTTGACCTAAGGTCACATAGTCACACTCAAATATGGCTAACTTCTTCTTTATCTCATTGATGGTATTGAGATAAGAAGTGATAGCATCTTTCTTTTTCAGAACAGCAATCTCAGCCTCATGAAGTTGTCTGCTTAAAAGTTCAATTTTAGCTTGAAAATCTTTTTCATTAGATTACAAAACTTTCTTTGCCTCAATACATTGGTTGAGATCACTGATCAAGCCAGCATTGTGCTTCTGATAAGCAAGGACCTTGCTGTCAAGATCAACACAATTAAAAAATCTAAATTAAGAAGATGAACATTCATCAGATACCTGATCTGACTGTGAAATTGCAGCAGGAGTAGCATATGAGTTTACCATCAAAGCAAACTGAGTAACAGGTTCTTCAAGATCAGCATCATAATCAGCTTGAGTGTCTGAGTCTGACATGCTTTCAGACTCTGAACCAGATGTTTCTTCCATACTGATCTGTGCTTCTCCAGAAGTACTCTCTTCACTTGAATCATCTGTCTTCTGAATCTCAGCAACACATGCTTTATCCTGTTCCCCCTGATCAGAATTAAATCTGAAATCCCAATTTTCACCTTCATCCTGTTGCACCATCAATGCCTTGCTTGTATTCGAAGAGCCAGCCTGAGCAGGAGAATCAATAGGAACAAGTCTTCTTTCTGGATTTGCTGCAGAAGACTTCTGATGCTGAAAAGGATTCTTGTTCCCTGCTTTGCTTGGTTTCTTGCACTGTCTTGCAAAGTGACCCTTCTCCCCACAATTATAGCAAGTGACAGATGCCATGTCAAAGCCAAACTTAGACTCTTTGTTTAGGTTAATGTCTTTGCCTGTTCTTCTCACAAACTCCTTGGCTCTTCTAACAGCACTAGCTAGAGCCCACATGATATCAATCCTCTCCATATCATCTGGGTCTATCTGAGAATAATCATCATTGGTCAGATAAGGATTGCCAATCTGTCCAGCTACTAATCCATCATAGGAGCTAACAAGAGTAGACAAAAGACCCATATGCTCCTTGGCAATCTCTACAATCACTTTATCAAAATTGTCTGTCTTCAGACTAGTGACAGGTTGATGATGTTCTTTCTGAGAGCTGGATGATGAGGATGACTGACTGAAATGAATCTGATTGGAAGATGGAGCTTCAGTAGTCTGAGAAACAAAAGCAGTCTTTAGTGGAGCATTGGAAGATGCTCTTTCTACAGTGGGAGTAGAATAATATAATGAAGGATCCTGGACTTGAGCAACTCTCTTAGCTTTCCACTTGTTTTCAATTTCCTGCTCTTTTAATTTCTGGATGAAGTCATTGATATCCATGTTTGCCATCATCTCATTCTGTTTAAGAACCATCAAAAATGACTCCCACTTAGGAGGTAAAGCATCTGCCAAGCACTGGATCTTCTCCTGAGTTGTATTCTTGACTTGATGATTGAACAATTCACTCAAAAGATGGTAGAATATTGCAATCAAATCATCCAGTGATTCATTCCCCACATACATGAAGCTGTTGAATTCCTTCCTCAAGGCTTTGGACTTGATGTTCTTCAATGCATCATTTCCCTCGTATCTTTGCTGCAAAGCATCCCACAAATACTTAGAGGATGTAAACTGTCTGAACTGATGGAAGATATCAGTTGCAATGGACTAGGACAGGATAGCATAAGCTTTCTTCTCATAATCATAAAGCTTCCTTTGTGGTTCAGTCATCCGTGTGACTAACATTGGTGTCCCATCTTCATTCAGAGGCCTCAGATAACCACACTCAATCATCATCCACAAGTTAGTATCCACTCCATTGATGTGAATCTCAAATCTGTATTTCCAGTGCGGGTAATCATCTAAGGATAGCAACTTGGGAACTTTATTTGAGTTCCATGTCTCAGTTTCAGTCAGCAACAATGTCTGAATACGATGGTTCTGGTTCGCCATCAATGCTAAGTCTTCCATAGAATCAAGAACAATAATATCCAACACTTAGAAAAATTCCAAACTGATTGGACGAATGAAGGAAATATTGCCAAATGTCGGGGACCGAATGAAACACCACTGGCGAATGAAGGCACTTGTCGAATGAGCTTAAACAGAATGAAATGTTATGCCGAATGACTTTGGCGATTGAAGCTATTCGGCAAATGAGGGGCCGAATGAAGCTATTCGCCGAATGAGTAAGCGAAGGGAGCTATTCGCCGAATGAGTTGGCGAATGGTGCTATTCGGCGAATGAGTGGCCGAATGAAGGTATTCTCCGAATGAGTAAGCGAAGGAAGCTATTCGCCGAATGAGTTTGCGAATGGTTCTGTTCGGCGAATGAGGCTGATTCGGGCACACCTACTTTGTCGAAAGACTCATTCGGGCTATCTGGGGTTTCCAGCTACAAAAATCGTGATAACTTTCGATCTAGACCAAATCTAAGCACCAAATTTGGTACAGAACATCTGGAAATGATTGCCAGCCAATTGAGATGACTGTTTTGACAAAAATACCACTAAAACCCACTGATTTTGAATGAAACAGTGACTTGGGGAACAAGAAACTCAGGGTTTTTGGAAGTTATGAAAATCCAATCTTAGATCTGATGATTTTGAATGAATATCGAGTAGAATCAGGACCCAAGGCTCTGATACCACTTTGTAGGACCTAGTAGGAGCTCGGAAACAATCTGGTTCCAATGGATATCTGCTCGACAGCCTCTGGAATAGTGCGGAATGCTATTCCTGGGTTTTCCAATCGAAACTAACAGAAACCGTGGTGATCCGAAGGTGTAGGATGAACGTTTGATGCTTGATCGAACACCACGGGTTGAGAATCGAACTTGGACATCAAGAACCGCTCAAATATTCTAGGGTTTGACACAAGAGTGCTCAGGGAAGAAGGAGGGATCAGGAAAGTTAGGTTTGACAAAGTTTGAACTTGTATATATAGGCTGTCATCATTCGGCCGAATGAGTGGCCGAAGCAACTCATTCGGCGAATGACTCAGCCGAATGGACAGTTCAATCGAATGAGTCATTCGGCGAATGACTCATTCGTTCGCCCAAGTCATTCTGTAAGCGTTCATTCGGCCAAATGGCTTCATTCTTAGAGCCATTCGCCTGAATGGGTCTATAAGACATATAAATTCAACTTTAAACATAATCAATGATAAACATTAAGAACAGTATATAGAAAGACAACTTCCATTAATATTATAAACTTTATACATAAGGATAATACAAAGTAGAACTAGGGACATTTAATGCATCTACAGTTTGCCAGTGAGTTATCAGGAATTCTGGGAGACACCGGAATAGCCTCTTCAGTGTGAGGAGGAGGATACTTGTAGTATACCCATGGCTTTTTCGTCTTTGGATCCGCAATGCATTTTTAAACAAAACGCCTTCCCTTGGCAGTACACATCACAGGAAAATCCTTTTCACATTTATCCTTTTTGAACTTAGGAAATAAGTAGGCCTGATTGTCCTTGGAAGGATTGAAGAACATAGCATTGTTAATACTCCAGATGTCAAACTTGGGCATGGTGCAAAAGTCTCTCGGCTTCCTGTAATATTCCACCTTCCCGTTCATCCGCTTGACCAGGTAGAGATCTCTTTCCTTGTCATATAACCAGCAGCAGAGGCTCATCACAGCCATGGGTATACTACAAGTATACCAGGTAGAGATCTCTTTCATGGTCAAGCGGATGAACGGGAAGGTGGAATATTACAGGAAGCCGAGAGACTTTTGCACCATGCCCAAGTTTGACATCTGGAGTATTAACAATGCTATGTTCTTCAATCCTTCCAAGGACAATCAGGCCTACTTATTTCCTAATTTCAAAAAGGATAAATGTGAAAAGGATTTTCCTATGATGTGTACTGCCAAGGGAAGGCGTTTTGTTTCAAAATGCATTTCGGATCCAAAGACGAAGGTTTGCGCAAGAGAGGTTCGTGGCTTCCTCATGGTTTGGTTAGCCGAAGGTTCGTCTGTGATGAGCTCTAAGCCAGCATGACTAGGTTCACATAGCTGAGAGGTTTGCAGCACCTTAGGCTTGTGTCAACAGACTCGCGGCAGCAAGGTTCGGCTAAGTAGAGAGTTTGCATGAAGGGTTCGGCAGAATTAGCATGAAGGTTCGGTGATGTAAGGTTCGGCCACAGCTTTCTCATGAAGGTTCGCCTGTGTGCTTCAAGTTCGTCCCAGATCCAATGGGTTCGTGATTTTATACATCAAAGGTTCGGCTATGAGGGTTCAGTCATGGGGTCGGTGAGGCCTGAAGGTTCGTGAGCATGCAGGAGGTTCGTTCCCCATCACCTTGTTCAGTCAAGGTTCGGCTGGCCTCCTTCACGCGAACCTGTACTGCTTAGCCCTTCATCAGCTTCGATTATGACTGTAAGGCTATGCCCATGGTGGTGGTGAGTGTAGATAGTTCCCTCTTGGTCACGTGGTTAACAATAAAGGGTGTTTGGCCGGTTAACTAAGTGTGTCAAACCAAAGACACCAAAAACCCTACTTTTTCAGAACTTCAAGCTTAGATACCTTGATTTTGGCCGGTTAAAACTCCAGATCCGTTGTACTTCCTTGTAGAGGAGGTCGAGAGCTACGCGTGGGCACCAAGAACACGAAATTTCATCAAGTATTGAAGGAGATCCAAGGGTTTTTGTGATGAAATCTTAGTGAGAGAGAAATTCCGAATTTTTAGAGAGAGAGAGGTAGGTGATGAATTAAATGGAATTAATTGCTTGTAATTGGGTTTTTATACCCCGCGGGTGTTCGGGTTCGTTTCGGTTGCTCGGTTCGCGTTTTTGTCGCGTTTCCGGAACGTAATGCGTAATTTACGCGGTTTTAAAATGAAGTAGTTATTTTAATTATTTTTGATGAGTTTCAAAATGGTAAAATATAAAATATTTTATTTTCTTAAATTTATTATCGTTCGTATCATTTTCGTTTTCGTTTCGTCAGAAAACGTTACTTACGCGCGTCTTCGTACAGAGCGCTAACTGTACGAACACGATCGTACATTTCACTTTCTGATTTGGTTTTCTACTTATCAGTTATCGTTCAGAACATTAAACCCACAGATATGTTTGTGTGAATCCTCACCCACGCAAAAACACTGTCAGTTTATTATTCTAAAACAATACTGAAATTTTGTTCTGAATTGTGTTTCCTCACTGACGGACTCAACTATACTTCCTGTTTTCAAATTGTTTTCGTACTGATTTATCGGCCATCTGATTCCTGTCATCTATGGATATTCGATCACAACCGATTTGTTCTTGTCATTTGTTTGCACACTATTGTTTCTCTTGAGTTGGTGTATTTACTGTATTTAAGTTTTCACTTAAACACGTACAATTGTTTCCTGTTTTCTCGTGTGTTGTTGTTACACAACTGTTCAATCACTGTATTTACACACAGTAATTGGTGAAAGTACACACACCGTACAGACTTGCCGGACAATGAAGTGCTGGATGTCACAGTCTCCCCTTGTTAAAGAAATTCCGTCCCGAAATTTAAACGTCATTGTCGGGTACAACTTTTTTTTGTATAGGTGGAGATGTTTTGATATCGCGTGATTCTCACGTTCTCTGGTTTACATGGATTTGTGTTTAAGGATTCATCAAATCTGTTTGATGTGGTACGGATTCGTTTTCAGTCTCCCGACTGTGCGATCCATAATGTTCGGGGTTCCTAGAGGAAATGTATTGTGTGACCTAGTCCCTCTCAATGAGCCTAGGCTTTTGTGTGTTGTTATGTAATGAGTAGACTCAATTTCACTATTCCTATCAATTCAAAAACATCAAGTCTATTGGAAGTGTGAGGTAGCTTGGCATCATACTCCATAGCTGTTTGTGTACACTCCCATTGTGGTATCTTGAGTTGCTTCAACCACATCATGGTTCTTCGTATTCACTATGTTCCTTGTAGTCACGTGTTATTTCTTGTCAGAAGGAATCTCTCATTCCTCCCCTTGTTGAAATGGATCCATATATTATTCGATAGGACAACATTGATGAATCTAATTGTGAGTGTTTGTTTCCCCAGTAATGAGATTTATGAACACATCTATGCTATTCCCGAGAATGACATGAAGGGAGTTCTATTGGATCAGATGACTTCACCCTTATCAAGGGTAAAGCATACGTTCTGTTGATGGTGTTGACACTATTAGTGTCCCTTGACCTGAATCTCATGGTATGTGTCTGTTCACTAATAGTAAGTGAACAGTATGTTCATGTCATTTAGTGTAAGTGATATTTGAGTGTTGCCTCAAATGTGAGTAAGTTTTAAACTAACCCTAAAGAGGCAAACGATAATATGTGCTAGTATTAAATAATACAACTGCAAAGATTTTAAACAGTAAGCGTACCAGTGTTGGTGTCAGTGTCCTGACAAGCAGCAGCTGCTCCAATTTGGAATGCACGTCCCCTCGGTGCTGGACCTCTCGGTAACACCCTCCTCGGGCAGTCCTTTGCATAATGTCCTGGTTCCCTGCAGGTGTAACAAGAAATGCGATGGTTTTGTACAGCGGTCTGTGCCACTGTTTGGTTTGCCCTGTGTGGTGTTACTTGACTCTTGCAGAATTTAGCCTAATGGCCCACATTTCCACAATAAGTGCATTGCCTGCACCCTGTGTCAGGTTGATGATGATAGTTGCACTTATTGCAGAATGGAGCCATGCCAGAGTAAGACTTGTCGGTCAGTTGTGGTTGTGTGGGCACTGCTTGTTTGGTAGTGGTAGTCGTTGCAAAATTTTTAGCAACCTTTCGTTTCTTGGTGGGGTGTCGCTCCTCAGTAGATTCAGACTCTTTTTTGAGCGCCCCAGAGGCAACCATCACATCTGTCATTGTTGATGACAAAGTAATAGCCATTTCCAGGGTTCTTGGATGAGCAGAAAGGATAAAACCTTGCATACAAGCCGGTAATCCCCCGATATACCGCTCAATTCTCTTCTCCAGTGTTGGCACTATATTCGGTGCCAATGATGCTAGTTCGTGAAATCTTGTGGTGTAGGCCAGATGCCCAGCACCAATCATAATAAGATTGAGTAACTCAGTCTCAACCTTCTTGAGTTCATTTCTTGGGCAAAACTCCGCCCGCAGTATGGCTTTTAAGTCATCCCAAGGCATTGACAGAGCCTCATCCCTGCCTCTAGTATGAACTTGAGCGTTCCACCAAGTTAACGCTCGTTTGTGGAATGAACCAGCAGCATACTTCACCTTATACTGTTCAGGATAGTTGCTAATCCCTAGGGTAGTCTCCATCTTCTCGATCCATTGGATCAATCCGAAAGCACCCTCACTGCCACTAAAACTCGGTGGGTTGCAACCTACAAAGTTCTTGTAGGAGTAGTCCTGATGATGCCTGGTATTTCCACTGCCTTCTCCAGATGAGTCAGCAATATTACTGTTGTTGCTGTTAATCCGGTTCATCATCTCCGGGATTACATCCCTCAGTTGGCTGGTCAGCAAAGTGGCCAGTGCTATAGTCGCAGGGTCCAACTGATGAACAGGCGGTGGCAGAGGAGGAGGTGGTTGTGTAGGAGAATCAGCAGGTGAAGGTGTAGATGAGTGTGGTGCCAAGTCTTGCGGTGGTGGTGGCAGTATAGCAGGTGATGGTCTTCTCGGCGGCATTCTGATCATAACCGGAAGAAAATTGGTTAGTGCAGTGATCAGATGCAGAAGACACATGCAAATAGAGTCCTATGTCAGATAATCTCTACATGAGGGTCCCTAGGTTATAGTCTAGGCCAAACCGTTTAAGTAATATGACCTATATTTCTCTATAACCATGGCTCTGATACCAATCAGTCACACCCCGAGCCGGCGGGAACGGATCGGCTTTCCCGTCGGGCGGAAGGTTCCCGGGGCACGATATCGTTTGATAATCGAAATGATCAGACTGTTTATATAGCACATAATATATAATGAGAAATGCTAACATGACATATGATGTAGAATTACAAGATTAAATTACAATGTATCGTTCATAATTTAATCAAGTAAATCTATCCAAAAAGAATCAATGTGTTTATATCTTGTATCTGTACAAGATATACAAAATATGATTCACTGTTTTGTCATCAAGGTATGCAACACAAAATGAAGCTAGGTCTTCTAAAAATCCACTAGCTTAATCCTGGCATAGGAGTAACTACACATGTTCGTCACCTGAGAAAAACATGCATTTAAACAAAGTCAACACTAGGTTGGTGAGTTCATAAGTTTAGTAATTGAAAACCATTGATTTGATGTCAGTCATGTTCACAACATTTCACACAAGTTGTAATGATATTTGATTCCCATGTTTCACACAATGTCCTCTCCATTGTTATATGTACAAGTGGTGTGACACCCGATCAAGCATGCTTATATAGGGCATACGAAAGGGTCAAGCCCAGACGCCATCCCACCACATGCTCAATCGAGTTTCCCACTACTTGTAATACAACTATGGATACCCATTTCATTACACCCATGATTTCCCCAGTATGATTATCCCAATATTGAAAAGGAAAGAGACGTAATTATCTCTTTTAGCTATTCCTTACGGATTAGCCCGGCATGTAAGATAACCCAGTAATTGATAAAGAGACTTAATTATCTCTGTTAGCTATTCCTTACGGATTACCTCGGTGTGTAAGATACCATACTCGATATCTAGAGCGAGACCTTGTAGTCTCTGTGACTGTCAGTACTAACCAGTTCGGTATGTAAGATATCATACTCGATATCTAGATTGGGACCCAATAGTCCCAGTAGCTGTCGTCCCTGACCAGCCCGGTATGTAAAATATTCTACCCAAGATCCCTAGCTTGAGACATAATAATCTCAGTAACTGTCATTTCTTGACCATCCCGGTGTGTAAGATATCCTCCCACGATATCTATTGGAATGAATACGTTCCCTGGACTTTATGAATTTTCCCTAATTATAATGGTAGCACCTCTAGTGCCTGGTATGATTTCATGATTTATCCGACTGTTCTGTGATTAGTGTAACCGGCACACTCTGACGGTTATAAGATGTACTCTAAATAGAGTCTTAATAGATAGTGATAGTATATGTGAGGAATGCCATCCCGAAAGTGTGTGCTCATAATATCCTCCTCGATATCACAAGTAATTGTCTCAACTGCTATCTCTATGTGGAGTGCTCTCTGTGACTTTAACAAAGTGTTATAAGAACTAATCTTATGACACGATGTTAGAAATGAGTGAATGATCTCGTTTTCATGAAGTTTCGTTATCATGATTATCATTCTTGGTGTTTGTAACTGTTATCAGCATGTTATCCCTTGGTTTTCCCCATTGTTCTATCGTGTAAGAATAATAAACAGTTGTAAGATATGTTCTTACAGCTAGTATTATTCTAATGTATGAATGTGTCGGGAAGCTATAATGACATGTATCTTCCTAGCTATCTCAGATATGATATAAACCAATCCAAGCAAGTATATGATGATAAACGATAATAAAGTCATACAGTATTATCAAATTCATAGTACAAGCAATATGTTAACTGAAACTTTTAAATAAATAAAAGTTTAGCATGTTTCTCAGCCCCGAGCTTTGAAATCAGTAAAGATTAGAAAAGGGGCATATGAACTCACCTTGTAGTTGTTGTAGTTGACTAAATGCAAACAAGAATGCACGCGCTCTTTGTTGTACTTGTTGTTGTTTTCACAATCCTGTATTGATTTAACGTTGTATGTGACTTATAAGTATAAGTTGTAAGTGTTGGTGTGTGTAGGTGTTAGCCCCAAAGTTGGCTAACATCCGTAAGTCTCGGTCATCATTCGGCTTTGGTTCAATTATTATGAATTACACTAACACTTAATCCATTTGATTACTTAACTTGTTATGTTGTTGAGGTTTTTGTGTTTAACTCGACATAACCTATATCATGTAGCAAAACCTTGAAACCTACTATTGTGTTATGAACACAGAACTTAGGTTTTAGCTTACAGGTTATAAAACCTTAGTGTATTGTAAATGAATTTAATATGAACCTTGTTCAATTTGTTTTATCCTTCCTGAAATCCTTTGCTAACCCTTTCAAAGAATAAAGTCTTAGTTATTGTGAAGTTCATTAACCCATATCCATCACCTTTGTAGTATTACAACCCAATTCCCATGCGTGTTGTCCATTATGCGGTTTCAAGTGTTAGTTGTGGGTTAACCCATGAACCGAATGATGTTGGTCCAATTGGTGATCGACCAACCGAATGAAATTGTGGACCGAACCACTTGTACTATGGGCCGAATGATGGGATTTGGGCCGTATGGGCTGTATGGGCCGAATTATTTTTATGTGGGCCGAATTAGGTATGGGCTGGGAAATAAGTTTGGGCCGCCTAAGTTGTGTGGGCCAAATGATGTTCGGATGAATCAAACACAATGAGCCATAGTAAGAAGATGGGCTTGTTAACTGGGCCTAGTGGAAGGTGTGGGCTAAATGAGTGTATTAGGCCGATCAAATGGATTTCATGGGATGCTACTTCCAGCGAACCTTTAGGTTCGTTAGGATATAGGTTCGGCCAGGGATGGTTTAACCATGCAGGTTTGCGCAAGAGAGGTTTGTGGCTTCCACATGGTTTGGTTAGCCAAAGGTTCGTCTGTGATGAGCTCTAAGCCAGCATGACTAGGTTCGCATAGATGAGAGGTTCGCAGCACCTTAGGCTTGTGTCAATAGACTCGTGGAAGCAACGTTCGGCTAAGTAGAGAGTTTGCATGAAGGGTTCGGCAGAATTAGCATGAAGGTTCGGTGATGTAAGGTTCGGCCACAGCTTTCTCATGAAGGTTCGCCTGTGTGCTTCAAGGTTTGGCCCAGATCCAATGGGTTCGTGATTTTCTACATCAAAGGTTCGGCTATGAGGGTTTGGTCATGGGGTCAGTGAGGCCTGAAGGTTCGTGACCATGCAAGAGGTTCGTTCCCCATCACCTTGTTCAGTCAAGGTTCGTCTGGCCTCCTTCACGCGAACCTGTACAGCTTAGCCCTTCATCAGCTTCGATTCTGACTGTAAGGCTATGCCCATGGTGGTGGTGAGTGTAGATAGTTCCCTCTTGGTCACGTGGTTAACAATAAAGGGTGTTTGGCGGTTAACTAAGTGTGTCGAACCAAAGACACCAAAAACCCTACTTTTTCAGAACTTCAAGCTTAGATACCTTGATTTTGGCCGGTTATGAGTTCCGTTGTACGTCCTTGTAGAGGAGGTCGAGAGCTACGTGTGGGCACCAAGAACACGAAATTTCATCAAGTATTGAAGGAGATCCAAGGGTTTTTGTGATGAAATCTTAGTGAGAGAGAGAAATTCCAAATTTTTAGAGAGAGAGAGAGGTAGGTGATGAATTAAATGGAATTAATTGCTTGTAATTCGGTTTTTATACCCCGCGGGTGTTCGGGTTCGTTTCGGTTGCTCGGTTCACGTTTTCGTCGCGGTTTTAAAATGAAGGAGTTATTTTAATTATTTTTTATGAGTTTCAAAATTGTAAAATATAAAATATTTTATTTTCTTAAATTTATTATCGTTCGTGTCGTTTTCGTTTTCGTTTTCGTTTCCTCAGAAAACGTTACTTACGCGCGTCTTCGTACAGAGCGCTAACTGTACGAACATGATCGTACGTTTCACTTTCTGATTTGGTTTTCTACTTATCAGTTATCGTTCAGAACGTTAAACCCACAGATATGTTTGTGTTAATCGTCACCCACACAAACACACTGTCAGTTTATTATTCTGAAACAATACTGAAATTTTGTTCTGAATTGTGTTTCCTCACTGATGGACTCAACTATACTTCTTGTTTTCAAATTGTTTTCGTACTGATTTATCGGCCATCTGATTCCTGTCATCTATGGATATTAGATCACAACCGATTTTTTCTTGTCATTTTGTTTGCACACTATTGTTTCTCTTGAGTTGTTGTATTTACTGTATTTAAGTTTTCACTTAAACACGTACAATTGTTTCCTGTTTTCTCATGTGTTGTTGTTACACAACTGTTCAATCACTGTATTTACGCACAGTAATTGGTGAAAGTACACACACCGTACGGACTTGCCGGACGATGAAGTGCTGGATGTAACAATAAGTAGTTAACGTAGGGATCCTTGGTCACATCTCCAATAACTACGTTTTCTGGCTCTTCCTTGGCGGATGCACCTGAGGAGGACTCAGCTTCCTCTTTCCTTTCTTGATCGCATACAACATCAAAGACTGAGTCCATAGAAATATCTAGAAATAAATCCCCTAGTCCTGCTCCACTAAGCTCTTGACCAAGTCCCTCAAATTTAAAATCAACTGGAAGATCCTGGAATAAATCATCAAGACTTGTATTCCCCGAGTCAGCACCTGGAAGACTATCTCCAAAAAGAATGTCATTAGAAAGATCTCCAAAAAGGTCATCATAATCACCAGTGGGTCTGCTCGAGGAGGAGGGATTCCCAGTGTCATCCCCTTGATGATCATCATTGGAGGGCTCATTATCTTTCTTGTCTGATGAGTCTTTGTCATTTCCTTGATCATCATCATCATCGTTATCATCATCATCATCCTTCTTCTCTTCATTGTTGTCTTTGTCTTTTTCTTTTTCTGATTCCTCTTCATCATCATCATTATTTTCTTCAGTTTCTGTGGGCTGAATTCCCTTAAGGTCATTGAGCTCCTTACGCGGTTCTTCATTCTCCATCGTGAGAAACTTTATGAATTTTCGATGTACCTCCATCTGATCACATACTTTAAGCATCACGTCTTGCATTTTCTTGATAACCTCATCCTTGGCTGCTGATTCTTGCTCAAGCATGAACACTCTGTCATGTAGCCATTCCAAGTTGATGGGCACTTTCTCGGGCTCATAAGGTGAATCTGCTTGCAATGGTGACTTCCCATTGTCAGTGTGGGAATGTGGAGGTGATGATGGTGTGGTATGGGTGGTTTCTGTGGTGGTGGTAGTATATCGAGAGATTGGTGTTTGGGTGGATGCTGGGGGTTTCAGTGGTTGTGATGGTGACTTGGGTTGTGTAAGCGGCTTAGGTTGTGTAAAAGATTGGTTTGTATAGGTGGATTGGGTTGTGTAGGTGGATTGGGTGGTGGCTGAGTATAGGTAGAAGATGATGATCCTGCAGTCTTCTTCTGCAACCTGGGATCCTTTTTCCTCTTGGACATCATCTTCAGTCTCTTCTTCTTAGGCGAAGATTCAGGAGTCGGAGCACAATCGGCATCCTGAACATCTTCCCTATCTGCCCTAGAGAGAGGAGGTTTCTCTGCAATAAAATCCACACTATATGAAGAAGATGACTCAGAAATGAGTTCCTTTGCAGCTTCATCGGCCTGTGTGCTTGTACTGGTAGGATGAATATCATGTTCCTCAGCTACAATGGCAACTGGAGTTCCTGGTTCATCCTCAGCTGCATCATCACCTGCAAATCTCCCAAACTTAATCAGAGGGCGTTCCCCTATGTACTGCTTCTTGCCTCTCTTATTCATCTTCATGTATCCAAAGATGTCATCTCTCATCCTCTTGATTCCCAGAGTGCCAAGAGTGGGAACAAGATTAGGATGCCTCTTGTTGATAACAATTTGCTGAAAGCGAGGAAATGCTAAAAATCTTTCCTTCCTTTTCCCTTTAATGTTGGCATGCATATCTAGGAAGATCATCTTCAAGAAGTTGAAGTCAATTCCTAAGGCCAAGTCTACAAGACATGAGCTGAGAGACTGATTAAGAACATCATAACCCCCTTTTCTCCCTGAGAGGCACTGAGTGACAACATGTGCCAAATATCTCAAGTATGGATGCAGTAACTTCTTCTCTGTGAGAGGATATGCACCTTCATGTCCTATCTGATAAACAATCATGTTGACCATTTGCGTTAGTGTGTTCAGAAACCGTACTCCAGAAGCCTTGAATGAAATCAGTAAAGATCATAGGATGCTCCATGAAAGCATAGTTTACTGGCGACAAAATCAGTCCGTCAACCAGACTTTTGAACAGTGAGTGCTTCTCTGGTGGGTTCCTGACGTACGCTGACATGTTGTAATCCGATACAAACCTCAAGTCAGCCATCTGAGAACAAAACAGGTTAAGTTAGTTAAAATTTAAATCAAAATTTAAAGGTTAAAACTCAAGGTTCAAATCTCAGTCAAAAGAGTTAGACAAAATTTTGGATTTCACAAAAGTTCAAGGCATGACAAGGGGTACACGAACATAGATGTGTTCTCGAAATTTTGTTGTAATCGAAAAACAAATCCTATTCGACAATCAGACTGTATACGGAATTTTAGTTGTATTCGAAAACAACCTGTAGTCGCAGTAGTTTCTATATTCGAAAATGAGATGTAGTCGAAATTTTGGTAGTATACGAATTTCAAAATTTCGAGTACACTAAAATCCTCATATCTCCCTCAATCATGTTCCTTAGAACTCCCATTTATGCTCGAAATGCTCGGAATCAAGAGGCGACCATCAAACTAAAAAATCATTTTCCAATTTTGAGTTTTTCGTGGTGAATTGACCAAAAAAACTAACTGTTTACGGGACTGAGTATTCGAAATCGATTTTTGTACCATAACTTTCGAATCCACGGTCAAAATTTGATGAAAATCTATACCTAAGTACGCCTAATGATGATCTATTGTTTAGTCGGAGTGGATTTTCGAAAGGAAGTTAGAGAAATCAGATCGCCTTCGAACAAGGGAAACTGTAATCGAAACAATGGTACTCGAAATTTGACCATGGATTGACTATTTATAGGCGAATTTCGAGTACAGGTTTACTCGAAATGCACTTCCTATGCTTGTTCGAATACGATTGATTCGAGAACTCTTTAACTTAACATAAAATTTAAAATTAAAACTAAATAAAATGAAGTAAAATAAAATAAAATAAAATAAAATAAAATAAATAAAATGAAATGAAATAAATAAACTCAGTGATTTTGGACAAATTCAAAGCTGAGTTGATTCGATTTCGTGGGACCAAATATGTGTCAAAAATTCGACCACCTTAAAATAATTTCTTATGAAACGCATCCTTAGAATAATTATATCCCACCAATAATTTCCACTCGTTAATCCATAATTCAAAATAAGATTTATGATCAAAAGTTTTCTAACGGTTTTTCAAAAAATACTTTTGGGAAGTTTATGAACAATCAGACAGTAGAACCAGATTAACATGCAACCTATCAATTTTGACAAATCTTTTGTTTCAAACTTTGATTGTGTTTCAACGAACTTAACATGTTTTAACAGACTTAAAGGTGAGAAAAGAAAAGAACAGATCTATTAGATTAGAATCAAGAACAAGAAGAGGTTCTTTCATCTTTGTGCTCATTGGCATCTTTTATTTACTAATATGCAGACACATTGGCCTTAACGTCGCACATCCAGGTCTTTGCTTACGCAAAACATAGGATGCTTCAGTAGATATTTCCCGCTCTTTGTTTACACAAAACATAGAAAATATCCGAGTTTTCTCAAAACGATCTCAAGTTTATCGAAACACAATCTTGTTTTGACTCAAAGATTTATGTAAAAAATCAAATAGTTGTCACACATTTCTAGTTATCCAATTTATCAATTCTTCACACTTATTTACATATTTATATTTTGATTGATCATGTCCGATTCTTTCATTATGAAAACTTGTTTTAACTTCTTAGTGAATTATATTTATCCAAAGTTGTTATTCTTCATAAATTATGTTAAGGCAGTGAAATTCTGATTATCATAAGTCATTTCACTTCCCTTTTGAACCACTTTACTCTAACCACCCAAATCAAACTCTTTTTGTATTTTTTTAAGTTTTGAAAAATAAAATCTTTTTGTTGTTTTCTTTCTTAAAATTTACTCCCCCTAAACCATAGATCAACCTAATATTGACTCAAGAACCTAAAATCTTTTTGTACTTTTTGTAAATTTTGACTCAAAAACCGAAAATCTTTTTGTAGTTTTTGTAAATTTTCTCCCTCTAAATTTTTGATAAATAAAAACTAAAGTAAAAACAAAACACAAATTTTACAGTATTTACCAAAATGGTTTAGTCAAAACTGATTAGTTTGAGAGATGCAAGGAGATGGTGAAATCGAGATGTATTGAACGGTTTTGTGAATAGATCCGCCAGATTATCATCAGTGTGGAACTTTTCAAGATGAATTAGTTTCCGTTCGAAACAGTCGCGGATAAAGTGAATCCGGATGTCAATGTGTTTAGTTTTGGAATGTTGTACCAGATTCTTGACGATCTGAAGGGCGGCTTCATTGTCACAATAGATAGGAGAGTTAAGAAAATTCAAACCGTAATCGAGGAGCTGTTTTGCATCCATATAACCTAAGAACAGCAATTGGAAGCAACAACATACTCCGCTTCCGCAGTGGATGTGGATACGGTTGTCTGTTTCTTGCATTGCCAGGAGACAAGACGGTCACCGAAGTATTGGCATCCTCCCATGGTGGATTTCTTGTCTAAGTTACAACCACCAAAATCACTGTCAGAGTAAGCATGTAAACGAAACTCAGAGTTATTAGGGTACCACAAACCGAGACGTGGTTTCCCTAGAAGATAATGAAAGATCCTCTTGACAGCAATCAGGTGAGAAGCCTTTGGATTTGCCTGATATCTGGCACATTGACATACAGAGAACATGATGTCAGGTCGGCTGGTGGTCAGGTACATCAATGAGCCAATCATCGAGCGATAGAGGTGTTGATTAACATCTTCACCATCAGAATCCGAAGTTAAGACTGGACGAGCTGCCATGGGGGTCGATGCGGGCTTGGATTCCAACATCTTGAACTTTTTCAGAATATCAGTAACATATTTGCCTTGATGAATCAGCAAGCCTTTCTGATCTTGCTTTACCTGAAGACCCAAGAAGAAGGTCAATTCTCCCATTGCACTCATCTCAAACTTTTTCTTCACCACTACTTCAAACTCCTTGCATAGCACCGAGCTCGTGGAACCAAAAATAATATCATCCACGTAGATTTGGACTAGAATCAAATCGTCCTTATCCTTGCGAAAGAACAATGTCAGATCAATGGCTCCACGGGTATATCCATGAGCTAGTAAATCATCTGTGAGGGTAGCATACCATGCTCGAGGTGCTTGATGAAGACCATAGAGGGCTTTATCTAACTTTTTGACATGGTCAGGATGCTGCGAATCCTCAAAACCTGGGGGTTGGCACACGTAAATTTCTTCCTTGACCTATCCATACAAGAAAGCAGTCTTCACATCCATCTGATACACTGTGAAGTTCATGTAGGAAGCATAGGCCAAGAAGATCCTTATAGCCTCAAGTGTTGCAACGGGCGCAAAAACTTCTTCATAGTCAATCCCCTCTTGTTGGTAGAATCCCTGTACTACCAATCGTGCCTTGTTCCTGATAATCACCCCTGAATCATCCCTTTTGTTTCTGAAAACCAATCTGGCTCCAATTCACAGCTTCCCTTTGGGCAATGGAACCAGATTCCATGCTTTGAGCTTCTAAACTGCATCAGTTCTTCCTGCATTGCCTCAATCCAGCTAGACTCCTTAAGAGCCATCTTGGCATTCTTGGGCTTGACCTGGGAAATAAAACAGGAATACATACAAGAATTAATTGGACCTGATTGACTTCGTGAGAGATTGCTTTCAGGAAAGGTGTTCTGAGCTGGAATGGATCGATATCGTGTGAGAACCCCTTCCGAAAGAGGTCCAATAATGTTTTCTACGGGATGATTCTTGTTGATTCTTAGAGTCAGTACTCCCTCCATTTCCATATTGTCAAGCAGATTACTGATGTGATTTATCTGATCTTCACTGGAGGAAGAAATGTTGTCAATTAGAGCTGTTTCACTGTCTTCGACTCCAAGATCCACGCAATGTTCTTCAGGAATGTGTTCTGAGAACAGTGGATTATCAAAAGTTTGGTGGGAGGAAGATGAAGCTTGATCGGTCTCTGGAAGTGGCTGAATAGATTGAGAAGAATTCGAATCTAATGGAAGAACTTCATTAATTGGGGTTGGCTGAACTGGAGGGGCCCGATTGTACATGCCTGGAGGGTTAACCATCAGAAGCTTGGGATCACATGGAACGTAGTCAACCCGATAGTCCACGTCATCACCCTTGTAGAAGTTGTTGGTTTGTTCAGATGGTCCTGCACTCTCTGATGTAGTGTTGAAGGGCTTAAAGGTAGAATCAAACTCAAACAGCCAGTTTGGACCAGAACCGGCGTCTGTAGTGTTCATCTCTTGCCAATCGATATAATATGATTCCACAATCATCCGAGTCTTCTTGTTGTACACCCGATAGCCGGCCTTTTCGGATGAATAGCCTACGAAGTAACACTCATCTGTCTTGTCATCAAACTTGTGATTTGGCTCAGTACGGAGGAGAGTGCACGGACAACCGAATGACTTGAAATGACCAACTTTAGGCTTCTGGTTGAAGAAGATCTCATAGGGTGTCTTCTGATGGCGTTTGTTCAGCAATGCTCGATTCTGAACATAACAAGCTGTGTTAACAGCCTCGGCCAAGAAGAATATCAGCAGTTTGGATTCAGACAACATGGTTCATTCAGCTTCAATGAGTGTTTTGTTTCTCCTTTCAGGAACTCTATTTAGCTGAGGTGTACGTGCTGCACTGTACTGCCGAGCAATCCGCTTCTCATCACAGAAACCAATGAGAGTCTGATTTCTAAATTCCGTGCCGTTTTCGGTTCTGATCACCTTAACCTTCAAGTTCTTCTGATTTTCAATAAAGGTGATAAACTTCTTTAGAATCTCTGGTGTCTCATCTTTCTTGGCCACAAAGAACACCCAGGTAAATCTGGAATAATCATCTGTCACTACCAGACAATATGATTTCATCCCAATACTCATAACATTACTGGTCCGAAAAGATCCATGTGAAGAAGTTGCAGAATCGATGATATAGAATTGAATAGCTTAGGCTTGTGGGGTCTCTTATGCTGCTTCCCCTTGGCACATGCGATGCACTTCTCAATTGTGGAGAAGTCTGTAGAAGGCAAGCCTATGACGTGATCTCCTTAGCAAGTCTGTTGAGATTCTTTAGATTAGCGTGACCCAGTCAACGATGCCATAGTAGACAATCATGCTCCAATGCCTTTGAGAACAAACAGGTATTCTCTGTGAATGAGTCCGAATTCATATTAATAATGTAGGCATTATTGATTCTCGGGGTCCTCATCAATATCCACTTCTCAGGCACAACAAAACCAGGCTTCAAAATAAGACACTCCTTGTTTGTGAAGTGTGTAGAAAAAATCTTGTCACAAATCTGAGAAACACTCAGTAAACTGTGATTGAGCTCTTCAACATAATACACATCTTCAAAACTGAGAGTTCCATTTGTAATTGTGCCTTTCATGCTTATCTTTCCTCCCTTGTCTCCTGCAAATGATATGTATCCTCCATTGAATGGTGTAACTTCATGTAACTGAGAGAAATCTCGAGTCATGTACCAGGAGCAGCCACTATCCACATACTAAACATTTTTGAGCTTGTTTGGCCGTCCCTGCATTTCACACACAATCAATGAGAGATGGGTACCCAAACCATAACATGTTTAGGCACAGGAGAGACAACAAGCTCTTTCTTGTTAACCCTTTTAGGTTTAACTGGTTTCCCTTAATAATTTTTGGCCTTGCACCACTGCCATGGTCAACTGGTTTTAATGGGGTTTTCATTGGTGGATTATTTTTCCACTGTGACCTGCTTTTAACTTTAGAAAAATTTGAATTTAGTTTTTGAAAACCAGATTGATTTTGTTTAAATGACTTTGAATTTAGTTTTTGAAAACCATATTGATTTTGTTTAAATGACTTGGTCATTTTGGCAGTGGAAGGTTTCTGAGGTACCTTCTAAGGTGTCACCCTAGGCTTTAAAGATTGGCCAGTCCTCATTGATCGGAAAAAGGGTTTGGCCTTGGGTGTGACCTTCTGATTTTTACCATAAAAGAATTCAGTAGGTCTGTGTAGACAATTTCTGGCAATGTAGCCTGGTCTACCACATACAAAACAACATACCTTCTCATGAAATTCCTTAGGGTCAAATGGTTTTACATCACAGTCACTGTGAACAGAAGATGAGCTTGTAGAGGCTTGTTCCAATGACCTAGTTGGAACAAAAGGTTCACAGTTAGGGTTCAACATTGAACATGCCTCTTTGATGTCTGTGGAATGACCCTTGTACTCATGATGCAAACACGAAGATATTGATTCCAAAATAACATCATTCTTAACAAAAGTTGACTTAAAGTTTTTAGACATCTCATTGGTTTTAATTTTAAGTCCATCAAATTTTCCAACAAAATTAGTGTTTGAAATAAAAGGTGATGTTCCAAAAGATGTTGAACAATCTGTGCTCCTCCCAGAACTTCTTTCTTCAATCTTCCCCCTCACACCTGTTTCATTTAATCTATCTGCACACACCTCAGAATCATCAGAAATATTGGGGCTGGTCTCAATAGGATCTGTTGTCAAAGGAACTGGTTTGCTAGAACCAATGGCGAAATCGAACCTTCAGTTAGATTTCAACAACAGATCATCAGCAGATGTGTTGATATTGGGCATGATGGAGTAATTGTGGTTAAATGGAGGTTTCACCTCGGTAAAACCAATCCCAATTTTTGACTTTCTCCTACATTGGACATTAATCATATTGGCCACCGCAGTACTAGCATACTCATACTTATCAGCTTGAATTTTATATTTAGACAATTGAGACTTAAGAAGCTCCAACTCTGAAGTGAGTTCATCTATCTGACGCCTAGCGTCACGATAGTTGGACTCTTTATCACTTAATAATTCTTTTAATTGTGAAATATCATGCCTTTCAGCGTCAAGTTTCTTTTTGAAAAGTGCCTCATTTTTTAAAAACTCAGAGTTAAATTACTTAAGTTTTGTGACCTCTTTGATCAAGTCCTCATTATGAGAACGATATCTAAAGACTTTATCAATGCAGGAAGTGGAACAGAGATTTTGAGTTACCTCATTTTGTTTCTCATCCACCTCTGCCATGAAAGCGTGACTCGGGGTTAATTCCAGTTCCTGTACTTGATCACTCCAATCATAGGAGTCAGTTTCTTGAGTCACCAGTGCTTTAGACGTGCTAGCACCTCCTCCAGTAGCAGCAACAGCAGCCTTCTCTTCTGGCTTCTTCTCTCCTTCCTTAGCCACCTTTGGCTGTTTGTATTCTCTGGCAAAATGACCCGGTTGATCACAGTTGTAGCATCGCAGCTTTGATTTATCAAAGCCCAGTTTCTTTCCAGGGTTGTTTCCGAAGCTGTTCCTTCCATACTTCTTGATGAACTTCTTTGCACGGAAGACTGCCATTGCCATTTGCCATGAAATGTCCATCTCCTCAACATCTGCCGGATTAATCTGTTCTAGATTATCCTGAGTAACATTGGCAGGAGCCAACTCTCAAGCAATGAATGCATTATAACTGTTCATAAACCCCTTGAACAGTAACAGATTCTCTTCGCTCTCAGAACTGATCTTGGGCACTGAACTGGCTTGCCCAGATGAGAGGAAAGCAGTTTCAAATGGAATCGACTGCGATGAAGGAGCTTGATAGTGCCGTAACCCTGATGCTTGTGCAATTCCCATAGAACTTGCATGATTGAGAGCTCTTCGCTTGTCATCCATGTCATAGGAATTGATAATTGAGATCAACTCGCTTAGGGAGGTCTTGTACATATCTTTGGTTCTCTTGATCATAGTGAAGCTGGAATTCCAATTGTAAGGTAATGAGTTCAAGAGCTTCTTGTTGACTTCTCCTTTGGTCATCTCTATTCCAGCGCTAGTCATCTCAGTCATCAGGTGAGTGAAACGGTTCAGTTGAGCCTCCAAGGATTCACCCTTGATATGATTGAACATATTGAACCTCTACCTCAGCATATTTTTGCGACTCTCTTGTATATATTCATTTCCATCAAACTTTTCAACCAAAGCATCCCACAATTGCTTAGTTGTTTTATGTTCTTTGAAACCGTGGGCAACATCAATGGATAGAGCCATGGTAATTGATGCATAAGCTTTATCATCTTTCTCAATCAGAAGAATGTCAGCTTCCGTATACAATTCAGGATCTTTGGGAATTAGTCCATTGAGCTCGCTTTGGTACATGGGCACATGAGGCCCTTCCTCAATCGACCTCCAAAGTTTCAGGTCAGTATACTTGATGAATGATTGAAATCTGAACTTCTAGTCCTGAAAGTTGTCACCCGACACGAGCCTAGTTGGCTTTGTTCCTGTGCCGATGTCATTGTCCAAGTTGAGCAGATTGGACAGATTGGTTAGATTCTTAGATGCCATGATTGATCTGAAAATTTTCTAAGTATAGTTCACGAACTCCCAACTATACTGAGCACCAAGTACTACTCGAAATAACACAACTACCTGAAGATCAATCCATACACGAAGTCCAAAGTAGTTGAATCTTCAGTATACTCGAACAATGACTGTACTCGAACACTGGCAGTACTCGAAATATCTTGCCTACTCGAAGATCAGAAGTATCCGAACTAAATTGTGTATACGAAATCCAATGTATCCAAACTTTAACTTTATACGAAATCCAAATTACCCGAACTCTAAGTGTATACGAAATCCACTGTACTCGAACAAGCTGTTTTCGAAATTTGAACTCGAAAAGTACTTGAAAAACTTTCCGGAGAAATATTTATCAAGATTCAGAGCACCAAATTGGAATAGCAACTAGAGCAGATGTAGTAGAACAATAAAGCAGTAAACCTGCACTGAAAAGTTCGTACCTTGATGTAGAAAAGAGCACTAAGGCTATGATACCACTTGTAAGTCCCAAAACAGATCAAGAACTAACCTTTATGTCTCCATTCTGCATCAGATGTATCTATAACGTGCAGAATCCGAAATAGAAACACAAGAACATGAAGAAAGTTCAAAACTTTGATATAATCAGTGAAGTACACGAAGTAATGCCTCAATACGTCTAGAGAGCATTCCTCGGGAATCCAACCCTAGACTTGTACAAAATATGTCTATTTATACTAAGTCTAAGGGTACTCGAACTAGCTGTACACGAAAACTTTCGAGTACCCGAACTATACTAGTAATCGAAAATACATGTATACGAAAATCAATAAAATGCTGGAACATGTTTCCTTCGGTTGGCTTAATCAGTCTTCATCATTGTCTTGGGCTCTACAGTCGGCTGCGTGCTGATGCAGCGAGAGAAGGTGGTCGCATATGCTGCTCGACACCTGAAAGTCCACGAGAAGAATTACACCACCCATGACTTGGAACTTGGAGCAGCGGTATTTGCACTCAAGATCTGGAGACACTACCTTTATGGTACGAAGTGTACTATATACACTGATCACAAGAGTCTCCAACACATATTCGAGCAGAAGGAACTGAACATGCGACAACGTCGTTGGCTCTAACTCTTCAATGACTACGAGTGAGCTATTAAGGATCATCCAGGGAAGGCCAATGTAGTGGCAGATGCCCTAAGCTGGAAGAATACCTCAAAACCCAAGAGGGTACGAGCTTTACAACTCACCATCCATCCAATATCCCTGAACGGATACGTAATGCCCAAGTTGAGGCACTGAAAGAAGAAAACCAAGTGGCTGAATCACTAAGTGGAATGGAGAAACAACTAGAAGTCAAAGCTGACGGCTTACACTATTTCATGGAACGCGTTTGGGTTCCACTTCACGGGAGCTTATGATATCTTGTGATGGACGAGGCTCATAAGTCTCGGTATTCCATTTACCCTGGATCTGACAAGATGTATCATGATCTGAAGGTACTCTATTGGTGGCCAAACATGAAAGCCGATATCACCACCTACGTGAGCAAATTCTTGACTTGTGCCAAAGTCAAGGTTGAGTATCAGACACCATCTGGATTACTCACGCAACCAGAGATCCCAATGTGGAGGTGGGAACAAATCTCTATGGACTTCATTACCAAAGTACCTCGTACTCCTAGTGGATGCGACACTATCTGGGTAATTGTGGACCGACTGACTAAGTCAGCACATTTTCTTGCGATCAAGGAAAACAACAAGACGGGAAAACTATCCAAAATCTATGACAAGGAAGTAGTCTCGCGACACGGAGTGCCAATCTCCATCATCTCTGACCGAGACGCCAAATTCACTTCTAACTTCTGGAAATCATTGTAAAAGTCGCTTGGTACGCGGTTGGATACGAATACAGCATACCACCAACAAACTGATGGCCAGAGCGAACGTACTATACAAACTCTCGAAGACATGCTACGAGCGTTCGTAGTAGACATCGGCAATAGCTGGGAAACTCACCTACCGCTGATGGAGTATTCCTACAACAACAGCTATCCTACGAGCATCAAAGCAGCGCCTTTTGATGCACTTTATGGCAGGAAATGCCGATCACCTATCTGTTGGGTGGAAGTGGGCGACAGTCATCTAACTTGCCCGGAACTCGTACATGAAACAACCGAGAAGATTGTACAGATCAGGAATCGTATGGCAGCAGCTTGTGATTGTCAAAAAAGCTATGCCGAGGGACCCCAGAAAGACAAAAATATATATATAAACACCACCATTCTCTTTCCACTCGGTTCCTTCACATTTTCTAAGATTTCCTACTTGTTCTCTCGACCCAAGCCCACTGGAAACATCTCCCAAATTCGCTGGAAACACTGTTGAAGCCATCTACTTGCATTCCTTGGTGATTTGAAGCCATTGAAGCATCAAAGGATTTCTTGGAGGCCATCAACAAGCAAGGAAACTCTCATCAACCACTTGTAGCCCCTAATCGGCTTCAATCTCATCATCTAGGAGCTTCTAAGGTAGTTTTACGTGTTTATTCATGGTTAGATCGTACATGCAAGGGCTAAAAACCCACATGCAAGCGTCTTTGATCACATGCAACTCCGATCCGCTCACATGCACGAATTTGTTGGTGATTCTATGCGACATTAATATATAGATCTACTGATTTTATAGTATGTGATTGATTGGATTGAGTTTTGATAGGTTGTATTGTTGATTTTGTAGAACTTGCCATAAAAGGAAACTTTTATGGTGCATGTGATAGATTTGTGATGATCTAGACATGTTAAATGCATACTAAAGTGTTTAGAAACACATTTGAGCTTTCAATTTTGTGAAAATACGGTTTTATGACAAACTTACAAAAAATGGAAACTTTTGTAAATCGAAAGAGGGGTTTTGATGTTTTAACGTATTTTGGTGATTTGTGATCCTTGAAATATGTTTAAGAATGATTTCTAAACATATTGGAAACTTTGATTTTTTGAAAACGGATCTGTAAATGAATACTTACTGCTTTAGGAAACTTTATTTGGGGCAAACGCCCTAAACAGTTATTTATGTGCAAACGATATGTCTTAAGAGTTTAAACGTGTTTTTACAAATATACTAGAGTTATTATTTTCATGAAATGGGATTTCATAACTATACTTTACAAAAATAGAAACTTTCCTGAAACAGAAACATTATGATTTTCGAAACTTGGCATATGTGAAACTATCACGGTTAGAGTCATCGGATGCATGTTGGTGTCTTACTTGTAGTAAGACACATTAAACGAACTTAACAGAAAAAACGTGTCACCAACGATTCGTCGAGTCAACACAAGTCAACACGCACACACCCAGTTGAGCACACCGACACTTGGAGTTGTATGGGATACAACACACCACCAAACACATACTCACACCTATATGGTTATAGGTACATACCAGAAGGTGCTAGCATTCGCAAGTTGCGAACACATACAAACCAGAACTGCTTTATCAGGTGAGTTCATGGCCCCTTTTTATCTTTTATACCTTTCGGGGAGAAAACATTGCATGATAAATTGTAACACCAGTGCCGGAATCGTAATCGGAACAGTAACTTGCACAGTAACTCAGGCATAAACTATGTGTATTATTTGTAGGCTAATATCATGTAATGCTGGACACAAAACTGACATGCAATGGATTCAGTATTCTGATTCAAACTCACAGTTTAACAGTTTGAAACATATCAGACAACACTGAACTGACACATGAATGCTTGTTAGGATGTTATTAAGTATAAACGTATGTGAGGCTTTACAGAACAAAACAACACGGATGTCGTTACTTGAATTGCTAAATTGGCAGATTATTCGTATAGGTGACGATCTGTATGAATATATCTGAAGGTTTAACGACCTGAATGATATCTGTTAGTTAGAAAACCATATTGAAAAGTATAGTTATCGTCGTGTTCGTACGGGTGACGATTCGAATGAATACGCGCGACGACTGTATGATTCGATTTTAAACAGTAAATTAAATATTTTCAGAAAATTTAAATAAAAGAAAGATATTTAGTTAATTTACTAGAAATTACCACCTAAAATAAATTTATAAACTTTACTTTTAAAACCGTAACGTTTCGTTACGAAAAACAAAACGAAACCGACGTATTACGCGAAACCGAGCAAACGAAACGAACCCGGACTCAACCGGGGTATAAATACCCTAGAAGAGTCATCTTCTTCATTTTATTCACCTTCTTTTTCTCTCTCTACACACAAACCCGGATCTCTCTCTCTCTCTAGTCTCTCTCTCTAGAAACCCACACTCTAACTCACTCATTTCTCAACCAAATCGAGTGATTTTGGTGTCTAAACGACCACCACATCACGTAGATTACGAAAGTACAAGGATCTGGAGCATAAAACCGTTTAATTTGAGGTAGATTCAAGTTATTTCTCACGATTTTAAGGTTTTCAAAACCCTTTGTCGCCCAAACCATCTAACTGGTTCTAACCACCTAAAACCTTATGGAAACATCACAAAATGCACCAGGATGAAGTAGGAACTTGTGTGGCTTCATGGCAAGGGCATGAGTCTCGGATTAGGGGGCTGCACATCTCAAGGTTCGAAGACCCGAATGGGTTTTGAACCAGCTCATCGAATGAGCCTTCATTCGGCCGAAAGGCTAGCGAAGCAGCCACCTTCGGCCCTAGCCATTCAATCGGTGTGACCCATTCGACCCAGACCATTCGCTCGTGCACCTCTTTCGCCCAAGCAGATTGCCATTCGAGTACCAGCTTCATCCGGCCCTCATTCAACTGAAACCCTAGTCAGTCGGCTCCTTCATTCGGTCGGCCCTCCCTCCTTCGGCCCAGCTCCCACTCGGCCACCCCTCATTCGGCAGAACACTTATTCGGCAAACCATATTCGTGGACACCATTCATTCGGCCAATGACCATAGGCTTTTGGATCCATTGAGTGGTGTATGCGAATTGGTGAATGGTATGCATGGGGTGAAAGTATGTGTGTACATGGGAAGGAAAATTAGGGTTTCCTAATAAGAAGCTAAACTAGATTTAACTAAAGGTGATAAGTTAGTAATCTTATCATGATATAGATTAAATCACCAACACTTTGCTAAACAAATGTGAACATAGACCTTGTCTATCATGTGGGGTTGGGTTAAACAATGAATAATGCAACCACACTAAGGATTTTGACTATTTTAAACACAAAGCATGGAATACCAAAGATCTAACTAAGTGCTAGTGTTAATTACTAACACCCAATACTTCGTTAATTCTTCAATCACTTACAACTAGGTTAGATAGTTCTATGGAACTTCTAATTTAAGTTGTACATGCTAATAATTCGAGAAAACAAAGGGAAGCTAAGACTAAATCTTAGGCTTAGAGTTAATCAAGTTGGATTAACTTAAGTCTAATAAACAAACCTATAATTTCTTAAAATGCATTATGTTTCAAGTAGATGAAATAAATGATAAATTTTCTTAAATTAGTTAAATGATTTTCTAAATAAATGTTTAACTTAAAGTGAATAAATCTAAAGACACTTTAGTTTAAGACTTGAAATAATTAATTGTGGGACAAGGGTTATGAATGGGTAATTAGTTAGACTAGTAGATAGAAATCCTAGAAACACCTTAGTAACATAGGACACTTAGTTGCACACCGAGACCAAAACCCTAGTTTGTGTCTATTATAACGACTTATAGTATTCGAATCTCTTAAAACAACTCAGGTGCCGAAGATACTTAAGCTACAAATAACGAGCGCGCATTATCTGTGGTAGTTTCAGTCTTAGCAACACAGGTGAGTTCATTTGTCCCTTTTCAAACTATTTTGTTTTACTGCGGGACTGAGAAACATGTCAAATTGTTTTATATAAATGCATTATATAATTTTTGTCATGTTATATGAAATTCTTTCAAATTTCTGTTTATAAATTATTTATAAACCGCTAACTGTTAAGTTGGTTATTCATTTCGTTTATGCTAAATCTTTATGATTACAGTTATAAACTATCATAATTATAAGTCATGATTGTATGTTCTATTAAACATATATTTACTCAAATCATTACTCATACAATTTCTCAAATACATTATTTTCTTAAATGTATACCTTGTTATACTTAAGACTATTACTCAAAACTTATGCTCGAGGCTTTTAAATCAATATTCAATACTCAATTACTTGAGACTTAGTTACTTTATACTTGAATACTCTATGTTCAAATACTTTAAGCTCATATACTTTAGATGCGAATACTTTAAGCTAAATTCTTTTGTCCAAATTCTCAATACTTTTATTTAGTATTCAATGCTTGTGATCAGTGTTCATAGTCAAATACTTATGCTCAATACTCAGTAAACTCAGAAAACATAAACATGTTAACAAAGGGGAATTCAAGTGGGTAAACAGGTACATGTGCACATGGTTTCGGAAAGGCGAAACTCAGAATAATCAGCAGGACTTCGTAAGACAGACTGATTGGCCATCGCAGGTTCACCTACGAAGTCAACCCCTTCTAGTCATTCAGTGTTCTTCGTTGTCAGGACCTTGTAAGACAGACTGATTGGCCCTCGCAGGTTGACCTACGAAGTCAACCCCTCCTAGTCATTCAGTGCTCTTCATTGTCCATCCAAGTTTTGTAACGGTGGCTAGGATGATTATGATACTATTAGTAGACTCTATGTCTACTAATGGATATCCTCTAACTACGCACCGATGCAGACCGTTACACCCTAGTTGCTCCTGTGGGTTAATACTGAATACCATTGGGTGTATCCTTTGGTGATGCACCCTTCAGAAATTCAGTTGTCCACAGAAGTGAACTCATAAACTTATTTTGAAACTCTAACGGATGTGGTGTTGTTTAGAGTAAAATGCTTAATTATCATTAACAGCAATGTCCTATGTGACTTAGTATGTGGTGGGATGGCGTCTGAGCGGGCTGTAGGCTCGACCCTTTCGTATGCCCTATATATAAGCATACCGAGTTGGATGATACAGGTGATGTTAATGAGGTTAAGGTTTTACATAAAAGGTTTGCAAAGCTATTTTTCAAATACTAAAACTATATGAACTCACCAACCATTGTGTTGACCTTGTTTTCTTACATGTTTTTCTCAGGTGATGTACATGATTAAGCTAAGGTTCAGGATTGCATACTAGGATGCTAGCTAAAGGACCTAGTAGTTTTTGGAAAGCACATCTTTTGTAGATCATTGCGAATCACTTTTGATATCGTGTACAGTTACAAGATAGTAAACATTGGATTCTTTTGATAGGTTTACTTGGTTAAATTATCAAACATTGACAATTGTAATTTAACTTAGTAATCCTAGTTTAATGTTAATTGTGCTTTAGTTATTCTCAATGTTGATGCTATGTAAACAATTTGATCATCACGATTATCACCCACGATATCGCGCCCCGAGAACCTTCCGCTCGACGGGAAAGTCGATCCGTTCCCGCCGGCTCGGGGTGTGACATAAACTGTTTTGAACGACAACTGAATTTGATTACATATGGAGATGCTTTATCACTATATGTATATGTGTGGTACACATCACAAACTCAAAGTCCTCACAAACAAATCTCGGACCGTTAGTAGCACGGAGCGCCTAGCGTGGTAATCTTGGATAGTACTATTTGGGCCTGACAAGCCCCACCCATCGCGCCTGGGAGTCCAACCCGACTGGAGGTCGGAATGGGTGCAATATTGACCAATACACTTTGCCATTATCTTGTGATGGACATGGCGAGAGGCACAACTATCAGCTTCGGTACAAACCCACATATAATATAACTGTATTAACCAGCTATCAATCGATACTGCAGTGTAATGATATGTAATCCAGCAACATTTCCTTTAAACATTTTGATGTTTACTGGTTATGAAAAACTTGTGCTCTCACCAACCTTTGTGTTGACCCTTTTTACTAGCATGTTTTCTCAGGTAACTAAGGCACACACTCAAGGATAAGATGGTAAACTGAAGTCTCATTCATCTACATAGTGCTTTAGGCTTAAGAACATTCTCATTTTGTTTTGTTATGCAATGTTAAACAACTTAAATCGCTTCTGCAAAACTATTACTTTATGTTATTTTGAAAGCCTTTTAAAACGCTTCTGCAACATATGAATTCAAATTGTTTCTTAAGATCTTATACATTAACTTACACAATTCTGATTTTATAAAATTGTTTTGTCCAAGTATTTGGATATACGTATGCAACCAGACATGTAGGTATCGCAACTGTAAGACCGGAGACTGCGATCCTGACAGTCACATCGCACCCTCGGACAGGCCGGGAAGGCCGGGGTGTGACACGTTATGCGTAACAATACGAAAACTTGCCAGTATCGTATGACTAGTAACAGGGCTGAACAATCAGGGTTGGTAACAACATGGGTGATATTAATCCAACAGACACTGCTAGTAATTGTTAGTACCTGGTATTGAAAAGGAAGTAAGCAGTTAACAGAATTATAACCCTACAGTTGGTAAGTAAGTGGATTTTGATTCTTAACAGAAATGATTTTGGGAAGCGTACCTAGAGTATTAGTAGCTTCTCCAGCAGTAAGTGCAACTACCCTTCTCTAATAGTACGTTGAGCATTTCCTCCTTTATTATTCTTTTCCTGGGCGTTCCCTGGCTTAGGATAGTCTTTCACCAAATGTCTCACTTCCCCACTACTAAAACATGCACCAATTGCCCGACGACAATGACCAGAGTGTTTGTGACCACATTGGTTGCACATATAGGAGTTAGAGTCCAGTTTAGATTCGCCACACAATTTACTGTTTGAGCTTGAATTGTAACACCCGCGTTATTTTATGTCCCATCTGGACATTTAAAACACCTATTTAAGATTTTCCGTTTAGATCCGAGAAAAATTTTTGTGTTTTGTTTGTAAACATGCACATTTTAAATCATACAAACATTAAAAACATGTTTAAGTATATCCACATACTTGTCATAAGTTAACTTATGTGAAAGTTTCACAAAAGGTTTGATTGTTAACTTCAAACCACCATCCAAGCCTCCATGTTCGATCCTGATCACCACCACCGCTTACTTGACTATACCGTACCTACAAACATCACAAAAACATCACCCGTTAGTTATAAGAACTAAATAAGTCCCCTTGCTCGCTTACTCGAGCATACATGACCAAAATAGTTATTTTTGGTCAAAATTAACCTCCGGCGTACGGGTTGGCTTATGACAGCGAGTTTGGCCTCTATGAGCTGATATTGGCATATCATACGCTGGGGGAGGCGTATGATACGCCGAGCACTAGTTTTCGGGTTTTTTCATGTATCGAGCACTTCCTGATCGTATACTACTCGTTCCCTGTTTTCAAACTAATCCAAAACCCTTACAATTCACTATATAACTAATTTCAAACAAGTTTGAATGATCAAACATCGATTCAAACATACAAAAAAAAATATTTCATACATGTTTCAAACACATTAAACGGGTCCCAAATTGCATAAACAAAGCAATTATTGCTCTGGCCCTTCTATAATTGATTTAACTCATCCACATAGATATCATATGGATTATTAAGATGGTTAAATCATTATATAACAAGTATAACATACATGTGCACACAAAACACCATTGTGCATCATTTGTCCATTTCAATTCCTTAAATGGGTCAAATTTTGTCTAACCAAGCAATTACCATTCCAGAATTGGTTTAGCCCATCCATATACATATCATATGGATTACTAACAAGTCTATTAATTATATATCAACATAAACACATATGTGCACACCAATCAAATTGCGCATCAAATCTCCAAAAGATAAACTTAGCCCATTTGACTCTACAAATTAGATGTCTACACTCTTTTAGATCATCCATTGTTCACACTTTTGTGAATCTACATCATTAGCTTTGTAATCTTATGTTCACACAATTGTGAATCAAAGCCCGCACATCACAAAATAAGTGTCTACACTTTTATAGATCTTGACTTCTTCTGTTATGGTAATTGTTCACACAACTTGTGAATCAATTTAACCCATAACACTAATTGAATGTTCACACTTTTTTGAATCATACAATTACAACAACCACACTAACACATAACCCCTTCCATCAAGTTTAACAAAACAACTAATTACATATATGCTAAAATGCACAATTTCTTGTAATATGGATTCAATCAATCCTACAATTACAAGTCAACAAAGATTGGTAACTTCCACACAATTTTAACACATTCACTTGTGTTTACATCAAATACACTCCCAATTCATATGTTCACACACATGTGAATCATTTAAATACACTTCAACACACTAAAGGTTAATTCTTAAGTGAATCAACCAAAATTGTGTACACAATTGTAGATCATCAAATACAATCTTTCTACTACCAAATAGGTATCACACAATTAAAATTCAAAAACAACATACTTATGTGTCTTATTGAGTTTTCACACTTTTTTGAATCACTCAAACTTTCACTAATCTAATTATGTTCTCACTTTTGAGAATCCGCCAAATCAACGTTTACAATATGTATTATTTACACATATAATCAACATTAGACACAAACAACAAATTGTCACACATTTGTGATTCAAAATAACATATATTGGTGTCTAACTATAAATTCAGTATAAAACCTATCACCCATACATATGTTCACACACCTTGTGAATCATTTAAAGGCAAATCAATTACAAATTGTTCACATCCAAGTGAACCAATTATACTTACATATCAAGTATAACATCACTCATTTTTCTACATCATTGTAAATCAACTAAGAAGTCTACTACCTCCTTAGTTCACATTCAAGTGAACCATTTCAACATACTTCTACAAAACATTATCCACACTCATATGGATTAAAATCAATTAAAGCAAACGTGAACGCCAACATACTTGTAGGTTATCACTATATCACATTCAACACATGGTTTATATCCATGTGGATCCCCAATTGAGTTTTGTTCACATGATCACAATACTTGTTATTCATTATCACAACATTAAACAAAATCAGCAGTAACAAGTGAATTACCTTAAACCAAATGTGTATGATCATTTAGCTAGCTCCCTCCTGGGCTATGCTTGCCTTCTTCACCAAGACTTCCTATGATCATACCACAATTCATTCAATACACACTTATTATATATAGTTGATATTCACCCAACTAACCATATTTTATACTAATTGGTCATATGATTAGGTTTACTAATC
Source organism: Mikania micrantha (assembly GCA_009363875.1). Classification (NCBI taxonomy): domain Eukaryota; kingdom Viridiplantae; phylum Streptophyta; class Magnoliopsida; order Asterales; family Asteraceae; genus Mikania; species Mikania micrantha. The sequence continues at coordinate 55,642,218 of CM018682.1, read as the reverse complement.
ATTCTTACCGTTTTACACCTCATACTTAATCAAAACCTCTTTGAGGCATTTCATTAAACAACTCATGTGCAGGATTTCTCCTACACATGTTCTTAGTCCAATTCAACTTACCTCAATTCCATCATATGTTCAAGTTCAACAAAATCATAAGTTTAGTAGGTTTGTCGAGTTTTGGCAACACTTTTTCTTCTAAAGCATCAACATACCATTAAGTTATACTCAAATTCATCAATCACATAATTGAACTCAAACCCACATGATTTACCCAACACCCATATCATTACCCATGGATTCTATATGCAAGAACCCATGTTTGGGTGTTTAACACATGTTTATAGGATCAAACTAACATGTTCTTACAATCTACAACACCCAATTCAAGATTTGGATGAAACCACTTCCATGGCATCATCACATACCCACGTAAATTCAATAAAAACAACAATCTAACACTTACCTCTTGTTAGAAAACTCTTTGGGTGTTGATTTCTAGCTTCAATATTGAATTTGAACTTGGATTTCAACAAGAATTTGATAGAGATGATAAGAACTAGGGTTTGGTCTTCATTTTCTTCTCCTCTGGACATTTCTCACGTACACACTCATACAAATGAAGATTGACTTAAGTCAAGTCATTTATCCACATTTCACCACTTTGGGCAATTGGCAAGAATAGCCCTAATGTTTTAAATCACTTAACTAGTTTAACCAACCCAACCAAGTTATTAACTAGTTAATTTTTAATAACCCACTTTGCCTAATAATCACCAATTGTCTAGTTACACATCTTGTAACTTAGAATTTATAACATAAATTATTTTATTAATAAAATCTGACAATGGTTCATTACATGAATAGGTCGCAGGTAGGCTTTGATTTGTCCAAGATTACGATTCTTACCCTTCCATGACTTTGATTGATTTTCCTGAAGACAGCGATCATTATTAGCTTGTCCCAATCCCTGAGTCAAAGATGAGCCTGCATATTGAATATGGCTTCCGTCTTGATTCCTCTTCTTACAGTCATCAGAGCTTCTCAAAAATTCATTGCTTTCCATTTCAATCCTTTTTGTTGCCTTCACAGCTTCTGTGACATTAGAGAATGTGGATTGAATAATCTCTTGACGGATTCTATCACAAACTGCCCATTGGTGTTTCTTCGCCTATTCCTCAGGTGTTCCGACAGAAGTTCCAAGAAATTCAACAAGTCCATAAAATTGATCCGTAAAATCATATAGTGACTCATCATTTCGTTGACGAATATTGCGATACTCTCGCTTGTAAGCACTTATATCCACACGGGAGAAGTACTTATCAAAGAAAAGAGTACAAAATTCCTCCCAAGTTAACATTTTAGCAAATTCTTCACAACCTTTTTCCATTAAGACAGGCTCCCACCAATTTTGAGCTTCTTCCTCTGACTTACAAGAAGCGAGTTGTGTCTTGTGTTTTTCTTCAACCTAAAGTTACCTGAATACTTTCTCCATGTGAGAAATCCAGTATTTAGCCTCTACTGGAGTGGTTGCCTTAGTGAATGATCTTGGCTTCTATTATAGAATCATTCTAACCTAACATCTACCCTAATCGGGTTAAGATTTTTGTTCAGGTTTAGATTCGTGATTGGATTTGGGTTTGGATTCGTATTCGGATTCGGATTTTGGTTTGGATTCAGATTTGGGTTTGGATTCGGGTTTGGATTAAACACCACCTCAATGATGGTAGGAAGCATATCTTTCAGAGCTTGATTGATTGCTACCACTAGGTTTGGATCAGAAACACCTTGTTCGTCGAGGTTACAAAGAGGATTTCTATGTGGAGGCATCTAACAAAAATAATAACATAATATAGTTAGATATTCTGATTCTAATAGCGCTCATAACTAGTAGCAAATCATCCTATTTTCTACCCACGTTCCTCACATGTATTAGTTAATTAAGTCTAATTTTTCTACAGGTTTGAGCCTAAACCTTACTTTAATACCATAAGTTGTTGCACCCCAGCCCGTTATGGAATTGGGGGCCAATGCGTTGCAGACACAGTAATCAGAGATAGTGATAAACTATATTAAATTCATCCAAAATAGGTACCACTTAGATTAGCTAATTTCAGTGTTCTTACATCAGTTTAAAGTAACATTACAATCTTCCAAAAATCATATATTAGTCTTAAGAGTAGTAATCATAGCCTAATATTTTTCTTTATTCTTCGCCCTCCTTAGCCAGTTGTTTTCTCTCGTCACCCATTCATGTTATTTCCTTGCAAGTCTACCATAGAGAAAGAATACGACTGAGCGAAGCTCATTGGGATAAAATAACATAAACCAACTCGTACATCATACAATTACAGTTTCAAAAGTAAAACATAACAGTTATCAGATTTTACCGAAATACATATCAGTATATTAGAACGGATCATAATTCCTTGTCATAACGGAATTCAAGTTCTCGATTTATAAACTTATAATTATCATAAATTATATCTCAAGTAACAGATTTCAGATTTACAGTTCAGACATAATCATACAGCGTCAGGTTCAGATGCACATATAAAAATACATGTTTACAATTTAAGATGCACTGGTACAGATACATATTTGGATTTACAAATACATATACAGGTTTTCGAAGGATACCCAATGAGCCAGAGACAGAGATTTCACATACATAAAACAGTAGATAGGTGTACAAGGGCTACAGTTCCTAGGTACCAAAAATGTGAGATGAGATGTTGGCATTCACGCTACACCCACCAGATCATATACATATACTAGGACAATCCATACGCCTCAGATCAAATAGCTTGCACTCTCCCCTCGTACCTAAGTATACAAATCATATGAATTAGATGTTGGGTCGATGCCCGAGTGGTTAATGGGGACGGACTGTAAATTCGTTGACAATATGTCTACGCTGGTTCAAATCCAGCTCGGCCTCCATTTATCTTCTTGCATCGAACTAGAATAGCTATGAGGGTTCACCCACCCCGGTTACAGCATTCCTTTCTATTTCTGCTAATATTTCACGTATTTCTATTTATGGTTCTTATCTTGGTAAAAATTTGATATCTTTATTTCCGTCTCAGCAAATAGTTTTTTTTCCACAAGGAATTGTGATGTCTTTCTATGGGATCGCGGGTCTTTTTATTAGCTCTTATTTGTGGTGCACAATTTCGTGGAATGTAGGTAGTGGTTATGATCAGAGATGCAGTGGTCAAATCGCACCACCACGGTAGTGGCAAGTCAAGGGTGCCGCCCTGACAAGTCTACAGAACCCACATAGATAGAGTTGCTCGGATATCAGAGTGCTGATAAATAGATTAGAGTATAATTGTCACAATTGAGTAAATTTATTCCTAAAGACCTACTCAAATAAATTATTATATGTGCTCCTATATATATTAATAATAATTAAACAAACAATTCTTAAGGTAACAAGTAACAGTTCAGAAACGGAATGACAAATTAGATCAGATAACAGTAACCACTTCTGAATAATACATCATGTCACATTTATATATCCATAACAATAATAATCCACGTGTTTTCCCCCGATTTATGGCATCCGGTTAAACACTAGATCTTTATAGCAAACAAAATTTTTGTCTGTATCTTATATGCTGACTGTACCAATTACACTAGTGTTAGCTTGTTTCTTCAATAAGATCCTTTATTTAAATTCACCTTTTTTTTTTGAACGGTGAAGGTCTCAATTTTGTAAATCCATTGTTTTCAAGCCATGTCACGAAGATCTAGTTACCTGAACCTCGCATGAGCCACAACCACCCCATGAGAAAACCACACTGGAAAAACCCCTAACCCCCCTTAGACCCCTGTTTCACTGTGGGAGGGTTTTGGACCAGAATCACCCATTTAATAGAATCTTAGGGTAATATTGAGGCAATGTCTAATTCATAATTCACCTATTTTAACCTTTTCATATGTTTGATTTATCCCCTTTCTCGGGCAATAAATTTTCTTTTGAATTGGGTCCCGTTTCCAATAAATCAACTACATTTTATTTTCCTTGCTAACATCTTATGAACAACCCTTTTTGAAAGATCAAACCCGATTTTTCACCATTTAGTAATCGTGATTTCAACCATCGAGAAGAACATATCCCCATACTTAACCTCACTTAACATGATCAAAGTCTCTAATAATTCTCCCAAGATTGGTCCACAACCTGTTCTTGATATATTCGAATACAGGTTATAAGGAACCGAAATTACTTAAAAAATACTTTTGAAAATAACAATCGATTGATGGAATGGACTTATCGGAGCTTGCGTAGGCTACATCAGTGGTCACTCCCAGTTCATTCTCGAGGTGCCCGATGGTGGTCTTTTTAATGGAAAACGACGGTGGTGGTGTCGTTTCTTGGTTGCAGGTGAACGAAAGAAAAGGAAGAAGGTGAAGAAAGAGTTGTATTTGTGATCTTTTCCTTTCTCTTCCTTTACTGATAACATCAATAGATATCTTGTGTTGGTATGATAATCATTTGATTAAGTGAAGTATGGTGGTAGGTTGACAGAGGCATGGTTAGAGACTTGGACTTATCCAAATGGTTCTCGGTTTTACATTCTAGTCCATCTTCGCCGAAATAAAGGGTTCTTGGTGGTTGGTGGTATTTCTTGGTCAAGACTCAAGACCAACCAGAATAATGGTTCTAGGATGAAAGGGTGGTTCTCAATATTCACATAAGTTCTCGGTCAAACCTACAAAACAAATAAAAATGGAATTCTAGATTTATTATCTTGGTTCACGATGGTTGAGGAGTTATCGGTGAAAACCTTAGTATATTTTTCAGTCATTTCAGAAAATGAGGATATATTAGTATTATTTTTAACTCTAAATTTTAAATATTTATTTATGAAATTATTTGAAAAAGAAGATTATAAACTTTTAATATTATATTAGTTATTCAATTATTTATTTTAAATTTTGGAGCATTTTTAAACTTATAATGATATAAAATCTATAAAACAATATTATTAACTTATTTATGGTGAATCAAAATCTTAACTCATTTGATTATTTTTCAATAATTATTACATATGATTTTAAACTTTAAATTATCATTGTCACACCCCGAGCCGGCAGGCTGGATCGACTTTTCCGCCGGGCGTAAGATTCCCGGGGCGTGATATCGTTGTGATAATCGAAATGATCAGATTGTTTACATAGCACATAATAATTAATTGAGAAATGCTAACATGACAATGATATAGAATTACAAAGTTAAATTACATTGTTTCCACATAATTTAACTAAGTAAATCTAATCAAAAGAATCAATGAGTTCATATCTTGTATCTGTACAAGATATACAAAAGATAATTCATGGTTTTGTCATCCAAAATTATGCAACACAAAAGTAGCTAGGCCTTCTTAAACTCCACTAGCTATGTTCCTGTAATCCTGGTAACTAAACATGTTCGTCACCTGAGAAAACATGCATTTAAACAAAGTCAACATTAGGTTGGTGAGTTCATAAGTTTGATAATTGAAAACCTTGATTCATTCACATACACAATCACCATAGTATTCATGTTGCTTGTAGTTTGTAAGTTGCTTGATTCACCCGTTCACACAATGGTCTTTCCATAGTTATATTTACAAGTGATAATTGTTAATCACTGTTGATAATAAAAGTGTTAGTTAACCATTTGATATTTGTTCTCAACATGTAGTGCATAGAGCCTAAAAGGAATCCATTGCAATCCTCACGTAATCAGATTACAATGCATCTGATTTACCTCTATCACCATATGTAACCATAGACCTCATCGAAACGGTTACTAGTGTTATGACTTGAGAGAATAAATTCCTCATTCTACTAGTCAACAGGTAACGATGGATTAATTACAATTTCACTACAGATTAATATCACCATGTGTCGCTTACCAGACCCTGACTTGAGACTCCCTATCACCGTTCATAGTTACTGGCCAATGATTGAGTACGATCAACATACTAGCCCTACAAGCTAGAGGTTTGTCAAACCTATGATACCACTATGCTATCGTCGGTTTAGTCACATCAAACTAACTGGTCAGCGATTTATGAAAAGGGACTTACAATGATCAAACTTGAGTACATGGCACATGATTGAAATGATATAATGCAGACAGTTTAATAGTAATCAATTGTATTGTGTTCATCAATGTTGTTTATTCTCAATGTTGTCTGTTCTCGTTGTTAACAAAGTTAAATAAGATCTTGTCTTATTAAATTATGTTAATTGTTGTGTGAATGATGTTGTTATCATGAAGTTATATTATCATGATTATCATTCATTGTTGTTCCATATAATCACCATGTTGTCACTAAGTTGTGGTAAGAACTAGTCTTACTACACTTAGTCGACTCAGGTGGTGGATGATTCTTGTTCCATGTTATCTCGTAATATGTGTTGAGTTGTAAGCTAAGCGTTATAAGAACTTGTCTTATTACACTTACTTAACTCTAGTGTTGAATGTTATTATGAAGATGTGTTATCTTCATATCATTCATATGTTTTGTTCTTGTCACCATATTCACCTGTGATTCTCTCAATGTTCGCTCTTGTAAGAATAACTAGGTGTCATAAGATATAATCTTACAACTATATTATTCTATTGTGTTGATGAGTTATGAAATTATATTATCATATTCATCTTAGTATTCATGTCATAACATGATCATACAAGCATGCATACAATGATAAATGATAACAAGTCAAACAATATTATCTAAATCAAAGTATAAGCAATATGTTAAGCTGAAACTTTTAACTAAATAAAAGTAAGCATGTTTCTCAACCCCGAGAGTTTAAAACCAGTTAAGATTAAAGAAAATGGGCATATGAACTCACCTTGTGTTTGAAGTGGTTGACTTAGCTTAAACAAGAAATGCACGCGCTCTTGATTGTACTTGAGGTTGTTTTAACGATCCTGTATTGATTTCATATTGTTTGTAACTTGTAAGTATAAGTTTTAGGTGACTTGTGTGCGTGTTGGTGTTAGCCCTAAGGTTAGCTAACACTCGGGAATCACGGTCTTCATTCGGCCCAATTTGCTTGTTAGAGATTTTAATGGCAATAAGCCTAATTAGTTAAGGCTAATATACTTGTTAAGTTGTTTTATGATCGCTTGTTTAATGTCATAACCCAAATGATTCAAATTATAAAAACTTTAGGTTTCAAGTTAAAGGTTAGTAACCCTTAACCTCTTGTAACATAGTTTTGTACATAATTCTTGTATCATCGTTGTTCAATTGTCTTGATTCCTTTATAACCACTTGTCATCATAGTCAAAGTACCATGTTTTTGTCTTTAGGAAACTACTTATTCAAAACTTGTCACTTTTGTAATAACACGTAAGTAGTAAATGATTTCATGCATACTAACACAATTAATTTGTTTAAAGTGTTAAATTATTTTATTAACTATATGAGCCAAATGAATCATTTGTGCCGAAATCGGTTGGGCCTAATGAAGTATTTGTGCCTTGTGTGTGGGTGAACCAAGCCATTTGCCCAAAAGGATTCCTTAGATCCAATCCGTGGTGTTGGGCCGAACAAAGGAGATGGGCAATCTAGTTTTCAGTCGAGATAATGGGTTTGTGTCAAGTGAATTGGTGTTGTGGTTCGACAGTCCCATGTCCTAGGTCTGATCACCATGGATCAACGAACCTACTAGCCCTTCCCCCACTAAGGTTCGTGACCATGCAAGTAGTTGGCAAACCCAAGGTTCGGTGGTGAAGAAAGGTTCGGCCGGGGTGAATTGTTATGGGGGTTCTGCTGTAACACAGGTTCGGTCGAGGGTAGTCTAACCAAGAAGGTTCGCGGTTAGGTAGGTTCGGTAGAGATGGTTCGTGGCTAACACACACAGGTTCGCATGCAAGATGTAAGGTTTGTGAGCATGGAGTAGCAACAGGTTTCGTCTGAGTCATGAAGGTTCGTTGAGGGTGATGGCTAACAGAGGTTTCGGTGGTGGGGAGGTTCGCAGCTCAAGGGTTCGGTGCATCGAGGTTCGGCTAGCCAACAAGTTTGGGCTGCAAGGTTCGTCCAAGAAGCAAGCCGGTTCGCCCCTGGTTCGGCCCGCTGCTTCTTGCGAACCTTGTTCGGCATCATCATCTTCATCGAACTCGAAATGATTGCTGAGCTGTTCTCTTGTTAGGCTTGTGCAAAAGTTAGTTCTCAAGTGTCACACCCCGAGCCGGCGGGGTTGGATCGAAGTCCCCGTCGGGTGGTAGGTTCTCGGGGCGCGATATCATGAGTGATAATCATGATGATCAGATTGTTTACATAGCATCAATGTTAAGAATAACTAAAGCACAATCAAGCATTAACTAGGATTACAAAGTTAAATTACAATGTCAATGTTCAGTAATTTAACTCGGTAAACCTATCAAAAGAATCAAAGTTTTCTATCTTGTAACTGTACAAGACATTCAAAAGAGATTCATATGAACAACAAAATATGTGCTTCCAAAATCTACTAGATCCTCTATCTGGGCAGTCTAGTAATGCAATCCAAAAGCCATAGCTTAAACCTGTTCATCACCTGAGCAAGCATGTAAGAAAACAAAGTCAACACAATGGTTGGTGAGTTCGTAAAGTTTTTAAGTTTAAAAAAAATAGCTTTAGCAAACCTCTTTCGGTAAAACCTTAACCTCATTAACTCCACATGTAATATCCAAATCGGTATAGTTATATATAGGGCATACCCCTGAGTCGAGCCTACAACCCGCCCAGACGCCGTCCCACCACATACTAATCCGCATATGACACTGTTGTTAATAATAATTAAGCATTTTACCTACCATTAAAACCATTCCTCGTCATAGCTTTAGTTTACTGTTTCAAAGTTTACATGTCTATAGCATTCGTAAGTATTAGCTTCAAAGTAAGTTTAACAAGCATCATACTTTCACACGCACCGTAGTTTCACTTTCACCAATCTCAAGCGTGAGTACAAGCCCTGCTATAGCAGAAGTTTAGCAATTACGTAGCTCACAGCTAGATACAAGCCCTGCTCTAGCAGAAGTTTAGACATTACGTATCTCATGAATTAGTTAAGCCTAGTCTAGCAATTACGTGTCTCCAATACAAGATACAAGCCCTGCTCCAGCAGAAGTTTAGCAATTACGTATCTCATACATAGACACTAGCCATGCATACACAAACAATCCAGCAATTACATATCTCATATAAGCAGACAAAAGCCCTGCTATAGCAGAAGTTTAGCAATTACATGTCTCTTATATAGATAATAGCTTAGCCTCGTCATAGTTTAGCTTTCACGCATCTCAATACATGGGTACAAGCCCTGCTATAGCAGAAGTTTAGCAATTACGTAGCCCATGATTAGATACAAGCTTAGCATTTTACACGCAATCATAGTTTCCAAGCATATAGTTTCAAGCATTAGCATATAGTTCAACCATGAAATTCAGAGTATAAGCATCAAGTATATAGTTTAAGCCTCTAGTTTGTAGCATAAGCATCAAGCCTCAAGTTTCAGCATTTAGTTCATAGCATAAGACTCAAGCATCAAGTTCAAGCATCTCGTTTCAAGCATAAGCATCAATCATCAAGTTTAAGCATCTAGTTTGTAGAATAAACATCAAGCACATAGTTTCTCAAAGTATACTAGTTTTCAAGCATAAGCCTTGTTGTAAACATCATAGTTATGTTTAAAAGCATTAAATAACATTTTAATAATTTATTAAAATGTTTAACATGCTTCTCAGTCCCGAAGTAAAAACAAATAAGTTTGAAAAGGGACAAATGAACTCACCTTGTGTCCGTAGTGGTTGACTAAGTAAATCAAGAATACGCACGCTCTTTGTTTGTACTTGTTGTGATGTTCACGATCCTATATTGATTTCATATAGTTTGTAACTTATAAGTATTCGTTATAGTGTCTTGTGTGCGTGTACGTGTTAGCCCTAGAGTTGGCTAACACTTGTGGGTCTTGGTATTACTTCGACCCCATTTATTTGTTAGAGAAATTTAATGATTCTTAGCCCAATTGGGTTAATGTTAACCTTCTTGTTCATTTGCATTAATGTCATCACTATGTAACAACACTTGTGTCTCTTAACATTTTAAGTTTGTAAACCATATTAAACCCAACATTTCCATCATCTTTGTATTATCTTTAAGAATTCCCATGCATATTATAAACCGAACTAGTTTTAAAGGTTGTTTCACTTAACCCATGTGGACCGAATAATGCATTGGGCCGGCTAGGTATAGTGGGCCAAAGCCGTAATAAGAAACATAAAGCATGGGCCTAGACATAGGCATATGGGCTGAAGTGAACAAATTAGTCCATCCAGCGAACCTTAGGGTTCGTGAGGGTTAAGGTTCGGATCTAATAGTTTCGTTTGAGCTTGCCTAGACACAAGGTTCGGCCAACCTAAGACCTTAGGTTCGCTTCTAAAAGGGTTCGGTGATGACTTGATGGTTCGGCTGAGCTTGGGTCCGCCTAACAGCCCAGGTTCGTTCAAACTAGGGTTCGTGGAAATCAAATGGTTCGGCCAGAAGATTCGTTTGGTTAAAGGGTTCGGCCAAGGGTTCGGTATATCGCAGATTCAGCTAGGTGGTGATTAGCACAAGGTTCGGCGGTCTTGACTGTGTACGTAGGGTTCAGCTCCCATGCAAGGTTCGTCGGCCTATGGGTTCGCCAATCCCCCAAGGATTCTTCCATCTGAGAAGGGTTCGGGTGGGTATAAAGGTTCGGCTGGGGAAGAGGTTTCCACGCAGGTTCGCCCTACTGCACCTTAGCTTAGGGTTCGCGTATAGGTAGGCCATATCAAGGTTCGGCCACCGGATAAGGGTTCGGCCAGCATGCAGCGCCCACGAACCTGTGTTTTTAGCCTCTTCTCCAACGTGGTTATCAGTTCCATGGATCCCTCACCCTCCGACTGGTTCATAACAAGCTATGTCATGCTAGAGTGAAAGGTGAAGACCGGTTAGGTGGTGGTTTGAAATCGGTTAGTGGTGTGGTCGAACAAATACATAGAAAACCCTTATTTCGTGAACCTTCCAAGCTTCATACCTCGTTTTTGGCTGGACAAACTCCCCGATCTGTTGTACTTTCACGTAGAGGACATCAAGGGCTTCAAGTGGACACCGAGAACGCTTGATTTCGTTAAGAAATTGCCAAGTTATGAAGCTTCAAAGCTTGAAAAGTGGTGGAAATGTTAGAGAGAGAGGGAAAACCGAAAATCTAGAGAGAGAGTGAGTAGGTGAATGGAGTAAATGAGAGTTATTGCTTGAGAATGGGTTTTTATACCCCGTGTGTGTTCGGGTTAGTTTCGGTTGCTCGGTTCTCGTTTTCGTCGCGTTCCCGGCACTTTACGCGCGTATTTCGTAAATTAAATAAAAAGAATTATTTTAGGATTTTTAGAATACGATTATTACTAGAAATTATTTTAAATATCGTTGTATTAAATTATTTATCGAATTATATCGTTTTTACGCGTTTAGTTTATTTGTTCGCGAATTAATAAAATAATTTCGTTTAATTTTACTTATGATGAGTTTCAAAATTGTAAAATAGGAAATATTTTATTTCCTTAAGTTTATGATCGTTCGTATCATTTTTCGTGTTCGTTTTCGTTTCGTCAGAATGCGTCGCCATCGCACGTATTCGTTCGAATCGTCATTCGAACGAACACGACGATGGTTTGGCTTTCTGATTCTTGTTCTGTACTTTTCAGTCATTATTTCAGAACGTTAAACTTTCAGAATCATTCTTACAGATCGTCACCTATACGAATAACTCGTCGGTTTAGCATTCCGTAACAACAATCGTTATAGTTTCGTTCTGTTTAACCTCACCTCCGTTTATACACAATAGCATCAAATTAAGTATATGTGTTTCCATACTGTGTTGTCTGATATGTTTCTGACTGTTAAACCCTAAGGTTTTAATCAGATTTCAGACAATCGTATAATAGTTTGGTTTTAAGCATAATGTATCAATACCATAAACATAGTTTCACGTAATGTGTACCTGAGTTACTGTACGAGTTACTATTGTGATCACTGTTCCGGCACTCGTCCGGCACTGATGTTACATCAAGGATGTAGGGGTTGCGTGTATTAGGGTTTCTACACTGGTTAGATGTTCTAGTCGAACAAAGGGGTGTAAAACCCTATTTTTCGGATGTTTCAAGCTCAAGTACCTCGTTTTTGCTGCTTAAATGCTCCGATCTGCTGTACTTCTAAGTAGAGGATGGTTGTAGCTTCGATTTGGCAGCAAGATCTTGCAAAATGGTTGAGTTTTGAGTGATTTATGGTGGAGAGAAGTTAGAGAGAGAGGGTGGCCGGAAATTTGGTGTAGAGAGAGAGTGGAAGGTGGTGAAATGAAACAAATGGCCTCATTTGTTGTTTATATACCCCACGGGTATTCGGGTTCGTTTTTGTTGCTCGGCTCGCGTCTTCGTTGCGTTTCCGGAACGCGACACGTAATTTCAAGTGTATTAAATAAACAGGATTAAGTTCTTGATTATTTTGATGAGTTTCAAAATTGTAAAACAGAAAATATTATATTTTCTTAAATTTATTTTTCGTTCGTGTCGTTTTCGTTTCGTCAGAATGCGTCACCATCGCGCGTATTCGTTCGAATCGTCACCCGAACGAACATGACAATGGTTTTGCTTTCTGATTCTTGTTTTCTACTTTCCAGTCATCATTTCAGAACGTTAAACTTACAGATATGTTTGTGTGAATCGTCACTCACGCAAACACACTGTCAGTTCGTTATTCTGAAACGACACTGCAATTATGTCTTTAATTGTATTTCCTCACTAACGGACTCAACTAACATCCTGTTTTCACATTGTTTGCATACTAATTTTTCGGCCATCTGATTCCTGTTATCTATGGATATCAGATCGCAACCGACTTGTTCTTGTTATTTACTTGAACATCGTTGTTTCTCTTGGTTCGTTGTATTAACTGTACTTAGGTTTTCACCTAAATACAAACAAATATTGTTTATCGTGATCGTTGTACTTACAGTATTTAAGTTTACACATAAATACGTACAACTGTTTCTTGTATTTTGAATTCTGTTAATATAAACACTGTTCACATACATGTATTTACACACAGTAAATAGTGAAAGTACACATACCGTACGGACTTACCGGACGATCTGGTACTGTATGTCACAATCATTCAATTTAAATCATAAACTTTAATAATATAACTAAACAATGTTTTTTGAAACACAATGATTTCTAAGCATTCGACCAATCGAAATCGATAACCTATTCTAGTTACATCAAGGATTTCGTAGAAAACATACCTATATTAGCTTATACTTTATTGAACTATATATGTTAACTTGAAATCGTGTTGGATATTGTTTGAACTATACACTTAGCATCATTTATTTGAATGTTATCTCACTTGTTAAGGTGAATCTTCATAGCCCCTCTTTTTATGCTTTTGCTTTAGGGGCGAAACATATAAACATATCTTTTACTATTATCATCTTAACTTAGTTTAATAGCATTAGATTTAGTGAATTTTAGTTAAGACTGAGTGTGATAGATTTATTGGACTCATCATCCCACTTATGTTTGACTTCCCTTCGGGGGAGGCCCGTAATGATAATTTTCTAATTTCAGCATTGTTATGAATGTTAAGCATTGGTCGAACATTATTTGATCTACCTTACTTTCTAGTTCATTATTGATATGTTAATCATGCTTTGAGTTCACATATGACATTATATATACATTTTATCGACTGTTTTTGGTGTGCGTGTTTAAAACCTATGAACATTTTTAAACATGTTTAGGTTGAAATTTTACTTAAACTTGCTAGGAATGGGACCTAGTTATTTAGTATTTAAATTTGTTTATATTTGGGATTTGAGACGTATTACATTTATGATGTTTGGATATTGGATTATTTTTGAATTGGTTTGAATGCAATGAGATGTTTTGATTTAGTTACATTACACACCCTTGTTGAATAATTTATACTTCGTGGTGCCCCGATAATTCCTTTATTAGCCGAGGTGTTACACGAAATCTCTTTATTCTTCCTTCAATTTTATGGGGGTGTTAATTAAAATTATACATTAAACACGCATTACACGTTTGCTCATGGTCTAACATGGATCAATTGGTTAATATAATTTCATTACATTTTCGAATGGTAATAATAATAAAAAAGTGTCTAGTAGATGCTATTTCCTTTAAGTAGTTACGTAATATTAAAAAAAATGTTGGTGAAAAAAACTAAAAACAATATATTTTTTAAAACTTTTATAGTATAAAAAAGTTATTTTATTTTTTATTATTAAACTTAATTACTTATTACATTTAATGAGAATGAGTTTAATAAGTATTTAAGTTTAATAAGTATTTTAAACTAGAATGCGTTTAAAATTTTATATCAAGTTCTTGTTTGTTTAGGTTTCGGTTTGTTTAACAATTGAGATTGTTATTTGTTAAATATTCTATATATGTGTTCATATTGCATTGCAATCATTTTAAATAGGTTATATTTTGTTTGGAAAAAATAGAAAACGTTGTTATTCAAGTATAGTCCGAGAATCATTTAACCTAACTGATTAAATCTGAGAATCAAAACCCAAGAACCGAATATACTTTGGTTATTTGATTCGATTCTTGATTTTTTTTTTCTTATTTTCAAAACTCAAATAACTCAACCTAAAAATCCAAAACTCAAAAAAGCATCCAGATCGACACCCCTAGTCTAGTTAGTTGGCAATTAGATAAGGGTTAGAATATTAATACATCGTTGTATAAATAACAATATATCTTGTATATTTTAATATTTAAAAATTATATATAAGTAAAAGTTACGTAAATATGACATACTTAATTTGACGTTCGCGCGATGTATAAATGATTGGGATTATGTATGAACACGGAACCCTTAGAAAAATAAGCATAATTTATGCCCGACAGGAAAGCAAGGGGAATGAGTTAAAGTTAACGTGCCGTCACGTAAGCGCGTCATGGTATGTAGGGGTGTTCAAAAAAATCCGTATCCGAATCCGAATCCGAAATATCCGAAAATCCGAATCCGAAATATCCGAAAAAATCGGATATCCGGAAGTTCGGATATCCGAAATTTCGGATTCGGATTCGGATACCTATTTTGAAAATTTTCGGATAGTTCGGATATCCGATATCCGAAATAGTTTTTTATTTCGGATATTTTTTCGGATATTCGGATATTTTTTCCGATATCCGGATATTTTTCGGATATTTTTCGGATATCCGGATAATTTTCGGATATTTGGATATCCGAAATATATATTTTTAAATTTTTTTGTTTTTTTTTCCTGATTTCGGATATCCGAACGGATATCCGAATCCGAATCCGAATCCGAAATTTCGGATTCGGATTCGGATAGTGAAAATCACTATCCGAAACTTTCGGATATCCGAAACTTCGGATATCCGAAAATGAACACCCCTAATGGTATGGTGGACTGGTGGGGCCTCAGCCATGTGATCTTAGCCCTCTTTGCGGCGTCGGTAGGGAGAGGAGAAATCCCCTGTTTCGCATACCATGTTCCTCCCACATGGCAAAACTTTGAATCTACTTGGAGCGCACAGTGTAGGTCAAGTCAACAAAAAACCTGCCGGATGACAGCTGGCAACTGCCAAAGACACGTCATTCATTGTCAGAACAGTTCAGCTTAGGGATTGGAGTTTCATTATTTTGTTTGGTAGTGGTATTTACAGAGCTCACTTTTTTAATTCAACATCTCACTTTTTTCTGTACGTGTAGTATAACTCTCTGTGACATGTACAACACACCATCCAATGCTTACAGATCCCTACGTGGTGTATGACATCTGCAACCTTAAATTTCCAGATGTGATTGATTAAATTTTATGTTATACGCTACGTAGAGGTCTTTATGTTGTGTATAGGTATTTCTGATTAAAATGAGTGATTTTCATTTTCTCAACATTGAAGACTTATGCGTATACTATAGGACTATACGTCACGCATAAGTCTAAAAAAATTAAAATATTTTTACAAACTATAAATTAAAAAAAATGGTAATGTTTAAAATTTAGTTTATAAATTTAAACTATTTTTGACGTTTAATAATTTAAACATTAAAAATTTATTTTAACGCTTGTTTGTTTTATCATTAATTTCATTAATTTAATATTATTTTGGTTTAACTAATACACGTATGATACAAAACAAAATGTATATATAAACAAATAAACAACCAATCACAACAAATCACATAATATATACATAAATAATATCTATATAATACAAGAAAACGATATAAAACTACGGATCTTGTCGGGGTAGTGATGCGGAAGGGGAGGAGGCTCAATGTCAGCCTGCCTGGACTGCTCGATTTCGCGATCAATCAGCCGGCGCAGCATCTTGTTCTGCCGAGCCACGATACGATCGTTCTCTTTAGATCGGGCAGAAATATCCTGCAGCAGCGCCTCGACGCGAGCCAGAAGCCTCCCTGTCCGGTACAACCGCAACGGATGCTGCGGGACATAATGTGCGCCTCCGGCCTCCCCTCCACTGTCACACCCCGAGCAGGTGGGATAGATCGTAAACCTGTCGGGCGGAATAATCTCAAGGTGTGATGTAATCGGAGTGATCAGATTGTATACACAGCACATGATATAAAAGAAAGATCTACATGTCATAACACCATCACAAGTTTCAAAAGTTTACATCATAATTATCCCATTACAATACATCATTACTACAAAATAGTTCAACAAAATGGTGTCCTCTATTCAATTGGTCAGTTAAGCTACGTCCCACTAAGTCGGCTACCCTGACTTGCTACCCTGTCTCCCATGCGCCCCCACTGAACAAAATTATACATGTTCATCCCCTAAGAAGCATGTAAAAAAAACAATCAACAATATGTTGGTAAGTTCATAATTTTACAATAAGTAACATTCTGTAAGTTATGAAAAAGGTTCAAGGAAACTAGTTTACTACATGAATATGAACTTATAGTCACGTATATTATCCCGAACCAGCTAGTGTCGTATATATATAGGGCTTACGTAAGGCCCAAGAACCAGCCGCTAGCCTACCACGCCCTAGCTGATTCACGACTGCATACCTAACATAGATTTGAAGCTTCGCTACGCATGCACTACACTATTCCCCTTGAACTTAGTATCCCAAGTGCGCTATTCGATCAACAAAATTAGAGGGTTCTGCAGAGGGTGTCTGTCTATTCTATCCTACACATGTCCATTTACCAAGCCTAACCCTGTGTTGCCCTTGTTGATTAGATCACACAAACCTAATCTGAATGATGATGTAGACATCTTGTAGCGCAACGTACCGGCCTCGACGCTCGAAGTTTGTTAGACTAATTGTACTATCAACGTTACCGTCGGTTAACACCCGTCAACTAATGGTAAATGAATGATTGATGAAGGGTCTTACGGATGTGTGTGTACTGATGATACTCACTTGCCTTGGTGACTATGCAAAACATACACTCTCCCATTGATTAATGTAGGAAATTTATTATCATTAATAACGTAAATGCAAATTGAGATGATTTTATGTATATGTAACATCCCGTTTTATTGATATAAATAAAATACTATGGTTTATAATTAAAATATTATTGGTTTAAAATATAATAATGAAACGGTTAATTGAATCATAAAGTCTCGTCTAATAATTAAAATAACTTAGTTTATAAAAATATGATTATTCGAGAATATAAGGGTAGAAATGATCGTTCAAAATTTTTGGCTCGTTTAACCAAATCGGTTGGATAAAACGAATATTAGAAATATTCGATGTTTAAACAATCGATAAGTTTAGTCAAAGGTCGTTTAAATAATAATAATAATAATAATAATAATAACAATAATAATAATAATAATAATAAAATATAATTATATTTGATCTATCTCCGTTTTTAACGAAACTTAGGTCAATATGTAGAGAAAAATGAGCAAGTTCTACCCATATATTTATAATTTTGTAAAACTTAATGTTTTAAAAGTTACAAGAGAAAAACATAATTTGAACTAAATTAATTATAAGAATAATAATTAAAACAAAAGTAAAAAAATATAAGTGTACGTGTGATTGTGATTGTGTAGAAAGAAAAAAAATGATGAAATCCTAACATCTAATTGAAGTGCACGTCTCACATGTGTTGGCCAAAAGAAGGAAAAAAAAAAAATAAGCGTACACTTATCCAAGATTAAAGATTTCAAGCATATCGATGAGCCACTTAATAATCAAAATTCACGCATACATATACTGAGTTAACATCTTTCACAAACACATGAATTGTTCTTAACCATCACTACACCAAGAAGTCAATGCAAGTTAATCAGGTATATATTCTAGTCTCTTAGTTTAACTCAAAAATTTAAGTTTTTGGATATTATTAATTATAGGGTTAAGGTTAAGATCCGATCCCAAAGTTGTACAAACATTATGTTGAACTTATGATCTATTTTAGGAACAGAAAGTAAACACATCAGGAATCATCCTTGCAAAAAGTTATATGAATAGATTGAGCAGAGAAATTTATATTGAGAAGTTCTAAGCGGTCACCCAGTCAACAAAAAAAACCCCAGGTGAATACATCTAACTTGTTTTTAAATATAAATGTTTTTTTTATGAACATAGTATGTTAAACTTTGACACATAAAGGGATACTATTAGACCAGCATTTAGGCCATTAGTATACGTACGATTTGCAAATTGTATCCGCTATGGGTGAAATTCCCATATGTGGCTGGTAACGTGGGCTGGAAGGTTATACGAAGACGCACTCCGTAGGCAACATAACCAGTAACGGGCTATGGGCTGGAGGGAACAATTGTAAAACGCACTATGTTGTTGTTCCTAATCAGTGACAGTGCAAGCCAGTGTATGCAGTGGTTGTACCCATCAGTGAAATAACCTGCTAAATGTGTAGTATTGCCACTATTAATTATGGTTAAAGGACCGAACATGCTATACTTACATATCGAGTCTGTTATTTGTATTCACCAACATCATGTTGGCATTTTAATTTCAAAAATTTTTAGGTAATAATGAAATGTAAAAGAGAAGCAAGATTAGAGATTTTTGGCTTATGATGCCTTGAATAATATCTTGTAGCCAGACCATGGAGCTATGCCTCCAAGTCATGTATAAACGGGATATTATAAAATGATTTGTAATTATATGTTGTGAAAATCTGGTTTACTATAAACTGAAATGTTGGTGTTCATACCTATGCGTATGAAGCTTTATGAAATCCTGAAAAGTTATTTTGAAAAAATTATTAACAAACGATGAAAATGTGGTTTTTCATACCCATGCGTATAAACTATTTATAAATCATGAAAAACGGTTTTCACATCCATGCATGTGAAGTATTTGAAAACTAAGAATTCATGAAATAACGCTTCTGCTTTACACATATGAAAAAGAGTCATAAAATCTGAGCGAGACATATCCATGAAACCAATTCGGTTCATAGCGCCCTGGTCGCCGAGAGTTCGAGGTGTGACAGGTTGGTATTACTGCTCCTGGTTTTAGCGAAATATGTATTAATGATAGTATCTAAGCTTTAAACAAACAGAGATAAGTTCCTATCAAAGGAATAGGTAGAATAGTATTTTTGAAATACTAAGAATGATTGAAACAACATGGTGAATCATGAGGATAGCTTGTGAGCAAAGTTATGATGAATTATTTTTTAAGACTTTGTCAAATATTATATTTGGTAGACAATGTCTTGAAATCTAGATAATATCGAACCTTCGATAAAAAAACACGTGGGTAGAAGAGAACACACACGGATATTAATTAGACCGTGACTCAGAAAAGTTGAGATACAATAGATGGTTGTAAAATGAATGCAATATGCGATTCTGTCAATAATCGCCAAAAAAAATGAAAATTCGAATCTCACGAAAACAATAATAAAAAAAAAACAATGCATCTAAATAAGCAATGAAAATTGAGAAGTTTCTAGTTTGAAACAATCCTAAACTAAGGAACGTTAATATAAAACATTTCGATTTTGTAAACCTCCTGAGTTCACTGAAACGGAAGGAGCTATCATAACATTAAGATGGATTGAAAATATCGAGGCAGTACTTGCTAGTAGCAAATATGCCGAAGAAGATATGATTTTGTACGCTTCGAATTCGTTTAAATACGGAGCTTTAGTATGGTGGAATTCCATTATTTATACCAAAGGTAGAAACCAAGCATTTACTATGACTTGGGAAAGTTTTTGGGAGTTGGTGACCCGAAAATTTTGCCTTATGAATAAAAAACAGAGATCGATTGGAAAGTCCTAAGCCAACGCATGGTCGGTGCTAGGCATCAGGAATACACTTCTACAAACTTTGAATACACTCAACTGATGCCACATCTTGTGACACAAGAATCAAACCTTATTAGTTATTATATCTGGGACCATTGACTCGTCCGTTGAGCTAACAGGGTCCTAAATTGAACAAAGCAAGTGAAATTAACAGGGCTGGTGGTTCATGAGCAAGAGCTAATCCAAATGCGAAGAAGATGACTAGAAATTTTGGTTCTTAATGCTAAAGAAGCTACAGACATGCCAGATGTTATTAATTGTACGTTTCTTATCAATAATGTTTATGCTAAGGTATAGTTTAATTCAGGAGCAAAGTAAAGCTTTATTGATTATGAATTCTGCAAGCTTCTAAATGAATCACTAGTGAAACTAGATAAACCTTATCTGGTAGAAAGTGCTAATGGTGATCTTGTTAAGATAAAAGAGATTCTAGTAAACTATAAGATCACTTTCTTTAACACGATATTCCAGTGAAACTATTGTTTATGGTACTATAAAGCTTCGATACGGAAATTAGAATATATTTTTTTGCTACATACCAAGCATGTATCTTGTGCAATACAAAATTCACAGAAGTCTAAGTTCCAACAGGAGGAAAATGGATGATTAAGGGTGATAAGTCAACGAATCACGTTAGAATCATTAAGATATCGGTTAGTACAATGATTGAATACAGAAGACACAATGCAAGTATATAAATCATATGTTCTCTACATGAATGGTCCCTAGGTTATAGTCTAGGCCAAACAGTTAAAATAATATGACCTATATTTCTCTATAACTATGGCTCTGATACCAATCTGTCACACACCGAGCCAGCGAGTTGGATTGACTTTCCCGTCGGGAATGATAATCGTGGTTGATCAGATTGTTTACATTGCACATGATATCTAATGAGAAACTGCTAAATGAAAATAGAATTACAAAGTTAAATTACATCAGTTTAGTTCATAATTTAACAATGTAAATCTACTATCAACATCATAATTTCCTATCTTGTATCTGCACAAGATATACAAAATAAACTTGTAAAATGGTGTTTCAAAAATATGCGGGTCCAAAAACACTAGGTCCTTTATCTGGCATCCTAGTCCAAAAGCAATAACTTCTTATTTGACCTGTTCGTCACCTGAGAAGTCATGCAAAAAGATCAAGTCAACACATGGTTGGTGAGTTCATGTAGTTTTAGTTAAAAAATGAATTTTAATAACCACTTGGATGAAAACATTAACCTCAGCATTAACCACCTAACCATCATGTGCAATATGCTTATATATAGGGCATATGTAGGGGACAAGCCCCAGCCACCGTCCCACCACATACCGAACCACATGATACATTGTTCTTGATAATAATTAAGCATTTCATCCCATACTATTGATTCACAACATTTGATTACCCTGAAAAATGTTTACCTTGATCCCCCGAAATGACAACCTTAACCTCATCAACGACCACCTATGCTATCCAATCAAGTATGCTTATATATAGGGCATATGTAGGGGACAAGCCCCAGCCACCGTCCCACCACATACCGGACTGCTTAGCATATTGTTGTTAATGATAATTAAACGTTTCATTCCATTCACCTTCATATTAGATTTTGATTTCCACAAATTGAAATACCTCTGATTTCTTGAGTTCACCATGTATTCATGATTACCCAAAGCACTTGTAGAAACATAATATTAAATGTTTAATTAAATAAATAATTAATCATTTAAATACAACTAAGACATGATGATTAGGCCTTATTTGACTCAATCAATTAGACTTAGTTGTTGGTGGTGTCCAAGTTGTACCCTCTCACATGTGGCCCATATCAGGCATGAACCAAATGAGTCTACCTGTATATGTCGGGACTTTCATGATGTGCCCATATCAGCTTGACCCTCAGGCCTACTGTACATGTCGGGACTTTAAGATATCCTTTGATTCTTGATCGTCTTTGTTCTCTTGATTTCGTTTGATCATTTTAGTTATGCCCATATAGCTTGACTACAAGAGTCTACTATTTATGACGGGACTTTCCGTGTGTTACACGTGGTCTTGATTTACATACAACTAACATCCACCTTAACTTAAGCATTAATGATTTTATTAGATCTTAATGATTTCATTATCTCATTGATTCACACACGGTTATGATTCCCTTGATTCTGATCTTTAGAATTCCATGATTTCCACAATGATTATAGATTCTTGAATATGATCTTTAGTTTTACTGAACACACACTAAATTAGATTCCCTTGAATTTGATCTTTAGCTTTAGTTCTCTTGGTTACACTTTGAGTTTAGATTCTATGAATTTGAATTTGATGGACTAAGTGTTTGTTTTAAAGTTTTAGAATTAAGGTATTACTCATAAGAGTAATTAATTAATTCGTTAGTTAATCCTGCATAACATATACCTAGACAAGAGTCTAGGAGTATAAACATATATATATATATATATATATAAAACATACAATAAGTAAAAGCATTTACGTAAAACATATTTAAATAAAAAGGTTTGCGCAAGCTTCTCAGCCCCGCGTTTGAAAACAAAAATGTTTAGAAAAGGGGCAATGAGCTCGCCTGTGTTGCTCTGTATAGATTTACCACAAAATGCGCGCTCGTTATTTGTAGACTATGTTTCTTCGGTACCTAAGTTGTTTTAAGAGGATTCGAATACGATAAGTATTTATAATAGTCGTATCTAGGGTTTTGGTCTCGATGTGCAACTAAGTGTCCTATGTTACTATGTGTTTCTAAGATTCCATCTAACTAGTTTAAACATATTACCCATAATTAACCCTTTATCCCATAATTAAACACATCTAAACCTTAATTAGATAAGGTTTATACAATTTTCATCACAAGTCTTTAATTAAGACATTTTTAAGTTAATTCATTTTAAGTTAAACCTTTAGGTTAAAAATCATTTATTTTAATTTAACAAAGTTTATAAATCACTTTCTTTTATTAAAAACGTAATTAATTTAAGAAAAGCATAATTAAACATGATGGCCCTGGGTTAATCCTATTTGATTAACCTCAGGCCCATTACTAGCTTTTGTTTATTCTTGATTCCTTGATCGATTCTGTGTATAATCCATCCTAGATAGTTCAAATAACTATCTAATGTAATTATATGTTCTCATGAATTGTCTAAGTGTTAAGTATTAGCCGTGAGCCCAACACTTTATCCTTAGACTATGATCTTTGATCCTCATGATTTATCAAATACTTTGATCGAACCCAATAATATCAAAACCCATGTTTAGTTTATAATGTAATTTATGGAAACTCTTGTTAGTGAAAACCCAAACATTCAATTGTTAGTATGATCTAGGAAAAATCCTTGTCTTTGAAAACCCTAATTTATGGTTTCCTTAATGAATCTCAGACCATACACAATTTAAGGTTAAACTCTGTTGTATTTTAAAGAAACTTTAGTTTATTGCATCATAACGAAATCCTATCAACCTCTACCTTGTTAATCTTTATACTTGATTTATAGATTGCCCAAAGTTGATGACATGAAATGAAACTTTAATACTATCCCCATTGTAACATCTGTGTTGGAATCGTTACCGGAACAGTAAGTTGCACAGTAAACTTGCATAGTAACTCAGGCACAAACTATGTGAACTATGGTATGCTATTGATATTTGGATGCTTGACACTAAACCATTATGCTATTGTTCTGAAATCTGATTTAAACCTCATGGTTTAACAGTCAGAAACACATCAGACAACACTGAACAGGTACACACATGTTTGATTTCATACTATTAGGTATAAACGTATGTGAAGATAAACAGAACAAAACCATAACAGTTGTTGTTACAGAATGCTAAACCGACGAATTATTCGTATAGGTGACGATCTGTATGAATAGATCTGAAAGCTTAACGATCTGAAATGATGACTGAAAAGTAGAAAACAAAATCAGAAAGTGAAACGTACGATCGTGTTCATACAGTTAGCGCTCTGTACGAAAACACGCGTAAGTGACGTTTTCTAACGAAACAAAACAGAAACGAAAAACGAATGATAATAAATTAAGAAAACATAATATTTTAACGGTTTACAATTTTGAAACTCATCAAAAATAAATTAAAGGAACTTTTTATTTAAAACATGTATGTTACGCGCGTTACGATTCGGAAACGCAACAAAAACACGAAACGAGGAACCGAAACGAACCCGAACTCACTCGAGGTATAAATACCTTGAATGAGCTCATATCCCTCATTTTCCCTCTCCTTTCTCTCTCTAAAACCCTAAATCCTGGTTTCCTTCTCTCACTAAAATCTTGAACTTCAAACAACCATAACTTGCTCGTTTCTTCACGAAATCGAGTGATTCTTGAACCAAATCGAAGTTTGTGATCTCCTCTACACGAAAGTACAAAGGATCCGACTCAGAGATCTCAGAATCGAAGGTAATCTGAGCCCCAAAGTGGCGATTTTAGGGTTTTCTAACCCATGGTTCGATCCACTTTGTTAGCCGGTTTCAAGCCCTAAAACCCTAAGGAAAACACCTCAAACACACCTAGAATGAACTAGGAACATGTTAGACTTGTTGTGCTAGCCACGAGAGTCGAAATGGGAGAGTTGTACATGCTGTGCCAAAGCACCGAATGAAGGCTGCCACAGGCCGGCCGAATGGCCAATGCCGAATGGCTGTGGCCTCCTGAGCCATTCGCTCGGGTGTCACACCCCCACCCCTCGTCACCTCGTGTATGGTCTGACGTCACTGAATCGGTTGCGGAAGCATAGTGGTGATGTCTCCGAGATGAGGGGTGACTTACTTGAACCGATATCATAAGCACACAGATTAACTTAAAATAAATACAGTACAGGGTTTCGTCATTACAATCAGTATCATAATTTACAACTAAGTTTATTACACAACTAACTTATTTAATTACTAGTGTTTGAAGTGCTGCCTCACCGAGTGTCACTGTCTCCCTGCAAAAAGAATTAAGTTTGAAACGTCAGCACAAAGCTGGTGAGATCGACAGTTCAATTTAAAACAATATGATATGATAAGCACGTTCTCAAAAGTTCAGTTCCGGATAACCATGGGACCTGTATCTAGTTCCTTTCGGACGTCTAGTCTGTCTCAAGATATTACCCGTCGGTACATATCTTAGTGCCTCATTATCTTAATGTCTATCACACCATTAAGAAGTTCAGGAAACAGATAACAAACATTCACACAAGGGGAGATGCAACCCTCCCAGCGAATGGGGTGTCAACCAATAGTACTATCAATGTTTTCTGCTCGGCCACACATGGGTTCACTAGATACAGTTCAAAAATGAGGACTTTCAGTTCCATGATAGAGTTCAGTCTACAGGCAAAATCCCATGAAATCCCACAAAATCACATGAAATCACACATATATCATTGATGCATATCATATGTTCAGACAACAGTTTGCAGAGTTTCCCCGATGTTTATAAAAGATTAAAAATAAAAGGGGTTGTACGAAACTCACCTGATAATATAGGTGTAGCAGAGTATCACCAAACTGATAATACAGAGATGATTCTGCATTTAGTTATATTTAATAAGTTATTTATGTTCTAGTTTACTGATTAGATCTTTCTGAACGTTCAATGTCAAAGACATTGCTTAGTGAATCATCAACTCGATACTAATTATGTAATTAATTAATATAATGTTATATCATACAATGTATGATAACGTAGGAACCTACATTGCATTAGATTCCTAACACAAAGTTGATGACACACTGGATTAATTAGAATAATCTCAGATTAACCAAATAGATAATGTTGTTGATTATAATACTGTAACAGTTTCTAGATAATTTAATGGCTTAGGAATGATAAATCCTTGTTGTTGATTACCCAAATATCATGAAATATCACAATGTAGCATCAAAATAGGTATAATAACCAGGTTTAACATACTAATCTGACTGTTATCATAAACATCAGATAATCATTCCAATAAGTATGTTAATGATCGTGATTAGTTTGAAACACTTGGATTTAACCTTGCATTTCAAGGATTAATCCAACCAATCACCTACATTGTTATAATCAAATGGATTAAACCATTATAATCATGGGTATGGTTTCATGCAAACCGAGCATTACAACGGATCAAAACAAGGATTTAACCGTTAAAACTTCGTGTTCTTTGTTTATAATCAATCCTAGCCATCATCTAGGCAATAATCAACAATCCTAACTATGTCATTACGTTCAAAATCAAGATCTAATCAATCAAAATCAAACTAGAAGGTTTAAACGGATCGTTACCTAATATGACGGATATCTGGCTTCAAAACAACGATCAGAACCTGTAAACACGTTCACGGGTGCAATTGATGGATTCTGGCAGCTTCAGAAAAGAGTTTAGATGATGGAAATGGTTGTTTCTTCACCTGGTGGGTCGAGTTTACGCAAGAAGAAGAAAATAACTTCTTCTGCATGAAATCTGATGAAGTAGATCAGATTTCTCCACCGCCATACTCGTCGCGTACCGCGACCAAAAGCCAAAAGGGGCTTCGCGTACCGCGGAGAAATCCGGAGGAATCTTAGATATTTTGCAATCATCGCGTACCGCGGAGGATTCTCGACCCCTCCATCGCGTACCGCGATGAGTCCAGTCGACCAACACTTAGTGATTTTTCTTCGTTTTTCGATTCCGGCCAGTCCAGGACTCCGTTTTGTGCACGGTTTTCGTCCACGTTCATCATTTCTCACCTACTATCATTCTGTAACAATTACAAGTATTAAAACAACGTGGATTTCTAGAATGATCAAATGTGCTCACGTCACTTATGACGTAATTCTTGTATGCAACTGTCACAGTCTCCTCCTGTTAGAGAAATTTCGTCCCGAAATTTAGTGAAGACTTACATTATGACAATCATTTATGAGAATAGATGTGGGTACTTTGATTTCATTTGATCTTCATGTTCCCATGTATATTCGGGTCCACGTTGCGAGTTCCACCGCACTTTAACAATTGGTATGCGGCTACGTTTTAGCACTTTCATTTCCCGATCCATTATCTCTATTGGTTCTTCACTGAACTGAAGTTTTTCGTCAATATGAATCTCTTCGAGAGGTACGATCAATGATTCATCAGTTAAACATTTCTTCAGATTAGACACATGAAAGACATCGTGAATGTTACTAAGTTCAAGAGGTAATTCAAGTCTGTAGGCTACTGATCCAATTCGTTCCAGAATTTTAAATGGCCCTACAAATCTTGGTGAAAGTTTACCTCTCCTTCCGAATCAAAAAATGCCTTTCCAAGGTGACACTTTTAACATTACCCGATCACCTGCTTGAAATTCGAGTGGTCTTCGGCGATTATCAGCATAACTCTTTTGACGATCGCGAGCAGCTTTGATTCGTTCCTGAATGAGTGCGATCTTATCCGTTGTTTCCTGAATGAATTCTGGGCCTATGATTTGATTCTCACCTACTTCTGACCAACAGATAGGTGATCTACATTTGCGTCCATAAAGTGCTTCGAATGGAGCGCATTGAATACTGGTATGGTAGCTGTTATTGTATGAGAATTCAACAAGTGGAAGATGAATATCCCAGCTACCTCCAAAATCAATCACACAGCTTCTGAGCATGTCTTCAAGAGTTTGATTTGTTCGTTCAGTCTGCCCGTCAGTTTGTGGATGATAAGCTGTGCTCATATTGATTTGCGTGCCCAGAGCATTCTGAAGAGTTTGCCAAAATCGAGACATAAATCGACTATCCCTGTCAGAAATGATAGAGATCGGTACTCCATGTCGAGACACAATCTCATTAACATAGAGTTTAGCGAGTCGATCCATAGAATAGTCTTCTCGGATGGGTAAGAAATGCGCAGATTTCGTAAGGCGATCAACGATAACCCATATAGAGTCATGATTATGTGATGTTCTGGGTAATTTAGTAATGAAATCCAAAGAGATCTGATCCCATTTCCACATGGGAATCTCAGGTTGTTGCAATAACCCAGAAGGTCGTTGATGTTCAGCCTTGACTTTGAGACATGTTAAACATCGATCCACGTATTCAGCTATTTGTTTCTTCATTCCAGGCCACCAGTAAAAATCCTTAAGATCTTTATACATTTTATCAGCACCTGGATGAATAGAATACCTGGATTTATGCGCCTCATCCAAGATAATAGTTCGAGAGTTACCGAATAGGGGAACCCACATTCGGTCTTTGAAATACAACAGTCCATCGTCTTTGGTATCGAGTTTCTTATCTAATCCTCTTAGTCCCTCAGCAGAATAGTTCGTTGCTTGTAAAGCTTGTTGCTGAGCTTCTTTAATTTGAGGAATTAGACTAGTTTGAATAGTCATACCTAACGCTTTCACACGTATAGGCTTGACTCGTTCCTTGCGACTTAAAGCATCAGCTACAACATTTGCTTTGCCTGGGTGATAACGAATCTCACAGTCGTAATCGTTCAGCAGTTCAACCCATCGCCTCTGTCGCATGTTCAACATTTTCTGATCTAGAATGTGTTGGAGGCTTTTGTGATCAGTGTATATAATACACCTAGTTCCGTACAGATAATGTCTCCAAATCTTGAGTGCAAACACTACTGCACCAAGTTCTAGATCATGTGTGGTATAGTTCTTCTCATGTACTTTCAGTTGTCGAGAAGCATAAGCAATTACCTTATCCTTCTGCATTAGAACACACCCAAGACCTTGACGTGAAGCATCACAATACACTGTGAAGTTATCCGTACCTTCCGGTAGTGCCAAGATAGGTGCGTTGCAGAGTTTGTGTTTTAACAGTTGGAACGCCTCCTCCTGTTGAGAACTCCATATAAACGGTTGATTTTTCTGTGTCAATGTAGTCAGTGGCAAGGCTATCTTTGAAAAGTTCTTGATAAACCGGCGATAATAACCTGCCAACCCCAAAAATTGGCGTATTTCAGTCGGGGTCCGTGGTGTTTCCCATTGTTTCACCGCCTGAATCTTACTGGGATCCACTTGAATACCGTTTTGATTTACTACGTGACCAAGAAATTGAACTTCTCGTAACCAGAACTCACACTTGGAGAACTTGGCATATAATTTTTCACGTGCCAAAAGTTCTAGAATTAATTTCAAGTGTTGAGCATGTTCTTGTTGATTTCGAGAATAAATAAGAATATCATCAATAAACACAATCACAAATTTATCCAGATAAGGTCTACATACTCGATTCATCAGATCCATGAAAACTGCTGGTGCATTGGTTAAACCAAATGGCATCACTAAAAATTCGTAATGTCCGTATCGAGTTCTGAAAGCAGTTTTAGGAATGTCATCATCATGAATACGTAACTGATGATATCCAGATCTTAAATCGATTTTTGAAAAATAAGTAGCACCTTGTAGTTGATCAAACAGATCATCGATACGAGGTAGTGGATAACGGTTCTTGATTGTCAGTTTATTGAGTTCCCTGTAGTCAATACACATCCTGAATGAACCATCCTTCTTTTTCACAAAAAGAATAGGTGCTCCCCAGGGTGAGAAACTAGGTCTGATAAAACCTTTGTCTAACAGTTCTTGCAATTGACCTGAAAGTTCTTGCATTTCGGATGGTGCAATCCGATACGGGGCTTTAGCAACAGGTGCTGCACCTGGAATTAAGTCTATTCGAAATTCAACTTGTCTCACTAGGGGTAATCCTGATATATCCTCAGGAAAAACTTCAGGAAAATCCTTGACTACTGGGATATCTATGATTTGTTTGGGTGAAGAATTGTGCTCAGTCACATGTGCTAGGAAAGCATAACAGCCTTTCCTTAAGAATTTCTGAGCTTGCATACAAGATATGATACCAAGTCTTCTACCAGCTCGTTCTCCTTGAACTATCAGTGTATTACCGTTAGGTAATGGAATACGGATCACCTTGTTTTGACACACAACTTCCGCTTGGTTATTAGAAAGCCAATCCATGCCAACAACGACATCAAAGCTCCCAAGCTCAATAGGAAGTAAATCAATATTGAAAAGATGATCATTCAAATTCAAGGAACATCCTTGAATAACATTGTTTGTTTTGATCAACTTGCCGTTAGCAAGTTCAATAACATAAGGAGTTTCTAGATCTACCGTAGGCAATGAAATTAATGATGCAAATTCAGGAGAGATAAATCTCTTATCCGCTCCTGTGTCAAACAAAACTGATGCGTATAGATTATTAAGAAGAAACGTACCAGTAACAATATTTGCATCATGTCTTGCCTCGGTCGCACCAATCTGAAAAGCTCTCCCCTAGCTTCAGTTCCCGGATTGGTGTTATTGTTCGGACAGTTTCGCATGAGATGATCAGGGCTTCCACATTTGTAACATGACCGGTTGGTTTGAGTGGTTTGTCGTGGTGCTTGGTTTGGTGTCTGAGCAGGAAAGTTGCAATATTTAGCATAATGTCCAACTCGGTTACAGTTCAGACAAACAGGACATCGTCCCGTGTGATGGAGTGGACACTTATTGCATTTGGGCGCCTGCCCAGTATAAGTTTTCCTCTCAGGAACATTTGCACCATAGTTTTTCACAGTTGGCTTGCTCTGGGTGATCTCAGCCGGAGCCTTCGCCTTGGTTTTGCCAAACCACTTCCGTTTGGTACCTTTTGACACATTCGAGGTACCGACATCACTACGACTATGAGCCGTCTGAGGTTTCAAAGACAGAGTACCACTCCTTACCGCCTCATTGGTAAGCTTAGTGGTCAAAAGAATCGTATGTTTCAGGGTTGTAGGTTCAGCAGCAGTCACCATTCCCCGGATCTGGGGAATCAAACCTTTAATGTACTTCTCGATTAAAGCTGCTTCCGTGGGAAACATATCGGGAAGTAAACAAGTGAGTTCATGAAAACGATCGGTGTAAGCAAGACAGTCAGCACTGATCATCGAGTGATTCCAGAATTCCTCCTGGAGTTTTTGAATTTCAGTAATGGGACAGTACTCTGATCTAATCAGAGTTTTGAAATCATTCCAGCCCATTGAGTCGACTGTGGCTGCACCCAAAGTCTTGGCCTGGGTATTCCACCAGGTCAAAGCAGAGTCTTTCAAAGAACAGGCAGCGTAAGACACCTTATGCTCCTCCAAACATTGACTTATTTTGAGCGTAGTTTCCATCTCCTCGATTCACCTTAAAAGACCAGCCTCTCCTTCTTTGCCAGTAAAAGTCGGAGGGTTACAGGAAGCAAAATACTTGTAAGTACATCCCTGTCGGGGTGGATCAGGAATAATGGTAGTTGTACCGGTAGTGGTATGAGTTTCAATGTGACCACCGGTAGCATTATGCTCAACATGATCGTGTTCCCCAACAGAACCTGCGGTGATATGTGGTTGGTGTTGTGTCAGAACACCACAAGCAGATAATTGTTCACGCACAATACGAGCTATCATAGCTTCATTTGTTTCAGATCCGCTTGTACCAGCAGGTGGAACAATGCCTGTTCCAGGGTTCACTGGTGGAGTAGTATTCGTTTCCAAGTTCCTAGGTGGAACCACGTTCGCTTCCGGATTAACATGCGGATCCGGATTTGATTCAACATTCACAAGTGGAACTTGATTTTGTTCAGGGTTTGTAATGTTCTTAGCAGCTTTCTTAGCTGGTCGACCTCTTTTTGGAGCCATTAATCTGCTCACAAGCAGACAAATTCAGGTCAGTTTAAGAACATTAAAGATATAACCCATTCTATCACATAAATTCAATCATATTCAGTTACACTGAAATTTATATTGAAATGTGATTATAAAGAATATAGTATAACTACATGAATTCAGTCCCGACATGTTTGTATTATACACAGATCACACAATTGTTCGTAGTTATACTTAGTCCTGTTATTTCAAAAACATGTTAGAGTCTTACCCAGCTCTTTGCATTGCAACACATGTTTTTAGAAATATGTTCATACAGAACTAGGACATGTTCTCACACAAGTTCTCTAATATGTTCTCAGTTCATACATTAAGTTCTCATACAGACCATAGATATGTTCTCGTACAGTATGGCTCTCGTACTGTACTTTAGTTACAGACATGTTCACTATTAGATACGTTCACAATTCAGACATGTTCTCGTACAGTATGGCTCTCGTACTGTACTTTAGTCACAGATATATTTGCATACAGTATTGCTCCCGTACTGTATTCCAGCAAAATATATATTTTAGTTTGATATATTCGCATACAGTATTGCTCCCGTACTGTATTTCAGCGAAATATATATTTTAGTTCAACATGTTCACATTTTTAATTCGTTCGAATACGGTTATGTTCTCACACAGAAAAATTAATTATAGTTCACACACATAGCTCATTATACAGATAGATATACAAAACACCCATATTATTACAGTACCATAATTTCATACAACACAAGGTTATAATACAAGAACTATCAGAACCGATTCATCCATACTAACTATCAGGAATCTATTTTACAAACAAAATTTCCCTATGCATCACATACTCACAACCTATCCGACTATACAATAACAACCAAAATAAACATCCCTCATCGTTTACCGTATAAAGAACGGTAAGCAGGAAATCACTATAGCTATAGCAACCATCACTATAACTATCATCATCAACCGAGCCTCCAAACTCATGGTGCTCACTAACTGCCTCAAATACACCCATCTCTCACTCCACAACGCTACCTCCTGCCAAAAAGTAACTACCAACGCCTGTCGCCAGGTCCTCCGAAGTCGCTCCTCCATCGTCGCTCTCCAAGCCTTTGTATTAGCACCTAAGACATTCACCTGCTCCATAAGGGTCAGATGAGAAGTGAGAATCTCTAGAACAGTGGTGCGGGTATCCTCCAGAAGAGTATGGTGCTGAGATACATCCTGTCTCAAAGCCTGTAAATCCTGAGAAATCTGCTGTACCTGCGCCCTCAACTCAGCTTGGTGGGAGGATTCTCCCACCTCATGTATCGTCGGTGGCTCATCTCGAGGAGCCATCTGTCGTCTCGGAGGCAATCCTGTAGTTTTGCGGGCTTGACCCCGCATACGCCGCAACCCGTCCCAAGCGGGTACTCTAGGAGGTGTAATACTCTGTCTCTGATCAGCAACTGGTTCAACCGAAGGTGAGTGAGGAGGACTAGGTATAATAGGAAGTGCTGGTGGTGGTGGCGGCACCGGTACTGGCTCAGGTAGTGGTGGTATGGGAGGCACTGCAGATGCATGTGATGCTAATGGCACATCCTCCGAAGGATCTTAGTCAGATCCGGAACTGGAACTGGGAGTATCATCCAGAATGACATATGGAAACCTCTAATATATATATCTCTCTCCTTGGTCTGCCATCGCTGTATAAACAGAATTCTCAGATCAGTAGCATGAAATAAATATTGAATAAAATATTCAACATAAACATGATATGAGACGTCCTCCTATCTTAACGCAACTATTCGTCATTACTGTTGTTAGTGTTTTGCTTGAATTAAATCAAACTAGAATGCACACGTGTTGCAAATTTCAGTTATGCTGGCCACTCATAACTGGAATTTGTACCACCTGATTATCCTGGCTTAATTTAAAACAAGTTTTGTTCAATAATAATGTGTCGGTGCTCTCTGTGTTACTATACGAGCCTATGGTTATAGTCTAGGTCTCTAAGTCAACCTAATTCTCTATAACCTGTGGCTCTGATACCACCCTGTCACACCCCCACCCCTCGTCACCTCGTGTATGGTCTGACGTCACTGAATCGGTTGCGGAAGCATAGTGGTGATGTCTCCGAGATGAGGGGTGACTTACTTGAACCGATATCATAAGCACACAGATTAACTTAAAATAAATACAGTACAGGGTTTCGTCATTACAATCAGTATCATAATTTACAACTAAGTTTATTACACAACTAACTTATTTAATTACTAGTGTTTGAAGTGCTGCCTCACCGAGTGTCACTGTCTCCCTGCAAAAAGAATTAAGTTTGAAACGTCAGCACAAAGCTGGTGAGATCGACAGTTCAATTTAAAACAATATGATATGATAAGCATGTTCTCAAAAGTTCAGTTCCGGATAACCATGGGACCTGTATCTAGTTCCTTTCGGACGTCTAGTCTGTCTCAAGATATTACCCGTCGGTACATATCTTAGTGCCTCATTATCTTAATGTCTATCACACCATTAAGAAGTTCAGGAAACAGATAACAAACATTCACACAAGGGGAGATGCAACCCTCCCAGCGAATTGGGTGTCAACCAATAGTACTATCAATGTTTTCTGCTCGGTCACACATGGGTTCACTAGATACAGTTCAAAAATGAGGACTTTCAGTTCCATGATAGAGTTCAGTCTACAGGCAAAATCCCATGAAATTCCACAAAATCACATGAAATCACACAGATATCATTGATGCATATCATATGTTCAGACAACTGTTTGTAGAGTTTCCCCGATGTTTATAAAAGATTAAAAATAAAAGGGGTTGTACGAAACTCACCTGATAATATAGGTGCAGCAGAGTATCACCAAACTGATAATACAGAGATGATTCTGCATTTAGTTATATTTAATAAGTTATTTATGTTCTAGTTTACTGATTAGATCTTTCTGAACGTTCAATGTCAAAGACATTGCTTAGTGAATCATCAACTCGATACTAATTATGTAATTAATTAATCTAATGTTATATCATACAATGTATGATAACGTAGGAACCTACATTGCATTAGATTCCTAACACAAAGTTGATGACACACTGGATTAATCAGAATAATCTCAGATTAACCAAATAGATAATGTTGTTGATTATAATACTGTAACAGTTTCTAGATAATTTAATGGCTTAGGAATGATAAATCCTTGTTGTTGATTGCCCAAATATCATGAAATATCACAATGTAGCATCAAAATAGGTATAATAACCAGGTTTAACATACTAATCTGACTGTTATCATAAACATCAGATAATCATTCCAATAAGTATGTTAATGATCGTGATTAGTTTGAAACACTTGGATTTAACCTTGCATTTCAAGGATTAATTCAACCAATCACCTACATTGTTATAATCAAATGGATTAAACCATTATAATCATGGGTATGGTTTCATGCAAACCGAGCATTACAACGGATCAAAACAAGGATTTAACCGTTAAAACTTCGTGTTCTTTGTTTATAATCAATCCTAGCCATCATCTAGGCAATAATCAACAATCCTAACTATGTCATTACGTTCAAAATCAAGATCTAATCAATCAAAATCAAACTAGAAGGTTTAAACGGATCGTTACCTAATATGACGGATATCTGGCTTCAAAACAACGATCAGAACCTGTAAACACGTTCACGGGTGCAATTGATGGATTCTGGCAGCGTCAGAAAAGAGTTTAGATGATGGAAATGGTTGTTTCTTCACCTGGTGGGTCGAGTTTACGCAAGAAGAAGAAAATAACTTCTTCTGCATGAAATCTGATGAAGTAGATCAGATTTCTCCACCGCCATACTCGTCGCGTACCGCGACCAAAAGCCAAAAGGGGCTTCGCGTACCGCGGAGAAATCCGGAGGAATCTTAGATATTTTGCAATCATCGCGTACCGCGGAGGATTCTCGACCCCTCCATCGCGTACCGCGATGAGTCCAGTCGACCAACACTTGGTGATTTTTCTTCGTTTTTCGATTCCGGCCAGTCCAGGACTCCGTTTTGTGCACGGTTTTCGTCCACGTTCATCATTTCTCACCTAATATCATTCTGTAACAATTACAAGTATTAAAACAACGTGGATTTCTAGAATGATCAAATGTGCTCACGTCACTTATGACGTAATTCTCGTATGCAACTGTCACATCGGGCCTCCTTCGGTCGGGGTCCTCTCATTCGCCCCTCTGCATGCTTCGGTCGTGAGTCATTCAACTCTCACCCATTCGGTCAAGGCCCTTAGTCGATCGGTGACACCTCATTCGGCAGCCTCCTATTCGCCCAAGCTAACTACATTCGGCCAAACTCAATCGGGTCAAGCCCTTCAGACACCAGACTCTTTCGGTTAAGCCACATTCGGCCAAAGGCCATGTGGCCAGCCATTCGCCTAGGTGTTCAACCAATGGACTAGGTCCTATTCGGCTAAGGTTCCATTCGGAGGGGATGACCTTTTCGGCCTAGCTCAAGAACACGGGGAAAGTGTGTGTGTGTGCACGTATGGTGTGTGTGTGTGCATGGGATTACTAGGGTTTCTAATCAAGGAACTAGCTTAAATTGAAAACAAAGTTGACAAACTTTAAAACTATTCACATCAATGTCTAAGATATAAATGTTTTGCTGAAACCAAGGCTAATTATGGCCCCCATATAACACATGGGATTTGGGGAATAACAAAGAGTTATGCAACAACCTTGAGGTTCTAGCTATTTCAAACATAGAGCGTGAATATAAAGAGCAAACAAGTAACTAAATGCGGGTATAGATTAGATTTCAACATCCAACATTTAGTGATTCTATGCAACAATAAAACTAAATTAGAGAATTTCCTTGGAGTTTTCTAATCTAAGTTGTATACACAAAAGATCTAAGAAACAATGGAAGCTAATACTTAATCTTAGGCTTAGGGTTAATCTAATGGGATTAACTTAAAGTCTAACAAGTTAAGCTATGATTTTCTCAAAACTCATTGTAATTTTATCAAACGAAAACAATAATAAATTATTTTAAATTAATTTAAATGATTTCTAACTTAAGATTTAATTAAAACAAATTGCTTTACAAATACTTAATCAAAGTCATACGGGATCACAGGTTTTGTTTATGGGTAACACCTTAGACTAATTAGATGAAATCCTAGGAAACACATTAGTAACGTAGGACACTTAGTTGCACGCCGAGACTAAAACCCTAGTCTGCGTCTATTATAACAATTTATCGTATTCGAATCTCTTAAAACAACTCAGGTGTTGAAGATACTTAAGCTACAACTAACGAGCGCGCATTATCTGTGGTAATTCATATTTAGCAACACAGGTGAGTTCATTTGTCCCTTTTCAAACATATTTGTTTTTACCTCGAGACTGAGAAGCATGTTATACATTTTAAACAATTATTGAAATGTTTATTTAATGCTTTCACACATATTCATGATGCTTAAATTAACACTTAAGCTTGAAACTCTTACTTTGGAAGCTATAAACTCGATGCTTAAACTATATGCTTGATGCTTACGCTACAAACTAGATGTTTAAACTAGATGCTGGATGCTTACGCTATAAACACCATGTTTAAACTAGATGCTGGATGCTTACGCTATAAACACCATGTTTAAACTATATTCTCGATGATTATGCTATAAACTCTATGCTTAAACTACATGCTCGATGCTAAGGCTTTGAGCACTCACGCTAAATGCTAATACTTGATACACTCGTTCTAAAGGCTAACACTGTATACACTAACTCTAATTGCTAATACTTTATACACTTATTTTTTAAAAGTTAATATCTTATACTCTTAATCTTAATACTAATGCTGTTTACACCTATACATATTTGCTTAAAACTCTCGAAGGTTTTAAATGCATAAGAAAGACAAACACTAAAACTAGGATGCTTTTGAAAAGCATACTTAAGAAATCTTGAAAACTTAAACTCAGAAAGACTCACTTGCTCAAAAAGGCTATAAAGACTTATATGCTTGAATGCTCGATGTGCTTGGAATACTTGAAACACTTGAATGCTCAATGTGCTTGGAATACTTGAAACACTGAATGCTCAATGTGCTTGGAATGCTTGAAACACTTGAATGCTCAATGTGCTTGGAATACTTGAAACACTTGAATGCTCGATGTGCTTAGAATACTTGAAACACTTGAATGCTTGATATACTTGGAATGCTCAGACAACAGGCTGATTGACCGCCGCGTGTTGACCTATATGTCAACCCCTACTAGTCATCAGTAAAACTATGTGAATGCTCTAAACTTGTATGCTTAAGCTATCGGACATCGTAAGACAGACTGTTGGCCAACGCGTCTTGACATTGGTCAAGCCCTACTTGTAACATTTGTACATTTAGTCATGTAGTTGTAAACAGTGTTAGAACAGTATCTGTCCATTTGCAGTTAATCAATGTGCTTCATATGTTCATGATGTGTGTTTGTGTGTTACAGGATCTTAGTGTTCATAAACAAGTATGTATTATTTATTTACAGTCGAGTTCACTAGACAAGAACAGTATCGTGTTATATCGAAACAGTGGTGGGCAGCGAGAGTGAGCCCTATATATATACTGCGTTCGGTGTAACAGGATAGTGTTGGTGCGTAGTGTCAAGACGAATATTATGACAATTAATTCAACAAGAATCGTAACACGTAAGCGAGACTGAGTATAGTTATGGGTGACGATCCATAATGATACGAATGTTGAACTTATAATTATGATTAAACGACTTTAAATTTTTAATACGATCGGAAAACGTACGCGATTGCGGGTATACACGTAATTGTGAATGTTTAACGATCCGGCAACACACGAAGAGTAAAAATAATTATTTTAATTATTTTATATTTTTACAATTTTGAAACTCATCATTTAAATGAGTTTAACAATTCTTTTATTTTTAAAACCGCGTAAAATACGCGTTACGTTCCGGAAACGCGAACCGAGCGACCGAAACGGACCCGAATACCACCCGGACTATAAAAGCCTTGGACAAGGCTTAAATGCTCATAAATTCAACCAACAACCCTTTCTCTCTCTACAAGTTCGTCTACCCTCTCTCTCTCTAGAAAACCAAACTTTAATCGTTCGTATCTCACTCGTTTCTCAACGGATTTCGTCATTCTTGGTGTCCACGCGTAGCTCTCAACATTCTCTACACGAAAGTACAAGATTTTCGCAGATTCATCCAGCCAATCTCGAGGTAATGAAGCTTGAAGTTTCGGAAAATATGGTTTTGTGTGTGTGTTTGTGGTGGAAAGCCGATACTTAGCCGGTTCTAGCACCTCAATCCCATTTTCGCACCTATAGTTATATTCCTTGAAGTCATAATAGATGAGTTCGTGATCTGGATCAAGAGATTTGATGATGGTGAGAGTGCAGCTCGACAGGTTCATTGGGTAGGTGGCAGCCGAACCCTCTTCTGCTGTGTACCGAACCATTTGGTGGCTGCCGAACCCTAACCTGCTGCTGGCCGAACCCTGAGGTGTTTCATGAACCATCACGAACCTCTGGTCTATGACAAACCTTCACGGGCCTGCATGGTTCGTTGGATTCAATCAGCCGAACCCTAAAGTAGCCTACGAACCTACAACAAATCTCACATGCATGCCGCGAACCCTGCAATCATAACGAACCTATGGTTCGTTGATCTTAACCAGACGAACCCTAGGAGTTCCACGAGCTGTTACCGAACCTTAGCGAACTTATAAGGATGCCACGAACCTTAGTATGCATGCAGCGAACCCTAGGTTCGACCCATTGAATGCCGAACCCTTTTACATCAGGATCAACCGAACCCTTTTGTTGCATGCATCTACGAACCTTGAATGCACATCCTATAAGCCGAACCTAATGATGGAACCATGGTAGGTTCGCTGCCCAAGTTGGAGGCCATAACCTCTTTCGGCCCAATTCAAGGGTAATCGGCCCAATTCCATTAGCAAGTGGCCCATAGATATAAAGCAAGCCCAAATTGAAATAGCTTGGCCCATTAAGGCCTTTAATAGGCCCAATATCACTTTGGAACCTTATATGGCCTACCTATACCTTGGTTGATCAACTCAAATCCCTTAGGCCCAATCCAAGCCCATACGACTTGTTATGATCTCAATTAGCTCGATATTAGCTTGGACGCGTTACGAGGCCTATATACAAGCTGTTGGGCCAACATCCCATTCACTGGGCCCAACACCTCATTCAATTGGCCCATTGTAATGTGAATGACCCATGGCCTTTGGTTAAGTCCACCATGATTTTATGGACTTAAGGCCCATCGTTGGTCACAACTCAAAGTGATTGTAATTTGATCTTATATGGTTTAAGTCACAACTTAATTTAATCATGGATCAAGTCACAATCACAGGACTTAATCAATTGGAGCATCTTTTCACAAAACATGGTAATCAATGGCTATCAAATTCTCAAACAATTATCATTTTGTGCATAAGATTTATGCACAAAGAAACATTTCACATTCGTTTCTTGGACCCATGATCAATCAAGTGATTCAATTCATAACTTTCAAGTTTTCACAATAATCAAATCATGAGAACCCAAGTCAATTTATGAATCAAAGTTATACAATTATAAATCCTATATCTTATGTATGATTACAATGTTATAGGAAACAATTAGAAGTCCTGTTTTGCTACTTGCTAACTGTTTAGTTCAGAGTCTACTGCAGACAGGTGAGAACTCTAGCCCCTCTTTTACTGTTTTATAACTGTTTTGGGGTGGAACACGTGATCAAAACCGCTATTTCAATCTTGTTTCATTACACAAGTTATGTGTATTACATAAACATTACAGGTTCATCTTACGAATCCAAGGGATTCATCAATTGTTTAAGGAAATTGTCAACTGTTTTAATTTACTTGTCAATTACTAAACTCTTTTCATTAAAAAGGTTTTATAAGGGATCTTTGAACTGTTTTATAACTGATTTACTCAAATGTATTTATGAAGGATAAACACTTTTAGATAAAGGATTTTACAAACTCTTTTGTTATAAACCTTGTTATTACACAAGGTCATCACATCATGGTATTCAAATCAAGTCGTTCACATTATGGTATTCAAATCAAGTGGTTCATTTCATGGTATTCAAAACAAAGGATTTAATTCGTGGAATTAAATCCAGGCTTTTCAATTCATGTTATCAAATAAGGCATTAACACAT
Organism: Mikania micrantha; assembly: GCA_009363875.1. Classification (NCBI taxonomy): domain Eukaryota; kingdom Viridiplantae; phylum Streptophyta; class Magnoliopsida; order Asterales; family Asteraceae; genus Mikania; species Mikania micrantha. Next base: position 55,601,033 of record CM018682.1, on the reverse strand, counting down.
CCGGTTAAAGTAAGATTCAGAACATGGTGTCTATTGTTGTAAACAAACTTGTAAAAGCATCAAGTATCACATTCATTTAGCGTTAGTACTGGGTGATCACAACAAGGGAAAGCGGACACATTGTTTCTTATCCAGGATGGAGTTAGCTTTTAAATTTGTTTTAAAAGCTAACTGTAGGTCTGGTGTCATTGTTTTCTTATCCAGGATGGAGTTTGCTTTTAAATTTGCTTTTAAAAGCCAACTGCAGGTCTGGTGTCATATGGTTATCAAAACTGCTGATGTATTATCTAACTCCAAACGTGTTTTGGGACTTGATATTATATGTTGGCTTTCGTGCGAACAGTGATTGGACTGTTTACACTCATTTTCTTACTTGATGTTAGTTTGGGTTGCAGCTCATCCGTGTGAATCTTATGATGCTTTATTTGGGAAACAATCATTGGTGAATCAAATCATAGTGCAATTCAAACTTGGATGAACCAAACATTATGGTGAATCAATCAAGTTGTGAACATTTTTAATGTAAACCTTAAGTGAAATTCTTAAGTGATTACATCATTAGTACTTACTGACATAAGTTAACAGGAAAGTGTAGAACACACGTATGATTTAGTTCTACATGTTAACAACTGTTAGTAGGTGCACGCATAACATAATCATAGTTCAATCATGGAATCAATCATAGTTCAAGTTGTTCAAAGATCATGGGATTCTTAATCAATGGAACACACTTGGTAATCAGTACAAACGTGTTGCCAAATGCTAGCAAGGGCACGATCGTGGTATATCGAAACGGTGGTGGGCAGCGAGAGTGAGCCCTATATATAAACTATTTTCGGTATACCGGGAAAGTGTCAGTGTGTAGGTTTGGTGGAGAGATCATGGGACATCGTACATATTCACATAATAAGTATGCAAATAAGTTGATAACTTATACGTGTACTGGATCATATTACAATTGAATGATAATATTAGTAGTATGAATATATTACTGACCTTATCATGAAAATTCAATTGTATCCTTTCTCATTACTGACCCACTTGTGGCTTCTATTCGTAGAATGCCTCCCCGACTTGATCCTAACGGAGGGGGTTCAACAAGTGGCAACGACGATGAAATCAACAAGATTGCTCGAGCTATTGCTGTACATATGAGGGAAGTAATCCCTGGTATGGTCACTGATATTACCCAGAATCTTCGGGGAAGTACTAGTGATTCAGCACATAACTCAAATGCTACAACTACTGGAACTGCTAACTTCACATTCAAGCAGTTCAACGATGCTAAGCCTCCTAAGTACTCCGGTACTGAAGGAGCTACCGGCCTACTGCAATGGCTGGAAAGCATTGAAGACATTCTCGACTTCACTGGATGTCCTGAGAATCTGAAGGTCAAGATGGCCTCAAGCGCTTTTCATAAGGGCGCACTCACCTGGTGGAATTCTGAGAAGAACACCAGAGGACGTGAAGTTGCTTTAGCTTTACCATGGGACGGATTCAAGAACTTACTCGTGGAAAAGTTTTGTCCACGTCATGAACTGAAGAAACTCGAGGTAGAGATGTGGAATCTGGTGCAAGACAGTGGTGAAAATGCCAAGTATACAACTCGATTCCATGAGTTGTGCATTCTGGTACCCCATTTGGTTACTCCTCTATCCCGCAGGATAGAGAAATATATTGAAGGCTTACCTCTGGTTGTTAGAGGGACTGTCATGGGTAATAATCCTACTACTTTGGAAGCAGCAATTCAACTTGGTGCTTCACTTACTGAAGAATATGTGAAGTCTGGAGTGCTCACCCGAAAGGGATTCAAGAGAGCACAGATTGAAGAAGGCAAGAAGCCCGAACAGCATCATCCCAAGAAGAAGAAGCAAAAGACAATCAAGAACTTTGCAGCGTTGACTGCGGCTGCACCTACTCATGCTACACCCCTTACTGCTATGCCACAACCTGCTAATGTCAGAAAGCCTTACACTGGCCCGCTTCCACTTTGCACCAAATGCCAGTATCATCATCTACCCAACACTCCATGCATAAAGTGTCTCAAATGTGGGCGTATGGGACACTTGGCGGCTACATGCCGATCTACTCATCTTGCTGCTACAACAACTGCTACCACTACTGCTACAGGTGGAAGGGCCTGTTATAATTGTGGAGCAGAGGGACACTTCAGAAACCAGTGTCCAAAACTCAACAACAATACTGCTGCTGCTCGTGCTTTTGTTATTGGAACTGCCGAAGCACGTGAAGAGCCGGCAGTCATCACGGGTACATTTCTTATCAATGATCACTATGTTTCTATCATATTCGATACTGGTGCTGATAAAAGCTTTATCTCTGCTCATACTGCTTCTTTGCTTAATATGCAACTATCTATACTTACTGCTCCCTATACAGTAGAAGTAGCGAATGGTAAGACTATAGTTGTAGATTCTATTATCCATGGTTGTGAATTAAGATTAAATGACCATCTTTTCTCCATCGATCTCATTCCTATGACTCTCGGAAGCTTCGAAGTTGTGATAGGAATGGATTGGTTATCCAAAAACAATGCTGAAATCGTATGCTCTGAGAAACTTATCCGAATCCCCTTACCGTCCGGCGAAACGATGATAGTCTACGGCGAGAAACCATGCCGCGGATTGAAGATTGTATCGTGCATCAAGGCGAGGAAGTATTTGAAGAAGAAATATTATGCTTTCCTAGCTCACGTGGTGGAAAAGAAACCTGAAAAGAAAGCAGTTGGAGATGTTCCAGTTATCAAAGAATATCCAGACGTATTTCCAGAAGACTTGCCTGGACTACCACCAGTCCGACAAGTGGAGTTTAGAATTGATCTCGTCCCTGGAGCAAACCCAGTGGCGAAGTCACCATATCGATTAGCACCGTCTGAGATGCAAGAACTGTCTAGTCAGCTTCAAGAACTTTTAGACAAACGTTTCATAAGACCGAGTTTCTCTCCATGGGGAGCTCCGGTTCTATTTGTCAAAAAGAAAGACGGTTCATTTCGCATGTGCATCGACTATCGTGAGCTAAACAAGTTGACAATCAAAAAAATATATATCCTCTGCCCAGGATCGATGATCTGTTTGATCAATTACAGGGAGCGACTTGTTTCTCTAAGATTGATTTGCGATCCGGGTATCATCAGTTAAGATTAAATGATGAGGATATACCAAAGATTGCATTTAGGACTCGATATGGACACTATGAGTTTGTGGTTATGCCATTTGGGCTGACCAATGCACCCGCAGTGTTCATGGACTTGATGAATCGAGTCTGCAGGCCATACTTGGATCAGTTTGTTATTGTCTTCATTGATGATATACTGATTTATTCCAAGTCAGAACAAGAACATGAGGATCATTTGAGGAAAGTCTTAGAGTTACTAAGAACTGAACAACTATATGCTAAATTCTCGAAATGTGAGTTTTGGCTAAAGGAAGTTCACTTCTTAGGACATGTTATAAACAAGGATGGAATACATGTAGATCCAGCCAAGATTGAGGCGATTAAGAACTGGACTACCCCATCCACTCCGACAGAGATTCGTTCATTTCTGGGTTTGGCAGGTTATTACAGAAGATTCATTGCAAACTTCTCTAAGATAGCCTTGCCACTTACCACTTTGACTCAGAAAAGTCAAGCGTTTATATGGGGACAGAAACAAGAAGATGCACTTCAACTTCTTAAACAGAAGTTATGCAACTCCCCTATCCTTAGTCTTCCAGAAGGCAGTGATGATTTCATTGTCTACTGTGATGCTTCAAACCTTGGTCTCGATTGTGTACTTATGCAACGGGACAAGGTCATTGCTTATGCTTCAAGACAACTTAAGGTTCACGAGAAGAATTACACTACTCATGACCTTGAGTTAGGGGCTGTGGTCTTTGCATTGAAGATTTGGAGACACTACCTGTATGGTACTAAATGTGTCATCTATACAGACCACAAGAGCCTACAACACATTCTCAATCAGAAAGAACTCAACATGAGACAACGACGTTGGGTTGAACTTCTAACTGATTACGACTGTGAGATTCGTTACCATCCGGGTAAAGCCAATGTGGTAGCGGATGCTCTTAGTCGCAAGGAACCAGTCAAACCGATTCGTGTAAGAGCCATGGAGATCAACACACAGCCAAATTTGAAAGACTTGATTCGTATTGCACAACAACAAGTAGTAACAGATAATCAACTCAAGACAGACCTGGATTGTGGCATCCAGAAGAAACTAGAACCCCGATCTGATGGGGTGTTATATCTCAACGGCCGCATTTGGATTCCAAAGTCTGAAGAATTGCGCACACTCATCTGTGATGAGGCTCATAAGTCGCGATACTCAGTTCATCCTGGAGCCGATAAGATGTATCAGGACTTGAGGACATCTTACTGGTGGCCGGGAATGAAGAAAGACATAGCACTGTATGTGGGAAAATGTCTTACTTGTTCAAAAGTCAAAGCAGAACATCAAAAGCCTTCGGGACTTCTGCAGCAACCTGAAATTCCTCAATGGAAATGGGAGCAAATTTCCATGGATTTCATAACAAAGTTGCCGAGAACTCCGCGAGGTTACGATTCGATTTGGGTGATCGTTGATCGACTCACCAAATCTGCTCATTTTCTCCCGATCCGAGAGGATTACAAGATGGAGAAATTATCCACATTGTACATCAATGAAATCATTGCACGTCATGGTACACCAACATCAATCATTTCTGATCGTGATAGTCGTTTCACTTCTCGCTTTTGGCAATCATTGCAAAAGGCTTTGGGAACGCGTGTTAATCTTAGCACGGTGTATCATCCCCAAACCGATGGTCAAAGCGAAAGGACTATCCAAACACTCGAAGACATGCTTCGTTCTTGTGTCATTGACTTCGGTGGAAGTTGGGACACTCATCTCCCACTCATTGAGTTTTCATATAACAATAGCTATCATACGAGCATTCAATGTGCACCATTCGAGGCTCTATATGGTAGAAAGTGCCGATCACCGGTCTGTTGGACCGAGATTGGTGACTCCCAGGTCGTAGGACCAAAACTCATTCAGGAAACATCAGACAAGATCACAATCATTCAGTCACGGCTTAAGGCCGCACGAGATCGGCAGAAGAGTTATGCTGATCGACGTCGGAAACCGCTTGAGTTTCAAGTTGGTGACCGAGTCTTACTCAAAGTTTCTCCATGGAAAGGCGTTGTCCGATTCGGGAAGAAAGGGAAACTTGCACCAAGGTACGTTGGACCTTTTGAGATCCTGGAACGGATTGGTCCCGTAGCCTACAAACTCAAACTTCCAGTGGAGCTAAGCAATGTTCACGATACTTTTCATGTATCGAATCTTAAGAAATGCTTGGCAGATCATGATGTTCAGATTCCACTGGAAGACATACAGATTCAGAACAACATGCAATTCATTGAACGTCCAGTTGAGATCATGGATCATGGGGTCAAGAAACTTAAACGCAGCCGTATCCCGATCGTGAAAGTACGATGGGAGGGCAAACGCGGTGCTGAGTTCACCTGGGAACGTGAAGACCAGATGAAGCTTAAGTACCCTCATCTTTTTACAGTATCTTCGGCTAGTTAATTTCGGGACGAAATTCCCTTAACTAGGGGAGACTGTAACATTTGTACATTTAGTCATGTAGTTGTAAACAGTGTTAGAACAGTATCTGTCCATTTGCAGTTAATCAATGTGCTTCATATGTTCATGATGTGTGTTTGTGTGTTACAGGATCTTAGTGTTCATAAACAAGTATGTATTATTTATTTACAGTCGAGTTCACTAGACAAGAACAGTATCGTGTTATATCGAAACAGTGGTGGGCAGCGAGAGTGAGCCCTATATATATAATGCGTTCGGTGTAACAGGATAGTGTTGGTGCGTAGTGTCAAGACGAATATTATGACAATTAATTCAACAAGAATCGTAACACGTAAGCGAGACTGAGTATAGTTATGGGTGACGATCCATAATGATACGAATGTTGAACTTATAATTATGATTAAACGACTTTAAATTTTTAATACGATCGGAAAACGTACGCGATTGCGGGTATACACGTAATTGTGAATGTTTAACGATCCGGCAACACACGAAGAGTAAAAATAATTATTTTAATTATTTTATATTTTTACAATTTTGAAACTCATCATTTAAATGAGTTTAACAATTCTTTTATTTTTAAAACCGCGTAAAATACGCGTTACGTTCCGGAAACGCGAACCGAGCGACCGAAACGGACCCGAATACCACCCGGACTATAAAAGCCTTGGACAAGGCTTAAATGCTCATAAATTCAACCAACAACCCTTTCTCTCTCTACAAGTTCGTCTACCCTCTCTCTCTCTAGAAAACCAAACTTTAATCGTTCGTATCTCACTCGTTTCTCAACGGATTTCGTCATTCTTGGTGTCCACGCGTAGCTCTCAACATTCTCTACACGAAAGTACAAGATTTTCGCAGATTCATCCAGCCAATCTCGAGGTAATGAAGCGTGAAGTTTCGGAAAATAGGGTTTTGTGTGTGTGTTTGTGGTGGAAAGCCGATACTTAGCCGGTTCTAGCACCTCAATCCCATTTTCGCACCTATAGTTATATTCCTTGAAGTCATAATAGATGAGTTCGTGATCTGGATCAAGAGATTTGATGATGGTGAGAGTGCAGCTCGACAGGTTCGTTGGGTAGGTGGCAGCCGAACCCTCTTCTGCTGTGTACCGAACCATTTGGTGGCTGCCGAACCCTAACCTGCTGCTGGCCGAACCCTGAGGTGTTTCATGAACCATCACGAACCTCTGGTCTATGACAAACCTTCACGGGCCTGCATGGTTCGTTGGATTCAATCAGCCGAACCCTAAAGTAGCCTACGAACCTACAACAAATCTCACATGCATGCCGCGAACCCTGCAATCATAACGAACCTATGGTTCGTTGATCTTAACCAGACGAACCCTAGGAGTTCCACGAGCTGTTACCGAACCTTAGCGAACTTATAAGGATGCCACGAACCTTAGTATGCATGCAGCGAACCCTAGGTTCGACCCATTGAATGCCGAACCCTTTTACATCAGGATCAACCGAACCCTTTTGTTGCATGCATCTACGAACCTTGAATGCACATCCTATAAGCCGAACCTAATGATGGAACCATGGTAGGTTCGCTGCCCAAGTTGGAGGCCATAACCTCTTTCGGCCCAATTCAAGGGTAATCGGCCCAATTCCATTAGCAAGTGGCCCATAGATATAAAGCAAGCCCAAATTGAAATAGCTTGGCCCATTAAGGCCTTTAATAGGCCCAATATCACTTTGGAACCTTATATGGCCTACCTATACCTTGGTTGATCAACTCAAATCCCTTAGGCCCAATCCAAGCCCATACGACTTGTTATGATCTCAATTAGCTCGATATTAGCTTGGACGCGTTACGAGGCCTATATACAAGCTGTTGGGCCAACATCCCATTCACTGGGCCCAACACCTCATTCAATTGGCCCATTGTAATGTGAATGACCCATGGCCTTTGGTTAAGTCCACCATGATTTTATGGACTTAAGGCCCATCGTTGGTCACAACTCAAAGTGATTGTAATTTGATCTTATATGGTTTAAGTCACAACTTAATTTAATCATGGATCAAGTCACAATCACAGGACTTAATCAATTGGAACATCTTTTCACAAAACATGGTAATCAATGGCTATCAAATTCTCAAACAATTATCATTTTGTGCATAAGATTTATGCACAAAGAAACATTTCACATTCGTTTCTTGGACCCATGATCAATCAAGTGATTCAATTCATAACTTTCAAGTTTTCACAATAATCAAATCATGAGAACCCAAGTCAATCAATGAATCAAAGTTATACAATTATAAATCCTATATCTTATGTATGATTACAATGTTATAGGAAACAATTAGAAGTCCTGTTTTGCTACTTGCTAACTGTTTAGTTCAGAGTCTACTGCAGACAGGTGAGAACTCTAGCCCCTCTTTTACTGTTTTATAACTGTTTTGGGGTGGAACACGTGATCAAAACCGCTATTTCAATCTTGTTTCATTACACAAGTTATGTGTATTACATAAACATTACATGTTCATCTTACGAATCCAAGGGATTCATCAATTGTTTAAGGAAATTGTCAACTGTTTTAATTTACTTGTCAATTACTAAACTCTTTTCATTAAAAAGGTTTTATAAGGGATCTTTGAACTGTTTTATAACTGATTTACTCAAATGTATTTATGAAGGATAAACACTTTTAGATAAAGGATTTTACAAACTCTTTTGTTATAAACCTTGTTATTACACAAGGTCATCACATCATGGTATTCAAATCAAGTCGTTCACATTATGGTATTCAAATCAAGTGGTTCATTTCATGGTATTCAAAACAAAGGATTTAATTCGTGGAATTAAATCCAGGCTTTTCAATTCATGTTATCAAATAAGGCATTAACACATCCGGTTAAAGTAAGATTCAGAACATGGTGTCTATTGTTGTAAACAAACTTGTAAAAGCATCAAGTATCACATTCATTTAGCGTTAGTACTGGGTGATCACAACAAGGGAAAGCGGACACATTGTTTCTTATCCAGGATGGAGTTAGCTTTTAAATTTGTTTTAAAAGCTAACTGTAGGTCTGGTGTCATTGTTTTCTTATCCAGGATGGAGTTGGCTTTTAAATTTGCTTTTAAAAGCCAACTGCAGGTCTGGTGTCATATGGTTATCAAAACTGCTGATGTATTATCTAACTCCAAACGTGTTTTGGGACTTGATATTATATGTTGGCTTTCATGCGAACAGTGATTGGACTGTTTACACTCATTTTCTTACTTGATGTTAGTTTGGGTTGCAGCTCATCCGTGTGAATCTTATGATGCTTTAACTTACCTATGCCTTATATCATATAACTCATGTTTACAAATGATTAAACCTATTGTTCTCACCAACTACGTCTGTAGTTGACAGTTATTTTTCACGTGTTTCAGGTAATCAGGTTTAAGACATTTTCAGAGACAACTAAGGAGACCATACTAAGATAGAACAAGATGAAGAAACATGCTAGGATGGATTAGAAACACACTAAATCCTGATTGTTTACTTGTCTTGTTTGAAGTCTTATTTTGTAAACTATATTTTGGGTCTGTAGTTGTCTTTCTTTTGGTCGATAGATTGTCTGTAACTAAACAACAGTCTAAACATTATGAAATGTAGTAATCCATTGTGGTTGTTCTTATTCAATACTTGTGCATGATTCAACTGTTCATACGTCACCGCGCCGTTGATTCCGCACGCGACGCAGGGGTGTGACACTACTAGTCATCAGTGTTCTTCGTTGTCGGACATCGTAAGGCAGACTGTTGGCCATCGCGTCTTGACATTGGTCAAGCCCTACTAGTCAACAGTTCTCTTCTTTGTCAAAAATCATGTAAGACAGACTAATTGGCCGCCGCATCCTGACAGTGGTCAAGACCTACTAGTCATTCAGTGTTCTTCTTGATTCATCCATGGTTATGATGAGCGAATAGAATGATTTTGGTTTCTTCTAGCTAACTTTGTATCATCTTGATGATTCCTCTATCAAAACACGTCGCGAGTCGTATTTAGTTCCGTTATGGATGGATGCTGAGTTCCTTAGGGTGTCCAGCTGTCCATAATGGTAATTCTCAAAACTTGATACTCAAATGCTACTATGTGGGTGTTGAAACTTATGATCAGAACACTTAAAGCTATGATGGGAATTGAATGGTAGGTAAAATGCTTAATTATCATTAACAGCAATGTCCTATGTGGCTTAGTATGTGGTGGGATGGTGTCTGGGCGGGTTGTAGGCTCGACTCAGGGGTATGCCCTATATATAAACATACCGAGCTGGATGATACATGTGATGTTAATGAGATTAAGGTTGTTACCAAAGGGATTTAGGAATGCTATTGGGTAGATAACTTAAACTTCTAAACATGATGCTTGAAACTATGATGGGAATTGAATGCTAGGTAAAATGCTTAATTATCATTAACAACAATGTCCTATGTGGTTTAGTATGTGGTGGGATGGCGTCTGGGCGGGTTGTAGGCTTGACTCAGGGGTATGCCCTATATATAAGCATACCGAGCTGGATGATACAGGTGATGTTAATGAGGTTAAGGTTTTACCGAAGAGGTTGCAAAACTATTTTTTTCAAATACTAAAACTATATGAACTCACCAACCATTGTGTTGACTTTGTTTTCTTACATGCTTTCTCAGGTGACGTACATGAATAAGCTAAGGCTAAGGAATGCATACTAGGATGCCCAGTTAGAGGACCTAGTATATTTTGAAAAGCACATATTTTGATGAACGCTGTGAAGCTATTTTGATATCTTGTACCGATACAAGATAGAAAACACCTGATTCTTTTGGATAGGTTTACTTAGTTAAATTATCCAACATTGATATTGTAATTTAACTTTGTAATCCTAGTTTAATATTGTATTGTGCTTTAGTTATTCTCAATATTGATGCTATGTAAACAATCTGATCATCACGATTATCACTCATGATATCGCGCCCCAAGAACCTTCCGCCCGGCGGGGAAGTCGATCCGTCCCGCCGGCTCGGGGTTTGACACCCATGCACACACACACACACCATGCATGTAAGGATGGGCCGACTCAACCCATGTACAAGGTCACGCAGATAAGCTACCCAACCCCACAACCGTATGAGGCTAAATGTGTGAATGAAACTATTGGCCGAGTGAGAGCTAGGTGCGAAAGAGAGTTGGCCGAACCAGCATGGCCGAAAGAGGGCTCAACTGTGTGAGGCCTTGGCCGTATGGCTTGTTCCGAACCAGTTCAACCGAATGGGACATGGGCCGAAGGAGCTGGGCCAACAGAATGAGGCTGGGCTGACCGACTGGGAGTTGGGCCGACCGACTGGGAGCTGCTTCGGTCTGGAGCCTTTCGGGCGAAGTAGCTGCTGCTTCGGCTAGGGGCCATTCGGCCACCTGATGTGTGCCATTTGGCCGCCGTGGCCTGGTGTGTGCTGCCCATGTTTTTCTAGCTAATTGACTAGGGAACAAAGTAAGGCTTGTTCCTACACTATTCTAAGGTGATCTAGTGTGAATCCTATGGGTTAGAATGGTGTATAACCGGCTAGATGATGGGCCGATCCAAAGGGTCTCAAAAACCCTAAAACCGAAAAGAATTCTTGGATTTACCTCAAATAGGTCCGTTAAAATCTTAGATCTGCTATACTTTCGTGTTCTACAAGTGATAGTGGTCGTTTTGACACCAAGAACACTTGATTTTGTGAAGATACGAGAGAGATATGGCTTGAGGTTCTAGAGAGAGAATGCAGAGAGAGCTCGAGTTTGGGGTGAAATGGCTGGTTGGTGGGAGGAGATAATGGCATTAAATGCTATCATAAATGATCTTAAAATACCTTGTTATGTTCGGGTTCGTTCGGTTTCCCTCGGTTTCGCGTAAAAGCGTCGGTTTCGTTTCGTTTCGTTTCCGAAACGAACGTCTCGGTTTTAAAAGCAAAGTTTACAAATTTATTTTAGGTGGTAATTCCTAGTAAATTAACTAAGTATCTTCCGTTTATTTAAATTTTCTGAAATATTAAATTTACTGTTTAAATCGAATCGTACAGTTGTCGCGCGTATTCGTTCGAATCGTCACATGTACGAATACGATGATAACTACACTTTTCAATGTGGTTTTATAAATATTGGACATCATTCAGAACGTTAAAATTTCTGATATATTCGTACAGATCGTCACCTATACAAAAAATCCGTCGATTTAGCGTTCACAAAATGACATCCGTTGTTGTTTTATTCTGTAAAGCCTTACGTTTATACATAATGGAATCGTAACTAACAATCACATGATGGTTCTGTATTACCAGGTAATTATCTGACTGATGAACCATAATTCTGAGTTCTGTTTCTGAAATGATTCTGAATCTATTCTATGATAACATGATATGATAATGATATATGAACAACAACTGAAACCTGTACCTGATTTACTGTTCATGTTACTGTAGAGATCACTGTTCTGGTTACATTTCTGGCACTGATGTTACAGTCTCCCCTTGTTAGAGAAATTTCTTCCCGAAATTTAAGAATCGTTATCAGGTACGGCTTTCTCTGAAAACAGTTGGGGATACTTGGACTTCATGTGATCTTCGCGTTCCGAAGTAAACTCGGGCCCGAGCCTTCAATTCCAACGAACCTTGACAATCAGAATACGGCTTCGCCTTAGTTGTTTAACCTTGCGATCCATAATCTCCAAAGGTTCTTCGATAAAGTGTAATTGCTCGTCCACTTGAATTTCTTCGATCGGTATGACGAGTGATTCGTCAGCAAGGCATTTCTTCAAGTTTGAAATGTGAAACACGTCATGCACACCACTGAGTTCATCTGGTAACCTCAGTCTATACGCTACAGAACCAATACGTTCAATGATCTTGAACGGTCCCATGTATCGTGGTGCTAACTTGCCTTTCTTTCCAAAACGTACTACACCTTTCCATGGGGATACCTTTAACATGACACGGTTTCCCACTTGAAATTCCAACGGCTTGCGCCGTTTGTCGGCATAGCTCTGTTGTCTGCTCCTTGTTGCTAGCAACTGTTGTTGAATCTGAGGAATCTTGTGAGTTCTGGCCCAGTTATACGATTATCTCCCACTTCGGTCCAACAGATCGGTGATCGACATTTTCGACCATACAAAGCCTCGAATGGTGCGCATCCGAAGCTACTATGGTAACTGTTGTTGTAGGAGAATTCAATCAGTGGAAAATGAGAATCCCAATTCCCACCGAAATCTAACACACAGGTTCTCAACATGTCCTCCAGGGTCTGTATCGTACGTTCGCTTTGACCGTCCTTTTGTGGATGGTAAGCTGTACTCAGATTTAAGTGCGTCCCTAGAGATTTCTGTAATGATTGCCAGAACCTTGATGTGAATCTGCTGTCTCTATCTGAAATGATAGACAATGGTACACCGTGACATACCACTATCTCGTTGATGTATAATCTTGCCAGTTTATCCATCGTGAAGGTCTCACGCATAGGCAAGAAATGAGCAGATTTTGTCAAACGATCAATGATAACCCAAATCTTATCATGACAACTGGAAGTGCGGGGTAGCTTGGTAATGAAGTCCGTAGCTATTTGTTCCTACTTCTAGAGCGGAGTCTCAGGCTGTTCCAGTAAACCTGACGGCTTCTGGTGTTCCACCTTCACTTTTGCACACGTAAGGCATCGACCTACATACTCGGCTCTGTCTTTCTTCATTCACGGCCACCAATAAAATCCCCGTAAGTCTTGGTACATTTTATCAATGCCTGGATGCACAGAGTACTTGGTCTTGTGCGCTTCATCGAAGATGAGTCTTCCCAATTCGTCTACCGTAGGAATCCACATACAATCCTGGTAATAGATAACTCCATCAGGCTTTGTTTCAAATTGTTTCTTTGCACCAAAGTCAAGTTCTTTCTTCAGATTTCCTCTCTCAACTGATTCTTACTGTGCCTGAATAATCTTGTCGCGTAAGCTTGTCTGCTCAGTCATTCCCATTGCTCTGATGCGCAAGGGTTTGACGCCTTCCTTCCGGCGCAAGGCATCAGCTACTACATTTGCCTTACCCGGATGGTACTTGATCACGCAATCGTAATCATTCAGAAGCTCAACCCAAAGTCATTGTCGCATGTTGAGTTCCTTCTGATCAAAGATATGCTGCAGACTCTTGTGATTAGTAAATATGGTACACTTGGTGCCATATAAGTAATGTCTCCAGATCTTCAGTGCGAAAATTACAGCTCCCAGTTCTAGATCATGAGTAGTGTAGTTCTTCTCATAAATCATCAACTGTCTTGATGCATACGTGATAACTTTGTCCCGTTGCATTAGTACGCAACCAAGTCCCTGGTGGGAGGCATCACAATACACTACAAAGTCATCACAGCCTTCTGGGAGAGATAAGATTGTAGCATCACAAAATTTCTGCTTCAATGTTTGGAAAGCATCTTCTTATTTATGCTCCCAAACAAATGGTTCACTTTTCTGAGTTAGCTTGGTGAGAGGCAAAGCTATCTTAGAAAAGTTTGAGATAAACCTTCTATAATAACCTGCCAATCCCAGAAAAGGCCGTATCTCTGTCGGTGTCTTCAGAGTATCCCAGTTCTTGATGGCTTCAATCTTGGCAGGATCTACATGTATTCTCTCACTGTTGACTACATGACCCAGAAATTGAACTTCTCTTATCCAATATTCACACTTAGAGAATTTGGCATAGAGTTTATCTTCCTTCAACAGCTCCAAGATTTTCCAGAGATGTTGCTCGTGTTCAGCTTTGCTCTTAGAATAAATCAGTATGTCATCAATGAAGACAATGACAAACTGATCCAGATACGTCTTGCACAATCGGTTCATGAGGTCCATGAAAACCGCGGATGCATTCGTTAATCCGAAAGGCATCACCATAAACTCATAATGCCCATATCTGGTTCGGAATGCCGTCTTCGGTATGTCTTCGTCTTGAACTCTGAGTTGATTATATCGAGACCGCAAATCAATCTTTGAGAAATACTGTGCTCCTTGTAGTTGGTCAAACAAATCATCAATCCTCGGCAATGGATATCGATTCTTGATGATTAGCTTGTTCAGCTCTCGGTAGTCTATGCACATCTGAAATGATCCATCTTTCTTCTTCACGAACAAAACCGGAGCTCCCCAAGGTGAGTGGCTCGGTCTAATGAAACCTTTATCAAGTAGCTCCTGTAGTTGGTTTGACAATTCCTGCATCTATGAAGGTGCTAACCTGTAAGGAGATTTAGCAATAGGAGTTTCTCCAGGAACTAAGTCAATATGGAACTCTACCGTTCGCGCAGGTGGCAAACCTGGTAGGTCTTCAGGAAATACTTCTGGATATTCTTTCACTATCGGCACATCTTGAATCTTCTTCTTGTCCTTCTCTTTTTCCACCACAAGAGCCAGAAAAGCTACGCACTGCTTCTGTAGACACTTACGCGCCTTTATGCAAGAAATGATTTTGACACTTCATTTTGCTTGATCCCCTCTGACCTCCAATACACGATCATTCGTCACTGGAACTCGAAGCAGGTTTTCAGAACAGATGACTTCCACTCGATTAAGAGATAGCCAATCCATTCCAAAGATGATGTCGAAACTACCCAACTCTATCGGTATCAAGTCGATGGTAAATGTATGACCATTAAGAGTCAATGGGTAGTTTCTGTATACTGTGCTAACTATGATCTGTTTCCCATTAGCTACTTCTATGATGTAAGGGGAATCTAACTGTTCCTCTATAAAATCTAGTTGGCATGCAAAATCGGTAGATATAAAACTCTGATCCGCACCAGTGTCAAATAGAATAGATGCATAAAAGTCATGTAAGAGAGATGTACCAGTGACCACGTTCGGGTCTTGGCGTGCAGCTGGAGCTCCTATAGTAAAATCTCTTCCATGTGGTGCTGGAACTGCCGGTTGTGCTTTCTTTGGGCAGTTCTTTGCAAAGTGGCCAATTTCGCCACAGTTGTAGCATCCACCGTTGTTCTGGTTTTTGGGTGGAGGGAGAGCTAAAGCAGCATTGTTGACTGCTTGGTTGGGTGTCATCCTGAAATTTTGGACCCAATGGCCCTTTCTTCCACATCCCGTGCAGTGACGGCAGGGATTGCTTGCAGCATGATGATACTGGCCCTTAGTACACATAGGGTGTGGGCCATTATATGGCTTCTTTTGCAGGTTCTGCAGTGCCATGGCTACTTGGTTAAGTGGAGTAGCCATTGTGTAGTTCTTCAGGGTCTTCTGCTTCTTCTTTGGGTGTTGGTGATGATGGGGTTTCTTGGAAGACTCTTCCTTGTGCTTGCCAGTGTCAGCCTCTTTCTTCAAAGTACCAGAGGCAACCATCAAATCAGTGAGTTTCCCAGACAAACTCACAGCAGACTCTAAGGTAACACGGTTTGCCGCAACAACTAAACCCTAAATGCAGGCGGGAAGTCCACCTACATACCTGTCTATTCTCTTCTCCAGTGTTGGTACCATGTATGGCACCAAGGCTACCAACTCATGATAGCTGGTAGTGTACCCCAGATGATCAGCTCCTTTCATAACATGGTTAGACAGATCAGTTTCCATCCATTGCAACTCGTTCTTAGGACAGAATTTAGTTCTCAGAAGGGCCTTGAAATCTTCCCATGTCATCGACATGGCTTCCTCTCTTCCTCTCGCTTGAATCTGAGAGTTCCACCAAGTCAAGGCTCGCTTGCTGAAAGTGCCAGCAGAGGTCCAGTGTAGTCTCAATCTTTTCAATCCATTGGATTAATCCAACGGCTCCCTCAGTACCGCTAAAACTTGGCGGTGTACATCCCACAAAGGATTTGTAGGAGTAGTTTGAAGCACCGCCAGTATTTCCACTGGCTTCTCCCGATGAGTGTCCGGTGTTGTTGCTGTCGTTCCGAATATGGTTGAGCATATCCGGAATCACCTCCTTCAGCCGATTAGTCAGCTGGCTACTCAGTAATGTTGCCAAGGCGATGGTGGCAGGATCCAAATTCGCATTCGCGTTCGGGTCAACTGGTGGAGTGTGTGGAGGAGGAGGAGGTGGAGGAGGAAGTGGCGGTGGTGGTGGAGGCATAAGGGGAGGTGGTCTTCTCGGCGGCATTCTGATCATAACCAATAAGATATCGGTTAGTGCAACAATCGAATGCAGAAGACACAATGCAAGTATATAAATCCTATTTTCTCTACATGAACGGTCCCTAGGTTATACTCCAGGCCAAACCGCTTAAATAATATGACCTATATTTCTTTATAACCATGGCTCTGATACCAATCTGTCACACACCAAGCCGGCGGGTTGGATCGGCTTTCCCGTCGGGCGGAAAGGTCTCGGGGCGCGATATCGGGAATGATAATCGTGGTGGATCAGATTGTTTACATTGCACTTGATATTTAATGAGAAACTGCTAAATGAAAATAGAATTACAAAGTTAAATTACATTAGTTTAGTTCATAATTTAACAATTTAAATCTACTATCAACATCATAATTTCCTATCTTGTATCTGCACAAGATATACAAAATAAATATGTAAAATGATGTTTCAAAAATATGCGGGTCCAAAAACACTAGGTCCTCTATCTGGCATCCTAGTCCAAAAGCAATAACTTCTTAATTGACGTGTTCGTCACCTGAGAAGTCATGCAAAAAGATCAAGTCAACACATGGTTGGTGAGTAATCAATTGGATTGATAGTAAGTAATCAATTTTGGTCATTTACTATGGTTAAGTTCATGTAATGAACATCAAGAAAACATATAAGAACATATGTTATACTTAATTGAGTTAACCTAAGTTCAACTTTGTAAATTTCATGTTTTATGATATAAACCTATATTTATTTTAAAATTTATTGCTTAGTTGCATAAATAAAAGTTTGTAAGATTAACTTAAATATTTTTTGGCAAAAGAAAATGATGTTTTATAAAAATAAGTTAACTTTCTTTTAAACTACAAAACTTTAAAACTAAACATCTTGTATAAACCACTTCTTTAAAACATAAACTTTGATTATCTAAGTTACTTTTCATTTATGTTGGGTAAGGGTGTAGTAAGCTAAGTTAAATAGGATGAGATAGAATTAAACATTAAACACTTATTTTAGCAACAAG
The DNA here is from genome assembly GCA_009363875.1 of Mikania micrantha. Classification (NCBI taxonomy): domain Eukaryota; kingdom Viridiplantae; phylum Streptophyta; class Magnoliopsida; order Asterales; family Asteraceae; genus Mikania; species Mikania micrantha. The sequence continues at coordinate 55,583,335 of CM018682.1, read as the reverse complement.
TAGGACAATTAGTCACACACTAGTATTAAAACACAATAACAATAACTATAAACACTTACAACACAAAACCATAACCAATGAAATTAGGTGTTGAAGCTACATTCGATACAACAAATGAGCAAGTGCAGTTCTAAGTTATTCAAGTAGGCTACAACACAGGTGAGTTCATTTGTCCTTTTTCAAACACTTTTGTTTTACAGCGGGACTGAGAAACATGTTAAATGTTTTATATAACTGTTTTATATAAATGTTTGTCATGTTTAATAAATTGTTTACTGTTTACTGTTTATCAATTGTTGACTGTTAAATCGCTTACAAGTTATGTTTGAAGAGTTATGAATACTTTCATATTTCCTCGGACATATATTTTCTCAAATGTACATTTTTTATACTCAAATACTCGATACTCATATTCAATGTTTATATTCAATACTTTTACACAGATTCAATGCTCTAAAACTTAAAATTTGAGTTTATTGCCCCTTTTCTAAACACTTTTGTTTTATTAACGCGGGGCTGAGAAGCATGCGTAAATTATTTTCCTTGGATTATATTTTACTTAAACACTTTTAAATCGTATATGTTTGTATGTAAAATTGTTTCATTTCGAGTATACATGTTCAACGTTCTGTTTCAGAGAACTATTTTCAACTATCTATTTTCAGCGATCTATTTTTAGAGGAATATCTGGGAAATATCAAAGATAGCATGTGCCAAAGAACTGAACGGTCAAGAACGGTCACGAACGATCAAATAAAATCCTATATTTCAAAATATGTCCTAGCTAGACTGATTGATTATAGGTCACATGTTTGATGATATTTATAGAATCCTCTAACCGCTAAGAACCTTTGATTGCTAGACTAGTCTTCTCGAGTTTGACCAAGGCCCAATCAATAGGACTTAGTTTCTAATTAAATGTTTATCTGTTCATTTATTTAAGCATTTTAATTAATTATTTCCACATTTTTCCACATTTTTCCACATTTGCCATGGGGTTGATGTGCGTGTAATGAGCTTAAGGACTAAAGAGGTTTTCCACATTTGACGAAATTAGTGTGTTGTGGTTGAGGGTGAAACGCTTAAATATCATTAACAACAATATACTATGTGGTCCGGTATGTGGTGTCCTGGCGGTAAGCTTGACCCTACGTATGCCCTATATATAAGCATACTTGGTTGGATAGTATAGGTGGTTGTTGGTGAGGTTAAGGTTGTCACTTGGTCAGGTTTGTACAAATTCATTTTTCAACAACAAAACTATATGAACTCACCAACCATGTGTTGACTTTGTTTTCTTGCATGTTTTCTCAGGTGACGTACACTACTAGGTTAAGATTGTAGGATGTATACTAGGATGCCCAGATAGTGGACCTAGTAACTTTTGGAAGCACATATTTTGCTCGTAGGCAGTGAATCAGTTTGATATCTTGTTTGGTCACAAGATAGTAGACATATGATTTTAATGGATATGTTTGCTTGGTTAAATTAACAAACATGACAGTCGTAATTTAACTTTGAAACTTCTAGTTAATTATTCTTGTGCTTTAGTTATTCTCAAATGTTGTGCTATGTATACAATCTGATCACTCCGATTATCACAAGATATCGCACCTCGAGACCTTTCCACCCGATAGAACATACGATTCGGCCCACCGGCTCGCGGTGTGACATCAACGATTCGTGAGCTACACACTTCTTTAGATTAGATACATGAAACACGTCATGTACAACTAGGAGTCCTTCGGGTAGCTTTAGTCTGTAAGCTACGGGGCCAACTCGTTGTGTTACCTCAAAGGGGCCTACATATCTAGGTGCCAGTTTGCCGTTGGCTCCACAATGAACGAAACCCTTCCAAGGAGAAAGCTTCAACATGACTCGGCCTCCTACTTGGAGTTCTAGTGGTTTGTGACGTTTGTCAGCATAGCTCTTTTGTCTACTTCTAGCAGAATGTAGCCTTTGTTGGATAGTCTCTTGAATAAACTCAGGCCCAATGCTTCGAATGGGGCGCATCCTATGCAGCTATGCAGATGTTATTATAGGAAAATTCAATTAGTGGCAAATGGGAGTCCCAGTTCCCACCAAAATCCATGACACACGTTCTTAGCATATCTTCCAGGGTTTGGATCGTATGTTCACTTTGACCATCCGTTTATGGATGGCAAGTCGTACTCAAGTTTACGCTCGTTCCCAGAAATTTCTGCAGGGAGTGCGAGAACCGCGACGTGAATCGACTGTCACAATCGGAATTAATGGACAATGTCACCCCATACGTACCACAACCTCATTTATATACCATCTTGCCAATTTTTCCATGGTGAATGTTTCGCGCATTGGAAAAAATGGGCAGATTTGGTGAGTCGCTTAATGATGACCCATATCGTATCCTGTCCACTAGAAGTGCGGTGTAGCTTGTTAATGAAATCCATAGTGATTTGTTCCCACTTCCATAGTGGAATCTGAGGCTGTTCCAATAAACTAGACGGTTTCTGGTGCTCTGCTTTCAACTTTGCGCAAGTCAGACACCGACTGACATACTCAGCTATGTCTTTCTTCATCCATGGCCACCAATAGAATCCCCGAACATCCTGGTACATTTTATCAGCGCCTGATGTACTGAGTATCGTGTCTTGTGTGCTTCATCAAGGATGAGTTTCCTAAGCTCATCTACCGTAGCAATCAATACACGATCCTGGTAATATATCACCCTATCCAGTTTCGTGTCGAACTGTATTTCGGCCCCACAATCAAGCTCCTTTTTCAGATTTCCCTGCCCCACTAGCTGTTGCTGTGCTTGTATAATGCTGTCTCTTAAGCTGGTTTGCACCGTCATTCCCATTGCCCTTACACACAAGGGTTTGACTTGTTCTTTCCGACTCAAAGCATCCGCCACAACATTTGCCTTGCCAGGGTGGTACTTTATCACACAGTCATAATCGTTTAGAAGTTCAACCCAACGCCGCTGTCGCAAGTTGAGTTCTTTTTGATCAGTATATTTGTGATCAGTATATATGGTACACTTGGTACCATATAAATAATGCCTCCAAATTTTCAACGCGAAGACCACTGCTCCCAGTTCCAGATCATGTGTCGTATAATTCTTCTCATGTATCTTCAGTTTTCTGAAGGCGTCCGTGTCTTGTTGCATCTGTACACATCCGAGTCCCTGATGGGAAGCATCACAGTATACTACAAAGTCATCATTACCTTCCGGGAGAGTTAAGATGGGGGCATTATACAGTTTCTGTTTCAAAGTTTGGAAGGAATCCTTTTGCTTCTACTCCCAAATGAACGGTTCACTTTTCTGAGTTAGTTTGGTGAGTGGTAGCGCTACTTTGGAGATGTTGGAAATGAACCTTCTGTAATATCCTACCAGACCCATAAATGACCGTATTTCAGTTGGCGTCGTTGGGGTATCCCAGTTCTTGATCGCCTCAATGTTGGCATGGTCCACATGGATACCTCTACTGTTAATCACATAACCCAAGAATTGAACATCCCTTAGCCAAAATTCGCATTTTGAGAATTTGGCATAGAGTTTCTCATTCCTTAACAGCTCCAAGATTTTCCTAAGATGTTGTCTGCTCAGCTTCATATTTGGAGTAGATCAATATGTGATCAATAAAGACAATAACAAACTGATCCAGATACGACTTGCACACGTGGTTCATGAGATCCATGAAAACCGCGGGTGCGTTTTTCAGTCCGAAAGCATCACCATCATTCAAAATGCCCATACCTTGTTCGAAAGGCTGTTTTCGATATGTCTTCATCTTGAATCATAAGCTGATGGTAACCGGAACGCAGATCAATCTTCAAGAAGTAGCACACCCCTTGAAATTGATCAAAACATCATCAATCCTCGGGTATTGGTACCGATTCTTGATGGTTAACTTATTCAGTTCTCTGTAGTCTATACGTATCCTAAAGGATCTATCCTTCATCTTTACAAAAAAAACTGGAGCTCCCCATGGTGAGTACCTCGGTCGGATGAAACCCTTAACCAATAATTCCTACAGTTGATTTGATTACTCCTGCATTTCTGAGGGTGCTAATCTGTATGGAGATTTAGCAACGAGAGTTGCTCCAAGAATTAGGTCTATGCGGAATTCTACTGGTCGCACTGGGGTAACCCAGGTAAGTCATCAGAGAAAACTTCTAGATACTCCTTCACTATCGGTACATCATGTATCTTGGTCTTGTCTCTCCCTTTCTCCACCACATGAGATAGCTACACCACACACTGCTTTCATAAAAACTTGCGAGCCTTTATGCAAGATATGATTTCGAAGCCTTCCTTTACTCGGTCTCAACGTACTTCCAACAGACTTCCATCAGTTTTTGGGATGCGAAGGAGCTTCTCTGAACAGATAAGTTCAACACAATGATGGGACAGCCAGTCCATCCCGATAATCACGTCAAAGATTTTCAACTTTTTCAGATAAGATCAATTAAGAAACGTTGCTCATTCAAGACCAATGAGCAATCCTTGATCACGGTATGTACCAAGATCAGTTTACCATCCGCCACCTCAGTGGTGTACGCAGAGTCCAACGGTACCGCATGACGACCAAGCATGGTTTCGTGTTCGGAAGAAATAAAAATCTTGTCAGAACCTGTGTTAAATAAAATAGATACGTAGTGGTTATTTAGAAGAAACGTACCCGTGATGACATTGGTATCCTGGCGTGCAGCAGGTGCTCCTAACGCAAAGGTTCTTCCTCAGGGCGCAGGTTGAATAGGTGGCACCCTCCTTGGGCAATTGCGAGACACGTGCCCGGGCTCCCTGCAAGTGTAGCAACTGCGATTGACATTTGGTGGAGGGAGTGCGGGCACTACGGTAGCGGGTTGATTTGGTGTTAGTGGCGTCCTGAAGCCTTGAGCCCAGTGGCCCATCCTCCCGCAGTTCGTGCACTGTCTGCACGGTACTTCAATCGCATGGTGATATTGGCATTTATTTCACAGGGGTAGATTCCCAGTGTACTGTCTGCGAATATGGTTGATAGGGGCAGAAGAAACTTGGTTGATAGGGGCTACCATGGCATACCCCTTAACAGTCTTTTGATTTTTGTGCCGGTGTGGTTCCGGGTTATTGACCAACTCCTCTTTAGCTTGCATAGATTCATCTTTAAGTACACCTATTTGCACCATGACATCGGTCAAGGTGGATGAGAGGGCTATGGTTGAATCCAGAGTAGGTGGATTCGCAGTGAGCACGTGGGTGCATATGCACTGGGGTAGTCCGCGGACAAACTAGTCGATGATCTTCTCAGTGGTGGGGAGCAGGTAGGGTACCAGGGATACCAATTCATTGAATCGAGTGGTGAAGGTGAGGTTATCCGCCCCGATCATCTCATGGCTCCATAGTTACTGCTCGACGTTTTGGAGTTCATTTTTCAGGCAGAACTTTTGACGTAGCAACCCTGTAAACCCGGCCCATGGCAGAGCTAGGGCACTTCTCTCCCTTTCGTCTGAATCTGGGAAATCCACCACACTAGTGGTCTTCTTTCAAAAGATCCAGCCGCATATCAGACTCGGTGTGATTTCGAGCAGCTATTGATGTCAAGCGTGTGTTCCATTTTGTTGATCCATTGGGCCAACCCAACTGCACCCTCAGTGCCTTTGAATGTAGGGGGTTTGCACCATACGAAGTTTCGGTAAGTGTAACTGGTGGTGGTTCCAGTGGTGGCACTTCCCGAGCCGGAAATTTTGTCCGGCCCAATCATTTGGACTATCCCACCACGCCCTAGTTGATTCACGACTGCATACCTAACATAGATTTGAAGCTTCGCTACGCATGCACTATACTATTCCCCTTGAAGTTAGTATCCCAAGTGAGTATTCGATCAACAGAATTAGAGGGTTCTGCAGAGGGTGTCTGTCTATTCTATCTTGCACATGTCCATTTACCAAGCCTAACCTTGTGTTGCCCTTGTTGATTAGATCACACAGACCTAATCCTAATGATGTATACATCTTGTAGCGTAACGTACCGGCCTCGGCGCCGGAAGTTTGTTAGACTAGTAGTATTATCTACGTTATCGCCGGTTGGCACCCATCAACTGATGGTAAATGAATGATTGATGAAGGGTCTTACAGATGTGTGTGTACTGATGTTACTCACGTGCCTGGGTGAATATGCAAAACATACACTCAACCATTGATTAATGTAGGAAATTTATTATCATTAATAACGTAAATGTAAATTGAGATGATTTTATGTATAACCTGTACTTTAGATAAACATTTTCATGCTCTCAGCCCCAAAAAGTTTTAGAATAAAGTTCCATTAAAATGGGGCTATGAACTCACCTATTGTTCAAGGTCGCCTGTGGTGGTACTATTGGCCTGAGGACGCTTCTGATCAAATACCTGCGTTTCAGTTAATGTGTTTTAGTAATGCATTAATATTTTAATCACTTTGTTGGTTTCTTGTGGTTATACATTCTTGTTATTGTTTAAATCGTTTGATTTTTAACACTTAGTCTTTTAGTGAAGTCTGTTAGGACGAATGGGTCATTGATACGAATGATCCAGGTTTTGTGTGAATGAAGTTCCACGAATGACCTGAGTCATTCCCTCTCTTAATTCGTACGAATGGATTTCTATTCGCACAGTTTCGGATGCGAATGTACTCCTTCTCATTCGCTCGACATCTCTTTCGCCTGATTCACTCGTGCGAATGTTATGTAGCGAATGTCGTCGTTTATTTCTGTGAAGGAATTTTGTCACACCCCCACCTCTCGTCACCTATTGCTGATGTCACTGAATACTCTAAGAAGGTCGCGGGAGTATAGTGGTGATGTCTTAGAGATGGGGTGTAACTTACTTGATCCGGTATCATAACACACATATTAACTTAAAGATAATTTATTACTAGGGTTTCGTCATCCATATCCGAATTTACAGTGTACAAACTAAGCTTATCACATAAACCAAATTGTTTAATTACAAGTGTTTAAACGTGTGACCTCGCCGATGGACATTGTCTACCTGCAAAAGATTTGAGTTGGGAAAAGTCAGAACAAAGCTGGTGAGTTCGTAAAATTTAATTTAAACAATATGATATGATATGTAAGTTTTCGATATACAGTGTTCATGATAACCATGAGACCCATATCTAGTTCCTTTCGGACAATTCTACGTTTTACAAAGATACTACCCGTCTGTAAATATCTTGATGTCTAATTATCTTAATGTCTATCACTAACATTAAGAAGGTGTTTCAGAAACAGGTAACAAACGTTCACACAAGAGGAGAAGCAAACCTCCCAGTGAAAGGGTTGTCAGCCGATAGTACTATCATTGATTCCTGTTCGGCCCCACATGGGTTCACTGGATATTGTTCAGGATATGTGGACTTTTTCGATATTGTGATAAATATCTAATAGCAAAATCCCATGAAATGTTACAAGTTCATCACGAGTTCACATGAAATCACACAGATAACATTAATACATATCATATGTTCAGAAATAGTTTCACAGAATTACCCTGATGTTTGTAAAACATTAAAAATAAAAGACGTTGTACAAAACTCACCTGAAGTCTCAAGATAGCAGAATATTGCACAGACTGTTCTGCATTAGTTTATGTTTAATAAGTTATTTATGTTTTAACTTACTGATTAGATCTGTCTAAACGTTCAATGTTAAAGACATTGCATTGAAAGTCATCAAATCGATATTAGATACATAATTAGTTGTTTTAATGTATTATCATACAATGTATGATAATGTAGGAACCTGTACTGATTCAGGTTCCTAATACAAAGTTGATGACTCATTCGATTAACCAGAATGTTCTCAGATTAACCAATTAGGTATTGTTGTTGATTATATTACGAAATTGTTTCTAGTTGGATTTATGGCTTAGGAATGGTCAATCCTTGTTACTGATTACCCAGATACCATCAAACACCATAATGAAACATTGGAATAGGTTTAATAACTATGTTCAATGTACTAATCTGACTGTTATCATAAACATCAGATAGTCGTTCCAAGGATTATGTTAATGATTGTGATTAGTTTGAAACAATTGGATTTAACCTTGCATTTCAATAATTGATCAAAACAATCACAAATGTTGTCACAATAAAATGGTTTAAACCATTATAATAATAGATATAGTTTCATGATAACCGGTCATTACAACAGATCAAAACAAGAATTTCACCGTTAACATATCAAGTTTTTCGTTTATAATCATTCCTTGCCATTATATAGTCAATAATCAACAACCCTAGCTATTGCATTACGTTCAAAAACAAGATCTAATTAAACCATTATCAAACTAGTAGGTTGAAACGAATCGTTACCTAATCGAATGGATTTCTCGGACAAAAATGATGATCAGCACTTGTAGATACGTTCGTTGGTGCGATCCGGACGTTCCGGTAGCATTAAAACTGTGATTTGATGGTGAGAAATCAATCTGGTCGTGTGGAAAGTGAAGTAAGTTCGAGAAAGTTGAAACAATATGAACGTATGCATGAATATGATATTTTATTTTGATTTTTAAAACACCATATCCCTTGCGTGCCGCCTCGCAGGACGGTTTGGGGCTAAGCGTACCGCGAGGGAATCCAGAGTCCTCAGATATTTTCACTCCACGCGTACCGCCTAGAGTGGCAAGCTGGGGTGTTAGTGCACAGAAATGTCCCTAGTTCTATGTTTTGTATGATCTTAATGTATAAAGTTTATCTTATTAAAGAAGATCAGTTATTCTCTATTGTTCTTTAATGTTTATTCAAGTTTATATGTGTTTGACTATGGTTGACTTTGATTATATATATATATGATATAGCCCCATTCGTGCGAATGACCCTAAGAATGAGGTCATTCGGGTGAATGAACGCCTAGCGAATGACTGGGGCGAACGAATGAGTCATCCGCATGACTCATTCGGTTGACCAAGCTCTTTCGGCTGATCCATTCGCCTAATGAGTAATTCGGCCACTCATTCGGCCAAATGAGTGCAGTCTATATATACTTCTGCAAACAGATTCAAACCTAACTTTTTCGAGTCTCCTCTCTTCCCAGAGCACTCCAGTGTCATACCCTCAAGGATTTGAGCCGACTCTTGATGTCCAACTTCGATTCTCACTCCGTGGTGTTCGATTTCTTTCGAAACGTTCACTCTTCATCATCGGATCGCCATGGGGCTTGGTGTTTTCGATTGGAAAACCCTAGAATAGGATTCCGCACTATTCCAGTGGCTGTAGAGCAGATTCCTTGGTGAACCGGATTGTTTCCGGGCTCCAAATTGGTCCTACAAAGTGGTATCAGAGCCTTGGCTCTCTATTCTGCTCGATTTTCAATCCAAATCATCAAATCTCATATTGCTTGTTTGAGAATTTTGAAAACCCTAACTTTCTTGCCCTTCAAGTTACTGTTTCATTATAGATTCGTGGGTTGTTGTGGATGTTTTGCCAAATCGATCATTCCAATTTCTTAGTAATGATATATATTGAAGTTCTGTACCAATTTTGGTGGTTAGATTCACTCTAAATCAAAAGTTATCACGATTTTTGTCGCTGAAAACCCCAGATGGAACGAATGAGTCGATCATCCGAATAGGCTGTCCGAATAGCTCTCTTTCGGCCGAATAGCTTCATTCGACCAAATAGCTCTCTTTCGGTCTTCCACTCATTCGGCCTTTTGCTCATTCAGTTCCACTGTCATTCGGTGTGCTACTCATGCGGCCTTCAGGTCATTCAATCCTCTTCTCATTTGCCTCGAATCATTCATTCGGTATCCCCATTTCATTCGGCTATTTCACATCTATTCGATCCCCGACATTCGACCTTGAATTGTCATTTGGCCATCAGATTTAAAAGTTTTCTAAGTGTTGGATACATCTTTTCTTGACATAATGGAGGATCTAGCTTTGATGGCTAACTAGAATCATCAGATTCAGACCTTGTTACTCACAGAGACTGTGGCAGGGAACTCTAATAAAGCTCCTAAGTTGCTTTCATTAGATGATTACCCTCATTGGAAGTACAGATTCGAGATACACATCAATGGAGTTGATACAAACTTGTGGATGATGATAGAGAGTGGTTATTTGAGACCTCTAAATGAAGATGGAACTCCCATGCTAGTCACCCGGATGACTGAACCCCAGAGGAAGTTATATGACTTTGAGAAGAAAGCCTATGCTATTCTGCCTCAATCCATTTCTACTGATGTCTTTCATCAGTTCAGACAGTTTACATCTTCTATGCTACTTTGGGATGCGTTGTAACATAGATATGAGGGAAATGATGCCTTGAAGAACATAAAGTCCAAAGCTTTGAGGAAAGAGTTTAACAGTTTCATGTATGTGGGAAATGAGTCATTAGATGATCTGATTGCTAGATTCTATCATCTTCTGAGTGAGCTGTTCAACCATCAGGTAAAGAATAAAACACAAGAACAGATTCAGTGTTTGGCAGATGCTTTACCTCTCAAATGGGAGTCATTCCTCATGTTTTTGAAGCAGAATGAGATGATGGCTAATATGGACATCAATGAGTTTATCCAGAAGCTAAAAGAACAGGAGATTGAGAACAAGTGGAAGGCAAAGATAGTTGCTCAAGTTCAAGATCCTCCACTGTATTACTCTACTCCTACTGTGGAAAGAGCTTCCTCTCATGCTCCACTGAAGACTGCTTTTGTCTCTCAGACTAAAGAAGCTCCTGTTTCAAACCAGAATCACTTCAGTCAGTCATTCTCAGCTTCCACTTCTCAGAAAGAAGATAACCATACAGTCACCAATTTGAAGACATATCATTTTGATAAAGTGACAGTAGAGGTTGCCAAGGAGCATATGGGTCTTCTGTCTTCTCTTGTGAGCTCTTATGATGGATTACTAGCCGGGCAGATTGGTAATCCTCACTTGACAAATGAAGATTATTCTCATATTGACCCGGATGATATGGAGAGGATAGACATCATGCGGGCTCTTGCCAGTGCAGTAAGAAGAGCTCAGGATTTTGTGAGAAGAACTGGAAAAGATATCAATCTGAACACGGATTCAAAATTTGGTTTTGATATGTCATCCGTCACTTGCTATAACTGTGGAGAAAAAGGACATTTTGCAAGACAGTGCAAGAAACCAAAGAAGATGGGCAACAAGAATCCTTTTCATAATCAAAGATCATCTGCAGCAAATCCAGAACGAAGACTTGTTCCCATTGATAATCCCACTCATGCAAGTTCTTCAAATGCTAGCAAGGCTTTGATGGTTCAAAATGATGAATGCGAAAACTGGGATTTCAGATCCAATCCTGATCAGGGAGGAGAAGATAAAGCATGTGTTGCAGAAATCCAGAAAGCTGATGAATCCAGTGATGAAAGCACTTCAGAAGAAATAAAGAACAGTCTGGAGGAATCATCTGGATCAGAATCAGAAAACACTTCAGACTTAGACACTCAAGGAGATTATGATGCTGAGTTTGAAGAACAACCAGCTACACAGTTTGCTATGATGGTGAACACTTCTGCTACCTCACAGTCAGATCAGGTATATGATGACTGCTCTTCTTCTCATTCCAGATGTTTTAACTGTATTGACCTTGACACTAAGGTCCTGGCTTATTAAAAGCACAATTCTGACTTGATCAGCAATCTCAATCAAATGATTGAAGAAAATAGAATTTTAAAATCAAATGAAAAAGATTTTCAGGCTAAAATTGATTTGTTAAACAGACAGTTATGTGAGGCTGAGATCGCTGTGCTCAATAAGCAGGAGGCAGTTACTTCTTATCTCAACACTATCAATGAGACTAAGAAGAAACTTTCCATAGTCGAGTGTGACTATGTGACTTTAAGCTAGAAGCTCAAGAGCTATGAAAGCTCTTCATACGTTATTGAGCACATGATCAGTAATGGGACTGATCAAACTGGAAAGGGTAAAGAAACAAAATATAATCATTGTCCCCCACTAGTCTTGAACTGCTTTGTCAATTCTCCAAATGACAAAGAGATCAAAGACTTTCAAGTGAAAACTCCATTAGTTATTGATCCTATTGGGATTATTTCTGATGAGGGTTCCTCAATGTCTGAGGAATCTTTTGTGGTGTGGTTGAAGATTGGGTCTCTGATTCTTAGGATGAATCTGATGTTTATCCTCAAGTGTCTTGTTCTAAAAATCAGACATATGTTGCCAAAAGGCCGACCCAATCTTACCTAAGACAAACATGATTTCAAAATTATCCAAAGCCATCTGCTTTATGAAGTCTTCACAAGATGGTGAAGCAAGTGAGACCAAAGAGTCAGACAAACCTGTTTTTAATGGTACAAAGGGCTTGGGTTTTAAACAAAACATGACAAAACCCAATGGTTTTCATCAAAACAAACAGTATTGTTCCAAACCCAAACAGTCTTATCATCAAATCAAAAGGGCCTGTTTTCAGTGTGGTGCACTAGGGCATATTGCTAGAGTTTGCCCTCATCTGATTAGATCTAAGGTTGCACCACCCAGAAAACAAAATCAACATTTTATCAAACAAGTCAAATCTGATTGTAAATCATCTCAATCAAAGCCCAAACAACTCAATCTTGTCAAGCCTTTGGATAAGAGTAAATGGAAAGTTGTGAACTTGGATGTTTCCAAGGTTGTTAATGTCAATCAGTCAAAACCATCATCCATCTACATGAAAAACTCTTTCAGCAAAAACACAGTCTGTAAAGTTAAGTATTCTGAGACTTCAGTTTCAAATACTCCAGACAAAGCAACCCCAGATGGAAAATGGATTGATGTTTGGATCCGAGACTCATTGGGAGACCCAAGACTGTAAAGGCTTGGGTTCCCAAATTGAACTAATAGTTTGTGCTTGTGCAGGTTGCCCCAACTGTTGCTCTTAACAACACTTGGATCGTTGATAGTGGGGCTTCAAGGCACATGACTGGAGATATTTCGCTGCTCACAAATGTCAATTCAATTCGAGGTGGATATATAGTGTTTGCTAGTGACAAAGGCGGGTTCATATCTGGAGAGAGTATTTTTTCTAATGGCCAAGTTTCTGACAAAGTCAGATATGTAAAGCAGCTTGAGAACAATCTACTTTCAGTGTCACAAATTTGTGACAAGCAGTACAAAGTTCTTTTTGATGACTCCAGTTGCTACATTCACAAGCAAGGCATCACTATTCCTGACGACTGGATTCTGATGTCTGCACCCTGTAAGCAAGACTTGTATGTTCTCAACATGGCTACAGCTTCAACAACATCTTCCTCAGCTTCATGTTTATGTCAAAAGCTACAGAGAAAGATTATATTCTTTGGCATAAGAGGATGGGCCATTTGAGTCTACGTAAGATGAACCATTTGGTACACAACAATTTGGTTGAGGGTGTCAGCTTAAAGAATTTCAAGCTGTCTGATATCTGTGTCTTGTGCAAGAAGGGAAAGCAGACCAAGCAGTCTCACAAGCTGAAAAAGTATCATTCAATCACTGTTCCTCTTGAGCTTCTCCATATGGATTTATTTGGTCCAGTCAATCGCTAGAGTATAGCTGGAGATCAATACTGCTTAGTCATTACTGATGAGTATTCCATATATTCTTGGGTTTTCTTTCTGAAGGAGAAATCAGAAACGTTCTAGTTTATTCAAGTTTTGATAGCTAAACTTGAATCACTTTATAAGCTCAATATCCGTATGCTTATAACAGATAACGGGACAGAGTTCAAGAATCACAATATGGAGAACTTCTGCAATGAACGTGGCATTGTCCAACAATTCAGTGCTCCACATGTCCCTCAAATGAATGGCGTTGCTGAGTGCAAGAACAGAATATTGATTGAGGCTGCTTGGACTATGCTTGCTGATTCATCCCTTCTAGTTCAGTTCTGGAATAAAGCTGTTGCAAGTGCTTGTTACACATTGAACCGGGTTTTGATAGTCAAGAGCCATGGGATGACTTGCTTTGAGCTGCTCCATAATAGAAAGTCTAATCTTAAGTATCTTGAACCTTTTGGTGCTCCGTGCACGATGCTTAAGAAACACGAGCAAGGAAGGTTTAATGAGAAGGTGGAAGAAGGGTATTTTCTTGGGTACAACACTCCAAATAAAAGGGTCTATAATATATCAATTCAAAATGTGGAGGAGGGGTACCATGTGGACGTTCAGAGACATTCTATGCCCCCACCTGGGAAAGGTCCAGACTAGATGTTTGATTATTCAGACCTCTTTAATTCTTTCAATATGGCACCCATGTACTCAGATGAAGATGTTGCTGTTCAAATGATGTATGATGCACAAAATGCACATGATGAACCTGTGCAACCACCTGATACATGATGACAGCTCAGAAACAGATGATATTTCAATTCAACCAGCTGCCCCCGAGCCAAATGTTGACAACATTGTACCTGCTCTTGAGGACTTGAATCTGAACAACCTTGATCCACAGGTTGAGGTTCCTGCTCATCCTGTTGGAAGAATTAATCGCATTCATCCTCATGAAAACATTATTGGAAGTCCGTCTGATGGGGTTAAAACAAGAAATCAGCTATCTTCAGGTGGTCTTGCAGATATTCTTGACTTTGCTGATGTGAACTATTATGCCCATTCTTGCTTCATTTTCAAGCTGAACCGCGAACTGTCACGGAAGCATTGAGAGAAGAATCGTGGGTTGAGTCCATGCAAGAAAAACTCTTACAATTCAAGAAACTCGGTGTTTGGAAACTCGTTGACAAGCCTAAAAGTGCAAAGGTTATAGGCACAAGATGGGTTCTTCGTTGTAAAAGGGACGATCACGGGATCGTTGTGCGAAACAAAGCACGTCTGGTGGTGCAGGGATTCAGACAGATTGAGGGACTTGACTACAATGAAGTGTTTGCACCGGTTGCTCATCTCGAAGCAATTCATATCTTCTTCACATATGCATCCTTCAAGAAATTTAAAGTTTATCAAATGGATGTCAAGAGTACATTCCTTCACGGTGTGATCAATGAAGTGGTGTATGTCAATCAACCTCCCGGTTTGAAGATCCATTGCATCATGACCAAGTCTACAAGCTAGACAAGGCCTTATATGGATTGCACCAAGCTCCGCGAGCGTGGTACGAGACACTGTCTACTCACCTTCTGAACAACGGGTTCAGAAGATGTGTCATTGACTGCAATTTGTTTATTCAAGAGAAATGTGGTGATTTACTCTTGGTACAAGTTTATGTGGACGACATCATTTTTGGTTCTACAAATGATAGTCTGTGCAAGGAATTCGAGAAAGTTATGAGAGACAAGTTTGAAATGAGCTCTATGGGGGAGATCAATTTTTTCTTGCGTTGCAGGTGGATCAATCTGAGGCAGGAATCTTCATTCATCAGACCAAATACGTTGGTGACATTATGAGACGGTTCAGTATGTCGAATGAAAAACCTGCTGGTACCCCACTGGCTGTAAATCACGGGATTACACCAGACGAAAAGGGGGAGTTAATCGATGCCACTCTGTACCGAGGAATGATTGGATCCGTCTTGTATCTTACTGCATCTAGTCCAGACATCATGTTCACCACTTGCATGTGTGCTCGTTATCAGTCCAAACCAAGGGTATCGCATCTGATTGCTATGAAGAGGATCTTGCGTTATCTGAAGGGTACTCCGGATCTTGGCTTGTGGTACCCTAATGATGATAACTTTGAGCTTAATGCATACAGTGACTCAGACTATGGCGGATGCAAAAGAGATTTCAAGTCAACATCTGCAGGATGCCAGTTCTTTGGAAACCGTTTAGTTACCTGGCAGT
This sequence comes from Mikania micrantha, assembly GCA_009363875.1. Lineage (NCBI taxonomy): Eukaryota > Viridiplantae > Streptophyta > Magnoliopsida > Asterales > Asteraceae > Mikania > Mikania micrantha. The sequence goes on along the minus strand of CM018682.1, from coordinate 55,567,596 downwards.
GCAAGAAGCAGACGTCGGTGTCTACTTCAACATGTGAAACTGAATATATTGCTGCTGCTAGTTGTTGCTCACAAATCATATGGATACAACAACAACTCAGGGACTATGGGTTACATTTTTCTAACACTCCTATTTATGTTGATAACACTGCCGTCATTGCTGTCACTAAAAACCCAGTCCAGTACTCGAAAACCAACACATCGATATAAAATATCACTTCATACGTGATTGTTTTGAAAATAAACTCATCGATGTTGTTAAACTTCACACTGATCACTAGAAAGCCGATCATTATATAAAAGCTTTTGATAAACCCAGATTCTTATATCTGTTATCGGCTAATGGTGTTTTTCAAAAGGATGAAGTCATTCTTTCATCTGATTCAAACAAATGATCATCGCTTTTATTAGTTAGGTCCTTTTTGTTTTATTTTTCTTTGTTATTATTTCTGTTATTTTTCTTTCACTTAATCAAAAACTCAAAAAGATTTTCAGTTTTAGGTTTTTAGGAGGAGAAAAAGTAGTTTAATTTGTAAAAACAAAAACATTTGAAAATTTTGAAAAACCTAAAACATTTGTAAAATTGTAAAAAATGAGAAAGTCTTGTTTGACAAAGTGATGTGTTAACCTATAATGTGTTAAAAGCAAAAAGTGAATGTATAAACCGAAAGCACATGAGTTATGTGATTTGATGTACTGATAGGCCAACTTGACAAAATGTATAGAATATTAGTGATTGCTTAGAAATTTTGAATTGTGGGATCCATTTTAGTAAACTAGTTAAGTGATAAATAGTTTTTGACTCAAATCAGGCATACACCTGTTATCATAGGATCTAATGAGGTTTCCAATGATTCATGAATTCAAGTCTGTACACGTGCCATATTGATTTGTAAAGACCTAGCTGAAGCCGTACATTCAGATGAGAATGATTGAATCACAAGAAAATAAAAGTAAATCTGATTCTGTACACGTGCCATATGGCGGGGTTGCAGCCTAGCTGAAGCCGTCCATTCAGATAGGATAAGCTAAGAAAAATACAAAAATAAAATAATTTCGATTCCATTCATGTGCCATATTACTGGGTTGCAGCTTAGTTAAAGCCATCCATTTGGATGGAACAAGTTGATCATGTCAACACAGTTCTGTATACGTGCCATATTGCTTTGTAAAGACCTAGCTGAAGCCGTCCATGAGATTGTATTGAACATGAGAGACAAATCAAAAAGAAAAATACAAAAAGAAAATAAATTGGAACCTTATAGAACTTATGATGTTAGGTATTACGTTATGCAGAGATGAGTTACAAACTAGTTTTGATCTTAATTGGTTAAATACAATGGGTAACTCAGTTAGAACATATGAGTGATAATTAATTTGTTTAGAAATGATGTATTGTTAGGTTTAAAGTGGAAAATTATATCAGTAATTAAATTGTAAGACAAATGTGTCAGAAATGTAACATTCATGAATGCTGATTGGACATGATCTGGTGTATGTGTCGTTTTCTTGAAAGACTTCTCACAAAAATATGTGTTTCTTAACTGTTTTTAGTTTTATTTGTTAGCTGTACAGTTGTCTTTCGTTTTAGAAATATACAAAAAGATTTTAAATTTCAAATTTGTGTTTAGATGATCGTTTGTGTGTTCAGATGTTCAATCGTATCTGGATCCATCACCAAACCAGACTAATCTTCATATTGGCACTTGTTAAAATGTTAAAAATGTCAAATCTGAAATCAATTTGTGTTTGTGAGTGCTAAGTTTCATTCATGCGAATGAAGCAGACGAAAGAGTCAATCGACCGAATGAACCATTCATGTGAATGAGTCATTCGGCCGAATCAACTGATGCGAATTAACTCTTTCGGTTGACTTCTCAGCCGAATGAATTTTACTATATATTAGGCTCTTTCGGCCGAACGAAGTCATTCCCCCAAATCTCTCTTTCGGTTCTACTGTGTGACCCCTTTCGGCCGACTCAACTTCCTTCCACTGTTCTTCGTTTCCTCATCTTTTAACCGACCATACTGATAGTGTTCCTTCTTGTGGTTGTTACAGGTACTATTGGAACCAAGATCTTCCAATTTTGTCCGTGGATTTGCTGAGAACAGTTTTTGATTTAGGGTTTTAGGGCTCATAACTGTAATCCTCTAATAAATGGACAAAATGAACTCTAAAGTACCTAAAACCAGTTACTAAATGTTAATCGGACATATCTGAACATATTGGTGTCGATTTTATGGTTTAATTTGTTGTTTTGAGAAGAAGGATTTTTGAATTTCTTAAGTAGACCCAATGACGACCATTCGGACTTCAAGATCAACCGAATGAGATGTCCTGACCGAATGAAGCCATTCGCCCGAATGAAGTTCTTTCGGCCATTGTCCTCATTCGTTGATAATTCGGATGACTTGACTCTTTCAGTCAATGAGTCAACTGAATGAGTTCATTGGTCTGTCATTCGGATGATAAGACCCATTCGGTCATTGTACTCATTCGCCAAGGCTCATTCGGGCATTCATGTCTCATTTGCACAAGTTGTATACCTGTGTAAAATTTCTGATTTTACTCAAATGTTTATTTGAATTGAACTGACTTGTTAATATTCTGGATTTTCAGTATGGCAGACTACGAAGCTGTGACGAAGAACAATATCTGGGCTCATCTAGATCTTGCCACCAAGAACGCCAAGCATTTGACAGAGATTATCACTTTTCTCAGGCGTTCCAGGATCTTCACTACCATATCTACTGTCAACGATCCTTATTTGTCACACCAGAGGGATTTATGGAGATCTGCTGACATAGATTGTGAGGTCGAGCCTCCTGTGACCAGAGGAAAAGTGCGAGGACACGATGTTATAGTTTCTGCTGAGCACATTAGGAGGATATGTGGATTCCAGGATGCACCTGATCATCCTTTTCAACTTGATCGCTTTCTTGTTTGAGGATTCTTTATGCGATGCAGGTATGATGGTGACTTGGAAGTCGGAGTCCTGAACAATGCTTTTCAGTCCCCGCAGTTCAAGTACTTAGGTCATGTACTCATTCACTGCTTGGGTTCTAGACACGGGGGATTTGATGAGCTCAGGGAGACATTACAGGGTGCTTTCGTAGCTTTGGTGCTGAATCTACCATTCAATTTCTCAGAGATGGTATTCACACATCTGAAGGAAAATGTCTTTCTCAAGGGTGACAAGAAGTTCCTCTGTACCCGAGATTTCTTCAGCAGATCTTTGATCTAATCTATCGAAGACCAGTTCAGACATTATTCAATTAGAACACATGAGTGACATCACTCTTAGCAGAGTTTTATCATACAGAGGAAAGGAGACGAAGCCTCCAGTTCGTGCTCTATTTGGTCATCTCCACAACCCTGATTACATTGCACCCGATGGAAGGAAATGGAGACTTGATGATTTTGATTCAGATTTAGAAGATATCATAGTGCCAGGTGGTGATGATGGAGATGATGGTGATGATGGAGGAGATGTTGGTGCTGGTGATGTCGATGTTAGTGGTGCAGGTGCTGATGTTGATGTTACTGGTGCGGGTGCAAGTGATGCTAGTGTTGGTGTAAGCGGTGTTGGTGTTTCTGGTGGTGCTATTGATGATGTTGATGTAGATAATCTTCTTGAGCTGGACTTCCTTACTACTATTGAGGCCACAGTTTCCACCCCATTAGAGATGGGTGGCACCACTTCAGCAGAGGAGAGAGATGATTCAAATGAATCAGGTGAGGCTCGTGGGGAAGATGATGATGAAGAAGTGTCACACCCCCAAATTTCAACTAACGGAATCATACCGTTTAGGACGTGACAAACCAGGATCTCTAATCATTAGACATAGCGAAGACCTCTATATGCTTTTCAAACATAACTTTGGTCTTAATTGAAAATTTCAGAGTTTTAGAAACATTGCGGAAGCGTTTGTAAAAAGTAAAACAACTCAATGTTTGCAAAATGTAAATTACAACGATAATGTCTCAAATATTCAAATCCAAACAACTGTAATGTAAAATATGCATGAGACTCGATCTCCTAGTCCATGCTTGTCCTAACTGGTGCTTTTAACGTCCTGAGAAAACATGTAAATCAAGTCAACACAGAGGTTGGTGCATACACAGGTTTGAGTAGTCACAAATGTTTGAAACAACTGTTTGAATCAAAATGTTTGCAGATAACATAATCACACATGCATAGTCATGATAGCTAGTCATTTGTACTATTTACATAAGCGGTCGACACCGAAGCTGACTGTTAGAATGTAATTTGCCTTCCACTATTGTCTATCACAAACAATAGTAATGTGAATTGGCTAGTTAAACACCTGCATAGACCTACAATCTACCAAGTGAGGTTTGTCAAACCCAATATATCTATTTCCAACTACCACGCTTTGCACTACAGCAAACTAAACGGTTCGATACGTAAGGACTTGTAATGCTATGTTCGCACTTAATGTAAATAGCTAACTCATGCAAGTGATATGTATCTAAAATGTTTGTTGCACATGTTTTCTCCCTCAAAACAGTTAAAATACGAAAAGGGGCCGTGTACGCACCTTTGAATGCAGTAGAATGATCATGTGTTCGCGAAATCACGTAGATAAGCTTCTACGAAGAATTTGTGTTTTATAACAATAACGTTGTGTTATTTATAATGTCACATTGTGTTTATTGTTACATACGTGTCAACACACGTATACCAAGTTGTTTGAAACGTACATACGAAAGCATGCGCGGATTTACGCTCGTTCGTTTAAATCGTTCAATTATATACAATTTAGTTAAACATGCGTAATTATACGCGATTTGTGATTTCATGTCAAAATATAGATTTTATTATTCTAACATGTTCAGAATTGAATTCTGGTTCCAACGCAAGTCGAACGGGTCGAAACGGAGTTAAAACGAGCAAGTTATGACAAAAAGACTAAAAATGTATTCTTTTTGTGCAAAAACCGGTGGTCCTTGTGCTCGAACCCGCGACCTCTGTAACATCAGTGCCGGAACCGTCACCGGAACAATGATCTCTACAGTACATGAACAGTAAATCAGGTACGTATTTCAGTTAACAATTGTATATCATTTTCATTTCATGTTATCAAATCACATTTCAGATTCAATTCAGAAAAGAAAGTTCAGAACAATGGTTCTTGAGTCAGATAATTCTTTGACAATACAGAACCATCATGTGATTACTTGTTTAGGAATTATTATGTATAAACGTATGTGAGACTTTAAAGAACAAAACACACGAATATTGTTACGTGAATGCTAAATTGACGGGATATTCGTATAGGTGACGATCTGTACGAATAAATCTGAAAGTTTAACGTTCTGAATGATATTCTATATTTAGAAAACAAGATTGAAAAGTATAGTTATCGCCGTGTTTGTACGGGTGACGATTCGAACGAATACGCGCGACGACCGTACATTTCGATTTAAACAGTAAATTAATATTTTAAATTAAAATAAATCGAAGATATTAGTTAATTTATTAGGAATCACAACCTAGAATAATTTAATGATTTCTACTTTTAAAATCGTGCCGTTTCGTCGCGAAACTACGCGAAACGACATTTTACGCGAAATCGAACGAGACCGAACGACCGGGTATTTTGCTAAACTTTTAATGCTAGCATTTATGTCCCAACAACCTACACCAACCTCCTTTCTCATTCTCAATCTTGTCACTCTCTCTCTAGCACTCTCCCTCTCTAGAAATTTTAACTTCTCACTACGATTGGGAGCTCGATTCAAGCCGGATTCAAGCAAGATTGGTGTCAAAACGATCATCACACTACAAGGATTAAGGAAGTACAAGAATTTCACGAGGTTACCCACTGATTTTAAGGTAAATATTCATTTTATTTTCGGGTTTTAAAGGGTTTTCACGAGTTCATTGGTTTTGCTATTATAATCAACATTAAACACTTAAAATACATAAATTACGCACGTTTAGGTATTGTTAGGGATGATTTGTGACAGGTTTAAGGTCTCAAGAAGGAGGATGGAAGCCATGGAAAGTTTCAGGTTCGTGAGAACCATTGGCCGAGCCCAACAGCAGCCGGCCGAGCCCAAGGGTTTGTTAGGCGAACCCTGTGCCAAACCTTTCAACCATCTGAACCATGAACCCTTCATGTGCAGCCGAACCCTCCTTTCTGGAACAAACCCTGCATCATTCTGAGTATACCTACCACGAACCTATGAGCTTGCAGCACCGAACCTGTGACCAGCTTTTAGACGAACCACATAGGAGACGAACCCTGCATGGTCGAACCTTGGCCATGCAACTCACGAACCAAAGGTGGCGAACCTTGCATGGACCGAACCCTTCCCAGATTAGCCGAATCAATGACCGAACCCTAGTATACCACTACTAACAGCGAACCTAAGTGTTATGCTTAGAACCAGCCGAACCCTAGAATCACTTGTAATGTAGCCGAACCCCTACATGGTATAACTTAGCGGAACCTTAAGGGTTCGTTGGAGTTGAAGTAGCCGAACCCTTGGCCAAAATAAAAAGGTTCGCTGCCCTGGATTACAAGTTGAACCTAGGAATTGTTTAATGAGGGTAGTATGGACCTAGGATCAATGAAACTAATGATATTAACTAGGAAATGAATTGTGGATCACTAAATTAACAATTTCATGAGGAGTTGATCATATAAAGTTGCATGCATGTGTGTGCATGGGATATAAGTGCATGGGAAATCACATGAATGCACGCATATCTAGCACTAAATGTTGGCTATACAAGATAGGTTAACAACTAAGGTAAATTGGTTACAAGTTCATGAGAATCAACTAGAAACCAAAGATATTCAATTGGGCCAAAGTGGCCCAATGGGGTTTAACTAAGCCCATTATACATGAGATGTTATTTAAATTCAAATAATGATGTTTACATAAGATGAAGACGTTATAAAATTATAAAAGTTGATTTAATAATTTCTAAAGTTTTGTTTGATGTGAAATGTGAATTATAAATGGCGTTTGTTTCTTTTAAGTAAATTTTTGTTATAAAAGTGAGTTGTAATATCATTGATTGGGATTTGTCATAACATAGACAATGTAATTTTCTGGATTTTTAAACGTAAAACAATGGAAACTCTGCCGAAATTTTTAAAAATATAAAAAGTAAATTATTATGATAAAATATGGGAATTGGGATCATATAAAAGGGTAATTAAGATATATTAGATCTTAGATACACTTAGTACTAAGACACTTAATTGCACACACAACAAGACCCAAACCTTAGGCACAACGACTACTACGCGTACTTATGGTATTCGAATTCTATTAAAATATCTCAGGAACTGAAGAAACCTAGCTACAAACAAGAGAGCGCATTTTGTGTAGATCATTTACATAGCAGCACAGGTGAGTTCATTGCACCTGATCATCCTTTTCTACTTGATCGCTATCTTGTTTGAGGATTCTTTATGCGATGCACGTATGATGGTGACTTGGAAGTCGGAGTCCTGAACAATGCTTTTCAGTCCCCGCAATTCAAGTACTTAGCTCATGTACTCATTCACTGCTTGGGGTCTAGACACGGGGGATTTGATGAGCTCAGGGAGACATTACAGGGTGCTTTCGTAGCTTTGGTGCTGAATCTACCATTCAATTTCTCAGAGATGGTATTCACACATCTGAAGGAAAATGTCTTTCTCAAGGGTGACAAGAAGTTCCTCTGTACCCGAGATTTCTTCAGCAGATCTTTGATCTAATCTATCGAAGACCAATTCAGACATTATTCAATTAGAACACATGAGTGACATCACTCTTAGCAGAGTTTTATCATACAGAGGAAAGGAGACGAAGCCTCCAGTTCGTGCTCTATTTGGTCATCTCCACAACCCTGATTACATTGCACCCGATGGAAGGAAATGGAGACTTGATGATTTTGATTCAGATTTAGAAGATATCATAGTGCCAGGTGGTGATGATGGAGATGATGGTGATGATGGAGGAGATGTTGGTGCTGGTGATGTCGATGTTAGTGGTGCAGGTGCTGATGTTGATGTTACTGGTGCGGGTGCAGGTGATGCTACTGTTGGTGTAAGCGGTGTTGGTGTTTCTGGTGGTGCTACTGATGATGTTGATGTAGATAATCTTCTTGAGCTGGACTTCCTTACTACTATTGAGGCCACAGTTTCCACCCCATTAGAGATGGGTGGCACCACTTCAGCAGAGGAGAGAGATGATTCAAATGAATCAGGTGAGGCTCGTGGTGAAGATGATGATGAAGAAGTGTCACACCCCCAAATTTCAACCAACGGAATCATACCGTTTAGGACATGACAAACCAGGTTCTCTAATCATTAGACATAGCGAAGACCTCTATATGCTTTTCAAACATAACTTTGGTCTTAATTGAAAATTTCAGAGTTTTAGAAACATTGCGGAAGCGTTTGTAAAAAGTAAAACAACTCAATGTTTGCAAAATGTAAATTACAACGATAATGTCTCAAATATTCAAATCCAAACAACTGTAATGTAAAATATGCATGAGACTCGATCTCCTAGTCCATGCTTGTCCTAACTGGTGCTTTTAACGTCCTGAGAAAACATGTAAATCAAGTCAACACAGAGGTTGGTGCATACACAGGTTTGAGTAGTCACAAATGTTTGAAACAACTGTTTTAATCAAAATGTTTGCAGATAACATAATCACACATGCATAGTCATGATAGCTAGTCATTTGTACTATTTACATAAGCGGTCGACACCGAAGCTGACTGTTAGAATGTAATTTGCCTTCCACTATTGTCTATCACAAACAATAGTAATGTGAATTGGCTAGTTAAACACCTGCATAGACCTACAATCTACCAAGTGAGGTTTGTCAAACCCAATATATCTATTTCCAACTACCACGCTTTGCACTACAGCAAACTAAACGGTTCGATACGTAAGGACTTGTAATGCTATGTTCGCACTTAATGTAAATAGCTAACTCATGCAAGTGATATGTATCTAAAATGTTTGTTGCACATGTTTTCTCCCTCAAAACAGTTAAAATACGAAAAGGGGCCGTGTACGCACCTTTGAATGCAGTAGAATGATCATGTGTTCGCGAAATCACGTAGATAAGCTTCTACGAAGAATCTGTGTTTTATAACAATAACGTTGTGTTATTTATAATGTCACATTGTGTTTATTGTTACATACGTGTCAACACACGTATACCAAGTTGTTTGAAACGTACATACGAAAGCATGCGCGGATTTACGCTCGTTCGTTTAAATCGTTCAATTATATACAATTTAGTTAAACATGCGTAATTATACGCGATTTGTGATTTCATGTCAAAATATAGATTTTATTATTCTAACATGTTCAGAATTGAATTATGGTTCCAACGCAAGTCGAACGGGTCGAAACGGAGTTAAAACGAGCAAGTTATGACAAAAAGACTAAAAATGTATTCTTTTTGTGCAAAAACCGGTGGTCCTTGTGCTCGAACCCGCGACCTCTGTAACATCAGTGCCGGAACCGTCACCGGAACAATGATCTCTACAGTACATGAACAGTAAATCAGGTACGTATTTCAGTTAACAATTGTATATCATTTTCATTTCATGTTATCAAATCACATTTCAGATTCAATTCAGAAAATAAAGTTCAGAACAATGGTTCTTGAGTCAGATAATTCTTTGACAATACAGAACCATCATGTGATTACTTGTTTAGGAATTATTATGTATAAACGTATGTGAGACTTTAAAGAACAAAACACACGAATATTGTTACGTGAATGCTAAATTGACGGGATATTCGTATAGGTGACGATCTGTACGAATAAATCTGAAAGTTTAACGTTCTGAATGATATTCTATATTTAGAAAACAAGATTGAAAAGTATAGTTATCGCCGTGTTTGTACGGGTGACGATTCGAACGAATACGCGCGACGACCGTACATTTCGATTTAAACAGTAAATTAATATTTTAAATTAAAATAAATCGAAGATATTAGTTAATTTATTAGGAATCACAACCTAGAATAATTTAATGATTTTTACTTTTAAAATCGTGCCGTTTCGTCGCGAAAACTACGCGAAACGACATTTTACGCGAAATCGAACGAGACCGAACGACCGGGTATTTTGCTAAACCTTTAATGCCAGCATTTATGTCCCAACAACCTACACCAACCTCCTTTCTCATTCTCAATCTCGTCACTCTCTCTCTAGCACTCTCCCTCTCTAGAAATTTTAACTTCTCACTACGATTGGGAGCTCGATTCAAGCCGGATTCAAGCAAGATTGGTGTCAAAACGATCATCACACTACAAGGATTAAGGAAGTACAAGAATTTCACGAGGTTACCCACTGATTTTAAGGTAAATATTCATTTTATTTTCGGGTTTTAAAGGGTTTTCACGAGTTCATTGGTTTTGCTATTATAATCAACATTAAACACTTAAAATACATAAATTACGCACGTTTAGGTATTGTTAGGGATGATTTGTGACAGGTTTAAGGTCTCAAGAAGGAGGATGGAAGCCATGGAAAGTTTCAGGTTCGTGAGAACCATTGGCCGAGCCCAACAGCAGCCGGACGAGCCCAAGGGTTTGTTAGGCGAACCCTGTGCCGAACCTTTCAACCATCTGAACCACGAACCCTTCATGTGCAGCCGAACCCTCCTTTCTGGAACGAACCCTGCATCATTCTGAGTATACCTGCCACGAACCTATGAGCTTGCAGCACCGAACCTGTCCCCAGCTTTTAGCCGAACCACATAGGAGACGAACCCTGCATGGCCGAACCTTGGCCATGCAACTCACGAACCAAAGGTGGCGAACCTTGCATGGACCGAACCCTTCCAGATTAGCCGAATCAATGACCGAACCCTTGTATACCACTACTAACAGCGAACCTAAGTGTTATGCTTAGAACCAGCCGAACCCTAGAATCACTTGTAATGTAGCCGAACCCCTACATGGTATAACTTAGCGGAACCTTAAGGGTTCGTTGGAGTTGAAGTAGCCGAACCCTTGGCCAAAATAAAAAGGTTCGCTGCCCTGGATTACAAGTTGAACCTAGGAATTGTTTAATGAGGGTAGTATGGACCTAGGATCAATGAAACTAATGATATTAACTAGGAAATGAATTGTGGATCACTAAATTAACAATTTCATGAGGAGTTGATCATATAAAGTTGCATGCATGTGTGTGCATGGGATATAAGTGCATGGGAAATCACATGAATGCATGCATATCTAGCACTAAATGTTGGCTATACAAGATAGGTTAACAACTAAGGTAAATTGGTTACAAGTTCATGAGAATCAACTAGAAACCAAAGATATTCAATTGGGCCAAAGTGGCCCAATGGGGTTTAACTAAGCCCATTATACATGAGATGTTATTTAAATTCAAATAATGATGTTTACATAAGATGAAGACGTTATAAAATTATAAAAGTTGATTTAATAATTTCTAAAGTTTTGTTTGATTTGAAATGTGAATTATAAATGGCATTGGTTTCTTTTAAGTAAATTTTTGTTATAAAAGTGAGTTGTAATATCATTGATTGGGATTTGTCATAACATAGACAATGTAATTTTCTGGATTTTTAAACGTAAAACAAAGGAAACTCTGCCGAAATTTTTAAAAATATAAAAAGTAAATTATTATGATAAAATATGGGAATTTGGATCATATAAAAGGGTAATTAAGATATATTAGATCTTAGATACACTTAGTACTAAGACACTTAATTGCACACACAACAAGACCCAAACCTTAGGCACAACGACTACTACGCGTACTTATGGTATTCGAATTCTATTAAAATATCTCAGGAACTGAAGAAACCTAGCTACAAACAAGAGCGCGCATTTTGTGTAGATCATTTACATAGCAGCACAGGTGAGTTCATTGCCCATTTTCTAACATTTTTGTTTTAAAACGCGGGGCTGAGAAGCATGCGTAAACTGTTTATTAAATTGTTTACTTAAATGCTTTTAAATTTCATATGTTTACATATATAAATGTTATCCTATACCATGTCTAGGAATATTTTATGCAGGTTTACTAACTGATTTACTTATAAATTAAGTGAATAATCGGGTTAAACTAAAACATTTCAACAGATCAAAACATTTCAAAAGAATCAAATCAAACATTTTGACAAAACAGGTGTGTGAGTTCAAGGAATCAAACGAAACATTTTGACAAATCAAATGGGTGATTTCAATAAATCAAACGAAACATTTTGACGAAACAAGTGTGGGACTTCAACAAATCAAACGAAACAATCTTTGCAAAGACAATATTCAATGTTCTACAAATCAAGTGTTTGTTGAACAATGAATCAAGTGTACATTTTGATCAATGAATCTAGTATTCTACGATCAACGAATCAAGTACATCTTGTAACAGAATCAGTCGAATCAATAAATCATTTTCAAGGGAAAACCTGGGAAATATCAGAGATAACATATGCCAAAACAGACGAAACAAAAACCCTACATTTCAAGAAGTCCTAGCTAGACCGTTTGAATTGTAGGTCATATGTTTGAGGATATTTACAGATTCCCTAACTACTAAGTACCTTGATTGACAGACTAGTCTACTCGAGTATGACCCAAGGCCCCAATCATTAGGACTTAGATTTTATTAAATGTTTATCTATTTATCTACTTAAACATTTATGACTGTTTATACAATTGCTATGGTTGATCATATTATGTGATGAACTTATGAAATCAATATGGATTTCAAATGATTGTAATTACAGGGACAAAGGAACAGAAGGATTTTGGGGTTTAATGAGAAGGGTAAAAATGCTTAACTATCATTAATAACAGTGTCATATACGGATTAGTATGTGGTGGGACGGTGGCTGGGCGGGCGGTAAGTTCGACCCTACATATGCCCTATATATAAGCATACCGATCCGGGTATATGTGACACCCAGATCCCACACGGATCATAAAACACTTGTTTAGACATAAACACGTTGCGGAATTTGGTCCCAAAAAAAAATTTGCAAGGGTTTGTTTGAAAACTCAATAAATAACCCTTTAAAACCTGTCACATTCAAAAATTGACACAAACTTATTTACAACATTTACATATCAACAAAACAAAGTATGTTTATGTCACAACAAAAAAAAAAACAACATAACGAGTGATTCAGCTCCAAAACATGCCCGATCTGAACGCCCAATGCATATCTATTTTTGACCTGTAAACATCACATATAAATTCACAGTTAGTTCATATGAACTAAGTAAGCAACCCTCAAAGTTCCCAAAACTCATTCTAACACATCCACATATATATCATATGGATGTTTATCATGTTTAGATCATAATATATCATATTCAAACATTTAATTGCACATAACTCACCATTGTGCATTAATTTCCCTTAACGGGTCATTTTCACAAATAGGATTATATGATCTATTTTCAACTCCATTACTAGCACCTCTAGTTAATCATCAATTAAATTCACTATCTTGAATCATTCAATTACCCACACTCTAGTGGGCTTTTATCAATTTAACTCCCGGCTCATCCGGTTATCCACACTCTAGTGGTTTATCACATTATCTACCGACTCATTCGGTTATCCACTCTCTAGTGGTCTAATTGATCAATTTTACCGGCTCATCCGGCTATCCACACTCATGTGGTATCATGAACTCATCTACCGGCTCATCCGGCTAATTTTATGCCATTTATATCAAACACACAACTCAAGCATAACATTTATATTGAAACTAAAAATGCCTTCTCATAGGTCTTTTAACTCAATTAGTTTCATTAGTCAAGTTATGCACAATTAATAAATAAACATCAACAATAAAGTAGACTCTTTCTACTATTTATATGTAATGTTATAGTAAGTTGGGTAACTTACCTTGTTCAAATGGTTGGTCACCTCCTACAATCTCTTTTCCACTTCTATGGATTATTCCTTGACTTCCACCACCAACATCTAGTTGCAATTCACATATATATACAACTAGTTTTAATACACACAACACATATACATATTGATTCAAACTAATTTGAATCTCAATTATCAATATATAGTGTTTAGAAGTCAAGTTACTACTTATAATCACATGTTTATGTTACAAAAACATTGACTTTCAAATTTCAATTTTGTGCAGCAACTTTCTGAGTTGCTGCTGTAATCAACACTTTTGACACATTTACAATATGTTTTAGCTCTTCATATTCAAAGATGGTTTGTAGTAGACTCTTAGACCTTTCCAGGCATATAAAATACGCCTTAAACGGATACACGGTTGATTTTATACACAATTTACAAAATCAGACCTGCACCTTCGTTTTTTTTCCAATTCAGCTTGCTGAATTTTCTATGTTGCTGCTGTAATTGCCATTTTAACCCATCTTAAGTTTGTTTTCAGCTTTTCATGTCTAAAGATGGATTGTAGCCCTTTCAAATAGCTTTTCAACCATATAAGGCTCATTTTCTAACGATTTTTCTGTGATTTTATACGAATTTTTGAATAACAGTACAGCAACATATATATATTTTTTTATTCAGCATCTAATTCTCTTTTGGTTCAAGCATTTCACCAAGCATCTTATGTGCATAACTTACTAACTCGTTTTTTTATCAATTTCAGCCATCTTAAAACCTTCCATGAACACCCATGCTCATAATCATTGATTTCTAATCAATTTAAATGTTTAGTCACTTAATCAACCATCTACTTATGGTTTCTAACACATTTAAACAACCAATTTCAAGATTTAAGCTAAACCCTTATCTTGCTCATCACAAGAACTTCTAATCAACATCAAAATAGAGATTAAAAGTTACTTACAAGATGTTAGAATCACTAGTAGATAAGATTGGAAGCTTCAATCTCGAATTTACACCATGAAATCAATGGGTTTAGATGCTAGGTTTTTGAAAACCTTGTTCTTCCTTCTTGGCCTTCTCACGTAAACACACACACATATAATCTGATGAGAATGAATTCTAGTTTGACCAAGTCAATTCTTATCCCATCAAATTTTCTAACTTTGGCCATATGGCAAGGTTAGTCCCTCAACCTTTTTATTAGTTAACCCACTTAACTAACCTAATCAAGTTAGTTACTAGTTAACTAAAATACCCCAAATGTTATTATATTATTATCAAAACATAATTTAAAATATAATAAAGTTTATTTATTAACACACGTAACCGTTAAAACCGGTCGTTACAAATTCTCCTCCCCTTACAAAGGTTTCGTCCCCGAAACCGTTTATACATCAAAAAGGAAAGGATAAAACTTTCTCATTTCATCTTCTGACTCCCACGTGGCGTCAGATCCCCTTCTATTCTTCCATTGAACCTTCACCTGATTCAATGACTTGTTTCTCAACTGTTTGACCTTTCTGTCTAATATAGCTACCGGCTTTTCCACATAGTTCAATTTGTCATCAATTTCCAAGTCATCTAGTGGCACATAAGCCGATTCATCAGCCAAACATTTTCTCAAGTAAGACACGTGGAACGTGTTATGAATTCCACTCAACTCGTCTGGTAGCTCAAGGCGATAAGCAACCTCGCCAATTCGAGCTATAATTTTGAATGGCCCAATGAAACGTGGGCTTAACTTCCCTCGCTTTCTGAAACGTATAACACCTTTCCAAGGAGAGACCTTTAACAACACAAAGTCTCCTACTTGGAACTCAATAGGCCTCCTACGCTTATCAGCATAAGATTTCTGACGGTCTTGTGCCGCCTTCAAATGAGCTCGAATCTGATCTATACGTTCATTTGTTACTTTAACTACCTTTTTATTCGCGAGTTCTCGTTGCCCAACTTCTCCCCAACACACAGGAGTACGACATTTCCTCCCATACAACATTTCATATGGAGGCATTCCAATACTAGAATCATAACTGTTATTGTATGAGAACTCAGCTAAAGGTAGATAATCATCCCAACTACCTCCGAAATCTATTATGCATGCTCGTAACATATCCTCTAACGTTTGAATGGTTCTTTCACTCTGGCCATCAGTCTGAGGATGATACGCCGTGCTTATCAACAACTTTGTACCTAATTCTTCCTGAAAATTTCTCCAGAAATGAGAAGTAAATCGAGTGTCTCGATCAGAAACAATTGTTACAGGCACACCATGCCTAGACACGATTTCTCTAACATATGTTTCAGCCATTTTCTCAGAAGAATAGGATTCACGAATAGGTAAGAAATGAGCACTCTTCGTCAACCTATCCACGATGACCCATATCGTATCATAACCCTTTCTAGTTTTAGGAAGTTTAGTTATCAAGTCTATCGTGATATGCTCCCATTTCCACAACGGAATTTCCAACGGTTGTAACTTACCATATGGTTTTTGATGCTCAGCTTTCACCTGCATACAAGTCAAACATTTCTCCACATGCTTAACCACATCTCGCTTCATACCAGGCCACCAATAGTTTACCCGAAGGTCACGATACATTTTAGTAGCTCCTGGATGAATTGAGTATTTAGACTTGTGTGCTTCCTCCAATAGTGTAGACTTAAGTGGACATGTGGGAGGTATCCACACTCGACCCCACCTAGTCTTTAAACCACGATTGTCTTCATCTAGATTATACGCTTGCCCTTTTATTCTATCTTGTTTCCAGTTTTCTTCTTTTAAAGCTTCCTTTTGAGCCTCCTTAATTTGCTCAATTAATCCGGAAGTAATCACAAGCTTCATGACTTTCACTTTGATTGGTTCGCACTCTTCTTTTCTACTCAAGGCATCCGCCACCACATTCGCTTTACCCGGATGATAAAGGATTTCACAATCATAATCCTTGAGCAATTCCAGCCATCGTCTTTGCCTCATATTCAATTCCTTCTGAGTGAAGAAATATTTCAAACTCTTATGATCGGTGTAAATTGAACACTTTACACCATATAAATAATGCCTCCAGATTTTTAAGGCAAACACGACTGCTGCAAGTTCCAAATCATGAATTGGATAATTGATCTCGTGGGTTTTTAATTGTCTTGAGGCATAGGCAATTACCTTTCCTCTTTGCATTAGAACACAACCCAGACCAAGATAAGAAGCATCCGAATACACAACGAAATCATTAGATCCATCTGGTAACGTCAACACCGGTGCTTGAGTTAATTTTGTCTTTACTCATTAAATGATTTATCTTGATCTTCACCCCAAACAAATTTAGTATTCTTCCTTGTTAGTTTAGTCAAGGGAGATGCAA
Organism: Mikania micrantha; assembly: GCA_009363875.1. Lineage (NCBI taxonomy): Eukaryota > Viridiplantae > Streptophyta > Magnoliopsida > Asterales > Asteraceae > Mikania > Mikania micrantha. The sequence continues at coordinate 55,550,370 of CM018682.1, read as the reverse complement.
TCTTGGCAAAGTCTTGAATAAATCTATGATAATATCCAGCAAAACCAAGAAAGCTTCTGATTTCAGTAGGAGTCTTGGGTGGACTCCACCTTGTCACCGCTTGAATTTTAGAAGAATCAACTAAAATGCCATCTGCATTAATCACATGTCCAAGAAATTGGACTTCACGTAGCCAAAAGGCACACTTAGAAAATTTAGCATATAATTTCTCCTTACGGAGAGTTTCAAGTACCTCACTTAAATGACAAGCATGATCGGCTTCATTTTTGGAATAGATAAGAATGTCATCTATGAAAACTATGACAGACCTATCCAACATTGGGCGACACACGCGGTTCATCAGATCCATGAACGCAGCTGGTGCATTCGTCAGCCCAAAAGACATCACCAGAAATTCATAATGACCGTATCGGGTACGAAAGGCCGTTTTGGGAACATCTTCTTCCCTAACCTTAAGTTGATGATACCCTGAACGAAGATCGATTTTGGAAAACCAAGAAGCCCCTTGTAACTGATCAAACAAATCATCTATACGAGGCAAAGGATATTTGTTCTTCACCGTCACCTTATTCAATTCTCGATAATCGATACACATTCGTAGACTCCCATCCTTCTTTTTAACAAAAAGGACTGGTGCACCCCACGGTGAGATGCTAGGGCGTATAAATCCCTTGTCGAGAAGGTCTTGCAGTTGAGTCATCAACTCCTACAATTCAGACGGTGCCAAACGGTATGGAGCTTTAGCTATAGGCTTAGCTCCTGGAATAAGATCAATCCTAAACTCAACATCTCTATCAGAAGGAATTCCCGGTAAATCATCCGGAAACACATCAGGGAATTATCTAACAATTGGAACATCCTCTAACTTCTGTACCACCTTTTCATTATCAATAACATAAGCTAAGAAGGACTGACCCCCGTGGTTCATATACTTCATAGCTTTCACCAATGAACACAAAACAACACCACCCCTCTTTTCACCCTGAATAGACACCTCATAGCCACTCGGAGCTATTAATTGTATACTTTTACGATCACAAACAATATTGGCTCGATAACTAGATAGCCAATCCATCCCTATAACCACATCAAACTCTCCTAATACCATAGGAATCAAGTCAACACTATAATCCTCACCCTCGATGGTAAGTTTACAATTTCGATAGATATCAAATGCTAAGAAACTTTTAGAATCAGCTACCTCCACTTCTAATGGCGCAGGTAGCTTTTCTAAAACGAACGAGGGATGATGCACAAATTTTGCAGATATAAAAGATCTACTAGCTCCAGAGTCAAACAATATGTATGCAGATATCGAGTTAAGGAGGAAAGTACCTGTCACCACATCCGATGTGACTTTGGCTTCCTCCGCCGATATCTGAAAGGCTCTTCCTTTTGGTTTTGGTATTTCGGGCTTTTTCCCTGAACTCTGTGTCGCAAACGCTCGACCTCCACCACTACTCTGACTTGTTCCCTTCAATTCAGGACATTCATCTCTCCTATGTCCGGGTTTGTAACAGTTATAACATAAGCTAATAGGACTCGTGCACTGAGTAGCAAAATGCCCTGGTTTGCCACATTTATAGCATATGGTGGTTCTTGCACGACATTCCCCAGTATGTAGCTTTCCACAATTCGAACAGGGTTTAATAAAACTGGTTTTCTTAGGCGGCTTAACAAACTTCGCCTTCTTTGAAGAACCCACCTCAACAACCGCCTTTCTTTTCTCCCCACGATCATCTTGTCTTTTCAACTCCAACTCTCTTTCTCTAGCACAATCTATTAGCTCCATCAATGTATCACACCTAGAAGGTGTGAGGAACTCCCGATACTTAGCATTGAGCATGGTATGATATCGGTTGATCCACATCCTTTCCGTCTGAAGCAAATCCGGACAAAACCTTGCTTTATCATAGAAAATAGCAGTGATGGTGTCAATACTCTCCTCCTTTTTGCCTCAAATGTAAAAACTCCTCAGTTATACGATCAATAGCAGACTGAGGACAAAAGCGTTTCAAGAAGAGTTCTTTAAACTGAGTCCAGTTCAACCCCTTCATACCTTGTGCACCTCTCTCCTTTCGTAACAACTCCCACCAATCTTTTGCTCTATCTTTGAGTTGATTACCAGCAAACATGACTTGATCAGAAGAGTCACAATGACTGGTTTCAAATGCACTTTCTATATCAGCAATCCACCTCTGACTCATCAAAGGATCCACCTCTCCCTTGAACTCTGCTGGCTTACAAGCCATAAAATCTTTATAAGTAACCTTCTTGGAAGGTTGTTCCACCTCAGCCCCAGCTTTGAAATCCGCTAACTCTTCGTGAAGGAAATCTTTCAAAGAGGATTTAATTTCTTCAATAAATGTAGGCAAAGCAGCTTCAAGAGCTCTTGCCACTTCCTCTTTTATCATACGTTGGTTCTCGGTAAGCATTCCTTCCACATGACCACTCCCACCGGAGTTATGTTCTTCAGCCATTTGTGACTGAAATTGTATAGCTCACCTGTTAGTTTTACACACAATAGTATATTCATATAGTTATCACTATATAAAAACTCAAATTCTTAGTGATTCTACAATCACTTTTCATGCAACTCTTAACACCTTACCTAATTTCAACGGCCTAAATATAAGATGATCTCCATAAGAACTTGCTCATACCATGTTTGCACTAGTAAGTTGGCCAGACGTACTAGTCCATTCATTATATGCCCAATTTCTTACTTCCTTCATTTCATACTCAAGACATTGATTTTGGTTTCACATAATCACATTTCATATGTACTGATTCACAATACATTTAACAATTATAATACAGGAAATATATATGCTAACCTCATACATTCGGCTTCATGATCGGGTCTTTGAATCAAACATTATGTTTTCATATCAATAGCACACGAGTTTGAGATCAAGTGTTCGCAACGCACTTGATTCACTCAAACCATTGCTCTGGTACCAACTTGTGACACCCAGATCCCACACGGATCATAAAACACTTGTTTAGACATAAACACGTTGCGGAATTTGGTCCCAAAAAAAAATTTGCAAGGGTTTGTTTGAAAACTCAATAAATAACCCTTTAAAACCTGTCACATTCAAAAATTGACACAAACTTATTTACAACATTTACATATCAACAAAACAAAGTATGTTTATGTCACAACAAAAAAAAAAACAACATAACGAGTGATTCAGCTCCAAAACATGCCCGATCTGAACGCCCAATGCATATCTATTTTTGACCTGTAAACATCACATATAAATTCACAGTTAGTTCATATGAACTAAGTAAGCAACCCTCAAAGTTCCCAAAACTCATTCTAACACATCCACATATATATCATATGGATGTTTATCATGTTTAGATCATAATATATCATATTCAAACATTTAATTGCACATAACTCACCATTGTGCATTAATTTCCCTTAACGGGTCATTTTCACAAATAGGATTATATGATCTATTTTCAACTCCATTACTAGCACCTCTAGTTAATCATCAATTAAATTCACTATCTTGAATCATTCAATTACCCACACTCTAGTGGGCTTTTATCAATTTAACTCCCGGCTCATCCGGTTATCCACACTCTAGTGGTTTATCACATTATCTACCGACTCATTCGGTTATCCACTCTCTAGTGGTCAAATTGATCAATTTTACCGGCTCATCCGGCTATCCACACTCATGTGGTATCATGAACTCATCTACCGGCTCATCCGGCTAATTTTATGCCATTTATATCAAACACACAACTCAAGCATAACATTTATATTGAAACTAAAAATGCCTTCTCATAGGTCTTTTAACTCAATTAGTTTCATTAGTCAAGTTATGCACAATTAATAAATAAACACCAACAATAAAGTAGACTCTTTCTACTATTTATATGTAATGTTATAGTAAGTTGGGTAACTTACCTTGTTCAAATGGTTGGTCACCTCCTACAATCTCTTTTCCACTTCTATGGATTATTCCTTGACTTCCACCACCAACATCTAGTTGCAATTCACATATATATACAACTAGTTTTAATACACACAACACATATACATATTGATTCAAACTAATTTGAATCTCAATTATCAATATATAGTGTTTAGAAGTCAAGTTACTACTTATAATCACATGTTTATGTTACAAAAACATTGACTTTCAAATTTCAATTTTGTGCAGCAACTTTCTGAGTTGCTGCTGTAATCAACACTTTTGACACATTTACAATATGTTTTAGCTCTTCATGTTCAAAGATGGTTTGTAGTAGACTCTTAGACCTTTCCAGGCATATAAAATACGCCTTAAACGGATACACGGTTGATTTTATACACAATTTACAAAATCAGACCTGCACCTTCGTTTTTTTTCCAATTCAGCTTGCTGAATTTTCTATGTTGCTGCTGTAATTGCCATTTTAACCCATCTTAAGTTTGTTTTCAGCTTTTCATGTCTAAAGATGGATTGTAGCCCTTTCAAATAGCTTTTCAACCATATAAGGCTCATTTTCTAACGATTTTTCTGTGATTTTATACGAATTTTTGAATAACAGTACAGCAACATATATATATTTTTTTTTATTCAGCATCTAATTCTCTTTTGGTTCAAGCATTTCACCAAGCATCTTATGTGCATAACTTACTAACTCGTTTTTTTATCAATTTCAGCCATCTTAAAACCTTCCATGAACACCCATGCTCATAATCATTGATTTCTAATCAATTTAAATGTTTAGTCACTTAATCAACCATCTACTTATGGTTTCTAACACATTTAAACAACCAATTTCAAGATTTAAGCTAAACCCTTATCTTGCTCATCACAAGAACTTCTAATCAACATCAAAATAGAGATTAAAAGTTACTTACAAGATGTTAGAATCACTAGTAGATAAGATTGGAAGCTTCAATCTCGAATTTACACCATGAAATCAATGGGTTTAGATGCTAGGTTTTTGAAAACCTTGTTCTTCCTTCTTGGCCTTCTCACTTAAACACACACACATATAATCTGATGAGAATGAATTCTAGTTTGACCAAGTCAATTCTTATCCCATCAAATTTTCTAACTTTGGCCATATGGCAAGGTTAGTCCCTCAACCTTTTTATTAGTTAACCCACTTAACTAACCTAATCAAGTTAGTTACTAGTTAACTAAAATACCCCAAATGTTATTATATTATTATCAAAACATAATTTAAAATATAATAAAGTTTATTTATTAACACACGTAACCGTTAAAACCGGTCGTTACAGTATAACATGTGGAGTTAATGAGGTTAAGGTCCTTACCGGATGAGGTTTACAAATCATTTTCAAACTCTAAACTATATGAACTCACCAACCATGTGTTGACTTGATCTTTTTGCATGACTTCTCAGGTGACGAACACGTTAATTAAGAAGTCATTTCTTTTGGACTAGGACTTCAGATAGAAGACTTAGTATTTTGGACCTGCATACTTTTGAAGACATCATTATACAATTTATTTTGTATATCTTGTGTAAATACAAGATAGTCATTTTATGATGTTTACAATAGATTTACATTGTTAAATTATAAACGATACTGATGTAATTTAACTTTGTAATTCTATTATCTTAGCATTTCTCATTTATATCATGTGCAATGTAAACAATCTGATCACCTCCGATTATCACTCATGATATCGTGCCCCGGGAACCTTCCGCCCGACGGGGACTCCGATCCTACCCCGCCGGCTCGGGGTGTTACAGATTGGTATCAGAGCCATGGTTATAGAGAAATATAGGTCATTTATTTAAACGGTTTGGCCTAGGCTATAACCTAGGGACCCTGCATATAGAGACACAGGACTTAGGAAATTTCTTGTATACTGTCTTCGATATTTGATCATTGCACTAACCAATAACTTTATTGGTTATGATCAGAATGCCGCCGAGAAGACAGCCTCCCTTGTTACCTCTACCACCACAAGACTTGGCTCCACACTCCTCCACACCATCACCAAATGATTCACCACCACCACCTCCTCCACCTCCTCATCCCCCTCCTCTATTGATTACTCAAGCATCTGGTTCAGGCACAACACCGACTCTGGATCCTGCTACGATCGCTCTGGTGATGTTACTGAGTAGCCAGATGACAAATCAGATGAAAGAAGCAATACCGGAGATGTTCCTTCGTCTTCGTAATGAAATCCTCAACACTGGCAACACATCGGGAGAAGCCAGTGGAAATACTGGAGATTCATCTCATTACTCCTACAAGTCTTTTGTAGGATGTAAACCACCCAGTTTTAGTGGGTCTGAAGGTGCCGTTGGATTAATCCAATGGATTGAGAAGATTGAGGCAACATTGGATCTTTGCAGCTGCCCCGAACACCACAAGGTCCGTTACTCTGCTGGAACATTCAACAAACGGGCTCTAACCTGGTGGAACGGTCAGATCAACGCCCGAGGAAGAGAGGAAGCTATGGCAATGCCATGGGAGGACTTCAAGGCACTACTGCGAACAGAATTATGCCCCAAGAATGAGCTGCAAAAGTTGGAAGTTGATTTATCCAACCATGTGATGAAGGGGGCTGATCACATGGGGTACACAACTCGTTACCATGAGTTGGTGGCCTTGGTACCTGATATGGTACCAACTCTGGAGAAAAGAATAGACAGATATGTGGGTGGACTCCCCGCTTGCATTCAGGGCATGGTTGTTTCAGCCAACCCTACTACTGTTGAATCTGCAGTGAGATTGTCTGGGAAACTCACTGACCTCATGGTAGCCTCTGGAGTTCTAAAGAAGGAGGCTGAACCCAGTAAGAACAAAGCTGAGTCTTCCAAGAAACCCCACCACCATCAGAAGAAGAAACAGAAGACCATCAAGAACTACACGGTGGCCACACCTCTTCAACAAGTGGCAGTAGCACCACATAACCCAAACCGCAAACCTAACACTGGCACGTTTCCTCTGTGTGCCAAGTGTCAGTATCATCACCCTGCTGACACTCCCTGCAAACAATGCACGGGATGTGGAAGAAAGGGTCATTGGGTCCAGTACTGCCGGATGACACCTAACCAAGCAGTCAACAATGCTGCTTTGGCTCTCCCTCCACCAGCTAATCAGAACCATGGTGGATGCTATAACTATGGCGAACAAGGCCACTTTGCGAAGAACTGGCCAAAGAAGGCTCAACAGGCAGTTCAAGCACCCCGTGGACGAGCCTTTGCCATTGGAGCACCAGCTGCACGCCAGGACCTAAATGTGGTCACTGGTACGTTTCTCTTACATGACTTTTACGCATCTGTTCTATTTGATACTGGTGCGGATCAGAGTTTTATCTCTACCGACTTTGCATGCCAATTAGATTCTATAGAAGAACAGTTAGACTCCCCTTATATTATAGAAGTAGCTAACGGGAAACAGATCATAGTTAGTACAGTTTATAGGAACTGCCCATTGACACTTAATGGTCATACATTCACCATCGATTTGATACCGATGGAGTTAGGCAGTTTTGATATCATTGTTGGAATGGATTGGCTTTCCTCAAATCGAGTGGAAGTCATTTGTTCTGAAAAGCTACTTCGAATTCCCTTGCCGAGTAATCGCGTGTTGGAAGTTAAAGGGGATCAAGCGAAACGAAATGTCAAAATCATTTCGTGTATAAAAGCGCGTAAGTGTTTACTAAAGCGGTGCGTTGCATTTTTGGCTCATGTGGTAGAAAAGGAGAAGGACAAGAAAAGGATTCAAGATGTACCTGTGGTGAAAGAATATCCTAAAGTGTTTCTTGAAGACCTACCAGGTCTGCCACCTGTGCGACCGGTAGAGTTTCGTACTGATTTAATTCCTGGAGCAACCCCAGTTCCTAAATCTCCTTACTGGTTAGCACCTTCAGAGATGCAGGAATTGTCTAATCAGTTACAGGAGCTACTTGACAAGGGTTTTATCAGACCGAGCTACTCACCTTGGGGAGCTCCGGTTTTGTTCGTAAAGAAGAAAGACGGATCGTTCAGAATGTGCATAGACTACAGGGAGCTGAACAAACTAACCATCAAGAATCAGTATCCATTACCGAGGATTGATGATCTGTTTGACCAACTGCAAGGAGCTCAATATTTCTCGAAGATTGACTTGCGGTCTGGATATCATCAGCTTAGAGTTCAAGATGAAGACATACCGAAAACGGCATTCCGAACAAGATACGGGCATTATGAATTTATGGTGATGCCTTACGGATTGACGAATGCACCAGCGGTTTTCATGGATCTCATGAACCGAGTGTGCAAGCCGTACTTGGATCAGTTTGTCATTGTCTTTATTGATGACATACTGATTTATTCCAAGACCAAAACAGAACATGAACAACACCTTAAAAAGATCTTGGAGCTGCTGAAGAAAGAACAACTCTATGCTAAATTCTCTAAATGTGAATTCTGGCTAAGAGAAGTTCAATTTCTGGGCCATGTAGTTAACAACGAGGGAATTCATGTAGATCCTGCTAAGATCGAGGCGATAAAGAATTGGGACACTCCGAAGACACCGACGGAGATACGGTCTTTTCTGGGATTGGCAGGTTATTACAGAAGGTTTATTTCAAACTTTTCTAAGATAGCTCTGCCTCTCACTAAGTTAACCCAGAAAAGTGAACCGTTTGTCTGGGAGCAGAAACAAGAAGATGCTTCCAGATCCTGAAACAGAAACTATGCGATGCTCCAATCCTATCTCTCCTAGAGGGCTGTGATGACTTTGTTGTATATTGTGATGCCTCTCATCAGGGACTTGGTTGTGTGTTAATGCAACGGGACAAAGTCATAGCCTATGCATCAAGACAATTAAAGATTCATGAGAAGAACTACACTACTCATGATCTTGAACTGGGAGCAGTAATCTTCGCCTTGAAGATTTGGAGACATTACTTATATGGCACCAAGTGTACCATATTCACTGATCACAAAAGTCTACAACACATCTTCGATCAGAAGGAACTCAACATGCGACAACGCCGTTGGGTTGAATTCTGAACGACTATGATTGTGTAATTAAGTACCATCCGGGAAAGGCGAACGTTGTAGCTGATGCCTTGAGCCGGAAGGAACGGGTCAAACCCCTACGTGTTAGAGCAATTGTCACACCCCGAGCCGGCGGGGTAGGATCGAAGTCCCCGTCGGGCGGAAGGTTCTCGGGGCGCAATATCGTAATTGATAATCAGAAGTGATCAGATTGTTTACATTTGCACATGATATAAATGAGAAATGCTAAATAAAATAGAATTACAAAGTTAAATTACATCAGTATTGTTTATAATTTAACAATGTAAATCTATTGTAAACATCATAAAATAACTATCTTGTATTTACACAAGATATACAAAATAAATTGTATGATGGTGTCTTCAAAAATATGCAGGTCCAAAATACTAAGTCTTCTATCTGAAGTCCTAGTCCAAAAGAAATGACTTCCTAATTGACCTGTTCGTCACCTGAGAAGTCATGCAAAAATAAAGGTCAACACATGGTTGGTGAGTTCATATTGTTTAGTGTTTGAAAATGATTTGAAAACTTCTTTGGTAAAGACCCTAACCTCATTAACACCACATGTATCATCCAGATCGGTATGCTTATGTATAGGGCATACCCCTGAGTCGAGGCTACAACCCCGCCCAGACGCCGTCCCACCACATACTAATCCACAGGGGACATTGGTGTTAATGATAATTAAGCATCTTTACCTATCACACACTCTTGTTCACAATGACTCAAATGTTCTCACAAAACCTTTGTTTAACCCACGGGTAACAACCTTAATCTCATTAACATCACATGTATCATCCATATCGGTATGCTTATGTATAGGGCATACCCCTGAGTCGAGGCTACAACCCCGCCCAGACGCCGTCCCACCACATACTAATCCACATGGGACATTGGTGTTAATGAAAATTAAGCATTTTACCCCTACCTTTAACCCAATGATTCGTCAGTCCTTTGTTCCTGTAAATACCACAATTTGGAATCTATGTTGATTCCTTAAGTTCATCACAATAGTGATCAACTACAGAAATTGTAGAAACAGTTTAATAAATGCTTAATTAAACAAGTAAATAAACATTTAATAAAATCTAAGTCCTTATGATTGGGGCCTATGGTCATACTCGAGTAGACTAGTCTGTCAATCTAGGTACTTAGTAGTTAGGGAATTCTGTAAATATCATCAAACATAAGACCTACAAGTCAATCAGTCTAGCTAGGACTTCTTGAAATATAGGATTTCTGGATTCAATGTGTTGGCAAATGTTATCTCTGATATTTCCCATACTATCCCTTAAAATGATTTAATGATCGTCTGATTTTGTCACAAGATGTACTTGATGTGTTGATCATAGAATACAAGATTCATTGATCGGTTGTACACTTGATTCATTGTTTAACAAACACTTGGTTTGTAAAACATTGAATATTGTCTTTGCAAAGATTGTTTTATTGATGTCTTGATGTCCCACACTTGTTTTGTCAAAATGTTTGATTTGATCCCTTGAATTCACCCACATGTTTTGTCAAAATGTTTGATTTAATCCCTTGAACTCACACCCTTGTTTTGTCAAAATGTTTGTTTTGATCCCTTGAACTCACCCACTTGTTTTGTCAAAATGTTTAGTTTGATCTGTTTGAAATGTTTTGACTTGTTGAAAAGTTTAGTTTAACTTGATTATTCACTTAATAAATAAGTAAATCAGTTAATAAACCTGCATAAAATCTTCCTAGACATGGTCTAGGATAACATTTATATATATGTAAAACATATAATTTAAAAGCATTTAAGTAAACAATTTAAATAAACAGTTTACGCATGCTTCTCAGCCCCGCGTTTTAAAACAAAAATGTTTAGAAAAGGGGCAATGAACTCACCTGTGCTGCTATGTAATTTGATCTAACACAAAATGCGCGTTCCTGTATGTAAGCTAAGTTTCTTCGGTTCCTGAGTTATTTTATAAGAATTCGAATATAATAAGTACGCGTAGTAGTCGTTGTGCCTAAGACCTTGAGTCTTGTTGTGTGTGCCACTAAGTGTCTTAGTACTAAGTGTATCTAAGATCTACTCTATCTTAATTACCCTTCTTATGATCCCAATTCCCATGATTAGTTACTAACTTACCTTTAAATTTTAGAAAATTTCGGCAGAGTTTCCTTTGTTTTTAAAACAATTCCAGACAATTAAATCGTCTATTTTATAACAAATCCCAATTCAATCAATTCAAGTAAGTATTTAAACCAAAGCATTACAATTTAACTTCCAATTAAATCCATATTAGGTCAAGATCATTTAATGAAATCTAATAAGTTATAAATAAATGAGATTTTATCAAAATTTCATTACTTGAGTTTACTAAATCATTTACTACATGATGGGCTTAATTAAACCCCATTGGGCCCACTTAGGCCCAATTGAACTTCTTTGATTTCTATTTGATTTCCAACTTGAACTTTGTTCGTCCGTGTATAGCTTGGCTTGGAATGATTCAATTGAACAATTCAATATAATTATACCATCACATGAAATTTTGTTAAGTGTTAGGCGTAAATATTGAAATTAACACTAACACCTTAAGTTCTAGCCTCCACTAATGCCAGTTTTCTTAGTTCGTTCTAAACTTTGAGTGCTTGTATATTCATTTCCTTGTTCTTACTCCTAAATCCAACTGCCCTATGTACTGAATTTTCCCAAATTAGCCAACACGTAGGTTCAACAGCCATGAAGGCAGCGAACCTATTGACATGCAGAGTAGGTTCGGCGAACCTTTAAGTATTAGGTTCGGCGAACCTCTAAGGGTTAGGTTCGTTGCTATTAGGTTCGCGATCGAAGGTTCGTCTCAATTAGGTTCGTTCACTAGAGGTTCGGCTCTAGGGTTCGTTGATCAGCTAAGGTTCGGTCGAGGCTGGTTCGTGAGGCCTAGGGTTCGGCTAGTCAACATTGCAGGGTTCGTTACCCAGTCTTACAGGTTCGTTGCAGGCTTCACAGGGTTCGGCTCCCAGAAGTTTGCAGGGTTCGTTGCATTGGTGAGTTCGTGTAGGGTTCGGCTAGATCAAAAGGTTCGGCCGATCGAAATTGTCCACGAACCTGCATCATCTTCATCCCATTTCAATCCTAATCTGTTACAGGTTAGTTTCTAAAGCATTCTAGTTACTCATACGTGTTTATCCATGTGTTTTCTAAGTGTTTAGACCGAACAAACTACCAAACGAAATGGGTTCGTGATACCCACTAAAACCGAATTTAAAATGAAGATTTACCTCAAAATCGACGGGTAAAAGCTTGATTTCTTTGTACTTCCGTAATCTACGAGATGAGAGGATCAAGATGACACCAAATTTGATCGAATCCAACTTGAAACGAGCTTCCAATCTTAGAGAGAAGGTTAACTTTTTAGTGAGAGAGAGCTAGAGAGAGAAAGTGACGAGATTGGGTTAAGGAAATGAGTTGGTGTTGGTTGGTGATGCATTAAATGTTCTCATTTAATGTATCACCGCCACCCGATGTTCGGTCTCAATCGGTTTCGCGAAAAAGGCCGGATCGCGAGGATTTTCGCGATAAAACGATACGATTATAAAATAAAATTTATTTAACTATTCTAGGTTGTGATTCCTAATAAATTAACTAATATCTTCTTATTTATAACAAATTTAAAATATTAATTAACTGTTCAAATCGAAATGTACGGTCGTCGCGCGTATGCGTTCGAATCGTCACCCGCACGAATACGGCGATAACTATACTTTTCAACCTTGTTTTCTAATTATAGAATATCATTCAGAACGTTAAACTTTCAGATATATTCGTACAGATCGTCACCTATACGAATAACCCGTCAATTTAGCATTCTCATAACAATATTCGTGTGTTTTGTTCTGTAAGGCCTCACATACATTTATACATAATAAATCCTAACCAAATAATCACATAATAGTTCTGTGTTGCCAGATAATTATCCGACTCAAGAACCATTGTTCTGAACTGTGTTTCTGTTAAATGTGTCTGAAACTGTTATATGACAACTCACCATGATAATGATAAATGACATGAATATGAAAATTACTAAAATGTGTATGATTCATACCTGTTTTACTGTTCATGTACTGTAGAGATCACTGTTCCGGTAGCGATTCCGGCACTGATGTTACAGCAATGGGGATAACCGTGCAGACCAGTTTAAGTGACAAGATTATTCAAGCACAACAAGAAGCACTTGACTGAGGTAATCTGAAGAAGGAACTTGAAGGTGGAGCAGAGAAACAGTTCGACATGAAGGCTGATGGAATGATCTATTACCGGGAACGTATATGGATCCCGGCGGTAGACGAATTAAGAAGACTGATCTTCGATGAAGCACACAAGACTAAATACTCCGTTCACCCAGGCGCTGATAAAATGTACCAAGACTTGCGTGGATTTTATTGGTGGCCTGGAATGAAGAAAGACATAGCTGAATACGTCGGTCAATGTCTAACGTGTGCGAAGGTAAAGGCGGAACACCAGAGACCGTCAGGTTTACTGGAACAGCCTGAGATTCCGCTCTAGAAGTGGGAACAAATAGTTATGGACTTCATTACCAAGCTACCCCGCACTTCCAGTGGTCATAATACAATTTGGGTGATCATTGATCGTTTAACCAAATCTGCTCACTTCTTGCCTATGCGTGAGACCTTCACGATGGATAAGCAGGCAAGATTATACATCAATGAGATAGTGGTACGCCACGGTGTGCCATTATCTATTATTTCTGATCGAGACAGCAGATTTACATCAAGGTTCTGTCAATCACTGCAGAAATCTCTAGGGACACAATTAAATCTGAGTACAGCTTACCACCCACAAACGGATGGCCAAAGCGAACGTACTATCCAAACCCTAGAGGACATGTTAAAAACCTATGTGTTGGATTTCGGTGGGAATTGGGACTCCCATTTGCCACTGATCGAGTTCTCCTACAATAATAGTTATCACAACAATATCGGATGTGCACCATTCGAGGCTCTTTATGGCCGGAAATGTCGATCACCGATCTGCTGGACTGAAGTTGGAGACAATCGAATAACTGGGCCGGGACTTATTCAAGAAACCACTGACAAGATAGCTCAGATTCAAAGAAGACTGCAAGCAACAAGGAGTAGACAAAAGAGCTACGTCGACAAACGGCGCAAGCCGTTGGAATTCCAAGTGGGAGACCGAGTCATGTTGAAGGTATCCCCATGGAAAGGCGTTGTACGCTTTGGAACGAAAGGCAAATTAGCACCACGATACGTGGGACCGTTTGAGATCATCGAGCGTATTGGTCCTGTAGCTTATCGACTGAGATTACCGGACGAACTCAGTGGCGTGCATGACGTGTTCCACGTCTCAAACGTAAAGAAATACCTTGCTGACGAATCACTCGTCATTCCAATCGAAGAAATTCAAGTCGATGAACAGTTACATTTCATTGAAGAACCTTTGGAGATTATGGATCGCAAGGTTAAACAACTGAGGCGAAGCCGTATTCCTATTGTAAAGGTTCGATGGAATTCGAGATGGGGACCCGAGTTTACTTAGGAACGTGAAGATCACATGAAGTCAAAGTATCCCCAACTGTTTGAAGAGGAAGCTGTACCCGATAACAACTCTTAAATTTCGGGACGAAATTTCTCTAACAAGGGGAGACTGTAACATCAGTGCCGGAACCGTCACCGGAACAGTGATCTCTACAGTACATGAACAATAAATCAGGTACGTATTTCAGTTAACAATTGTATATCATTTTCATTTCATGTTATCAAATCACAGTTCAGATTCAATTCAGAAAACAAAGTTCAGAACAATGGTTCTTGAGTCAGATAATTCTTTGACAATACAGAACTATCATGTGATTACTTGTTTAGGAATTATTATGTATAAACGTATGTGAGACTTTAAAGAACAAAACACACGAATATTGTTACGTGAATGCTAAATTGACGGGATATTCGTATAGGTGACGATCTGTACGAATAAATCTGAAAGTTTAACGTTCTGAATGATATTCTATATTTAGAAAACAAGATTGAAAAGTATAGTTATCGCCGTGTTTGAACCGGTGACGATTCGAACGAATACGCGCGACGACCGTACACTTCGATTTAAACAGTAAATTAATATTTTAAATTAAATTAAATCGAAGATATTAGTTAATTTATTAGGAATCACAACCTAGAATAATTTAATGATTTCTACTTTTAAAATCGTGCCGTTTCGTCGCGAAAATTACGCGAAACAACATTTTACGCGAAACCGAACGAGACCGAACGACAGGGTATTTTGCTAAACCTTTAATGCCAGCATTTATGTCCCAACAACCTACACCAACCTCCTTTCTCATTCTCAATCTCGTCACTCTCTCTCTAGCACTCTCCCTCTCTAGAAATTTTAACTTCTCACTACGATTGGGAGCTCGATTCAAGCCGGATTCAAGCAAGATTGGTGTCAAAACGATCATCACACTACAAGGATTAAGGAAGTACAAGAATTTCACGAGGTTACCCACTGATTTTAAGGTAAATATTCATTTTATTTTCGGGTTTTAAAGGTTTTCACGAGTTCATTGGTTTTGCTATTATAATCAACATTAAACACTTAAAATACATAGATTACACACGTTTAGGTATTGTTAGGGATGATTTGTGACAGTTTTAAGGTCTCAAGAAGGAGGATGGAAGCCTGGAAAGTTTCAGGTTCGTGAGAACCATTGGCCGAGCCCAACAGCAGCCGGCCGAACCCAAGGGTTTGTTAGGCGAACCCTGTGCCGAACCTTTCAACCATCTGAACCACGAACCCTTCATGTGCAGCCGAACCCTCCTTTCTGGAACGAACCCTGCATCATTCTGAGTATACCTGCCATGAACCTATGAGCTTGCAGCTCCGAACCTGTGATCAGCTTTTAGCCGAACCACATAGGAGACGAACCCTGCATGGCCGAACCTTGGCCATGCAACTCACAAACCAAAGGTGGCGAACCTTGCATGGACCGAACCCTTCCCAGATTAGCCGAATCAATGACCGAACCCTTTTATACCACTACTAACAGCGAACCTAAATGTTATGCTTAGAACCAGCCGAACCCTAGAATCACTTGTAATGTAGCCGAATCCCTACATGGTATAACTTAGCCGAACCTTAAGGGTTCGTTGGAGTTGAGGTAGCCGAACCCTTGGCCAAAATAAAAAGGTTCGCTGCCCTGGATTACAAGTTGAACCTAGGAATTGTTTAATGAGGGTAGTATGGACCTAGGATCAATGAAACTAATGATATTAACTAGGAAATGAATTGTGGATCACTAAATTAACAATTTCAGGAGGAGTTGATCATATAAAGTTGCATGCATGTGTGTGCATGGGATATAAGTGCATGGGAAATCACATGAATGCATGCATATCTAGCACTAAATGTTGGCTATACAAGATAGGTTAACAACTAAGGTAAATTGGTTACAAGTTCATGAGAATCAACTAGAAACCAAAGATATTCAATTGGGCCAAAGTGGCCCAATGGGGTTTAACTAAGCCCATTATACATGAGATGTTATTTAAATTCAAATAATGATGTTTACATAAGATGAAGACGTTATAAAATTATAAAAGTTGATTTAATAATTTCTAAAGTTTTGTTTGATTTGAAATGTGAATTATAAATGGCATTGGTTTCTTTTAAGTAAATTTTTGTTATAAAAGTGAGTTGTAATATCATTGATTGGGATTTGTCATAACATAGACAATGTAATTGTCTGGATTTTTAAACGTAAAACAAAGGAAACTCTGCCGAAATTTTTAAAAATATAAAAAGTAAATTATTATGATAAACTATGGGAATTGGGATCATATAAAAGGGTAATTAAGATAGATTAGATCTTAGATACACTTAGTACTAAGACACTTAATTGCACACACAACAAGACCCAAACCTTAGGCACAACGACTACTACGCGTACTTATGGTATTCGAATTCTATTAAAATAACTCAGGAACTGAAGAAACCTAGCTACAAACAAGAGCGCGCATTTTGTGTAGATCATTTACATAGCAGCACAGGTGAGTTCATTGCCCCTTTTCTAATATTTTTGTTTTAAAACGCGGGGCTGAGAAGCATGCGTAAACTGTTTATTAAATTGTTTACTTAAATGCTTTTAAATTTCATATGTTTACATATATAAATGTTATCCTAGACCATGTCTAGGAAGATTTTATGCAGGTTAACTAACTGATTTAGTTATAAATTAAGTGAATAATCGGGTTAAACTAAAACATTTCAACAGATCAAAACATTTCAAAAGAATCAAATCAAACATTTTGACAAAACAGGTGTGTGAGTTCAAGGAATCAAACGAAACATTTTGACGAAACAAGTGTGGGACTTCAACAAATCAAACGAAACAATCTTTGCAAAGACAATATTCAATGTTCTACAAATCAAGTGTTTGTTGAACAATGAATCAAGTGTACATTTTGATCAATGAATCTAGTATTCTACGATCAACGAATCAAGTACATCTTGTAACAGAATCAGTCGAATCAATAAATCATTTTCAAGGGAAAACCTGGGAAATATCAGAGATAACATATGCCAAAACAGACGAAACAAAAACCCTACATTTCAAGAAGTCCTAGCTAGACCATTTGAATTGTAGGTCATATGTTTGAGGATATTTACAGATTCCCTAACTACTAAGTACGTTGATTGACAGACTAGTCTACTCGAGTATGACCCAAGGCCCCAATCATTAGGACTTAGATTTTATTAAATGTTTATCTATTCATCTACTTAAACATTTATGACTGTTTATACAATTACTATGGTTGATCATATTATGTGATGAACTTATGAAATAAATATGGATTTCAAATGATTGTAATTATAGGGACAAAGGAACAGAAGGATTTTGGGGTTTAATGAGAAGGGTAAAAATGCTTAACTATCATTAATAACAGTTTCATATACGGATTAGTATGTGGTGGGACGGTGGCTGGGCGGGCGGTAAGTTCGACCCTACATATGCCCTATATATAAGCATACCGATCCGGATATAACATGTGGAGTTAATGAGGTTAAGGTCCTTACCGGATGAGGTTTACAAATCATTTTCAAACTCTAAACTATATGAACTCACCAAGCATGTGTTGACTTGATCTTTTTGCATAACTTCTCAGGTGACGAACACGTTAATTAAGAAGTCATTTCTTTTGGACTAGGACTTCAGATAGAAGACTTAGTATTTTGGACCTGCATACTTTTGAAGACATCATTATACAATTTATTTTGTATATCTTGTGTAAATACAAGATAGTCATTTTATGATGTTTACAATAGATTTACATTGTTAAGTTATAAACGATACTGATGTAATTTAACTTTGTAATTCTATTATCTTAGCATTTCTCATTTATATCATGTGCAATGTAAACAATTTGATCACCTCCGATTATCACTCACGATATCGCGCCCCGGGAACCTTCCGCCCGACGGGGACTCCGATCCTACCCCGCCGGCTCGGGGTGTGACAACCTCCCACACGAAACACACCCATCTTACCATCTAGACCCGCCAGGGATTCGCGTATGATTTCCCTTTTAAATTGTTTTAAACTTCCATGGGCTGGTTCCCCCTTGTTTACTAACCAAACCATTCAAAGCCCAATTGACTTCCCATTCGAGCCCGATAAAATCAATAACTATAGGGCCTTGGTTTAACAGGTTTAGGCAAGTCTATCCTTGGTTTTAATTTTATGATCAATCAATTTACATCAACAAAATGATCCATACAAGGTTCGAACGTGGTTAATAAGTTTCACAATCCAATTTGGTTAAATTCGTTTATGTCAGACTGACTAATCATAGGGTTTCCATTAAAAACCGAATTTCGAGACTTTCTGAAAGATTTAATTCGAATATTAAGTTCTATCGAATCGGAACCCCTAATTCCTTTTAACTCAAGAACCCTAAAACCCAATCTCATAAAATTCATGATTGTTATATAAAATTGATATAGCTTTAGCCTTAATCGGAACCTTCTGAAAGTTAAGGAACCATTTAATTTGATTCTCAAACTCATTTTCATGAAAACCCCCAAAACATTCTTTCATTAGGAACCCTAGAATTGAAATGATACAATTCGATATTTCTAAGTGAAATTAACATAGGGATTTCGTTTAATGTGATATCACGAAACTATCTGTATAAATCAATTTGATTTTTAAATTCATTTTGTTAAAAATCCCCAAATCGTTTCCTATCAAGAACCCTAGAATTTAAAACCGAATCATTTGGTATTAGAACTCGAAATTGAGTTTTGTTTATCCTTAATCAAACCTTTTAGGTCCTGTAGGAGTCGAACATTATCTGATTTAAGATATAATTGATGTAGTTCTATCGTAGCCTTGAGTTCGGCCACGGTCTCGATCAAATTCTTCTTCCAACGCTTCTGGAATCGATTTTTTTTGTGTGCAGAACTCTCTAAGGGTGCCGACTTAGTGTTTTGAAGGTTTAATTCGACTTATTTGATTCGAATTATACCACTTTTAGTTCAACTGTTTCGGTTTCGGCTCTTGAGTATTATTTGAGATTAATTCGTCGAATAAATGGCTTAGTAAAGCACAATAACCGTTAATGATCATTAGTATGAATTATTGGAATGTTTAATTCCGTTACTTACAATGTTTTACTATGAATTTCGAATTTATGCCCCTATGGCTTAATTTTGACTCTCAAAGTCAAAATTGAGATTTTTATTAACTTGTAATTTTAATCCTAGAAGTTTTAACATTCTACTACTTGTTTTGTTCAATTATAATCCCTCTAGTTTGATTTTGTGACATTTCATAACATTTCAGTTAGTTTTCAGTTAACGGAGTTAACCCGAAAAGTCGGATTGTCACATCATCCCCTTGTTAAAGGAATTTTCGTCCCGAAAATTGCTAGATGTTAGAAGTTGTTAGGAAACTACTTGGGAATTCAAAATGTATGTGCTAGTGCGGGATTTGATCATTCTGTGTATTAGAGTGTATTCACACACAAAGTTCAATGTTTGCAACGTCACACCTAAGTGTGATCGTTCTATGTAATTGTTTGCGTGCACACCAGTTAGTGCACCTAACTGTGAATGTTCATGTTTGATCATATTGTACTATGTAACCTTGCACATAGCTAATTGTTTGTAATTTTTATACTATATAACCTCGTACATAGTAAAATGTGTGTAACACAATGCAATGTAACACATTAAATGTAGCACATAAAATGTAATGTAGCACGTAAAATGTAATGTAGCACAAATGTTTGTAACAAAACCAACTGCATAAAATGTTTATGCTTACAGTTTGAAATCTGAAGTGTTGATGTGTGAAGTATCACGTCATCCCCTTGTTGAAGGAAATTTCGTCCCGAAATTTAACGTACCTTCTAAGTGTTTGTACTTGATGTTTTGAACAGATGAGGATACTTCTTCATCATTTGATCTTCCCTTTCCCATGTGAATTCAGGTCCACGTCTTGAATTCCACCGGACTTTGACTATCGGAATCTTGCTTCGTTTGAGTTGTTTGACCTCTCGGTCCATGATTTCAACTGGTTCTTCAATAAACCATAACTATTCGTCCACTTGTATTTCTTCAAGTGGTACAACCAATGTCTCGTCAGAAAGACATTTCTTTAAATTCGAAACATGAAACACATCATGAACTCCGCTGAGCTCATCCGGTAATTGTAGTTGATACGCTACCAGACCAATCCTTTTCAGGATCTCAAAAGGTCCCGTGGGCTAAGCTTCCCGCGCTTGCCGAATCGTATCACACCTTTCCAAGGTGATACTTTTAGAAGAACTCGGTCTCCTACTTGAAATTCCAATGGCTTGCGACGTTTGTCAGCATAACTCTTTTTTCGATCCCGAGCCGCTGCCATACGGTTCCGGATTTGAACTATCTTCTCTGTCGTTTCGTGTACTACTTCAGGTCCTGTTATTTGACTGTCACCAATTTCAGCCCAACACACTGGTGAACGGCATTTACGACCATACAATGCTTCAAACGGTGCTGCCTGAATACTTGTATGATAACTGTTGTTGTAAGGGAATTCCACTAACGGTAAGTGGTGTTCCCAGCTATCACCAAAATCAATGACACAAGCTCGTAACATGTCCTCGAGCATTTGGATTGTGCGTTCACTCTGACCGTGGGTTTGTGGATGATATGCGGTACTCATGTCTAAACGAGTTCCCAAGGACTTATGGAGTGATTTCCAAAAGTTTGAAGTAAATCGGGCATCCTGATCTGATATGATGGAAACTGGTAGGCCATGTCGTGCTACCACTTCCTTGATGTAAATGCGAGTCAGTTTCTCCATTTTGTCGGTTTCCTTAATTGCAAGAAAATGTGCAGATTTCGTTAACCGGTCAACAATTACCCATATCGTATCACAACCACTTGGAGTACGGGGTAACTTAGTAATGAAATCCATCGAAATCTATTCCCATTTCCACATAGGTATTTCTGGTTGTTGCAGTAAACCAGATGGTTTTTGATATTCAACTTTGACTTTAGAGCAAGTCAAACATTTGCTAACGTACTTAGCAATGTCGGCTTCCATGTGAGGCCACCAATACAGTGCCTTCAAGTCATGATACATCTTGTCGGATCCCGGATGGACGAATATCTGGATTTGTGCGCTTCATCCATCACAAGTTCCCTTAACCCACCATGCAAAGGTATCAAAAGTCGATTAATGAAACAACGAGTTCTATCAGGCATGACATCCAATTGTTTTTCCATCCCTCATAAGGATTCCTGTTCCAAGTTATCCTTTTCTAAGGCTTCGAGCTGAGCACTGCGTACCTTGTCAGGTAAGTCAGTATGTATCGTTAACATAAGTGCGCGAACTCGTCTTGTTGATGTTGTGTCTTTTCTACTTAGCGCATGAGCTACCACATTAGCTTTTCCTGGATGATACTTGATCGCGCATTCGTAGTCGTTCAACAACTCGACCCATCGTCGCTGTCTCATATTGAGCTCCTTCTGATCAAAGATATGTTGTAAGCTCTTATGATCAGTGTAAATGGTACACTTGGTTCCATATAAATAGTGTCTCCAAATTTTCAAAGCAAATACCACTGCTCCTAACTTCAAGTCATGAGTAGTGTAATTCTTTTCATGTGGTCGCAGTTTCCTTGAAGCGTAAGCAATCACCTTATCATGCTGCATCAACACACATCCCAAACCCTGTGCAGATGCGTCACAATACACCACAAAGTCTTCTGTTCCTTCCGGTAAGGTCATAATCGGTGCACTGCAGAGTTTTTGTTTCAGTAACTGGAATGCAGCTTCCTGTTTATCCGTCCAATTATGCTTAGTTCCTTTGTGAGTAAGAGCTGTGAGTGGTTGAGCGATCTTTGAGAAACCCTCAATGAATCGTCGGTAGTAACCCGCTAAACCTAGGAATTGTCATACCTCGGTAGGGGTCTTTGGTGCTTCCCAATTTTTAATCGCTTCAATTTTTGCTGGATCAACATGTATGCCCTTTTCATTGACTATATGACCCAAGAATTGAACTTCTCGCATCCAAAAGTCACATTTCGTGAACTTCGCGTACAACTGTTCTTGTTTAAGTAATTCTAACAGTAATCGAAGATGTTCAGCATGCTCCTCCTCAGTCTGGGAATAGATGAGAATGTCATCAATGAAAACAATGACAAACTTATCAAGGTAAGGTTTGCAGACTCGATTTATGAGACCCATGAATACAGCTGGAGCGTTCGTCAATCCAAATGGCATGACCAAGAATTCATAATGGCCATAGCGCGTTCTGAATGCTGTCTTTGGAATATCTTACTCTTGGACTCTGAGTTGATGGTAACCAGATCTGAGATCAATCTTTGAGTAGTAACTCAAACCTTGCAACTGATCGAACAGATCGTCAATCCTAGGTAACGGATACCGGTTTTTTATGGTAACCTTGTTCAGTTCCTGGTAATCGATACACATACGGAAAGTCCCGTCCTTTTTCTTAACAAATAAGACTGGAGCTCCCCAAGGTGAAAAACTAGGTCGTATAAAGCCCTTATCCAACAACTCTTGCAGTTGTGTATATAACTCTTGCATCTTAGACGGTGCAAGTTGATAAGGCGCCCTAGCTATCGGTGCTGCGTCTGGTGTAAGGTCGATTCGAAATTCCACTTGTCTGATAGGTGGTAATCCTGGTAAGTCTTCTGGAAATACTTCAGGAAATTCACAAACTACTGGGATGTCTTCGATCTTCTTCTCAGCTACCGGCTTCTCAGTTATAAGTGCTATAACTGCTGTATGACCTTTACGCAGACATTTATGTGCCTTCATACAAGATATGAGACGCAGTGGCATACTGCTCTTCTCACCTTGTACATACAGTGTCTCTCTGTGTGGAAGAGGTATACGGACGATCTTTTCATGGCATACTATTTCAGCCTGGTGTTTGGACAACCAGTCCATGCCAACGACTACATCAAAACTGCCTAAAGTGATAGGCATAAGGTCAATTTACAGTGTTTGACCTATCAAGTCAAGGATACATCCTTTAAGGATTTGTTCAACTACAATTAACTTGCCATCAGCTAGTTCTACGGTGTATGGGTTTTCTAAGGCAGTAGGACTAACATTTAGCAACTTAGAAAATGTACTAGATACAAAACTCCGGTTTGCACCAGTGTCAAATAGCATAGAGGCATAGTGATTATTCAAGAGGAACGTACCCTTAATAATGTTGGGATCCTCTCGTGCTTGACATCCTCCAATCACAAACGCCCTGCCCCTATCGCCATTGTTGTTATTATTTTTGTTATTGGTGTCGTTGCCGTTGCCGTTTGTATCATTAGCCCCGCCCTTCTTGAGTTGTGGGCAATCCTTTTTGAGTGTTGTTCTGGTTGGTGGAGTTTGTTTGCAGCTCCCCACGGCAGTCTTTGGCTGCATGACCCGCTTTACCGCACCGTTGACACCGGTACTTATCACACTGATTCCCAACATGATGGAATCCACACTTGTTGCATTTTGGGTATTTACCAATATACCCCACAGATGACTGCTGACCACTGTTCGAATTGTGATAAGTCTTGTTTGAATCCTGCTTGCGGTTCTGCTGAAACGATTGTTGAGAAGAGTTTTTGAAATTGCTGCTCTCCCACTTCCTTTTGTGGTCTCCCACTTTAGTAGCTGCTGTTCTTTTGGGCAAGGTCCCCTGTTGTACTGCCTGATCAGTCAGTTGGTGCGCCAACCAAACAGCTTGTTGAATAGTTTTCGAATTTGCAGAAGTGACTAACCCTTGGATCTGAGGCACCAATCCCCCAATGTACCTCTCAATCCACTTGCTCGGTGGAGTAGCCATGTGAGGTAGGAGTCTGGCTAGTTCATGTGATCGAGTAGTGTACTCCTCGAAATTAGACCCCTCCATCTTCAGATGCCAATACTCGTCTTCCAGCTTCTGTATTTCACTGCGAGGACAATACTCCTCTTGGAGTAATGTCTTGAACCCATTCCAGGTTAAGGCATTAGCTTCTCCCAATCCCAAAGTCTGAACATTAGAGTTCTACCAGGTCAACGCTGGACCCTCCAACGTACCCGTAGCATATTTGACTTTGTTTTCCTCCGGACAGTTACACATTTCAAAAACTAATTCTGCTTTTTCAATCCATCGAAGGAGTCCAATAGCCCCTTCCGATCCTTTGAAATTATGAGGTTTGTAGTCCAAAAACGTTTTGAAAGTGCACACCTGCTGGTTTACTAATCCCCCTGTTGGACCATGTGGTCCTGTCGTGTGTGTTTGAGTGTAGTTCGCGATAGCCTCCGCCATCCTATTGTTGATCAACTCATTGAGTTCAGCAACTGACATACTTATGTTCTCCCCGGCCATTTTCTTCATAGTTAGAATAAATGTAAGAGTGTTATCAAAATCCAATGTGAAATGTGTAAATGCTACAACAAACAAACAAACATGTAACTGTATGATTGAACACAACTGTTGGCAATAAGTAATAGCTTTTCAATAGATAATAATCTGAATTGATTACAATACTTTCAAAATCAAAACATAAGTTTTCAAACATTTAATACAGGGACACAACCCGCCCCTTCTAGATTTAAAATAAAAAAAAATCAGGCAACCTCAATAGTAGAATCAGCATCAGAATCAACATCATGTGCTGGTATCTCCTCCTCTTCCTCTTCCTCCTCTGCGTCGGATATAAACTGCTCCTCCAACGCAATCGATCTCCCCTCAGCGATGTCAGCTTGGTGTTCCTCCTCCAGCACTCATGTAGTCAGATGTACGATGTGAGTCTCCATCCCCTGGACTACACTACGAAGCTCTGCGTATCGAGCATTCAGATCCCTGAGCTCCTGTGCGATTTGCTCGATCCTATTATCAGCCCACTTTGACTCCCAGGTCAGTCGGGCGATATCATCAGACTCAAATCGTGGCCTCTTAGAGGCACGAAATTTAGGTGGCATACGGTCGAAGGACTCCTCAACGGGATCCTCCTCCGGAGCCCCCTGTGGGTCCTCCTGCAGCGCCTCCTCTGGATCCTCCTCCGGGTCATCCTCATCGGGATCCTCCTCCGAATCCTCCATCGGGATCCTCATCCGAATCCCCCTCGTACTCATGCAAAGCTGGAGCTATCGCCTCCTCATCATCAAGTACGATCACGTGTGGTGGTGATGGTGCTGCCATATCTGTTACATAATACCATATGTAAATACTATGCAAAACTCAGATGTGTAAACAAATGTCTAATGTCTAACAGTTATAGTCTAAGTCTGCTAATGCAAACCTAGTTCGCTATAACCAATGGCTATGATACCAATCTGTCACACCCCAAATTTCAACAAACGGAATCATACCGTTTAGGACGTGACAAACCAGGATCTCAGATCATTAGACATAGCGAAGACCTCTATATGCTTTTCAAACATAACTTTGGTCTTAATTGAAAAATTCAGAGTTTTAAAAACATTGCGGAAGCGTTTTTAAAAAGTAAAACAAGTCAATGTTTGCAAAATGTAAATTACAACGATAATGTCTCAAATATTCAAATCCAAACAACTGTAATGTAAAATATGCATGAGACTCGATCTCCTAGTCCATGCTTGTCCTTACTGGTGCTTTTAACGTCCTGAGAAAACATGTAAATCAAGTCAACATAAAGGTTGGTGCATACACAGGTTTGAGTAGTCACAAATGTTTGAAACAACTGTTTGAATCAAAATGTTTGCAGATAACATAATCACACATGCATAGTCATGATAACTAGTCATTTGTACTATTTACATAAGCGGTCGACACCAAAGCTGACTGTTAGAATGTAATTTGCCTTTCCACTATTGTCTAGCACAAACAATAGTAATGTGAATTGGCTAGTTAAACACCTGCGTAGACCTACAATCTACCAAGTGAGGTTTGTCAAACCCAATAGATCTATTTCCAACTACCACGCTTTGCACTACGGCAAACTAAACGGTTCGATATGTAAGGACTTGTAATGCTATGTTCACACTTAATGTAAATAGCTAACTCATGCAAGTGATATGTATCTAAAATGTTTGTTGCACATGTTTTCTCCCCGAAAACAGTTAAAATAACAAAAGGGGCCGTGTACGCACCTTTGAATGCAGTAGAATGATCACGTGTTCGCGTATGATTTCCCTTTTAAATTGTTTTAAACTTCCATGGGCCGGTTCCCCCTTGTTTACTAACCGAACCATTCAAAGCCCAATTAACTTCCCATTCGAGCCCGATAAAATCTATAACTATAGGGCTTTGGTTTAACAGGTTTAGGCAAGTTTATCCTTGATTTTAATTTTATGATCAATCAATTTAAATCAACAAAATGATCCATACAAGGTTCGAACGTGGTTAATAAGTTTCACAATCCAATTTGGTTAAATTCGTTTATGTCA
The DNA here is from genome assembly GCA_009363875.1 of Mikania micrantha. NCBI lineage: Eukaryota > Viridiplantae > Streptophyta > Magnoliopsida > Asterales > Asteraceae > Mikania > Mikania micrantha. Next base: position 55,523,426 of record CM018682.1, on the reverse strand, counting down.
GACTGACTAATCATAGGGTTTCCATTAAAAACCTAATTCGAGACTTTCTGAAAGATTTAATTCGAATATTAAGTTCTATCGAATCGAAACCCCTAATTCCTTTTAACTCATGAACCCTAAAACCCAATCTCATAAAATTCATGATTGTTATATAAAATTGATATAGCTTTAGCCTTAATCGGAACCTTCTGAAAGTTACGGAACCATGTAATTTGATTCTCATACTCATTTTCATGAAAACCCCCAAAACATTCTTTCATTAGGAACCTTAGAATTGAAATGATACAATTCGATATTTCTAAGTGAAATTAACATATGAATTTCGTTCAATGTGATATCACGAAACTATCTGTATAAATCAATTTGATTTTTAAATTCATTTTGTTAAAAATCCCCAAATCATATCCTATCAAGAACCCTAGAATTTAAAACCGAATCATTTGGTATTAGAAATCGAAATTGAGTTTTGTTTATCCTTAATCGAACCTTTTAGGTCCTGTAGGAGTCGAACATTACCTGATTTAAGATAGAATTGATGTAGTTCTATTGTAGCCTTGAGTTCGGCCAAGGTCTCGATCAAATTCTTCTTCCAACGCTTCTGGAGTCAATTTTTTTGTGTGCAGAACTCTCTAAGGGTGCCGACTTAGTGTTTTGAAGGTTCAATTCGACTTATTTGATTCGAATTATACCAGTTTTAGTTCAACTGTTTTGGTTTCGGCTCTTGAGTATTATTTGTGATTAATTCGTCGAATAAATGACTTAGTAACGCATAATAACCGTTAATGATCATTAGTATGAATTATTGGAAGGTTTAATTCGGTTACTTGCAATGTTTTACTATGAATTTCGAATTTAATTGCTCCTATGGCCGAATTTTGACTCTCAAAGTCAAAATTGAGATTTTTATTAACTTGTAATTTTAATCCTTGAAGTTTTAACATTCTACTACTTGTTTTGTTCAATTCTAATCCCTCTAGTTTGATTTTGTGACATTTCATAACATTTCTGTTAGTTTTCAGTTAACGGAGTTAACCGAAAAGTCGGATTGTCTCAAGAAGGCTCTGACAGCTCAGATTCTGACAAGCCAGATGATGAGTTTGAGAATGTCATGGTGGGTACGAGGCTAGTGAAGAAGAGGAAGAGGCCCAGTATGACAGAGCATGAGAGTGAGGAGATCAGGTATCCATCTTTTATCCCTGAGTTTGACTTTTCTCCTCCTTCCCCATGTACTTCCATTTCTACATCTATTGTTGCTACTACTGTTGTCCAGTCCACATCTTCCCCTCCTGCCAAGCGAAGAAGGACACGCTTTGTCCTACAAAGACGGTCAGAGTCGGTTTTTGTTGTAGTAACCACAGTTATATCAGCTGCAACAGTCTTGACTTTTTCACTGACCAGGTCAAGGGCTATATCTACACGTGCCACTTCTGCCCCTCTGAACTCCTCTGGTGCTCCTACTGCTATTTTTACTACAGATTCTTCTGGTCCCTCCACCACTCGAGCTGATCTGTATATTCCAACGGTTTCAGTGGCTGAACAGCTCAGTACACTAAACAGTTTGGTTCTTAGGCTGATGGAGTGGAACCACCAGCAGGAGGAAGAAATTGCCCTTCTTACACAGAGAGTCAGCGAGCAAGATGCTCTTTTGTTACAGGCTGCTGACCAGCGGGCAGATTTGAGGGCTCGATCTGCTGAACAGGAGGTGCGTTTGCTCAGGTATGTTGATGAGCACAATTAGTTGGCACTGACTGCCTCAGGATTCAGTGACAGGATCCTAACTCTTGAGGCCGAAAACTTGTGATTAGCTGAGCAAGTCGAAAGCCTTAAAGATGCTACTCCCAGGATCGAGGGAACCGAGACTGCCTCCAATGATTCAGAAGAAGAAGAAGAAGACAAATCTGATGAGGAGAAGGTTGATTACGAGGATTCTGATAAAGATGATGATTCAGATGATTCAGATGATGATGATGATGATGATGATAGTGCCGGAAGTGGGTCTACCAGTTCATCAAGTGCATCAGGGCAGCTGTCCCCTCCCACTAAGATCCTGACCAAGACAAGGCACGGTAATGGTGCCAAGCCTCCTCCTCTTTCTCAAACTGAAGAGCCTAAAGCTTCAGAAGAGGTTGAAGCAATGCCAGTGAGGGGGATTTTGGATGAAAAGCTCACTATGATCTTGGACGCTCAGGGCATTATTCAACATTCTGTTAGCTACGATAAGGAGGAAGGGGAGATTATCCATTGCCTCACAAAGGAACAAATTGCTGAACTTTTTAGCTTAAATCTTGACGAGGTGATTCTGGATGAAGCTACCATTCCTGCCTTTGATATTCCTTCTCCTGAAGCCTTTGATGACATAGATGAAGTTATTTTGGAGGATATCACTGAGCAAGAGGACATCAAGTATACTTCAGCTGAGAATGAACTACCTACTTTCACTGATCTTATCGGTCAACACACTGAGGAGGAGCTGAACAGGAAGGTTGAAGAAAAGGTCAGCGGTAGTGAGTCTTCAGCAGAAGACATTCAGAAAAGAAAATAGGAATGCGAAGCTTATTGCCAAGTGTTAAAGAAGGAAAGCGTTGCTCCAATGCCAGCTTCACACACTAAAGTTTACAGGACCAAGGGATACAGATCCGAAGGTCAAATTCTAAGCTGGGCATACTTTCATGATTTGAACTGCTATGCAGTCAAAAGATAGCGATGAATACAGTACTTCCGGTATCCCCATGACTTCAAGACGTTTCCAGGATTTGAAGTAAACCAACTCGCACGTTTGAAGATGCTTTACAGTGAACATCCGGGGATGTCTGCATGGTTCTCAAGACAAATTCAGTTTGAATACCGGAAGCGATGGATTAATTTTAAACCACAGCAACCGGAGAGGTATTACTTACCGGAGATTGACGCTGATACCCGCAAGCATAAAGTAATCCTGAAGTGGCTACATCCAAAGGTTATGAGGAAGATTCCATTATGGAAGATGCCTCAAGATATTTTGGGCAGTTTCCGATGGTGGTACTATGATGGGAGAACAGATGAAGCAGTTATACTGTTGTGCAAAGACAACAAATGAGATACGGTGCGCCTATTTGATCCCATGTGGCTAACTAATCTGTCACACAACGATGTTAAAAGTCTATGCAGATGTCAGATATTCTTCGAAGTTGCATATATGGAACAAGCACTAAAATTCATGAAAGTCATCCGGATTTGCATAGTGTTTGGGATTCATGCTGGTTCTAACTGGAAAGCTATTTCTGACAAGTATTTCAAGAAGGGTACTGACAAGTAACGAACTTGGTCCAAGGTGGTCCAAGGAGGAGTATGTTAGTGCACAGAAATGTCCCTAGTTCTATGTTTTGTATGGTCTTAATGTATAAAGTTTATCTTATTAATGAAGATCAGTTATTCTATATTGTTCTTTAATATTTATTCAAGTTTATATGTGTTTAACTATGGTTGACTTTGATTATATATACAATATAGACCCATTCGTGCGAATGACCCTAAGAATGAGGTCATTTGGACGAATGAACGCCTAGCGAATGACTGGGGCGACAGATTCAAACCTAACTTTACCAAGTCTCCTCTCTTCCCAGTGTTTTGAGCCGACTCTTGCTGTCCAACTTCGATTCTCACTCCGTGGTGTTCGATTTCTATCGAAACGTTCACTCCTCATCGTTGGATCGCCACGGCGCTTGGTGTTTTCGATTGAAAAACTCTGGAATAGGATTCCGCACTATTCTAGTCGCTGTAGAGCAGATTCCTTGGTGAACCGGATTGTTTCCGGACTCCAAATTGGTCCTACATGGGGCTAGGCGTACCGCGCGGGTTCCCTTATTTCGATATTTTTTTTAATTTTTCTTCGTTTTTCGATTCCGGAGATCCCGGAACTCCGTTTCGCTCACGGTTTTCACACGCGTTCATGATTTCTCGCATACTTTCAATTCATAATAATCACAATTGCTAAATTGACGTGGATTTCAAGCATGATGACATGGGCTTTCATTCAATAATGACGTAATCTTTGAAATCAATTGTCTCAAATTCTTCATTCCCACGAACGAGGCGATTTGATATCTCATTCGTCTGCAACACCAATGAAAATTCTTTTGTCGATTTTTGAATACTTTGGTGATATTTCCGTCATTCGAAGCTTCTAGGGATGTTAGGGAACTCATGGATGTGGATATTTTGTCGAACCACTTACCGGAGGCTTCGGATGGGTCGTGGGGTGAGCTTTTATGGTGAAAATGTGGAGAAGAAGATGGGGAAGCTGATGGTGTGCTAGATGTGATTTGCGAGTGAAAAAGGAACGATATCATACGTCGATCGGACGAAGAGCTGTTGTGTCGCCGAATGTGTGTGTGTGGTGGCGTTTCTGAAAAAGTGATGAAACTTTGTTTAAGTGTGGCTTATATAGCAGCTCTGTCGCACGAATGTCTCATTCGTACAAATGGTTTTCGTTTGTCCGAATGAGTTAGCCGATTTGCAAACTTGATTTCCTTGTTTCATTCGTACGAATAAATGGGTTCATTCGTACGAATGATTTTCAGTTTCCACAATTCTTTGTTTCCATCCTAAGGGCTTCAGGTTATGATCGACGTCTGATAAAGATCCTGGTTTGTGTTACGGTTCTTTAATTAGTTCTTTTACACCAGGCCAGGTGACTTAACACGTGTACGTAATTGCATGAATCGTCACCCAAACAGTTGAATCTGCCGTTATGTCTACTCGTGGTTTAATTTAGCTTTTAAGTCAATAAGGGCGTCTTTTCAGGTTTATATCTTCATGGGTCGTCACCCATCAAGGTATATTCGCAATCCGATGGTTCGTTACATGTTTGTTTTGGGTATAGTGATTCATTCTTAATTAATGCACTTATTTTAATTTTGTTACTTGTTGTGCGAAGGTTCTATTAAGGTGCGTTGATATTTTACCTTGAAGGTACCAGTTGTTACATCCATCCTTCTCATCACCCCCGCCCCCTCGCCCTCGCCCCCGCCCCCGCCACCCTCACCTCCACTAGCCTCACCATCGTGGTCACCCTCACCAACCTGTCCTACTCTCACCATCGTGGCGTATGAGTCCTTTTCAAATGTTCTAAACCAAATAAGAACTGTACATGGCATATAGTTCTTAATCCTATGAATTGGGGAAGAACTGTACGCTACGTACAAGCATGTACGTGTCGTACAGTCCGTCGTTCACAGTGAGCTACGCAACCCAGCCATTTTTCGTGGCAATCTAACCATTATAAAAGTTAAAATGTAAAGAAAACTTACCCATATTGTGTAGAAAGAATATCCAAACACTCTTGGCTCCAATCCGGACACGTATGGCTTGATATGAAGTAGAGAGGCTTGAAAGAGTTTTGTGGCGTATGAAGTGGTGGTTTGGGAGGCGTATGCCTCATCAAAGATTTTTAAATGAATATATACGTGTCGTATAGGTCCATACGTGGTGTACATGGTGAAGTATGGCTATATTCCACTGCCATACTCCACCCAAGTACGCCACGTACATACCATTTTTGAACAAACAACTGATACTCCACCATGTAAGCAGTGTACAGATCCATACGTGGCGTACAGGGTGGAGTATGGCCTTTAGTGTAGCCATACTCCACCGCGTACACCACGTAGGGATCTGTACGCCAAGTACGAGTTCTTTTTGAATAAACAACTAATACTCCACCATGAACGCCACGTATAGTATGCCACGTACAGATCCCTACGTGGCGTAGAGGGTGGAGTATGGCCTATAGTATAGCCATACTTCACCCTGTAAGCCACGAAGGGATCTGTACGCCACGTACATGTCCTATTTTGAACAAGCAACTGATACTCCACCCTATACGGGTGTACAACTCCCTACGTGGCGCACAGGGTGGAGTATGGCTATACTACAGGCCATACTCCACCCTGTACACAACGTAGGGTGTGTACGTGGTGTACATTTTTTTTTAATTTTTTATTTTAAAATTTTGAAATGTTACGAACTTTTATTAAAAAATTGTTTTCGATGTTTAAATACATTTACATTTAAAATAAATCAATGTAATCTCTTTCGCCTCTTCCGTGACGTAATTATGTGAATTGTTGTATACGTTGTCTAAACCTATATTCCCAAGAAGACGTGTCTGGCGTGTGATAGTTTTTCCAAATCCCACTTATCAAGAACATCAGATAATATCCTTTCAACTTGATGTTGACAAAATGATTGTTGTTAACAAGTTCGAACGACACGACTTGATGAGGGTTAATGGATGCACTTTCCGGGCTTATCCACGACGAGAAATATGTCTGAGAGATTTGTATACTTATTACGTGAAAAATCACACCAAATCTTTGAGCAATCAGAATCCCAGTGTAAGGCATTTGCATCCAATGTCGGAGTGGTACATCTTGAACTTGCAGCCAGTTTATGCTTTTATAAATGGAGTTAAACATGCCCTCTAGTATATTTTCAAACATTGATCGGTACACATCTCTATGTGTATCCATCTCGTTTAGTAGTTGTTTTCGAACGTAAAGCACATATTTTTATCAAAACCTAATCGCACGATGACAACTCGGAAATCACAGTTGCCGTCGGGCATTACGTCTTGTATGAGTGAAATGTGATCATGAAACAAATATGGGATAAAGCTTTTAAATCTGTTAAAATTCTAGACACTTTCTTTTTCAACTACCGATTAGAATGAAGCAGACTCTTATGATAATTGGATATGGTCAGTTTTTGCTTTGGGTTTCCCTTTTGAAGATGTTGACCGACTACGCTGCAGTGTCGCATTCTGATCTTTCTCCTTGGAATGTGTGTAAGAACTATGTTTGGGTTGATCAATCATGTTATGTTGTGACTCCTATTTCTTTTGTTGTTGCACTTTAGAACTAGGACATCCAAATGCGTCTGTCTGAACAACAGGCTGTTTCTTATCACTTTTCCAGGGAAAAGCCGTAGCCAATATTTTCTTCATCATACATTTTTTCACTTCGGTCGGTTGTGTCATTATTTTTTGTTTCACGACTTTTAACTGTTCTTTAACATCAACTTCTTCGTCTAAAAATAATAGATGAGTTTCAAGTTTGGTCCAGAAGACATCTACGGCATCAATTGGAATTTTGATATCTAAAACATAATTGATTATTAAAATTTTTATCAAACTACGATATGATTATTATACTAAAAATGAAGGATGTTTATCACATTACCTGTGTTTTCGTATTTTGACAGATGACAAGCACACTGAAAGCCAGAACTGGTGAAAAGTTGACAGTTACAGGAATGATTCCCGGTCCACAAAACATGTATCTTGCTTGTTTCAATAACAAGAAAATCAAGAGCCTTGTGTGAAACCTTACCTCGAAGGTAATAAAACAACGCTACTTTTTGATGACTCGTAGTTTTCACCTTGCTTGTTTCGAAACCGTGGTTTATGTTCACCTCTTGTGAATTTACAACTTCGTCAACAAACCCGACAAGGGTAGCAAGCGAACTATTTGGTGTTTTTAGGTATCGCTTTAAGTTCACATGCGAACACTTGACTCTGTTGGTTGTATGCTGACCGAAGTTCCGGTTTTTGTTGGTCCAAGCAGATACAAACATTTATTTATAACTGTTCAACCAGGTTTGCGTTAAATAATTCAAAATGCTTGAAACAAAAACATAACCACATAACTAGTGTATATATGCATGCATGCATGCATGTATGTATGTATGTATGTATGTATGTATGTATGTATGTATGTATGTATGTATGTATGTATGTATGTATGTATGTATGTATGTATGTATGTATGTATGTATGTATGTATGTATGTATGTATGTATGTATGTATGTATGTATGTATGTATGTATGCATGTGTAAAAGATTACACTGCCACTTGTCTTTGGTTAGCTGTTCTTAAACCTTGTTATAATTGTATTGATAAATGTCCTCAGAGGAAGACTCAGACAATGTCGTCCACATACGGCGGAATCTCTTCCAATCACTATTAGAAAAACTTGCCTTGCAGTGTTTAGAAATGTTTTCACTCATGTGCCTCCTACATAAGCACCTTGACGCATTAGGAAATACTATCTTACAAGCATTCATCAGTGCAAGATCTCGGTCTGTTATTATTACACTGGGCTCCATACACTTGTCTAACATTTCTTTCACTTTTGCAACACCCACAAGTAATTATTTTCACGTTCTTTTGTTACAAGCGAATGTGAAATACAAAACGTATGGTGTGTTGATGTCACAACAACAATCTGTACAAATGGAATTCTGTACATGTTCATTTTGTATGTTGCGTCAATCATCAGCTCATGCGGGAACGCTCGCTAGTATGTGTACGACTTCGGATGAGAGAAGAAAACTTCCTCAACGACATTTTTTGCAGGATCTTCTCTGGTATAATATACATAGCTCTTAGAATGTAGTAGGTTTTTCAGAACCTGCATCGGAGTAGTACCTACTTTGTTTTAATTTTTTATTTTTTGTTTGGCAGTGTATATATCCCTCTGATTACAGATACATTATCAGGGATTTGCTTCTTCATACATGATAGGATGTTGCGCGGATCCATATGTTGTTCTGCCAGCTGTCCCACCATCTGATGTTCGTCCTAAGACAACCTTCTTACAAATGGATGCCCCTCTAGATGTTGAGCAGCCTCATGGTTATGCTCGTTATTTCGAACCTCTAACTACCAAACAAGACGTTTTTTGTTGTAAACGCCAACCATTTTAAATGGACAACCAATTTTCTTTTTGCGAGAGCGTCTATGCGTTGCTATGGTCTTGTGTTTGCCACTACAATCACAAACAAGCCATACATTCTTTACAATGTTTCCTTTCTTTTTAGATCGAGCGGTGACTACAATATAACCGTTGTCAACCGCTCTGCTTTTCATCCACGCAACCAGCTTATCATGAGGCATAAGTTCCTGAAATAATAACGCGAATTAAGATATATAATGTTAAATACATTAAACTCAATCTAAATTATACATGATTAGTAGCACACAACACTTTAGCATGATGACATTCGTCGAAATAATCATGCCTGGTATTTTGTAGTTCTGAAACTACATCATTTTCTTCATGCAAACTTTCATGCCTGTAAGAAGGCTGACTCTCCCATCCAAATTCATGCTAGTTTTCATAATTGTAAAAAGAATCAATGCGAGGTTCCCCATTTAAATCGAGAATCCTATTCACGTTGTATGACTTAAAGTTGGGTTCCTCGTTTAAATCAGGCAGCTCTTGAAGTCTACTCTCACCATGATAAGATTGATGACGTAATCTTGTTCTATCTTCTCATTTCCAATGAAGAAGTTAACATCCCAAAATGATATTATGTGAATACAATAAACAACCGAAAGAATTGAAGTAGAGAATGCAGATGAAGATAAAAGACGAATGGATTCGAAACGTTCGTTCATTCGATATATATGTAATTTAGGGAATCTTACGTCGTTTCATTAGTTGTAGGAGAGTTCAATTTCAAAATTGGTATACGTGTCGTATAGACCTATATGTGGCGTATATAGCCGTTATAACTCTTTCAAAATTGTCCTGTATATGCCTCGTACATGCCTCTACGTGGCGTATAACTCTTTCAGCATGTTAGTTTGCAGACTATTCCCCTCATGTAATTGCCGTTATATGCAACGTAGAGATCTCTACATGGCATACAACATCCCATCATTGCGCACAGGTGTCAGTACTGGTTGTACGAGGTTCTATACGTGGCGTATAGTAATCTACGTAGCGTACAACACCCAATCATTGTCTAGAATGTTAGTGCAAATGTTTTTGTACATGGCATATGGATCTCTACGACACGTATACATACCTATACGTGGCGTAGGGTTCTATACGACACGTATAAAGGGTGTGAAAATATAGAATTGGGTGTGAGATTAGCACAACCCTTCTGTTTTGAGTAAATTTACATATTTTATGTCTTGCTAATATGTATAAGTGTTAATGGCTTAGCCTTTTCTAACAGGCTTCAAATCTTACTAGAGACAATTTAATGGACACCAGATAATGAGAAGGATCTTGAGCTTAATATCATGTTTTAAATCAATAGAGGGCGAGGGTTTACCTATTCCACAGGTTCCCGCGCATCAGGGGATACGGTCTCACAGTTGGAGATCGAGGAATAGATCTTAGTTACCAATCATCAGGATAACTGAAGGTAGCACGAAGGGACTCTCTGTTGTTCAAAAAAAATATTACAGTATTAATCTATAAATTTAATAAATTACACATATGCTCTTAAATTTTAAACAATTAATTACATATTGTTTTTAAATGAGGATAATTTTATCAAATACATAAGAATAATTTGATGACTTATGAACTTTTTATACTATAAATATTTAATGTTTTTTGTGATTATATAAATTTATGAAAAATGGAGCAAAAGTAAACAAGTAGCAAATCATAGGAATTATCTCAACAATTTATTATGTTATTTTTCTAACCATTAAATTAAATGGACAGATCAATGTTTTCAGGACCGGCGCAGAAGGCAAATAGGATGCGTTATTGGTATCGGATTCAAGATACAGATGTAATAAAAAATAGTTAAAAATAAAAAAAATTATAATATTATACACGCATATTGAACAAACATAATAAATGTTGAAAGAAACATAATAAAGTTTAAACAAGCATACCTCAAAGCAAACAAACACAATTAAAAAGTAAACAAAACATCTCAAGTTTATACAAATCATAAGTTTAAACATAATCAATATAAGTTTAACGAACCTAATGAAAACGCATACAAATCATCCCAAGTTTGAAATAACAAAACCCAAAGTGCAGTGAACAAAACTCAAGTTTGAACTTATGAAACATCCAAATCATCATCAAATGTAAGCACATGTTCATCAGCTATTACATCCATTTCATTGCCTACAAAGGGCAATGCCACATACAAAATTAGAAATTGAATACATCACTTGATCGTTGTATCTAAGTTCTAAACTATAAAGAAAAAACTCACCTTCAAATATTTGTGTTTCAAAAGTAGGTTGGTCGATGTAATTTGTTTGTCACACCCCGACCGACAGTGGAATACGTCGGGGCGTGAGCTCAACTGTTTTTTAGCTCATGGTGCTATTAATACATTTAAATAATTGATACATTCATTATTAACAATAAACCAACATTCATTACAATACATAATTACAAACATTGAAAGATTTACAATGTAAAACATTACAATTGAAAATCTAAAATTATTTAAAGTTAATTAAGTCCACTAAGCTTATCCTATGTCTTCATCATAGCCTTCAGCTTATCTTGTTACATATGTGAAATAAATGTGGGTCAACTAAATGAATGGGTGGTGAGTTACCCACATACAGTTTAATATATATAATAATATTTTTAAAAACTTAAATAAAGCCTAAATCAATAAGATCTAAAAGCAAGTATAATCTACAAGTTTAACATGAATTTTTTGGCTCTTTTACCTTTACTAACTTAATGAAATAAGTCATTAATGAAAGGCTACTAGTTACAACAATTGAATATTGGCTCTTTCATCTTTGGATTTTACGATAACCAAAGCTATTGTGCAAAGACTACTAGTTACATAGATTATCGGCTCTTTCACCTTTGCAATATATAATAACCTAAGTTATATTGCACGGGCTACTAGTTACATTGACTACACATAGCATAAAAAATTAGACATTGATTATAAATAAGTAAGCATACTAAGCACATAAGTCAAACAACTTAGGCTAATAGTTTGCATCAAATTTTGATTGTTGACTCTTGAATAGCATGGTTTTGTATAACATATGTAACATCCCTAAATACGAAAGTAAAAGTGGGAGTATGAGTATGAGTGCAACTCACATGTTTGTTTGCTTAGTTAAGTGATTGATGATGGAGTTGTAGATAATGCTTCAACCTAGAGTTACAAGGTGTAGAAGTCTTAGTATTTGTTTAGAGTTCAAGTCTTGATGTCCTAGGATTTGTGGCATCTTAATGAAAGTCCTAGAATGAAATGTCAAAGTTTAAATGGATCATTTTTAATATTTATTTATTTAAATACACAATCCTGTTTGAATTTGGAATAATACTTAAATATCCTATTCCTATCCATTTTTGTTTAACAAGTTTTATAATTTAATATTAAAACTTATAAAAATTGAATTTGTTTGCAAATGATTTATGAATATTTATTCATTTGAATACTTGTTATAGAAAATGAATATTTATTTTAGAATAGACCTTTAGAGTTATTTTATGTAAACTTTATTTGTTTAAAATAGATTTTTTTACTAAATGATTTATAAATATTATAATTATTTGTTTTGTTTTTTGTTTTTTTAAATAACATTTAAATGTTTATGTGTTTTGTTTATAAATATTTATGAATAATTAACAATTTACATAAATATTTACAATACTTAATTATAAAGATATTATAAAAAATAAGATTCACAATCTTTAAATATTTAAATCAAAATATGATGAAAATATTTATATATTTAAATATGAATCAGATAATAAGATTTAAAATGTATAAATATGATAATGAATAACCAATATGATAAAATTATTTACATATTTAATATGTAAAAAATATTTAACTAACATAATACAGTATTTAAATATTTTTTAGAAATATTTAAATTATGATTAAAATATTGAAATTTTTTTTACAATACTTCAATATTTAAATAAAGAAAATGATTTTTGTAAATATATTTTATAAAAAAATGTACTTTTATTTTATGAATTTACTTTATTATTATGAAATATTAAAAGATACATTTTTAAATAAATTTTATTGGTGTACTTTAGTTCTTAGAAATTAATTCCTTAAAAATGATTTTTAGTCATTTAATAAATTCATTTTTATGGTTAAAAATAAGAAAAAAAATGAATAAAAAATTTCTTGAAAATGTTTAGTAATTAACAGAAAATTGAAAACTATTTTTAGAATTTACTGGAATTTTTTTATATATTTTTATGTAAAAGAAAAAGAATAGAATAAGCTAAAAAGGGACCAAACTGGTTTAGGATGCATCTCCCGGGTTTCGAAGCCTGAGGCCACATACGCGTTTTTCCGCTGCGCTAGCTTGGGATTCGCTGAACTTGACCGGATCAATTTATTCATATAATGATGATTAAAGCATCCCCTAAATCCCATGAACCCTAAATCCGACGATGATCGAATTCGAGAGTGTTGATTCTTGTGAGCCCTATATTACTTAAGGCTATTGTTCTCCATGAGAAAACGAGTAGAATGGTGTATTATGTTACTTGTTATGGTGTCAAATCGAGGGAGTTCAGGTTTAATACTGGTCACGAACGATGGCAAGTTTGCTCCAATGATTCCGAAGGTCTTAGTGGTTGTTCTTGGCTTCGTTCGACTCAGAAGGTTATCGTAGAGAGATTGGATGATACAATTTGATTTAAAATTCGTTGATTATGTCATTTATGGTTTGATTTTTAGACAAGTTGTTTGACAACTTTATTACGTGAAATTAGCCATCTATTTTTGGAATTGATCATGTAGATTGATTAGGTTTTATTTAAAGAATGTGTGGGAATTCTATATTTGAATTTGGAGTCACGCCATGTGCAGATTTGGAGTAGAACCGGTCATCTGATGGTTCAAACCTTCGATGGTTTCTGGGAAAGGAAGAAGGGTACAAGGATTTTACCCAAACAACACCTCAACTTTCTATTTTGTTTTAAATCTTATCTGAACTTCCCCGCCTCACATTCTAGTTTCAGCGTGATACAAGCTTAGCCCTTTCTGATTTAAATTCATTTATTTTATGTATGAAATTTGTAAAATAATTAAGTTTATAAGCATAACCACTTAAATTGATTTTAACATACCTTTATACCATTTTATTATCATCATTATTTTTAAACTTTATTTGTTTTAAAGTTTTATTTCTATAATTTTATGAAAAATTAATTATTATGATATTTATATAAACTTTATTCTAGTCTTATTTAAACCTTACCGTGCATTCTCAAAACTTTCTTTTTAAGGCTTATAAGTTAATAAATGTTTATTATTATAAAAATAAATAAATAAAATCTGTGTTACCTAAACTAAATATATTTTTGTATTAATATGTTCCTATATATTATTCAACCAGGTTGGTATCCCGTGTATTACACGGTTTGAATAAAAATTAATAAGTATTCAATAATAGGAATTTAAAAATTGTAAATGACCTTTTTAAAATATGATCAGTTATTACATAGAAAATAAATTAATAATATTGTATTTTTTAAAATTCCTTTTAAAAGTTTGGTTTCTAAACATTTTATTTTAAAAAAAGTTTTATAAAAAAGTGTCTTTTTTTACAAAATAATAGGATGTTATCTTTTATTATTAATCAAGTTGATAAGGAATAAAATAAATAGTTTATAATAATGACTTATAAATTATAAAAAGATATTATGAGTTATAAAGTTTTGGAAAAGTTTCATATTGTATAATAATTTTATTTTTTAAAAGTGTGCTTTTTAATATTAAAATATTTTAACTATATTAAGAATTCCTTTTTAATTATAAAAGGTATATATATAATATAATTGGTATTTAATATTATTATGTAATATATTTTTTTTAATATTAAGAACTTTTTTAATTGAAAAAGGTATAAAGAATATATAATTAGTATTTAATACGTTTTTGTATTTATTAGGATAGAAAAACGAGAAAAGTAGTGTGATTATACTCTAGATTTATGACAAGCGTCTCATAATTATTTTGATTTATTAAGTATAATAAATAATAGATTGTTTTAGAATCCTATGACTTACATTTTTGTCACGTTTGACACGATTTAAATTTGAAAATCGGAATGAAAAACCTTAAGGATTACATTAGTGACTCTTCATCTAGCATACTTTCTAAGTCATCATAATTAAGTTCTTCCTCCGCCTCTTAGTCAACCACCCAAAATTTTGTTCTATAAATGCTTTCATAGTCAATGGGATCATATGTTCTTTTATTGTCTTTAAACCTAATGAATTCAAATATTGATGATTTTGTATATATTATTCAAAAATAAAATTAACAAATATGAGTTTTATGCCACACATGTTATGTAGACGCAAATTGTAATAAACATACATGAGATCACTAAGTCTTTGATGCTCCATCCTGTTTCTTCTTTTTGTGTGGATTCTTTCAAATACACTTTAATTGCATGCGCATCCGAAGAAGATGCAGTTTGACTTAAAATTTTAATCGCAAATGATTGCAATTTTGGGTATTGTCCACCACTCATTTAACCAAAAAATTAAAGATAACAAACACTACAACTAACAAAATTATATCACTAATAAAATTTGAACAATATTACCGGATGATTGCACCTATGACCAGCCACAACTAATGGTCGACCGAAAAAACATTTTTTATCGAGAAATTTTATCAACTGTATTGTAATCGTTAAAGGATCTTGCCTTGCATTGGATTCAATTATATCAAGTACTCCTGAAAACAACTCTCTTTTTTATTTGTCATTCTATTCATCATATTGAAATACTAGATTTAACCAATAAACAACAGAATGAAGACTTGTGTAACATTTATCCCAACGGACTTCAATAATATCAATATATTGCTTATAATGACATTCTTAATTGCAAAACAAATCTATTATGCCTTTTCTTGCCATACTCATACCTTCATACATGTAACTTATTGAAGGTTTTCATTGGAATCAAATATATGCAAAAGTCTTAAACTAGGACACATTACCTTCACTGTTATGCAAACTTTTTTACAAAACCTATCATCTCAAATAATATGCTTCATGTCTTTAGCTTTTGACACTTTTAACATCTTCTTGAAATCATTAGTAGTAATCATTGCTTGCAGTCTCACCCTCGCCAACGACGGAATTGCAAGGATGTATCGAAATTGAGTATCTTGAACACATGGTGTATAAAGCAAATTCTAAACATGCATTACTATACAAAATCATGTCCACAAAGTGAACTAGTTTTAATACAAGAATGAAGATTCAAAAATCATATAGCCTAAGTTTATCTAGGTAATACAATTAAATCTTCAATTGTATTAAGAAATGGCTTGCTTAATTCTACCAGAAATCCTCTAACTTCTAATTTCCTGAAATGCATGTAAAGATGAAAAGTCAACAAAATTGTTGGTGAGGTCGTAGGTTTTACGACTCGATAACATAGTGTAAATAAATATTGTTCACAATATAAACACAAGGTCTTGAAGCAATTAACACAAGTCCACAACCATACCTATTAACTTCTTGTATACCCTGAGTGTAATGTCTTATCATAAACACCACTTCTTGGTGGAAATATACCATTCATTTAACAATGTAGTTATGGTTGGTGCTACCAAACCATAAATGGAGTTTGTCAAACCTCATTAGTGCTAACTTGTATTAATCCATCAGCTCATAACCATGTGTTAAATGGTTGTGTAAGGATCAGGGGTTTAGTGTGATAATTTCTTGTCTTATGTAATATACTTCACCATAATGTGTAATATCAAGTGAACAACTTGTTGAATCAAATAGAGTATAGTAACATGCATAACCCCCAAAATTTGCAAATAAAAATAGTAAAAAAGGGCTACAAAATCACTGTAATAGTGGTGAGAACGTTTTCATGATTCTTGAGCTGATGTGTGTCGCCCTATTTAAGCCCTACAATATAGTAGGTCTAATGGGGTCAACAGACTACACATGTTTCTTGAATTAAATTAACATTATTATTAGTAGTTGCTGACTCATTTTTAATAGGTATCTTTCCTTTGGGTAGAGAATTCCTGATTTATATTTCGACGATATTTCGTTATATTATAGTTATTTATTTATTTGTTTCTTGTTACAGAGGTAAGTTATATTGGATTTAAAAGTATTAGTTATCCTTTCTGATACCAAAGTTTATTATAATTATATAACCAACTTTTAGGACCGTTATTTTGGTTTCAATCCTTACACTATTATTTTAGTTTGTAGATCACTAATCCGTGTTACATGTGTGTTTATCTATATTCCTATGGATTCGAATTAGGTTGATACCCATGTCCTGTAGATACATGTTTTGTCCCTAGTTCGGTTATGTAAATGGCTATCATGTAATCATTCAAAGTATTAATGGAAATTGTCTTTATATCTAATTCATCATGTTTATGTTTATTGATTATTGATTATTAATGTTTATCTAAGTGTTTGATTTGATTATTAAATGTTTGAGTATGAAAACTGCTCATTCGGCCGAATGACTCTAGAATGAAGTCATTCGGCGAATGAGAGTTGTATCGAATGTCTAAGTTCAGAATGAGTCATTCGCCGAATGACTCATTCGAATGACTGCTCATTCGAGCTTAGTCATTCGCCGAATGAGCTGCTTCGGCCACTCATTCGGCCGAATGACTACAGCTTATAAATAGAAGTTCAAATCATTTCAAACCTAACTTTCCCGAGCCCTTCTTCTTCCCTGGCACCCCAGAGTCAAAACCCTTGAAGATTTGAGCGGTTCTTGATCATCCAAGTTCGATTCTCAACCCGTGGTGTTCGATCGTTGCTTCCAAGTCGTTTCTATAGCCTCGGATCACCACGGTTTCGGTTGGTTTCGTTTGGAAAACCCTGGAATAGGATTCCGCACTATCCCAGAGGTTGTCGAGTAGTTTTTTCATTGGATTCGGATTGTTTCCGAGCTCCCGATCGGTCCAACAAAGTGGTATCAGAGCTTTGGCTCTTGATTCTACTCGATTTCCATCCAAAACCATCAGATTTGAGTTCCCCAAAACCCTGATTTTCGTAACTTCCAAAAACCCTAAGTTTCTTGCTTCCAAAGTCACTATTTCATTGAGATTTCAAGTGTTTTTGTGGTTCATTTGATCTAATTTCTTCCCAATTGGTTAATAATCATGTCTTGAAGTTCTGTGCAAAATTTGGTGGCTAGATCTGGTCAAAATCGAAAGATATCGCGATTTTTGTTGTCAAAAACCCCAGATCGCCGAATGACTCTGGCGGCCGAATAAGTTCAGCCGAATAGCCTTCCATTCGCCGAATAGCTCTCATTCGGCGAATAGCTCCTTCGCTACTCCCATTCGCCGAATAAGCCTCATTCTGAATCTTCATTCGGCGAAAGACCCCATTCGCATTGCCATTCGGCGAATAGATCATTCGACTTCTTCATTCGCCGATTGTCATACTCAGCTTGTCATTCGGCATTTCCACTCATTCGGCCCCCGACATTCGCCAGTTTGTCAGTCATTCGGCCTTTGCTTCTGAAAAATTTTCTAAGTGTTGAATTTCATTTCTTCTGATAAAATGGAAGATTTAGCACTCATGGCTAATCAAAATCATCGTATTCAGACTCTTTTACTGACAGAGAATGAAACCGGGAACTCAAACAAAGCTCCTAAGTTGTTGAATTTAGATGATTACCCTCACTGGAAATATAGATTTGAGATCCACATCAATGGGGTGGATACAAATTTGTGGATGATGATTGAAGGAGGTTATCTGCGGCCTCTGAATGAAGATGGAACTCCTATGCTAGTCACACGGATGACTGAGCCTCAGAGGAAGTTGTATGATTATGAGAAGAAAGCCTATGCTATTTTGACACAGTCCATTGCCACTGATATCTTCCATCAGTTTAGACAGTTTCCTTCGGCTAAGCTTCTGTGGGATGCATTGCAGCAAAGATATGAGGGTAATGATGCTTTGAAGAGCATTAAGTCTAAAGCTTTGAAAAAGGAATTCAACAGCTTTATGTATGTGGGAAATGAGTCCCTTGATGAGTTGATTGCAAGGTTTTATCATCTGTTGAGTGAGCTGTTCAACCACGAGGTCAAAACCACAACTCAAGAGAAGATTCAATGTTTGGCAGATGCACTACCTCCAAAATGGGAGTCCTTCTTGATGGTACTCAAGCAAAATCAGATGATGGCTCATATGGACATCAATGATTTCATTCAGAAGCTAAAAGAGCAGGAGATAGAGAACAAATGGAAGGCCAAGAGGGTTGCACAAGTTCAAGATCCTTCTCTATACTACTCCTCTCCATCAGTTGATAAGTCTACAACTCATGCTCCTCTGAAAACTGCCTTTGTGTCTAAAGCTTCTGAAGCCCCATCTGCAGCTCAGATGCACTTTAGCCCATCTTCTTCATCGAGCTCACAACAAGAGCATCATCAGCCTACTGCAAGTCTGAAGACAGAGAACTTTGATAAAGTCACAGTTGAAATTGCTAAAGAGCACATGGGTCTTCTGTCAACATTGGTTAGTTCATATGATGGATTGGTTGCTGGTCAGATCGGCAATCCATATTTGACCAATGATGACTACTCTCAAATTGATCCTGATGATATGGAAAGAATTGACATCATGTGGGCATTGGCTAGTGCAGTCAGAAGAGCTAAGGAGTTTGTGAAGAGGACAGGAAAAGACATCAATCTAAACAAGGAGTCCAAGTTTGGATTTGATATGGCTTCTGTTACATGCTACAACTGTGGTGAGAAAGGACACTTTGCTAGACAATGCAAACAGCCAAAGAAAGCTGGAAACAAGAACCCATTTCAGCATCAGAAGTCTGCTCCTGCTAATTCTGAAAGGCGATTAGTTCCTATTGATTCTCCTACAACAGCTGGATCTTCATCTTCTGGTAGTAAAGCCTTGATGGTTCAACAAGATGAAGGGGTAAATTGGGACTTCAGATTCAATGCTGACAAGGATGATCAAGAAAAAGCATGTGTGGCAGAGATTCAGATTTCTGATGACATTGTTGAAGAAAGCTGTCAGGGAGATGTGTTGGTGACTGATGACAAAACATCAAGTTCAGACTCAGAAAGTTTGACAGATTCTGACACTCAAGAATCTGATGGAGAAGCTAATGACTCTTCAACTCAATTTGCTTTGATGGCAAACTCTTCTGCTTCTACTGATTCTTCTGAGCAGGTATACACTGATTGTTCATCTTCTAAATCTGATTGTTTCAATTGTGTTGATCTTAGAAGTAAGGTCCTTGCTTACCAGAAGCACAACAGTGATCTTATGACCGATCTCGACCTGTGCATTGAAGCAAACAAAGTTTTAAAATCTAATGAAAAAGATTTTCAAAATAAAATTGATCTTTTAAATAGACAACTGCATGAGGCCGAGATCGCTGTTCTGAACAAGCAAGATGCTATTACTTCTTATCTCAATACCATAAATGAGATTAAGAAGAAATTAGCATTAGTTGAGTGTGATTATGAGACTTTGGGACAGCAGCTCAGGAGCTATGAGAGCTCCTCTTATATCATTGAGCATATGATCAGTAGGGGTACTGATCAGGGGAAGGAAAAGGTTAATTATCAAAAATGTCCTCCACCAATCCTAAATGCCTTTGTCAACACTCCAAATGACAAAGATGTAAAGGATTTTCAAGTTACTACTCCGTTAGTAGTTGATCCAATTAGTCTGAGTGAAAATCAGAGTTCATCTCAGACTAAGGATTCAAGGGTGGATGGAATTGTGGAAGATTGGGTTTCTGATTCCGAGGATGAATCAGAGTATTCATCAAAGCAGAGTACTCCTCGGAATCAAACTACTAGTGTAATGAAAGGTGACCCAATCTCCAAATCAAAGATTTACAAGGAACTCTGCTTTGTTAAAGCTTCACAGGAGTCTGAAGCTAATTGTGCTACCAAATCAGCTCAATTTGGTAACAAAGGAAGGAAGGGTTTGGGTTTCGAGCAAGATTGTCAAAAATCAAATGTTTTTAAAACAACTAAAAAGTCATTTTCTGATTTAAAACACTTTCATAAAAAAGGTGTTAAAGTCTGTTTTGAGTGTGGTGAACCAGGGCACATTGTGAGGTTTTGCCCTCAGTTGATCAGACCTAAGGTTGTCCCTTTCATAACCTTAAAGTCTGCTTTACCAAAACCTAGCAAATCTGTGTCTAAATCTTTTCAGTCAAAATCTTCATTTCACACTCAGCCTAAGGGTTCAGACAAGGGTAAGGGAAAGTTGGAAACATTGGTTGTTCCAAATGAGGTTAAAGTCAATCAATCAAAACAATCATCCATTTATCTGAAAACCTCTTTTGACAAAAAGGCAATTTGGAAAGTTAAGTCATCTGAGGTGTCTGTACCACAAATTTCAGATAAACCTATTCCTAAGGGAAAATGGATCGATGTTTGGATCCGAGACTCAATGGGTCAACCCAAGACCGTAAAGGCTTGGGTTCCCAATGTAAACTGATAGTCTCTTTATTGTGCAGGTTGCCCCAAAAGCTGGAGTGAACAGCAATTGGATCGTTGATAGTGGGGCTTCCAGACACATGACTGGTGATATTTCGCTGCTCACCAATGTGAATGCAGTTCGAGGTGGCTATGTAGCCTTTGCTGGAGACAAGGGTGGTTTTATTACAGGAGAGGGAATCTTGACAAATGGACAGGTTTCGTTCGATAATGTCAGATATGTCAAACAGTTGGAAAACAACCTCCTGTCAGTCTCTCAGATTTGTGACAAAGAGTACAAGGTTCTGTTTGATGATTCAAAGTGTTATATTCTCAAGCAAGGTGTGCAGATACCTGAAGATTGGATTTTGATGTCTGCTCCAAGAAAACAAGACTTGTATGTTCTCAATATGGCCACAGCTTCAACTACATCCTCCACAGCTTCATGTTTTATGACAAAGGCAACTGAAAAAGATTCAATCCTTTGGCATAAGAGGATGGGCCATTTGAGTTTACGTAAGATGAATCATCTGGTACACAACAGTTTGGTTGAGGGAGTTAGCTTGAAAAATTTTAAGCTGTCTGATATCTGTGTTTCATGCAAGAAAGGAAAGCAGTCTAAGCAGTCTCATAAGCTGAAAAAGTATCATTCAATCAATGTTCCTCTTGAGCTTCTCCACATGGATTTGTTTGGTCCAGTAAATCGGAAGAGTATAGCTGGAGATCAATACTGCCTGGTTATCACTGATGAATACTCCAGATACTCTTGGGTCTTCTTTTTGAAGGAGAAATCAGAAACGTTTGATTGCATTCAAGTTTTGGTTACCAAACTTGAATCGCTCTATAAGCTCAAAATTCGTCAGTTTCGAACTGATAATGGAACCGAGTTCAAAAATCACAATATGGAGAATTTTTGTAATGCAAGAGGCATTGTACAACAGTTCAGTGCTCCATATGTTCCACAGATGAATGGCGTTGCTGAACGCAAGAATAGGACATTGATTGAGGCTGCTAGAACTATGCTTGCTGATTCTTCTCTACCGGTTCAATTTTGGAATGAAGCTGTTGCCAATGCTTGTTACACATTGAACCGGGTTCTTATTGTGAAGAGACATGGGAAGACTTGCTTTGAACTGCTTCATAACCGAAAGCCAAATCTTAAGTATCTAGAACCATTTGGTGCTCCATGCACCATGCTTAAGAAACATGAGCAGGGCAAGTTCAATGAAAAGGTGGAAGAAGGGTACTTTCTTGGGTACAGCACTCCAAATAAGCGAGTTTACAACATTGCAACTCATAATGTGGAGGAGTGGTACCATGTGGATGTTCAGAAGTATACAATGCCCCCACCTGGAAAAGGGCCAGATTGGATGTTTGACTATTCCAGTCTTTTTGACTCATTCAATATGCCCCCCATGTACTCAGATGAAGATGTAGCTGTTCAGATGTTGTATGATGTGCAGAATGCACCCGATGCTACTTTTCAACCTACATCTACATCTGGTCCCTCTACACAGGTAAATGATGACAGCTCAGACACAGATGACAATCCCCCAGCTGCTCCTGAACCAGTTGTTGATAATCTTGTACCTGATCTTGAGGACTTGAATTTGAATAACTTAGATCCTGAGGTTGAGGTTCCTGCTCATCCTGTTGGAAGAATTAATCGAATTCATCCTCAAGACAACATTATAGGGAGTCCTTTAGATGGAGTAAAGACTCGAAGTCAACTTTCTTCAGGTGGTCTTGCAGACATTCTTGATTTTGCAGATGTAAGCTTTTGTGCTCATTCCTGCTTCATATCTCAAGTGGAACCGCGTACCGTCACTGAAGCCCTCAAAGAAGAATCATGGGTAGACGCCATGCAAGAGGAGCTTTTGCAGTTCAAGAAGTTAGGGGTGTGGCAACTAGTTGATAAACCCAAAGGTGCAAAAGTCATTGGAACTAGATGGGTACTTCGTTGCAAAAAGGATGATCATGGGATAATTGTGAGAAACAAGGCTCGTCTAGTGGTTCAAGGATTCAGACAGATAGAGGGATTGGATTACAACGAGGTGTTTGCTCCGGTCGCTCGATTAGAAGCCATTCGTATCTTTCTGGCTTATGCATCCTTCAAAAAGTTCAAGGTTTATCAGATGGATGTAAAGAGCGCGTTCCTTCACGGGGTTATCAGTGAAACAGTGTATGTCAATCAACCTCCCGGATTTGAAGATCCATTGCATCGTGATAAAGTCTACAAGCTAGACAAAGCGTTGTATGGATTGCATCAGGCTCCGAGAGCGTGGTACGAGACACTTTCCACTCACCTTCTGAACAACGGGTTCAGAAGAGGTGTCATTGACTGCACTTTATTCATCCGTGAGAAGGACAGTGATTTACTCCTGGTACAAGTGTATGTGGATGATATAATTTTTGGATCCACAAATGATAATCTGTGCAAGGAATTTGAGACAGTTATGAAAGAAAAATTTGAAATGAGTTCGATGGGAGAAATGAAGTTTTTCTTGGGTTTACAGGTGGATCAGTCTGAGGCAGGGATTTTTATTCACCAAACCAAATACGTTGGTGACATTCTGAGCCGGTTCAGTATGTCTGATGCGAAGCCTGCTGGTACCCCACTGGCGATTAATCACGGGATTACTCCAGATGAAAAGGGGGAGTTAATTGATGCCACTCTGTATCGGGGAATGATCGGATCTCTCATGTATCTCACTGCCTCTCGGCCAGATATCATGTTTGCCACTTGCTTGTGTGCTCGTTATCAATCAAAACCAAGAGTATCTCACCTGGTTGCTGTCAAAAGGATTATGCGTTATCTGAAGGGTACACCGGAACTTGGATTATGGTACTCTAATGATGATAACTTTGATCTTACTGCATATAGTGATTCAGATTATGGTGGATGTAAAAGAGATTTCAAGTCAACATCTGCGGGATGTCAGTTCTTTGGAAACCGATTGGTCACCTGGCAGTGCAAGAAGCAGACGTCGGTGTCTACTTCAACCTGTGAAGCTGAATATATTGCTGCTGCAAGTTGCTGTTCACAAATCATCTGGATTCAACAGCAACTCAGGGACTATGGGTTACATTTTTCTAACACTCCTATCTATGTTGATAACACTGCCGCCATAGCTGTCACTAAAAATCCAGTTCAGCACTCCAAAACCAAACACATCGACATAAAATATCACTTCATACGTGATTGTTTTGAGAAGAAATTAATCGATGTTGTTAAAATTCACACCGATCACCAGAAAGCCGATCTGTTTACAAAAGCTTTTGATAAACCCAGATTTTTATATCTGTTATCGGCTAATGGTGTTTTTCACAAGGATGAAGTTCAATCCTCATCTGAGTCTAACAAATGATCATCACTTTAATTAGATAGTTTTATTTATTTTTAGTATTTTCATTTTCTATAGTATAGTTGTCTTTTATTAACAAAAACACAAAAAGATTTTCTATTTTTAGGTTTTTAGGGGGAGATATAGAAATTTGAAAAACCAAAAACAATAGAAAATTTGAAAAACTCAAAAACAATAGAAAATTGAAAATCCAAAAACAATAGAAAAATGAAAAATGAAATAGTCCTGTTTAATGACATAACACATTGATTTCATTATGTCATAGAAGCAGAAATGAATGCATGAGCTAAAATCACAAGGAAATAATGATGGGATGTACTGATAGGCTGACTATACAAAATAAATAAACAATATATGAGAACTTAGAAAGTTTGATTTGTGGGATCCAATTTATTAAGGCTTTTGAGTGAGAAATGGTTTTTGACTCAAATCAAGCATACACCTGTCATCATGGAATCAAATGAGTTTTCATTCAAAGAAAAATAAAGGCAAGCTGGTATTAAGCTTGAGGAAAATCAAAACAAGCTGGTATTAAGCTTGATAAAGAAAAATTAAAAACAAGCTGGTATTAAGCTTGAAGAAAACCTAACGCAAGCTGGTATTAAGCTTGAGAAAAACTTAAACAAATAAAAATAAAGTTCGATTCCATACATGTGCCATATTGCTGGGACGGACCTAGCTGGAGCCATCCATGTGGATAGAACAAGAAAAACACAAAAAGATAATGAATGATTGAATCTTATTGAATTCATGATGACTGGTATTAAGATATGCTGAAATGAATTTTGAACTAATTTTGATCTTAATTGATGAAATGAATTGGGGAACTCAATCAGAAAATATGAGGGATCATGTAGTTTGTTTAAGAGTTGAGTATTGTTCAGTTTAAATTTGGACAAATATATCAGTAATCGTGTCAAAATGAAATTGTGATTGAAGTGAAGCATTCATTGAAGGTTATATGATGTGATCAGAGATTTGTGTTATCTTATTAATGGGCTTTTCACAAAAATATGTGTTTACTTGTGTTTATTTGCTTTTAATTTGTGTTTGTACAGTTGTTTAGTTGTCTCAGAAAAATACAAAAAGATTTTCTATTTTCAATTTTGTTTTAGATGATCATTTGTAGATTCGGATGCCTGTCATATCTGAATCCTGAACCAACTAGACATATCTTCATAATTGTTTAAAGTCTGGTGCACAAAATGTCAAATCCTTGAAAGTTTGGATTTTGGAGATGCCCATGTCTCATTCGTACGAATGAGAGACAGAATGAATTCATTCGGCCGAATGAGAATGAGTCATTCGACCGAATAAGCTTCTCAGAATGAACTTCATTCGGCGAATGAAGAGTGTCGAATGTCTCTTTCGACATTCTCATTCGGCGAATGAACTTCATCGATTGACTCATTCGCCATATTCATTCGGCGAATGGAACATAATCTTTGTGACCTTTCGCTTAGCTCATTCGGCGAATGAGTACACAGTATATAACTGTGGTTCGGCCGAATGAGGGTCATTCGACAATTTACTCTTTCGCGATTTCAGACGAACCCCATTCGGCGAAACACACACTTAGTCATCTTTTTCGATTTCTTGTGACTGTGACAGATCTTGCCACTGATAATCTTATTGTTCTCATTCTCAGGTATATGGAGATCAAATTTCAGCCGATTCCATCCATGAAATCATCTCTAACAGATTCGAATTTAGGGTTTTAGGGTTTTTGATTTCGCCCAACGAATAATCTGTTAAGATGGACCTAAAACTCGAAATGTCATGTATTAAATATGCTAATCGGTCGTTTCTGAGTGCTGTATAACAAGTTTTTGGGATTGATTTGAGATTTTGGACAAAAGGGATTTTGAACTGTCATATTGCCGAATGTCGTCATTCGGCGAATGACTCATTCGGCGAATGAGCCTCATTCGACGAATGGATCATTCGGCGAATGACAAGTCATACTCAAGTCTCATTCGACGAATGAGAGTCATTCGACGAATGAGCCTCATTCGACAGATAACTCATTCGGCGAATGGACTCATTCGGCATATCAGAAGAAAGTTAATCTGATTTTTGTTAAATCTCATTGTTTAATTGATCATCTTGTACTGATATGTGTATTTCTTGTATTGTGCAGCATGGCAGGATACAAATCAGTACCGAAGCATAACATCTGTGCCCATCTTGATCTGACGACTCCGAACGCGAAGCATTATGCTGATATCATTACTTTCCTGAGGCGTTCCAGGATTTTCACTGCCATTTCGACCATTCATGTGCCATATTTATCACATCAGCAGGATTTCTGGACATCATCTGATATTGACTGTGAGGCCGAGCCTACAGTCATTAGGGGCAAGGTCAGGGGTCATGACGTTGTAGTGTCAGCTGAGCACATACGGAGGGTGTGTGGTTTTCAGGACTCTCCGGATCATCCAGTTCTTCTTGACAGATTTCTAGTACGTGGATGCTTCCTCAGATGCAAGTACGAGGGAGATATTGGAGCCGGGATTTTGAACAAAGCGTTCATGTCCCCGCAGTTCAAGTACTTGGCGCATGTACTTGTACACTGCCTTGGCTCCAGGAGAGGAGGCTTCGATGATATGCGCGAAACCATACAGTGCGCATTTGCTGCCCTTGTGCTCAACAAACCATTCAACTTCTCCGAGATGGTTTTTCTGCACATGAAGGAGAACGTGGGGCTGAAGGGTGACAAGAAGTTTTTGATGTACCCTCGATTCATACAGCAGATCATTGATGCACAGATTCCAGATCTCCCAAAGCTGAATGCTGACATTATCAGATTGGAGCACATGAATGACATAACTCTCAACAGAGTTTTGTCATACAGAGGAAAGGAGAGGAAGCCTACTACTCGATCATTATTTGGTCACCTCTCTCGACCTGACTACAGGGCTCCGGCTGGAAGGAGATGGAGACACGATGACTCCGATTCAGATGTGGAGGACATTGTAGTTCCGGTTGGTGATGATGACAGTGATGGTGATGAGGGAGATGGTGGTGCAGGCCCTAGTGGTGCTGGTGTGGAGGTGAGCACTGTTGCTGTTGAGAGCACAGGTGCGGGTGAGATGTCATCAGTACACATAACCACTGCTGCTTCAGTGAGCATGGTTGATGTTACTGCTTCTGGTGTTGGAGCTGATGTTGCTGTGTCTACAGCTCAGGAGGAGGATGTGGATATCGAGTCACTGATGGACTTGGATTTCTTGTCTACTACTACTTCATCAGTGACTGCTCCTCTCGATGTCTCTATTCCACATTCCTCAGGTGGTGATGATGAGTCAGAGGACTCGAGTGAGGAAGAAGGTGTAGCAGGTGAAGGTGATGAAGATAGTTCTGATTCTGAGAAGACTCATGATGATGAGTTTGAGAAGGTGGATGAGGGTGGAAGAGTGGTGATGAGGAAGAGAAGGAGGACAAATGATGATTTGGAGGATATTACTGATACGATATTTACTCCGGAGTTTGACATTTCTCCCACTCCAAGGTCATCTGCTCGTGCTTGCACAGCTGTGATATCTTCTGCTGGTGCTCCCACCTCATCCAGAGCTGGAAGGGGAAAGAGAACCCGATTCTCTTTCCAAAGGAGGTCAGAACTGACTACAGCTGCTGCAACTACTGTCACATCAGTAGCAGCTGTGTCAGTTTCTTCACTGACGAGGACAAGGGCCATTCACACTCAGGCCATTACTGCCCCTCTGTCCACTCCTTTCATTCAAGAGCCTGTTTATGTTGCTGCTTCCTCTGGCCCCTCCACAGTTCGTGCTGATGTTCATATACCTGCTGTTTCAGTTGTAGATCAGCTTAGTACACTGAACAGTATGGTCTTGAGACTGATGGAGAGGAGCATGGAGCAAGAGAGGAAGAATAAAGAGCAGGAGTTGGTTATTGCTCAGCTCACTCAGAGGATTGAAGAGCAGGATACTCTGCTGCTTCAGGCTGCAGACCAGAGGGCCGATTTGAGGGCCAGGTCTGCACAACAGGAGGAGCAGCTCCTGAAATATATTGATGAGCACAATCAGTTGGCTCTGACAGCCTCTGGTTTCAGTGATCGGATCCTGCAGCTAGAGTCTGAGAATGCTCGTCTAGCTGGACTTGTCGAGGGTTCGAAGGAGAGTACTCCCAGACTGGAAGGAGTTGAGGATCGTTCCGATGATTCAGACAAAGAAGATGAAGAAGAAGAGTCTGATGAGGAACAGGTTGACTATGAAGACTCAGACAAAGACGATGAGTCTGATGATGATGATGATCATGATGATGAGGCCAAGGACGGATCTGGGAATGGGTCTTCTGGTTCATCGAGTACTGATGATGATGACGATGATGATCAGGCCCCTCCCTCATCAGAGATTCGATCCAAGAAGGCCAATGATAAGAAGAAAGCCTCTGCTCCACCTCCTCCTGCACAGACAGATGAACCCAAAGCTACTAAGGAAGTCCAAGCTGTGCCTCTGAGACGTCAACTCGATGAGACTCTTACTATGATCTTAGACGCTCAAGGCATTATACAGCACTCAGTGAGCTACGACAAGGAGGAGAGTGAAATCATACACTGCTTGTCAAAAGAGCAAATAGCCGAGCTGTTCAGGTTGAATCCTGATGAGGTGGTCACTGAGGACACCTCTGTACCCAGTACTGCAGAGCCCGAACCAGAAATTTTTGATGATGTGGATGAAGTCATTTTGGAAGACATCACAGAAGAAGAGTATCCAAAGTATACATCGGCTGAAGCTGAGTTGCCTACATTCACTGAACCATTTGATCAGGAAACGGAGGATCTCTTGGTCAGATATCTTGAAGAGCAAGTAGAGGCTAGCAAGGCTGAAGCTGATGACTTAAAGAAAAGAAAGGAAGAATGGGCTGCGTACTGGGAGGTACTAAAGAAACAAAGCACTGAGAAGATGCCAGCAACGCACAAGAAAGTCTACAGGACCAAAGGATATAAGGCTGGAGGTCAGATACTCAGCTGGGCATACTTCCATGATCTTGGGTGCTACGCAGTAAAGAGGGAAAAGGGTATAGATTACTTCAAACATCCGCATGATTTCAAGACGCTGCCTGGATTCGAGGTCAATCAACTAGCACGTCTGAACATGCTATACTGTGAAGACTCCGGGATGTCTGCTTGGTTCTCTCGACAAATCAAGTATGAATACCGGAAGAGATGGGTGAATTTTCAGCCGCAGCAGCCAGAGAGGTACTATCTACCAGAGATTGACGGAGATACCCGGAAGCATAAAGTAATCCTGAAGTGGCTTCCCCCTAAAGTCATGAAGAAGATTCCTTTACGGAAGATGCGTCAAGACTTTATGGAGGGCTTCCGATGGTGGTACTATGATGGGAGAACCGGTGAGGCTGTGATCGTGCTGTGCAAAGACAAGAAATGGGAAACTGTCAGAGTTTTTGATCCCATGTGGCTGACCAATCTTTCATTGAATGATGTTAAAGCTTTCTATCGACATCAGATTTTCTTCGACGTACAGGATATGGAGCAGGCTCTTCAGTATATGAGAGTTATTCGTCTCTGTATCTGCTTAAAGATTCATGCCGGTGCTGATTGGAAAGCTATCTCAGACAAGATTGCAGAGAAAGACATTCCAAAGAGTTGAACTAGGTCCAAGGGGGAGTATGTAGATACATGTTTTGTCCCTAGTTCGGTTATGTAAATGGCTATCATGTAATCATTCAAAGTATTAATGGAAATTGTCTTTATATCTAATTCATCATGTTTATGTTTATTGATTATTGATTATTAATGTTTATCTAAGTGTTTGATTTGATTATTAAATGTTTGAGTATGAAAACTGCTCATTCGGCCGAATGACTCTAGAATGAAGTCATTCGGCGAATGAGAGTTGTATCGAATGTCTAAGTTCAGAATGAGTCATTCGCCGAATGACTCATTCGAATGACTGCTCATTCGAGCTTAGTCATTCGCCGAATGAGCTGCTTCGGCCACTCATTCGGCCGAATGACTACAGCTTATAAATAGAAGTTCAAATCATTTCAAACCTAACTTTCCCGAGCCCTTCTTCTTCCCTGGCACCCCAGAGTCAAAACCCTTGAAGATTTGAGCGGTTCTTGATCATCCAAGTTCGATTCTCAACCCGTGGTGTTCGATCGTTGCTTCCAAGTAGTTTCTATAGCCTCGGATCACCACGGTTTCGGTTGGTTTCGTTTGGAAAACCCTGGAATAGGATTCCGCACTATCCCAAAGGTTGTCGAGTAGTTTTTTCATTGGATTCGGATTGTTTCCGAGCTCCCGATCGGTCCAACATGTCCATACCCTTAATCCTAAGTGTATGTATATATATTTAGGAGGGTTCGAGACATATATTCCCCTTCTGTCTTTTAGCTTCGTATAGTTATTCTTCTAGTGAGTTCACATATATTGTTTCGGGTTTTGAGCCAAGATTCTACTGAATAATATTAACTCTTTTATCAATGTTTCATCATCTTGTTGTTCTCATATGTTTGGTCTTATTCCAACCTGGTTATTTCAAACTATTTTGGGTTTTACGTTTGCATGGAAGGTTTGTTAGGCCATCAATAATAACAGGGATGAGTGTTGCATTTCAAGCAGGTTTTGGACAGCTTATATATCTGTACAAACAAGCCCCCACTACCCACCCTTATAACCTTAGGTTTTGTTCCTGCTATTTCTTTCAGCTAGTCTTCCTATTGCTTGCGTCCCAGCCCATCATACATGTGCATGGGTCTATACAAACATGGGGATATGGTTCTATTTGCATATGTGAGTGAGGATTTGTTATCCTTATTTTCATTAGTTACCCCAGGGTTGATTACCATATTAGCTTAGTTGTTACAGCTTATAATTTCAAAACTTGTTTTCCTTCTTTGTATATATTGTGCGTTATCTTTATTTATGACAAATGTACTGTTCAGTCATGGTTCTAGAGTAGAGATATGTAGAACTTACGTATAGCAAGCAAGGAAGAAGGATTGAACGTTGATGCTAGTTCAGAACTAGTTGTTTAGCCGTGAACTGCTACAGATATGGCTCTGCGACGGGTTGGCTGCTACTAGGCAGAGTCCTGTGATTGATCGGTTGCTGTTGGTGATGAGCGGCCGTGAGTCGTTGCTGCTTCCACCGGAAAATATCAAAGGACAAGAGAAAGATGAAGTAGTGAATTGGGGTGGTTTTTCACAAGTATATGGCTCCTAGGTTATAGTTGAGAAGGCCCTTTCTTATGGAAAGTGAACTTTTGCTCGGCTGGAATCAAAGGAAAGAAGGTTTTTGATGTGAGTTCTTAGGTGTTGAAAAAAGAAGCCAGAGGAGAGGCTGTTTAACCAGGAACAAAGGCTTTAGACAATTAGTCAAAGCTTAGGTATTAGTTACCTCTAAAGTTTTGCACAAGGTTATTTTTGTTGTTTAGTTTCTTGCTAGAAAGAGAGAAGAACAGAAAGAAAGCACAAGGAATTTTGGGGGAATTAATTCAATTTACTCAGAGAATGTTGGGACTTAAATAACCAACATTCTGAGATACAAGACAAGAAATAATAAAACAAATACCTGACACTGTTACGGACACTGAATCATCAGACTAGTACAAATACAAAGTCAACAACAACGGAAACAAGGGTCTTCAGGAGTCTTCAGGTCTTTCGAGGTTGAGGTAGTTGCACTAAGGCACAGTGGCTATTCTTTCGGAAAATGTTCGTCAAAAGCTGATTAAACAAGCAGTTATTTCGTAATAGGAGATTATCATCCGAATCATTTGATGTCTTCTGATGCAGTGGTTGTCTTTCGAAGGTATCATGGCCAGCTAATGTATTTCGATGTAGAGAAGTTCAGCGGTAGTTCTTTTTGGCGAATCTTCCGCTTTTGACCTTCCTATGCGAAAGCAGTTCTTCAATCGGAAGAGAAGCATCCATGGTTGGTCATTCAGCGGTTTATTTATTTGCCTGGATTTAGTGGTTTTGCTCATCAGTCCTTATATTCCAACAATCTCCCTCTGGACTGATTAAGCCAAAACCATTTATTTTTGTTTTAAAGTCAGACCAATTTTAATTTTGAGAGCTCGAACATAGTTCAGAACTTCATACTATGTATCAGCATTATCCAGAGTCATGTGCTGCATTTCCTTCTGATCATTATCTGGTAGTGTGAGAATTTCATCCCAATTTGAGAAGAAGGTTCTTGAACCATTATATCTTTCAATGGTCATGCTCTTGGAGACAGAGTCACAGAACCATCTTTTTATTCACGTTTTGGAATTTTTGATTTGAGAAGGCTAGGATTTAGATGGTAGACCTAAAGGAAGTGGAGCTCCAGCCGGCCAGTGTATTATTTCTCTTCTTTTCACTTGATCATTTGAATCAAGTACCTTCTTTACTACAACATGCTGATGAGGCTCATAGTTCCTCTGAAGATAAGGAAGAATTTCCTTATCAACATCAACCAGGGTCTGAATTTGAGAGCAGGTGGAGATTCTGCAGACCCAATACCTAGGCTTCCCATAGGTGTATTTAGCAGGTGATATAGCATTGTGCTTGGATTGGCATCCATGAGCTGAGTCCCTATAGTGGGAGAGGGTGAAGTGACTTCTTTCCAAAGCTCAGGATGATCACAGTTCTCTCTTTTGAACTTTGACCATTCATCAAACAGAACATCATCTCTCCATTTTGTTATTGTGTTCTTTGGTCCTTATTGATTTTGGATGAGGATGTGTTTTATTCTTCTTCTCTGGTCAATGGTCTTTTTCTTCTTGACTTCTGCCTTTATTCTTTTGGATAAAACTTCAGCTTCATTTCTAAGGCTAGAAATATCCAAGTTGCTGAAGTTTTCTACTTTGTACTTCCCTTCATCCAGCAAAAACTTGATCAACTGCTCCCTCTCAGCCTGATAGGCTTTCTCTTGCTACTGATCCAACAAGGCAATTTGTTCCTCATACGTCTTTGCCAGCTCATCTCTTGAGAGACCAATGGCTTCTAGACAGGCTAGGATCTTATGTTCCTTATCCGTTTCTTTATGCTTTGCCTCTTGAAGGTCTTTATCAAAGGGGAAAGTCCTTACAGGAGAATAGGATTCCTTTATTGGAGAAGTTGGTGATTTTTCAGCATCTGCTGACTTTATTAGTGAGGGAGCTGTGGTGGTTTTGGGCAGGTCAGACTCATCATCATCAGCCAATATGAGCCTTCTCTTTCTTGAAACAAGAGAGGCAATGAGCTGATCATCATTTAAGTCTGAGCTAGGTTCTTGAACAGGGGTTAGATGTTTCTAAGGTTTGTTATTGGGGGTTTTGGTTTTTCTGGCCACACTCTTTTGTCTTCTTGTGTTGGTTTTTCTAGCCACACAGTTTTGTCTTCTTGAGAAAGACTGAGTGAATATTGGGGCTAGTTTTTGGCCAATTTTGGAGGCATTGAGAGTAGTAGGAAGGGAGGTATGTGAAGATAGTTCTAGAAGGGTTTGAGAAGAAGAATTTGGAGAAATGGTAGGTGAGTTTTCTTTATTTGTGTATATGGGTGAAGAAGGGATAGATATGGTGGGGGAGATATGTTAAGGAAATATGGAGTTATGCTCAAATTGGACAGAACCAGTTGGAATTGGTATGTCCTGAGTAGTTGAGGAAAAAGAAGACGGGGACTGCTGATCCAGTGCTGCTTTAAGGAGTGCCTCCTGATTTTTTAGTCTTATTTACTTCATCCTCCTTTGCTCAGTTTTGTCTTCTGCCCTCTTGGCAGCAGACAAGAGCCATTCATTCTCCATCTTTTTGGCTTAATCAGCCTGTTTCTTGAATCAAGGAGAAGGAGGAGCAATCCATGTAAGAGACTCTAGAAAACGAGTACGGTTAGATACTTCATGTTGTAGAGAGGAGACTTTGGAATATACTGAAATTTTTAGTAGATCCAGTTGGATCTTTTGAGTGGTGAGGAATTGTTGGGTAAAGTTTTGAAGTAGAGTGGTGAGATAGGCAGTAAGAAGTGGGTTTAACACTTCTTGAAAAGCTTGGCCTGAGAAGGTGGGGTCAGTGGAAGTAGATGGAATGTTTGGGGTACCTTCAAGTGAAGGTGCCAGCATTGGGATGGATTTGGTTTGCAGGACTTGGTTATTCAAGACTGTTGTGACTAGCTCAGTGAGTTTGGTCACATCAGCCTGAATATGAGCAATAGAATCCGTCAATTCCTTTATTTTAAGATCAGACAAACGAAAAATGAGTACGTTCATGCACACCCTGATGTATAGACAAAGCTAGGTAAGGAATGAAGCCTAGTCCGATGCCGTTACACCATCATCATGAGCATCAAGGTCAGAAGGAATCAGTGTAAGTGCGTCGTGCCAGGCGACATGCCTGACAAGTAGTTGTCTTTCGCCATAAGCAGCATTCAGAAGGTTTGAATTTGAACGAAGGGTTTTCATGATCAAAAGAAGATCAAGAAACTTCGAGCTGTGAGAACAATTAATGAGGGTCAATTCAATTAATTGTAGGGAATGTAATCTTGCATAGTGATTAGTGACGGCCAAATCAGGCGTAAGTATGAAGAATTTTATACCTATAGAGAGAAGATTTTAACCACAGAAGATATTTTTTTTAACTTCGGAAGAACCTTATCCTCGGATGAAATGTAACCATGGATAAGTTACAAAGTTAAAAGTCTCGGAAGGAATGAAGACATCGGAAGGGAAAGAAACCACGGAAAGTTTAAAATGTAACAACGGATAGTTTTTACCGTGGATAGATACGAAGCAGTGGCTAGCATAACCACTGATCCTATCCGTGTTTTGGGATAACCACTGAGAAAGACCAAGGTCACTTTATCTGTGGTTTATCAAATATCCGTTGTTAGGATAATTCTTGAAAATTATCCTTTTATATGTTTATTAAAAGGTTTAAGAAACATATTCTTAACCATGTTTATTAGCTCATATTTATCATTCCCAATTTGGTCACAAACTAAGAAAAGGATGAAGAGTCCAAATGTTTGGTAAATATGTCCGCTATTTGGTCACTTGTAGAGACATGTTCTGGGACAATTAGTCCCTTTTCAAAACAGTCCCTAATTAAGTGATGCCTTATTTCTGTGTGTTTGGTTTTAGAATGGTAGACATGATTCTTTATTATGTTTTTGGCAGCTTCGCTGTCTATTAGGAGAGGTGTCTTTAGTTCAGTTATTCCAAAATCCAGCAGTTGGTATTGTAACCAAAGGATTTGGGCAGTGCAATGGGCTGCTGCAATGTACTCAGCTTCAGCAGTTGAATTTGACAACGACGTTTGCTTTTTGCTTTGCCAAGACACTAAGCAATTAGCAAGGAATTGACATCCTCCCAAAGTAGCTTTCTTGTGAGTGAGCATCCAACATAATCACTGTTTGAAAAACCAACAAGCTTACAACTTTGATTAGCAGGATACGAAATACCTAGCACAAGAGTGCCTTTAAGATATCTGAGTATCCTCTTCACAAATGATAAATGGGATTGTTTGGGGGTAGACTCGTATCTTGCACAAACACATGTTGCATACATGATGTCTGGCCTTGATGCAGTAAGATACATTAGAGATCCAATCATGCACCTACAGACAGATTGATCTATAGGTTCACCATTTTCATCTGGACTTATTCCTGGACTTGTTGCCATGGGGGTAGAGATTATTTTGCAATCACTCATATCAAATTTATTTAGAAGATTCTTTACATATTTAGATTGATGAATGAGAGTCCCATTGGGGATTTGTTTGACTTGGAGTCCTAAAAATGTTTTTAGTTCACTTAAAGCACACATTTCAAACTTAGAATACATTAATTTAGAAAATTGTTCACTCAAGGAAGGTTTTGTTGATCCAAAAATGATGTCATCGACATAGATTTGGACCAGCAAAAGTTCCTTGTCTACCCTCTTGATGAATAAGGTCTTATCAATGGTTCCCCGAGAAAATTTATTAGAAAGAAGAAATTGAGAAGGAGTGTCATACCATGCTCTGGGTGCCTGTATCAGACCATAAAGTGCTTTGTCTAGTCTGTACACCCAATCAGGATGATGAACATCATCAAACCCTCGAGGTTGACAGACATAGACTTCCTCCTTTATAGTCCCATACAGAAATGCACTTTTTATATCCATTTGATATACCTTTATGTTATGGGATATTGCAAATGCTAGGAAGAGTCTGATGGCTTCTAGTCTGGCCACAGGGGCAATGGTTTCATCATAATCAATACCTTCCTCTTGGCAATACCCTTGTACAACCAATCTGGCTTTACTTTTGTTCACGATGCCTCTGTCATCTGTTTTATTTCTAAATACCCATCTAGTTCCGATAGGGTATTTTCCTGCTGGCAAGGGGCAGAGAGTCCAAACATTTTGCCTTTTGAACTACAATAGTTCCTCTTTTATAGCATATATCCAATTATTATCTTTAAGAGCTTCCTGATATTTGTAGGGCTCAATTTGGGACAAAAAGGCTGCATGAAGGCAGAAGTTTGAAATTTGGCTCCTAGTTTGAACACCTTTATTTAAATCACCTATGATTTGCTCTAGAGGATGAATTCTATTGAAGGGAATGATGTCCAAACAGTTATTTGTAGATCCAGCATCAGAAGAAGATGAATTTTTAGTGGGGCACGGAGAGTTTTCTAGTGAGGAAGCATGAACATGTTCAGGAATATCTATAAGTACATTATCCAAAGCTGGGGATAAGGGAGTAGATATTTGTTCATCTTGGTCCTGAGGATTTATTTGATAAGAAGGAATGGAGGTAAAGAATTGAGATACTGAACATTCCTCAAGAGAGGACAGATCTTCAGAGGTTTGACACGAATCTGAAGCTTTCAAGATCAAAGAAGTCATTAGGAACAGATGGGAAAGAGGAAGTTGATGCAGATTCATTGAATTTAACATCAATAGTTTCCTCAACAATTTTGGTCCTGAGATTGAAAGCTCGGTAAGCCTTAGAGGTCTGAGAGTATCCAACAAAATATCCAGAGTCAACTTTAGCAGCAAACTTGGACAAAGAGTCTTTTGTATTCTAGATGAAACAAGGACACCCAAAAACTTTGAAGAAATAAATGAGAGGCTTTATGTTATGAAGGACTTCATAGGCAGTCTTATTATATCTCTTCACAATGTGAACTCTATTTAAGACACAGCAAGCAGTGTTTACTGCCTCAGCCCAGAAGGATAAAGGTAATCCTGAGTCTGCAAGCATAGTTATTGCATCTTCAATAAGTATCCTATTCTTTCTTTCCACAACTCCATTTTGAGCAGGAGTTCTAGGAACACTATATTGTCTGAGGATTCCTTTAGAGATGCAGAAGTTATCAAGAACCTGATTCTTGAATTCTGTGCCATTATAACTTCTTATTGTTTTGACAGGAAGACCAAATTGTCTTTCAAGTTGAGCGATAATGTAACATCAGTGCCAGAAACGTTACCGGAATAGTGATCTGCACAGTAACATGAACAGTTAATCAGGTACACATTTCAATTGTTATTCATACTCCATTGTCATTTCATGTAATCATAGCACGGTTTCAGATTCATCGCAGAAACGTAACTCAGAACTATGGTTCAACAGTCACATCTTATCTGACGATACAGAACCATCATGTGATTGTTAGTTAGGATTCTATTATGTATAAACGTATGTGAGGAACTACAGAACAAAACAACAACGGAAATCGTTACGTGAATGCTAAATCGACGGATTATTCGTATAGGTGACGATTTGTACGAATACATCTGAAAGTTTAACGTTCTGAATGATGTCCAATAATTAGAAAACCATATTGAAAAGTGTAGTTATCGTTGTATTCATACGAGTGACGATTCGAACGAATACGCGCGACTACTGTACGATTCGATTTAAAACTGTAAATTAAATAATTTCCTAAATCTAAAATAAACGAAAGATATTTAGTTAATTTAGTAGGAATTACCACCTAAAATAAATTTATAAACTTTACTTTTAAAACCGTAGCGTTTCGTTACAAAAACGAAATGAAACCGACGTTTTACGCGAAACCGAACGGACCCGAACATACCCGGGTTATTTTGAAAGCATTTATTGGCATTAAATTGCCATAAACACTCCCACCAACCAGATCCATCATCATTTTCGTCACTCTCTCTCTCACTACTTTCTTTCTCTACAACTCTAAGCTTCATCTTCTTCATTTCTCCACGAAATCAAGCCATTTTGGTGTCAAAACGACCGTTACAACTCATAGATCATAGAAGTACAACTGATCGGAGCTTTGAACCATCTGTTTTGAGGTAGAATTGAGTTTCCTTTTCGGGTTTTAGGGTTTTCAAACCCTTGGTTCGACCCACTCTCATCACTGGTTCTAAACCCTTAAAACCTTAGGGAAAATACACTAAAACACACTAGGATGATTTAGGACCAAGTGGGACACTATGATTTAGCTCTAATTCCCGGTTTTTAGGAGTTGAAAATGTGGGAGGTTGCTTGGCCGAAGCACCACCATTAGGTGGGCCGAAGGGACAACAGGCCGAATGGCTAGTCCCCCATGCCGAAGAGCTTCATTTGCTCGGCCCTCCCTCATGTGGCTCGAGCCATACGGCCAGCTTCATGCGGCCAGGAGGGTTAGTCGCTCGGCTACTTCATTCGGCCAAGCCTTCATTCGGGAAACCAATCCTTTCGGTCGAAGCTCATACGTGGGGACCTTATTCGGCCATGGAAGTTGACATGGGTAACTTGGACGACTAACTTAATGTGGTCTTGTATGGGAAGGTTTAACCAACTACATTTATTTCATGCATGCATGGGATATTCACGAAATCGCATGCATGGATTTGTATAAGGTTGGCAACATGGGAAAGAGCATTAAGGTTTCATACTATGATTTTTAAAGGATAACAAGGTGTGATCATGAAAGTTAGATACAAGTTGGGTTAACATGCATGAATCTATTTTGAGCAATCATCATTAGGGTTTTCACTAACAAGAGCCTTCATAAATCACATTATAAACTAAACATGGGTGTTAACATCATTGGAGTTAAACACTCTTGGGAATTTGTTGAGAAGCAAGGATCATAGTCTAAGGTTATGGTGTTGATTTCATTATTTACATCTAACACCTAGAAAACTTCACGAAAACATATAATCACATTAGATGGTTCATTTGAGCCGTCTAGGATGAGTTATATACATAGTGATCAAGGAACCATGGGAAATGAAAAGCTATCAAAAGACTTAGAGTTAATCTAAATTGATTAGCTAAGTATAATCATGTTTAACTTATATTTCCATAAAATAAATTTTGTTTGTAATAAAAGAAATTGATGTAAAAAATTTATTAGATTAACTTAAATGATTTCTAAATTAATGATTAACTTAAATTGAATTATTTAAATGTGTTAATTAAAGACTTGTAATGATTAGTTATGGGATAAGGGTGATAATTGGGTGATACATTCGACAAGATAGAGAAAATTCTAGAAACACATTAGTAACATAGGACACTTAGTTGCACACCGAGACCAAAACCCTAGATTCGACTATTATAAATACTTATCGTATTCGAATCCTTTTAAAACAACTCAGGTACCAAAGAAACATAGCCTACAAATAACGAGCACGCATTTTTGTTGTAAATCAATACAGAACAACACAGGTGAGTTCATTGCCCCTTTTCTAAACATTTTTTCTGTCTAGGTAAATTTATATGTAGGTTAACTAACAAATTAACTAATTACTCTTATGAGTAATACAATAATTCTAAAACAAACACTTATTCTATCAAATTCAAATTCAAAGAATCTAAACTCAAAGTGTGATCAATAGAACTTAAACTAAAGAATCGAATTCAAGGAAATCTAATTCAGTGTGTTCAATAAAACTAAGCATCAAACTCAAGAATCTAAACTCAGTGCTATAGTCATGGAATTCTAAGGATCAAGATCAAGGGAATCAAGAAATCATATCCGTGTGTGAATCAATGAACTAATGAAATCATTAAGATCTAATGAATCATTAACGATCAAGTTAGGGTGGATGTCAATTGTATGCAGATCAAGACCACGTGTTAACACACGGAAAGTCCCGTCATAAATAGTAGACTCTTGTAGTCAAGCTTTATGGGCATAAATCAAACGATCAAACGAAATCAAGAGAATCAAGACGATCAAAATCAAAGGATATCCTAAAGTCCCGACATGTACAGTAGGCCTGAGGGTCAAGCTGATATGGGCACATCATGAAAATCCCGACGCATACAGGTAGACGCATTTGGGTCATGCCTGATATGGGCCACGTGTGAAACTGTACAACTTGGACACCACCAACAACTAAGTCTAATTGATTGAGTCAAATAAGACCCAATCATCATGTCCTAGTTGTAATTAAATGATTAATTATTTATTTAATTAAGAATTTAATTTTATTTTTATACAAGTGCTATGGGTAATCATGAATACATGGTAAACTCAAGAAATCAGTGGTATTTCAATTTGTGGAAATCAAAAATCTAATATGAAGATGGATGAAAAGAAACGCTTAACTATCATTAACAACAATATGCTAAGCGTTCCGGTATGTGGTGGGACGGTGGCTGGGGCTTGTCCCCTACATATGCCCTATATAGAAGCAACTTGATTGGATAGCATAGGTGGTCGTTGATGAGGTTAAGGTTGTCACTTCGGGGGGATCAAGGTAAACAGTTTTCAGGGTAATCAAACGTTGTGGATCAATGGTACGGGATGAAACGCTTAATTATCACCAGGAACAATATATCATGTGGTTTGGTATGTGGTGGGACGGTGGCTGGGGCCTGTCCCCTACATATGCCCTATATATAAGCATATTGAACTAGATGGTATAGGTGGTTAATGGTGAGGTTAAGGTTGTCATTCGAATGGTTATTCAAATTCATTTTTAAATAAAACTACATGAACTCACCAACCATGTGTTGACTTGATCTTTTTGCATGACTTCTCAGGTGACGAACAAGTCCGAGTAGAAGGTAATGCTTTTGGACTAGGATACCAGTTAGAGGACCTAGCATTTTGGACATGCATATTTTTGAACATCATTTACAGATTATTTTCTATATCTTGTGCAGATACAAGATAGAAGATTTATGATGTTGATAGTAGATTTACATTGTTAAATTATGAACAAAACTGATGTAATTTAACTTTGTAATTCTATTTTCATTTAGCAGTTTATCATTATATATCATGTGCATTGTAAACAATCTGATCATCACGATTATCATTCCCGATATCGCGCCCCGGGTCCATTTCGCCCGACGGGACACACGATCCGGCCCGCCGGCTCGGGGTGTGACAGTTTGGTATCAGAGCCATGGTTATAGAGAAATATAGGTCATTTATTTAAACGGTTTTGGCCTAGACAATAACCTAGGGACCCTCATGTATAGAACACAAAACTTAGGAATTATTTGCATTGTGTCTTCTGCATTCGATCATTGCACTAACCGATACTTTATTGGTTGTGTAGGATCAGATGTTCTCAATTGATACGATAGAAGAGTATAGCAGCGGAATTTAACACGGAATTAGCATAATCAAAGTAAGATCCATTTCAATCAAACAGTAACGCAAGTTTGTTATAGAGAGAGAAAGTTTTCTGTAAAAAGGAATATCTCATTCAGATCATTAACTTCGTTACATTACAATCATGTCAACTGCCTATATATAGAAGGCAGTGACGTCTGATGATGTCACATGATGTTGACACCTAACAGACAAAACAAAACAACTGAAATTAACTAAACGACTGAGAATATCTTCAACATCTGAAGACAAACTCTACAACTACTGAAGAACAAAACTACTGAAGTACAAATACTGAAACTACTGAAATACAAAATACTAAAACCTCTGATGAGTAAACTACTCACCAGACTTTTACAAACAATAAGAAAACTACTGAAGACTAACTATACACTACAACACCTGACGACTTACACTTCAGCTGTTGTACATCTCTTCAGATCTTGTGACTTCAGCACATTTGAATATCAGCCTTTGTGTTCTTCTTCAGTTGTTGTAATGCTGTGAGACTTAGAGATTTTTCTGATCAGGCTCATTGGTTCTTTTAGTCCAACAAACTCCCCCTGAACCAATGCAGCCAAAAACCTTTAACTTATTTAAGGTCTCACTTATTTATTCCCAGGCAGAAAGATATGTCTTTTTCTTTTGAGATCAGTATCAAAATGACCAATTAAAGTATAA
This sequence comes from Mikania micrantha, assembly GCA_009363875.1. Lineage (NCBI taxonomy): Eukaryota > Viridiplantae > Streptophyta > Magnoliopsida > Asterales > Asteraceae > Mikania > Mikania micrantha. The sequence continues at coordinate 55,480,630 of CM018682.1, read as the reverse complement.
GCCTGATAACCAACAGCTTTCAAAAACTCTAACTGTCAAAATATGAGAGGGAACTCCATTGGGGAAATGGACTATGAGCATTAACCCCTCTCATTGAAGCTATTGATTGTATACTAACCTGAAAGACTCCCTGACATAAGCTTCAAGTAGTAACATCTTCTCTTCTGGAGTCAATCTTTCAGGTTCACCTTCGAAGAAGGACTCAGGCCCATAAAATTCGGACAAGTATCTAGCCGTAGTCCCATCCTTCAGTTCTACTCTTGTAATTTCCCTGTACACAAACTCATCAGGGTGCTTACCCTCTAAAAACAAATAGAGTTCTTCTTGCTGAACATGTTCCAGCCTCCTATACACCAGTCCCTTCTTTATCATTTTGTTCTCTAAGAAGTTAGGAGCTTTTGCACCCGAGTTGTAGACACTCTTGAAGTCATTAATGATTTCCCAAGGATCAAGCACTGACCCAAGCATGATTTCAGCACTCAACACCCTTTTGATCCTATTTGCATAAGTTGCTGGGGGCTGTCTCTTGTGAATCCTATGAAGAACCCTTGGGTCAGGCCACATCTTAATCAATTCTTTCGTATATTTAAATGTCCATTTCAGAGCATACAACCTTTGAGCTTCCTTTTTCATTGCAGTGATAGTTGAAGTCTGAGGATAATCTTTGTCCACCAACTTGAGGAATTGCTCATCATGTTTCCTTTGGCTCTCTTCTTCTTCCAGTTTTACTTTGACTGCCAACATCCTAGCCTCTGGTGTAATAATTGGCTGTTGACCAAAAACTAATGACTTTTCAGGAATGTAATTGGCAGGAAGAGTAATTTTCTTCTTTGGAACTGTCAGATCTACCTCAGTTGTTGAAGGTGCAGGCTTTTGAGCTTTTGGCTTGATGACTGTGGAGATAGGCAACCTGTCTTCTGCATCAGAACTTTCTTCTTCTTGAATTCTGAGTTGCCTTCTCTTCTTTGGAGGAGCCCTTACCTCAACAACCTGAGTCTCAACCTGAGTCTGAACCTCTGGAATTTGAACCCTCTCTAGTTCAGTGTCTTGTGCATCAGAAGTTGTGGCTTGTACTTGAACTTCAGAGATTGTAGCCTGTGTTTGAACTTCAGAAGTTGCAGCCAATTTTTGTACATCAAATTCTTGTACATCAGAGGTTTTGACTTGTTTTTGTACATCAGATGTTGTGGCTTCCAATTGTTCAGCACTAACTTCAATTTCTTTAGCAACCATTTCCTGCTCAACTTCCACATCATCTCTGTTGAAAATCTCAACAGGTTTGTTCTTCTTCTGTCTCTTATAAGTTACTTGAATGACAGGAGACCTTTCAAATGCAACCTCTTCAGACCTTGGCCTTTTGGAAGCTGAAGATGTGACTGATTCAGTTCCTAACTCCCCCTTTTTGGCTGCAGGGGAAGAAGGAGTATGTAGATTTGAAAGTTTAGCAGTCACAGCCTCATCAACCATTTGTTGAATTTGAGTTTGGGAAGGTAACCTCTCATCAAGGGCTTGAACAATAATTGATTTCAGTAATGGAGTGATGAGAGGGAGGATTTGTAGAAAGGCAGCAGCTAATGCCTCTGGGGGGCTAGAACCCAAAGGATTAGAGCCAGAAGCAGTGGCTGGTGGCTTGTCAAATTGGATATTTGTGGTTGAAGTGTTTGGGTGACCTTCAGAATGAGAAGGTGCCATCTGTGGGGTAAGTGGGGAAGATGGACTTTTGTCCTTGGACATTTTGGTGAGTAGCTCATTGAGTCTACATACCTCAGCCTCAAGGAGTTGGTTTTGCTTAACAAGCTCAGCAACTGATATTTGGTCATCAGTAGCATTAGCTAGATCATCTGACCTCCTGAGAATCTCAGGATTTACCTGAGTTGAGTGTGGCTCAACAGATTCAGGTGCCCCTTTTTCTTGGTACTGGGGACTTCCAACCTCAGGGTTAACCCCTTCATCGGTTGTTGCCTCTGACAAGGTCTTATCCATGTTACCACTATCAATCACTCCAAATGATGGAAGTGATGAAGTAGCAGCCTTGTTAGATGTCAGAATCTCTCTTGCCACACTAGGAGATCTGATGTTGTAGTCAGTATCCTGTGGGTTATCAGAGACACTATGGTCCTCCCCCTCAATGTTGGAGCAGTTTCCAGTATTGATAGGTGTCTGGGAGGGAGAAGGAGTGTTCAGCTGATTCAGGATTTGAGCAATAACAAATGTTGGGCTATTGGTGGTGGTTTCTATAGAAAGTGGGTTTGAAGGAGAATGCACCCGGGGAGATTGGTGCTTTTCAATAGAAACCATTTCAACTGAAATAGGTTCTAGTGATGTGGTGTCCCCTACAAAGGTTGCACCAGGATCCTGTAGAGAGGAAACCTGGGCGGTTTGAGCCGGTTGAGTCTGATGAACCACTGGTTGACTACTACCAGTGGTCAGTTCATGCCTTGGTGAGGCATGGGCAGACTCAGGGGACTCATTTCCCTGAGCAGCCTTTTTGGGCTTAGTGGATTTTGGTTTAGTGGGGACTTTGGATTTGGATTTTGAGGATGAGGCTGTGGGTTCCCTTTGCTTGGGTTTGAGCTTCCGGGCAGCCTCTTTTAAAGTGAGGTTGGAGTTGTGTCTGGAATATACTTCCAGCAAAACTGCTGGAGCAGGGATCCCCTGACCAACAAGGCCTGTTTGTGGCAGCTGTTTCTCTATGATGGCCATAATAAAACGAGGATAGAGTAACCATCTAGATGAAACAGGCTTATCAGCATGTTCAGTTAATTCAGAAAAAAGTATTTGAGAAAAATTTAGCTTTTGAGATTCGAGAATAGAGTACAATACCTGTTGCCAACGAGATGACATTTGATCCCATGAAGAAGACTTCGGAGCCAGGCATATGTTGATCATATGGAATATCAGACGCTCTGGATCATTAAAGTGCTTCTTGAAAAGTGTTGAGTCACTCCCTGGTATTCATGACTTGTAAAACAGAGGTCAGTGGCGCTTTTAGGGAACTGAGTGACTAGGTCGGCATCGTCAAGTTGAAGAACATCCCTGAGCTCAGCGGGACTGATATGCACGTTGTGACCATTGACTGTTGATCGAAGAGAGATGACTCCAGTTCCAACATTTACCAGTTCAACATTCATCCAAAATTGATGAATGGATTCAACATACAGAGTTGGATTGATGAGAAAAGCAGTTTTGAATTGAGATGAGTTCATCAAGTCGACAGCTTCATCAAACTTGGACCAGAATGAAGATTTGGTCAGATAGGCTATAGAATTGTGACGCGGTTTCAAAGTTATGGTAGCCATGGATGCAGAGATGAAAGAGGGAAAGTAGGTTTTGAAAAAGATGAAAAGTTCTGAGAAAGTGATAATGAAACAACTGAGAAGGATTGAGTTAAATAGAGAAAACAACTGAGGTTTAAACAACTGAAGAGTAAAATTACTCATCAGGTGTTGTCGATAATTTTGTTCATCAGGTGTTTTCAACAGTTGTTCATCAGACTTTGTGGAAATTTTGTGCATCAGAACTTGTGAACAATGTGTTCATCAGAACTTGTAAACAATTTGTTCATCAGAACTGTGTAGAAATTTTGTTCATCAGAACTTGTGAACAATGTGTTCATCAGAACTTGTACACAATTTGTTCATCAGAACTTTGTAGAAATTTTGTTCATCAGAACTTGTGAACAATGTGTTCATCAGAACTTGTACACAATTTGTTCATCAGAACTTTGTAGAAATTTTGTTCATCAGAACTTGTGAACAATGTTTGACCTTCAGTACTTAGAACATCAATACTCATCAGTACTTTGTAACTTAGAGTATCATAAAAGGTCATGACTGTTCTTGAATCAGTACTTTGGATATGTATCAGTATGTACTGAAAATATCAAAATGTGCCAAGATAAAAGAATATTTATGGTTAAAAGAGAGAAGTGAAAATATTTTTGGAATTTTTTTTTTTTTTTTTTTTTAAAAGATAGTTAACATTTTATTCATTGAAACACTAACCTATTCAAGCTGCAACATACCAAGCCTTAGAACTAAATTTTGAAAAGTTGATGTGTCTAAAGGCTTAGTAAAAATGTCAGCAAGCTCATCAGCACTAGGAACAAATTTGGGATCAATCAGACCTTTTTCAAAACAATCTCTTATAAAGTGATGTCTGATCTCAATGTGTTTAGTCCTAGAGTGCTGAACTGGATTCTTGACAATACAAAGAGCTGAAGCACTATCCATTAACAATGGTGTCTTCAGTTCTTTGATGCCATAGTCCAGGAGTTGAGACTGAAGCCAGAGAATTTGGGAAGTGCAACTTGCAGCAGCAATGTACTCAGCTTCAGCAGTGGAGGTGGCTACAGAAGTTTGCTTCTTACTTTGCCAAGAAACCAAGCAATTTCCTAGAAACTGACACCCACCAGAAGTAGATTTTCTTGAGAGTTTGCATCCTGCATAGTCACTATCTGAAAAAGCAACCAGCTTGCAGGATTGTCCAGTGGAGTACCATATTCCCAGGAATTGAGTACCTTGCAAGTATCTGAAAATTCTTTTCACAGCAATCAAATGAGACTCTTTGGGTGCAGCCTGAAATCTAGCACAAACACATGTGGCAAACATAATGTCTGGCCTGGATGCAGTTAGATACATTAAAGATCCAATCATACATCTATAAAGAGTTTCATCCACTGAAGTACCTTTCAGATCTGCATCAAGGTGTGTGGTGGTGCTCATGGGGTTGGAACATGGCTTACAGTTTTGCAAATCAAATTTCTTTAAAAGCTCTTTTGTGTATTTTGATTGGTGAATGAAAATTCCATCAGGTTTTTGTTTGATTTGAAGACCCAAGAAAAACTGTAACTCCCCCATAGCACTCATTTCAAAATTTTTAGTCATAAGTTCAGTGAAATCATCACACAACTTTGGGTCAGATGAAGCAAATATAATGTCATCAACATAAATTTGAACAAGTAGCTTATGCTGACCTACATTCTTTATGAATAAAGTTTGATCAATGGAGCCTCTAGTGAAATTATTTTTTAGAAGAAAAGTGGATAATGTGTCATACCAGGCTCTAGGTGCTTGTTTCAGCCCATAAAGAGCTTTATCAAGCTTGTACACCCAATCAGGATGTTTATTGTCCTCAAAGCCTGGAGGTTGACACACATACACTTCCTCTTTTATTTTACCATATAAGAAAGCACTTTTGACATCCATTTGAAAAACTTTAAGTTTATGTAAGGCAGCATATGCTAAAAACAGCCTAATTGCTTCTAATCTGGCTACAGGGGCAAAAGTTTCATCATAATCAATACCTTCTTCCTGACAGAACCCCTGTACAACCAGTCTAGCTTTGTTTTTAATGATTTGACCTTTTTCATCTGTTTTATTCCTAAACACCCATTTTGTGCCTATTGCACACTTACCTGGAGGTAAAGAAACCAGCTCCCAAACCTGTTGCTTCTTGAATTGCAACAATTCCAACTGCATTGCCTCCACCCAGCCAATGTCTCTAAGTGCTATGTGGTAATTCTTTGGCTCTTGTTGACTGACAAAGAGAGCATAAAGACAAAAGTTAGATAATTGACTTCTGGTTGAAACACCTGCAGAAATATCACCGAGGACTTGAGATAATGGATGATTCTTCAGTTCTTGATATGGAATAAGATCAGTGCAAGTGTTTGCTGGAGGATCAGATGTTGCAGTTGAAGATGATTCAGGGAACAAAGCAGCTGGGATTTCAAATGATTGAGAGGATTCCAGAATTTCATCAGCATTTGTATTGAGTGGGATTGCTGAAGCAGGAGGAGCATCAGATTTGGTAGATGTGGACATATTGTCACTGAATCTGAACAAATGAGTACTTGCATCTTCATCATCTGAAATTCCTTGTGATGTTGCATTAGAAGCTGGTGGTGGATCAGCTGGAAGAACTTCATCTTCTACACCACTATTCTCAACATGAAAATCATGTTGCAAGATATTCAGATCAAACATCTCAGCAGGATTCTGAGGAATGGAATCTTTAGGACATTCATTGAATTTGACATGAAGAGTTTATTCTACAGTCTTTGTTCTACAATTGAACACTCTATATGCCTTGCATGTTGAAGAATATCCAACAAAGTATCCTGCATCAACTTTGGAATCAAACTTGGTAAGTTGATCTTTGGTGTTGAGAATGAAACAAGGACACCCAAAAGCTCTGAAGAAGGAAATCAAAGGAGTTAAAGAATGAAGGATTTCATATGGAGTCTTCAACCATCTTTGATTCACCAAAACTCTGTTTTGCACATAGCAAGCTGTGTTAACAGCTTCTGCCCAGAATGTGAGAGGGAAACCAGAATCAGCAAGCATTGTTCTGGCAGCTTCAATCAGGGTCCGATTCTTCCTTTCTACCACTCCATTCTGTTCAGGAGATCTGGGAATGTTATACTGTCTCTGAATTCCCTTTGACTGATAAAATTCATCAAGAAGATGATTTCTGAATTCAGTGCCATTGTCACTCCTAACACACTTGATAGAAAGAGAATACTGCTTTTCAGCATACAACACAAAATTGATAATAGCCTTGGCAACCTCACCTTTTGAGTGTAAGAAGAAAGTCCAGACAAACTTTGAATAGTCATCAACAATAACTAGACAATACTTCTTCTTTGCCATAGACATTATCTGCACTGGACCAAACAGATCCATGTGTAACAGTTGTAAACAACCAGTGGATTTGGAATCTCCAATTAAAGGAAAAGAGACTTTGTGTTGCTTTCCTTTCAAGCATGCAGAACAGTTTTCATCACAGCTAAAATCCTTTAAAGGAAGACCTCTAACCAGACCATGTTTCACCAATTGATTCATGTTCTTGATGTTTACATGACCTAATCTTCTATGCCACAAATTGGATTCCTTGAAAGAGGCCTTAGAAAATAAACAAGGATGACCTTTGACAGAGATTTTCTTAGAAAGATCAAAGGCATAGACCTTTCCCACTCTGTTAGCCTTAAGAAGTGTGTACTCATCTAACACTTTGCTAATCAAAGGCATCACATCAGAAGATAGAATCCTACAATCTTGCTTAGTGAAGAGAGACACATGACCCTTATCACACATTTGACTAACACTCAGCAGATTGTACTTAAGATTCTCAACATGATTAACATCATCAAACCTAATCTCACCATTAGTGACTACACCTTTACCTATGATATACCCCTTAGCATCATTACCAAAGGACACAAATCCTCTCCTTCCAGTGAAATAGTTATGAAGAAGAGATCTGCTCCCAGTCATATGCATGGATCCTCCACTATCAACATACCAGATGCTACTTTGACATGCTGAAGGACCCTGCATACAACAACACACTCAGTTAGACTTTTGGACCCAAACCATTTTGGTTTTGGGTCTGTTAACATTTGAAGAAACAGAACTAGCATTATCAGTTGAAGCAACACTTGAAGCATTCTTATCAGAAATTTTTGGTTTGACTTTTGATTTTGATTTCTTTTTATGAAATGAATCAACAGATGCCTCTGCCATATTGACCCTTCCTATCAGTTGTTGCATCATTAGCATCAATTGATTATGAGTTTGAGTTAAAAGCTTGATTTCATCAGACACATCAGGACTTGATTTTTTATTTTTCTTTTTGATTAGTTTTGTGTCTTTAGTTAAAATAGATGTTTTCAAGTGTTGTTTCCCTGAATCTGGAATAATTTCTTTTCCTTTCTTGAATTGACTTGAAGTATTTCCTTGTACTGATTTTCCAGATTTTGAAACAACTGATGATTCTGGTACAAATTTTGAACTGAATTCATTTTTCATTTTAAGTATATTCTTGTTTTTATTCTTGATTTTATTGAATTTTGAACCTTTTCTGTACCAGCATTCATCAGTTGAATGATTAAACAACCTACAAATATCACAAGGCACTCTCTTCTTTCTTTCCTTGTGATTGTCTACAAGTACTGATGACTTAGAAACAGATTGTTTGTTCATCAGAACATCTGAGGCATCAGTATTTGTAGTCAAATTGACAACAGCTGATGGATTGATAACATCTGAAGAGTTATTCTTCAGCACTTGTGTCTCAACACATTTACCAACATCAGTTGTTGCAGTATCAGCTTTGTCACCAACTGCTGATGAATGACTTTGACTTATTAAAAGTCTTGCATCATTTTCTCCAACACCATCCCCATCTGACTCAATTAGGTGTAAGTTTAAAACATTTGAAACATGTTCATCAGGATTAATCTCAACTAAGACATTATCCTGACAAGTGTCATCCTTAATGACATTTGTACACCCAATTGAATAAGAATAGGTTTCAATCTCAACCTTTTCAGCAGCAGCTTTGCAAACATTTGAGTCTTCTTCAGATATGTCTGCAGAATCAGACACTTCTGAAGAGTTGGTAGATTGGTACACACTCTCCCCATCAGATTCACAGTCAAGACTTTTTGGTTTATAATCAGCAGGGGGGCCAGTGTGATTGTAACCAATCCCAAACTTAACATTTGAAGCTGACTGTTTGCTCAACAACATTTCAAACCCTTTACAGGACTCAACCCATTTTTCACAATTGACTTGGGTTGCTGCAAGTGTTTGTTTTAGATCATTATGCTTTACCAGCATGACTTCCACTCTAGCTTTTTCATCAGACAACAAACATTTAAGTTTATAAATTTCAGACTCTTTCTCATTTAAGGCTTTTTCAAACTCAGTTTTGTTTTTAGCCACAACCTTTTCCAATTCAAATTTCTCATTAATCAGTTCTACATTGATTTCCCTAATGGAAGCAAATGCTGAAATGCATGACTCTGAACATAATTTAGCTTTTGATTCAGAAGATACCTGAGATGTTGAAGAGGATTGACAGGTATTTTCAGTTGAATCAATAGCCATCAGTGCCAGATTTCCAAAAGGATTGTCTCCACCATGTGGACCAGTTTCAGAAAAAGGCTGCATGTTGAAGTCTGATAAGTCATCAGGCAAGCTACTCCAATCAACAACACCAGGAGTGAAGAAACTCTGATGCTGTTGTTGTTGAGACTGTTGAGTTGATTGAGGTTTGCTGGGTTCAGAAAGAGCAGGTGATTGTGGTGAGATTAATGCTGGATTGTGAGGAGGTTGAGGCATGTAAAAGCAAGGATATGGATAGGGCATTGGATTTTGTGGAACAAAGTGAGCTGGATAGAATTGCTGTTGACTAGTACTAGAAGATTGTGGTCCTTTGCCTGAGGAATTGTTGCTTGGAAAGGTCACAAAAGGTGCAGCAGGATTAGAACCAGATGTTTTGCACTCCCTAGCAAAGTGACCAAGCCTATGACACTTATGGCACCTCAACTTCCCTTTGTCAAATCCAACCTTAGTCTTGCCAGATAATCCAGGGAACTTCCTTCCTGTTCTTTTATAAAACTTTTGTGATCTGATGTTGATCAATGCCATTTGACTTAAAATGTCCATCTCCTCTAGATCATCATCCGGGATACCTTTCAAATCATCCATCACAAAACACAAGTTGTCACTATAACTTCCTGCATTACCCTCAACTCCCACAAAAGCATGATCAGAATTGTTAGTAGAAAAGTCAATATGTTCATCATAAGAACATTCAGACCCATTAAACTCTGACTCCTGACCAAGTAAAGCAGTGTTACCAGGAACAAAATCATCAGCAAGTTTTCCAGATGAAGACAGTTTTCTCTTCTGTTCTACCTCTCTCTCAAAAGTTAAGAGTTTCCCATGTAATTGGGTGAGAGATAGACTTTCTAGATTAGCATTAGAGCGTAGGACAATTGTATAAGTGTCCCATCTCTCAGGCAATGATCTGAGAAATCTGTTATTCATCTGACTATTAGTGTATTCTTGCTTAACCATTTTTAACTCAGAAATTAAACATGAGAATCGCTCAAATTGTTGAGTCAAGGATTCACCCTTTCGGTGAGAAAATGTCTCATACTGCTGAGCCAGAATTTCTCTAGTATTTGCTAAAACCTCATCAGTTCCACCAAATTGTTCTTTCAGTGCAACCCAGAGATCATGAGCAGTATCATGATGCATCAAGCCAGAATAAATCTCATTAGGCAGAGCCATGGCCAGAATACCATGAGCTTTAGCATCAATTTCAAACAATTTAATGTCCTCATCCGAATACATATCAGCAGGTTTCGGAATCATGATCTTAGTTTCAGGATCAGTGATCGTGGGTTTATATGGTCCATGCACAACAGATTTCCAACATCCTGCGCTGTTAATCGACAGGTGATGTAGCATTCTACGTTGCCATATGTTGTACTCACTCCGCACAAGCATCGGAGGCTTGGTTGCGGAGCCTGTATTGTGCGGATCATTGTTCGGAGTTGACATGATCACAGATTCAAGCAATTTACCACAAACTAATGCAAATCTCAATCAATTGATGCAAAACAGATTGATATTGAAATACAAATCAACAGAAGTTAACAGAAAACTTCAATCTATAACAAATTCTTACTTAATCAGCTAATTCACTCAATTTGAGAACAAATTTGAGCAGTTTCAGAGATCAATTGTGTAATCGATCAATGATTAACCTGCTCTGATACCAATTGTAGGATCAGATGTTCTCAATTGATACGATAGAAGAGTATAGCAGCGGAATTTAACACGGAATTAGCATAATCAAAGTAAGATCCATTTCAATCAAACAGTAACGCAAGTTTGTTATAGAGAGAGAAAGTTTTCTGTAAAAAGGAATATCTCATTCAGATCATTAACTTCGTTACATTACAATCATGTCAACTGCCTATATATAGAAGGCAGTGACGTCTGATGATGTCACATGATGTTGACACCTAACAGACAAAACAAAACAACTGAAATTAACTAAACGACTGAGAATATCTTCAACATCTGAAGACAAACTCTACAACTACTGAAGAACAAAACTACTGAAGTACAAATACTGAAACTACTGAAATACAAAATACTAAAACCTCTGATGAGTAAACTACTCACCAGACTTTTACAAACAATAAGAAAACTACTGAAGACTAACTATACACTACAACACCTGACGACTTACACTTCAGCTGTTTTACATCTCTTCAGATCTTGTGACTTCAGCACATTTGAATATCAGCCTTTGTGTTCTTCTTCAGTTGTTGTAATGCTGTGAGACTTAGAGATTTTTCTGATCAGGCTCATTGGTTCTTTTAGTCCAACAGGTTGTGATCAGAATTTATGCCTCCACCACCACCGCCACCTCCTCCTCCTCCCCCACACTCTCCACCTCCAGACCCGAACGCAAATGCGAACTTGGATCCTGCTACCGTTGCCTTGGAGACACTACTGAGTAGCCAGCTGACTAATCAGCTGAAAGAGGTGATTCCAGATATGATCAATTGTATCCGGAACGAGAGCAACAACTCTGGAAACTCATCGGGAGAAGCCAGTGGGGATTCTGGTAGTGCTTAAAATTACTCCTATAAGTCTTTTGTGGGATGTATGCCGCCAAGTTTTAGCAGTACTGAGCGAACCGTTGGTCTGATCCAATGGATAGAGAAGATCGAGACTACTCTGGTCCTCTGTAGTTGTAACATCAGTGCCGGAAACGTTACCGGAACAGTGATTTCAACAGTAACTTGCACAGTAACTCAGGTACAAAATATGTGAACTATTGTATGCTATTGATATTTGATGCTTGACACTAAACTATTATGCTATCGTTTCTGAAGTCTAATTAAATCTCATGGTTTAACGGTAAGAAACACATTTACACAACGCTGAACTGACACACAAATGCTTGATTTAATGCTATTTTGTATAAACGTATGCGAGGTTGAACAAAACAAAATAGTAACGGACGTCGTTACAGAATTTTAAATCAACGTATTATTCGTATAGGTGACGATCTGTACGAATAAATCTGAAAGTTGAACGTTCTGAAATGATGACTGAAAAGTAGAAAACAAGAATCAGAAAGTGAAACCAACGCCGAGTTCGTTCGGGTGACCGTTCGAACGAATACGCGCGTTCTCACGAAACGAAAATGAAAAACGACTCGAACGATAATAAAAATAAAGAAAAACAAATTAGAAGATTTACTAGGAATAACAACCTTCAAAATAATTAAAACAAATCCATTTTTATTTAAGTTACGTAAAATACGCGTAATGATTCGGAAACACACCGGAGACGAAAACCGAGCAACTGAAACGAACCCGAAACATGTACGGAGTATAAAAACCCTAAATGAGGGTTTTTTCCTCATTTATTATATTTCCCTCTCTACCTCCCAAACTGTTTACTCTCTCTCTCCCTAGAAGAACCATCTTCAAACTACAAGATCGTGCTCATTTGGTGATGAAATCTCGTGTTCTTGGTGTCTACGCGTAGCTACAATCATCCTCTACCTAGAAGTACAACCGATATAAGGAGTTATGCAGCCAAACTCGAGGTATGAAGCTAGGAATCACATGGAAACTAGGGTTTTCTTCACCCTTTGGTCGACCATGCCACACAACCGGTTAGGATCTATAGCATCCGAACCTTAACCCTCAAGAAATCATTCTCGCATAACCTTTACCATGGGAATAGCCTACAACAGCTAAGAGTTCGAGATGATGATGCATGGTGAACAGGTTCGGAAGGGAAGCTGGGCAAAGGGGGACGACCGAACCTGTTCAGTGATTGGCCGATCCCTTAGAGGCAGCCAAACCTCATCAACCTGCAAAACCTAGGTGGCGAACCTAGGAGCCACGAACCTGTGTGACCTAACCGAACCTTCTCATCATCATGAACGAACCCTACTGTTGCCGAACCCAAAGGGGAGTGGCGAACCTACATGATCAACGAACCTGCATGATCGGACGAACCTTCTCCCATACTCACCAACCCTATTGCCACGAACCATCCTTGGCCGAACCATCATGCAGTCACGAACCAGTGTATCCACGAAACATAACTGAGAAGACCTAAGCCACGAAACTATGCTGCAAACCTAACTCAACCGAACCCCAATGGCGAACCTACCTGAGCGAACCTTCAATCAGATATACTGATCCTTGACCGAACCTGAGATGGAGTCACGAACCTAGGGATGGCGAACCTTATTCACTGAGCCAATAGATTCGCTGGAAATGGAGCCAAGTTTCCCACCGATCGGTCTAAGCCCATCTGATTGGCCAGTTGGTCACTTCAGCCCAGCCCACGATTGCTAATTAGCCCAATAGTTCGATCCATGACATAGTTGATTCAGCCCAACCGGTTAAAGCCCATTAATCGGCCCAAGTATATCATTCGGCCCATATGCTTAAAGACATAAACCAACACTTTAAATAATTGATTATGAATAACATGCATGGGAATTTATGGTTATTACTACAAAGGTGGTGAAAGAATTTAGAAACAATGATAGAAACTCTAACTTTCACAATTACGATGCAACAAACTACTAAGGCTTTAATGATGAAAACAAGTACACTTAACATACAAAATGAAGACATTTCATAATAACATAAGTAATAACAATTAAATTAGGGCCGAATGAAGACCGAGACTCACAAGTGTTAGCCAACTTTATAGCTAACACATACACACACACAAATCACTACGACTTACACTTATAGGTTACAACAACATGGAATCAATACAGGATCGTGAATACAACAACAAACACAACAACGAGCGCGTGCACTCTTATTTATACTTAGTCAACCACTTCAACAATAAGATGAGTTCATTTGTGCCTTTTCAAACTAATTTGTTTTACCTCGGGACTGATACTAATGCTTATGCTTGTTACACTTATTCTAAAAGCTAAAAGCTAAGACTTTAACTTAACTGCTAATGCTAATACTATAAGCTACATGCTCAAACTATATGCTAAGGCTAATGATACAGACTATATGCTCAAACTATATGCTAAGGCTAATGCTACAAACTACATGCTAAACTATATGCTAATGCTAATGCGAATGCTACAAGCTAGATGCTAAACCATATGCTAATACTAGATGCTAAATGCTACAAGCTATGATCATATGCTAAATGCTAAGCGTGTATCTATGCATGAGATACATGAATGCCAAACTATGCTATTGCAAGCTGGTATCTATGCATGAGATACGTGAATGCTAAACTATGTAAATGCTAAGCTTGTATCTATGCATGAGATACATGAATGCCAAACTATGCTATTGCAAGCTGGTATCTATGCATGAGATATGTGAATGCTAAGCTTGTGTCTATATATGAGATACGTGAATGCCAAACTATGCTAGAGAAAGTCTTGTATCTACATATATGAGATACGTGAAGGCTAAACTATTCTGATGCAAAGCTAGAATCAAATCATGAGATATGTAATGGCTAAACTATGCTTGAGCAAAGCTTGTATCTAATCATGGGCTACGTAAATGCTAAACTATGCTAGAGCAAAGCTTGTACCCATGCATGAGATTCGTAAAGGCTAAACTACGATTCTGTGAAGCTATTATCCTTGTACAGTATACTTAAAGGCTAAGCTATGTGAATGCTGTAAAGTTATAAACTTTTAAACTTTTAAACAGTATGCTAAAGCTATGATGGAGATGGGATTGGGGTGCAGGTAAAACGCTTAATTATCATTAACAACAGTGTCGTATGTGGATTAGTATGTGGTGGGATGGCGTCTGGGCGGGTTGTAGGCTCGACCCTTTCGTATGCCCCATATATAAGCATACCGATCTGGATATTACATGTGATGTTAATGAGTTTAAGGTTGTTACCGAAAGTGTTTGTAAATGCTATTGGGTGCATATCTTAAACTTCTAAACAGGATGTTTGAAACTATGATGGAATTGGATGGTAGGTAAAACGCTTAATTATCATTAACAACAGTGTCATATGTGGATTAGTATGTGGTGGGATGGCGTCTGGGCGGGTTGTAGGCTCGACCCTTTCGTATGCCCTATATATAAGCATACCGATCTGGATATTACATGTGATGTTAATGAGGTTAAGGTTGTTACCGAAAAGGTTTGCTAAAGCAATTTTCAACTACTAAACTATATGAACTCACCAACCATTGTGTTGACTTTGTTTTCTTACATGCTTTTTCAGGTGACGTACAGGAATACGCTAAGGCTAAGGAATGCATACTAGGATGCCCAGTTAGAGGACCTAGTAGATTTTGAAAAGCACATGTTTTGATGAATGTTGTGAAGCTATTTTGATATCTTGTACAGATACAAGATAGAAAACATTTGATTCTTTTGATAGGTTTACTTAGTTAAATTATCAAACATTAACAGTTGTAATTTAACTTTGTAATCCTAGTTTGATGCTATATTGTGCTTTAGTTATTCTCAATGTTGATGCTATGTAAACAATCTGATCATCATGATTATCACTCACGATATCGCGCCCTGAGAACCTTCTGCCCGGCGCGGAAGTCGATCCGTCCCGCCGGCTCAGGGTGTGACAGATTGGTATCAGAGCTCATGGGTATAGAGAATAATAGGTCGTTTACTTAAACGGTTTGGCCTAGACTATAACTTAGGGACCCTCATGTAGAGAACATAGGATTTATGTTTGCATTGTGTCTTCTGCATTCGATCACTGCACTAACCAATATCCTGTTTGGTTATGATCAGAATACCACCCAGAAGACAACCGACTCCGCAAACCTCAGCACCTCACTCATCAACCCCTACACCACCTGATTCACCACTGCCACCTCCTCCACTTAACCCACCCCCAGGTCTGAGCATGACTTAGATACTAGATCCTACTACCGTTGCTTTGGCAACATTACTGAGCAGTCAGCTGACTAATCAGCTGAAGGATGTCATTCCCAAGATGATCAACATGATTCAAGGTCACAGCAACAACTCTGGGCATACAACGGGGGAAGCTAGTGGAAACACTGGTACTACTTCAGACTGTTCCTACAAATCATTTGTAGGATGCAAGCCGCCAAGCTTTAGCGGTGTTGAAGGAGCTGTTGGACCGATCCAATGGCTAGAGAAGATGGAGACCACCCTGGACATTAGCGGTTTTCCAGAACATCATAAAGTTCGCTATGCAGCTGGATCCTTTAGCAAGCGAGCTTTAACATGGTGGAACTCTCATATTAGAGCTCGAGGCAGAGAAGAAGTACTGGCTATGCATTGGGCAGATTTCAAAATCCTGCTGAGGAATGAATTCTGTCCGAAGCACGAACTTCAGAAGCTGGTGTTTGAACTCTCAAATCATGTGATGAAAGGAGCAGATCACATGACTTTCACCACTCGCTATCATGAACTGGTAGCCTTGGTGCCAGAGATGGTGCCGACTCTGGAAAAGTTGATTGATAGATATGTGGCAGGATTACCATCCTGCATTCAAAGCATTGTACTGGCTGCAAACCCTGCTACTCTAGAGTCAGCCATCTCCATATCACCTAAACTCACTGACGTAATGGTGAAGTCAGGAGTCCTAAAGAAGGACTCGGATAAAGCTAAGGAAGAGCCATCAAAGAAGCCTGAACACCATCAGAAGAAGAAGCAAATGGTTGTCAAGAACTACGTGATGGCCGCTCCTTTGAGACAAGCCCCTGCAGTACCTGCTCATGCTACACCCAAACACTATGTTGGAGTACATCCTCAGTGTACTCAATGCAAATATCATGATTCCGCGACGGTGCAGTGTAGGAAGTGCACCAACTGTGGTTGATTTGGCCGCTGGGTTCAGCAGTGCCGTACTCCGGCAACACAAGCTACAAACAATGCTGCTAGAGCATTACCTCCACCACCAAACCCAGGCAATCACGACAACAACAACAACAGGGGATGTTATAACTGTGGAGAAGTAGGTCATTTCTCCAGAGACTGCCCGAAGAGAGTGCAACAAGGAGCACAAGCACTTCGTGGAAGGGCTTTTGTTATTGGAGCCAATGCAGCACGCCAAGACCCTAATGTGGTCAATGGTACATTTCTTTTACATGACTCTTATGCATCTATTTTGTTTGACACTGGTCCAGACCAGAGTTTTATTTCATCTGACTTTGCACGCCAAGTTAACCATACTGAGGAAACTTTAGACTCTCCTTATATTATCGAAGTAGCAAATGGAAAACAAATCACAGCTAGCACTATACTTAGGAACTGCCCACTTACACTCACTAATCACACATTTACCATCGACTTAATACCGATGGAGTTGCGAAGTTTCGACATCATTGTTGGGATAGATTGGCTATCTCTCAATAGAGTGGAAGTCATCTGTTCTGAAAAGCTACTTCGGATTCCATTGGCGAATGATCGTGTATTGGAAGTTCGAGGGGATCAAGCGAAGCGTAGTGTCAAAATCATATCTTGCATAAATGCGCGTAAGTGTCTACAGAAGAAATGTATAGCTTTCTTGGCTCACGTGGTGGAGAAGGAGAATGACAAGAAAACGATACAAGACGTGCCGATAGTAAAGGAATACCCTAAAGTGTTCCCTGAAGACCTACCAGGTTTGCCACCCGCGCGACCGGTAGAGTTTCGTATTGATTTGATTCCTGGAGCAACACCTGTTGCTAAATCTCCTTACAGGTTAGCACCTTCAGAGATGCAGGAGTTGTCGAATCAACTACAGGAGCTACTCGACAAAGGTTTCATTCGACCGAGCTACTCACCTTGGGGAGCTCTGGTATTGATCGTGAAGAAGAAGGATGGATCTTTTCGTATGTGCATAGAACACAGGGAGCTAAACAAACTAACCATCAAGAATCGGTATACATTACCGAGGATTGATGATTTGTTACGACAAGGAGCTCAATACTTTTCGAAGATCGATTTGCGGTCCGGATACCATCAGCTCAGAGTTCAAGACGAAGACATACCAAAGATGGCGTTTCGTACCAGATACGGGCATTACGAGTTTATGGTGATGCCTTTTGGATTAACGAATGCACCCGCGGTTTTCATGGATCTCATGAACCGAGTGTGCAAGCCGTATCTAGATCAATTTGTCATTGTTTTCTTTGATGACATACTGATCTATTCCAAAAGCAAAGCAGAGCACGAGCAACATCTTAGAATGATCTTGGAGCTGTTGAAGGAAGAGAAACTTTATGCCAAATTCTCTAAGTGTGAATTTTAGTTAAAAGAGGTGCAGTTTCTGGGTCATGTAGTCAACAGCGAGGGAATACATGTAGACCCTGCCAAGATTGAAGCAATAAAGAACTAGGATACTCCGAAGACACCGACGGAGATACGTTCCTTTCTAGGCTTAGCAGCCTATTATAGAAGGTTTGTATCAAACTTTTCTAAGATAGCCCTGCCACTCACCAAGTTAACACAGAAAAGCGAGCCGTTTGTTTGGGAACAGAAGCAAGAAGATGCCTTTCAGACCTTGAAGCAAAAGCTATGTGATGCTCCAATCTTATCTCTCCCAGACGGTTGTGATGACTTTGTAGTGTACTAATGCATCCCATCAGGGACTTGGTTGTGTACTAATGCAACGGGACAAAGTCATTGCGTATGCTTCAAGACAACTGAAGATTCATGAGAAGAAGTACACTACTCATGATCTGGAACTAGGAGCAGTGGTATTCGCCTTTAAAATTTGGAGACATTACTTATATGGCACCAAGTGTACCATATACACCAATCACAAGAGTTTGCAACATATATTTGATCAGAAGGAACTCAACATGCGACAGCGACGTTGGGTTGAACTTCTGAATGATTACGACTGTGTAATCAATTACCATCCGGGCAAGGCAAACGTTGTAGCTGATGCCTTGAGTCGGAAGGAACGGGTCAAACCCTTGCGCGTCAGAGCAATGGGGATGACTGTGTAGACAATCTTACACGACAATATTATTGAAGCACCGCAAGAGGCAGTTGAACGAGGAAACCTGAAGAAAGAACTAGATTGTGGAGCAGAAAAGCAATTTGAAACAAAACTATATGGAGTCATCTACTACAAGGATCGTGTATGGATTCCTGCAGTGGATGAATTAAGAAAGCTTATCTTTGATGAAGCACACAAGACCAAATACTCCGTGCATCCCGGGGCTGATAAAATGTATCAAGACTTACAGACATTTTATTGGTGGCCGGGTATGAAGAAGGACATAGCTGAGTACGTTGGTCGATGCCTTACGTGTGCCAAAGTGAAGGCGAAACGCCAGAAACCGTCAAGTTTACTGGAACAGCCTGAGATTCCACTGTGGAAGTGGGAACAAGTAGCTATGGATTTTAATACCAAGCTACCCCGCCCTTCCAGTGGTCATGACACTATTTGGGTTATCATTGATCGATTAACCAAATCTGCTCATTTCTTGCCAATGTGTGAGACTTACACGATGGATAAACTAGCAAGACTCTACATCAACGAGATAGTGGTACGCCATGGTGTGCCATTATCTATCATTTCAGATCGTGATAGGAGATTCACATCAAGGTTCTGGCAATCATTGCAGAGATCTCTAGGGACACACTTAAATCTGAGTAAAGCTTACTATCCACAAAAGGATGGTCAGAGCGAACGTACTATACAGACCCTGGAGGACATGTTGAGAACCTGTGTTTTAGACTTCGGTGGGAATTGGGATTCTCATTTACCACTAATCGAATTCTCCTACAACAACAGTTATCATAGTAGCATCGGATGTGCACCGTTCGAGGCTCTTTATGGTAGAAAATATCGATCGTTGATCTGTTGGTCTGAAGTGGGAGATAATCGAATAACTGGGCCAGAGCTTATACAAGAAACTACTGACAAGAATGCTCAGATTCAACGAAGGCTACAAGCAACTCGAAGCAGACAAAAGAGCTATGCCGACAAGCGGCGCAAGCCGTTGAAATTCCAAGTGAGAGACCGCGTGATGTTAAAGGTATCCCCATGGAAAGGCGTAGTCCGTTTTGGAAAGAAAGGCAAACTAGCACCACGATACGTGGGACCGTTCGAGATCATCGAACGTATTGGTGCTGTGGCGTACAGACTAAGATTACCAGATGAGCTTAGTGGTGTACATGACATGTTTCACGTCTCAAATATGAAGAAATGCCTTGTAGACGAATCACTCATCGTACCAGTTGAAGAAATTCAATTGGATGAACATTTACACTTTATTGAAGAACCTTTGGAGATTATGGATCACAAGGTTAAACAACTGAGGTGAAGCCGTATTCCGATTATCAAGATTCGTTGAAACTCAAAGCGCGGACCCGATTTTACCTGGGAATGCGAAGATCACATGAAGTCTAAGTATCCCCAGCTGTTTACAGAGGAAGCCATACTGGATAATGATTCTTCAATTTAGGGACGGAATTTCTCTAACAAGGGGAGACTGTAACATCAGTGCCGGAAACGTTACCGGAACAGTGATCTCAACAGTAACTTGCACAGTAACTCAGGTACAAACTATGTGAACTATTGTATGCTATTGATATCTGATGCTCGACACTAAACTATAATGCTATCGTTTCTGAAGTCTGATTAAATCTCATGGTTTAACGGTCAGAAACACATTTACACAACGCTGAACTGACACACAAATGCTTGATTTAATGCTATTTTGTATAATCTATTGCGAGGTTAAACAAAATAAAGTAATAACGAACGTCGTTACAGAATGCTAAATCGACAAATTATTCGTATAGGTGACGATTTGTACGAATAAATCTTAAAGTTTAACGTTCTGAAATGATGACTGAAAAGTAGAAAACAAGAATCAGAAAGTGAAACCAACGCCGAGTTCGTTCGGGTGACGGTTCGAACGAATACGCGCGAAGGTGACGCGTTCTGACGAAACGAAAACGAAAAACGACTCGAACGATAATAAAAATAAAGAAAAAAAATTAGAAGATTTACTACGAATAACAACCTTCAAAATAATTAAAATAAATCCATTTTTTTTAAGTTATGTAAAATACGTGTAATGATTCGGAAACACAACGGAGACGAAAACCGAGCAACTGAAACGAACCCGAAACATGTGCGGAGTATAAAAACCCTAAATGAGGGTTTTTTCCTCATTTATTTTATTTCTCTCTCTCTACCTCCCAAACTGTTTACTCTCTCTCTCTAGAAGAACCATCTTTAAACTACAAGATCTTGCTCATTTGGTGATAAAATCTCGTGTTCTTCGTGTCTACGCGTAGCTACAATCATCCTCTACCTAGAAGTACAACCAATCTAAGGAGTTATCCAGCCAAACTCGAGGTATGAAGCTAGGAATCATATGAAAACTAGGGTTTTCTTCACCCTTTGATCGACCATGCCACACAACCGGTTAGGATCTATAGCATCCGAACCTTACACCCTCAAGAAACCATTTTCGCATAACCTTTACCATGGGAATAGCCTACAACAGCTAAGAGTTAGAGATGATGATGCATGGTGAAAAGGTTCGCAAGGGAAGCTGGGCAAAGGGGGACGGCCGAACCTGTTCAGTGACTGGCCGAACCCTTAGAGGCAGCCGAACCTCATCAACCTGCAAAACCTAGGTGGCGAACCTAGGAGCCACGAACCTGTGTTGCCTAACAGAACCTTCTCATCATCATGAACGAACCCTACTGTTAATGAACCCAAAGGGGAGTGGCGAACCTACATGATCAACGAACCTGCATGGTAGGACGAACCTTCTCCCATACTCACGAACCCTATTGCCACAAACCATCCTTGGCCGAACCATCATGCAGTCACGAACCAGTGTATTCACAAACCTTAACTGAGAAGACCTAAGCCACGAACCTATGATGCAAACCTAACTCAACCGAACCCTAATGGTGAACCTACCTGAGTGAGCCTTCAATCAGATATACTGATCCTTGACCGAACCTGAGATAGAGTCACAAACCTTGGGATGGCGAACCTTATTCACTGAACCAATAGATTCGCTGGAAATGGAGCCAAGTTCCCCACCAATCGCTCTAAGCCCATCTGATTGGCCAGTTGGTCACTTCGGCCCAGCCCACGATTGCTAATTAGCCCAATAGTTTGATCCATGTCATAGTTGATTCAGCCCAACCGGTTAAAGCCCATTAATCGGCCCAAGTATATCATTCGGCCCATATGCTTAAAGACATAAACCAACACTTTAAATAATTGATTATGAATAACATTAATGCAAATTTATGGTTATTAATACAAAGGTGGTGAAAGAATTTAGAAACAATGATAGAAACTCTAACTTTCACAATTACGATGCAACAAACTACTAAGGGTCTAATGATGAAAACAAGTACACTTAACATACAAAATGAAGACATTTCAAAATAACATAAGTGATAACAATTAAATCAGGGCCGAATGAAGACCGAGACTCACAAGTGTTAGCCAACTTTAGGGCTAACACATACACACGCACAAATCACTACGACTTATACTTATAGGTTACAAGAACATGGAATCAATACAGGATCGTGAATACAACAACAAACACAACAACGAGCGCGTGCATTCTTGTTTATACTTAGTCAACCACTTCAGCAATAAGGTGAGTTCATTTGTCCCTTTTCAAACTAATTTGTTTTACCTCGGGACTGAGAAGCATGATATACATTTTAAACAAGTATTAAAATGTTCTATAAATGCTTTTACATTTATTCATAATGCTAATACACTTATTCTAAAAGCTAAAAGCTAAGACTTTAACTTAAGTGCTAATGCTAATACTATAAGCTACATGCTCAAACAATATGCTAAGGCTAATGGTACAGACTATATGCTCAAACTATATGCTAAGGCTAATGCTACAAACTACATGCTAAACTACATGCTAATGCTAATGCTAATGCTACAAGCTAGATGCTAAACTATATGCTAATACTAGATGCTAAATGCTACAAGCTATGATCATATGCTAAATGCTAAACGTGTATCTATGCATGAGATACGTGAATGCCAAACTATGCTATTGCAAGCTGGTATCTATGCATGAGATACGTGAATGCTAAACTATGTAATTGCTAAGCTTGTATCTATGCATGAGATACGTGAATGCCAAACTATGCTATTGCAAGCTGGTATCTATGCATGAGATATGTGAATGCTAAACTATGTGAATGCTAAGCTTGTGTCTATATATGAGATACGTGAATGACAAACAATGCTAGAGCATGGCTTGTATCTACATATATGATATACGTGAAGGCTATTATCCTTGTACAGTATACTTAAAGGCTAAGCTATGTGAATGCTATAAACTTATAAACTTTTAAACAGTATGCTAAAGCTATGATGGAGATGGGATTGGGGTGTTGGTAGAATGATTAATTATCATTAACAACAGTGTAATATGTGGATTAGTATGTGGTGGGATGGCGTCTGGGCGGGTTGTAGGCTCGACCCTTTCGTATGCCCTATATATAAGCATACCGATCTGGATATAACATGTGATGTTAATGAGGTTAAGGTTGTTACCCAAAGGGTTTGTAAATGCTATTGGGTGCATATCTTAAACTTCTAAACAGGATGCTTGAAACTATGATGGAATTGGATAGTAGGTAAAACACTTAATTATCATTAACAATAGTGTCATATGTGGATTAGTATGTGGTGGGATGGCGTCTGGGCGGGTTGTAGGCTCGACCCTTTAGTATGCCCTATATATAAACATACCGATCAGGATATTACAGGTGATGTTAATAAGGTTAAGGTTGTTACCGAAAAGGTTTGCTATAGCTATTTTTCAACTATATGAACTCACCAACCATTGTGTTTACTTTGTTTTCTTACATGCCTTCTCAGGTGACGTACATGAATAAGCTAAGGCTAAGGAATGCATACTAGGTTGCCCAGTTAGAGGACCTAGTAGATTTTGAAAAGCACCTGTTTTGATGAACGTTGTGAAGCTATTTTGATATCTTGTACAGATACAAGATAGAAAACATTTGATTCTTTTGATAGGTTTACTTAGTTAAATTATCAAACAATAACAGTTGTAATTTAACTTTGTAATCCTAGTTTGATGTTATATTGTGCTTTAGTTATTCTCAATGTTGATGCTATGTAAACAATCTGATCATCACGATTATCACTCACGATATCGGGCCTCGAGAACCTTCCGCTCGGCGGGGAAGTCCATCCGTCCCGCCGGCTCGGGGTGTGACAGCAGTTGTCTAGAGCACCATAAGGTTCATTACTCTGCGGGCACCTTCAGCAAGCGAGCCTTGACTTGGTGGAACTCACAGATCTAAGAAAGAGGAAGAGAAGAATCCATGTCGATGAAATGGGAAGATTTCAATACCCTTCTGAGAACTAAATTCTGTCCGAAGAACGAGCTACAATGGATGGAAACTGAGTTGGCCAATCATGTTATGAAAGGAGCTGATCATCTAGGGTATGCTACCCGCTACCATGAGTTGGTACGCTTTGTGCCAGACATGGTACCGACTTTGGAGAAGACGGTTGATAGGTATGTAGGTGGACTCTCCGCCTGTATTCAGGGTTTAGTCGTTGCAGCAAACCCTGTTACCTTAGAGTCGGCTGTGAGTTTGTCTGGGAAACTCACTGATTTGATGGTGGCCTCTGGAACTCTGAAGAAAGAGGCTGACACTGGCAAGCACAAGGAAGAACCTTCCAAGAAACCCCACCATCATCCAAAGAAAAAGCAGAAGACCATAAAGAACTACACAATGGCTACTCCGCTCAATCAAGTAGCCATCGCACCGCAGAACCTGCACAAGAAGCCGTATACTGGCCGACACCCTCTGTGTACTTAATGCCTGTATCATCATGCTGCTAACAATCCCTGCTGTCACTGCACGGGATGTGGAAGAAAGGGCCACTGGGTCAAAAATTGCAGGATGACACCCAATCAAGCAGTCAACAATGTTGCTTTAGCTCTCCCTCCACCCAACAACCAGAACAACGGTGGATGCTATAATTGTGGCGAAATTGGCCACTTTGCAAAGAACTTCCAAAAGAAAGCACAACCGGCAGTTCCAGCACCCCGTGGAAGAGCTTTCGCTATAGGAGCTCCAGTTGCACACCAAGACCCGAACGTGGTCATTCGTACATTTCTCTTACATGACTTTTATGCATCTATTCTGTTTGACACTGGTGGGGATTAGAGTTTTATCTCTACTAATTTTGCATGCCAACTAGATTTTATAGAGGAACAGTTAGATTCCCCTTATATCATAGAAGTAGCAAACAGGAAACAGATTACAGTTAGTACAGTATACATGAACATCCCATTGACACTTAATGGTCATACATTCACCATGGATTTGATACCAATGGAGTTGGGTAGTTTCGACATCATTGTTGGAATGGATTGGCTATCTCTTAATCGAGTAGAAGTCATCTGTTCTGAAAAGCTGCTTCGAGTTCCAGTGACGAAGGATCGTGTATTGGAAGTTAGAGGGGATCAAGCAAAATGAAGCATCAAAATCATCTCTTGCATAAAGGCGCGTAAGTTTCTACAGAAGCAATGCGTAGGTTTTCTGGCTCATGTGGTGGAGAAAGAGAAAGAAAAGATAAAGATTCAAGATGTGGCAGTAGTAAAAGAGTATCCGAAAGTATTTCCATAAGACCTACCAGGTTTGCCACCTGAGCAACCGGTAGAGTTCCGTATTGACTTAGTTCCTGGAGCAACTCCCGTTGCTAAATCTCCTTACATGTTAGCACCTTCAGAGATGCAAGAATTGTCAAATCAACTGCAGGAGTTACTGGATAAAGGTTTCATCAGACTGAGCTACTCACCTTGGGGAGCTCCGGTTTTGTTCGTAAAGAAGAAAGATGGATCATTTCGGATGTGCGTAGACTACCGAGAGCTTAACAAGTTGACTATCAAGAATCAGTATCCATAACCGAGGATTGATGATTTGTTCGACCAGCTGTAAGGAGCTCAGTATTTTTCAAAGATCGACTTACATTTAGAATATCATCAACTCCGAGTTCAAGACGAAGATATACCGAAGTCGGCGTTCCGAACCAGAAATGGGCATTATGAGTGTGCACCAGATATGGTGATGCCTTTCGGATTGACCAATGCACCAGTGGTTTTCATGGACCTCATGAACCGAGTGTGCAAGCCATATTTGGATTTGTTTGTCATTGTCTTCATTGATGACATACTGATTTATTCCAAGAGAAAAGCAGAACATGAACAACATCTCAGGTAGATCTTGGAGCTGTTGAAGGAAGAGAAACTTTATGCCAAATTCTCTAAGTGTGAATTTTGGCTAAGAGAAGTTCAATTCCTAGGTCATGTAGTCAACAGTGAGGGAATACATGTAGATCCTGCCAAGATCGAAGCCATCAAGAACTGGGATACTCCGAAGACACCGACAGAGATACGGTCTTTTCTGGGAATGGCAGGTTATTATAGGAGGTTTATCTCAAACTTTTCTAAGCTAGCTTTGTCTCTCACCAAGCTAACTCAGAAAAGTGAACCGTTTGTTTTGGAGCAGAAACAAGAAGATGCCTTCCAAACATTGAAGCAGAACTTATGTGATGCTCCAATCTTATCTCTCCCAGAAGGTTGTGACGACTTTGTTGTATATTGTAATGCCTCCCATCAAGGACTCAGTTGTGTGCTAATGCAACGGGACAAAGTTATCGCTTATGCATCAAGACAGTTAAAGATTCATGAGAAGAACTAGGAGCTGTAATCTTCGCATTGAAGATTTGGAGACATTACTTATATGGCACTAAATGTACCATATTTACCGATCACAAGAGTCTGTAGCATATCTTTGATCAGAAGGAACTCAACATGCGACATCGTTGTTGGGTTGAACTTCTGAATGATTACGACTGTGTAATCAAGTACCATCCGGGTAAGGCGAACGCTGTAGCTGATGCTTTGAGCCGGAAGGAACGGGTCAAAACCTTGCGCGTCAGAGCGATGGGAATGACTGTGCAGACAGGTTTACGTGACAAGATTATTCAGGCACAGCAGGAATCAGTTTATCGAGGAAACCTAAAGATAGAACAAGATTGTGGAGCAGAGAGACAATTTGAAACAAAGTCTGATGGAGTTATCTACTACCAGGATCGTATATGGATTCCGGTGGTAGACGAATTTAGAAGACTTATCTTTGATGAAGCACACAAGACCAAGTACTTCGTACATCCAGGCGCTGATAAAATGTACCAAGACTTACGGGGATTTTATTGGTTGCCGGGAATGCAGAAAGACATAGCCTAGTACGTCGGTCGATGTCTTACGTGTGCAAAGGTAAAGGCAGAACACCAGAAGCCGTCAGGGTTACTGTAACAGCCTGAGATTCCGCTCTGGAAGTGGGAACAAATAGCTATGGATTTCATTACCAAGCTACCCCACACTTCCAGTGGTCATGATAAGATTTGGGTTATCATTGATCGTTTGACAAAATCTGCTCATTTCTTGCCAATGCGTGAGACCTTCACGATGGATAAACTGGCAAGACTGTACATCAACGAGATAGTGGTATGTCACGGTTTACCATTGTCTATCATCTCAGATCAAGACAGCAAATTCACCTCAAGGTTCTGGCAATTATTGCATAAATCTCTAGGGATGCACTTAAATCTGAGTACTGCTTACCATCCACAGACAGACGGTCAAAGCGAACGTACGATACAGACCGTGGAGGACATGTTGAGAACCTGTGTGTTAGATTTCGGTGGAAATTGGGATTCTCATTTGCCACTGATTGAGTTCTCCTACAACAATAGTTACCATAGTAGCATCGGATCCGCACCATTCGAGGCTCTAAATGGGCGAAAATGTTGGTCACCGATCTGTTGGACTGAAGTGGGAGATAACCGTATAACTGGGCCAGAGCTTATTCAGGAAACTACTGACAAGATTGCTCAGATTCAACAAAGATTACAAACGACAAGAAGCAGACAAAAGAGCTATGCTGATAAACGGCGCAAGCCATTGGAATTTCAAACGGGAGACCATGTCATGTTAAAGGTATCCCCATGGAAGGCGTAGTCCGTTTTGGAAAGAAAGGCAAACTAGCACCACGATACGTGGGACCGTTCGAGATCATGGAACGTATTGGTCATGTGGCGTATAGACTGAGATTACCAGATGAACTCAGGGGTGTACATGACGTGTTTCACGTTTCGAAATTGAAGAAATGCCTTGTCGACGCATCACTTGTCATACCAATCGAAGAAAAGTGGACGAGCAATTACATTTTGTTGAAGAACCTTTAGAGATTATGGATTGCAAAGTTAAACAATTAAGGCGAAGCCATATTCCGATTGTCAAGGTTCGATGGAATTCCAAGCGTGGACCCGAGTTTACTTGGGAACGCGAAGATCACATGAAGTCCAAGTACCCCAACTGTTTACAGAGGAAACCGTACCTGATAACGATTCTTAAATTTCGGGACGAAATTTCTCTAACAAGGGGAGATTGTAACATCAGTGCCGGAAACGTTACCGGAACAGTGATCTGCATAGTAACATGAACAGCAAATCATGTACACATTTTAGTTCTTATTCATACTCCATTGTCATTTCATGTTGTGACACTCGGCAATTTCTGGTAAATTGCAACTCTTACAACTTTACATTTCACATTCATACTCGTTGCATTTCATTTAATTATGGTTGATTAGATGAACTGCAACAAACACAAACATAAACACAAACACAAAAACAATAATTCGGAGAATTATTAAATTGTGCATTACACGTTGATTATGATTAATCAAGCGTGCAAACACTTCGTAAAACACAAACACAAACTATCAAAGATAATTCGAGAAATTTTCGAAACATACACACGAGTCTCATGAATGTTGGTGATCAATCAAACTTATGTGTCATTATATGATTATGTGTTAAACATGCATTAGATGTTTAAGATGAACATTAGGAATCAAGTACGAGCGAAATCGAATCATCGAAATCAAAAAACATGAAAATGGATCCATCGCGGTACGCAAGGATCCTATGGCGAAAGGGGTCGCGGTACGCGAAGCAAAGCGGGAGTCGAGACTCCCGAATCCCATCGCGGTACGCGATATGAAATTTTTATCGGCCTTCGCGGTATGCGAAGGCCATGCAGATCGAAAATTTATATAAAAACCAACCTTTTTCAGTTCCTTCGGTTCTTCACTCATTTATCCGAATTTCCACTCAATCCCTCGACCAAAACACTTTGAAATCACACCCCAAGCCTCTGGAATCAACCTAGGAGCTATCTATATGCATTTCTTGGAGATTTGAAGCCATTGGAGATTGAAGAAGGTGTTAGTAGCCATCAAGAGCTTGGAACAACCATCAACCAGTAGCTTGTCATCATTAGAAGCTGTTTTAGCTGGGATTTATAGCTCTAAGGTAGTTTTAAACGTTTACCTAGTGTTAGATCGTACATGCAAGGGGTAAAAACACGCATGCAACTCCACACAGTTATTGTGCACGAATTTGTTGGTGATTTGATGGGTATATTGTTATAGATCTCCTGATTTTATAGTTTAGAATGTTAGATTTGGGTTTGGTTGAGTTATTGTTTGATTTAGTGATGATTTTGGTACACTTGCCATAAGAGGAAACTTTTATGTGCAAGTCTTTGATTTGTGATAATCTAGACATGTTAGACATGTCTAGATGATGTCAAATGTGTATTGGAGTGTTTAGAAACACACTTGGGTGATTGATTTGGTCAAAAACATGATTTTGCATAAACTTTCTAAATATGGAAACTTTTAATAATCAAAAGAGGACTTTTGATGTTTCAAAGTGTTTTGATGAACTTTGATTGATGAAACATGTTTAGAAATGATTTTTAACATATTTAGAAACTTTGTTTTGTGAAAACGAGCTTTTAAACGAATACTTTCCAAATAAGGAAACTTTATTTGGGGCAAACGCCATAAATGGTGATTTTATGCGCAAACGACATGTTTTAAGTGGCTAAAAGTGTTTTGTAAACATATTAAAGGTATTAACCTTATGAAATGGAATTTCATAACTACACTTTCCTAAAAATGGAAACTTTCCCGAAACGGAAACATTTCTATTTTTGAAACATGACTTATGTGAAAACATCACGTCTATATTCATAGGATGCATGTTGATGTCTTAACTGCATTAAGACAAACCAACTTCACACAACAAACGTGTCACCAACGATTCGTAGAGTCAACACAAGTCAACACACACACACTCGGGTGAGCACACCGACACTCGGAGTTGTATGGACTACAACACACCACAGAAAACATACTTACACCTATATGATCATAGGTGCTTACTAGCAGGACTGCTAGCTTTCACAATCGCAAACACCACATAGACCGGGACTGCTCTATCAAGTGAGTTCACGGCCCCTTTTTCTATTTTCTACCTTTGGGGGAGAAAACATTGCATACAACTGTTTTTTTAAACAACAACATACTTTTGGTTACTTTTGTACATGCAAATATCGCGTATATGCATATGTGTGGCATTCATCCACAAAACTGATAAGTCCTCATAAACACATCTCGAACCGTTAATAGCGCGTTGCCCTGAGCGTGGTAATTCTGAATAGTACTATTTGGGCCTGACAAGCCCCACTGTTTAAAGCCATATGGCCATCCCGACTGGAGGTTGGAACAGTGCATAATTGACCAAAACAACATTGCCATATCTTGGATGGATATGGCGGGAGGCAGCATGTTAGCTTCGGTTGCGAACCCGCATATGATATGAAACATATTGAGTAGCTAGCAATGGATATTGCATTGTAATGATATATAAATCTGCTAAGCATTTACTTTAAACATTTTGATGTTTATTGCTGATAGAAACCTGTGCTCTCACCAACCTTTGTGTTGAGCCCTTTTACTCGCATGTTTTCTCTGGTAACTAAGGCACGCACACAAGGATAGGATGCTAGGATGGATTCCATTGCATAAGCTTTAGTTTCTTAGGATGTTGAGAACATTTATCATTTCATTTTGTTATGTAGTGATAATTTCTTTTAACGCTTCCGCAAACTGTAACCTTATATTTCGTTTTGAAAACCGTTTCATAAATGCTTCCGCTAATCATGAACTTTAAATCTGTTTGATAACTTATACTTTACTTTCGCAACTCTGATTTTACCAAACAATTTTATCCAAGTTGTTGGATGTACGTATGAAACCAGACATGTAGGTCTCGCATCACTGTGTGACCGGAGACTGCGATCCTGCAAGATCAGCCAGCCGTCATGCCCCCGTCCGGGACGGGAAGGGCGGGGTGCGACAGATTAGTATCAGAGCCTCCGATTATTGAAAATTAGGTTTGCATTTAGTGAACTTAGTCTATAGCCGTTAGTCTCTACACAACACATAGTGCTTAGTATTAGTACTACTTGCATACATTATCGTACACATACACAATACGCATATATATATTTTTTTGATATGGTGTCACTGTCGTCATCATCTATGCTCGCATTCGATGAGAAGGAACATATTGTTCCTACACCTTCAGTATCAACACTATCGGTAGCAGTTGAGTTACCGAGGTGAACCAACTATAACCCGAATGCAGCACGTCTGAGCCATCGCAGGAGGAGCAACCGGTACACATATGCTACATCACCGGTGCCCGAATCGAAGAGGCGACGACAAAAGCTGATCGGGGATAAAACCACAGCAAGTCAAGGGATGAAATACGCCTTGTGGCACAACCCTGATTGGAAAAACATTGATTCTCTTTCCAACTCCTAAACAACATTCCCGTAGCCCTTCTGGTACTACCGCACTTACTACTTGCAAGGACAACATGAGGAGGTACCGAACTCGACTCCTTGTCACTCTTAGAATACCACCGAACGAACATTGTCGCTCGAGTTAAGAAGAACTAGAGCGACCATGCGAATAGATTTCATTACAGGTGCATAAGAAACTCCTTGACTGCTAGGTGGTCATCCACGAGCAGCTATCTTAGCATTCACACAATGAGGGTCTCGACACCAAATGGCATGATGAAAACACACTCAAGCCATGTAGCTATCCTTATAGGATCCACGCAAGATCCTATTATACCATACAACTCGCGTAACTAGCCCAAGTATTAGTTCCGATAGGCTATTCGACCATACCTCATATGACTCTTGTTTGAATCTTGACGTAATGAATAGACTCTGGATCCAGCAAAATCTAATACGCTTGAAGTAGAAGGAACTAGAATTCTTATGTAAGGCAAATTGACGATCATGGTGCGCAACATAATCGTGAATTTACAGGTACACATGAATTCTGGCAAATTCTATTGTGAGCCTATTATTGAAAACACATACATTGATATTCGCTTATCCTGATGGTTGCAACAGAATCCAAGCAATGTATCAAGACTTCAACATAACGTCCATCAAATTTCCAGCTATAGTCCAGATTATCATATAAGCATAAAAACCTCATGTTGCGACCTTACACTTCACATGAAGCAACGTATCAAATTTTCCGATCAGGACCCAGACAAGGATCCTGCGGAGAACCCCATGGAAGAGTCACCCGATAATACATCACCATACTAGACTCACCTAAGCCAGAGAGGAAGTGTCTTGAGTCGAATTGACTCAGGACCTGACTTGGGCAGATGACCGAATCGAGTGTCTTGCAGAGGAACTGACACTGAGGAAGAGGAACCAGCGGCGGATGCTGATTCTAATTCTACTATCGATAATGCCTCTGATTAACTTAGCATAGACCTAGTAGAGACGGGTCGTGTCTCTGTACTCGAAATTTTGGAATCTTAGTGTCTTGGGTATTAAATGAATTGTAACAAGTACAACTTATTATATATCAAGACTAATATCAGTTATGAAAAATTTTGTCTATGCCAATCAGTACATGTTTTCTTTTCATATCAATCACGCGCTACATTAGTCATTAGACCTACACTAACGCTTATTCTCGCTATGAAGATCATGGCTGGAAGACGCGAAGAATGCAAGAACTCGGGAGGACGTAGAAACATTAACCTCACCGTAACAGAACTGAACACACTAATCAGCGAAAGAGTTGAGGAGGAAATCGCTGGACGCGAAGCTACACGTAACCAGAGTCAAATGACCCAAGGGACAAAACATTCTTAGAATGCAAACCACCTTCTTTCAATGGTACGGAGGGTGCTGCCGGTCTCCTCCGATGGATTGAGAGGTTGGAATCAGCTTTCATCACCAGCAACTGTAGAGTTAATGATCGCGTGAAATACGCAACAGGAACCTTAGAGGGAGCAGCCCTCACTTGGTGGGACACAAATGTTCAAACCATAGGACGAGAAACATCTAAAGCTATACTTTCGGAAGAATTCAAAAGAATGATGAACCACAAATATTTCCCTCACGAAAAAGTTCAGGAACTGGAAATGGAATTTTGGAACCACAGGATGATTGGTTCTGATATCAAGGCATACACTTCTCGATCTTATGACTTGGCACACATGTGCCCAGAAATGGTGACCCCAGCCTACAAACATCTTGAAAGATACATTGAGGGATTGATAGCACATGTTCGGGATATGGTACTATCCGCTGACCCCACCACCTTACGACAAGCCGTCTATTTAGTTCATGAACTGACCGATACGGCAGTTATTCAAGGATTGATACCCCCACGTGGCTCAGTAATCAAAAGCACCGACAACAAACGCAAATGGGCTAACTCTCTTAACGAAACCCCCACCCTTCAACCACCAAGAAGACGTAAGGGTTCCTATGTCGGCAAAAACCCAAAGTGCAACAACTGTGAGTATCACCATCAACGAGGACCGTGTGAAAGATACCGATGCCAACGGTGCGGAAAGCTAGGCCACGCAACTGAGAAATGCAGGGGTGAACTAGTGACCAAAATCCCACAGCCACAACAGCAGCAGTACAAAACACCAAAAGGTTGCTTCGGATGTGCAAAGCCAGGGCAATTCAAGAGGGACTGCCCCCATGTGAAAAACAATGGGAACGAAGCACCGAGGAGTTGCTTCGAATGTGGAAATCTAGGGCACATCAAAAAGGATTGCCCAAATCTGAAGCACAATAACCATAACGAAAACAACAAATGTCTGAAGGGACGAACCCTCGTAATTGGGACCAAGGAAGTCAGAAATGATTCGAATCTTGCAATGGGTACGTATCTCTTAAACGATCATTACACTTCTGTTTTTTTTGATATTGAAACTGAGAAAAGTCCTATATTTAAGCACCTTAATAAATACTTGTTATAACCCAAATATCTTTAAAGGTTGAATACACCGTAGAGCTAGCTGATGGTAAACTGATTGTAACTAAGCACATTCTAAGAGAATGCACTTTAGAGATAGCAGACCTTAGATTTAGGATCAACCTCATGCCAGTTACACTAGACGATTTTGGAGGTTGTAGTGAGCATGGATTGGTTGTCTAAAGACCAAGCTGAAATCACTTGTCAAGGAAGTAGTCTCACGCCAGGGAGTGCCGATCTCCATCACCTCTGATCTAGACGCTAGATTCACTTCCAACTTTTTGATATCAGTGCAAAGATCGCTTGGCACGCGGTTGGATATGAGTACAGCATACCACCTACAAATCGATGGCCAAAGCGAACGCACTATACAAATCCTTGAAGACATGCTACGAGCGCGCGTAGTAGACTTCGGCAATAGCTGGGAAACCCACCTACCGTTAGTGGAGTTCTTCTATGACGACAGCTATCACACGAGCATCGAAGCTGCGCCCTTTGAGGCACTCTATGACAGGAAATGCCAATCACCTATCTGTCGGGCGGAAGTGGGCGGCAGTCAGCTCACTGGCCCGGAATTTGTACATGGAAAAACCTAGAAGATGGTACAGACCAGAAACCGCATGGCAGTAGCTCGTGATCGTCAGAAGAGCTATGCAGACAAACGCCGAAAGGCTCTGGAATTTTAGGTAGGAGATAAAAGTCCTTCTGAAAGTTTCGCCATGGAAAGGCGTCATTCGAAAACAAGGCGAACTGAACCCACGGTATATGGGACCGCTTGAGATTCTGAAGAAAATTGGTCTAGTGGCATACCGACTCAATTTACCAACCGAATTCGTTGAAATCCACAACGTAATTCATGTGACTAACCTAAAGAAGTGTTTGCCCGATGAGACACTTGCGGATGAGATCCAGGTGGAAGAACCAATTGAGATCATGAATCGTGAGGTCAAACAACTCAAGCAGAGTCGAATCCTGATTTTCAAGGTCAGATGGAACTCGAAACGCGGACCTGAATTCACGTGGGAACGTGAAGATCAGATGATGCACAAATATCCCCATCTCTTCAAACAGTCAACTTCGAACGCCGACAACAACGAATAAATTTTGGGACAAAATTTCCTTTCAACAAGGGATGATGTGACAACCAGAATTTTTTTTTTCTCTCAAACACTCTTGCTTCTCAAGCACTATCAACAACAACCAAATTTCGGGACGAAATTTCTTTCAACAAGGGGATGATGTGACACACGACAATTTTTGATAAATTGCAACTCTTACAACTTTACATTTCACATTCATACTCGTTGCATTTCATTTAATTATGGTTAATTAGATGAACTGCAACAAACACAAACACAAAAACAATAATTCGGAGAATTATTAAATTGTGCATTACACGTTGATTAGGATTAATCAAGCATGCAAACACTTTGTAAAACACAAACACAAACTATCAAAGATAATTCGAGAAATTATCGAAACACACACACGAGTCTCACGAACGTTGGTGATCAATCAAACTTATGTGTCATTATATGATTATGTGTTAAACATGCATTAGATGTTTAAGATAAACATTAGGAATCAAGTACGAGCGAAATCGAATCATCGAAATCGAAAACCATGAAAATGGATCCGTCGCCGTACGCGAGGATCCTATGGCGAAAGGCGTCGCGGTACGCGAAGGCCATGCAGATCGAAAATTTCTATAAAAACCAACCTTTTTCATTTCATTCGGTTCTTCACTCATTTCTCCGAACTTCCACTCAATCCCTCGACCAAAACACTCTGAAATCACACCCCAAGCCTCTAGAATCAACCAAGGAGCTATCTATATGCATTTCTTGGTGATTTGAAGCCATTGGAGCTTGAAGAAGGTGTTAGGAGCCATCAAGAGCTTGGAACAACCATCAACCAGTAGCTTGTCATCATCAGAAGCTGTTTTAGTTGGGATTTATAGCTCTAAGGTAGTTTTAAACGTTTACCTAGTGTTAGATCGTACATGCGAGGGGTAAAAACCCACATGAAACTCCACACGGTTATTGTGCACGAATTTGTTGGTGATTTGATGGATATATTGTTATAGATCTCCTGATTTTATAGTTTAGAATGTTAGATTTGAGTTTGGTTGAGTTATTGGTTGATTTAGTGATGATTTTTGTACACTTGCCATAAAAGGAAACTTTTATGTGCAAGTCTTGGATTTGGGATAATCTAGACATGTTAGACATGTCTAGATGATGTCAAATGTGTATTGGAGTGTTTAGAAACACACTTGCGTGATTGATTTGGTCAAAAACATGATTTTGCATAAACTTTCTAAATATGGAAACTTTTAAGAATCAAAAGAGGACTTTTGATGTTTCAAAGTGTTTTGATGAACTTTGATTGAGAAACATGTTTAGAAATGATTTTTAACATATTTAGAAACTTCGTTTTGTGAAAACGAGCTTTTAAACGAATACTTTCCAAATAAGGAAACTTTATTTAGGGAAAACGCCATAAATGGTGATTTTATGTGCAAACGACATGTTTTAAGTGGCTAAAAGTGTTTTGTAAACATATTAAAGCTATTAACCTTATGAAATGGAATTTCATAACTACACTTTCCTAAAACCGGAAACTTTCCCGAAACGGAAACATTTCTATTTTTGAAACATGACTTATGTGAAAACATCACGTCTAGAGTCATAGGATGGATGTTGATGTCTTAACTGCATTAAGACAAACCAACTTCACACAACAAACGTGTCATCAACGATTCGTAGAGTCAACACAAGTCAACACACACACACTCGGGTGAGCACACCGACACTCGGAGTTGTATGGACTACAACACACCACAGAACACATACTTACACCTATATGATCATAGGTGCTTACTAGCAGGACTGCTAGCTTTCACAATTGCGAACACCACATAGACCGGGACTGCTCTATCAGGTGAGTTCACGGCCCCTTTTTCTATTTTCTACCTTTGGGGGAGAAAACATTGCATACAACTGTTTCTTCTTAAACAACAACATACTTTTGGTTACTTTTGTACATGCAAATATCGCGTATATGCATATGTGTGGCATTCATCCACAAAACTGATAAGTCCTCATAAACACATCTCGAACCGTTAATAGCGCGCTGCGCTTAGCGTGGTAATTCTGAATAGTACTATTTGGGCCTGACAAGCCCCACTATTGAGAGCCGTATGGCCATCCCGATTGGAGGTTGGAACAGTGCATAATTGACCAAAACAACATTGCCATATCTTGGATGGATATGGCGGGAGGCAGCATGTTAGCTTCGGTTGCGAACCCGCATATGATATGAAACATATTGACTAGCTATCAATTGATATTGCATTGTAATGATATATAAATCTGTAAAACATTTACCTTAAACATTTTGATGTTTATTGCTGATACAAACCTGTGCTCTCACCAACCTTTATGTTGACCCCTTTTACTCGCATGTTTTCTCAGGTAACTAAGACACGCACACAAGGATAGGATGCTAGGATGGAGTCCCATGCATCAGCTTTAGTGTCTTAGGATGTTGAGAACATTTATTATTTCATTTTGTCATGTAGTGATAATTTCTTTTAACGCTTCCGCAAACTGTAACCTTATATTTCATTTTGAAAACCGTTTCATAAATGCTTCCGCTAATCATGAACTTTAAATCTGTTTGATAACTTATATTTTACTTTCGCAACTCTGATTTTACTAAACTTTTTTTATCCAAGTTATTGGATGTATGTATGAAACCAAACATGTAGGTCTCGCATCACTGTGTGACCGGAGACTGCGATCCTGCAAGATCAGCCAGCCGTCGCGCCCCCGTCTGGGACGGGAAGGACGGGGTGCGACACATGTTATAATAGCACATTTTCAGATTCATCGCAGAAACGTAACTCAGAGCTATGGTTCAACAATCAGATATTATCTGACGAGACAGAACCAACATGTGATTGTTAGTTAGGATTCTATTATGTATAAACGTATGTGAGGAATTACAGAGCAAGACAACGGAAATCGTTACGTGAATGCTAAATCGACGGATTATTCGTATAGGTGACGATCTGTACGAATATATCTGAAAGTTTAACGTTCTAAATGATGTCCAATAATTACAACCCATTGGAGCTTTGAACCATCTGTATTGAGGTAGAATCGAGTTTCCTTTTCGGTATTTAGGGTTTTCAAACCCTTGGTTCGACCCACTCTTATCACCGGTTCTAAACCTTAAAACCTTAGGGAAAATGCACTAAACCACACTAGGATGAGTTAGGACCAAGTGAGAAACTATGATTTAGCTCTAAATCCCAGTTTTTAGGAGTTGAAAATGTGGGAGGTTGCTTGGCCGAAGCACCACCATCAGGTGGGCCGAAGGGACAACAGGCCGAATGGCCAGCACCCCCCAGGCCGAAGAGCTTCATTCGATCGGCCTTCCTTCATGCGGCTCGAGCCCTTCGCCCCAACCTCCATTTGGTCCAAGCCATACGACCAGCTTCATGTGGCCAGGACACCTTCTGTCGGCCAAGAGAGTTAGTCGCTCGGCTACTTCATTCGGCCAAGCCTTCATTCGGGAAACCCATCCTTTCGGTCGAAGCTCATACGTGGGGACCTTATTCGGCCAAGAAAGTTGACACGGGTAACTTGGATGGCTAACTTAATGTGGTCTTGTATGGGAAGGTGTAACCAACTACATTTATTTCATGCATGCATGGGATCTTCATGAAATTGCATGCATGGATTTGTATATGGATGGCAACATGTGGAAGAGCATTAGGGTTTCATACTAAGATTTTTAAAGGATAACAAGGTGTGATCGTGAAAGTTAGATACAAGTTATGAATCTATTTTGAGCAATCATCATTAGGGTTTTCACAAACAAGAGCCTTCATAAATCACATTATAAACTAAACATGGGTGTTAACATCATTGGAGTTAAACACTCTTGGGAATTTTTTGAGAAGCAAGGATCATAGTCTAAGGTTAAGGTGTTGATTTCATTATTTACAATTGACACCTAGAAAACTTCACGAAAACATATAATCACATTAGATGGTTCATTTGAGCCGTCAAAGAGGAGTTATATACATAGTGATCAAAGAACCATGGTAAATAAAAAGCTATCAAAAGACTTAGAGTTAATCTAAATTGATTAGCTAAGTCTAATCATGTCTAACTTATATTTTCTTAAAATAAATTTTGTTTGTAATAAAAGAAATTGATGTAAAAACTTTATTAGCTTAACTTAAATGATTTCTAAATTAATGATTAACTTAAACTGAATTATTTAAATGTGTTAATTAAAGACTTGTAAAGATTACTTATGGGATAAGGGTGATAATTGGGTGATACATTAGACAAGATAGAGAAAATTCTAGAAACACATTAGTAACATATGACACTTAGTTGCACACCGAGACCAAAACCCTAGATACGACTATTATAAATACTTATCGTATTCAATTCCTTTTAAAACAACTCAGGTACCGAAGAAACATAGCCAACAAATAACGAGCACGCATTTTGTTGTAAATCAATACCGAACAACACATGTGTGTTCATTGCCCCTTTTCTAAACGTTTTTTGTTTTCAAACGCGGGGCTGAGAAGAATGCGTAAACCTTTTCATTTGAATATGTTTTACGTAAATGCTTTTACTTACTGTATGTTTTATATACATGTTTATATTCCTAGACTCCTGTCTAGGTAAATTTATATGCATGTTAACTAACGAATTAACTAATTACTCTTATGAGTAATACAATAATTTTAAAACAAACACTTATTCTATCAAATTCAAATTCAAAGAATCTAAACTCAAAGCTTGATCAATAGAACTTAAACTAAAGAATCGAATTCATGGAAATCTAATTCAGTGTGTTCAATAAAACTACGCATCAAATTCATGAATCTAAACTCAGTGTTATAGTCAAGGAATTCTAAGGATCAAGATCAAGGGAATCAAGAAATCATATCCGCGTGTGAATCAATGAACTAATGAAATCATTAAGATCTAATGAAATCATTAACGATCAAGTTAGGGTGGATTTCAATTGTATGCAGATCGAGACCACGTGTTAACACACGGAAAGTCCTGTCATAAGTAGTAGACTCTTGTAGTCAAGCTATATGGGCATAAATCAAACGATCAAATGAAATCAATAGAATCAAGACGATCAAAATCAAAGGATATCCTAAAGTCCTGACATGTACAGTAGGCCTGAGGGTCAAGCTGATATGGGCACATCATGAAAGTCCCGACGCATACCGGTAGACTGATTTGGGTCATGCCTGCTATGGGCCACGTGTGAGGTCTCGCATCACTGTGTGACCGGAGACTGCGATCCTGCAAGATCAGCCAGCCGTCGCGCCCCCGTCCGGGACGGGAAGGCCGGGGTGCGACACATGTTATAATAGCACATTTTCGGATTCATCGCAGAAACGTAACTCAGAACTATGTTTCAACAGTCAGATATTATCTGATGAGACAGAACCATCATGTGATTGTTAGTTAGGATTCTATTATGTATAAACGTATGTGAGGAATTACAGAGCAAGACAACGGAAATCGTTACGTGAATGCTAAATCGACGGATTATTCGTATAGGTGACGATCTGTACGAATATATCTGAAAGTTTAACGTTCTAAATGATGTCCAATAATTACAACCCATTGGAGCTTTGAACCATCTGTATTGAGGTAGAATCGAGTTTCCTTTTCGGTATTTAGGGTTTTCAAACCCTTGGTTCGACCCACTCTCATCACCGGTTCTAAACCTTAAAACCTTAGGGAAAATGCACTAAACCACACTAGGATGAGTTAGGACCAAGTGAGAAACTATGATTTAGCTCTAAATCCCAGTTTTTAGGAGTTGAAAATGTGGGAGGTTGCTTGGCCGAAGCACCACCATCAGGTGGGCCGAAGGGACAACAGGCCGAATGGC
Organism: Mikania micrantha; assembly: GCA_009363875.1. NCBI lineage: Eukaryota > Viridiplantae > Streptophyta > Magnoliopsida > Asterales > Asteraceae > Mikania > Mikania micrantha. Next base: position 55,439,604 of record CM018682.1, on the reverse strand, counting down.
CAGCACCCCCCGGGCCGAAGAGCTTCATTCACTCGGCCTTCCTTCATGCGGCTCGAGCCCTTCGCCCCAACCTCTATTCGGTCCAAGCCATACGGCCAGCTTCATGTGGCCAGGACACCTTCTGTCGGCCAAGAGAGTTAGTCGCTCGGCTACTTCATTCGGCCAAGCCTTCATTCGGGAAACCCATCCTTTCGGTCGAAGCTCATACGTGGGGACCTTATTCGGCCAAGAAAGTTGACACGGGTAACTTGGATGGCTAACTTAATGTGGTCTTGTATGGGAAGGTGTAACCAACTACATTTATTTCATGCATGCATGGGATCTTCATGAAATTGCATGCATGGATTTGTATATGGATGGCAACATGTGGAAGAGCATTAGGGTTTCATACTAAGATTTTTAAAGGATAACAAGGTGTGATCGTGAAAGTTAGATACAAGTTATGAATCTATTTTGAGCAATCATCATTAGGGTTTTCACAAACAAGAGCCTTCATAAATCACATTATAAACTAAACATGGGTGTTAACATCATTGGAGTTAAACACTCTTGGGAATTTTTTGAGAAGCAAGGATCATAGTCTAAGGTTAAGGTGTTGATTTCATTATTTACAATTGACACCTAGAAAACTTCACGAAAACATATAATCACATTAGATGGTTCATTTGAGCCGTCTAAGATGAGTTATATACATAGTGATCAAAGAACCATGGTAAATAAAAAGCTATCAAAAGACTTAGAGTTAATCTAAATTGATTAGCTAAGTCTAATCATGTCTAACTTATATTTTCTTAAAATAAATTTTGTTTGTAATAAAAGAAATTGATGTAAAAACTTTATTAGCTTAACTTAAATGATTTCTAAATTAATGATTAACTTAAACTGAATTATTTAAATGTGTTAATTAAAGACTTGTAAAGATTACTTATGGGATAAGGGTGATAATTGGGTGATACATTAGACAAGATAGAGAAAATTCTAGAAACACATTAGTAACATATGACACTTAGTTGCACACCGAGACTAAAACCCTAGATACGACTTTTATAAATACTTATCGTATTCAATTCCTTTTAAAACAACTCAGGTACCGAAGAAACATAGCCAACAAATAACGAGCACGCATTTTGTTGTAAATCAATACCGAACAACACATGTGTGTTCATTGCCCCTTTTCTAAACGTTTTTTGTTTTCAAACGCGGGGCTGAGAAGAATGCGTAAACCTTTTCATTTGAATATGTTTTACGTAAATGCTTTTACTTATTGTATGTTTTATATACATGTTTATATTCCTAGACTCCTTTCTAGGTAAATTTATATGCATGTTAACTAACGAATTAACTAATTACTCTTATGAGTAATACAATAATTTTAAAACAAACACTTATTCTATCAAATTCAAATTCAAAGAATCTAAACTCAAAGCGTGATCAATAGAACTTAAACTAAAGAATCGAATTCAAGGAAATCTAATTCAGTGTGTTCAATAAAACTACGCATCAAATTCATGAATCAAAACTCAGTGTTATAGTCAAGGAATTCTAAGGATCAAGATCAAGGGAATCAAGAAATCATATCCGCGTGTGAATCAATGAACTAATGAAATCATTAAGATCTAATGAAATCATTAACGATCAAGTTAGGGTGGATTTCAATTGTATGCAGATCGAGACCACGTGTTAACACACGGAAAGTCCTGTCATAAATAGTAGACTCTTGTAGTCAAGCTATATGGGCATAAATCAAACGATCAAATGAAATCAATAGAATCAAGACGATCAAAATCAAAGGATATCCTAAAGTCCTGACATGTACAGTAGGCCTGAGGGTCAAGCTGATATGGGCACATCAAGAAAGTCCCGACGCATACCGGTAGACTGATTTGGGTCATGCCTGCTATGGGCCACGTGTGAGGTCTCGCATCACTGTGTGACCGGAGACTGCGATCCTGCAAGATCAGCCAGCCGTCGCGCCCCCGTCCGGGACGGGAAGGCCGGGGTGCGACACATGTTATAATAGCACATTTTCAGATTCATCGCAGAAACGTAACTCAGAACTATGTTTCAACAGTCAGATATTATCTGATGAGACAGAACCATCATGTGATTGTTAGTTAGGATTCTATTATGTATAAACGTATGTGAGAAATTACAGAGCAAAACAACGGAAATCGTTACGTGAATGCTAAATCGACGGATTATTCGTATAGGTGACGATCTGTACGAATATATCTGAAAGTTTAACGTTCTAAATGATGTCCAATAATTACAATCGATTGGAGCTTTGAACCATCTGTTTTGAGGTAGAATCGAGTTTCCTTTTCGGTATTTAGGGTTTTCAAACCCTTGGTTCGACCCACTCTCATCACCGGTTCTAAACCTTAAAACCTTAGGGAAAATGCACTAAACCACACTAGGATAAGTTAGGACCAAGTGAGAAACTATGATTTAGCTCTAAATCCTAGTTTTTAGGAGTTGAAAATGTGGGAGGTTGCTTTGCCGAAGCACCACCATCTGGTGGGCCAAAGGGACAACAGGCCGAATGGCCAGCACCCCCCAGGCCGAAGAGCTTCATTCGCTCGGCCTTCCTTCGTGCGGCTCGAGCCCTTCGCCCCAACCCCCATTCGGTCCAAGCCATACGGCCAGCTTCATGTGGCCAGGACATCTTCTGTCGGCCAAGAGAGTTAGTCGCTCGGCTACTTCATTCGGGAAACCCATCCTTTCGGTCGAAGCTCATACGTGGGGACCTTATTCGGCCAAGAAAGTTGACACGGGTAACTTGGATGGCTAACTTAATGTGGTCTTGTATGGGAAGGTGTAACCAACTACATTTATTTCATGCATGCATGGGATCTTCATGAAATCGCATGAATGGATTTGTATATGGATGGCAACATGAGGAAGAGCATTAGGGTTTCATACTAAGATTTTTAAAGGATAACAAGGTGTGATCGTGAAAGTTAGATACAAGTTGGGTTAACATGCATGAATCTATTTTGGGCAATCATCATTAGGGTTTTCACAAACAAGAGCCTTCATAAATCACATTATAAACTAAACATGGGTGTTAACATCATTGGAGTTAAACACTCTTGGGAATTTGTTGAGAAGCAAGGATCATAGTCTAAGGTTAAGGTGTTGATTTCATTATTTACAATTGACACCTAGAAAACTTCACGAAAACATATAATCACATTAGATGGTTCATTTGAGCCGTCTAAGATGAGTTATATACATAGTGATCAAGGAACCCTGGGAAATGAAAAGCTATCAAAAGACTTAGAGTTAATCTAAATTGATTAGCTAAGTCTAATCATGTTTAACTTATATTTTCTTAAAATAAATTTTGTTTGAAATAAAAGAAATTGATGTAAAAACTTTATTAGCTTAACTTAAATGATTTCTAAACTAATGATTAACTAAAATTGAATTATTTAAATGTGTTAATTAAAGACTTGTAATGATTACTTATGGGATAAGGGTGATAATTGGGTGATACATTAGACAAGATAGAGAAAATTCTAGAAACACATTAGTAACATATGATACTTAGTTACACACCGAGACCAAAACCCTAGATACCACTATTATAAATACTTATCGTATTCGAATCCTTTTAAAACAACTCAGGTACCAAAGAAACATAGCCTACAAATAACGAGCGCGCATTTTGTTGTAAATCAATACAGAATAATACATGTGTGTTCATTGCCCCTTTTCTAAACGTTTTTTGTTTTCAAACGCGGGGCTGAGAAGAATGCGTAAACTATTTCATTTGAATATGTTTTACGTAAATGCTTTTACTTATTGTATGTTTTATATACATGTTTATATTCCTAGACTCCTGTCTAGGTAAATTTATATGCAGGTTAACTAACGAATTAACTAATTACTCTTATGAGTTATACCATAATTTTAAAACAAACACTTATTCTATGAAATTCAAATTCAAAGAATCTAAACTCAAAGCGTGGTCAATAGAACTTAAACTAAAGAATCGAATTCAAGGAAATCTAATTTAGTGTGTTCAATAAAACTACGCATCAAATTCATGAATCTAAACTCAGTGTTATAGTCAAGGAATTCTAAGGATCAAGATCAAGGGAATCAAGAAATCATATCCGCGTGTGAATCAATGAACTAATGAAATCATTAAGATCTAATGAAATCATTAACGATCAAGTTAGGGTGGATTTCAATTGTATGCAGATCGCGACCGCGTGTTAACACACGGAAAGTCCTGTCATAAATAGTAGACTCTTGTAGTCAAGCTATATGGGCATAAATCAAACGATCAAACGAAATCAAGAGAATCAAGACGATCAAAATCAAAGGATATCCTAAAGTCCCGACATGTACAGCAGGCCTGAGGGTCAAGCTGATATGGGCACATCATGAAAGTCCGGACGCATACCGGTAGACTGATTCGGGTCATGCCTGCTATGGGCCACGTGTGAGGTCTCGCATCACCGTGTGACTGGAGACTGCGATCATGCAAGATCAGCCAGCCGTCGCGCCCCCGTCCGGGACGGGAAGGCCGGGGTGCGACACATGTTATAATAGCACATTTTCAGATTCATCGCAGAAACGTAACTCAGAACTATGGTTCAATAGTCAGATATTATCTGACGAGACAGAACCATCATGTGATTGTTAGTTAGGATTCTGTTATGTATAAACGTTTGTGAGGACTTACAGAGCAAAACAACGGAAATCGTTACGTGAACGCTAAATCGACGAATTATTCGTATAGGTGACGATCTGTACGAATATATCTGAAAGTTTAACGTTCTAAATGATGTCCAATAATTACAACCGATTGGAGCTTTGAACCATCGGTTTTGGGGTAGAATCGAGTTTCCTTTTCGGTATTTAGGGTTTTCAAACCCTTGGTTCGACCCACTCTCATCACCGGTACTAAACCTTAAAACCTTAGAGAAAATGCACTAAACCACACTAGAATGAGTTTGGACCAAGTGGGAAACTATGATTTAGCTCTAAATCCCAGTTTTTAGGTGTTGAAAATGTGGGAGGTTGCTTGGCCGAAGCACCACCATCAGGTGGGCCGAAGGGACAACAGGCTGAATGTCCAGCACCCCTAGGGCGAAGAGCTTCATTCGTTCGGCCTTTCTTCATGCGGCTCGAGCCCTTCGCCCCAACCCCCATTCGGTCCAAGCCATACGGCCAGCTTCATGTGGCCAGGACACCTTCTGTCGGCCAAGAGAGTTAGTCGCTCGGCTACTTCATTCGGCCAAGCCTTCACTCGGGAAACCCATCCTTTCGGTCGAACCTCATACGTGGGGACCTTATTCGGCCTAGAAAGTTGACACGGGTAACTTGGATGGCTAACTTAATGTGGTCTTGCATGGGAAGGTGTAACCAACTACATTTATTTCATGCATGCATGGGATCTTCATGAAATCGCGTGCATGGATTTGTATATGGATGGCAACATGAGGAAGAGCATTAGGGTTTCATACTAAGATTTTTAAAGGATAACAAGGTGTGATCGTGAAAGTTAGATACAAGTTGGGTTAACATGCATGAATCTATTTTGAGCAATCATCATTAGGGTTTTCACAAACAAGAGGCTTCATAAATCACATTATAAACAAAACATGTGTGTTAACATCATTGGAGTTAAACACTCTTGGGAATTTGTTGAGAAGCAAGGATCATAGTCTAAGGTTAAGGTGTTGATTTCATTATTTACAATTGACACCTAGAAAACTTCACGAAAACTTATAATCACATTAGATGGTTCATTTGAGCCGTCTAAGATGAGTTATATACATAGTGATCAAGAAACCATGGGAAATGAAAAGCTATCAAAAGACTTAGAGTTAATCTAAATTAATTAGCTAAGTCTAATCATGTTTAACTTATATTTTCTTAAAATAAATTTTGTTTGTAATAAAAGAAATTGATGTAAAAACTTTATTAGCTTAACTTAAATGATTTCTAAACTAGTGATTAACTTAAATTGAATTATTTAAATGTGTTAATTAAAGACTTGTAATGATTACTTATGGGATAAGGGTGATAATTGGGTGATACATTAGACAAGATAGAAAAAATTCTAGAAACACATTAGTAACATATGACACTTAGTTGCACACTGAGACCAAAACCCTAGATACGACTATTATAAATACTTATCGTATTCGAATCCTTTTAAAACAACTCAGGTACCAAAGAAACATAGCCTACAAATAACGAGCGCGCATTTTGTTGTAAATCAATACAGAACAACACATGTGTGTTCATTACCCCTTTTCTAAACATTTTTTGTTTTCAAACGTGGGGCTGAGAAGCATGCGTAAACCTTTTCATTTAAATATGTCTTACGTAAATGCTTTTACTTATTGTATGTTTTATATACATGTTTATATTCCTAGACTCCTGTCTAGGTAAATTTATATGCAGGTTAACTAACGAATTAAATAATTACTCTTATGAGTAATACAATAATTTTAAAACAAACACTTATTCTATCAAATTCAAATTCAAAGAATCTAAACTCAAAGCGTGATCAATAGAACTTAAACTAAAGAATCGAATTCAAGGAAATCTAATTTAGTGTGTTCAATAAAACTACGCATCAAATTTATGAATCTAAACTCAGTGTTATAGTCAAGGAATTCTAAGGATCAAGATCAAGGGAATCAAGAAATCATATCCGCGTGTGAATCAATGAACTAATGAAATCATTAAGATCTAATGAAATCATTAACGATCAAGTTAGGGTGGATTTCAATTGTATGCAGATCGAGACCGCGTGTTAACACACGAAAAGTCCTGTCATAAATAGTAGACTCTTGTAGTCAAGCTATATGGGCATAAATCAAACGATCAAACGAAATCAAGAGAATCAAGATGATCAAAATCAAAGGATATCCTAAAGTCCCGACATGTACAGTAGGCCTGAGGGTCAAGCTGATATGGGCACATCATGAAAGTCCCAACGCAAACCGGTAGACTGATTTGGGTCATGCCTGCTATGGGCCACGTGTGAGGTCTCGCATCACTGTGTGACCGGAGACTGCGATCCTGCAAGATCAGCCAGCCGTCGCGCCTCCGTCCGGAACGGGAAGGCCGGGGTGCGACACATGTTATAATAGCACATTTTCAGATTCATCGCAGAAACCTAACTCAGAACTATGGTTCAACAGTCAGATATTATCTGACGAGACAGAACCATCATGTGATTGTTAGTTAGGATTCTATTATGTATAAACGTATGTGAGGAATTACAGAGCAAAACAACGGAAATCGTTACGTGAATGCTAAATCGACGGATTATTCGTATAGGTGACGATCTGTACGAATATATCTGAAAGTTTAACGTTCTAAATGATGTCCAATAATTACAACCGATTGGAGCTTTGAACCATTTGTTTTGAGGTAGAATCGAGTTTCCTTTTCGGTATTTAGGGTTTTCAAACCCTTGGTTCGACCCACTCTCATCACCGGTTCTAAACCTTAAAACCTTAGGGAAAATGCACTAAACCACACTAGGATGAGTTAGGACCAAGTGGGAAACTATGATTTAGCTCTAAATCCCAGTTTTTAGGAGTTGAAAATGTGGGAGGTTGCTTGGCCGAAGCACCACCATCAGGTGGGCTGAAGGGACAACAGGCCGAATGGCCAGCACCCCCCAGGCCGAAGAGCTTCATTCGCTCGGCCTTCCTTCATGCGGTTCGAGCCCTTCGCCCCAACCCCATTCCTTCCAAGCCATACGGCCAGCTTCATGTGGCCAGGACACCTTCTGTCGGCCAAGAGAGTTAGTCGCTCGGCTACTTCATTCGGCCAAGCCTTCATTCTGGAAACCCATCCTTTCGGTCGAAGCTCATACGTGGGGACCTTATTCGGCCAATAAAGTTGACATTGGTAACTTGGATGGCTAACATAATGTGGTCTTGTATGGGAAGGTGTAACCAACTACATTTATTCATGCATGCATGGGATCTTCATGAAATCGCATGCATGGATTTGTATATGGATGGCAACATGAGGAAGAGCATTAGGGTTTCAAACTAAGATTTTTAAAGGATAACAAGGTGTGATCGTGAAAATTAGATACAAGTTGGGTTAACATGCATGAATCTATTTTGAGCAATCATCATTAGGGTTTTCACAAACAAGAGCCTTCATAAATCACATTATAAACAAAACATGGGTGTTAACATCATTGGAGTTAAACACTCTTGGGAATTTGTTGAGAAGCAAGGATCATAGTCTAAGGTTAAGGTGTTGATTTCATTATTTACAATTGACACCTAGAAAACTTCACGAAAACATATAATCACATTAGATGGTTCATTTGAGCCATCTAAGATGAGTTATATACATAGTGATCAAGGAACCATGGGAAATGAAAAGCTATCAAAAGACATAGAGTTAATCTAAATTGATTAGCTAAGTCTAATCATGTTTAACTTATATTTTCTTAAAATAAATTTTGTTTGTAATAAAAGAAATTGATGTAAAAACTTTATTAGCTTAACTTAAATGATTTCTAAACTAATGATTAACTTAAATTGAATTATTTAAATGTGTTAATTAAAGTCTTGTAATGATTACTTTTGGGATAAGGGTGATAATTGGGTGATACATTAGACAAGATAGAGAAAATTCTAGAAACACATTAGTAACATATGACACTTAGTTGCACACCGAGACCAAAACCCTAGATACGACTATTATAAATACTTATCGTATTCGAATCCTTTTAAAACGACTCAGGTACCGAAGAAACATAGCCTACAAATAACGAGCGCGCATTTTGTTGTAAATCAATACAGAACAACACATGTGTGTTCATTGCCCCTTTTCTAAACATTTTTTGTTTTCAAACGCGGGGCTGAGAAGCATGCGTAAACCTTTTCATTTAAATATGTTTTACGTAAATGCTTTTACTTATTGTATGTTTTATATACATGTTTATATTCCTAGACTCCTGTCTAGGTAAATTTATATGCAGGTTAACTAACGAATTAACTAATTACTCTTATCAGTAATACAATAATTTTAAAACAAACACTTATTCTATCAAATTCAAATCAAAGAATCTAAACTCAAAGCGTGATCTATAGAACTTAAACTAAAGAATCGAATTCAAGGAAATCTAATTCAGTGTGTTCAATAAAACTACGCATCAAATTCATGAATCTAAACTCAGTGTTATAGTCAAGGAATTCTAAGGATCAAGATCAAGGGAATCAAGAAATCATATCCGCGTGTGAATCAATGAACTAATGAAATCATTAAGATCTAATGAAATCATTAACGATCAAGTTAGGGTGGATTTCAATTGTATGCAGATCGAGACCACGTGTTAACACACAGAAAGTCCTGTCATATATAGTAGACTCTTGTAGTCAAGCTATATGGGCATAAATCAAACGATCAAACGAAATCAAGAGAATCAAGACGATCAAAATCAAAGGATATCCTAAAGTCCCGACATGTACAGTAGGCCTGAGGGTCAAGCTGATATGGGCACATCATGAAAGTCCCGACGCATACCGGTAGACTGATTTGGGTCGTGCCTGCTATGGGCCACGTGTGAGACGGTACAACTTGGACACCACCAACAACTAAGTCTAATTGATTGCATCAAATAAGACACAATCATCATGTCTTAGCTGTAATTAAATGGTTAATTATTTATTTAATTAAGCATTTAATATTATGTTTCTAATGTGTTATGTGTAATCATGAATACATGGTGAACTCAAGAAATCAGTGGTATTTGAATTTGTGGAAATCAAAAATCTAATATGAAGATGGATGAAATGAAACGCTTAATTATCATTAACAACAATATGCTAAGCGGTCCGGTATGTGGTGGGACGGTGGCTGGGGCTTGTCCCCTAAATATGCCCTATTTATAAGCATACTTGATTGGATAGCATAGGTGGTCGCTGATGAGGTTAAGGTTGTCATTTCGAGGGGATCAAGGTAAACAGTTTTCAGGTTAATCAAACGTTGTGGATCAATGGTACGGGATGAAACGCTTAATTATCACCAGGAACAATATATCATGTGGTTTGGTATGTGATGGGACGGTGGCTGGGGCTTGTCCCCTACATATGCCCTATATATAAGCATATTGAACTAGATGGTATAGGTGGTTAATGGTGAGTTTAAGGTTGTCATTCAAATGGTTATTGAAATTCATTTTTAAATAAAACTACATGAACTCACCAACCATGTGTTGACTTGATCTTTTTGCATGACTTCTTAGCTGACGAACAAGTCTGAGTAGAAGTTAATGCTTTTGGACTAGGATACCAGTTAGAGGACCTAGCATTTTGGACCTGCATATTTTTGTACATCATTTACATATTATTTTGTATATCTTGTGCAGATACAAGATAGAAGATTTATGATGTTGATAGTAGATTTACATTGTGAAATTATGAACAAAACTGATGTAATTTAATTTTGTAATTCTATTTTCATGTAGCAGTTTCTCATTATATATCATGTGCATTGTAAACAATCTGATCATCACGATTATCATTCCCGATATCGCGCCCCGAGACAATTCCGCCCGACGGGTCACACGATCCGGCCTGCCGGCTCGGGGTGTGACAGATAAGGGCAATTATTTTATCAGAAGTCTCGTCTTTGCTGAAGAGGAAGAAGGTCCAACAAAATCTTGAGTAATCATCCACAAAAACTAAACAATATCTCTTTCTTGCCAAGCTGGCTACCTTCACTAGACCAAACAGATCCATATGAAGCAAATTGAGACAGTTAGTTGATTTGAATTCCTCAATAGACTTATGTGATGTTTTATGTTGCTTTCCCTTTAAGAAAGATTCACACTGACCTTCAAAGTGAAATTCTTTGGAAGGCAATCCTCTTACTAAGGAAAGGGTAGAAAGCTTATGAAGAGTTTGGTGGTTAAGGTGACTGAATCTTCTGCGCCAAAGAGCAGTTTCAGAAGATGATGCGTTGGTTATCAAACAAGTAGGAGAAGATGTTTGAGAATTGGTAGTCATGTCTACAACGTAGACATTTCCACTTCTTTTCGCCGTTAGCAACGTGTGTTGATCAATTAAGATCTTTATTTTTGAATTTATTTCTGGAGAAAGAATTTTGCGCTGTCCTTGGTGAAAAATGAACAAAAGTTCTTGTCTGCTAATTGAGAAACACTCAAGAGATTAAACTTGAGGTTTTCAACTAAGCTTGCATCTTTGAAGTGCAGTTTTCCACTTAGGACAGAAACAAACCCTACTATCCAACCCTTAGCATTATTTCCAAAGGAAACAGATCCTCCATTCTTTGGAATGAAGTTATTTTAAATGGATCTGCATCCTGTCATGTGCCTAGAGCCTCCACTGTCCACATACCATAGATGATTTTGGTTTGAAGAAGGTCTCTGCACATGAGTATCAAATGCAACAAGTTAGATATGGGTCATTTTTTATTTTTGGAAGAAAGAGGTGAACATTATAGATGCTTATTTGTTTTGCTTAGTGTTATTCATGAACTTCTGCATCATTTGTATCAGAAGCAGATAGAGGTGAAGACAAGCGAAGAGATGAATGGGTGTTAGATCTTATTGCACTGTTAGCTGATGATCTATTACCTTTCTTCGACTTTTTCACCATATTGGAGAGATTCCCTTTAGATGAAGAAGCTTGTTCAGCCTTCAATATTTCAGCATTCAGTCTATCTCTAGCTTTCTCCAAAGGAGTTTTTGTCCATCAGTTTTCAGTGGTGTGCTTGTACTTGAAACACTTTAAACAAGCAGGAGATAGTGGAGAACAGTTGGGGATGAAGGGCTTATTTGACTTCATTATTGGATAAGGAGGGTGTGGATGAGAAGGAGGGGATCTGATATCAACCATGGGCCTCTTCCCTTTGTCAAGACGGGCCACATGGTTATCAAAGTTTTCGGAGAGAGTTGTACCTTCTAAACTTCGAGTAGCCCTCATGGTTGGATCAATCTCAGTTTGTTCAGAAGAATTATTGTTATGATCACTTTCCAAGTGTGTCTCTTCCAGTTTTTCCACGTTAGTTTCTGTGGGATAAACAAACGTAGGAAAGTCTCTAGGTTGATACACTCTTGGAGGTGTGATCTTTATGGCTGGAATTTCATTAGGGAGAAAGGTAACGAAAATAGGTTCGGAATTAGTTTCATTTATTTCATTGTCAAGCAGGGCATAGTCCTCTGGAGGACTAGTGTGATTGTCCCCGATTCCAAACTTAGACTTACTGTGAACTTGCTTACTAAGAAGCATTTTGAATCTTTTGCAGGATTCTATCCACTTGTCACAGCTGATTTTGGTTTGAGACAATTCATCTCTACAAGCAGCATATTTTTCATTTCGCAAATCAAATAGAGCTTGTAGGTTAGATTTTTCAGTTTTTAAGATAAAAATTTGGCTATCTTTATTTTTTATTGACTTTTCTACTTCGGAATTTTTATTAGCTAGTAGTTGCTCCAACTCCTGATTTTGTTGTTGAAGCAACATGCTTGCTTTCTTTATTTTTGCAAAAGCCTCAATGCACGCATCGATGCACAATTTTTCCAGAGTAGAAGAAGATACCTACGCATCAGAAGTTTCTGCTTCAGGTTGATCAGAAGGAGTAGGATCTTCACCAACAGCGATGAAATCAATTTCTATTGGTTCAGAAGTGATGAGGGCATAACCTACATCTTCAGGCAAGCTGCTCCAGTCTACGTACTCTTGGGTGAAAAGAGCCGGTTGACTAGAAGATGAGGACTGGACAGCAGGGCCTGGTGCATTTATTTGTGAAGAAGAATGTGCAACAATTTGAAGAGGTGCAGGAGTGAGCTGGTACACACTACCATTGGCAGCTTGTACAAATTGTACATTGGTAGAAGGAGAGTTCTGTACAATGTGAGCAGTCTCCTGAGAGTTGTTGTTCCTTATGAAATGTGAAGAAGAAGAAGAAGAAGAAGAAGAAGAGGAAAAAGGTGCTGTAGAAGTATGTGAGTGTGTGTTTGGGAAAGTCACATATGGTGAAGAGTTAGAGTTGGGAGCTTTTTTGCATTCTCTGGAAAAGTGTCTAGTGCCATGACACCTATAGCATTAGACCTTAGCCTTATTTAGGCCAATCCTGGTTGTCCCATGAATGCCAAGAAATTTTCTTCCTGTCCTCTTGTAGAATTTATTGGTTCTTATGCTCAAGAGGGAAAGTTGATAAAGAATGTCCATCTCTTCCAACAAATCACTTGGAACCTGATGGAGATCTTCCATGATAAAGCACAGATGATCAGAAATAAGAGCATGGTCATCACAAGAAGAAGAAGAAGAGGTGATACCAGTAGTTATGTCTATGTATTCATCATAACCCTGATCATTTGTCTCAGAGTTATGAATGAGAAGAGCTGCGTTCCCTTGAACGTACTCTTCAGTTGATTTACCAAACTTTATTTGTTTTCTTTCCTGGTCATTCTCCCGCTCAAAAGTGAGCAACTTACCATGGAGTTGGGTAAGTGAGAGTTTGCCGAAGTCTGGATAAGATCTCATGACTATGGAATAAGTTTCCCATTTATCAGGTAGAGATCTTAAGAAACGATTGAGAACAGAGATACGGGGTACACTTGACCAGCTAATTTTAGTTCACTTAAGAGAGAAGTGAACCTTTCCAACTACTGAGTCAGTGACTCATTATTTAGATGGCATAATGTCTCATATTGTTGCGCTAATATATCCCTTGTATTAGCCACAACATCGTCGATACCACCGAATTGCTCTTTTAGAGCATCCCACAAGTCTTTAGTAGACTCGTGGTGAAGAGGACCATAATATATTTCATTCGGGAGGGACATAAGCATGTGCCTTTGCATCAAGCTCTAACTTATGGTAGTCTTCTTCGGTGTAGTTCTGAGGATCCTTAGGGACACGGTCTCCAGTCTCTGTGTCCAAAACCATTGGTTTATGAGGTCCGAACGTCACAGAATTCTAACATCCTGTGTGATTATTGGACAACAAATATAACATCCTTCTCTGCCAAATGTTTTATTGATGCCTTACCAATATTGGTGGCTTCGTGGTAAAGTCGGTGTTATGGTGGTCTAATGTGAATTTTTCTGCCATGGGTTCACAAACGGTTATGAGTAAATAAAAGACTGATGAGTTGTCAAGGTAGTTTGTTAGAATGATTTTTGAACACAGTTTAGTTCAAAAACCAAACTCATGCAGATTTAAAAATTAGAAAGACAGAAGAGACAGAACACAGAAAACTAAACAACAAGATATCGATGAGAGCTTTGAGTTTTAGTCTTGACGGTTAAACCAAGAGTAAGGACAAGGCTCTGATACCAATTGCTGAAAACAGAAACCCGAGGAAAGGCTGTTTAACCAGGAACAAAGGGTTTAGACACTTAGTAAAAGCTTAGCTCCCTCTAAAGTTTTGCCCAAGGTTATTTTCATTGTTTAGTTTCTTGCTAGAAAGAGAGAAGAAGATAAAGAAAGCACAAGGAATTTTGGGGGAGGTAATTCAATTTACTCAGAGAATGTTGGGACTTAAATACCCAACATTCTGGGATACAAGACAAGAAATAATAAGACAAATAGCTTACACTGTTACAGACACTGAATCATCAGACCAGAACAAGTACATAGTCAATAACAAAAGTAACAAGAGTCTTCAGGAGTCTTCAGGTCTTCCAAGGTTGAGGTAGTTGTACTGAGGCTCAGTGGTTATTCTTTCGGAAGATGTTCATCGGAAGCTGATTAAACAATCAGTTACTTCGGAATAGGAGATTATCTTCCGAATCATTTGATGTCTTTCGATGCAGTGGTTGTCTTCTGAAGGTATCATGGTCAGCTAATGTCTTTCGATGTTTAGAAGTTTAACGGTAGTTCTTTTTGGCGAATCTTCCGATGTTGATCTTCCGATGCTGAAGCAGTTCTTCAATCGGAAGAGAAGCATCCGCGGCTGGTCATTCCGCGGTTTATTTATTTGTCTAGCTTCAGTGGTTTTGCTCATCAGTCCTTATTTTCCAACATTAGGTGGTACTATGTTTTAGAGGGATCGCTCCTTGGGTGTATAAGCTGCCGAGTAGCATGGAGGAAAATGGAGTAGTTCACAATTGATTTGATAGGTGCTTTATCCTAGGACCTTATGTGTCATCTTCCTATGGTTTGAAGCTCGAGATATACCTTAGATTTTTGATAAGATGTAAAAGGAATATTGGTATAAGGAGACGTAGGTTAGGACATACACACAAAACAAATAGGATGGAAGAGAGGTTATTGTACTTGATCATGCCCAAGTTAATCCTTATGAACATGATCAGTGTTTGACTATTAGATCCAAGTTTTGTAATGCCACGACTTTGTATATAAACAGGCACACACACTTATATATATATATATGTGTGTGTGTGTGTGTGTGTGTGTCCACTTATGCTTATGTTAGGTGGGTATTACTGATTGGTCATATGGTTTAGATGTAATTATCTTTTTATGAGAAAGAGATATTTGTACTATTTGAGTTCATTGCTTCATCTTGATAGGAGTTTGAGGGTGACGGTTTGGAGGCTGCCGAAAGGCATCTGGACAGCTTTTGTTTTGTACCAAGTTGGTCATGTGGAAGCAAGAAAAGAGAGGTTTAATGTTGGTAGAATACTTCCCATCACCTAGGGAGATGTGGGCTGAATCTTGTACCTTGGAGATCTTTATGAGTTTCAATTCAAATCTTTGTTGAGTGTGACATCTAATTGCTGTAAAATGATAGCTCCCTTTTGGCTGGGATGTGGCTGTCATGCGTGACCAAGAGGAGAGTGTGATGTTATTTTCTTTTGGTTCTTTTAAGTTAGTTTGATCTCTTGATTTGGTTTGTATTACCGATTGGCCAAGACGAGAAAACTTCATATACTTCCTCTAGATATTCATGTTATGTTTTACTTAATGTTAGAGTGAGCTAGATTTTTTATATTGAATGAGAGTTACTATGTTTTGGGTACTGATCGTGGATGAGAATATGACCTGGCGGTTGTTTGGAGGGTTGGAATTAAGCACAAAGTTTTTATGATGCCGTAATCGGGTGTATAATTTTCATACATGTATTCATATGTTGTGTTTATATATTGTTGAAATTTTGTTTAGTTTCATTATTTTTAGGTTCTCTTAAATCCTCTGTTCAATCT
This sequence comes from Mikania micrantha, assembly GCA_009363875.1. Classification (NCBI taxonomy): domain Eukaryota; kingdom Viridiplantae; phylum Streptophyta; class Magnoliopsida; order Asterales; family Asteraceae; genus Mikania; species Mikania micrantha. The sequence continues at coordinate 55,423,463 of CM018682.1, read as the reverse complement.
AAGTACGTAAATTTTTTTAAGTGTTGAATGGTTACTTACCTGTTCAGTGCCAGTTGTTACAGTCTCCCTTGGTCAGAAGAATTTCGTCAATTGGCACATATAGATAGTTCTTGGCACTGGCTTCAGTGATCTCGGCGCAATTGTTCTCGGTATTGATTAAAATTGTTTTCGGCTCAAGATTGTTTGGCTCAAGGCTGTTCTCTGCTAGCACTTTGTTTATTCTCGGTTTAGTTTATTGTTCTCGGCAAAACATATTAGTTCTTGGCTAAAGTTTATTTGTTCTCAGCAAAATTTAAATTGTTTTCAGTTCAAATGGATTCTCAAATTTCTCTATTATCTTCAATTAAAGTAAATGAAGATTTATATTGTCAATCTTGTCAAGATAAAGTGACTTTTTATAAGCCAATGTGCTCTGATTTATTGGAAGATTGGCAAGACTTGATCAAGAAGTGCTCTTGTCGAAAGTGAGAAGGTTCTTAAAGAAAAGGTTGAAGCACAAAAGAAAGATATGACTCGTTTAAAATCAGAGTTGAGTGAGAAAAGTTGTCATCATGGGGATGCGAAGAAAAAAACAAGAACTTATAGCCAAAATTGAATTATTAAAAGAAAAACTAAACAAATTAGATCATTCATTGAAAAAATTTGATGTTACGAGTAATAAAGTGCATTACTTGTTAGACAAGCAACATCAAAATAAAAAACAAAAGGGTGTAGGTTATAATGAGACGCCTCCTCCATTTAATGATAATTATACAAGCATGCCTCTCCCTGAAGAAGAAATGAATGCATAAAAGGATTTAAAATATGGGATTTTTCTTTCATCTTCTGTAAAAGAAGGAGCTTCTGTTGTTGGTCATATACACGATTATAAATTTTCTAAGGGGCTAAACAAAAAGGAGGATCAAATGGCGTATGCACCTCAGATTGTCTTTGAAAATGTCGAAACAGGGAAAACAAACGAAACTGATTCTGTAGATAAAGATGTGAGTGTTACAAATGTTTCTAAGACATATGCAGAAGAAGTGAAGGATGCTGAAGTGAAGTCGAGCAATTCAAAATTTATTCCTAGTGTTTTTCAGAGTCATGTTTCTGGGAGTATTAAATCAGATCTGAGTGCAGAAAGTACACCATATTTTTCTCAACTATGTTAAGAGAGAAGGTGCCATGATTTTGTGAGTCAAAATCTCTTCAAAAATTATAGATCGTGCTACTCTCAATGCTCAACATATGGATTCAACAGTCCAGTTTATGTTCCATATGCAAAGAAGCAAAGTTGCTTTGCATGTGGCAAGCCCGATCACATTGAACGAAATTGTACTCATCGGCCAACATAATTTTATCAGAAAGTTACTTCAAAGATCAAGGTGTGTTCTAATCCAAGGAATTTTGAAAGATCAAAGATTCAAGATAATCAGAAACCCAAGGATAAACAGTCAGTTTTTAGCAAACACGAATTCAATTGTTCTCAAAGGTGTTTTGAAAATAAAACGGCTTTTAAACAACAAAAGATTCAGAAGCCTAAACCAATTGGAAAATCTAAGGTTGCTGCTCTAAAAGTGACGAATCAATTCGTGAAGCCGAAACAGATTTGGAGAGTGAAATCCACAAAAGCACCAACGTATAATGCAAATGAACGATGGTATTTGCAGGAAGTAAGTTACATTGATTCTTCAGGTTTGCCCAAGACTGCTATTGCTTGGGTACTGATAATTAATTGAAGATTAGAAGTCAATGATAGCATAATTCTAGGAGGAGATTGTAAGAACCTAGCTTTGAGACTTACGCAATCATTGAAGAAGCTCGGTGAGTTACTATTTTTTGTTAAAACAAGGTTCTTGGTTAATATGACGGTTCTCGGATAAGTTCTCGGACGGGCTTACAATGAGTTCTCGGTAGTAGTTCTCAATGGTGGTTCTTAGTGTTGGTTCTCAGTTAAGGGCTTGGGACATAGGCTTGTTTATTTATGTTTTAATATAAATAGGTTTATTTATCTTAATTGATACAGAAACCATAATAGAGAGAGAGCCGAAACCTAGAGATTGTTTTGTTCTTGTTTTGTTCGTTCTTCATTGTACCATACAATTTCATTTCATTTCATGATAATCATGTGCAATTGATTATTATTCTTCATCTTCTACAAGTTTTAATATTCGATTAATCTTCGGTTTGGATTCCGCCCATCCCAAAGTGGTTCGTTAGTTGAGATTTGATTTAGAGATATGATGTGGTTAAATCGGAACCTACATGTCTAGAAGGAGGAATTCCTGGAAAGTCTTCAGGGAATACTTCTGGAAACTCTTTCACCATTGGGATATCTTGCTTTTGTCTTTCCTTTCCTTTCTTGTCAGTCATGTGAGCTAGAAAAGCAATGCATTTCTTCTTTAGGTATTTCCTTGCCTTCATGCATGAGATTAGTTATAAGTTTCTCTCGGGTTGTTCTACATGTATGACAAGGGCCTCTCCATTTTCCATCTTTACACAGATGCCTTTTCATGACATGTTATTTCAGCTTTGTGTTTGCATTGCCAATCCATACCAACTACTATGTCAAAGCTACCAAGGTCTATGGGAATGAGATCTAAAATAAGCATGTGCTTGTTTATATTCATAGTGCAACCCTCAATTATATTTCTTGTTCTAATGTATCCCTATTAGCTAGTTCAATGGTAAAACTATCTTTCAACTTTTTATGCTCCTTAACCAGCAGTTGTTTGATTTTGTTTGACGCGAAAATTTTTATCCGCCCCCATGTCAAATAAAATTGATGCAGAATAATTATCAAATAAGAACGTACCCGTTACTATGTGCTGGTCATTCCTGGCGTCAGTTGAACCGATGACAAAAGTTATTTCTCGAGTTGTATTTCCCTGGGCTCCCGGGCCTCTATTCAGCTTTGGGTAAACTGTAGATCTACTAAATTTGATCTTGATCGTACAACGGAATCCTATTAACAATCAAATATATGCGGAATCTATATTTGATCTATATGAATCAAAGAAGAACAAGCATTCCAACAATTATCTCCATTTCATTAATCACAATCAACTAATTACAATGAACACACAACTTTTTCTCACACAGAAAATCACTCAGAGGTTTTCCAGAAGTTCCAGAGTTCAAGTTATGTCAAAATCAGACAAACCTACAATATGTACTCTGTTAGCCAAACCTAGCTTAGCCGAACCATTAGGTTTTCCAGCCGAACCTTGAGGTTCGCTGGACGAACCTAATCAGCCAAACCTAATAGGTTCGCCGAACCTGTTAAGGTTCGTGCGCCAGACGAACCTCAGCCAAACCTCATTAACTTCCTCAATTTTACATGTTTGATAAGCAACCTATTACAAATACATACTAATAAACTCCCCCTTAATAGTTGCTATCAAAATCTTCAATCTTCGTCTTCAATCTTCAATTTGAACTCCACTTGTTTCTCCACAAACATTATCAACAGCACGAATAACCACTGATCTTGGAATCTTAGATAATCTTTCAGCTTCCAACTTGGCATCTCTATCATCAATCTCTTTTTGTACTTTCATCAGCTCTACATATAAATCGTCAACATCTTCCCAGTTATATCCAGAATGAATACCTAGATTATAATACATCCGAGCAATTGTTTGAAACTGAACTGCCATGTCTTTGTAACTAATTCCAGCATCATGATATCCTTCATCAGCAAAGTCTCAGCTACATTCAGCAAATCAATATCTTCTTTTGAGCAATTTACTATCCAAACACGATCCAACATCCTAATCACCCTCCATTTTTCTTCTTGTCTTAACAAAATAACAACTTCATATGTATTTTCATCATAGAACTAGAAATTGAAATAAGGATTCCAATTCTGTTCTATCCTCCTTAATCTTGGTCTTTTAAAAACTTTAGGCTTTGAATATCCATGCAACTTATCTTTTACTTGTGGAATCAACAAACTCCACCCATACTTAGCCTGTTTCTTTAACAGCTTCTCAAATGTGTCACTATGTTTAGTCTGAATTGGCTTTATCATCTTCAATCGAGATAACTGCATACATTCAAAAGATTGTAAGGACATCATATCTAATGCTTTTCCAAAAATATTGGCATCCATCAGTCCCTTTGACTACATAACGTCCTTTATCCTTTATGCTACCTGGAATGTTGTGAAAGTAACCATAGCTTACAATCCTTCCAATCATCTTTGATTTGGATCCAATCTTGAATCTTGTGAATTGTTTAGCTTGGTTTTCTTGAACTTCTTCTTCCATCTCTTCAATCATTTGGTTGAAAATGCACAAGTGATCAACTATGTACTTGCTTTCATCTTGATTCTCCTTCCATAGCTCCATATAAGTCTTTTTTTTTGTTTGAGCAAATGATGTTTTTTTAAACACCTCCTTGAAATTTACTCTCAAATATCTTCTTCAGAGTTTGAAGATTATACAAATTCTCATCTATTGGATCATCTGTTTCAAAATCAAATAATTCCATTTGATTTTCTTGTTCACAATCAGATAGTTCCATTTGATCGTCTTGTTCAAAATCAAATAGTTGCTCTGGATCAACTTCAAATATATCATAAAGATCATTCATTGAATAACCACCAACAATTTCTCCTTCCTCCAACTCTTTATCTTCAGATCTTTCAACAAACACTGTCTGCAAATGTATATCAGTTGTTGTTTAAACAAATCAATGAAAGTAGGCAAAGAATAATCAATAATCTCCTTTGGATATTCCATATCAGTTAAATCTTCAACATCAACATCTTTACAATCTTTAGCTTTGTCAGAAGACACTATAGAAATAGGAGTAACACCAATTGTAATCTTGGAAGGATTATAAACAACTAAAGCACCAGTCCTGGAATTTAATCCACCTAAACTTCCAGCACCATTCACCATCATCAACTTCATCATCATGATAAGCATTAAAGCTTGGATGCTCATCAACATATGAATCCTCATAATCTATCTTCTCATCTTCTTCTTCATCATCAATGTTCACAAATACAGGATCAAAAGTAGCACCAGCAGCCTTAGCTTGATCGTCCTTGACTTGAATATCATCAATCTTTTTCTTTAAGTCTTGATTTTCTTTTTTCAAAGCATCAATATCAACCCTTTATTAAGCAGTCAATGTTTCCAAAGAACTAATCCTTTCCGTCAATAACTTCTTTTCAATTGCATCTTCTTCTTCTTCTTTCCACTTCATTAACTGAGAAATTTGACTTTTCAGAACATCCAGATCACTTGAGCTTGAAGAAGAAGGTTGATCAGCTACAACTTTCTCCTTTTCCATCTTGGACATATCAAACTGTTTTGATAACCTATAGAAAAGTTTAGATCCAAGTCATCCAAACCTTCAAATAAAAAATCTCCTCTAGAAGTAGAAGCATCTTGAAAAGTTGTTGTTTCTTGAAATGATGTAGTGACTGTTGTAGCATCCATGAAAGAAGGAACAAAGGTAGCAACATTCACAAACTCAGGTGTTTGCACAAAAGAATCTGTATGCATGTAAACCGATGATGTAGTAGCTTCTGCTTGAACTGATGAAGCAATAGAAACAGGAGTAGACACAGAAATAGAAGTAGGTGAAGTAGAAACTTCCACAGGAGATGATACAATGATCCTGGGAGTCCTTGTCTTCTTCTTTTTAGGTACTTTTCTATCCTCTTCTTCTTCTTCGGCCTTGAAGTTTCAGGCTCTTCCACTGTAAAACTAGGATCATTTGTTTCTTCTCTAGCTTCTACATTTTGTTGTTGAGCAGGTCTTTTCTTCAATCTTTTAATCACAGTACTACCTCTTACAATAGTCTCCAATTCAGACTCTGTTTCAGTAGATTCTTCATCTTTATCATCAACTTCAACATTCTCAGTATCTATATGTTGAGAAGCAATAGCCTCTTCTTGTCTTGAATCATCTTGTTGACCTGGATATATTACATCAAGAGGCACCAATGTAGAAGGAGTTACACTTGGCCCTTGAGTTTGATCTTGACTTTGTGGCTGTGATTGAGAAGACTGAGCTTGTGACTTCCTTGTTTGTTGTCTAGGAGGAGGAGGTGGTGGTTGTTGTTGGTCATCATCATTATCACTGGACAATTCACTGTCAGAACTAGAATCTTCATGCCTCCACGCATCATTCTCAGGAGCAACATAGTTAGCTCTTGCACAATGGCATACTAACTCTTTAACCAAAATATCATCACTGCTCTTCTGATAGATCTTGACCTGACCAAGACTAGAGTCAGTCATATGCTTTAACTTGAGAAGATCAGCAGCAGCTCTAGGATGGTTTTGCTCTGGAAATCTCTCATCTATCAGCATCTGGACGAATCTGGGATACATGTAGAATCTATCCTTTGCTTTGGTGATGTTATCAGACATGTATCTGAAGATCATTGCTGAGAAATTGAACGGTTTGTTCAATATCAAAGCCACCAAAGCCAACCTCATCAGATCTCTGAGCTCATCAAACGTTCCCTTCCTCATACTCAAACAATGCAACAATACATGAGCCAACAGCTTATACTATAGAGGAAGTTTCCCTTTCTTGATGGAGTTCTCACTGTACACTCCAAAATAACGAATCCTCATGAAGCAGCCCTTTATACACATTTCAAGAATGAGTTTCATTCCTGCAGGTTCTCCACCGAATTGTAGAACCCTTCAAATATCAGCTTCAGTAATCCTAATGGCTTGACCAAGCACATTCGCCTCAATCACATAATCGTCATCCACAGTGATCAGCCTTGCTGAGTCCCAGAAGCTTTGAATGTGATCTATAAATCTGACATGAGTTGGATATAGCATGATAAATCCTTGAACGCCTCATAAACTCAATCATAGGTCTGAAATCTTTGTCATTCTTGGTCGTAGGATCAATTTATGCACAGAGATTATGCTTATCTCCAAATGTAAGATTCGCCATTTCTACAATCAAAAAGAAAACAAAATTTAAACAAAATTAAAAAAAAATAAAAATTAAAAAAATTTCTAAGTGTTGAAAGAAGCGAACTCCCTGTGCCGAACCTAAGCCTAGACGAACCTTTTGTTCAGACAAACCTCTTAACCTAACGAACCTTTACTTAACGAACCCTTAATGAAGAACCTTCATATCACACGAACCATCTGGTCAAACGAAGGTTGACCAACAAAGGTTCGGTTCTAACATTCAGAGGTTCGTCCCGAACCTATCAAGTTCAAACGAACCTTATAGATTCCAGCGAACCTCTGTCCATTTAACGAACCTAAATCCATTTCAAAATCAAATTTTCAAATCTATGAATTAGATAAAAACATTTATATCCAGAGGTTCGCCATTAACAAATGAACAAGATTAATGAAAACACTTTGTTCAAAACTTAGATTTTAACAGGTTTTAACTCATCAAACCAGGTTCGACTAAACTATCCTAAAACCAATCATATCTTCTAATTTAGCCGGTCAATCTTCAAGATTTTTACCTATAAATGATCACAAGACAATTTCGAATCAGATGATATAAGGCAAAATGTTTCTGAGATCCTAGATCAAAAAAATCAAAAAATCCACAGTTGCAGGTTCGTGAACAGCTTCTGATGAAAAGTGACGAAAGTATCACACGAACCAGTTTTTATTTAAACCTGTTGACAAACCTTTTCAACGAACCTTTGACCAACATGTTGACCGAACCTGTCAACGAACCTCTCAAACGAACCTATGAACAAACCTCTCAGGCGAACCTGTCCAACAAACCTATTGGACGAACCTTTCAAGCGAACCTCCAAGCAAACCTTTTGAAATTCAATTTTATTTAAAATTTCAAACAAATCAATATTTTAATGTTTCAAAGTCAAAACAAATAATCAAAAATTATTGATTTAACATCCGATAAAACAAAAAACTTTTCATATTTTTCAATTTTAGAACAAACACACTACAAAATTAACAAATCTAACTATGAAATATAAACTAACAAAACAATCACATATTTTTGTTTGAGAAAGATCCAGACATGAGATCATATTGTATTACAATCATCAACACATCTGATTGTATTAATGAATATATTTATTAGAAAATTACAATTCAAAGATGATTGTCAGTATAATTATCCTATTTAAGTTTAATTACTTAGTTAAGATATCAATTAAAAACAAAATCATCAAATACCTTATAATATCCATTTACTTGAACACATTCCAGTTTTGTGAATAACTAATTAAACACAAATGTTCTTAAAATAATTACTTCAATTTTAACTAGCTTGATCATGTAAAAACAAAATAGAATTTCTTTTAAAATAACAAAATGTAAAACAATTTGAATTTGTTCAAAATCTTGGAATGAAGGTTGATACTTTCGTATACTCAGATGATCCAGAAAATGAACTAAACAATAATTTAAGATTAAGCTTTTAACAATCAGATCGATATTTTCATATTCGCAGAGATTGTCCAAATCTTAATCAGAACCAAGAAAACAAATTTAAATTGTTTAAAGCTATAACAATCAGGTCGATACGTAAGTATACGCAGAGAATGTTTCAACTTTAAACTAAAATAAAAGAAAAACAAATTCAGAATTTCTTCTGAAAAAATAAACACATGATCAAAACTAGTAGCTTGAATTTTGTTCAAGAAACATTTTGTAAAATTAATCACCACTCATTCAAGACAAAACTAAGTATTGTATTCTAAGCATCTGTTTCTCATAAAGCATATATCAAAATTTTGTCTAATGTTATCTTAACTAAGTTATAAACCTACTGACACATCATACTAACTAATTATAAATGGTCTTTATGTTTAAGTTTTTGAATGATACAGATGTGCTTCCAATTGCAAACAATGTACTATCATTTCTCACTTGGTCAAATCAATTTCTCAAAATTTTTAAATTTTTAATTTTTTGTATTTTTCAAAATTTTCTCCCCCTAAAAACTAAAACACAAAACAATAAAAATTAAAATATCTGATGTTAATTCAATAAAAATTGATTATGAAGGAAGTTGATTTAAAATTACCTCACCCATGACCCGAATGCCATTTAATTTGAGCAAATACTCAAAACGGTTTTTATCAAAAGCCTTGGTGAGAAGGTCTGCTCTTTGCTCATTGGTATGTATCTTCACCACATCAATAAGTTTCTTTTCATAGCAATCGCGTATGAAATGAAACTTAATATCAATGTGTTTGGATCGTGAATGATACACATGATTCTTTGTTACAGCAATAGCAGCCTCATTATCAACATGAATTGGGGTTGTAAGAAAATTCAAACCATAGTCTCTCATCTGTTGTTGTATCCACAAAACTTGTGAGTAGCAACTGGCACCCGCTACATACTCAGCCTCACAGGTCGAAGTAGCAACAGATGTTTGCTTTTTGCACTGCCAAGAAACTAAACGCTCCCCCAAAAATTGTGCACCTCCAGTTGTGGATTTCGCATCTGTCTTACATCCTTCATAGTCGGAGTCACTGTAGGCATTAAAGGAAAAGTTATCATCCTTAGGATACCACAGACCGGTGTCTGGTGTACCCTTTAGATAAAGAAGAATTTTTTTGACTGCAATCAGTTGTGACACTTTAGGTTTTCATTGATATCGAGCACAGATACTTGTAGCAATTACCATATCTGGTCTTGAGGCAGTCAGGTACATGAAACTTCCAATGATTCCACGATACAAAGTAGCATCAATTATCTCCCCCTTAATATCAGGCTTAATCCCGTGATTAGGCTGAATGGGCGTGGAAATCGGTTTTGAATTAAGCATGCTAATCCGTTTTAGCACAAATTGAATATATTTTGTCTGATGAATGAAGATTCCATCATCAGTTTGATCAATTTGTAAACCCAGGAAAAATTTGATGTCTGACATGGCACTCATTTCAAATTTCTCAATCATCACCTCTTTAAACTCCAAACATAGTTGTTCATCGGTAGATCCAAAGATAATGTCATCTACATAGATCTGAACAAGAATAATATCCTTGCCCTTTTCCCGATAAAACAATGTTTTGTCAATCTGACCCCTATTGAATTCGTGTTCAATAAGATGAGTCGATAATGTCTCATACCAGGCATGCGGAGCATGATGAAGACCATACAATGCTTTGTCCAAGAGGTAAACCTGATCCCAGTGGATAGGATCCTCAAAGCCTAGTGGCTGACGAACATACACTGTTTCCTTCAAAGAACCATACAGAAATGCAGATTTGACATCCAACTGAAAAACTTTGAATTTCTTGTGAACAGCAAAAGCAAGAAAAAGTCTAATTGCTTCTAGCCGCGCCACAGGTGCAAACACTTCATCGTAATCAATTCCTTCAACTTGTTTGAAACCTTGAACCACTAAACGAGCTTTGTTTCGAACAATTACGCCTCGATCAGCTCGTTTGCATCTTAGTACCCATCTAGTTCCAATTTTCTTCTTTCCTTTTGGCAAATCAAGCAAATGCCAAACCCCCAACTTCTTAAATTGATTTAACTCTTCTTGCATAGCCTCCACCCAGGCAGACTCACGCAACGCTTCAGTCACAGTCTTTGGCTCTATTTGTAAAATAAATGCAGAATGCATCCTGAGCTCTTGACTGCCATGAGTTCTTTCTAACTCCACATACAAACTCTCCTCGTTAGTGACTTGATGTCGTGTCTGTACTCCAGCAGATTGATTTCCAATTATCTGATCAACAGGATGATGTACATGAACTCTGACAGGCACTTGCGGGACATCCACATTATGATCAAGATTTGTAATATTCTGATCAGTATCTTGATCATGAGAAATAGCATCTTCAAAAACATCATGATCATCATCAGATGACCAATCATCATTAATTACTTCTGAAACACCTTCCTCATGTGGATTGTAATTACCATCTTCAGAAAGATGAGAAATACCTTGATCTTCAGAATTCTTCAAATCATATAACATTTGTAATGTTATTTCATCATCAGAAACATTTGGAGACAAATTAAAAGACTTAAACAATTTATCATAATCAAAAAGCCAATCTGGTCCTTTTCCGTCTGGTATAGGTGTATGTCTTTGAACATCCACATGATACCATAATTCCACAACTCTCGTACGTTTATTAAACACACGTTTGTTAGGAAGACTGTAGCCAGGAAAGAAACCCTCTTCAAATTTAGAATTGAATTTTGAATCTTTCTTTAGCATGGTACAAGGAGCCCCAAAAGGTTCCAAGTGTTCCAGATTAGTTTTTCGATTTTGAAGCAATTCATAGCATGTTTTATTGTGTCTTTTAACAATCAAAACTCTGTTAAGAGTAAAACAAGCTGTAGCCACAGCTTCACTCTAGAATGTAATGGGAAGTTTAGAATCAGCTAGCGCTGTTCTCGCAAACTCAATCAACGTTCTGTTCTTTCTTTCAGCTACACCCTTCATCTAAGGCTCATACGGTGCACTGAATTGCTGCTGAATGCCTTTGGGATTGCAAAATTCCTCCATTGGTGATTCTTAAACTCAGTCCCATTATCTGATCTTACTCGTCTCACTTTCAACTTATACAATGTCTCCAACCTATTAATCAACAACACAAAGTTTTCATAAGTATCTGATTTATGCTTTAAAAACATGACCCATGAAAATCTTGAAAAATTATCAGTCACCACAAAACAATACGAGTCACCACTTATACTTTTCACATTGATAGGTCCAAACAAATCCATGTGAAGAAGTTCAAGTGGCATATAGATAGAAAATACTTTCTTTGTTTTGTGTGACTTCCTTTTTTGTTTACCCTTTTTGCATGACACACACACATCAGGAAGCTTAAAATGATTAACTGGTACACCCTCAACTAAATTATTGTGTACAAGATGATTCATCTTCCTAATATGAATAAGCCCCATCCGTCTGTGCCAAGAACGTGTATCTTGCTAAGTTGCTTTAGACACCAGACATGTCTCCACTTTATTCACCGTCTCCGCCTTTGCCATGTCAAGTACATACAAATCCTTGCTCTGATCAGCAGTCATCAAAATCCACTCCTCAGGAATCTGAAATCCTTGCTTAAGTACATAACACCTGTCTTTATCAAACATCACCTTGTATCCTTTATCACAAATCTGCGAAACACTTAACAAATTGTTAGTTAATTCTTTACAGAAATTAACATTATCAAATGGAACCTTTCCATTCGTCAAACTACTCAACCCAGTAATTTGACCTCCTTTATCTCCTGCAAAGTTCACATAACTTCCTTTGATTTGCCTAAAATCCTTCAACAAATTCAACTCTCCAGTCATATGCCGTGAACATCCACTATCAACAATCCAACGACTATTGATATGGCCCATGGATGCCACCTGCACAATAAATTAAAATTTTATCTGTATCAAAAGGGATGACCCCCGCCATTTCGGTTGTGATGAACTGCTTGAAGAACCATCTTCACTGTGATCATCCTTTTTCCCAGAAATTTGATCACCTGACCTGTTTTTCAATTTCCAAAATGATTTTGACTTAAAAGATGGTTTTGAAAATGATTTTGAAGATGCCTTGTCAAAAGAATCATCATCAGATGATATCACAAGTTTGACAAGCTTTTTCACATTTCTTTTATTATCAAAAATTCGTTTCTTCTAATTAATTTCTTCTTTTACCCAAACACAATCAGAATCAAATTTCTGAAGAACTTTCATTTCTTCTTCACTAGGTTTCACTTTCCTAGGACTTTCACCTGACCTATTCACCCAACTCTCATTATCTGAACTCTTTCTGATTCTGTTGTTTGGACAATTAGCAGAAATATGTCCTTTTCGACAACAAGTAAAACACTTTCGTGTTTCTCTTGGTGAAAAAGACCTAAAGCTGCTACAATTAGTAGAACTGAAATCCAAATCACAATCAGCAATCAGATGACCAAATTTACCACAACGGTAACATTTTCTTTGCAAATGATTTTTTGGTTTTGGTTCATCATAATACTTAGATGAACTGAAAGATTTAGAATCAATCTTTTCATATGAGAACTTGCTTATCAAACCAGTTGATTTTATCTTTGAATTAGTCTTTTTACTTTGAAAATACTTTTATTTGTCTTTATGTCCAACTCCAAACTTATCAAAGAAAAAATCAACTTGGTCAACCTTTTTAGAACTCACATTATTCTTTGGAAAAATACCACTAGACTCTCCTTGATGTGTAGTAAATGACTTTACATACACAATCGGTTTAAGAGTACTGGTTGTTTTGGGTTTCATCACTGGTTTAGAAAAGATTGGGTTTGATCACCACTTTCTCAACTGGTTTCATCTCAGCTTTTGACTTCTGAGACATCAAACTCTTTAAATCACCAGTTTTAACTTGATAACCATTCTGTCTCAAAATGTCAGGTGAATATTCTGATTAAATGATGTCTTCAATAATGGGAGCATCACTATCAAGAGACACTTTTTCATCAGATGATCATCCTACAACAATTTCAATGACATGTTCAGACCGATGTTCATCCAAAGAGACAGGATGAACTTCCAAATTCAAATCAATTTGTGGTCTTGGCAAGTAGCTGGAAGGAGGTGGTACAGCATGAACACCTATTCTAGTAGTATCATGCGATGATCTTTGCATGGTAGCAAAGTAATCGATGACATACTGAGAATTTTGATAATTTTCAAGCTTGCTCTTGTTCATTTCAGCTTCTGCATTTGCTGCTGATAATTCAACCTTCAGCTTTTGCACTGATTCGAGATGCACAGATGCTGCATGATTATTTTGTAAAACTTTGATTTTCAACTCTTCATTCTCTTTTCCTATATCAATTATCTTTTTGTCAAATGCTTTTTCTCTTGAAATTAGCTTCTTGTTAGCTTCTGTGCACTCTACCAGTTCAGCAGTCAGCTGAGCATTCATCTCTTTCAATTTATCAATGATCTCTAACAGATCATCATGTACCTCATCAACCTTCTCTTTGCCTTTGCCTGTGTCTTCGTCCAAAGAAGCCATAAAAGCACCCATCAACTCATCATATTGCTTTCCCAATCATAACCTTCATCAGCTTGACTTACGAAAGCTTTCGATGACTCTTCAGACTTTTCTTTCTTCTTCTGATAAGCTTCCTTTGGTTTGAAAGGGTTGAAATTTCCTTGCTTCTTCAAATTTTTGCATTCTCTAGCAAAATAGCCAAACTCACCACAGTTGCAACATTGAGTAGTCTTTGGATTAAATCCAAACTTGTTGTTTCGATCAAAAGTGAATTTCTTCCCAGTTTTCTTTTCATATCGATTGATTCTTCTGATCACACTCGCCAATGCGCATTGAGTGTCAATCAACTCCATTTCGTCATCATCAATTTGCTCATAATCTTCAAATGTAATATTAGAGTTTCCAATCTTTCCTGCAATTTGTTCATCATACGCACTGACTGCACATGACAAAATTGACATATGATCCCGAACAGCCTCTACAGTTACTTTCCCTAGATTTGTTGTATTCAGCTGAACAGGAGGTGTTGTTGAGTCAGACTTCTTCTCTTTCACAGAATAAGATGAACTAGAACTTGCAGATGAAGAAGGTGCAGGAGTACTATCAGAAGTACTAGAAACAAATGTTGTTTGAATTTTTGCTGAAGATACAGGTGGAGTAACCACTGATGCACCATATAAAGAAGGATCTTGAGTAACATTCACTCTCCTTGCTTTTCTCTTATCTTTCATCTCCTGCTCTTCTAGCTTTTGAATAAATTCTACCAATGTCATTCCTGGTAGATTTTCTCTCAAGATTAGCACCAATGAATTCCACTTTTCAGGCAACGCATCTGCAAAGCAATCTATCTTTTCTTCTTCAGTGTATTCAATGCCACACTTCCTGACTTCAGTCAATAAATGCCTATATCTTGTTATTAAAGCTTCAAGACTCTCAATGCCAATAAAGTTGAAGTTCTAAAATTCTTTGCGAATATCAGTGGCTTTCATCTTCTTTAACTTGGTATTTCCTTCAATCCTTGCTTTCAAAGCGTTCCACAAACCATATGAGGTTTTGTGTTCATCAAATTGATGATGTATCTGATTAGGGATTGCTTGGCTCAGCATCTAGTAAGCTTTCTTCTCAGAATCATATTTCTTTCTCTGATCGACATCTAATCTCTCAAGAGTTTGATCTAAATCTGTCTCCACAACCTTGGGTCTTTCATAAGGTGATAAAATCCTTTCCCACAGATTAGTGTCAGTTCCATTTAAGTGTCTTTCAAACCTTCCTTTCCAGTTCTCGTAATCTGTCAAATCAAGCAACTTTGGAACTTTGTTTGTACTTCCAACCTCAGTTTCACTAATCAGAATGCTATGTATTTTAGAATTCTGACTAGCTACAGCAGCATACATCTCAGCGATGATGTTAATCTTTTATCAGCGAACCTCTGATGAAAACTTAACTTCACGAACCTTACAACCAGGCGAACCTCCAACACACCTTGATTTGAACGAACCTCAATACACGAACCTCAAATCACGAACCTCAAGTCACGAACCTTAAGTCACAAACCTCACGTCACAAACCTGAGACAAACCTTTTATCTCACAAACCTCTTCACAAACCTTTAAACGAACCTTAGAAAATTGGAATAACAGCGAACCTCTTTCTTCAGCAACTCACATGTTCGGCTCACGAACCTGTACAGCAAAATTCAAAAATTTTGGAGGGAAAACCTTCTAAATTTGAAGAAAAACCTTCAAAAATCCTCAATTTGCATCACAATTCTTGTAATTTTAATGTTCCACAGCAATTGATGATGAAATTTCACTCAATTCAGCAATCAAGCACAAAGAAAACTAGAATATCAATCCATTTCTTGATCTCTTTATCTTCAAATACTTGATACTCTTTGATAATCTTGTATAGAACTCCACCAATGTCTCTAATACCACTGTAGATCTACTAAATTTGATCTTTATTGTACAACGGAATCTTATTAAAAATCAAATATATAAGGAATCTACATTTGATCTATATGAATCAAAGAAGAACAAGCATTCCAATAATCATCTCCATTTCATTAATAACAATCAACTGATTACAATGAACACACAACTTTTTCTCACACAGAGAAAATCACTCAGACAAACCTACAATATATACTCTGTCAGCCGAACCTAGCTTAGCCGAACCATTAGGTTCGCCAGCCGAGCCTTGAGGTTTGCTGGACGAACCTAATCAGCCAAACCTAATAGGTTCGCCGAACCTGCAGAGGTTCGTGGGCCAGACGAACCTCAGCCAAACCTCACTAACTTTCTATAATTTACATGTTTGATAAGCAACCTATTACAAATATGTACTATAACACAAACGTTCCTCAGATGGTCGGTGCTCCCGCCCTCATAGACAATGTTGGTTTTGTTGAGTCCAACGGACATTGTTTCTTATTATGGCCATTCTTCTTGCACTTGTTGCAAAAGCTGTAGTTGCAAACGTGATAGTAGTTGCATTTGAAACATTTTAGAAATGGACCATCATATGGCTTCCTTCCTGTTGTAGCGGCCATGATGTTTTAACAGTTCCTTCGTTTTTCTGGACAACATTGTTTGGCTTTTTCTACTGGAAGTCTGTTCTCATCCATTTTTCTCCAGATTGCTTTTTGGTTAGAGCAACAGTATGGATCATCTCATCAGAGAGACTAGATGTAAGCAGTATGGCTTTTTCCAAAGTGGTGGGTTCAGCCATGGTTACCATCCCTCGAATTTGAGGAGCGAGGCCCCAAATGAAACAATCAACTTTCTTTGCCTCTGTTGGTATCATATGAGGCAGTAAGTAGGTGTAACACCCTGACCAATGGTGGAAACGTTGAGATCTGTGACAACCAGTACATGACCATCCGACAAATCCGTCCTGTGTGTGTACTTACTCCTAAACTATGTGAAAATACTATGTGATGAACAGTGTGCGATAACAATTCAGTGGAAACAATTAACAGTTATATATATTTTGATGATAATTGAAATATAAACATACAACAACACAGTGAAATAACAAAGAAGAGTACAAAAGACATAAACATATCGGTTGCGATCTGATGTCCACAAATAACAGGAATCCGATGGCCGCCAATTCAGCGAGAAAACAATGTGAATTCATTCATAACAATGAGAAAACAATTACGTTTAGTTGAGCCCGTCTGTGAGAATGTGAAATTCAAACAACAGCTCGGTATCGTTTACGAGCGATGAACTGACAGAGGGTTTGCGTGGGTGACGATTCACACAAATATATCCTGTGGGTTCAACTTTCTAAATGACAACTGAAAAATAGAAAACCAAATCAGAAAGTGAAATGTACGAACGTATTCGTACAGCTAAGGCTCTGTACGAAACCGCGCATAAGTTACGTTTTCTGACAAAACGACGAAATTAATCAGTTACGAACTTTAAAAACAATAAAAATTAAAGAAAAATAATATTTACTAGGAATTACCACCTAAAGAGAATGTAAATTAAATCATTTTATAAAATTATGTGTAATTAACGTAACGGGACGAAACAACGTAATTTAAAGAGACCGATCAAAACCGAACACACGGGTAAACAACTGGAGTATAAAACCCCATTTTTCCTCCTTTTCCCTCATATTTCAGCTTCCCTTTCTCTCTCTAGAAAGCTGATGAGCAGCTCTTTCTCTCTTTAATCTCTCTCTAACTTCTTCAACACCCCACCATAGCAAAACACCACCAAATATTGGGTTCTTGGTGTCTAAAGGATCCTCTCAACGCGCAGATTACAGAAGTACAAAAGATCTAACGCAAAACAAGCTCGAACGGACGTGAATTTAGAGAAAAGATTCGGCTGAAAGTGGGTTTTCACCAATTTCAGTAGTATGAGTACAAACTTGTAATCTCACCTTTAAATGAGTTTTTCTACATTATTTAGGCATGAAATAACAAGAAAAATGAGGGTTTTAAGTGACCTGCAAAATAAGGAAAGTCTGCGTAAACGGGTGGTTGAAGAAGAAGGAATCGAGAACACTACCATGTTGTCGAGAACACTTCTTCCTTTAGCCACTCGAGAACCAATTAATTTTTAACCAAGAACCCTTTTGTTTTAAAACTCAAAGTCGAGAAACACCTATATAATTCGAGAAAACCCATGAGCAATTGAAGAACCAACACTTTTGAAACCATTAAATTCGAGAATCCTATAATAGTTTCACATGTAAAATTCTAGAACCCATTTGTTCGAGAACATCTTGGCAAGGTCGAGAATCGCCTATTTTCAAGTGAGAACATGTTATGGAGGCCATAAACTTGAGAACGCATTGTGACAGCCGAGAATCAACACCTTGCTTTCAAATTCGAGAATACCATGGGCTGGGAAAAAGAAAACTCCTAAAGCCGAGAACCTCAAGGTGGTCAAGAATTCCAAATGAGATATCATTGTGGACCTCATGTCCGTTCCTAAATCC
The DNA here is from genome assembly GCA_009363875.1 of Mikania micrantha. Taxonomy (NCBI): domain Eukaryota; kingdom Viridiplantae; phylum Streptophyta; class Magnoliopsida; order Asterales; family Asteraceae; genus Mikania; species Mikania micrantha. The sequence continues at coordinate 55,405,086 of CM018682.1, read as the reverse complement.
CATAAATTCAGCCAAAGAGATCAATAACAAATAAATCCATCATGAGGTTTATGTTAGTTTAATTCAAAATGGTTTGAACATAATCGGGTTTGGGTGCAACGGGTTTCATGATATTTTCACTTATATTACAAAAACTTTGGGTTAAAAACATAGATAAACTCTAACACAAATGTTTAAATCATAGATATGGTTCTAAAAGCATGTCAAAGGATTATGACTAAATCCTATTTTGATCAAAGTATTAATGGGGTTTACTTATAAAATAAGTTAACCACTTTACTGCAGAGTTGATGGGATGGTAAACATTCATTCTAAACTCTTTTGGAACACATCACATGATTATGTTTTTTTATAACATAATACCCGAGTAAACACACTCAAGTGATAACAACCATTTTAAGCTCATCTAAGGACAATATTCTAAATCTAAAACGTGTCAACAAGGAGTAAAATGATGTAGTAATGTGTAACCTATATGGTTTAAGTGTTAGTGTATTACATCAAAATTGAGCTAGATCAAATCAAATAACAAAGACTTATAATAGTTAACCAACTTTAGGGTTAACCTACGAAATCATAGTTTTACTTATAAGTTACAAACAATGTTGGATCAAACACAGGTTGAATACACTACATCTACAAATAACAAGCGCGAATATTCTTGAAGTAAGTCAACAGTTAATACAACACAGGTGAGTTCATATGCCCCTTTTGTAATCTCTTAATTTTAAATTGCGAGGCTGAGACACATGCCAACTCTTTTAGTTATTTAAAAGTTTTAGCACATTATTCTAATTATCATGATTTCTTGATAATAAGAGTTTTATCTTTATTATCTTTTTATATTCATTATGTGTGCTTGTGTGTGAAATGACATGTATAACAGAACAAACATGGTATCAGGACAATATAACTTCATGATACCATCAGATCAAATTGAATGACACAATGCATTTAAGGCCATATCTCATATCAATGGGTTTATAACACTAAAATAACAATGAGATATTACTGAGACGATTACAAGAAACACAAGAATGATGCTCATGATAACATGATTTCATGAGGACATCATTCACCACATTATTTAACACTATGTAATATGACGAGTTCTTATAACACATTGTTAAAATCATTGAGAATACATAACATTGAGATAACATCCGAGACAATTACTGGCGATATTAAGGGTGACATCATGATAACATGGCTTCATGATGTCATTCCATTCATATGCTAACATTATTTAATAAGACTAGATCTTATAGAACAATGTTAAAAACTAGAGATCATGGCATTATGTTCATTTCATTTTGATTTTACCATTAGAATGTAACATGGATGATGTCACGATAACATAATTTCTTGATATTATCCAATCACTAAAATAACATAAGTGTATTTAAGAATGTGATCTTATCACACTTTGTTATTAACACTGAGCTAACATTGAGATAACACTGAGACAAGTACAAGAGGTAACAAGAATGATAATCATGATAACATAACTTCATGATGATGATGATATCATTCAACACATTTACTAGCACTGGGTAATAAGACTAGTTCTTATAGCACATTGTTAAAGACTTTTGAGACAATAACAATGGAAGAACACATAACATTAACTAATTACTTTTAAACCTGTTTGTATTATATCACAGCAATCATGTGGTAATGAGTTCATGTCCAGTCGCAAGTCCCTACAAGTAAATCGTTTACCATTCATTTAGTGCTACTAAACCGACGATAGCGTAGTGGTACCATAGGTTTGACAAACCACAGTGATGGAGGTCGGTACGTTATTCGTATTATCATTATTGGCTAGTATCGTATGACCGGTAACAGGGCTGCATCAGTCAGGTTTGGTAAACGACACATGGTAGACTGACGAACTGACTTTCTCTCAAGTGATAATACTCGTAAAGATTCGTTGTAAAGGCACTGGGACACTAAATGGATAGGGGTAAATTGGAGGCATTGTGATCTGATTACGTGAGGATCACAATAGCGTCCGATTTATGGCCTGTCATTTCAATTGTGAGACACATCAAGGAGTTAACTGACAATTCTAATTTCAGAAGTGAATTACAGTGAAACTCTATTAGTGAGAGGATAATTAAAGAATAAGATTTAATATAAACCTATATCTTCCAAATAGTATGGGTTACCATAGCTTAGGTCAAGGTGATCTATAACCTTCAACAACTTGTTACCCTATATCTATATCATTGGGGATTCATATCATATGGAATCATCAGGTTGGATATCAAATGGGGAACAAATTCATGTTAGAACGAAAAGGGTATGCATAGGTGCAATACAGGTGGCATTCAGTTCAGTTAAGTGAGTGGTGGGCTGGCGACTTCATTTATGATACGTATGCTCTGTATATAAGCAAGCTTAATTTGAACGATATACTATCTGTAGGTGTAATTATGGAGAGTACATTGCTGTATGATAAGACTATGTGGATTTAATAAGACTTGTGTGTGACACTATGGCTTGTGAATGATAATTTCACAAATGTTTTTTCAATTACTATACTTATGAACTCACCAACCTAGTGTTGACTTGTTTTAAATGCATGTTTTCTCAGGTGACGAACAAGTTTAGTCACCAAGCATTAGGGTTTAAGCTAGTGAACTTTATAGAATACCTAGCTTATTTTTGCATTGTGCATATTTTGATGACATGTTCATGAATCATCTATTGTGAATCTTGTACAGATACAAGATAGCTACTTTATTATTCCTTTTGGGTAGATTTACTTAGTTAAATTATGAACTTGAATTGTGAATTTAACTTTGTAATTCTATATCAATGTCATGTTAGCATTTCTCATTATATATGATGTGCCATGTAAACAATCTGATCATTTCGATTATCACAAAGATATCGTGCTACGAGATCCTTCTGGCCGACGGGAAAGTCGATCCAGCCCGCCGGCTTGGGGTGTGACAGATTGATATCTGAGCCATGGTTATAGAGAAATATAGGTCATATTCTTTAACGGTTTGGCCTAGACTATAACTTAAGGACCCTCATGTAGAGAACACAGGGCTTAGGAATTTATTGCATACGATTACATCATTTGTTCATGAGTACTAACCGATAACTTTTGGTTAAGATCAGAATGACACAGGGGTGACCACCATCACAACCTCATGCTCCTCCATACGAGGTGGCCCAACAACTGCTGTATTGGCAACCCTGATTACTAAGCAGTTGGTTGCGTTGATTCCTGACATCATCAATCGGATCAGGAACAATGAGGAATATGCTAATAGTTTTCAACCTGTCACTGTAGAGCAGAAGAAACTAGAGAAAGGTGAAACTAGCAGGAAACCCAAACATCGTCCTGCTAAAAAGCAAAAAGGACCTATGGACTTCACAGAAGCCACACCTATCAATCAAGTGATGCCAGATTTGACTACAAAGAATGGCAAGACTTATGGGGGAAAACTCCTCTATGCCAGAACTGCCAGTATCATCACTACAACACGACTATATGTCGTAGTTGTAGCCGTTGTGGAAAGGTGGGTCCCTGGATGCAACAGTGCAGACTCCTAGTGAACTCATGTCACACCCCCAATTTCAACTAACGGAATCACACCGTTTGGGAGCATGACAAACCAGGATCTCAGATCATTAGACATAGCGAAGACCTCTATATGAATTTCAAAAACATATGTTGGTCTTTAAAACAAACATAATAACCAGAGTTTACAAAAAGTGCGGAAGCGTTTAAAAACCATAAACAGTTGTAAATCAAACATTACAATTCAAAGTACTTAAATATTCAGATTTAAATAATCAAAGTAAAAGAAATGCATGAGACTCTATCTTCCTAGTCCATGCCAGCTGTTACGCGCGCCTTAGCGTCCTGAGAAAACATGCAAATCAAGTCAACACAAAGGTTGGTGCATAACACAGGTTTTAAGTAATCATAGTGTTCAAAACATCAGTTTGAATAACAGGTTGTAGATAACATAATCACAATTGCACAGTCATGATAGCTAGTCATATAACTATTTACATACGTGTTCGACACCGAAGCTGACTAGTTGCCATGCTATAGCATGTTTTCGCCTTGCCACTATTGTCTATCACAACAATAGTAAAAGAATGTGTTTGGTCAGTCAAACACCTGCGTAGATCCCATCTACCAGGTGAGGTTTGTCAAACCTAATAGATCTATTTCCAACTACCACGCTTTGCATTACAGCAAACTAAACGGTTCGAGGTGTGTAAGGACTTTCAAGTTGATATGTTTTCACATAATGTAAACAGATAACTCATGCAAGTGTTATGTATCTAAAAATCAGTTTGTTGCACATGTTTTCTCCCCCAAAACAGTTTAAAATAAGAAAGGGGCCGTGTACGCACCTTTGATAAGAGTAGAATGATCAAACACGTGTGAACTTGCGTAGAAATCCTCTACGAAGAATCTGTGATTTAAACAATAACCTATTGTTATTCGAATAATCGTTTTGTGCTTAAAATCACATACGTATCAACATACGTACGTTAAAGTGTGAGAATTAGGCATACGGAAGTACGCGTGCTTTTGAAATCGTTTAAATAAAATCACATTTGATTTTATTTAATTAAACGTAATTATACGCGATTTCGTGTTCGGATTAAAATATGGATTTTATCATCTCAACATGTTCGCATTCTCGTTACGGTTCCAACGCAACTTGAACGGATCGAATCGGAGTTCGTATGCGAAAGTTATACCCAAAATACTAAAATTAATTTAAAATCTAAAAATATGGTTGGGCCGGGACTCGAACCCGCGACCCTCAACACCAAACACATGCATCTAACCAACTCAGCCCGCTAGGGAGTCGCAATGGATATCAGATTTAAATTCTTTTAAATACCATTCCAGCCCAATTCCTTTTCCATAATATAGCCGAAGCTTACACCCTTCAATTGATCGTGAATTCGAACTCGATAGCCCTCAAAACCATAGGGCTTCTATTCCTTAGATCCAACCGATTCTATAACCGGTTTTAATTTGATCCAAACTGAATCAGAATGTTCCAATTAATCCCAAATATGTTCGGTTTTAAACCGAATTATCATTCAACACAAAATCTTATGATTCACGATTATAACATCAAATTAACTTAGGCTTTAGATTAATCGAAGCATTCTGAAACTATCTATACCAATTAATTTGATTCCAGAACTCATCGGTATAAAATCCCCAAAACCGATTATGTGATGAACCCTAGAATTAGATATCTATAAATTCGTTGTTTAAACCAGAAATTGTTGTATGCTTTAGCTTAATCGGTACCTTATGAAGCTTCCCATATCAATTAATTCGATTCTTAAACCCCTTTGATCGAAAACCCCCAAAACCGTTTTGTTTAAGAACCCTAATTGGTCGTTCATGAACAATTCGATGTTAGAACCCCGAATTAACAAAGGGATTATCTTATTCGGTTGTTTTAGAAGATGTATGAATGATTCCTTACCTGATTTGATGTAGAATCGATGGAGATCAACTTGAAGCTTGAATTTCGGCTAACCCACAACCCAACTCGTCTTGTTAAACTCTTGTGATCGAATTGTGAGATGTAAACACACCTAATGATGCCGACTAGAAGTTTTGTAGTTCCAATTTCATGAATTTTGATCGGTTATACACATTTGATACAAAGGGTAACGGTTACACCTCTTGAATATCATTTGGGCCTTTAATCCGATTAATGTCGATGTTAATAGCCCTGATAACCGTTACTAACACTTGAAATAACAATTATAACTGATCTAATTCAATCATAATAACCTATTGATTGAATTTCGAATTTCCCCATTCAATTTTGGCCGAATTTTGACTTTTTGAAGTCAAAATTGATACTAACATCACTTACAAGCTTAATCTTCAACAATTTAACACTTAGTAATTGATTTTTCTACATTCCCAACTCCTATAAGTTATTCCGGATTGCCAACATATTATTTCGATCAATAAAGTTACTTTAATAACCCCAAATTATCACTAATTGCTTCCTTTAACTTAGTATTGGGCTAAATTAACCCAATAGAACTTAATTTAAACTCATTGGACCTATTTTAACCTTACTGGACTTTCTAGATCTCACTGGGCCTCACTGGGCCTTCCTTGGCCTTCCCTGGGCCTACTTTGTTCACATTGGGCCTTAATGGCCTCTCTTTGCTTATTGGGCCTACATTGGCTCTATTGGGCCTACATAGACTTCGTTGAGCCTAATTGATCTTATTGAGTCTTCCTTGACCTTACTGGATCCTCTGTGGCTTTACTGGGCCTTCATTGATCTTGTTGGGCCTTTACTGGTATTATTGGGTCTTGATTGGCCTTATTGGGCCTTGATTGTCCTTGTTGGGCCTTGATTGTCCTTGTTGGGCCTGTGATAGCACCAACTCCCGTTAACAGAGTTAGTGTGAAAAATCGGATTGTCACAACTCAATTCAACATCAACACATTAGTACGCTTCCTATGTGTACCAAGTGTGGATTTCATCATGCCAACGAAAAAATGTGTCGGTATTGCCTGAACTGTGGGAAAAACGGACACTGGACTCAGAAGTGTCTAAATGTCCTTACACAGACTCGAAATCAAGGAACAAACACAACTACCTCTTGAAATCATGACAAGAACTAATACACCTGTGGGATGCTCGAACATTTCGCGAGGGACTGCCCTAGGAGAAAGCCTCCAACAGCTCCAGCAGCTACCGAGGAAATTCTCTCTGTACCAGTGTCACACCCCTGCGCCGCGTGCGGAATCCACGGCGCTGTGACGTATGATCAGTTGAATCATGCACAAGTATTGAATAAGAACAACCACAATGGATTTCTACATTTCATAATGTTTAGACAGTTGATTAGTTACAGACAATCTATCTACCAAAAGTAAGACAACTACAGACCCAAAATATAGTTTACAAAATAAGACTACAAACAAGACAATTAAACATTTAGGATTTAGTGAGTTTCTATTCCATCCTAGCATGTTTCTTCATCTTGTTCTATCTTAGAATGGTCTCCTTAGTTGTCCCTGAGAATGTCTTAAACCTGATTACCTGAAACACGTGAAAAGTAACTGTCAACTACAGACGTAGTTGGTGAGAACAATAGGTTTAAACATTTGTAAACATGAGTTATATGATATAAGACATAGGTAAGTTAAAGCATCATAAGATTCACACGGATGAGCTGCAACCCAAACTAACATCAAGTAAGAAAAATGAGTGTAAACAGTCCAATCACTGTTCGCACGAAAGCCAATAATATCAAGTCCCAAACCACGTTTGGAGTTAGATAATACGTCAGCAGTTTTGATAACAATATGACACCAAACCTGCAGTTGGCTTTTAAAAGCAAATTTAAAAGCCAACTCCATCCTGGATAAGAAAACAATGACACCAGACCTGCAGTTAGCTTTTAAAACAAATTTAAAAGCTAACTCCATCCTGGATAAGAAACAATGTGTCCGCTTTCCCTTGTTGTGATCACCCAGTACTAACGCTAATGAATATGATACTTGATGGGTTTATAAGTTTGTTTACAACAATGGACACCATGTTTATGAATCTTACTTTAACCGGATGTGTTAATGTCTTATTGAAAACCTGGATTTAACTCCACGAGTTGAATCCTTTGTTTATGTAACATGAAATGAATCTCTTGATTTGAATACCATGATGTGAACAACTTGACTTGAATACCATGTTTTGAACCAATGAATTTGAGTACCATATTGTGAACCACTTGTTTTGAATACCATGATGTGATGACCTTGTGTAACAACAAGGTTTATAACAAAAGAAGAGTTTATGAAACCATTTATATAAAAACATTTAACCTTTAAAAGAAACAATTTATAAATCCTTTTTATTAATAAAAGTTTAACAGGGAATAATTTCCTTAAAAAGTTGACAGTTCCTTAAACAGTTGAAGAATCCCTTGGATTCATAAGATAAACTTGTAATGCTTATGAATACACATAAACTGTGCCATGAAACAAGATTGAAATAGCGGTTTTAATCACGTGTTCCACCCCAAAACAGTTATAAAACAGTAAAAGAGGGGCTAAAGTTCTCACATGTCTGCAGTAGACTCTGAACTAAACAGTTAGCAAGTAGCAAACAGGACTTCTAATTGTTTCCTATAACATTGTAATCATACATAAGATATAGGATTTATAATTGTATAACTTTGATTCATTGATTGACTTGTGTTCTCATGATTTGATTGTTGTGAAAACTTGAATGTTATGCTTTGAGTCATTTGATTGATCATGGGTCCAAGAAACTTATGAAATGCTCTTTGATGCATAATTCTTATGCATAAATGATATTTGTTCATGAATTTGATAGCCATTGATTACCATGAGTTATGAAAGAATGTTCCAATTGCTTTAAGTTTTTATGATTGTGACTTGATCTTATAATTAGGATAAGTTGCAACTTAAACCAATTATGACCAATTTCACATGTACTTAAAGTTTGTGGACTATACCATGGGCCTTAAGCCCATAAAACTATGATAGGCTTAATTATAGGTCCATGGGCCCCTTACGTTAACGAGGGCCAATTGATTATGATATCGGGCCAAGTGGGTGTGGTGTTGGCCCAAATACATTTCTATCGTCCCTAATAGGTGTCAAGAACAATATCATATCGATCACAATATCAGTGAACCGAATGAAATTGAATTGAGTCCAAAGAATTTTAGTTGGGCCTAACAATGTCTAAGTAGGCCATATAAGGTTTCAAGCGACATTGAGCCAATTAAAGGCCTTATCGGCCAAACTATTTTCAATTGAGCTTGTGCTAAACCCTTAACCCGATTACTAAGAGAATTGGGCCAAATATGAAGGGATTGGGCCGATTGACTTATGGGCTGCCATTTTAGGCAGCGAACCCTTTGTGGTTCAGCCCAAGGTTCGGTCCTTGTAACAGAAGGGTTCGTCGAGGTGAATGATCCAAGGGTTCGGCCAGGTGAAATAATTCGTGAGAGTTAGCCAATTGAGCAGCGAACCATGCAAGGTTCGTGAAGTATAAAGGATGTAGGGTTCGTGGTCATGCATGCAAGGTTCGGACACTAGGGTTCGCTGCATGAAGGCTTCGGCTGAGGATGGCCAAGGGTTCGTGAGAAAATCTGCATGGGTTCGTCATCATGTTCCAGCATGTAGGGTTCGTTGCAAATGTTGGTTCGCCCAGCGATGGTTCGGCAAGGAAGCAGCGAACCATATAGGGTTCGTCATTGTAAAGTTCGTGTAAGCTCCCTATAGTTCGGCATTCATGATGGTTCGTTGGCATGACACAGGTTCGCTAGATCCCCTAAGGGTTCGACTGCCATATCACGAACTATGCAGGTTCGTTGAACTTCATTAGGGTTCGGCCACCTGAGGGGATGGGTTCGTCCGTCGAACCTGCTGCCAGCCGCATCACCATCATCAAAATCCTGCATCTAAGCTTCGATCTAAGCTGGATTATCATCAAAGAGTGTTCCTATGGTCTCGAAGTTGAATGGGGTTGACTAGATCCGGCTAATATCGAGTTTAAGCAACCCAAGAATGAAAACCCCAAATTCCCAGATTTTTCAACACTCATTACCTCGAGATTGGCTGGATAAATCTGCGAAAATCTTGTACTTTTGTGTAGATAATGTTGAGAGCTTCGCTTGGGTTCGAGAATCACCGAAATCCGTCGAGAAACGAGCGAGATATTCACGTTTGAAGGTCGGTTTTCTAGAGAGAGAGAGGGTGAACGGTTTTGTAGTGAGAGAAAGGGTTGTTGAGGAATTAAATGAGGTTTTAAGCCTTGTTCAAGGCTTTTATAGTCCGGGTAGTATCCGGGTTCGTTTCGGTTGCTCGGTTCGCGTTTCCGAAACGTAACGCGTATTTTACGCGGTTTTAAAGTAAAATAGATATTAAACTCAATAAAATGATGAGTTTCAAAATTGTAAAATATAAAAATAATTATTCCAATTATTTTACTCTTCGTGCATTGACAGATCGTTAAAACATTCGAAATTACGTGTATACCCGCAATCGCGTACGTTTTACGATCGTATTAATTATTTAAAGTCGTTTAATCGTAATTATAAGTTCAACATTCGTACTATTATGGATCGTCACCCATAACTATACTCAGTCTCGCTTACAGATTACGATCTTGGTTGAATTAATTAATTGTTATACTATTCGTCTCAACACTACGCACTAACATTAACCTGTTACACCGAACGCAGTATATGTATAGGGCTCACTCTCGCTGCCCACCACTGTTTCGATATAACAAGTTACTGTTCTTGCTTAGTGAAATCGACTGTAAATAAATAATACATACTTGTTTTCTGATTACAAAGATCCTGTAACACACAAGCACACATTTTGAACATACGAATCACATTGATGAACTGAACCATGAATAGACACTGTTCTAACACTGTTTACAACTACATGACTATATGCACAAATGTTACAGTCTCCCCTAGTTAAGGGAATTTCATCCCGAAATTAACTAGCCGAAGGTACTGTAAAAAGATGAGGGTACTTAAGCTTCATCTGGTCTTCACGTTCCCAGGTGAACTCAGCACCGCGTTTGCCCTCCCATCGCACTTTCACGATCGGGATACGGCTGCGTTTAAGTTTCTTGACCCCATGATCCATGATTTCAACCGGATGTTCTATGAATTGCATGTTGTTCTGAATCTGAATGTCTTCCAGTGGAATCTGAACATCATGATCCGCTAAGCATTTCTTAAGATTTGATACATGAAAAGTATCATGAACATTGCTTAGCTCCACTGGAAGTTTGAGTTTGTAGGCTACGGGACCAATCCGTTCCAGGATCTCAAAAGGTCCAACGTACCTTGGTGCAAGTTTCCCTTTCTTCCCGAATCGGACAACGCCTTTCCAAGGAGAAACTTTGAGTAAGACTCGGTCACCAACTTGGAACTCAAGCGGTTTCCGACGTCGATCAGCATAACTCTTCTGCCGATCTCGTGCGGCCTTAAGCCGTGACTGAATGATTGTGATTTTGTCTGATGTTTCCTGAATGAGTTCTGGTCCTACGACCTGTGAGTCACCAATCTCGGTCCAACAGACCGGTGATCGACACTTTCTACCATATAAAGCCTCGAATGGTGCACATTGAATGCTTGTATGGTAGCTATTGTTATATGAAAACTCAATGAGTGGTAGATGAGTGTCCCAACTTCCACCGAAGTCAATGACACAAGAACGAAGCATGTCCTCAAGTGTTTGGATAGTCCTCTCGCTTTGGCCGTCGGTTTGGGGATGATACGCCGTGCTAAGATTAACACGCGTTCCCAAAGCCTTTTGCAATGATTGCCAAAAGCGAGAAGTGAAACGACTATCACGATCAGATATGATTGATGTTGGAGTACCATGACGTGCAATGATTTCGTTGATGTACAATGTGGATAACTTCTCCATCTTGTAATCCTCTCGGATTGGGAGAAAATGAGCAGATTTGGTGAGTCGGTCAACGATCACCCAAATCGAATCGAAACCTCTCGGAGTTCTCGGCAACTTCGTTATGAAATCCATGGAAATTTGTTCCCATTTCCATTGAGGAATTTCAGGTTGCTGCAGAAGTCCCGAAGGCTTTTGATGTTCTGCTTTGACCTTTGAACAAGTAAGACATTTTCCCACGTACAGTGCTATGTCTTTCTTCATTCCCGGCCACCAGTAAGATGTCCTCAAGTCCTGATACATCTTGTCGGCTCCAGGATGAACTGAGTATCGCGACTTATGAGCCTCATCACAGATGAGTGTGCGCAATTCTTCAGACTTTGGAATCCAAATGCGGCCGTTGAGATATAACAACCCATCAGCTCGAGGTTCTAGTTTCTTCTCCATACCACAATCCAAGTCTGTTTTGAGTTGATTATCTGTTACTACTTGTTGTTGTGCAATACGAATCAAGTCTTTCAAGTTTGGCTGTGTGTTGATCTCCATGGCTCTTACACGAATCGGTTTGACTGGTTCCTTGCGACTAAGAGCATCCGCCACCACATTGGCTTTACCCGGATGGTAACGAATCTCACAGTCGTAATCAGTTAGAAGCTCAACCCAACGTCGTTGTCTCATGTTGAGTTCTTTCTGATTGAGAATGTGTTGTAGGCTCTTGTGGTCAGTGTAAATGACACATTTAGTACCGTACAGGTAGTGTCTCCAAATCTTCAATGCAAAGACCACAGCCCCTAACTCAAGGTCATGAGTAGTGTAATTCTTCTCGTGAACCTTAAGTTGTCTTGAAGCATAAGCAATGACCTTGTCCCGTTGCATAAGTACACAACCAAGACCAAGGTTTGAAGCATCACAGTAGACAATGAAATCATCACTGCCCTCTGGAAGACTAAGGATAGGGGAGTTGCATAACTTCTGTTTGAGAAGTTGAAATGCATCTTCTTGTTTCTGTCCCCATATAAAGGCTTGACTTTTCTGAGTCAGTGTAGTGAGTGGCAAGGCTATCTTAGAGAAGTTTGCAATGAATCTTCTATAATAACCTGCCAGACCCAGAAATGAACGAATCTCTGTTGGAGTAGATGGAGTAGTCCAGTTCTTAATCGCCTCAATCTTCGCCGGATCTACATGTATCCCATCTTTGTTTATGACATGTCCTAAGAAGTGAACCTCCTTTAGCCAAAATTCACACTTTGAGAATTTAGCATAAAGTTGTTCCTTTCTTAGTAGTTCCAAGACTTTCTTCAAATGATCCTCATGTTCTCGTTCTGACTTGGAATAAATCAGTATATCATCAATAAAGACGATAACAAACTGATCCAAGTAAGGCCTACAGACTCGATTCATCAAGTCCATGAACACTGCAGGTGCATTGGTCAGCCCAAATGGCATAACCACAAACTCATAGTGTCCATATCGAGTCCTAAACGCCGTCTTTGGTATATCCTCATCATTTACTCTTAACTGATGATACCCAGATCGTAAGTCAATCTTAGAGAAGCAAGTTGCTCCCTGTAATTGATCAAACAGATCATCGATCCTGGGCAGAGGATATCTATTCTTGATTGTCAACTTGTTCAGCTCACGATAGTCTATGCACATACGAAATGAACCGTCTTTCTTTTTGACAAAGAGAACCGGAGCTCCCCATGGAGAGAAACTCGGTCTTATAAAACCTTTGTCTAAAAGTTCTTGAAGCTGACTAGACAGTTCTTGCATCTCAGACGGTGTTAACCGATACGGTGACTTCGCCACTGGGTTTGCTCCAGGGACGAGATCAATTCTAAACTCCACTTGTCGGACTGGTGGTAGTCCAGGCAAGTCTTCTGGAAATACGTCTGGATAGTCTTTGATAACCGGTACGTCTCCAACTGCTTTCTTGTCAGGTTTCTTTTCCACCACGTGAGCTAAGAATGCATAATATTTCTTCTTCAGATACTTCCTCGCCTTGATGCACGATACAATCTTCAATCCGCGGCAGGGTTTCTCACCGTAGACTATCATCGTTTCGCCGGACGGTAGGGGAATTCGAATAAGTTTCTCCGAGCATACGATTTCAGCATTATTCTTAAATAGCCAATCCATTCCTACTACAACTTCGAAACTTCCGAGAGTCATAGGAATGAGATCGATAGAGAAAAGATGGTCATTTAATCTTAGCTCACAAGCATTAATGATGGAATCTACAACTATAGTCTTACCATTCGCTACTTCTACAGTATAGGGAGCAGTAAGTGTGGATAGTCGCATATTAAGCAAAGAAGCAGTATGAGCAGAGATAAAACTTTTATCGGCACCAGTATCAAATATGATAGGAACATAATGATCATTGATAAGAAATGTACCCGTGATGACTGCCGGCTCTTCACGTGCTTCAGCAGTTCCAATAACGAAAGCACGAGCAGCAGCAGTATTGTTGTTGAGTTTTGGACACTGGTTTCTGAAGTGTCCCTCTGCTCCACAACTGTAACAGGCTCTTCCACCTGTAGTAGCAGTGGTGGTAGCAGTTGTGGCAGCAGCAAGATGTGCAGATCGACATGTAGCTGCCAAGTGTCCCATACGCCCACACTTGAGACACTTTCTGCATGCAATTGTGGGTAGATGATGGTATTGGCATTTGGTGCAGAGTGGCAATGGACCAGTATATGGCTTTCTGACTGTGGAAGATTGTGGCATAGCAGTAATGGGTGTGGCATGAGTGGGAGTAACTGCAGTCAGGGCTGCAAAGTTCTTGATTGTCTTTTGCTTCTTCTTCTTTTGATGATGCTGTTCAGGCTTTTTGCCTTCATCAGTCTGTGCTCTTTTGAATCCCTTTCGGGTGAGCACCCCAGATTTCACATACTCTTCAGTAAGAGTAGCACCAAGTTGAATCGCCGCCTCTAGAGTAGTAGGGTTGTTACCCATGACAGTTCCTCTAACAACCAGAGGCAACCCTTCAATGTATTTCTCTATCTTGCGGGATAGAGGAGTAACCAGGTGTGGTACCAAAATGCACAACTCATGAAAACGAGTTGTATACTTGGCATTTTCGCCACTATCCTGCACCAGATTCCACATCTCCACTTCCAGTTTCTTTAGCTCGTGACGTGGACAAAACTTTTCCACCAGTAAGTTCTTGAATCCATTCCATGGTAAGGCTAGAGCGACCTCACGTCCCCTGGTGTTCTTCTCAGAGTTCCACCAGGTGAGCGCTCCCTTATGAAAAGCACTTGAGGCCATCTTGACCTTCAGATTTTCAGGACATCCAGTGAAGTCGAGAATGTCTTCGATGCTTTCCAGCCACTGCAGTAGGCCGGTAGCTCCCTCAGTACCAGAGTACTTGGGAGGTTTAGCATCGTTGAACTGCTTAAAAGTAAAGTTAGCAGTTCCAACGTTAGTGGCATTGGAGTTGTGTGCGGAATCACTGGTACTTCCCCGAAGATTCTGGGTAATATCAGTGACCATACCCGGGATCACATCCCTCATGTGAACAGCGATAGCTCGAGCAATCTTGTTAATTTCATCATCATTACCGCTTGTCGAACCCCCAGCATTTGGGTCTCGTCGAGGAGGCATTCTACGAATAGAAGCCACAAGCGGGTCAGTAATGAGAATGGATACAATTGAATTTTCATGATAAGGTCAGTAATATATCCATACTACTAGTATTATCATTCAATTGTAATATGATCCGGTACACGTATAAGTTATCAACTTATTTGTATACTTATCATGTGAATATGTACGATGTCTCATGATCTCTCCACCAAACCTACACACTGACACTTTCCCGATATACCGAAAATAGCTTATATATAGGGCTCACTCTCGCTGCCCACCACCGTTTCGGTATACCACGATCATGCCCTTGCTAGCATTTGGCAACACGTTTGTACTGATTTCCATGTGTTTCCCATTGATTAAGAATTCCATGATCTTTGATCAACTTGAACTATGATTGATTCCATGATTGAACTATGATTATGTTATGCGTGCACCTACTAACAGTTGTTAACATGTAGAACTAAATCATACGTGTGCTCTACACTTTCCTGTTAACTTATGCCAGTAAGTACTAATGATGTAATCACTTAAGAATTTCACTTAAGGTTTACATTTATGATATGTTCACAACTTGGTTGATTCACCATAATGTCTGGTTCATCCAAGTTTGAATTTCATTATGATTTGATTCACCAATGATTGTTTCCCAAATGATCGTATCCCATGTGTTTTGACTAATGTTCCATGTGTCCAGTTGATCCCGAATCCTCACTCCAAATACAAACGCCGGATTCCCCCTAACATACTGAAATAAGCTTATGTATAGGGTAAGCTCTCACCGACCCACCACTTACCTCAACACGTCAGCGTTAATCCGTCGTCTATATTTGGGGCTAAGATTCCAACTGTTGATTGATTATGATTGTCTCATGATTTCTCTTGTTCCTTGATTCTGTTTATGATTGTGTAAACCATGGTCCTTAATTTACTAGAAACTAAGACCTTAGGTTTATGTATATGTGTCCTAGGTTAATCAACCTAGTTTCCCAATACTTACAGTACTGAGCATAATGATTTCCTGTGAGAACTTCAACTAAAGAATGCTGTTACACAGATTCTAAGTTATAAAGTTCCTATGATAATGAATCCATGATAATGATAACAATGACAAGGATTTCAAATCTAAGTTCTAAATTAATAGACCTCAACCTTTGAATTCCTATAGTGATATGACAAGGATCTCAAATCCAAGTTCTAAGTTAATAGATCTTGATCTTTGAATCCTATAATGAATATGACAAGAATCTCAAATCCAAGTTCTAAATTAATAAATCTTGACCTTTGAATCCTATAATGAATATGACAAGGATCTTAGATTAAAGATACTAAATTAATAGATCTTTGCCTCTAAATCCCATAATGAATATGACAAGGATCTTAGATCAAAGATACTAAATTAATAGATCTTTGCCTCTAAATCCCATAATGAATATGACAAGGACTTTAGATCAAAGATATCAATCTTTGCCTCTAACTCCTATACTGAATATGACAAGAAATTCATATCAAAGATACTGATAATACAGATCTTTGCCTCTGAATTTCTATAATGATCTCTGTGTGAGAATTTCAGATCAAGGATACTAAGAATATAGATCCTTGTCTCTGAAATCCTTAAATGCATATGCGTGAGAATTTATTTCGGTTTCTAAAATTATAGAAGTCCGATTCAAATTCTTTGACTCGATATCTAATCTTAGTAAAATGTCCCTAAGATCTTGCAAGCGTGATGTAGACTTAATGCTCACTCAAGTTACTTAGATCCTAAGTATCCTCAAGCCTATAGCACTTAGTCCTATTGGGTAGCTTAGGTTATAGTCTAGGTCATTTAACATTGGGTTTTTCCTAGTTCTCTACAACCTTGGCTCTGATACCAACCTGTCACACCCCTGCGCCGCGTGCGGAATCCACGGCGCGGTGACGTATGATCAGTTGAATCATGCACAAGTATTGAATAAGAACAACCACAATGGATTACTACATTTCATAATGTTTAGACAGTTGATTAGTTACAGACAATCTATCTACCAAAAGTAAGACAACTACAGACCCAAAATATAGTTTACAAAATAAGACTCCAAACAAGACAATTAAACATTTAGGATTTAGTGAGTTTCTATTCCATCCTAGCATGTTTCTTCATCTTGTTCTATCTTAGAATGGTCTCCTTAGTTGTCCCTGAGAATGTCTTAAACCTGATTACCTGAAACACGTGAAAAGTAACTGTCAACTACAGACGTAGTTGGTGAGAACAATAGGTTTAAACATTTGTAAACATGAGTTATATGATATAAGACATAGGTAAGTTAAAGCATCATAAGATTCACACGGATGAGCTGCAACCCAAACTAACATCAAGTAAGAAAAATGAGTGTAAACAGTCCAATCACTGTTCGCACGAAAGCCAATAATATCAAGTCCCAAACCACGTTTGGAGTTAGATAATACGTCAGCAGTTTTGATAACCATATGACACCAGACCTGCAGTTGGCTTTTAAAAGCAAATTTAAAAGCCAACTCCATCCTGGATAAGAAAACAATGACACCAGACCTGCAGTTAGCTTTTAAAACAAATTTAAAAGCTAACTCCATCCTGGATAAGAAACAATGTGTCCGCTTTCCCTTGTTGTGATCACCCAGTACTAACGCTAATGAATATGATACTTGATGGGTTTATAAGTTTGTTTACAACAATGGACACCATGTTTATGAATCTTACTTTAACCGGATGTGTTAATGTCTTATTGAAAACCTGGATTTAACTCCACGAGTTGAATCCTTTGTTTATGTAACATGAAATGAATCTCTTGATTTGAATACCATGATGTGAACAACTTGACTTGAATACCATGTTTTGAACCAATGAATTTGAGTACCATATTGTGAACCACTTGTTTTGAATACCATGATGTGATGACCTTGTGTAACAACAAGGTTTATAACAAAAGAAGAGTTTATGAAACCATTTATATAAAAACATTTAACCTTTAAAAGAAACAATTTATAAATCCTTTTTATTAATAAAAGTTTAACAGGGAATAATTTCCTTAAAACAGTTGACAGTTCCTTAAACAGTTGAAGAATCCCTTGGATTCATAAGATAAACTTGTAATGCTTATGAATACACATAAACTGTGCCATGAAACAAGATTGAAATAGCGGTTTTAATCACGTGTTCCACCCCAAAACAGTTATAAAACAGTAAAAGAGGGGCTAAAGTTCTCACCTGTCTGCAGTAGACTCTGAACTAAACAGTTAGCAAGTAGCAAACAGGACTTCTAATTGTTTCCTATAACATTGTAATCATACATAAGATATAGGATTTATAATTGTATAACTTTGATTCATTGATTGACTTGTGTTCTCATGATTTGATTGTTGTGAAAACTTGAATGTTATGCTTTGAGTCATTTGATTGATCATGGGTCCAAGAAACTTATGAAATGCTCTTTGATGCATAATTCTTATGCATAAATGATATTTGTTCATGAATTTGATAGCCATTGATTACCATGAGTTATGAAAGAATGTTCCAATTGCTTTAAGTTTTTATGATTGTGACTTGATCTTATAATTAGGATAAGTTGCAACTTAAACCAATTATGACCAATTTCACATGTACTTAAAGTTTGTGGACTATACCATGGGCCTTAAGCCCATAAAACTATGATAGGCTTAATTATAGGTCCATGGGCCCCTTACGTTAACGAGGGCCAATTGATTATGATATCGGGCCAAGTGGGTGTGGTGTTGGCCCAAATACATTTCTATCGTCCCTAATAGGTGTCAAGAACAATATCATATCGATCACAATATCAGTGAACCGAATGAAATTGAATTGAGTCCAAAGAATTTTAGTTGGGCCTAACAATGTCTAAGTAGGCCATATAAGGTTTCAAGCGACATTGAGCCAATTAAAGGCCTTATCGGCCAAACTATTTTCAATTGAGCTTGTGCTAAACCCTTAACCCGATTACTAAGAGAATTGGGCCAAATATGAAGGGATTGGGCCGATTGACTTATGGGCTGCCATTTTAGGCAGCGAACCCTTTGTGGTTCAGCCCAAGGTTCGGTCCTTGTAACAGAAGGGTTCGTCGAGGTGAATGATCCAAGGGTTCGGCCAGGTGAAATAATTCGTGAGAGTTAGCCAATTGAGCAGCGAACCATGCAAGGTTCGTGAAGTATAAAGGATGTAGGGTTCGTGGTCATGCATGCAAGGTTCGGAAACTAGGGTTCGCTGCATGAAGGCTTCGGCTGAGGATGGCCAAGGGTTCGTGAGAAAATCTGCATGGGTTCGTCATCATGTTCCAGCATGTAGGGTTCGTTGCAAATGTTGGTTCGCCCAGCGATGGTTCGGCAAGGAAGCAGCGAACCATATAGGGTTCGTCATTGTAAAGTTCGTGTAAGCTCCCTATAGTTCGGCATTCATGATGGTTCGTTGGCATGACACAGGTTCGCTAGATCCCCTAAGGGTTCGACTGCCATATCACGAACTATGCAGGTTCGTTGAACTTCATTAGGGTTCGGCCACCTGAGGGGATGGGTTCGTCCGTCGAACCTGCTGCCAGCCGCATCACCATCATCAAAATCCTGCATCTAAGCTTCGATCTAAGCTGGATTATCATCAAAGAGTGTTCCTATGGTCTCGAAGTTGAATGGGGTTGACTAGATCCGGCTAATATCGAGTTTAAGCAACCCAAGAATGAAAACCCCAAATTCCCAGATTTTTCAACACTCATTACCTCGAGATTGGCTGGATAAATCTGCGAAAATCTTGTACTTTTGTGTAGATAATGTTGAGAGCTTCGCTTGGGTTCGAGAATCACCGAAATCCGTCGAGAAACGAGCGAGATATTCACGTTTGAAGGTCGGTTTTCCAGAGAGAGAGAGGGTGAACGGTTTTGTAGTGAGAGAAAGGGTTGTTGAGGAATTAAATGAGGTTTTAAGCCTTGTTCAAGGCTTTTATAGTCCGGGTAGTATCCGGGTTCGTTTCGGTTGCTCGGTTCGCGTTTCCGAAACGTAACGCGTATTTTACGCGGTTTTAAAGTAAAATAGATATTAAACTCAATAAAATGATGAGTTTCAAAATTGTAAAATATAAAAATAATTATTCCAATTATTTTACTCTTCGTGCATTGACAGATCGTTAAAACATTCGAAATTACGTGTATACCCGCAATCGCGTACGTTTTACGATCGTATTAATTATTTAAAGTCGTTTAATCGTAATTATAAGTTCAACATTCGTACTATTATGGATCGTCACCCATAACTATACTCAGTCTCGCTTACAGATTACGATCTTGGTTGAATTAATTAATTGTTATACTATTCGTCTCAACACTACGCACTAACATTAACCTGTTACACCGAACGCAGTATATGTATAGGGCTCACTCTCGCTGCCCACCACTGTTTCGATATAACAAGTTACTGTTCTTGCTTAGTGAAATCGACTGTAAATAAATAATACATACTTGTTTTCTGATTACAAAGATCCTGTAACACACAAGCACACATTTTGAACATACGAATCACATTGATGAACTGAACCATGAATAGACACTGTTCTAACACTGTTTACAACTACATGACTATATGCACAAATGTTACAACCAGCTCCAGATGTACGCTCGGAGTCGAATGACTTTGTAGGTATGTCATTTTAATTTCGTGAATTCAAGTTATGTATTAATATAATGTTTAGGAATGTATATCATGTTGTAGTTTAGGAAAACTAATTCAAGGTAATCATGGACTAACTAGTTGCCAATTAGATAATAGGAGTTAGGATAATCACTGCTTATACTTCGCTTGAGAACTTTTACTCTAGCAAAGAATAAAACCTTATGGGGATAGAATACTAAAACATGTAGAAATCCAAAGGGGAAATAGACTTAGGAACATATTAGAAAATCCTTAAACAAATTCAGATTTGATTAGTCTTAAATCACTTAGTCTTAACTTCCTGGAAAGCTACTGATGTAATTTCTAAGAATTCATCGGAAATTCCCCCTACACCTCAGATAGAGTTCCATAGCAAAGATATGACTGCTATAACATCAACTTTAGATATTTAAACAGATTATCCCTTTCTAAGTTGGAGGAAATATCAAATTGAGTGTGTAGACTTTAAGTCCAAGTCTAGAACCCAACTGAACTAGAGTTTGCTATTTCATAGAACTCTGGTTCTATCCATATTAAGAAAGAGGGGATCATAGAACACTATTGAGATCATAACCAGTTTCACCAGTGGATCAGTAAGTATCAGTTATTACAAATGAGGAATAGGGATCAACATGAATAACTATGATGAGATAGTTATTCCTTATATTAACTATTGAGGAGACATAACATCAGGTCCGTAAATCTTGGACAGAGAAGTCCGAGATAATAACTGAATCAAAACTCTAGGCATCCTTATTAAGGGAACGTCTGGTAGTTAAATCAATTGTGTGCTTGGAGATTTGGTACTAGAACTATAGAGATACATCATTTGGTGGAGATAATAACAATTCACATGATATGATCATGACGAATTAAATTCATAGGAAGTCAAAAAGGTGGTAGCTCAACATTATCTGAAACATGTCGGCAAAAAAGCTAAGATCTTGAAACGGATAATGTAAAACATATACCTGTGTAGCAAAGACAATGGGTAATAACAGGTGAGATAACATTTACAATCATATTACATAAACATATGACATTTGAGTGGATAAAGGGTTAATGCGCATCACCTTCGGAGTGGTACATGGGTTTACCTCCTAGGTAAATCTTTACCCTAATCATGATTAAGCTACCTTATTCTTAGGTAGCTTCCTCAAAAAATTAAAACACACACCGAGATTCAGGAAACAGATCTATAGGTGATATGTCGGGTATAAGGTCATACAGGCATGACCTAGGACATGCTATATGTGACCTAAAAGTTGAGATCGAACGATCAAAAATTAGAGATGTGAGAACAACATGAGACACTTCTAAGGGAGTATGACCAAATAGTTATGGTTAAATCACCAAGCTTCCATTCTATAGTCCTAGTAGATACCAAAACATAGGGGTATATAATACCTGCATGATCAAGTCCACTCACAGTTCCCATGACAAGAAAGGAATTGTGATAGAGACCACTCAATTAAACTATACACAATTGAAACCATGGTATGAGTTTATCTGAAGATCTCGATCTTTTAACTGAAATAGTCGGTAAACTCGTAAACTTTGCAGTAACTACATAAATTCTTCAGAATTTACGGGAACCGTAGAGTCAACCACTATTCAAAGAGGTATGGTCAAGGCAATTGAGAAACATAAATCCTGAATGAATGTGAAGTAAACTGATTCTATTACTATATGTGAAAATGGAATTAAAACTATTATCTCACATTCATAATACTCTAGCTATCGTAATAGCACTAAACATGATATTCGCATTAGAACATTTTATGCTTATAGGGAACACTAGAACCTCTAAAGTTGCAATAGAAGTGTACACGAATACCTATGGATTTTAAAAGTCAAACTACCTCGCACTCCCAACAGGTCGGATGGTTATTGGGCCACTATAAACAGTTGGAATCAGGTATGCCCACTTCTCGTGTATACATAAAGTCTATGCTCATTGCGGAGACTTAAGTTATCAAGAAACTACACCTTATTGAGGAACCCTGAATGTTACAGATCGTACAGTCGAGAGACTGAAAACGAAGCCGTACTCCAGATTAAAGGTTCGATGAAACTCCAAACGAACTTCGAGTTAACTTGGGAGCGTGCAGAACACATGAGGTCAAAACATCTCCACCTGTATATAGAAAAAGTAGTACCCGAGAATGATGCTTAAATTTTGGGACGAAATTTCTTTAACAAGGGAAGACTGTGACAACCAGTACCTGACCATTTGGCAAATTCGTATGGTGTGTGTACTTACAGCTAAACTATGTGAAAATACTATGTGATGAACAGTGTGTGATATCAATTCACTGGAAATAATGAACAGTTGTATATATTTCGATTAGAATTGAAATATAAACATTCCACAAAACCAGTGAAATAACAAAGAATAGTACAAAAGACATAAACATATCGGTTGCGATGTGATATCCACAAATAACAGGAATCCAATGTCCGACAATTCAGCAAGAAAACAGTGTAAATTTATTCATAGCAATGAGAAAACAATTATGTTTAGTTGAGTCCGTCTGTGAGAATGTGAAATTCAAACAACAGCTCTGTATCGTTTACGAGCGAAGAACTGACAGAAGGTTTGCGTGGGTGTCGATTCACACAAACATATCCGTGGGTTCAACGTCCTGAATGACAGCTGAAAAATAGAAAACTAAATCAGATAGTGAAACGTACGATCGTATTCGTATAGTTAACGCTCTGTACGGAAAAACGCGTAAGTTACTTTTACTAATGAAACGACGAAATTAATCAACTAAAAAATTTAGAATAATAAAAATTAAATAAAAATAACATTTACTAGGGATTACCACCTAAAAAGAATTTAAATTAAATCATTTTATAAAATTATGTGTAATTAACGTAACGGGACGAAATAAAGTAATTTAAAGAGACCGATCAAAACCGAACACACGGGTAAACAACCTAACTATAAAACCCCATTTTTCCTCCTTTTCCCTCATATTTCAACTTCCCTTTCTCTCTCTAGAAAGCTGATGAGCAGCTCTTTCTCTACTCTCTCTCTATCTTCTTCAACACTCCACCACAGAAAAACAACACCAAATATTGGGTTCTTGGTGTCTAAACGACCCTCTCAACGCGCAGATTACAGAAGTACAAAAGATCTAACGCAAAACAAGCTCAAACGGACTTGAATCTAGAGAGAAGATTCGGCTCAAAGTGGGTACCCATTTCTGGGGTATGATTTCAAACTTGTAATCTTCACCTTTAAATGAGTTTTTCTACATTACTTAGGCATGAAAAAACATGAAAAATGAGGGTTTAAAGTGACCTGCAAAATAAGGAAAGTATGGTTAAACGGGAGGTTGAAGAAGTAGGACTCGAGAACACTTCTTCCTTTAGCCACTCGAGAACCATTTCATTTTTAACCATGAACCCTTTTGTTTTAAAACTCAAAGTCGAGAAACACCTATACAATTCGAGAAAACCCATAAGCAATTCGAGAACCTACCTTTTTGAAACCATTAAATTCAAGAATCCTATAATAGTTTCACATTCAAAATTCGAGAGCCCATTTGTTCGAGAACATCTTGGCAAGGTCGAGAATCACCTATATTCAAGTGAGAACAAGTTGTGGAGGCCATAAACTTGAGAACCCATTGTGACAGCCGAGAATCAACACCTTGCTTTCAAATTCGAGAATACCATGGGTTGGGAAAAAAAAAATCCTAAAGCCGAGAACCTCACGGTGGTCAAGAATTCCAAATGAGATATCACTGTGGGCCTCATGTTTGTTCCTAAATCCCATATATTCAGCCAAAGAGATCAATAACAAATAAATCCATCATGAGGTTTATGTTAGTTTAACTTATATTTTCACTTATATTACTTAAACTTTGGGTTAAAAACATAGATAAACTTTAACACAAATGTTTAAATCATAGACATGGTTCTAAAAACATATCAAAGGATTATGACTAAATCCTATTTTGATCAAAGTAATAATGGGGTTTAGTGATAAAATAAGTTAACCACTTTACCACAGAGTTGATGGGATGGTAAACTTTCATTCTAAACTCTTTTGGAACACATTACATGATTATGTTTTTTTTTATAACATAATACCTGAATAAACACATTCAAGTGATAACGACCATTTTAAGTTCAACTAAGGACAATATTCTAAATCTAAAATGTGTAAACTAGGAGTACAATGATATACTATTGTGTAACCTACATGGGTGAAGTGTTAGTCTATTACATCACAATTGAGCTAGATCAAATCAAATAACAAAGACTTATAAAATTTAAACAACTTTAGGGTTAACCTACGAAATCGTAGTTATACCTATAAGTTACGAACAATGTTGGATCAAACACAGGTTGAATACACTACATCTACAAATAACGAGCGTGAATATTCTTGAAGTAAATCAACAGTCAACACAACACAGGGCTGAGAAACATGCCTACTCTTTTAGTTATTTAAAAGTTTTAGCACATTATTCAAATTATCATGATTTCTAGACAATAAGAGTTTTATTTTTATTATCTTATTATATTAATTATGTGTGCTTGTGTGTGAAATGACATGTATAACAGAACAAAGATGGTATCATGATAATATAACTTCATGATACCGTCAGATCAAATTGAATGACACAATGCATTTAAGGCCAGATCTCATATGAACGGGTTTATAACACTTAAATAACAAAGAGATATTACTGAGACAATTACAGCAAACACAACAATGATGCTCATGATAACATGATTTCAAGATGACATCTTTCACCACATTATTTAACAATGTGTAATACGATAGCATAATTTCCTGATATAATCCAATTACTAAAATAACATAAGTGTATTTAAGCATGTGATCTTATCACACTTTGTTATTAACACTGATGTGACATTGAGATAACACTGAGAAAAGTACAAGAGGTAACAAGAATGATAATCATGATAGCATAAGTTCATGATGATGACATCATTCAACACATATACTAGCGCTGTGTAATAAGACTAGTTCTTGTAACACTTTGTTAAAGACACTTGAGACAATAACAATGGGAGAACACATTAGATAAACTAATTACTATTAAGCCTTTTTGTATTATATCACTAAAATCATGTGTTCATGAGTTCATGTCCAGTCGTAAGTCCCTACAAGTAAATCATTTACCATTCATTTAGAGCGACTAAACCGATGATAGCGTAGTGGTACCATAGGTTTGACAAACCGCCGGCGATGGAGGTCGTTAGGTTATTCGTATTATCATTATTGGCCGGTATCGTATGACCGGTAACAAGGCTGCACCAGTCAGGTTTGGTAAATGACACATGATGATTGTAATTGTAACCTTCATTTCTGCTAACGGGTAGACTGAGGAATTGACTTTCTCTCATGCCATAATACTCGTACAGATTCGTTGTGAAGGCACTAGGACACTAAATGGATAGGGGTAAATTGGAGGCATTCCGATCTGATTACGTGAGGATCACAATGGCATCCCATTTATGGCCTATCATTTCAATTGTGAGACACATCAAGGAGTAAACTAACACTTCTAATTTCAGAAGTGAATTAAAGTGAAACTCTATTATTGAGAGGATAAATAAAGAATAAGATTTAATATAAATCTATATCTTCCAAATAGTAGGGGTTACCATAGCTTAGGTCATGGTGATCTATACCCTTCAGCAACTTATTATCCTATATCTATATCATTGGGTAATCAGATCATATGGAATTATCAGGATGGATATCAAATGGGGAATAAATTCATTTCAGAAGGAAATGGGTATCCATAGTTGCAATACGGGTGGCATTGACTTCAGTTAAGTAAGTGGGGGGCTGGCGGCTTCAATCGCGATACGTATGCCCTATATATAAGCAAGCCTAATTTGAACGATATACTATCTGTAAGTGTAACTATGGAGAGTACATTGCTGTGTCATAAGACTAAGCGAATTCTATTAGGCTTGTGTGTGACACTATGACTTGTGAATGATAATTTCTCAAATGTTTTCAATTACTATACTTATGAACTGACCCACCTAGTGTTGACTTTTTTTAAATGTGTGTTTTCTCAAGTGACGAACATGTTTAGTCACCAAGACACTTATGAACTCACCAACTTAGCTACTTTATGATTCCTTTTAGGTAGATTTACTTAGGTAAATTATGAACATGAATTGTGTAATTTAACATTGTAATTCTATATCAATGTCATGTTAGAATTTCTCATTATATATCATGTGCCATGTAAACAATCTGATCATTTCGATTATCACAATGGTATCGTGCCCCGAGATCCTTCCGCCCGACAAGAAAGTCGATCCAGCCCGCCGGCTCGGGGTGTGACCAGATGCCACGAGGGATGTGTAGATTGTTAATAAGTTCGAGAACATCTAACTGTATCATCGCATATCATTTAATCCAATTAAAGTAATTACACAAGAATCATGTTTATCATGAATCAATTACAACAAATATACAAAAGATATAGCTAAATTAACTAAACCCTAGTCTTCAGAGATCTAGTTGATTTAGCAAAGTCCAAGACCCTAAGTGATGATATCCAAAAGATGTAGAGCTATCCTTCTCTACCTACTTCTCCTCATTACCTGAAACAAATAGAAAACAAGTTTCAACTACATACGTAGTTGGTGAGTAATCATAAGTATAACACACACCAAAAATATTTATAAGACTTTTAAGAATAACACATGTGAACCCGTAAAGATGATCATATTCTGTATATACACTGACAAGCACACAAATTAAACTATCCAAGTAAATACAAACAATCAACCAAATACGTTCAATCAATTAAAACCATACACATTAAATCAATAACCAATAATCATACCAATAAGTTTAACTTAATGTACTTCGGAGAACCGAAGTCAACTCAATCAAGAGTATGAGGAATCATCGCGGAGGACCACATTCAACTAAATCAACGATGAACCTATATGCATAAGTGTCAGTACTGTACACTGTGGAGGACCGAAGTCAACTCAATCAACAATGGAATCAACGCGAAGGACCGAAGTTGACGCTATCAACAACGATTCAATCATCGAGGATGACTGAAGTCAACTCAATCAACAATAATTAACAGGAGAATAGTGATAATATCTAAATGATAATACCTCAACATAATTGTAGTAATAGTACCTCAATGATAATCCAAGTTTCACACGTGTTATACCAAATCATAAGTGTTTAGGTATACATGTTCCACCACCGAGTTTAAAAGAAAAAATATTTAAAAAGGGGGTTATGAGAACTCATAGTGATGTCTAGTGTTTTGTGTTTGATAGAATGCACGCTAAATACTATGGAATCAAAAATGACTTAACAACATGTATTTCATATGTTTCGTATTCATAAATACATATGCTTTATCAATATGTAATGTGTGTTGTGTTTAACTTTTACTTTAGAAACGGGTAATAACGGTGTCATCTCATTCGAACCATAGTATCAACATTATCAAATTCGATGATTAGTATCGACACAAACACGAGCTACTTCGAATCGGTAGGATCGATACTCCATCGTCGACTTTGTCTAATATTGACCATCAGTATCGATGGGTTATATCCGTGGTATCTCATTCGAACCATAGTATAAATGGAATGACCCGGCTGAAACAAGTCTGATGATATCACCATCGACATTAATAATGTCGACCCTATAATATCGATGTTTGATTGTTGAGACTGTCAATCTCGATGAGCCATTAGTGTCGTTAAATGTGGACAGGTTCGAAGGACTTCTCCGGCCAGTATTAGCAATATCGACTACATAGTATCGGCCAAGTTAATATCGACGGACCTCCTCACATCGACATTGTTAGTGTTGATGGGAGCTCCTTCTCCAATCCACCATGTTCGATCGAATTAGTGCAGGTCTCTTCCATGGCTCCAAGTTTTTCAGACTCACTTGTTTTGAGGGTTTTGAAGCTGTTAAATTCGTTTAAAAGATGATGAGCTTAACAGGTTTTCACTTTAACAAAAACTCAAAAGTAAAACTCATGTTCTACCTCCAAATCTTGATCAAACGCTTAAAATCTTTGTGGTTTTATGATTTACTCGACTGTAGGTACGATTTGCAACAAGAATCACTGAAAATGGAGGTGATTTAGTGAAGAAATCTCAGAGAGAAGTTGTAGAGAGAGAATGTTCCAGAAATGGGGTTTTAGATAGAGAGAGTGTCTTGAGAGAAATGAGAAAAAAGCGAGTGTTCAACCTTTTTATACCCCGGATCAAATACGGATACCTGGTTATCCCCGTTTACGCGTTATCGTTTATAATTTGTCGATTTTTCATAAAGTATCTTTAAATTACAAAACGTTTATGTTAGTACCCTGATAGCATCAGCTTCAGTTGCTAAGTTGAAGACTGAAGATTGCAGTTGATTCAACATGAAGATCTTTTGTTTATTGTATTTTTTTTGCTTTCAATATAATGTTTATATTTGTTTTATTTTGTTTGTTTTTGTTTAGTTTGAAAATTTTCTAAGTGTTGATTTTATCGATTATATTAGTATCGATAGTAGTTGTATCGATACTAATAGTATCGACAATATTGTCTATAAATAGCTTAGTTTCGATATGCTTAGTATCAGTTGAACATAATTCAGAATTTGAAGTGTGTGAATTTCTCTCTATTTGTACATTCTTCATTCAAGGTATTAATACAAGGAAATTGAGTTTACTTGATTGATTCTATTCTTCTTAACTCATTAAATTTGTGTTCAAAGTTGATATTATGGATTCCGCACAAAGTATCTAGTTATACCAGATCATTAGATCCTAACCACGGACCTACAAGTGGTATCAGAGCCATTTTGCTCGGTTGTGATCATGGTTGAACAAACTTTTTGGTGAATTTGTTATTTTTGAAGACTTTTGATGATAATTTGATCATTTTTGATGATCAAATGAAGATTTGTCATTAAAGATTGGTTGCTGCACTTGAAAGCTTGTAAAGATTCAAAATTTTCAAATTCGAAGGTGTTAAGTTCGAAGAAACGGTTTTGGAGCTGTTTAGCATCTATATTGATAGTATCAATATTTTTCATCGAACTTACTAGTATCGACAAGTTCTCATCGATACTAGCAGTATCGACAACACATTTTTGTCGATACCGCTAGTATCGACAAATCAGGCTTTCAATTTTTCATAAGTGTTGTTTAATTCTGCAACACATCTCCCATGGCCAATTTATCTTCATTATCTGCGTTGCTATCTGATAATGAGGCTGGTACAATGACCAAGCCAACAAAACTGGTTTAATTGAGTGAGTACTCATCGTGTAGTGCTTGGTTTGAACCCTTTTTGTCCATTGTCAATCCTAGTCTGATGATACCATTAATTTAAGTATATGAGCAACCTCAGCTCAATGGAGTTTATAAAAAGTCTCTCGTCTTACTAAAGATGAAAATAAACTTTATGATTCGGAAAAGAAAGCTTATGCTTTGCTAACTATGGCACTTCCCAAAACAATTTTTCAATCTTTTAAGTCACACAAAAGGTCTAAAGCTTTGTGGTATGCTTTAGCAAAAAGATGTGAAGGGAGTGATAAGCTCAAAAGAAGTAAAAGAACACTTCTCAAGAAATAGCTTGAAGTATTCAAGTGTCTAGACAATGAAACATTTGAAGAATTGGTGATTAGATACACTTTATTATTGAGTGAGCTTAGCAATTTGGACTATGAGGTTTCTTTGGAAGAGCAAAATGATAAACTTTTAGATGCACTTCCATCTTCATATGAGACATATGTCATGATCATCGGAGAAAACACTGATTTGGAGATTACTGAGCTTGATGTTTTGATTTCCAAACTACAATCTTTTTGATCTAGACATGCAAAAGATAAAGGCTGGAGATAAGTTTTCCAGTCAAAATCCAGGCCTTTATATTAAGCCCATTGTAACTCGAAATACTTATTCAGGATCAGTTGCCTTTTTATCAAGTACTGAAAATAGTGACATATCTGCTGTTTTAAAGAGAAAACACCAGGCAGTAGATCAAAGTTATTGAATGTGAAGGTGCCACAAGAACATCTAGCCTTTTTCATGCAGTTTGTGAATGCATATGCTACGGTGGTATTGGATGATGCTCAAAGATTGATAGTTGAGGATATGGATCAATTCGATCCAGATGACTTGGTGGAAATGGACATTCAGTGGCAGATGGCCATGTTAACCAGAAGAGCGAGAAGATTTCTTCAAAGGACTGGAAGAACTGAAATTTCAGGTAATTCAAAGAAGATGCTTGGTTTTTCCAAACAGAAGGTAAAATGCTACAATTGTCAGAATTTAGGACATTTTGCTAGAGAATGTGAGATGCCAATAAGAAACAACTCAAGGTTTGAAGCTGGTTCTAAATCTGACAAGTTTGATCCTCTGTTGATCTACTGAATTTGATCTTGATCGTACAACGGAATCCTATTAACAACCAAATATATGCGAAATATATATTTGATTTATATGAATCAAAGAAGAACAATCATTCCAATAATCATCTCAATTTCATTTATCACAATCAACTGATTACAATGAACACACAACTCTTTCTCACATAGAGAAAATCACTCAAAGGTTTTCCAGAAGTTATGACAAAGTTAGACAAACCTCCAATATATACTAGACTATCAGCCGAACCCATAGGTTCGTCGGTCGAACCTGTAGAGCCAAACCTACTAGGTTCGCCGAACCTGCTAAGGTTCGTGGGCTGGACGAACCTCAGCCAAACCTCAACTAAATTTCTATAATTTACATGTTTTGATAAGCAATCTATTACAAATATGTACTAACAAACTCCCCCTTAATAGTTGCTTTCAAACTCTTCAATCTTCAGCTTTATCTCCACTTGTCTCTCCACACACATTATCAACAGCACGAATTACAACAGATCATGGAATCTTAGATAATCTTTCAGCTTCCAGTTTAGCATCTCTATCGTCTATCTTCTTTTGTACTTTCATCAGCTCTACATACAAATAGTCAACATCTTCCCAGTTACATCCAGAATGTCTACCAAGAGTATAACACATCTGAGCAATTGTTTGAAACTGAACTTCCATGTCTTTGTAACTAATTCCAGCATCATGATATCCTTCATCAGCAATGATCTCCGCTACATTCAGTAAATCAATGTCTTCTTTTGAACAGTTTACTATCCATACAGGATCCAACATCCTAATCACCCTCCATTTCTCTTCTTGTCTTAACTAAATAACAGCTTCAGATGTATTTTCATCATAGAACCAGAACTTGAAATAAGGATTCCAATTCTGAATAATCCTCCTCAATCTTGGTCTTGTAAAAGCTTTAGGCTTTGAATATCCAAGCAACTTATCTTTTACTTGTGGACTCAACAAACTCCACCCATACTTAGCCTCTTTCTTCAATAACTTCTCAAATGTATCATTATGTTTAGTCTGAATAGGCTTTATCATCTTTAATCTGGATAACTGCATACATTCAAAAGATGGTAAGGACATCATATCCAATGCTTTTACAAACTATTGGCATCCATCAGTCCTTTTGACTACACAACATCCTTTATCCTTTATGCTTCGTGGAATGTTGTGAAAGTAACCATAGCTAACAGTTCTTCCTTGCATCTTTGACATAGATCCAATCTTGAATCCTGTGAATTGTTTAGCTTGGTTTTCTTGAACTTTTTCTTCTCTATCTTCAATAATTTGCTTAAAAATGGACAAGTGATCAACTATGTACTTGTTTTCATCTTGATTCTCCTTCCATAACTCCATGTAAGTCTTTTCTTTCATTTGAGCCATTGATGTTTTTGGAACAACTCTTTGAACTTCTAAATCAAATATCTTCTTCAACGTTTGTAGATTATACAAATTCTCATCCATCTGATCATCTGGTTCAAAGTCAAATAACTCTAACTAATCATCTTGTTCAAAATCAAATATTTCATCTGAATCAACTTCAAAAATATCATAAAAATCATTCCTTGAATAATCACCAACAATTTCTCCTTCCTCCACTTCTTTATCTTCAGATATTTCAACAAACATTCTCTACAAATGAATATCAGAATGTTGTTTAAACAAATCAACAAAAGTAGGCAAAGAATAATCAACAATCTTCTTTGGATATTCTATTTCAGTGAAATCCTCAATATCAACATCTTTACAATCTTTAGCTTTATCAGAAGTAACAACTGAAATAGGAGTAGCATCAAAAGAAATCCCTGAAGGATTGTAAATCATTATTGCACCAGTTGTTGAATTCAAACCACCTGATGCACCCACTCCTGTCACATCACCATCATCATCTTCATCATCAAAATAAACATTAAAGCTTGGATGTTCATCAACATCTGAGTCCTCATAATCTATCTTCTCATCTTCTTCTTCATCACCAATGTTCACAAATACAGGATCAGAAGTAGCACCAGCAGCCTTAGCTTGATCGTCCTTAACTTGAATATCATCAATCTTTTTCTTTAAGTCTTGATTTTCTTTCTTCAAAGCATCAATATCATTACTTTTTTGTACAGTCAAAATCTCCAAAGAAAGAATCCTGTCACTCAACAACTTCTTCTCAACTACATCTTCTTCTCTCCACTTCATCAGTTGAACAATTTGGCTTTTCATAACATCTATATTACTTGAACTTGAAAAGGAAGGTTGATCAGCTACTACTTTCTCCTTTTCCATCTTATACTGATCAAACTCTTTTGAGAAAATAGATATCCTTCTTCTAATCTCATAGTCATCATAACCTATAGAGAAGTTTAGATCCAAGTCATCTAAACCTTCAAATAAAGACTCTCCTTTGGAAGTAGAAGCATCTTGAAATGATGTAGTTTCTTGAAAAGATGTAGTCACTGTTGTAGCATCCATGAAAGAAGGAACAAAAGTAGCAACATTCACAAACTTAGGTGTTTGCACGAAAGAATATGTCTGAACATGAACATGAGATGTAGAAACTTCTTCTTGAACTGTTGAAACAACAGTAACAGGTGTAGAAACAACAATAGAAGCAAGTGAAGTAGAAACTACCACAGGAGATGATATAAAAATCCTGGGAGTCCTTGTCTTCTTCCTTTTAGGCATTTTGGCCATCCTCTTTTTCTTCTTAGGCCTAGAAGTCTCAGGCTCTTCAACAATAAAATCTGGATCAGCTGCCTCTTCTCTTGCTTCTTCATTTTGTTGTTGTGCAGGTCCCTTCTTTAATCTCCTGACCATATTATTTCCAATTTGAACAGTTTCAAACTCAGATTCAGTCCCTGTAGATTCTTCACCTTCATCATCTACTTCAACATTCTCAGCATCAACATGAACAGAAGAAGTATCTTCTTGTTGCCTTTGATCTCCTTGTTGACCTGGAAACATAACTTGAAGAGGAACCAATGTAGAAAGAGTTACACTTGGTCCTTGAGTTTGATCTTGACTTTGTGAAGATTGAGCATGTGACTTCCTTGCTTGGTGTCTAGCAGGAGGAGGAGAAGGTTGTTGTTGGTCATCATCATTATCACTAAACAGTTCATTATCAGAATTTGAATCTTCATGCCTCCAGGCATCATTATTAGGAGCTACATAGTTGGCTCTGGAACAATGACATACTAAATCTTTAGTCAAAACATCATCGCTGTTTTTCTGATAAATCTTAACCTGACCAAGACTTGAGTCAGTCATATGCTTTAGCTTGAGAAGATCAACAGCAACTCTGGGCAGATTCTGCTCTGGGAATCTCTCATCAATCAACATCTGGATGAATCTGGGATACATGCAGAAACTGTCTTTGGCTTTAGTGATGTTGTCTCACATATACCGAAAGATCATTGCAGAGAAATTGAACGGTTTGTTCAATATCAAAGCAACCATAGCAGATCTCATCAAAGTTCTGAGCTTATCAAACGTCTGAGCTCATCAAACGTTCCCTTCCTCATGCTCAAACAATGCAATAACACATGAGCCAACAGTTTGTACTGTAAAGGAAGTTTTCCTTTCTTGATGGACTTCTAACTGTACACTGCAAAATAATGAATCCTTAAAAAGCAACCCTTTATACACCTTTCAGGAATGAGTGTCATTTCTACAGGTTCTCCAATGAATTGAAGAACCCTTATAATATCAGCCTCAGTAATCCGAATGGCTTGACCAAGTACATTCGCCTCAATCACATAATCTTCATCCATAGTGATTAGCCTTGCTGAATCCCAGAAGCTTTGAATGTGAGATCAATAAATCTGACATGAGTTGGATATAGCATGATAAATCCTTGAACGCCTCATAAACTCAATCATAGGTCTGAAATCTTTGTCATTCTTGGTCGTAGGATCAAGATATGCACAATGATTATGCTTATCTCCAAATGTAAGATTCGCCATTTCTACAATCAGAAAGAGAACAAAACTAAAACAAAATTAAAAAAAAATCAAAAATCAAAAAAAAAATTCTAAGTGTTGAAATCAGCGAACCCCTGTGCCGAACCTAAGCATAAACGAACCTGTTGTTCAGACAAACCTGTTTATTCTAACGAACCTTTAATGAACGAACCTTGATATCACACGAACCTTCTTGGTCAAACAAACCTTGACCAATAAAGGTTCGGTTCAAAGAACAAAGAGGTTTGGCCCGAACCTGTAAAGTTCAAATGAACCTTAGAGATTCCAGCGAACCTGTACACATTCTACGAACCTAATCCATTTTTTACAATCTAATTTTCAAATCCATGAATTAGATAAAAAAATTGATATCCAAAGGTTCACCATTAACAGATGAACAATATTAATAAAAACATTTTGTCCGAAACATAGATTTAAACAGGTTTTAACACAACGCAACAGGTTTGACTAAACCTATCCTAAAATCAATTATATCTTCTAATTTAGCCGGTCAATCTTCAAGATTTTTACCTATTTATGATCACAAGACAATTCCGAATATGATGATATAAGGCAAAAAGTTTCTAAGACCCAAAATCAAAAAATCTAAAAATCTCTTTTACAGGTTCGCTAATGAAGTCTGATGAAAGTGATGAACGTATCACACACGAACCTCTATTTATATACGAACCTTTTGACAAACCTTTTCCATGAACCTTTGACTTACCTGTTGACCAAACTTGTCAACAAACCTCTCAAGCGAACCTGTGAACAAACCTCTTAGGCGACCCTGTGAACAAACCTCTCAGGCGAACCTGTGAACAAACCTCTCAGGGGAACCTGTCCAACAAACCTACTCACAAACCTTTCACACAAACCTCAGAGCAAACTTTTTGAAATTTAATTTTATTTAAAATTTCAAACAAAACAATGTTTTAATGTTTCAAAGTCAAAAACAAATAATCAAAACTTATTGATTTAACATCAGATAAAAAATCTTTTTGTATTTTTCAATTTTAGAACAAACACACTATAAATTTAACAAAGATAACTATGAAATATAAACTAACAAAACAATCACATATTTTTGTTTTAGAAAGATCAAGACATGAGATTATATTGTATTACAATTATCAGCAAACCTGATTGAATTAATGAATATATTTATCAGCAAATTACAATTCAAAGATGATTGTAAGTATAAAACCTCTTTAAGTTTAATTACTTAGTTAAGATATCAATTAAAAACAAAATCATCAAATACCTTATAATATCCATTTACTTGAGAACACATCCCCGTTTTGTGAATAACTAATTAAACACAAATGTTCTTGAAATTAATTACTTCAATTTTAACTAGCTTGATCATGTAAAAACAAAATAGAATTCCTTTTAAAACAACAAAATGTAAAACAATTTGAATGTGTTCAAGATCTTGGAATCAAGGTTGATACTTTCGTATACTCAGATGATCCAAATCTTACAACAAAATGTAAAACAATTTTAACTAAACAATAATTTAAGATTAAGCTTTTAACAATTAGATCGATATTTTCATATACGCATAGATTATCCAAATCTTAATCAGAACTAAGAAAACAAATTTGAATTGTTTAAAGCTATAACAATCAGGTCGATACGTAAGTATACGCAGAGAATGTTTCGGCTTTAAACTAAAATAAAGGAAAAACAAATTCAGAATTTCTTTTGAAAAAAATAAACACATGATCAAAACTAGTAGCTTGACTTTTGTTCAAGAAACATTTTGTAAAATTAATCACCACTCATCCACGACAAAACTAAGTACAATATTCTAAGCATCTATTTCTCATAAAGCATATATCAAAACTTTGTCTAATGTTATCTTAACTAAGTTATAAACCTACTAACACATCATACTAAGTAATTATAAATGCTCTTTATGTTTATGTTTTTGTATGATACAGATGTGCCCCCAATTGCAAACAATGTACTATCATTTCTCACTTGGTCAAATCAATTTCTCAAAATTTTTAAATTTTTAATGTTTTTGTGTTTTTGATTTTTCAAATGTTTTATGTATTTTTCAGAATTTTCTCCCCCTAAAAACTAAAACACAAAACAACAAAAATTAAAATATCTGATGTTAATTTAATAAAAATTGATTATGAAGGAAGTTGATTTAAAATTACCTCACCCATGACCCTAATGCCATTTAATTTGAGCACATACTCAAAACGGTTTTTATCAAAAGCCTTGGTGAGAAGGTTTGCTCTTTGCACATTGGTATGTATCTTCACCACATTAATAAGTTTCTTTTCATAAAAATCGCGTATGAAATGAAACCTAATATCAATGTGTTTTGAACGTGAATGATACGCATGATTCTTTGTTATAGCAATAGCAGCCTCATTATAAATATAAATGGGACTAGTCAGAAAATTCAAACCATAGTCTCTCATCTGTTGTTGTATCCACAAAACTTGTGAACAACAACTGGCGGCAGCTACATATTCAGCCTCACAAGTCGAAGTAGCAACAGATGTTTGCTATTTACACTGCCAAGAAACTAAACGCTCCCCCAAAAATTGTGCACCTCCAGTTGTGGATTTCGCATCTGTCTTACATCCTCCATAATCGAAATCAATGTAGGCATTGAAGGAAAAGTTATCATCCTTAGGATACCACAGACCGGTGTCTGGTGTACCCTTCAGATAACGAAGAATTCTTTTGACTGCAATCAGATGTGACACTTTAGGTTTTGATTGATATCGTGCACAGATACTGGTAGTAAACACAATATCTGGTCTTGAGGCAGTGACATACATCAAACTTCTAATAATTCCACGATAAAGAATAGGATCAATGATCTCCCCCTTAATATTAGGCTCAATCTTATGATTAGGCTGAATGGGCGTGGAAATCGGTTTTGAATCAATCATCCTAAACCGCTTTAGCACATCTTGAATATATTTTGTCTGATGAATGAAGATTCCATCATCAGTTTGATCAATTCATAAACCCAAAAAAAAATTGATGTCTGACATGGCACTCATTTCAAATTTCTCAATCATCACCTCTTTAAACTCCAAACACAGTTGTTCATCGGTAGATCCAAAGATAATATCATCTACATAGATTTGAACAACAATGATATTCTTACCCTTTTCCTGATAAAACAAATGTTTGTCAATATGACCCCTATTGAACCCGTGTTCAATAAGATGAGTCGATAATGTCTCATACCAGGCACGCGGAGCCTGACGTAGACCATACAGTGCTTTGTATAAAAGGTAAACCTAATCCCGATTGATAGGATCCTCAAAGCCCGGTGGCTGACAAACATACATTGTTTCCTTCAAAGAACCATACAGGAATGCAGACTTCACAGCCAACTGAAAAACTTTGAATTTCTTGTAAGCAGCAAAAGCAAGAAAAAGTCTAATTGCTTCTAGCCGCGCCACAGGTGCAAACACTTCATCGTAATCAATTCCTTCAACTTGTTTGAAGCCTTGAACCACTAAACGAGCTTTGTTTCGAACAATTACGCCTCTATCATCTCGTTTGCATCTTAGTACCCATCTAGTTCAAATTTTCTTCTCTCCTTTTGGCAAATCAACCAAATGCCAAACCCCCAACTTCTTAAACTGATTTGACTCTTCTTGCATAGCCTCCACCCAGGCAGGGTCACGCAATGCTTCAGTCACAGTCTTTTGCTCTATCTGTGAAATAAATGCAGAATGCATCCAGAGCTCTTGACTGCCATGAGTTCTTTCTAAATCCAAATACAAACTCTCCTCATTTGTGACTTGATGTCGTGTCTGTACTCCAGCAGATGGATTTCCTATGATTTGATCAATAGGATGATTTACATGAACTCTTGTGACAGGCACTTGCGGAACATCCACATTATGATCAAGATTTTTAATATTCTGATCAATATCTTGATCATGAGAAATAGCATCTTAAAAAACATCATGATCATCATCAGATGACCAATCATCATTAATTACTTCTGAAACACCTTCCTCATGTGGATTATAATTACCATCTTCAGAATGATGAGAAATACATTTGTAAGGTTATTACATCATCAGAAACATTTGGAGACAAATTAAAAGACTCAAACAATTTATCATAATCAAAAAGCCAATCTGGTCCTTTTCCGTCTGGTATAGGTGTATGTCTTTGAACATCCATGTGATAACATAATTCCACAACACCCGTACGTTTATTAAACACACGTTTGTTAGGAAGACTGTAGCCAAGAAAGAAACCCTCTTCAACTTTAGAATTGAATTTAGAATATTTCTTTAGCATGGTACAAGGAGCCCCAAAAGGTTCCAAGTGTTCCAAATTAGGCTTTGGATTTTGATGCAATTCATAGCATGTTTTATTGTGTCTTTTAACAATCAAAACTCTGTTAAGAGTAAAACAAGTTGTAGCCACAGCTTCACTCCAAAATGTAATGGGAAGTTTAGAATCAGCTAGCATTGTTCTTACAGACTCAATCAACGTTCTTTTCTTTCTTTAAGCTACACCATTCATTTGAGGATCATATGATGTGCACTGAATTGCTGCTGAATGCCCTTTGAATCACAAAATTCTTCCATTTGATGATTCTTAAACTCTGTCCCATTATCTGAACGTACACACCTTACTCTCAACTTATACAATGTCTCCAACCTATTAATCAACAACACAAAATTTTCATAAGTATCTGATTTATGCTTTAAAAACATAACCCATGAAAATATAGAAATGTCATCAGTCACCACAAAACAATATGATTCACCACCTATACTTTTCACATTGATAGGTCCAAACAAAGCCATGTGAAGAAGTTCAAGTGGCATATCAATAGAATATACTTTCATTGTTTTGTGAAACCTCCTTTTCTGTTTACCCTTTTTACACGACACACACATCTGGAAGTTTAAAATGTTTAACCGGTACACCGTCAACTAAATGATTGTGCACAAGATGATTCATCTTCCTGATATGAATATGCCCCATCCGTCTTTGCCAAGAACGTGTATCTATCTTGCTCAGTTGCCTTAGACACCAGACATGTTTCCACTTTATTCACCGTCTCCGACTTTGCCATGTCAAGACATACAAATCCTTGCTCCGATCATCAGTCATCAGAATCCACTCCTCCGGAATCTGAAATCCCTGCTTAAGTGCATAACGCATGTATTTATCAAACATCACATTGTATCCTTTATCACAAATATGCGAAACACTCAACAAATTGTTAGTTAATTCTTTACAGAAATTAACATTATCAAATGAAACATTTCCATTCGTCAAACTACCTAACCCGGTAATTTGACCTCCATTTTCTCATGCAAAGTTCACATAACTTCCTTTAATTTTCCTGAAATCCTTCAACAAATTCAACTCTCCAGTCATGTGCCATGAACATCCACTATCAACAATCCAACGACTATTGATATGGCCCATGGATGCCACCTGCACAATAAATTAAAACCAATCAGTATCAAAAGGGATGACCCCCGCCATTTCGGCGTCGAGTCTCCCTGAATGGACCCCTGCCATTCTGTTGTGATGAACTGCTTGAAGAACTATCTTCACTGTGATCATCCTTTTTCCCAGAAATTTGATCACCTGACCTGTTTTTCAATTTCCAAAATGATTTTGACTTAAAATATGGTTTTGAAAATGATTTTGAAGATGCCTTGGCAAAAGAATCATCAGATGATATCACAAGTTTGACAAGCTTTTTCACATTTCTTTTATTATCAAAAACTCGTTTTTTCTGATTAATTTCTTCTTTTACCCAAACACAATCAGGATCAAATTTCCGAAAAACTCTCATTTCTTCTTCACTAGGTTTCACTTTCCTAGGACTTCCACTTCACCTATTCACCCAACTCTCATCATCTGAACTCTATCTGATTCTGTTGTTTGGACAATTAGCAGAAATATGTCCTTTTCCACAACAAGTAAAACACTTTCGTGTTTCTATTGGTGAATAAGACCTAAAGCTGCTACAATCAGTAGAACTGAAATCCAAATCACAATCAGCAATCAGATGACAAAATTTACTACAACGATAACATTTTTTTTATCTTTCAGATGATTCCTTGGTTTTGGTTCATCATAGTACTTAGATGAACTGAAAGGTTTATAAACAACCTTTGCAGATGAGAATCTGTTTCTCAAGCCAGTTGATTTTATCTTCGAATTACTCACTTGATTTTGAAAATTCTTTGATTTGTCTTTATGTCCAACCCCAAACTTATTAAAAAAAATCCACTTTGTCAACTTTTTTAGAAAACACATTTTGCTTTTGAAAAGTACCACTAGACTCTCCTTGATGTGTAGTAGATGACTTTACATACACGATAGGTTTGAGAGTAGTAGTTGGTTTAGTTTTCATCACTGGTTTGGAAACATGATTTGGTTTAATCACCACCTTCTCAACTGATTTCATCTCAACTTTTGACTTTTGAGACTTCAGACTCTTTTTATCAATCGTTTTAACTTGATAACCATTATTTCTCAAGATATCAGATGAATATTCTGATTCAGTGATGTCTTCAATGATAGGAGCATCACTATCAAGAGACACTTTTTCATCAGATGATGAATCTTCAACATTCTCAACGACTTGTTCAGACACACGTTCATTCAAAGAAACATGATGAACTTCCAAATTCAGATCAATTTGTGGTCTAGAAACATAGCTGGTAGGAGGTGGTACAGAATGAAAACCCAAGCCGGTAGTATCATTTGATGATCTTTGCATGGCAGCAAAGTAATCAATGACATACTGAGAATTCTGATAATTCTCCAGCTTGCTCTTGTTCATTTATGCTCTTGCTCTTGCTGCTGATAATTCAACCTTTAACTTTTGCACTGATTCGAGATGCACTGAAACTGCATGATTATTTTGCATAACTTTGATTTTTAACTCTTCATTTTCTTTGCCTAAATCAATTATCTTTCTGTCAAAAGCTTTTTCTCTTGAAATTAACTTCTTGTTAGCTTCAGTGCACTCCACCAGTTCAGCAGTCAACTGAGAATTCATTTCTTTCAATTTATCAATGATCTCTAAAAGATCCTCATTTACCTCATCAACCTTCTATTTGCCTTTGCCTGTGTCTTCATCTAAAGAGGCCATGAATGCACCCATCAAATCATCATACTTCTTTCCCCAATCATAACATTCATCAGCTTGACTAACTAAAGCTTTCGATGACTCTTCAGACTTTTCTTTCTTTTTCTGATAAACTTCTTTTGGCTTGAAAGGGTTTAAATTTCCTTGCTTCATCGGATTCTTACATTCTCTAGCAAAATGGCCTAACTCACCACAATTGTAACGTTGAGTAGTCTTTGGATTAAATCCAAACTTGGTGTTTCGATCAAAAGTGAATTTCTTCCTAGTGTTCTTTTCATATCTATTGATTCTTCTGATCACACTTGTCAATGCCCATTGAGTGTCAATCAACTCCATCTCATCATCATCAATTTGCTCATAATCTTCAAAAGTAAGATTTGAGTTTCTAATATATCTTGCAATTTGTTCATCATAAGCACTGACTACACATGACAAAATCGACATATGATCTTGAACAGCCTCTACAGTTTCTTTCCCCAGATTTGTTGTATTCAACTAAACAGGAGTTGTTGAGTCAGACTTCTTCTCTTTCTCAGAATAAAATTAACTAGAACTCACAGATGCAGAAGGTGTAGGAGTACTATCAGAAGTACTAGAAAGAAATGTTGTCTGAATCTTTGCAGAAGAAACAGGTGGTGTCACCACAGATGCACCGTATAAAAAAGGATCTTGAGTAACATTCACTCTTCTTGCTTTTCTCTTATCCTTCATCTCCTGTTCTTCTAGCTTTTGAATAAATTCCACCAATGTCATTCCTGGTAGATTTTCTCTCAATATTAGCACCAATGAATTCCACTTTTCAGGCAATGCATCTACAAAGCAATCTATCTTTTCC
The DNA here is from genome assembly GCA_009363875.1 of Mikania micrantha. NCBI lineage: Eukaryota > Viridiplantae > Streptophyta > Magnoliopsida > Asterales > Asteraceae > Mikania > Mikania micrantha. The sequence continues at coordinate 55,362,045 of CM018682.1, read as the reverse complement.
TCTTCAGTGTATTCAATTCTACACTTCCTGACTTCAGTCAATAAATGCCTATATCTTGTTATTAAGGCTTCAAGACTCTCATTGCCAATAAAATTGAAGTTCTCAAACTCTTTGCGTATATCAGTGGCTTTCATCTTTTTTAACTTGGTATTTCCCTCAATCCTTGCTTTCAAAGCATTCCACAAACCATATGAGGTTTCGTGTTCATCAAATTGATGAAGTATCTAATTAGGAATTGCTTGTGTAACACCCCGACCGATGGTGGAAACGTTGGGATGCCACGAGGGATGTGTAGATTGTTCAAAAGCTCGTGGGCATCTAAATATGTATCATCACATATCAATCAAACCAAATAAATGTTTACACAAAATCATGTTCATCATGAATAAATACATCAAATACACAAAAGATTTAGCTAAACTAACTAAACTCTAATCGCCAGAAATTTAGTTAATTAGCTAAGTCCAAGAATCCTATGTGATGATGTCCAAAAATGAGAATTCATCCTCTTCATCCTACTTAGCTTCATCACCTGAAACATGTAAGAAAATCAAGTGTCAACTACAAAGTAGTTGGTGAGTAATCATAAGTTTTTATACTCAAAAGGTTTTTATAAAATGAATTTAAATGTTTAAGTTTAAAATGGTTTTTATAAAAGGTTTGGATAAAACGAGTATAAATGCTTATGCTTTCCTGAGAAAATCAACAATAATACCTGTATGAGATAATCCCCAACCAATCTCCAAACTCAACAATCAAACACATAATCACATAACCAAACAGTCATAATCAATCACAGATAATCATAGTCAGTAAGAGATAATCAAACCACATAACCAATCAATCAATCTCAATATCAACATTCTCAAATAATATATGTGACTATACATGGACATTATGTGATTAACATAAGTTAAAAACAAGATCCATGGAGTGGTAGCTAACCACGTGGTTATACATGAAGTCAAAGCAATTAACCGGAGTTAAAGGCGATGATTCACGGAGTGGACAACATCCACGTGAAAATACATGATGTCAAAGCAATTAACCGAAGTTAAAAACAATGATTCACGGAGTTTGTGGCAATACGTGTAATCGTTGTTATTGACCAAAGTCAATGACAATGTTTACACGGATATATAAATGTAAGAGACAATCCAATATTAATGATAATTTATAAATGTGAATATCATATTGATAAACAGGTATTAACCTTGTGTTATCAAAATAATATTTAATTTGGTATACATGTTTCACCTCCGAGCTTTAAAACAGAAAACAATTTAAAGAAAGGGAGGTTAGGAGAACTCACCTGAACTCCTTAGAATATGTATTCTCGTATTATGCGCGCTCGCGTATGTATTTCAACTCAACTCAAAGATCTGAAATCATCATATGTTTTTGTACTTATAAACGTATGCGTTTTATTGCAATTGACCAATCTTAGGTGTTCACTTTTATTTGCTAATTGTTACATTAACTTGGGGTATTCAACCCAAGTCAAAATATAACTTTCAATTCTTAATAAATAAATCATTATAATAAAATGTTTTAGACTTAGTAGTTTTACTTATCAAATGAGGATATCTAATTAGAAACTAGTGCGTATACTCCTCATGCTTATGCATGTTAACTCATATGTACTATCTTTATCTATATACACCCAACATGCATACTTACATTGATGCTTAACTCCACCACCTTTTATTTGCTTAAAAAGAAAATTCATTTCTTTTGTATTCCGAATGATTTTAATTAAGTTGTTTACATAAAAAGTTAGGTTTCTACACTACACTCCCACTCCTTCCATAAACATTCTATAATGTTAAAGAAAGTTGGGATTAGATTGTGAAAAGGTGATGACTATTGCAATTCAACGTGCATGCATGTATGTGTAGTCATGTTCCTTATTTACCCCTAATCTCATAGTTAGTTGAATCTTAATTGTGTTTCCCCCATTGAAGCAGCGAACCTATGGCACTTTGTGCATAGGTTCGGCTCATGCTATAAGGTTCGTGGCCCCTCAATGTAGAAAGGTTCGGTGTCCCTAGGGTTCGCCACCCTAGGGTTCGGCTCCAAGGAGGAAACAGATTCGCATGGCCAGGTTCGGCCATGCCATGCATAAGGTTCGCCAATTAGGGTTTCAGCAAGGGTTCGGCAGCTCAACCAGAAGGTTCGTTCCATGGTTCGTGAGACTAGTAAGCTTCGCAATCCCTTAGATGGTTTGGCTAGTCCAAGGAGGGTTCGGCAGAACCACTAGGGTTCGTTGGTCTGCATCCCAAATGGTTCGGGGGTGGCGGCTTGTGCAAGGTTCGTCCAAAGTGAAAAAGGTTTGTGGGCTTGAGGGTCGCTGGGTACATGCCTTGTGGCCTAAGGTTCGGCCCACGACCATGGTTCGCCTACCCCATAAAGGTTCGCTAACCTGCTACTCGATTTCATCATCATCATCATCTAGAATCTGTGATTATCGGGTTTTCTACACTCCCATTCACCCACCCATATGCGTTTTAGGGTTTCATGCATGATTGAACCGGTTATAGTTACAACAAGTTTAAGAATCATGACCCAACAACAAATAAACATCCAGATTTACCTCGATCTCGTGGATAAACGTTGAATATCTTTGTACTTTCTTGTTCTCCTCGATCACCCGAACGCGTGGACACCAAGATCTTGAAGTTTCGTTGAGTAACGAGCAAGATATCGAAGAGAGAAGATGTAGAGAGAGAAGGATGTGGTGTGTGTGTGTTTTTAGAGAGAGAATGTGTGTTGTAGAAATGAGGAAGAAGATGGTGATCTTCTTCCTTATAACGCGTATTATTACCCCGTGTCTGGTCTCGTTTTTGTCGCGATAAATCATATAAGAGGTTCGGTTATGCTCGGTTTTCAACGTGAAACATTTAAAACATAAACATTTAAATGTTCATGTTTCTTTTAAATAAAATGATTTTATTTAATTATATTTGTTTTCGTAAATATTTTCGTTAAATTACTTATTGAATAAAATAAATCACACGTATTTGATTTAGGTTGTAATTCCTAATAAATATTTTTAATTTCGTTTATTAATTTAATATCGTTAGATATTGTTTAATTATCTCGTCGAAACGCGTTACTCGCGTACGTATTCATAAAGATCGTCACCTTTGCGTATCCGATGCTCGTATCGTATTTTGATTTGACTTATAATTTATGGAATATCGTTTCAGAATATTATTCTTAATAATTATATTCGTGTGAGTCGTCACCCACGCGAATACATTATTAAGTTAATATTTCTGAATCAACATTCGCGCTTAAGTAATGTTCGTAACCTCACTTCACGTAATTAATTCCCATTATTTATTAACTTTAATATTATCATTCCCAAACCAAAACCCACTAAACCCTAGTCAATGACACATCCATGATAGACCGAAATATGCATATGTATAGGGCATACGCAGAGGTAGATCTCAACCTCCCCTACACCGTCCCACCGCTATTTCGGATAAACCATGACCATGTCTCCTTGACTACGTTTTGCAACCAGACAATAACAAACTCCCAGTTCCATCTCAAATCCATTCCAAACCAATAATGCATAATCAGTATAATGTAACTGCGATAAACTCTCTGGTTCTGTTTAGTTGGGTTACAACTAAACTTCCCATGGTTTACGCGTATAATAAGTTTTAAACATGCATACTAGTAACAGTGATAATCATCAAGTAATGTGTCAATATTAATAATTACAAAATCTCAGGCCGTAACAGTACAATCGTACGGATGTACGGATGTACGGACAGCCTAAAGTACAGTGATGTTACAGCTTGGCTCAGCATCTAGGAAGCTTTCTTCTCGGAATCGTATTTCATTCATCAACATCCAATCTCTCAAGGGTTTGATCCAAATCTGTCCCCACCACCTTAGGTCTTTCATAAGGTGATAAAATCCTTTCCCACATATTAGTGTCAGTTCCATTTAGATGTGTTTCAAACCTTCCATTCCAGTTCTCGTAATATGTTAAATCAAGTAACTTTGGAACTTTGTTTGTACTTCCAACTTCAGTTTCACTAATCAAAATGCTATATATCTTCGAATTCTGACTAGCTACAGCAACAAACATCTCAGCCATGGTTTTGAATTTTTAATCAGCGAACCTCTGATGACAAACTCACTTCACGAACCTTACTACCAGGCGAACCTCCAACAATTCTTGATCTGAACGAACCTCAAGTCACGAACCTGATGCAGCGAACCTTGAGACAAACCTAATCTCATGAACCTGATGCAGCGAACCTTGATCAGACGAACCTCTGCAGAAAACCTTTAACGAACCTCTTCAAAATCTTATTACCTGCGAACCTCTTACTTCAGCTACCCACATGTTCGGGTCACGAACCTGTTCTTCAAAATTCAAAATTTTGGAGGGAAAACCTTCCAAATTTGAAGAAAATCCTTCAAAAATCTCCAATTTGCACCACAAATCTTTTAATTGTAATGTTCCACTTCAATAGATGATGAGATTACACTCAAAACAGCAATCAAACACAAAGAAAACTAGAATTTTGATCCATTTCTTGATCTTTTTAACTCTAAATGCTTGTAGATCTTTGAAAATCTTGTATAGAACTCCACCAATTTTCTGATACCACTGTTTATCTACTGAATTTGATCTTGATCATACAACAGAATCCTATTAACAACCAAATATATGCGGAATATATATTTGATCTATATGAATAAAAAAAGAACAATCATTCCAATAATCATCTCCATTTCATTAATCACAATGAACTGATTACAATGAACACACAGCTCTTTCTCACATAGAGAAAATCACTCAGAGGTTTTCCAGAAGTTATGACAAAATCAGACAAACCTCTAATATATACTAGACTATCTTCGCCAGCCGAACCTTGAGGTTCGCTGGACGAACCTGTAGAGCCAAACCTACTAGATTCGCCGAACCTGCTAAGGTTTGTGGGCCTAACGAACCTCCGCCAAATCTCAACTAACTTTCTATAATTTAAATGTTTTGATAAGCAATCTATTACAAATATGTACTAACATCCTCAAAGAGGGGCTTCTGCTACTTCTTCATCTGCAACTACTGCAAGTTCAAAGGCAACTCGTCTAGCTTAAGATAAAGCTTTATGTATAGAAGATGAGTGTGGTACTCATTGGTCATCTTATGCTGAGGAGGTTCAACTAAATGATGAATCTCATGTTGCATTCATGATTCAGACAAGTTCAAAAAAGGTTGAATTATCATCAGGAAGAAATCTTAATCTTAAACCAAATTGTTTAAAATGTTGTGCTTATTCAGCCAAACTTGATATGGTTGCCAAGCACAATCAATCATTGATTGATGATGCCACCTCTTTTGAAGATAAAGTTAAACAATATCTAGCTAATGAAATAAAATATAAAAATAAACTTGAGGAATATAGTGCAGATATTAAAACGTTGACTTTGCAATTGGAAGATAAACAGGACATTATCAATCACATGATTGATGAATTGAATGATAGAACACAAAAATGTAAATCGATTGTGTGTTTGTCTAATGCTCAAATGATTTTTGATAACATTGTGGCAAATCATGTAAGCAATCCAGTTACCCAAGAGATTGGTTATAAGAATGTTCCTCCTCTTATCAACCATCTTTATGGGTCCCTTCCTGAAAAGCCAAATGCTATCTAGTATGTTGTTAAATCCTTTAAGAATTTAGACATGTGGTCAAATGATTTAACTAAGTTGTGTAGTTTTTTCAGTATTAAACATGCAGGAACATGGATAGAGGATTCAGGGATCAAGAAAGAAGTTTGTGATGGTGAAGAAGTTAATAGAGATGTGTCTGGTTTACCATTTGATGTTAAATAAAATCTGATGTATCAAATTTGTTCGATAATAACAATACTTCTGAGTTTTTCATAATTGAATATGTTGACCTTAGTGATAAAACTGTTATAAAGGAACCTGATATTCATAGAGACATATGTCTTTTCGTTGAACCAGACAACATAACCTATTATACTCTTAAAGGAAAAGATGAGATCTTTTGTGATGATGTTCATCCTTTAAGTTTGATTAATCCAGCTTTGATTGATAAAGTTTTTAAGAAACCTAATTCAAAGATTTTTCAAAAACCAGATCGGGTATGTGACAAGGATTGGGTAACAAAACGAAAGCATAATTTTGTTAAAAGACAAACTGGTCAAAAGGATCTTGAGAAATTATTATGTCAATCAAATGTTGTTTTCTTCAAAAATAAGAGTACAATGTCTTCATCACAAACTTCTTCTTCACAAGCAATACCATGTGTATATCAGGATATACGTAGTGGTAAATCTATTGAGTCTAAGAAGTCCGATAGCAATGGACCTGTAGCTTCACTTGCACAAGAGTCTAGTTCAAAGTCTAAGGTTCAAAAACTAAGTCTACCAAAGGATGATAGTCAGTCACAAGTTGTTGTTTCCAAGACTAATTGAAAGAAAAACATTCACTGCACATAGCTCAGCATTAAAACATCATTCAAAATCAGTGAAGTCTGTTCATTCTTTTCCACTTGTGGAAAAGAAATTTGTTAAACAAAATGTCAAATCTACTTTTGGAAATAAAAAACTAATGAATTGTGTTAAATCAAAATTTATTCCAAGGAAATTAATTAGATTAGCTACACCAGTAGTATATCATCAAAATGAGACTATTCCTTACAAACCTATTCCTAATCGAATATGGACTGTTAAGGGAAAAATTTCTATTGATGAAACTCCAGCTGTTTCTTCCATCCATGTTAAAAGTCACATGACTAAAACATGGATTCCAGTCTCTTATTGATTTACTTTTATATGTGCATGACTCATTATAAAATGCTTCAAAGAATACATGGTATATTGATAGTGGATGTTTTAGGCACATGACTGGAAATTTGGATATGCTGACGAATATCTAGCGTACTAATGGTGGATTTGGTAAATTTGCTAGAAACACTGGTGGATATATCACAAAGGAGGGAGTGTTATCCAATGACATAATAAATTTTGAACATGTTAGCTTTGAGGAACAACTCAAACACAATTTGTTGAGTGTTTGACAAGTATGTGATAAAGATTATTCTGTCATCTTTGATAACAAAGCTAGTTACATATTGAAGCCTGGAGTGACGATTCCTGAAGATTGGATTGTGGTTACTGCTCCAAGACACAATAATACATATCAACTAGATATGTCATCTGCCACTTCGTCTTCTCAACTTACATGTTTTTTTAAGGCTACTGAAAATGATTCAATTTCATGGCATAGACGAATGGGACATGTTCATTTATGTAAAATAAATTTTTTGATCCGAAATGGATTAGTTGAAGGTGTTCCATCTCAGTCTTTTGTGATGTCTGATCACTGTATTTCCTGTCAAAAGGCAAAACGACGCACGCAATCGCATAAGCCTAAAGTTGATAATTCCATCAATACTCCTCTAACTATGTTACATATGGATCTTTTTGTTCCAGCATCAATTAAGAGTGTTGTTGGAAGATCATTACCTTTAGTAGTTACCGATGATTTTTCCAGATTTTCTTGGGTTTTAGTTTTACCTGCTAAATCGGAGAATCCGGATATTTTAAAGAATTTTATTATCAACATTAAGAATGAATTTTCTACACATGTGATGTTTTTGAGAAGTGATAATGGCACTGAATTCAAAAATCATAATCTGGAGTTGTTTTGTATTCAGAAAGGTATTTCTCACCAGTTTAGTGCTCCTTATACCCCTCAACAAAATGGTGTTTTCAGAGCAAAAGAATCATACTTTGATAGAAACAACAAGAACTATGGTTGTAGATTCTCATCTTCCGATTACTTTTTGGGCTGAATCGGTTAATACAACATGTTATACATTAAACCGTGTTCTCGCTGTCAAGAAGCATGGCAAGACATCGCATCAAATGTTTAAAGGCAGTGTAACATCAGTGCCCGAACCATAGTCAGAATAGTAACGTGTATAGTAGATCAGGTACGAAACTATGTGTATTACATGTGTACTATTATCATATGATGTTCAATAAAAATCTATTACGTATCTATTTCAGAAACATGTTGTGATGTTGTGAAGCCATGGTTTGACAGTCAGAATCATATCTCACAACACGAAACTATTATGTGTTTTTTTTAATTAGGGTTTTATTATGTATAAACGTATGTGAGAATGTACAAAATAAAACAATAACGGACGTCGTTATGAGAATATTAAACAGACGGAGTATTCTTGTGGCTGACGATTGGCAAAAATAGATCTGTAAGTTCAACATTCTGAACGATGTCTAATAAATAGATAATCAAATCGGAAAGTACAGTTGTCGTCATGTTCGTATGGGTGATGATCCGAACGAATACACGCGAAAACCGTACGATTTGATTAAACAGTTAAATTAAACGTTTTCAAATTTTAAAAAATAAATAAAAAGATAATTAAATAATTTATTAGGAACTACACCCTAATTTAAATTATAAAATTCTATTATTAAATATCGTAACGTTTCGTTACGAGAAATCCGAAAGCCGACGCGCTTATGCGAGACCGCGCGAAACCGAATGAACCCGAATGCAACCGAAAAATAAAAATGGTTACAATGACTTTAAATGCCATTCAACACACCCACCGACTCACTCTCTCTCTAAAATACCGTCCATTTCTCTCTCCACACTTTCTCTCACTAGATTGAAACCCAAATCCTTCAATTCTTAATCAAATCAAGTGATTTTGGTGTCAAAACGACCACAACAACGTGTAGATCGCGAAAATACGAAGAAATCGAGCCGTAGTTCAGAGAAAACGAGGTAAAACTAAGCTAGAGCAACCAGATTTTAGGGTTTTCACCCATCTTTGGTGAGCTGCACTTTTCAGCTAGTTTTCGACCATCCAAACCTTTAGGAAAGTCACGAAAATGGTGTAGGAAGTTGGGGAATACTTGAATGATCCACGATCTCAAAGATGGAATCATGAGGGTGCCCCGATACAGTTCAGGTGAATAGAACCACATGAATGGCTCCATGAATTAATGAACTGGACAACCGAATGAACTACAAGTTCGGCTGGGACTTAGCACGAATGGGCATTGGGGCAAAGGGACTTGCTGCACGAATGAACCACTCATTTGTATAATCAGTACCTACGAATGAAACAACATTCGCATGACAACCTTAGTCGGATCCTATGTTCATTCGCACTCCTAGTCTGAATGACTGTGACTCATTAGCATGGCTGTATCGCGCAAATAAGAAATCATTCGTACAATCAAGAAATGTTTAGAGAAATCCAAGTAATTAGAACGTGGAACCAGCCTAAACCATAAAGAAATAAGTTGATGGGATGGGTTTGATCATGGGTTAGTCAAGTGGGAAGCCATTAGGGTTTCCTATGTATAAACCGGTTTTGTGGTCCTTTGAGACTAAGGCTTTCAAATCAAAACCTTTTCTAAAACTAACCTCACACTTGAATAGGTGTCTTTGGCAATGAATGGGGTTTAAACTACCTAAGGTTGCTTAATGAAACTCATGAGTAAAGTGATAACATCAACAATGGTCTAATGTGACTATTTGAGATGTTAACCGATTTAATGTCTACCACTAATTTTTCTACCACTAAGGTTTCTCAAAGCTACCGTAGTATATCAACATATGCTTTAACAATTACGTGGGTTTGAAATACTAGGGTTTTTTCAAATAAAACTATGGGATATAAGGTTAGCATCGAGATGGTCAATGTTGAGTTACAAAGAACTAAGAAACAATACGGATTCCATGCAAGATCAAGAAAAAAACTAAGTATGGATGTGTTGATCATATAGTCAACTTAGATTGTTCGAAATGAATAATCTAAAGTGATGTATGCACCAGAATGAACAACAACAACGAGGTAACAGAGAACTCATGGGGAACTTAAGGGTTAGTCTAATGAGATTAACCTAAGTCCTACAAATTAACTTATAAATTTCATAAAGATAACTTATGTTTAATTAAAATGTAATGATTTGTAAATCATCATAATTTAATTTACAAAAACCTTTTTAAAATAACATTAATAATTTTCTAAACTTAATATTTTGTAACTAAATAAGATTTTATAAATGACGATCTATTGAAAAGTCATGTCTTTTACTAGTATAAACCTTATGTGAATAAGGTTTAGTGGTTATCAAATAAGGGATAAGGGTTCATAGAAGATACATAACTTAGAATAACTAGAAGATTCTAGTAACACAGTAGTAAATATTAGGACACATAGTTGCACACCGATACCGAAACCCAATACAAGTCAACTCCAAATACTTATAGTATTCGAATCATAATAAATCAACATAGGTGCTGAAGATATCTAGTCTACAATCAACGAGCGCACATATCTTTCGTGAATCATTTGCATAGCAACACAGGTGATTTCATTGTCCCTTTTGTAAACATTTTTGTTTTATAAACCTGGGTCTGAGAAGCATGCGTAAATTATTTTCTTTGGATTATAGTTTACGTAAATGCTTTTAAAGTCTATATGTTTTGTATGTATAAATGATACCCTAGATCATGTCTAGGTGAATTTTTATGCTGCTTTTACTAAGATTATATACTTATGACATAAATGGATATTCGTTTTAATCTAATAATTTTGACGGATCAAGCAAACATTTTCAACGAATCAAACGAAACTATTTTGACAAGACAAGTGCGTGAGTTCAACGAATCAAACGAAACTATTTTGATGAAATAAATGCGTGAGTTCAACGAATCAAACGATACAATTTTAATGAAACTATTATTCGATGTTTAACGAACCAAGTGTTCAACGATCAACAAATCAATAGTACATTTGTTCAGCGAATTTGGTATTCAATGATCAACGAACCAAGTACAAATTGCAACGAATCTAGACGAGTCAATAAATCATTTTTAGGGGAAGGTCTGGGAAATATCAAAGATAACATGTGTGAATGAAACTATACGAAACAAGGGACGAAACTAGACAAAACAAGAACGAAACAAAAAACCCTACATTTCAAGAAGTCCTAGCTTGACCGTTTGATTTGTAGGTCACATGTTTGATGATATTTACATAATCCCCTAACTTCTAAGAACTTGTAATTGACATGCTAGTCTACTCGAGTTTGACCAAGGCCCAATCATTAGGACTTAGCTTTTAATTTAAATGTTTATTAATTAATTTATTTAAGCATTTCAAATTAATAACTTCTACATTTTTCCACATATGCTATGTTGTTTTTGTGTGTGCTGACGAAACTAACGAAACTAATGTTTTGACGAACCTAACGAAACAAGCGTTTTAACGAATCTAACGGAACAAGCATGGTGACGAAACTAACAAAACAATTTTGATGATGATTCAGGGTGAAACGCTTAATTATCATTAACAATAATATGTTATGCGTTTCGATATGTGGTGGGCTGGTAGCTGGGCTGGCGGTAAGGTTGACCCTACGTATGCCCTATATATAAGCATACTGGGCTAGATAGCATAGGTGGTTGTTGGTGAGGTTAAGGTTGTCATCTAGTTAGCTTTGATCAAATTCATTTTCAATAACAAAACTATATGAACTCACCAACCATGTGTTGACTTTGTTTACTTGCATGACTTCTCATGTGACGAATAGGGTTAGCTAAGAAGTTCGTGTTTTTCACTAGGATGCTCAGATAGAGGACGTAGCATTTTGGATGTGCATATTTTTGAACATCATTATACAGATTATTTTGTATATCTTGTGCAGATACAAGATAGATAATTTATGATGTTGTTAGTAGATTTACACTGTTAAATTATGAACGATCCTGATGTAATTTAACATTGTAATTCTATTTCATTAATGTTTTCTCATTTCATGGCATGTGCAATGTAAAAAATCTGATCATTTCGATTATCACCTCGATATCATGCCCTATGAACCTTCCGCCTGACGGGACATTCGATCCGGCCCGCCGACTTGGGGTGTGACAGGTAGAAAGCCCAATCTTGCCCATTTGGAACCTTTTGGAGCTACATGAACTTATTTGAAGATGTCTCCTCCAAAATTTGACCCTAAGGCTGTGCAAGGAATATTTTTGGGATATTCAGCTAAATCCTTAAACAAAAGAGTTCTTAACTTGGTTAGAAGGGTGATTGAAGAGCCATACGAAGTCACTGATTCACTGAAACGTTGCTTGGAAAGGGTCCAGAGTGGTTGTTTGACAATGATTCAGTTTTTGACTATATTCTTAACTTGTTTCCTTGTTTTTCGAATGATCTTGCTGAATCTTTAAGTGATATTATTAATATTCATGGCTCCTTATTTCCAAGACTTATTCTTGAATCTTCTGGATGGGGTTCTCCTATTTTTCTGAATATTCTTCTTCTTCATTTGTTCCTGAACAGCATGAAAGTTCTAAAGATTTGTGTTCTGAAGATGAATTTCAAGACTCAATTAATGATCCATATGTTATCGTAGAATCTGAAATTCAAGAGGAAATTTTACTAGAAGAAGATAGAAATATTACAATTCTTGAAGAAGACATCATAGGTGATTTCAATTCTGGTTTCAAGACAAGGAGTCTACATGCTCAAGATAAAGGAGATGAGGTTTTATTGTCAATTATTGAAGAAACAATGAATTCATGTTTATAGTCATGCTTTATAAGTCAGATAGAGCCAAAGAATGTTAAAGACGCATTGAAGGAGTCTTCCTGGATAACAGCCATGAAAGAAGAATTGAGTTAATTTGTGTAGGACCTAAGATACTCTCAGAAACAACCCGGTTCCTTGAGAGATCTGCTCGACAGGCCCTTGAATAGTGTGGAATCCTATTCAAGGGTTTTCCAATCGAAACCACCAATCCCCGTGGCAATCCGATGATGAGGACTCAACGTTTTGATCGAAATCGAGCACCACGGGGTGAGAATCGAAGTTGGAGAATAAGGAGGGGATCAAAACCCTAGAAATATGACAGAGGAATGCTCAGGGGAGAGAGGAGGCTTGGAAAAGTTATGAAACATTCTGTTTACAGCCCTATATATAAGTTGTATTCATTCGACCGAATGAGTAGTGCAAAACACTCATTCGGCGAATGGCTCAACCGAATGAGTCATGCGGATGACTCAATCGTTCGCCTCAGTCATTCGCTAGGTGGTCATTCGTCCGAATGAACTTATTCTTAAGTATCAGTTGCACGAATGGGTCTATATGATAAGAATAGTCAAATTCAAACATAGATAAACATATTAAACTCAATTAAACATATACGAACAATACACAAAAGTCTATTTCATTAATAATATGAACTTTACATAATCAAAGACATACAAAAATACTGAACTAGGGACATTACGTACATCAACAAACTCCCCCTTGGACCTAGTTCCTATTTATCAGCACCTTTCTTGAAATATTTATCTCAAATAGCCTTCCAATCAGAGCCTGCATGATTTCCAAACACTATGCATATCCGTATAACTCTGATGAACTACAAAGCCTGCTCCATATCTTCAACTACAAAGAAAAGCTGACATCGGTACAGGGCCTTCACATCTTTATGCGATAGATTGGTCAGCCACATGGGATCAAAAATACGTACAGTATCCCATGTGTTTTCCTTTCATATAACAATCACCGCCTAAGCAGTTCTCCCGTCATAGTACCACCATCTGAAACTGTCCAAAAAGTCTTGAGGCATCATCCGTAATGGAATCTTCTTCATGACTTTAGGAGGCAGCCACTTCAGGATCACTTTATGTCTTCGGGTATCTGCATCAATCTCCGGTATATAGTATCTCTCCGGTTGCTGTGGCTTGAAATTGATCTATCTTTTCCTGTACTCGAACTGGATTTGCCTTGCAAAGCAGGACGACATCTCCGAATCCTCATAATATAGCATCTTCAGATGTGCAAGTTGATTAACTTCGAGTCCTGGCAATGTCTTGAAGTCATGGGGATATCTCAAGTACCGGATCCCACGCTCTCTCTTCACTGCATAGCAGTGCAAGTCATAAAAGTATGCCCAACTCAGAATTTGACCTCCAGATTTACAGCCTTTGGTCCTGTAAACTTTTGTGTGTGGAGTTGGCAAAGGAGGAACACTTTCTTTCTTCAACACTTGCCAATAGGCTGCCCATTCCTCTTTCCTCTTCTGAATGTGTTCTACTAAAGACTCATTGTCACTGATCTTTTCGTCTATCTTTCGTTTCAGATCCTCCTCAGAATGTAGACCGAATAAGTCAGTAAAAGTAGGTAGCTCCTCTTCAGCTGAAGTGTACATTATGCCCTCTTCCTCTGTAATGTCTTCCAGAATCATCTCATCAATGTCATTGAATACTTCTGGAGTAGGAAGATCAGAAGCAGGAATGGGAGCATCATCCTGTATCACCTCATCAGGATTTAACCTGAATAGCTCTGCGATTTGCTCCTTTGTGAGGCAATGAAATATTTCTCCTTCTTCTTTATCATATCTGATTGAGTGTTGAATGATGCCTTGAGCGTCTAGTATCATCGTCAAATTTTCGTCTAGGAGCCGTCTCATAGGCATCGCTTCAACCTCTTCAGCGGCCTTAGGCTCATCAGCTTGACTCTGAGGCTGTTGGGGAGCTTTGTCATGTTTGGTCTCGGTTTTGACTACGGTGGGTGGGGTTGTCTCTTCTGCACTGGAGGAACTTGGAGAGCCACTCCCAGCATCATCATCATCATCATTACCAAAGTCGTCATCATCAGTACTCTCATAATCCACCTTCTCCTCATCAGACTCTTCTTCTTTTTCATCCTTGTCTGAATCATTGGAGACAAGTTCAGCAACCTCTATCCTGGGAGTAGCATCCTTAAGGCTTTCAACATGCTCAGAGAGACACAAGTTTTCAGCCTCAAGAACTAAAATCCTGTCATTGAAGCCTGAGGCAGTCAAAGCCAACTGATTATGTTCATCGACAGACTTTAGCAAACGTTCCTCCAGCTCAGCAGATCGGGCTCTCAAATCCGCCATTTGATTAGCAGCCTGTATCAACAGTGCATCCTGCTCACTGACCCTCTGAGTAAGCTGGGAAATAGCCTGATCCTGCTCAAGGTTCCTCTCCATCAACCTAAGGACCAATTGTTCAGTGTTCTGAGCTATTCAGCAACTGAAACAGTTGGAATATAGTGATCTGCACGAGTAGTGGAGGGACCAGAGGAAGCTATAGTGAAGACAACTGTAGTGGGAATAAATGAGGTCAGAGGGCCAATAGTAACACGTGTAGGAGTTGCCCTTGGCCTGGTCAGTGAAGAAGCTGCAACTGTTGTAGCGAATGTAGCAGTGATTGCATCAACAGAATTCAACTCTGACCGTCTTTGAAGAACGAATTGTGTCCTTCTTCTCTTGACATGAGGAGAGGAAGTAGGTTGAGCAGCAGCAGCAGCGGTAGAAATAATAGATGTAGCAATAGAAGTACGCAGAGGTGGAGAAAAATCAAACTATGGAATAAAAGATGGATCCCTGATCTCCTCCATATCAACAGAGGCCTGCTCTATAGTCCCTGTCTCAAGAAAGACTACTTGAGATCTAAATCATGTAGTCACAACTTGTGGCCTAGTGTCTTCTGAATCAGAATCATCTAAGGCATCCTCATCCTCATCATCAACATCCTCCATCTGCTCATCCTCCCCCTCATCGGCAGATGTAGTACACCCATCTCAAATGGAGTAGAGACAATGGCTGCAGAAGTAGTCATGAAATCAAGATCAAGAAGAGCATCAATATCAACATCAACAACATCAGAACTACCAACACCAGCACCAGCGCCAGCACCACTAACATCAACAGCAGCACCACCACTCATACATGCACCACAAACATCAACAGCAGCACCACAACTCACACCT
Source organism: Mikania micrantha (assembly GCA_009363875.1). NCBI lineage: Eukaryota > Viridiplantae > Streptophyta > Magnoliopsida > Asterales > Asteraceae > Mikania > Mikania micrantha. Next base: position 55,346,180 of record CM018682.1, on the reverse strand, counting down.
GGACCACTAGCATCACCACCACCAACATCGCCATCATCATCTCCGTCATCTCCAATAATCACCTCCTAGAACAATGATATCCTCCTGATCTGAATCAGAATCCTCGTGTCTCCATCTCCTCCCAATAGGTGCAACATAATCAGGATTGAGGAGATGGCCGAATATACCATGAGTGGGAGGCTTCCTCTCCTATCCCCTATAAGAAAGAACTCTGTTAAGAGTGATGTCATTCATATGCTCTAATCTGATGATCTCTGAGTTGGCTTTGGGAAGATTCGGCACTTGAGCGTCGAAGATCATCTGGAGAAACCTCGGGTACATCAAAAACTTCTTGTATCCCTTGAGGTACACATTCTCCTTCATATACGTAAAAACCATCTCAGAGAAATTGAACGGGATGTTCAACACTAAAGCCACAAGGGCACCCTGTAGAGTCTCTCTGAGGTCATCAAATCCACAACGCTTTGAGCCCATACAGTGAATGAGAACATGGCATAAATACTTGCACTGCGGGCAGGGGAAAGCCTTGTTCAGCACCCTAGCCTCCAGGTCTCCATCATACTTACACCTCATGAAAAAGCCACGAACCAAGTATCTGTCAAGAAAGAAAGGCTGATCTGGAAAGTCCTGAAGTCCAGAAACCTGTCTGAGATGCTCAGCGGATACTACCACATCATGTCCTCTAACCTTCCCTCTGATAACAGGAGGTTCTTCCTCACAATCAATATCAGCTGAGCTCCAGAAATCCCTCTGATGTGACAAATAAGGATCATGGACTGTAGATATAGCAGTGAATATCCTGGAACGTCTCAGAAATGCTATAATCTTAGTGAAATGAACGACGTTCTTCGTAGTAACATCCAAATGAGCACATATGTTGTTCTTCGAGAAAGCTTTGTATCCTGCCATACTGAAAAACAAAAGAAAAACAACATATCAATTCAGTTCAGTAACCAATTGAATCAAAGTTAAAATTTTGAACCAAGTATTCAGGAAATGCGAATGAGCCAGTATCACACGAATGAGACTCAGGCGAATGAGAATGATGACCGAATGATTGGTGTCATTCGAATGACAGGTGTCATCCGAATGACACACAAATGGATTCATTCGGTTGAACCCACTTATTCGCATGACCAAATGGCCCGAATGACCTCATTCGGTCCACCCTTTGACCAAAACACTCTCATTCGGCTGAACTCACTCATTCGGTTGAACTTGTGGTGCGAATGTGTCTCCTTCGGGTGGCCGATGAACTTCAAACACCCGATCTCCCAAAATCTCAAATCAGACTTTAAAAATGGTAACAATCAACTCAGAGGGGTCCGATTATTGTCTTAGAACTGGTTTCAAGTTGATTAGAGTTCATATTGACCGGTTATTGGACAGGAACAGTTTTGAACACTAAAACCCTAAAATTCGAATGATTAGGGTTCATTCTACTGTCAAAATATGATAATATTGATTCCAGCAATACCTGAGACAATCCCAAGAACAACGATGATCAGAAAATGGCAGAGTTGTGGTGAAAATCAAAGAAGATGATCACGTGCGTGTTTCAGGCGAAAAAGAGCACACATAGTTCGCCCGAAAGGAAAACTGAGGTGAATGACTCATTCGGCCGAAAGGCGTTCAATAAATAGGAGAACTCATTCTGCCAAAAGAACCGAATGGTCCAATTCACATGAACGAGTCAAACGAATGACTCATTCGCATGAATGAGTTCATTCGCTCGGTTGAGCCATACTCACCATTCATTCTGCTGAAAGAAGATCATCACCCAAGAACATAAGTCATTTTCAAATGTTGACATTTTGATCATAAAAAGAGAATTGTTATGAAGTTCAGTCTGGTTTGGTGATAGGCAAAGATGAGTTTGAATATCTGAAACAACAAATGATCATTTAAAACAATTTCAAATGAAAATCTTTTTGTATTTTCTGATAATCAAACAACTGTACAAACTGAAACTGAAACTTGTCAAATCAGCATTCAAGAATGTTTATACTTCTGACACATTTGAATTATGAAGTGATTATTGATATACTTGTCCACTTTAAACCTGACAGTACTTTGTTTCAAAACTAATCAATGATCACCCATGTTTTCTGACTGAGTTACCCATTATAGTCAACCAATCTAGGTCAAAACCAGTTTATAACTCATCTCTGCATAACTTAAGAGCTAACATCATAAGTTCTATAAGGTTCCAGATTATTTTATTTTTGATTTGTTTCTCAAGTTTAACACATTATCATGGACGGCTTCAACTAGTTCTTTACAAAGCAATATGACACGTATACAGAACTGTGTTGACAAGATCAACTTGTTCTATCCAAATGGATGGCTTCACTAGGCTGCAACCCAGTAATATGGCACATGTATGAAATCGAACTTATTTTATTTTTGTGTTTTTCTTAGCTTATCCTATCTGAATGGACGGCTTCAGCTTGGCTGCAACTCTGCAATATGGCACGTGTACAGAATCGGATTCACTTTTATTTTCTTGTGATTCGATCATTCTCATCTGAATGGAAAGCTTCAACACGTATACAGACTTGAATTCATGAATCATTGGAAACCTCATAAGATCCTATGATAACAGGTGTATGCCTGATTTGAATTAAAAATTGTTTATCCCTTAATTAGTTTCTAAACTGGATCCCACAAATCAGATTTTCTAAGCCATCACCAACCGTCTATTAACTTTGTAAAGTCGGCCTATCAGTACATCCAATCATAATTCCCATGAGCATTCAGTTTACGCATTCAATCTTGCATTTAAGACATGACAGGTTAACAAATCACTTTCTCTAATGAGACTTTCTCATTTTTACAATATTTCAAATGTTCGTTGGTTTTTCAATTAAGCTACTTTTTCTCCCCCTAAAAACCTAAAATTAAAAATCTTTTTGAGTTTTTGAATAAAAAAAGGAAAAATAACAAAAGTACTAAAAAGTAAAAATCAAACAAAAGAAACTAACTATCAAAATAATAATCATTTGTTTGATTCAGATGAAGGAATGACATCATCTTTTTGAAAAACACAATTAGCTGATAACAGATATAAAATCTGGGTTTGTATGAAGTGTTATTTAATGTCGATAGGAATCTTAAAAACATCGATTAATTTCTTTTCAAAACAATCACGTATGAATTGATATTTAATGTCGATGTGTTTTGGTTTAGAGTGCTGGACAGGATTTTTATTGACAGCTATGGCAGCAGTATTATCAACAAATATAGGAGTGTTAGAAAACTGTAACCCATAGTCCCGGAGTTGTTGCTGAATCCAGATGATTTGAGAGCAACAACTAGCAGCTGCAATGTATTCTGCTTCACATGTTGAAGCAGACACCGTCTGCTTCTTGCACTGCCAGGTAACTAGGCGTTTCCCAAAGAACTGACACCTCGCAGATGTTGAGTTGAAATCTCTTTTGCATCCACCTTAATCTGAATCACTGTAAACAGTTAGGTCAAATTTATCATCATTAGGGTACCATAAGCCTAGATCCGGAGTACCCTTCAGATAACGCAAAATCCTCTTCACAGCAATAAGATGAGAAACTCTTGGCTTTGACTGATAATGAGCACACAGAAAAGTACCAAACATGATGTCTGGACGTGAAGCTGTGATATACATAAGAGATCCGATCATTCCTCGGTACAGATTGGCATCGATTAACTCCCCCTTTTCGTCTGGAGTAATCCCGTGATTAATAGCCAGTGGTGTACCAGCAGGTTTTGCATTCAACATACTGAACTGGCTTAGAATGTCACCAACATATTTGGTCTGATGAATAAAGATCCCTGCCTCAGACTGATCCACCTGCAATCCCAAGAAACATTTCATCTCTCTTATGGAACTCATCTCGAACTTATCTTTCATAACCTTCTCAAAGTCTTTGCACAGAACATCATTTGTGGAACCAAAGATGATATCATCCACATAAACCTGCACCAAGAGCAAATATCCATCCATCTCTCTAATGAATAAAGTGAAGTCAATGACACCTCTTCCGAACCTGTTGTTTAGAAGGTGAGTAGACAGTGTCTCGTACCACGCTCGCGGAGCTTGATGCAATCCATACAAGGCCTTGTCTAGCTTGTAAACTTGGTCACGATGCAACGGATCTTCAAACCCGGGAGGTTGATTGACATGCACCACTTCATTAATCCCACCATGAAGAAAAGAACTCTTAACATCCATCTGATAAACTTTGAACTTTTTGAAGGATGCATAAGCAATAAAAATGCGGATTGCTTCAAGACGAGCAACCGGTGCAAAAAACTTCAGTGTAGTAAATCCCTTCAATCTGCCTAAAACCATGCACCACTAGACGTGCTTTGTTGCGAACCACATTGCCATGATTATCTCGTTTGCAACGCAAAACCCATCTTGTGCCAATAACTTTTGCACCCTTGGGTCTATCAACTAGCTGCGAAACACCAAGTTTCTTAAACTGCAGCAACTCCTCTTGCATGGCATCTACCCAAGATTCTTCTTTCAAAGCTTAAGTGATGGTTCTGGGTTCAACTTGGGAGATAAAGCAAGAATGGGCACAAAAGCTTACATCTGCAAGGTCAAGAATGTAAGCAAAACCACTTGAGGATAAATTCTGTTAATTCTGCCAACAGGATGGGCAGGAACCTTAGCCTGTGGATCAAGATTGTTTATATTCAGATCCTCAAGGGCAGGTAAAAAATTATCATTATTTGGTTCTGGAAGATCTGGATGAGAGTGATTATCATCTGAGTCTGAACTGTCATCATGTGCCTGTACTGAAGCTGGACCTGAAGACGGTTGAACTGGTTCATCAGGTGCATTTTGTGCATCATATATCATCTGAATAGCAACATCTTCATCAGTATACATGGGAGGCATATTGAAAGAGTCAAACAAATCAGAATAGTTGAACATCCAGTCAGGACACTTCCCAGGTGGTGGCATAGAATATTTCTGGACATCTACATGGTACCATTCCCCCACATTTTGAGTTCAGCTGTTGTAGACTCGCTTATTTGGAGTATTGTACCCGAGAAAGTAGCCTTCTTCCACCTTTTCATTGAACTTTCCTTGCTCATGTTTCTTAATCATCGTGCATGGAGCACCAAATGGTTCAAGATACTTAAGATTTGGCTTTCTGTTATGTAGCAATTCAAAAAAAGTCTTCCCATGTCTCTTTACAATCAAAATCCGATTCAAAGTATAGCAAGCATTCTCAACAGCTTCGTTCCAGAATTGAACCGGTAGGGAGGAATCAGCGAGCATAGTCCAAGCAGCCTCAATTAATGTTCTGTTCTTTCGCTCAGCAACACCATTCATCTGTGGGACATACAGAGCACTGAAATGCTGAATAATACCCCGTTCATTGTAGAAAGTCTCCATATTGTGATTCTTGAATTCAGTCCCGTTATCTGTTCAGAGCATGCGAACCTTAAGCTTATATAGTGATTCAAGCTTAGTTACCAAACCTTGAACACATTAAACGTTTCAGATTTCTCCTTCATAAAGAATACCCAAGAGTATATGGAGTACTCATCAGTAATGACTAAACAGTATTGATCTCCAGTAATGCTCTTGCGATTGACAGGACCAAACAGATCCATGTGGAGAAGCTCAAGTGGAACAGTAACAGAATGAAACTTCTTAGGTTTAAGAGACTGCTTGGTTTGCTTTCCCTTCTTGCATGAAACACAGACATCAGACTGCTTGAAGTTCTTCAGACTCACTCCATCAACCAGATTGTTGTGAACCAAATGATTCATCTTCCTCAAACTCAAATGACCCATCTTCTTATGCCAAAGGATAGAATCTTTCTCTGTTGCCTTGGACATAAAACATGAAGCTGTAGAAGATGTAGTTGAAGCTGTGGCCATATTGAGAACATACAGATCTTGCTTTCTTGGAGCAGACATCATAATTCAGTGTTCAGGAATTGTAATGCCTTGCTTGAGATTGTAACAACTGGAGTCATCAAACAGAACTTTGTATTTCTTGTCACAAATATGTGAGACTGAAAGTAGATTGTTCTCCAGTGCTTCACATATCTGACCTTGTCAAATGAAACTTTGCCATTTGAAAGAATTCCCTCTCTAGTAATAAACCCGCATTTGTCACCAGCAAACGCCACATACCCTCCTTTAATAGAATGAACATCGGAAGGAAGAGATATGTCTCCAGTCATGTGCGTTGATGCCCCACTATCAACAATCCAAGTGATGTTAAGAGCAGCATTTGGGGCAACCTTCACATACGCAAATCATTAGTTGAATTTAGGAACCCAAGTCTTTACAGTATCGGGTTGACCCAAAGAGTCCAGGATTTTCATTTCAATCCATTGTCCATCTGAGTTTAATTTATCAGGAGGTTTAGAAACAGGAGTTTCAAAGGACTTGGCCATCCAAACAGTGATTTTGCAAAAATATTTCTTTAAATACACTGAAGATGGCTTGGATTGTTTCTCAAAAACAACTTTGGGTGTTTCATGATCAAGCATAACCTGTTTACCCTTATCTTGAGGTTTGATGGGTGAAAGATGTTTCGGTTTAACTTGAGATGAGGAACAAGCAGATTTGACCATTTTAACAAAATTCTGATTTTGTTTTCGATGTGATGCATCTTGTGGTCTAATCAATTGAGGACAAAATCTATCAAAATGTCCGAGTGCACCACATTCAAAACAAGCTCGTTTATCTTGGTGATAAAACCGTTTGGGTTTAGAGTAAGACTTTTTGTTTTGATGAAAGTCATTTGTTTTTGTCTAGTCCTGCTTAAAGCCCAAACCCTTTGTCCCATTGAAAACAAGATTGTCAGTCTTGTTGGACTCACTTGCTTCACCATCATGTGAAGACTTCACAAAGCATATGGCTTTGGATAACTTTGAAGACATGTTTGTCTTTGATGAGATTGGATCACCTTTTTGACACCAGATATCTGATTCTTAACACAAGACACTTGAGGAGAAACATCAGACTCATCCTCAGAATCAGAGACCCAGTCTTCAACCACTCCCTCCATAAAAGATTTCTCAGACAATAAGGAACCGTCATCAAAAATGATTCCAATAGGATCAATTACTAATGGAGTTTTGGCTTGAAAATCTTTAATTTCTTTGTGATTTGGTGAATTGACAAAGCAATTTAAGACTGGTGGGGGACAATGATTGTATTTTGTTTCTTTTCCCTTACCCTTCAGATCAGTCCCTTTACTGATCGTGTGCTCAATGATGTATGAGGAGCTTTCATAGCTCTTGAGCTTTTGACTCAAAGTTTCATAGTCGCATTCGACTATGGCTAATTTCTTCTTTATCTCATTGATGGTATTGAGATAAGAAGTAATAGCATCTTGCTTATTCATCACAACGCTCTCAGCCTCATGCAATTGCCTGTTTAATAGCTCAATTTTAGCTTGAAAATCTTTTCATTTGATTTCAAAACTTTTTTTGCCTTAATGCACTGGTTGAGATCGCTAATCAAGGTAGCATTGTGTTGCTGATAAGCCAACACCTTACTTTCAAGGTCAACACAATTAAAGCAACCAGAATGAGATGAGGAACAACCATCATATACCTGATCAGACTGAGATGAAGCTGAAGTATTCACCATTAAAGCAAACTGTGTAGCAGATTGTTCTTCAGACTCAGCATCTGACTCTCCTTGAGTTTCTGAATCTGATGTGCTTTCTGATTCGGATCCGGATGATTCATCCAAACTAGTCTTTGTTTCTTTTGAATTTCCTTCATCTCTGGATTCAGCAACTTCTTTAATCTCTACAACACAAGCTTTATCTGCTCCTCCCTTTTCAAAGTTGAATCTGAAATCCCAGTTTCTTCCTCATCATTCTGAACCATGAGTGCCTTCTTTGCATTTGATGAACTAGCTTGAGCAGGAGTGTTAATTGGTACCAATCTTCTCTCTGGATCAGCAGCTGATGATCTTTGATTATGAAAAGGATTGTGATTACCCATCTTTTTAGGCTTGTTGCACTGTCTTGCAAAATGACCTTGATCCCCACAGTTGTAGCAAGTGACAGATGACATATCAAATCCAAACTTTGAGTCTTTGTTCAGATTGATGTCTTTGTCAGTTCTTTTGACAAAGTCTTTATCTCTTCTAACAGCACTTGCAAGAGCCCACCTAATGTCAATCCTTTCCACATCATTAGGATCAATATGAGAGTAGTCTTCATTTGTCAAATGTGGATTACCAATCTGCCCAGCTAGCAGCCCATCATAAGAACTCACAAGTGTAGATAACAAACCCATATGCTCTTTAGCAACCTCCACAGTTACTTTGTAAAAGTTGTATGTCTTCAAATTTGTGACAGAATGACTTTCTTCTTTCTGAGATGTGGAAGTTGTAGCTGACTGGCTGAAGTGTGTCTGGCCTGAAACATGAGCATCTTTGGTCTGTGAGACAAAAGCTGTCTTTAACAGAGCATGAGAAGAAGTTCTTTCTACAGTAGGAGTAGAATAGTATAATGATGGATCTTGGGCTTGAGAAACTCTCTTTTCTTTCCACTTGTTCTCAATCTCTTGTTCCTTCAGCTTCTGAATGAAATCATTAATTTCTTTATTAGCAATTATCTCACTATGTTTCAAAACCATCAGAAAAGATTCCCATATGGGAGGTAAAGCATCAGCCAGACACTGGATCTTCTTTTGTTTAGTTGTCTTGACTTGATGATTGTAGAGCCCACTCAAGAGATGATAAAATCGAGCAATCAAGTCATCTAAAGATTCATTCCCCACACACATGAAACTATGAACAACTTCTTCAAGGCTTTAGACTTGATGCTTTTTAATTCATCATTCCCTTCATATCTTTGCTGTAAAGCATCCCAAAGTGATTTTGAAGAAGTAAACTGTCTGAATTGATGAAAGATGTCTATAGCAATAGACTTGGACAATATGGCATAAGCTTTCTTCTCAAAATCATACAACTTTTTCTAAGGCTCAGTCATCCGGGTGACAAGCATAGGTGAACCATCTTCACTCAGTGGTCTTAAGTATCCACCCTCAATCATCATCCAAAGATTGGTATCCACTCCATTAATGTGAATCTCAAATCGATATTTCCAATGCAGATAATCATCTAAAGAAAGTAACTTTGGAGCTGTGTTCGAATTCCCGGTCTTTGTCTCAGTAAGCAGCAGGTTCTGAATTCTGTTGTTCTGAGTAGCCATCAAAGCAAGTTCTTCCATCTTGTCAAGAAAAATCTGATCCAACACTTAGAAAATTTTTCTGAAACTGACTGCCGAATGAAGTCCTGATAGCCGAATGTCGGGGCCCGAATGAGTCCAAATGAACTGATTAGGCCGAATGAATATTCTGATGTGAATGAGAAGTCAACTGAATGACTTCTTCTGATGCAAATGGGTATAGAACCGAATGACTAGAAGACCAAATGAAATTCAATCAGTCGAATGAGGATCTATTCGCACTAACTCTTGAACCGAATGAACTCTATTCGGCCGAATGACTGATTCGCACAATAGTTATTCGCTCTATCGACTCATTCGCATAAACTGGGCTTTTCGGCAACAAAATTTCGATATCTCACGATTTTGATCGAATGGGAATTAGGGTTTACATGAATGCTCGATTTACCAAAACAATCTGAAAAACATACTGATTGTTAATGAAACAGTAACTTGGAGTGCAAGAGAATCAGGGTTTTCAAAAATCTCGAACCAACAATCTGAAATAAGATGATTTAGATCGAAAATCGAGAAGAATCAAGAGCCAATGCTCTGATACCACTTTGTAGGACCTAAGAAACCCTCGGAAACAACTCGGTTCCTTGGGAGATCTGCTCGACAGGCCCTTGAATAGTGCGGAATCCTATTCAAGGATTTTCCAATCGAAACCACCAATCCCGTGGCAATCCGACGATAAGGACTCAACGTTTTGATCGAAATCGAACACCATGGGGTGAGAATCGAAGTTGGAGAATAAGGAACGGCTCATAACCTTAGAAATATGACAGAGGAATGCTCAGGGAAGAGAGAAGGCTCGGAAAAGTTATGAAACATTCTGTTTGTAGCCATATACATAAGCTGTATTCATTCGGCAAAATGAGTAGTGCGAAACACTCATTCGGCGAATGGCTCAGCCGAATGAGCTTAAACAACCGAATGAGTCATGCGGATGACTCATTCATTCGCCTCAGTCATTCTCTAGGTGTTCATTCGTCCGAATGAAGTCATTCTTAGGTATCATTCGCACGATTGGGTCTGTATGATAAGAATAGTCAAAGTCAAACATAGATAAACATATTAAACTCAAATAAACATATACGAACAATACACAAAAGTCTATTTCATAAATAATATGAACTTTACGTAATCAAAGACATACAAAAATACTGAGCTAGGGACATTACATGCATCAACAATTTGAAAAGCTGGGAGTCTGGAGGTTAGTAGATTGTCTTGAATATGTTATTCCCATAAGTACCAGATGGGTGTACAAATGTAAAAAGGATGATAAGGGCATTATTGTGAGGAACAAGGCTAGACATGTTGTTCAGGGTTTTTATCAACAGAAGGGCATTGACTATGATGAAGTGTATGCTCCTGTTGCAAGAATCGAAGCAATTCGATTGTTCCTTGAGTATGCTAGCTTCAAAAACGTGAAAGTCTTTCACTTGGACATCAATAATGCCTTTTTATATGGCAAAGTGAAAGAAGAAGTATGTTGTTCAACCACCTGTGTTTGAAGATCCAAATAATCCTACAAAGTGTTATCGTCTTGATAAGGCTTTGTATGGATTACATCAAGCATCTAGGGCGTGGTATGAGACATATCCACCTCGAACTGAATTAACATTGGTGAGCAGCGAAATATCACCAGTCATGTGCCTAGAAGCCTCACTATCAACGATTCAAGAGCTGTTAAAAGCAGCTGTTGGGGCAACCTGCACAAACACAAACAATTAGTTCATTTTGGGAACCCAAGCATTTACAGTCTTGGGTTGACCCAATAAGTCTCGGATCCAAACATCGAACCATTTACCATCTGGGGTAGCCTTGACTGGAGTGGATAAAGCTGAAGTCTCAGAAGACTTTGTAACATTAGTGCCGGAACCGCCACCGGAACAGTGATCTCTACAGCATATGAACAGTAAACAGGTACGAATCATATACATTTCAGTATGTTTCATTATTCATATCATTTATCATTGTCATCCTGTGTGTTCATAGAACAAATTCAGAAACATTTGACAGAAACACAGTTCAGAACCATGGTTCTTGAGTCAGATAATTATTTGCCAATACAGAACCAACATTTGATTAATTGTTTAGGATTTATTATATATAAACGTATGTGAGGCTTTAAAGAACAAAACACATGAATATTGTTACGTGAATGCGAAATTGACGGGTTATTCGTATAGGTGACGATCTGTATGAATATACCTGAAGGTTTAACGTTCTGAATAATATTCTATAATTAGAAAACAATATTGAAAAGTATAGTTATCGTCGTGTTCGTACGGGTGACGATTCGAACGAATGCGCGCGACGACCGTACATTTCGATTTAAACAGTAAATTAATATTCTAAATTTGAAGTTAATAAGAAAATATTAGTTAATTTATTAGGAATCACAACCTAAAATAATTAAATAAATTCTAGTTTATAAATCGGGTCGTTTCGTCTTGAAAACTACGCGAAATGGCTATTTACGCGAAACCGAACGAGACTAAACTACCCGGTATGTGTTAGACATTTATGGGGCATTTAATTTCCCCATATACCACCACCATCTATCCCACCACCACCATTTTCGTTTTCCCCTTCCTCTCTCTAAAAAGAGATTCCTCCAACTTCTCTCTACAAGTTCATGACCATTTCTCGTCGGATTCAAGCCATTTTGGTTTCATTACAACCCTCTCATCGTGTAGATTTCAGAAGTACAACTTATTCAAGCTTCCTTCCATGGAAATTGAGGTAATGTTCAAATTTAAATTCGGTTTTTGTATAAGAATGATGACCCACGTAGTTTTGATGAGTTAGCCGACTTAAACAACTTAAACACGATTAGTTGGGCTTGGATAAACAAGTAGTAACTAGGAAATTGTGTTGTAACAGATGCGGACCAGAATTGAGAATGGAGATGCAGGTTCGCAGGTGAAAGAGGTCGGCCGAAACTTGTTGGGCTGGTGAAGATCAAACGAACCTTTCAATTGAATGGAGCCGAACCCTTGGGCACCTCAGGAACCCTGCACCGAACCTGTAGCCTCTGCAACCGAACCCTGCAGCGAACCATTGTACATGTAACATTTTAGAAACTGAACGAACCTTGAGGGTTCGTGGGTGGCAAGTTTAGAGCCGAACCCTAAGGGGTCGTTGGTGATGAATGTTAGCCGAACCCAAGGTCAGCACCTCCAAAGGTTCGCTGCCTTGGGATGATGCCGAACAACAAACAACTTTAAATCTGAGATTTCTAAGATGCATGGGGGTTAGATACGTAGGTATGTGATAAGCAAGGTATGTGAGTGCATGGGAACCCACATAATCTATGCATAGGGTTAAATTTTGGAATTTTGCATGGGTGCATGGGATTAATACAAAGTGTTAATTATAATAAATGAAGCCAAATGGTGGGGATAGAAGTTCTATAACTAAGGATCATTAATACACATTAACAACATTTAAATGGATTGTTAACATGAACGAGTTTGATACCTATGTCACATAGTTCAAATATTTTTGGTTATGATCAAGGAATAAACAAAAGGTTGTCAATGGGCTTAAATGGGCCTGATAGGGCTTAATTAGGCCCATCATACCTTATGTGGTTACTTAAAACTCAATTAATGATGTGTCAATTAAAGGAAAAGACATGGTGAATTTATAAGAATTTGTCTAATAACTTCTAAAGTGATGCTTAGTTTGAAATGTGAATTATAAATGGCATTGTTTTCCTTTAGTTAAATTTGGTTATAAAAGATTAATTGTAATACTTTGATTTAAACATTTGTTTGAATTGATTGAATATGGACTTTGTTATAGAATAGACAATGAAAATTTGTCTGGAATTTCAAACATAAAATAAAGGAAACTCTGCCGAAATTTTCTAAAATATAAAAGTAAGCTATTATAATTAATCATGGGATTTGGGATCATAAGAAGGGTAATTAAGATAGAGTAGATCTTAGATACACTTAGTACTAAGACACTTAGTGCACACACAAAAAGACTCAAAGTCTTAGGCACAACGACTCCTACGTGTACTTATTATATCCGAAATTCTTATAAAATAACTCAGGAACCGAAGAAACCTAGTTACAACAAGAGCGCGCATTTTGTGATAGATCAAATTACATAGAAGCACAGGTGAGTTCATTGCCCCTTTTCTAACATTTTTGTTTTAAAACGAGGGGCTAAGAACCATGCGTAAACTTTTTATTAAATTGTTTACTTAAATGTTATTAATTTCATATGTTTACATATATAAATGTTATTCTAGACCATGTCTAGGAAGATTTTATACAGGTTTACTAACTGATTTACTTATAAATTAAGTGAATAATCGGGTTAAACTAAAATATTTCAACAGATCAAAACGTTTCAAAAGAATCAAATCAAATATTTTGACAAAACAAGTGTGGGAGTTCAAGGAACCAAACTAAACATTTTGACGAATCAAATGGGTGAATTCAATGAATCAAACGAAACATTTTGACAAAACAAGTGTGGGACTTCAATAAGTCAAATGAAACAATCTTTGCAAAGACAATATTCAATGTTCGACAAATCAAGTGTTTGTTGAACTATGAATCAAGTGTACATTTGATCAATGAATCTAGTATTCTACGATCAACGAATCAAGTACATCTTGTAACAGAATCAGACGAATCAATAAATCATTTTCAAGGGAAAACCTGGGAAATATCAGAGATAACATATGCCAAAACAGACGAAACAAAAACCCTACATTTCAAGAAGTCCTAGCTAGACCGTTTGATTTGTAGGTCATATGTTTGAGGATATTTACAGATTCCCTAAATACTAAGTACCTAGATTGAGAGACTAGTCTACTCGAGTATGACCAAAGGCCCCAATCATTAGGACTTAGATTTTATTAAATGTTTATTTATTTATTTATTTAATTAAACATTTATAACTGTTTATACAATTACTGTAGTTGATCATAATGTGTGATGAACTTGTGAAATCAACATGGATTTCAAATGATTGTAATGACAGGGACAACCAACAGAAGAACTTATGGGATTGTGTTAAGGGTAAAAATGCTTAATTATCATTAACAGTACTGTCATATGCATATTAGTATGTGATGGGATGTTGGCTAGGGCTTGTCCCTTACGTATGCCCTATATATAAGCATACCGATGTGGATATTACATGTGGTGTTAATGAGGTTAGGGTCTTTACCAAAGGAGGTTTTCAAATCATTTTAAATTACTAAAACTATATGAACTCTCCAACCATGTGTTGACTTGATCTTTTTGCATGACTTCTCAGGTGACGAACAGGTCAATTTGGAAGTCATTTCTTTTGGACTAGGACTTCATATAGAAGACTAGTATTTTGGACCTGCATACTTTTGAAGACATCATTATACACATTATTTTGCATATCTTGTGTAAATACAAGATATTCATTTATTGATGTTACAATATATTTACATTGTTAAATTATAAACGATACTGCTGTAATTTAACTTTGTAATTCTATTATATTTAGCATTTCTCATTTATATCATGTGCAATGTAAACAATCTGATCACTTCGATTATCACTCACGATATCGCGCCCCGGGAACCTTCCGCCCGTCAGGGAAACCCGATCCTACCCCGCCGGCTCGGGGTGTGACAACTTGACTTTCTAGACAGTGTTTTTGCTAATAGAGTTTTTCAGGAAAATGGATGATGACTTTACTTGATTGACATTAATATCTTTGGGAACATCCAAGTTCACCACTTTCCCGTTACCCTTGTCCAAAGATTTACCCTGTTTGGGTTGTTTTGGGGTTTTTCAGATTTAACTTGTTTGACAACATGCTGATTTTGCTGTCTTGGTGATGCAACTTTCTGTCTGATCAACTGAGGACAAAATCTGACAATGTGTCCAGGTGCACCACATTCAAAGCAAACTTTGTTATCCTTTTTATGAAAATGTTTTAGATCAGAAAAAGATTGATTTTTTGATTTAAAGACATTTGTTTTAGGGTTGTTCTGATTAAAACCCAAACCCTTTTCCCATTAGGCACAAAATTGTCAATCTTGTGTGACATACATGCTTCATTTTCTTTTGTAGCCTTCACAAAGCTTAATGCTTGATTGATTTTATAAGATGAGATTGGGTCACCTTTCATGACTATAGGTGTATGATTCTAAGTAACAATACAATCAGATGAATTGTCTGATTCATCCACAGAATCTGAGACCCAATCTTCAACAATTCCCTCCATAAAAGATTCCTCTGACAAGGAGGATCCCTCATCAGTAATCATCCCAATTGGATCAATTACTAATGGAGTTTTAACTTGGAAATATTTAACATCTTTGTCATCTGGTGAATTGACAAAGTTGTTTAAGATTGGTGGAGGACATTGTTGATAGCTCACCTTTCCCTTATCCTTCTGATCAGTACCCTTACTGATCATGTGCTCAATGATATATGAGGAGCTTTCATAGCTCTTGAGCTTTTGACCTAAGGTCTCATAGTCACACTCGACTATGGCTAACTTCTTCTTTATCTCATTGATGGTATTGAGATAAGAAGTGATAGCATCTTGCTTGTTCAGAACATCAATCTCAGCCTCATGAAGTTGTCTGTTTAAAAGTTCAATTTTAGCTTGAAAATCGTTTTCATTAGATTTTAAAACTTTGTTTGCCTCAATACATTGGTTGAGATCACTGATCAAATCAGCATTGTGCTTTTGATAAGAAAGGACCTTGCTGAAAAGGTCAACACAATTAAAACATCTAGAATAAGAAGATGAACATTCATCAGATACGTGATCTGATTGTGAAATTGCAGAAGGAGTAGCAGATGAGTTTACCATCAAGGAAAACTGAGTAACAGGTTCTTCAAGATCAGCATCATAATCAGCTTGAGTGTATGAGTCTGCCATGCTTTCTAACTCTGAACCAGATGTTTCTTCTATGCTGATCTGTGCTTCTCTAGAAGTGCTCTCTTCACTTGAATCATATGTCTTCAGAATCTCAGCAACACATGCTTTATCATGTCCTCCCTGTTTAGAATTGAATCTGAAATCCCAATTTTCACCTTCATCCTGTTGTACCATCAAAGCCTTGCTTGTATTTGAAGAGCCAGCCTGAGCAGGAGAATCAACAGGAACAAGTCTTCTTTCTGGATTTGCTGCAGAAGACTTCTGATGCTGAAAATGATTCTTCTTGCCTGCTTTCCTTGGTTGCTTGCACTGTCTTGCAAAGTGACCCTTCTCTCCACAATTATAGCAAGTGACAGATGCCCTGTCAAAGACAAACTTAGACTCCTTGTTCAGGTTAATGTCTTTGCCTGTTCTTCTCACAAATTCCTTGGCTCTTCTAACAGCACTATCTAGAACCCACATAATATCAATCCTCTCTATGTCATCTGGTTCTATCTGAGAATAATCATCATTGGTCAGATAAGGATTGCCAATCTGTCCAGCTACTAATCCATCATAGGAGCTGACAAGAGTAGACAAAAGACCCATGTGCTCCTTGGCAATCTCTACCGTCACTTTATCAAAATTGTCTGTCTTCAGACTAGTGACAGGTTGATGATGTTCTTTCTGAGAGCTAGATGAGGAGGATGACTGACTGAAATGAATCTGATTGGAAGATGGAGCTTCAGTAGTCTGAGAAACGAAAGCAATCTTCAGTGGAGCATGGGATGAGACTCTCTCTACAGTAGGAATAGAATAGTACAGTGAAGGATCCTAGACTTGAGCAACTCTCTTAGCTTTCCACTTGTTCTCAATTTCCTGGGCTTTCAATTTCTGGATGAAGTCATTGATATCCATGTTTGCCATGATCTCACTTTGTTTCAAAACTATCAAAAATGACTCCCACTTAAGAGGTAAAGCATCTGCTAAGCACTGAATCTTCTCCTGAGTTGTAGTCTTGACTTGATGATTGAACAACTCACTCAAAAGATGGTAGAACCATGCAATTAGATCATCCAATGATTCGTTCCCAACATACATGAAGCTGTTGAATTCCTTCATCAAAGCTTTGGACTTGATGTTCTACAATGCATCATTACCCTTATATCTCTGCTACAAAGCATCCCACAAATACTTAGAGGATGTAAACTGTCTGAACTGATGGAAGATATCAGTTGCAATGGAATGAGACAGGATAGCATAGGCTTTCTTCTCATAATCAGAAAGCTTCCTCTGTGGTTCAGTGTCACACCCCGGGCCGGCGGGAACGGATCGGGTTTTCCCGTCGGGCGGAAGGTTCCCGGGGCGCGATATCTTGACTGATAATCGAAATGATCAGATTGTTTGCATGGCACATGATGTATAATGAGAAATGCTAACATGACATATAATATAGAATTACAAAGTTAAATTACACAGTACGTGTTCATAATTTAACTAAGTAAATCTACTCCAAAAGAATCGTGTAGTTTCTATCTTGTAGCTGTACAAGATATGCGAAAGAGATTCACAATGTCATCAAAATATATGCATCAAAAAGTAAGCTAGGTCTTCTAAAAGTCCTCTAGCTTAATCACTGATGCTGGTTAACTAGACATGTCCATCACCTGAGAAAAACATGCATTTTAACAAAATCAACACTGGGTTGGTGAGTTCATAAGTTTAGTAATTGAAAACCATTAAATTCTTGTCGATCATGTTCACAGTGTTTCACACAAGTTGTATTGTTAATTGAATCCCATATTTCACACAATGTCCTCTCCATGGTTATATTTACAGATAATGTATCATCCAGTCAAGCATGCTTATATATAGGGCATACGAAAGGGTCAAGCCCAGACGCCATCCCACCACATGCTTAACTGCACTCAACACTACCTGTAATACAACGATGGATACCCATTTCCTTCCACCCATGATTTTCCCGGTATGTTTATCCCAATAATGAATAAGAGAAAGAGACATAATTATCTCTATTAACTATTCCTTATAGAATAGCCGGCATGTAAAATAACCCAATGAAGAAAGTAAGAGACGTAATCATCTCTGTTAACTAATCCTTACGGATTAGCTGGTGTGTAAGATATCATACTCGATATCTAGAGCGAAACTTAATAGTTTCTGTAGCTAATCATTACTGATTAGCCCGGCATGTAGAATACCCAAACAATTGAATAAAGAGACATAATTGTCTCTGTTAGTTTTTCCTTACGGAATAGCTCAGCGTGTAAGACATCATACTCGATATCTAGAGCGAGACCTAGTAGTCTCTGTGACTGTCAGTACTAACCAGTCCGGTGTGTAAGATATCATACTCGATACCTAGGTAGGGACATAATAGTCCCAGTAGCTGTCACCCCTATCCAGACTGGTGTGTAAAGTGTCCTACTCATGATTCCTAGTTTGAGACGTAATAGTCTCAGTAGCGGTCATTACTTACCTGCCCCGTGTGTAAGATATCCTCCCATGATATCTATTGGAATGAATACAATCCCTAGTTTTTATGAATGTTATCAAAGAGAATGATAGCACCTCTTGTGCCTGGTGTGACTTCATTAGATTACCACGCCCTAGTGATTAATGTTCATGGTTTACCAAATTGATCTATGGTTGTGTAACCGTCATCCTCTGCCGGTTATAAGATGTGCTCTAAATAGAGCCTTAATAAGTAATGATAGTCTGTGTGGGAAATGCCATCCCAAAAGTGTGTGCTTGAGATATCATCCTCGATATCACAAGTAATTGTCTCAACTGTTATCTCGGTGTTAACTGTTCTTACTAGCTTGAACAGAGTGTTATAAGAACATGTCTTATATACTATGTTAGTAATGTGTGAATGATCTTGTTATCATGAAGTTACCTTATCATGATGATCATTATTGTCATTATTAATTGTTATTGGCACATTGTCCCATGGTTTCCCCGTTGTTCTATCGTGTAAGAATAATAAGCAGTTGCAAGATATATTCTTAACAACTTATGTTATTCTAGTGCATATATGTGTCAGGAAGCTATAATGGCATGTATCTTCCTAATTGTCTCAAGTATGATAATATCAAACAAGCAAGCATGTAATGATCAATGATAATAAAGATAAACTATTATTATCTAAATCATAATATAAGCAATATGTTAAAAGAAAACTTTTAAGTAATTAAAAGTTTAGCATGTTTCTCAGCCCCGAGCTTTGAAATCAGTAAAGATTAAGAAAAGGGGCATATGAACTCACCTTATGTCTGAAATGGTTGACTTAGCTTAGAAGAAAAATGCACGCGCTCCTTGATTGTATTTGTTGTTTATTTCACGATCCTGTATTGATTTCACGTTGTAATCATCTTGTGAGTGTGAGTTGTAAAGTTTTGTGCGTGTGTATGTGTTAGCCTAAAATTGGCTAACACCTGTGAGTCTCAGTCGTGGTATTCATTCGGCCTCGCTTGGTTGTTATCAACTTGACAACTCTTATCCCACTAGGCTTAGATTAGTTCACTTAATTATTGGTTTTAAACCTCATTACATCACTTATTATGACAAAAAAGATCCTAAGTATATAACTTAGATCTCTCGTTAATGTTATAAATCCATGGCAATCTTATAACATTTCATTAATTGTTTGATCTTATTATTAGTTACAACTAAACCTTGTTGGCCTACTATTGGACCAAGAGTTACATGTATGGGCCGAAATAATGGGCCGATTGTTTAATTGATTTGTTTAAGGTTGTGGGTCGAATGAGTCCCATGAGCCCAATTAATTGGGCCGGAATAGTTTAGTTGGGCCGAATTGGGCCTCATGGTCAATGGAATCGGTTGGATCTAATTATAGAAGGGGATTGGGCTTAGATTGCTCCCATGGGTCGTTTAACCAAATTTGGGCCGAAGGGGTTGTACTAGACCGCACACAACAAGTTGTTGGGCCAACACCATGTCTTTGGCCCGCAAAAGGATGTCATGGGCCTAGGGATTTTCTACTGGGCTGCCATTGATCTCGTCGGAATGTGAAACCATGGGTTCGCGGCTCTCTATTTGGGATTCGGCTTAAGCTAGCCGAAGGTTGCTTGATCTCAAAGGTTCGCTGCTTTCTATACAGGTTCGGCAACATCAGTTGTGGCTCTAAGGTTCGCAGAGGGCAAGGGTTCGTCACATGTGTTCATGGGTTCGGGAGCATCACTGGTTCGTTGCTAGGTGGATGGTTCGTGACATGGCAGCTCATAGGTTCGTCGAGGTGGGGGAAGGTTTGTTGAGCAGCAGTGGGTTCGGTGGGATTCATTGCATGTTTCATAAACTTCCCAGGTTCGGTTCTCATCTGTATCAACTCGAAGGTTCGTGACCCATGGTCCGGTGAGTACTAGAGTTCGGCACTAGTTCGACTAGGCAACCCATGGTTCGGCTACCGAGTGCAAGGTTCGTGGACCTGATGATGAAGTAGGGTTCGGCTGGTTGAGGATGGTTCGGCCAAAACAATGCAACAGGTTCGGCCCCTAGCTGACCTTGCGCGAACCCTGCAACCCACGACCTCATCATCATTCGACCTGTAGCATGGCTGTCCTCATGATGTTGTGATGCGAAGGTGAACTCTCAGACGTGAAGGGTGTGTGTAAACTGGTTATCATCATGGTCGAACAACACACACACACTAAACCCTATTTTACAGAACTTTTGTGCTCGATTACCTCAAAATTTCGTGGATAAACCTTTAGATCTGCTGTACTTCAATGTAAAGGAGGTTGAGAGCTACGCGTCGACACCAAGAACACCGAAATCCATCAAGAATTGAGAGAGATCTATGGATTTTCTAGATGAAATCAAAGAGAGAGAGATGGATTCCGAATTTTAAGAGAGAGGGAGAGGTAGGTGATGAAATAAATGGAATTCAATGCTTGAAATTGGGTTTTTATACCCTGCGTGGTGTTCGGGTCCGTTTCGGTTGCTCGGTTCGTAATTTCGTCGCGTATCCGGAAAATTACGCGTAACTTAAATGTAATAAATAAAAAGAATTTAAATTTATTATTTTGATGAGTTTCAAAATTGTAAAATGCTATTTATTTTATTTTATTAACTTAAAGTCGTTCGTGTCGTGTTTCGTTATCGTTTCGTCAGATCGCGTCACTTACGCACGTTTTCGTACAGAGCGCTAACTGTACGAACACGATCGTATGTTTCACTTTCTGATTTGGTTTTCTACTTATCAGTTATCGTTCAGAACGTTAAACTCACAGATATGTTTGTGTGAATCGTCACCCACGCAAACACGCTGTCAGTTTATTATTCTAAAACGACACTGCAATATGATTTGAATTGTGTTTCCTCACTGTCGAACTCAACTACACATCCTGTTATCACATTGTTTTCACATTGAATTGTTGGTCATCTGATTCCTGTCATCTATGGATATCAGATCGCAACCGATTTGTTATTGTTATTCGTTTGAACACTGATGCTACTCTTGAGTTGTTGTATTTACTGTATTCAAGTTTCCACTTAAACACTTACAACTGTGGTTTGTTTTCAGAGTTCTGTTGTCACACATCTGTTTACGCACTGTATTTACACACAGTGAATGGTGAAAGTACACACACCATACGGATTTGCCGGACGGATTTGCTCTGATACCATAGTATGTGACACCTTAGGCAAATCCTACATCGGCCGTGGACAGGAGAGATCCTTGGTTCATATGTAATAACCCGCCTCTTATACCAACAACGCATTTTGGGGCTTAATGGTAGTGGATGAGAGGAGAACTCCACAGTTAAGCGTGCTCAGGTGACAGCAATCCAGGATGGGTGACCCCATGGGAAGTTTTCACCCGGGCGACCAAAAGCAAAGCCGTGAGTTATAATTTGACAAAGCGGATAATATTGCTGGTAAAACGAGGCGGGGTGTTACATTCAGTCATCCGTGTGACTAACATTGGAGTCCCATCTTCATTTAGTGGCCTCAGATAACCACCCTCAATCATCATCCACAAGTTAGTATCCACTCCATTTATGTGAATCTCAAATCTGTGTTTCCAGTGCGGATAATCATCTAAGGATAGCAACTTGGGAGCTATATTTGAGTTCCCTATCTCAGTTTCAGTCAGCAACAATGTCTGAATACGATGGTTCTGGTTCGCCATCAATGCTAAGTCTTCCATAGAATCAAGAACAATAATATCCAACACTTAGAAAAATTTCAAACTGACTGGCCGAATGAAAGAAATATTGCCTAATGTTAGGGACCGAATGAAATACAACTGGCGAATGTAGGCTCTATCCGAATGAGCTAAGACAAAATGAAATGTTGACCGAATGATTTTGGCGATTGAATCTATTCAAAGAATGAGTTGACCGAATGAACCTATTCTCCTAATGAGTAAACGAAGAGAGCTATTCGCCGAATGAGTTGGCGTATGGACCTATTCGGCGAATGAGGCTGATTCGGGCAAACCTTTTCGGTCAAAAGACTCATTCGGGCTATCTGGCGTTTTCACCTACAAAAACCGCGATAACTTTCGATCTAGACCAAATCTAAGCACCAAATTTGGTACAGAACATCAGGACATGATTACCAACCAATTGAGATGACTGTTTTGATAAAAATACCACTAAAACCCACTGATTTTGAATGAAACAATGACTTGGGGAACAAGAAACTCAGAGTTTTTGCAAGTTTCGAAAATCCAATCTCAGATCTGATGATTTTGAATGAAAATCGAGTAGAATCGACAGCCAAAGCTCTGATACCACTTTGTAGGACCTAGTAGGAGCTCGGAAACAATCCAGTTCCAAAGGACATCTACTCGATAGCATCTGGAAGAGTGCGGAATCCAATTTCAGGGTTTTCCATTCGAAACCAACAGAAACCGTGGTGATCCGAAGTGTACGATGAACATTTAATGCTTGATCGAACACCACGGGTTGAGAATCAAACTTGGACAGCAAGAACCGCTCAAATCTTCTAGGATTTGACACTGGAGTGCTCAGGGAAGAAGGAGGGCTCAGGAAAGTTAGGTTTGAAACAGATTGGGTTGATATTTATAGACTGTTGTCATTCGGCCGAATGAGTGGCCGAAGCAACTCATTCGGCGAATGACTTAGTCGAATGGACAAGTCAATAGAATGAGTCATTTGGCGAATGACTCATTCGTTCGCCCAAGTCATTCTGTAATCGTTCATTCGGCTGAATGGCTTCATTCTTAGAGCCATTCGCCTGAATGGGTCTGTAAAACATATAAATTAAACTTTAAACATAATCAAACACTTATAAACAATAATAAACATTAAGAACACTATATAGACAGACAACTTCCATTAATATCATGAACTTTATACATAAGGATAATACAAAGTAGAACTAGGG
This sequence comes from Mikania micrantha, assembly GCA_009363875.1. Taxonomy (NCBI): domain Eukaryota; kingdom Viridiplantae; phylum Streptophyta; class Magnoliopsida; order Asterales; family Asteraceae; genus Mikania; species Mikania micrantha. The sequence continues at coordinate 55,322,689 of CM018682.1, read as the reverse complement.
TTATTTAATGCATCTACAAAATTTCCGAGTTGTTTCAATAAAAGTCAACTAGAAGGTCATGTTTGTTTTAATGTGTAACTACTACCAACTGAATCAGTTTGATTTTTCCATTTATTGTTAAAGAATTGGGAAAGATATATACTATTAGGATAAAGATATGATGAAACGATGCTAGCATGATAGGTTTATGATGCCATGATGACTATGATGAATGACGTTATGATGCTAGCATGAGATGTTATGATGATGAATGATGATATGATGCTAGTATATCATGTATGATGAGTGGATGATGCTCCCATACTTTTTATGGGATATGTATGAATGATGCTCCAGTATTTCTACTAGGAGGGTATGAAAGTCAACCTGACAATAACAAGGTATGAGAGTCAACCTGACTATAACAGGGTATGAGAGTGAACCTGACTACAACAGGGTATGAAAGTCAACCTGACTATAACAGGACATGAGAGTCAACCTGACTATAACAGGTCATGAGAGTCAATCTGACTATAACAGGGTATGAGATTCAACCTGACTATAATAGGGTATGAGAGTCAACCTGAGTATAACAGGGTATGAGAGTCAACCTGACTATAACAGTATATGAAAGTCAACCTGACTATAACAGGGTATGAGAGTCAACCTGACTATAATAAGGTATGAAGACATGTGCTGGCATAAGCCCATTGTTCATGTTGATGATAGTGGATGTATGATGATGATGTTTATCTTGTTATGTGATGAGGTTATGGATTAGATGAATGTAATGATGTTTTATGTTAAGTATGTTTTAACTTCAAAACGTTTACGATGTTTTATGAAAACTAGAACTCACCAACGTAAGCAGACATTTTAGCATGTATGTCAGGTTAAAGCTATGGTAAGAGGAGGCATGGAGCTCGGGCATCAAGATTGAGAATCCGATGGTGTTGGCAATCGTAAATGTTTTGATACAATTTATTTCAGTATATTTTGTATTTGACAATGTTTTAATTTCTGCTGCATATTTATGAAAGTTTTTGGTTTAAGATCTATGTGTTATGATGAAAGCCAACCTCTGGAAAGCACCTGGGAATCGGGGCCTCACACTTCACATAGTTATTTTTATTGAAAATTGGCCAGATTAGAATTTAGCTTTATTCCAAAGAAGGTTTAATTTTTACTTTAACTCAAGTATACTTTTGTCAAATTTTTTTAAAGTGGTCATAACTACATTATTATAAACAAAGTTTAACATAAAATACATATTTCCAACCAAACATAATCTTTCAAAATTCACAACCATAGTATGATCTACTACCTACAAGAAAATAAGCCAAATATTTCCAGCCAACTTCCGACTGAATCCCGACCAAAATAATCCTCGTAGGAAATTTGTTGTTCCACATATTTCCAACTAGAAAAAACTAATAATATTTTTTACTTTTGGTTGGAATCATATAAGAAATTCCGATAACTTTCCAAGTAATATCAAACAAACTATTTTCATTAATAATTTTATAATTTTCAGTAGAATGTTATCGACATTTCCGTCAAAATTCCGACCAATTGATTTATGAAAATTTTTGACCAAATTCTTGACCAACTTTTATAATTGTTTCACCTTTTTACTAAAAAAAATTTTAACCATCAAAATTTGAAAACGTAGTATGGGTTTTAATATTTTATATTATTATAATTGTTCGGTTAATTTTAGTTATAATATTGAGAAAATAATTAGTATAAAACTAATAATAACTATAATTGTAGTTGTTAATCTATATATGCATGTTTGTACATAAGTTTATGTTTATGATTATATTAATGTGTGTGTTTGCATGTGATTATATATATGTATGAATATCTATATGCATGTTAGTATTCCTTACATACATACATACATACATACATACATACATACATACATACATACATACATACATATGTATATGTTCTTGTATGGTAGGTATGTACTTGATAGGGTACACATACATGCATAGGCGTTTAATGCGTACAAGTTGGTGAAGTAGACTAATTTCATGTATCAAGAAGTTTTTCAAAAGATGGAACGAAAACACAATGCGACGATCAAAAAGAACCAAAAATTTTTGGACGTAGCAAAATAGTTGGAAATTATGACCAATTTCCTACAAATTTTTTTTGTGGGAAACTAATCGGATATTTCGACCAACTTCCGACCAAACCTTCCTAATTTTTTCAATTTCGTGCTATTTCTTAACCATCTAAAGTTTAAAAAGTTAAATCTCTTTGGAATTTTATATAATTATAATTTTTCGATTAATTTTAATTGTAGTATATTAAGAAAACATATAAGAAAGACTAAAAATAAATAATAACTTTACTTGTAGTTTTTAGCCTTTATGTACATGTGCGCTCTTAAATTTACATTTATGATTATAGTAATGTGTGTTTGTGATTATGTCTGCATGAATGTCTATCGTTATGCATATATGCATTCCTTATATATAGGTATGTGTTCGTGTATGGCATGTGTAACACCCCGACTGATGGCCGAAACGTCAGGATGTCACGAGAGATGTGTAGATTGTTCATAAGCTCGTTGGCATCTAAATTGTAACATCAGTGCCGGAATCGTAACCGGAACAGTAACTCAAGTACGAACTATGTGTATTACATGTATACTATTATCAGTTGATGTTTGACACCGAACTATTACGCATTTATTTCATAAACATGTTTGAAAACCATGGTTTAACATTCAGAATTTCATCTGACAACACGAAACTATTACGTGATTGTTAGTTAGGACATTATTATGTATAGACGTATGTGAGATTGTACAGAACAAAACAATAACGGATGTCGTTACGTGAATGCTAAACTGACGGATTATTCGTATAGATGACGATCTGTACGAATATATCTGAAAGTTTAAGGTTCTGAATGATGTCTAATAATTAGAAAATCATATTGAAAAGTGTATTTATCGTCGTGTTCGTACGAGTGACGATCCGAACGAATACACGCGACGTCTGTACGATTCGATTTAAACAGATAAATTTAATGTTTTCAGAAATTTAAAATAAATAAAAGATATTAGTTAATTTACTAGGAATTACCACCTAAACTTAATTAATAACCTCTACTTTAGATATCGTAACGATTCGTTACGAAAACGACCGAAAACCGACACGTCTAAGCGAAACCGAACGAACCCGAACGAACCCAAACGCAACCGGAACGATTAAAAGAAACAAATGGCATTAAATGCCATTTATCACCACTCACCTACCCATTTCTTCCCCCATTTTCGTCACTTTCTCTCTCTAAACTCTCTCTCTAGAAACCCAAACCCTAGATCTTTCAATACTTCACCAAATCAAGCCATTTTGGTGTCAAAACAACCACAACAACTTGTAGATCATGAAAGTACAAGAATTTAGAGCTTGGAACCATCTGAAACGAGGTAAATTCGAGCTCAAAGTCGCGATTTTTAGGGTTTCTTTCCCTCTTTAACACCCACACTTCTCAACCGTTTTTAGATCATCACAAGCCCTAGGAATTGTGCATTAATGGTCTAGGGTGAAGAAGGAACTTGTGTGGTTTCATGTTTCATCCATTAATACAGGAAATGGGGTCCCCAAATGGTTCAGTTGTGATGGGCGAAGGAGCTATTCAGCTCGGCTGAATGACACAGACTCATGGCCGAAGGGATGTATGTTTCACCTGAGCTGGGGGCAACCGAAGGACTCTGCAACCGAATGACTAGGTGGCCGAATAGAGTTCTCATTCGCTTGACAATCACCTTCGGGTGAGCCCCGTTCGCATGACTATCTATATTCGGCTGGACCTCACCATTCGTATGGCTTTCATTCACATGTCAGCATTCTGTTGTGGGTGTTCATGCATGCAAACAATACTTACCCATATCTTAGTTTATGTGTTAAGGAAATAAACGGTAATGGGTTATATTATGTACGAATTTACAATGGAGAATCCATTAGGGTTTCGAAGATTATTAACCGGTTTTTGTGAACTTTGATGATAAGAATTTCAAAACCAAAACTTTTCTAGATTACTTTAACACCTAAACATGAGTTTTAACAACCTATTGGGTTTCAAACACTTGGATGTTGTCAACTAAAGCCAAGGGTTACAAAGGGCAATATAGAAGTTAGGTTTAAATAAGTGTAAGTGGATGAGAGATGTTCATAATCATAAATGTTACTGATGTTGGAAGGTCACTACAAAGAATAGCTTGATTGTTGATCATGAGTTCAAAGAACCATGGAAACAATTTGAAATCAATGGAAGGACAAAGAACAAACGAAGTAGGGATGTGTCGACATTAAATGTCAACACTACATACTTAGTGATTTTCATGCAATGGAATGACTAACATAGATTATTTAAATCAATTGATCTAATGTGAGTTATACACCAGGATGATCAAAAGAACTACGAATAACAGAGATTCAGTGAAGGACTTGGAGTTAATCAAGTGGAATTAACTTCAGTTCTAACATGTTCAACTAGTATTTCTCAAAAAAAAATAATAACTTATGTTTTAATTAAATAAACAGACTTATAAATTACTCCATTTAAAATGATTTTAAAATAAGTCAAATGATTTCTAACTTAAAGGTTCCAACTTAAAATGGATTGTACAAATGATTTATTAACTAAAAGATCTAGAATAAGCGTAATGTAGACCTTACATAAGTAAGGTTTAAAAATGAATATCTATATGATAATGGTTTATAAGGGATAATTAGTGTAGACTAGTTAGAGAGACTTAGAAACACGCTAGTAAAGTCTAGGACACTTAGTCACACACCGAGACCGAAACCCTATATGCGTCATCTTCAAACACTTATAGTATTCAATTCATAATAAATCAACCCGGGTACTGAAGATACTTAATCCACAAGTAACGAGCGCGCATATCTGTTGTGATTCATTACATAGCAAAACAGGTGAGTTCATTGCCCCTTTTCTAAACATTTTTGTTTTACAAACGCGGGGCTGAGAAGCATGCGTAAATTATTTTCCTTGGATTATATTTACCTAAATGCTTTTACTTAATATATGTTTTACTTGTATAGTTATCCTAGATTCTGTCTAGGTAAACTATTTGCGGGATTTCAAAATGACTTATCTACTCATCATGAGTATATAACCATTTCAAATCAAAGAACTATTTTCAAAGGTCTATTTTTAAAGAAGTAAAGATCTAAAATAACGAACTATTTTCAAAGAGCTAATTTCAAAGAACTAAAGATCTATTTTCAAAGAACTAACGGTCTAATCAAAGAACTATTTTCGGTGGTGTGTTGTCGAAGAACTAACGATCTATTTCAAAGAACTATGCACGAAGAACTATTTTCAAAGGGTTTGTCTGGGAAATATCAAATATAGCATGTGCCAATCCCAGGTTTGAAAGATGTCCTAGCTAGACTGATTGAATATGGGACGCATGTTTGATGATATTTACAGCATTCCCTAACCAGTTTTGATGAACATCTGAGAAATGCTCAAAGATAACATGTGACAAAGAACTAAAGAACAATACGAACTACGGACGAACTAGATGAACTGTAAATTCCTATATATCAAAAGATGTCCTAGATAGACTGATTGATTATAGGTCGCATGTTTGATGAGGTTTAAAGATCTCTTTTTACTACTAAGAACCTTGATTGCTAGACTAGTCTACTCGAGTTGACCAAGGCCCAATCATTAGCTCTTAGATTTTACTAAATGTTTACTTATTTATTAATTTAAGCATTTAATGTAATGTTCCTACAAATGCTATGGTGGATCATGATTGTTTCAAGAACCTAAGGAATCAATAAAAATTCTATTTTTGTGGAACTACAAGATCTAAGAACTAAAGAACTATTGTGTCACTGGTGTGGAATGAAACACTTAATTATCATTAGCAACAATATGTTATGCAGTTCGGTATGTGGTGGGCGGGTGGCTGGGCTGGCGGTAAGCTTGACCCTACATATGCCCTATATATAAGCATACTTGATTGGATAACATAGGTGGTTGTTGATGAGGTTAAGGTTGTCATTACGGGTGGTTAGGTTAACAAATTTCTGGTTATTCAAAGGTTTTGAATCAAATGTAAGGGATGAAACGCTTAATTATCACCAGGAACAATATATCATGTGGTTTGGTATGTGGTGGGCTGGTGGCTGGGCTGGCGGTAAGTTTGACCCTACATATGCCATATATATAAGCATACTGAATTGGATGGTATAGGTGGTTAATGGTGAGGTTAAGGTTGTCATCTGGTAAGGTTTGTACAAATTTTATTTCAGAACAAAACTCTATGAACTCACCAACCATGTGTTGACTTGATCTTTTTGCATGACTTCTCAGGTGACGAACATGTCTGATTAAGAAGTTTATGCTTTTGGCTAGGACGCCAGATAGAGGACCTAATATTTTGGACATGCATATTTTTGAACATCATTATATAGATTATTTTGTATATCTTGTGCAGATACAAGATAGAATAATTGTGATGTTGATAGTAGATTTACATTGTTAAATTATGAACAAAACTGATGTAATTTAACTTTGTAATTCTATTGCATTTAGCATTTTCTCATTATATATCATGTGCAATGTAAACAATCTGATCATCACGATTATCATTCCCGATATCGCGCCCCGGGACCTTTCCGCCCAACGGGACCCACGATCCGGCCCGCCGGCTCGGGGTGTGACATAAATGTATCATCACATATCATTCAATTCAATTAAAGTAATTACACAAAAATCATGTTCATCATTATTCAATTACAACAAATTACACAAAAGATATAGCTAAATTAACTAAACCCTAGTCTTCAGAGATCCGGTTAATTTAGCTAAGTCCAAGGCCCTAAGTGATGATGTCCAAAAGTTGTAAAGTTATCCTCCTCTATCTACTTCTCCTCATTTTCTGAAACATGTATAAAATCAAGGGTCAACTACATATGTAGTTTGTGAGTAATCATAAGTTTTACACACTCCAAAAATATTTATAAAGGTTTTAAGAATAACACGTGTGAACCTATAAGGATGATCATAATATGTATTCACACAAATAATCATACTAATCAAATAATACAAGTAATCACAAGTAATCAACCAAATACGTTCAAACAATCTCAACCATCACATTAAATCAATAACCATCCATCACCATAGTAAGTCTATCTATATGTACTGCGGAGGACCTTAGTCAAATCAATCAACAGTAGGAGGAATCATCGCGAAGGACTATAGTCAACTCAATCAACGATATCCCAATATACATAAGTGTCAACACTGTACACTACGGAGGACCGCACTCAACTCAATCAACAGTGGAATCACCGTGGAGGACTGAAGTCAACTCAATCAACAATGATTCAATCATTACGGAGGACCAAAGTCAACTCAATCAACAATGACTCACATGAGTTATGATAATACCTCATCAATAATAATAATATCACAATATTAATATATCAATGATAATCCAAGTTTCACACATTTTATATCAAATCATAATGGTTTTGGTATACATGTTCCACCCCCGAGTTTAAAAGCAAAAGATTTAAAAGGGGGTTATGAGAACTCAAAGTGATTTCTTATAATGTGATGTTTGTAGAACGTGTGCTCACTTAGGTGGAATCAACGGTAACTCAACAACCTGTGTTACATTTGTTTCATGTTTATAAATATATGTGGTTTATTAATATTTAAGGTTTCCATGTGTTCAACCTTGATCTATAAATGTGTCATTATCTATGTGAATTTATCTAAGTTATAATGAAACACTTGTATGTTATAAGTTGTTACCATCATAAATCTAAGTTTTAAAAATTGTTAGTTTTAAATAAATAATGATGATTTTAATTCAGAACCAAAGTATATTAACATACATATGTTGAAAAGGTGGTACCTCATTTATACATACGTACGTACATCCATGCACAAATCCATGCATGTATTATTCTTTCTTGTTCAAACTATTATTCAAGTTAACTATTATCATTCTGAGTTTTTAAAACCTTATTAAATTTAAAGTAAATGTTAATGATGATATTTAAATAAAAATCTAAACTATGTAAACTATAAGAGTATGTATATATATACTAAGAAAAGATGGTACTTAGTATATATATACTTGCATGCATGGATGCATGCTAATACATTCCTTAGGTTAGTTATTTTCATGTATGTATGCATCTATCGATATATACTTGCCGTCGCTGCTCCACGGTCTATCCCATCACCGTCGTCACTTCCTGGTCTATGGCGTAACCGTTTCCAAAACAAAGGTTTGTCTGTAGAGCCTGACAAAAGATCAAGACTGACAAAGTCAACCAGAGAAGAGTCGAAGACCTGATTTTTTTTATATTTCGTGTACATGTATTTCGAGTACAGTAGTATTACGAGTACTAGAACCATTTTCGTGTATAGAGGTTCGAGTACTCCTAGAGTAATATAAATAGATGTATTTTGTACTGTTCTAGGGTTGGATTCCCGATGCGTGCTCTCTAGAAGTATTGAGGCACTTTTTCGTGAACTTCACTGAATATATAAACGTTTTGATCTTTCTTCTTGTTCTTGTGATTCTATTATGGATTCCGCACGTTATAGAGTGATTTGATGCAGAATGGAGACATAAAGCTCGGTTTTTGACAAGATCTGGACCTACAAGTGGTATCAGAGCCTTAGTGCTCTTTTCTACATCACGGCACAAGCTTTTCAGTGCAAGTTCTATACTTTCCTGTTCTACTATACTCTATCGAGCTGCTATTCCAATTTGGGACTCTGAATCTTGAGAAATATTTCTTTGGAAAATTTTTAAGTATTTTCGAGCTCGAAATGCGAGAACAGTTTTTCGGGTATAGTGTTGAAGAGTTCGAGTATAGTTGGAGTTCGATTACAGTTTCGTGATTTTGAATATACTGGCATTTCAGTTACAGTTTGATTTCGAGTACAAGTGTGAGTTCGAGTATTGCTAGGCTTCGAGTACACAAGTTCTTCGAGTACAGCAGAGACTTCGAGTACAATTTGAATTCGATTACACTTGGAACTCGAATACACTTGGATTTCGAGTATACATTAGATTTCAGGTAGTATTGTTGCTTCGAGTATTGACTGGACTTCGTGCACTGTTTGGGACTCAGCACTCTTGGGGATTTCGATAACCAGTACTTAGAAAATTTTCTGGTTTTCATGGCATCAAAGAAAGTTACCAACTTGTCTAATCTTTTGAACTTGGATAATGAAATCGGCACCAGAACAAAGCCACCTAGGCTTGTGTTGGGATATAACTTTCAGGATTGGAAATTCAGGTTCCAATCGTTTATTAAGTACACTCACCCGAAGCTTTGGAGGTCAATTGAAGAGGCGTCATATGTGCCTATGTACCAAAGTAAGCTAAATGGATTCATTCCTAAGGACCTGGATTTCTACACGGAAAACAACATTCTTTGGAAAGATAAAGATGATAAGGCATACACGTCAATCACCATGGCGTTGTCAACTGACGTGGCTCACGGGTTCAAAGAGCATCAAACTGCTAAGCAATTATGGGATGCTTTGGTGGAAAGGTTTGAAGGGAACGAGGACATGCGAGAAAGTCACAAGGATATGTTGAGGCAAAGGTTCAATATGTTCAACCATGTCAAGGGATAGTCATTGGAAGCCCAACCAAACCGATTTACACATCTGATGACTTAGATGACCAGTGTAGGAATTGAGATGTCCAAAGGGGAGGTCAACAAAAAGCTCTTGAACTCATTACAGTGCCCAAGGTTAGCTCAGAATGTGAAGAGAATCTGCTGCTGTTTAAGGAATTTATGAACAGTTATAATGCTTTTGTTGCTGGAGAGATTGGAGCAGATTAACCCGGCAGATGTGGAAGAGATGGATATTTCTTGGCAAATGGCCATGACAGTTTTTTGTGCCAGGAAGTTCATCAATAAATATGGACGGAATAGTTTCGGCAGCAACCCAGGGAAGAAGCTGGGATTTGATAAGTCGAAGTTGCGATACTACAACTGTGACCAGCCGGGTCATTTTGCAAGAGAGTGTAAGCAGCCGAAGGTGGTAAAGGAGGGTGAGAAGAAGCCGGGTGAGAAGGCTGTTGCTGGGGGAGGTGCTAGTACATCTAAAGCTCTGGTGACTCAGGAAATAGACTCCTATGATTGGAGTGATCAAGTGCAAGAGTTAGAGATGACCTTGAGTCACGTTTTTATGGCAGAAGTGGATGAGAAGCGAAAAGGTAACCCAAAATCTTTGCTCAACTTCTTGCACTGAGAAGGTATTTAAGTGCCGTAGTCACAACGAGGACTTAATCAAGGAGGTCACCAAACTTAAGTACTTTAACTCTGAATTTCTCAAAAATGAAGCACTTTTCAAGAAGAAACTTGACACTGAAAGGCGTGACATTTCACAATTAAAAGAGTTGTTAAGTGATAAAGAGTCCGACTATCAGGACGCAAGGAGCCAGATAGATGAACTGACTGCAGAGTTAGAACAGCTTAAATCTCAATTGTCCAAAACTAAAATTCATGCTGACAAATATGAGTATGCTAGTACTGCGGTGGCTAACATGATTGATGTCCAGTGTAGGAGTGTCACACCCTGAGCCGGCAGGGTTGGATTGGAATCCCCGTCGGGCGGAAGGTTCCTGGGGCGCGATATCGTGAGTGATAATCGTGATGATCAGATTGTTTACACTGCACATGATATAAATGAGAAATGCTAAATAGAATAGAATTACAAAGTTAAATTACATCCATATCGTTCATAATTTAACAATGTAAATCTATTATAAACATCATGAAATTTCTATCTTGTAACTGCACAAGATATACAAAATAATTGTATAATGATGTTCCAAAAATATGCAGGTTCAAAAATACTAAGTCTTCTATCTGAAGTCCTAGTCCAAAAGCATGAGCTTCTTAATTTACCTGTTCGTCACCTGAGAAGTCATGCAAAAATAAAGTCAACACATGGTTGGTGATTTCATGTAGTTTAGTAATTGAAAATGATTTGTAAACCTCTTTCAGTAAAGACCCTAACCTCAATAACATCACATGTAATATCCACATCGGTATGTTTATATATAGGGCATACCCCTGAGTCGAGCCTACAAACCCGCCCAGACGTCGTCCCACCCATACTAATATGCATATGACACTGTTGTTAATGATAGTTAAGCATTTTTACCTAACACACTCTTCCATTCACAATGATTCAAATGTACCCTCATAACCTTTGTTAAACCCTCGGGTAACAACTTTAATCTCATTAACATCACATGTATCATCCAGATCGGTATGCTTATATATAGGGCATACCCCTGAGTCGAGCCTACAACCCGCCCAGACGCCGTCCCACCACATACTAATCCACATGGGACATTGGTGTAAATGAAAATTAAGCATTTTACCCTACCAATAAACCAATGATTCTTCAGTTCTTTGTTCCTGTAATTACAATAACTTGGAATCTATGTTGATTCCTTAAGTTCATCATAATAATGATCAACCACAGTATTTGTTGAAACAGTCATAAATGCTTGATTTAAATAAATAAATAAACATTTAATAAAATCTAAGTCCTAATGATTGGGCCCTGATCAACTCGAGTGGACTAGTCTATCAATCAAGGTTCTTAGTAGTTAGGGGATTCTGTAAATATCATCAAACATATGACCTACAAATCAAACGGTCTAGCTAGGACTTCTTGAAATGTAGGATTTCTTGTTTCGTTCTTGATTCGTTGTGTTGGCATATGTTATCTCTGATATTTCCCAGAATTTCCTCTGAAAATGATTTGTTGATTCGTCTAGTTTCGTCACAAGATGTACTTGATTCGTTGATCATGGAATACTAGATTCATTGATCAAATGTACTCTTGATTCGTTGTTCGACAAACACTTGATTCGTGGATCATCGAATATTAACTTTTGCAAAAGTAGTTTCGTTTGATTCGTTGAACTCACACTTGTTTCATCAAAATAGTTTCGTTTGATTCGTTGAACTCCCACACTTGTTTTGTCAAAATAGTTTCGTTTGATTCGTTGAATTCACACTTGTTTTGTCAAAATAGTTTCGTTTGTTTCGTTGAACTCCCACACTTGTTTTGTCAAAATAGTTTCGTTTGATTCGTTTGAAACGTTTAGTTTAACTCAATTATTCACTTAAATTATAAGTGAATAAACTTAGTAAAACCCGCATAAATTTTACCTAGACATGGTCTAGGTTAACAATTTACATAGAAAACATATGTTAAATAAAAGCATTTAAGTAAACAATTTAAATAAACAGTTTACGCATGCTTCTCAGCCCCGCGTTTTAAAACAAAATGTTAGAAAAGGGGCAATGAACTCACCTGTGTTGCTATGTAATTGATCTAACACAAAATGCGCGCTCGTTCTGGTGACTTAGGTTTCTTCAGTTCCTGAGTTATTTTATAAGAATTTGAATGCTATAAGTATACGTATTAGTTGTCGTGTCTAAGGCTTGGTCTCGGTGTGTGCAACTAAGTGTTCTAGATACTAGTGTACTCCTATGACTCAACAATTTAATCTTGTTCTATTACCCATTTGTACCCCCAATGCCATGATTTGTTAAAAACAATCTATCTTTTAAATTTTTACGAAATTCGGGTAGAGTTTCCTTTGTTTTCTGTTCAAATCCAGACATCCATATTGTCTATTTTACAACAAATTTCCCAAAAAGATAATCCAAATAACATTTAACTAAACAATTATAAATAAATTCCATTTAAATTTAACATACTTTGTAACATCATTAAACTTAATTCAACAAAGTTTATAAAACATTTTTCTTTAATTACCATGACAATACTTAATTTATATGACATTTGACATGGGACGGGCTTTATTCAACCCATTGAGCCTACTTAAACCCACTTAATGATTCTTTGACTTCCCATTGATGTTGAGACTTGTGTTTTGATTCTCATGGATTTCTAACAATGTTACCTTATTTGTTAAACAGTCTTATATATACAACATCTCATATTGAGTTGTTAATGTGTGTCTAGAAAGACTTTGGTTATAGTAAACCCTAGCATATGCACCCACGCATAAGTCCAAGTTGTTCTCTCTATGCATAGGTTACGTGGGTTCCCATGCACACACATACTTTGCCTTATGCATGCATACGTATCTAAACCCCATGCACCTTAGAAATTTTCGGATTTTAGGGTTGTCTAGGTTCGGCATCATCCCAAGGCAGCAAACCTTTTGAAGGGACTGGCCTTGGGTTCGGCTAACACCTTATCACCAACGAACCCTTAGGGTTCGACTATGATGAGGGGAGGTTCGGCTCTAATGGTTCGTGTCTATTAGAGTGTGCATGTCCAAGGTTTGTGTATGCAGGGTTCGTTGTACCTATAGTGGTTCGTGGCTCAAGTTGGTTCGTTGAAACTAGCAGGGTTCGGTCATGATGTGAACAAGGGTTCGGCCGAAATTAACGGGTTCGGGAGTTAAAGATTCGCCACCCTAGGTTCGTGAGTCCTAGGGTTCGGTTGCCATAGATGGTTCGGTGTTCATGAGGTTCGCTGCACCTCTCTAGGTTCGGCTAACACAGGATAGCAACAGGTTCGTTGCAGAACCACAGGTTCGATGCAGGGTTTGATCAGATAGACAGGTTCGTTGCAGAGAGGGTTCGGCTGTGAGACGAGAGGTTCGGCTACTTCATTCTTCATCTATAACAGGTTCGACCCTATCCCTGGAAGGTTCGGCCGGTTATAACGAACCTGTAATAGCCCCTCACTTCACGAACCTGCAACTCCAATTCCTTGTTCGACTCAGATCTGTTACAACATAAGTTCCTATCCGTATACAAGGGTTATCTATGCGTATTTGCGGTGTTAGGGCGGCTAGAAACACCATAAATTATAAGGTCCGAGATTTCACACACAAAACCGATTTTAAACTAGATCTTTACCTCAAAATCGGTGGATGGAAGACCAAACTTCTTGTACTTTCTGGATCTACACCGCGTGGGGATCGTTCCAACACCTAGAATGCTCAAATCCGACTTGAAATGAGCTCCAAAACTTAGTGAGAAGGTGAGTTCTTGAGAGAGGTTTAGAGATAGAGAGGAAATGAGATTTAGAGAGAGAGAGTGGAATGGTGGTGGTTGTGGCATTTAATTGCCACATTAAATGTGTTGGAAAATACCCGGTCGTTCGGTCTGGTTTGGTTTCGCGTAAAATGCCGGCTTTGTGTAGTTTTCGTACGAAACGATACGGATTATAAAATAGAATTTATAAAATTAATTCAAGTTGTGATTCCTGATAAATTAACTAGTATCTTGTATTTATTTTAAAAATTTCAGAAATATTGAATTAACTGTTTAAATCGAATCGTACGGTCGTCGCGCGTATTCGTTCGAATCGTCACCCGTACAAACACGGCGATAACTATACTTTTCAATATTGTTTTCTAATTATTGGATATCATTCAGAACGTTAAACTTACAGATATATTCGTACAGATCGTCACCTATACGAATAATCTGTCAATTTAGCACTCACATAACGATATTCGTGTTGTTTTGTTCTATAAAGCCTCACATACGTTTATACATAATAAATCCTAACAAGAAATCACATGATGGTTCTGTATTGCCAGATAATTATCTGACTTCAGAACCAAAATTCTGAACTTTGTTTCTGTTAAATGTTTCTGAACTTGTTGTTTGATAGTACAAAATGATAATGACAATTGATATGAACATGAAATGCACTGAAATGTATGTAGTTCGTACCTGTTTACTGTTCATGTTACTGTTTAAGATCACTGTTCCGGTACGGCTCCGACACTGATGTTACAGTCTCCCCTTGTTAGAGAAATTTCGTCCCGAAATTTAAGAGTTGTTATCGGGTACTGCTTCCTCTTCAAACAGCTGGGGATACTTTGACTTCATGTGATCTTCACGTTCCCAAGTAAACTCGGGTCCGCGCCTTGAGTTCCATCGAACCTTTACAATCGGAATACGGCTCCGCCTTAGTTGCTTAACTTTGCGGTCCATAATTTTCAAAGGTTCTTCAATGAAATGTAACTGTTCATCCACTTGAATTTCTTCAATTGGAATGACGAGTGATTCATCTGCAAGGCATTTCTTTAAGTTCGAGACATGAAACACGTCATGCACCGCACTGAGTTCATCTGGTAATCTCAGTCTGTACGCCACAAGACCAATACGTTCGATGATCTCAAACGGTCCCACATATCCAGGTGCTAATTTGCCTTTATTCCCAAAACGAACTACGCCCTTCCATGGGGATACCTTTAACATAACACGATCTCCCCCTTGGAATTCTAACGGCTTGCGCCGTTTGTCGGCATAGCTTTTCTGTCTACTCCTTGTTGCTTGTAGTCTTCGCTGAATCTGGGCAATCTTATCAGTGGTTTCCTGAATAAGCTCTGGCCCAGTAATACGGTTATCTCCCACTTCGGTCCAACAGATCGGTGATCGACATTTTCGGCCATAAAGAGCCTCGAATGGTGCGCAACCGATACTGCTGTGGTAGCTGTTATTGTAGGAGAATTCTATCAGTGGCAAATGAGAGTCCCAATTCCCACAAAAATCCAACACACAGGTTCTCAACATGTCCTCCAGGGTTTGAATACCACGTTCGCTTTGACCATCCGTTTGTGGATGGTACGCTGTACTTAGATTTAACTGTGTCCCTAGAGATTTCTGCAGTGATTGCCAGAACCTGGATGTAAATCTGCTGTCTCGATCAGAAATAATAGACAATGGCACACCGTGACGTACCACTATCTCATTGATGTACAGTCTTGCAAGTTTGTCCATCGTGAAGGTCTCACGCATCGGCAAGAAATGAGCAGATTTTGTTAAACGGTCAATGATCACCCAAATCGTATCGTGACCACTGGAAGTGCGGGGTAGCTTGGTAATGAAATCCATAGTTGTTTGTTCCCACTTCCAGAGAGGAATCTCATGCTGTTCCAGTAGACCAGACGGTCTCTGGTGTTCCGCCTTTACTTTTGCACACGTTAGACATTGACGGACGTATTCGGCTATGTCCTTCTTCATTCCAGGCCACCAATAAAATCCACGCAAGCCTTGGTACATCTTATCAACGCTGGGATGAACAGAGTATTTAGTCTTGTGTGCTTCGTCGAAGATAAGTTTTCTCAATTCGTCTACCGCCGGGATCCATATACGATCCTGGTAGTAGATCATTCCATCAGGCTTAGTCTCAAGGTGTTTCTCTGCTCCACAGTCGAGTTCTTTCATCAAGTTTCCTCGATCAACTAATTCTTGTTGGGCCTGAATGATCTTGTCTCTTAAACTGGTCTGCACAGTCATTCCCATTGCTCTGATGCGCAGGGGTTTGACCCGTTCCTTCCGGCTCAAGGCATCAGCTACAACGTTCGCCTTCCCCGGATGGTACTTGATCACGCAATCGTAATCATTCAAAAGTTCAACCCAACGGCGTTGACGCATGTTGAGTTCCTTCTGATCAAAGATGTGCTGCAAACTCTTGTGATCAGTGAATATGGTACATTTAGTGCCATATAGGTAATGTCTCCAGATCTTCAATGCGAAGATTGCAGCTCCCAGTTCAAAATCATGAGTTGTGTTGTTCTTCTCATGAACTTTTAACTGTCTTGATGCATAGGCTATGACTTTGTCCCGTTGCATTAACACACAACCAAGTCCCTGATGGGAAGCATCACAGTATACAACAAAGTCATCACAGCCTTCTGGAAGAGATAGAATTGGAGCATCACATAGTTTCTGTTTCAAGGTCTGGAAAGCATCTTCTTGTTTCTGCTCCCAGACAAACGGTTCACTTTTCTGAGTTAGTTTGGTGAGTGGCAAGGCTATCTTAGAAAAGTTTGAGATAAACCTTCTGTAATAACCTGCCAATCCCAGAAAAGACCGTATCTCCGTTGGTGTCTTCGGAGTATCCCAGTTCTTTATCGCTTCAATCTTGGCAGGATCTACGTGTATTCCCTCGCTGTTGACTACGTGACCCAGAAAATGAACTTCTCTTAGCCAAAATTCACATTTAGAGAACTTGGCATAAAGTTTCTGTTCTTTCAACATCTCCAAGATCTTCCTGAGATGTTGTTCATGATCTGTTTTGCTCTTGGAATAAATCAGTATGTCATCAATGAAAACAATGACAAACTGATCCAGGTACGGCTTGCACACTCGGTTCATGAGATCCATGAAAACCGCTGGTGCATTTGTCAATCCAAAAGGCATCACCATGAATTCGTAATGCCCGTATCTGGTTCGGAAGGCCATTTTCGGTATGTCTTCGTCTTGAACTCTAAGCTGATGGTATCCAGACCGCAAGTCAATCTTTGAGAAGTATTGCGCTCCTTGCAGTTGGTCAAACAGATCATCAATCCTCGGCAACGGATACCAATTCTTGATGGTCAGTTTGTTCAGCTCCCGGTAATCTATGCACATTCTGAACGATCCGTCTTTCTACTTCACAAACAAGACCGGAGCTCCCCAGGGTGAGTAGCTCGGTCTAATGAAACCTTTGTCAAGTAACTCCTGTAACTGGTTTGACAATTCCTGCATCTCTAAAGGTGCTAACCTGTAAGGAGATTTAGCAACAGGAGTTGCTCCAGGAATTAAGTCAATGCGAAACTCTACTGGTCGCACAGGAGGCAAACCTGGTAGGTCTTCGGGAAATACTTCCGGATATTCTTTCACTACGGGTACATCTTGAATCTTTTTCTTGTCTTTCTCCTTTTCCACCACATGAGCCAGAAACGCAACGCACTACTTCTGTAGACACTTACGCACTTTTATGCAAGAGCTGATTTTGACACTGCGTTTTGCTTGATCCCCTTTAATTTCCAATACATGGTCACTCGACAATGGGACACGAAGTAGCTTTTCAGAACAGATGACTTCCACTCGATTGGAGGAAAGCCAATCCATTCCAATGATGATGTCGAAACAACCCAACTCCATCGGTATCAAATCAATGGTGAATGTATGACCGTTAAGGGTCAATGGGCAATTCCTATAAACTGTACTAACTGTGATCTGTTTCCCGTTAGCTACTTCTATGATGTAAGGGGAATCTAACTGTTCTTCTATAGAATCTAGTTGGCATGCAAAATCGGTAGAGATAAAACTCTGATCCGCACCAGTATCAAATAGAACAGATGCATAAAAGTCATGTAAAAGAAACGTACCAGTGACCACATTCGGGTCCTGGCGTGCAGCTGGTGCTCCAATAACAAAAGCTCTTCCATGAGGAGCTTGAACTGCCTGTTGTGCCTTCTTCGGGCAGTTCTTTGCAAAGTGGCCTTTTTCACCACAACTGAAGCATCCATCGTTGTTCTGGTTGGCTGGTGGAGGCAGAGCCAAAGCAGCATTGTTGACTGCTTGGTTAGGTGTCATCCGACAGTGTTGGACCCAATGGCCCTTTCGCCCACATCCCGTGCAATGCTTGCAGGGAGTGTCGGCAGTATGATGATACTGACACTTGGCACACAGAGGAAACGCGCCAGTGTAGGGTCTCTTGTTAGGGTTTTGTGGTGTTGCTGCTACTTGTTGAAGAGGTGTGGCCACTGTGTAGTTCTTGATGGTCTTCTTTTTCTTCTTCTGATGATGGTGGGGTTTCTTTGACGATTCGGCTTTGTTCTTGCCGGAGTCAGCCTCTTTCTTTAGAACTCAAGAGGCTACCATTAGGTCAGTGAGTTTCCCGGACAATCTCACTGCAGACTCGACAGTAGTAGGATTAGCTCTAACAACTAATCCCTTAATGCAGGCGGGAAGTCCACCTACATAACGATCAATCCTTTTCTCCAAGGTTGGTACCATGTCTGGTACCAAAGCAACCAACTCGTGATAACGAGTCGTATACCCCATGTGATCAGCCCCTTTCATCACATGGTTTGACAATTCCACCTCCAGTTTATGCAGTTCATTCTTGGGGCAGAATTCCGTTCTCAGCAACGCCTTGAAATCCTCCCATGGCGTGGCCATAGCTTCTTCTCTTCCTCTAGCATTGATTTGACCATTCCACCAAGTCAAAGCCTGCTTGTTGAATGTTCCAGCTGAATAGCGGACTTTGTGGTGCTTTGGGCAGCTACAGAGATCCAGAGTAGCTTCAATCTTTTCAATCCATTGGATTAATCCAACGGCTCCTTCAGACCCACTAAAGCTGGGTGGCATACATCCCACAAATGATTTGTAGGAGTAGTGTGATGAACTACCAGTATTTCCACTGGCTTCCCCTAATGAGTTGCCAGTGTTGTTGATTTCATTGCGGAGAAGGAGGAACATCTCCGGTATCCCCTCCTTCATTTGGTTAGTCATCTAATTACTCAGAAAAGTCATCATGGCGATAGTGGCAGGATCCATCATCGGTGTTGTGCTCGGGCCTGGTGGTGGGTTGAGTAGAGGAGGAGGGACAAATAGAGGAGGAGGAGGTGGCGGTGGTGAATCAGATGGTGAAGGAGTAGATGAATGTGGTGACAGGTCTTGCGGTGGTGGAGGTAACGAAGGAGTGTGTCTTCTCGGCGGCATTCCGATCATAACCAATAAAGTTATAGGTCAGTGCAATGATCGAATACAGAAGACAATACGCAATTAAATCTTAAGTCCTATGTACTCTACATGCAGGGTCCCTACGTTATAGTCTAGGCCAAACCATTTAATTAAATGACCTATATTTCTCTATAACCATGGCTCTGATACCAATCTGTCACACCCCGAGCCGGCGGGGTTGGATCGGAATCCCCGTCGGGCGGAAGGTTCCCGGGGCACGATATCGTGAGTGATAATCGTGATGATCAGATTGTTTACATTGCACATGATATAAATGAGAAATGCTAAATAGAATAGAATTACAAAGTTAAATTACATCCATATCGTTCATAATTTAACAATGTAAATCTATTATAAACATCATGATATTTCTATCTTGTAACTGCACAAGATATACAAAATAATTGTATAATGATGTTCCAAAAATATGCAGGTTCAAAAATACCAAGTCTTCTATCTGAAGTCCTAGTCCAAAAGCAAGAGCTTCTTAATTTACCTGTTCGTCACCTGAGAAGTCATGCAAAAATAAAGTCAACACATGGTTGGTGAGTTCATGTAGTTTAGTAATTGAAAATGATTTGTAAACCTCTTTCGGTAAAGACCCTAACCTCATTAACATCACAAGTAATATCCACATCGGTATGCTTATATATAGGGCATACCCCTGAGTCGAGCCTACAAACCCGCCCAGACGCCGTCCCACCACATACTAATATGCATATGACACTGTTGTTAATGATAGTTAAGCATTTTTACCTAACACACTCTTCCATTCACAATGATTCAAACGTACCCTCATAACCTTTGTTAAACCCTCGGGTAACAACCTTAATCTCATTAACATCACATGTATCATCCAGATCGGTATGCTTATATATAGGGCATACCGCTGAGTCGAGCCTACAACCCGCCCAGACGCCGTCCCACCACATACTAATCCACATGGGACACTGGTGTTAATGAAAATTAAGCATTTTACCCTACCAATAAACCAATGATTCTTTAGTTCTTTGTTCCTGTAATTACAATAACTTGGAATCTATGTTGATTCCTTAAGTTCATCACAATAATGATCAACCACAGTATTTGTAGAAACAGTCATAAATGCTTGATTTAAATAAATAAATAAACATTTAATAATATCTAAGTCCTAATGATTGGGCCCTGGTCAACTCGAGTGGACTAGTCTATCAATCAAGGTTCTTAGTAGTTAGGGATTCTGTAAATATCATCAAACATATGACCTACAAATCAAACGGTCTAGCTAGGACTTCTTGAAATGTAGGATTTCTTGTTTCGTTCTTGATTCGTTGTGTTGGCATATGTTATCTCTGATATTTCCAAGAATTTCCCCTGAAAATGATTTGTTGATTCGTCTAGTTTCGTCACAAGATGTACTTGATTCGTTGATCATGGAATACTATATTCATTGATCAAATGTACTCTTGATTCGTTGTTCGACAAACACTTGATTCATGGAACATCGAATATTAACTATTGCAAAAGTAGTTTCGTTTGATTCGTTGAACTCACACTTGTTTCGTCAAAATAGTTTCGTTTGATTCGTTGAACTCCCACACTTGTTTTGTCAAAATAGTTTCGTTTGATTCGTTGAATTCACACTTGTTTTGTCAAAATAGTTTCGTTTGATTCGTTGAACTCCCACACTTGTTTTGTCAAAATAGTTTCGTTTGATTCGTTTGAAATGTTTAGTTTAACTCAATTATTCACTTAAATTATAAGTAAATAAACTTAGTAAAACCTGCATAAAATTTACCTAGACATGGTCTAGGTTAACAATTTACATATAAAACATATGTTAAGTAAAAGCATTTAAGTAAACAATTTAAATAAACAGTTTACGCATGCTTCTCAGCCCCGCGTTTTAAAACAAACTGTTAGAAAAGGGGCAATGAACTCACCTGTGTTGCTATGTAATTGATCTAACACAAAATGCGCCCTCGTTCTGATGACTTAGGTTTCTTCAGTTCCTGAGTTATTTTATAAGAATTTGAATGCTATAAGTATACGTATTAGTTGTTGTGTCTAAGGCTTGGTCTCGGTGTGTGCAACTAAGTGTTCTAGATACTAGTGTACTCTTATGACTCAACAATTTAATCTTGTTCTATTACCCATTTGTACCCCCAATCCCATGATTTGTTAAAAACAATCTATCTTTTAAATTTTTACGAAATTCGGGCAGAGTTTCCTTTGTTTTCTGTTCAAATCCAGACATCCATATTGTCTATTTTACAACAAATTTCCCAACAAGATAATCAAAATAACATTTAACTAAACAGTTATAAATAAATTCCATTTAAATTTAACATACTTTGTAACATCATTAAACTTAATTGAACAAAGTTTATAAAACATTTTTCTTTAATTATCATGACAATACTTAATTTATATGACATTTGACATGTGACGGGCTTTATTCAACCCATTGGGCCTACTTAAACCCACTTAATGATTCTTTGACTTCCCATTGATGTCGAGACTTGTGTTTTAATTCTCATGGATTTCTAACAATGTTACCTTATTTGTTAAAGAGTCTTATATATACAACATCTCATATTGAGTTGTTAATGAGTGTCAAGAAAGACTTTGGTTATAGTAAACCCCAGCATATGCACCCACGCATAAGTCCAAGTTGTTCTCTCTATACATAGGTTACGTGGGTTCCCATGCACACACATACTTTGCCTTATGCATGCATACGTATCTAACCCCCATGCACCTTAGAAATTTTCGGATTTTAGGGTTGTCTAGGTTCGGCATCATCCCAAGGCAGCGAACCTTTTGAAGGGACTGGCCTTGGGTTCGGCTAACACCTTATCACCAACGAACCCTTAGGGTTCGACTATGATGAGGGGAGGTTCGGCTCTAATGGTTCGTGTTTATTAGAGTGTGCATGGCCAAGGTTCGTGTATGCAGGGTTCGTTGTACCTACAGTGGTTCGTGGCTCAAGTTGGTTCGTTCAAACTAGCAGGGTTCGGTCATGATGTGAACAAGGGTTCGGCCGAAATTAACGGGTTTGGGAGTTAAAGATTCGCCACCCTAGGTTCGTGAGTCCTAGGGTTCGGTTGCCATAGATGGTTCGGTGTTCATGAGGTTCGCTGCACCTCTCTAGGTTCGGCTAACACAGGATGGCAACAGGTTCGTTGCAGAACCACAGGTTCGGTGCAGGGTTTGATCAGATAGACAGGTTCGTTGCAGAGAGGGTTCGGCTGTTAGACGAGAGGTTCGGCTACTTCATTCTTCAGCTATAACAGGTTCGGCCCTATCCCTGGAATGTTCGGCCGGTTATAACGAACCTGTAATAGCCCCTCACTTCACGAACCTGCAACTCCATTTCTTTGTTCGACTCAGATCTGTTACAACATAAGTTCCTATTCGTATACAAGGGTTATCTATGTGTATTTGCGGTGTTAGGGCGGCTAGAAACACCATAAAATATAAGGTCCGAGATTTCACACACAAAACCGATTTTAAACTAGATTTTTACCTCAAATTCAGTGGATGGAAGACCAAACTTCTTGTACTCGGGTGGGGATCGTTCCAACACCTAGAATGCTCAAATCCGACTTGAAATGAGCTCCAAAACTTAGTGAGAAGGTGAGTTCTTGAGAGAGGTTTAGAGAGAGAGAGGAAACAAGATTTAGAGAGAGAGAGTGGAATGGTGGTGGTTGTGGCATTTAATTGCCACATTAAATGTATTGGAAAATACCCGGTCGTTCGGTCTGGTTTGGTTTCGCGTAAAATGCCGGTTTTGCGTAGTTTTCGTACGAAACGATACGGATTATAAAATAGAATTTATAAAATTAATTCAAGATGTGATTCCTGATAAATTAACTAGTATCTTGTATTTATTTTAAAATTTTCAGAAATATTGAATTAACTGTTTAAATCGAATCGTACGGTCGTCGCGCGTATTCGTTCGAATCGTCACCCGTACGAACACGGAGATAACTATACTTTTCAATATTGTTTTCTAATTATTGGATATCATTCAGAACGTTAAACTTACAGATATATTCGTACAGATCGTCACCTGTACGAATAATCTGTCAATTTAGCACTCACATAACTATATTCGTGTTGTTTTGTTATATAAAGCCTCACATACGTTTATACATAATAAATCCTAACAAGAAATCACATGATGGTTCTGTATTGCCAGATAATTATCTGACTTCAGAACCAAAATTCTGAACTTTGTTTCTGCTAAATGTTTCTGAACTTGTTGTTTGATAGTACAAAATGATAATGACAATTGATATGAACATGAAATGCACTGAAATGTATGTAGTTCACACCTGTTTACTGTTCATGTTACTGTTTAAGATCACTGTTCCGGTACGGCTCCGGCACTGATGTTACAAGGAGAAAGGAGAAAATTGGGCTTGGTTTTACTAAGGTGAAACCTCTGTTTAACCATAACTACTCCATCATGCCCAACATCAACACATATGTTGATGATCTGCTGATGAAATTAGACAAAAGGTTTGGTTTCACCACTGGTTCTAACAAACAAGTACCTCTCACAGCAGATCATGTTAAAACCGACCCTAATATTTCTGATTATTCTGAGGTATGTGCAGATAGTTTGAATGATACAGGTCTGAGGGGGAAGAATGAAGAAACAAATGATGGGAAGAGCACAGAGTGTTCATCATCATCTAGTAAACCACCTTTTATTCCAAAAACTAATTTTGTAGGAAGATTTGATGAAATTAAAATCAAACCAAATGAAATGAAATGTTTAAGAATTTTAATTCTACTTTTATTAAGAATGATGATGTTTTAGAATCAGTTTCCTCTTCTTTGAAGGAGGTGAATAGGGCTCAATCCACAATTACCAAAGAGGCGGGTTCAAAGTTAAACCCTAATTGTGAACCTTTTGTTCCAACCGAGTCTTTGGAACAAGCCTCTACAAGTACTTCCTCTGGTCATGGTGATTGTGATGTAAAGCCGTTTGACCCAAAAGAATTTCATGAAAAGGTATGTTCTTTTGCATGTGGTAGACCAGGCCACATTGCCATAAACTGTCTGCACTGGCCTACTGAGTTCTTCTATGGGAAGAATCAGAACGGCCACACCCAAGGCCAACCCTACCAAAATATCAATGAGGACTTACCAATCCTCAAATCCTAGGGTGACACCTTAAAAGGTACCTCAGAATCCTCCCACTACCAAGAATGCCAAACCAGTTAAACAAAATCAATATGGTTTTCTTAAGAAAAAAATCAAAGGCTTTTAAAACTAAAAGCAAGTCACAGTGGAAGAATAAACCTCCAATGAAACCACCTTTAAAACCAGTTGATCTTAGTAGTGGTGCAAGGCACAAAATTATCAGGGCCAAACCAATCAAGCCCAAAGGGGTTATCAAGAAACCACTTGTAGCTAAATCTGTTATGGTTTGGGTACCCATTTCTCATTTATTGTGTGTGTGATGCAGGGACGGCCCAATAAGCTTAAAAATGTTTGGTATGTGGATAATGGCTGCTCCCGGCATATGACTGGGGATTTCTCTCAGTTACATGAAGTCACACCTTTCAATGGAGGATATGTCTCATTTGCCGGAGACAAGGGAGGGAAGATAAGCATGAAGGGCAAAGTCACCAATGGAAATTTAAGTTTTGAGGATGTGTACTACGTTGAGGAGCTTAATCCCAGCTTATTGAGTGTTTCTCAGATATGTGACAAAAGCTTCTCAACTCACTTCACAAACAAGGAGTGTCTCAGTCTAAAGCCCGGATTTGTTGTGCCAGAAAAAAGGATATTGATGAGGACTTCGAGAATCAACAATGCCTACATCATCAATATGAATTCAGATTCATTTACTAAGAACACCTGTTTGTTCTCAAAGGCATCGGAGAATCACTGTCTACTTTGGCATCGCCGACTGGGTCATGTCAACCTGAAGAATCTCAACAGACTTGCCAAGGGAGATCACATTATTGGAGTAAAACAAGAGACCCCATAAGCCCAAATTGAGAAGTGCATCGCGTGGGCCAAGGGGAAGCAAAACAAGAGACCCCATAAGCCCAAATTGTTCAATTCAATCTCATTAATTCTGCAACTTCTTCACATGGATCTCTTTGGACCAGTCAACGTTATGAGGATCGGAAAGAAGTCATACTTTCTAATTATGATAGATGATTATTCCAGATTTACTTGGCCGTTCTTTCTGGCGAAGAAAGATGAGACACCAGAGATTTTGAAGAAGTTTATCACCCTGATCAAGAATCAGAAGAATATAAAGGTTAAGGTGATCAGAACTGAAAATGGCACTGAGTTTAGAAATCAGACACTTACTGATTTTTGCAATGAGAAGGGGATTGCTCAGCAATACAGTGCAGCTCGTACACCTCAGCAAAATGGAGTCGCTGAAAGAAGGAACAGAACGCTTATCTAAGCTGCACGGACCATGCTGTCAGAGTCCAAACTGCCAATATTCTTCTTGGCTGAAGCTGTTAACATAGCTTGTTATGTTCAAAATTGAGCACTATTAAACAAACGCCATCAGAAGACTCCTTATGAGATTTTCTTCAACCGGAAACCAAAAGTTGGTCATTTCAAGTCATTCGGATGTCCGTGCACTCTCCTCCATACTGAGTCGAATCATAAGTTTGATGACAAAGCTAATGAGTATTACTTTGTGGGCTATTTAACAGAGAAAGCTGCCTACCGGGTTTACAACAAGAAGACCTTGATGATCGTGGAATCATACTATATCGATTGACAAGAGATGAACAACACCGACGTCGGTTCAGGTTCAAACTGGTTATTTCTGTATGATTCAACCTTTGAGCCCTTTAACACTTCATCTAGAGTGCAGAACCATCTGAGCCGACTGACAACTTCTTCAAGGGTGATGATGTAGATTACCGGGTTGACTACGTTCCATGTGATCCCAAGCTTCTGACGGTGGACCCTCCAGGTATGTATGATCGGGCTCCTCCAGTTCAGCCAACCCCAATTAATGAAGTCATCCCATCAGATCCCGATACTTCTTAGTCAGTTCAGCCAATCCTAGAGACAGATCAGGCTTCATCTTCTTCCTACCAAACTTTTGATAATCCACTGTTCTCAAACCACATCCCTGAGGAACATTGTGTGGATCATGGAGCCGAAGCAAGTGAAACTGCTCCTATTGACAACCTTTCTTCCTCCAGTGAAGATCAGATGAACCACATCAGCAACTTGCTAGACAACCTAGCTGTGGAGGAAGTGGAAACCCTAAGAATCAATAAGAATCATCCGGTGGAAAAAATTATTGGACCTCTATCAGAAGTTCTCACACGGAGCCGGTCCATTCCAGCTCAGAACACCTTGCCTCAAAGCACTATCTCTGAAGTCAATCAGGTCCAATTAATTCTTGTTTGTATTCCTGTTTTATTTCACAGGTCGAGCCCAAGAATATCAAGATGGCTCCTAAGGATTCATGCTGGGTCGAGGCGATGCAGGAAGAGCTGATGCAGTTTCAGAAGCTGAATGTGTGGAATCTGGTTCCATTGCCCAAGGGGAAGCTGCCAATTGGAACCAGATGAGTCTTCAGAAACAAAAGGGATGAGTCAGGGGTAATAATCAGGAATACGGCACGGTTGGTAGTTCAGGGCTTCTACCAACAAGAGGGGATCGACTACAAAGAAGTCTTTGCACCAGTCGCAAGACTTGAAGCTATACGAATCTTCTTGGCCTACGCTTCCTACATGAACTTCACTGTGTATCAAATGGATGGGAAGACTACCATTTTGTATGGAAAGGTAAAAGAAGAGATCTATGTGTGCCAGTCCCCAGGTTTCGAGGATTCGCAGCATCCTGACCATGTCTACAAATTAGACAAAGCCCTCTGTGGTCTTCATCAAGCACCCGAGCGTGGTATTCTACACTTATAGATCATCTGCTTTCTCATGGATATACCTGCGGAGCTAATGACAAGACTCTGTTTGTTCACAAGGATAAGGATGATTTAATTCTCGTCCAAATCTATTTGGACGATATTATTTTTGGTTCCACGTGCTATGTAGAGAATTCGAAGCTGTGATGAAGAAGAAGTTTGAGATGAGTGCGATGGGAGAGATGACCTTCGTCTTGGGTCTTCAGGTAAAACAAGATCCTAAGGGCGTGCTGATTCATCAAGGCAAACATGTTACCGATATTCGGACAAAGTTCAAGATGTTGGAATCCAAGCCTGCATCCACTCCTATGGCTGCTCGTCCGGTCTTAACTTCGGATTCTGATGGTGAAGATGTTGATCAACTCCTCTACCGCTCGATGATTGGCTCATTGATGTACCTGACCGCTAGCTTACCAGACATCATGTTCTCCATATGTCAGTGTGCCAGATATCAAGCAAATTCGAATGCCTCTCACCTAATTGTTGTCAAGAGGATCTTTCGCTACCTTGTCGGGAAACCTCGTCTCGGCTTGTGGTATCCTAAGAACTTCGAGTTTCGTTTACATGCTTACCCTGACAGTGATTTTGGTGGTCGTAACTTAGACAGGAAATCAACCACTAGAGGATGCCATTACTTAGGAGATCGCCTTGTCTCTTGGCACTGCAAGAAACAGACAACTGTGTCTACATCCACTGGAGAAGCTGAGTATGTTGCTGCCTCCAGTTGCTGTTCTCAGGTTATATGGATGCAACAGCAACTCCTCGATTATGATTTGAATTTTCTTGACTCTCCTATTTATTGTGATAATGAAGCTTCCCTTCAGAACATCAAGAATCCGATACAACACTCCAAAACTAAACACATTGACATCCAGATTCACATTATCCGCAACTGTTTCGAATGGAAACTGATTCATCTTGAAAAGCTCCACACAGATGATAATCTGAAGGATTTTTTCACAAAACCGTTCGACACAGCTCGATTTTACCATCTCCTTGCCTCTCTCAAACTAATAAGTTTTGATTAAAACAGTTATGTAAATACTTTAAAATTTGTGTTTTGTTTTACTTTAATTTTTATATCACAAATTTAGGAGGAGAAAATTTACAAAAACAACAAAAATATTTTCGGTCTTTGAGTCAATTTACAAAAACAACAAAAAGATTTTCAGTTTTTGAGTCAGTCTGACATGATCTACAAGTTTAGGGAGGCTGAATTTTAAGAAAAAAAACAAAAAGATTTTACATTTTCAAAGTTTAAGAAAAATACAAAAAGATTTTGATTTGAATGGTCAATTGAAGTGGATCAATTTGGGAGGTGGAATGATTTCTGACACTCAGAAATTCACTACCAAATATTAATTTCTAAAGAATAACAACTTTAGATAAGTATAATTCACTAAGAAGTTAAAACAAGTTTTTCAAAATGAAAGAAATGGACATGATCAGTCAAAATTATTAAATATATAAATAAGTGAGAAGTAAGGAAAATCAAATAACAGGAAAGATGTAACAACAATTTGACATTTTGCGTAAATCTTTAAGTCAAAACGAGATTGTGTTTCGATAAACTTGAATTGTTTTGAAAAACTCGGGTATTTTCCATGTTTTGTGCAAATAAAGAGCGAGAAATACTTACTGAAGCAGCCTCTGTTTTGCGTAAGCAAACACCTGGATGTGTGATGTTAAGGCCAATGTGCCTGCAGATCAGTAAAATAAAAGATGCCAATGAGCACAAATATGATAGAAACTCTTCTTGTTCTTGATTATAATCTAATCGATCTGTTCTTTTCTTTTCTCATCTTAAACTCTGTTAAAACGCTTTAAGTTCGTTGAAACACAATCAAAGTTTGAAACAAAAGATTTGACAAAATTGATAGGTTGCATGCTTATCTGGTTTTACTGCCTGACTGTTCATAAACTTCCCAAAAGTTGTTTCAGAAAAACCGTTAGAAAACTCTTGATCATAAGTCTTATTTTTGAATTACGGATTAACGAGTGGAAATTATTGGTGGGGTATAATTATTTTAAGGTAGGGTTTCATAAAGAAATTATTTTAAGGTGGTCAAATTTTTGATACAGATTTGATCCCACGAAATTGAACTGACTCAACTTTGAACTCGTCCAAAGTTTCTGAGTTTATCTTATTTTATTTTATTTTAATCAAAAAAAGTTAGAAAATTTGAAAAAATAATTTACTCGAAATAATGCGTATACGAAAATTATACTCGATTTCGAGTACACGAAAATCGTGTACTCGAAAATCCTCCTATAAATAGTCCGAGTATGGTCAAATTCGAGTACCATTTGATTTCGTATACAATTTTTCTCTCTCTTAGGCGATCTCGATTTTCGTGCACTATTTCCAAAATCCACTCCGACTATGTTGTAAATCACACGTAGGCGACCCTAGGTATAGACTTTTAACAAATTTTGACAGCTAAATAAAAAGTTATGGGCCAAAAACACTTTTCGAGTACTTCTTTCTGTTAACAGAAGGAATCTTGGACAAATCACCTCGAAAAACTTAAAATTAGAAAGGGATCTTCTTATATGTTGGTCGCCTTCTAATTCCGAGCATTTCGAGTATAATTTGGTGTTCTAAGGAGCAAAATTGAGGGAGTTATGAAGTTTTTAGTGTTCCCGAAATTTTGAGTTTCGAAAACTGATTTCGAATACAAATATCGAGTATGAGATTTTTCGAATACAGATCATTTCTGATTACAACTGTTTTTCAAATACAAACTCTAATTTTGATTACAACTTATTTTCGAATAAAACTCTAATTTCGACTACTAGCTATTTTTCGAATACAGATCTATTTTCAATTAGAACCTAAATTTCGAGAACACTTCAAAATTCGTAAACTTCCTTAATGCCTTGAACTTTTCTAAACTTTGTGATTTTGTCTAACTTTTTTAATCTGGACTTTGACTTTTGACCCTTGACCTTTCCTTTCAGTTTTGACCAACTTACTTTCTTTTATTTTCAAATGGCTTATTTGAGATTTGTTTCATACCATAATATGTCCGCATATGTCAGAGATCCACCTAAGAAGCATTCGATGTTCAGAAGCTTAGTGGAAGGGCTGATATTATATCTGGTGAACTACGCAATCATGGAGCATCCAAAGATCATATCTGAGTTTATCCAGGACTTCTGGAACTCGATTACTGAGCGCACGGAAGCTAACGGCACAGTCAGTTTGATCGGCAAAGTTCAAGGCCAACTAGTCATCATTACTGAGCAGATTTTAAGGGAATGCCTTCAGTTTGGTGAGAAGGCAACAGACCCTGTTGAACTTAATCACGACTTGGTTCACAGGACTGTTTATCAGATGGGTCATGAGGGTGTCTATCCTCCCACAAAGAAGAAGTTGTTGCACCCTTACTGGAGATATCTAGCACATGTCGTGACCCAGTGTATGTCTGGGAGGAAAGGTAGATATGATGTGCTGAATCAAACCCTCAGCTCATGTATGGTGGCCTTAGCTTTGGGTATGGACTTCAACTACTCCAGGATGATCTTTCAAGACATGCATGCCAACATCAAAGTAAAGAGAAAAGAAAGATTTATGGCCTTCCCCCACTTTATAGAGATCGTCATCAACAAGAGACATCCGAACCTTGTTCCCAATATCGGTACTCTCGAGTTCAGTAGGATGAGGGAAGACATTTGTTGGAGAATGCCCTCTGATCAAGTTTGGAAGATTTGTTGGAGAAGATGCAGTGATGGAGGAGCAAGGAACGCCTATAGCTATTGTTGTCGAAGAGCATGACATCCCTCCTACTGGCACAAGCACTCAGACCGGCACGGCTGCCGAGGAACTTGTTGCTAAGTCTTCATCATCATCTGGTGAAGAGATATTAATTCGAGAGAGAGAACCAATCATCCCACCACTTACTAGAGCAGAACGAGAAGGCATTCAGGACACAGACCACATGCCGACTCATGAGTCTTCGCCGAAGAAGAAAAGGCTCAAGATTATTTCCAAGAGGAAAAAGGATCCCAAATTGCAGAAGAAGACCGCGGGATCGTCCTCTTCGACTCCTACTCAGCCTCCACCTCCTACTCAGCACACTCCACCTCCTAGTCAACCACCTCCACCTGCTACTCAGCCTACTCCACAACCACAACCTAAGCCAACAACAAAGCCTAAGCCACCCACACAGCCAAAACCACCACAACCACCAAAACAAAAGCCACCCACTCAACCACTAAACCCAGAACCACCACCATCACCTTTCACCACCTCAAAGACCACCCAAACCACATCATCACCACCTCACTCTCATACTCACATCCACCACACAGAGTGTCACACCCCGAGCAGGCGGGATGGATCAACTTTCCAGTCGGGCAGAAGGTTCTCAGGGCGCGATATCGTTTGATAATCAAAATGATCAGATTGTTTGCATAGCACATAATATATAAATGAGAAATGCTAACATGACAATGATGTAGAATTAGAAAGTTAAACTATAATGTTACACTCATAATTTAACTAAGTAAATCTATCCAAAAGAATCATTGAGTTTTCTATCTTGTAACTGTACAAGATCTACAAAAGATGATTCACTGTTTTGTCATTCAAAAGTATGCTCAACACAAAATCTAGCTATGTCTTCTAAAAGTTCACTAGCTAAATCCCTTAATGCTGGTGACTAAACCTGTTTGTCACATGAGAAAACACGCATTTAAACAAAGTCGACACTAGGTTGGTGAGTTCATAAGTTTAGTAATTGAAAACCATTGATTTGTTAACATTCACAATCACAATGTCATACAAGAGTCTTGTTAAGATTCGATTCATCCGTCTCACACAATGGCCTCTCCATACTTATATCCACAAGTAGTATCTCATCCTATTAGTTATGCTTTTATATAGGGCATACGTAGGGGAAACAAGCCCCAGCCGACATCCCACCACATACCTAATAGAACTCAACACTACTTACAATACAACTATAGATACCCATTTTCATCTCACGTGTGTTCAACCCATTTGATATTCACCCTTAAGATCATGTTCATCACCCTGTGTGTTATATGTAGAATAATATAGTAAGAGGGATTTAGTTATCAACCCAAAGTGTTGATAAACCCTCAATGTTTTAAGGAAAATAGATTAATTAAATCTTATCCTTGTTATTATTCTCTCGCTTGTGGGGTTAACTGTCAGTCACTACTAATAATAGAAGTGTTAGTTAAACAATTGATATATGTTCTCCACTTGAAGTGCATAGAGCCTAAAAGGAATCCATTGTGATCCTCACGTAATCATATCACAATGCATCTGATTTACCTCTACCACTTTGATGTTTTCATAGCCTTCAACGAAACTACTACCAGTAATGTGACATGAGAGAAAATCAATTCCTTAGTCTACTAGTCAATAGAATCGAACGATTAATTACAATTTTCATTATAGATTAATATCACCATGTGTTGTTTACCAAACCTGACTGAGGTCGCCCTGTCACCGGTCATACATTACCGGCCAAATGATAATACGATCAACATACCGGCCTCAACCTGCCGGAGTATCACACCCCGAGCCGGCGGGCTGGATCGACTTTCCCATCTGGCGGAAGGTTCTCGGAGCGCGATATCGTTTGATACTCATAGTGATCAGATTGTTTACATGGCACATGATATATAAATGAGAAATACTAATATGACATTGATAAAGAATTACAATGTTAAATTACATAGTCATGTTCAAAATTTAACCAAGTAATCCATTCGAAGGGATCATTGAGTTTTCTCTATTGTATTTCACAAGATTTACAAAAGTGATTAACCAAAATATGTCATCAAAGGTGATGCACACAAAATGTAGCTAGGTCCACTATAAAAGTCCACTAGCTAATGCATCCTGAATCTGGTGACTAAACATGTTCGTCACCTGAGAAAAACATGCATTTAAACAAAGTCAACACGAGGTTGGTGAGTTCATAAGTTTAGTAATTGAAAACCATTGATTTGTTAACATTCCCAATCACAATGTCATACAAGAGTTTTGTTAATATTTGATTCATCTGTCTCACACAATGGCCTCTCCATAGTTATATGTACAAGTAATGTTTACTCCTACTATGCATGCTTATATACATGGCATACAAAAGGGTCGAGCCTACAACCCGCCCAGACGCCATCCCACCACATGCTCAACAGAATTCGACATCACTTGAAATACAACTATGGATATCCATTTCTATCTCACATGTGTCCAACCCAATTGATGTTCTACCCATATGTATTCAGGTCTCATCCGTTTCACCCAATGTCCTCTCCATAGTTATACTTACAAATAGTGTGTTACTTGATCAAGCATGCTTATATATAGGGCATACGAAAGGGTCGAGCCTACAACCCGCCCAGACGCCATCCCACCACATGCTCAACAGAATTCGATACCACTTGCAATACAACTATGGATATCCATCACATTACCCTGATTTCAAACTGGCATATTAGATACCCAATTAGTACATTTCTCCACAATTATGAATGGTGGCATGTACTTTTACATTGTAGAGAGTAATCATATCCACAGTCATGAATGGTGGTATTACTTCCATGTTGTGAAGAGTATTGATATCCACAGTTATGAATGGTGGATCACCACAGTTATGAATGGTGGTATACTCTTTGACTTACTATTACTCGCATCTGTTTAGGAAGCGAGAGTAAGTCCGACACGTTGTCATGTTCCCCTTGGTGATCAGGATTTAATTGACCACAGTGCAGCCACCACAGAGGCAAACCACAATGTCGTCATTTAAATCCGGATTCATTAGTTTTCCGAGACCTCACAACTATCTGCCACCAGCCTGTGATTCGAGAGAGGTCAGTCTCCCAGTCTACCGGTCCACAGAATAGAAGTGGTGAAATAATTAGCAGACACTATCTACTCTTATCACCCGTGTCAGCAGTGATAGAGTCGGAATAGGCTTGCTAAAATCAAAAGTGTTCTTGTGTTCCGCATCCCATAGTCATCATTTCTGCGTTATATGTTCTCGGTGTTATGTGTTCTCTGAGTCTTTACACATGTGTTATAAGAACATGTCTTATTATACAATGTTAGTAGTTGTGTGAATGATGTTGTTATCATGAAATTACGTTATCATAATTCTCATTATGGTTATCCCATAGCCTTCACCCGATTGTAACTAAAGTGTTGTAAGAACTAGTCTTACTACACTTAGCTAGTTCAGGTAGTGAATGTTGTCATGAAGTCATGTGGGCATGATCATCATTCCTGTTCTCATTAGTGTTTGTTTCATATTACCACATTGTTATCTTGTTGTAAATAACGAAGTGTCATAAGGTCAAATCCTAGTACACTATTGTTACTCCAGTGATAGGATGATATCTGGAATTTATGTTATCTTGACATCATCCTTGATATGTTATATTGTTATAATCAAAATAAAATGTACACAATGCAATGATCTCTAGTCTTTAACATTGATACATAAGATCTCATCTTATCATACAATGTTAGCGTATGTGAAGGGTGATATCTTGTAACCATGTTATCATGATTATCAACATTGATATCCCCAGTGATTGTCCTCATGTGGTCTCAATGTTATGTATACTCAATGTTTTTAACAGGGTGAAATAAGAGCTCGTCTTATTATTCAGTGTTTATATATGTAGTGAATGATACTATCATCATGAAGTTACGTTATCATGATTATCATTCATGTTAGTGTTATAAGCTTGTTGTTGTGAGATCCAGCTTTGATGCATTGTGTCATTCCTTTCGATAAGTTAATATCATGAAGTTGTGTTATCCTGATATTGTTCCTGTTAAGCTTTACATGTTATTTCACACTCAAGCACACATAATTATATAATCAGTTCATGATATGATAATTAAGATAAAATCAGTATTACCTATATCACCTGATGATTTAAATAAAATACTAAAGTTTTAAATAGTTAAAAGAGTTAGCATGTTTCTCAGCCCCGAAGTTAAAATCAGAAGATTAGAAAAGGGGCATATGAACTCACCTTGTAGCTGAAGTGATTAACTAAGACTCAAGAAATACACGCGCTCACTGTTGTCGTACTGATGTTGTATTCCCAGTCCCGTGTTTGATTAAATGTTATTTGACATATGATCCCATATTTGATTGTTCTTTTTGAAATCTGAGTTGTTAATTGAGTTGGTGTAGTGAAAATGACTCATTCTTGTGATTTTCATAAGAATGGCTGATGCTAGTGAGTGTTCACCCGAATTAGTCAGTCACCCGAATGAGTCCACACGAATGAGTCAGTCACCCGAATGAGTCCACCCGAATAAGTCCTTCGCCCGAATGAGTCACTCGCCCGACTGAGTCATTCGCCCGAATGGCTCATTCTCCCGACTCATTCTCCCGCTCATTCTCCGGACTCATTCTCCCGACTCATTCTCCAGCTCATTCTCCCGACTCATTCTCCCGCTCATTCTCCCGACTCATTCTCCCGGCCATTTGCCCGAACAGGTTTTCAACCATGGGAGAAGACGACTTCGGGTTATGGTCCTATATATAGTCGTTTTGAGTGGGTTTATGTGAGTAAAGTCGTTTAGAAGGTGTATGGGTTGAAAAAGAGATGTTTTAAAACCGGTTAAAACCGTGGTTGGGTCGGGTTTGTAGAAAACCCTAAAATCCGAACCTTCACTCCAGAATTTCTTCCAACCGAGCTTGTTTCGGGTTAGATCTTCTGTACTTCCTTGTTCTACTCATCGAGAGCGTCGTTTAGGCACCAACAACACGAAATTTGGTGGTGGTTTGCTATGGTGGAGTGTTGGTGAAGCTTAGAGAGAGAGTAGAGAGATAAGAGATCTTGAGTGGAGAGAGAGATTGTGATTAGCCAAAATGAAGAAGAAGGAGAAAGAAATGGGGCTTTATACCCCGGGTGTTTACACGCTCGGTGTCGTTTTCGCGTATTTTTACGCGCGCGTTATTTCGGTTACGCAATTAAGCATTTTAAACCGAAATTTAGAATTCTTGGATTATTTTTGATGAGTTTCAAAATTGTAAAACGTAAAATATTATATTTTACTTATTTTTAATGTTTCGTTCGCGATCAGGCCGTTAAACCTCTTTATTTCGTTATGTAACGTTAATTACCTGTAACATTACTAAAATATCTTTATAAAATCCATTTTAGGTGGTAATTTCTAATAAATATTATTTTTATTTCATTTTAATTATTTTAACGATCGTAATCGTTTGTTTTCGTCGTTTCATCAGAAAACGTAACTTACGCGCGTTTTTGTACAGAGCACTAACTGTACGAGTACGATCGTACGTTTCACTTTCTGATCTGGTTTTCTATTTTTCAGATGTCATTCAGAACGTTAAACCCACAGATATGTTTGTGTGAATCGTCACCCACGCAAACACACTGTCAGTTTTTTATTCCGAAACGATACTGAATTTCGGTTTTGCATTGAATTTCCACACTGACGGACTCGACTAAACACACCTACTTGCACATAATCACACTTGTTTCACCTTGTTTACTCATAGAATTATCGGCCATCTGATTTCTGTTATTTGTGAAGATCAGATCGCAACCGCTATGGTTTCGTTACTTGTTCTCACACTGTTGTTTCATCCGGATTGCTGTATTTACTGTATTTAAATTTTCACTTAGACACGTACAACTGTTATTTGTTTTCGTAGTCCTGTTGTCGCACAACTGTTATTCCCTTTGTATTGTTGTATATTTATATTTCAATTCTCATCAAAATGTATACAACTGTTAATTGTTTTCACTGAATTGTTATCACATACTGTTCATCACATAGTGTTCACACATAGTTTAGGTGTATGTACCCACACATCGTACGGATTTGCCGGTCGGCCAGGTACTAATTGTCACAGTCTCCCCTTGTTAAAGAAATTTCGTCCAGAAATTTAAGCATCACTGTTGGGTACTACTTTTTCTATGTACATGTGGAGATGTTTTGACCTAATGTGTTCCTCACGCCTCCAAGTTAACTCGGAGTTGCGTTTGGAGTTTCATTGAACCCTTTCGATGGAATACGACTTCGTTTCAGTCTCTCGACTGTACGACCCGTATCATTCGAGGTTCCTCATTGGGATGCAGCTTCTCGGGTACTTAAGTCTCCTCACTAGTCATTGATTTTATGCATTTACATGAGAATTGAGCAGACCCGATTCAACTGTTCATGGTGGCCCAATAAACATCAGATGTGCTGGAAGTGAGAGGCTGCTTGCCATTTAAATTCCGTAGCTGTCCATGTACACTTCCGTTGTGGCATTTCGAGTTGGTCCAATAACTTTAGAGGTTCTAGTGTTCTCCTTAAGCATGCGATGTTCCAATGCGAATACTTCGTTAGTGCTATTAAGATAGCTAGAGTATTATGAATGTGAGATAATAATTTCAATTCCGTTTCACATTCATTTAGGATTTATGTTTCTCAATTGTCTGGACCATCCCTCTTTGGATAGCGGTTGACTTTGAAGTTCCTGTAAATCCCAAAGGATTTCTGCAGTTACTACAAAGTTTACGAGTTTACGGATATTTTAGTTAGAAGATCGAGGTCTTCCGGTAATTCATAGCATGTTTTTAATTGTATATGATCTAGTTGAGTAGTCCCTATCACAATTCCTTGATGTCAAGGGGAATTGTGAGCGGACATGATCATGCAGGTATTATATACTCGCATGTTTTAGTATTTATTAGGAGTATAGGATGAAAGCTTGGTGATTTAATCATAGCTATTTGGTAATACTCCCTTAGAAGTGTCTCATGTTGTTCTCGCATCTCTAGATCTCGATTGTTCGATCTCGACCTTTAGGTCATCTATAGCATATCCTAGATCATGCATGTATGACCTTATACTCGACACATCACCTATATATTTATTTCCAGAATCTCGGTGTGTGTTTTAATGTTTGAAGAAACTACCTAAAAGTAAGGTAGCTTTGTCATGATTAGGGTAAAGATTTACCTATGAGGTAAACCCATGCAAGTGATGCACAATAACCTTTTTCCTACTCACATATCATTTGACTTGTGCGATCCCATTGTAATCCTTGTTCCACGTGTTATTCCTCATTGTCTTTGCTTCACCGGGGAATGTCTCACATTACCCAATCCAGGATCCTAGCAATTTTGCCGACCTGGTTCGGATAAGGTCGAGCTACCACTTTATGACTACCCATAAATTTAACACATCATGATCACATCATGTGAATTTCATTAGCTCCACTAAATGATATAGCCCTACAGTTCTTGTATTAAATCTCTAATTACACTATTGTCTAAACCACTAAACGTCCCCTTCATAAGGATGTGTATTGTAACATCACTGTAATTCAGGTTGTCCGTACATATGTACGATTTTACTGTTACGATCTGATGTGTAAATTATTAATGATTATGAACTATGGACTGTCATTATTATGATTTGGTATACATATTGAGAACATATATTATTTTATGCATAAACCATGGTGAGTTTAGTTGAAACCCAACTAAACAGAACCAGAGAGTTTATTGCAGTTACAGTTCACAGATTTTGGATGTTGGTATGGAATGGAATGGGATTAGGAGTTTGTTATGGTTTGGTTCTAAACATAGTCAAGGACACATGGTCATGGTTTATCGAAATAGCGGTGGGACGGTGTTGGGGAGGTTGCGATCTACCCCTGCATATGCCCTACACATATGCATATTTCGGTCTATCATGGATGTGTCAGTGATATGGTTTAGTGGGATTTTGGATTGGGATTATAATATTAAAGTTAATAAAATAATGAAAGTTTTATTGGAAATGTATACGCGATGGTGAGGTTACGCACATAATTTAAATGCGAATATTAATTCATAAATGTTAACTTAATAATGTATTCGCGTGGGTGACGATTCACATGAATATAATTATTAAGAATAATATTCTGAAACGATATTCCCTAATTCGTAAATCGAATCGAAATACGATACGAGCGTCGGATTCGGAAAGGTGACGATCTTTACAAATACGTACGTAAGTAACGCGTTTCGACGCGATAATTAAATAATATTTAATGATAATAAAATGAGAAAAATAATTTAAAAACATTTATTAGGAATTACAACCTAAAACGAAAACGAATGAATTATTTTATTTAATTAAATAATTTAACAAAAGTGAACGGACTTATTTTACGAAACGAATTAATTAAAATCCCTTATTTAAAAGCGAAGTCATTTTACAAAGGAACATTTAATTAAAATTATGTTTATAGAAACAAAGCCTAATTAATTAAAGGTTTTTGTGTTTTAATTACGTTTAGGATAAAACCGAGCATTCATTAATTGTTAATCGCGATAAAAACGAGACCGACCACGTGGTGTCTACACGCGATAAAAAAAGGGAAAGCTTCTTTCTTCTTTCACTTTCACCACACCACTTCTCTCTCTAAAAACACACCCATCACATCTCTCTCTCTAACTTCTCTCTACGATATCCCGCTCATTACTCCACGAATTTTCAAGATCTTGGCGCCCACGCGTTCATGAGATGGAGGAGAACAAGAAACCACTAAGAAACTGGAAGTTTGGCCGACGATTTAAGGTAAATCTAAGTTGTATTTCTAGGTTTTGTTGCAAATCATGAATCTTACAATGAATAGACGTATAACCGGCTTAAACCTTTAAAAAACCTAAGGATGCATGCGTAGTAGTATATAGAATCCATGGATGATCTTGAATCGACAGAAGCATGATGAGGAGGGTGATGAGCAATCGTGGAAGACAGATTCGCCAAAGGGCTGTAGGTGACGACCTGGTGCAGGCCGAACGAACCCTTGGCCGAACCTCTAGGGCGGCCGAACCTTGCCATAGCCGCGAACCTTTGGGTCGAATATCTCCTAGAACCGAACCTTCTTGTGGCCTGGTCGAACCTTGGGAGTGTGGTACTTTCAGCCGAACCCTACACTTGGCAAACCTTGAATGATGACATAGCCTAACCCTAGCTGCCAATAACCGAACCTTTGGATAATGGCACAACCGAACCCATGCATATGCCGAACCTTAGTAATCAGATTTAACCAATGGAGCCGCGAACCTTAGCATCTCCTACTAACCGAATCTGGGAAGTTTATTTGGGCAGCGAACCCACCAAACCAAACCTTTTGGCCGAACCCTACATGGGAGCCGAACCCATTGACATAGAGAGCACTAGCCACGAACCCTTGTGGCCTAGACTTTTCTAGTAGCCGAACCTAAGGGAAATCCTACCTTAGGTTCGCTGCTTTCATGGGTAGCCAAACACAAAGATCAAATTAGGGTTTACGGAATACCATAGAGTATGGGAAAGTATGAATCAAACGCATGCATGCATGAAAGTTTATGGGTTCTCACCTTTTCTTGATATCATGACTTTAAATGTTGAGATCGTATAAGGTGAACAATTATAAAATTAACTTGAATATAATCCGTTAAACTTCAAATGTGATTCTTGATAACTTAAGTTAAGATGGCCGATATGTTATTATGCATGCATGTATTGATGGGTATATAACTAATACCATTGACATTTTATACCTAACTATGAGAGTTACACATAAGGTTACATATGAGTAAACTATAATCATTATATGATTAAAACACATAAGTTTAAATTACAAGTGATGGTAATAATCTTTGTAGCAAGAAACGTTCATTTTAACTTAGAGAAAATAAACTAAGTTGATAATATACTTACAAGTGTAAAAGTAAACATGAATACTTATGAATACGAATACATACTAAATACAGGTTGATTGAATTGTTTGGATTTCACCTACGTGAGCGCGCATACTACGAAACACTGAATCTAAGGACTCAGGTGAGTTCTCATAACCTCCCTTTTAAACTGTTTTGTTTTAAACTCGGAGGTGAAACATGTATACCAATATTTAAATATTATTTTGATAACACATGGATGATACCTGTTTATCAATATGATATTCAGATTATGGATTATCATTATTTATGGATTATCACTGATTATTATATATATCCGTGTGACATTGTCATTGACTCCGGTCATTAACAATGATTACATGTATTGCCACTTGGATTATCACAACTCCATGAACCATTGCCTTTAACTTCGGTTAATTGCATTGATTTCATGTATGGTCACGTGGGTTGCTTCCACTCCATGGATCATGTCTTTAACTTATGTTAATCACATTAATTCCATGTATTGTCACATATACTATTTAAGAATATTGATGTTTGAGATTTGTTGAATGGTTATGTGGTTGATTATCTATGATTATCTATGAATTATTGATATATGTGATTATGTGTTGGTTATGTGTTTGGATTATGTGCTGGGATGATGTGTTGGATATTCTCACAGGTACTCATGTGGATTTTCTCAAGAAACTCTAAACTTTTATAATCATTTTATAAAACCGTTTTAAATATAAAAACTTATGATTACTCACCAACAACTTCGTAGTTGACACTTGATTTTTACATGTTTCAGGAAATGAAGACAAGTAGGTTGAGGAGGATGGTCTCTTCTATTTTGGACATCATCATATAGGATTCTTGGACTTAGCTAAATAACTAGAATTCTGGCGATTAGAATTTAGTTAGATAGCTAAATCTCTTTTGTATTTGATGTAACTAATTCATGATAGACATGATTTTTTGTGTAATTAATTTGGTTGATTAAATGATATGTGATGGTTTAAATTATATGCCCACGAGCTTATGAACAATCTAAACATCCCTTGTGGCATCCCGACGTTTCCGCCATCGGTCGGGGTGTTACATGTATGGTTTAGATTCTAGTGTTATCTCGGACTTCCATGTCCAAGATTTGAGATAACTAACTTATTGATTAACTGAAGAAACTGGTTATGATTCTCAGTGATGTTCTATGATACATTTCTTCTCAATACGAATAGGACTAGAGTTCTATGATATATTAAACTCTAATTCAGTTGAGTCCTACGCTTGACCTTACAATATACCCACTCAATTTGGTATCCTTACCATTTGGAAAGTGATAATCCTTTTATATATCCAAAGTGGATATTATAATAGTCATATGGTTGTTATGGTGCTCTATCTGATGTGTAAGAAAAGATTACCGGTAAAATCTTGAGGATTATATCAGTAGCTTTCGTACTAATTAAGACTAGGTCATTTAAGAATAACCTAATTTCAATTGGTTTGAAGATTTCCTACTATGTTCTCTGAATCTATCTCTTCTGAAGTAATGGTTCTCAAACAGAGTGTAGGTAATAATTATCCTAATTACTATTATCCACTTGTCATCTAATTAATCTATGGTTACTTTAAATTATTGTTACTAAAACTACAACATAATATATATAATTATAAACATTATACATAATTAATTGTACAAGATTAAAATGACATACCTTCGAAGTCACCCGACTCCGAGTGTACATTTGGTGCTGGTAGAGTGAGTAGTTCCTCGGTAGCTGTTGGTGTGGTTGGAACTGTTGGAGCTGTTGGAGGCTTCATCCTAGCGTAGTCTCTTGCGAAATGTCCAAGTATTCCACAGGAGTAGCAGTGGTGGTGGGGTTGAGAGGAAGTAGATGTACTTGCCCTCTGATTCTGATTCTGTGTTGGAAGGTTTCGACACCTCTGAATCAAGTTTCCCTTCTTTCCACAGTTCGGACAATGGCTGCATTGTTTGTCCCTAGCATGATGAAAACCACACTTTTCACACTTGGGATGCTTACCCGTGTATTGATAAGGATTTGATTTCACTGAGGTTTTGCAATAAGCAGCCCAGTGTCCTATCCTCCCACATTTCAAACAGCGTCTACACAGCCTGTCTTCCTTGTGGTGAAAACCACACTTAGTGCCTAAGGGAGAGGTTCCAACATACTGGTAGGGAATTGGAGCTATTGGTGTTTTGAATTGTTGCATCCAATGGCCTGCCTTTCCACAGCGGGTACATTGTACACATGGAAGTTCAACCCTGTGATAATAGTTACAAGTTGAACAATGAGGGGTCTTTCCTTTGTAGAGTACACTAACTCGGGTCGGGTCTGGCATAACTTGGCTGATAGGTGTAGCTTCCGTGAAGTTCAAGGGTCCCTTTCGCTTTTTAGCAGGATGGTATTTGGGTTTCTTACTGGTGTCACCTTCCGCAGGGTCTTTTCTTTTGGTGGTGACAGGTGGAAAACCCCAGGCATACTCGTCATTGCTCCTGATCATGTTGATGATCTCAGGAATGATTGCAACCAACTGCTCGGTGATCAAGGTTGCCAGTGTAGCAGTCACTGGTTCCACCTTGGGTGGAGGAGGATGAGGTGGTGATGGTGGTTGTCCCTGTGACATTTCGATCTTAACCGAAAAAAATTTATCGGTTAGTATTTATGATCAAATGATGTGACATATGCAATTAAGTCATGAGTCTTGTGTTCTCTACATGAGGGTCCCTAGGTTATAGTATAGGCCAAACCGTTTGAAACAAGATGACCTATTTTTCTCTATAACCATGGCTCTGATACCAATCTGTCAAACCCCGAGCCGACGGGCTGGATCGAATTTCCCGTCTGGCAGAAGGTTCTCGGAGCTCGATATCGTTTGATAATTATTGTGATCAGATTGTTTACACGGCACACGATATATAAATGAGAAATACTAATATGACATTGTTAAAAAATTACAAAGTTAAATTACATAGTCATGTTCCTAATTTAACCAAGTAATCCATTCGAAGGAATCATTGAGTTTTCTCTATTGTATTTCACAAGATTTACAAAAGTGATTCACCAAAATATGCCATCAAAGTTATGCACACAAAATAGGTCCACTATAAAAGTCCACTAGCTAATGCATCCTGAATCTGGTGACTAAACCTGTTCGTCACCTGAGAAAAACATGCATTTAAACAAAGTCAACACGAGGTTGGAGAGTTCATAAGTTTAGTAATTGAAAACCATTGATTTGTTAACAAT
The DNA here is from genome assembly GCA_009363875.1 of Mikania micrantha. Taxonomy (NCBI): domain Eukaryota; kingdom Viridiplantae; phylum Streptophyta; class Magnoliopsida; order Asterales; family Asteraceae; genus Mikania; species Mikania micrantha. The sequence continues at coordinate 55,278,263 of CM018682.1, read as the reverse complement.
CCCAATCACAGTGTCATACAAGAGTTTTGTTAATGTTTGATTCATCTGTCTCACACAATGGCCTCTCCATAGTTATATGTACAAGTAATGTTTACTCCTACTAAGCATGCTTATATATAGGGCATACGAAAGGGTCGAGCCTACAACCCGCCCAGACGCCATCCCACCACATGCTCAACAGAATTCGACATCACTTGAAATACAACTATGGATATCCATTTCTATCTCACATGTGTCCAACCCAATTGATGTTCTACCCATATGTATTCAGGTCTCATCCGTTTCACCCAATGTCCTCTCCATAGTTATACTTACAAATAGTGTGTTACTTGATCAAGCATGCTTATATATAGGGCATACGAAAGGGTCGAGCCTACAACCCGCCCAGACGCCATCCCACCACATGCTCAACAGAATTCGATACCACTTGCAATACAACTATGGATATCCATCACATTACCCTGATTTCAAACTGGCATATTAGATATCCAATTAGTACATTTCTCCACAGTTATGAATGGTGGACTACCACGGTTATGAATGGTGGCATGTACTTTTACGTTGTAGAGAGTAATCATATCCACAGTCATGAATGGTGGTATTACTTCCATGTTGTGAAGAGTATTGATATCCACAGTTATGAATGGTGGTATACTCTTTGACTTACTATTACTCCCATCTGTTTAGGAAGCGAGAGTAAGTCCGACACGTTGTCATGTTCCCCTTGGTGATCAGGATTTAATTGACCACATTGCAGCCACCACAGAGGCAAACCACAATGTCCTCATTTAAATCCGGATTCATTAGTTTTCCGAGACCTCACAACTATCTGCCACCAGCCTGTGATTCGAGAGAGGTCAGTCTCCCAGTCTACCGGTCCACAGAATAGAAGTGGTGCAATAATTAGCAGACACTATCTACTCTTATCACCCGTGTCAGCAGTGATAGAGTCGGAATAGGCTTGCTAAAATCAAGTGTTCTTGTGTTCCGCATCCCATAGTCATCATTTCTGCGTTATCTGTTCACGGTGTTATGTGTTCTCTGAGTCTTTATGTGACACCCTAGTCACTTTCATGTCACATCCGGACATTTTACACCAATATTTAATAAATTACGTTAGGTCCCAGTAAAAACTTTCGTGTTTTATACACCTGTAAACATACTATTTACTAACTTTGTTAAAACAAAATTGACGTATGTCTACATACTCCACAAAACATTTATTACACAAAAGTTACACAATTATTTGGTTATTAAAAATTAAAACCATCATACGAGCCTTCATGTTCGATTCCGATCACCATCAACTCTCACCCGACTCTTTAGTACCTGTAAACACCACATTTAAATTCACCATTAGTTCATTAGAACTAAGTAAGATTACCCAGCTATTTCTCAAGTGTATTTCATAACACCATATGGATACACTAATGATGTTTCAAATATAATTTGATAACATTATTCAATCGCATACAACACGATTTACTAACGGGTCATTTTCACCCAACATCCCGTAAATCTCCCATTCATGCAAAATCATTATAATTTAACACAACACATATGTGCACACAAAACTCCAGTTGTGCATCATATTTCCCAAAAGCCGAACTTAAACAATTTGACTCTTGAAATTAGATATTTACACTCTTGTAAATCATCTTTTGTTCACACACCTTGTGAATATATTACATTATATTTGCAAGTCTTATGTTCACACATCTTGTGAATCGAAGCATGCATATTAGCAATTTAATGTCAACACTTTTGTAGATCATAACCACCAAATTAAGATGGTTGTTTACACTCTTGTAAATCAACTCAATCATTATTACTAGTTGAATGTTCACACACCTTGTAAATCATTAAACTACAATAACCGCACTAACCATATCCATTTATATCAAATTCAATTAAAATAATAAATCACATATGTGCTAAATGCACAAATACTTGTAGTGTGGACTCACCCAATCTTACAACTACAAGTTCAATCAAACAGGTAACTTACCTCTATCTGCAAAGGATCCTGCTTGATTATCCTCTCGATTAAAATCTTGTTTTCCTGTTAAACTCTATACGGGTCAATATATGTTTATATCCATTCAACCTTCTATTTGAAATGTTTATATAAATATTTTCATGAATATATATATATATATTTCACATACTATACACATCCGACCTGTTCGAATTTGTTTAACATATTTATCATATTTTGTATGATTACTCATACTGATCACCTTTCACCCAACCTTCAGGTTTCAATCTTTCTAGGATAATCTGAATTTTAACTTTATATTAATTTGATAAAATTAAGTCATTTGACCCATTTAGGTTAAACTCATATTAATCTCATCATATGAGTTTTTGACAACTACAACATCTCAATTTCACCTCTACTCATATTTTCAAATTTAGACAATAACAAAATCGTATTTTTCTTAATTACCCCAAATGAGTTATTTTTCTCAACTCACTCTTATGAACCCTAACTTGGGTTCTTTGCAAAATCATGATCCATACAACAAGGAATGTTTAAAAACATACCAAAACAGCTATACACGAATTTAGGATTCAATAACTACTCAAAACTCAACCCAATTTCACGTTTCTAGAACCCTAGTTCATAACCCTCATCACATCCTTATATGGAGATTAAAAGATAAGAAACGTGATTACCTCAAGGGGTTCACGATCTAGGTTCACGATTTAAGCTCGGAATCATGGATCGTTGCTCGATTTCTCGCCTCGTTCTTGCTAGTTCTGCGTGAGCTCCTCCCTGGTTCTGCCTTCTACCTTCGATCACTTCTTTTTTTTTTTTAATTTTATTGTGTGGTCTTCATATATCCACGTTATATATATATATATATATATATATATGTATATATATATATATATTAATTGTTGACCACACACATTCATATATATTATATTTATTTATCTTAGGATGTTACAAATCTACCCTCCTTATTTAGGGTTTCGTCCTCGAAACCGCTACATTAAGCAAAAAGGTAAGGGTAGAATTTCTTCATCTCACCCGCCGATTCCCAAGTATATTCTGACCCTCTCCTATGCTTCCACCTTACTTTTACTTGATCAATGGTTTTGTTACGAAGCAGTTTCACTTTATGATCAAGAATTTCAATCGGCTTTTCTATGTAATTAAGTTTCTCATCTACTTCAATGTCTTCTAATGGTACGTATGTGGATTCATCAGCTAAACACTTTCGTAAATATGAAACATGAAAAGTGTTATGAATTAGCTTCAGCTCTTCTGGTAGCTCTAAACGATAAGCAACATTTCCCACACGAGCTATAATTTTAAACGGTCCAATAAATCGTGGACTCAACTTTCCTCGTTTATGAAAACGAATGACACCTTCCAAGGGGAAACCTTTAATAACACAAAGTCTCCTACTTGAAAATCAATCGGTCGTCTTCGTTTATCTGCATACGACTTTTGACGGTCTTGTGCCGCCTTTAAGTGAGCTCGTATCTGATCAATTCGTTGGTTTGTAACTTTAAGTATCTCTTTCTTTTCGAGCTCTCGCGGGCCAACCTCTCCCCAACAAACAGGAGTACGACACCGCCTCCCATATAACATTTCATATGGAGGCATTCCCAACCCGGAATGATAACTGTTGTTATACGAAAATTCCGCCAGAGGTAGATAGTCATCCCAACTACCTCCAAAATCAATAATACACGCTCGTAACATATCCTCCAGTGTCTGAATAGTCCGTTCACTCTTACCATCAGTCTGAGGATGATAATCCGTGCTCAACAACAGTTTCGTGCCTAATTCCTCTTGAAAATTCTTCCAGAAATGAGAAGTGAATCGTGTGTCTCGATCGGACACAATCGTCACTGGTATCCCGTGACGCGACACTATTTCTTTTACATACACTTCCGCCATTTTCTCAGAAGAATATTATTCACGAATAGGAATAAAATGAGCACTTTTAGTCAACCGATCCACAATGACCCAAATCGTATCATACCCCTTTCGGGTTTTCGGGAGTTTAGTAATTAGGTCGATTGTGATATGTTCCCATTTCCACATAGGAATTTCCAAAGGCTGTAATTTGCCATAAGGCTTTTGATGTTCAGCCTTAACTTGTAAACAAGTTAAACATTTTTCAACATATTTAACAATATCTCGATTCATACCTGGCCACCAGTAATTTACCCGAAGGTCTCGTTACATTTTAGTGGCTCCCGGATGAATTGAGTATTTTGATTTATGAGCTTCTTCCATTAAATCAGTTTTCAAAGAACAAGTGGGAGGTATCCACACCCTACCCCATCTTGTCTTTAAACCGCGACTATCTTCCTCCAGATTATGAGCTTGCCCCTTTATTCGGTCTCTTTTCCAATTTTCTTCTTTTAAAGCTTCAACTTGAGCTTCTTTAATTTGATCCACCAAATCAGAGGAAATCACAATCTTCATTGCTGTAACCCGAATGGGTTCATGTTCTTCTTTCCTACTCAAGGCATCCGCCACCACATTGGCTTTTCCCGGATGACAAAGGATTTCACAATCATAATCCTTGAGTAGTTCTATCCAATGTCTTTGCCTCATATTTAATTCCTTCTGTGTGAAAAAATATTTCAGGCTCTTGTGATCAGTGTAAATTGTGCATTTCACACCATACAAGTAATGCCTCTAAATTTTTAAGGCAAACACCACCGCTGCTAATTCTAGATCATGAATAGGATAGTTTACTTCAAGAACTTTCAGTTGCCTCGATGCATAGGCAATCACTTTGCCCCTTTGCATAAGGACACAACCAAGCCCAAGATAAGATGCATCAGAGTACACCACGAAATCATCAGGTCCATCTGGTAGGGTTAATACCGGTGCCTGAGTTAACTTGAACTTGAGTTCATTGAAAGCTTTTTCTTGGTCATCACCCCAAATAAATTTCACATCTTTCCTTGTCAATTTAGTCAAGGGAGATGCAATTCTTGCAAAATCTTGTATGAATCGCCGATAGTAACCGGCTAGACCAAGAAAACTTCTAATTTCAGTAGGAGTTTTAGGAGAACTCTAATTAATCACCGCTTGGACTTTCGAAGGATCAACAAGTATGCCATCAGCACACACCACGTGTCCCAAAAATTGGACTTCACGCAACCAAAATGCGCATTTAGAAAATTTGGCATATAGTTTCTCCTTACGTAAAGTTTCAAGGACTTCACGTAAATGACAAGCATGATCACCTTCGTTTTTAGAATAAATAAGGATGTCATCGATAAAGACAATGAAAAATCGATCCAACATTGGGCGACACACCCGGTTCATTAAGTCCATGAACGCAGCAGCCGGTGCATTAGTCAACCCAAACGACATCACAAGAAATTCATAATGACCGTAACGAGTACGGAAAGCAGTTTTGGGAATATCTTCCTCTTTAACCTTGAGTTGATGATAACCCGAGCGAAGATCGATTTTAGAAAACCACGACGCTCCTTGCAACTGGTCAAAAAGATCATCAATTCTAGGTAGAGGATATTGATTTTTCACAGTCACTTTGTTCAACTCTCTATAGTCGATACACATTCTAAGGCTTCCGTCTTTCTTTTTAACAAAAAGAATTGGTGCACCCCACGTGGAGATACTTGGACAGATAAAACCTTTATCTAAAAGATCTTGCAACTGCGTCATTAATTCTTTAATTTCAGATGGTGCCAAACGATATGGAGCTTTAGCTATGGGCTTAGCCCCAGAAATAAGATCATTCTTAAATTCAACATCTCTATCCAAAGGAACTCCCGGTAAATCATCCGGAAAAACATCAGGGAAATCCCTAACCACTGGAACATCATTAAGTTCCTTTATCTCCTTTTGTGCATCAAGAACATAAGCTAAGAATGACTGACCCCCATGGTTCATGTAATACATAGCTTTAGCTAGAGAGCACAATATGGTTCCACCCCGTTTCTCTCCTTGAATGCATACTTCATAACCACCCGGGGATATTAATTGTATAAACTTACGGTTACATACAATATTGGCTCCATATTTAGACAACCAATCCATCCCAATGACAACATCAAACTCTCCCAAGATCAATGGAATTAAATCAACCTCATAATCCTCACCATCAATGGTGAGTTTACACCTATGATAGATGTCATACACTAAGAAACTCTTAGAGTCAGCTATTTCTACCTCTAATGCATAAGGTAGCTTAGCTAGTACAAACGAATCATGATTCACAAACTTCACAGATATAAAAGAGCGACTAGCTCCAGAATCAAACAATATATAAGCAGGCAAGGAATTTATATGAAAAGTACATGTCACCACGTCTGAAGTGACTTTGGCCTCTTCTGCTTTAATTTTGAAGGCTCTACCTTTTGGTGGGGGTATTTCAACCTTCTTACCACTACCTTGGGCCTTAACAGGCCCACCACTGGTACCTCCTTGACCTGCCCCTTTCAACTCTGGGCACTCACTTCGTCGGTGTCCTGGTTTGTAAGAGTTGTAAGACAAATTGAGTGCACTAGTACATTGAAAGGCAAGATGCCCCGACTTGCCACATTTATAATACACTACTGATTTGAAATAACATTCCCCAGCATGTTTCTTCCCACAAGTTAAACAATGTCTAGCTTCTTTCGAAGAACTAGACTTTTTGAGTGGACTAACAAATTTCCCCTTTTTAGAGGAACCCACATCCCTTTCCATCATTCGTTTTTCCCCATGATCCTATTGTCTCTTTAACTCCAATTCATGCTCATGAGCGCAATCAATTAATTCAGACAAGGTTTCAAACTTTGATGGTACGAGGAACTCCCGGTACTTAGCATTCAACATACTATGGTACCTGTTAATCCACATTCGTTCAGTCCTAAGAAGATCAGGACATAATTTAGCTTTATCATAGAACATTACAGTAATAGTGTCTATATCCTCCTCTTTGTGCCTCATATGTAAAAATTCCTCAGTAATTCTATCAATAGCAGCCTGAGGACAGAATCGTTTAAGGAACAATTCTTTAAATGCACCCTAAGTCAATTCCTTTATACCATCTCGACCCTTCTCCTTTCGGAGAAGTTCCCACCAATCTTTTGCTCCCTCTTTCAATTGATTTCCAGCAAACATTACCTCGTCAGACGGATCACAATGACACGTTTCAAACGTGCTTTCCATATCAGCTATCCACCTTTGGCTCAACAGTGGATCCACCTCACCCTTAAATTCAGTTGGCTTACAAGCCACAAATTCCTTGTAACTAACCTTTTTAAGAAGCTTTTCCCCACCTATTTCATCTTTAAGAGTTTCAAACTCTTCATGTATAAAATTTTTCAACGAAGCTTGTAATCCATCTAAACGAGTTGGTAAGGTAGCTTCAAATGCTTTAGCTACCTCCTCCCTCACCATTACTTGCAGTTCGGTGAGATGTTCCTCCTCATGCCCTAACCCTTCAGAGTTATGTTCATCAGCCATTTTATGACTGAAATAATTTAAACATATCATTAGTTTACATATCTATACTCAACATATATGCAAACCACATATTCGTCCTTAACGGACGTATACACTACATATTTATGTGTCTTTATTGAATGTTCACACTCCTGTGAATTACTCAATTATTCCACTAATAATGACAACATTGTGATTCTAACTGATCGCACACATTCAATTTTTTTAACACCCTACCAATACTTCCATATACTGGTATGAAATAACGTTCCCAAAGATACGTTCATATCATGTATATGTTACTAAGCTGGCCAGGCATAGCAAGATATGCACCACATATCCATGTCCTTACGTTCACTGCTTCACACAAGTTAGGAATATTGGTTTATAACAATATAATTTCCCATATCGCATAACACTATGCAACAATTAACAGATACAAAATACCTGGTGAGTTCGGCTTTGTGATCGGATTTCGGATCGAACGGCTCTTCCCATCTATCAAGAGCTCAATGGTTTGAGTTTAAGGGTTCATGACGCACTCAAATACCTCAAACCGTTGGCTCTGATACAAACCTGTGACACCCTAGTCACTTTCATGTCACATCCGGACATTTTACACTAATATTTAATAAATTACGTTAGGTCCTAGTAAAAACTTTCGTGTTTTATACACCTGTAAATATACTATTTACTAAATTTGTTAAAACAAAATTGACGTATGTCTACATACTCCACAAAACATTTATTACACAAAAGTTACACAACTGTTTGGTTATTAAAATTTAAAACCATCATACGAGCCTTCATGTTCGATTCCAATACCATCACCTCTCACCCGACTCTTTAGTACCTGTAAAAACCACATTTAAATTCACCATTAGTTCATTAGAACTAAGTAAGATTACCCCGCTATTTCTCAAGTGTATTTCATAACACCATATGGATACACTAATGATGTTTCAAATATAATTTGATAACATTATTCAATCGCATACAACACGATTTACTAATGGGTAGTTTTCACCTAACATCCCGTAAATCTCCCATTCATGCAAAATCATTATAATTTAACACAACACATATGTGCACACAAAACTCCAGTTGTGCGTCATATTTCCCAAAAGCCAAACTTAAACAATTTGACTCTTGAAATTAGATGTCTACACTCTTGTAAATCATCTTTTGTTCACACACCTTGTGAATCTATTATATTAGATTTGCAAGTCTTATGTTCACACATCTTGTGAATCGAAGCATGCATATTAGCAATTTAATGTCTACCCTCTTGTAATTCATAACCTCCAAATTAAGATGGTTGTTTACACTCTTGTAAATCAACTCAATCATTATTACTAGTTGAATGTTCACACACCTTGTAAATCATTAAACTACAATAACCGCACTAACCATATCCATTTATATCAAATTCAATCAAAATAATAAATCACATATATGCTAAATGCATAAATACTTGTAGTGTGGACTCACCCAATCTTACAACTACAAGTTCAATCAAATAGGTAACTTACCTCTATCTGCAAAGGATCCTTCTTGATTATCCTCTCGATTAAAATCTTGTTTTCCTGTTAAACACTATACGGGTCAATATATGTTTATATCCATTCAACCTTCTATTTGAAATGTTTATATAAATATTTGCATGAATATATATATACATATATACACACACGCACATGTATGTATATATATATTTCACATACTATACACATCCGACCCGTTCGAATTTGTTTAACATATTTATCATATTTTGTATGATTACTCATACTGATCACCTTTCACCCAACCTTCAGGTTTCAATCTTTCTAGGATAATCTGAATTTTAATTTTATACTAATTTGATAAAATTAACTCATTTGACCCATTTAGGTTAAACTCTTATTAATCTCATCATATGAGTTTTTGACAACTACAACATCTCAATTTCACCTCTACACATATTTTCAAATTTAGACAATAACAAAATCGTATTTTTCTTAATTACCCCAAATGAGTTATTTTTCTCATCTCACTCTTATGAACCCTAACTTGGGTTCTTTGCAAAATCATGATCCATACAACAAGGAATCTTTAAAAACATACCAAAACAGCTATACACGAATTTAGGATCCAATAACTACTCAAAACTCAACCCAATTTCACGTTTCTAGAACCCTAGTTCATAACCCCCATCACATCCATATATGGAGATTAGAATATAAGAAACGTGATTACCTCAAGTGGTTCACGATCTAGTTTCATGATCTAAGCTTGGAATCATGGATCATTGCTCGATTTCTCGCCTCGTTCTTGCTAGTTCTGCATGAGCTCCTCCCTGGTTCTGCCTTCTACCTTCGATCACTTCTTTTATTTTTATAATTTTATTTTGTGGTCTTCATATATCCACGTTATATATATATATATATATATATATATATATTAATTGTTGACTACACACATTCATATATATTATATTTATTTATCTTAGGATGTTACACTTTACACGTGTGTTATAAGAAGTTGTCTTATTATACAATGTTAGTAGTTGTGTGAATGATATTGTTATCATGCAATTACGTTATCATAATTCTCATTTTTGTTATCCCATAGCCTTCACCCGATTGTAACTACAGTGTTGTGAGAACTAGTCTTACTACACTTAGCTAGTTCAGGTGGTGAATGATGTCATGAAGTCATGTGGGCATGATCATCATTCATGTTCTCGTTAGTGTTTGTTTCATGTTACCACATTGTTATCTTGTTGTAAATAACGAAGTGTCATAAGATCAAATCCTAATACACTATTGTTATTCCAGTGATAGGATGATATCTGGAATTTATGTTATCTTGACATCATCCTTGATATGTTATATTGTTATAATCAAAATAAAATGTACACAATGCTATGATCTCTAGTCTTTAACATTGATACATAAGATCTCATCTTATCATACAATGTTAGCATATGTGAAGGGTGATATCTTGTAACCATGTTATCATGATTATCAACATCGATATCCCTAGTGATTGTCCTCATGTGGTCTCAATGTTATGTATACTCAATGTTTTTAACAGGGTGAAATAAGAGCTCGTCTTATTATTCAGTGTTAATAAATGCAGTGAATGATATTATCATCATGAAGTTACATCATCATGATTATCATTCATGTGAGTGTTATAAGCTCGTTGTTGTGAGATCCAACTTTGATGCATTGTGTCATTCCTTTCGATAAGTTAATATCATGAAGTTGTGTTATCATGATATTGTTCCTGTTATGCTTTACATGTTATTTCACACTCAATCATACATAATTATATAATCAGTTCATGATATGATAATTAAGATAAAATCAGTATTATCTATATCACCTGATGATTTAAATAATAGTACTAAAGTTTTAAAATAGTTAAAAGAGTTCGCATATTTCTCAGCCCCGAAGTTAAAATCAGAAGACTAGAAAAGGGCATATGAACTCACCTTGTAGCTGAAGTGGTTGACTAAGACTCAAGAAATGCACGCGCTCACTGTTGTCGTACTAATGTTGTATTCCCAGTCCTGTGTTTGATTAAATGTTATTTGAGTTATGATCCCATATTTGATTGTTCTTTTTGAAATCTGAGTTGTTAATTGAGTTGGTGTAGTGAAAATGACTCATTCTTGTGATTTCCATAAGAATGGCTCATGCTAATGAGTGTTCACCCGAATGAGTCAGTCACCCGAATGAGTCCACCCGAATGAGTCCTTCGCCCGAATGGCTCATTCTCCCGACTCATTCTCCCGACTCATTGTCCCGCTCATTCTCCCGACTCATTGTCCCGACTCATTCTCCCACTTATTCTCCGGACTCATTCTCCCGATTCATTCTCCCGCTCATTCTCCCGACTCATTCTTCCCGACTCATTGTCCCAGCCATTCGCCCGAACAGGTTTTCATCAATGGGAGAAGACGACTTCGGGTTATGGTCGTATATATAGTCGTTTTGAGTGGGTTTATGAGAGTAAAGTCGTTTAGAAGGTGTATGGGTCGAAAAAGAGATGTTTTAAAATCGGTTAAAGCCGTGGTTGGGTCGGGTTTGAAGAAAACCCTAAAATCCGAACCTTCTCTCTAGAATTTCTTCCAACTGAGCTTGTTTCGGGTTAGATCTTCTGTACTTCCTTGTTCTACTCATCGAGAGGGTCGTTTAGGCGCCAAGAACACGAAATTTGGTGGTGGTTTGCTATGGTGGAGTGTTGGTGAAGATTAGAGAGAGAGTAGAGATAGAGAAGAGATCTTGAGTGGAGAGAGAGATTGTGATCAGCCAAAATGAAGAAGAAGGAGAAAGAAATGGGGCTTTATACCCAGGGTGTTTACCCGCATATTCGGTCTCGCTCGGTGTCGTTTTCGCGTATTTTTACGCGCGCGTTATTCTGGTTACGCAATTAAGCATTTTAAACCGAAATTTAAAATTCTTGGATTATTTTTGATGAGTTTCAAAATAGTAAAACGTAAAATATTATATTTTACTTATTTTTATTGTTTCGTTCACGATCAGGCCGTTAAACCTTGTTATTTCATTACGTAACGTTAATTACCTGTAACTTTACTAAAATATCTTTATAAAATTCTTTTTAGGTGGTAATTTCTAATAAATATTATTTTTATTTCATTTTAATTATTTTAACGATCGTAATCGTTTGTTTTCGCCGTTTCATCAGAAAAAGTAACTTACACGCGTTTTCGTACAGAGCGCTAACTATACGAATACGATCGTACATTTCACTTTCTGATTTGGTTTTCTATTTTTCAGATTTCGTTCAGAACGTTAAACCCACGATATGTTTGTGTGAATCGTCACCCACGCAAACACACTGTCAGTTTATTATTCTGAAACGATACTGAATTTCGGTTTTGCATTGAATTTCCTCACTGACGGACTCGACTAAACACATCTACTTGCACATAATCACACTTGTTTCACCTTGTTTACTCATAGAATTATCGGCCATCTGATTTCTGTTATTTGTGAAGATCAGATCGCAACCGATATGGTTTCGTTACTTGTTCTCACACTGTTGTTTCATCCAGATTGTTGTATTTACTGTATTTAAATTTTCACTTAAACACGTACAACTGTTATTTGTTTTCGTAGTCCTGTTGTCACACAACTGTTATTCCTTTTGTATTGTTGCATATTTATATTTCAATTCTCAGCGAAATGTATACAACTGTTAATTGTTTCCACTGAATTGTTATCACATACTATTCATCACATAGTATTCACACATAGTTTAGGTGTAAGTACCCACACACCGTATGCATTTGCCGGACGGTCAGGTACTAGTTGTCACACGGAGGTTTGTCAAACCTATGGTACCACTACGTTATCGTGGGTTTAGTTCCGCTAAATTAACTGGTATACGATTCGTTGATGAGAGACTTACAATTTGAACTTGAATACATGGCACATGATTGATGTGATATAATACAGACAGTTTAATAGTAATCAATTGTTGTTGTGTTCACCATAGTCATCATCTCAGTGTTATTTGTTCTCAATGTTGTATGTTCTTGTAGTCTTTAACAAAGTTTTATAAGAACTTGTCTTATTATACAAAGTTAGTAGTTGTGTGAATGATGTTGTTATCATGAAGTTACATTATCATGATTATCATTCTTGTTATCCCTTAGCCTTCACCCGGTTGTAACTACAGTGTTGCAAGAACTAGTCTTACAACACTTAGTTAGTTCGAGTGGTGAATGATGTCATGAAGTCATGTGGACATGATCATCATTCCTATTCTCATTAGTGTTTGTTTCGTTTTATCCCTTAGTGTTCACCGAGTTGTAAGCATAGCGTGATAGGAACTAGTCTTATTACACTTAGCTAACTCTGGTGGTGAATGATATTGTGAAATTATGTTATCATCATATCATTCTTGTTAGTTGTTCATGTTATCTCCTGATTATCTCATTGTTCATTCCAGTAAGAGTAACAAGATGTTATAAGATAAAATCTTATAACTTGTATTATTCTATTGTGTTGATGAGTCATGAAGCTATGTTATCATGTTTCATCCTAGATGCCTCAGTTATGATATGATCACGCAAGCATACATACCATGATAAACGATAATAAAGATAAACAATATTATCTAAATCAAAGTATAATCAATATGTTGTACTAAAAATTTTAAGTAAATAAAAGATTTAGCATGTTTCTCAGCCCCGAGATTTGAAATCAGTTAAGATTAGAAAAGGGGCGTATGAACTCACCTTGTGGTTGATATGGTTGACTAAGTATAAACAAGAAATACATGCGCTCGTTGTTGTTCTTGATGTTGTTTTCACTATCCTGTATTGATTTCACGATGTTTGTAACTTATGAGTATAAGTTATAGGTGTTTGTGTGTGTGTATGTGTTAGCCTTAAAGTCGGCTAACACTCATAGGTCTTGGTTATCAATCGGCCTTGGTTTACTTATGATGGATTACACTAGCACTTAACCAATTAGGATAAGTTTAGCATATCATTTTGATTGTGATTTAAGACTTTAATGAGATGGTTTATAAGTATAAAACTTATGCTTTAGGTTACAGGTTAAATACCCTTAGCATCTTGTAAGAGACTTTGTATAGTAATTGTTCAATTCGTCTTATCACCTTTGAAATCACTTGTTAACATTTTTAAAAGATAAGGTTTTAGGTTTTTACATGTTTTGTTTAACTAAGTCCTTACCACCTTTGTAGTAATAGTCTATTAATCCCATAACCATACAAGTTATCAAGTGAGTTTGATTAAGAGGGTTGTTTGCATGTGTTAGGTTCTTATGACATGTAGGTCGAATAATAGGCTAGGCCGGATATGAGTGTCTCGGCCAAATGATAATGATCCAGCGAATGTGTGGACGGAATGGTGGGCTGTGGGAGAACTAGGGTGGTCGACCGAAGGAGAGTTGCTCTGCGTATGAACCTTGGTCGAATGAGGACATGGAACGAATGAGGCTAAGTGTCAGCCGAATGAGTTGGTGGGCGAATGGGTACTTTCGGTCTACACTACTTCGGCCTAAGGGTTCTTCGGCCCTTGGCCTTTCGGCTCATGATCATTCAGTTGGGTGGTATTCCTTCGGCCACCATTCATTTGGTCTCCCCTATTCGGTCGAACTGATGGTGCCAAACACTCACCCACGACCATCTTCAATCCACAACCATTCCCAAGGGATATGTTGTCCTAGAAGCTTATTCGAAGGTGTGGGGTTGAAAAGGGAAGGGCTTGGGCCGATTAGGGTTGGTGGGTCGATCAAAAGGGTCAAAACCCTAATTTTTCGTGACTTTCAAGCTCTTTTTACCTCAGATTTGGTGGATTTTTCTTCAGATCGGTTTTACTTACATGTAGAGGGTGATTATAGCTTCGATTGGACACTAAGTTTGCAAGATTTCAGCAAGTATTGTAGGAGATCTTGGTGTGTGAAGTTTGAATTTTCTAGAGAGAGAGGTCCGGGATTTTGTGTTATAGAGAGGGAGAGAAGAAGAAATAAATGAGGTAGGTGACTCATTTAGGGTATTTATACTCCGGGTGAGTTCGGGTTCTTTTTGTTTGCTCGGTTTTCGATTTCGTTACGTTTTCGGCACGTAACGCGCGTGCCTTATGGATTTTAAATACATTGTTTTAATTTAACATTTTGAAAGTGGTTATTCCTAGTAAATCTTTTAAATTTATTTTTCTTAAATTATTTTATCGGAATCGTTTATTTTAAAGGTTTCGTCAGATACCGTCACCTTCGCGCGTATTCGTTCGAATCGTCACCCGAATGAACACGACGAGGTTTCACTTTCTGATTTTTGTTTTCTACTTTTCAGTCATCATTTCAGAACCTTAAAATCACAGATATGTTTGTGTTAATCGTCACCCACGCAAACACCTTGTCAGTTTGTTATTTCAAAACGATACTGAACTTATGTTTTGAATTGTGTTTCCTCACAGACGGACTCAACTATACTTGCATGTTTTCACATTGCTCTTTTTGAATTCACCTTGTTTTCATGCTGAGTTGTCGGCCATCTGATTCTCGTCATCTATGGATATCAGATCGCAACCGATATGTTCTTTTCATTTGTTTGTACACTGTTGTTTCTCTTGAGTTGTTGTATTAACTGTATTTAAATTTTTCACTTAAACACATACAATTTTTGTTTGTTTTCTGAGTTCTGTTGTCACACGACTGTTTACACATTGTATTTACACACAGTAAATAGTGAAAGTACACGTACCGTACGGACTTGCCGGACGATCAGGTACTGATTGTCAAACAGAGCCACCACCATCACCACGCAGGAGTGAAAGGGACAAAGGCAAGCCTCATATGCGTACGCCTTCGCCTTATGCGCCTGAAGGGACACCCGTGGATATGATATGGCTACAAGAGCGTGTTTTCTTGCTGGAACAAGATTTCGTTACCAAGGATGACAAGATTCACGAGTTGCAGGGAGCCTTGGTCAGAGTGTGAAATGTTCAGAAGGCAAAATCGGGATCTTGGACGATTGGAGAAGCAGAATAGGCTCTTGACAACGGCCATTGAAACGTTGATCGCGTCAAAGGTTGATGATCAAAAGGAAGATGATGAGGATGAAGATGATCATGAAGAAGAAGTAGAAGAAGAGACTGAGAAAAAAGATGATGGAGATGACAAGGATGGCGATAATGCCAAGGATGACCAAGGGGATGACAAAGGGAAAGATAAAGATGATGACAATACGGGAGGTGACATTGGCCAGGGTGCCAGTTAATCAGGTCAGAAGGATGATGAACCTGTACAGGATGCTGCCAAAGATACCGATGCGTCTGAGAATCCACCTTCTTCGGAGAAGCCTCTTGACTTTTATGATGATTTATTTGAGGATCTTCCCGAGAACTTTCTATTTGACGGATTCAATGAAGAGCTCGGTGCAGCGTGACTCGGAGACTTATTTGCAGACGTATCTATGGATTTTATTTTTGATGTGGTATGTGAGAAAGAAAGGAAAGATTAAGCCGAATCTTCTGCAGGAGCATCTACAGAAGAAGAACCAGAAAATGTTATTCTCGGCAACGTCTCCAAAGATCCATATGTGGACTTCTTGTATGCTCACAAGTATGTCAACCCGGAAGGACAGGAGATTGCTCCACTAGCCAAAGTCATTGACAGTTGGTTCGACAGGCAGAAAGATTGAACACCTGCTCCTCTAGATATTCGAGCATCATGGCTAGGAGAAATGCAGGAAGAACATCCAGAGCATACATTCACGACATGCGACAGAGACTTGTTTGCAGTTCGCAATGATAAATCAAACGTTCGCTACTGGATGTACGAAAAAGAAAAAGATCTGTATCTTGTGAAGAGAATGAATGGGTAGCTGGAATATTTCTAGAGGCCAAGGGATTTCTACTCAATGCCAAAGTTCGACATTAGGGGCATCAATAACGCGATGTTCTTCAATCCCTCCAAAGACACTCAGGCCGATCTGTTCGCCAAATTTTTGAAAGACCAATGCGACATAGACTTTCCAGTGATGAAGAAGTGTAAAGGAAGGCATTTCGTTTCTACTTGTATCTTGGATCCTGTAAAGAAGGAACGATGGACCTACTACAAGTATCCGCCGCCACACACTGAGAAAGCCATTCCTGTCTCTTCACAAGCTCCCGACAACTCCTTGGCCAACTTCCTGTCTTGGTATTTTGACGAGAAGATACTTGCTGCTGTCATTCTCTGGAACAAAGACGACATTAAAGAGATTGATATGACACTTGATCCGATGGATCTTCTGAAGTTTGGAAATGAGGATATGCAGAAACTACACGAGTCGCCTATCAAAGTCCATGGTGACTGGGACGAAGGGGCGAAGCCCTTTACTCGTGTAGTCGCTTTTGCTATGGAGCAGAAACTTTATGCTGGAGCAGGTCCTCACTCTGTCTTACTCCCTATCGGTTGACTTCATCGGTCTAGGGGGAGTTTGTAGAGCCCGACTAAAGATGAAGACTGACAAAGTCAACCAGAGAAGAGTCGAAGACCTGATTTTGTTATATTTCGTGTACATGTATTTCGAGTACAGTAGTATTATGAGACTCGAACCATTTTCGTGTATAGAGGTTCGAGTACTCTTAGAGTAGTATAAATAGACGTATTTTGTACTGTTTCAGGGTTGGATTTCCGAGGCGTGCTCTCTAGACGTATTAAGGCACTGCTTCGTGAACTTCACTGAATATACAATGTTTTGATCTTTCTTCTTGTTTTTGTGATTCTATTATGGATTTCGCACGTTATAGAGTCATTTGATGCAAAATGGAGACATAAAGCTCGGTTCTTGACAAGATCTGGACCTACATTGCCGCTACTCCACAATTAACAAATTCATGATTATAATTATTTGATTCATACAATTTACCATTACAGATTATTAATTGTTTGGGTTTTAGGTTTTCTAGATCATATCTAATGAGTTATATTTTGTAATCGAATGTGTTATACATATGATTATGAATCTTATTGATGTGTAGATGCATAATCGAATGTGTTATACTTGTTACTTGTGCATTATTGTGAGAGAATTTCATTTCACTTGGTTGGATTTTGTACATTTCAAGTTGCTGAATACATATGTTGAGATTTATTCATATTTCTATCACAAACATATCATTATGAATCTCATCTGATACGTAGATGCATACTTAAACTTGTTTTACATAAATTGTTAATGCATTTGATAGAATTTGGTTGCACTTGACAAATTTCATGACTTTAGGTTGTAGAAGTCCCTATTGATAGGGGTGTTTAATTTTTGGATATCTGGTGTTTCTGATATTCGAATTTCAGATATCCTACTAATAATAGAGGGTAAACTTTAAATAAAATAATTAGATTTATTAAAATAAATTAAAAGGTAACACATGACACTACCATATTAATTCTAGTTTTTTGATATAATACGAATGACTTAAATACCCTTGTATGTTAAAAAAATAAAATAGGACACATGACGCAATCTTGTACACTTACTTTTAGACTAACAATTAGAATATTAAAATAATAAGTTATTGTTTAATCTTAGGGTTCCCATGTGATCCAAATCCTATATATATACACACGGAAATGTTCAATTGTTAACCCTTATTGCGATAACCGAATAAATACATCATATTACTTTGAGGCCCAATCTAAAGATGTAGGTTTTTTCTTATTTTTTAATCAATGTAAGTTGGGCCCACATTAATTACATTAATTAAAAAAGAAGAGAAAAAAATGAACCTTTAAATTTTATTTAATGTGGACCCACAGTAAAAAGATTTAATTAATCGATTATCGGAATAAGGAAAGGTTAACAATTGACCAGTCCCCTATATATATGTATATATATATATGTATATATATGTATGTGTGTGTATATATATATGGATTGAATCCTACGAAACCAATCTTAGAGAGAAAACCATTAAACTCTATATGAGCCATTGATTTAGAATCTTAAAAATACATATGTGATCCAAATTAAACCTGAATAAAAAATTAGGTTTTGAATAAAAAAATCATTTTTAATGTGGTTTAAGGTGGACCACATATTTATTTTCAAGATTTCAAATCAACGGCTCACATAGGGTTTAAGGGTTTTCTCTTTAAGATTGTGTTTTCATATGATTCAATCACTATATATATATAGGGTGTGTTTCCTTTGTTAACTCATGTTTATTTCGTTAGCCGAATAACTATAAGAATAAAGATGTTACAATATGTAACACTCTATCTTATTTATTTGGTGATCACATTAAAGTAAATCTAAAGGTTAATTTTTATATTATTTTTTTATTAATGTAAGTGGGTTTTACATTATTTACATTAATTAAAAAAAACAAAAGAAAAAACATACACCTTTAGATTTACTTTAATGTGGGTCTCAAAGTAATAATATGTAATTATTCGGTTAACGTAACAAGAAAATTTTAATTTTTAATCATCTCTCTACACACACACACACATATAGGGATGTTCAATTTGAACATTTGTTACTTGAGAATTAAAGCAACCATTTTTAGGCACAAGCTAAAGGTTATAATAGTAATTTTCTTATATTTTGTAGAAATATTACATTTCTATCCCTTAAATCATATCACTATAAATATAGTTATTTTAGTTATTTGCAAATTATTGTTTTTTCTTAAAATATAATATATATATAGGAGCTGGATCAAATACATATGTTACTTAACGTACAAAACATAACATGAACTCTATACCCTTCGATCAAACTAATCAATAAATAAGATCTAGTGGTCCCCACTTTATACAACTTTTTCCACAAAATAAGTGTAGAATATAACTGTAAGGAAAAAAGAGGAACAACCACATTTTCAATGTTATAACAAATTCAACTCGTTTTTTAAAAATTAAATAACTTTTACATGCTTTATTATTTTTTTAAAAAAAACTACACCATAAAATTGAGAATTTTATTATTTTTAATTTGAGTATATTATTTTTATTGTTTTTTTTTAAGTTTTTTTTACGTGGTTTGTGATTTTTATGCTTGGTACGTGATTATTGGTACGTAATTATGCAGTTGGTCTTTTAATGCATGTCAAATAACGGTCCGTGATTTTCATATGACGTGGTCCGTGATTTTATGGGTAGTGATTATATATTTTGTCCTTAATTATGCGTGTTAAAATACGGTATGTGATTGTTATATAATATGGTCCGTAATTATTGGTCTGTGATTAACCCTCCCCCTATATATATATATATAGGGATTGAATCCTATGAAAACCCAACCTTAGAGAGAAAACCCTTAAACCTTATGTGAGCCACTCATTTGGAATCTTGAAAATAAATTTGTGGTCCAAATTAAACCTGAATAAAAAATTAGATTTTGAATAAACAAATCATTTTTAATGTGGTTTAATGTGGACCACATATTTATTTTCAAGATTCCAAATGAGTGGCTCATATAGGGTTTAAGGGTTTTCTCTCTAAGGTTGGGTTTTCATTGGATTCAATTCCTATACATACACACACACACACACACAGATGATCAAAAATTAATTCTTTCTAATTCCGTTAACCGAATAATTACATCTTATTACTTTGGGGTGTACATTAAAGTAAATTTAATGATATAAGTTTTTTCTTATTTTTTAATTAATGTAATTAATGTATGGTCCATTTACATTAATAAAAAATAGAAAAAACCTACACCTTTAGATTTATTTTAATGTGGACCCTAAAGTAATAAGATGTAGTTATTTAGTTAACGCAATAAACATGGGTTAATAATAAAACCACACCCTATATATGTGTGTGTGGATATATATAGGGGATGGTTCGAATGTTAACTCTTCGTTATTGCGATAACCGAATAACTACATCTTATTACTTTGAGGCCCACATTAAAGTAAATCTAAAGATATATGTTTTTTCTTATTTTTTTTATTAATGTAAGTGGGCTCTACATTAAAAAAAGAAAAAAAAATGCATCTTTAGATTTACTTTATTGTGAGCCCTAAAGTAATAAGATGTAGTTATTCGGTTAAAACAATAAGCATGGGTTAACATTTGATCATATATATATGGAAGAGATCATAATAACCATTCCTTATAGCGTTAACCCGTTAGCCCGGGCATTTTTTACCCGAATCTTTGTTTTTTTTTCACGGTTTTTATTATACATAAATAGGAGTTTTTTTTTTGTTTTACTAATTCATCACCGTTTAGAATTTAAATCAAGTTTAAGTTACACTATTTGATGTAAGTAAGTGTAAGCAACCTACACTTACTTACACTTTGTTTTAAATTCCAAACGGTGATGAATTAACAAAAACATAAAAAAGAAACCCCCTATTTATGTATAATAAAACCATGAAAAAAAACAAAGATTCGGGAAAAAAATGCCCGGGTTAACGGGTTAACGATATAAGGAAGGGTTAACAATGGAACCATCCCATATATATATATATATATATATATATATATATATATATATATATATATATATATATATATATATATATATATATATATATATATATATTCTAATAAACAAAAATAAGTTTTGTCACATGTCATATTCTCATATTTTCTTGCCACTTGTCATTTCTATATAATCTTATTCAATTCTCTATCTTATTAATTAAATGCATTCTCTCATATTAAATACTTATAATATTAGTTAGTAATAATATTATTTCTCTTTTTAAATTCAAGAAAAAAGTTTTTAATAAATTATTAATCAAATATATTTTTATTAAAAAACATACTTCAAAAAAAACTTTATAAAATATGAAACTTTCTAAAAATCAATTTTGTTAAAAAGTTAGTATTTTTAGAAAATAAAAGTTTAATAAAATACAATTTTTAAAAAATAAAATAAAATACACTATAAATCATAGTTTTCAAATACTGGTATTTTTATTAAAACATGATATTTCTTAAAACAAATTGTTTAAAATAGTTATGTTCAACCAAATGTTATAAAAATGATAGAAAAATTAAACTTTTGTTATTTATGTTAAATGATATTATCAAATTAAGTTATTTAACTTTAATAATTATATAAATTGTATATTATTTTCTTGATTTGTAACAATTAGTTTTTAATAAAAAAGTAAATGAATTTGTAACATCAATTAGTTCAAGAATCTGTATTATTTCAAAACAAGTATGTCATGTATTATTTCTTTAGCTATTAAAATTTTTAATTATTATTTTATTACTTAAAATACTCATTAATACACAATCTAATTAATTTATTAGAAAATATTGTTTAATTTTTAAATTTTCATAACTAATTATTTAATGTTTTATATTTAATATGTGTAATACACACAGGGTGATAAACTAGTATATATATATATATAACAACTCCAAACGGCTATTAATCATGTTTTTTCCCGAGTGCACGATGCCTAACTTTTTAGGACTCGAACTACTTTTGGACCTTTTGGTGCACCTTAAGTCTCTGTGCCTCTATATATGTAATCAAATTACTTTTAGGATAGGTGAAGTCTTTTAGAAGGAAGCCATCATTCCTAGAGTACATTCCAAGTTTGTTTAAAAGAAAGTTGCATAATGGTTGCTACTTTGCTCTACATTTTTATGCTAATAAATAGGCATAGTACAGTACAGGAGTGCACATATATTTTGGTATTTTTTAATTTAATTTTCTCACGCTTTTATCTTATTAAATAAAAAACACGTGTCACCCTTATCAATATCAATAAATAACTATTTGTGAAGACATATTATTCTGCGGTTTCTTTTTAACGTAACTAGGTTTATGCCCGTGCGCGATGCGGCGCGTTAAACCGGGCGAAAAAAATAATTTCCACAAAAGTTTACAAAATGAAAAAAAATCCGGTAGATGAACTCACCTTAGAGGGCGAAAGGCTCGGTTAACCATTGTTTTGTGCATCTCTACTCGCAACAGGTGTGCCAATAACAATTTCAACCCCTGCAGTAAAGTGTTAGATTGAGTTGTAAATGCCTCTTATTACAAAAGTATACCATGAAATTGCTTGAAAGTAAATGTTTGGTTTGGATGGATTGACAATTACAGTTACTCCTTGAAGATCACCAATATGTGGTCCCTAGGAGCACCACCAAACTTTCCGGCTTATTTCTAGATTTGTACAGGCAAGAGTTCACTTGTCACACCATATTCACATAGGCGAACATATGTGAAAAAACTTAATTAATAAATTTACTTGCTTTTGATAACATGATAGACTATTTGAAAATTAATATTAGAATTTTATTTATTATTTCATATGGCACATCATCAAAAAAATTTAAAAAAAAAAAGAGACTATAAGTCATAATCTTTAAAGCAAACTACAAAATCTCATGCGTTACGCATCAAGAGAACAACAAACCTGCAATTGAATGTCAAAAACCAGATTGCAAGCATAAGATCTTTCGGTTGGTTGTTATCTAGATCTATTCCATCAATTCTTGAAACCCTTACTTCTTTATTTGCTTCCATTCTTGCTCAAACAAAAGCAAAAATAATTTATAAGGTTGGCATTGATGAAATGACAAAGAAAAACGGTAGGTATCAAATTGTTAACGTAAAATCTTATAGTGTATTGTTAAAATGAATACAACATAAATCCAATGAGCGAAATATCAAGTAGTGGTAGGATACTGCATAACAAAGGTAAGCAAACCAAACCAAACCATTTGTCTCTAATAATAGACTAAGTTGCAGGTTACTTTAACATGAATTTATGAAATGATGATAAACAATGTGATAAAAGTACGATTGTCCAAGATTTGAAATAATATGTTATTATCTCAAAATACAAGCAAAACCGGATATCAGATTGTGGATCCCCATCTTTATCATTCCAACTAGAGGAAGGGTTGTCCATCTTCCATAAGCTCCATGAGAGAAATTGGTTGAATCACCCTTAGTCGGTGGTGAAGAGCCATAATCATTGCGTCGGAAACCTTGTAATTGCAAATTTCCATTCTTTTTGGGTCGTTACTGTATGCTATTCTCTTCAAAATCCCTGATATTAGTGAACAACATTAACACAATGAGAGGCCCCGAGCCCCTCAGTTGGCAAAACATCAAACCCATAATACTTAAACCAAAATTACATTATCACAGCAGCGGAATGTAGGGTAACAACATAAAATATCATACAGATTTAAACAAACTTTTACACATAACCCACGACTCTATGGTTCTATACTTAGCCAGTTTATGCCAGGGGTAGTCTTCAACGTATGCCATGAGCCTTACTGTCATTCTTCCTCGATACCATTCAACCTGACATGCATGCTAAAACAAGTCAGCTTTTGCTGGTGAGTTCTAAGTTAACTTTTCATAAAAATAAAATATTTAATATACATAAAACATTAGCCTTCACTGCCAACCGAAGTCAACAGTCTCAATCATACTGAACATAAAATATTTCATATACATAACATACATGACATCATAACATCAATCATATAGTGCATAAATGTAGCTTGTCCTGTTGACCGAAGTCAACATGCTTGCACAAGATTTCTTAAACTATCAACCCGAAGTTGATAACTTATACATGCATAAGATTTCCTCAACTGGCGACACACAGTCGGCAGGCCTGTTCTTTCACAGGACTTATGCCTGTTCTTTCACAGGACTTATGCCTGTTCTTTCACAGGACTTATGCATGTTCTTTCACAGGACTTCATAAACCATTAACCGAAATTGACGGCTCATACCGGTACAAGATTTCTTGACATACATCATTCATACATAACATGGTTTAAATCATTTAAACCATCATAATCATAAATCATTATAATCATAAATCATTATCCGCACCGCAGTGCTCAACATTTGCCCAACCGCAGCGGGGACTTCAAAATCGCATTTTCTAATTAACCTCGGCCGAGACTTTTAAAATCATTCATTTCTCAACCGTAGTTGAGTCTTTAAAACATCCTTGACATCTCAGCTGAGGTTCTTAAAATCATTTACTTCTCAACTGTAGTTGAGACTTAAAGCATTATTTACATTAAAATGTTCTTTACTTGAAAACATTCTTTACCTGACCTTAATCAGGTTAGTGTCACTTTCATACATTAACTTTACAACTTGAAACATTCTTTACTTTAACATATTCTCTTATCTGACCGTAGCCAGATAAAACAATCATTTACCTAAAATAACTTTATAACATGCATATCAGCCCTAAAATGTTAAAATAGTAAAAGAGGGCTCATAGAACTCACCTGATGTCTTACTGTAGCAAGATCACTCACAAACTGGTACTAATGGTGAATTTCTGCATTCGTTTACACTTAATAAGTCATTTATGTTTTAACCTACTGATTAGATCTTTCTGAACGTTCAATGTCAAAGACATTGCCTTGAAAGTCATCAAATAGTTAATGTTGTTGATTATAATGCTAAAACAGTTCCTAAACAGATTAATGGCTTAGAAATGATAATCCTTATAATTGATTACCCAGATATCATGAAATATCACAACATATTCTTAGAATAGGTTTAATAACCATGTTTAACATACTAATCTGACAGTTATCATAAACATCAGATAATCGTTCCAACGAGTAGGTTAATAATTGTGATTAGTTTGAAACACTTAGATTTAACCTTTGTATTTCAAAGATTAACCAAGCTAATCACCTAGATTGTCATAATCAAATGGATTAAACCATTATAATCATAGTTGTGATTTCATGCAAACCGGGCATTACAACGGCTCAAAACAAGGATTTAACCGTTAGAACTTCGTGTTCTTCATTTCTAATCAATCGTAGCCATCATCTAGGCAATAATCAACAATCCTAACTATCTTATTACGTTAAAAATCAAGATCTAATCAATCAAAATCAAACTAGAAGGTTAAAACGAACCGTTACCTGATCTGACGAATTTCTGCGGTTAAAACATCGATCAGGACTTGTATATATATTCCTTGGGATGATCTGGATGTTTAAGGAGCTTTGAGTTGAAGATTAGAAGTGTTAGATGGAAGAAATAGCGTCTGGAGGTCGAAATGGATGAAAAAAATACGTTCTGGAGCGTTCTGATCGATTAAAACAACTTTTAGCCGACATAGGACCTGGGGCGCATCGCCCCAACTGGGCGCATGTCGCCAGGCGTAGCGCCCCACGTCACCAGCGTCATCATTTGAGTTTTAAACTTCTTTTCGCGATTCCGGGAGCATACGAACTCCGTTTTGCGCACGGTTTTCGCCCACGTTCATCATTTTTCACATACTATCAATCCCCAATAACGAAAGTTGCTAAATCCTCGTGGATTTTAAGCACGACCAAATGTGCTCACGTCATAGATGCCGAATTTTTCGTACGCAATCGTCACAGTTTCAACAGTAACCGAAATCTCGTACGTTTATTATTAAATTACTAAAATTTCGGTTGTTACAAATCTACCCTCCTTACAATAGGTTTCGTCCTCGAAACCTGTTACATTTCAAACAAATGTGGGTAGAGTCGTTTCATCTCGTCTTCAGTCTCCCATGTCGCCTCAGATCCTTTTCGGTGTTTCCATTGAATCTTAACTTGCCTAATCACTTTGTTACGTAACTGCTTCTCTTTCGTATCAACAATTGCAACTGGTTCTTCTACGTAATTCAACTTTTCATCAACTTCAATATCATTTAAAGGTACATATGCTACATCATCCGCTAGACATTTTCTCAGATGTGAAACGTGAAATGTTGGATGAATTCCACTCAGTTCATCTGGCAGATCTAATCGGTAAGCTACCTTACCAACCCGTGCCATTATTTGAAAGGTCCAATAAATCTCGGACTTAGCTTTCCTCTTTTCCTAAATCGAATAATTCCCTTCCATGGTGAAACTTTTAACAATACTTGATCACCTACTTCAAATTCTATTGGCCTCCGTCTTTTATCGGCATATGACTTTTGTCGGTCCTGTGCAGCTTTCATTCGCGCTTTAACTAGTTGAAGCTTTTCAGTCAAATCAACTACTGCAGCTTTGCTTCCCACTTCTTTCTGTCCTACTCCTCCCCAACACACAGGTGTCCTACAACGTCGTCCGTACAATGCCTCATATGGTGGCATTCCAATACTAGCATGGTAGCTATTGTTGTACGAGAATTCCACCAATGGTAAATGATCATTTTAACTACCACCAAAATCAATAATACAAGCTCTGAGCATATCTTCTAAGGTTTGGATAGTCCTTTCAGACTGTCCGTCGGTCTAAGGATGATATGCAGTGCTAATATTGAGTCTTGTACCCATTGATTCATGAAACTGTTTCCAGAATCTTGAAACAAATCGCGTGTCACGATCTGACACTATTGAAACTGGAACTCCATGTCTCGTAATTATTTCTTTCACAAATAGTTCAGACAGTTTTTCCGACGTATAAGTCTCCCGTATAGGCAAGAAATGAGCACTTTTCGTTAACCGGTCTACAATCACCCAAATAGCATCATGACGTTTCGCCGTAAGAGGCAACTTAGTTATAAAATCCATGGTGATGTGTTCCCATTTCCATTCCGGGACTTCTAAAGGTTGCACATAACCATAGGGTTTCTGATGTTCAGCTTTCACTTGCGCACATGTCAAACATTTGTTTACGTACTGCATTACATTAAACTTCATACCTGGCCACCAATAATCCTTTCGAAGGTCTTGATACATTTTTGTTGCACCAGGATGAATAGAGTAACGTGACTTATGTGCTTCGTCTAGAATCCTTGACCTGATGTCCCCATTTCGTGGAACCCACATTCGACCAAATCGAATCTTAATACCAAATTCATTTTCTTCTAGATTCTTGACTTGACCAAAGATTCTTTCAAATCCAACATTTTCTTCTTTTAATCCTTCCTTCTGTGCATCCCTAAGTTCATTTAGAAAATCTGGTGTTATTACCAAACTGTAAGACTTAACTTGTATAGCGGAGTGTTCTGTTTTACGACTTAGAGCATCAGCCACCACATTGGCTTTTCCTGGGTGATACAAAATCTCACAGTCATAATCTTTGAGCAGTTCAAGCCATCTTCGTTGTCTCATATTCAAGTCCTTCTGTTCAAAGAAGTATTTTAAATTTTTGTGATCTGTGTAGATTGTACATTTCACTCCATATAAATAATGCCTCCAAATTTTTAAAGCAAATACCACAGCAGCCAATTCCAAATCATGTGTTGGATAATTAGCTTCATGGGTTTTCAATTGTCTTGAGGCATATGCTATTACCTTTCCCCTTTGCATAAGTACACAACCCAAACCCAGATAAGACGCATCTGAGTACACCACCATGTATTCATTACCATCCGGCAGTGTTAAAATAGGAGCTTCGGTTAATCTCTTTTTCAATTCATCAAAAGCTTGGACCTGAGTTGGACCCCAATCATATTTTGTTTCTTTCCTAGTCAATTTCGTCAGTGGTGTAGCAATCCTGGAGAAATCCTGGATAAATCTTCTGTAATAACCTGCTAATCCGAGAAAGCTACGAACTTCCGTTGGTGCTTTCGGAGAATTCCATTTCATAACTGCTTCTACTTTAGCTGGGTCCACCATTATGCCTTCTGGACTAATAACATGACCTAAAAACTGTACTTCCCGTAGCCAAAAGGCACATTTAGAGAACTTAGCATAAAGCTTTTCTCTTCTTAGTATTTCAAGAATTTCCCGGATATGACACGCATGATCACCTTCACTCCTTGAGTATATTAATATATCGTCAATAAACACAATCACTGATCGGTCTAACATAGGTCTGCACACCCGATTCATCAAATCCATAAACGCCGCAGGAGCGTTTGTTAATCCGAAAGACATCACAAGAAACTCATAGTGTCCATAACGTGTGCGAAACGCTGTCTTCGGAATATCTTGTTCTCTCACCTTTAATTGATGATACCCTGATCTGAGATCTATTTTAGAAAACCAACTTGCCCCTTGCAATTGGTCGAATAAATCATCAATCCTTGGTAACGGATACTTATTCTTTATTGTGAGCTTATTCAATTCCCTATAATCAATACACATTCTCATACTTCCATCCTTTTTCTTTACAAACAACACTGGTGCACCCCAAGGTGACACACTCGGTCGTATAAAACCTTTGTCTAGAAGGTCTTGTAGTTGGGTCATTAATTCTTTCATTTCCGTTGGAGCCAGACGGTACGGTGCCTTGGCGACAGGTTGAGCTCCTGGCACAACATCAATTTGGAATTCGATTTCCCGATCAGGTGGAATTCCTGGCAAATCCTCAGGAAATACATCAGGAAAATTACACACCACGGGTACGTCTTTCAATTCTTTTACCTTAATTTCTTTATCAATAACATAAGCCAGATAAGCCCCACACCCTCGCCTCATAAATTCACTCGCCTTAATCATTGAAATGACTTTAGGCGCATTAAACACTTTATCCCCGTAAACCGTTACTGATCTCCCATTGAGAGCTGTTAAGAAAATCATATTTCGTCGACAGACAATGTTAGCCTCATGTTTGGCCAACCAATCCATTCCCAAAACTACATCAAAACCTCCTAACGTAATCAGAAACAACTTAACAGGGAATCTATGACCTTCTATATCAATATAACAATCATCATCAATGACCTCCGTTACTCTAGTGGATTTACCAAGAGCAGTTTCTATGTTAAAGGAATTTTCTATCTTTCTAACACTAGCATGCAGCTTGTCACAAAAAGTAGTGGTCACAAAGCTCATACTTGCACCAGAATCAAATAGAACTGAAGCAGGGATATCATTAATCAAAAATGTACCTGTCACCACATCCGGGTCTTTGGCTGCCTGATCTTTAGTCATAGTAAAGGCACAAGCTTTTGCCTTTTGCTTCTCCCCTCCCTTGCTACTTTCAGGTTTGTTGGCTTCAGTGGGTGTTGTCTTTGGTTTAAAGAAATTCTTGCTCACATGACCGAATCCACCACAATTGTAACACTTTGGCATATTCGGGCAATCATAAGAGAGATGTCCAGTCTTTCCACAACGGTAGCACAAAGTAGTCCCCGTAAGACATTCTCCCCTATGTCTCTTTCCACACTTAGGGCATTTTTCAATTTCTCCCATTCTAAACCTTTTCATAGGGGGTCCGGATTTGTCATTTCTGTTTCTTTTAAATTTAGGTGACCACTTTTGCTTCGGTTCCTCCTTTGTTGGTTCAGCTTCAACAACATCATCCCAGACAATGCCGCTAATTTCTACGGCTGATTCAAAAGTTCTTGGAGCATGCGCCTTCACATGTGTTCGGACTTTAGGCGGTAGTCCTTCCACATATAATTTCATTCTCCGTTCCTCCGTGCTTACCAAATGAGGAACCAATCTTGACATTTCATTAAATTTTGACGTATATTGCCGATGATTCATACGTCCAGCTTTTAGTGTCAGAAATTCTCGCTCAACTTTATCAATTTCATTCTTTGGACAGAAGTGTTTTATAACTAATTCCTTCAAGTCCTCCCATTTAAAACCCTCCACATCAGTAGTAGTCTTTGACTGCTTAACAGTGTTCCACCAATGTAGAGCTTCTTCAGTAAATGAGTGAGCTGCAAATTTCACAGCTTGATCTTCCCGGCATTCACTGATAGCAATAACCGCCTCCATAGCCGAAACCCAATGACAGGTGGCCACGGCATCCTTCTTACCATCAAATGAGGGTGGATTGCATCCTTTGAAGGCCTTGTAATCACAACCCTTCCGTTTCTCTGACGTAGAATCACCGTTCTTAGTTCCGGTGATCACAACTTCCTCTTCTTTGGTGCTCTCCTTAGTTCCTTCAGATTTTTCTTTCAAAGTATCCTTCAGTATTTTTGTAACCAAAGCTGGTAGCTTATCATCCAAAACTTTACAGACCTCATCAGAAATAGCCTTCACTACGATAGGCTCTAGACTAAACTCGTTTTCATCTTCCGGTTGCTCGTTGTGCTCGTAGTCGTCTTCATTGACGGGTTCTTCATTCTCGATATATGGTTCTTCAGGTTCCTGTGGTTGCTTACGTGGTCTACCCCTTTGTCCAGCCATTTAACTACCTACAAGATGCATTAATTGGAGAGTCAGTACATGTTTAGTTTAGCACGAAATAAGCTTTGTAAATCGTTAATGACGTTGATCAGGTGTTATTAACCATTTACCCAACTCATGGGCTCTAAACGCTTCCCATCCCGTCACCCCAACGTGCATGACTCTAACTACCTTTCTAACCTTACACCTATGTCTTAACTCATACATAACATTCAGCTCATGGCATCAAACTACCCTTGACTGGCATTCTTATCATTCTGTCCCATTTTCAGTTTAAGTCCAGTCATTAGGGATGACCGGATCTCTCAAACTATGGCTCTGATACCAACTTGAGAGGCCCCGAGCCCCTCAGTTGGCAAAACATCAAACCCATAATACTTAAACCAAAATTACATTATCACAGCAGCGGAATGTAGGGTAACAAAATAAAATATCATACAGATTTAAACAAACTTTTACACATAACCCACGACTCTATGGTTCTATACTTAGCCAGTTTATGCCAGGGGTAGTCTTCAACGTATGCCATGAGCCTTACTGTCATTCTTCCTCGATACCATTCAACCTGACATGCATGCTAAAACAAGTCAGCTTTTGCTGGTGAGTTCTAAGTTAACTTTTCATAAAAATAAAATCTTTAATATACATAAAACATTAGCCTTCACTGCCAACCGAAGTCAACAGTCTCAATCATACTGAACATAAAATATTTCATATACATAACATACATGACATCATAACATCAATCATATAGTGCATAAATGTAGCCTGTCCTGTTGACCGAAGTCAACATGCTTGCACAAGATTTCTTAAACTATTAACCCGAAGTTGATAACTTATACATGCATAAGATTTCCTCAACTGGCGACACACAGTCGGCAGGCCTGTTCTTTCACAGGACTTATGCCTGTTCTTTCACAGGACTTATGCCATTTCTTTCACAGGACTTATGCCTGTTCTTTCACAGGACTTCATAAACCATTAACCGAAATTGACGGCTCATACCGGTACAAGATTTCTTGACATACATCATTCATACATAACATGGTTTAAATCATTTAAACCATCATAATCATAAATCATTATAATCATAAATCATTATCCGCACCGCAATGCTCAACATTTGCCCAACCGCAGCCGGGACTTCAAAATCGCATTTTCTAATTAACCTCGGCCGAGACTTTTAAAATCATTCATTTCTCAACCGTAGTTGAGTCTTTAAAACATCCTTGACATCTCAGCTGAGGTTCTTAAAATCATTTACTTCTCAACTGTATTTGAGACTTAAAGCATTATTTACTTTAAAATGTTCTTTACTTGAAAACATTCTTTACCTGACCTTAATCAGGTTAGTGTCACTTTCATACATTAACTTTACAACTTGAAACATTCTTTACTTTAACATATTCTCTTATCTGACCGTAGCCAGATAAAACAATCATTTACCTAAAATAACTTTATAACATGCATATCAGCCCTAAAATGTTAAAATAGTAAAAGAGGGCTCATGAACTCACCTGATGTCTTACTGTAGCAAGATCACTCACAAACTGGTACTAATGGTGAATTTCTGCATTCGTTTACACTTAATAAGTCATTTATGTTTTAACCTACTGATTAGATCTTTCTGAACGTTCAATGTCAAAGACATTGCCTTGAAAGTCATCAAATAGTTAATGTTGTTGATTATAATGCTAAAACAGTTCCTAAACAGATTAATGGCTTAGAAATGATAATCCTTATCATTGATTACCCAGATATCATGAAATATCACAACATATTCTTAGAATAGGTTTAATAACCATGTTTAACATACTAATCTGACAGTTATCATAAACATCAGATAATCGTTCCAACGAGTAGGTTAATAATTGTGATTAGTTTGAAACACTTAGATTTAACCTTTGTATTTCAAAGATTAACCAAGCTAATCACCTAGATTGTCATAATCAAATGGATTAAACCATTATAATCATAGTTGTGATTTCATGCAAACCGGGCATTACAACGGCTCAAAACAAGGATTTAACCGTTAGAACTTCGTGTTCTTCATTTCTAATCAATCGTAGCCATCATCTAGGCAATAATCAACAATCCTAACTATCTTATTACGTTAAAAATCAAGATCTAATCAATCAAAATCAAACTAGAAGGTTAAAACGAACCGTTACCTGATCTGACGAATTTCTGCGGTTAAAACATCGATCAGGACTTGTATATATATTCCTTGGGATGATCTGGATGTTTAAGGAGCTTTGAGTTGAAGATTAGAAGTGTTAGATGGAAGAAATAGCGTCTGGAGGTCGAAATGGATGAAAAAAATACGTTCTGGAGCGTTCTGATCGATTAAAACAACTTTTAGCCGACATAGGACCTGGGGCGCATCGCCCCAACTGGGCGCATGTCGCCAGGCGTAGCGCCCCACGTCACCAGCGTCATCATTTGAGTTTTAAACTTCTTTTCGCGATTCCGGGAGCATACGAACTCCGTTTTGCGCACGGTTTTCGCCCACGTTCATCATTTTTCACATACTATCAATCCCCAATAACAAAAGTTGCTAAATCCTCGTGGATTTTAAGCACGACCAAATGTGCTCACGTCATAGATGCCGAATTTTTCGTACGCAATCGTCACAGTTTCAACAGTAACCGAAATCTCGTACGTTTATTATTAAATTACTAAAATTTCGGTTGTTACACACAATCACATGATACAATAAACAGTAATAGAAGAATTCACATAATTAGCAGATAGTAACATAAATCTTCATGAAATTATCAGGGAATCTACCTTGGAATCGATTGATCAAATCCAATGTTTTGAAGATTTCCAACTCACTCAATGAAAGAAGAAAATCTCTTGCATACAAAATTCTTGGTTTCTTGAATTAAAAATAAACCCAAATTAACATCGAACCAAAAGAAAAAACTTATCTGAAAGCTTTTTTCAAATTGTAAGTGTGACAATCCGATATTTTCGAATTAACCTCGTTAACCCTCGTAGGCCCAATTGAATAGAAGTAGGCCCAACGAGACCAAGGTAGGCCCAATGAGGCCAAGGTAGGCCCAATGAGGCCAAGGTAGGCCCAATGAGGCAAAGGTAGGCCCAATGAGGCCCAAGGTAGGCCCAATTGTATTTATGAGGCCCAAAAGGATTAATCTAGCCCAACAATATTCCAATTGGCCCAATTATTGACAATTCGGGAATTTGGTTTAACTTCGTTAATCAAAGGCTAAGGAAAATTTTAGGAAATCAAATTGGAAATATTAGAATTAATCTAAACAAGTTCAAGACATTAAAATTTCAAGTATTAAGCTTGTAATCATCTAAAAATGAGTAATTTTGACTTTTAAGTCAAAATTCGTTTATAGAATTTGGGGGAAATTCGAAATTCATCTTGAACCGTTACAATTAATCGAATTAAAGCTTCAATTAACTTGCAATGATGATGTTAATCGGTTATCAGGAGTTAATTAACCCATAATTGTCGAATTAAGTGGATTAAATCGTCAATAATGTCGAGACCGTAACCCTTCCATATCAAATTGATATAATACGATCTCAATTCATCAAATTGAAGTTCCAGAAACCTAAATCGGCATTGTCAGAGTTTTCTTCATCTATCAATTTGATCATATAAGGCACGAGATCAAGAAGTCGAACAAGGGGCGGCCGAACATCAACCCATTAGTCGATCTCATTCGATTAGCTATCAAATCAAGTAAGTAATCGATCCTACATTTTCTAACATGGCCGATTAAGTGTATCCCTATGATAATTTCGACTGTCATCATCAAATTGAATGGATTCGAGTTCTAGGGTTTAGTTTATAATCGGGTTTGGGGGTTTGAGATCAAATGATCTTGTTAATCTAATTAATCATTACAGAGAGATTCAGAATTCTCTATTAATGAAAAAACCCTTGTCAAGTTCATAACCATATCACGAATTCTATGATCTCGATAACTAGGGTTCATGATCAAAAACGGTTTGGGGGTTTCTATTCAAACTAGTTCAAAAATCCAATTAAATCACATACACAGTTTCAGAAGAGCCCGATTAACATAAATCCTATGTTAATCGTAACACACAACATCGAATTTTATTAGATCGGGTTTTAGTGTTATTGAGTTAAAAGAAAATGGGGATTTCAATGTGATAGAATTTGATAAACAAATTAAATGATACTGAAAGATTCGCAAGAACATTTTTAGTGAAAACCCTATGAATATAGGATCTGGTATTAAAGAATTTCATCAAATCAAAGTGTAGTGATTGAGGTTCGAGTTCGAACCTGTTTAAACCGAATTGGACTGGATTTTTATACAAAACATCAAATTAAAAACACCTGTGAACTCGTTTGTATCAGTAGGAACAAAGCCCCATGGTCACAGGGTTGATCGAGTTCGAAAGGTGGATTGATTTGGGCTTGATGGCTTCGGCTATGGTTAAACAAAGGAAACCGGATTTGTAAATGTTTAAAACAAATTAAATTGGGCCTTTGTTACAAATGTTGGGTGGGCTTAGATGGTAGGTTGTGGGTGTGTTGGAGTTGGAGGTCGCGGGTTCGAACCCGGCTCCAACTGTTTTTGAGGTTTAGACCAAATTTTTTTAGTATTTCGATCATAACTTCTTCGTTTGAACTCCGATTTGAGCCGTTCGAGTTGCGTTGGAACCGTAACGGGAATACGAACACCTTGAAATAATAAAATTCATATTTTAGATCGGAAACGAAATCACGTATAATTACGGTTATTTAAATAAAATCAGATATGATTTTATTTAAACGATTTCAAAGTCACGCGTATTCACGTATGCACATTTCTAACACTCTAGTATAAGTGTGTTGACACGTATGTGATTTCAAGCACAAAACGACATCTCGAATAACACAACGTTATTGTTTAAACACAGATCCTTCGTAAGAGGATTATCTACGCGAGTTCACGTATTTGATCATTCTGCAACAATCAAAGGTGCGTACAGGGCCCTTTCTTATTTTAAAATATTTTGGTGGAGAAAACATGTGCAACAAACACTTTTAGATACATATCACTTGCATGAGTTAACTGTTTACATTATGTGACAACATAGCATTTACAAGTCCTTACACTTCGAACCGTTTAGTGTGCCGTAGCGCAAAGCGTGGTAGTTGGAAATAGATCTATTAGGTTTGACAAACCTCACTTGGTATATGGGATCTACGCAGGTGTTTGACTGACCAAACAATCATTTACTATTGTTTGTGCTAGACAATAGTGGCAAGGCAAAACATGCGATAGCATGCACTAGTCAGCTTCGGTGTCGACCACTTATGTAAATAGTATATATGACTAGATATCATGACTATGCAATGTGTGATTATGTTATCTGCAAACTTATATTCAAACTGTTGTTTCAAACAATTGTGAATGTTAAAACCTGTGTAATGCACCAACCTTTGTGTTCACTTGATTTACATGTTTTCTCAGGACGCTAAGGTGCACAAGAAAGCAGGCATGGACTAGGAGATTGAGTCGCATGCATGTCTTTACATTATAGGTATTTGGATTTGAACAATTTAAAACTTTGCATTGTAATTTACATTTTACAACTGTTATGTTTGTTATGGTTTTAAAACGCTTCCGCAAACTTTGAAAACTTTGATGTTACAGTTTTACACCAAAGTATGTTTTGAAATTCATATAGAGGTCTTCGTTATGTCTAATGATCTGAGATCCTGGTTTGTCACGTTCCCAAACGGTATGATTCCGTTAGTTGGAAATTGGGGGTGTGACAGATTGGTATCAGAGACATTGGTTATAGCGAACGAGGTTTGCATTTGTAGACTTAGACTATAACTGTTAGACATTAGACAGACATGTTTACACATATCACTTAGAAATTACATATGGCATTATGTAATAGACTTGCTTACACATTCCATGGCACTGCACTTACATATGGTATTATGTAACAGGCATGGCATCTTCATCATACATATACATTGATGATTCGGAGGATGAGGAGCCGGTAGTTCCAGCACCACCATCATCACCAGCACCACCTATCCCATCTCCTCCACCATCTGAGAGAGATGATTCAGACCCGGAAGAGGATCCGGTGGAGGATCCGGAGGAGGATCCAGATGAAGATCCGGAGGAGGATCCGGAAGAGGATTCGGATGAGGACCCGGAGGAGGATCCGGAGGAGGAGCCGGATGAGGGTACTCAGGAGATTCCTGCTGAGGGACCTTCTACCCATCCACCACCTGCACTGGATATTCCTGAGCCTAAGAGGCAACGGACTGATTCTGAGGAGATTGCCAAACTACGTGAGGATTTATACTGGGCAAATGATAGAATTGAGTATAATGTTCGGGAACTCTGGGATGCAAATGAAAGACAAGATAACCTTGCCCATCTGGTTAATGACATGCGAGATGAGATCATCCATTTGATTGGTCGTCTCGAAGCTTCTGAGAACCGAGCTGAGATTCTAGAAGGCAGACTTGAAGCCTTGGAAGATTTGGTGGTCTCGGAGAATGAAGAGGAGGATGAAGAGAATGAAGAGGAGGAAGGGGAGGAACCAGCACCAGTTGTTGATTCTGATCCTGAATCCACTATTGAGGATGATTGATTTTCTTTATTTTATTTAAACTTATTAGGGGCGGGTTGTGTCCCTATATTAGAAGTTTGAAAACTTATGTTTGATTTTGAAAGTATTGTACTCAAAACAGATTTCTATCTATTGAAAAACTATTATTATTGACAACAGTTGTGTTGATTTCTACATTACATGTTTGATGTTTGTTGTATTGTTTACACGTTTCACATTGGACTTTGATAACGCTCTAACACTTCTTTTAACTAGGAAGATAATGGCTGAGGGGAACGTTCACATGACAGTTGCTGAGCTCAATGAGCTGATTAATAACAGGGTCGCGGAGGCTATCGCGAACTACGCTCAGACACACAATATAGGGCCACAGGGTCCAGCAGGGGGAGTGGTGAATCCACCGGTGTGCACGTTCAAGATGTTCTTGGACTGTAAGCCACATAATTTCAAAGGATCGGAGGGGGCCAATGGACTCCTTCGATGGATTGAGAAGGCTGAATCAGTGTTTGAGATGTGCAACTGTCCTGATGAGAGTAAAGTAAAGTATGGTACGGGAACGTTGGAGGGTCCAGTATTGACTTGGTGGAACTCCAATGTTCAAACTTTGGGATTGGGTGAGGCAAATGCCTTGACTTGGAATGGTTTCAAGACTTTAATGCAGGAGGAGTACTGCCCTCGCAGTGAGATGCAGAAACTGGAGGAGGAGTATTGGCACTTCAAGATGGAAGGATCAAACATCGAGGAGTACACGACTCGATCACATGAACTAGCCAGACTTCTACCTCATATGGCTACTCCAGTCAGTAAGTGGATAGAGAGGTACATCGGGGGATTGGTGCCTCAGATTCAGGGATTGGTTACATCTGCAAATCCCACAACAATCCAACAAGCTGTGCGACTGGCGCACTAATTGACTGATCAGGCAGTGTTGCAAGGAACTCTGCCTAAACGAACAACAGCTACTAAGGTGGGAGACCACAAGAGAAAGTGGGAAAGCAGTAACACCAAGAACTATAACCAACAGCCGTTTCAGCAGAACCGGAAGCAAGATTCAAACAAGTCTTACCACAATTCGAATAGTGGTCAGCAATCATCATCGTCAGGGGGTTATATTGGTAAACATCCAAAGTGCAATAGGTGTGGATTTCATCATGCTGGAAATCAGTGTGATAAAGTTAAGTGTCAGCAGTGTGGTAAGGTTGGGCATGCAGCTAAGGATTGTCGCAGAGAGCTGCAAAACAATCACATCAATCAGAATAACAACCAGAACAACGCCCAGAAGGGTTGTTTTGAGTGTGGTAAGATGGGGAACTTTAAAAAGGATTGCCCACAACTCAAGAAAGGCGGGGATAACAATGCCAATGGTAACGGCAACGGCAACGGCAATGGCACCAATAACAACAACAATAACAACAATAATAGTGCTAGGGGCAGGGCGTTTGTGATTGGAGGACGTCAAGCACAGGAGGATCCCAACATTGTTACAGGTACGTTTCTCTTAAATAATCACTATGCCTCTATGTTATTTGACACTGTTGCCGATCGGAGTTTTGTATCTAGTTCACTTGCTAAGTTGCTAAATGTTAGTCCCACTGCCTTAGACAGTCCATACACTGTAGAATTAGCTGATGGCAAGTTAATAGTAGTTGAACAAATCCTTAAGGGATGTATCCTTGATTTGATGGGTCAAACATTAGAAATTGATCTTATGCCTATTGCTTTAGGTAGTTTTGATGTAGTCATTGGCATGGACTGGTTGTCCAAACACCAGGCTGAAATAATATGCCATGAAAAGATCGTTCGTATACCCCTTTCGCATGGAGAGACATTGTATGTACAAGGCAAGAAGAGCAGTACGCCACTGCGTCTCATATCTTGTATGAAAGCACATAAATGTCTGCGTAAAGGTCATACGGCAGTTATAGCACTGATAACTGAAAAGCCGGTAGTTGAGAAGAAGGTTGAAGACATTCCAGTAGTTTGTGAATTTTCGGAAGTATTTCCAGAAGACTTGCCGGGATTACCGCCTATCAGACAGGTGGAATTCCGAATCGACCTTACACCAGATGCAGCACCGATAGCAAGGGCGCCTTATCGACTTGCACCGTCTGAGATGCAAGAGTTATCTACACAACTGCAAGAGTTGTTGGATAAGGGTTTCATACGACCTAGTTTTTCACCGTGGGGAGCTCCAGTTTTGTTTGTTAAGAAGAAGGACGGGACTTTCCGTATGTGTATCGATTACCGGGAACTTAACAAGGTTACTATCAAAAACCGGTATCCGTTACCCAGAATTGACGATCTGTTCGATCAGTTGCAAGGTTCGAGTTATTACTCGAAGATCGATCTTAGATCGGGTTATCATCAACTAAGAGTTCAAGAAGAAGATATTCCGAAGACAGCATTCAGAACGCGCTATGGCCATTATGAGTTCTTGGTCATGCCATTTGGGTTGACAAACGCTCCAGCTGTATTCATGGATCTCATGAATCGTGTTTGTAAACCTTACCTTGATAAGTTTGTCATTGTTTTCATTGATGACATTCTCATCTATTCTCAGACCGAGGAGGAGCATGCTGAACATCTCCGATTGTTACTGGAGTTACTGAAACAGGAACAATTGTACGCTAAGTTTTCGAAATGTGATTTCTTGATGCGAGAAGTACAATTCTTGGGTCATATAGTCAATGAAAAGGGCATACACGTGGATCCAGCAAAGATTGAAGCGATTAAGAATTGGGAAGCGCCAAAGACACCTACCGAAGTACGACAATTCCTTGGTTTGGCGGGTTACTACCGACGATTCATTGAAGGGTTCTCAAAGATCGCTCAACCACTTACAGCTATTACGCACAAGGGAACGAAGTATAACTGGACGGATAAACAAGAAGCTGCGTTCCAGTTATTGAAACAGAAACTCTGTAGTGCACCGATTTTGTCCTTACCGGAAGGGACGGAAGACTTTGTGGTGTATTGTGATGCATCTGCACAGGGTTTGGGATGTGTGTTGATGCAACGTGATAAAGTGATTGCTTATGCTTCAAAACAACTACGACCACACGAGAAGAATTACACTACTCATGACTTGGAGTTAGGAGCAGTGGTTTTTGCTTTGAAGATTTGGAGGCACTACCTGTATGGAACTAAGTGTACCATTTACACTGATCATAAGAGTTTGCAGCATATCTTTGATCAGAAGGAGCTGAATATGAGACAACGACGATGGGTTGAGTTGTTGAACGACTACGAATGCGCGATTAAGTATCAACCGGGAAAAGCTAATGTGGTAGCTGATGCTTTAAGCAGAAAAGACACTTTAACAAGACGGGTTCGCGCACTTATGATGACAATACATACTGACTTACCTGACAAGGTATGCAGTGCTCAGCTCGAGGCTTTGAAAAAGGAAAACTTGGTACAGGAATCATTACGAGGAATGGAGGAACAATTGGATGTTAAACCTGATGGAATTCGTTATTTCATTAATCGACTGTGGATACCTTTGTACGGAGGTTTAAGGGAACTCGTGATGGATGAAGCACACAAGTCCAGATATTCAGTCCATCCGGGGTCAGACAAGATGTATCATGACTTGAAGGCACTGTATTGGTGGCCTCACATGAAAGCTGATATTGCTAGGTATGTTAGCAAATGTTTGACTTGTTCGAAAGTCAAAGTTGAATATCAGAAACCATCTGGTTTGCTGCAACAACCAGAAATACCAATGTGGAAATGGGAACAGATTTCGATGGACTTCATTACTAAGTTACCCCGTACACCGAGTGGTTGTGATACAATATGGGTAATTGTCGATCGATTAACGAAATCTGCGCATTTCCTAGCAATCAAGGAAACCGACAAGATGGAGAAACTGACTCGCATTTACATTAAGGAAGTGGTAGCACGCCATGGTGTGCCAATCTCTATCATATCGGATCGGGATGCTCGATTTACTTCAAACTTTTGGAAATCACTTCATAAGTCATTGGGAACTCGTTTGGATATGAGTACCGCATATCATCCATAGACCGACGGTCAAAGTGAACGTTCGATTCAAACGCTTGAGGATATGTTACGAGCTTGTGTAATTGACTTTGGTGATAGCTGGGAAAACCACTTACCGTTAGTGGAATTCTCTTACAACAATAGTTATCATACAAGTATTCAGGCATCACCGTTTGAAGCTTTGTATGGTTGCAAATGTCGTTCACCAGTTTGCTGGGCTGAAATTGGTGACAGTCAAATAACAGGTCCTGAATTAGTACACGAAACGACAGAGAAGATAGTTCAAATCCGGAACCGTATGGCAGCGGCCCGGGATCGACAAAAGAGTTATGCTGACAAGCGTCGTAAGCCATTGGAATTTCAGGTAGGAGACCGAGTTCTTCTAAAGGTATCACCCTGGAAAGGTGTGATACGATTTGGCAAGTGCGGAAAGCTTAGTCCACGTTACGTAGGACCTTTTGAGATCCTGAAAAGGATTGGTCCGGTTGCGTATCAACTCAAACTACCGGATGAACTCAGTGGAGTTCATGATGTATTTCACATATCGAACTTAAAGAAATGTCTTTCTGACGAGACATTGATTGTACCGTTGGAAGAAATACAAGTAGATGAACAGTTACGATTCATTGAAGAACCAGCAGAAATCATGGACCGAGAGGTCAAACAACTTAAGCAAAGCAAGATTCCGATAGTCAAAGTTCGGTGGAATTCAAGACGTGGTCCTGAATTCACATGGGAACGGGAAGACCAAATGATGAAGAAGTATCCTCATCTGTTCAAAACAACAACAACAAATATTGAGAGCGCACGCTAAATTTCGGGACGAAATTTCCTTCAACAAGGGGATGACGTGATGCTTCACACATCAACACTGCAAATTTCAAACTGTAAGCACAAACACTTTATTCAATTGGTTTTGTTACAAACATTTGTGCTACATTACATTTTATACACTTTATGTGCTACATTTCATATGTTACATGTTATGGTAGTACATGCATGATTAGTTACACACATTTTGCTATGTGCGGGGTTGCATAGTACAAACAGTTACAGACACTCACTATGTGTGAGGTTACACAGCACAGTATGATCAATCACAAATAGTCACAGTTAGGTGAACTAACTAGTGTACACGCAAACAGTCACATTTCACATTGAACGATCACACTTAGTTGTGATGTTGCAAGCATTAGATTTTGTGTGTGAGTACACACAAGCACAGGAATGATCAAACCACACTAACACGTACGATTTAAACTCGTAAGTAGTTTCCTAACTACTCCTAACATTTACTAATTTTCGGGACGAAAATTCTTTCAACAAGGGGATGATGTGACAATCCGATATTTTCGAAGTAACCTCGTTAACCCTCGTAGGCCCAATTGAATAGAAGTAGGCCCAACGAGGCCAAGGTAGGCCCAATGAGGCCAAGGTAGGCCCAATGAGGCAAAGGTAGGCCCAATGAGGCCCAAGGTAGGCCCAATTGTATTTATGAGGCCCAAAAGGATTAATCTAGCCTAACAATATTCCAATTGGCCCAATTATTGACAATTCGGGAATTTGGTTTAACTTCGTTAATCAAAGGCTAAGGAAAATTTTAGGAAATCAAATTGGAAATATTAGAATTAATCTAAACAAGTTCAAGACAATAAAATTTCAAGTATTAAGCTTGTAATCATCTAAAAATGAGTAATTTTGACTTTTAAGTCAAAATTCGTTTATAGAATTTGGGGGAAATTCGAAATTCATCTTGAACCGTTACAATTAATCGAATTAAAGCTTCAATTAACTT
Source organism: Mikania micrantha (assembly GCA_009363875.1). Taxonomy (NCBI): domain Eukaryota; kingdom Viridiplantae; phylum Streptophyta; class Magnoliopsida; order Asterales; family Asteraceae; genus Mikania; species Mikania micrantha. Next base: position 55,234,919 of record CM018682.1, on the reverse strand, counting down.
GAAATGATGATGTTAATCGGTTATCAGGAGTTAATTAACCCATAATTGTCGAATTAAGTGGATTAAATCGTCAATAATGTCGAGACCGTAACCCTTCCATATCAAATTGATATAATACGATCTCAATTCATCAAATTGAAGTTCCAGAAACCTAAATCGGCATTGTCAGAGTTTTCTTCATCTATCAATTTGATCCTATAAGGCACGAGATCAAGAAGTCGCACAAGGGGCGGCCGAACATCAACCCATTAGTCGATCTCATTCGATTAGCTATCAAATCAAGTAAGTAATCGATCCTACATTTTCTAACATGGCCGATTAAGTGTATCCCTATGATAATTTCGACTGTCATCATCAAATTGAATGGATTCGAGTTCTAGGGTTTAGTTTATAATCGGGTTTGGGGGTTTGAGATCAAATGATCTTGTTAATCTAATTAATCATTACAGAGAGATTCGGAATTCTCTATTAGTGGAAAAACCCTTGTCAATTTCATAACCATATCACGAATTCTATGATCTCGATAACTAGGGTTCATGATCAAAAACGGTTTGGGGGTTTCTATTCAAACTAGTTCAAAAATCCAATTAAATCACATACACAGTTTCAGAAGAGCCCGATTAACATAAATCCTATGTTAATCGTAACACACAACATCGAATTTTACTAGATCGGGTTTTAGTGTTATTGAGTTATAAGAAAATGGGGATTTCGATGTGATAGAATTTGATAAACAAATTAAATGATACTGAAAGATTCGCAAGAACATTTTTAGTGAAAACCCTATGAATATAGGATCTGGTATTAAAGAATTTCATCAAATCAAAGTGTAGTGATTGAGGTTCGAGTTCGAACCTGTTTAAACCGAATTGGACTGGATTTTTATACAAAACATCAAATTAAAAACACCTGTGAACTCGTTTGTATCAGTAGGAACAAAGCCCCATGGTCACAGGGTTGATCGAGTTCGAATGGTGGATTGATTTGGGCTTGATGGCTTCGGCTATGGTTAAACAAAGGAAACCGGATTTGTAAATGTTTAAAACAAATTAAATTGGGCCTTTGTTACAAATGTTGGGTGGGCTTAGATGGTAGGTTGTGGGTGTGTTGGAGTTGGAGGTCGCGGGTTCGAACCCGGCTCCAACTGTTTTTGAGGTTTAGACCAAATTTTTTTAGTATTTCGATCATAACTTCTTCGTTTGAACTCCGATTTGAGCCGTTCGAGTTGCGTTGGAACCGTAACGGGAATACGAACACCTTGAAATAATAAAATTCATATTTTAGATCGGAAACGAAATCACGTATAATTACGGTTATTTAAATAAAATCAGATATGATTTTATTTAAACGATTTCAAAGTCACGCGTATTCACGTATGCACATTTCTAACACTCTAGTATAAGTGTGTTGACACGTATGTGATTTCAAGCACAAAACGACATCTCGAATAACACAACGTTATTGTTTAAACACAGATCCTTCGTAACAAGATTATCTACGCGAGTTCACGTATTTGATCATTCTGCAACAATCAAAGGTGCGTACAGGGCCCTTTCTTATTTTAAAATATTTTGGGGGAGAAAACATGTGCAACAAACACTTTTAGATACATATCACTTGCATGAGTTAACTGTTTACATTATGTGACAACATAGCATTTACAAGTCCTTACACTTCGAACCGTTTAGTTTGCCGTAGCGCAAAGCGTGGTAGTTGGAAATAGATCTATTAGGTTTGACAAACCTCACTTGGTAGATGGGATCTACGCAGGTGTTTGACTGACCAAACAATCATTTACTATTGTTTGTGCTAGACAATAGTGGCAAGGCAAAACATGCGATAGCATGCACTAGTCAGCTTCGGTGTCGACCACTTATGTAAATAGTATATATGACTAGATATCATGACTATGCAATGTGTGATTATGTTATCTGCAAACTTATATTCAAACTGTTGTTTCAAACAATTGTGAATGTTAAAACCTGTGTAATGCACCAACCTTTGTGTTGACTTGATTTACATGTTTTCTCAGGACGCTAAGGTGCACAAGAAAGCAGGCATGGACTAGGAGATTGAGTCGCATGCATGTCTTTACATTATAGTTATTTGGATTTGAACAATTTAAAACTTTGCATTGTAATTTACATTTTACAACTGTTATGTTTGTTATGGTTTTAAAACGCTTCCGCAAACTTTGAAAACTTTGATGTTACAGTTTTAGACCAAAGTATGTTTTGAAATTCATATAGAGGTCTTCGTTATGTCTAATGATCTGAGATCCTGGTTTGTCACGTTCCCAAACGGTATGATTCCGTTAGTTGGAAATTGGGGGTGTGACAGTAAGGCTGCCTATAATCACCATGACAGAAGGGTTGAAATAAAGCTAACTAAGCGCTTAAATTTTTTATCTTCTATGCAAGACTAAAAAAACACTAAATAGAAGAATTTTACTCGAAGTCGTGGGCAACATCTCCATCGAACATCTACAATCAAAATGAGACAATATGAAGAAAGAAAAGTAACAGAGAGTAAACGATAAACCATCAAATCGGCCAAAGCAAACCCTAATCGACCATGGCTGCGCTCGTTTTGACTTGCCTAGCCAAGAATCAAGGTTAGGTTGACACAAAATCGGACCAAAAAGATTTGAAAACCCTAAGCCAGGCCTTCGTGTAAGCCTAGCAGAAAACCCCATCGGACTGGTTGTCGTTGAAGAGTGCATCCATCCAAAATGGTGGCATGGCCGGTATCAGGTGGTTCTCCATTGCCGGTTTCTCTTGCTCTCTGTAAACTCATAGTAGGGGATCGTTGTTGGTCGTCGTTGGTGGCTATTGCTCGTTGGAGCAGGGGAGCGTTGTTGGTCGTGGGAGCGGGGGACAGTCTTGAAGAAAAAGCATTAGGCGGTGCAGGGTATGGGAGGAAACAGAAAAGCCAAATTACCAAGCTGCCCCATTTACTATTCATAACGTTCTATTTTTAATATATAGGTAATTTTCCATGTCACTGTATAATCCATGCTTATTCTTATATTTTTTTTTCTTACTATTAAACATGGTTGGAGATACGGCTGTCAATGAACAGAACGTTCAGCGAACAGTTCGTGAACCGTTTGACAGGAAGTTCGTTTATGTTCGTTCATTTAATAAATGAACAAACACGAACAAGAAATTCCGTTCGTTTAGTTAAATGAACGAACATGAATATAGGACGTGTTCGTTTAATATAATATATTTTGAAAACTTCACTAGAATAATATTTTGTGAATATGTATTATTTCATTTAAGTTGTTTCACATTTTAATAACTTAATCATATTTTATACCAGCAAACTAATAATTCGTATTTATTGTTATATACAAAAATTTTAAATTCATAATTTTGTTTATTCAGCACGTATATTATGATTTTTACACAAATTTTCTAACCTAACAACAAAAAAAAAATGATTTTCTTACCTAAGAAACATAGAGAAGAACTTTGTTTGACATGAATCAATGGTTTATATGAGATGTAGATAACATCTAAATAATAACAACTGCTGTCATAACGGGTCAGACACGACCCGTTAAGACACGACACGTTAAGACACAAAAAATGAACTGATTAGACACGAACACGACACAAATTTTTATCGTGTATGTTTTTTCAAACACGAATATGACCCATTAAAAACACATAAACACGAAAAGACTCGTTAAGAAACATGTTAACAGTTAACACTATAAATGAACTATTAAATTAAGAACAGTTTAAAACCCGTTAAAGAACCTGTTAAGGAACATTTTAAAGAACTAGGGTTAGACAATTAGAAATTTTTTGAAGCTAATCGGTTACCCATATGGCCATATATTTTATTATAATAATTATTTTAAATTTTAAACAGGTCTTAACAGGTCTTAATGAGTCTTAACAAGTCTTAACGGTTCTTAATAGATCTTAATATATCTTAACATGTCTTAACGGGTCATAGCAGATTTACCTGTTTAGACACGAAAAATAAACAGGTCTTAACGTGTAGACCTGTTTTAGACAGGAAACATGTTAAGGGTAAACACAAAACATGTTAAAGTAGTCGTGTCATGTTAACGTGTTAACGTGTTAACGTGTTCATGTCTGAAATTGCCAGCCCTAATAACAAGTTTAATTTAGTTGAAAAAATTACAACACTATAAGAGGAAATCTAGTTGATACTGTGAAATTTTCATTTAAATATAGTTTTTTTTTTATTTTTTTAAATTTCTAATAAGTTGTTATCACACCCCGAGCTGACGGGCTGGATCGACTTTCCTGTCGGGCGGAAGGTTCCCGGGGCGCGATATCGGGTGATAATCTTAGTGATCAGATTGTTTACATGACACATGATATATAATGAGAAATGTTAACATGACATTCAATACATAGAATTACAAAGTTAAATTACACAGTACATGTTCGTAATTTAACTGGGTAAATCTACTCAAAAGAATCATATAGTTTATATCTTGTAGCTGCACAAGATATACAAAAGAGATTCAAAATGTCATCAAAATATATGCATCCAAAAAGCAAGCTAGGTCTTCTATGAAGTCCTCTAGCTTAATCACTGATGCTTGGTAACTAGACATGTTCGTCACCTGAGAAAACATTCATTTAAACAAAGTCAACACTAGGTTGGTGAGTTCATAAGTTTAGTTATTGAAAAGCTTTCAGAATTATTTACACAACATCTTGTAATACACAAGTCTCAGTTATTCTCATTTGACATGAAGTCATTCCCTATCCTCTCTATAGATACACCTACAGATAGAATATTGTCCAACCAAGCATGCTTATATATATATGGCATACGTAGGGGACAAGCCCTAGCCGACATCTCACCACACACTTGACAGAACTCAATACCACCTGTATTGTAGCTATAGATATCCATTTCATCAGCCATAAGCTTAATCACAATCAAAATCTCCAATATGACAAACCATTACATTATCATGATATTAACATAACTCAATAGGTTTCTGAGTAGTACGATTCTCCACAATTATAAATGGTGGATTACCACAGTTATTAATGGTGGTATTACTCTTTGACTTACTATTACTCACATTTGATTAGGAAGTGAGAGCAAGTCTGACACGTAGTCATATCCCAATAGGTGATCAGAATTGAATTGACCACATTGCAGCCACCACAAAGGCATACAGTTGTAGTAACAAGAAAAAAACCTTATTACCATACAGTGTACTAAAACATTTAATAAAAGTTTTAGCATGTTCTTAGCCCCACAGTTAAAACCAAAAGATTAATAAAAAGGGGCATATGAACTCACCTAGATGTCGTAGTGGTTGACTAAGTAATCAATAATTGTACGCACTCTTTATTGTTGGAATGTGGTTGCATTCAAAATATGTGTTAAATTCAATGTTGTTTGTAATATATAGGTACGAGTTATCATATCGTAGGTTAACCCTAAAGTTGGTTAAGTTTTATAGTCTTTGTTCCTCGGATTTTCCTTGAACTCATTTGATGGTATAACATACTAATACTTAATCAAATTTTGATTAAGATTAGTACAAAATACATTCTTGGTTTGTATATTATTCTTGTTATTGACTTTAACCAATTGTAAAATTGTGGGTGTCATAGTCCACCAACTTTGAAGTAAGTGGCTAACTTATTCATATATAAGTAACCCTATGGTTACTTTGATCAAAATAAACATAGTTTTACACCTTTGACATGTTTTAAAACTATTTCTATGGTTTAAACCTTTGTTTTAAAGTCGATCTATGTTTTTAACCCAAGTTTAAATAACATGAGTGGGAACATCATGAAACCCATTGCACCCAAACCTGATTATTTTCAACCCATTTGACTTAACTAACCTAACCCTCATGGTGAGTATACATATATATATATATATATGTTTTGGTAGTGTGTGTGGTCCAACATTTCCAAACATTGCTTGGATAATTATCACATATTATCGGTGACATATGGTGTACAAAAAATTACACCAATCAACCACATATATATTGAGTAAATATTGATGGTCCACTCACAAACACCAATGTCTAAGTCGGTTAACTCCCTTTGATTTATCTTGTTTGACTTTAAAATTTAGTTCACTGAGATTAGTTGGTATAACAATTTTGAAGACCTTGAGTTAGTATTGAAGCAATGTGGATTTGTTCTATACTTGAAAAATCCTAAGATTGGGTTGCCAATACAATCACCCTTCACCTAGTATCAACCATTTAAGATTGGATTAAACTTGTTAGATTTAAGGACCAAAGTGTAACACCCCGACCGATGGCGGAAACGTCGGGATGCCACGAGGGATGTGTAGATTGTTCAAAAGCTCGTGGGCATCTAATTAAATCATCACATAACATTTAATCAACTAAATTAATTACATCAAAAATCATGTCTATCATGAATTAAATACATCAGTTACACAAAAAAATTAGCTAAACTAACTAAACTCTAATCGCCAGAATTTTAGTTAATTTTAGCTAACTCCAAGATCCTATGTGATGATGTCCAAAATATGAGAGTCCATCCTTCTCAACCTACTTAGCTTCATCACCTGAAACATGTAAGAAAATCAAGTGTCAAGTACGAAGTAGTTGGTGAGTAATCATAAGTTTTTATACTTAAAAAGTGTTCTATAAAATGAGTATAAAAGTTTGTGTTTAAAAAGGTTTTAATAAAAATTTAGATAAAATGAGTATAAGAACTTATGGTTTATCTAAGAAAATCCACAAGAGTACCTGCGTGAAAATCCAATACATATCCCAACACAACAATCAACCACATAAACAAACACATAATCACATAATCAATTTAATCATAGTTAATCGTAGACAATAATAGATAATCAATCACATAACCATTCAACAATTCTCAAACATCAATATTCTCAAATAGTATCTGTGACTATGCATGGAAATTATGTAATTAACATAAGTTAAAAACATGAACCATGGAGTGGTAGCTAACCACGTGACAATACATGAAACCAATGCAATTAACCAAAGTCATAGGCAATGATTCACGGAGTTGTGATAATCCAAGTGGCAATACATGTAATCTTGGTTATTGACCGAAGTCAATGACAATGTTACACGGATGTATGATAATCAGTGATAATCCATAATAATGAAAATCCATATTATGAATATCATATTGATAAACAGGTATCATCCATGTGTTATCAAACTAATATTTAAATTGGTATACATGTTTCACCTCCGAGTTTTAAAACAAAACAGTTTAAAAGGGAGGTTATGAGAACTCACCTGAGTCCTTAGAATCCGCGTTCTCGTGTAATGCGCGCTCACGTATGAAATCCCAAAACAACTCAACAACCTGTAATTACCGTGTGTTTGTACTTGTAAATACGTGTGTTTCACTTTCTTAGTTTATTTTATCTAAGTTAAGTAAACACTAAGGAGTTTTATAGGTAATTGTTATTAGAATTTAATCTAACTTGTTAGTTTTTTGAATTATCTAACAATAATAGTAGGTTATGACACCTAAGATGAAAATCCCCTAGATATGTTTATTTATAAATAATTACCTTTATCATGACATATATAAAGTTTTAATTCCATGTAAACCACCACCATCGCCCAATTTATTACATCACCTTTAAGTTAAATAAAAGCATATTTGGAGTATCCATATAAGATGTTAACCTTAATCAATTAAATTCAATATATGTGCAACTTCATGGTTTTTTATTAAAGAAAGTTTATGATTTAGATAGAGAAAAGGTGATGGTTGCCATTTCTTATGCATGTATAATTATATGTGTGTATCTATTTGACACCTCATCCCTCCCATTTAGCCTTAATTTAATCCATGGGTTTTTCCTCACAAAGGAGGGCTTGAATACCCTTAGGTTCGGCGACATGTTATAGGGTTCGGCTGCTAGCCTTAATCACCAAGGGTTCGGGACCCCTATGGTTCGGCCCAGGGAGAAATAGAAGGTTCGGACCATGAAGAACATGTGAAGTTCGGCTAATCTCTACATGGATCAACCAGGGTTCGCTGCAACATTTGTAGGGTTCGGCTACCCTAGGTTCGTCTCCAAAGAGGAGGGTTCGCGGCAAGGAGGGTGGTTCGGCTGAGGCTGCAAGGGTTTGCCGGTCCTTTAGATTCATGAGTTCCCATGGTTCGGCAAGGGCTGATGCAGGTTCGCAAGATTCAAGGTTCGGCCAGTAGCAGTAAGGTTCGGCCACACCTGCAACAGGTTCGGCACCCATGAACCCCCATGAACCCTGCACCACCAACAGCTCCAACCCACGCGAACCTGCTGTAATGGGCTGTCCATCTTCGTTATCCTCGATGCTAAGCTTCTACAGGGTCGCTCATGGCTTCTCTAGTTTACTACTGTTGGACCGATCGGGAGCTCGGAAACAATCCGAATCCAATAGAAAACTACTCGATAACCTCTGGGATAGTGCGGAATCCTATTCCAGGGTTTTCCAATCGAAACCAACAGGAACCGTGGTGATCCGAGGCTGTAGAAACAACTTGGAAGCAACAATCGAACACCACGGGTTGAGATTCGAACTTGGATGATCGAGAACCGCTCAGATCTTCTAGGGTTTTGACACTGGAGTGCTAGGGAAGAAGGAGGGCTCTGGAAAGTTGGGTTTGAAATGATTTGAACATCTATATATAGGCTGTAGTCATTCGGCCGAATGAGTGGCCGAAGCAGCTCATTCGGCGAATGACTAAGCTCGAATGAGCAGACATTCGAATGAGTCATTCGGCGAATGACTCATTCTGAACTCAGACATTCGCTATAACCTTCATTCGCCGAATGACTTCATTCTAGAGTCATTCGGCCGAATGAGTAAACTTCATACTCAAACAGTTTATAATCAAATCAAACAACTAGATAAACATTAATAGACAACAATCAAATAGAAATAAACATTATGAAATAGATATAAAGACAACTTCCATTAATACTTTGAACATTTACATGATAAGAGTTACAAAACCGATGCAATGGATCTTCAAATCCGGAGCTTGATGTAATCCATACAAAGCTTTGTCTAGCTTGTAGACTTTATCACGATGCAATGGATCTTCAAATCCGGGAGGTTGATTGACATACACTGTTTCACTGATAACTCCGTGAAGGAACGCGCTCTTTACATCCATTTGATAAACCTTGAACTTTTTGAAGGATGCATAAGCCAGAAAGATACGAATGGCTTCTAGACGAGCGACCGGAGCAAATACCTCATTATAGTCCAATCCCTCTATCTGTCTGAATCCTTGAACCACCAGACGAGCCTTGTTTCTCACAATTATCCCGTGATCATCCTTTTTGCAACGAAGAACCCATCTAGTGCCAATGACTTTTGCACCTTTGGGTTTATCAACTAGTTGCCAGACCCCTAACTTCTTGAACTGCAAAAGTTCCTCTTGCATGGCGTCTACCCATGATTCTTCTTTGAGGGCTTCAGTGACGGTACGCGGTTCCACTTGAGATATAAAGCAGGAATGAGCACAAAAGCTTACATCTGCAAAATCAAGAATGTCTGCAAGACCACCTGAAGAAATCTGACTACGAGTCTTCACTCCGTCTAAAGGACTCCCAATAATGTTGTCTTGAGGATGAATTCGATTGATTCGTCCAACAGGATGAGCAGGAACCTCAACCTCAGGATCTAAGTTATTCAAATTCAAATCCTCAAGACCTGGTACAAGATTATCAACAACTGGTTCAGGAGCAGCTGGGGGATTGTCATCTGTGTCTGAGCTGTCATCATTTATCTGTGTAGAGGGACCAGATGTAGATGTAGGTTGAAAAGTAGCATCGGGGGCATTTTGTACATCATACAACATCTGAACTGCTACATCTTCATCTGAGTACATGGGGGGCATATTGAATGAGTCAAAAAGACTGGAATAGTCAAACATCCAATCTGGCCCTTTTCCAGGTGGGGGCATTGTATACTTTTGAACATCCACGTGGTACCACTCCTCCACATTATGAGTTGCAATGTTGTAAACTCGTTTATTTGGAGTGCTATACCCAAGAAAGTACCCTTCTTCCACCTTTTCATTAAACTTGCCCTGCTCATGTTTATTAAGCATAGTGCATGGAGCAGCAAATGGTTCTAGATACTTAAGATTTGGCTTTCGGTTATGGAGCAGTTCAAAGCAAGTCTTCCCATGTCTCTTCACAATAAGAACCCGGTTTAATGTATAACAAGCATTAGCAACAGCTTCATTCCAGAATTGAACCGGCAGAGAAGAATCAGCAAGCATAGTTCTAGCAGCCTCAATCAATGTTCTATTCTTGCGTTCAGCAACACCATTCATCTGTGGAACGTATGGAGCACTAAATTGTTGCACAATGCCTTTTGCATTACAAAAATTCTCCATGTTGTGATTTTTGAACTCCGTTCCATTATCAGTTCGAAATTGACGAATCTTGAGCTTATAAAGAGATTCAAGTTTGGTAACCAGAACTTGAATGCAATCAAACGTTTCTGATTTCTCTTTCAAAAAGAAGACCCAAGAGTATCTGGAATATTCATCAGTGATAACAAGGCAGTATTGATCTCCAGCTATACTCTTCCGATTCACTGGACCAAACAAATCCATGTGGAGAAGCTCAAGAGGAACATTGATTGAATGATACTTTTTCAGCTTATGAGACTGCTTAGACTGCTTTCCTTTATTGCATGATACACAGATATCAGACAACTTAAAATTTTTCAAGCTAACTCCCTCAACCAAACTGTTATGTACCAGATGATTCATCTTGCGTAAACTCAAATGGCCCATCCTCTTATGCCAAAGGATTGAATCTTTCTCAGTTGCCTTTGTCATAAAACATGAAGCTGTGGAGGATGTAGTTGAAGCTGTGGCCATATTGAGAACATACAAGTCCTGCTTCCTCGGAGCAGACATTAAAATCCAATCTTCAGGTATCTGCACACCTTGCTTGAGAATATAACACTTTGAGTCATCAAATAGAACCTTGTACTCTTTGTCACAAATCTGAGAGACTGACAAGAGGTTGTTTTCCAGCTGTTTGACATATCTGGCATTATCGAATGAAACCTGTCCATTTGTCAAGATACACTCTCCTGTAATGAAACCACCCTTGTCTCCAGCAAAAGCTACATAGCCACCTCGAACTGCGTTCACATTGGTGAGCAGAGAAATATCACCAGTCATGTGTCTGGAAGCCCCACTATCAACGATCCAATTGCTGTTCACTCCAGCTTTTGGGGCAACCTGCACAATAAAGAGACAATTAGTTTACTTTGGGAACCCAAGCCTTTACAGTCTTGGGTTGACCCATTGAGTCTCGGATCCAAACATCTATCCATTTTCCCTTAGGAATAGGTTTATCTGAAATTGGGGAAACAGACTCCTCAGATGATTTTACTTTCCAAATTGCATTTTTATCAAAAGAGGTTTTCAGATAAATGGATGATGATGTTGATTGGTTAATTTTAACCCCATTTGGAACAACCAAAGTTTCCAACTTTCCCTTTCCCTTGTCTGAAATCTTAGACTGAGTGTGAGATGTAGATTTTTGCTGAAAAGACTTAGGCACAGATTTTACTGGTTTTGGTAAAGCAGACTTTAAGTTTTTGAAAGGCACAACTTTAGGTCTAATCAACTGAGGACAAAACCTCACAATATACCCTGGTTCACCACACTCAAAACAGACTTTATCACCTTTTTTATGAAAATGTTTCAAATCTGAAAAAGACTTTTTAGTTGATTTAAAAACATTTGATTTCTGACAATCTGGTTCAAAACCCAAACCCTTTCTTCCTTTGTTACCAAACTGAGCTGATTTGGTAGCACAATTAGCTTCAGACCCCTGTGAAGCTTTAATAAAGCATAATTCTTTGTAACTCTTTGATTTGGAGATTGGGTCACCTTTCATGACAACAGGGGTTTGATTCCGAGGAATGCTATGCTTAGGTGAATACTCTGATTCATCCTTGGAATCGGAAACCCAATCTTCAACAACTCCATCCACCCTTGACTCCTTAGTCTGAGATGAACTCTGATTTTCACTCAGACTAACTGGATCAATTACTAACGGAGTAGTAACTTGAAAATCCTTAACATCTTTGTCATTTGGTGTATTGACAAAGGCATTGAGGATTGGTGGAGGACAATTTTTATAATTAACCTGTTCCTTCCCCTGATCAGTACCCCTACTGATCATGTGCTCAATGATATAAGAAGAGCTCTCATAGCTCTTGAGCTTCTGACCTAAAGTCTCATAATCACATTCAACAATTGCTAACTTCTTCTTGATCTCATTTATGGTATTGAGATAAGAAGTTATAGCATCTTGCTTGTTCAGAACAGCGATCTCGGCCTCATGCAATTGTCGATTTAAAAGATCAATTTTATTTTGAAAATCCTTCTCATTAGATTTTAAAACTTTGTTTGCTTCAATGCACAGGTCGAGATCGGTCATCAGATCACTGTTATGCTTCTGATAGGCAAGAACCTTACTCCTAAGGTCAACACAATTGAAACAATCAGATTGAGAAGATGAACAATCAGTGTATACCTGCTCAGAAGAATCAGTAGAAGCAGAAGAATTTGCCATTAAGGCAAATTGAGTTGAGGAGTCATCAGCTTCACAATCAGATTCTTGAGTGTCAGAATCCGTCAAACTATCTGATTCTGAACTTGATGTCTTGTCATCAATCACCAATGAATCTTCCTGACTGCTTTCTTCATCAAGATCTTCTGAATTCTGAATCTCTGCTACACATGCTTTATCTTGATCTTCCTTGTCAGCATTGAATCTGAAGTCCCAATTCACCCCTTCATCTTGTTGAACCATTAAAGCTTTACTACCAGAAGATGAAGATCCAGCTGGAGAAGGAGAATCAATAGGAACTAATCGCCTTTCAGAATTAGCAGGGGCTGACTTCTGATGCTGAAATGGGTTCTTGTTTCCAGCTTTCTTAGGCTGCTTGCACTGTCTGGCAAAGTGACCCTTCTCACCACAGTTGTAGCAAGTAACAGATGCCATATCAAATCCAAACTTGGACTCCTTGTTTAGATTGATGTCCTTCCCGGTCCTCTTCACAAACTCCTTAGCTCTTCTAACTGCACTAGCCAATGCCCACATGATGTCAATTCTTTCCATATCATCAGGATCAATCTGAGAGTAGTCATCATTGGTCAAATATGGATTGCCGATCTGACCAGCAACTAATCCATCATATGAACTAACCAATGTTGACAGAAGACCCATGTTCTCTTTAGCAATCTCAACTGTGACCTTATCAAAGTTATCTGTTTTCAGACTTGCAGTAGGCTGATGATGCTCCTGTTGTGAGCAAGATGAAGAAGATGGGCTAAAGTGCATCTGAGCTGCAGATGGAGCTTCAGATGTTTTAGATACAAAAGCAGTCTTCAGAGGAGCATGAGTTGTAGCTTTATCAACTGTGGGTGTGGAGTAGTATAGAGAAGGATCTTGAACTTGCACAACTCTCTTTGCCTTCCACTTGTTCTCTATCTCCTGTTCCTTCAACTTCTGAATAAAATCATTGATGTCCACATGAGCCATCATCTGATTTTGCTTAAGTACCATCAAGAAAGACTCCCACTTTGGAGGTAAGGCATCTGCTAAACACTGAATCTTCTCTTGAGTTGTAGTTTTGACCTCGTGGTTGAACAACTCACTCAACAGATGATAGAACCTGGCAATCAGCTCATCAAGGGACTCATTACCCACATACATAAAGCTATTGAACTCTTTCCTTAAAGCTTTAGATTTAATGCTCTTCAATGCATCATTTCCCTCATATCTTTGTTGCAAGGCATCCCATAGTAGCTTAGCCAAAGTAAACTGTCTAAATTGATGAAAGATATCTGTAGCAATGGACTGTGACAGAATGGCATATGCTTTCTTCTCATAGTCATACAGCTTCCTTTGAGGCTCGGTCATCCTTGTAACAAGCATAGGAGTACCATCCTCATTTAAAGGCCTCAAGTAACCTCCTTCTATCATCATCCACAGATTTGTATCCACTCCATTAATGTGGATTTCAAATCTATACTTCCAGTGAGGATAGTCATCTAAAGTCAACAACTTAGGAGCTTTGTTTGAGTTCCCGGTTTCATTTTCTGTCAACAAGAGAGTCTGAATGCGATGGTTTTGATTAGCCATGAGTGCTAGATCCTCTATTTGATCAGAAGTAATAGTATTCAACACTTAGAAAAATTTCAGAAATGACTGGCGAATGACTGATATTTAGGCGAATGTCGGGGGCCGAATGACTTGAAACTGGCGAATGGAAGGCTGAGAATGACAACTGACGAATGAGTGAGTCGAATGACCTATTCGGCGAATGGCAGATCGAATGAGGTCTTTTGCCGAATGAGGATGAGGAATGAGGCTTATTCGGCGAATGAGAATGGCGAAGGAGCTATTCGCCGAATGAGACCTATTCGGCGAATGAGGGGCTATTCGGCTGAACTTATTCGGCCGCCAGAGTCATTCGGCGATCTGGGGTTTTTGACAACGAAAATCGTGATAACTTGCGATTTTGACCAGATCTAACCACCAAATTTGGTACAGAAGTTCAAGACATGATAGCAAACCAATTGGGAAAGATTTAGGGCAATCAAACCACAAAAACACTTGATTTTTCAATGAAATAGTAACTTGGGAAGCAAGAAAAATAGGGTTTTTGGAAGTTACGAAAATCAGGGTTTTGGGAATCTCAGATCTGTTGATTTTGAGTGAAAATCGAGTAGAATCAAGAGCCAAAGCTCTGATACCACTTTGTTGGACCGATCGGGAGCTCGGAAACAATCCGAATCCAATAGAAAACTACTCGATAACCTCTGGGATAGTGCGGAATCCTATTCCAGGGTTTTCCAATCGAAACCAACAGGAACCGTGGTGATCCGAGGCTGTAGAAACAACTTGGAAGCAACAATCGAACACCACGGGTTGAGATTCGAACTTGGATGATCGAGAACCGCTCAGATCTTCTAGGGTTTTGACACTGGAGTGCTAGGGAAGAAGGAGGGCTCTGGAAAGTTGGGTTTGAAATGATTTGAACATCTATATATAGGCTGTAGTCATTCGGCCGAATGAGTGGCCGAAGCAGCTCATTCGGCGTATGACTAAGCTCGAATGAGCAGACATTCGAATGAGTCATTCGGCGAATGACTCATTCTGAACTCAGACATTCGCTATAACCTTCATTCGCCGAATGACTTCATTCTAGAGTCATTCGGCCGAATGAGTAAACTTCATACTCAAACAGTTTATAATCAAATCAAACAACTAGATAAACATTAATAGACAATAATCAAATAGAAATAAACATTATGAAATAGATATAAAGACAACTTCCATTAATACTTTGAACATTTACATGATAAGAGTTACAAAACCGAACTAGGGATAATAAACATGCATCAACAACTACTAAACCGATTTACACATATGAAAAGCCACAAATCGTATACAAGGTGGTAACTAAGTTCTAGTAGGGTTTTTAAACCAAAAACCGAAAAGTAAAATGGATTTCTTACCTGTAAATCGTGAGCAACGACTGATCTTCTTAGTATCTTCTTGTTCTCCTCGAACACACGAACGCGTGGGCACCAAGATCTCATGATTTCGTTGAGAAACGAATGAGATATCGTAGAGAGAAGTTGTAGAGAGAGAAAATGTTGAAAATTAGGTTGTAGAGAGAGAAAGGTGATCTTGCAATTGAAGAAGGAGGAGAAATGATGGCTTTTATACTCCGGTCAATCCCCGCGTGCTCGGTCTCGTTTTTATCGCGATAAAATGTAATAAGTGTTCGCTTTTTAACGTAAAACATATTTAACACATAAGACGTTTAAATAATAGGTTTCGTTATAATAAAATGATTTTTAAATAATTTGTTTCGTAACATGATTCCGCTTTATTTTTCGTTAAATTAATTATTTTACCCAATAATTCTTTCGTCTACGTTTTAGGTTATGATTCCTAATAAATATTTTTAGTTATCATTTATAAATTTTTAATATCGTTTGATATTATTTTGTTGTCTCATCGAAACGCGTTACTTGCGTACGTATTCATAAAGATCGTCACCTTTGCGAATCAAACGCTCGTATCGTATTCCGATTCGATTTACAATTTATGGAATATTGCTTCAGAATATTATTTTTAATAATTATATTCGTGTGAATCGTCACCCACACGAATACATTATTAAGTTAATATCTCTAAATTAATATTCGCATTTAAATTAAGTTCGTAACCTCACCATCGCGTATTCGTTTCCAATAAAGCTTCTATTATTTTATTAACTTTAATATTATAATTCCCAATCCAAAACCCACTAAACCAAGTCACTGACACATCAGTGATAGACCGAAATATGCATATGTATAGGGCATATGTAGGGGTCAGTCGCAACTGCCCCAGCCACCGTCCCACCGCTATTTCGATAAACCACAACCATGTGTCCTTGACTGTGTTTAACAACCAAAACAACAACTAACTCCAAACTCCTTTCCATTTCCAAGTCCATAAGCCATTATCTGTGTTTTCATCAGTGATAAACTCCCTGGTCCTGTTTAGTTGAGTTACAACTAAACTTCCCATGGTTTATGCGTATTATAATATGTTCTAAGTATGTACACCAATAATAGTGATAATCATCAAATCAGACATTCAGTAATTCATTATCATTAATAATTATTATATCAAGTCGTAACAGTACAATCGTACGGATGTATGGATGTACGGACGACCGAAAGTATAGTGATGTTACAGTCTCCCCTAGTTAAAGGAATTTCGTCCCGAAATTCAATTTGGAGTGACCGTAGTAAATAAATGTGGGTACTTATGCTTCATCTGATCTTCCAGCTCCCAGGTGAATTCTGGACCTCGCTTCGATTCCCAACGTACTTTGACAATTGGAATTCTACTGTGTTTGAGCTTTTTAACCTCTCGATCCATTATTTCCACTGGTCTTTCAATAAAGTGCATGGTATCATCGATGTGGATGTCATCGAGTGGTACCTGAAGATCCTGTTCAGCTAAGCACTTTCTTAAATTGGACACATGAAACGCTGGGTGCACGTTACTAAGTTCAGGAGGAAGTTCCAACTTATAGGCAACCTTCCCGATCCGTTCAAGGTTCTTAAAAGGGCCAACATAACGTGGGGCAAGCTTCCCTTTCTTCCCGAATCGGACAACGCCCTTCCAAGGTGACACTTTGAGTAATACCATATCTCCCACTTCAAACTCTAAGGGTTTCCGTTGTTTATCCGCGTAACTCTTCTGTCGACTGCGTGCAGCTAACAGATTGTCACGGATCTGGCGGATCTTGAATAATCTCAGGACCAGTGATCTGCGAATCACCGACCTCGGTCCAACAAATAGGTGACCGACATTTTCTGCCATAAAGAGCTTCAAACGGCGCCATACCAATGCTCGCATGATAACTGTTGTTATACGAGAACTCGACTAATGGTAAATGGCTATCCCAATTGCCACCGAAATCGATGACACAAGCTCTCAACATATCTTCCAACGTTTGAATTGTTCGCTCCATTTGACCATCCGTTTGAGGATGATAAGCGGTGCTAAGATTCGGTCTTGTTCCAAAAGCTTCATGAAGTGATTCCCAAAATCGTGCCGTGAAACGAGCATCACGGTCCGATATTATGCTCAAGGGAATACCATGTCGGCTGATAATCTCATCATTGTAGATACGAGCTAACTTCCACACTGGGTACGTTTCGCGTATCGGTAAGAAATGAGCCGACTTTGTCAATCTATCAACTGTCACCCAGATACTATCTTTACCGTTTGTAGTTAGTGGGAGTTTAGTAATGAAATCCATAGAGATATTCTCCCACTTCCACATGGGTATTTCTGGTTGTAATAACAATCGTGAAGATCACTGGTGTTCTGCCTTGACTTTGGCACAGTTAAGGCATTTGGACACATATTCAGCAACATCCTTTTTCATTCCAAGCCACCAGTACAAGTCCCTAAGGTCTTGATACATCTTATCAGAACCCGGATGGATTGAGTAACGAGGCTTATGAGCTTCATCCATAATCACCATCCTAAGATCACCCCTGTTCGGTATCCACAACCGATTCAAATAATACATCAAACCATCATCCTTAGTTTCCAATAAAATCTCAGCCCCACAAGACATCTCATTCTTCAAGTTGTCTTGAGCTAATGAGTGTTGTTGGGCTGTGAGAACATCATTACGGAGATTAGTGTGCACTCGGACACTATGAATCTGAACTTGACTTTTGCGACTAAGCGCATCTGCTACTACATTTGCTTTACCAGGATGATAGCGAATTTCACAGTCATAATCATTCAATAGTTCAACCCATCTCCGTTGTCTCATATTAAGCTCTTTCTGATTGAGAATATGTTGCAAGCTTTTATGGTCAGTAAAGACTACACATTTTGTGCCATAAAGATAGTGTCTCCATATCTTCAAAGCAAACACGACCGCACCAAGTTCTAAGTCGTGTGTAGTGTAGTTCTTCTCGTGAATTTTCAGCTGTCTTGATGCATAAGCCACAACCTTTCCCCGTTGCATGAGAACATAACCGAGACCTAGGTTGGATGCATCACAGTAAACTACAAAATCATCATTTCCGTCAGGCAGTGTGAAGACAGGAGCATCACAAAGTTTCTGCTTCAAAGTTTGAAATGCCTCTTCTTGCTTCGGTCCCCACTCATATCGTTTATTCTTTTGAGTCAAAGAAGTGAGAGGGACAGCAATCCTGGAGAAATTCGAGATGAACCGCCGATAGTAACCGGCAAGTCCGAGAAACGATCGAATCTCCGTCGGTGTCTTCGGTGTACTCCAATTCTTCACCGCATCAATCTTCGCAGGATCCACGTGAACACCATTTTCATTGACTATGTGTCCCAAGAATTGAACTTCCTTAAGCCAAAAATCACATTTGGAGAATTTGGCATACAGTTGTTCTTTTCTCAAGACCTCCAAAATCAATTTAAGGTGTTGCTCGTGTTCCGCTTTGCTCTTAGAATATATCAGAATATCATCAATGAATACAATCACAAATTTATCCAAGTATGGCCTGCAAACTCGGTTCATGCGGTCCATGAAAACCGCCGGTGCATTGGTAAGGCCGAAAGGTATTACCTGGAATTCATAATGGCCATATCTTGTTCTGAATGCCGTCTTGGGAATATCATCATCATGTACGCGAAGCTGATGATACCCAGACCTAAGATCGATCTTTGAAAACCATGCCGAGCCTTGAAGCTGATCGAAGAGGTCATCGATGCGCGGCAATGGGTATCGATTCTTGATTGTGAGTTTGTTTAATTCGCGGTAGTCGATGCACATTCAGAATGAGCCATCCTTCTTCTTAACAAACAGGACCGGTGCACCCCATGGCGAATGGCTCGGGCGAATAAACCCTTTATCAGTTAGTTCTTGTAGATGGCTCGCCAATTCTTGCAACTCCGAAGGCGCAAGTCTGTAAGGAGCTTTAGCGACTGGGTTCGCACCAGGTATTAAGTCTATTCGAAACTCTACTTGACGTTCTGGTGGAAGACCCAGCAAATCATCTGGAAATACTTCTGGAAAATCTCTCAATCCATGCCTATGATAACATCAAAGCTACCAAGATGAATAGGTATAAGATCAATTGGGAAAACGTGATCACTTAAGTTCACAGTACATCCAATAATAACAGTGTCAATATCAATAGTGTTTCCGTCAGCCACCTCCATGTTAAACGGTTTATCTAAATATGTACGTGTTCTACCAAGCATGCATTCAAAATCATATGAAACGAAACTCCTATCAGCACCAGAATCAAATAAGACAGATGCATAAGAGTTGTTGATCAGAAATGTACCGTTGACCACATCTTGGTTGGCTTGAGCAGCTGGAGCATTCAGTTGAAACGCTCTGCCTCTTGCCACCCGTTGATTGTTTCCTGTCAGTCTTGGGCACAGGTTTCTGAAACGACCCACTTCGCCACACTCATAACAGGCTCTTGCCTGTGCAGTAGGTACCTGGCGAATGGGTATAGCTGGAATAGGTTGTGCATGCGGAGCTGGCAGTGCAAGCGGAGCAGGTTGCATCCTTTGTGCTTGTGGTGCACTCCGACAAACATTGGCAAAATGACCATACTTGCCACAGTTGTTGTAGACACGACATGGCAAGTTAGGTGCGTGATGATATCGGCAGGTATTACATTGGGGAGTGACCCCAACATAATTTCTGGCAGTGGTGTTGTTTGATGATTGCTACGTAGACTTAGCAGCAGGAGCAGTAACCACAAAATTTATAGTCTTACTCTTCTTGTTGTTGCTTCTTGAAGAGCTGCCCTGTTCAGTTTTGACTTCAGTTGAAGTCTCCTTTGCAGCTGCTTTCGTGTCAGTCTTCTTAGATCCTTCCTTGTGAGTGTTTCAGCACTTACATGGTTGTCAGTCAGTGTTGCAGATAAACGGATTGCAGCCTCTAGTGTGGTAGGGTTGCTACCATAGAGTGTGTCCTGAATCTGCATAGGCAGACCGCCTATGTACTTCTCAATTGCTCTCTCCAGCGGTGTCACTAGATGAGGCACCAGCAGACTATACTCGTGGAAACGAGTGTTATAAATGACATTCTCGCCACTATCTTGTTTGAGTTCCCAGAACTCAGTCTCTAGTTTCCTCATTTCACTGCGAGGACAGAATTCAGTGGTCATCAATTTCTTGACCTCAGTCCAAGTCAGTGCTAGGGCAGCATCCACTCCCCTAGTTCGCTTTTCGCCGTTCCACCAAGTCAGTGCTCTCTTTTGGAAAACACTGGTGGCATAGCGCACCTTCAAATTTTCGGGGCAGTCACTGTTGATGAAAGTGTTCTCCATGCTCTCAAACCACTATAGTAGGCCAGTGGCGGTCTCAGAACCTGTAAACTTTAGTGGGTTACAGGAGTTGAAGTGTTTGAACGTGCAAACTGGAGGGTTTGAACCACCTCTGTTCTGATTGATATTCTGATTGGCTTGAGTCAGTTGATTCACCAATCCAGAAATGAGGTTTGCTAACTCTTGTATGCCGGTGTTGGCATTACCGTTAGCATTTTCCGAGTTCGTATCATCTCCGTTGTGACGGCGCGTCGGCATGTTTCTGAGAAAATTAGAAACATGTTACTGTCGTTTTCAACGTAAGTCATACAAACTATGATTAAATGAGTTCATTTAAACAGTTAGGATTACATATAGGAACTATATTTCTCTCTTATCTATCATTAAACTCATAACATTTATTAATTTCCTAATATTATACTAAGTGTCCTAGTTGGTCATAACTAAAATTAGCTAAATATTCCTAAGTTCCATACATTCCCCACCCTATACCAACACTGACAACCTCCCGATGCAATGCAACAAGCTTATATATAGGGCATATGCAGGGGTAGATCGCAACCTCCCCTACACCGTCCCACCACAGTTTCATTGCACCACGATTATGCCCTTGTTAGAATTTTAGGGTGTATCATGTATCTTACCATAGTCTCACTTCACAAACCTTATCCTAAGTAGGATAATTTTGGGTGAAGTGGTCTCTAGTTCCCTTGGACAATTAGGTTCGCCTAATGTCTAAGTTCACCTGACATGTAGGTTCGCCTATTTCTAAGTTCACCTGACATGTAGGTTCGCCTATGTCTAAGTTCACCTAATGTCTAAGTTCACCTGACATTAAAGTTCCCCTAATGTCTAAGTTCACAAAAAGTCCATACTAATCCCCAATGTCCATAATTATCAATGAGGGTTCATATCATCACTAAGTGCTCTTATTGTCACTAAGTGTTCCTATCCTCCCTATTATTTATTCTCATCAAGTGTCCATACCATCACTAAGTGTTAGTATCAGCACTATGCGTTTATATTATCACCAAGTGCCTATATCATCACCCAAGTCCATATTCCATCACTAATAGCTCATATTGTTTGTTAATCCTATGCACCCTACGTGTCCAATAAGTGTGTTCACAAGTGATTTTATAAGTGTTAATCAAATATGATCATCCAAGAGTGTCAATCTAAACCATTCAAACAAACATACCATCAACATCAACCTTACAACATTTCCTAGAAGTATCCTAAGTTCCTGACACTGACAGACCCCCAATATACTACAAATGATATATGTATAGGGCATATGTAGGGGTCAGTCGCAACTGCCCCAGCCACCGTCCCACCACCTTTATAGTATACCACGAGTGTGTCCTAGTCTAGTATTTATAGATCAAACAAATAACTCCTAAAGCAGATAATTCCTAAGCAGTTAATTTTCCTAAGCAGATAATTTCCCAAACGGGCAGTTCCCACATTCTTCAATACTGACATCCACCTAATGTACCGTAAATGGTATATATAGGGCATATGTAGGGGTCAGTCGCAACAGCCCCAGCCAACGTCCCACCACCTTTACGATACACCACGTGCATGTCCTTATCGAATCATTAGGGCACACATAAGGAAGTAATACATGCGAATCAGATATATAGCAGGAGTTCAATTAACATGTAATAAACGCATAAGCATGAAATCCTGAATATACTAACTAGTGTATGAAATAGTTCATACTAGGGTATCCTACGGTTATAGACTATGTCAACCATTTCTAGTAACTTAATTCCCTATAACCAAGGCTCTAATACCAATCTGTAACACCCCGACCGATGGCGGAAACGTCGGGATGCCACGAGGGATGTGTAGATTGTTAAAAAGCTCGTGGGCATCTAATTAAATCATCACATAACATTTAATCAACCAAATTAATTACATCAAAAATCATGTCTATCATGAATTAAATACATCAGTTACACAAAAGAATTAGCTAAACTCTAATCGTCAGAATTTTAGTTAATTTTAGCTAAGTCCAAGATCCTATGTGATGATGTCCAAAATATGAGAGTCCATCCTTCTCAACCTTCTTAGCTTCATCACCTGAAACATGTAAGAAAATCAAGTGTCAACTACGAAGTAATTGGTGAGTAATCATAAGTTTTTATACTTAAAAAGTGTTTTATAAAATGAGTATAAAAGTTTGTGTTTAAAAAGGTTTTAATAAAAATTTAGATAAAATGAGTATAAGAACTTATGGTTTATCTAAGAAAATCCACAAGAGTACCTGCGTGAAAATCCAATACATATGCCAACACAACAATCAACCACATAAGCAAACACATAATCACATAATCAATTTAATCATAGTTAATCGTAGACAATAATAGATAATCAATCACATAACCATTCAACAATTCTCAAACATCAATATTCTCAAATAGTATCTGTGACTATACATGGAAATTATGTAATTAACATAAGTTAAAAACATGAACCATGGAGTGGTAGCTAACCACGTGACAATACATGAAACCAATGCAATTAACCAAAGTCATAGGCAATGATTCACAGAGTTGTGATAATCCAAGTGGCAATACATGTAATCTTGGTTATTGACTCAAGTCAATGACAATGTTACACAGATGTATGATAATTAGTGATAATCCATAATAATGAAAATCCATATTATGAATATCATATTGATAAATCATCCATGTGTTATCAAAATAATATTTAAATTGGTATACATGTTTCACCTCCGAGTTTTAAAACAAAACAGTTTAAAAGGGAGGTTATGAGAACTCACCTGAGTCCTTAGAATCCGCGTTCTCGTGTAATGCGCGCTCACGTATGAAATCCCAAAACAACTCAACAACCTGTAATTACCGTGTGTTTGTACTTGTAAATACGTGTGTTTCACTTTCTTAGTTTATTTTATCTAAGTTAAGTAAACACTAAGGAGTTTTATAGGTAATTGTTATTAGAATTTAATCTAACTTGTTAGTTTTTGAATTATCTAACAATAATAGTAGGTTATGACACCTAAGATGAAAATCCCCTAGATACGTTTATTTATAAATAATAACCTTTATCATGACATATCTAAAGTTATAATTCCATGTAAACCACCACCATCGCCCAATTTATTACATCACCTTTAAGTTAAATAAAAGCATATTTGAAGTATCCATATAAGATGTTAACCTTAATCAATTAAACTCAATATATGTGCAACTTCATGGTTTTTTTTTAAAGAAAGTTTATGATTTAGATAGAGAAAAGGTGACGGTTGCCATTTCTTATGCATGTATAATTATATGTGTGTATCTATTTGACACCTCGTCCCTCCCATTTAGCCTTAATTTGATCCATGGGTTTTTCCACACCAAGGAGCAGCGAACATAAGGCTTGAATACCCTTAGGTTCGGCGACATGTGTTAGGGTTCGGTTGCTGTAACACCCCGACCGATGGCGGAAACGTCGGGATGCCACGAGGGATGTGTAGATTGTTCAAAAGCTCGTGGGCATCTAATTTAATCATCATATATCATTTATGCAAACAACATAATTACACAAAAATCATGTTCGTCATGAATCAATTACATCAATTACACAAAAGAATTAGTTAAACTAACTAAATTCTAATCACCAGAAATTTAGTTAATTAACTAAGTCCAAGAATCCTATATGATGATGCTGTCCAAAATAGAAGAGATCATCCTCTTCATCCTACTTGTCTCCATCACCTGAAACATGTAAGAAATCAAGTGTCAACTACAAAAGTAGTTGGTGAGTAATCATAAGTTTTTATACTTGAAAATGTTGTAGTAAAATGAGTTTAAGAGTTTGTATTTTAAAATAGTTTTATAAAATGCTTTGTTTAAAACAAGTATAAGACTTATGATCTTCTTGCGAAAATCCATATGAATACCTGTATGAGATAATCCAACACACATCCACCAATTCAACAATCAAACACTTACAAAATCACATAACCACATAACCAAGTCAAACATAGTCAATTTCAAATAATCATAATCAAATATAGATAATCAATCCGCAACAAATCAACCAATCTCATCAATCATATTCTCAAATAATGTTCGTGACTATACATGATCTTTATGTAATTAACATAAGTTAAATACATGATTCATGGAGTGGTCGCTAACCACGATACAATACATGAAGTCAAAGCAATTAACCGAAGTCAAAGGCAATACTTCACGGATGTGGAAATCATCCACGTGACAATACATGAAGTCAAAGAAATTAACCGAAGTCAAAGGCAATGATTCACGGATGTGGAAATCATCCACGTGACAATACATGTAATCTTTGTTATTGACCGAAATCAATAACAATATTTACACGGATGAATAATAATGACAATCAGTGATAATTCATAATATGAATATCATAATGATAAACAGGTATTATCCTTGTGTTATCAAAATAATATTTAAACCGGTATACATGTTTCACCTCCGAGTTTTAAAACTAAAACAGTTTAAAGAAAAGGAGGTTATGAGAACTCACCTGAAGTCCTTAGATTCAATGTTTTAGAAATATGCGCGCTCTCGTACGTGAAATCCAAAATAACTCAATGATCAAATCAACAGTCTGTGTTTATCAAATGTTCGCGTTCATGAGTTAAAGTATGACATTATCATTAGATGGTTAAACTTATCTAGTTTTTAAATCTTAGGTATTCATTAACTTGGTTAACTCGATCTAAGTTAACATGTTACACTCGAGATTTTATTTTCTATTATCACATAAGGATAACCCAATCTTTATTAGTATTGATGGTCTTATATCTATGATAATCTTTTAAATCAATATGTCAAGGTTATGTAAGTTGTAAGGCTTTATCCTTATAACTTATGTATATTCATTCTTAGTGCATGCATGAATAATCATCCCCCCTCCACCATGATTAGAATTATAATTAAAACTCTAGCTTAAGTTTAACACACCGATCTTGGGAACATGTTCAATATTATGATCAAAAGGATAATAACTATGTTCTCCTTATAGAATGTTTCAAGCCATGTGAATCTCTAACCAAATTTCCATTCTTATTAAAAAAAAGTAGTAACTTTAACTCAATTCATGCATGCATGGCTATATAGATGTGTATATATATATGTGTATGTATCTAACCATGTCATTTACTTATTCTAATTCCCTTAGTTAACCGAAACTAGCTTTTCATCCTCATAGGGCAGCGAACCTATTGGGTCAAGACCATAGGTTCGACCAATCTTATATTAGGGTTCGGCTGCTCCACCCACAAGGTTCGTTGGCTAGACTGTCAAATGGTTCGGCCAACTAAAGTTCGTGGGCTACAGGTTCGTGGCTAAGGAAAGAAAAGGGTTCGGCTGCAGAAGCCATTGGTTCGCCATCCCTGCAGGGTTCGGCAGTGACCAAAGAAAGAGGGTTCGTGGTCATGCATAGTTCGGCTAATACAACAGATGGTTCGCTGAACAAAGAAAGGTTCGTGAGTTCCTTAACAACCCAGGGTTCGGTGATGCCTAAGGTTCGTGGCCTAAGGATGACCAAGGGTTCGCTGGGCAGGGTTCGTGACTAGAGTTTCCCTTCCCTTGAAGGTTCGTTCCCATAGTGGCGGCTGAACCAGGGTTCGCCAACTTCTTGCAGGTTCGTGGACCTGCAACTCGTTTCATCATCATCTTCATCGCATCCTACAAGTTTAAGGTCGTCTCTAGTTCCCCTCAACTCAATAACAATTCGATTATCACATTACAAAACCCAAAATCTTGATTTAAGTATGTATCTTTAAACTAAATAGGGTTTTCACCCAAAAACCGAAAATAACATGGATCTTTTACCTTCAAATCATGAGAAATTGATAACTTTCTTGGTATCCCCGTGTTCCTCTCGATCTCACGAACGCGTAGGCACCGAAATCTCCCGAATCGGTTGAGAAACGAGTCCAAGATGTTAGAGAGAAGGTGGAGAAGAAGTGTGTGTGTTTTTGGTGTTTAGAGAGAGAGGGAGAAGTGAAAATTAGGAAGAAGGAGGGTAACCTCTTTTAATATATCGCGTATTATACCCGCGTACCCGGTCTCGTTTTTATCGCGATAAATAAAATAAATGCTCGGTTTTTAATGGAAAAATATATTTAAATCCTAAGACATTAAAATGATTTATTTTCTTCTTAATAAAAATGATTTTATTTAAATATTGTCGTTTCTTAAAACGATTTTTGTTTAATCATCGATAAATCACTTATTAAATAAATTAAATTATTCCAATTTAATTTAAGTTGTGATTCCTAATAAATATTTTTTTAGTTTTAATTTATTAAATTAATATCGTTTGATATTATTCAATTATCTCGTCGAAACGCGTCACTCGCGTACGTATTCGTAAAGATCGTCACCTTTGCGAATCCGACGCTCGTATCGTATTTCGATTTGATTTACAGTTTGTGGAATATCGTTTCAGAACTTTATTCTTAATAATCATATTCGTGTGAATCGACACCCACGCGAATACATTATTAAGTTAATGTTTCTGAATCGATACTCGCGTTTAATTAATGTTCGTAACCTCACTTCGCGTAATTAATTTCCATTATTTAGTAACTGTAATATTATCATTTTCCCAAACCAAAACCCACTAAACCCTAGTCACTGACACATCCATGATAGACCGAAATATGCATATATATAGGGCATATGTAAGGGTCAGTCGCAACTGCCCTAGCCACCGTCCCACCACTATTTCGATAAACCATGTCCATGGGTCCTTGACTATGTTTAGTAACCAGACTCAAACAACTCCCAGTTCTATCCCCAATTCCATTCTCAACCAAAAATTCTTCATCATCATTAATAAGTAATTGCGATAAACACTACGGGTCTGTTTAGTTGAATCACAACTAAACTTCCCGTGGTTTACGTGTATAATAAATGTGCTATAACATGCATACAAGTATAGTGATAATATCAATAATGTAAATCAATAATTTCATAATCATTAATAATTATAAATCTCCGGTCGTAACAGTACATTCGTACGGATGTACGGACGTACGGACAACCGAAAGTACAGTGATGTTACAGTCTCCCCTAGTTAAAGGAATTTCGTCCCGAAATTCAACTTGGAGTGACCGTAGTAAATAAATGTGGGTACTTAAGCTTCATCTGATCTTCCCGCTTCCATGTGAATTCTGGACCCCGCTTCGATTCCCAACGTACTTTGACAATTGGAATTCTACTGCGTTTGAGCTGTTTAACCTCACGATCCATTATCTCCACTGGTTTTTCAACAAAGTGCATGGTATCATCGATGCGAATGTCATCGAGTGGTACCTGAAGATCCTGATCAGCTAAGCACTTTCTTAGATTGGACACGTGAAACGTCGGATGCACATTACTAAGTTCAGGGGGAAGTTCCAATTTGTAAGCAACCTTCCCAATCCGTTCAAGGATCTTAAAAGGGCCAACATAACGTGGAGCAAGCTTCCCCTTTTTCCCAAATCGTACAACGCCCTTCCTAGGCGACACTTTAAGTAATACCATATCTCCCACTTCAAACTCTAAAGGTTTTCTTCGTTTATCCGCGTAGCTCTTCTGTCCACTGCGAGCAACTAACAGATTGTCGCGGATCTGGCGGATCTTGTCAGTCGTTTCCTGAATAATCTCGGGACCAGTGATCTGCGAATCGCCGACTTCGGTCCAACAAATAGGTGACCGACATTTCCTGCCATACAGAGCTTCAAACGGCGCCATACCAATGCTCGCGTGATAACTGTTGTTATACGAGAACTCAACCAATGATAGATGGCTATCCCAGTTGCCACCGAAATCGATGACACAAGCTCTCAACATATCTTCTAATGTTTGAATCGTTCGTTCCGTTTGACCATCCGTTTGAGGATGATAAGCAGTGCTAAGATCCAATCTTGTTCCAAAAGCTTCATGTAGTGATTCCCAAAATCGTGCTGTGAAGCGAGCATCACGATCCGATATTATGCTTAAGGGAATACCATGTCGGCTAATGATCTCATCAATGTAGATACGAGCTAACTTCCGCACCGGGTAAGTTTCGCGTATCGGTATGAAATGAGCCGACTTGGTTAATCTATCAACAATTACCCATATGCTATCTTTACCGTTCGCGGTCCGTGGAATTTTAGTAATGAAATCCATAGAGATATTCTCCCACTTCCATATCGGTATTTCAGGTTGTATTAACAATCCAGAAGGTCGCTGGTGTTCCGCCTTGACCTTAGCACAGTTAAGGCACTTTGACACATACTCAGCAATGTCCTTCTTCATTCCAGGCCACCAGTACAAGCCCCTAAGGTCTTGATACATCTTATCAGAGCCCGGATGGATTGAGTAACGAGATTTATGAGCTTCATCCATAATCACCATCCTAAGATCACCCCTGTTCGGTATCCACAACCGATTCAAATAATACATTAAACCATCATCCTTAGTTTCCAATAAGATTTCAGCCCCGCAAGACATCTCATTCTTCAAATTATCTTGAGCTAATGAGTGTTGTTGGGCTGTGAGAACATCATCACGGAGATTATTGTGTACTCGGACACTATGGATCTGAACTTGACTCTTGCGACTAAGCGCATATGCTACTACATTCGCTTTACCAGGATGGTAGCGAATTTCACAGTCATAATCATTCAACAGTTCAACCCATCTCCGTTGTCTCATATTGAGCTCTTTCTGATTGAGAATATGTTGCAAACTTTTATGATCAGTGAACACTACACACTTAGTGCCATAAAGATAATGTCTCCATATCTTCAAGGCAAACACGACTGCACCAAGTTCCAAGTCGTGTGTAGTGTAGTTCTTCTCGTGAATCTTCAGCTGCCTGGATGCATAAGCCACAACCTTTCCCCGTTGCATGAGAACACAACCGAGACCTAGGTTAGATGCATCACAATAGACTACAAAATCATCATTTCCATCAGGCAGTGTCAAGACAGGAGCATCACAATGTTTCTGCTTCAAAGTCTGGAATGCCTCTTCTTGCTTTGGTCCCCACTCGTACGGCCTATTCTTTTGAGTCAAAGCAGTGAGAGGGACCGCAATCCTGGAGAAATTCAATATAAACCTTTGATAGTAACCGGCAAGTCCGAGAAACGATCGAATCTCCGTCGGTGTCTTCGGTGTACTCCAATTCTTCACTGCATCAATCTTTGCAGGATCCACGTGAACACCGTATTCGTTGACTATGTGTCCCAGAAATTTAACTTCCTTAAGCCAAAATTCACATTTGGAGAATTTGGCATACAGTCGCTCCTCTCTTAGGATCTCCAAAACCAACTTATGGTGTTTCTCGTGTTCTTCCTTGGTCTTTGAGTAAATCAAAATATCATCAATGAATACTATTACAAATTTATCCAAGTATGGCCTGCAAACACGGTTCACGAGATCCATGAAAACCGCAGGTGCATTGGTAAGGCCGAAGGGCATTACCAGAAATTCATAATGGCCATATCTTGTTCTGAATGCAGTCTTGGGAATATCATCATCATGTACGCGAAGCTGATGATACCCAGACCTAAGATCGATCTTTGAAAACCATGCCGAGCCTTGAAGCTGATCGAAGAGATCATCGATGCGCGGCAGTGGGTATCGATTCTTGATAGTCAACTTGTTCAATTCGCGGTAGTCGATGCACATCCGGAATGACCCGTCCTTTTTCTTGACAAACAGGACCGGTGCACCCCATGGCGAATGGCTCGGGCGAATGAATCCTTTATCGGTGAGTTCTTGTAGTTGACTCGCCAATTCTTGCAACTCCGAAGGCGCAAGTCTATAAGGAGCTTTGGCGACTGGGTTCGCACCAGGTAGTAGGTCGATTCGGAACTCAACTTGACGTTCTGGTGGAAGACCCGGCAATTCATCTGGAAATACTTCTGGAAAATCTCGTATCACTGGAACATGTTCAATCCTCTTTCCTTTCTCTTTCTTCTCTACAATGTGAGCTAGAAATGCTATACATTTCTTTCTAAGGTACTTGTGTGCTTTAGTGCAAGACATTAACTTAAGACCTTTACTAGCAGTTTCTCCAAATATTCTCAAAGTTTCACCCGAAGGTAAGGGAATACGAATATACTTTTCATGGCATACAATCTCCGCTTTGTGGGTGGCTAACCAATCCATGCCTATGATAACATCAAAGCTACCAAGATGCATAGGTATAAGATCAATTGGGAAAACGTGATCATTTAAGTTCACCGTACATCCAACGATAATAGTATCAATATCAATAGTGTTTCCGTCGGCCACTTCCACATTGAACGGTTTATCTAAATATGTACGTGTTCTACCAAGCAAGCATTCAAAGTCATATGAAACGAAACTCCTATCGGCACCAGAATCAAATAAGACAGATGCATAAGAGTTGTTGATCAGAAATGTACCGTTGACGACGTCCTGGTTGGCTTGAGCAGCTGGAGCATTCAACTGGAAAGCTCGGCCTCTTGCCACCCTCTGATTGTTCCCGGTCAACTTTGGGCATTGATTTCTGAAGTGACCCACTTCACCACACTCATAGCAGGCTCTTGCCTGCGCTTGAGGTACCTGGTGAACGGGTACAGCTGGAATAGGTTGTGCCTGCGGAGCTGGCAGTGCAAGCGGTGCCTGTTGCATCCTTTGTGCTTGCGGTGCACTCCGACAAACATTAGCAAAATGACCAAACTTTCCGCAGTTGTTGCAGACGCGACATGGCAAATTTGGTGCGTGATGATATCGGCAGGTATTACACTGAGGAGTGTTCCCAGTAAAATTCCTGGCAGTTGAATTGTTTGATGATTGCTGTGCAGACTTGGCAGCAGGAGTAGCGACCATGAAGTTTCTGGTCTTTCTCTTCTTGTTGCTGATTTTGGATGAGCTAGCAGCTTCAGACTTGACTTCAGTTTTGACTTTCTTTGCAGCAGTCTTGGTGTCAGTCTTCTTGTATCCTTTCCTAGTGAGTGTTCCATTCCTCACATGATTGTCAGTAAGAGTTGCAGATAATCGGATTGCAGCCTCAAGTGTTTTGGGATTGCTCCCGTAGACTGTATCCTGAATCTGTACCGGCAGTCCTCCGATATATTTCTCAATCGCCCTTTCCAAGGGTGTCACCATGTGAGGTACCAGTAAGCTATACTCATGGAATTGAGTATTGTAGAGGACATTCTCGCCACTATCTTGTTTGAGTTCCCAGAACTCAGTCTCCAGTTTCCTCATCTCGCTTCTAGGACAGAATTCAGTGGTCATCAGGTTCATGACCTCTGTCCATGTCAGTGCAAGTGCAGCATCCACTCCCCTAGTTCGCTTTTCCCCATTCCACCAAGTCAGTGCTCTCTTTTGGAAAACACTGGTGGCATAGCGAACTTTCAGATTCTCGGGACATTCGCTGTTGATGAAGGTGTTCTCCATACTCTCGAACCACTGCAGCAGACCAGTGGTCGATTCAGCACCCGTGAATTTCAGGGGGTTGCAGGAATTGAAGTGTTTGAATGTGCAAGTTGGAGGGTTTGCACCACCTCTGTTCTGGTTGATATTCTGGTTAGCCTGAGTCAATTGGCTCACCAGTCCAGAGATAAGATTAGCTAACTCTTGTATGCCGGAGTTGGCATTACTGTTGTTAGCATCCCCATTGTTTGAATCATCTTCGTTGTGACGGCGAGGCATGTTTCTGAAGAAATTAGAAA
Source organism: Mikania micrantha (assembly GCA_009363875.1). NCBI lineage: Eukaryota > Viridiplantae > Streptophyta > Magnoliopsida > Asterales > Asteraceae > Mikania > Mikania micrantha. The sequence continues at coordinate 55,202,345 of CM018682.1, read as the reverse complement.
CATGTTATTACCGTTTACAACATAAGGCATACAAACAATGGTCAAATGAGTTCATTTAAACAGTTAGGATTACATATAGGAACTATATTTCTCTCCTATCTGTCATTAAACTCATAACATTTATAAATTTCCCAACATTATACTAAGTGTCCTAGTTGGTCATAACTAATATTAGCTAGCTATTCCTAAGTCCTATACATTTCCCACCCTATACCAACACTGACAACCTCCCGATGCAACGCAACAAGCTTATATATAGGGCATATGCAGAGGTAGATCGCAATCTCCCCTACACCGTCCCACCACCGTTCCATTGCACCACGATTATGCCCTTGTTAGTGTTTAGGGTGTATCATGTATTTCACCATATTCTCACTTCACAAACCTTATCCAAGATAGGATAATTTTGAGTGAAGTGATCTTTAGTTCCCTTGGAAAATTAGGTTCGCCTAATGTCTAAGTTCACCTGACATGTAGGTTTACCTATTTCTAAGTTCACCTAATGTCTAAGTTCACCTGACATTAGAGTTCCCCTAATTGTCTAAGTTCACTAAATTCCATGCTGTTCTCAATGTCCATAATCATCAATAAGGGTCCATATCATCACTAAGTGCTCTAATTGTCACTAAGTGTTCATATCCCCCCTATGGTTCATCCTCATCAGGCGTTCATACTATTACTAAGTGTTAGTATCATCACTATGCGTTTATATTATCACCAAGTGTCTATATCATCACCCAAGTCCATATTTCATCACTAATCGCTCATACCGTTCATTAATCCTATGCACCCTACGTGTCCAATCATTATGGTTCATAAGTGAATTTAATAGTGTCCATCAATGTGATCATCAAAATGTCAATCCAACACATTCTCAACCAACATATCATCACCAACCATCAATCATAACCTCGCAGGAGTTCCTAATAATATCCTAAGTTCCTGACACTGACAGACCCCCAATATACTACAAATGGTATATGTATAGGGCATATGTAGGGGTCAGTCGCAACTGCCCCAGCCACCGTCCCACCACCTTTGCAGTATACCACGAGTGTGTCCTTGTCTGGAGTTTATAGATCAAACAAATAATTCCTAAAGCAGATAATTCCTAAGCATTTAATTTCCTAAGCAGGTAATTTCCCAAACGGGTAGTTCCCACATTCTTCAATACTGACATCCACCCATTGTACCGTAAATGGTATATATATAGGGCATATGTAAGGGTCAGTCGCAACTGCCCTAGCCAACGTCCCACCACCTTTACGATACACCACGTGCATGTCCTTATCGAATCATTAGGGCACACGTAAGCAAGAGATACATGCGAATCAGATATATAGCAGGAGTTCAGTTAACATGTAATAAACACATAAGCATGAAATCCTGAATATACTAACTAGTGTATGAAGTAACTTCATACTAGGGTATCCTACGGTTATAGACTAGGTCGACCATTTCTAGTAACCTAATTCCCTATAACCCAGGCTCTGATACCAATCTGTAACACCCCGACCGATGGCGGAAACGTCGGGATGCCACGAGGGATGTGTAGATTGTTCAAAAGCTCGTGGGCATCTAATTTAATCATCATATATCATTTAAGCAAACAACATAATTACACAAAAATCATGTTCGTCATGAATCAATTACATCAATTACACAAAAGAATTAGTTAAACTAACTAAATTCTAATCGCCAGAAATTTAGTTAATTAACTAAGTCCAAGAATCCTATATGATGATGTTGTCCAAAATAGAAGAGATCATCCTCTTCATCCTACTTGTCTCCATCACCTGAAACATGTAAGAAATCAAGTGTCAACTACAAAAGTAGTTGGTGAGTAATCATAAGTTTTTATACTTGAAAATGTTGTAGTAAAATGAGTTTAAGAGTTTGTATTTTAAAATAGTTTTATAAAATGCTTTGTTTAAAACAAGTATAAGACTTATGATCTTCTTGAGAAAATCCATATGAATACCTGTATGAGATAATCCAACACACATCCACCAATTCAACAATCAAACACTTACAAAATCACATAACCACATAACCAAGTCAAACATAGTCAATTTCAAATAATCATAATCAAATATAGATAATCAATCCACAACAAATCAACCAATCTCATCAATCATATTCTCAAATAATGTTCGTGACTATACATGATCATTATGTAATTAACATAAGTTAAATACATGATTCATGGAGTGGTCGCTAACCACGTGACAATACATGAAGTCAAAGCAATTAACCGAAGTCAAAGGCAATACTTCACGGATGTGGAAATCATCCACGTGACAATACATGAAGTCAAAGCAATTAACCGAAGTAAAAGGCAATGATTCACGGATGTGGAAATCATCCACGTGACAATACATGTAATCTTTGTTATTGACCGAAATCAATAACAATATTTACACGGATGAATAATAATGACAATCAGTGATAATTCATAATATGAATATCATAATGATAAACATGTATTATCCTTGTGTTATCAAAATAATATTTAAACCGGTATACATGTTTCACCTCCGAGTTTTAAAACTAAAACAGTTTAAAGAAAAGGAGGTTATGAGAACTCACCTGAAGTCCTTAGATTCAATGTTTTAGAAATATGCGCGCTCTCGTACGTGAAATCCAAAATAACTCAATGATCAAATCAACAGTCTGTGTTTATCAAATGTTCGCGTTCATGAGTTAAAGTATGACATTATCATTAGATGGTTAAACTTATCTAGTTTTTAAATCTTAGGTATTCATTAACTTGGTTAACTCGATCTAAGTTAACATGTTACACTCGAGATTTTATTTTCTATTATCACATAAGGATAACCCAATCTTTATTAGTATTGATGGTCTTATATCTATGATAATCTTTTAAATCAATATGTCAAGGTTATGTAAGTTGTAAGGCTTTATCTTTATAACTTATGTATATTCATTCTTAGTGCATGCATGAATAATCATCCCCCCTCCACCATGATTAGAATTATAATTAAAACTCTAGCTTAAGTTTAACACACCGATCTTGGGAACATGTTCAATATTATGATCAAAAGGATAATAACTATGTTCTCCTTATAGAATGTTTCAAGCCATGTGAATCTCTAACCAAATTTCCATTCTTATTAAAAAAGTAGTAACTTTAACTCAATTCATGCATGCATGGCTATATAGATGTGTATATATATATGTGTATGTATCTAACCATGTCATTTACTTATTCTAATTCCCTTAGTTAACCGAAACTAGCTTTTCATCCTCATAGGGCAGCGAACCTATTGGGTCAAGACTATAGGTTCGACCAATCTTATATTAGGGTTCGGCTGCTCCACCCACAAGGTTCGTTGGCTAGGCTGTCAAATGGTTCGGCCAACTAAAGTTCGTGGGCTACAGGTTCGTGGCTAAGGAAAGAAAAGGGTTCGGCTGCAGAAGCCATTGGTTCGCCATCCCTGCAGGGTTCGGCAGTGACCAAAGAAAGAGGGTTCGTGGTCATGCATAGTTCGGCTAATACAACAGATGGTTCGCTGAACAAAGAAAGGTTCGTGAGTTCCTTAACAACCCAGGGTTCGGTGATGCCTAAGGTTCGTGGCCTAAGGATGACCAAGGGTTCGCTGGGCAGGGTTCGTGACTAGAGTTTCCCTTCCCTTGAAGGTTCGTTCCCATAGTGGCGGCTGAACCAGGGTTCACCAACTTCTTGCAGGTTCGTGGACCTGCAACTCGTTTCATCATCATCTTCATCGCATCCTACAAGTTTAAGGTCGTCTCTAGTTCCCCTCAACTCAATAACAATTCGATTATCACATTACAAAACCCAAAATCTTGATTTAAGTATGTATCTTTAAACTAAATAGGGTTTTCACCCAAAAACCGAAAATAACATGGATCTTTTACCTTCAAATCGTGAGAAATTGATAACTTTCTTGGTATCCCCGTGTTCCTCTCGATCTCACGAACGCGTAGGCACCGAAATCTCCCGAATCGGTTGAGAAACGAGTCCAAGATGTTAGAGAGAAGGTGGAGAAGAAGTGTGTGTGTTTTTGGTGTTTAGAGAGAGAGGAATAAGTGAAAATAAGGAAGAAGGAGGGTAACCTCTTTTAATATATCGCGTATTATACCCGCGTACCCGGTCTCGTTTTTATCGCGATAAATAAAATAAATGCTCGGTTTTTAATGGAAAAATATATTTAAATCCTAAGACATTAAAATGATTTATTTTCTTCTTAATAAAAATGATTTTATTTAAATATTGTCGTTTCTTAAAACGATTTTTGTTTAATCATCGATAAATCACTTATTAAATAAATTAAATTATTCCAATTTAATTTAAGTTGTGATTCCTAATAAATATTTTTTTTAGTTTTAATTTATTAAATTAATATCGTTTGATATTATTCAATTATCTCGTCGAAACGCGTTACTCGCGTACGTATTCGTAAAGATCGTCACCTTTGCGAATGCGACGCTCGTATCGTATTTCGATTTGATTTACAGTTTGTGGAATATCGTTTCAGAACTTTATTCTTAATAATCATATTCGTGTGAATCGTCACCCACGGGAATACATTATTAAGTTAATGTTTCTGAATCGATACTCGCGTTTAATTAATGTTCGTAACCTCACTTCGCGTAATTAATTTCCATTATTTAGTAACTGTAATATTATCATTTTCCCAAACCAAAACCCACTAAACCCTAGTCACTGACACATCCATGATAGACCGAAATATGCATATATATAGGGCATATGTAAGGGTCAGTCGCAACTGCCCTAGCCACCGTCCCACCGCTATTTCGATAAACCATGTCCATGGGTCCTTGACTATGTTTAGTAACCAGACTCAAACAACTCCCAGTTCTATCCCCAATTCCATTCTCAACCAAAAATTCTTCATCATCATTAATAAGTAATTGCGATAAACACTACGGGTCTGTTTAGTTGAATCACAACTAAACTTCCCGTGGTTTACGTGTATAATAAATGTGCTATAACATGCATACCAGTATAGTGATAATATCAATAATGTAAATCAATAATTTCATAATCATTAATAATTATAAATCTCCGGTCGTAACAGTACATTCGTACGGATGTACGGACGTACGGACAACCGAAAGTACAATGATGTTACAGTTGCTAGCCTTAATCACCAAGGGTTCATGACTGTAACATCAGTGCCGGAACCGCAACCGGAACAGTGATCTCTACAGTACAGGAACAGTAAAACAGGTATGAATCACACATTTCAGTATTTTCATATTCATATCAATTATCATTATCATAGTGAGTTGTCATAGAACAGTTTCAGAAACATTTAACAGAAAACACAGTTCAGAAAAATGGTTCTTGAGCCGGATAATTATCTGGTAATACAGAACCATCATGTGATTATTTGTTTAGGATTTATTATGTATAAACGTATGTGAGGTCTTACAGAACGAAACACACGAATATTGTTATGTGAATGCTAAATTTACGGGTTATTCGTATAGGTGACGATCTGTACGAATATATCTGAAAGTTTAACGTTCTGAATGATATTCTATAATTAGAAAACAAGATTGAAAAGTATAGTTATCGTCGTGTTCGTACGGGTGACGATTCGAACGAATACGCGCGACAACCGTACATTTCGATTTAAACAGTTAATTTTGTTTTAAATTTTAATAAATAAGAAGATATTAGTTAATTTATTAGGAATTACAATCTTGAATAATTAAAAGATTTCTAATTTTATAACCGTGTCGTTTCGTCGCGAAAACTACGCGAAACAACATTATTACGCGAAACCGAACGAGACCGAGCGACCGGGTATTTTTCTAAAACATTTAATGAACCATTAAGGTTCCAACAACCACCACCAATACCCAATCTCTCTCTCATTCTCGTCTACCTTCTCTCTCTCTCTACAAGGATTGTTCTCTCAACTTCTCTCTAGAAGATCTCGCACGTTTCGAGTCGGATTCGAGCCATTTTGGTGACACTACGATCCCCTCATCGTGTAGATTCCAGAAGTACAAGTATTTCGAGATTTCATCCACGAAATCTAAGGTAAACATCCATTATATTTTCGGTTTTAGAGGGTTTTTCACGAGTTCAATTGGTTTTGTTGTTTAAATCGGCACTAAAGCACTTAGAACACGTAGATTAGGGTATCACATGGATTAGAATCTGTTGGAACGAGTTTGTAACAGGTTAGCTGGTTAAAACGAGGCTGGAAACACCAAGATCCTTACAGGTTCGTGAGCTAAGAAGCTGGATGATGATACAGGTTCGCTGGCCGAACCCTACACGAACCGCATGAAGTAGCCGAACCCTGCATGGTACTGCAACGAACCCTGCAACCTTCTGGGAGCCGAACCCTGTGTAGCCTGCAACGAACCCTGCCTCTTCTGATTAACCGAACCCTTACATGTCAGGCGAGCCTAGTGTCACGAACCCACGACTCACGAACCACTCTCGGCCGAATTTGATAGCATACAACGAACCATAGTATCACGAACCTAGGACACACGAACCTTGCATGGCCGAACCCTGGCCATGCAGACCCGAATAGCTACGAACCTTAAGATCACCAAACCCTATTGCCGAACCATGAGTGTGCAGCGAACCACAATTTCAGGCGAACCATCTGTTGATAGCCGAACCTTACATCCATGTTAGCCGAACCTTAGGGACTAACCCCAAAGGGTTCGCTGCCCTAGACACCCTAACCAACCTAAAAGTTGTTAATCGGAATAATATGGGTCCATAATCAACAAGACTAGTGTTAAGAACATAATAGAGGGATAGTTGGTCATTAACCTAAGTTTCTAACAAGGAATGGATCCAATAAGTTGCATGCATGGGATTTCATGGGAATAACATAGAATGTGGTTAAATGATGTTGGAGTCGTGTGAATCTAAATGACTTAAACGGAACAATCAAAGACTAACAATGGACTTAGGTGGATGCAATGGGATGTAATTGAGTTCATCATATGTCTAACATTATAGACTTCAAGTAATGAGATTTCATTAAAAAAGAAGTTGGTAAATCAATTAGAAGTCAAGTATTGTCAATTGGGCTTAAATGGGCCCAATGGGACTTGATTAAGTCCATCATATGTTAAACGAGTAATGAAGTTTGATAATTTTTCTAAAATTTTGTTTAATTTGAAATCATAAATGACATTGATTTCCTTTAAGTTTACTTGAATTGATTGATTGGGAACTTGTTATAAAATAGGCGATTTAATTGTCTGGAATTGTTTTAAAAACAAAGGAAACTCTGCCAAAATTTTTCTAAAATATAAAAGTTAGTTGTTGTAACTAATCACGGGAATTGGGATCATAAGAAGGGTAATTAAGATAGAGTGGATCTTAGATACACTTAGTATTAAGACACTTAGTTGCACACACAACAAGACTCAAGGTCTTAGGCACAACGACTACTACGCGTACTTATTATATTCGAATTCTTATAAAATAACTCAGGAACCGAAGAAACTTAGCTTACATACAGGAGCGCGCATTTTGTATTTGATCATTGACATAGCAACACAGGTGAGTTCATTGCCCCTTTTCTAACATTTTTGTTTTAAAACGCGGGGCTGAGAAGCATGCGTAACTGTTTACTTAAATAGTTCACTTTAATGCTTCTAAATCTATATGTTTTACATATATATAAATGTTATCCTAGACCATGTCTAGGAAGATTTTATGCAGGTTTACCAACTGATTTACTTATAAATTAAGTGAATAATTGGGTTAACTAAAACATTTCAACAGATCAAAAAATTTCAAAAGAATCAAATCAAACATTTTGACAAAACAAGTGTGGGAGTTCAAGGAATCAAACGAAAACATTTTGACAAATCAAATGGGGGAATTCAATGAATCAAACGAAACATTTTGACGAAACAAGTGTGGAATTTCAATGAATCAAACGAAACAATCTTTGCAAAGACAATATTCAATGTTCTACAAATCAAGTGTTTGTTGAACTATGAATCAAGTGTACATTTGATCAATGAATCTAGTATTCTACGATCAACGAATCAAGTACATCTTGTAACAGAATCAGGCGAATCAATAAATCATTTTCAAGGGAAAGCCTGGGAAATATCAGAGATAACATATGCCAAAACAGACGAAACAAAAACCCTACATTTCAAGAAGTCCTGGCTAGACCGTTTGATTTGTAGGTCATATGTTTGAGGATATTTACAGATTCCCTAACTACTAAGTACCTAGATTGACAGACTAGTCTACTCGAGTATGACCATAGGCCCCAATCATAAGGACTTAGATTTTATTGAATGTTTATTTACTTGTTTAATTAAGCATTTATAACTGTTATACAATTGTGTGGTTGATCATATTGTGTGATGAACATGGGAAATCAACATAGATTTCAAATAATTGTAATGACAGGGATAACAAACAGGAGAACTTATGGGATTGTGTTAAGGGTAAAAATGCTTAATTATCATTAACAACAGTGTCAAATACAGATTAGTATGTGGTGGGACGGTGGCTGGGCGGGCGGTAAGTTCGACCCTACATATGCCCTATATATAAGCATACCGATTTGGATATTACATGTGAAGTTAATGAGGTTAAGGTCTTTACCAAAGGAGGTTTTCAAATCATTATCAAATCATTTTCAAATTATTTTCAACTACTAAACTATATGAACTCACCAACCATGTGTTGACCTTTGTTTTTGCATGACTTCTCAGGTGACGAACAGGTCAATTAGGAAGTCATTTCTTTTGGACTAGGGCTTCAGATAGAAGACTTAGTATTTTGGACCTGCATACTTTTGAAGACATCATTATACAATTTATTTTGTATATCTTGTGTAAATACAAGATAGTTATTTTATGATGTTTACAATAGATTTACATTGTTAAATTATAAACAATACTGATGTAATTTAACTTTGTAATTCTATTTTATTTAGCATTTCTCATTTATATCATGTGCAATGTAAACAATCTGATCACTTCTGATTATCACTCCCGATATCGCGCCCCGGGAACCTTCCGCCCGTCGGGGAAACTCGATCCTACCCCGCCGGCTCGGGGTGTGACAGATTGGTATCAGAGCCATGGTTATAGAGAAATATAGGTCACTTATTTAAACGGTTTGGCCTAGACTATAACCTAGGGACCCTGCATATAGAGAACATAGGACTTAAGACTTATTTGCATATTGTCTTCTGTATTCGATCATTGCACTAACCGATGACTTTATTGGTTGTGATCAGAATGCCTCCACGAAGACAACCTCCCTTGATACAGCAACCACCTCAAGACTTGGCTCCACACTCCTCAACACCGTCTCCGAATGACTCTCCACCACCACCTCCTCCACCTCCTCCTCCCCTCCTCCATTGATTACTCAAGCATCTGGTTCAGGCACAACACCGACCATGGACCCTGCTACTATCGCTCTGGTGACGTTACTGAGTAGCCAGATGACGAATCAGATGAAAGAGGCAATACCGGAGATGTTCCTTCGTCTTCGTAATGAGATCCTCAACACTGGCAACACATCAGGAGAAGCCAGTGGGAATACTGGAGATTCATCTCATTACTCCTACAAGTCCTTTGTAGGATGTAAACCACCCAGTTTCAGTGGGTCTGAAGGCGCCGTTGGATTAATCCAATGGATTGAGAAGATTGAGGCAACGTTGGATCTCTGCAGCTGCCCCGAACATCACAAGGTCCGTTACTCAGCGGGAACATTCAACAAACGGGCTCTGACCTGGTGGAACGGTCAGATCAATGCCCGAGGAAGAGAAGAAGCCATGGCCATGCCATGGGAAGATTTCAAGACACTGCTGCGAACAGAGTTCTGTCCCAAGAACGAGCTGCAGAAATTGGAGGTTGAACTATCCAACCATGTGATGAAGGGAGCTGATCACATGGGGTATACCACTCGTTACCACGAGTTGGTTGCTTTGGTACCTGACATGGTACCAACTTTGGAGAAAAGGATAGACCGTTATGTAGGTGGACTTCCCGCCTGCATTCAGGGCATGGTTGTTTCAGCCAACCCTACTACTGTTGAATCAGCAGTGAGATTGTCTGGGAAACTCACTGATCTTATGGTAGCCTCTGGAACCTTAAAGAAAGAGGCTGAACCCAACAAGAACAAAGCTGAGCCATCCAAGAAACCCTCCCATCATCAGAAGAAGAAACAGAAGACCATCAAGAACTACGCGGTGGCCACACCTCTGCAACAAATAGCAGCAGCACCACAAAACCCCAACCGCAAACCCTACACTGGCACGTTTCCTTTGTGTGCCAAGTGTCAGTATCACCACACTGCTGACACTCCCTGCAAGCATTGCACGGGATGTGGAAGAAAGGGCCATTGGGTCCAACACTGTAGGATGGCTCCTAATCAAGCAGTCAACAATGCTGCTTTGGCTCTTCCTCCACCAGCTAATCAGAACCATGGTGGATGCTATAACTGTGGCGAACAAGGCCACTTTGCGAAGAACTGCCCAAAGAAGGCTCAACCAGCAGTTCAAGCACCCCGTGGACGAGCCTTTGCTATCGGAGCACCAGCTGCACGCCAGGACCCAAATGTGGTCACTGGTACGTTTCTCTTACATGACTTTTATGCATCTGTCTTATTTGATACTGGTGCGGATCAGAGTTTTATCTCTACCGACTTTGCATGTCAACTAGAGTCCATAGAGGAACAGTTAGACTCCCCTTACATTATAGAAGTAGCTAACGGGAAACAGATCACAGTTAGTACAGCTTATAGGAACTGCCCATTGACACTAAATGATTTTACATTTACCATCGATTTGATACCGATGGAGCTGGGTAGTTTTGACATCATTGTTGGAATGGATTGGCTCTCATCTAACCGAGTGGAAGTCATCTGTTCTGAGAACCTGCTTCGAATTCCATTGCCGAGTGATTGTGTATTGGAAGTTAAAGGGGACCAAGCAAATCGAAGTGTCAAAATCATTTCTTGCATAAAGGCGCGTAAGTGTCTACAGAAGCGGTGCATAGCATTCCTGGCTCATGTGGTGGAAAAGGAGAAAGACAAGAAGAAGATTCAAGATGTACCAGTAGTGAAAGAATATCCTGAAGTATTCCCCGAAGACCTACCAGGTTTGCCACCTGCGCGACCGGTAGAATTTCGTATTGACTTAATTCCTGGAGCAACTCCTGTTGCTAAATCTCCTTACAGGTTAGCACCTTCAGAGATGCAGGAATTGTCTAATCAGTTACAGGAGCTAATTGACAAGGGTTTCATCAGACCGAGCTACTCACCTTGGGGAGCTCCGGTCTTGTTCGTGAAGAAGAAAGACGGATCATTCAGAATGTGTATAGATTACCGTGAACTGAACAAACTAACCATCAAGAATCGGTATCCATTACCGAGGATTGATGATTTGTTTGATCAACTGCAAGGAGCTCAATACTTCTCAAAGATTGACTTACGGTCTGGATATCATCAACTGAGAGTTCAAGACGAAGACATACCGAAAACGGCCTTCCGAACAAGATACGGGCATTACGAATTCATGGTGATGCCCTTCGGATTAACAAATGCACCAGCGGTTTTCATGGACCTCATGAACCGAGTGTGCAAGCAGTACTTGGATCAGTTTGTCATTGTTTTCATTGATGACATACTGATTTATTCCAAGACCAAAACAGAACATGAGCAACACCTTAGAAAGATCTTGGAGCTGCTGAAAGAAGAGAAACTCTATGCCAAATTCTCCAAATGTGAATTTTGGCTAAGAGAAGTTCAATTTTTGGGTCATGTGGTCAACAGCGAGGGAATTCATGTAGACCCTGCCAAGATTGAAGCGATAAAGAATTGGGACACTCCAAAGACACCAACGGAGATACGGTCTTTTCTGGGATTGGCGGGTTATTATAGAAGGTTTATCTCAAACTTTTCTAAAATAGCTTTGCCTCTCACTAAGCTAACTCAGAAAAGTGAACCGTTTGTCTGGGAGCAGAAACAAGAAGATGCTTTTCAGACATTAAAACAGAAATTGTGTGATGCTCCAATCTTATCTCTCCCAGAGGGCTGTGATGACTTTGTTGTATACTGTGATGCTTCCCATCAGGGACTTGGTTGTGTGTTAATGCAACGGGACAAAGTCATAGCCTATGCGTCAAGACAGTTAAAGATTCATGAGAAGAATTACACTACTCATGATCTTGAACTGGGAGCTGTAATCTTCGCACTGAAGATTTGGAGACATTACTTATATGGCACCAAGTGTACCATATTCACTGATCACAAAAGTCTGCAGCACATCTTTGATCAGAAGGAACTCAACATGCGTCAACGCCGTTGGGTTGAACTTCTGAATGACTACGATTGTGTGATCAAGTACCATCCGGGAAAGGCGAACGTTGTAGCTGACGCCTTGAGCCGGAAGGAACGGGTCAAACCCCTACGTGTTAGAGCAATGGGGATAACCGTGCAGACCAGTTTAAGGGACAAGATCATTCAAGCACAACAAGAAGCACTTGACCGAGGTAATCTGAAGAGGGAACTTGATTGCGGAGCAGAGAAACAATTTGACACGAAGCCTGATGGTATGATCTACTACAAGGAACGTATATGGATCCCTGCGGTAGATGAATTGAGGAAACTTATCCTCGATGAAGCACACAAGACTAAATACTCTGTTCATCCAGGCGCTGATAAGATGTACCAAGACTTGCGTGGATTTTATTGGTGGCCGGGAATGAAGAAAGACATAGCAGAGTATGTCGGACAGTGTCTTACGTGTGCGAAAGTAAAGGCGGAACACCAGAGACCGTCTGGTCTACTGGAACAGCCTGAGATTCCGCTCTGGAAGTGGGAACAAATAGCTATGGATTTCATTACCAAGCTACCCCGCACTTCCAGCGGTCATGATACAATATGGGTGATCATTGATCGTTTAACCAAATCTGCTCATTTCTTGCCCATGCGTGAGAGCTTCACCATGGATAAACTGGCAAGATTATACATCAATGAGATAGTGGTACGCCACGGTGTGCCATTGTCTATTATTTCTGATAGAGACAGCAGATTTACTTCAAGGTTCTGGCAATCATTACAGAAATCTCTAGGGACACAGTTGAATCTGAGTACAGCTTACCACCCACAAACGGATGGTCAAAGCGAACGTACTATTCAAACCCTAGAGGACATGTTGAGAACCTGTGTTCTAGACTTCGGTGGGAATTGGGATTCCCATTTGCCACTGATTGAGTTCTCCTACAATAACAGTTACCACAGCAGTATCGGATGTGCACCATTCGAGGCTCTTTATGGCCGGAAATGTCGATCACCGATCTGTTGGACTGAAATTGGAGACAACCGAATAACGGGGCCAGAATTAATTCAAGAAACCACTGACAAGATAGCTCAGATTCAAAGAAGACTACAAGCAACAAGGAGCAGACAAAAGAGCTACGCCGACAAACGGCGCAAGCCGTTGGAATTCCAAGTGGGAGATCGTGTAATGTTAAAGGTATCCCCATGGAAAGGCGTGGTACGCTTTGGAAAGAAAGGCAAATTAGCACCACGATATGTGGGACCGTTCGAAATCATCGAACGTATAGGTCCTGTAGCTTATCGACTGAGATTACCAGATGAACTCAGTGGTGTGCATGATGTGTTTCACGTCTCAAATCTAAAGAAATGCCTTGCTGACGAGAATCTCGTCATTCCAATCGAAGAAATTCAAGTCGATGAACAGTTACATTTCATTGAAGAACCTTTAGAGATTATGGATCGCAAGGTTAAACAACTGAGGCGAAGCCGTATTCCTATTGTAAAGGTTCGATGGAATTCAAGACGTGGACCCGAGTTTACTTGGGAACGCGAAGATCACATGAAGTCAAAGTATCCCCAACTGTTTGAAGAGGAAGCAGTACCTGATAACAACTCTTAAATTTCGGGACGAAATTTCTCTAACAAGGGGAGACTGTAACATCAGTGCCGGAACCGCAACCGGAACAGTGATCTCTACAGTACAGGAACAGTAAAACAGGTATGAATCACACATTTCAGTATTTTCATATTCATATCAATTATCATTATCATAGTGAGTTGTCATAGAACAGTTTCAGAAACATTTAACAGAAAACACAGTTCAGAAAAATGGTTCTTGAGCCGGATAATTATCTGGTAATACAGAACCATCATGTGATTATTTGTTTAGGATTTATTATGTATAAACGTATGTGAGGTCTTACAGAACGAAACACACGAATATTGTTATGTGAATGCTAAATTTACGGGTTATTCGTATAGGTGACGATCTGTACGAATATATCTGAAAGTTTAACGTTCTGAATGATATTCTATAATTAGAAAACAAGATTGAAAAGTATAGTTATCGTCGTGTTCGTACGGGTGACGATTCGAACGAATACGCGCGACAACCGTACATTTCGATTTAAACAGTTAATTTTGTTTTAAATTTTTAATAAATAAGAAGATATTAGTTAATTTATTAGGAATTACAATCTTGAATAATTAAAAGATTTCTAATTTTATAACCGTGTCGTTTCGTCGCGAAAACTACGCGAAACAACATTATTACGCGAAACCGAACGAGACCGAGCGACCGGGTATTTTTCTAAAACATTTAATGAACCATTAAGGTTCCAACAACCACCACCAATACCCAATCTCTCTCTCATTCTCGTCTACCTTCTCTCTCTCTCTACAAGGATTGTTCTCTCAACTTCTCTCTAGAAGATCTCGCACGTTTCGAGTCGGATTCGAGCCATTTTGGTGACACTACGATCCCCTCATCGTGTAGATTCCAGAAGTACAAGTATTTCGAGATTTCATCCACGAAATCTAAGGTAAACATCCATTATATTTTCGGTTTTAGAGGGTTTTTCACGAGTTCAATTGGTTTTGTTGTTTAAATCGGCACTAAAGCACTTAGAACACGTAGATTAGGGTATCACATGGATTAGAATCTGTTGGAACGAGTTTGTAACAGGTTAGCTGGTTAAAACGAGGCTGGAAACACCAAGATCCTTACAGGTTCGTGAGCTAAGAAGCTGGATGATGATACAGGTTCGCTGGCCGAACCCTACACGAACCGCATGGAGTAGCCGAACCCTGCATGGTACTGCAACGAACCCTGCAACCTTCTGGGAGCCGAACCCTGTGTAGCCTGCAACGAACCCTGCCTCTTCTGATTAACCGAACCCTTACATGTCAGGCGAGCCTAGTGTCACGAACCCACGACTCACGAACCACTCTCGGCCGAATTTGATAGCATACAACGAACCATAGTATCACGAACCTAGGACACACGAACCTTGCATGGCCGAACCCTGGCCATGCAGACCCGAATAGCTACGAACCTTAAGATCACCAAACCCTATTGCCGAACCATGAGTGTGCAGCGAACCACAATTTCAGGCGAACCATCTGTTGATAGCCGAACCTTACATCCATGTTAGCCGAACCTTAGGGACTAACCCCAAAGGGTTCGCTGCCCTAGACACCCTAACCAACCTAAAAGTTGTTAATCGGAATAATATGGGTCCATAATCAACAAGACTAGTGTTAAGAACATAATAGAGGGATAGTTGGTCATTAACCTAAGTTTCTAACAAGGAATGGATCCAATAAGTTGCATGCATGGGATTTCATGGGAATAACATAGAATGTGGTTAAATGATGTTGGAGTCGTGTGAATCTAAATGACTTAAACGGAACAATCAAAGACTAACAATGGACTTAGGTGGATGCAATGGGATGTAATTGAGTTCATCATATGTCTAACATTATAGACTTCAAGTAATGAGATTTCATTAAAAAAGAAGTTGGTAAATCAATTAGAAGTCAAGTATTGTCAATTGGGCTTAAATGGGCCCAATGGGACTTGATTAAGTCCATCATATGTTAAACGAGTAATGAAGTTTGATAATTTTTCTAAAATTTTGTTTAATTTGAAATCATAAATGACATTGATTTCCTTTAAGTTTACTTGAATTGATTGATTGGGAACTTGTTATAAAATAGGCGATTTAATTGTCTGGAATTGTTTTAAAAACAAAGGAAACTCTGCCAAAATTTTTCTAAAATATAAAAGTTAGTTGTTGTAACTAATCACGGGAATTGGGATCATAAGAAGGGTAATTAAGATAGAGTGGATCTTAGATACACTTAGTATTAAGACACTTAGTTGCACACACAACAAGACTCAAGGTCTTAGGCACAACGACTACTACGCGTACTTATTATATTCGAATTCTTATAAAATAACTCAGGAACCGAAGAAACTTAGCTTACATACAGGAGCGCGCATTTTGTATTTGATCATTGACATAGCAACACAGGTGAGTTCATTGCCCCTTTTCTAACATTTTTGTTTTAAAACGCGGGGCTGAGAAGCATGCGTAACTGTTTACTTAAATAGTTCACTTTAATGCTTCTAAATCTATATGTTTTACATATATATAAATGTTATCCTAGACCATGTCTAGGAAGATTTTATGCAGGTTTACCAACTGATTTACTTATAAATTAAGTGAATAATTGGGTTAACTAAAACATTTCAACAGATCAAAAAATTTCAAAAGAATCAAATCAAACATTTTGACAAAACAAGTGTGGGAGTTCAAGGAATCAAACGAAAACATTTTGACAAATCAAATGGGGGAATTCAATGAATCAAACGAAACATTTTGACGAAACAAGTGTGGAATTTCAATGAATCAAACGAAACAATCTTTGCAAAGACAATATTCAATGTTCTACAAATCAAGTGTTTGTTGAACTATGAATCAAGTGTACATTTGATCAATGAATCTAGTATTCTACGATCAACGAATCAAGTACATCTTTTAACAGAATCAGGCGAATCAATAAATCATTTTCAAGGGAAAGCCTGGGAAATATCAGAGATAACATATGCCAAAACAGACGAAACAAAAACCCTACATTTCAAGAAGTCCTGGCTAGACCGTTTGATTTGTAGGTCATATGTTTGAGGATATTTACAGATTCCCTAACTACTAAGTACCTAGATTGACAGACTAGTCTACTCGAGTATGACCATAGGCCCCAATCATAAGGACTTAGATTTTATTGAATGTTTATTTACTTGTTTAATTAAGCATTTATAACTGTTATACAATTGTGTGGTTGATCATATTGTGTGATGAACATGGGAAATCAACATAGATTTCAAATAATTGTAATGACAGGGACAACAAACAGGAGAACTTATGGGATTGTGTTAAGGGTAAAAATGTTTAATTATCATTAACAACAGTGTCATATACAGATTAGTATGTGGTGGGACGGTGGCTGGGCGGGCGGTAAGTTCGACCCTACATATGCCCTATATATAAGCATACCGATTTGGATATTACATGTGAAGTTAATGAGGTTAAGGTCTTTACCAAAGGATGTTTTCAAATCATTATCAAATCATTTTCAAATTATTTTCAACTACTAAACTATATGAACTCACCAACCATGTGTTGACCTTTGTTTTTGCATGACTTCTCAGGTGACGAACAGGTCAATTAGGAAGTCATTTCTTTTGGACTAGGGCTTCAGATAGAAGACTTAGTATTTTGGACCTGCATACTTTTGAAGACATCATTATACAATTTATTTTGTATATCTTGTGTAAATACAAGATAGTTATTTTATGATGTTTACAATAGATTTACATTGTTAAATTATAAACAATACTGATGTAATTTAACTTTGTAATTCTATTTTATTTAGCATTTCTCATTTATATCATGTGCAATGTAAACAATCTGATCACTTCTGATTATCACTCCCGATATCGCGCCCCGGGAACCTTCCGCCCGTCAGGGAAACTCGATCCTACCCCGCCGGCTCGGGGTGTGACAATGACCCCTATGGTTCGGCCCAGGGAGAAATAGAAGGTTCGGACCATGAAGAACATGTGAGGTTCGGTTAATCTCTGCACGGATCAACCAGGGTTCGCTGCAACATTTGTAGGGTTCGGTTACCCTAGGTTCGTCCCCAAAGAGGAGGGTTCGCGGCAAGGAGGGGTATTCGGCTGAGGCTGCTAGGGTTCGCCGGTCCTTTAGGTTCGTGAGTTCCCATGGTTCAGCTAGGGCTGATGCAGGTTCGCAAGATTCAAGGTTCGGCCACCCTTAAGGATTCGGCCAGTAGCAGTAAGGTTCGGCCACACCTGCAACAGGTTCGGCACCCACGAACCCCCTCGAACCCTGCACCACCAACAGCTCCAATCCATGCGAACCTGCTGTAATGGGCTGTCCATCTTCCTTATCCTCGATGCTAAGCTTCTACAGGATCGCTCAAGGCTTCTCTAGTTTACTACTAAACCGATTTACACATATGAAAAGCCACAAATCGTATACAAGGTGGTAACTAAGTTCTAGTAGGGTTTTTAAACCAAAAACCGAAAAGTAAAATGGATTTCTTACCTGTAAATCGTGAGCAACGACTGATTTTCTTAATATCTTTTTGTTCTCCTCGAACACACGAACGCGTGGGCACCAAGATGTCGTGATTTACTTGAGAAACGAATAAGATATCGTAGAGAGAAGTTGTAGAGAGAGAAAATGACGAAAATTAGGTTGTAGAGAGAGAAAGGTGATCTTGCAATTGAAGAAGGAGGAGAAATGATGGCTTTTATACTCCGGTCAATCCCCACGTGCTAGGTCTCGTTTTTATCGCGATAAAATGTAATAAGTGTTCGGTTTTTAACGTAAAATATATTTAACACATAAAACGTTTAAATAACAGGTTTCGTTATAATAAAATGATTTTTAAATAATTTGTTTCGTAACATGATTCCGCATTATTTTTCGTTAAATTAATTATTTTACCCAATAATTCTTTCGTCTTCGTTTTAGGTTATGATTCCTAATAAATATTTTTAGTTATCATTTATAAACTTTAATATCGTTTGATATTATTTTGTTGTCTCATCGAAACGCGTTACTTGCGTACGTATTCGTAAAGATCGTCACCTTTGCGAATCAAACGCTCGTATCGTATTCCGATTCGATTTACAATTTATGGAATATTGGTTCAGAATATTATTCTTAATAATTATATTCGTGTGAATCGTCACCCACGCGAATACATTATTAAGTTAATATCTCTAAATTAATATTCGCGTTTAAATTAAGTTCGTAACCTCACCATCGCGTATTCATTTCCAATAAAGCTTCCATTATTTTATTAACTTTAATATTATAATTCCCAATCCAAAACCCACTAAACCAAGTCACTGACACATCCGTGATAGACCGAAATATGCATATGTATAGGGCATATGTAGGGGTCAGTCGCAACTGCCCCAGCCACCGTCGCACCACTATTTCGATAAACTACGACCATGTGTCCTTGACTGTGTTTAACAACCAAAACAACAACTAACTCCAAACTCCTTTCCATTTCCAAGTCCATAAACCATTATTTGTGTTTTCATCTGTGATAAACTCCCTGGTCCTGTTTAGTTGAGTTACAACTAAACTTCCCATGGTTTATGCGTATTATAATATGTTCTAAGTATGTACACCAATAATAGTGATAATCATCAAATCAGACATTCAGAAATTCATTATCATTAATAATTATTATATCAAGTCGTAATAGTACAATCGTACGGATGTATGGATGTACGGACGACCGAAAGTACAGTGATGTTACACAAAATACTTGAATTGGTCTGGAAAGCTAGTATCGACATCCAAAAGTTAACTTCGACAGCCTCCATAAAGACTAAACTCCAATAACACAGCTTCCTCGTTGTCGATATTATCCTTATCGAGCCAAGCTTAGTACCGATACTCAGCCCCCCCGACATGCGTAATATCTAGACGCCCCGGTTTAGTCTCCCCTGGACTCCTTCGAACCCAATGGTTGACTGTTGAGATTAACAACCATGAAAGGAAGTATCTTCTTCTGCCACGGTGTTGTCGACCTTAACCTT
This sequence comes from Mikania micrantha, assembly GCA_009363875.1. Lineage (NCBI taxonomy): Eukaryota > Viridiplantae > Streptophyta > Magnoliopsida > Asterales > Asteraceae > Mikania > Mikania micrantha. The sequence goes on along the minus strand of CM018682.1, from coordinate 55,182,384 downwards.
CCCATTACTTGGCTGCCGATATTACCACTCCCCATACAATATTGATGACAACCAATTCCCAGTACCCATGGTCCTTACCTATAATGTTAGGCTGGTGAGTTCTCTGACATGTGGTCACCAAAAAAAATAGAAACCAAAGGTCTGATGGGTTGCACATGCAAACCCATCGGCACCCATTCTTGGTTCACTTTTGTGCCGACAACCGTTTTACCCAGCCATATCCAAGCCTTTTCTCCCTTTCAAAATAGTAAACTAACATGTTTCTGATGTGCTTAACTCATCTTTGTGCAGCTCCGATCCCTTGCACTTACAGCTTCCTCTCGTCGAGATGGTCGTTATGATATATTATTTGCGCGATTTGGTTAAGGAACGAAGAAGTTATGATGGTTTTTGTGGGGATTTCTAATTAAAATCGCAAAACCGGGAATGGAGGTTTGAGAGAGGGTATATGGCTGTCAAATTTGAAGAAGATTATGAGAATAAATGAGTTTTTATACCCCGAGTGGTTCCCCGCATGTTCGGTCTCGCTCGGTGTCGGTTTCGCGTATTTTTACGCGCGTTTTATTACGGTTGCGTAATTAAACTTTTTAGATTGAAATTTAGATTTCTTTGATTACTTTTGATGAGTTTCAAAATTCTAAAACGTAAAATATTATAGTTTACTTACTTTTACTGTTTCGTTCTCGATCAGACCGTTAAATCTCGTTGTTTCGTTATTTAACGTTAATCACGTATTGTTTTAGTAAAATAGTTTTAACTTAAATCTTTTTGGGTTCTAATTCCTAATAGATTTTATTTTTATTTTATTTCTAATTGTTTTAAAGTTTGTAATCATTTATTTTCGCCGTTTCGTCAGAAAACGTAACTTACGCGCGTTTTCGTACAGAGCGCTAACTGTACAAATACGATCGTACGTTTCACTTTCTGATTTGGTTTTCTACTTTTCAGTTGTCGTTCAGAATGTTAAACTCACATGTATGTTTGTGTGAATCATCACGCACGCAAACACTCTGCCAGTTCGTCATTCGTAAATGATACTGATTTGTTGTTTTGAATTGTACATTCTCACTGATGGACTCAACTAATCCTAACTATTTTCACCTTGTTATGACTACTTTTGCATTGTTTTCTCACTGATTTTTCGGTTATCTGATTTCTGTTATTTATGGAAATCAGATCGCCACCGATTTGTATTTGTCATTTGTTTTCAACCTTGTTATTTCTTGCGATTTGTTGTATTTCTATACTTGAATTTTCATTCAAATACATACAACTGATATACTAATCTTTAGCCCTGTTTTCACCCAACTGTTTATCAACTAGTTATTCACGTATAGTTATACACACATAGTTATTTACACATAGTAATGGTGTAAGTACATGGTCAGGCACTGCTTTTTCAAATAGGTGGGGATACTTTGCCTTCATGTGATCCTCACGCTACCAGGAAAATTCTGGCCCACGCTTGGAGTTCCATCGAACCTTCACAATAGGAATACGGCTTCGTTTTAGTCTCTTGACTTCACGATCCATAATCTCTACAGCTTCTTCAATGAAATGTAGTTGTTCATCCACTTGTATTTCTTCCAAAGGTATGACTAATGATTCATCAGCGAGACATCTTTTAAGATGGGATACATGAAACACATCGTGTACCCCGCCAAGTTCATCCAGAAGTCTGAGTTTGTATGCCACAGGACCAATCCGTTGGGTTATCTCGAACGGTCCGACACACCTTGGTGCTAACTTGCCCTTAGCCCCAAAACTTTGACACCCCGTAAATTCCAGGTCAGCGCTAACTTTATTTTAATAATAATTCATATTATTATTTCATATGTGGCACTAGAATAATTACTATTTAGTGTGACACGTGGCACAACAGACCAAATGCACCGATAACTCAAGGAATTATCGCAAAACACAACGCACGTGTCTTGAATAACGAACATTGGTGAAACCACAGTACACTTTCACTACACCTAGGTTCTAGGGAACCCAAAATATTGGGAACAATGTTTATATGTCGAGAATCGATGATCGTAATCGTGAAATACACGAAAATCGGTTCGAAACAACAAAATTAGGCTTATTGGGCTTCTCTGGGACCCATCGCGGTACGCGATGGCCCAGCAGGAGGCCCTGTAGCGGTACGCGACATGCGTCGCGGGGGTTTGAATCCCGAATTCCTTTGCGTATCGCGAAGCATCTTTTTGGCCTCTCGTCGCGATACGCGACGGGTGTCAGGCGGCAAATCTTTATAAAACCAAGACCATTATGCCTACTCTACTCATTTTAATCATTTTACTCGACTCCACACTCAACCTCTCAGCTTATCTCCGCCATTACCACCTTGATTGAGCTCTGGAAGCCATTGGAGGCCACATTTGAGCTTAGGGAACTTGAAGAACTCAAGGAAGAAGACCATCTAAGCTTAGAGATCATCACCTTCTTCTTGTTCTTGTCCAAACCAACGAACCAGGAGGTCAAGGAGCAGCTGGAGCAGCATCTCAGTTGTTCAAGAAGCTCTAGAAGGTAGATCTACACTCCTTATGGCTTAAAATCACCATATTTCGCACATGCACCCACTAGATCGCACATGCAAATGCATGAGTTGCACATGCACGAATTTTCACCCTTTTGAATCTGGGTTTGTTGATCTAAATGTGTTTCTTGATGATCTATGATGTTATTGTAAGGATTTATGATGATCCAAGATGTTGCACATATATCTATATGCTTTAAATGATGATTTGTGATGTTATAGATGCATGCGTGTATGATCCATGAGTATTGAGATGATTTTGAATGATTGTAAATGTTTATTAATGATATTAGAAGATTAATTCATGGTTAGATTGTGTTAAAATGGTTGGAAACATGGTTTTCATGAATCTTTCTAATAATAGAAACTTTTTATTTATAAAATGGTGTTTTGGTGAAAATGGTGATCATGCATATGTATGAACTTGTTGTTTGAATGATGATATGATGATTATGACACATAGAATGTAATTTGAATCTTGATGTTGGTCATATTTAGCATGGTTACTATTTTTAGTAACTTTTCTAGTCAAAATGTTGATAGATGACAAGTTGGACTAGACGTGCATGTTTAAATGATGATAAATGGTGTAATATAATGTTATGTGATGTAAAAATGGGTTAGAAATGCTTAGGAGGATTATTTGGATGACGTTTGTCATAGTTACTATATTTAGAAACTTTATTTTTCAAACTATCAATTTAGAGGCAATGTGCATGATTTGATGATGCTAAATGGCTTTATATGATGTTATGTATTATAAGAATGACTTAGGATTGATTAGAATGGTCATTTGTATGATAATAGTCATAGTTACTATTTATAGTAACTTTATTTTGCAAAATAGCAAGTTATGAACGTTTTGTATGATACAAGCATGCTAAATGGTTTGTTATGACTTAAAATGGCTGATGCATGCTAAGTTAGTTGGTTTCTGATAATAATCATGCTAGAAATGGAAAACTTTCCATTTTAGGAAACTTTTGTGTGCCAACATGATATAAGTGACTTGTGTGGTTTCGTATGATAACGTGTTATGTGTTAACATGACCACGTAGGACTAATGAGCATGCTAGAACTTAAAAACGATATGTGTTATGAAACTTTCCATAAATGGAAACTTGCCATAAATAGCAAGTTGTCCATAGACGCGACTTACGCGTTTTGCACATGACGAGCACTTACACGAATATTACACAATTCACAACCAACAAACGGATCACCAACGGGTCGTTAGGTCAAACACGGTCAACACGGTCAAACACGGTCAACACGACCCACATGACAACTTAGAGTTGTTAACAATATCACGGTCCTGTGAGACCCATGTGTATGTAACACAAACTTATAACACCTATATGATATCGGTAACTACTAGCCATCGAGCTACTCTGTTCTCGTAAGAACGCACTCAAGTAGACTCAGGTGAGTTTACAGCCCCACTTTTACTCTTAACTGTTTTACTAATCTTTTGGGGTGAGAATGCTATGCAACTGTTTTAGATATATGACTGGAATGTCGCAAAACTATTTTGAGTGTACTATTATCGCAACAAGTCCTCTCCACCCTTACCGTTAGTTGTGTACAAACGAGTCGTTTTTACGTAGTATTGCTGGGTTTGACTAGCCCCACTCGGCAACAACGTTGACTGGCGGTCATAACGAGTGTAATATCGATGTTGATGTCGGGTTCAGCGATGACCCGCAGAGGCAAATGGAAACAGTCGAGTTTCGGTAAGATGACATGACACACTCCACGGATCGTAGATCCAACAAAACTATTTAACATACCCAGTATATAACTGTTTTACTACTTTCCAATACTTAAACCTGTGAACTCACCAACTTTATGTTGACACATTTTAGCATGAATTTTCAGGTAACTGAATAGCACGAGCTAGGATGCACATGGAGATGCACAAGAGAGTCTGCATACATATAGACTCTAATCCTAGGCTTATGTTTTGATTTTTGTCATTTTAAACAATGTTAACAATGTAGTTCTGATTACTTAATTCCGCTGCTTTAATGATGAACTTTTCCGCTACTAAACTTATGAAACTAGTCTTATTATACAAACTGTATGGTTGAGTTAACTCATATAGAGTCGTTCTATATGACCATGAGCTGTGATCCTGGCCACGTCACACCCACGTGGACTGACACCACGAGTGGGAATTTGGGGGTGTGACAGACTGGTATCAGAGCCTTGGTTATAGGGAACTAGGTTTGTATGTAGTGAACTTAGACTATAGCCACGGCTCTACAATAGACACTACGCTAGTTTCACACAACACATTATGTGCTTAACTTAACAACATGCTTTGTGACTTGATCTGACTCTAACGAACATGCCTCTGGCACCCTTAGTGGGCGTTAACACTCAACTACACATGCTACCTGTGCAAGGGAATTAGCGAAAAGGCGAACTCAAGACCGAAAGGAAACTCTTCTATGCTATGAAGAAGACTCCTATAGCACAATCCAACTCGAATTGAACGCCTTTTCCAACCTCTTTCTTGAGTGTAAACCCAGTCAAATGACGCATGTTTATGGACTGTAACCTTAGTATCGACACTCAGGAAGCAAAACTTCGAACCCGAGATTGTTAAGTAGCTTGAGATTGAATGAACTAGAATGATTGTGTAAGATAAATTGACGATTATGGTGGCCAACGTAATTGTGAATTTATAGATACATACAAATTCTGGCAAGTTCAATTGATAAACTACAACCATCAGGGAAACTGTATAGTACACCTCTGAAAGTGGAGATTCGAGCTCCACTATTTCCACCGAGTAGTTTATTTCTTTATTATATAGAGTATTGTACTATTGCTAGAACTGATATGAGCGAGTTGTGCTCATACAAATCATTTTGGTAGTAGTAATCTTGTCAAACCTATGATTCTACTTTTGAAATGATATCTTAAGCTTATGATATATTTCCTCCCTACACATGCTAACACGCAATAACGCTAACAGTGAGTAATACAATATCTATTGTATATAGATACTAACAAATGGATGGTCAAGGAACGTATGTGCGCACTGACAACCCATCAATCGATTCTGTGGCTGTCAAGGCCATGGTAGAACAACTAGTTAACAAAGCCATTACGGATTACGAGGCTGCATGCTTAAACAGTGAGACAAGAAGCGATACTCACAACAACAGCTCAAGAGGATGCTCCTTCAAAACTTTCCTTAGCTACCATCCTCAACCATTCACGGGATCAGAAGGAGCGGTAGGACTGCTCCAATGGGTTAAGAAGGCCGAATCAATCTTCCGCATGTGCAAGTGTTCTGAAGAAGACAAAGTGAAATTTGCTACCGGGAATCTAGAAGGACAAGCCCTCACTTGGTGGAATTCGTACGTCCAGACACTTAGTCTGGAGACTGCTAACTCAATTCCCTGGGAAAATTTCGTCAAAATGTTGTAGGAAGAATACTGTCCACAGAACGAAATCAAGAAACTGGAGGGGTTCTGGAATCACAAAATGGAAGGATATGAAATCGAACAGTACACCACTCGATTTCACGAATGGTGTAAACAATGCCCAGAAATGGTGACCCCGGAATACAAAAAGATCGAGCCGTACGTCAGTGGATTACCTGAACAGATCCAAAGCTTGGTTATCACGAAAGACCCCACTCTCCTTCAACCCACTATTTGCTTGGCTCACCATCTAACTAACCACGCGGTAGCACAGGGTAAGCTACCCAAGAGGGGTGAACACCTAAAGCCTCAAGATCGCAAGCGCAAGTGGGAGCCTAGTCACAACCAAACTCCCTCTTCCCAACAATTGCAATTCCATAACCAGTCAGCAACAACTAGCGACTCTACTGCTACACAATCCAGCACCAAGGGCAAGAATGTCTACCAGGGGAAATACCCTAAGTGCAACAGATGCCCATATCATCACAACGGCCAGTGTGAACGCTATCGATGTCGGAAACGCGGAAGAAACGGTCACATTGCCAAGGAGTGTAGACGCAAGCCGGTTGGTAGCAAAGACAACCAAAACATCATTAAAGGGTGTTATATGTGTGGCAAGTCTAGGCATTGGTGCATAGATTGCCCACAGCTGAAGGAAGTGGAAGGAAGCGTGACCCCGGGCCATACATTTGCAATTGACTCCAAAGAAGCTAAAGACGATTCTATCATCGTGACCGGTACGTTCCTTTTACATAATGCCTATGCTAGTATGTAATGTGATATCGGTGCTAATAGTAGCCTGATGCTTAGCGAATTTAGTAAAATGCTTAACATTACCCCGACACCATTAGACTATAAGTATACCGTAGAGTTAGCCGACTGTAAGCTGATTGAGACGCAACACATTTTCAAAGGATGCGTCTTGTTGTTGACGGGTCATGAATTTGAGATCGACCTAATTTCAGTAACTCCCATAAACTTCGATGCAGTGGTGGGGACAGACTAGTATCTACAAACCAAGCAGAGAGTGTGTGCAATGAGAAGATAGATCAATGTTACGTTGTCAAATGGAAACCATATCCCTATTAAGAGAGAACGACGGAGAATAAAGCGAAACATAATGTCATAGGCTAGCAAGTACCTACAGAAAGGATACTCAGCGATATTAGTTCTTATCACGGAACAATCGAAGAAGGAAAGGAAGATGGAGGATATTGAAGTTATTTGTAATTTTCCCGAAGTTCTACCTGGACTACCCCCAAGGCGACAAGTGGAGTTTCGGATAGACCTCACACCGTGAGCCGCACTAACCGTCAAAGCGCCATACCGATTGGTCCAACTAAGATGCAAGAAACTGTCTAATCAATTGCAAGAGTTGTTAGACAAGGAATTAACCAGACCAAGATTATCAACATGAGGAGCACCAGTACTGCTTGTGAGGAAGAAAGACGGGTCTTTCCGAATGTGTATCGACTACCGGGAGTTAAGCAAGGTGACAAACATGAATCGATACCAATACCATGAATGGACAATTTGTTAGACTAGTTGTAAGGGTCAAGCTATTACCCGAAGATCGTTTTGAGATCCGATTACCATCAAACGAGGATACAAGAAAAGGACATTCCTAAGACAACCTTTAGGACATGAGATTGACATTACGAATTTTTGGTCATGCCCTTCGGACTGGCCAACGCACCAGCCGTATTCATGGACCTTATGAATCAAGTGTGCAAACCATGACTTGATAAATTCGTAATAGTACTTATTGTCGATATCCTGATTTACTCCAAGAACCAGGAGAAACAGCTGAGCAATTGAGGCTTGTCTTGGAGCCACCGAAGACCGAGCAACTATACGCGAAATTCTCTAAATGCGATTTTTGGATTCGCGAAGTCAACCTTCTTGGACATGTGGTCAACAAGAAAGGAATACATGTAGACCTAGCCAAGATGGAAATCATTAAGAACTGAGGAACACCCAAGACTCCAACCGAATTGTAGCCATTTTTACGACAGGCGGTTTATCGTAGGACTTTCGAAGATCGCACAATCATTGACTTCTTTGACGCATAAAGACAAGAAATTTGAATGGAAAGACAAACAAAGATCTGCCTTCGACCCTTTTAAAGCAGAAGTTGCGTAGTGCACCAATCCTACCCCTACCGGAAGGATGCGATGACTCCATAGGGTATTATGACACTCCCAAAGAAAGACTCGGTTGCGTGTTGATGCAACGCAAAAAGATTATAGCTAACATGCCATGACAACTAAAGGTGCTCAAGAAGAATTACATAACCCCTGACTTGGCAAGGGAGCCAAGGCGTTCGCACGAAAGATCTAGTGACACTACCTATCCGACACGAAATGCACGATATTCGCCAATCATAAGAGACTGCAACACACCTTCGACCAGAAGGGGCTGAACATGAGACAACTCAGATGGGACTAGCTGATAGGCGATTATGATTGTGTTATCAAGTACCACATAGGAAAAAGTAACGTAGTAGCCGACGCGATGAGCCGGAAAGAAACAACCAAGAGCGTACGTGCACTACAACTTTCGATTCACTCAAAGCTACCCAATCAGAATCCGAACTGCACAACAGGAAGCTCTGAAGGTCGAGGACCTCACTCATTTATCCCTGCGTGGCACGGATAAACAGATGGAGGTGAAGGCCGACGTAACCTACTATCTTATGGATCAGAACTGGATTCCACACTACGGAGGACTGAGAGGCGTAGTGATTAATGAAGCCCAAAGGAGCCGACATTCTTTACATCCGGTCTCTGACAAAATGTACCATGACCTAAAGACGACCCATCGGTGGCCGAACGTGAAGGCAAAATTAACAACTTACGTGGGTAAGTGTTTAACGTGCTCAAAGGTCAAGATTGAATACCAAAAGCCATCAGGGCTATTTCAACAACCCAAGATACCAATGTGGAAATGGGAGTAGATTCCTATGGACTTAATAACTAAACTGCCAAGGACGGCAAGTGGTTGCGATACTGTTTGAGTAACCGTTGACCGACTAACGAAGCCTGCACACTTTCTACCCATCAAGGAGACCGAAAAACTAGAAAAACTGAATCGAATTTACCTGAAGGAAGTGGTCACTCGACGTGTAGTGCCAATCTTGATCATCTCTAACCGCGACAACTGATTTACGTCACATTTCTGGAAATCCTAGCATCAGACATTGGGCACGAGATTTGGATATGAGAACCGTTACCATCCGCAAACTGATGGGCAGAGCAAACGAACTATACAAACATTGGAAAACGCGCTTCGAGCATGTGTCAATGACTTTAACAACAACTGGGAGACTCGCTTACCGTTAGTTAAGTCCTCGTACAACAATACTTATCACACAAGTATACAAGCTGCAACATTCGAAGCACTCTAGGGACGTAAGTGTCGATCATTCATTTGTTGGGCGGAAGTTGTGAAAGCCAACTGACAAGCCCCGAACTTGTGCACGAAACGACCAAGAAAATCGTGCAAATACGTAAACGAATGGCAACAGCTCGGGACAGACAGAAAAGCTATGCCGACAAGAGGCGTGAAACCTTGGGATTTCAGGTGGGAGACAGAGTGTTACTCGAGGTCTCGCCTTGGAAAGGATTTATACAATTTGGCAAACAAGGGAAGCTGAATCCTCGTTACATCACACCTTTTGAGAACACCAAACGGATAGGCCCCGTGACCTACAAATTGAACTTGCCACATGAGCTAAGTAACGTACACAAAATTCCTTCATGTATCTAACCTCTAGAAGAGCTTATGCGACGAAACACATGCTATTCCCCTAGAGGAAATCCAAGTCGATGAGCTGTTCACTTCCTTGAGGAATCAATAGGGGTTAGGGAGCGAAAAGTCAAGAAGCTCAAACTTAGTCATATACCGATAGACAAGGTACGATGGAGCTCGAGACGTCAACCAAAATTCTTCATGGAAACGATAGGACCAAATGAAGGGAAATATCATCACCTGTTCAGAAACTAGCCAAACACCGACAACACGAACTGAATTTCAGGACGAAATTCCTATTAACTGGGGGATGATGTAACACCCCGTAAATTCCAGGTCAGCGCTAACTTTATTTTAATAATAATTTATATTATTATTTCATACGTGGCACTAGAATAATTACTATTTAGTGTGACACGTGGCACAACAGACCAAACGCACTGATAATTCAAGGAATTATCGCAAAACACAACGCACGTGTCTTGAATAACGAACGTTGGTGAAACCACAGTACACTTTCACTGCACCTAGGTTCTCGGGAACCCAAAATACTGGGAACAATGTTTATATGTCGAGAATCGATGATCAAAATCGTGAAATACGCGAAAATCGGTTCGAAACAACAAAATTAGGCTTATTGGGCTTCTCTAGGACCCATCGCGGTACGCGATGGCCCAGTAGGAGGCCCTGTAGCGGTACGCGACAGGCGTCGCGGGGGTTTGAATCCCGAATTCCTTCGCGTATAGCGAAGCATCTTTTTGGCCTCTCGTCGCGGTACGCGACGGGTGTCAGACCGCAAATCTTTATAAAACCAAGACCATTATGCCTACTCTACTCATTTTAATCATTTTACTCGACTCCACACTCAACCTCTCGGCTTATCTCCGCCATTACCACCTTGATTGAGCTCTGGAAGCCATTGGAGGCCACATTTGAGCTTGGGGAACTTGAAGAACTCAAGGAAGAAGACCATCTAAGCTTGGAGATCATCACCTTCTTCTTGTTCTTGTCCAAACCAACGAACCAGGAGTTGTACATGCACGAATTTTCACTCTTTTGAATCTGGGTTTGTTGATCTAAATGTGTTTCTTGATGATCTATGATGTTATTGTAAGGATTTATGACGATCCAAGATGTTGCACGTATATCTATATGCTTTAAATGATGATTTATGATGTTATAGATGCATGCATGTATGATCCATGAGTATTGAGATGATTTTGAATGATTGTAAATGTTTATTAATGATATTAGAAGATTAATTCATGGTTAGATTGTGTTAAAATGGTTGGAAACATGGTTTTCATGAATCTTTCTAATAATAGAAACTTTTTATTTATAAAATGGTGTTTTGGTGAAAATGGTGATCATGCATATGTATGAACTTGTTGTTTGAATGATGATATGATGATTATGATACATAGAATGTAATTTGAATCTTGATGTTGGTCATATTTAGCATGGTTACTATTTTTAGTAACTTTTCTAGTCAAAATATTGATAGATGACAAGTTGGACTAGACGTGCATGTTTAAATGATGATAAATGGTGTAATATAATGTTATGTGATGTAAAAATGGGTTAGAAATGCATAGGAGGATTATTTGGATGACGTTTGTCATAGTTACTATATTTAGAAACTTTATTTTTCAAACTATCAATTTAGAGGCAATGTGCATGATTTGATGATGCTAAATGGCTTTATATGATGTTATGTATTATAAGAATGGCTTAGGATTGATTAGAATGGTCATTTGTATGATAATAGTCATAGTTACTATTTATAGTAACTTTATTTTGCAAATAGCAAGTTATGAACGTTTTGTATGATACAAGCATGCTAAATGGTTTGTTATGACTTAAAATGGCTGATGCATGTTAAGTTAGATGGTTTCTGATAATAATCATGCTAGAAATGGAAAACTTTCCATTTTAGGAAACTTTTGTGTGCCAACATGACATAAGTGACTTGTGTGGTTTCGTATGATAACGTGTTATGTGTTAACATGACCACGTAGGACTAATGAGCATGCTAGAACTTAAAAACGATATGTATTGTGAAACTTTCCATAAATGGAAACTTGCCATAAATAGCAAGTTGTCCATAGACGAGACTTACGCGTTTTGCACACGACGAGCACTTACACGAATATTACACGATTCACAACCAACACACGGATCACCAACGGGTCGTTAGGTCAAACACGGTCAACACGGTCAAACACGGTCAACACGACCCACACGACAACTTAGAGTTGTTAAACAATATCACGGTCCTGTGAGACCCACGTGTATGTAACACAAACTTATAACACCTATATGATATAGGTAACTACTAGCCAGCGAGTGTAACATTTGTACATTTAGTCACGGTAGTTGTAAACAGTGTTAGAACAAATGTGTTTTCATATCAAATCAGTTAATGTGATTCATGTGTTCATAATGTGCTTGTGTGTTAGGATCTTTATTATTTAGGAACAAGTATGTATTATTTATTTACAGTCGAGTTTGCTAGGCAAGAACAATATCGTATTATATCGAAACAGTGGTGGGACGGCGTCAGGTACGGCAGGTAGCTGGAATCTGGGGTATGCCCTATACATATACTGCGTTCGGTGTAATGGGATAGTGTTAGTGTGTAGTGTTGAGACAAATAGTATGACAATTAATTAAACAAAAATCGTAATATGTAAGCGAGACTGAGTATAGTTATGGGTGACGATCCATAATAATACGAATGCTGAACTTATAATTATGATTAAACGCCTTAACATTTAATACGATCGAAAAACGTACGCGATTGCGGGTATACACGTAATTGCGATTGTTTAACGATCTGTCAACACACGAAGAGTAAAAATAATTAAATATATATTGTTTTACATTTTTACAATTTTGAAACTCATCAGAATGATGAGAATAATAATCCTTTATTTTAAATTGCGTAAAATACGCGTTACGCGACGAAAATGCGAACCGAACGACCGAAACGGACCCGAATACCGCACGGCTATAAAAGCCATGAAGATGGTCATTTTCCTCATTTATTTCACCAACAACCTCTTCTCTCTCTACAAAATTCGTCCAACCCTCTCTCTCTCTCTAGAAAACCGACTTCAAACACGCGTAACTTGCTCGATTCTCAACAGAATCTTGAGGTAATGGAGCTTGAAAAGTTCAAAATTTAGGGTTTGTGTGTGTGTTGTTGAAACCCGACATTTAGCCGGTTACTTTCTCTTCATTTCGAAACATAAGTACTCGATCGTGGTTCTGGGCTACTAACATGGTGTACACCGAGCTGGAACCACTTGATTCCGATGATGATGATGATAGAAAGTACAGGTTCGCTCGGAGGATTCACGGCCGAACCTTATCTGCGCATAGCCGAACCCTAAGGGACTTCACGAACCTTCACCCCATGCTAGACGAACCCAACCTAATTGTCGAACCTTGTGTCATCACCAGCAGCGAACCCTCATGCAGGGACGAATCCAGCCGAACCCTCAGTCACCTAGCGAACCTTACTGCATGATGAACGAACCTTTCTGATTGTCATGGTAGACGAACCTTCTTGCATACTCATGAGCCTGCCCGAACCTTCATGCAGTAGCGAACCTAGACGAACCCTACATGGTTCGTTGAACAACTTGCCGAACCCTATGCATGCCACGAACCATGCTTGACTCGCGAACCCTAGTTGGCGAACCTATGGCCGAATCTATGCATTATCACTGGGAGCCGAACCTTGTTATTCACGAACCAATCCCATCTCAGGCGAACCCTTAGCCATGCAACGAACCTTTGTAGCATTCACCAAAGACGAACCTGTGGAATCATCTTTGGCCGAACCTTAGTAGCAAAACCAAATAGGTTCGCTGCCATTTGGGTTAGCCGAGATGCAACTTGCACTTTTCTTTATTTCCTTGGTCCAATTCGTTCTATTTGACTTCATAGATGGGCCCAAGGCTTTGGGCTAGCCTATTATATCCAGCCCATGAACGATTCGAATTGGACCTAACCCATATCATTCCATTTGATCCGCATAAGAGCTTTCGGCCCAATTCATGCCCATTCGGTCCATTATGATTCTAATTGGCCCAATCTTATCCTTGGTACACTACATGGCCCATATACATATTGTTTGGCCCAACACCACACTCAATTGGGCCATTGTTAACCTACGAGGCCCATTGTCTTGTTTAAGCCATCATGGTTTCATGGGTTTAGGGCCCAATGCTTGGCCACAACTCAAAATAATTGTGAATTGATCTCATTTGGGTTAAGTTTATAACCTAACATAATTATGAGATCAATTCATAATTCCAAAGACATAAAAACAATTGGAACATCTTTTCACAATACATGTTAAACAATGGTTATCAAGAATCATTAACAATTGTTATTCTAAGTTCACAAGTTGGGTACAAAAGAACAGGATACAATTGTTGCATTGATCAATCATCAACCAAGTGAATCAATCATGATATTTCAAGTTCAAACAACATTTTCAAACATGAGAACAAGTTATTCAAGATGTTAATCAAATCATGTTAACACAAGTCAAACAATGAATCAAAGTCTATACAATTATAAATCTTATATCTTATGTATGATTACAATGATATAGGAACCAGTTAGAAGTCCTGTTTGCTACTTGCTATTTGTTATAGTTCAGAGTCTACTACAGACAGGTGAGAACATTAGCCCCTCTTTTAACTGTTTTTCAACTGTTTTGGGGTGGAACACGTGATCAATTACACTGTTTAAGTTTGTATTTCATTATACAAGATGTATGCTATTTTACAAACATTACAGATTCATGGTACAACTTCATCAATATATTCAACTGTTTCAAGGGATTTTTATCAAGTGTTAAACACTTTCTATCAAAGAGGTTTTAAAAAGTTTTCCGGAACTGTTTTATACTAGTTTTACTCAAATGGTTTTATAAATGACAAACACTGTTAACTAAATTGACTTATAAACTCTTTTACTATAAACTTGTGCTTTTGAGAATAATCCTCTTATTAACTTTATTATTATACAAGGACATTATCATATGTACTCAATTAAGGGTTTCAAAACATGGTATTCAAACAATGGTTTTCATGGTGATGTTCCAACAAATGGTTCATTTCATAGTGATCAAACAAAGGATTCAAATCATGGTATCCCAATAAGGTTTCAAGTTATGTTATCAAACAAGGCATTAAATCAATAGTTTTAAAGTAAGGTTCAAAAACATGGTGTCCATTGTTGTAAACAAACTTATAAACACATCAAGTTTCACATTCATTAGCGTTAGTACTGGGTGATCACAACAAGGGAAAGCGAACACACTGGTTCATATCAAAAATGGAGTTAGCTTTTAAATTTGTTTTAAAAGTTAACTGCAGGTTTGGTGTCATTATGGTTTTCAAAACTGCTGATACATTATCTAACTCCAAACGTGGTTTGCGACTTGATTTTATGTTGGCTTCTTTAGCAAACGATCTGCTGACTGTTTGGACACACTTGTACATACTTGATGTTAGTTTGGGTTGCAGCTCATCCATGTATTTCATTATTTGCTTTAAACATATGCCTTACATTACAAGTTCATGTTTCAAATGTTAAACCCATTGTTCTCACCAACTACTTCTGTAGTTGACAGTTACTTTTCACGTGTTTCAGGTAATCAGGTTTAAGACATTCTAAAGGACAACTAAGGAGACCGTTTAAGATAGAACAAGATGAAGAAACATGCTAGGATGGATTTAGAAACACACTAAAATCCTGAATGTTTAATTGTCTTGTTTGAAGTCTTATTTTGTAAATTATATTTTGGGTCTGTAGTTGTCATTTCTTTTGGTAGATAGATTGTCTGTAACTAAACAACTGTCTAAACATTATGAAACTTAGTAATCCATTGTGGTTGTTCTTATTCAATACTTGTGCATGATTCAACTATTCATACGTCACCGCGCCGTGGATTCCGCACGCGGCGCAGGGGGTGTGACAGGTTGGTATGAGAGCCAAGGTTGTAGAGAACTAGGAAAAACCCAATGCTTAATGACCTAGACTATAACCTAAGCACCCAATAGGACTAAGTGCTATAGGCTTGAGGATACTTAGGATCTAAGTAACTTAAGTAAGCATTAAGTCTACATTAAGCTTGAAAGATCTTAGGGATACTTTTCTAAGATTAGATATCGAGTCAAGGAATTTGAATCGGAATTCTATAATTTTAGAAACCGAATTAAATTTCTCACATATATTCATTAAAGGATTTCAGAGGCAAGGATCTGTATTCTTAGTATCCTTGATCTGAAATTCTCACACAGAGTTCATTATAGGAAATTAGAGGCAAAGATCTGTATTCTTAGTATCTTTGATCTAAAATCCTTGTCATGTTCATCATAGGAATTCAGAGGTCAAGATCTATAATTTTAGAATCTTGGATCTGAAATCCTTGTCATGTTATCATTATCAGGTATTCATTATCATAGGAACTTTATAACTTAGAATCTGTGTAACAGTATTCTTTAGTTGAAGTTCTCAAAGGAGATCATTATACTCGGTACTGTAAGTATTGAGAACCTAGGTTAAGTAACCTAGGACACATATAATAAAACCCAAGGTTTTAATTTCAAGTAAATTAAGAACCAGGATTTACACATTCACAATCATAGTCAATCAAGAGTTGGAATCTTAACTCCAAATACAAACGGCGGATTAACGCTGACGTGTTGAGGTAAGTGGTGGGCGGTGAGAGCTAGCCCTATATATAAGCTTATTTTGGCATGTCAGGGGGAATCCAGCATTCGTATTTGAAGTAAAGATTCAGGAGCAACTGGAATCATTGAACATTAGTCAAACACATGAGATACAATCATTGGTGAATCAAATCATTGTGCTATTCAAACTTGGAGGAGTCAAACATTTCGTGTGAATCAATCAAGTTGTGAACATTCTTTCAATGTAAACCTTAAGTGAAATTCTTAAGTAATTACATCATTAGTACTTACTAACATAGTTTAACAATAACAATGTAGAGCACGCATATGATTTAGTTCTACATGTTAACAACTGTTAGTAGGTGCACACATAACATAATCAGAGTTCAATCATGGATTTAATCATAGTTCAAATTGATCAAAGATCATGGGATTCTTAATCAATGGAACATACATGGAAATCAGTACAAACATGTTGCCAAATGCTAGCAAGGACATGATCGTGGTATATCGAAGCGGTGGTGGGATGGCGTCTGGGCTGGCAGTTTGCTTGACCCTTTCGTATGCCCTATATAAGCTATCTTCGGTATATCGGGAAAGTGTCAGTGTGTAGGTTTGGTGGAGTGAGATCATGGAACATCATACACATTCACATGAGAAGTATGCTAATAAGCTGATTGCTTATACGTGTACATGCTCATATTACAATTGAATGATAATACTAGTAGTATGGATATATTACTAATTTTATCATGCAAATTCAATTGTATCTTTTCACATTACTGACCCACTTGTGGCTTCTATTCGTAGAATGCCTCCCCGACGTGATCCTAACGGAGGGGGTTCGACAAGTGGCACCGACGATGAGATCAACAAGATTGCCCGAGCCATCGCTATACACATGAGAGATGTCATTCCGGGCATGGTCACTGATATTACCCAGAATCTTCGGGGAAATACTAGTGATTCAGCACATAACTCAAATGCTACCAACACTGGAACTGCTAACTTCACTTTCAATCAGTTCAATGATGCTAAGCCTCCTAAGTACGCTGGCACCGAAGGAGCTACTGGCCTACTGCAGTGGCTGGAGAGCATCGAGGATATTCTTGATTTCACAGGATGTCCTGAAAATCTGAAGGTCAAAATGGCCTCGAGCGCTTTTCACAAAGGCGCACTCACCTGGTGGAATTCTGAGAAGAACACCAGAGGACGGGAAGTCGCATTAGCTTTACCATGGGAGGTGTTCAAGAAGGTATTGGTGGAACAGTTTTGTCCACGACATGAGCTGAAGAAACTTGAGGTGGAGATGTGGAATCTGGTGCAAGACAGTGGTGAGAACGCAAAGTACACAACTCGTTTCCATGAGTTGTGCATTCTGGTGCCACACCTGGTTACTCCTCTATCCCGCAGGATAGAGAAGTACATCGAAGGCTTACCTCTAGTCGTCAGAGGAACTGTGATGGGGAATAACCCCACTACTCTAGAGGCAGCGATTCATCTTGGAGCTAGCCTTACCGAAGAATACGTTAAGTCTGGGGTGCTCACCCGAAAGGAGTACAAGAGAGCACAGATTGATGACGGCAAGAAGCCTGAACAACAACATCACAAGAAGAAGAAGCAAAAGACCATCAAGAACTTTGCGGCCCTGACTGCAGCTACACCCACTCATGCCACACCCATTACTGCTATGCCACAATCTGCTTCAGTCAGAAAGCCATATACTGGCCCGTTCCCACTCTGCACCAAATGCCAATATCATCATCTACCAACTACCCCATGCAAAAAGTGTCTCAAGTGTGGGCGGATGGGACACTTGGCAGCTACATGCCGATCTGCACATCTTGTTGTCGCAACAACTGCTGCCACAACTTCTACTGCTACTAGTGGAAGGGCCTGTTATAATTGTGGAGCAGAGGGACACTTCAGAAACTAGTGTCCAAAACTCAACAACAACACTGCTACTGCTCGTGCTTTTACTATCGGAGTTGCCGAAGCACGCGAGGAGCCAGCAGTTGTCACGGGTACATTTCTCCTTAATGGTCATTACGTTTCTATCATATTTGATACTGGTGCTGATAAAAGCTTTATCTCTGCTCATACTGCTTCTTTGTTTAAAATACAACCATCTATGCTTACTGCTCCTTATACCGTAGAAGTAGCTGATGGTAAAACCCTACTTGTAGATTCTATAATACATGGTTGTGAATTAAGATTAAACGACCATCTTTTCCTCATCGATCTTATTCCTATGACACTCGGAAGCTTCGAAGTTGTGATAGGAATGGATTGGTTGTCTAAAAACAATGCCGAAATTTTATGTTCGGAGAAACTTATTCGGATCCCTTTACCGTCCGGCGAAACGATGAGAATCTATGGCGAGAAACCCTGCCGCGGATTGAAGATTGTATCGTGCATCAAGGCTAGGAAATACTTGAAGAAGAAATACTATGCGTTCCTGGCTCACGTAGTAGAGAAGAAACCTGTAAAGAAAGCAGTTGGAGACGTTCCAGTTATCAGAGATTATCCCAACGTATTTCCAGAAGACTTGCCTGGACTACCACCGATCCGGCAAGTGGAGTTTAGAATCGATCTCGTCCCTGGAGCAAATCCAGTAGCGAAGTCACCATATCGATTAACACCGTCTGAGATGCAAGAACTGTCTAGTCAGCTCCAAGAACTTCTCGACAAGGGATTCATTAGACCGAGTTTCTCTCCATGGGGAGCTCCGGTTTTCTTTGTCAAGAAGATAGACGGTTTGTTTCGTATGTGTATCGATTATCGCGAGCTAAACAAGTTGACGGTCAAGAACAGATATCCTCTACCTAGGATCGATGATCTGTTTGATCAATTACAGGGAGAAACTTGCTTCTCTAAGATTGATTTACGATCCGGGTATCATCAGTTACGAGTAAATGATGAGGATATACCAAAGAATGCGTTTAGGACTCGATATGGACACTATGAGTTTGTGGTTATGCCATTTGGGCTGACCAATGCACCGGCAGTGTTCACGGACTTGATGAATCGAGTCTGCAGACCATATTTAGATCAGTTTGTTATTGTCTTTGTTGATGATATACTGATCTATTCCAAGACAGAGCAAGAGCATGAAGATCAATTGAAGAAAGTCTTAGAATTACTAAGAGCTGAACAACTTTATGCTAAATTCTCAAAATGTGAATTTTGTCTAAAAGAAGTTCACTTCTTAGGACATGCCATTAACAAGGATGGGATACATGTAGATCCAGCAAAGATTGAGGCGATTAAGAACTGGACTACCCCATCTACTCCAACAGAGATTCGTTCATTTCTGGGATTGGCAGGCTATTACAGAAGGTTCATTGCTAACTTTTCAAAGATCGCCTTGCCACTTACTACATTAACCCAGAAAAGTCAAGCGTTCATATGGGGACAGAAGCAAGAAGATGCATTCCAACTTCTTAAACAGAAGTTATGCAACTCCCATATTCTTAGTCTTCCAGAAGGCAGTGATGATTTCATTGTCTACTGCGATGCTTCAAACCTTGGTCTCGGTTGTGTACTGATGCAGCGGGACAAGGTGATTGCCTATGCTTCAAGACAACTTAAGGGTCACGAGAAGAATTATACTACTCATGACTTTGAGTTAGGGGCTGTGGTCTTTGCATTAAAGATTTGGAGGCACTACCTTTATGGTACTAAATGTGTCATCTATACAGACCACAAGAGCCTGCAACACATCATTCATCAGAAAGAACTCAACATGAGGCAACGGCGTTGTGTTGAGCTTCTAACTGATTACGACTGCGAGATTTGTTACCACCCGGGTAAAGCCAATGTGGTAGCGGATGCGCTTAGTCGTAAGGAACCAGTTAAACCGATTCGTGTCAGAGCCATGGAGATCAACACACAGCCAAACTTGAAGGATTTGATTCGTATTGCACAACAACAAGTAGTGACAGACAATCAGCTGAAAACAGACTTAGACTGCGGGATTGAGAAGAAACTAGAACCTCGATCTGACGGGGTGTTATATCTCAACGGTCGCACTTGGATTCCAAAGTCAGAAGAATTGCACACACTCATTTGTGATGAGGCTCATAAGTCGCGATACTCAGTTCATCCTAGAGCAGATAAGATGTACCAAGACTTGCGGACATCTTACTGGTGGCCAGGAATGAAGAAAGACATAGCACTGTACGTGGGAAAATGTCTTACATGTTCTAAAGTCATAGCAGAACATCAAAAGCCTTCGGGACTTCTGCAGCAACCTGAAATTCCTCAATGGAAATGGGAACAAATTTCCATGGATTTCATAACCAAGTTGCCGAGAACTCAGCGAGGATTTGATTCGATTTGGGTGATCGTTGATCGACTCACCAAATCTGCTCATTTTCTTCCGATCTGAGAGGATTACAAGATGGAGAAGTTAGCTACATTGTACATCAACGAAATCATTGCACGTCATGGTACTCCAACAACAATCATTTCTGATCGTGATAGTTGCTTCACTTCTCGCTTCTGGCAAACATTACAAAAGGCTTTGGGAACTCGTGTTAATCTTAGCACGGCGTATCATCCCCAAACCGACGGTCAAAGCGAAAGGACTATCCAAACACTCGAGGACATGCTACGTTCTTGTGTGATTGACTTTGGTGGGAGTTGGGACACTCATCTTCCACTCATTGAGTTTTCGTATAACAACAGCTACCATACAAGCATTCAATGTGCACCATTCGAAGCGTTGTATGGTAGAAAGTGCCGATCACCGGTCTGTTGGACCGAGGTTGGTGACTCACAGGTCGTAGGACCAGAACTCATTCAAGAAACATCAGACAAAATCACAATCATTCAATCAAGGCTTAAGGCCGCACGAGATCGGCAGAAGAGTTATGCTGATCGACGTCGGAAACCGCTTGAGTTTCAAGTCGGTGACCGAGTCTTACTCAAAGTTTCTCCCTGGAAAGGCGTTGTCCGATTTGGGAAGAAAGGGAAACTTGCACCAAGGTACGTTGGACCTTTTGAGATCTTGGAAAGGATTGGTCCCGTAGCCTACAAACTCAAACTTCCAGTGGAGCTAAGCAATGTTCACGATACTTTTCATGTATCAAATCTTAAGAAATGCTTGGCAGATCATGATGTTCAGATTCCACTGGAAGACATTCAGATTCAAAACAACATGCAATTCATAGAACGTCCAGTTGAAATCATGGATCATGGGGTCAAGAAACTTAAACGCAGTCGTATCCCGATCGTAAAGGTACGATGGGAGGGCAAACGCGGTGCTGAGTTCACCTGGGAACGTGAAGACCAGATGAAGCTTAAGTACCCTCATCTTTTTAAAGTACCTTCGGCTAGTTAACTTCGGGACGAAATTCCCTTAACTAGGGGAGACTGTAACATTTGTACATTTAGTCACGGTAGTTGTAAACAGTTTTAGAACAAATGTGTTTTCATATCAAATCAGTTAATGTGATTCATGTGTTCATAATGTGCTTGTGTGTTAGGATCTTTATTATTTAGAAACAAGTATGTATTATTTATTTACAGTCGAGTTCGCTAGGCAAGAACAATATCGTATTATATCGAAACAGTGGTGGGACGGCGTCAGGTACGGCAGGTAGCTGGAATCTGGGGTATGCTCAATACATATACTGCGTTCGTGTAATGGGATAGTGTTAGTGTGTAGTGTTGACACAAATAGTATGACAATTAATTAAACAAAAATCGTAATATGTAAGCGAGACTGAGTATAGTTATGGGTGACGATCCATAATAATACGAATGTGAACTTATAATTATGATTAAACGCCTTAACATTTAATACGATCGAAAAATGTACGCGATTGCCGGTATACACGTAATTGCGATTGTTAAACGATCTGTCAACACACGAAGAGTAAAAATAATTAAATATATATTATTTTACATTTTTACAATTTTGAAACTCATCAGAATGATGAGAATAATAAGCCTTTATTTTAAATCGTGTAAAATACGCGTTACGCGACGAAAATGCGAACCGAAATACCGAAACGGACCCGAATACCGCGCGGGCTATAAAAGCCATGAAGATGGTCATTTTCCTCATTTATTTCACCAACAACCTCTTCTCTCTCTACAAAATTCGTCCAACCCTCTCTCTCTCTAGAAAACCGACTTCAAACACGCGTAACTCGCTCGATTCTCAACGGATTTTGGTGTTCTTGGTGCCCACGCGTAGCTTTTGACATTCTCTACACATAAGTTCAAAGGATCTGGAGTTTTATCCACAGAATCTTGAGGTAATGGAGCTTGAAAAGTTCGAAATTTAGGGTTTGTGTGTGTGTTGTTGAAACCCGACATTTAGCCGGTTACTTTCTCTTCATTTCGAAACATAAGTACTCGATCGTGGTTCTGGGCTACTAACATGGTGTACACCGAGCTGGAACCACTTGATTTCGATGATGATGATGATAGAAAGTACAGGTTCGCTCGGAGGATTCACGGCCGAACCTTATCTGCGCATAGCCGAACCCTAAGGGACTTCACGAACCTTCACCCCATGCTAGACGAACCCAACCTAATTGTCGAACCTTGTGTCATCACCAGCAGCGAACCCTCATGCAGGGACGAATCCAGCCGAACCCTCAGTCACCTAGCGAACCTTACTGCATGATGAACGAAACTTTCTGATTGTCATGGTAGACGAACCTTCTTGCATACTCATGAGCCTGCCCGAACCTTCATGCAGTAGCGAACCTAGATGAACCCTACATGGTTCGTTGAACAACTTGCCGAACCCTATGCATGCCACGAACCATGCTTGACTCGCGAACCCTAGTTGGCGAACCTATGGCCGAATCTATGCATTATCACTGGGAGCCGAACCTTGTTATTCACGAACCAATCCCATCTCAGGCGAACCCTTAGCCATGCAACGAACCTTTGTAGCATTCACCAAAGACGAACCTGTGGAATCATCTTTGGCCGAACCTTAGTAGCAAAACCAAATAGGTTCGCTGCCATTTGGGTTAGCCGAGATGCAACTTGCACTTTTCTTTATTTCCTTGGTCCAATTCGTTCTATTTGACTTCATAGATGGGCCCAAGGCTTTGGGCTAGCCTATTATATCCAGCCCATGAACGGTTCGAATTGGACCTAGCCCATATCATTCCATTTGATCCGCATAAGAGCTTTCGGCCCAATTCATGCCCATTCGGTCCATTATGATTCTAATTGGCCCAATCTTATCCTTGGTACACTACATGGCCCATATACATATTGTTTGGCCCAACACCACACTCAAGTGGGCCATTGTTAACCTACGAGGCCCATTGTCTTGTTTAAGCCATCATGGTTTCATGGGTTTAGGGCCCAATGCTTGGCCACAACTCAAAATAATTGTGAATTGATCTCATTAGGGTTAAGTTTAAGCCTAACGTAATTATGAGATCAATTCATAATTCCAAAGACATAAAAACAATTGGAACATCTTTTCACAATACATGTTAAACAATGGTTTTCAAGAATCATTAACAATTGTTATTCTAAGTTCACAAGTTGGGTGCAAAAGAACAGGATACAATTGTTGCAATGATCAATCATCAACCAAGTGAATTAATCATGATATTTCAAGTTCATACAACATTTTCAAACATGAGAACAAGTTATTCAAGATGTTAATCAAATCATGTTAACACAAGTCAAACAATGAATCAAAGTCTATACAATTATAAATCTTATATCTTATGTATGATTACAATGATATAGGAACCAGTTAGAAGTCCTGTTTGCTACTTGCTATTTGTTATAGTTCAGAGTCTACTGCAGACAGGTGAGAACATTAGCCCCTCTTTTAACTGTTTTTCAACTGTTTTGGGGTGGAACACGTGATCAATTACACTGTTTAAATTTGTATTTCATTACACAAGATGTATGCTATTTTACAAACATTACAGGTTCATGGTACAACTTCATCAATATATTCAACTGTTTCAAGGGATTTTTATCAAGTGTTAAACACTTTCTATCAAAGAGGTTTTAAAAAGTTTTCCGGAACTGTTTTATACTAGTTTTACTCAAATGGTTTTATAAATGACAAACACTGTTAAATAAATTGACTTATAAACTCTTTTACCATAAACTTGTGCTTTTGAGAATAATCCTCTTATTAACTTTATTATTATACAAGGACATTATCAAATGTACTCAATTAAGGGTTTCAAAACATGGTATTCAAACAATGGTTTTCATGGTGATGTTCCAACAAATGGTTCATTTCATAGTGATCAAACAAAGGATTCAAATCATGGTATCCCAATAAGGTTTCAAGTTATGTTATCAAACAAGGCATTAAATCAATGGTTTTAAAGTAAGGTTCAAAAACATGGTGTCCATTGTTGTAAACAAACTTATAAACACATCAAGTTTCACATTCATTAGCGTTAGTACTGGGTGATCACAACAAGGGAAAGCGGACATACTGGTTCATATCCAAAATGGAGTTAGCTTTTAAATTTGTTTTAAAAGCTAACTGCAGGTTTGGTGTCATTATGGTTTTCAAAACTGCTGATACATTATCTAACTCCAAACGTGGTTTGGGACTTGATTTTATGTTGGCTTCTTTAGCAAACGATCTGCTAACTGTTTGGACACACTTGTACATACTTGATGTTAGTTTGGGTTGCAGCTCATCCATGTATTTCATTATTTGCTTTAAACATATGCCTTACATTACAAGTTCATGTTTCAAATGTTAAACCTATTGTTCTCACCAACTACTTCTATAGTTGACAGTTACTTTTCACGTGTTTCAGGTAATCAGGTTTAAGACATTCTAAAGGACAACTAAGGATACCATTTAAGATAGAACAAGATGAAGAAACATGCTAGGATGGATTTAGAAACACACTAAAATCCTGAATGTTTAATTGTCTTGTTTGAAGTCTTATTTTGTAAATTATATTTTGGGTCTGTAGTTGTCATTTCTTTTGGTTGATAGATTGTCTGTAACTAAACAACTGTCTAAACATTATGAAACTTAGTAATCCATTGTGGTTGTTCTTATTCAATACTTGTGCATGATTCAACTATTCATACGTCACCGCGCCGTGGATTCCGCACGCGGTTCAGGGGGTGTGACAGCGAGCTACTCCGTTCTCGTAAGAATGCACTCAAGCAGACTCACGTGAGTTTACAACCCCACTTTTACTCTTAACTGTTTTACTAATCTTTTGGGGTGAGAATGCTATGCAACTGTTTTAGATATATGACTGGTATGTCACAAAACTATTTTGAGTGTACTATTATCGCAACAAGTCCTCTTACCCTTACCGTTAGTTGTGTACAAACGAGTCGTTATTACGTAGTACTACTGGGTTTGACTAGCCCCACTCGGCAACAACGTTGACTGGCGGTCATAACGAGTGTAATATCGATGTTGATGTCGGGTTCAGCGATGACCCGCTAAGATGACAGGACACACTCCACGGATCGTTCATCCAACAAAACTATTTAACATACCCAGTATATAACTGTTTTACTGCATTCCAATACTTAAACCTGTGAACTCACCAACTTTATATTGACACATTTTAGCATGTATTCTCAGGTAACTGAACAGCACGAGCTAGGATGCACATGGAGATGCACAAGAGAGTCTGCATACATATAGACTCTAATCCTAGGCTTATGTTTTGATTTTTGTCATTTTAAACAATGTTAACAATGTAGTTCTGATTACTTAATTCCGCTGCTTTAATGATGAACTTTTCCGCTGCTAAACTTATGAAACTACTCTTATTTTACAAACTGCATGGTTGAGTTAACTCATACAGAGTCGTTCTATATGACCATGAGCTATGATCCTGGCCACGTCACACCCACGTGGACTGACACCACGAGTGGGAATTTGGGGGTGTGACAAAAACGAACCACGCCTTTCCACGGGGACACTCTGAACATGACTCGGTCACCCACTTGGAATTCCAAAGGCTTTCGCCGTTTTTCGGCATAACTCTTTTGGCGGCTACGTGTTGCTTGTAATCTTTGTTTAATATAGGCTATCTAGTCAATATTCTCCTAAATAAGTTCAGGCCCAGTGATTCTGTTGTCTCCCACTTCGGTCCAACAAATTGGAGACCGACATTTTCTACCATATAATGCTTCGCATGGAGCACATCCGATACTGTTGTGGTAGCTATTGTTGTAGGAGATCTCAATGAGTGGAAAATGATTGTCCCAACTTCCACCGAAGTCCAGGATGCATGTCCTCAACATATCCTCTAGGGTTTGGATTGTTCGCTCGCTTTGGCCATCCGTTTGTGGATGGTAAGCAGTGCTTAAGTTCACCCTTGTCCCCAAGGATTGTTGTAATGATTGCCAGAATGGTGATGTAAATTTACAGTCCCGGTCTGAAATAATAGATAGTGGCACACCGTGACGCACTATTATTTCATTTACATAAAGTCTTGCTAGCTTCTCCATCTTGTAGTTCTCTCTGATTGGTAAGAAATGAGCGGACTTAGTCAATCGATCAATGATGACCCGTATGAAATCATGTCCGCTGGAAGTACGGGGTAGCTTGGTAATAAAATCCATAGCTATTTGTTCTCACTTACATTGTGGTATCTCGGGTTGTTCCAGCAAGCCTTATGGTTTCTGGTGTTCAGCTTTGACTTTAGCACATGTAGGCACTTACCAACATAAGTAGCCACATCCTTCTTCATGCTTGGCCACCAATAAAACGACCTAAGATCTTGGTACATCTTATCAGCACCTGGATGAAAAGAATATCGTGTCTTGTGTGCCTTGTCAAGAATGAGTTTCCGAAGTTCATTTACTGCCGGGATCCATACACGATCCTAGAAGTAGACAACTCAATCTGGTCTTGTCTCAAACTGTTTCTTGGCTCCACAATCGAACTCGTTCCTCAAGTTGTTCCTTTCCACTGCTTCTTGTTGTGCTTTTAGTATTTGATCACCCAGGTTTGTTTGCACGGTCATTCCCATTGCTCGAACATGCAAGGGTTTGACTCTTTCCTTCTGGCTCAAAGCAGCCACAACATTAGCTTTGCCTAGATGGATAATCGTTCAGGAGCTCGACCCAACGTCTCTGCTGCATGTTCAGCTCCTTTTGATCAAATATGTGTTGTAAACTCTTGTGATCCGTGAAGATCATGCATTTGGTGCCATAAAGGTAATGCCTCCAAATCTTTAGAGCAAAAACAACAGCTCCCAATTATAAGTCATGCGTCGTGTAATTCTTCTTGTGTACTTTCAGCTGTCGAGATGCGTAGGCAATGACTTTGTCTCGTTGCATTAAAACACAACCGGGTCCTTGATGGGAAGCATCATAATAAACTACAAAGTCATCACTGCCATATGGGAATGTTAAGATTGGAGCATTGCACAATTTTTGTTTCAAGGTTTGAAATGCTTCTTCTGGTTTCTGAGTCCACACAAATGGTTCACTTTTCTGGGTTAGCTTTGTGAGTGGCAAGGCTATCTTAGAGAAATTAGAAATGAATCTCCTGTGATAACTGGCCAAACCCATAAATGATATGATCTCAGTAGGTGTTGTGGGCACTTCCCAGTTCTTGATTACTTCAATCTTTGCAGGATCCACGTGAATTCCATCACTGTTAATCACGTGACCCAAGAACTGAACTTTTCAACCAAAATTCACACTTAGAGAATTTGGCATAGAGTTGTTCATTCTTTAAGAGTTCCAAGATAGTCTTAAGTTGTTGCTCATGTTCCTTCTCGCTCTTTGAATAGATTAGTATATCATCAATGAAAATGATGACAAATTGATCCAAATACGTCTTACACACCCGATTCATAAGATCCATGAACACCGCAGGTGCGCTCGTCAACCCAAATGCCATCACCATAAACTCATAGTGTCCATATCGAGTACGAAAGGCCGTCTTGGGTATGTCCTCTTCTTGAACCCTAAGCTGGTGATAACCTGAATGCAGATCTATCTTCGAGAAATACTGAGCTCCTTGTAGTTGATCAAATAGATCATCAATCCTCGGTAATGGATACTGATTCTTGATGGTAAGTTTTTTAAGCTCTCTGTAATCAATACGCATTCCGAAGGATCCATCCTTTTTCTTGATAAACAATACTGGAGCTCCCCATGGTGAGAAACCCTGTCTGACGAACCCTTTGTCTAGTAATTCTTGTAATTGATTGGACAGTTCCTGCGTTTCTGATGGTGCGCGTCTGTAGGGAGACTTAGCCATAGGAACCGCTCCCGGAATTAAGTCGATTCGAAATTGCAGCGATCGTTCATGTGGCAATCCCGGTAAATCATCCGGAAACACGTCCGCAAAGTCTTTCACAACCGGTACATCTTGAATCTGGATTGTCTTCTTGTCTTTCTCCACTACGTGAGCTAGGAATGCGATACACTATTTCCTTAGGCACTTGTGTGCCTTCATGCATGATATTAATTTGACACTGTGATTTGCTTGATCTCCATTAATTTCCAACACCTGATTGTTCTCCACTGGAATACGTAATAACTTTTCGGAACAGATGATTTCAACCCTGTTAAGAGATAACCAATCCATTTCGACAATGATATCGAAACTGCCCAATTCTATTGGTATCAAATCAATGGAAAATGTGTGCTCATCAAGTGTCAATGGACAGTTCCTAAGTAATGTGTGTTAACTGTTATCTGTTTGCCATTTGCAACCTCGATGATATAAGGGGAGTCCAAAGATTCCTCAACGTGTTTAAGTTGGCGTGCAAAGTCGGACGAGATAAAACTCCGATCCGCACCAGTGTCAAATAATATAGATGCATAAAAGTCAGATAAGAGAAATGTACCAGTGACCACATTCGGGTCTGGTCGTGCAGCAACAGCTCCTATCTGAAAGGCCCGTCCTCTAGCTGCTGGAGCCCTTTGTGGGATTTTCTTGGGGCAATCCCGTGAGAAATGTCCAGGTTCGCCACAGTTGTAGCAAGACCTGTTGTCAGTAGTAGTAGGCATCACTGCTGCATTGTTGTTCCTAATCTGGGGATTTAGGTTTCTGTAGTGAATCACCCAGTGACCCAATTTTCCACACTTAGTGCATTTTCTGCATGGGATCCCAAGTTGATGATGAAACTGACAGTTGTTGCATAGAGGAGCCGTGCCAGTATACGGCTTCTTGATATGCAGTGGTTGTGGATGTGTGGTTGTTGTAGTATGAGCGGTCGCAGCAAAGTTCCTGACCACTTTTTGCTTCTTGGCCGGACGTTTATCTGGCTTCTTTGAGCTTCCTGTCTTGGAGGTTACAGCCTCATTCTTCAGTTCCCCAGAGGCAACCATTACGTCTGTCAATGTTGCTGACAAAGTAACAGCCATCTCCAAGGTAGTGGGGTGGGCAGAAATCACGTGCCCTTGAATGCAAGCCGGAGGCAACCATTACGTCTGTCAATGTTGCTGACAAAGTAACAGCCATCTCCAAGATAGTGGGGTGGGCAGAAATCACGTGCCCTTGAATGCAAGCCGGTAGTCCCCCGACGTACTGCTCGATCCGTTTTTCCACTGTCGGCACTATATC
This sequence comes from Mikania micrantha, assembly GCA_009363875.1. Classification (NCBI taxonomy): domain Eukaryota; kingdom Viridiplantae; phylum Streptophyta; class Magnoliopsida; order Asterales; family Asteraceae; genus Mikania; species Mikania micrantha. Next base: position 55,152,414 of record CM018682.1, on the reverse strand, counting down.
TGGTGCCAATGTTGCTAACTCATGGAATCGGGTGTTGTAGGCAAGATGCCCGGAACCAATCATGACATGATTGAGTAGTTTAGTCTCAACCTTCTTAAGTTCATTTCTCGAGCAAAACTCTGCCCTCAGCAACAGTTGAAATTCCTCCCATGGCATAGACAATGTCTCATCCCTGCCCCTAGTCTGCAGCTGGGCGTTCCACCATGTAAGTGCCCGTTTGTTGAACGAGCCCGCAGCATACCTCACTTTGTGCTGTTCAGGACAGCCACTGATGTCGAGGGTTGTCTCCATTTTCTCGATCCATTGGATCAAGCGAACAGCTCCCTCGTTGCCACTGAATGTCGGTGGCTTGCATCCTACAAAATTCTTGTAGGAATAGTCTTGTTGATGTCTGGTGTTTCCACTGCCCTCACCAGTTAAGTTGTTGTTACTGTTGCTGGAGTTAATCCTATTCATCATGTCGGGAATTACTTCCCTCAGTTGACTGGTTAGAAGAATGGCCAGTGCGATTGTAGCCGGATCTAACTCCTGGTTGGATGGTGGTTGATGAGGTGGAGTATGTGGAGGAGGAGGTGTAGGTTGAGGAGATGTATGTGGGGATGGTGTTGCTGAATGTAGAGGTGAATGCGGCGGTGGTGGCAACAAAGGTGGAGATCTTCTTTGCGGCATTCTGATCACAACAAAAAGAATATCAGTTAGTGCAATGATCAAATGCAGAAGACGTATGCAAATAAAATCCTAAGTCTTATGTTTTCTACATGAAGGGTCCCTAGGTTATAGTCTAGGCCAAACCGTTTAAATAATGTGACCTATATTTCTCTATAACCATGGCTCTAATACCAATCTGTCACACCCCGAGCCGACGGGCTGGATCGACTTTCCCGTCGGGCGGAAGGTTTCCTGGCGCGATATCGGGTGATAATCTTAGTGATCAGATTGTTTACATGGCACATGATATATAATGAGAAATGCTAACATGACATTCAATACATAGAATTACAAAGTTAAATTACACAGTACGTGTTCGTAATTTAACTGGGTAAATCTACTCAAAGGAATTATATAGTTTCTATCTTGTAGCTGTACAAGATATACAAAAGAGATTCAAAATGTCATCAAAATATATGCATCCAAAAAGCAAGCTAGGTCTTCTATAAAGTCCTCTAGCTTAATCACTGATTCTTGGTAACTAGACTTGTTCGTCATCTGAGAAAACATGCATTTAAACAAAGTCAACACTAGGTTGGTGAGTTCATAAGTTTAGTTATTTAAAAGCTTTCAGAGTTATTTACACAACATCTTGTAATACACAAGTCTCAGTTATTCTAATTTGGCATTAAGTCATCCCCCTGTCCTCTCTATAGATACACCTACAGATAGGATATTGTCCAATCAAGCATGCTTATTTATAGGGCATACGTAGGGGACAAGCCCCAGCCGACATCCCACCACACACTTGACAGAACTCAATACCACCTGTATTGTAGATATAGATATCCATTTCATCACCCATAAGCTTAATCATAATCAAAATCTCCAATATGACAAACCATTACATTAGCATGATATTAACATAACACAATAGGTTTCTGAGTAGTACAATTCTCCACAGTTATAAATGGTGGATTACCACAGTTATTAATGGTGGTATTACTCTTTGACTTACTATTACTCACATCTAATTAAGAAGTGAGACCAAGTCTGACACGTAGTCATATCCCAATAGGTGATCAGAATTGAACTGACCACATTGCAGCCACCACAAAGCCAAACCACAATGTCCTCAATTAAATCCGGATTCATTTGTTTTCACAAGACCATACAACTATCTGCCACCAGCTTATGACCTGAGTGAGATAATTAGCAGACACTATCATACTCCCATCACCCGTGTCAGAAATGATAGAGTTGGAATAGGCGGGCTAAAAATAAAAAGAGTTCTCATAGTTCTCAACCCATAGTCATCAACTCATAGCAATCCAATAGGCATAACACACATGTTCTCATAGGTATAACAGATCAATTCGCTCAGAATTAATTTGCAATATTCCCAAATACTTAACAGTTATAAGTTTCCTTAGAATTAATAAAATAATTGAATAGGAATAGCATGTATTCCTCAGGAGAATTACTATTGTATTCACAGATGAATAATAGTTTTATCACTTTGTAATCGTAGATATTGTCTAAAAGGAATAACAGTTATATACTCACAGTTATAAACTTTTACATAATAAGGCATACAGTTGTAGTAACAAGGTAAAAACCTTATTACCATACAGTGTACTAAAACATTTAATAAAAGTTTTAGCATGTTCTCAGCCCCACAGTTAAAACCAAAAGATTAATAAAAAGGGGCATATGAACTCACCTGGATGTCATAGTGGTTGACTAAGTAATCAAGAATTGTACGCGCTCTTTGTTGTTGGAATGTGGTTGTATTCAAAACCTATGTTGAATTCAATGTTGTTTGTAACGTAGAAGTACGAGTTATCATTTCGTAGGTTAACCCTAAAGTTGGTTAACTTTTATAGGCTTTGTTCCTCGGATTTTCCTTGAGCTCATTTGATGGTATAACATACTAATACTTAATCAATTTTTTATTAAGATTAGTACGAAATACATTCTTGGTTTGTATATTATTCTTGTTATTGACTTTAACCAATTGTAAAATTGTGGGTGTCATAGTCCACCAACTTTGTAGTAAGTGGCTAACTTATTCATATATAAGTAACCCTATGGTTACTTTGATGAAAATAAACATAGTTATGCACCTTTGACATGTTTTAAAACTATTTCTATGGTTTAAACCTTTGTTTTAAAGTCGATCTATGTTTTTAACCCAAGTTTAAATAACATGAGTGGGAACATCATGAAACCCATTGCACCCAAACCCGATTATTTTCAACCCATTTGACTTAACTAACCTAACCCTAATGGTGAGTATATATATGTTTTGGTAGTGTGTGTGGTCCAACATTTCCAAACATTTCTTGGATAATTATCACATATTATCGGTGACATATGGTGTACAAAAAATTACACCAATCAACCACATATATATTGAGTAAATATCGATGGTCCACTCACAAACACCAATGTCTAAGTCGGTTAACTCCCTTTGATTTATCTTGTTTGATTTTAAAATTTAGTTCACTGAGATTAGTTGGTATAACAATTTCGAAGACCTTGAGTTAGTATTGAAGCCATGTGGATTCGTTCTATACTTAGAAAATCCTAAGATTGGGTTGCCAATACAATCACCCTTCATCTACTCTCAACCATTTAAGATTGGATTAAACGTGTTAGATTTAAGGACCAAAGTACTTGAATTGGTTTGGAGAGCTAGTATCGACATCCTAGAGTTAACTTCGACAGCCTCCATAGAGACTAAACTCCAATTACACAGTTTCCTCGTTGTCGATATTATCCTTATCGAGCCAAGCTTAGTACCGATACTCAGCCCCCCCGACATTCGTAATATCGAAACGCCCCGGTTCAGTCTCCCCCGGACTCCTTCGAACCCAATGGTTGACTGTCGAGATTAAAAACCGTGAAAGGAAGTATCATCTTCTGCCACGGTGTTGTCGACCTTAACCTTCCCATTACTTGGCTGCCGATACTACCACACCCCATACAATATTGATGACAACCAATTCCCAGTACCCATGGTCCTTACCTATACTGTTAGGCTGGTGAGTTCTCTGACATGTGGTCACAAAAAAAAAAATAGAATCGAAGGGTTTGATGGGCTGCACATACAAACCCATCGGCAACCATTCTTGGTTCACTGTTGTGCCGAAAAGCGTTTTACCCAGCCATATCCAAACCTTTTCTCCCTTTCAAAACAGTAAACTAACATGTTCTGATGTACTTAACTCATCTTTGTGCAGAAATCTATGTGTTTAGAAGGGATAAAGCAGTTAAAGTTCATACCTCAAAGTTTATGAAAACCCTCTTCCAGCAGCAACTTCTCTCTAAGATTCCGGCCGATCTAGCTTGAACCAGCTCCGATCCCTTGTACTTCCAGCTTCTTCTCGTCGAGACGGTCGTTTCGATATATTATTTGCGCGATTTGGTTAAGGAACGAAGAAGTTATGATGGTTTTTGTGGGGATTTCTAATGAAAATCGCAAAACCGGGAATGGAGGTTTGAGAGAGGGTATATGGCTGTCAATTTTGAAGAAGATGATGACAATAAATGCGTTTTTATACCCTGAGTGGTTCCCCGCGTGTTCGGTCTCGCTCGGTATCGGTATCGCGTATTTTTACGCGCGTTTTATTACGGTTGCGTAATTAAATTTTTTAGATTGAAATTTAGATTTCTTTGATTATTTTTAATAAGTTTCAAAATTGTAAAACGTAAAATATTATAGTTTACTTATTTTTACTGTTTCATTCGCGATCAGACCGTTAAATCTCGTTGTTTCGTTATTTAACGTTAATTACGTATTGTTTTAGTAAAATAGTTTTAACTTAAATCCTTTTAGGTTCTAATTCCTAATAGATTTTATTTTTATTTTATTTTTTATTGTTTTAAAGTTCGAAATCATTTATTTTCGCCGTTTCGTCAGAAAACGTAACTTACGCGCGTTTTCGTACAGAGCGTTAACTGTACAAATACGATCGTACGTTTCACTTTCTGATTTGGTTTTCTACTTTTTAGTTGTTGTTTAGAACGTTAAACTCACAGGTATGTTTGTGTGAATAGTCAACCACGCAAACACTCTGTCAGTTCTTCATTCGTAAACGATACTGATTTGTTGTTTTGAATTGTACATTTTCACTGACGGACTCAACTAATCCTAACTATTTTCACCTTGTTATGACTACTTTTGCATTGTTTTCTCACTGATTTGTTGGTTATCTGATTTCTGTTATTTATGGAAATCAGATCGTCATCGATTTGTATTTGTCATTTGTTTTCACCCTTGTTCTTTCTCATGATTTGTTGTATTTATGTACTTGAATTTTCGTTCAAATACATACAACTGATATACTGTTCTTTAGCCCTGTTTTCACCCAACTGTTTATCAAATAGTTATTCACGCATAGTTATACACACATAGTTATCTACACATAGTTATTTACACATAGTAATGGTGTAAGTACACATAACATACGGATTGCCGGACGATCTAGTACTAGTTGTTACAGTTGTATATGTATGTCATTATTTTATTTAACCAAGTATATGTGAATTTCATTATTATAAGTTGACCATAATATTGATTCATGATGAAGAAGAGGTGTTCAGTTTTCGAATATGACTTGAAAAAATTGAAATTCGATTCGATTTCAATTCGAAAAACACCGAGTCGAAATTCGATTTGAATTGTCATATTCGAATTCAATTCGATTCGTAGTATAATATCGAATTTTTAATCGAATTTTAAATTTCATATTTTTAATTCGATTCGATTCAGAATTCGAATTTATATTATTTATATATTTTTATTTTATATATACTACTATATTAAAAAAAGACTTTTTAATTAGGTGGTTTAGTTTATATAACTAAAATCTTATACGCAAATATCAATTTAATTATAAAATACCCATAATTTTAACATTTTTAAATAAGCTAAACCCAAACATTCACAAGAAAAACGTCATTCCGAAAGCTTGAAAAATTAATCATTTTGGTTGTTAATTTATAATATTTTAATTACTTGTCACTTTATTAGTTTAAATCAAATATCTAATATTACAACTTAAATGTTGGTTATTTGATATTTGGATGTTTAAGGTTTTGATTATTAGATATTTTGAATATATAAAAATAGCAAGTATAAAATGTTTTCTAATTCAAATTAAAATCAAAACAATTCGAATTCGAATTCGATCCGAATTCGAATAGAATAGAATTCGAATTGGTTTTTTCGAACCGATTTCGAATTCAAATCGAATTCGAATGCTTTTAAAAAATTCAAAATTTGAAATCATTCGATTCGAAATATTCGAGTTATTCGAAATTCGATTCCATGAACACTCCTATCATGAAGTTAATTAAAACAACAAAAGTTCAGTTGTTCACATAAAATTGAGGAATATCTACAAAAAATTCAACACATGTAACAATAACCAATTTCCCCTAAAAAGTTTATGTTGTAAAGTTCGACATTACGATTTCATCATCGTCAGAATGAGTTCAATCGGAGTTCATTTGAGCCGTTTTCAGGGGTTTTATAAATACTTTTTAGTCTTTTTAAACAAAATATATTTTTTATTTGAGTCTTTCTCACAATAACCATTCATGATTCTCAAAACTTCATCTCATATAATCATAACAAATCTATATATTTTGGTATTGGATAATTCATTTCTTGATAGTAATTAACATAGTTTCTTTATTAAATATTTTCAAATCTAGACTAATTTTACCGAATCCATACTTGACAGCATTTTTGTTGGAACAAAACTCATTTTATTGCATTAACATAAGTAGGTAGTTGCAAGAACATGTAAATTCATTTACATTTTTGATAAACTAAATTAATGCTTCTATATTATTATCGTGAGTATTATGTTAATCGATTCCTATTGTTAAACATGAATATATGTATACGAAAACATGAAATAATAAGGGTTAGATGAAACCCGTGAATCCAGTAAACTCAGTGTTGATTATTAACATGATTCATGATAGCACCGGATCGATTGAGTTTCTGTTTTGTACAGTTAGGATGGAATTGAGTTGAGAGGCTAGGGAGAGATTACGAATTCTAATGGTGAGGAATTCGTATATGATGTTTCATTAGTCAGTAATGAGAGCCTTAATCTCCGTTATATACACCCAAGGAGAAACCCTAACTAGAATGCTAAGGTTAATTATGTCCCTTTCTTAGTAGATATTTAATTAATTTGATCATTTATATAAATAATCATAAGGGCCACATAGTAAGTACAATTTAATCTTACATTCTCTCAGTTGGCCAAGTGATTATTTATTATGAGTGTTTGATTAGTCTACAGATTGATAATATTCATTTTAGTACTAAATTGCAATCATAGCAGATAAATTCAATCATTGAATCAATTATTCAAATAAAGACCCCCATTAATCATACTATAATACAAATTCAAAACTTAAGTCAGGATAAATTAACGAGTAAGCCGTTTAACGAATGAATTGTAGAATTAGTGTCTATATGTCATTAGGCATGCGTAAACATATATTTAGAGACAAACAAATCAAATAAGTGAAGAAATTTTATTAATCATAAGTACATTCTGCAATAAGGTCTTTACATAAGCCCATATTCGAAACATGTTCTTCGAATACTTTAGATAGGAGACCTTTAGTCATCACATCCATAAGCATAACTTTAGTAATTATGTACTCAATAAAAAGGTTATTTTCCTCAACTCATTCGCGAACGAACAAGTAATTTGTATCAAGATATAAACCATCACTGGTCAAATTGTTACTATTATGATTTCTTTTTGAAAAAGAAGAACTCGCTTTCTTTGAATTTGAAGTAATAAGACTATCCCAAGAAATTAATGGCAGCTGAATTATCACAACAAAGCTTCAATGGTCTAGAGATAGAGTTAACGGTCATGAGTCCAACGATATGGTTTCTCAACAACATTCCATGACAGGTTGCATTATACACTGCAACATATTCAGCCATCATAGTTGAGGTTGTTGTCAGCTGCTGCTAATGACTCTTCAATGAGATCGGTTCGCCTGCTAATATAATGATGTACCGCGAAGTTGATTTCTTGTCCTCTTTGCATTTAGCATAAACAAACCACTTCTAAATTTTCACTTCTTTTATAAATCAGTTTGAAGTCTTTTGTCCCTTGAAGATTTCGAAGTACTTTCTCAGCTGCTTTCCAGTGATCATGGCCATGATTAGTTTGATAACGGCCAAACATTCCAGCAATGTAAGCGATATCAGGACGAGTTCAGACTTGAGCATACATAAGGCTCCCAACTACTGATGCGTAAGGCGTAACATATCATTATCATTTGCGCCTTTTGAGCCTCAGTTTATGAACATTGAAATGAACCAAACACATATACTTTGACTACAGGAGCTACAGAGGGAGAGCAGTTGTGCATGTTGTAGCGTGAGAGGACCCGTTTAATGTAAGCCTTATGTGATAAACCCAAAAGTCCATTGATTCTATCTCGGTATATTTCGATGCCAATAATGTAAGAGACCTCTCCGAGATCCTTCATGTCGAAATTATGCGAAAGTAAACGCTTCAACTCATGCAACAAATCTAAGCTATTACTTGCCAGAAAAATGTCATCTACATAAATGAAAAGTATAGTATAGTTGCTCCCACTCATCTTGAGGTAGGTGCATTGATCCATTTTATTTTATGGGAAACCGTGCTTCAACCTCACTTCATCAAACTTTAGATACCATTGACATGTGGCTTGCTTCAACCCGTGTATGGATTTCTTTAGCTTGCACACTAACTGCTCTTGACCTTCAGGCATGAAGCCCTCAAACTGTTTCATGAACACGTCTTCATACAAGTCTGTTTACGAAAGCGATTTTGATATCCATCTGATAAAGCTCTAAATCATAATAAACTACGAGGACCATCATGATCCTTAAGGAATCTTTTCGACAGACAGGAGAAAAGGTCTCTTGATAGTCAATTCCCTCTTTTTGAGTGAAACCTTTTGCAACCAATCTTGTTTAAAGAGTTCAATGTTCCCATTCGGATCAAGTTTAGTTTTGAACACCCATTTACATCCTACAGGTTTTACTCCATTGGGTATTTCTACTAAATCCAAACATCATTTTTCTCCATGGAATCAAGCTCATGAGTCATAACTTTCTTCCATTAAAAAGACTGATCACTAGTAATGCTTTCATTATAAGAGGTAGGATCGGTAAACTTTCCGGCATCCATTTCAGGTTATGTTAGGTAGCTTACATAATCATCAAAGCTTGTAGGCACTTTAGGCCTACATGACCTCCTGAGTTGGTTTGCGGGTTCCCCATGGCTGGAATTGTCTTAATGTTGATGAGTTAAGGTGCCTTCATTCTCGGTAACATTTGGAGTCGTAGTGAGTTCTGATTGTGTCGGAGTTAGTGTAGTGAAGTTCATAGTAGCATGGTGTACAAGAGGAGTGATTAGAGGTAAATTAGTCCTTGCCCCCAACCCGCGTCTTGTAGTTCTTGCAAATCAGAATTAGGATTTTCACTACTCCTACTAACCTTAGAATCCTTAAGAAAGTGAGCATGTCTTGTTTCTACATTACGAGTGATGTGGTAAGGACAATAGAATTTATAACTGTTGAGTGTCAAACTTAGATTACCCGGAATATTTTGGGATCTAGGATAAATGAGGATATTTAGGAATATAATTATATATCTAACCTAATGCGTATATTTACAAGTATACGGTTTCCTTTTTATATTTGAATTGAGATTGCAGATCAAACAGGTTCACAACTGATTCTCCTATAAGTCCGGATATGTCAAAATTGTTAAAATGGGATCGTGGACTGAATGAACAATGAAGACCGTTTAAATGACCAAGTCTCAGTCAAGTGCGGAAGAATAACGAAATAACAGAAACAACTAATGTGACCATTGTTGTAATATTGTAGTATATATTGAGGCAATGATCGATAATAGGGACACAACACTCAACAACATTTAAGATAATCACTGTAACTATTAGTATCGATTACATTTTGCGCTTTCATTTTATTCAAGTTCTTTAATTCGTAATAAACAAGGTAGAGTGACATTTGTGTAAGAGCATGTGGGGCAATATAGGGAGAGAATGGAGACTAACCCCATACCTCCACATCTAAAGGAAGCTTTCTTATGCAAGGGATTCAGTTCTACGTTGAGAGGGGTAGCCCTATAATGGCTGCTTAATGTTCCTCCCTATGCCATTACATCATTTGCTCATTTAATTAACTTCTTTAACAATAAATTTTCTTGCAATAAAACATTTGAGAGGCTGACTGGTGACCTATAATGGATAACCCGTGGACCTGATGAATCCCTCAGAAGGTATGTCATCAAATTTGGCAAAGAATCTGTCACACCCCGAGCCGGCGGGGTAGGATCGGAGTCCCCGTCGGGCGGAAGGTTCCCGGGACGCGATATCGGGAGTGATAATCAGAAGTGATCAGATTGTTTACATTGCACATGATATAAATGAGAAATGCTAAATAAAATAGAATTACAAAGTTAAATTACATCAGTATCGTTTATAATTTAACAATGTAAATCTATTGTAAACATCATAAAATGACTATCTTGTATTTACACTAGATATACAAAATAAATTGTATAATGATGTCTTCAAAAGTATGCAGGTCCAAAATACTAGTCTTCTATTTGAAGTCCTAGTCCGAACGAAATGACTTCCTAATTGACCTGTTCGTCACCTGAGAAGTCATGCAAAAAGATCAAGTCAACACATGGTTGGTGAGTTCATATAGTTTTAGTAGTTGAAAATGATTTGAAAACCTCCTTTGGTAAAGACCCTAATCTCATTAACACCACATGTAATATCCACATCGGTATGATTATATATAGGGCATATGTAAGGGACAAGCCCTAGCCAACATCCCACCACATACTAATATGCATATGACACTGCTGTTAATGACAATTAAGCATTTTTACCCTTAACACAATCCCATAAGTTCTTCTGTTTGTTGTCCCTATCATTACAATCATTTGAAATCCATGTTGATTTCACAAGTTCATCACACAATATGATTAACCACACAATTGTATAAACAGTTATAAATGCTTAATTAAACAAGTAAGTAAACATTTAATAAAATCTAAGTCCTTATGATTGGGGCCTGTGGTCATACTCGAGTAGACTAGTCTGTCAATCTAGGTACTTAGTAGTTAGGGAATTCTGTAAATATCCTCAAACATAAGACCTACAAGTCAATCAGTCTAGCTAGGACTTCTTGAAATATAGGATTTCTGGATTCAATGTGTTGGCATATGTTATCTCTGATATTTCCCATACTATCCCTTAAAAATGATTTAATGATTCGTCTGATTCTGTCACAAGAAGTACTTGATATGTTGATCATGGAATACTAGATTCGTTGATCGAATGTACTCTTGGTTCGTTGTTCATCAAACACTTGGTTTATTGAACATCGAATGTTAACTTTGCAAAGATTGTTTTGTTTGATTTCTTGAAGTCCCACACTTGTTTGTCCAAAATGTTTGGTTTGATTTCCTTGAATTCACCCACTTGATTTGTCAAAATGTTTGGTTTGATTTCCTTGAACTCCCACACTTGTTTTGCCAAAATGTTTGATTTGATTTCCTTGAATTCACCCACTTGATTTGTCAAAATGTTTGGTTTGATTTCCTTGAACTCCCACACTTGTTTTGCCAAAATGTTTGACGTGATTCTTTTGAAATGTTTTGATCCGTTGAAATCTTTTAGTTTAAATCTGATTATTCACTTAATTTATAAGTAAATCAGTTAGTAAACCTGTATAAAATCTTCCTAGACATGGTCTAGGATAACATTTATATATATGTAAAACATATAAATTTAAAAGCATTTAAGTAAACAATTTAAATAACAGTTTACTCATGCTTCTCAGCCCCGCGTTTTAAAACAAAAATGTTAGAAAAGGGGCAATGAACTCACCTGTGCTGCTATGAAATTTGATCTAACACGAAACGCGCGCTCCTGTATGTAAGCTAAGTTTCTTCGGTTCCTGAGTTATTTTATAAGAATTTGAATATAATAAGTACGCGTAGTAGTCGGTGTGCCTAGGGTTTGAGTCTTGTTGTGTGTACAACTAAGTGTCTTAGTACTAAGTGTATCTAAGATCTAATCTATCCTGGTTACCCTTTTAGATCCCAATCCCAAGTTGAGTTACAATACTTACTTTTAAATTTTAGAAAATTTCGGCAGAGTTTCCTTTGTTTTTAGAGCAAATCCAGACAATTATATTGTCTATTTTACAACAAAATCCCAATCAATGATATTACATTAACTTTTATAACTAACTAAATCTAGAAGAAACAAATGAAAATTTTAAATTACATTTCAAATTAACAAAATTTTAGAAAACTATTGAACTAAGTTTTAAATAAATTCACAATGTCTTCATTTTAATCAAACATCATTACTTGAGTCCAATTAAACATTTGATGTGTGTTGGGCTAATTAAGCCCCATTGGGCCCACTCTGGTCCAATTAAATATCCTTGATTCCAAATCGATCGTTATTCATGCCCGTGTATGATCCCATGTAGATAGTTCCACACTAAGTTAATGAGCATTTATTGACATAACCCATTAACTTATATAAGTTAGTTATCCATGCTAGTCTAATGATCATGATGTGGTAATTTTGTCTAATACTCTTAAATTACCCTCCCATGCACACCCACTTAAGATCTCATTTCATGCATGAGCTTGTACATGCATTTCCCATGCATTCATGCATATATGATCAACTTCTCATGAGATTGTTATATTTAGTGGTCCACAATCCATTTCCTAGTTTATAACATTAGTCTCATTGATCCTAGGTCCATACTAACCTCTTTAACCCACTCCTAGGTTCGACATGTGGTCCAGGTCAGCGAACCTTTTAGAGGAGTTGGTCTTAGGTTCGGATAATCCACCAGTGGTCCTGAGGTTCGGCTATGTTCAATGATAGGTTCGGCCATCTTCTAACCTTGACGAACCCTAATGGTTCGGCTACTGTTTTAGTTTGAGGGTTCGTGGGTCTGCATGGTCATGCATACATGATTCTATGGTTCGCTGTACATCCAAGGCTCGGCATTAGGGTTCGGTGACTAACTATGGTTCGGCTGAAGAGGGTTCGTCGACAACTAAGGGTTCGTGAACCAGGGTTCGGTTGTCAGCATTGCAGGGTTCGTGACCCAAATCCTACAGGTTCGTTGCAGGGTTAGGTGCGAGCGCCAGGTTCGTTGCAGGTTCTTGTTCCAGGGTTCGGCCAAATGGGTTCGTTTGGCCATGGGTTCGCCAAGGAGAAAGCTAGGTTCGGCCAATGGTTGAGGGTTCGGCCGAGATGTTCTTTCACGAACCTGCAACTTTTATGGGTCTTAATCTTCATCATAACAAGCTCCAACCTGTTACAATCTTATTCCTAAAACCACCTAGACGTGCAAGGTGACTTAACTCAGGTGTTTCAACGTTTTATAACCGATTAATACCAATAATCTTAGGGGTCACGAAACACACATATTAAACCGAAATAAGATCGAGTTTTTACCTCAATTTCGATGGTTAAATGCTTGTTTTTCTTGTACTTTCGTGATCTATGTGTTGATATGAATGTTTTGGCACCTAACTTGCTCGAATCCACCAAGGAATCGTCACCAAATCTTAGAGAGAAGGAGGAGAACACACTTTTTAGAGAGAGAAAGGTGTTGGATGAAAATGAGGTGAAGTGTGGGTCTTGGTGGTGGTGGTTGGAATCTTAATGACTCATTAAATGTTTAGGAAAAATACCCGGTTGCTCGGTCTCGTTCGGTTTCACGTAAAATGCCAGTTCGGGTAGTTTTCGCGACGAAACGACACGATTATAAAATTAGAAGTCATTTAATTATTCTAGGTTGTAATTCCTAATAAATTAACTAATATCTTCTTATTTAATAAAAGTAAAATATTAATAAACTGTTTAAATCGAAATGTACAGTCGTCGCGCGTATTCGTTCGAATCGTCACTCATACGAACACGACGATAACTATACTTTTCAATCTTGTTTTCTAATTATAGAATATCATTCAGAGCGTTAAACTTTCAGGTTTATTCGTACAGATCGTCACCTATACGGATAACCTGTCGGTTTAGCATTCACATAATAATATTCGTGTGTTTTGTTCCGTAAGGCCTCACATACGTTTATACATAATAATTCCTAAGCAAATAATCACATAATGGTTCTGTGTTGCCAGATAATTATCCGACTCAAGAACCATTGTTCTGAACTGTGTTCCTGTTAAATGTGTCTGAAACTGTTCTATGACAACTCACCATGATAATGATAAATGATATGAATATGAAAATTACTGAAATGTGTATGATTCATACCTGTTTTACTGTTCATGTACTGTAGAGATCACTGTTCCGGTGGCGGTTCCGGCACTGATGTTACAGTCTCCCCTTGTTAGAGAAATTTCGTCCCGAAATTTAAGTGTTGTTATCGGTTACAGCTTCCTCTTCAAACAGTTGAGGATACTTTAACTTCATGTGATCTTCACGTTCCCAAGTGAACTCGGGCCCGCGTCTTGAATTCCATCGAACCTTTACAATAGGAATACGGCTTCGCCTCATTTGTTTAACCTTGCGATCCATAATCTCTAAAGGTTCTTCAATGAAATGCAACTGTTCATCGACTTGAATCTCTTCGATTGGAATGACGAGAGACTCGTCAGCAAGGCATTTCTTTAGGTTTGAGACGTGAAACACATCATGCACACCACTGAGTTCATCTGGTAATCTCAGTCGATAAGCTACAGGACCTATATGTTCGATGATCTCGAACGGTCCCACGTATCGTGGTGCTAATTTGGCTTTCTTTCCAAAGCGTACCACGCCTTTCCATGGGGATACCTTTAACATTACACGATCTCCCACTTGGAATTCCAACGGCTGACGCCGTTTGTCGGCGTATCTCTTTTGTCTGCTCCTTGTTGCTTGTAGTCTTCTTTGAATCTGAGCTATCTTGTCAGTGGTTTCTTGAATTAATTCTGGCCCCGTTATTCGGTTGTCTCCAATTTCAGTCCAACAGATCGGTGATCGACATTTCCGGCCATAAAGAGCCTCGAACGGTGCACATCCGATACTGCTGTGGTAACTGTTATTGTAGGAGAACTCAATCAGTGGCAAATGGGAATCCCAATTCCCACCGAAGTCTAGAACACAGGTTCTCAACATGTCCTCTAGGGTTTGAATAGTACGTTCGCTTTGGCCATCCATTTGTGGGTGGTAAGCTGTACTCAGATTCAACTGTGTCCCTAGAGATTTCTGTAATGATTGCCAGAACCTTGATGTGAATCTGCTATCTCGATCAGAAATAATAGACAATGGCACACCGTGGAGTACCACTATCTCGTTGATGTATAATCTTGCCAGTTTATCCATGGTGAAGTTCTCACGCATGGGCAAGAAATGAGCAGATTTGGTTAAACGATCAATGATCACCCAAATTGTATCATGACCGCTGGAAGTGCGGGGTAGCTTGGTAATGAAATCCATAGCTATTTGTTCCCACTTCCAGAGCGGAATCTCAGGCTGTTCCAATAGACCAGACGCTCTCTGGTGTTCCGCCTTTACCTTCGCACACGTAAGACACTGTCCGACATACTCGGCTATGTCTTTCTTCATTCCCGGCCACCAATAAAATCCGCGCAAGTCTTGGTACATCTTATCAGTGCCTGGATGAACAGAGTATTTAGTCTTGTGTGCTTCATCGAAGATAAGTTTCCTCAATTCATCTACCGCCGGGATCCATATACGTTCCCGATAGTAGATCATTCCATCGGGCCTCGTGTCAAACTATTTCTCTGCTCCGCAATCAAGTTCCCTCTTCAGATTACCTCGGTCAAGTGCTTCTTGTTGTGCTTGAACAATCTTGTCACTTAAACTGGTCTGCACGGTTATCCCCATTGCTCTAACACGTAGGGGTTTGACTCGTTCCTTCCGGCTCAAGGCGTCAGCTACAACGTTCGCCTTTCCCGGATGGTACTTGATCACACAATCGTAGTCATTTAGAAGTTCAACCCAACGGCGCTGTCGCATGTTGAGCTCCTTCTGATCAAAGATGTGCTGCAGACTTTTGTGATCAGTGAATATGGTACACTTGGTGCCATATAAGTAATGTCTCCAAATCTTCAAGGCGAAGATTACTGCTCCCAGTTCAAGATCATGAGTAGTGTAGTTCTTCTCATGAACCTTTAACTGTCTTGATGCATAGGCTATGACTTTGTCCCGTTGCATTAATACACAACCAAGTCCCTGATGGGAGGCATCACAATATACAACAAAGTCATCACAGCCTTCTGGGAGTGATAGGATAGGAGCATTACATAGTTTCTGTTTCAATGTCTGAAAAGCATCTTCTTGTTTCTGCTCCCAGACAAACGGTTCACTCTTCTGGGTTAGCTTAGTGAGAGGCAAAGCTATCTTAGAAAAGTTTGAGATAAACCTTCTGTAATAACCTGCCAATCCCAGAAAAGACCGTATCTCCGTCGGTGTCTTCGGAGTGTCCCAATTCTTTATCGCCTCGATCTTGGCAGGGTCTACGTGAATCCCCTCACTGTTGACTACATGACCCAGAAATTGAACTTCTCTTAGCCAAAATTCACATTTAGAGAATTTAGCATAGAGTTGTTCTTTCTTCAACAGTTCCAAGATCTTTTTAAGGTGTTGCTCATGTTCTGTTTTGGTCTTGGAATAAATCAGTATGTCCTCAATGAAAACAATGACAAACTGATCCAAGTACGGCTTGCACACTCGGTTCATGAGGTCCATGAAAACCGCGGGTGCATTTGTCAATCCGAAAGGCATCACCATGAATTCGTAATGCCCGTATCTTGTTCGAAAGGCCGTTTTCGGTATGTCTTCGTCTTGAACTCTCAGTTGATGATATCCAGACCGCAAGTCAATCTTTGAGAAGTTCTGTGCTCCTTGTAGTTGGTCAAACAAATCATCAATCCTCGGCAATGGATACCGATTCTTGATGGTTAGTTTGTTTAGTTCCCTGTAATCTATGCACATTCTGAACGATCCGTCTTTCTTTTTCACGAACAAAACCGGAGCTCCCCAAGGTGAGTAGCTCGGTCTGATGAAACCCTTGTCGAGTAACTCCTGTAATTGATTAGACAATTCCTGCATCTCTGAAGGTGCTAACCTGTAAGGAGATTTAGCAACAGGAGTTGCTCCAGGAATTAAGTCAATACGAAACTCTACCGGTCGCGCAGGTGGCAAACCAGGTAGGTCTTCGGGGAATACTTCAGGATATTCTTTCACTACCGGTACCTCTTGAATCTTCTTCTTGTCTTTATCTTTTTCCACCACATGAGCCAGAAAAGCTATGCACTGCTTCTGTAGACACTTACGCGCCTTTATGCAAGAAATGATTTTGACACTACGCTTTGCTAGATCCCCTCTAACTTCCAATACACGATCACTCGGCAATGGAATTCGAAGCAGCTTCTCAGAACAGATGACTTCCACTCGGTTAGAGGAAAGCCAATCCATTCCAACAATGATGTCGAAACTACCCAACTCCATCGGTATCAAATCGATGGCAAATGTATGACCATTAAGTGTCAATGGGCAATTTCTATAAACTGTACTAACTGTAATCTGTTTCCCGTTAGGTACTTCTATAATGTAAGGGGAGTCTAACTGTTCCTCTATGGAATCTATTTGGCATGCAAAGTCGGTAGAGATAAAACTCTGATCCGCACCAGTATCAAATAGAACAGATGCATAAAAGTCATGTAAGAGAAACGTACCAGTGACCACATTTGGGTCCTGGCGTGCAGCTGGTGCTCCGATAGCGAAAGCTCGTCCACATGGTGCTTGAACTGCTGGTTGTGCCTTCTTCGGGCAGTTCTTCGCAAAGTGGCCTTGTTCGCCACAATTATAGCATCCACCATTGTTCTGATTTGCTGGTGGAGGAAGAGCCAAAGCAGCATTGTTGACTGCTTGGTTAGGTGTCATCCTACAGTATTGGACCCAATGGCCCTTCCGTCCACATCCCGTGCAATGTTTGCAGGGAGTGTCAACAGTGTGGTGATACTGACACTTGGCACACAAAGGATATGTGCCAGTGTAGGGTTTGCGGTTGGGGTTTTGTGGTGTTGCTGCTATTTGTTGCAGAGGTGTGGCCACCGCGTAGTTCTTGATGGTCTTCTGTTTCTTCTTCTGATGATGGGAGGGTTTCTTTGAAGATTCAGCTTTGTTCTTACTCGGTTCAGCCTCCTTCTTTAGAACTCCAGAGGCTACCATAAGGTCAGTGAGTTTCCCAGACAGTCTCACTGCAGATTCAACAGTAGTAGGGTTGGCTGAAACAACCATGCCCTGAATGCAGGCGGGAAGTCCACCCACATAACGGTCTATCCTTTTCTCCAGAGTTGGTACCATATCAGGTACCAAAGCAACTAACTCGTGGTAACGAGTAGTGTACCCCATGTGATCAGCCCCCTTCATCACATGGTTGGATAGTTCAACCTCCAACTTCTGCAGCTCATTCTTGGGACAAAATTATGTTCGCAGCAGTGCTTTGAAGTCTTCCCATGACATTGCCATAGCTTCCTCTCTTCCCCGGGCGTTGATCTGACCATTCCACCAGGTCAGAGCCCGTTTGTTGAATGTTCCCGCTGAGTAACGGACCTTGTGGTGTTCGGGGCAGCTGCAAAGATCCAATGTTGCCTCAATCTTCTCAATCCATTGGATTAATCCAACGGCGCCTTCAGACCCACTAAAACTGGGTGGTTTACATCCTACAAAGGACTTGTAGGAGTAATGAGATGAATCTCCAGTATTTCCACTGGCTTCTCCTGATGTGTTGCCAGTGTTGAGGATTTCATTACGAAGACGAAGGAACATCTCCGGTATTGCTTCTTTCATCTGATTTGTCATCTGGCTACTCAGTAACGTCACCAGAGCGATAGTAGCAGGATCCATGGTCGGTGCTGTGCCCGAACCAGATGCTTGAGTAATCAATGGAGGAGGGGGAGGAGGAGGTGGAGGAGGTGGTGGTGGAGAGTCATTCGGAGACGGTGTGGAGGAGTGTGGAGCCAAGTCTTGTGGTGGTAGCTGTATCAAAGGAGGTTGTCTTCGCGGAGGCATTCTAATCATAACCAATAAAGTTATCGGTTAGTGCAATGATCGAATACAGAAGACAATATGCAAATAGGTCTTAAGTCCTATGTTCTCTACATGCAGGGTCCCTAGGTTATAGTCTAGGCCAAACCATTTAAATAAGTGACCTATATTTCTCTATAACCATGGCTCTGATACCAATCTGTCACACCCCGAGCCGGCGGGGTAGGATCGGAGTCCCCGTCGGGCGGAAGGTTCCCGGGACGCGATATCGGGAGTGATAATCAGAAGTGATCAGATTGTTTACATTGCACATGATATAAATGAGAAATGCTAAATAAAATAGAATTACAAAGTTAAATTACATCAGTATCGTTTATAATTTAACAATGTAAATCTATTGTAAACATCATAAAATGACTATCTTGTATTTACACTAGATATACAAAATAAATTGTATAATGATGTCTTCAAAAGTATGCAGGTCCAAAATACTAGTCTTCTATATGAAGTCCTAGTCCGAACGAAATGACTTCCTAATTGACCTGTTCGTCACCTGAGAAGTCATGCAAAAAGATCAAGTCAACACATGGTTGGTGAGTTCATATAGTTTTAGTAGTTGAAAATGATTTGAAAACCTCCTTTGGTAAAGACCCTAATCTCATTAACACCACATGTAATATCCACATCGGTATGCTTATATATAGGGCATATGTAAGGGACAAGCCCTAGCCAACATCCCACCACATACTAATATGCATATGACACTGCTGTTAATGACAATTAAGCATTTTTACCCTTAACACAATCCCATAAGTTCTTCTGTTTGTTGTCCCTGTCATTACAATCATTTGAAATCCATGTTGATTTCACAAGTTCATCACACAATATGATTAACCACACGATTGTATAAACAGTTATAAATGCTTAATTAAACAAGTAAGTAAACATTTAATAAAATCTAAGTCCTTATGATTAGGGCCTGTGGTCATACTCGAGTAGACTAGTCTGTCAATCTAGGTACTTAGTAGTTAGGGAATTCTGTAAATATCCTCAAACATAAGACCTACAAGTCAATCAGTCTAGCTAGGACTTCTTGAAATATAGGATTTCTGGATTCAATGTGTTGGCATATGTTATATATGATATTTCCCATACTATCCCTTAAAAATGATTTAATGATTCGTCTGATTCTGTCACAAGAAGTACTTGATATGTTGATCATGGAATACTAGATTCGTTGATCGAATGTACTCTTGGTTCGTTGTTCATCAAACACTTGGTTTATTGAACATCGAATGTTAACTTTGCAAAGATTGTTTTGTTTGATTTCTTGAAGTCCCACACTTGTTTGTCCAAAATGTTTGGTTTGATTTCCTTGAATTCACCCACTTGATTTGTCAAAATGTTTGGTTTGATTTCCTTGAACTCCCACACTTGTTTTGCCAAAATGTTTGATTTGATTTCCTTGAATTCACCCACTTGATTTGTCAAAATGTTTGGTTTGATTTCCTTGAACTCCCACACTTGTTTTGCCAAAATGTTTGACGTGATTCTTTTGAAATGTTTTGATCCGTTGAAATCTTTTAGTTTAAATCTGATTATTCACTTAATTTATAAGTAAATCAGTTAGTAAACCTGTATAAAATCTTCCTAGACATGGTCTAGGATAACATTTATATATATGTAAAACATATAAATTTAAAAGCATTTAAGTAAACAATTTAAATAACAGTTTACTCATGCTTCTCAGCCCCGCGTTTTAAAACAAAAATGTTAGAAAAGGGGCAATGAACTCACCTGTGCTGCTATGAAATTTGATCTAACACGAAACGCGCGCTCCTGTATGTAAGCTAAGTTTCTTCGGTTCCTGAGTTATTTTATAAGAATTTGAATATAATAAGTACGCGTAGTAGTCGGTGTGCCTAGGGTTTGAGTCTTGTTGTGTGTACAACTAAGTGTCTTAGTACTAAGTGTATCTAAGATCTAATCTATCCTGGTTACCCTTTTAGATCCCAATCCCAAGTTGAGTTACAATACTTACTTTTAAATTTTAGAAAATTTCGGCAGAGTTTCCTTTGTTTTTAGAGCAAATCCAGACAATTATATTGTCTATTTTACAACAAAATCCCAATCAATGATATTACATTAACTTTTATAACTAACTAAATCTAGAAGAAACAAATGAAAACTTTAAATTACATTTCAAATTAACAAAATTTTAGAAAAGTATTGAACTAAGTTTTAAATAAATTCACAATGTCTTCATTTTAATCAAACATCATTACTTGAGTCCAATGAAGCATTTGATGTGTGTTGGGCTAATTAAGCCCCATTGGGCCCACTCTGGTCCAATTAAATATCCTTGATTCCAAATCGATCGTTATTCATGCCCGTGTATGATCCCATGTAGATAGTTCCACACTAAGTTAATGAGCATTTATTGACATAACCCATTAACTTATATAAGTTAGTTATCCATGCTAGTCTAATGATCATGATGTGGTAATTTTGTCTAATACTCTTAAATTACCCTCCCATGCACACCCACTTAAGATCTCATTTCATGCATGAGCTTGTACATGCATTTCCCATGCATTCATGCATATATGATCAACTTCTCATGAGATTGTTATATTTAGTGGTCCACAATCCATTTCCTAGTTTATAACATTAGTCTCATTGATCCTAGGTCCATACTAACCTCTTTAACCCACTCCTAGGTTCGACATGTGGTCCAGGTCAGCGAACCTTTTAGAGGAGTTGGTCTTAGGTTCGGCTAATCCACCAGTGGTCCTGAGGTTCGGCTATGTTCAATGATAGGTTCGGCCATCTTCTAACCTTGACGAACCCTAATGGTTCGGCTACTGTTTTAGTTTGAGGGTTCGTGGGTCTGCATGGTCATGCATACATGATTCTATGGTTCGCTGTACATCCAAGGCTCGGCATTAGGGTTCGGTGACTAACTATGGTTCGGCTGAAGAGGGTTCGTCGACAACTAAGGGTTCGTGAACCAGGGTTCGGTTGTCAGCATTGCAGGGTTCGTGACCCAAATCCTACAGGTTCGTTGCAGGGTTAGGTGCGAGCGCCAGGTTCGTTGCAGGTTCTTGTTCCAGGGTTCGGCCAAATGGGTTCGTTTGGCCATGGGTTCGCCAAGGAGAAAGCTAGGTTCGGCCAATGGTTGAGGGTTCGGCCGAGATGTTCTTTCACGAACCTGCAACTTTTATGGGTCTTAATCTTCATCATAACAAGCTCCAACCTGTTACAATCTTATTCCTAAAACCACCTAGACGTGCAAGGTGACTTAACTCAGGTGTTTCAACGTTTTATAACCGATTAATACCAATAATCTTAGGGGTCACGAAACACACATATTAAACCGAAATAAGATCGAGTTTTTACCTCAATTTCGATGGTTAAATGCTTGTTTTTCTTGTACTTTCGTGATCTATGTGTTGATATGAATGTTTTGGCACCTAACTTGCTCGAATCCACCAAGGAATCGTCACCAAATCTTAGAGAGAAGGAGGAGAACACACTTTTTAGAGAGAGAAAGGTGTTGGATGAAAATGAGGTGAAGTGTGGGTCTTGGTGGTGGTGGTTGGAATCTTAATGACTCATTAAATGTTTAGGAAAAATACCCGGTTGCTCGGTCTCGTTCGGTTTCACGTAAAATGCCAGTTCGTGTAGTTTTCGCGACGAAACGACACGATTATAAAATTAGAAGTCATTTAATTATTCTAGGTTGTAATTCCTAATAAATTAACTAATATCTTCTTATTTAATAAAAGTAAAATATTAATAAACTATTTAAATCGAAATGTACAGTCGTCGCGCGTATTCGTTCGAATCGTCACTCGTACGAACACGACGATAACTATACTTTTCAATCTTGTTTTCTAATTATAGAATATCATTCAGAGCGTTAAACTTTCAGGTTTATTCGTACAGATCGTCACCTATACGGATAACCTGTCGATTTAGCATTCACATAATAATATTCGTGTGTTTTGTTCCGTAAGGCCTCACATACGTTTATACATAATAATTCCTAAGCAAATAATCACATAATGGTTCTGTGTTGCCAGATAATTATCCGACTCAAGAACCATTGTTCTGAACTGTGTTCCTGTTAAATGTGTCTGAAACTGTTCTATGACAACTCACCATGATAATGATAAATGATATGAATATGAAAATTACTGAAATGTGTATGATTCATACCTGTTTTACTGTTCATGTACTGTAGAGATCACTGTTCCGGTGGCGGTTCCGGCACTGATGTTTCAGAATCCCTGGATATCCCCAATCTCGACATTACCACATCTGTCCAGGCATTCAAGATGGGATTGCAAAGAAACCCGCCATTTTATGCTGACATGGTGATGAATCCTTTTAGGAATATGGATCAAGTCTGGAACCATGCGTTAAGATTTATTAGATTGGAGGATGATAAAGAAATCCAAAAGATGATCACTATAACACCTCCAAACGATTAAGGAAAAAGGAAGCTCGGTTCACCATCCAACAAATACTTCAAATCCAAGCCATATTACAAGTCTGACAAACACAAAATCAATTATGTGGACGATGATGAGGATGAAGAAGAATATCACAGGATATCCGATTATTGTTTTTCTGTTGATATTCCTGCACTAATGTGTGCCATGCATGATCTAGGTGAAAAAGCTTGATGGCCTCCTAAGAAAATAAGTTTGCTCCAAAAGATAAATCCAAATGTTGTGCCTTTCACAAAGACTTTGGCCACATAACAGATAATTGTATAGCCTTGTGAAAGGAAATAAGTTATCTTCTTAGCAAGGGCCATCTCAATGAACTACTAGGAAGAAAGAAAGAAAGGAAGCAGGATACCGACGGATTCCTAAAAAGAGCTGCATTCTAACTAAGAGATGCCAAGGTAATAAACTTTATTTCTTGAGGATCTAACATATGTGGGTACCTCTTATTCTGCAGCTAGGAAACACGCCAAGGAAACTAAAATGGATAATGAAGAGAGACCCACAAGGACATCAACTTTGACCACTGAGACTGTCGTATCCTTTGGGCCGAATTATATGTAAGTGGCCCGATACACAGATGGGCTATTACATAGTGACATTGTGCCTGAACAAGTGTGAGCCGAAGATGAAGGGTTTGGGCCGGCTAACTTTGATTGGCCGAATGATGGTGCTTGTTCGAGTAAATGGCGAAAGAAGGTTGAGTACGGTTCAATTTCCAGCTAACGTCATGGTTCACTGGCTGAGGTTCGGCTCTACTATGGGTTCGGTTGTCCCCTTGGTTCGGCCAAGCTAAGGTTCGCCCCATGCTAAGGTTCGGCGACATGAGGGTTCGTGGTCCCAGGTTCGTTCAAGTGGCAGCAATAGGTTCGCCCTTGTAGGTTCGTGGCCCCCACATGGGTTCGATGGATAGCAGGTTCTCTTGGAGAGGGGTTCGGTGAGGATGGTTCGCAGCAGGTAGTTCGGGCATGCAGGGTTCATTGGTCTTAGGTTCGGCCACCATTGATGCCCTACTCCAACTAGGTTCGGCTGGTCGAGGGTTCGGCCAGGCTAGCTTCCTTCGTGACCTGCTACTGTTGACCATCATCCTCATCGAATCCAAGCTGTTACAGGTCGTTCCTAAGGTTAGTGTTATACGATGGAAGGTTCTCAAAGGTGCGGGGCTCGAAAGGGTTGGGCGTAGGACCGGTTGAAGTTGGAGGGTCGAACTAGGGTGACAAAACCCTACTTTTTTGAACATTCAAGCCTTTATACCTCGAGTTTCAGTGGATGAATCCTCATATCGGTTGTACTTTTTTGTAGAGGAGGTCGAGAGCTTCGTTTAGACACCAAGAACGCGAGATTTCGTCCACAAAAGAGCTAGTTATGAAGATTTGAAGATGGATTTCTAGTGAGAGAGAGGAGGTTCGGGAAAGGTGTTTTAGAGAGAGAGAAGGAGTGTAATAAATGAAGAGATTGCCTCATTTAGTCATTATATACCCCGAGGGTGTTCGGATTCATTTCGTTTGCTCGGTTCGCGTTTTCTTCGTGTTTCCGGCACGTTACGCGCGTTTTCACGTAATTAAATAAATAAAAAAGATTATTTTAAATATTTGGAAAGTGGTTATTCCTAGTAAATCTTTTACATTTTATTTTCTTGAATTATTTTGTCGAAACCGATTATTTTAAATGTTTCGTCAGATCGCGTCGCCTTCGTGCGTATTCTTTTGAATCGTCACCCGAGCGAACACGGCGATGGTTTTGCTTTCTGATTCTTGTTTTCTACTTTCCAGTCATCATTTCAGAATGTTAAACTCACAGATATGTTTGTGTGAATCGTCACCCATGCAAACACACTGTCAGTTCATTATTCTGAAACAATACTGCATTGATGTTCTGAATTGTGTTTCCTCGCTGACAGACTCAACTAAACTTCCTGTTTTCACATTGTTTTCATACTGATTCATCGGCCATCTGATTCCTGTCATCTATGGATATCAGATCGCAAACGACATGTTCTTGTTGTTTACTTGTACACTGTTGTTTCTCTTGATTCTTTGTATTAATTGTACTTAGGTTTTCACCTAAATACATACAACTATTGTTTATCATGAGTTGTACTTACGGTATTTAAGTTTTCACATAAATACGTACAACTGTTTCTTGTATTCTGAGTTCTATTATCATGCACACTGTTCATACATTGTATTTACACGCATAAAATAGTGAAAGTACACATATCGTACGGACTTGCCGGACGATCAGGTACTGGATGTCACAGTCTCCCCTTGTTAAAGAAATTTCGTCCCGAAATTTAAGCATCATTGTCGGGCACAACTTCTTCAAACAAGTGGGGATACTTTGTTTTCATGTTGTCCTCGCGCTCCCAGGTAAATTCTGGTCCACGTTTGGAGTTCCATTGAACCTTTACAATAGGGATACGGCTTCGTTTCAGTCTCTTGACTTCACGTTCCATGATCTCTACAGGTTCTTCAATGAAATGTAATTGTTCATCAACTTGTATCTCTTCCAGGGGTATGATTAATGATTCATCAGCGAGACATCGCTTGAGATTTGATACATGAAATACATCGTGTACTCCGCAGAGTTCATCAGGGAGTCTGAGTCTGTATGCTACTGAACCTATGCCTTGAGTTATCTCAAACGGTCCGACATACCTTGGTGCTAGCTTGCCTTTAGCCCCAAAACGAACCACGCCTTTCCATGGGGACACTTTCAACATGACTCGGTCACCCACATGGAATTCCAAAGGCTTTCGCCGTGTTACTTGTAATCTCCGTTGTATCTGGGCTATCTTATTAGTAGTTTCCTGAATAAGTTCAGGCCCAGTTATTCTGTTGTCTCCTACTTCGGTCCAACAAATTGGAGACCGATATTTTCTACCATATAGTGCTTCGAACGGAGCATATCCAATGCTGCTGTGGCAGCTATTGTTGTAGGAGAACTCAATGAGTGGTAAATGTTTATCCCAACTTCCACCGAAGTCTAGGATGCAGGTTCTCAACATATCCTCCAGGGTTTGAATCGTTCGCTCACTTTGTCCATCCGTTTGTGGATGATAAGTGGAGCTCAAGTTAACACTTGTGTGACAACCAGTACCTGATTGGCCGGCAAGTCCGTACGGTATGTGTACTTTCAATAGTTACTGTGTGTATATACATGTTTGTGAACAGTACTTGTATTAACAGAATTCAAAATACAAGAAACAGTTGTACGTATTTATGTGTAAACTTAAATGCCGTAAGTACAACATTTTTTTTTATAAACCATAGTTGTTAGTATTTAGGTGAAAACCTAAATACAGTTAACACAACAAATCATGAGGAACAACAGTGTTCAAGTGGATAACAAGAACAAATTGGTTGCGATCTGATATCCATAAATGACAGGAATCAGATGGCCTACAAATCAGTGTGTAAACAATGTGATAACAGGATGTTTAGTTGAGTCCGACAGTGAGGAAATACAATTCACAGTGTAATTACAGTGTCATTTCAAAATAACGAACTGACAATGTGTTTGCGTGGGTGACGATTCACACAAACATATCTGTGATTTTAAAGTTCTGAAATGATGACTGGGAAGTAGAAAACAAAAGTCAGAAAGCCAAACCATCGACGTGTTAGTTCGAATGACGATTCGAACGAATACGCGCGATGGTGACGCGATCTAACGAAACGAAACGAAACACGACACGAACGACCATAAAATTAATAAAATAAAATAAATAATATTTTACAATTTGAAACTCATCAAAGAATTAAAATAACTAATCTTTTATATAAAACACTTAAAATACGCGTAAAGTTCCGGAAACGCGACGAAAATGCGAACCGAGCAACTGAATCGAACCTGAATACCCGAGGGGTATTTAAAGCCTAAATGAGGCTTTCTTCCTCACTTTTTACACACTCACTCTCTCTCTACATTCAAATTTCCATATTTCACCTTTTATCACCATTATCAATCTTCAAAGCTTCATAAGTTGCTCATTTCTTCATGAAATTTGATGATTCTTGAACCACCGCATAGCTCTTGATGTCCTCTACATAGAAGTACAGTAGATCAGAGCATTTATCTAGCCAAATTTGAGGCAAGAGCAAAAGAAACTCACGGGAATTAGGGTTTCCGGGGTTTTTGTTTGACCCACCATGTAACAGGTGTTAGAGCCTCTGTAAACTAACCCTACACCTTCGAAACCTTGTTCTAGTTCACCATCGAAATGGGAGTAGCACCATGGCTGGTCGTGGCTCGAGGAGAGTGATAGATCTACAACAAGTTCGCCGAGAGAGGTATCGCCGAACCCTCGTGTGTCAGCCGAACTTTCATCGGTTGGGGACGAACCCTGTGACCTCCATGCACCTCCATGCACCACGAGCCTTAGCCGAGCCATGTGTGTACTACTGCCCCGAAACTCGCGACCTCACGAACCTTCCAGCAGAGTTTAGCTGAATCTATCCCCATCAGCCACCGAACCTGTGTTCAGGGACAATGCAGACGAACCCTAGCATCCCCCGAACCTTCTTGCATGAGCCGAACCCCCATGCTCGCCGAACCACTACCTTGAACAAACCTTCATGTTGCATGTCACGAACCCTTCTTTATGCTGAGCCTTGTCCTAGCCCGACAAACCCACGCACAACCACTCTAGCCAAACCCTAAGGGCGAACCTATCTACGGTAGATGAACCTATGATCATCAAAACAGCGGCCGAACCTATTTGGAACCCCGAACCTTGGACACAACATGATGAACGAACCTTGGCTAAAACCCATAGGTTCGCTGGTCTGAATGCCAACAATCTAACTGATCGGATGGAGACTGACCTCATTGGCCCAACATAGAGCCCATGTGCAATGTTGTCGCAGCCCACATCTTCGGCTTAATAACAATTGTCCTGGCCCAGCCTAAGTACACCGGCCCAAACCTTTCCAATTAGCCCAATCAGCCGGCCCAATTACTTGCTTCTGCCCAAAAAGGCTTAACGGGCCCAAAAGTTTATTGATTCGGCCCACATTGACTCACGGGTCCAACACGATGTAATAACACATGAAACCTTGGCCCAATCGAATTGGCCAAGACTAATTACATTCGGCCCACGTGATTTAGGGTATAACCTAATACGCTCATAAGATTTAAAACATTATGGTTACTTAATTACGGTGAAACGATCTACTTAAGATATTATAAAGAATTAAAGGTTTATAACCTTTTCTATTCATTTAAAACTTAAGTGGGATATTTATACACAATGGTAAATCTCAAGGTTTATTACATAAAATAGTTTCATGTCAAGTGAAACATAAAACCATCATAAATGACAAGTTAAGTAACCAAATTGTTAAAATAACAACGTGATTCCTAACAAGAGAATCGGGGGCCGAATGATAACCAAGACCAAGAGATGATAACAAGGTTAGAGATAACACATACACGCGCACAAAACCTTACAACTTATACTTATAAGTTATATACAACGTGGAATGAATAAAGGATCGTGAACACAAACTCAAGTCCGATCAAGTGCGCGTGTATTCTTCGTTTAAGCTAAGTCAACCCCTACAACAACAAGGTGAGTTCATATGCCCCTTTTCTTTAATCTTAACTGATTTTAAACTCACGAGGCTGAGAAACATGCTTTACTTTTATTTATATAAAAGTTTCGCTTTAAATGTTGCTTATACTTTGATTTTAGATAATACTAAATTGCTTATTATCGCTTATCATTGTATGCATGCTTGTATGATCATGACATGACAGGGCTAATCATATGAATTTGATAATGTATCTTCTTAATTCATCAACACATTAGAATAACATTGTTGTAAGATGTTATCTTACAACACTTAGTTATTCTTACATGAGCAAACATTGGGGAAATTCATACATAAACAAACATTGAGAACAATGACAGAGAAACATAATGACACAACACAACACATGAATGACTAGAAGATAAAACATCTTCTTAATGTCAGTCACCACTATAATAAACTAAGTATGATAAGTCAAGTACTTATAACACTCAGTTTAGAACCTAAAACATGTTATGCGATAACATGGAGCATTGATTATCCACCACCTGCGTCACTTAAGGGTAGTAAGACTAGTTCTTACTACGGCTTAAGGATTATATGGTGAACATATGGATTACATGGAATGATAATCATGATAACGTAACTTCATGATAACAACATCATTCACACAATGATTAACATAACGTGATAAGACAAGTTCTTATTCAACCTTGTTAATCACATTGAGAACATCCCACATTGAGAACAAACAGCAACATCGATGTACATCATCCATCGTTACCTGTGGACTAGTAGACTGAGGAATTTATTTTCTCTCATGTCATATTATTTGTAACAGTTCGATGAAGGCAATGGGATCACAAAGTGGTAGAGGTAAATCAGATGCATTGAAATCTGATTACGTGAGGATTGCAATGGATTCCTTTTAGGCTCTATGCACTTCGCATTGAGAACAAATGACAAATAGTTAACTAACACTTTTAATATTTAAAAGTGAATCAACAGTTAACCCCACAAGCAATAGAATAATACAAGGAGTAGATTAAGAAAATCTAATATCCTTAATATATATAATGGTTATCAATACTTCGGTTTGATAACTACAACTTTACTACCTTATTATTCTATACATGATATCACAGGTGAACAATAATGAGATGAACATGTGGAACTGGATATGGAAATCAATAGTTGTATTGCAAGTAGTGTGGAGTTCTAGTAGTGATGTGGTGGGATGTTGGCTATGGCTTGGTTCCCTTACATATGCCCTATATATAAGCATCACTACTAGGATGATATACAATTTGTCAATATAACTATTGAGAAGCCATTGGATGAACGGGTGAACAAACAACATACAAGTAACAGAACATACATTGTGATTGTGCATGTGAATGAATCAAGGTTTTCAACTAACATACTTATGAACTCACCAACCTAGTGTTGACTTTGTTTAAATGCATGTTTTCTCAGGTGATGAACAGGTGTAGCTATTTAGATGCACGGACTAAGCTAGTGGACTTTTAGAAGACCTAGCTTCATTTTGTGTTGCATTCTTTTGATGAAAAAAACAATGAATCATCTTTTGTATATCTTGCACAGATACAAGATATAGTTTCATTGATTCTTTTGATAGATTTACTCGGTTAAATTATGAACGATACATTGTAATTTAATCTTGTAATTCTATATCATTGATGTGTTAGCATTTCTCATTTATTTATCATGTGCTATAAAAACAATCTGATCATTTTGATTATCTCACGATATATCGCCCCGGGAACCTCCCGCCCGGCGGGAAAGTCGATCCAGCCCGCAGGCTCAGGGTGTGACAACTTGTCCCTAGAGATTGTTGCAATGATTTCCAGAACCGCGAAGTAAATCGACTGTCCCGGCCTGAAATAATAGACAATGGCACACCGTGCCTCACTACTATTTCATCAACATAAAGTCTTGCTAGTTTTTCCATCTTGTAGTTTTCTCTGATCGACAAGAAGTGAGCGGACTTGGTCAATCGATCAATGATGACCCAAATCGAATCGTGTCCGCTGGAAGTGCGGGGTAGCTTTGTAACAGCAAGTGCCAGATCGTCCGGCAAGTCCGTACGGTATGTGTACTTTCACCTTATTCTATGTGTGCATACGTAAGCTTAAACAGTACTTGTATTAACAGAATCCTAAATACAAGAAAACGTTGTACGTATTTTCGTATAAACTTAAATACATTAAGTACAACGTACATTTGAAACATTAGTTGTGTTTATTAAGTGAAAACTTAATTACAGTTAACACAACAAAACATGAGAAGCAACGGAATTCAAACAATATCCAGAAACATATCGGTTGCGATCTGATGTCCACATATGACAGGAATCAGATGACCGACAAGTCAGTACGAAAACAATGTGAAATCATGATGTATAGTTGAGTCCGACAGTGAGGAAGCACAATTAAAACATAATGCAGTGTTATTTCAGAATGACGAACTGACAGTGTGTTTGCGTGAGTGACGACTCACACAAACATATCTGTGAGTTTAGAATTCTGAAATAATGACTGAAAAGTAGAAAACAAAAGTCAGAAAGCAAAACCATCATCGTATTCGTTCGGGTGACGATTCGAACGAATTACGCACGAAGGTTACGCGATCTGACGAAACGGCAATGAAAACACGTCACGAACGAAAATAATTTAATAAAATCAAATAAATAACATTTTACAATTTTGAAACTCATCAAAATAATTAAATTAAATCCTTTTATTTAAATCCTTTTAAATTACGCGTAAATTTTCCGGTTACGCGACGAACTTACGAACCGAGCAACAAAAACGAACCCGAACACTTCCGGGGTATAAAAACCCAAGAAAGAGGGTTTTTCCTTCATTCTTCTCTTCCCCAACCTCTCTCTAACTTCAAATTTCCGGCTACACAAATTTTAGGGTTTTCTCAAGCTTCCAACCTCCATAACTTTCTCGTTTCTCAACCGATTTGAGTGATTCTTTCGCCCACGCGTAGCCCTCGACATCCACTACACGAAAGTACAACAGATCGGAAGGGAAATCAACCAGATTCGAGGTAAAAAGGAAACCAAAATGCTGAAAAACAGGGTTTTCGAACCCTTGGTTCAAACTCAACCCTAATCGGGTGAAAGTCGCTCATCACTTGCACCCATGACCGCGGTTAACCATGTTAGCATGCGCCACCTTCAAAACCACCATGGTACCTGGAAATGAGGAAGCTCCTGGGTGTAGCCATGACCGGCCGAATGAGACACCCAGTGGGTCGAATGGCCTATGGCCGAAAGAACCCCCTTCGCCGGCCACCCCCTTCATTCGGCGAATGGCAGCCTTCTCATTCGACAGTTTCCTTCGTCAAGCTCATACGGCCACCATACATTCGTCTGAACCAGCCTCTCATTCGACCACTCTCATTCGGAGGACCCAGTCGGCATAACACCTTCATACGGCCAAGAGCTTTATTCGTCCATCATGGTTAACCCATGCAGAACTCCTTCGACTAACACTCCCTCCTTCGGCTGACAAGACATTTGACCACCACATGCATTATCCAACTTCATTCGGTCATTGGACTGATTTGGTAGCATCATGCTGCCCAGAACATCGTGGCCCAGGAAACACACCCTTAGCCCAGCATCAGTCTGTTAGGCCCACTGCATTTCAGGCCCAAAAGAAGGGCCCAGCAACTAGATTGACCCATCAGCTTTATCCGGACATTTTGACTTGAATGGCCCATAGCCTTTTCCATCAGGTCCAAATGTTCTGGCCCAAGTGGTTGTAGTGGACAAGCTGCCAAATCCAATGAGGGCCTAACAAAAAAAAAGGCTTCTTAGGCCCAAGTCATAGCCAAGGAGGCCCAACAACCCCATAACTTGGCCCAATACAGGCCCAAGCTCTATTTCAGTTCAACTTGAACCAAAATGAACTATTTTGATCATAAAATCTGTTTGGAAAGAAATTGGCCCATAGAATTAACTCACACAAGCCCAAATGGCCCATATTTCCCTTGAATTGGGCCCACAATAGTTTCGGCCCAATTGATCCAGGCCCATGTTGGCCCAACACTTATTGTGCTCAGGGCCTGAGAGAAATCCCTTGGGGCCCATCTAGTTTGGCCCATGGCCCACAAAATGTGATTCAAGGCCACCATTTTGGGCCAAAAGCTCAAATTCAAGGCCCACAATGTTTTCATCCATTCTAATCCAGGCCCAACTTGGCCCATGAGTTCTTTTAGCAAAGGCCCGAGACAAAACCCATTGGGCCCATCAAAATCTACCCGAGGCCCACAGAAATCGATTTAAGGCCCACTTTGAGGCCTTTGTCCTCCATTTTTGGAGTCACTTTGTCATTATCTTGGACAACCACCTATTTTTGGCCCAACCATGGTTCCTACAGTTCATTCTAACCTTTGGCCCGATAAATCATGCCTGGGCCCACTTCGGGCCCAACAGTTTCTCATCGTGGCCCAATGGAGGTCACAAGACTACCTATTCATTAGGTTTCTTAGCAATTGACCAAGCTTTCGTATTTCCACACTGTATATCACTGAATCACATGTTCCAAAATGGTCTAACACTCTTGGTGGTTCAAGAACAGACCAAGGCCCATAGGTTTGGGCCTAGGGCCCAACAAATGACCTAGAGGCCCAACATAGGACTTGGTCACATAGTTCGGTCTACACATCACTTCAAACCTTCGGGTTTAACATATTTCATAAGATCAAAGTGTACAGTTACAAGAATGAGTCAAGTCAAAGATTACAAGATAATAACTCATAAGGTTTTTAACTTAAAACCTGCATAAGAGACCGAATGGTGATCATGACCAAGTCTTACGCGTGAAAGCCAACTTAGGGCTAACACCCACACATACACACCCAAAAGTCTATTAGGTTATACTTACAAGTTACAACAAATCAATACAGGATCGTGAACACAACAAATTCAAACGATAGCGCGTGCATTCACATATAAGCTAAGTCAAACCTCAACAACTACAAGATGAGTTCATATGCCCCTTTTTACTTTAAATCTTTACTGATTTTAACTCTCGGGGCTGAGAAACATGTTTGCTTTTATTTATTTAAAAGTTTGCTTAACATGTTATTTATACTTTGATTTGATAATATTAAATTGCTTATTATCATATATCATTGTATGCATGCTTGTATGATTATGAGATAACTAGGAAACTCAGATGATTATGATAAGATAAATTCTTAATCATCAACACATTATAATAACTTAGTTATAAGATTATAACTTATAACACTTAGTTATTTCCACATGAACAGATACTTAATTAATTTACACTTAATTACATAATGAGGCTTTGGGATCACATGGATTCAGTAAATGATGATCATGATAACGTAACTTCATGGGATTCTTATCATTTACAGTAAATGACGATCATGATAACGTAACTTCATGGGATTCTTGTCATTTACACATATTTAACATAACGTAATAAGACAAGTTCTTATTCGACTTTGTTAAACACACGAGAACATTCCCACACGGATACTTTGGGAACGTATGGATTCAGTAAATGACGATTCTTATCATTTACAGTAAATGACGATCATGATAACGTAACTTCATGGGATTCTTGTCATTTACACCCGATTATCATAACGCAATAAGACAAGTTCTTATTCGACTTTGTTAATCACATGAGACAATCCCACACGGAAACTTTGGGATCACACGGCGGGATAGGAGAGAATGGAATGCATTTTAATCTGATTACGTGAGGATTCAAAATGGATTCCATTCGGATTCTATACGTTGCATTTGGAGACATATGATGAACAGTTAACTAATACTTTTAATTAAATTAAAAGTGTATCATAAAAGTTAACCTCACAAGTAATAGAATAATATAAGGATCAGATTTAAATAATCTAAATTCCTTAATTTGATGAGGGTTTATCAATACTTCGGTTTGATAACAAAACCCCTCTTACCATATCATTATTCTACACATGCTGATACAATGGACAATACAGATAGTTGGGAAGTGGATATCCTT
The DNA here is from genome assembly GCA_009363875.1 of Mikania micrantha. NCBI lineage: Eukaryota > Viridiplantae > Streptophyta > Magnoliopsida > Asterales > Asteraceae > Mikania > Mikania micrantha. Next base: position 55,117,522 of record CM018682.1, on the reverse strand, counting down.
AGTTGTATCGCAAGTGGTGTGGAGTTTGGTTAAGTATGTGGTGGGATAGCGTCTGGGCTTGACCCTTTCGTGATTCCCTATATATAAGCATACTTAGCTAGGCGATATACTACTTGTACATATAACTAAGGAGAGGCCATTGGGTGGAACAGATGAACAAATATACAAGCAACAGATATAACAGTTAATACATTGTGAATGTGTGCATGATCAGTTCAATGGTTTTCAATTGACTTACTTATGAACTCACCAACCTAGTGTTGACTTTGTTTAAATTACATGTTTTCTCAGGTGACGGACAGGTGTAGACACTATATGCAAATGATAAGCTAGTGGACTCATAGAAGACCTAGCTTTCTTTTGATTGCATACATTTTGATATGACAGAACTTGAATCACTTTTGTATATCTTGTACAGATCAAGATATAAACTCATTGATTCTTTTGATTAGATTTACGTAGTTAAATTATGAAGTACAATGTAATTTAACTTTGTAATTCTATTTCATGTCATGATTAGCATTTCTCATTTATATCTCATGTGCTATGTAAACAATCTGATCATTTGATTATCAACACAATGATATCGCGCCCCGGGAACTTTCCGCCCGACGGGAAAACACGATCCGTTCCCGCCGGCCCGGGGTGTGACAGATTGGTATCAGAGCCATGGTTATAGAGAAATATAGGTCATATTACTTAAACGGTTTGGCCTAGACTATAACCTAGGGACCCTCATGTAGAGTTCTTTTAATATAGGATTCTATTTGCATATGTCTTCTGCTTCTGATCACTACACTAACCGATTTTCTTTCGGTTATGATCAGAATGCCGCCACGAAGACAACCACCTCTATTACCGCTGACTCAAGGTTCAGCTCCGCACTCTTCGACACCGACACCGCCAGACTCTCCTACACAAGCACCTCCACCTCCTCCTCCGCCACCACCAGCGTATCAGTTGGACCCTGCTACTGTGGCACTGGCTACTCTTCTTACAAGCCAACTGAGGGAAGTGATTCCAGAGATGATGAACCGGATCAACAACAACAACAGTAACAACGTTGTTAACTCATCTGGAGAAGGCAGCGGTAACACCAGACAGAGTCAGGACTATGCCTATAAGAACTTTGTAGGCTGCAAGCCACCCAGTTTCAGTGGTAGCGAGGGTGCAGTCGGACTGATCCAGTGGATTGAGAAGATGGAGGCTACCCTCGACATCAGTGGCTGTCCTGAACAGAATAGAGTAAAGTATGCCGCGGGATCATTTAGCAAGCGAGTGTTAACCTGGTGGAACGCTCAGGTATCAATCAGAGGCCGGGATGAGGCCCAGGCCATGCCGTGGAACGAATTCAAGGCGATGTTGAGGGCAGAGTTTTGCCCAAGAAATGAACTGAAAAAGGTTGAGACTGAATTACTCAATCTGGAGATGATTGGTGCTGGGCATCTGGCCTACACCACACGATTTCATGAGTTAGCCACTCTGGCACCGGATGTGGTGCCAACACTTGAGAAGAGAATTGAGCGGTATGTTGGTGGATTACCGCCCAGTATCCGAGGTCATGTGATTTCTGCTCACCCTACCACCATGGAATTAGCTGTTACACTGTCAGCATCCCTGACAGATATGATGGTTGCCTCTGGAGCATTCAAGAAGGAGGCTGACTCAGCCAAGGCTGGAACTTCCAAGAAGTCGGACAAACGTCCGGCTAAGAGACAAAAGGTGGCCAGAAACTTTGCTGCCACTACTCAAGCTCCAATGCGCAACCAACCACCACCATTGGAGATCAGGAAGCCATACACTGGCACTGCACCTTTGTGCAACTCATGCCAGTACCATCATCTACCAAATGTTCCGTGCAGACACTGCACCAACTGTGGAAGATTTGGTCACACAGCAAACTACTGCAGGAGTCAGAGGACTCAGAACAGAAACAACAATGCAGCCACTGCTGCTGCTGCTACCGATCACAGGTCTTGCTACAACTGTGGTGAACCTGGTCACTTCTCTCGGGATTGCCCTAAGAGAAATCAACAACAGGCTCAAGCACCAAGAGGAAGAGCCTTTCAGATCGGAGCAGCTGCTGCTAGACAGGACCCGAATGTCATTACGGGTACATTTCTCTTATATGATTTTTATGTATCTATATTATTTGACACTGGAGCGGATCAGAGTTTTATCTCATCCGATTTTGCTAGCCATCTTAATCATGCTGAGGAATCATTAGACTCCCCTTATAGTATTGAGATAGCTAATGGCAAACAGATTACAGTTGACACAGTACTTAGGAATTGCCCACTAACACTTGGTGATCATACATTTTCCATCGACTTGATACCGATGGAGCTGGGCAGTTTCGACATTATCATCGGAATGGATTGGCTATCTCTTAACCGAGTTGAGTTCATCTGTTCCGATAAACTATTACGCATTCCTATGGGGAACAATGAAGTCTTGGAGATTCGTGGAGATCAAGCGAAACGCAGTGTCAAGATAATATCGTGCATGAAAGCTCGCAAATGCTTACGAAAACAGTGTGTTGCATTTCTAGCTCATGTGATACAGAAAGACAAGAAAGCGATCAAGATTCAAGATGTGCCAGTTGTGAGAGACTTTGCAGAAGTGTTTCCGGATGACTTACCGGGACTACCACCTGAGAGATCAGTACAGTTTCGAATCGATTTGATTCCGGGAGCAACTCCTGTAGCTAAGTCTCCCTACAGACTCGCACCATCGGAGATGCAAGAGTTGTCTAACCAGTTGCAATAACTTCTCGATAAAGGATTCATCCGACCGAGCTTTTCCCCGTGGGGAGCTCCGGTTCTTTTTGTCAAGAAGAAGGATGGAACTTTCAGAATGTGCATCGATTATCGAGAACTCAACAAACTCACCATCAAGAATCGGTACCCGTTGCCGAGGATTGATGATTTGTTCGATCAGTTACAGGGAGCTCAATACTTTTCAAAGATAGACCTGAGATCAGGTTATCATCAGCTCCGGATACAAGAGGAAGACATACCAAAGACGGCCTTTCGTACCCGATATGGACATTATGAATTCATGGTGATGCCATTTGGATTAACGAACGCACCGGCGGTGTTCATGGACTTGATGAACCAGGCGTGCAAGCCGTATCTAGATCAGTTTGTGATCGTCTTCATCGACGATATACTGATTTACTCAAAGAACGAGAAAGAACATGAACAACATCTCAGGACAGTTTTGGAGCTTCTAAAAGAAGAACAACTCTATGCCAAATTCTCTAAATGTGAATTTTGGTTAAGGGAAGTTCAGTTTTTGGGTCACATGATTAACAGTAATGGTATTCATGTGGATCCTGCCAAGATAGAAGCGATTAAGAATTGGGATGTGCCTATGACACCGACAGAGATTCGATCATTTTTGGGATTGGCAGGTTATTACTGGAGATTCATTTCGAACTTCTCTAAGATAGCCTTGCCTCTCACCAAACTCACACAGAAGTCTGAACCTTTTGTGTGGACTCATAAACAAGAAGAGGCATTCCAGACATTGAAACAAAGATTGTGCAATGCTCCAATTCTAACACTTCCAGAAGGCAGTGATGACTTTGTGGTCTATTGTGATGCTTCCCATCAAGGACTCGGATGTGTTTTGATGCAACGAGACAAAGTCATTGCTTATGCCTCACGACAGCTGAAGATACACGAGAAGAATTACACGACACATGATCTTGAACTGGGAGCTGTTGTATTTGCTTTAAAGATTTGGAGACACTACCTCTATGGTACCAAATGCACTATCTTCACAGATCACAAGAGTTTACAACACATATTTGATCAGAAGGAGCTTAACATGAGACAGAGACGATGGGTTGAACTCCTGAACGATTACGATTGTGTGATCAAATACCATCCGGGCAAAGCAAATGTTGTTGCAGATGCTTTGAGCCGGAAAGAAAGAGTCAAACCTTTACGTGTTCGTGCTATGGGAATGACTGTGCAAACCAGTTTGAGAGATCACATTTTACAAGCACAACAGGAAGCAGTGGCAAGAAACAACCTGAAACGCGAGCTCGATTGTGGAGCCGAGAAACACTTCAAGACAAAACAAGACGGAGTTATCTATTATCTGGATCGTGTTTGGATTCCAGCATTAGATGAACTTCGAACACTCATACTTGACGAGGCACACAAGACACGTTATTCAGTTCATCCTGGTGCCGATAAGATGTACCAAGATCTTAGGTCATTTTATTGGTGGCCGGGTATGAAGAAAGACATTGCCACTTATGTTGGCAAATGTATCACATGTGCCAAAGTCAAAGCCGACCACCAGAAACCTTCGGGTTTGCTGGAACAACCGGAGATACCACAATGGAAGTGGGAACAAATAGCTATGGATTTCATTACCAAGCTACCCCGCACTTCCAGTGGATACGATTCTATTTGGGTCATCATTGATCGATTGACCAAGTCCGCACACTTCTTGCCGATCAGAGAGACTTACAAGATGGAGAAACTAGCGAAGCTATACATTGATGAAATAGTAGTGAGGCACGGGGTGCCATTGTCTATTATTTCCGACCGGGACAGTCGATTTACTTCGCGGTTCTGGCAATCATTGCAACAATCCTTAGGGACAAGTGTTAACTTGAGCACTGCTTATCATCCACAAACGGATGGACAAAGCGAGCGCACTATTCAAACCCTGGAGGATATGTTGAGAACATGCATCCTAGACTTCGGTGGAAGTTGGGACATACATTTACCACTTATTGAGTTCTCCTACAATAATAGCTACCACAGCAGCATTGGATGTGCTCCGTTTGAAGCACTCTACGGTAGAAAATGTCGGTCTCCAATTTGTTGGACCGAAGTGGGAGACAACAGAATAACTGGGCCTGAACTTATTCAGGAAACTACTGATAAGATAGCCCAGATACAACAAAGATTACAAGCAACACGTAGCCGCCAAAAGAGTTACGCAGACAAACGACGCAAGCCTTTGGAATTCGATGTGGGTGACCGAGTTATGCTGAAAGTGTCCCCATGGAAAGGCGTAGTTCGTTTTGGGGCTAAGGGCAAACTAGCACCTCGGTATGTCGGACCGTTTGAGATTACTCAACGCATAGGTCCTGTGGCATATAGACTCAGACTCCCTGATGAACTCAGTGGAGTACACGATGTGTTTCATGTATCAAATCTCAAGAGGTGTCTAGCAGATGAAACATTGATCATACCGTTGGAAGAGATACAGATTGATGAACAACTACATTTTATCGAAGAACCTGTAGAGATTATGGAACGTGAAGTCAAGAGACTGAAACGAAGCCGTATCCCTATTGTAAAGGTTCGATGGAACTCCAAGCGTGGACCAGAGTTTACCTGGGAACGCGAGGACAACATGAAAGCAAAGTATCCCCATCTGTTCGAGAATTGAAGCCCGACTTTGATGCTTAAATTTCGGGACGAAATTTCTTTAACAAGGGGAGACTGTAACAGCAAGTGCCAGATCGTCCGGCAAGTCCGTACGGTATGTGTACTTTCACCTTATTCTATGTGTGCATACGTAAGCTTAAACAGTACTTGTATTAACAGAATCCTAAATACAAGAAAACGTTGTACGTATTTTCGTATAAACTTAAATACATTAAGTACAACGTACATTTGAAACATTAGTTGTGTTTATTAAGTGAAAACTTAATTACAGTTAACACAACAAAACATGAGAAGCAACGGAATTCAAACAATATTCAGAAACATATCGGTTGCGATCTGATGTCCACATATGAGAGGAATCAGATGACCGACAAGTCAGTACGAAAACAATGTGAAATCATGATGTATAGTTGAGTCCGACAGTGAGGAAGCACAATTAAAACATAATGCAGTGTTATTTCAGAATGACGAACTGACAGTGTGTTTGCGTGAGTGACGACTCACACAAACATATCTGTGAGTTTAGAATTCTGAAATAATGACTGAAAAGTAGAAAACAAAAGTCAGAAAGCAAAACCATCATCGTATTCGTTCGGGTGACGATTCGAACGAATTACGCACGAAGGTTACGCGATCTGACGAAACGGCAATGAAAACACGTCACGAACGAAAATAATTTAATAAAATCAAATAAATAACATTTTACAATTTTGAAACTCATCAAAATAATTAAATTAAATCCTTTTATTTAAATCCTTTTAAATTACGCGTAAATTTTCCGGTTACGCGACGAACTTACGAACCGAGCAACAAAAACGAACCCGAACACTTCCGGGGTATAAAAACCCAAGAAAGAGGGTTTTTCCTTCATTCTTCTCTTCCCCAACCTCTCTCTAACTTCAAATTTCCGGCTACACAAATTTTAGGGTTTTCTCAAGCTTCCAACCTCCATAACTTTCTCGTTTCTCAACCGATTTGAGTGATTCTTTCGCCCACGCGTAGCCCTCGACATCCACTACACGAAAGTACAACAGATCGGAAGGGAAATCAACCAGATTCGAGGTAAAAAGGAAACCAAAATGCTGAAAAACAGGGTTTTCGAACCCTTGGTTCAAACTCAACCCTAATCGGGTGAAAGTCGCTCATCACTTGCACCCATGACCGCGGTTAACCATGTTAGCATGTGCCACCTTCAAAACCACCATGGTACCTGGAAATGAGGAAGCTCCTGGGTGTAGCCATGACCGGCCGAATGAGACACCCAGTGGGTCGAATGGCCTATGGCCGAAAGAACCCCCTTCGCCGGCCACCCCCTTCATTCGGCGAATGGCAGCCTTCTCATTCGACAGTTTCCTTCGTCAAGCTCATACGGCCACCATACATTCGTCTGAACCAGCCTCTCATTCGACCACTCTCATTCGGAGGACCCAGTCGGCATAACACCTTCATACGGCCAAGAGCTTTATTCGTCCATCATGGTTAACCCATGCAGAACTCCTTCGACTAACACTCCCTCCTTCGGCTGACAAGACATTTGACCACCACATGCATTATCCAACTTCATTCGGTCATTGGACTGATTTGGTAGCATCATGCTGCCCAGAACATCGTGGGCCAGGAAACACACCCTTAGCCCAGCATCAGTCTGTTAGGCCCACTGCATTTCAGGCCCAAAAGAAGGGCCCAGCAACTAGATTGACCCATCAGCTTTATCCGGACATTTTGACTTGAATGGCCCATAGCCTTTTCCATCAGGTCCAAATGTTCTGGCCCAAGTGGTTGTAGTGGACAAGCTGCCAAATCCAATGAGGGCCTAACAAAAAAAAAAAAAGGCTTCTTAGGCCCAAGTCATAGCCAAGGAGGCCCAACAACCCCATAACTTGGCCCAATACAGGCCCAAGCTCTATTTCAGTTCAACTTGAACCAAAATGAACTATTTTGATCATAAAATCTGTTTGGAAAGAAATTGGCCCATAGAATTAACTCACACAAGCCCAAATGGCCCATATTTCCCTTGAATTGGGCCCACAATAGTTTCGGCCCAATTGATCCAGGCCCATGTTGGCCAAACACTTATTGTGCTCAGGGCCTGAGAGAAATCCCTTGGGGCCCATCTAGTTTGGCCCATGGCCCACAAAATGTGATTCAAGGCCACCATTTTGGGCCAAAAGCTCAAATTCAAGGCCCACAATGTTTTCATCCATTCTAATCCAGGCCCAACTTGGCCCATGAGTTCTTTTAGCAAAGGCCCTAGACAAAACCCATTGGGCCCATCAAAATCTACCCGAGGCCCAAAGAAATCGATTTAAGGCCCACTTTGAGGCCTTTGTCCTCCATTTTTGGAGTCACTTTGTCATTATCTTGGACAACCACCTATTTTTGGCCCAACCATGGTTCCTACAGTTCATTCTAACCTTTGGCCCGATAAATCATGCCTGGGCCCACTTCGGGCCCAACAGTTTCTCATCGTGGCCCAATGGAGGTCACAAGACTACCTATTCATTAGGTTTCTTAGCAATTGACCAAGCTTTCGTATTTCCACACTGTATATCACTGAATCACATGTTCCAAAATGGTCTAACACTCTTGGTGGTTCAAGAACAGACCAAGGCCCATAGGTTTGGGCCTAGGGCCCAACAAATGACCTAGAGGCCTAACATAGGACTTGGTCACATAGTTCGGTCTACACATCACTTCAAACCTTCGGGTTTAACATATTTCATAAGATCAAAGTGTACAGTTACAAGAATGAGTCAACTCAAAGATTACAAGATAATAACTCATAAGGTTTTTAACTTAAAACCTGCATAAGAGACCGAATGGTGATCATGACCAAGTCTTACGCGTGAAAGCCAACTTAGGGCTAACACCCACACATACACACCCAAAAGTCTATTAGGTTATAGTTACAAGTTACAACAAATCAATACAGGATCGTGAACACAACAAATTCAAACGAGAGCGCGTGCATTCACATATAAGCTAAGTCAAACCTCAACAACTACAAGGTGAGTTCATATGCCCCTTTTTACTTTAAATCTTTACTGATTTTAACTCTCGGGGCTGAGAAACATGTTTGCTTTTATTTATTTAAAAGTTTGCTTAACATGTTATTTATACTTTGATTTGATAATATTAAATTGCTTATTATCATATATCATTGTATGCATGCTTGTATGATTATGAGATAACTAGGAAACTCAGATGATTATGATAAGATAAATTCTTAATCATCAACACATTATAATAACTTAGTTATAAGATTATAACTTATAACACTTAGTTATTTCCACATGAACAGATACTTAATTAATTTACACTTAATTACATAATGAGGCTTTGGGATCACATGGATTCAGTAAATGATGATCATGATAACGTAACTTCATGGGATTCTTATCATTTACAGTAAATGACGATCATGATAACGTAACTTCATGGGATTCTTGTCATTTACACATATTTAACATAACGTAATAAGACAAGTTCTTATTCGACTTTGTTAAACACACGAGAACATTCCCACACGGATACTTTGGGAACGTATGGATTCAGTAAATGACGATTCTTATCATTTACAGTAAATGACGATCATGATAACGTAACTTCATGGGATTCTTGTCATTTACACCCGATTATCATAACGCAATAAGACAAGTTCTTATTCGACTTTGTTAATCACATGAGACAATCCCACACGGAAACTTTGGGATCACACGGCGGGATAGGAGAGAATGGAATGCATTTTAATCTGATTACGTGAGGATTCAAAATGGATTCCATTCGGATTCTATACGTTGCATTTGGAGACATATGATGAACAGTTAACTAATACTTTTAATTAAATTAAAAGTGTATCATAAAAGTTAACCTCACAAGTAATAGAATAATATAAGGATCAGATTTAAATAATCTAAATTCCTTAATTTGATGAGGGTTTATCAATACTTCGGTTTGATAACAAAACCCCTCTTACCATATCATTATTCTACACATGCTGATACAATGGACAATACAGATAGTTGGGAAGTGGATATCCTTAGTTGTATCGCAAGTGGTGTGGAGTTTGGTTAAGTATGTGGTGGGATAGCGTCTGGGCTTGACCCTTTCGTGATTCCCTATATATAAGCATACTTAGCTAGGCGATATACTACTTGTACATATAACTAAGGAGAGGCCATTGGGTGGAACAGATGAACAAATATACAAGCAACAGATATAACAGTTAATACATTGTGAATGTGTGCATGATCAGTTCACTGGTTTTCAATTGACTTACTTATGAACTCACCAACCTAGTGTTGACTTTGTTTAAATTACATGTTTTCTCAGGTGACGGACAGGTGTAGACACTATATGCAAATGATAAGCTAGTGGACTCATAGAAGACCTAGCTTTCTTTTGATTGCATACATTTTGATATGACAGAACTTGAATCACTTTTGTATATCTTGTACAGATCAAGATATAAACTCATTGATTCTTTTGATTAGATTTACGTAGTTAAATTATGAAGTACAATGTAATTTAACTTTGTAATTCTATTTCATGTCATGATTAGCATTTCTCATTTATATCTCATGTGCTATGTAAACAATCTGATCATTTGATTATCAACACAATGATATCGCGCCCCGGGAACTTTCCGCCCGACGGGAAAACACGATCCGTTCCCGCCGGCCCGGGGTGTGACAAGCTTGGTAATAAAATCCATAGCTATTTTTTCCCACTTCCATTGTGGTATCTCTGGTTGTTCCAACAAACCTGACGGATTCTGGTGTTCAGCTTTGACCTTGGCAGATGTTAGGCATTTGCCAACATAAGTGGCAAGCTCCTTCTTCATACCCGGCCACCAATAAAATGACCTAAGATCTTGGTACATCTTATCAGCACCAGGATGAACGGAGTATCGTGTCTTGTGTGCCTCGTCAAGTATGAGTGCTCGAAGTTCATCTACTGCTGGGATCCAAACACGGTCCTGGAAATAGATAACTCCATCTTGTTTTGTCTCGAAATGTTTATCGGCTCCACAATCGAGCTCGGGTTTCAGATTGTCTCTTGCCATTGCTTTTAGTTGTGCTTGTATGATTCGATCTCTTAGACTTGTTTGCCCGGTCATCCCCATTGCTCGAACGCGCAAGGGTTTGACTCTTTCCTTCTGACTCAAAGCATCTGCAACAACATTCACTTTGCCCGGATGGTATTTGATCACACAATCGTAATCGTTCAGGAGCTCAACCCAACGTCTCTGTCTCATGTTAAGCTCCTTCTGATCAAATATGTGCTGTAAACTCTTGTTATCTAGTGAAGAGAGTGCATTTGTACCGTACAGGTAATGTCTCCAAATCTTTAGAGCAAAGACAATAGCTCCCAGTTCAAAGTCATGTGTTGTGTAGTTTTTCTCGTGTATCTTCAGCTGTCTAGATGCGTAAGCAATGACTTTCTCTCGTTGCATTAAAACACAACCAAGTCCCTGATGGGAAGCATCATAGTAATCCACAAAGTCATCATTGCCTTCTAGGAGTGTTAAGATTGGAGTATTGCACAATCTTTGTTTCAGTGTTTGGAATGCCTCTTCCTGATTCTGTGTCCATACGAATGGTTCACTCTTCTGTGTGAGTTTAGTGAGAGGCAAGGCTATCTTAGAGAAATTCGAAATGAATCTCCTGTAATAACCTACCAATCCCAAGAATGATCTGATCTCTGTCTGTGTTGTGGGCACATCCCAGTTCTTGATTGCTTCAATCTTGGCAGGATCCACATGAATACCATTACTGTTAATCACGTGACCCAAGAACTGAACTTCTCTCAACCAAAATTCACACTTGGAGAATTTGGCATAGAGTCGTTCTTCTTTCAGGAGTTCCAAGACTGTTATGAGATGTTGTTCATGTTCCTTTTCTCTTCTTGAATAGATCAGTATATCATCAATAAAGTCAATAATGAACTGATCTAGGTACGGCTTGCACACCCGGTTCATTAAATCCATGAACACTGCTGGTGCGTTCGTTAGTCCGAATGTCATCACCATGAATTCGTAGTGACAATATCGGGTACGAAAGGCCGTCTTTGGTATGTCTTCTTCTTGAATTCGGAGCTGGTGATAACCTGAACACAGGTCTATCTTTGAGAAATACTGAGCTCCCTGTAATTGATCAAACAAATCGTCAATCCTCGGTAATGGGTACCGATTCTTGATGGTGAGATTGTTGAGCTCACTGTAATCGATGCACATTCTGAAAGATCCATCCTTCTTCTTAACAAAGTGAACCGGAGCTCCCCACGGTGAGAAACTTGGTCGAATGAATCCTTTGTCGAGTAGCTCTTGAAATTGATTGGACAGTTCCTGCATTTCAGATGGTGCAGTCTATAAGGAGACTTAGCCACAGGAACTGCTCCCGGAATCAGATCAATTCGAAACTGCACCGACCTCTCGGGTGGCAGTCCCAGTAAATCATCCGGAAACACGTCCGCATAGTCTTTTACAATTGGTACGTCTTGAATTTTGATTTCTTTCTTGTCTTTCTCTATCACGTGAGCTAAGAATGCGATACACTGTTTTCTGAGGTACTTACGGGCCTTCATGCACGATATTATCTTGACACCGCGGCTCGGTTGATCTCCATGAATTTCCAAGATCTGATCGTTCTCCACTGGAATACGTAGTAGCTTTTCGGAACAGATGAACTCAACTCTGTTAAGAGATAGCCAATCCATTCCGACGATGATATCGAAACTGCCCAGTTCCATCGATATCAAATCGATGGAAAATGCGTGATCGCCAAGTGTTAGTGGGCAATTCCTAAGTACTGTGTCAACTGTTATCTGTTTGCCGTTTTCTAAATCAATAGTATAAGGGGAGTCTAAAGATTCCTCAACATGATTAAGATGGCATGCAAAGTCGGATGAGATAAAACTCTGATCCGCACCAGTGTCAAATAATATGGATGCATAAAAGTCTGATAAGAGAAATGTACCCGTAATCACATTCGGGTCCTGTCGTGCTGCAGCTGCTCCGATCTGAAAGGCTCTACCTCTCGCAACTTGAGCCCTTTGTTGATTCTTCTTGGGACAATCCCGAGAAAAGTGTCCAGGCTCGCCACAGTTGTAGCAAGACCTGTGATTAGCAGCAGCAGCAGTAGCTGCATTGTTGTTTCTGTTCGGAGTCCCCGTGCTCCTGCAACGGTTTGCCTAGTGACCAAACTTCCCACAATTAGTGCATTGTCTGCACTGGGTGTTTGGTGGACGATGATACTGGCAGGTGTTGCACAATGGTGCTGTGCCAGTGTAGGGCTTCTTGATTGTAGAGGTTGTGGTTGGTTGATCATTGGTGTCTGAGTGGTTCCAGCAAAATTCTTGACCACTTTCTATTTCTTAGCCGGGCTTCTGTCCGGCTTTCTTGAACTCCAAACCTTGGTTGAGTCAGCTTCTTTCTTTAAAGTCCCGGAGGCAACCATTATATCTATCAAAGTTGCTGACAGAGTAACAGCCATCTCCATAGTAGTAAGATGGGCAGAAATCACGTGCCCTTGTATACAAGCTGGTAGTCACCCGATATACCGCTCTATCCTCTTCTCCAGTGTTGGCACCACGTCCGGTGCCAAAGTAGCTAACTCATGAAAGTGGGTGGTGTAGGCCAGATGCCCAGCACCAATCATGACCAGGTTGAGCAACTCAGTTTCAACCTTCTTCAGTTCATTCCTTGGGCAAAACTCTGCCCTCAGCATGGCCTTGAAATCATCCCAAGGCATAGACAGAGCTTCATCCCTACCCCTTGTCTGTACTTGTGCGTTCCACCATGTCAGAGCTCGCTTGTTAAATGAGCCAGCAGCATATCTCACCCGATGCTGTTCAGGATAGCCACTAATGTCAAGAGTTGTTTCCATCTTCTCGATCCACTGGATAAATCCGACGGCTCCTTCACTGCCACTGAAACTCGGTGGCTTGCATCCTACAAAGTTATTGTAGGAGTAGTCCTGATGGTGTCGAGTGTTGCCACTGCCTTCTCCATACGAGTTGGCGATGTTGTTGTTGTTGTGGCTGTTGATTCTATTCATCATCTCCAGGATCACATCCCTCAGTTGACTGTGGCCAGTGCTATAGTAGCAGGATCAAACTCATGTGCAGGTGGTAGCGGAGGAGGAGGTGGAGGAGGTAGATGTGGAGGAGAGTCAGGTGGTGTAGGTGTCGAAGAGTGCGGAGCTAAATCTTGTGATGGTTGTCTTCGTGGCTGCATTCTGATCATAACTGAAAGAAAATTGGTTAGTGCAGTGAACAGATGCAGAAGGCATATGCAAATAGAATCCTATGTTGTATGTTCACTACATGAGGGTCCTTAGGTTATAGTCTAGGCCAAACCGTTTAAGTAATATGACCTATATTTCTCTATAACCATGGCTCTGATACCCATCTGTCACACCCCGAGCCGGAGGGCTGGATCGACTTTCCTGTCGGGCGGAAAGTTCTCGGGGCGCGATATTGTATGATAATCACAATGATCAGATTGTTTGCATAGCACATGATATATAATTGAGAAATGCTAACATGACAATGACATAGAATTACAAAGTTAAATTACATTGTTTCTTCATAATTTAACTAAGTAAATCTACTCAAAAGAATCAATGAGTTTCTATCTTGTAACTGTACAAGATCTACAAAAGATGATTCATTGTTTTGTCATTCCAAAATATGCTCAGCACAAAATGTAGCTAGGTCTTCAAAATGTCCACTAGCTATGTCCCTGAATGTCTGGTGACTAAACCTGTTCGTCACCTGAGAAAACATGCATTTAAACGAAGTCAACACTAGGTTGGTGAGTTCATAAATTTGATAATTGAAAACCTTGAATTGTTCACATACACAAACACAATGTCATACATGTTACTTGTAAGTTTTTTGATTCACTTGTTCACACAATGGCCTCTCCATAGTTATATACACAAGTAGTATTTCATCCTATTAGTTATGCTTATATATAGGGCATATGTAGGGGAACAAGCCCCAGCCAACATCCCACCACATAACTAATAGAACTCCACACTACTTGCAATACAACTATAGATACCCATTATCATTTCACTTGTCCATCCCGTTTGATATCCACCCGTTGTATCATATGTAGAATAATATGTCAAGAGGGGTTTAGTTATCAAACCGAAGTATTGATACACCCTCAATGTATTAAGGAAGTTAGATTAATTTAATTTGATACGTGTCATTATTCTATCTCTTGTGGGGTTAACTTTTGATCACTTTTAAATAATAAGAGTGTTAGTTAACCAATTGATATTTTTCCTCAACTTGAAGTGCATAGAGCCTAAAAGGAATCCATTGTAGTCCTCAGGTAATCAGATTACAATGCATCCGATTTACCTCTACCAATTTGTATTCCCATAGGCCTCATCGAATCTGTTACTAGTAATATGACATGAAGGAAATAAATTCCTCAGCCTACTAATCAACAGGAATCGATGGATTAATTACTTATCACTGCAGATTAATATCACCATGTTTCACTTTCCAGACCCTGACTGTTCGTCGCCCTGTCACCGGTTATACGTTACCGGCCAATGATGATTACGATCAACATACTAGCCCTACAAGCTAGAGGTTTGTCAAACCTATGGTACCACTATGCTATCGTCGGTTTAGTCACGTCAAATTAACTGGTCAGCGATTTGTGAAGGGACTTACAATGATCAAACTTGAATACATGGCACATGATTGAAATGATATAATGCAGACAGTTCAATAGTAATCAATTGTATTATGTTCACCAATGTTGTTTGTTCTCAATGTTGTGTGTTCTCATTGTGGTTAACAAAGTTATATAATATCTTGTCTTATTATACGATGCTAATTGTTGTGTGAATGATGTTGTTATCAGAAAGTTACGTTGTCATGATTATCATTCCTTGTTGTTCCATATAGTCACCCTGTTGTCACTAAGGTGTGGTAAGAGCTAGTCTTACTACACTTAGTCGACTCAGGTGGTGGATGATACTTGTTTCCTGTTATATTGTGGTATGCATCGATTTATAAGCTGAGTGTTCTAAGAACTTGTCTTATTACACTCATCTAACTCTGGTTTTGAATGATATTATGAAGATACATTATCTTCATATCATTCATGTGTGTGGTTATTGTCATCGTGTTCACCTGTGATAATCTCAATGTTTGTTCTTGTAAGAATAATTAAGCGTTATAAGATAGAATCTTACAACTATGTTATTCTATTGTGTTGATGATTTATGAAGTTATATTATCATATTAATCTTAGTTGTCTCTGTCATATCATGATCATACAAGCATGCATACAATGATAACTGATAATAAGTCAAGCAATATTATCTAAATCAGAGTATAAGCAATATGTTAAACTAAAACTTTTTGATAAATAAAAGATTTAGCATGTTTCTCAGCCCCGAGAGTTTAAAATCAATTAAGATTAGAAAAGGGGTGTATGAACTCACCTTGCTGAGGAAGTGGTTGACTAAGTATAAACAAGAATGCACGTGCTCGTTATTGTACTTGTTGTTGTTTTCACGATCCTGTATTGATTTCACGTTGTTGTAACTTATATGTATGAATGGTAGTGATTCATGTGTGTGTAGGTGTGTTAGCCCTAAGTTGGCTAACACTCGTGAGTCTCGGCCGGTGGTCTTCATTCGGCCCGATTTGCTTGCTAGAGATTTTACTAACACTTAGCCCAATTAGGTAAGGCTAATATACTTGTTTTATAATCACTTACGTTAATGTCATAACAAAAGAGATGCTAAATATAAAACTTAGGTTTTTAGGTTGAAAGTTATCAACCCCTAGCATCTTGTAACATAGTTTTGTATCATCATTGTTCCATTTGTCTTGACACCTTGAATCATTTGCTAAAAGCTTTAAATAACATGTATTAGACTTTTGAATTTCATCATACTCAAAACTTGCCACCTTTGTAGTAGTAATTAACCAAGGCCCATGCATGGCTATCCATTAGTGCTAGTTTGAAAATGTTTTTATAACATTTAACATTTGGGCCGAATTATATGTAAGTGGGCTGATACACAGATGGGCTATTACATAGTGACGTTGGGCCTGAACAAGTGTGGGCCGAATATGAAGGGTTTGGGCCGGCTAACTTTGCTTGGCCGAATGATGGTGCTTATTCGAGTAAATGGCCAAAGAAGGTTGAGTCCGGTTCAATTTCCAGCGAACTTCATGGTTCACTGGCTGAGGTTCGGCCCTACTATGGGTTCGGTTGTCCCCTTGGTTCGGCCAAGCTAAGGTTCGCCCCATGCTAAGGTTCGGCGACATGAGGGTTCGTGTTCCCAGGTTCGTTCAAGTGGCAGCCATAGGTTCGCCCTTGTAGGTTCGTGGCCCCCTCATGGGTTCGGTGGATAGCAGGTTCGCTTGGAGAGGGGTTCGGTGAGGATGGTTCGTAGCAGGTGGTTCAGGCACGCAGGGTTCGCTGGTCTTAGGTTCGGCCACCATTGATGCCCGGCTCCAACTAGGCTCGGCTGCTCGAAGGTTCGGCCAGCCTAGCTTCCTTCGTGACCTGCTAATGTTCACCATCATCCTCTTCGAATCTAAGTTGTTCCAGGTCGTTCCCAAGGTTAGTGTTATACGATGGAAGGTTCTCAAAGGTGCGAGGCTCGAAAGGGTTGGGCCTAGGACCGGTTGAAGTTGGTGGGTCGAACTAGGGTGACAAAACCCTACTTTTTCAAACATTCAAGCCTTTATACCTCAAGTTTCAGTGGATGAATCCTCAGATCAGTTGTACGTTCTTGTAGAGGAGGTTGAGAGCTTCGTTTAAACACCAAGAACACGAGATTTCGTCCACAAACGAGCTAGTTATGAAGATTTGAAGATGGATTTCTAGTGAGAGAGAGGAGGCTCGAGAAAGGTGTTTTAGAGAGAGAGAATGAGTGTAATAAATGAAGAAATTGCCTCATTTAGTCTTTATATACCCCGAGGGTGTTCGGGTTCGTTTCGTTTGCTTGGTTCGCGTGTTTTTACATAATTAAATAAATAAAAAGGATTATTTGAAATATTTGGAAAGTGGTTATTCCTAGTAAATCTTTTACATTTTATTTTCTTGAATTATTTTATCGAAACCGATTAATTTAAATGTTTCGTCAGATCGCTTCGCCTTCGCCCGTATTCGTTCGAATCGTCACCCGAACGAACACGACGGTGGTTTTGCTCTCTGATTCTTGTTTTCTACTTTCCAGTCATCATTTCAGAATGTTAAACTCACAGAAATTTTGTGTGAATCGTCACCCACGCAAACACACTGTCAGTTCTTTATTCTGAAACAACACTGCATTTATGTTCTGAATTGTGTTTCCTCACTGACGGACTCAACTAAACTTCATGTTTTCACATTGTTTTCATACTGATTCATCGTCCATCTGATTCCTATCATCTATGGATATCAGATCGCAACCGACATGTTCTTGTTGTTTCCTTGTACACTGTTGTTTCTCTTGATTCGTTGTATTAATTGTACTTAGGTTTTCACCTAAATACGTACAACTATTGTTTATCATGAATTGTACTTACGGTATTTAAGTTTTCACATAAATATGTACAACTGTTTCTTGTATTCAGAGTTCTGTTATCATGCACACTGTTCATACATTGTATTTACACGCAGTAAATAGTGGAAGTACACATACCGTACGGATGTCACATCGACCTATCATCAATGCGTCAAACTACCCACACCTTGGGGAGTGGTGATGATAAACAGTGACCAGCAAGAAACCAAGGAGTGTTACACATCTTCAATGAATGCAACAACCAAACCGACTTCAACGTTGCAATCAAAGTGAGAACCTGGGGATATTCAGAAATCTAGAGAAAAGTAAGTAAAATATGTACTTCTAAATCCTGATGATCCTGAAACTAAAGTTCTCATAGAAACTAATATTCCTAAGGATATTGAATGGAATATGATTTCTTTCCTGAAATTAATAATTTTCACATTCACATGGAAACATGAGGATATGTTAGGGATATCCTTGGTCGTGGTTGCACATAAGTTAGTAATAGATAGATGTTTTAAGCCCGTCCATCAGAATAGAAGGAAGTTTTCTCCTGAGTGGAATATCATCATCCTAGAGGAAGTATAGACACTTTTTAAGGTAAAGACGATCAGGGAAGTAAAATTTCCATTATGGCTAGCCAAAGTAGTTGTTCTTCAAAAGAAGAATGGAAAATGGAGGGTTTGTGTAGAGTATACACATCTTAACAAAGCTTGTCCTAAGGACCCTTTACATTACCACATATAGATTCTATGGTGGATACAATAGCAGGAAATGGAATTTTAACTTTCATGGATGCATCAGCAGGATTTCAACAAATTTAGATGGAACCTTCAGGCCAAGTAGACACTGCCTTCCTGACGTCGACAGGGATATATTGCTATATAGCAATGCCATTCGGCTTGAAGAATGCTGAAGGTACATATCAATGACTTGTCAACATGATGTTCAAGGAAAAGCTGGGGGACACTATGGAAGTATATATTGACGATATGGTAGTCAAATCAAAGATTACTGAAAACCATCTTAAGGATCTTTAGGAATCGTTTGACATACTGGATCGTTACATATGAAACTGAACCCTTCTAAGTGTCATTTTGGAGTATGATCAGGAAAGTTCTTGGGATATATGGTCACCAAGAGAGGAATAGAGACCAGCCCAGAACAAATTCAAGCTATCTTAAACCTTAAATCCCTAACAAACACAAAGGAAGTGCAGAGATTGACTGGAAAGATAGCTGCACTAAATAGATTTATTTCAAGGTTTTCTGAAAAATTCAAAGGATTCTATGATATTCTTAAGAAGAATAAGAAGTTTCAATGGGATGAATAGCATGAGAAGGCACTTCAGGATTGAAAAAATACTTATCCTCACCGATGCTGCTCATGACACCAAAAGATGGTGAACCACTATCATTGTACTTAGCAGTATCCCGAACTACTGTAGGAGCTGCGTTAGTTAAGGATCAACAAGAATCACAACATCCGGTATACTATGTAAGTAAGAGCCTATTAGACGCTGAGACTAGATTTTTATCATCTTGAAAAGCTAATTCTAACTATGATCATGGTCTCAACAAAAATTAGGCACTACTTTGAGACACATATGGTACATATTAAGAAAAACTATCATGTTAAATCCGTGTTAAGAAAAGCTGAGCTATTAGGAAGGACGGCAAAATGGTCACTAAATCTTAGCACTTATGATTTAATTCATGAACTAAGAACAACATATAAGTCTCAAGCATTAGCATACTTTCTGGTAGATTTTAGCAGTGATATACAACCAGAAGTAGACTTAGAAATTAAACTTTTGGATGAAGATACTAGTGAATGAACTCCGTTCGCAGACGGAGCCTCGAAAGTGAAAGGAACAAGGTTAGTGATTATACTAAAATCACCACACGTGACATAAATCTCAATCAATTAGTTGTGAATTTCAAGAAACTAATAATGAAGCGGAATATGAAGCCTTAATAGCATGACCTAAACTAGCTAGGATATGAATATCAGAAATTTCCATGTGTTTGTCGATTCCTTACTGTTAGCCAATTAATTTAATGTCTCCTACATAGCTAAAGGAGATAAATTGGCAAAATACTTAGAAATAGTAAAGGATATAGCAAGATATTTTTCAATTTTTGATATCACACACGTACCTAGGGAAGATAACGCCGAAGCTGACACATTAGCAAACCTGACTTCATACCTAAAGATTCCTTATCGTATCAATATACCTATCATACATATCCTAAGTCTAGCGATAGACATATAAGATATAAACCAAATTCTTGAACTTGAGATTCAGGATTCAGAAACGAATGAAATATTCTGGACTATCCCTATTAGGAATTATCCCCAATCAGGAAAAATACCTGATACAGAAGTAAACCCTAGATTTTTAAGACTAAGGTATCCAAATAGACAATTATCTAGGATATCTTATGTAGAAAATCAGTAGCAGGTCTATACCTAAGGTGTTTGGAGAAACCTGAAAGTTTAGAAGTAATGAAAAATATTCGTGAAATAGATTGTGAAAATCACACTGGGGCAGAGCATTATTTTCAAAGATCCTTAGAACAAGATATTTTTGGCCAACTATGAGAAAAGATTCAATGTCTAATTCTCAAAGATGTGATGCTTGTCAAAGACACAGTAATATTCTTCATCAACCGTCTGAACCTTTATATCTGATAGTCACATCATGGCCGTTCATGAAATGGGGAATGGATATAGTGTGGAAATTACCTAAACCACCCGGTGGAAAGTTGATTATGCTTGCTATGACTGATTACTACTCAAAATGGATTGAGGCTGAAACCTTCGCACAAGTTAGAGAAAAAGAATTAATTTCATTCATAAAGAGAAATATCCTAACTAGATTCGGGACACCCACAAAAATCATTTGCGATAACGGATCTCGGTTTATTGGTAAAAGAACTACAAACTTTTTACGACAGTTAGGGCATAAAAATGATTACTTCTACACCTGTCCATCCTCAAGCCAATGGTGAAACATAATCAAGCAATAACATCATCATTAACAATCTCAAGAAGAAGTTGAGATCCAAGAAAGGAAAGTGGGCTGAAGAAATTCCATTTGTCTTATGGGAAGATAAAACAACTACAAAAAATGCGACTAGTTAAACTCCATTCTCATCAGTATTTGGTTCTGAGGCCGTACTCCCAACTGAGATGGTTATTCCTACTGTGAGATCAAGTTTACGAAATTAGAGATATCGCAAGAAATAGTATGACAACATATCAACAAAAAATTGCTAAATCCTATAATAGAAATATAAGAATTCGTAGTGTTCAAATTGAAGATTCGGTTTTAAGGAAATCATTTCATAATACTACCAACCCGAATGATTGGAAACTTGTTCCAAAATGATAAGGTCCTTGTACAATTGAATCTGAAGCTGGAAAGGGGGCATATAAGTTAACCAATATGGAAGGAGAACCTCTTCCAAGGTCATGGAATGCTATTCACCTTAAACCATACTTTTTATAACATGTGTTATTTACAAAACGTATTTACCTTAACCTTACACTTTTACTTCTTAATATTCCTATACATTTATTCTACCATATTCTAAATATCCCTAATTTTTTAGTTATTGACTTAAGCAACGAAGGAGCGTTAGCATTCCTAATGCCCACTTTCACCAAGGTGCCAGTGTTTTGCAGGTATATGGTTGAAGAAGACTAGAGACCATTCGTCTTATACATGTTTTGACCTGAAATCAAAACTTTGAAGACCCAGAGCATAGACCATTCGTCTTATGCAAGTTTTGGCATGAAATCAAAACCTTGAAGCACACCAAAGCATAGACTATTTGTCTGATGCTTGTTTTGACCCAAAATAAAAACTTTAGACACTTTTGTCTCTCCACCGAACTAGGGTTTATACACCTTCGCCAGTAGCACACGATTATCCTGTTATAGTTTGAGACAATGGGACCAGTGGACTCTTTAGTGGCTGATAATTTCATTATCAAGGGCTATAACCATGGATCATCCGAATTATCCCGGAATAGTTGGAAACTGTGGGACAAGTAAACGTTTAGTGCCTGACAATTTCACTTTTGAATACTATAATCAGGGATCCTCTGAAAAATAGCATTTACATGTCATACAACCGGGCCTTAGTCGCCAGCATCCCGGCCTTAGTTGCCAGTATCTTCGGCCTTAGTCGCCAGTATCTTCTGCCTTGTCGTCAATATTCCGGCCTCAGTTGCTAGTATTTTCGTCCTTAGTCGCCACTTTAATCGGCCTTGTCGCCAATATCTTGGGCTTTTCCCAAATTTTCTTGTATCTTGAATATGTGCTGGAAATAATTTTCAAGAATATTTTGAGATATTGTATCTACCTACAACATACTTTAGAGTGTTAAGGTATGGAACTGTTTTATTACATTAACAAGGATAAAGATGACCTCGAAAATAAGTCAACTATTTGAAGGAGTTGGTATTTATTTCTTAACCTTTTTAATATTTTACAACAATCTTTATTTCTGATTAGGAATATATTATTTTTAAAAATTAGACCATGTGCCTTGTACATATTTGTGCTTAGGAATATTTAATCCTTTAACAAGATTATGTACGACTAATACATATATGCTAAATTAATCCATTAAGTATTTCTTATTCCAAAAGAAAATACCTCAACCAAATAACCACCATATATTAATATACCTAAAATTATGTCTAAGTTATTTGTAATTACTACTATAAATAAGACCCTAGTTAAATTAAAATAGCTATAGTTTAAACTTTTTCTAGTTATTCCTATATATATTTGAAAAGAATATAATATGCGAGGTACCTCCTGGAAGGAAATATCCTAAAGCTCTTTGATTAAAATAATGAGAGTACTTGAAAAAAAAAGAAGAAGAAGAAGAAAAAGGTGCAGAAGAAGTATGTGATTGTGAGTTAGGGAAAGTCACATACAGTGAAGAATTTGAGTTGGGAGCATTTTTCCACTCCCTGGCAAAGTGTCCAGTGCCATGACATCTATAGCATTGGACCTTCGCCTTATTTAGGCCGAACCTGGTTTTCCCATGAATACCAGGAAATTTCCTTCCGGTCCTCTTGTAGAACTTATTCGTTCTTATGCTCAAGAGGGCCAGTTGGTGAAGAATGTCCATCTCTTCCAAGTCATCACTTGGAAATTGATGCGGATCATTTATGATAAAGCACACATGATCAGAAATAGGAGAGTGGTCATCACAGGAAGAAGAAGAAGTGATGCCAGTGGTTATGTCTATGTATTCATCATAACCCTGATCATTTGTCTCAGAGTTATGACTTAGAAGAGCTGTGTTTCCTTGAACATACTCTTCAGTTGATTTACCAAACTTTATTAGTTTTCTTTTCTAGTCAATCTTTCGCTCAAGAGTGAGCAACTTACCATGAAGTTGGGTAAGCGAGAGTTTGCCAAAGTCTGGAGAGGATCTCATGACAATGGAATAAGTTTCCCATTTTTCAGGCAGAGATCTCAAGAAGCGATTCAGAACAGAGACAGGGGTACACTTGACCAGCTAGTTTTAATTCACTTAAGAGAGAAGTGGACTGTTCAAACTGCTGAGTCAGTGACTCATTATTTAGTTGGGAGAATGTCTCGTATTGTTGAGCTAATATCTCACTGGTGTTAGTCACAACATCTTCGATGCCACCGAATTACTCTTTTAGAGCATCCCACAAAGTCTTTAGCAGACTCATGGTGAAGAAGACCAGAGTATATTTCATTAGGAAGGGCCATAGCCAATTGAGCATGTGCCTTTGCATCTGTTAGTGCATAAGATGTCCCTAGTTCAGCATTTTGTATGATTTGATGTATAAAGTTGATATTAGTAATGAATTTAGTCTTTCTATATTTTTTGTATATGTTTATTTGAGTTTATAATGTTTATATATGTTTAACTTTGACTATCATACAGACCCATTCGTGCGAATGACCCTAAGAATGAGTTCATTCGGGCGAATGAATGCCTAGCAAATGACTGGGGCGAATGAACGAGTCATCCGCATGACTCATTCGGTTGACCAGCTCATTCGGCTGAGCCATTCTCTTAATGAGTGATTCGCACCACTCTTTCGGCCGAATGAGTACAACTTATATATATAGCTGCAAACATCATTTTTTTAGATAACTCTCCGAGCTCCCTCTCACCCCTATGCACTCTTCTGTCATACCCTTAGGGTTTTGAGCCGACTCTTGCTGTCCAACATCGATTCTCACCCCGTGGTGTTCGTCACGGGGATTGGTGTTTTCGATTGGAAAACCCTGGAATAGGATTCCTCACTATTCCAGTGGCTGTTGAGAGATCTCCATAGGAACCGAGTTGATTCCTTGGGTTCCATAGGTCCTACAAAGTGGTATCAGAGCCTTGGGCTCTTGATTCTGCTTGATTTTCAGTCTAAATTACCATATTAGAGATTGGTTGTTCGAGATTTTCAAAAACCCTAACTTTCTTGCCCTTCAAGTTACTGTTTCATTATAGATCCATGGGTTTTTGTGGATGTTTTGACAAATCGATCATTCTAATTGCTTAGTAATGATGTCTTGAAGTTCTGTACCAATTTTGGTGGTTAGATTCACTCTAAATCAAAAGTTATCACGATTTTTGTTGCTGAAAACCCCAGATTGTACGAATGAGTCGATCATCCGAATCACCATGCGAATGGCTCTCTTTCAGCCGAATAGCTTCATTCGACCGAATATCTCTCTTTTGGTCTTCCACTCATTCAGTCAACTGCTCATTCGGTTGACTGCTCTTTTGGTCTTGAAGTCATTCGGACTTCAGGTCATTCGATCCTCTGCTCATTCACCTAAGACTGCTAATTCGGCCAACTCAGTTCATTCGGCCAATACACACTTATTCGGTCCCCAACATTCGGCCTTGTTAGTGTCATTCGGCTATCAGTTTTTAAATTTTTTCTAAGTGTTGGATACATTTGTTCTTGACATAATGGAGGAACTAGCTTTGATGGCTAACCAGAATCATAGGATTCTGAACTTGCTACTCACAGAGACTGAGACAAGGAATTCTAATAAAGCTCCTAAGTTTCTTTCATTAGATGATTACCCTCATTGGAAGTACAGATTTGAGATTCACATCAATGGAGTTGATAAAAACTTATGGATGATGAGGAAAAGATATCTTTCATCAGTTCAGACAGTTTACTTCTTCTGTGTTACTTTGGGATGTGTTGCAACAAAGATATGAGGGAAATGATGATTTGAAGAACATAAAGTCCAAAGCTTTGAGGAAAGAGTTTAACAGTTTCATGTATGTGGGAAATGAGTCTTTAGATGATTTGATTGCTAGATTTTAGCATCTTCTGAGAGTGCTGTTCAACCATCAGGTCAAGACTACATCACAAGAGAAGATTTGGTGTTTGGCAGATGGTTTACCTCCCAAATGGGAGTCATTCCTCATGGTCTTGAAGCATAATGAGACGATGGCTAATATGGACATCAATGAGTTTATCCAGAAGCTGAAAGAACAGGAGATTGAGAACAAGTGGAAGGCAAAGAGAGTTGCTCAGGTTCAAGATCCTTCATTGTTTTACTCTACTCCTACTATGGAAAGAGCTTCTTCTCATGCTCCATTGATGACTGCTTTTGTCTCTCAGACTAAAGAAGCTCATGTTTCAAACCAAACACACTTCAGTCAATCATTCTCAGCTTCAACTTCTCAGAAATAAGATAATCATACAGTCACCAATCTGAAGATAGAAAATTTTGATAAAGTGACTGTGGAGCTTGCAAAGGAGCACAAATGAAGATTATTCTCAGATTGACCCGGATGATAAGGAGAGGATAGAATCATGTGGGCTCTTGCCAGTGCAGTAAGAAGAGCTAAGGATTTTGTAAGAAGAACTGGAAAAGACATCAATCTGAACAAGGATTCAAAATTTGGTTTTGATATCTCATCTGTCACTTGCTATAACTGTGGAGAAAAAGGACACTTTGCAAAAGAGTGCAACAAACCAAAGAAGATGGGCAACAAGAATCCTTTTCAGAATCAAAGATCATCTGCAGCAAATCTAGAACGAAGATTTGTGCCCATTGATACTCCCACTCATGCAAGTTCTTCAAATGCTAGCAAAGCCTTGATGGTTCAAAATGATGAACGCAAAAACTGGGATTTCAGATTCAATCCTGATCAGGGAGGAGAAGATAAAGCTTGTGTTGTAGAAATCCAGAAGGTTGATGAATCCAGTGATGAAAGAACTTCATAAGAAACAAAGACCAGTCTGGAGGAATCATCAGGATTAGATCAGAAAGCACTTCAGATTCAGACACTCAAGGAGATTCTGATGCTGAGTTTGAAGAACAACCTGCTACACAGTTTGCTATGATGGTGAATATTTTTGCTACCTCTCAGTCAGATTAGGTATATTATGACTGCTCTTCTTCTCATTCCAGATGCTTTAGCTGTATTGACCTTGACAGTAATGTCCTGGCTTATCAGAAGCACAATTATGACTTGATCAACGATCTCAACCAAATGATTGAAGCAAATAGAATTTTAAAACCAAATGAAAACGATTTTTAGGCTAAAATTGATTTGATAAACAGACAGTTACATGAGGCTGAGATCACCACGCTCAATAAGCAGGATGCAGTTAGTTCTTATCTCAACACTATCAATGAGACTAAGAAGAAAGTTGCCATAGTCGAGTGTGACTATGAGACTTTAAGCTAGAAGCACAAGAGCTATGAAAGCTCTTCATACATTATTGAGCACATGATCAGTAATGGGACTGATCAAACTGGGAAGGGTAAAGAAACAAAATATAATCATTGCCCCCACCAATCTTGAACTGCTTTGTCAATTCTCCAAATGACAAAGACATTAAAGACTTTCAAGTGAAAACTCCATTAGTTATTGATCCTATTGGGATTATTTCTGATGAGGGTTCCTCATTGTCTGAGGAATCTTTTGTGGAGGGTGTGGTTGATGATTGGGTCTCTGATTCTAAGCCATCTGCTTTGCTAAGTCTTCACAGGATGGTGAAGCAAGTGAGACCAAAGAGACTGAGAAACCTGTTTTTAATGGTACAAAGGGGTTGGGTTTTAAGCAAAACATGACAAAATCAAATGTTTTTCATCAAAAAAAAAACAGTCTTGTTATAAACCCAAACAGTTTTATCGTCAATATAAAAGGGCTTGTTTTAAGTGTGGTGCACTTGGGCATTTTTCTAGAGTTTTCCCTCATCTGATCAGACCTAAGGTTGCACCACCCAGAAAACAAAATCAACATTTTATTAAACAGGTCAAATCTGATTGTAAATCATCTCAAGCAAAGCCCAAACAATCCAATCTTGTCAAACCTTTGGTTAAGGGTAAAGGGAAAGTTGTGAATTTGGATGTTCCCAAGGTTGTTAATGTCAATCAATCCAAACCATCATCCATCTACTTGAAAAACTCTTTCAGTAAAAACACAGTTCGGAAACTTAAGTCTTGTGAGACTTCAGTTTCAAATACTCCAGACAAGGCAACCCCAGATGGAAAATGGATTGATGTTTTGATCAGAGACTCATTGTGTCAACCCAAGACTGTAAAGGCTTGGGTTCCCAAATTGAACTAATAGTTTGTGTTTGTTCAGGTTGCCCCAACTGTTGCTCCTAACAGCAACTGGATCGTTGATAGTGGGGCTTCAAGGCACATGACTGGAGATATTTCGCTGCTCACCAATGTCATTTCAATTCGAAGAGGATATGTAGCGTTTGCCGGTGACAAAGGCGGGTTAATTACCGGAGAGGGTATTTATTCAAACGACCAAGTTTCATTTGACAAAGTTAGATATGTAAAGCAGCTAGAGAACAATCTACTGTCAGTTTCACAGATTTGTGACAAGAAGTACAAAGGTCTTTTTGATGACTCCAGCTGTTACATTCTCAAGCAAGGCATCACTATTCATGAAGACTGGATTCTGATGTCCGCACCCCGTAAGCAAGATTTGTATGTTCTCAACATGGCTACAACTTCAACAACATCATCCCCAGCTTCATGTTTTATGTCAAAAGCTACAGGGAAAGATTCTATTCTTTGGCATAAAAGAATGGGCCATTTGAGTCTACGTAAGATGAACCATTTGGTACACAACAATTTGGTTGAGGGTTTCAGCTTAAAGAATTTCAAGTTGTCTGATGTCTGTGTTTCGTGCAAGAAGGGATAGTAAACCAAGCCGTCTCACAAGCTGAAAACGTATCATTCAATCACTGTTCGTCTTTAGCTTCTCCATATGGATTTATTTGGTCCAGTCAACCGCGAGAGTATAACTAGAGATCAATACTGCTTAGTCATCACTGATGAGTATTCCAGATAATCTTGGGTTTTCTTTCTAAAGGAGAAATCAGAAACGTTTGAGTGTATTCAAGTTTTGGTAAGTAAACTTGAATCACTTTATAAGCTCAAGATCCGTATGCTCATAACATATAACGGGACAGAGTTCAAGAATCACAATATGGAGACCTTTTGCAATGAACGTGGCATTGTCCAACAATTCAGTGCTCCATATGTCTCGCAAATGAATGGCGTTGCTGAGCACAAGAACAGAACATTGATTGAGGCTTCTCGGACTATGCTTGCTGATTCATCCCTTCTAGTTCAATTCTGGAATGAATCTGTTGCAAATGCTTGCTACACATTGAACCGGGTCTTGATAGTCAATGGACATGGGGAGACCTGCTTTGAGTTGCTCCACAACAGAAAGCTAAATATTAAGTATCCTGAACCTTTTGGTGCTCCGTGCACGATGCTTAAGAAACACGAGCAAGGCAAGTTCTATGAGAAGGTGGAAGAAGGGTATTTTCTTGGGTACAGGACACCTAATAAAAGGGTCTACAATAGATCAACTCAAAATGTGGAGGAGTGGTACCACGTGGGTGTTCAAAGACACTCTATGCCCCCACCTGGGAAAGGTCCAGACTGGATGTTTGATTATTCGGACCTTTTCAACTCTTTCAATATGCCTCCCATGTACTCAGATGAAGATGTTGCTGTTCAAATGATGTATGACGCACAAAATGTACCTGATGAACCTGTGCAACCTTCATCAGCTCCAATTCTCATAAAGACACATGATGTCAGCTCAGACACAGATGATAATCCAACTCAACCAATTGCCCCCGAACCAAATATTGACAACATTGTACCTGCTCTTGAGGACTTGAATCTAAACAACCTTGATCCACTTGTTGAGGTTCCTGCTCATCCTGTTGGAAGAAGTAATCGCATTCATCCTCATGAAAACATTATTGGAAGTCCGTCTGATGGAGTCAAGACAAGAAATCAGTTATCTTTAGGAGGTCTTGCATATATTCTTGACTTTGCTGATGTGAACTATTGTGCCCATTCTTGCTTCATCTCTCAAGTTAAACCACGAACCGTCACTGAAGCATTGAGAGAAGAATCGTGAGTTGATAATTCAAGAAACTCGGTGTTTGGCAACTTGTTGACAAACCGAAAGGTGCAAAGGTTATAGGCACAAGATGGGTTCTTCATTGCAAAAGGGACGATCACGGGATAGTTGTGCGAAACAAAGCACGTTTGGTGGTGCAGGGATTCAGACAGATTGAAGGACTTGACTATAATGAAGTGTTAGTACTGGTTGCTCGTCTCGAAGCAATTCGTATTTTCTTGGCATATGCATCCTTCAAGAAATTTAAAGTTTATTAAATGGATGTCAAGAGTGCATTCCTTCACGGTGTGATCAATGAAGTGGTGTATGTCAATCAACCTCTCGGTTTTGAAGATCCATTGCATCGTGACCAAGTCTACAAACTAGACAAGGCCTTCTATGGATTGCACCAAGCTCCGCGAGAGTGGTACGAGACACTTTCCACTCACCTTCTGAACAACGAGTTCAGAAGAGGTGTCATTGACTGCACTTTGTTTATTCAAGAGAAAGATGGTGAGTTACTCTTGGTACAAGTATACGTGGACGACATCATCTTTGCTTCTACAAATGATAGTCTTTGCAAGGAATTCGAGAAGGTTACGAAAGACAAGTTTGAGATGAGCTCGATGGGGGAGATGAAATTATTTCTGGGATTACATGTGCATTAGTCTGAGGCAAGAATCTTCATTCATCAGACCAAATACATTGGTGACATTCTGAGCCGATTCAGTATCTTGGATGCAAAACCTGCTGGTACTCCACTGGCTGTTAATCACGGGATTATACCAGATGAAAAGGAGAAGTTAATCGTTGCCACACTGTACTGAGGAAGGATTGGATCTCTCATGTATCTCATCGCTTCACGGCCAGACATCATGTTCTCTACTTGCTTGTGTACTCGTTATCAGTCCAAACCAAGAGTATCACATCTGATTGCTGTGAAGAGGATTTTGCGTTATCTGAAGGGTACTCCGGATCTTGGCTTATGGTATCCTAATGATGATAACTTTGAGCTTACTGCATACAGTGATTCAGACTATGGTGGATGTAAAAGAAATTTCAAGTCAACATTTGCAGGATCTCAGTTCTCTAGGAACCATTTAGTTACCTGGCAGTGCAAGAAGCAGACGTCGGTGTCTACTTCAACATGTGAAGCTGAATATATTGCTGCTGCTAGTTGCTGCTCACAAATCATCTGGATACATCAACAACTCAAGGACTATGGGTTACATTTTTCTAACACTCCTATTTTTGCTGATAATACTATCGCCATAGCTATCACTAAAATCCAGTCCAGCACTCGAAAACCAAACACATTGACATAAAATATCACTTTATACGTGATTGTTTTGAAAAGAAACTAATCGATGTTGTTAAAATTCACACCGATCACCAGAAAGCCGATCTTTACACAAAAGCTTTTGATAAACCCATATTTTTATATCTGTTATCGGCTAATGGCGTTTTTCAAAAGGATGAAGTCATTCCTTCATTTGAATCAAACAAATGATCATTGCTTTTATTAGTTAGTTTCTTTTGTTTTACTTTTCCTTGTTAGTATTTCTGTTATTTTTCTTTCACTTAATCTAAAACTCAAAAATATTTTCAGTTTTAGGTTATTAGGGAGAGAAAACATAGTTTAGTTTGAAATACCAAAAACATTTGAAAATTTTGAAAAACTAAAAACATGTGAAAAATTGTAAAAATGAGAAAGTCTGATAAGAGAAAGTGATGTGTTAACCTATCATGTCTTAAAAGCAAAACATTAATGCATAAACCGAAAGCACATGAGGTGTGTGATTTGATGTACTGATAGGCCATCTTTACAAAATGTATAGACTATTGGTGATTGCTTAGAAAATCTGAATTGTGGGATCTATTTTAGAAAACTAGTTAAGTGATAAATAGTTTTTAATTCAAATTAGGCGTACACCTGTTATTGTAGGATCTAATGAGGTTTCCAATGATTCATGAATTCAAGTCTGTACACGTGCCATATTGCTTTGTAAAGACCAAGCTGAAGCCGTCCATTCAGATGAGAATAATTGAATCACAAGAAAATAAAAGTAAATCTGATTCTGTACACGTGCCATATTGCTGGGTTGTAGCCTAGCTGAAGTCGCCAATTCAGATAGGATAAGCTAAGAAAAATACAAAAATAAAATACGTTCGATTCCATACATGTGCCATATTACTGGGCTGTAGCCAAGTGGAAGCCATCCATTTGGATAGAACAAGTTGATCTTCTCAACACAGTTCTGTATACGTGCCATATTGCTTTGTAAAGACCTAGCCGAAGTCGTCCATGAGAACGTGTTGATCTTGAGAAACAAATAAAAAGAAAAATACAAAAAGAAAATAAATTGGAACCTTATAGAACTTATGATGTTAAGTATTAAGTTATGCAGAGATGAGTTATGAACTAGTTTTGATCTTTATTGGTTAAATACAATGGGTAACTCAGTCAGAAAATATGAGTGATCATTAATTTGTTTAGAAATGATGTATTGTCAGGTTTAAAGTGGACAAGTATATCAGTAATTAAATCATAAGATAAATGTGTCAGAAGTGTAACATTCATTAATGTTGATTTGATGTGATTAGGTGTATGAGTCATTTTTCTTAAAAGACTGCTCACAAAAATATGTGTTTCTTAACTGTTTTAGTTTTATTTGTTAGTTGTACAGTTGTCTTTCATTTCAGAGAAATACAAAAAGATTTTAAATTTCAAATTTGTTTTTAGATGATCATTTGTGTGTTCAGATGTTCAATCATATTTGAATCCTTCACCGAAACAGACTAATCTTCATAATGATGTTCTTTTAATGTTCAAAATGTCAAAATTGAAATTAATTTGTGTTTTTGAGTGCTAAGTTTAATTCATCCGAATGACGCAGGCGAAAGACTCATTTGACCTAATGAATTCAATCATGCGAACGAGTCATTTGGCCGAATCTTTCTGATCCGAACTAACTCATTCGTTGATCTCTCAGCCGAATGAGACTTCCTATATATTGGGGTTTTTTGCCCAAACCAACTCATTCCCCCCAAACTTCATTCGTTCAGCTTACTGTGTGTACCCTTTCGCTCGACTCATTATCTTTCAACTGTTCTTTGATTCTTCACCATTTAATCAACCATACTGATAGTATTCCTTCTTGTGGTTGTTACAGGTACTATTGGAACCAAGATTTTCAAAGTTTGACCATGGATTTGCATAGAACAGCCCTCAGTATAGGGTTTTAGGGCTCGTAAAGTCAACAGACTAATAGATATCCAAAATGAACTTTAAAATACCTAAAACCTGTTCTAAAACACTAATCGGATATATCGGAACTTGTTGGTGTCAATTTTATGGTCTAATTTGTTGTTTTGGGAACTTGGATTTTTGAAATCCTTCGGTCGACCGAATGACGATCATTCGGACTTCAGGGTCGACCGAATGAGGGGTCGCGACCGAATGAAGCCATTCGATCGAATGCGTCTCTTTTTGCCATTGTCCTCATTTGTTGGTCATTCGGATGACATGTTTCTTTTGGTCAATGAGTCAACCGAATGATTTCATTCGCCTGTCATTCGGATGACATGACCCATTCGGTCATTGGACTCATTCGCTGAGTCTCATTCGGACAATGTTTTTTCATTCGCACAAGTTGCATACTTGTGTTAACTTTTTGATTTTACTCAACTGTTTAACTGAATTGAACTGGCATGTTAATTCTCTTGTTTTTCAGTATGGCAGACTACAAAGCTGTAACGAAGAACAATATTTGTGCTCATCTAGATCTTGCCACCAAGAACGCCAGGCATTTTACAGAGATTATTGCATTTCTCTTGCGTTCTAGGATCTTCACTGCCATATCTACTGTCTATGATCCCGATTTGTCGCATCAGCGGGATTTCTGGAGATCTGCATACATAGATTGTGAGGTCGAGCCTCCAGTGATCAGAGGTAAGGTGCGAGGACATGACGTTATAGTTTATGCTGAGCACATTCGGAGGGTATGTGGATTCCAGGATGCACCTGATCATCCCTTTCTACTTGATCGCTATCTTGTTCGAGGATGCTTTATGCGATGCAAGTATGATGGTGACTTAGAAGTCGGAGTCCTGAGCAAAGCTTTTCTCTCCCCGCAGTTCAAGTACTTGGTTCACGTTCTCATTCACTACTTGGGTTCTAGACGCGGGGAATTTGATGAACTCATAGAGACATTACAGGGTGCGCTTGTGGCTTTGGTGCTGAATATACCACTCAACTTCTCGGAGATGGTATTCACACATTTGAATGAAAATGTCTATCTCAAGGGTGACAAGAAGTTCCTCATGTACCCAAGATTTCTTCAGCAGATATTTGATGCACAAGTGCCTGATCTACCGAAAGCCAGTTCTGACATTATCCGATTACGGCACATGAATGACATCACTCTTAACAGACTTTTATCATATAGAGGAAAGGAGACGAAGCCTCCCGTTCGTACTCTATTTGGCCGTCTCCTCAACCCTAATTACATTGCACCCGCTAGGAGGAAATGGAGACATGATGATTGTTATTCAGATTTAGAGGATATCATAGTGCCAGATGGTGATGATGGAGATGATGGTGAAGATGATGTAGATGTGGGTGCTTTACTTATTTTGATTTCATGACTACAACTTAGGCCACCGTTTCCAGCCCATTAGAGATGGGTGGTACCACTTCAGCTAAGGAGAGAGATGATTCAGATGAATCAGGTGAGGCTAGTGGTGAAGATGATGATGAAGAAGGCTCTGACAGCTCAGATTCTGATAAGCCAGATGATGAGTTTGAGAACGTTATGGTGGGGACGAGGCTAGTGAAGAAGAGGAAGAGGCCCAGTGTGATAGAGCATGAGAGGGAGGAGATCAGGGATCCATCTTTTGTCCCTGATTTTGATTTTTCTCCTCCTCCACATACTTCAATTGTTACATCTGTTACTGCTACTTCTGCTTTCCAGTCCACATCATTCCCTCCTGCAAAGAGAAGAAGGATACGTTTTGTCTTACAAAGACGGTCAGAGTCGGTGTCTGTTGCAGCAACCACTGTTATATCAGCTAGTGGTGAAGATGATGATGAAGAAGGCTCTGACAGCTCAGATTCTGATAAGCCAGATGATGAGTTTGAGAACATTATGGTGGGGACGAGGCTAGTGAAGAAGAGGTAGAGGCCCAGTGTGACAGAGCAGGAGAGGGAGGAGATCAAGGATCCATCTTTTGTCCCTGAGTTTGATTTTTCTCCTCCTCCACATACCTCAATTGTTACATCTGTTACTGCTACTTCTGCTTTCCAGTCCACATCATTCCCTCCTGCAAAGAGAAGAAGGATACGCTTTGTCCTACAAAGATGGTCAGAGTCGGTGTCTGTTGCAGCAACCACTGTTATATCAGCTGCAAAAATTTCGACTTCTTCATTGACCAGGTCAAGAGCAACTCCCACACGAGTCACTATTGCCCCTTTGACCTCCTCTGGTGCTCCTACCGCTTTATTTAATACAACTTCCTCTGATCCATCCACCACTCGAGCTGATCTATATGTACCTACTGTTTCAGTTGTTGAACAGCTCAGCACACTGAACATTTTGGTTCTTAGGCTGATGGAGAGGAACCATTAGTAGGATGAAGCTATTGCCCAACTAACACAGAGGGTCAGTGAGCAAGATGCTCTTTTACTACAGGATGCCGACCAACGGGCAGATTTGAGGGCTCGATCTGCTGAGCAGGAGAAGCGATTGCTCAAGTATGTTGATAAGCATAACCAATTGGTATTGACGGCCTCGGGATTCAGTGATAGGATCTTAGCTCTTGAGGTCGAAAACTTGCTATTAGTTGAGCAAGTTGAAAGCCTTAAAGATGCTACTCCTAGGCTGGAGGCCTCTAAGCCTGCCTCCAATGATTCAGATAAAGATGAAGAAGAAGAAGACGAAGAAGAATAAGACGAATGTGATGAGGAGAAGGTTGATTACGAGGATACTGACAAAGATGATGATTCAGATGATGATGATGACAGTGCCGGAAGTGGGTCTGCCAGTTCATCTAGTGCATCAGGGCAGCAGTCCCCTCCCACTGAAATCGGGACAAAGACAAGGCATGATAAAGGTGCCAAGCCTCTTCCTCCTAAAACTGAAGAGCCTAAAGCTACAGAAGAGGTTGAAGCGATGCCAGTGAGATAAATTTTGGACAAAAAGCTGACTATGATTCTGGACGCTCAGGGCATCATTCAACATTCTTTTAGCTATGATAAGTAGGAAGGTAAGATTATACATTACGTCACAAAGGAACAGATTGCTGAGCTGTTCAGGTTAAATCTTGATGAGGTAGTGCTGGATGAAGCTAAAATTCCTGCCTCTGCTATTCCTGCCACTGCTATTCCTTCTCCTGAAGCCTTTGATGAAATCGTTGAAGTTATTTTGATGGATATCACTGAGCAAGAGGGCATCACGTATACTTCAGCTGAGGATGAACTGCCTACCTTCACTGATCTTTTTAGTCAACACACTGAGGAGGAACTGAACAGGAAGATTGACGAAAAGATCAGCGGTAGTGAGTCTTCAGCAGAAGACATTCGGAAAAGAAAAAAGGAATGGGAAGGTTATTGGAAAGTTTTGAAGAAGGAAAGCGTTGCTCCAATGCCAGCTTCACACACTAAAGTATACAGGACCAAGGGATACAGCTCCAAAGGTCGAATTCTAAGCTGGGCATATTTTCATGACTTAAACTGCTATGCAGTCAGGAGGGAGAGAGGAATACAGTACTTCTGGTACCCCGATGACTTCAAGACGTTGCCAGGATTTGAAGTAAATCAACTCACACGTTTGAAGATGCTTTATAGTGAAGATTCGGGGATGTCAGCTTGGTTCTCAAGACAGATTCAGTATGAGTACCGAAAGAGATGGATTAATTTCAATCCTCAGGAACCAGAAAGATATTATCAACCAGAGATCAATGCAGATACCCGCAGACACAAAGTCATCCTGAAGTGGCTGCCTCCAAAAGTCATGAGGAAGATTCCATTACGGAAAATGCCTCAGGACTTCTTGGACAGTTTCCGATGGTGGTATTATGATGGGAGAACTGCAGAGGCAGTAATTCTGTTATGCAAAGACAACAAATGGGATACTGTGCGCATATTTGATCTCATGTGGCTGACAAATCTGTCACACAACGATGTGAAAGCATTGTGCAGATGTCAAATATTCTTCGAAGTTGCAGACATGGAGCAGGCTCTACAATTCATGAGTTATCCGGATTTGCATTGTTTTTGGAATTCATGCAGGCACAGACTGGAAAGCTATATCAGACAAGTATTTCAAGAAAGATCCTGACAAATGAAGAACTAGGTCCAAGGGGGAGTATATTAGTGTATAAGATGTCCCTAGTTCAACATTTTGTATGATTTGATGTATAAAGTTGATATTAGTAATGAAATCAGTCTTACTATATTGTTTGTATATGTTTATTTGAGTTTATAATGTTTATATATGTTTGACTTTGACTTTGACTATCATACAGACCCATTTGAGCGAATGACCCTAAGAATGAGTTCATTCGGGCGAATGAATGCCTAGCGAATGACTGGGGTGAATGAATGAGTTATCCGCATGACTCATTCGGTTGACCAGCTCATTCGGCTGAGCCATTCGCCAAATGAGTGATTCGCACCACTCATTCGCCCGAATGAGTACAACTTATATATATAGCTGCAAACAACATTTTTTTCGTTAACTCTCTGAGCTCCCTCTCACCCCTATGCACTCCTCTGTCATACCCTTAGGGTTTTGAGCCGAATCTTGCTGTCCAACTTTGATTCTCACCCCGTGGTGTTCGATTTCTATCAAAACGTTCACTCCTCATCGTCAGATTGCCACGGGGCTTGGTGTTTTCTATTGGAAAACCCTGGAATAGGATTCCGCACTATTCCAGTGGCTGTTGAGCAGATCTCCATAGGAATCGAGTTGATTCCTTGGGTTTCAAAGGTCCTACAGCATCAAGCTCCAACTTCTGGTAATCTTCTTCGGTATAATTCCGAGGATCTTTCGGGACATTGTCTCCAGTCTCCGTGTCCAGGAGCGTTGGTTCATGCGGTACGAACTTGGCAGACTTCCAACATCATGTATCATTATTGGACAGGAAGTGTAACATCCGCCTCTGCCAAATGTTATATTGGTGCCTAACCAAGATTTGTGGCTTTGTGGCAGAATCGGTGTTATGAGGGTCTAGGGTGAATTTCTCTGCCATTGGTTCACAAATAGTTATGAGTAAATCAACAAGTGATGAGTTCTCAAAGTGATTTGTTAGAATGATTTTTGAACACAATTTAGTTCGAAAACCAAACTCCTACAGATTTGAAGAAAAACAAAAGACAGAAAAAATAGAATGCAGAAAACTAAAACAACACGATATCAGTGAGAGCTTTGAGTTTTAGTCTTGACGGTTAAACCAAGACTAAGGACAAGGCTCTATTACAAACTGTTGAAGTACAGAAACCTCGAGGAGAAGTTGTTTCACCAGGAACAAAGCTTTAGACACTTAGTCAAAGCTTTGGTTTTAGCTCCCTCTATAGTTTTGCCCAAAGTTATTTTCGTTGTTTAGTTTTCTTGCTTAAAAATATAGAAAAGAACAGATAGAAATGTAGGACCTGAGAAACCCTCGGAAACAACTCGGTTCCTTGAGAGATCTGATCGACAGGCCCTTGAATAGTGCGGAATCCTATTCAAGGGTTTTCCAATCGAAACCAACAGTCCACGTGGCAATCCGACGATGTGGAGTCAACGTTTTGATCGAAACCAAACACCACGGGGTGAGAATCGAAGTTGATATGACGGAGGAGTGCTTAGGGAGAGAGGAGGCTCGGAAAGTTATAAAACATTCTGTTTTCAGCCCTACATATAAGTTGTACTCATTCGGCCGAAGGAGTAGTGCGAAACACCCATTCGGCAAATGGCTCAGCCGAATGAGCTTAGTCAACCGAATGAGTCATGCGGATGACTCATTCGTTCGCCTGAGTCATTCGCTAGGCGTTCATTCGTCCGAATGAACTCATTCTTAGGTATCATTCGCACGAATGGGTCTGCAAGATAGTCAAAGTCAAAGTCAAACATATATAAACATAATAAACTCAATTAAACATATATGAACAATACTCAGAAGTCTATTTCATTAATAATATGAACTTTACATAATCCAAGACATACAAAATATTGAACTAGGGACATTACATGCATCAACAAACTCCCCCTTGGACCTAATTCCTATTTATCAACATCTTTCTTGAAATACTTGTCTGAGATGGCCTTCCAGTCAGTGCCTGCATGAATTCCAAATGCAATGCAAATCCGTATAACTCTCATGAACTGTAAAGCCTGCTCCATATCTGCAACTTCAAAGAAAATCTGACATCTGCACAGGCTTTCACATCTTTGTGTGACAGATTGGTCAACCAAATGGGATCAAAAATACGTACAGTATCTCATGTGTTGTCTTTGCACAAAACAATCACCGCCTCAACAGTTCTCCCATCATAGTACCACCATCTGAAACTGTCCAAAAAGTCTTGAGGCATCTTCCTTAATGGAATCTTCTTCATGACTTTCGGAGGCAGCCACTTCAGGATAACTTTATGTCTTCGGGTATCTGTGTTAATCTCCAGTTGATAGTATATCTCCGGTTACTGAGGATTGAAGTTGACCCATCTATTTCGGTACTCGTACTGGATCTGTCTTGAAAACCAAGACAACATCCCTGAGTCTTCACTATAAAGCATATTCAGACGTGCAAGTTGATTTACCTCGAATCCGGGCAACGTCTTGAAGTCGTGGGGATGTTTGAAGTACTGGATCCCACGCTCTCTCATAACTACATAGCAGTGAAAATCGTGAAAGTAGCCTAACTTAGAATCTGACCGCCGGATAGGTATCCCTTGGTCTTGTATACTTTGGTGTATGGATTTGGCATCTATGAAACACTATCCTACTTCAGAACTTCCCAATACGCTTTCCATTCCTCTTTCCTTTTCTGAATGTCTTCTGCTGAAGACTCGCTGCCGCTGACCTTTTAGTCTATCTTACGTTTCAGCTCCTCCTCAGAATGTAGACCGAATAAGTCAGAAAAAGTAGGCAGCTCCTCTTCAGCTGAAGTGTACTTTAAGCTCTCTTCCTATGTAATGTCTTCCAGAATCACCTCATCAATGTCATCAAATGATTCTGGAGTAGGAAGATCAGAAGCAGGAATGGAAGCATCATCCAAAATCACCTCATTAGGATTTAACCTGAATAACTTTGCTATTTGCTACTTGGTGAGGCAATGTATGATTTCTCCTTCCTCCTTGTCATAGCTGAAAGAGTGTTGAATAATGCCCTGAGTGCCCAAAATTATGGTCAACTTTTCAACCAGGATCCGTCTCACAGGCATCGCTTCAACCTCTTCAGTAGCTTTAGGCTCTTTGGTTTGAGGTGGAGGTGGCTTGACAGCTTTATCATGCCTGGTCTTTGTCCTTGTGTCGGTGGGTGGGGACTGTTGTCCTGCTTAACTAGATGAACTGGCAGACCCACTTCCAGTACCATCATCATCATCACCGGAATCATCATCCTTATCAGTACCATCATAATCCACCTTCTCCTCATCAGACTCTTTTTCCTCTTCTTCGTCTTCTTCGTCTTCCCTGTCTGAATCATCGGAGGCAGGCTCAGAGGCCTCAAGTCTTGGTGTGGACTCCTTGAGGCTTTCAACTTGCTCAGATAGACGCAAGTTTTCATCCTCAAGAGTCGAAATCCTGTCGTTAAAACCAACATCTGTCAGGGCCAGCTGATTGTATTCATCCATGGACTTGAGTAATCTCTCCTCCAAATCAGCAGATCTGGCCCTCAGATTGGCCCTCTAATCGGCAGCCTGCGGTAGCAAAGCATCCTGCTCACTGACCCTCTGCTTGAGCTGAGCAATGGTTTGATATTGCTCGTGGTGCCTCTCCATCAACTAAAGGACCAAAGTGTTCAACGTGATGAGCTGTTCAGCAACTGAAAGAGTCGATATATAAGGATCAGCACGTGTAGTAGAAGGACCAGAGGAAGCTGTAGTGAAGACAACTGTAGTAGCAACAGAAGAGGTCAGAGGGGAAATAGGAACACGTGTAGGAGTTGCCCTTGACCTGGTCAGTGAAGAAGCTGCAACTGTTGCAGCAGATGTAGCAATGGTTTCTGCAATAGAAGTCAACTCTGACCATCTCTGTAGAACGAATCCTGTCTTTCTTCTTTTGGCAGGAGGGGATGAGGTAGACTGAACAACAACAGTAGTAGATGTGACAACGGAAGTACATGCAGGAGGAGAAAAATCAAACTCAGGAACAAAAGATGGATCCCTGATCTCCTCCCTATCAAGCTCAGTCTCACTAGGCCTCTTCCTATTCTTCACCAGCCTTATCCCAACCATAATGTTCTCAAACTCATCATCAGGCTTATAAGAGTCTGAGCTGGCAGAACCTTCTTCATCATCATCACCAGCCTGATCTGATTCCTTAGAATCATCTCTCTCTTCAGCTGAGTTAGTACCACCCATCTCTAATGGAGTAGAGACAGTGGCTGCACTAGTAGTCATGAAATCTAAATCAGGAAGAGCACCAACATCAACATCATCATCAGCAGCACCACATCCACCAACACCAGTATCAGCACCACTAATATTAGTAATAACACCAGCACCACCACTCACACCTGCACCATCACCAACATCAACAGCACCACTAGCACCAGCATCTCCTCCATCACCATCCAGCACAATAATATCCTCCAAGTCTGAGTCCGAATCCTCATGTCTCCATCTCCTCCCAACAGGTGCAACGTAATCAGGGTTGAGGAGATGGTCGAACATACCACGAGTGGGAGGCTTCCTCTCCTTTCCTCTGTATGCAAGAACTCTGTTAAGAGTGGTGTCGTTCATGTGCTCCAATCTGAGAATATCTGCATTGGCCTTAGGTAGATTCGGCACTTGTGCATCAAAGATCATCTGGAGAAACCTCGGATACATCAAAAACTTCTTGTCTCTCTTTAGGTATACATTCTCCTTCATATGAGTGAAGACCATCTCCGAGAAGTTGAATGGGATCTTCAACACTAAGGCCACAAATGCTCCCTGGAGTGTCTCTCGAAGGTAATCAAAACCACCACACCTTGAGCCCAAGCAATGAATGAGAACATGGCATAAATACTTGAACTGCGGGCATAAGAAGGCCTTGTTCAGCACTCCGGCCTCTAAGTCTCCATCATACTTGCATCGCATGAAACTTCCTCGAACAAGATATCTATCAAGAAGAAAAGGCTGATCTAGAGAGTCCTGAAATCCACAGACCCGTTTGAGATGTTCAGCAGATACTACAACATCCTATCCCCGGACCTTTCCTCTTATAATAGGAGGCTCTACCCTACAATCAATATCAGTAGAGCTCCAAAGGTCTCTCTGATGTGATAAATATGGAACATGAATAGAAGAGATAGTTGGAAATATCTTGGAACGTCTCAAGAAAGTGATAATCTCTGTAAAGTGTCGGGCATTCGCCATGGTAAGATCAAGATGAGCACATATGTTGTTCTTGGGAACAGCCTTAAATCCTGCCAAACTGAAATACAAAAAAATAACAACATGTCAGTTCAGTTCAATAGGCAATTGACTCAAACTCAAAATTTTTGACCAAATGTTCAAATAGTGCGAATGAAGCACTGTCACCCGAATGAGATTCAACGAATGAGAATGGTGGCCGAATGAATGGTGTCATCCGAATGACACACGAATGAAGTCATTCAGTTGAACCCACTCATTCGCATGACCATATGGTTCGAATGACCTCATTCGTTCAAACCAACTCATTCAGTTGAACCTGTGGTGCGAATGAGGCTCATTCGGGCGACTGATGGACTTCGAACACCCAATCATCCAAAAACTCAAATCAGACCCTAAAAATGGTAAAAAATCAACACATAGGGGTTCGATTATGGTTGTACAATTGATTTTAGGTGTTTTAGGGTTCGATTTGACAGGTTATTTGAGTGTAACAGTTATGAGCCCTAAAAACCCTAGAATTCAAACATTTCGGGTTCAATCTTATGTCAAACTTTCATGAAATCGATTCCAGCAATACCTGAGATGATCACAATAACAATGATGATGAGAAAATGGTAGTTTTGTGGTGAAAATCAAAGAAACTGATTAAGTGTGTGTTTCGGCCGAAGAGCGTCCATTAAATAGGAGGACTCATTCGGCCACAGGAACCGAATGACCCTATTTGCATCATGGAATCAAGCGAATGACTCATTCACATGGATGAGTTCATTCGCTTGTATGAGCCATACTCACACTCATTCGGGCGAAAGAAATCAGCACTCCAAAAACACAACTCATTTTCAAATGTTGACATTTTGATCACAAAAAGATTATTGTTATGAAGTTCAGTCTGGTTTGGTGATAGGCAAAGATGAGGTTGAATATCTAAACCAACAAATGATCATTTAAAACAATTTCAAATGAAAATCTATTTGTATTTTCTGAAAAATCAAACAACTGGACAAACTGAAACTGAAATAAACAAAATGCACATATTTTTGTGAGTAGCCTTTCAAGAAATTGATAC
Organism: Mikania micrantha; assembly: GCA_009363875.1. Lineage (NCBI taxonomy): Eukaryota > Viridiplantae > Streptophyta > Magnoliopsida > Asterales > Asteraceae > Mikania > Mikania micrantha. The sequence goes on along the minus strand of CM018682.1, from coordinate 55,074,514 downwards.
ATACACCAGATCATGTCAAATCAGCATTCAAGAATTTTTATACTTCTAACACATTTGATTTATGAAATGATTACTGAGATATTTGTCCACTTTAAACCTGACAGTACTTTGTTTCTAAACTAATCAATAATCACCCATGTTTTCTGACTGAGTTACCCATTATAGTCAACCAATCTAGGTCATGACCTGTTTATAACTCATCTCAGCATAACTTAGTACCTAGCATCATAAGTTCTATAAGGTTCCAATTTATTTTCTTTTTGTATTTTTCTTTTTGATTTGTTTCTCAAGTTCAACGCATTCTCATGGACGGCTTTAGCTAGGTCTTTACAAAGCAATATGGCACGTATACAGAACTGTGTTGACAAGATCAACTTGTTCTATCCAAATGCATGGCTTCAACTAGGCTACAACCCAGTAATATGGCACATGTATGGAATCGAACTTATTTTATTTTTGTACTTTTCTTAGCTTATCCTATTTGAATGGACGGCTTCAGCTAGGCTGCAACCCAGCAATATGGCACGTGTACACAATCGGATTTACTTTTTATATTCTAGTGATTCAAGCATTCTCAGCTGAATGGACAGCTTCAGCTAGGTCTTTACAAAGCAATATGGCACGTGTAATGTCACACCCCGAGCCAGCGGGCTGGATCGACTTTCCCGTCAGGCGAAAGGTTCTCGGGGTGCGATATCGTTTGATAATTAAAATGATCAGATTGTTTGCATAGCACATGATATATATAAATGAGAAATGCTAACATGACAATGATATAGAATTACAAAGTTAAATTACAATGTATCGTTCATAATTTAACCAAGTAAATCTACTCGAAAGAATCAATGAGTTTCTATCTTGTAACTGTACAAGATCTACAAAAGATGATTCATTGTTTTGTCATTCCAAAAGTATGTTCAACACAAAATGTAGCTAGGTCTTCTAAAAGTCCACTAGCTATGTTCTTGATATCTGGTGACTAAACTTGTTCATCACCTGAGAAAACATGCATTTAAACAAAGTCAACACTAGGTTGGTGAGTTCATAAGTTTGATAACTGAAAGTATTGATTTGTTCACATTCACAGTCATAATGTCATACATGATACTTGTAAATTGTTTGATTCACCCATTCATACAATGGCCTCTCCATAGTTATATTTACAAATAGTATTTCATCCTATTAGCTATGCTTATATATAGAGCATATGTCGGGGAACAAGCCCCAGCCAACATCCCACGCATAACTAATAGAACTCCACACCACTTGCAATACAACTATAGATACCCATTTTCATCCCACATGTTCAATCCGTTTGAAATCCACCGTTTTGTTTTGTATGTAGAATAATATAGTACGAGGGGATTAGTTATCAAACCGAAGTATTGATAAACCCTCGGTGTTTTAAGGAAGTTAAATTAATTTAATCTGATCCTTATTATTATTCTATTTCTTGCGGGGTTAGCTGTTAATCACTTCTAAATATAAGAGTGCTAGTTAACCAATTGATATTTGTTCTCAATTTGAAGTGCATAGAGCCTAAAAGGAATCCATTGCAATCCTCACGTAATCAGATTACATTGCATCCGATTTACCTCTACCACTATGTATTCCCAGAGGCCTCATCGAAATTGTTACAAGTAATATGACATGAGAGAAAATCAATTCCTCAGTCTACTAGTCAACAGGAATCGATGGATTAATTACAATTATAACTGCAGATTAATATCACCATGTGTCGGTTTCCGGAACCTGACTGTTCGTCGCCCTGTCACCGGTCATACGTTACCGGCCAATGATCAATACGATCAACATACCAGCCCTACAAGCCGGAGGTTTGTCAAACCTACGGTACCACTATGCTATCGTCGGTTTGGTCACGTCAAACTAACTGGTCAGCGATTTGTGTAAGGGACTTACAATGATCAACTTGAATACATGGCACATGATTGAAATGATATAATACAGACAGTTCAATAGTAATCAATTGTATTGTGTGTTCACCAATGTTGTTTGTTCTCAATATTGTGTGTTCTCTTTGTTGTTAACAAAGTTATATAAGAACTTGCCTTATTATACAATGTTAGTTGTTGCGTGAATGATGTTGTTATCATGAAGGTATATTATCATGATTATCATTCTTGTTGTTCCACATGATCACCCTGTTGTCACTACAGTGTTACAAGAGCTAGTCTTACTACACTAAGTCGACTCAGGTGGTGGATGATACTTGTTTAGTGTTATCTTGTAGTCTGCACCGAGTTGTAAGCTGAGTGTTATAAGAACTTGTCCTATTACACTTAGCTAACTCTGGTGATGAATGATATTATGAAGACATATTATCTTTATATCCTTCGTGTTTGTTCTTGTTGTTGTCATCATGTTCACCTGTGATAATCTCATTGTTTGATCTTGTAGGAATAAATAAATGTTATAAGATAGAATCTTACAACTACATTATTCTATTGTGTTGATGATTCATGAAGCTACATTATCATGTTTCGTCTTAGTTGTCTCTGTCAAGTTATGATCACACAAGCATGCATACAATGATAAGCGATAATCAGTCAAGCAATATTATCTAAATCAAAGTATAAGCAATATGCTGAACTAAAACTTTTAAATAAATATAAGATTTAGCATGTTTCTCAGCCCCGAGAGTTTAAAATTAGTTAAGATTAGAAAAGGGGCGTATGAACTCACCTTGTAACTTTTGTGGTTGGCTTAGCCTAGACAAGAATGCACGCGCTCTTTGTTGTACTTGTAGTTGTATTCACGATCCTGTATTGATTTAACGTTGTTTGTAACTTATGAGTATAAGTTATAGAGAATTGGTTGCGTGTATGTGTTAGCCTTAAAATTGGCCAACACTCGTAGGTCTTGATCACTATTTGACCTTGGTTCATTTGTTTTAGATTATACTAACACTAAATCAAGTTAGATTGAGTTTAGCATATCTCGTTATTTGCATTAAGTTTAAATTGATGCGGACCTTGTCATGATAAGAAATCTTGAAACCTATTATAGATTTAGAAGTACAAAACATAGGTTTTAGATTAAAGGTTATAAACCCTTAGCATCTTGTAAAGAATTTTGTATGATCCTCGTTTAATTTGCCTAAACACTTTTGAAATCCCTTGTTAACATTTTTATAAGACAAGGTTTAGGATTTATGAAATTCATTAATCCTAAACCCTACCACCTTTGTAGTAAAAACTACCCATGCATGTTATCTTAATTGAGTTGGTTTAAGGTATTTTTTTCCATTTAATGCATGTGGGCCGAACCAAATGGAGTTGGGTCCTTATATCATGTGAGCCGTATTGTATTTGGGCCAAATGTATGTGTCATGGGCCTAATTAATGGTCATGAGGTGTGGGCCAATTGAATCACATGGGCCCATTGCCTGATGATGTTGGGCCTGAAACAGTCACATTGGCTGCACCAGCCTCTTGGGCCGACTGGTTGATACTTGGGCCGAATAGGGGTTAGTCGAATGTAGTGGGTTCACCGAAAGGGAATTTGGTCAATTGAGGGTATCCGGCCGAATGAGGGGCTGGTGTCACACCGAAAGAGGATGGCCGAACCACCACTGGTCGAATGGTGACTCTGCCTTGACCGAATGAATACCAGGAGTATGAGAAGACTACTACAACCGAATCAAAGCCCACGAAGGACAACCTCATTCGGTCCTTCACTCATTCTAGGAAGCCGTCCCAGTTACATCCTCATTCGCTCGGCTGTGGATAGCGAAGATCTCGAAGATTTTGATGTTTCAGTCAACATCCATGTTGGTTTGGGATGGATACAGGTGCGGTTATCTCGTTTCACCTAGGGTGGGTCGTAGGTATAAATTTTGAACCGGTTGGATGTGGGTAGAACTAAAAGGGTCTCAAAACCCTAATTTTCGCTACTTTTCATCACAGATTACCTCAAATCAGGTGGTTGTCATTCCAGATTGGTTGTACTTCCTTGTAGAGGAGGTCGAGAGCTTCAATTAGGCTCAAGAATCACTCGATTTCGTTAAGAAATGAGCAAGTTATGGATGTTTGAAGTTCAAGATTTTAGAGAGAGAGAGAGAGTCGGGATTTGAGTTCTAGAGAGAGAGAAGGGTGTTTAATGAGGAAGATGAACTCATTTAGGGTATTTATACCCTGAGTTAGTTCGGGTTCATTTCGTTTGCTCAGTTCGCGTTTTCATTGCGTTTCTGGCGCGTAATGCGCGTGTTTACGGGTTTTAAATAAAAAGGATTTATTTTTAATACTTGGAAAGTGGTTATTCCTAGTAAATCTTTTAAATTTGTTTCTCTTAAATTATTTCATCGAATTCGTTCATTTTAGAGGTTTCGTCTGATCGGGTCACCTTCGCGCGTATTCGTGCGAATCGTCACCCGAACGAACACGACGATGGTTTTGCTTTCTGACTTTTGTTTCCTACTTTCCAGTCATCATTGCAAAACATTAAACTCACAGATATATTTGCGTGAATCGTCACCCACGCAAACACACTGTCAGTTCGTTATTCTGAAATAACACTGCATTTATGTTCATAATTGTGTTTCCTCATTGACGGACTCAACTATACTTCCTGTTTTCACATTGTTTTCATATTGATTTATCGGCCATCTGATTCCTGTCATCTATGGATATCAGATCGCAACCGACATGCTCTTGTTGTTTACTTGAACACTGTTGTTTCTCTTGATTCGTTGTATTAATTGTACTTAGGTTTTCACCTAAATACATACAACTGTTGTTTATCGTTAGTTGTTGTACTTACGGTATTTAAGTTTTCACTTAAACACATACAACTGTTTCTTGTGTTCTGAGCTATGTTATCACACACACTGTACACACATTGTATTTACACACAGTAAATAGTGACAGTACACGTACCGTACGGACTTGCCGGACGATCAGGTACTGGATGTCACAGTCTCTCCTTGTTAAAAAAATTTCGTCTCGAAATTTAAGCATCATTTTCGGGAACTACTTCTTCAAACAGGTGGGGATACTTTGTCTTCATGTGATCCTCACGCTCCTAGGTAAATTCTGGTCCGCGCTTGGAGTTCCATTGAACCTTTACAATAGGGATACGGCTTCGTTTAAGTCTCTTGACTTCACGATCCATAATCTCTACAGGTTCTTCAATGAAATGTAATTGTTCATCCACTTGTATCTCTTCCAAAGGTATGATCAATGATTCATCAGCGAGACATCTCTTGAGATTTGATACATGAAATACATTGTGTACTCTGCTGAGTTCATCAATGAGTCTGAGTCTGTATGCCACAGGACCTTTGTGTTGAGTTATCTCAAACGATCCAACATACCTTGTTGCTAACTTGCCTTTAGTCCCATAATGAACCACGCCTTTCCACGGGGACACTTTCAACATGACACGGTCACCCACATGAAATTCCAAAGGCTTTCGCCGTTTGTCTGCGTAACAATTTTGGCGGCTACGTGTTGCTGGAAATCTCTGTTGCATCTGGGCTATCTTATCAGTAGTTTCCTGAATAAGTTCAGGCCCAGTGATTCTGTTGTCTCCCACTTCGGTCCAACAAATTGGAGACCGACATTTTCTACCATATAGTGCTTCAAACGGAGCACATCCGATACTGCTGTGGTAGTTGCTCTTGTAGGAGAATTCGATGACTGGTAGATGTTTATCCCAACTTCCACCGAAGTCTAGGATGCATGTTCTCAACATATCCTCCAGGGTTTGAATTGCTCGCTCACTTTGTCCATCCATTTGTGGATGATAAGTGGTGCTCTAGTTTACACTCGTCTTTGGTGATTGTTGCAATGATTTCCATAACCGCGATGTAAATCGACTGTCCCGGTCAGAAATAATAGACAATGGCACGCCGTGCCGCACTACTATTTCATCAACATAGAGTCTTGCTAGTTTTTCCATCTTGTAGTTCTCTCTGATCGGCAAGAAGTGTGCGGACTTGGTCAATCAATCAAGGATGACCCAAATCGAATCGTGTCCGCTGGAAGTGCGGGGTAGCTTGGTAATAAAATCCATAGCTATTTGTTCCCACTTCCATTGTGGTATCTCCGGTTGTTCCAGCAAACCTGACGATTTCTGGTGTTCAGCTTTGACCTTGGCACATGTTAAGCATTTGCCAACATAGGTGGCAACATCTTTCTTCATACCCGGCCACCAATAAAATGACCTAAGGTCTTGGTATGTCTTATCGGCACCAGGATGGACAGTGTATCGTGTCTTGTGTGCCTCGTCAAGTATGTGTGTTCGAAGTTCATCTACTGACGGGATCCAAACATGATCCTGAAAATAGATAACTCCATCTTGTTTTGTCTCAAAGTGTTTCTCGGCTCCACAATCGAGCTCATGTTTCAAGTTGTTTCTTGCCATTGCTTCTCGTTGTGCTTGTGTGATTTGATCTCTCAAACTTGTTTGCACGGTCATTCCTATTGCTCAAATGCGAAAGGGTTTGACTCTTTCCTTCCGAATCAAAGCATCTGCGACAACATTTGCTTTGCATGGATGGTATTTCATCACACAATCGTAATCGTTCAGGAGCTCAACTCAACATCTCTGTCTCATGTTAAGCTCCTTCTGATCAAATATGTGCTGTAAACTCTTGTGATCTGTGAAGATAGTGCATTTGGTACCGTACAGGTAATGTCTCCAAATCTTTAAAGCAAAGACAACAACTCCCAGTTCTATGTCATGTGTTGTGTAGTTCTTTTCGTGTATCTTCAGTTGTCTTGATGCGTAGGCAATAACTTTGTCTCGTTGCATTATAACACAACCGAGTTCCTGATGGGAAACGTCACAGTATACCACAAAGTCATCATTGCCTTCTAGGAGTGTTGAGATTGGAGCATTGCACAATCTTTGTTTCTGTGTTTGAAATACCTCTTCTTGTTTCTGTGTCCACACAAATGGTTCACTCTTCTGTGTGAGTTTGGTGAGAAGCAAGGCTATCTTAGGGAAATTCGAGATGAATCTCCTGTAGTAACCTGCCAATCCCAAGAATGATCTGATCTCTGTTGGTGTTGTGGGCACATCCCAGTTCTTGATTGCTTCAATCTTGGCAGGATCCACTTAAGTACCATTACTTTTAATCACATGACCAAAACACTGAACTTCTCTTAGACAGAATTCACACTTGGAGAATTTGGCATAGAGTCGTTCATCTTTCAGGAGTTACAAGACTGTCCTGAGATGTTATTCATGTTCCTTCTCGCTTCTTGAATAAATCAGTATATCATCAATAAAGACGATAAAAAATTGATCTAGATACGGCTTACACAATTGGTTCATTAAATACATGAACACTGCCGGTGCGTTCGTCAGTCCGAATGGCATCACCATGAATTCGTAGTGACCGTATCGGGTACGAAATGCCGTCTTGGGTATGTTGTCCTCTTGAATCCGGAGCTGGTGATAACCTGAACGCAGGTCTATCTTTGAAAAGTACTGAGCTCCCTGTAACTGATCAAACAAATCAAAAATCCTCGGTAACGGGTACCGATTCTTGATGGTGAGTTTGTTGAGCTCTCTGTAATCGATGCACATTTTGAAAGATCCATCCTTCTTCTTAACAAAGATAACCGGAGCTCCCCACGGTGAGAAACACGGTCGGATGAATCCTTTGTCGAGTAGTTCTTGTAATTGATTGGACAGCTCCTGCATTTCTGATGGTGCAAGTATATAAGGAGACTTAGCCACAGGAACCGCTCCCGGAATCAATCAATTCGGAATTGCACAGATCTCTTTGGAGGCAACCCCGGTAAGTCATCCGGAAACACGTCCGCATAGTCTTTCACAACTGGTACATCTTGAATCTTGATTGCTTTCTTGTCTTTTTCTACCACGTGAGCTAGGAATGCGATACACTGTTTTCGTAGAAACTTGCGAGCCTTCATACACGATATTTTCTTGACACTACGGTTTGATTGTTCTCCGTGAACTTCCAAGACTTGATTGTCCTCTACTGGAATACGTAGTAGCTTTTCGGAACAGACGAACTCAACTCTGTTAAGAGATAGCCAATCCATTCCGACGATGATATCGAAACTGCCCAGTTCCATCGGTATCAAATCGATGGAAAATGTGTGATCGCCAAGTGTTAGTGGGCTATTTCTAAGTACTGTGTCAACTGTGATTTGTTTGCCGTTTGCTATCTCAATAGTATAAGGGGAGTCTAAAGATTCCACAACATGATTAATATGGCATGCAAAGTCGGATGAGATAAATCTCTGATCCGCACCAATGTCAAATAATATGGATGCATAAAAGTCAGATAGGAAAAATATACCCGTGACCACATTCGGGTCTTGTCGAGCAGTAGCAGCTCCGATCTGAAAGACTTTACCTCTTGCTACTTGAGCCCTTGGTTGATTATTCTTGGGACAATCCCGAGAAAAGTGTTCAGGCTCGCCACATTTGTAGCAAGACCTGTGATTAGCAGCAGCAGCAGTAGCTACGTTGTTGTTTTTGTTCGGAGTCCCCGTGCTCCTGCATTGGTTGGCCCAGTGAACAATCTTCCCACAGTTAGTGCATTGTCTACACTAGATGTTTGGTGGATGATGATACTGGCAGCTGTTGCACAAAGATGCTGTGCTAGTGTAGGGCCTCTTTATCTGTAGAGGTGGTGGTTGGTTGATCATCGGTGTCTGAGTGGTCGCGGCAAAATTCTTGACCACTTTTTGTTTCTTCGCTGGGCGCCAAACTTTGCTTCTGTTTCTTTCTTCAAAGCCCCGGAGGCAACCATTACATCGGTCAAATTTGCTGACAGAGTAACAGCCATCTCCATGTTACTAGGGTGGGCAGAAATCACGTGCCCTTGGATACAAGACGGTAGTCCACCAACATACCGCTCTATCTTTTTCTCCAGTGTTGGCACCACGTCCGGTGCCAATGTAGCTAGCTCGTGGAAACGGGTGGTGTAGGCCAGATTCCCAACACCAATCCTGACAAGATTGAGTAGCTCAGTCTCAACCTTCTTCAATCCATTCGGTCCTTTACTCATTCGGGGAAGCCGCCCCAGTTACGACCTCATTCGCTCGGCTGTGGATAGCTAAGATCTCGAAGATTTTGATGTTTCAGTCGACATCCATGTTGGGCTGGGATGGATATAGGTGCGGTTAGCTCGTTTCACCTAGGGTGGGTCGTAGGTATAGAGTTTAAACCCGTTGGATGTGGGTATAACAAAAAGGGTCTCAAAATCCTAATTTTCGCTACTATTCATCACAGATTACCTCGAATCAGGTGGTTTTCATTCTAGATCGATTGTACTTACTTGTAGAGGAGGTCGAGAGCTTCGATTACGCTCAAGAATCACTCGATTTCGTTAAGAAATGAGCAAGTTATGGGTGTTTGAAGTTCAAGATTTTAGAGAGAGAGAGAGAGCCGGGATTTGAGTTCTAGAGAGAGAGAGAGAGATGGGTGTTTAAAGAGGATGATGAACTCATTGAGGGTATTTATAGCCCGAGTGAGTTCAGGTTCGTTTCGTTTGCTCGGTTCGCGTTTTCGTTGCGTTTCCGGCGCGTAATGCACGTGTTTCCAGGTTTTAAGTAAAAGGGATTTATTTTTAATACTTGGAAAGTGGTTATCCCTAGTAAATCTTTTAAATTTGTTTCTGTTAAATTATTTCATCGAATTCGTTCATTTTAGAGGTTTCGTCAGATCGCGTCACCTTCGCGCGTATTCGTGTGAATCGTCACCCGAACGAACACGACGATGGTTTTGCTTTCTGACTTTTGTTTTCTACTTTCCAGTCATCATTGCAGAACATTAAACTCACAGATATGTTTGTGTGAATCGTCACCCACGCAAACACACTATCAGTTCGTTATTCTGAAATAACACTTCATTTATGTTCAGAATTGTGTTTCCTCACTGACGGACTCAACTATACTTCTTGTTTTCACATTGTTTTCGTACTGATTTTTCGGCCATCTGATTCCTGTCATCTATGGATATCAGATCGCAACCAACATGCTCTTGTTGTTTATTTGAACACTGTTGTTTCTCTTGATTCGTTGTATTAATTGTACTTAGGTTTTCACCTAAATACTTACAAGTGTTGTTTATCGTTAGTTGTTGTACTTATGTTATTTAAGTTTCACTTAAACACATACAACTGTTTCTTGTGTTCTGAGCTATGTTATCACACACACTGTACACACATTGTATTTACACACAGTAAATAGTGAAAGTACACGTACCGTACGGACTTGCCGGACGATCAGGTACTGGATGTCACATGTACAAACTTGAATTCATGAATCATTGGAAACCTCGTAAGATCCTATGATAACAGGTGTATGCCTGATTTAAGTCACAAATTGTTTATCCCTTAACTAGTTTTCTAAAATGGATCCCACAAATCAGACTTTCTAAGCAATCACCAACCGTCTATTAACTTTGTAAAGTCGACCTATCAGTACATCAAATCATAATTCTCATGTGCTATCAGTTTATGCATTCAATCTTGCATTTAAAACATGACAGGTTAACACATCACTTTCTCAAATAAGACTTTCTCATTTTTACAATTTTTCAAATGTTTTTGGTTTTTTTTAATTAAACTACCTTTTCTCCCCCTAAAAACCTAAAACTGAAATCTTTTTGAGTTTTAGAATAAGTGAAGAAAAAATAACAGAAGTACTAAAAATCACAAAAAAAAGAAACTAACTAACAAAATAATGATCATTTGTTTGATTCAGATGAAGGAATGACTTTATCTTTTTGAAAAACACCATTAGCTGATAACAGATATAAAAATCTGGGTTTGTCAAACGCTTTAGTGTAAAGATCAGCTTTCTGGTTATCGATGTGAATCTTAACAACATCGATTAATTTCTTTTCAAAACAATCACGTATGAAGTGATTTTTAATGTCGATGTGTTTTGTTTTAGTGTGCTGGACCGGATTTTTAGTGACAGCTATGGCAGCAGTCTGATCAACAAAAATAGGAGTGTTAGAAAATTGTAACCGATAGTCCTTGAGTTGTTGCTGAATCCAGATGATTTGAGAGCAACAACTAGCAGCTGCAGTGTATTCTGCTTCACATGTTGAAGTAGACACCGATGTCTGCTTCTTGCACTGCCAGGTAACTAGGTGTTTCCCAAAGAACTGACACCCCACAGATGTTGACTTGAAGTCTCTTTTGCATCCACCATAATCTGAATCATTGTAAGCAGTTGGGTCAAAGTTATAATCATTAGGGTACCATAAGCCCAGATCCGGATTACCCTTCAGATAACGTAAAATACTCTTCACAGCAATAAGATGAGAGACTATTGGCTTTGACTGATAACGAGCACTCAAACAAGTAGCAAACATGATGTCTGGACGAGAAGCTGTGAGATACATAAGAGATCCGATCATTCCTCGGTACAGAGTGGCATCGATTAACTCCCCCTTTTTCGTCTGGAGTAATCCCTTGATTAACAGCCAGTGGGGTACCCGCATGTTTTGCATCCAACATACTGAACCGGCTCAGAATGTCACCAACATATTTGGTCTGATGAATGAAGATTCCTGCCTCAGACTGATCCACCTACAATTCCAAGAAAAATTTCATTTCTCCCATGGAACTCATCTCAAACTTATCGTTCATAACCTTCTCAAAATCCTTGCACAGAAAATCATTTATGGATCCAAAGATAATATCATTCATATAAACTTGTACCAAGAGTAATTCCCCATCCATCTCTCTAATGAGTGCAATCAATGACACCTCTTCTGAACTCGTTGTTAAGAAGGTGAGTAGATAGTGTCACGTACCATGCTCGTTGAGATTGGTGCAATTCATACAAGGCCTTTTCTACCTTGTAGACTTGGTCACGATGCAATGGATCTTCAAACCCGGGAGGTTGATTGACATACGCCACTTCGCTAATCACAACATGAAGAAATGCACTTTTAACATCCGTTTGATAAACTTTGAACTTTTTGAAGGATGCATAAGCCAGAAAGATTCGGATTGCTTCAAGGCGAGCAACCGATGCAAATACTTCATTGTAGTCAATCCCTTCAATCTACCTAAAACCTTGCACCACCAGACGTGCTTTGTTTCGAACCACAATGCCATGATCATCTCGTTTGCAGAGCAAAACCCATCTTGTGCCAATAACTTTTGCACCCTTGGGTCTATCAACTAGCTGCCAAACACCAAGTTTCTTAAACTGCAGCAACTCCTCTTGCATGGCATCTACCCAATATTCTTCTTTCAAAGCTTCAGTGACGGTTCTTGTTCAACTTGGGAGATAAAACATGAATGGGCACAAAAGCTTACATCTGCAAGATCAAGAATGTTAGTAAGACCACCTGAAGATAATGGATTTCCGGTATTCAATCAATCAGTTGGATTTCCAATAATATTGTCATGAGGATGAGTTCTGTTAATTCTGCCAACATGATGAGCATGAACCTCAACCTGTGGATCAAGATTGTTTATATTGAGATCCTCAAGAGCAGGTACAATATTATCAACATTTGGTTCTGGAACATCTGGATGAGAGTGATTATCATCTGAATCTAAGCTGTCATCATTTGCCCGTACTGGAGCTTGAACTGAAGAAGGTTGCACAGATTCATCAGGTGCATTTTGTGCATCATACATCATCTGAACAACAACATCTTCATCTGAATACATGGGAGGAATGTTGAAGGAGTCAAATAAATCAGAATAGTTGAACATCCAATCAGGACCCTTCCCAGGTGGTGGCATAGAATATTTCTGAACATCTACATGGTACCACTCCTCCACATTTTGAGTTGATCTGTTGTAGACCCGCTTATTTGGAGTACTGTACCCGAGAAAGTAGCCTTCTTCCACCTTTTCATTGAACTTGCCTTGCTCATGTTTCTTAAGCATCGTGCATGGAGCACCAAATGGTTCAAGATACTTAATATTTGGCTTTCTGTTATGGAGCAATTCAAAGCAATTGTTCCCATGCCTCTTCACAATCAATACCCGGTTCAAAGTATAGCGAGCATTAGCAACAGCTTCATTCCAGAATTGTACCGGTAGGGAGGAATCAGCAAACATAGTTCGAGCAGCCTCAATTAATGTTCTGTTCTTTCGCTCAGCAACACCCTTCATCAGTGGGACATACGGAGCACTGAACTGCTGAATAATACCACGTTCGTTGCAGAAAGTCTCCATATTGTGATTCTTAAATTCAGTCCCATTATCTGTTCTGAGCATGCGAACCTTGAGCTTATACATTGATTCAAGCTTAGTGACAAGAAGTTGAACACATTCAAATGTTTTAGATTTCTCCTTCATAAAGAACACCCAAGAGTATCTGGAGTACTCATCAGTAATGACTAAGCAGTATTGATCTCCAGCAATGCTCTTGCGATTTGCAGGACCAAACAGATCCATGTGGAGAAGCTCAACTGGAACAGTAATTGAATGATACTTCTTAGGTTTGAGAGACTACTTGGTTTGCTTTCTCTTTTTGCATGAAACACAGACATCAGATAGCTTGAAATTTTTCAAACTAACTCCCACAACCAGATTGTTGTGAACCAAATGATTCAACTTCCTCAAACTCAAATGACCTATCTTCTTATGCCAAAGGATAGAATCTTTCTCTATAGCCTTGGACATAAAACATGAAGCTGTAGAAGATGTAGTTGAAGCTGTGGCCATCTTGAGAACATATAGATCTTGCTTTCTTGGAGCAGACATCAGAATCCAGTCTTCAGAAATTGTAATACCTTGCTTGAGAATGTAACAGCTGGAGTCATCAAACAGAACTTTTTACTTCTTGTCACAAATATGTGAGACTGAAAGTAGATTGTTCTCCAGCAGCTTCACATATCTGACCTTGTCAAATGAAACTTTTCCATTTGAAAGAATTCCCTGTCCAGTAATGAACCCGCCTTTGTCACCAGCAAAAGCCACATACCCTCCTTTAATAGAATGAACATCGAAAAGAAGAGATATGTCTCCAGTCATGTGCCTTGATGCCCCACTATCAACAATCCAAGTGCTGTTAAGAGCAGCATTTGGGGCAACTTGCACAAACACAAATCATTAGTTGAATTTGGGAACCCAAGCCTTTACAGTCTTGGGTTGACCCAAAGAGTCCAGAATCTTCATTTCAATCCATTGTCCATCTGAGTTTGATTTATCAGGAGGTTTTGAAACAGGAGTTTCAGAGGACTTAGCCATCCAAACAATGTTTTTGCTGAAAGATTTCTTTAAATACATTGATGATGGCTTGGATTGTTTCTCAAAAATAATTTTGGGTGTATCAAGATCAATCATAACCTATTTACCCTTATCTTGATGTTTGATGGGTGAAAGATGTTTGGGTTTAACTTGAGATGAGGGACATGCAAATTTTATCTTTTTAACAAAATTCTGATTTTGTTTACGATGTGGTGCAGCTTGTGGTCTAATCAAATGAGGAGAAAATCTAGCAAAGTATCGATGTGCTCCACACTCAAAACAAGCTCTTTTATCTTGATGATAAAACTGTTTGGGTTTAATAAAAGACTTTTTGTTTTGATGAAAAGCATTTGTTTTTGTCTTGTCCTGCTTAAATCCCAAACCCTTTGTCCCATTGAGAACAGGGTTGTCAGCCTTGTTGGACTCACTTGCTTCACCATCCTGTGAAGAGTTCACAAAGCATATAGCTTTGGATAACTTTGAAGACATGTTTGTCTTAGATGAGATTGGGTCAACCTTTGTGACACTAGATGTCTGATTCTTAACACAAGACACTTGAGGAGAAACATCAAACTCATCCTTAGAATCAGAGACCCAATCTTCAACCACTCCCTCCACAAAAGATTCCTCAGACAACGAGGAACCCTCATGAGAAATAATCCCAATATGATCAATAACTAATGGAGTTTTCACTTGAATGTCTTTAATTTCTTGGTCATTTGGTGAATTGACAAAGTAATTTAAGACTGGTGGGGGGCAATGATTGTATTTTGTTTCTTTTCCCTCACCCTTATGATCAGTCCCTTTACTGATCATATGCTTAATGATGTATGAGGAGCTTTCATAGCTCTTGAGCTTCTGACTTAAAGTTTCATAGTCTCATTCGACTATGGCTAATTTCTTCTTTATCTCATTGATGGTATTGAGATAAGAAGTAATAGCATCTTGCTTATTCAGCACAATGATCTCAGTCTCATGCAATTATCTGTCTTATAGCTCAATTTTAGCTTGAAAATCTTTTTTATTTGATTTTAAAACTTTGTTTGCTTCAATGAAGTGGTTGAGATTGCTAATCAACTCAGCATTGTGTTGCTGATAAGCCAAAACCTTACTTTCAAGGTCAACACAATTAAAACAACCAGAATGAGATGAGGAAACTGTGTAGCAGATTGTATTCACCATCAAAGCAAACTATGTAGCAGATTGTTCTTCAGATTCAGCATCTGATTCTTCTTGAGTTCCTGAATCTGAAGTGCTTTCTGATTCTGATCATGAAGATTCATCCAGACTTGTCTTTGTTTCTTCTGAATAATATTCATCCCCGGATCCAGCAGCTTCTTTGATCTCTGCAACACAAGCTTTATCTGCTCCACCCTTTTAGAATTGAATATGATGTCCCAGTTTCTCCCTCAACATTTTGAACCATGAGTGCCTTGTTTGCATTGGATGAACTGGCTTGAGCAGGAGTGCCAATTGGTACTAATCTCCTCTCTGGATTGGCAGCTGATGATCTTTGGTTCTGAAAAGGATTGTGGTTACCCATCTTCTTAGGCTTGTTGCACTGTCTTGCAAAATGACCTTTATCTCTACAATTGTAGCAAGTAACAGATGACATGTCAAATCCAAACATGGAGTCTTTGTTCAGATTGATGTCTTTCCCAGTTCTCTTAACAAAATCTTTAGCTCTTCTAACTGCACTTGCAAGGGCCCACAAAATGTCAATCCTTTCCATATCATCAGGGTCAATCTGAGAGTAATCTTCATTTGTCAGATGTGGGTTACCAATCTGTCCAGCTAGCAGCCCATCATAAGAACTGAGAAGTGTAGATAACAAACGCATATGCTCCTTAGCAACCTCCACAGTTACTTTATCAAAGTTGTATGTCTTCAAACTTTTTGCTGAGTGACTTTCTTCTTTCTGAGAGGAGGAAGTTGTAGATGACTGACTAAAGGATGTGTGGCCTGAAACAGGAGCTTCCTTTGTCTGTGAGACAAAATATGTCTTCAATGGAGCATGAGAAGAAGGTCTTTATACAGTGGGATTATAATAGTATAATGATGGATCTTGAACTTGAGCAACTCTCTTTCCCTTCCACTTGTTCTCAATCTCTTGTTCTTTTAGCTTCTGGATGAAATCATTGATGTCCATATTAGCAATCATCTCACTCTGTTTTAGAACCATTAGAAAGGATTCCCACTTGGGAGGTAAAGCATCAGCTAGACACTGGATCTTCTATTGTGTAGTTGTCTTGACTTGATGGTTGTAGAGCTCACTTAAGAGATGATAGAATCTAGCAATCAAGTCATATAAAGATTCATTCCCCAGACACATGAAGCTGTTGAAATCTTTCTTCAAGGCCTTAGACTTGATGCTCTTTAATGCATCATTCCCCTCATACCTTTGCTGTAAAGCATCCCACAATAACTTTGAGGAAGTAAAATGTCTGAATTGATGAAAAATATCTGTAGCAATAGACAAGGACAATATGGCATAAGCTTTCTTCTCAAAATCATACAACTTCCTCTGAGGCTCCGTCATCCGTGTGACAAGCATAGGTGATCCATCTTCACTAAGTGGTCTTAAGTACCCACTCTCAATCATCATCCAAAGATTGGTGTCAACTCCATTGATATGAATCTCAAATAGGTACTTCAAATTCAGATAATCATCTAAAGAAAGTAACTTTGGAGCTTTGTTCGAATTCCCCGGCTCAGTCTCAGTAAGAAGCAAGTTCTGAATTCTGTTGTTCTGATTAGCCATCAGTGCAGGTTCTTCCATCTTGTCAAAAATAGTCTGATCCAACACTTAGAAAATTTTCAGAAACTGATTGCCGAATGAAGTAATGTCAGCCGAATGTCGGGGTATGAATGAGACTGAATGAAGGGATTAGGCCAAATGACAATTCTGATGGGAATGAGAAGTCAACCGAATGACTTGTTGACCGAATGACTTCTCTAGATGCGAATGGGTATAGATCCGAATGACTACTCAGCTGAATGAATCTGAACTAGCCGAATGAAGAGTTCTTCGCACTAACACTTGGACCGAATGAGACTTATTCAGCCGAATGACTGATTCGCATAATGGTTATTAGCATTATCGACTCATTCGCATAAACTGGGGTTTCAGCAACAAAAATTCGATATCTCACGATTTTGCTCGAATTTGAGCACCAAAGTTGGTATGGAACCTCAGGACACTATCCCTAACCTTTTGGAATGCACTATGGATCAAAACAATCTCAAAAACCCTCTAATTTCTAACGGAACAGTAACTTAGAGCCCAAGAAACTTAGGGTTTTCAAAAATCTCGAACTAACAATCTGCAATATGATGATTTAGATCAAAAATCGAGCAGAATCAAGAGCCAAAGCTCTGATAGCACTTTGTAGGACCTGAGAAACCCTCGTAAACAACTCGGTTCCTTCAGAGATCTGCTCGATAGGCCCCTGAATAGTTTCGAATCCTATTCAAGGGTTTTCCAATCCAAACCAACAGTCCCCGTGGCAATTCGACGATGTGGAGTCAACGTTTTGATCGAAATCAAACACCACGGGGTGAGAATCGAAGTTGGACAAGAAGGAGCGGCTCAAAACCATAGGGATATGACAGAGGAGTTCTAAGGGGAGAGAGGAGGCTCGGAAAGTTATCAAACATTCTGTTTTCGTCCCTATATATAAGACGTACTCATTCAACCGAATGAGTAATGCGAAACACTCATTCGGCGAATGGCTCAGCCGAATGAGCTTAGTCAACCGAATGAGTCATGCGGATGACTCAATCTTTCGCCTAAGTTATTCGCTAGGCGTTCATTCGTCCGAATGAACTCATTCTTAGCTATCATTCGCACGAATGGGTCTGTAACATAGTCAAAGTCAAACATATATAAACATAATAAACTCAATTAAACATATACGAACAATATTCAGAAGTCTATTTCATTAATAATATGAACTTTACATAATCCAAGACATACAAAATACTGAACTAGGGACATTACATGCATCAACAAGAAAGCACAAGGAATTTTGGGGGAAGTAATTCCAATTATTCAGAGAATGTTGTGACTTAAATACCCAAACATTCTGAGATACAAGACAAGAAATAATAAGACAAACAGCTGACATTGTTACAGACACTAAAACAACAAACTAGTACAAATACAAAGTCAACAACAACGGAAACAAGAGTCTTCAGGAGTCTTCAAGTCTTCCGAGGTTGAAGTAGTTGTACTGAGGATCAGTGGTTATTCTTTCGGAAGATGTTCATCGGAAGCTGATTAACTAATCGGTTATTTGGAGAAGAGGAGGTTGTCTTCTAAGTCATTTGACTTCTTTCGATACAGTAGTTGTCTTCCAAAGATATCAAGATCAACTAGTGTCTTCTGAGGTAGATAAGTTCAGTGGCAGTTCTTAATGGCGAAAGCTTCCGTTGATGATCTTCCGATACTGAAGCAGTTTTTCAATCGGAAGAGAAGCATCCGCGGCTTGTCATTCCGCGGTTTTATTTAGGTGTCTGGCTTCAGTGGTTTTGCTCATCATTATAAGATATGGCTCGAAACATTAAACTTACAAATATATTCATGCAAATTGTCACTTACACAAATATACCGTATGTTTAATATTCATTTAACGACATCCGTTATGGTTTTAGTTTGGATTTCCTCACATGCGTTTATACATAATACAGTCCTAAATAACATTCGCACATAGTATCTTGTCCTAGTTTAGCATGTTTAGACATATTAGTATTGTGTCTACGTATGTTGTTTGCCAGTTTTGAGTTTCTGCACTGTTAACATCAGTTGTTTCATATAATATTAACATAGAATATTACACGAAAACTTTCCGTACCAGTATCTACAGTACTTTCCTACTGTTCAGAACTACTGTTCCGGCACTGATGTTACATCAGCGGAATTTAAAACATTGTCAAATACAACATATACTGAAATAAATTGTATCGAAACATTTATGGTTGCCAACACCATCAGATTCTTTATCTTATTGCCCGAGCGCTATGCTTCCTCTTACCTTAGCTTTAACCTGACATACATGCTAAAATGTCAGCTTACGCTGGTGACTTCTAGTTTTATAAATCATCATAAACGTTTTAGTGTGTAAAACATCATTTACATGAAAGCATCATCTCGTACACATACATCATAGCACATAACCATTATCATCATCATAACCAACATCATCATCATAGCCACTGTCGTTAACATGAGCAGTGGGCTTATGCCGGCACAAGGCTCCATGTTTATAGTCGGATCGGCTCTTACCATGTTTATAGCCCGATCGACTCCGTGTTTATAGCCCGATCGGCTCCATGTTTATAGCCCAATCGGCTTCATGTTTATAGTTTGGTCGACTCCGTGTTTATAGCCCGATTGGCTCAATGTTTATAGTCCGATCGACTCTCATGTTTATAGCCCGGTCGACTCCCTCTTTATAGTCCGATCGGCTCCATGTTTATAGTCTGATCGGCTGTACATACCGTGTTATAGTCAGGTTGATTTCATACTTACCCAGTGCAAGTACTGGGGCATCATTCATACATATCCCATAACAAGTATGGGATCGTCATCCATCCATCATACATGATATACTAGCATCATATCATCATTCACTATAACGATCATGCATTTCATGCTAGCATCATAACATCATTCATCCTAGTCATCATGGCGTCATAAACATGTCATATTAGCATCAATTTATCATATCAATTTCCTAATAACATAGGAATCGTCATACTACGTTATGCTAGTATCATATCATCGCATCATAACATCATGGAATCACATACATGTCAGACTAGTATCTATTCATCATATCATACATCATGGCCTCATAAACATGTAATGCTAGTATTCATCATATCATACATCATACTTTCATCCTAGGATCTCATCATAGCATAACATGTATAATTGTCATCATTGCATGTTATCATACAGTTCGTCATCATAACTCACTAACATGCATTCATCATACTTAGCATACTTTCATGTATAAATCATCCTAACTCATTAACATGAATTCATCATCATGGCATAATCACATAACATCATAAACATATTAAAAACATGTATGCCACCCCAAAACATAAGTACACATAAAGTGTTGAAATAGGGCTGTTAGAACTCACCTGAAAGTAGCTCCTTGTATTCCTAACCGAACACCTTAGCCAAGGCTTAAGAACCTACATCATTACATTGTTTCATTACGTTCCATTCTTAGACTTAAGATTTATTCTAAGTCGCCATAGCTACTAGTTCCCCCTTATGAGTCCAAGTTCTCGAAACGTGGTTAGTATTCGAAACACTTGTAGTTCACGAAGTACTCATGCACATGAAACTCCTGGAGTTCACGAATTACTTGAGTACCCAAAACTAATAAAGTTCTCAAAATCACATACTCGAAGGGATTCGAGTCCTCATTTCGTGTACATTTTTGGGTACTTATGTTTTCATCATAAAACATCTCAGAAATCTATCTAAGGTTTTGGGGAGCTAGTACTAGGTTCCTTACGTCTTTAACAACACGTTGGAACCAAAAGTTTCGAACTTTAAGCATAAAGGTGTGATCTTTACGCCTAAGTTCACTTTTATATAAAAATCCTAACTTTTTATTTTAGAATGCTTACTTGATGCTAGATGATTAATTCTGTAGATTCCCATGGGTTTCCTCCTTCGTTTGGTCGATCAAAAGCTCACTTCTTGAAGTTCTCGAAATCCTCTTCGTGTCCTTGAGAGAGAGAGAGAGAGAGCGTGCTTCCAGCCAAAGGTGTGCACGTTTTCCAAGTCACTAATATATATAGGCGGTGTTCACCAACTGGGTACTCCAAATTGGGTCATTTTCGAGTACTAAATTTCAAGAACTTAGGATTCTCGAAATCTATTTCAAGTACACCAATTTCGTGAACTTTACTTAGTTTATTTTCCGTCTATTTTCCAACAAGTTAATTATCAATTACCCATTTGTAAGTTCAAATAACTTGTATTAGAAAATTTTGGGGTGTTACAGAGAGAGTGAAAGTTTGGAGTTGTGTTGAAGGCTAATATCCCCTTGTCACTGAGTCAGAGTATTTCATCCAAACATTTCCAGACAGAAATGACTTCAGGTATTTATGCTTTGTTTATTATATACATTTTCTGTATTTATTAATATAGTTGATTCAATTTTTTCAGAGTCCACATTTGACCTAGAAGATCTCAACAATTTTATAACCATCAAAAAGGACAAGTCCAACCCCGTTTCTCCCAAAGCTAGGATAATGCACACCCTATCTTCCAAATTCGTCAAGAAGCACAAGGGTACTAAGGCAGTTAACTTGGATGATGTTGGTGAGCTCTCAGTTACTGATCTTCTACAAAAGGTAATATCAATAATTTGTTTTTCTTTTCTATATCATATCCTAACATATCCCTATTTCATAGGCAATCCTCAAATTTTCTTCTGACAAGGAGGCTATGGACAAAAAATTTAAGGACATTAAGGACCAGAAGAAGATCGCCACTGCCAATGCCAGTCACTTCGAGAAGGAGGCCAACAAGCTGAAGAAACAGATCATGGATCTTGAAGTCGCTCATAAGCTAAAGATCAAGGATATTATTGAAGGGGCTAAGAAATCTGCTTCTATGAGTTTCATGGAGAAATTTTAATTATTCATAGTAGGTTTACTAACAATGCTAATATACAGGGTTGAGGGACCATGAGTTTCATGGCGAAGCCTAGTATATTAAGCCTAGTTTCTTTTATCTTCTGATATAATAGTTGGTATTTTGATGTTTTATCTTGACATTATATCCTTAAGTACAGTTTGTTGTTTTTACTTCAAATATATTCATTAGATATATCAAAATATTCTCAATAATACTTCCTAACTCGTATAAGAAGTTAGATTCTTTTATAATTTCATAAGGATTAATGTTGCTCATGGTTTGAATAGGAATACATTAACTGTAATTAACAATATGTTGAACACATATGCTTTTAGGTTTTCAAATTGTGACATCCGTCAATTTTCAGGTTTTAATCTCAACAGAAGCTTTAATTCTATGTAAATATGTTAGACTCATTTACAATCACCAAATTCAACAAGCTAAAAAAAATTAATTAGCATATATTTGGTTTAAATTAAATAGTTCATAATCAAATATCAAAACTTAAAATGTTGAGTGATTTAATCAGAATATGTTGCTTAATAACACAAACATTTGATCTTAAAAACATATTCGAAGAAATATGTATATATTTTAGGAACCCGATTATACTCCTATACATAACCTTATTGTTTTCATTTAATTCACTCTCGCCCATCATCATCTAAAATATTAATAAATATATATATATATATACACATATATACAAACATACATACATACATACATACATATATATATATATATATATATATCTGTGTGTGTGTGTGTACAAGCTAAACCACACTATGAGATTTGATGTTTGTGCTTCTCACCAACTAGTTATCCTCTAGTAACTAGATACCATTTCTTCATCCTAACCTCACTCAAGAACGAGAACCTCATGAGACGTCAATTATAAAAATTCGAGATACATGCTCAGATTTTATTATGCACACCAATCATGATGAACCTCAACACACGTTCTAACCTTGGTCAATGATTATTTGTACTAATAATAATCAGTTGTGAGTACATTTCTTTGGAGCACTAATGCCTCGAGTACTCAGGTCATGATTAGACCCTGGCATAAATACAAACTTATCTCAAACTAACATTCTATCACTGTTTAGAGAGAATCATGGAATGTTAGTGTATTCAAAAACAAGTATACTCCCTAGACAAGGTTCTTAGTTTTAGTATCTGAAAAAGAAAATAAGACGTCACGCTAGCGACAAACTAGTTCCCGAAATACAAAAGCTTTGTCACAATCATAACGAATTATGTGTGAAACTCATGCCTAACATGTTCACTCGTACTTGAACTAACACCACCCCTTAAAACCTGTTAATAGTAAGATGATGAGTTCATACCCTCTCGAACAACTTAATCGTCGGATACTACAAGGATACATTACGATCCCTATGAATCATTGTAGCATTGTCTACTACCTCTTGAATCACCATTTCTACCCATTCATCTTTGAAGCTTATACGATTGCAAGTGTTGATCACTTGTAAATTGGACAGATATTGGTTAGAATCAACTCACTAGTCCAGAACTCACTCAAGAAAACACTGATAAAAGCTTTAAGCTCCAGGAGCGATTACAGGCTGCACGTGATCGCCATAAAAGTTATGCTGACGTTAGACATAAGCCTATGGAATTTCAAGTTGGAGATAAAGTCATGTTAAAAGTCTCCCCATGGAAAGGAACAGTTAGATTTGGAAAACGTGGAAATCTAAGTCCACGATACATCGGACCATTCGAAATCCTTGCGAAGATTGGTCCCGTAGCTTACCGACTCCAACTACCATCAGAACACAGTGGAGTTCACAACACCTTTCACGTTTCAAACTTGAAAAACTACTTATCTGTTTTAACACTCGTTATACACTTAGATGAAATTCAAATCGATAACAAACTCCACTTTATAGAATAACCGATAGAAGTCATTGATCGGGAAGTAAAAAGATTGAAACAAAGTCGCATCCCTAAAGTAAAGGTTAGATGGAACTCTAGGCGAGGACCAGAAATTACATGGAAACGCGAGTACCAAATGAAACTCAAATACCCCCAACTATTCGAGAAGGCACCGATATCGGGAATCACAAAATGAATTTCGGGACAAAATTCTTCTAATGGGAGGAGTCTGTGACATCCGTCAATTTTCAGGTTTTAATCTCAACAGAAGCTTTAATTCTATGTAAATATGTTAGACTCATTTACAATTACCAAATTCAACAAGCTAAAAACAACTAATAAGCATATATTTGGTTTAACTTAAATAGTTCATAATCAAATATCAAAACTTAAAATGTTGAGTGATTTAATCAGAATATGTTGCTTAATAACACAAACATTTGATCTTAAAAACATATTCGAAGAAATATGTATATATTTTAGGAACCCGATTATACTCCTATACATAACCTTATTGTTTTCATTTAATTCACTCTCGCCCATCATCATCTAAAATATTAATAAAAATATATATATATATATATATACACATATATACAAACATACATACATACATACATATATATATATGTGTGTGTGTGTGTACAAGCTAAACCACACTATGAGATTTGATGTTTGTGCTTCTCACCAACTAGTTATCCTCTAGTAACTAGATACCATTTCTTCATCCTAACCTCACTCAAGAACGAGAACCTCATGAGACGTCAATTATTAAAATTCGAGATACATGCTCAGATTTTATTATGCACACCAACCATGATTAACCTCAACACACGTTCTAACCTTGGTCAATGATTATTGGTACTAATAATAATCAGTTGTGAGTACATTTCTTTGGAGCACTAATGCCTCGAGTACTCAGGTCATGATTAGACCCTGGCATAAATACAAACTTATCTCAAACTAACATTCTATCACTGTTTAGAGAGAATCATGGAATGTAAGTGTATTCAAAAACAAGTATACTCCCTAGACAAGGTTCTTAGTTTTAGTATCTGAAAAAGAAAATAAGACGTCACGCTAGCCACAAACTAGTTCCCGAAATACAAAAGCTTTGTCACAATCATAACGAATTATGTGTGAAACTCATGCCTAACATGTTCACTCGTACTTGAACTAACACCACCCCTTAGAACCTGTTAATAGTAAGATGATGAGTTCATACCCTCTCGAACAACTTAATCGTCGGATACTACAAGGATACATTACGATCCCTATGAATCATTGTAGCATTGTCTACTACCTCTTGAATCACCATTTCTAACCATTCATCTTTGAAGCTTATACGATTGCAAGTGTTGATCACTTGTAAATTGGACAGATATTGGTTAGAATCAACTCACTAGTCCAGAACTCACTCAAGAAAACACTGATAAAAGCTTTAAGCTCCAGGAGCGATTACAGGCTGCACGTGATCGCCATAAAAGTTATGCTGACGTTAGACATAAGCCTATGGAATTTCAAGTTGGAGATAAAGTCATGTTAAAAGTCTCCCCATGGAAAGGAACAGTTAGATTTGGAAAACGTGGAAATCTAAGTCCACGATACATCGGACCATTCGAAATCCTTGCGAAGATTGGTCCCGTAGCTTACCGACTCCAACTACCATCAGAACACAGTGGAGTTCACAACACCTTTCACGTTTCAAACTTGAAAAACTACTTATCTGTTTTAACACTCGTTATACACTTAGATGAAATTCAAATCGATAACAAACTCCACTTTATAGAATAACCGATAGAAATCATTGATCGGGAAGTAAAAAGATTGAAACAAAGTCGCATCCCTAAAGTAAAGGTTAGATGGAACTCTAGGGGAGGACCAGAAATTACTTGGAAACGCGAGTACCAAATGAAACTCAAATACCCCCAACTATTCGAGAAGGCAACGATATCGGGAATCACAAAATGAATTTCGGGACAAAATTCTTCTAATGGGAGGAGACTGTGACATCCGTCAATTTTCAGGTTTTAATCTCAACAGAAGCTTTAATTCTATGTAAATATGTTAGACTCATTTACAATTACCAAATTCAACAAGCTAAAAACAACTAATAAGCATATATTTGGTTTAACTTAAATAGTTCATAATCAAATATCAAAACTTAAAATGTTGAGTGATATAATCAGAATATGTTGCTTAATAACACAAACATTTGATCTTAAAAATATATTCGAAGAAATATGTATATATTTTAGGAACCCGATTATACTCCTATACAAAACCTTATTCTTTTCATTTAACTCACTGTCGCCCATCATCATCTAAAATATTAATAAAACTATATATATATATATATATATATATATACAAACACAGATACACACACACACATATATATATATAAATATATGTGTGTGTTATTAATCTTTATGACTAGAATAAAAGTAATAAAAACAACTAAATAAATGTGGAATTCAATAGTTGAACTTGACGACAACATATCTGCATATATTTCAAAATCAAATCATGTTTTATTATATTTTTTCGGATATGTATGTGTACACGTAGAAAAAAAAGAAATCAAATCCATACCTCTCCTCACCCTTATTATAGCAGCTACAATACCCACTCTCTTTCTCTATCCAGTCAAACAAGTAAACTCCCATACCCATTGAAGTTGCCAACAATTCACGTAACAACTTTCCTACTCTCTTGCTAAAAGAGACATTCAAATAAATAAATAAATAAAACATTACATCATGTTTATTTAAAAACCCTAAACCGTCCAACTAGTATAAAAGAAGGCCAAATATTTGCAAACAAATCACACCCAACTCCTCAAACTTTCGGTCGATCCATACTATTTTCAGTTTTCTCATATTACTAAGAAGCCATCTCAACTTCTTCTGGTTAAGAATTACAAACCCAACACCACCTTGATTCCTTAACAGTAACCCATCCTCTTTATTCGGCTTCGGGTTTGTGCCGAGACCCACATCTAACACCACCATCTTGTTCTCTCATTCTCGTAGCACTTAAGGAATAAACCCGAAGCTTCTCGACTCGCTACCACTCTCACGACTTCATCACCTTTGTCACTAAGATTCATCCTTCTTCTTGCTTGCTAAGGTGAAACCCGCTCTTGAACGTTTAAGTATTATATATATGCACAATTACACATTCCTGATTTTTGGACAAAATTTGTTCCAACTTTAACCAACTACAACTTTGTATTAAAAACACAAAAATTAGCAAAATCAAATTTATGATTAAGCTCATTGTGTTAGCTTTCCAAGCAATACTTATACATTTTCAAACTCAACCAAATGATACGCGAAAACAGCCTCTACAAAATCAGTACGTATATTTCGACCTTCTGATTTGAGTGGCTGTTTCGGCCTATTTCCGAACAGAATCTCAAGAAATTTTCTAAACAAAAGTTGTTCGGAACACGTTAAAATACTAGACTATAAAGTTTCATAATTTTTTAAAAATGTTTGCTATTTTAAAACTTCGCTCGAAGTCACTGAAATGAATCTGTCAGAAAACGAAAAATTTAAACATTCATACCCATATGTACTATATATATCTTACTACTATATATAATACATATTGGTGAGAGAGTTGTGCAATGTCTTAAATTTAAGAAATGTACAACTAGGTGAGCTTGTGTTACAACACTTTGATGCAGTAATCGTTTAATACACATCTGGGTGCCATATCTTCAATACAAGTCTGGTTACCCACTTTCCCCTCTCCCTCAACTTTCTTTGCCGTCTTCGTCTTCTACACCCCAAACCAAAAAATCTTAAGACACGAATTTTCAAACAAAGGGCTCATGTATGACTTTCGTTCCTTATTAGGATTTTTTTTCAACCAGATGCCAAATTTCAACCCGTGATGAACTCTGAAGATCGAAGACGAAAGAGGTAGCCTTTATTGTCTTGGATTCATCGTTTCAGAACCCTGCATACACAAAAAAGGGAGAAATGGCTCCACATTTAAATTTCAAAAATTCGGATTTCACTTAAAGAGTGCACACTTAGGCTTTGTGGTACTGTTGCTAAAACATTGATGATTCTTCATGTAAATAGAAATGGTGAAAACATTGTTTGGATGAGTTTAGTGTTGATAAGCAAACAATCACGCGATGGACTCCAGAGCGGTGCAGGGAGGATCAAACAGTTGATATTAGTAAGTTACTTACAATCCTTCTGTTGTATGTTTATGGTTGATTAATTTGCTGAATACATGTTTATTGTGTACTGATTTATTCCAAAACAGTCTGTTTTCTGTATTCGTAGGTTTATGTTTGGTACTAATGTGTTTAAGCCTGGGTTTTTCCTCTTTACGATTTGCATTTAGTTTCTACTTTTATGTGTAATTGTGTACAGCTGATTTAAATGAATTTAAGGTTAGATATTTTGATTCATAGAACGTTTCCTTAAATTGGTTAAATTTTTAGGGTTTGGATTTGATTTTGAAGTTGTTTGAATTGTGTAGGGAGGGTTTTGGGAAGAGGAGCATTCAGTTATGTGTTCCAGGGAAAAAATGAGGATATTGAAAACCACTATAGCAATCAAGAAACAGGACAAAAAAGATAAAAAGACTACAATGGCATTTTGTAGAGAATTAATGATGACAAGTTCTCCTCATAATTACTTTAACTGTCCCCTTATCTTGTTTTGTATCGGTCCAAAAGTGGATTGTTCTTAGTCAAGTATGTTTCAGGTGGAAGCTTAGAATGGTATCTGTATTTTATTATATCTTTAACCTTTGTGTTTGTTCTTGATCTTGAACCTTATCTTGAGTCTTTTTTAAATCAAAAATATCAATAGGAATTACTGAAGCAGTGAGTAATTCCATAATGATACTGAAAGATGTGTAGTACATAGAGATCTTAAGCCTTCAAAAATACTTTTTTCTTCAAGAAAATCACCTGATGTCCAAAAAAATAAATTTATGATATTTTCACTTTCATTTGAAGCTGTTGCTGTGATTGATAATTTGTAATTTACTTGGTGTTGCAGTTATGTGATTTAGGATTAGGTATTTGGAATTTTGCTCCTTTGGTTCCGTTTTTGTGCAAAACTGGGAAGGGGAAATTCGGGTATGTTTTTTATCAAGATTTTTATGCATTTTTGCTTTTGGTTGGTTGCAAAATGTGATGATTAAGGGTGTTTTATGTTTTTAGCGGGTATCTGGCTCCTGAATATCTTCAACATTGGAAAGTATATGACAAAAACTGATGTTTATGTATCTGAGATGTTCTTTTGGAGTTAATAAGAATATGTAAGCTGATTGATCTTGGTATGATTCTTCAAGTCATCATGATCACTTTGAAATGCTACATCCAGACGACCCTATGCACTTCACCACTATCATTGTTGAATAAATTGAATGATGTTATAAAAATATTTATATATTTATTTTATTTTTGCAGGCGAAACCATTACAACAAGGATCTATAGAGGATACTAATTCCCGCATCAAATTTACCCAAAAAAACTTGAACCGGATTGCACAGATGATACAAGCT
This sequence comes from Mikania micrantha, assembly GCA_009363875.1. NCBI lineage: Eukaryota > Viridiplantae > Streptophyta > Magnoliopsida > Asterales > Asteraceae > Mikania > Mikania micrantha. The sequence continues at coordinate 55,045,228 of CM018682.1, read as the reverse complement.
GCAGACATGTGTATACACAATGAAAAATCAGAAGGGCCAAACATTGATGTGATACTATCTATTCTTAAAGGAGTTAAGCAAGTGCAACGTTAAGGAGAACACCCAACTAGGGCTATTTTAACTTCTAGCAACTCTCTATCAACTATATATAATACATATTGGAGAGAGAACACTGTGATATCGCACATTTGGGCCAGGTGGTTTATTACATTTTAAAAACAGGGGCAGGACATCAGACACTGGGAGAAGAATACTATGATATCACACATATGCCAAGATTGTAGTTTCTGATCTATACACTGCTCAATATATTTACGATGATTAGTGAACTAGCTCATATTGTAGGTTGCAGGATCAAATGGACTTCCAACAACGCCACCTTTTTCATTGTCTACCAAAGTGTAGTTCACCACATTGCTAAAAGAGTCACTCAGGTTCAGTTCTTTTTACTGATATATTTGGTGTGAAACCAGGACATTGCAAATGCACTGTTAAGTACATACCAATATTAAATTTATGTATAGCTATGAAATTTAATTAACCATGTAATGTGCATAAAACGGGCAACCCGATTAACCCGAAAAAAATAACCGAGTCGACTCAATACAACCCTGATAGCCTTTACTAAAGCGCAAGGAGCTTGTGTAAAAGATGAAGAAAATCCCTTTGGTAAGTCAGCAAATCTATTTTTTTTATAAAATTTTTGCATTATACCTTTCTATGTAGTATACCTTTTAAGTGAGTATTAACTTTTATAAACTTAGGTATGCTATTGAGTACTTGGATTTTTTTTTTTAATTTTGTGTTTGTTTGATGTAGTTAACCAAAGGTGAGTACTAAAGCGCAAAGAAAAAAGTTGTCAAATATCTACAAAAGAGGGCATGATAATTTCATTTGGTTCAGGAATGATCCCAGCCCTTTCCAACCTCTAAGCACATGTGCACATACTTCACTTTCTGGTATGCACCCACATGGTAGTGGCACTTGTAGGACTAGCCACACCCAAGGTTGAAGCGTTAAAATGTGCACAAGAACATGATGCTAAGATGGGATTTAGACAAGGCCAGAAGTTTGTTCCACTTTTAAACATTTTATGATACTTTATTGTGTTTTGTGAGTCTATTTTGTACTTGCAGTGACTTGCCGTTTCTAAATTTGTTAATTTAGAAATTTGGTTCTAAACTTTTGATGTTGTTTTGTGTTAATTTAATATAATTTGTTTTGCAATGGTTATAATTGTGATTTGAAATTTGGTTTTACAAAATTACGTGACATATTCAATTTTTTGTTTTTGTTATTTTGAGAGGTATAACTTTTGATGAGGAGAAATATACCAGTTAATTGAAGAAGAAGAATTGGTTGAGGTGTAATTTGATCTAGGTTGAGGTTATTGAACATAAAATTGTTACAGAATCAACTTTGAATTTGGTTTCAAGTTTTGGGGTTTAATGAGTTGGAGAAGAAGAATTGTTTGTGGAAGAGGAAGTCCTCTTGTGAGACTAAAAGTTCACACTCATATCTTCACATTCTGAGAGTAACTCTGATAGCATGACAGTCCAAGAACATCAATCAACCATTCAACGTCTTCGAAAGTCTCAAGAGTATTATTGACTACAAATTACAAGGTAATTTCAATTCATGTTACATTGATAACAATTCTTTTTAAAAATATGTTTGTTTTAGCATGTTGTTTTTAACACAAGTACTATACAATATGCTAGAGACGATATCACATTGCAAATTGTTGTCGTCGCTGCATCGCGCGGGTTTCCTACTAGTGTATATATATATATATGTATCTGTAATGGAAAATGAAATATTAACTCGTATACGTTTATATGAAGTGATTTAAATGGTTATTATGAAAATATAATATTTCAAGTTTTTTTGATATTGATAAACAAAAATAAATATTTTCTAAAATACGTTGCATTACTGACGAAACTTCTTAAAAATAAGAAATAATTATTTTTAAGACATTATAAAAAGTTTTTCCAACTATAAATCCATTTTTTTACGACAAATCTAAGAAACAAAAATATACCAAAGACATCAGAACAAGATCATCGTAACAAGAACACGAAACATAACAATAGTGTCACGAATTTTGACAAGTTCACGAACTCAATGGAAATCCGCAATGTTGTAGGAGCTGGGTAGGGATACCATACAAGACAACATTCATACTCAGGAATCGGAGATCCACTTTGACAGTGACTTTCACGGATCCTATTTTTACAATGTTTTATTAACTTATAGTAGGAGAAATCATGCTTGTACTCGTTTCATTGACGCAAGTGGTTTTAGTTCAACACATTATTACATGAGTTACTTTTATCGCTTTAAGTCCCCTATCCTTTAACCGTTAATTGTGGGTAAACGTGAATGATTGGGAATAGTACTATTCGGGAGTGCCAACCCCCACCCGTGGTTAGTAGCTCTAACTTTGCATGTAGATCAGATCGGGTGCACAATATTCATCTTAATACAATGTTTTGCGATAGAACATTGGGATGGGGCAATTCAATCATGTCAAGTTCGGTTATGGGAGCTCATGTTAATAATTAATATACACAACTCATGATATTGTTTTTGAGAACAATAGTCACATTTTGTAACCTTGTGGTCCAATGAAACAACTCAATTTTTATGTGTCTAAACCTGTGAACTCACCAGCTTTATGCTAACTGTTTTTAGCTTGTATTTATCAGATAACTGAAGCAAGCATGGGACGCATTTTGAGAATGATTTTCATGGAGTCTCATCATGTTAACGTACATATTATTTGGATTTTTCCAGCATAGCCTATTTACTTAGGACATGTTTGTGAAGTCTTACCTATCATTTTTTGGAGTTTAGAACATATGTTTGTTATAAATCGGATGATTGTAATTTAAGACATGATGCAAAAACTTATTACTAATGCATGTAGAAGTCGTTCAATGTAAACAATGACTGTGAATCCATGACCGTTGCATCTCGCATGTTCCGCTTTGGCGGGGTGTGACAGATTGGTATAAGAGCCATTGGTTATAGAGAACCAGGTTGCATGTAGTAACGTGAACTATAACTGTAGGCTCACAAGGTCCCATTCGTACTACACATATAGGCATGACTTAAGCAAAAATATTCTAGGATTGTTGTATTGCTAGCATGTCGATAACATGTAACCCTGTTCACATGTGCTCATGAGAAGAGGATTACACCCTATTCACACAACCTACACCACCTTCGGGTGTAGAGACACTGTCACCCATCGAGGCGTCAAGCGATACCATGGAATACTTCACGGTGTGAGATGACAAATAAATCAAAGAGAATTACGGGTCCAATCTAGAAGAGATACCAGGGAGTCTAGTGGAGGACGATGCAGCCCAGGTTACCACTAGGAATAGGAATACTGGAGTAAAAGAGATTGTACTATACACAATACTCTAGGGACACTTTATTACATGGAAGATTACGCTTCCAGGTCTCAGAGTAGTTTCTCTAGCACCACCCAACTCAAATTAATACTTTCTCAACCACTGTATTTCGAATCACTCTCAACCATGTAACCAGTGGTTATAGGGTGGACTTGTGATCCCCTTATGGATAACGCTCTGAACCTCGTAAATACTTACTAGTTGGAGATAGGACGAACCAAAATGATTATGTAAAGATAAATTGACAATTACGGGTGGCCAAAGTAATTGTGAATTCATGGGTGCATATTAATTTTGACGAAACCTATTGTTCAGAATACAAAGCAAACCCAACCCATAAAGAAAAAGTTATAGGAGATATCAAAAACACGTTAAAAGGGATTATATTTTCAACCTAATGGAAGGATGGATTAAGACTCGTAGTTTTTCTCTCCTTCTTTCATGTCGTCGTACGTTCATTGAATCTCTAATGGTGCCACCCTGGCACATCACTTGAGTACTCATAATCGTAAATCAAGTAAATTACTCCACATCAAGGGTAATGTGTACCTTGACCGCACCTATCTATAAAGAAGCTTTTCAACTGAATCCAAAGAAACGGAGGAAGAAGGATTGAATTGAAACAACAAGCATTTCCTTATTTGAAAGTAAAGTGAGAAAACTTCGCCCACTAGGGTTGGAACTTAGGGTATTACATTTTTACCAATGTATGTCAGCCCTTCATTTAGCATAAGTTTCACAAATTTAAAACTACTTTCATCTTTAAGACACCACATGTTGCAACAAAACTAGGTTTATCAAATAGAAACCCCATTTTATCTCAACTAATCAATATTTTGATCACATTCGTCGATGTTTTGATAGTATCCATCATTTCTCCCTCATGCAAGAGTCCTAGTAAGTCTAAGGCTCTCATCACAGCTTTGTCTAGATGACTATCTTGACAAAAATCATAACAAAGCATCTAGGAAATCTTTATGATCTGAGTATAGGAATCAGAATTGAGAAATTGTAGTAAGACAATATGCTACTCTGTTGTGGCTATTAATTTATTTTATGTGCTAACTTCCCTCTCCAGGGTGAATATTGAAAAACTCTAAGTCTATAAGTGTTATCATCTATGAGAACAATAGAACCGATAGTAAATGTAGGTCTCAAACCGGATCAAGAACGTAGCTTTATCACTAAAATCATCACCAACAGACTATAACAAGTGCGGAATCCATGCTAGAATCAAGAAAGCAAGTAGAAAATGTAATCTTTCTATTAATACTGAAAGTTCGAGTAGAGATGCCTCAATACGTCTAGAGAGCAAATGCCTCGGGATTCCAACCTAAACTAGTACAAAATACGATTATTTATACAAATCTAGGTGTACTCGAAGTTTAACACAAAATAACTTCGAGTACTCTAATACTATGTGTAGTCGAACCATATGTTCTTGAAAAGAACAAAAGCCTATCAAAATCTGGACTTTGACTCTTCGAAGTTTGACTTTGTCAGTCTTCATCGTGAAGTGGGCTCTACAAACTCCCCCTAGACTGGCGAAATCATCCAATTGGAAGAGTGACTTTATGTGGTCCAGCTCCTGCGTATAGTTTCAACTCTATAGCATATGTGACTGTGCGAGTAAATGGCTAAGCCTCTTCATCAAATCCATGATAAACTATGATTGGAGAGGAGTGTAATTTCATCATATCGTCCTTTCCATACTTTAACAAGTCCATGGGATCAAGAATCATGTCAATATCGTTGATATCATCCTTGTTTCTGAGAATGTCAGCCTCGAGGTTGCGCTCATCAAAATACCATGATAGGAAGTTAACTAACGAGTTGTCAGGGACTCTTGGGGAAACTAGCACAGCAATCTCAACAAGCGGTGGAGGATACTTGTAGTAAATCCAAGGCTCTTTTGTCACAGGATCTATGATGCACTTTGAGACGAATCGTCTTCCCTTAGCCGTCTTCATCGAAGGGAAATCCTTTTCGCATTGATCCTTGATGAACTTTGCAAACAAACTGGCCTGAGAGTCCTTGGATGGGTTAAAGAACATCGCTTTGTTGATACTTCTGATGTCAAATTTTGGCATTGTGCAGAAGTCTTGCGGTTTCTTGTAAAACCTCAACCTTGCCATTTCTCCTCTTGACCAGATAAATGTTTATCTCTTTATCGTACACCCAGCAGCATACTTCTGATCTGTCGTTGCGAACTGCAAACAGATTTCAATCATCGGATATAAACGTGTGCTCTGGAAGCTCGACATTCATTTCCACTAGCCAAAATGCTCTTTCTTCCTTAGGTGCTGGGGTCCAGTCATTCTGCTTGTCGAACCAGCTGTTAATCACTGTTCCCAGAGGAGGAATCTCTTTGCCATCTAAATCAATATACTTGTGAGCGTACAAGTAATCCACATATGGATCTTTTACAACATCGGCATGACTACATTTTCTGGTCCTTCCTGAACCTCTTCACCAGGCCATTCAAAATCAAAATCCTCTGCCAAATCATCGAACCAACTATCAAGACCAGCTCCTGCGACTTCATCCGGTTGAACACAATCTCCGAACATGACATCATCAGTAATATCTCCGAAAAGATCATCATAGTCGCCAGTGGGTTTTCCCGATGAAGATGGATTTCCTGTGTCTCCTCCTTGATCTTTATCTTCAGGAGGCCCTTGATCCCTTTTTTCAGAGGAGTCGTCTTCTTTCTTATCTCCACCATCATCATCATCCTTGTCATCCTTCTTTTCTGACGAATCATTCTCCTTCTGATCATCACCAACATCATCATCATCATCATCATCATCACTACTATCAGTATCCATATCATCATCCTTGTTCTCATCATCAGACTCTGGGTTCTCGATTCCTTTTAGTGTGTTAATCTCCTTTTTCATCTCGTAGTTCTCCATACATAGGAATTTGATGACTTTTCGGTGCATCTTGAGTTTCCCTTGGAACTTATTCAGTTTTTCAGCCATTTTGAGCATTCCGTCCTGCATTATCTGAATATTCGCATCCTTTTCATCCGACTCCTTCTCAAGCTGGAAAACTCTGTCTTGTAGACTCTCTAGATTGACTGGCACCCCTTTTGGCTCGTATGGTGACTCTGCGTGCATTGGGGATTTTCCCTTGTCACTGTGTGACCGAGGCGGTGATGATGTAGTCTCGGTGTGAGGAATGGGAGTGGTAGAAGGCGACAGTAGGGAACGAGCAGGGATCTTGATGACTAGCTTGGGTTTGGCTACTTTGGTTGGTGATTTTGGTTGTGAAGGTGGCTTGGGTTTTGTAGGTGGCTTGGGCTGTATAGGTGGCTTGGGTTGTGTAGGTGGATTGGGATGTGTAGGTGGAGGTGGTATAATCAATGCAGCTGAGGAGAATGAAAAGTCAGAGAACATCTTCTTAAGTCTGGGATCTCTTGTCCGCTTTGACATCGTCTTCTGCTTTTTTCTCTTTGGTGATGATTCAGGAGTTGAAGTGTAATAAACATCCTGTGCTTCCTCTCTTTCTTCTCTTGTTGGTGGAGGCTTTCCATAATGAAATCTTCACTAGAAGATGAGGACGCCTCGGAGACGTCTCCTTCGGCAGTCATGCCTGTTTGTGTACCCAAATCAGGAATGTTGTGCTCCTCAGCAACTAAGGCAACAGGAGTGCCTTGATCCTCTATCACATCTACATCTCCCACAAATCATCCAAACTTGATCAGTGGCCTCTCCCCCGTGTACTGCTTCTTCCCACGCTTGTTCATCTTCATATAACCAAAAATGTCGTCTCTCGTCCTCTTGATCTCCAAAGTACCAAGTGTGGGAGTCAGAGAAGAATATCTTTTTGTTGATGATGATCTGCAGATATCGAGGGAAAGCTAGAAACCGTTCCTTCCTTCTTCCTTTGATGTTTGCGTGCATATCAAGGAAGATCATCTTTGAGAAGTCAAAATAAACTCCAAGCGCTAAGGCTACCAGACATGAACTGAGAGTCTGGTTAAGAACGTCATATCCTCCTTTCCTTCCGGAGAGGCACCGAGTGACCACGTGTGCCAGGTATCTCCAGTAAGGATGTAGCAATTTCTTCTCTGCTGGAGGATAGGCACCTTTGTGTCCTATCTGATACACAGTCCTGTTTACCAGCTCCTGATCAAGCCCAACCGGGTCAAATTCATTGTCTCCAAATTACAAACACTCTTGGAGTATTTGCTCTGTGATAGTAATAGGTTGACCTTGAATCTTTCCAACAATGCTGACAGTCCCCTTGTCATCAATGTGTTCTTCCACTGTGCTCCAGAAACCTCTAATAAAGTCAGCCACAATCGAGGGATGTTCCATGATTGCATAGTTGACTGGTGACAAGATCAATCCTTCGACCAGACTCTTGAAGTCAAAATGCTTCTCAGGTGGATCTCCAAGATATGCTGTCATGTTACGATCCGGCACAAAGCGTAAGTCAGCCATCTGAAAACAAAACAGATTAAGTTAGTTCAAGATCGAGAAACACGAAATGCTGAAAATTTTCTAAGTCTGAAGGAGTTTGTGTGTACTCGAGATTAGTCATACATGAAAAAGTTCTAAGTCCGAAGGAGTATGTGTGTTCTTGAAATAACAGATGTATTCGAAGTAACAAGCTTATTTGAAATGGCAGGTGTACACGAACTACAGCCTGTACACGAAGTAAGGTTGTATTCGAAATGCAGGCTGTACTCGAAACAAACTGTATTCGAAATGCAAGCTGTACACGAAACAATCTGTATTCGAAGTTTTTGCCTGTATACGAAATTCCAATTTCGAGAACACGAATATTCTCATAAGTCCAACAATATTACTCCTTAGAACTTCTGATCATGTTCAATGTGCTCGGAATCAAGAGGCGACCAACATATTTAGAGATTGCCTTTCATTTTTGAGTCCTTCGAGGTCAATTTTCATAAAAACCCTCTGTAGACGAACTTCGTGTATTCTAAATCAACTTTGACCTATATCTCTCAAATTCATGGACAAATTTGGAAGAAAATTCATACCTAGGGTCGCCTATAGGTGATCTACAAGATTGTCGTAGTGGATTTGTGAAATAGGGTCTAGAAAGTGAAATCGCCATGTGAAGAAAATTTCAGTACTCAAAAAGCTGGACAAAGACTGGTACTCGAAATTGAATTCACTTTGGCTATATATAGCCATTATTTCGAGTACAATGTCTTTCGTGTACTCAATTTCGAGCACACATACATATTTATTCTGAAAAATTCTAACTTTCGGAAAATAAAAATAAAAATAAACTTTGAAGCTTTGGACAAGTTTAGGATTTAGTCGGGTCAATTTCGTGGGATCAAATCTGTCGTCAAAATCTTATGGGTTAAGTAATTTCTTAATGAAGGGCAACTTTTAAACAACTATACCCCACCAATGATTTCCAATTGTCACACCCCGAGCCGGCGGGAACGGATCGGCTTTCCTGTCAGGCGGAAGGTTCCCGGGGCGCGATATCGTGGTGATAATCGAAATGTTCAGATTGTTTACATAGCACATGAGATATAAAATGAGAAATGCTAAAATTACATCAATACAGAATTACAAAGTTAAATTACATAACAATGTTCATAATTTAACTAAGTAAATCTACCAAAAGAATCACTGTGGCTTCTATCTTGTAACTGTACAAGATATGCAAAATATGATTCAGTGTTTTGTCATATCAAAAGTATGCAACACAAAATGAAGCTAGGTCTTCTAAAAGTCCACTAGCTAGCCTTTGCATAAGAGTGACTACACATGTTCGTCACCTGAGAAAACATGCACTTAAACAAAGTCAACACTAGGTTGGTGAGGTCATAATATAGTAATTGAAAAACCTTGATTTGTTCACATGCACAATCACAGTGTAATTTCTATTACTTGTATTTTGTTTGTTTCACCCGTTCACCCAATGGCTTCTCAATAGTTATATTCACAAGTAATATATCATCCTAATAGTTATGCTTATATATAGGGCATATGTAAGGGAACCAAGCCCTAGCCAACATCCCACCACATAACTAATAGAACTCTACACTACTTGCAATACAACTATCAATATCCATTCTCATTTCACTTGTTCACCTCGTTTGTTGATCACCTGTTTTATCATGTATAGAATAATATAATAATAGGGCTCTAGTTATCAAACCGAAGTATAGACAACCCTTATATATATTGAGGATATTAGATTTACTTAATCTGCTCCTTGTATTATTCTATTACTTGTGGGGTTAACTGTTGGTCACTTTTAAATATTAAAAGTGTTAATTAACCACTTGTGATATGATCTCAATTTGCAACGCATAGAGCCTAAAAGGAATCCATTGTGATCCTCACGTAATCAGATTACAATACATCCGATTTACCTCTACCACATCGTGTGTCCTCATTGTTGTTAACAAAGTTAAATAAGAACTTATCGTATTACTTTATGTTAACTGATGTGTGAATGATGTTGTTATCATGAAGCTACATTATCATGATAATCATTCCAATTGTTCCATATGAGCACCATGTTGTCATTAAGCCGTAGTAAGAACTAGTCTTACTAGCCTTAATCGACTCAGGTGGCGGATGCCAGTTGTCCATGTAGTCACCATGTTACCATTAAGCCGTGGTAAGAACTAGTCTTACAACCCTTAATCCGCTCAGGTGGTGGATGAGATTTGATCCATATAGTCACCATGTTGCCATTAAGCCGTGGTAAGAACTAGTCTTACCACCCTTAATCCGCTCAGGTGGTGGATGATAATTGTTCTATGTTATCTTGTAATATGTATTGTGTTGTAAACTAAGTGCTATAAGTACTTGTCTTATTAAACCTGGTTAACTCTATTGTTGAATGGTATTAAGAAGATATATTATCTTCAAATCATTCATGTGTTTTTTTTGTTGTCATCATGTTTCCCTGTGAATATCCCAATGTTTATTCTTGTAAGAATAACTAGGTGTTGTAAGATATACTCTTGCAACTTGGTTATTCTATTGTGTTGATGAATTATGAAGTTATATTATCATATTCATCTAAGTTATCCCTATCATATCAAGATCATACAAGCATGCATACAATGATAATCGATAATAAATAATTCAATATTATCTGATCATAGTATAGGCAATATGTTAAACATTAAAACTTTTAAGTAATTAAAAGTAAGCATGTTTCTCAGCCCCAAGAGTTTAAAATCAGTTAAGATTAAAGAAAAAAAGGCATATGAACTCACCTTTTTATTGAAGTGGTTGACTTAGCTTAAACAAGTAATGGACGCGCTCCTTGATTGTATTTGTTGTGTATTCACGATCCTGTATTGATTTCATGTGATTGTAACTTATAAGTGTAAGTTGTAGAAACTCGTGTGTGGGTACTTTTTGACCCTAAAGTTTGTTAACACACGTAAGTCTCGATTGTCCTTATTCGGCTCCGTTTACTCGTCATGGGTTTTATGTGTTCATTGATTCATTTGGCTCGACACTTGAAATCATTTGTTAAATTATTGGAGCTACATTGTTTTAGAGGTTGTGAACTTAAGTCCACAATCTTGCCACCTTTGTAAAAATTAGTTTTGTAATTCCATGCATATTATTCTAGATCACTAATTTAGTGTATTAGGTTATCTCATTAACCATGGGGCCGAATAGGTAATAAGATTTGGCCGACTCCATAAGTCTTTGGCTGGAATAGTGGACCTTGGGCCCAATTTATTATATCGTTAAGTATGTGGGTCGAAACAAAGGAAATGGGTCAAACGGTGACATGGGCCGTGTAATGAGCCAAAAGAATAAAATTGGGCTAAAACACTGAGTTGTGGGCTGAACAATGGGCCTTGGGCCAATAACATGTTCATGGGCTGGACCCATGGTATGAATAAAATAATGGGCCAACTGAAGTGAATTGGGCCGAAGTGGTTAGTGTTGGGACGAAGAAGCCAGATGGCCAACATACGGCTTATTTCCTCCGTGTAGTGTGTAGCTGCATATACCAGCGAACTTCGGCTAGGGTTCGTCTCTCATTATGGTTTTTAGGGACTATGGTTCGGCCAAGGTGAAGACTCAACCCTATAAGGGTTCGTTCACAGCGGTGGTTCGGCTGGTGGTGTAGGTTCGGCAATCACAACATAGGTTCGTTCAGGTAGCTTCGTGTGTAGGCAGGTTCGTATCTTAAAGGTTCGGCCAGGATGGCTTGGTTCGGCATGGGGTTGGGTTCGGCACTTCATGGGTTCGCTTAAATGGTTCGGCAGTTGATGATGGTTCGCCTCAACTAGAAAAGGTTCGGTGTTTGATGATGAAGAGTTCGGCTGATACAGCACAGGTTCGGCAGAGTACTAGTGGGTTTGTGAGACTCCAGCCCTTGCATGCAGGTTCGTGACACGCAGAAGGTTCGGCCAAGAACCCGGTAGGTTTGGCCCTCGTGGGTTCGGCCAGGAACCACTGGTTCGTTCCCATGCAGCCCTGCGAACCTGTGTTCAGCCCCATCATCTTCATCGAGTCGGGTGTGGTTGTATGGTTATCATATGATACTGGCTATGCTATCTTGAGCTTCTCGTGGGTTTGTGGTTCGAAACAACAAGGGATTAGTCGGCTGGATGAGTGGGTCGAACAAATACACCTAAAACCCTATTTCCTGTGATTTTCTTTTGTTCATACCTTAGATTTGGCCAGAAAAACACTCAGATCTGCTGTACTTTTAGGTAGAGGAGGTTGAGAGCTACGCGTGGACACCAAGAATGCCCGATTTCGTTGTGAAATGACCAAGTTATGAGGATTTGAATAGTGATTCTCCTAGTGAGAGAATAGGTTCGTGAATGGGTGTTTTAGAGAGAGGTTGCCTTATGGAAAATGAGGGGGAATGCCTCATTTGGTGTTTATAACCCCGGGGGTATTCGGGTTCGTTTCGGTTGCTTGGTTCGCCTTTTCGTTGCGTTTCCGGAACGTAACGCGTATTTTATGTGTTTTAAATTAAAAAGAGTTATTTTAATTATTTTCGATGAGTTTCAAAATTATAAAATATTAATTATTTTATTTTCTTAATTTACTGTCGTTCGTGTTGTATTTCATTTTCGTTTCGTCAGATCACGTCACCTTCGCGCGCATTCTTTCGAATCGTCATTCGAACGAACACGGCGATGGTTTTGCTTTCTGATTCTTGTTTTCTACTTTCCAGCCATCATTTCAGAACGTTAAACTCACAGATATGATTGTGTGAATCGTCACCCACGCAAACACACTGTCAGTTCGTTATTCTGAAACGACACTGCAACTTGTGTTTTGAATTGTATTTCCTCACTAACGGACTCAACTAACATCCTGTTTTCACATTGTTTTCATACTGATCTGTCGGTCATCTGATTCTTGTCATTTGTGGATATCAGATCGCAACCGATTTGTTCTTGTTATTCACTTGAACATTGTTGTTTCTCTTGTTTCGTTGTATTATCTGTACTTAGGTTTTCACCTAAATACTAACAACTATTGTTTATAATGAGTGTTGTACTTACGGCATTTAAGTTTACACATAAATACGTACTACTACTTCTTGTATTTTGAATTATGTTAATACAAGTACTAGTTGATTGACCTCGAATCCAGGCAGCGTCTTGAAATCATGCGGGTGTTTGAAGTAATCTATACCCTTTTCCCTCTTTACTGCGTAGCACCCAAGATCATGGAAGTATGCCCAGCTGAGTATCTGACCTCCAGCCTTATATCCTTTGGTCTTGTAGACTTTCTTGTGCGTTGCTGGCATCTTCTCAGTGCTTTGTTTCTTTAGTACCTCCCAGTATGCAGCCCATTCTTCCTTTCTTTTCTTTAAGTCATCAGCTTCAGCCTTGCTAGCCTCTACTTGCTCTTCAAGATATCTGACCAAGAGATCCTCAGTTTCCTGATCAAATGGTTCAGTGAATGTAGGCAACTCAGCTTCAGCCGATGTATACTTCGGGTATTCTTTATCGGTGATGTCTTCCAGAATGACATCATCTACATCATCAAAGAATTCTGGTTCGGGCTCTTCAGTACTAGGTACAGAGGTGTCATCAGTGACCACCTCGTCAGGATTCAACCTGAACAGCTCGGCTATCTGCTCCTTAGATAAACAGTGTATGATCTCACCCTCCTCCTTGTCGTAGCTGACCGAGTGCTGTATAATGCCCTGAGCGTCCAAGATCATAGTCAACGTCTTATCTAGCTGACGTCTCAACGGCACAGCTTCTACTTCCTCGGCTGCTTTGGGTTCATCTGTCTGTGCAGGAGGAGGTGGAGCAGAGGCTTTCTTCTTATCATTGGCCTTCTTGGATCGAATCTCTGATGAGGGAGGGGCCTGATCATCATCATCATCATCATCAGTACTCGATGAACCAGAAGACCCATTCCCAGATCCGTCCTTGGCCTCATCATCATGATCATCATCATCATCAGACTCATCGTCTTTATCGGAATCTTCGTAATCCACCTGTTCCTCATCAGACTCTTCTTCATCTTCTTCTTTGTCTGAATCATCGGAACGATCCTCAGCTCCTTCCAGTCTGGGAGTACTCTCCTTCGAACCCTCGACAAGTCCAGCTAGACGAGCATTCTCAGACTCTAGCTGCAGGATCCGATCACTGAAACCAGAGGCTGTCAGAGCCAACTGGTTGTGCTTATCAATATATTTCAGGAGCTGCTCCTCCTGTTGTGCAGACCTGGCCCTCAAATCGGCCCTCTGGTCTGCAGCTTGAAGCAGCAGTGTATCCTGCTCTTCAATCCTCTGCGTGAGCTGAGCAATAACCAACTCTTGCTCTTTATTCTTCTTCTCTTGCTCCATGCTCCTCTCCATCAGTCTCAAGACCATACTGTTCAGTGTACTAAGCTGATCTACAACTGAAACAGCAGGTATATGAACATCAGCACGAACTGTGGAGGGGCCAGAGGAAGCAGCAACATAAACAGGCTCTCGAATGAAAGGAGTGGACAGAGGGGCAGTAATGGCCTGAGTGTGAATGGCCCTTGTCCTTGTCAGTGAAGAAACTGACACAGCTGCTACTGATGTGACAGTAGTTGCAGCAGCTGTAGTCAGTTCTGACCTCCTTTGGAAAGAGAATCGGGTTCTCTTTCCCCTTCCAGCTCGGGATGAGGTGGGAGCACCAGCAGAAGATATCGTAGCTGTGGAAGTAGGAGCAGATGACCTTGGAGTGGGAGAAATGTCAAACTCCGGAGTAAATATCGTATCAGCAATATCCTCCAAATCATCATTTGTCCTCCTTCTCTTCCTCATCACCACTCTTCCACCCTCATCCACCTTCTCAAACTCATCATCATGAGTCTTCTCAGAATCAGAACTCTCTTCATCACCTTCACCTGCTACACCTTCTTCCTCACTCGAGTCCTCTGACTCATCATCACCACCTGAGGAATGTGGAATAGAGACATCGAGAGGAGCAGTCACTGATGAAGTAGTAGTAGACAAGAAATCCAAGTCCATCAGTGACTCGATATCCACATCCTCCTCTTGAGCTGTAGACACAGCAACATCAGCTCCAACACCAGAAGCAGTAACATCAACCATGCTCACTGAAGCAGCAGTGGTTATGTGTACTGATGGCATCTCACCCGCACCTGTGCTCTCAACAGCAACAGTGCTCACCTCCACACCAGCACCACTCGGGCCTGCATCACCATCTCCCTCATCACCATCACTGTCATCATCACCAACTGGGACCACAATGTCCTCCACATCTGAATCGGAGTCATCGTGTCTCCATCTCCTTCCAGCTGGAGCCCTGTAGTCAGGTCGAGAGAGGTGACCAAATAATGATCGAGTAGTAGGCTTCCTCTCCTTCCCTCTGTATGACAAAACTCTGTTGAGAGTTATGTCATTCATGTGCTCCAATCTGATAATGTCAGCATTCAGCTTTGGGAGATCTGGAATCTGTGCATCAATGATCTGCTGTATGAATCGAGGGTACATCAAAAACTTCTTGTCACCCTTCAGCCCCACGTTCTCCTTCATGTGCAGAAAAACCATCTCGGAGAAGTTGAATGGTTTGTTGAGCACAAGAGCAGCAAATGCGCACTGTATGGTTTCGCGCATATCATCGAAACCTCCTCTCCTGGAGCCAAGGCAGTGTACAAGTACATGCGCCAAGTACTTGAACTGCGGGGACATGAACGCTTTGTTCAAAATCCCGGCTCCAATATCTCCCTCGTACTTGCATCTGAGGAAGCATCCACGTACTAGAAATCTGTCAAGAAGAAATGGATGATCCGGAGAGTCCTGAAAACCACACACCCTCCGTATGTGCTCAGCTGACACTACAACGTCATGACCTCTGACCTTGCCCCTAATGACTGTAGGCTCGGCCTCACAGTCAATATCAGCTGATGTCCAGAAATCCTGCTGATGTGATAAATAAGGCACATGAACGGTCGAAATGGCAGTGAAAATCCTGGAACGCCTCAGGAAAGTAATAATATCAGCATAATGCTTCGCGTTCGGAGTCGTCAGATCAAGATGGGCACAGATGTTATGCTTCGGTACTGATTTGTATCCTGCCATGCTGCACAATACAAGAAATACACATATCAGTACAAGATGATCAATTAAACAATGAGATTTAACAAAAATCAGATTAACTTTCTTCTGATATGCCGAATGAGTCCATTCGCCGAATGAGTTATCTGTCGAATGAGGCTCATTCGTCGAATGACTCTCATTCGTCGAATGAGACTTGAGTATGACTTGTCATTCGCCGAATGATCCATTCGTCGAATGAGGCTCATTCGCCGAATGAGTCATTCGCCGAATGACGACATTCGGCAATATGACAGTTCAAAATCCCTTTTTTCAAAATCTCAAATCAATCCCAAAAACTTGTTATACAGCACTCAGAAACGACCGATTAGCATATTTAATACATGACATTTCGAGTTTTAGGTCCATCTTAACAGATTATTCGTTGGGCGAAATCAAAAACCCTAAAACCCTAAATTTGAATCTGTTAGAGATGATTTCATGGATGGAATCGGCTGAAATTTGATCTCCATATACCTGAGAATGAGAACAATAAGATTATCAGTGGCAAGATCTGTCACAGTCACAAGAAATCGAAAAGGATGACTAAGTGTGTGTTTCGCCGAATGGGGTTCGTCTGAAATCGCGAAAGAGTAATTTGTCGAATGACCCTCATTCGGCCGAACCACAGTTATATACTGTGTACTCATTCGCCGAATGAGCTAAGCGAAAGGTCACAAAGATTATGTTCCATTCGCCGAATGAATATGGCGAATGAGTCATTCGATGAAGTTCATTCGCCGAATGAGAATGTCGAAAGAGACATTCGACACTCTTCATTCGCCGAATGAAGTTCATTCTGAGAAGCTTATTCGGTCGAATGACTCATTCTCATTCGGCCGAATGAATTCATTCTGTCTCTCATTCGTACGAATGAGACATGGGCATCTCCAAAATCCAAACTTTCAAGGATTTGACATTTTGTGCACCAGACTTTAAACAATTATGAAGATATGTCTAGTTGGTTCAGGATCCAGATATGACAGGCATCCGAATCTACAAATGATCATCTAAAACAAAATTGAAAATAGAAAATCTTTTTGTATTTTTCTGAGACAACTAAACAACTATACAAACACAAATTAAAAGCAAATAAACACAAGTAAACACATATTTTTGTGAAAAGCCCATTAATAAGATAACACAAATCTCTGATCACATCATATAACCTTCAATGAATGCTTCACTTTAATCACAATTTCATTTTGACACGATTACTGATATATTTGTCCAAATTTAAACTGAACAATACTCAACTCTTAAACAAACTAAATGATCCCTCATATTTTCTGATTGAGTTCCCCAATTTATTTCATCAATTAAGATCAAAATTAGTTCAAAATTCATTTCAGCATATCTTAATACCAGTCATCATGAATTCAATAAGATTCAATCATTCATCATCTTTTTGTGTTTTTCTTGTTCTATCCACATGGATGGCTTCAGCTAGGTCCGTCCCAGCAATATGGCACATGTATGGAATCGAACTTTATTTTTATTTGTTTAAGTTTTTCTCAAGCTTAATACCAGCTTGCATTAGGTTTTCTTCAAGCTTAATACCAGCTTGTTTTTAATTTTCTTTATCAAGCTTAATACCAGCTTGTTTTTGATTTTCCTCAAGCTTAATACCAGCTTGCCTTTATTTTTCTTTGAATGAAAACTCATTTGATTCCATGATGACAGGTGTATGCTTGATTTGAGTCAAAAACCATTTCTCACTCAAAAGCCTTAATAAATTGGATCCCACAAATCAAACTTTCTAAGTTCTCATATATTGTTTATTTATTTTGTATAGTCAGCCTATCAGTACATCCCATCATTATTTCCTTGTGATTTTAGCTCATGCATTCATTTCTGCTTCTATGACATAATGAAATCAATGTGTTATGTCAATAAACAGGACTATTTCATTTTTCATTTTTCTATTGTTTTTGGATTTTCAAATTTCTATTGTTTTTGGTTTTTCAATTGTCTATATCTCCCCCTAAAAACCTAAAAATATAAAATCTTTTTGTGTTTTTGTTAATAAAAGACAACTATACTATAGAAAATGAAAATACTAAAAATAAATAAAACTATCTAATTAAAGTGATGATCATTTGTTAGACTCAGATGAGGATTGAACTTCATCCTTGTGAAAAACACCATTAGCCGATAACAGATATAGAAATCTGGGTTTATCAAAAGCTTTTGTAAAAAGATCGGCTTTTTGGTGATCGGTGTGAATTTTAACAACATCGATTAATTTCTTCTCAAAACAATCACGTATGAAGTGATATTTTATGTCGATGTGTTTAGTTTTGGAGTGCTGAACTGGATTTTTAGTGACAGCTATGGCGGCAGTGTTATCAACATAGATAGGAGTGTTAGAAAAATGTAACCCATAGTCCCTGAGTTGCTGTTGAATCCAGATGATTTGAGAACAGCAACTTGCAGCAGCAATATATTCAGCTTCACAGGTTGAAGTAGACACCGACGTCTGCTTCTTGCACTGCCAGGTGACCAATCGGTTTCCAAAGAACTGACAACCCGCAGATGTTGACTTGAAATCTCTTTTGCATCCGCCATAATCTGAATCACTGTATGCAGTAAGTTCAAAGTTATCATCATTAGGGTACCATAAGCCAAGTTCCGGTGTACCCTTCAGATAACGCATAATCCTTTTGACAGCAATCAGGTGAGATACTCTTGGTTTGGATTGGTAACGTGCACACAAGCAAGTGGCAAACATGATATCTGGCCGAGAGGCAGTGAGATACATGAGAGATCCGATCATTCCCCGATACAGAGTGGCATCAATTAACTCCCCCTTTTCATCTGGAGTAATCCCGTGATTAATCGCCAGTGGGGTACCAGCAGGCTTCGCATCAGACATACTGAACCGGCTCAGAATATCACCAACGTATTTGGTTTGATGAATAAAAATCCCTGCCTCAGACTGATCCACCTGTAAACCCAAGAAGAACTTCATTTCTCCCATCGAACTCATTTCAAATTTTTCTTTCATCACAGTCTCAAATTCCTTGCACAGATTATCATTTGTGGATCCAAAGATAATATCATCCACATATACTTGTACCAAGAGTAAATCACTGTCCTTCTCACGGATGAATAAAGTGCAGTCAATGACACCTCTTCTGAACCCGTTGTTCAGAAGGTGAGTGGAAAGTGTCTCGTACCACGCTCTCGGGGCTTGATGTAATCCATACAAAGCTTTGTCTAGCTTGTAGACTTTATCACGATGCAGTGGATCTTCAAATCCGGGAGGTTGATTGACATACACAGTTTCACTGATAACTCCATGAAGGAACGCGCTCTTTACATCCATCTGATAAACCTTGAACCTTTTGAAGGATGCATAAGCCAGAAAGATACGAATGGCTTCTAATCGAGCGACCGGAGCAAACACTTCATTATAATCCAATCCCTCTATCTGTCTGAATCCTTGAACCACTAGACGAGCCTTGTTTCTCACAATTATCCCATGATCATCCTTTTTGCAACGAAGTACCCATCTAGTTCCAATGACTTTTGCACCTTTGGGTTTATCAACTAGTTGCCAGACCCCTAACTTCTTGAACTGCAGCAGTTCCTCTTGCATGGCGTCTACCCATGATTCTTCTTTGAGGGCTTCAGTGACGGTACGCGGTTCCACTTGAGATATAAAGCAAGAATGAGCACAAAAGCTGACATCTGCAAAATCAAGAACGTCTGCAAGACCACCTGAAGAAATCTGACTTCGAGTCTTTACTCCATCTAAAGGACTCCCTATAATGTTGTCTTGAGGATGAATTCGATTAATTCTTCCAACAGGATGAGCAGGAACCTCAACCTCAGGATCTAAGTTATTCAAATTCAGGTCCTCAAGATCAGGTACAAGATTATCAACAACTGGTTCAGGAGCAGCAGGGGGATTGTCATCTGTGTCTGAGCTGTCATCATTTACCTGTGTAGAGGGACCAGATGTAGATGTAGGTTGAAAAGTAGCATCGGGAGCATTCTGCACATCATACAACATCTGAACAGCTACATCTTCATCTGAGTACATGGGGGGCATATTGAATGAATCAAAAAGACTGGAATAGTCAAACATCCAATCTGGCCCTTTTCCAGGTGGGGGCATTGTATACTTCTGAACATCCACATGGTACCACTCTTCCACATTATGAGTTGCAATGTTGTAAACTCGCTTATTTGGAGTGCTGTACCCAAGAAAGTACCCTTCTTCCACCTTTTCATTGAACTTGCCCTGCTCATGTTTCTTAAGCATGGTGCATGGAGCACCAAATGGTTCTAGATACTTAAGATTTGGCTTTCGGTTATGAAGCAGTTCAAAGCAAGTCTTCCCATGTCTCTTCACAATAAGAACCCGGTTCAATGTGTAACAAGCATTGGCAACAGCTTCATTCCAAAATTGAACCGGTAGAGAAGAATCAGCAAGCATAGTTCTAGCAGCCTCAATCAATGTCCTATTCTTGCGTTCAGCAACTCCATTCATCTGTGGAACATATGGAGCACTAAACTGTTGTACAATGCCTTTTGCATTACAAAAATTTTCCATATTGTGATTTTTGAACTCGGTTCCATTATCAGTTCGAAACTGACGAATCTTGAGCTTATAGAGCGATTCAAGTTTGGTAACCAAAACTTGAATGCAATCAAACGTTTCTGATTTCTCCTTCAAAAAGAAGACCCAAGAGTATCTGGAGTATTCATCAGTGATAACCAGGCAGTATTGATCTCCAGCTATACTCTTCCGATTTACTGGACCAAACAAATCCATGTGGAGAAGCTCAAGAGGAACATTGATTGAATGATACTTTTTCAGCTTATGAGACTGCTTAGACTGCTTTCCTTTCTTGCATGAAACACAGATATCAGACAGCTTAAAATTTTTCAAGCTAACTCCCTCAACCAAGCTGTTGTGTACCAGATGATTCATCTTACGTAAACTCAAATGGCCCATCCTCTTATGCCAAAGGATTGAATCTTTTTCAGTTGCCTTTGTCATAAAACATGAAGCTGTGGAGGATGTAGTTGAAGCTGTGGCCATATTGAGAACATACAAGTCTTGTTTTCTTGGAGCAGACATCAAAATCCAATCTTCAGGTATCTGCACACCTTGCTTGAGAATATAACACTTTGAATCATCAAACAGAACCTTGTACTCTTTGTCACAAATCTGAGAGACTGACAGGAGGTTGTTTTCCAACTGTTTGACATATCTGACATTATCGAACGAAACCTGTCCATTTGTCAAGATTCCCTCTCCTGTAATAAAACCACCCTTGTCTCCAACAAAGGCTACATAGCCACCTCGAACTGCATTCACATTGGTGAGCAGCGAAATATCACCAGTCATGTGTCTGGAAGCCCCACTATCAACGATCCAATTGCTGTTCACTCCAGCGTTTGGGGCAACCTGCACAATAAAGAGACTATCAGTTTACATTGGGAACCCAAGCCTTTACGGTCTTGGGTTGACCCATTGAGTCTCGGATCCAAACATCGATCCATTTTCCCTTAGGAATAGGTTTATCTGAAATTTGTGGAACAGACACCTCAGATGATTTAACTTTCCAAATTGCATTTTTATCAAGAGAGGTTTTCAGATAAATGGATGATTGTTTTGATTGGTTAACATTAATCTCATTTGGAACCATCAATGTTTCCAACTTTCCTTTACCCTTGTCCGAACCCTTAGGCTGAGTGTGAAATGCAGATTTTAACTGAAAAGATTTAGACACAGATTTGCTAGGTTTTGGTAAAGCAGACTTTAAGGTTATGAAAGGGACAACCTTAGGTCTGATCAACTGAGGACAAAACCTCACAATGTGCCCTGGTTCACCACACTCAAAACAGACTTTAACACCTTTTTTATGAAAGTGTTTTAAATCAGAAAATGACTTTTTAGTTGTTTTAAAAACATTTGATTTTTGACAATCTTGCTCGAAACCCAAACCCTTCCTTCCTTTGTTACCAAATTGAGCTGATTTGGTAGCACAATTAGCTTCAGACTCCTGTGAAGCTTTAACAAAGCAGAGTTCCTTGTAAATCTTTGATTTGGAGATTGGGTCACCTTTCATGACACTAGTAATTTGATTCCGAGGAGTACTCTGCTTTGATGAATACTCTGATTCATCCTCGGAATCAGAAACCCAATCTTCCACAATTCCATCCACCCTTGAATCCTTAGTCTGAGATGAAATCTGATTTTCACTCAGACTAATTGGATCAACTACTAACGGAGTAGTAACTTGAAAATCCTTTACATCTTTGTCATTTGGAGTGTTGACAAAGGCATTTAGGATTGGTGGAGGACATTTTTGATAATTAACCTGCTCCTTCCCCTGATCAGTACCTCTACTGATCATATGCTCAATGATATAAGAGGAGCTCTCATAGCTCTTGAGCTTCTGTCCCAAAGTCTCATAATCACACTCAACTAATGCTAATTTCTTCTTAATCTCATTTATGGTATTGAGATAAGAAGTAATAGCATCTTGCTTGTTCAGAACAGCGATCTCGGCCTCATGCAGTTGTCTATTTAAAAGATCAATTTTATTTTGAAAATCTTTTTCATTAGATTTTAAAACTTTGTTTGCTTCAATGCACAGGTCGAGATCGGTCATAAGATCACTGTTGTGCTTCTGGTAAGCAAGGACCTTACTTCTAAGATCAACACAATTGAAACAATCAGATTTAGAAGATGAACAATCAGTGTATACCTGCTCAGAAGAATCAGTAGAAGCAGAAGAGTTTGCCATCAAAGCAAATTGAGTTGAAGAGTCATCAGCTTCTACATCAGATTCTTGAGTGTCAGAATCTGTCAAACTTTCTGAGTCGGAACTTGATGCTTTGTCATCAGTCACCAACACATCTCCCTGACAGCTTTCTTCAACAATGTCATCAGAAATCTGAATCTCTGCCACACATGCTTTTTCTTGATCATCCTTGTCAGCATTGAATCTGAAGTCCCAATTTACCCCTTCATCTTGTTGAACCATCAAAGCTTTACTACCAGAAGATGAGGATCCAGCTGTTGTAGGAGAATCAATAGGAACTAATCGCCTTTCAGAATTAGCAGGAGCAGACTTCTGATGCTGAAATGGGTTCTTGTTTCCAGCTTTCTTTGGCTGTTTGCATTGTCTAGCAAAGTGTCCTTTCTCACCACAGTTGTAGCATGTAACAGAAGCCATATCAAATCCAAACTTGGACTCCTTGTTTAGATTGATGTCTTTTCCTGTCCTCTTCACAAACTCCTTAGCTCTTCTGACTGCACTAGCCAATGCCCACATGATGTCAATTCTTTCCATATCATCAGGATCAATTTGAGAGTAGTCATCATTGGTCAAATATGGATTGCCAATCTGACCAGCAACCAATCCATCATATGAACTAACCAATGTTGACAGAAGACCCATGTGCTCTTTAGCAATCTCAACTGTGACTTTATCAAAGTTCTCTGTCTTCAGACTTGCAGTAGGCTGATGATACTCTTGTTGTGAGCTCGATGAAGAAGATGGGCTAAAGTGCATCTGAGCTGCAGATGGGGCTTCAGAAGCTTTAGACACAAAGGCAGTTTTCAGAGGAGCATGAGTTGTAGACTTATCAACTGTTGGAGTGGAGTAGTATAGAGAAGGATCTTGAACTTGTGCAACCCTCTTGGCCTTCCATTTGTTCTCTATCTCCTGCTCTTTTAGCTTCTGAATGAAGTCATTAATGTCCATATGACCCATCATCTGATTTTGCTTGAGTACCATCAAGAAGGACTCCCATTTTGGAGGTAGTGCATCTGCCAAACATTGAATCTTCTCTTGAGTTGTGGTTTTGACCTCGTGGTTGAACAGCTCACTCAACAGATGATAAAACCTTGCAATCAACTCATCAAGGGACTCATTTCCCACATACATAAAGCTGTTGAATTCCTTTTTCAAAGCTTTAGACTTAATGCTCTTCAAAGCATCATTACCCTCATATCTTTGCTGCAATGCATCCCACAGAAGCTTAGCCGAAGGAAACTGTCTAAACTGATGAAAGATATCAGTGGCAATGGACTGTGACAAAATAGCATAGGCTTTCTTCTCATAATCATACAACTTCCTCTGAGGCTCAGTCATCCGTGTGACTAGCATAGGAGTTCCATCTTCATTCAGAGGCCGCAGATAACCTCCTTCAATCATCATCCACAGATTGGTATCCACCCCATTGATGTGGATCTCAAATCTATATTTCCAGTGAGGGTAATCATCTAAATTCAACAACTTTGGAGCTTTGTTTGAGTTCCCGGTTTCATTTTCTGTCAGTAAAAGAGTCTGAATACGATGATTTTGATTAGCCATGAGTGCTAAATCTTCCATTTTATCAGAAGAAATGAAATTCAACACTTAGAAAATTTTTCAGAAGCAAAGGCCGAATGACTGACAAACTGGCGAATGTCGGGGGCCGAATGTGTGGAAACTGGCGAATGAGAGACTGAGTATGAGAACTGGCGAATGGGTAAGTCGAATGACCTATTCGGCGAATGGCAGATCGAATGAGGTCTTTCGCCGAATGAGGATTGAGAATGAGGCTTATTCGACGAATGTGAATGGCGAAGGAGCTATTCGCCGAATGAAGAGTGTCGAAGGAGCTATTCGCCGAATGAGAGCTATTCGGCGAATGGGAGGCTATTCGGCTGATCTTATTCGGCCGCCAGAGTCATTCGGCGATCTGGGTTTTTTTACAACAAAAATCGCGATATCTTTCGATTTTGACCAGATCTAGCCACCAAATTTTGCACAGAACTTCAAGACATGATGATTAACCAATTGGGAAGAAATTATATCAAATGAACCACAAAAACACTTGAAATCTCAATGAAATAGTGACTTTGGGAGCAAGAAATGAAGGGTTTTTGGAAGTTACGAAAATCAGGGTTTTGGGTAACTCAAATCTGATGGTTTTGGATGGAAATCGAGTAGAATCAAGAGCCAAAGCTCTGATACCACTTTGTTGGACCGATCGGGAGCTCGGAAACAATCCGAATCCAATGAAAAACTACTCGACAACCTCTGGGATAGTGCGGAATCCTATTCCAGGGTTTTCCAAACGAAACCAACAGAAACCGTGGTGATCCGAGGCTATAGAAACGACTTGGAAGCAACGATCGAACACCACGGGTTGAGAATCGAACTTGGAAGCACAAGAACCGCTTAAATCTTCAAGGGTTTTGACACTGGAGTGCTAGGGAAGAAGGAGGGCTCTGGAAAGTTAGGTTTGAAATGATTTGAACTTCTATTTATAAGCTGTAGTCATTCGGCCGAATGAGTGGCCGAAGCAGCTCATTCGGCGAATGACTAAGCTCGAATGAGCAGTCATTCGAATGAGTCATTCGGCGAATGACTCATTCTGAACTTAGACATTCGATACAACTCTCATTCGCCGAATGACTTCATTCTAGAGTCATTCGGCCGAATGAGCAGTTTTCATACTCAAACATTTAATAATCAAATCAAACACTTAGATAAACATTAATAATCAATAATCAATAATCATAAACATGATGAATTTGATATAAAGACAATTTCCATTAATACTTTGAATGATTACATGATAGCCATTTACATAACCGAACTAGGGACAAAACATGTATCTACACATGTTGATCCAGCGAAGATTGAAGCGATTAAGAATTGGGAAGCACCAAAGACTCCTACCGAGGTACGACAATTCCTTGGTTTGGCGGGTTATTATCGACGATTCATTGAAGGTTTCTCAAGGATCGCTCAACCACTTACAGCTCTTACGCATAAGGGAACAAAGTATAACTGGACGGATAAACAGGAAGCTGCATTTCAGTTATTGAAACAGAAACTCTGCAGTGCACCGATTCTGTCCTTACCGGAAGGGACAGAAGACTTCGTGGTGTATTGTGATGCATCTGCACAGGGTTTGGGATGTGTGTTGATGCAACGTGATAAAGTGATTGCTTATGCTTCCAGACAACTACGAGCACACGAAAAGAATTACACTACTCATGACTTGGAGTTAGGAGCAGTGGTTTTTGCTCTGAAGATTTGGAGGCATTACTTGTATGGAACTAAGTGTACTATTTACACTGATCATAAGAGTTTGCAACATATCTTTGATCAGAAGGAGCTTAATATGAGACAACGACGATGGGTTGAGTTGTTGAATGACTACGAATGTGCGATTAAATATCACCCGGGAAAAGCTAATGTAGTAGCTGACGCTCTGAGCAGAAAAGACACAACAGGAACAAGACGGGTTCGTGCACTTATGATGACAATACATACTGACTTACCTGACAAAGTACACAGTGCTCAGATTGAAGCTTTGAAAAAGGAAAACTTGGTACAGGAATCTTTACGAGGAATGGAAGAACAACTGGATGTTAAGTCTGATGGAATTCGTTATTTCACTAATCGATGAAGCATGATTTGAAGGCACTGTATTGGTGGCCTCATATGAAAGCTGATATTGCTAAGTACGTTAGCAAATGTTTGACTTGTTCGAAAGTCAAAGTGGAATATCAGAAGCCATCTGGTTTACTGCAACAACCAGAGATACCGATGTGGAAGTGGGAACAGATTTCGATGGACTTTATTACTAAGTTACCCCGTACACCGAGTGGTTGTGATACGATATGGGTAATTGTTGATCGATTAACGAAATCTGCACATTTCTTAGCAATCAAGGAAACTGATAAGATGGAGAAACTGACTCGCATTTACATCAAGGAAGTGGTAGCACGGCATGGCGTGCCAATCTCTATCATATCAGATCGGGATGCCCGATTTACTTCCAACTTTTGGAAATCACTTCATAAGTCATTGGGGACTCGCTTGGATATGAGTACCGCTTATCATCCACAGACCGACGGTCAAAGTGAACGAACGATTCAAACACTCGAGGATATGTTACGAGCTTGTGTAATTGACTTTGGTGATAGCTGGGAGAATCATTTACCGTTGGTGGAATTCTCTTACAACAATAGTTATCATACAAGTATTCAAGCAGCACCGTTTGAAGCTTTGTATGGTCGCAAATGTCGTTCACCAGTGTGCTGGGCTGAAATTGGTGACAGTTAGATAACAGGTCCTGAACCGGTGCACGAGACGACAGAGAAGATTGTACAAATCCGGAACCGTATGGCAGCGGCCCGGGATCGACAGAAGAGTTATGCAGACAAGCGTCGTAAACCATTGGAATTTCAAGTAGGAAACCGAGTTCTTCTAAAGGTATCACCTTGGAAAGGTGTAATACGATTCGGCAAGTGCGGAAAGCTTAGTCCACGTTACGTAGGACCTTTTGAGATTCTGAAAAGGATTGGTCCGGTTGCGTATCAACTTAAATTACCGGAGGAACTCAGTGGAGTTCATGATGTCTTTCATGTATCGAACTTAAAGAAATGTCTTACTGATGAGACATTGATTGTACCGTTGGAAGAAATACAAGTAGATGAACAGTTACGATTCATTGAAGAACCAGCAGAAATCGTGGACCGGGAGGTCAAACAGCTTAAGCAAAGCAAGATTCCAATAGTCAAAGTTCGATGGAATTCAAGACGTGGTCCTGAATTCACATGGGAACGGGAAGATCAAATGATGAAGAAATATCCTCATCTATTCAAAACAGCTACTGCTAACACTGAGAGCGCACGTTAAATTTCGGGACGAAATTTCCTTCAACAAGGGGATGACGTGATGCTTCACACATCAAACACTGCAAATTTCAAACTGTAAGCATAAACACTTTATTCAATTGGTTTTGTTACAAACATGTGTACTACATTATATTTTATATATTTTATGTGCTACATTTCATATGTTACATGTTATGGTAGTACATACATGTGTGAGGTTACACAACACAGTATGATCAAACACAAACAGTCACAGTTAGGTGAACTAACTAGTGTACACGCAAACAGTCACATTGAACGATCACATTTGAGTTGTGATGTTACAAGCATTAGACTTTGTGTGTGAGTACACACAAGCATACAGAATGATCAAATCACACTAACACGTACGATTTAAACTCGTAAGTAGTTTCCTAACTACTCCTAACATTTTCTAATTTTCGGGACGAAAATTCCTTCAACAAGGGGATGATGTGACAATCCGACTTTTTGAGTTAACCTAGTTAACCAATGTAGGCCCAATAAGACCAATTAAGGCCCAACAAGACAGGTTAGGCCCAAGGAAATCAAGGAAGGCCCAACAAGACAAGTTAGGCCCAACAAGGCCAAAGAAGGCCCAGGAAGGCCCAGTAAGGCCCAATGAGGCCTAAGGTAGGCCCAATGAGATCAAAATAGGTCCAATGGTATTTAAGAGGCCCAATTTGATAAATCAAGCTTGAAACTAGTTCAATTACTCCGATTAGTGACAATTCGGGATTTTTGGGTTCAATTTTGTAAACCGAAATGTTATGTTATTATTAAAAATAAAATACAAGGGTTGGAAATTATTGAGATTAGTTTTGATATAGTTAAATTGCTAAGTTTAGATTTATAATTGGATTAAAGATTCAATTTTGATCTTAGTGGTCAAAATTCGAAAGGGGATTAGCAATTAAATTCGAAATTGGAGTTATTAGGTTGAAATTGATTGAAGAAACTTTTCAAGTATCGTCTATTAATGCATAGTAACAGCAATCATAAGTTATTAGAGCATTAAGTCGTGGAATTAAACTCAAATGGCATCCAAGAGTTGTAACCGTAGACACCATGATTGAATTCGTTAAATTCGATAATGATGCTCACAATTGAGGGTTCCTAACACTTAGTCGACACATTTAGAGAATACTACAACCAGCAATTGAGTCGCAGAAGCAGTAAACAGAAGATTCGATCGGGACTTAGGCCGAACACCATCCTTAAGAAGAACTACATCAATCGGACATCGAAACAGGTAATTCTCGACATCTACTACACCTAAAGGATCCGAATAAGGTTGATCCTAAGTCAATTTTAACTGGAAACATCGAATAATATGAACCTCAGTTCTAGGGTTCATCATGTTTGGTGTTTTGGGGATTTTTAACTAAAAGTAGTTGAAAATCAAATTAAATCATATGGGTAGTTTCAGAAACATCCGACTGAACTAAAATGTATCTCAATTTCAGGAATCAATCACAAATATAGTGATTTCGATTCTAGGGTTCTTGAGAAGTATACGATTTGGGGATTTCGGGTTAATAGTGATCGATTTTCAAAATAAATCATTCAGTGAGTTTCGAAATCATTAGAGTAAGGAAAACCCTAGGATTTAGTACATTATCAGTATCGAATTTATTGAATTTGAGATTTAGAATTTGGAACTTGAGTTCGAATCTGGGAAAGCTCAATTAAACAGGTTATAATGGTTTATTTTCGAATTAAACTAACCTGCATGGTCGGTTGGATTCCAGGAACAGAATCCCTAAGGTTTTAGGATTTATCGAGTTTGAATTCGTGTTCAATTTGGGAGTTGAAACTTTGGCTATAATATCAAATGGGGTTTGAATTGAAGGAGTGTTTAAATAGATTAATTCCTGATGTTTATCGCGATACCCTAGCGGGCGAGACTGGTAGCATGTGTGTGTGTGTTGAGTTGGGGGTCACGGGTTCGAGCATGGCTTGGGCCGGTTTTTGATAAAAATGCCATTTTTGGTATTTTTGATATAACTTTCCCATACGAACTCCGATTTGATCCGTTCAAGTTGCGTTGGAACCGTAACGAGAATACGAACACCTTGAAATAGTAAAATTTAGATTTTAATCTGAAAACGAAATCGTGTATAATTACGGTTAATTAAATAAAATCAGACATGATTTTATTTAAATGATTCCAAAGGCACGCGTAATTTCGTATGCATTTATCTAACACTTTAACATACGTGTGTTGACACGTATGTGATTTCAAGCACATGACAACAATTCGAATAACACTAGGTTATTGTTTAAACACAGATTCTTCGTAAAGGATCTTTTACGCGGGTTCACGAGTATTTGATCATTCTGCAACTATCAAAGGTGCGTACACGGCCCTTTCTTATTTTAAACTGTTTTGGGGGAGAAAACATGTGCAACAAACTCTTTTTAGATACATATCACTTGCATGAGTTAGCTGTTTACATTATATGACAGCATAGCAATTTGAAAGTCCTTACACACCTCGAACCGTTTAGTTTGCCGTAGCGCAAAGCGTGGTAGTTGGAAATAGATCTATTAGGTTTGACAAACCTCACCTGGTAGATGGGATCTACGCAGGTGTTTGACTGACCAAACACAATTTTACTATTGTTGTGCTAGACAGTAGTGGCAAGGCAAAAACATGCTATAGCATGGCAATTCGTCAGCTTCGGTGTCGACCACTTATGTAAATAGTTTATATGACTAGCTATCATGACTGTGCATGTGTGATTATGTTATCTACAAACTTGATATTCAACTGCTGTTTTGAACATTGTGAATGCTTAAAACCTGTGTTATGCACCAACCTTTGTGTTGACTTGATTTACATGTTTTCTCAGGACGCTAAGGCGCGCATTAAAGCTGGCATGGACTAGGAGATAGAGTCGCATGCATTTTAAACATTTTGGATATTTGAATTTGAACACTTGAGTATTTTGTTTTGTAATTTTCATATTACAACTGTTATTGGTTTTTAAACGCTTCCGCAATTTTTGAAAACTCTGATGTTATGTTTTAAAGACCAAAGTATGTTTTGAAATTCATATAGAGGTCTTCGCTATGTCTAATGATCTGAGATCCTAGTTTGTCACGTTCTCAAACGGTATGATTCCGTTAGTTGGAAATTGGGGGTGTGACACTTGACTTCACGTTCCATAATCTCTACCGGTTTTTCAAAGAAATGTAGTTGCTCATCAACTTGTATCTCTTCCAATGGTATGATCAATGATTCATCAGCTAAGCACCTCTTGAGGTTTGATACGTGAAACACATCGTGTACTCCGCTGAGCTCATCAGGGAGTTTGAGTCTGTATGCCACATAACCTATGTGTTGAATAATCTTAAACGATCCAACATACCTTGGTGCTAGTTTGCCTTTAGCCCCAAAACGAACTACGCCTTTCTATGGGGACACTTTCAACATAACTCGGTTACCCACATTGAATTCCAAAGGCTTGCGCCGTTTGTCTGCGTAACTCTTTTGGCGGCTACGTGTTGCTTGTAATCGTTGTTGTATTTGGGCTATCTTATCAGTAGTCTCCTAAATAAGTTCAGGCCCAATGATTCTGTTGTCTCCCACTTCGGTCCAACAAATTGGAGACCGACATTTTCTACCATATAGTGCTTCAAACGGAGCACATCCAATGCAGCTGTGGTAGCTGTTGTTGTAGGAGAAATCAATAAGTGGTAAGTATGTATCCCAACTTCCAACGAAGTCTAGGATGCATTTCCTAAACATATCCTCTAGGGTTTGAATAGTTCGCTCACTTTATCCATCCGTTTATGGATGATAAGCGGTGCTCAAGTTAACACTTGTCCCTAGGGATTGTTGCAATGATTGCCAGAACCGCGAAGTAAATCGAATGTCCCGGTCTGAAATAATAGACAATGGCACACCATGCCATACTACTATTTCATCAATGTATAGTCTTGCTAGTTTCTCCATCTTGTAAGTTTCTCTGATCGGCAAGAAGTGTGCGGACTTGGTCAATCTATCAATGATGACCCAAATCGAATCGTGTCCGCTGGAAGTACGGGGTAGCTTGGTAATGAAATCCATAGCTATTTGTTCCCACTTCCATTGTGGTATCTCAGGTTGTTCCAGAAAACCTGAAGGCTTATGGTGTTCGGCTTTGACTTTGGCACATGTGAAGCATTTGCCAACATAAGTGGCAATGTCTTTCTTCATTCCCGACCACCAATAAAACGACCTAAGATCTTGGTACATCTTATCGGCACCAGGATGAACAGAATATCGTGTCTTGTGTGCCTCGTCAAATATAAGTGTTTGGAGTTCATCTACTGCCGGGATCCACACACTATCCAGATTGTAGATAACTCCGTCTTGTTTTGTCACAAAATGTTTCTCGGCTCCACAATCGAGCTCTTGTTTCAAATTGTCTCTAGCCACTACTTCTTGTTGTGCTTGTAGGATTTGATCTTTCAGACTCGTTTGCACGGTCATTCCCATGGCTCGAACGCGCAAGGGTTTGAATCTTTCCTTCCAACTCGAAGCATCTGCAACAAAATTT
Source organism: Mikania micrantha (assembly GCA_009363875.1). Classification (NCBI taxonomy): domain Eukaryota; kingdom Viridiplantae; phylum Streptophyta; class Magnoliopsida; order Asterales; family Asteraceae; genus Mikania; species Mikania micrantha. Next base: position 55,013,042 of record CM018682.1, on the reverse strand, counting down.
GCCTTGCCCGGATGGTATTTGATCACACAATCATAATCGTTCAGGAGCTCAACCCAACGTCTCTGTCTCATGTTAAGCTCCTTCTGATCAAAAATGTGTTGTAAACTCTTGTGATCTGTGAAGATAGTGCACTTGGTACCATACAAGTAATGCCTCCAAATCTTTAAAGCAAAGACAACAGCTCCCAATTCTAGATCGTTTGTTGTGTAGTTCTTTTCGTGTATCTTTAACTGTCTTGAGGCGTAAGCAATGACTTTGTCTCGTTGCATTAAAACACATCCGAGTCCCTGATGGGAAGCATCACAGTATACCACAAAGTCATCATTGACTTCTGGGAGTGTTATGATTGGAGCATTGCACAATCTTTGTTTCAGTTTCTGGAATGCCTCTTCTTGTATCTGAGTCCACACAAAAGGTTCACTCTTCTGTGTGAGTTTGGTGAGAGACAAGGCTATCTTATAGAAATTCGAAATGAATCTCCGGTAATAACCTGCCAATCCCAAAAATGATCTGATCTCTGTTGGTGTTGTAGGCACATCCTAGTTCTTGATTGCTTCAATCTTGGCAGGATCCACATGAATACCATCACTGTTAATCACGTGACCCAAGAACTGACTTCTCTTAGCCAGAATTCGCATTTAGAGAATTTAGCATAGAGTCGCTCTTCTCTCAGAAGTTCCAAGACTGTTTTTAGGTGTTGTTCGTGTTCCTTCTCGTTCTTTGATTAAATCAGTATATCATCAATAAAGACGATAACGAACTCATCTAAGTACGGCTTGCACACCTGGTTCATTAAATCCATGAACACTGCCGGTGTGTTCGTCAGTCCGAGTGGCATCACCATGAACTCGTAGTGACGGTATCGGGTACGAAATGTCGTCTTGGGTATGTTTCCTCTTGAATCCGAAGCTGGTGATAACCTGATCTCAGGTCTATCTTTGAGAAGTACTAAGCTCCTTGTAGTTGATCAAACAGGTCATCTATCCTTGGTAACGGGTACCGATTCTTGATGGTGAGTTTGTTGAGCTCTCTGTAATCAATGCACATCATGAAAGTTCCATCCTTCTTCTTAACAAAAAGAACCGGAGCTCCCCACGGGGAAACGCTCGGTCGGATGAATCCTTTGTCGAGCAGCTCTTGTAATTGATTGGATAACTCCTGCATTTCTGATGGTGCAAGTCTAAAAGGAGACTTAGCTACAGGAGTCGCTCCCGGAATCAAATCCATTCGAAACTTCACCGATCTCTCGGGTGGCAGTCCCGGTAAATCATCCAGAAACACGTCCGCATAGTCTTTCACAATCGGCATGTCTTGGATCTGGATTGCTTTCTTGTCTTTCTCTACCACGTGAGCTAGGAATGCGACACATTGCTTTCTGAGGTACTTGCGAGCCTTCATGCATGATATTATCTTGACACTGCGTTTCGCTTGATCTCCATGAATTTCGAGAATCCCATTGTTCTCCACTGGAATACGTAGTAGCTTTTTGGAACAGATGAACTCTACTCTGTTAAGAGATAGCCAATCCATTCCGACGATGATGTCAAAACTGCCCAGCTCCATCGGTATCAAGTCGATGGAAAATGTGTGATCACCAAGTGTTAGTGGGCAATTCCTAAGTACTGTGTCTATTGTGATTTGTTTTCCGTTTGCTATCTCAATAGTGTAAGGGGAGTCTAACAATTCCTCAACATAATTAAGATGGCATGCAAAATCGGATGAGATAAAACTCTGATCCGCACCAGTATCAAATACTATAGATGCATAGAAGTCAGATAAGAGAAATGTACCCGTGATCACATTCGGGTCCCGTCAAGCAGCAGCTGCTCCAATCTGAAAGGCTCGTCCTCTTGCTGCTGGAGCCCTTGGTTGAACTCTCTTGGGACAATCCCTAGAGAAGTGTCCAGGTTCACCACAAGTGAAGCATGACATGTTATCAGCAGCAGCAGTAGTGGCTGCGTTGTTGTTTCTGTTCTGAGCCCTCGGCCTCCTGCATTGAGCTACCAGATGACCAAACTTCCCACAGTTAGTTCAGTGTCTGCACTGGATGCTTGGTAAATGATGATACTGGTATGTATTGTACAAAGGTGCAGTGCCAGTGTAGGGCCTTCTGATATGCAATGGTGGCGGTTGGCTGAGCATCGGTGTCTGAGTGGTCGTAGCGAAATTCTTGACCACTTTTGTTTCTTAGCCGGCCTCTTATCCAGCTTCCTTGAAGTTCCAGCTTTGGCCGAGTCATCCTCTTTCTTGAGCGCCCCAGAGGCAACCATCACATCTGTCATTGTTGATGACAGAGTAACAGCCATTTCCAGGGTGGTTGGATGAGCAGCAAGAATAAAACCTTGCATACATGCCGGTAATCCCCCGATATACCGTTCAATTCTCTTTTCCAGTGTTGGCACTATATATGGTGCCAATGATGCTAGCTCGTGAAATCTTGTGGTGTTGGCCAGATGCCCAGCACCAATCATAACAAGATTGAGTAACTCTGTCTCAACCTTTTTGAGTTCATTCCTTGGGCAAAACTCAGCCTGCAGTATGGCCTTGAAGTCGTCCCAAGGCATTGACAGAGCCTCATCCCTGCCTCTAGTATGAACTTGAGCGTTCCACCAAGTTAACCCTCGTTTGTGAAATGAACCAGCAGCATACTTCACCTTATACTGCTCAGGACAGTTGCTAATCTCCAGAGCTGTCTCCATCTTTTCGATCCATTGGATCAATCCGATAGCTCCTTCACTGCCACTAAAACTCGGTGGCTTGCATCCCACAAAGTTCTTGTAGGAGTAGTCTTGATGATGGCGGGTGTTTCCGCTGCCTTCTCCCGATGAGTTGGCAATGTTGTTGCTGTTGTTACTATTCATCATCTCGGGAATCACATCCCTCAGTTGACTGGTCAGTAGAGTGGCCAGTGCTATAGTAGCAGGATCCAGCTGATGAACAGGTGGCGGTGGCGGAGGAGGAGGTGGAGCAGGTAGGTGTGGAGGAGAGTCAGGTGGTGTCGGTGTCGAAGAGTGCGGTGCTGAATCTTGTGGTGGTGGCAGTAAAGCTGGTGGTGGTCTTCTTGGCGGCATTCTGATCATAACCGAAAGAAAATCGATTAGCGCAGTGATCAGATGCAGAAGACACATGCAAATAGAATCATATGTCATATGATCTCTACATGATGGTCCCTAGGTTATAGTCTAGGCCAAACCGTTCAACTAATATGACCTATATTTCTCTATAACCATGGCTCTGATACCAATCTGTCACACCCCGAGCCGGCGGTAACGGATCGGCTTTCCCGTCGGGCGGAAGTTCCCGGGGCGCGATATCGTGGTGATAATCGAAATGATCAGATTGTTTACATAGCACATGGGATATAAAATGAGAAATGCTTAAATGACATCAATACAGAATTACAAAGTTAAATTCCATAACAATGTTCATAATTTAACTAAGTAATTCTACCAAAAGAATCACTGTGGCTTCTATCTTGTAACTGTACAAAATATGCAAAATATGATTCAATGTTTTGTCATACCAAAAGTATACAACACAAAATGAAGCTAGGTTTTCTAAAAGTCCACTAGCTAGTCTTCGCATAAGAGTGACTACACATGTTCGTCACCTGAGAAAACATGCATTTAAACAAAGTCAACACTAGGTTGGTGAGTTCATAATATAGTAATTGAAAAACCTAAATTTGTTCACATGCACAATCACAATGTAATTTCTGTTACTTGTATGTTGTTTGTTTCACCCGTTCACCCAAAGGCTTCTCAATAGTTATATTCACAAGTAATATATCATCCTCATAGTTATGCTTATATATAGGGCATATGTAAGGGAACCAAGCCCTAGCCAACATCCCACCACATAACTAATAGAACTCTACACTACTTGCAATACAACTATCAATATCCATTCCCATTTCACTTGTTCACGTCGTTTGTTGATCACCTGTTTTATAATGTATAGAATAATAAAATAATAGGGTTCTAGTTATCAAACCGAAGTATAGACAACCCTTATATATATTGAGGATATTAGATTTACTTAATCTGCTCCTTGTATTATTCTATTACTAACTGTTGGTCACTTTTAAATATTAAAAGTGTTAATTAACCACTTGTGATATGTTCTCAATTTGCAACCCATAGAGCCTAAAAGGAATCCATTGTGATCCTCACGTAATCAGATTACAATGCATCCGATTTACCTCTACCACGTCGTGTGTCCTCATTGTTGTTAACAAAGTTAAATAAGAACTTGTCTTACTACTTTATGTTAACTGATGTGTGAATGATGTTGTTATCATGAAGTTACATTATCATGGTTATCATTCCAATTGTTCCATATGATCACCATGTTGTCATTAAGCCGTAGTAAGAACTAGTCTTACTACCCTTAATCGACTCAGGTGGTGGATGCCAGTTGTCCGTGTAGTCACCATGTTGCCATTAAGCCGTGGTAAGAACTAGTCTTACCACCCTTATTCCGCTTAGGTGGTGGATGAGAGTTGATCCATATAGTCGCCATGTTGCCATTAAGCCGTGGTAAGAACTAGTCTTACCACCCTTAATCCGCTCAGGTGGTGGATGATAATTGTTCTATGTTATCTTGTAATATGTATAGTGTTGTAAACTAAGTGCTATAAGTACTTGTCTTATTACACCTGGTTAAGTATAGTGTTGAATGGTATTAAGAAGATATATTATCTTCAAATCATTCATGTGTTTTGTTGTTGTCATCATGTTTCCCTGTGAATATCCCAATGTTTATTCTTGTAAGAATAACTTGGTGTTGTAAGATATACTCTTGCAACTAGGTTATTCTATTGTGTTGATGAATTATGAAGTTATATTATCATATTCATCTGAGTTATCCCTATCATATCAAGATCATACAAGCATGCATACAATGATAATCGATAATAAACAATTCAATATTATCTGATCATAGTATAGGCAATATGTTAAACATTAAAACTTTTAAGTAATTAAAAGTAAGCACGTTTCTCAGCCCCGAGAGTTTAAAATCAGTTAAGATTAAAGAAAAAAAAGGCATATGAACTCACCTTGTTATTGAAGTGGTTGACTTAGCTTAAACAAGTAATGCACGCGCTCCTTGATTGTATTTGTTGTGTATTCACGATCCTGTATTGATATCATGTGATTATAACTTATAAGTGTAAGTTGTAGAAACTCGTGTGTGGGTACTTTTTGACCTCAAAGTTTGTTAACACACGTAAGTCTCGGTTGTCCTTATTCGGCCCCATTTACCCATCATGGGTTTTATGTGTTCATTGATTCATTTCGCTCGACACTTGAAATCATTTGTTAACGTATTGGAGCTACATTGTTTTAGAAGTTGTGAATTTAAGTCCACAATCTTTCCACCTTTGTAATAATTAGTTTTGTAATTCCATGCATATTATTCTAGATCACTAATTTAGTGTATTAGGTTATCTCATTAACCATGGGGCCGAATAGGTAATAAGATTTGGCCGAGTCCATAAGTCTTTGGCCGGAATAGTGGACCTTGGGCCCAATTTATTATATCGTTAAGTATGTGGGCCGAAAGAAAGGAAATGGGTCAAACGGTGACATGGGCCGTGTAATGAGCCAAAAGAATAAAATTGGGCTAAAACACTGAGTTGTGGGATGAACAATGGGCCTTGGGCCAATAACATGTTCATGGGCTGGACCCATGGTATGAATAAAATAATGGGCCAACTGAAGTGAATTGGGCCGAAGTGGTTAGTGTTGGGACGAAGAAGCCAGATGGCCAACATAAGGCTTATTTCCTCCGTGTAGTGTGTAGCTGCATATACCAGCGAACCTCGGCTAGGGTTCGTCTCTCATTCTGATTTTTAGGGACTAAGGTTCGGCCAAGGTGAAGCCACAACCCTATAAGTGTTCGTTCATAGGGGTGGTTCGGCTGGTGGTATAGGTTCGGCAATCACAACATAGGTTCGTTCAGATAGCTTCGTGTGTAGGCAGGTTCGCATCTTAAAGGTTCGGCCGGGATGGCTTGGTTCGGCATGGGGTTGGGTTCGGCACTTCATGGGTTCGCTTAAATGGTTCGGCGGTTGATGATGGTTCGCCTCAACTAGAAAAGGTTCAGTGTTTGATGATGAAGAGTTCGGCTGATGCAGCACAGGTTCGGCTGAGTACTAGTGGGTTCGTGAGACTCCTGCCCTTGCATGCAGGTTCGTGACATGCTGAAGGTTTGGCCAAGAACCAGGTAAGTTCGGCCCTCGTGGGTTCGGCTAGGAACCACTGGTTTGTTCCCATGCAGCCCCGCGAACCTGTGTTCAGCCCCATCATCTTCATTGAGTCGGGTGTGGTAGTATGGTTATCATATGATACTGGCTATGATATCTAGAGCTTCTCGTTGGTTTGTGGTTCGAAACAACAAGGGATTAGTCGGCTGGATGAGTGGGTCGAACAAATACACCTAAAACCCTATTTCCTGTGATTTTCTTTTGTTCATACCTCGGATTTGGCCGGAAAAACACTTAGATCTGCTGTACTTCTAGGTAGAGGAGGTTGAGAACTACGTGTGGACACCAAGAATGCCCGATTTCGTTGAGAAATGACCAAGTTATGAGGATTTGAAGAGTGATTCTCCTAGTGAGAGAATATGTTCGTGAATGGGTGTTTTAGAGAGAGGTTGCTTAATGGAAATGAGGGGGAATACCTCATTTGGTGTTTATACACCCCGGGGGTATTCGGGTTTGTTTCGGTAGCTCGGTTCGCGTTTTAGTTGCGTTTACGGAACGTAACGCGTATTTTACGTGTTTTAAATTAAAAAGAGTTATTTTAATTATTTTTGATGAGTTTCAAATTTTTAAAATATTAATTATTTTATTTTCTTAGTTTATTGTCGTTCGTGTCGTATTTCATTTTCGTTTCGTCAGATCGCGTCACCTTCGCGCGCATTCGTTCGAATCGTCATTCGAACAAACACGGCGATGGTTTTGCTTTCTGATTCTTGTTTTCTACTTTCCAGCCATCATTTCACCTAAATACTAGCAACTATTGTTTATAATGAGTGTTGTACTTATGACATTTAAGTTTACACAAAAATACGTACAACTGCTTCTTGTATTTTGAATTCTTTTAATACAAGTACTTTTTCACAAACATGTATTTACACATAGTAACTATTGAAAGTACCCATACCGTACGAACTTGCCGGCCGGTCAGGTACTAGTTGTCACACCACTCGTTAATCCGTAACTTAGAAATAAGGCATATGATCAAGGTTTTTGTGAAAATATCTTATGGGAAATTTGTGAGTAGTCAGACTGTAAAAGTAGATTAACATGCAACGAACTTAAAATGTTTTGACAGAGTTTAAGGTGAGAAAAGTGTAGGACCAAGGTTGATCTCGAAAACAGCACGAAATCAAGAGAAATCTGCTCTACAGCCTCTGGAATAGTGCGGAATCCTATTCCAGGGTTTTCCAACCGAAACCAACAGCAACCGTGGTGATTCGAAGGTAAGAGATGAACGTTTGAATGGGAATCGAACACCACGAGCTATGAATCGAACTTGGACAACAAGAAACTCTCAAATCTTCAGGGGTTTGACACTGGAGCACACAGAGAAGAATGAGGGTTCTCAGAAGTTAGGGTTGAAATGATTTTGAACTTGTATATATAGGCAACTGTCATTCGGGCGAATGAGGGGTCGAAACACCTCATTCGGCGAATGACTGCTGTCGAATAAGAAATTCAGTCGAATGAGTCATTCGGCGAATGACTCATTCGCTGACTATAGTCATACTCTAGTTACATTCGGCGAATGACTTCATACTCTAGAGTCATTCGGCCGAATGAACAATACTCATACTCACTTAATAATAAACCAAATCAACCAATCATATAATCAAATAACTAAAACATAAACATTAAGAACAATATAGAAAGACAACTTCCATTAATATAACTTGAACTTTACATGATGAATAATACAAAATAGAACTAGGGACATTAAGTGCATCTACAAACTCCTCCTTGGACCTAGTTCAGCTTGTGGAAGTGTCTTTCTTGAAGTACTTGGCGGAAATGGCTTTCCAGTCAGCTCCAGCATGAATCTTGAAAATACTGCAGAGACGGATCACCCTCATGAACTGTAATGCTTGTACCATGTCCTGTACGTCAAAGAAAATCTGATGACGGTAAAGAGCTTGGACATCTTTGTAGGATAGGTTGGTCAAACACATGGGCTCAAAAATCCTCACAGTCTCCCATCTCTTGTCCTTGTAGAGAACAATCACTGCTTCTCCAGTACGACCGTCATAGTACCACCATCGGAAGCCTTCCATAAAGTCTTGTCGCATCTTCCGCAAAGGAATCTTCTTCAAGACTTTAGGAGGAAGCCACTTCAGGATAACTTTATGTTTCCGGGTGTCTCCGTCAATCTCAGGAAGATAGTAACGTTCAGGCTGTTGAGGTTGAAAGTTCACCCATCTCTTACGATACTCGTACTGTATCTGTCGAGAGAACCAAGCAGACATCCCAGAGTCTTCACTGTACAGCATCTTCAGATGTGCTAATTGATTCACTTCAAAGCCAGGCAACGTCTTGAAGTCATGGGGATGCTTGAAGTAGTCTATTCCTTTCTCTCTCTTCACAGCCTAACATACGAGGTCGTGGAAGTATGCCCAGCTAAGAATCTGACCTCCAGCTTTATAGCCTTTGGTCCTATAAACCTTCTTATGAGTAGCTGGCATCTTCTCAGTACTTTGCTTTTTCAACACCTCCCAATATGCTTCCCACTCCTCTTTCCTTTTATTCTTGTCATCGACTTCAGATTTGCTGCCTTCAACCTGTTCTTCCAAATACCTGACCAGAAGATCCTCTGTCTCTTGATCAAACTGGTCAGTAAATGTAGGCAGCTCATCTTCAGCCGATGTATACTTGGGATACTCCTCATCTGTAATATCCTCCAGAATAACCTCATCAATATCATCAAAAGGTTCTGGCTCAGGCTCATCAAAAACAGGAACAGAGGAATCATCAGTGATAACCTCATTAGGATTTAACCTGAATAGCTCAGCTATTTGTTCCTTTGTAAGGCAGTGGATGATCTCTCCCTCCTCCTTGTCGTAGCTGACTGAGTGTTGTATAATACCTTGAGCATCCAGAATCATAGTAAGAGTCTCATCTAACTGACGTCTCACAGGCACAACTTCTACTTCCTCAGTCGCTTCAGGTTCAGCTGTCTTTGAGGGAGACGAAGGAGGAGAAGCCTGTGGCTTTTTATCATTAGCCTTCTTGGACCGGATCTCAGATGACGGAGGGGCTTGATCATCATTATCATCATCATCATCATCATCATCATCATCAGTACTAGATGACTCAGAAGACCCACTCCTAGATCCGTCCTTGTCTTCATCATCAGATTCAGCATCTTTCTCTGAATCTTCATAATCCACCTGTTCCTCCTCAGACTCTTCTTCTTCTTCTTCTTCCTCCTTGTCTGATTCATCGGAACGTGCTGCAGAGCCTTCAATCCTAGGAGTACTATCCTTGAGACTGTTAATCTGATCTGCTAGTCTAGCATTCTCAGTCTCCAAGGAAAGTATCCTATCACTGAAATCAGTGACCGTCAAGGCTAAATGATGATGTTCATCGATGTATTTCAGCAGCTGCTGCTCCTGTTGGGCAGACTTAGCCCTTAGATCAGCCCTTTGATCTGCAGCCTGAAGAAGCAGAGTATCCTGCTCTTCTACCCTCTTGGTGAGCTGAGCAATGACTAGCTCTTGCTCTCTGTTCTTCTTCTCCTGTTCCAGGCTCCTCTCCATCAATCTGAGTACCATACTGTTCAGTGTGCTCAACTGATCAACAACTGACACAGTAGGTATAGACATATCGGCCCGTGAGATGGAGGGACCAGAAGATGCAACAGTAAATATAGGGGCCTGGGTCACCGAAGTGGTCAGAGGGGCAGTAGTAGCATGAACATGAGTTGCCCTTGACCTGGTCAATGAAGAAACTGAAACAGATGCTACTGATGTAACAGTAGTTGTAGCAGCTGTTGTCAGTTCTGACCTTCTCTGAAACGAGAACCTCGACCTCTTTCCTCTCCCGGCTCTGGAAGATGTAGACAGAACAGCAGCAGTAGTAGCAGGAGCAGAAGACCGAGGAGGTGAGGGTACATCAAACTCTGTGATAAACAAGGGATCAGTAATCTCTTCTATCTCCTCCTCACTCCTCTTCCTTTTCCTCATCTCCATCTTTCCACCTACCATCACTTTCTCAAACTCATCATCATGAGTCTTTTCAGAATCAGAACTGTCATCATCACCATCACCTGCTTCCCCTTCATCTTCGCTTGAGTCCTCAGACTCATCACCAGCTTCAGAAGAATGAGGAACTGTAGCATCAAGAGAAACAGACATTGTGGAGGAAGTAGTAATCAAAAAATCCAGCTCCATCAGTGAGTCAATATTAACTTCTTCCTCTGCAGCTAAATAAGTGCTAACTCCTGCATCGGGAGTCACAACAGATGTGCTCACAGCCATCGTGCTCACACCTACTGAGCTATCACCAGCACCACCCACCACATCATCAGTACCACCAGCAGCACTACCACCTGCACCAGCACCAACATCAACTTCAACATCATCATCTCCACCATCATCATCTCCTCCATCATCTGGTACAATAATATCCTCAACATCTGAGTCAGACTCATCATGTCTCCATCTACGACCAGCAGGAGCTCTGTAATCTGGTCTAGAGAGATGACCAAATAAAGATCGAGATGATGGTTTCCTCTCCTTGCCTCTATATGACATCACCCTATTGAGAGTGAGGTCATTCATGTGTTCCAGCTTGATGACATCAGCATTAATCTTCGGTAGATCAGGTAACTGAGCATCGATCAACTGCTGCAGAAACCTGGGATACATCAGGAACTTATTGTCTCCCTTAGTGTAACATTCTCCTTCATGTGAGAGAAAACCATCTCAGAGAAGTTGAATGGTCTGTTCAGCACCAGGGCAACAAAAGCACACTGGATTGTCTCCCGCATGTCATCGAATCCTCCTCTTCTGGATCCTAGACAGTGAATCAGTACGTGAGCAAGGTACTTGAATTGCGGAGACATTTATGCTTTGTTGAGAATTCACGCTCCAAGATCACCTTCATACTTGCACCTCATAAAGCAACCACGAACTAGATAACGGTCTAGCAGATAGGGCTGATCAGGTGTATCCTGGAAACCACAAACCCTCCTGATATGCTCAGCCGACACAACAACATAACGTCCAAGAACTTTCCCTCTGATCACTGGAGGTTCAGACTCGCAATCTATATTAGCAGAGGCCCAGAAATCCTGCTGATGAGAACGATATGGCACATGCACAGTAGATATAGCAGCAAAGATCCTTGAACGCCTGAGAAAGGTAATAATCTCGGTGTAGTGCTTGGCGTTCGGAGTGTCGAGATCCAAGTGTGCACAAATGTTGTTCTTCGTCACAGATTTGAATCCAGCCATTCTGAAAATCATATAAAGACATATTAGAACCATTCAGATAACTTGAAAAGTTGAAATCAGATAAAAACAGAACTTAGAAACATTTCAGACTGATTGGCCGAATGACATTTCATTTTGGCGAATGAACACATTCGCCGAATGAACTCCATTTGGCAAGTAGAACACATTCGCCGAATATGAATGAAAGTATGAGTCATTCGCCGAATGAGTTTCATTCGCCGAATGAGACATTCGCCGAATGGCGTCATTCGGCTGAATTTGAAATTTAAACCCTTGATCATCAAAAATTCAAATCAGTCAGTAAAACTCATATATCCATGTTCAGAAACAGCCGATTAACAAGTTTAAAACATGCCAGAGTTCGATTTAAGTCCATTTTGACCATTTATTTTAAGGGCGAATCAAGAAACCCTAAAACCCTAAAATATGATCTAATTTTGATGATTTCATGGTTGGAAATTGATGATATTCGTTCCCCAAGTACCTGAAATGATATAGAACAAGACTATCAGAGGCTGGGTGAAGATCAAACACTAGAACAAGGATCGAATGAGAAAAAGTGAGGTTCGGGCGAAAGGGGGCACACAGTTACGGCGAAAGTGTATTTGGTCGAATGAGCTTCATTCGGCCGACAGAACACTTATATAGGTTTATTCATTCACCGAATGAGACAGACGAAAGGGCGGTTGAAATTCAAACACATTCGCCGAATGTGATTGACGAATGAGACATTCGTCACTACTCATTACCCGAATGTGAATGTCGAAAGAGATATTCGACACAATTCATTCGCCGAATGAGACTTACTTTGTCTGATAGATTCGGTCGAATGACTCATTCGCAGAATGAGGTCATTCAGCCGAATGAATTAAGCTTACACCTCATTCGTGCGAATGGGAAATTTTAACACCCAAAATACAAACTTTTTCAATATTTAACATTTTGAACATCAAAATTGTGATAATTATGAAGATATGTCTGGTTAGTTTAGGATTCAGATGTGACAGACATCCGAACCTACACATGATCATCTAAAATAAAATTGAAAATAGAAACTCTGTTTGTATTTTTCTGAAACAACAATTACGACTGTACAACTAGTAACTAAAAATAAAGAAACACATGTTTTTGTGAGACGTCTATTGAAAAGATAACACATGCATCTAATCACATCACATCAGCTTCATTGACTGTTTCACCTTAGACACATTTAACTTACGATACGATTACTGATATATTTTTCCAATCTTAAACCATACAACACCCAACTACCAAACAAGCTTTATGATTACTCATGTTTTCTGATTGAGTTCCCCATTTCATTTCACCATTAAAGATCAAAATCAGTTTATAACTCATTTATGCATATCTTAATACCAGTCATCATAAATTCAATAAGATTTCAAATTTATTATCTTTTTGTATTTTTCTTGTTCTATCCAAATAGACGGCTTCAGCTAGGTTCGTCCCAGCAATATGGCACGTGTATGGAATCGAACTTAATTTGTTCAAGTATTTCTCAAGCTTAATACCAGCTTGCATTTATTTTTCTTCAAGCTTAATACCAGCTTGCTTTTCTTTTTCTTCAAGCTTAATACCATCTTGTTTTTCTTTTTCTTCAAGCTTAATACCAGCTTGTTTTTCTTTTTCTTTAATTGAAGCCTCATTTGATTCCATGATGACCGGTGTATGCTTGATTTGAGTCAAAAACTATTTCTCACCTAAGTGGTTTCATAAAATGGATTCCACAAGTCAGACTTTCTAAGTTATCACAAGCTGTTTATTAATTTGTAGTGTTGGCCTATCAGTACATCACATCATAATTTTTTTTTGTGTGTTCAACTTACACATTCAACTCAGCTTCTATATCATGATAGCTTAATGTGTCACTTTTTCAAAGAAAGACCATCTCAATTTAAATTTTTTTTCAACTGTTTTTGTATTTTTGAATTTTTCAAATGGTTTTGGTTTTTCAATTTTCAGATGTTTTTGGTTTTTCAATTAACAACTATCTCCCCCTAAAAACCTAGAACAGAAAATCTTTTGGAGTTTTTGATTTAAGAAAAGAAACTAGACAAGAAAACTGAAATAAAGTAAAATAGACGAAACAAAAATTATCTAAGAAAGGCGATGATCATTTGTTAGATTCAGATGAAGGTAGGACTTCATCCTTTTGGAAAACACCATTAGCCGATAACAGATATAAAAATCTGGGTTTATCAAAAGCTTTGGTGAAAAGATCGGCTTTCTGGTGATCGGTGTGAATTTTAACAACATCGATTAATTTCTTTTCAAAACAATCACGTATGAAGTGATATTTAATGTCGATGTGTTTTGTTTTGGAGTGTTGAACAGGATTCTTAGTGACAGCTATGGCAGCAGTATTATCAACATATATAGGAGTGTTAGAAAAATGTAACACATAGTCCCTGAGTTGCTGTTGAATCCAGATGAGTTGAGAACAGCAACTAGCAGCAGCAATGTATTCAGCTTCACAGGTTGAAGTAGACACCGACGTCTGCTTCTTGCACTGCCAGGTAACTAAGCGGTTTCCAAAGAACTGACATCCTGCAGATGTTGATTTGAAATCTCGCTTGCATCCACCATAATCTGAGTCACTATATGTAGTAAGCTCAAAGTTATCATCATTAGGATACCATAAGCCAAGATCAAGTGTACCCTTCAGATAACGCATAATCCTTTTGACAGCAATGAGATGGGATACTCTTGGTTTTGACTGATAGCGTGTACATAAGCACGTAGCAAACATGATGTCTGGCCGAGAAGCAGTGAGATACATAAGAGACCCAATCATTCCCCGGTACAGAATGGCATCAATTAACTCCCCCTTTTCATCTCGTATAATCCCGTGATTGACAGCCAGTGGGGTACCAGCAGGCTTTGCATCAGACATACTGAACCGGCTCAGAATGTCACCAACGTATTTGGTTTGATGAATGAAAATCCCTGCCTCAGACTGATCAACCTGCAAACCCAAGAAAAATTTCATCTCTCCCGTTGAACTCATTTCAAATTTCTCTTTCATAACGTTCTCAAAATCCTTGCACAGACTATCATTTGTGGAACCAAAGATTATGTCGTCCAGATAAACTTGCACCAAGAGCAAATCACCATCCTTTTCACGAATGAATAATGTGCAGTCAATGACACCTCTTCTGAATCCGTTGTTCAGAAGGTGAGTAGAAAGTGTCTCATACCACGCTCGCGGAGCTTGATGCAATCCATATAAGGCCTTATCTAGCTTGTAGACTTGGTCTCGATGTAATGGATCTTCAAACCCGGGAGGTTGACTGACATATACTGTCTCACTGATCACACCGTGAAGGAATGCACTCTTGACATCCATTTGATAAACCTTAAACTTCTTAAAGGATGCATATGCCAAGAAGATACGAATTGCTTCGAGTCGAGCAACCGGTGCAAACACTTCATTGTAGTCCAAACCCTCTATCTGTCGGAATCCTTGAACCACCAGACGTGCCTTGTTTCTCACAATGATCCCGTGATCATCTTTCTTACAACGAAGAACCCATCTAGTGCCAATAACTTTTGCACCTTTGGGTTTGTCAACCAATTGCCAAACACCTAATTTTTTAAATTGCAAGAGTTCTTCTTGCATGGCATCAACCCATGATTCTTCTTTTAAAGCTTCAGTGACAGTACGTGGCTCGACTTGGGAGATGAAGCAAGAATGAGCACAAAAGCTTACATCTGCAAAATCAAGGATGTCAGCAAGACCTCCTGAAGAAAGCTGATTTCTAGTCTTCACTCCATCCAAAGGACTTCCAATTATGTTTTCTTGAGGATGAATGCGATTAATTCTTCCAACAGGATGAGCTGGAACCTCAACCTGAGGATCTAAGTTGTTCAGATTCAAATCCTCAAGATCTGGTACAAGATTGTAAACAGCTGGTTCAGGAGCAGCTGGCTGAAAAAGATTGTCATCTGTGTCTGAGCTGTCATCATTTATCTGTGTGGTTGGGACAGATGCAGAGGAAGGTTGCAAAGGTTCATCAGGTGCATTCTATGCATCATACAACATCTGAACTGCAACATCTTCAACTGAATGCATGGGAGGCATATTGAAAGAATCAAAAAGACCAGAATAATCAAACATCCAGTCTGGGCCTTTTCCATGTGAAGGCATAGAATATTTCTGAACATCAACATGGTACCACTCTTCCACATTATGAGTTGATGTGTTGTAAACTCTTTTATTTGGAGTATTGTACCCAAGAAAGTACCCTTCTTCCACCTTTTCATTGAACTTGCCCTGCTCGTGTTTCTTAAGCATAGTGCACGGAGCACCAAATGGTTCCAGATACTTAAGATTTGGCTTTCTGTTATGGAGCAGTTCAAAGTAAGTCTTCCCATGTCTTTTTACAATAAGAACCCGGTTCAATGTATAGCAAGCATATCGGTCTAGTTAATAGCTCTAGGCAACTACCTAACGGACTAAGAAGAAGCCCCATTGCTACAGCTTCATTCCAGAACTGAATCGGCAGAGAGGAATCAGCAAGCATGGTCCTAGCAGCCTCAATCAATGTCCTATTTTTTCGCTCAGCAACACCATTCATTTGTGGAACATATGGAGCACTAAACTGTTGTACAATACCCCGTGCATTACAAAATGTCTCCATGTTATGGTTCTTAAACTATGTTCCATTATCGGTGCGAAACTGACGAATCTTGAGCTTATAAAGTGATTCAAGTTTGGTAACCAACACTTGAATGCAATCAAACGTTTCAGATTTCTCCTTCAAAAAGAAAACCCAAGAATATCTGGAATACTCATCAGTGATTACAAGACAGTATTGATCTCCAGCTATACTCTTCCGATTCACAGGACCAAACAAATCCATATGGAGAAGCTCAAGAGGAACATTGATCGAATGGAACTTTTTCAGCTTGTGAGACTGCTTGGTTTGCTTCCCTTTCTTGCAAGATACACAGATATCAGACAACTTGAAATTCTTTAAGCTAACTCCCTCAACCAGATGATTATGCACCAAATGATTCATCTTGCGTAAACTCAAATGACCCATCCTCTTATGCCAAAGGATTGAATCTTTCTCAGTTGCCTTTGTCATAAAGCATGAAGCTGTGGAGGATGTTGTTGAAGCTGTGGCGATATTGAGAACATACAAGTCTTGCTTTCTGGGAGCTGACATCAAAATCCAGTCTTCAGGATTCTTAACACCTTGCTTAAGAATGTAGCATTTTGACTCATCAAATAGAACTTTATACTTTTTGTCACAGATTTGCGAAACTGAGAGAAGATTGTTTTCCAACTGCTTAACATATATAACTTTATCAAACGACACTTGCCCGTTGGTCAGAATTCCCTCTCCCGTAATGAATCCACCTTTATCACCTGCAAAAGCGACATATCCACCGCGAACTGTATTTACGTTGGTGAGTAAAGAGATATCACCAGTCATATGCCTGGAAGCCCCACTATCAACGATCCAATTGCTGTTAACACCAGCTTTTGGGGCAACCTGCACAAAGATGAAACAATCAGTTTACTTTGGGGACCCAAGCCTTTACAGTCTTGGGTTGACCCAGTGAGTCTCGGATCCATACATCAATCCATTTACCATCTGAAATAGGCTTGTCTGAGATGGATGGAACTGAACTCTCAGATGATTTAACTTTCCAGATTGCATGTTTATCAAAAGAGTTTTTCAGATAAATGGATGATGGTTTAGATTGATCAACATTAACAGACTTGAGAACATTCAAGTTCATCAATTTCCCTTTACCCTTGTCCACAGATTTAACCTGATTTGGTTGTTTGGGTTTTGTCAGAAATGATTTGGACTCAGATCTGGCAGGTTTAACAAAATTCAGATTTTGTTTTCTGGGTGGTGCAACCTTTGGTCTAATCAAATGAGGGCAGGATCTAAGTGCCCAGGTGCACCACACTCAAAACAAACTTCTTCACCCTTTTTATGAAAATGTTTTAAATCAGAGAGAGACTGTTTATGTGATTTAAAAACATTTGATTTTAGCTTGTCTTGATTAAAACCCAACCCTTTTGTCCCTTTGTTACCAATAAAAGCAGACTTGGTAACACATTTTGCTTCAAACTCTTGAGAAGCTTTTACAAAGCCCAATTCTTTGTAAATCTTTGAATTTGAGATTGGGTCACATTTCATGACTGCAGGGGCTTGATTCTGAGTAGAGACATATGAATCATCTGATTCATCCTCAGAATCTGAGACCCAATCCTCAACAAGTCCATCCACACGAAATTTCTCAGATTTTGAGGAATCCTCATTAATAAATAGTCCAGTTGGATCTATTACTAATGGAGTAGTGACTTGAAAATCCTTAACATCTTTGTCATTTGGTGTATTAACAAAGACGTTGAGGATAGGTGGTGGACAATTTTGATTGCTAACTTTTCCCTTTCCCTGTTGATCAGTACCCCTATTGATCATGTGCTCAATAATGTAAGATGAGCTCTCATAGCTCTTGAGCTTTTGTC
This sequence comes from Mikania micrantha, assembly GCA_009363875.1. Taxonomy (NCBI): domain Eukaryota; kingdom Viridiplantae; phylum Streptophyta; class Magnoliopsida; order Asterales; family Asteraceae; genus Mikania; species Mikania micrantha. Next base: position 54,995,033 of record CM018682.1, on the reverse strand, counting down.
CCAAGGTCTCATAGTCACACTCGACTATTGCTAACTTCTTCTTGATCTCATTGATGGTATTAAGATAAGAAGTTATAGCATCTTGCTTATTCAACACTGCGATCTCGGCCTCACGCAATTGTCTATTTAAAAGATCAATTTTAGCTTGAAAATCTTTTTCATTAGATTTTAGAATTTTGTTAGCCTCAATGCACAAGTCGAGATCGTTCATCAAATCACTATTATGTTTCTGATAAGCAAGGACCTTACTCTTTAGGTCAACACAATTAAAACACTCTGAATGTGAAGATGAACAATCAGTGTATACCTGCTCGGACTCTGATGAAACAGAAGAGTTTACCATCAAAGCAAACTGAGTGGTGGAGTCATCATTTTTAACATCAGATTCTTGAGTGTCTGAATCAGTCATGTTATCCGACTCTGAACTTGAGGCTTCAGCATCATTCGTCTTTGTTTCTACCACAACACTTTTCTCACTATAATCTTCAACCTGTCGAATCTCAGCAACATAAGCTTTATCTTGTTCTCCTTGATCTGCATTGAATCTAAAATCCCAGTTCACTCCTTCATCTTGTTGTACCATTAAAGCTTTGCTTGCAGAAGTAGAAGATCCAGCCTGAGTAGGAGAATCAATGGGAACTAATCTCCTTTCTGGATTTGAATTAAATGACTTTTGATGTTGAAAAGGATTCTTGTTTCCAGCTTTCTTCGGTTGCTGGCATTGTCTAGCAAAATGACCTTTTTCTCCACAATTATAACAAGTCACAGAAGCCATATCAAAACCAAACTTGGATTCTTTGTTGAGATTGATATCCTTTCCAGTTCTCTTAACAAACTCTTTTGCTCTTCGAACAGCACTTGCTAGAGCCCACATAATATCAATCCTCTCCATATCATCTGGGTCTATTTGAGAATAATCATCATTAGTCAGATAAGGATTTCCAATTTGTCCAGCTACTAAACCATCATAAGAGCTGACAAGTGTAGACAAAAGACCCATGTGCTCCTTAGCAATCTCCACAGTAATCTTATCAAAGTTGTCTGTTTTCAGGCTGGCAGCATGTTGATGATGTTCCTTTTGAGAACTGGTTGAAGAAGATGACTGACTAAAATGAATCTGATCAGATAATGGAGCTTCAGTAGTCTGAGAAACAAATGTTGTCTTCAATGGAGCATGAGAAGATGATTTCTCAACTGTAGGAGTAGAATAGTACAACGATGGATCCTGGACTTGGGCAACTCTCTTTGCCTTCCACTTGTTCTCTATCTCTTGCTCTTTCAGCTTCTGAATAAAATCATTTATGTCCATATGAGCCAACATCTGATTCTGCTTGAGGACCATCAAGAATGACTCCCACTTTGGAGGTAGAGCATCTGCTAAACATTGGATCTTTTCTTGAGTAGTTGTCTTGACTTCATGATTGAATAACTCACTCAAAAGATGATAAAATCTTGCAATCAACTCATCTAGTGACTCATTTCCCACATACATGAAGCTATTGAATTCCTTTCTCAATGCCTTTGACTTGATGCTCTTCAAGGCATCACTACCCTCATATCTTTGTTGCAGTGCATCCCACAGTGGCTTTGCAGAGGTAAACTGTCTGAACTGATGGAAAATATCAGTGGCAATGGACTGGGATATAATAGCATAAGCTTTCTTCTCATAATCATACAGCTTCCTCTGAGGCTCAGTCATCCGTGTGACTAGCATAGGAGTTCCATCTTCATTCAGAGGTCTCAGATAACCTCCCTCGATCATCCAAGCTTGATCTCGGAAATAGCACGAAATCAAGAGAAATCTGCTCTACAGCCTCTGGAATAGTGCGGAATCCTATTCCAGGGTTTTCCAATCGAAACCAACAGCAACCGTGGTGATTCGAAGGTAAGAGATGAACGTTTGAATGAGAATAGAGCACCACGAGCTATGAATCGAACTTGGACAGCAAGAAACTCTCAAATCTTCAGGGGTTTGACACTGGAGCACACAGAGAAGAATGAGGGTTCTCAGAAGTTAGGGTTGAAATGATTTTGAACTTGTATATATAGGCAACTGTCATTCGGGCGAATGAGGGTTCAAAACACCTCATTCGGCGAATGACTGCTGTCGAATAAGAAATTCAGTCGAATGAGTCATTCGGCGAATGACTCATTCGCTGACTATAGTCATACTCTAGTTACATTCGGCGAATGACTTCATACTCTAGAGTTATTCGGCCGAATGAACAATACTCATACTCACTTAATAATAAACCAAATCAACCAATCATATAATCAAATAACTAAAACATAAACATTAAGAACAATATAGAAAGACAACTTCCATTAATATAACTTGAACTTTACATGATGAATAATACAAAATAGAACTAGGGACATTAAGTGCATCTACAAAAAGAAAAGAACAGATCTATTAGATTAGAATCAAGAACAAGGAGGGGTTCTATCATCTTGTGCTCATTGGCATCTTTTATTTACTGATGTGCAGACACATTGGCCTTCACGTCACACATCCAGGTCTTTGCTTATGCAAAACAAAGGATGCTTCAGCAGATATTTCCCGCTCTCTGTTTACACAAAACATAGGAAATATCCGAGTTTTTCAAAACAATTTCAAGTTTATTAAAACACAATCTTGTTTTGACTCAAGGACTTAAACAAAAAGTCAAATAGTTGTCACACATTTCTAGTTATCTAATGAATACAACTTCGCACTTATTAATTTATGTTCATATATTTTAATTGATCAAGTCTGATTTTTTCATTTGGAAAACTTGTTTTAACTTCTTAGTGCATAATAGATATTCAAAGTTGTTATTCTTTTAGAAATTTTATTAAGATAGCGAAATTTTGATCCTCATAAATTATTTCACTTCCTTATTTGAACAACTATCCTTTTGCTTGTCCAAACAAAATCTTTCTGTATTTTCAAAAGTTTTTGAAAAAATAAAATCTTTTTGTATTTTCTTGAGTCTTACTCCCCCTAAACTTTGTAGATCATCTTAGACTGACTCAAAGACCGAAAATCTTTTTGTTGTTTTTGTAAATTTTCTCCCCCTAAATTTGTAATCTAAAACAAAATAAGGTACAAATTTTAACGTATTTACGAAAGAAGCTTTTAGTTAAAGCTTATTAGTTTGAGAGAGGCAAGCAAGTGATGAAAACGTGCTGCGTCGAACGGTTTTGTGAAAAGGTCCGCTAGATTATCATCTGTGTGGACCTTTTCAAGATGAATTAGTTTCCGTTCGAAACAGTCACGGATGAATTGAATCCGGATGTCAATGTGTTTAGTTTTGGAGTGTTGTACCGGGGTTTTGGCAATTTGAAGAGCGGCTTCGTTGTCACAATAAATAGGAGAGTCAAGAAAATTCAAACTGTAATCGAGGAGTTGCTGTTGTATCCATATAACCTAAGAGCAGCAACTAGAGTCAGCAACATACTCGGCCTCTGCGGTTGATGTGGATACGGTAGTCTGTTTCTTGCAATGCCATGAGACAAGGCGATCTCCCAAATATTGACACCCACCAGTGGTTGACTTCCTGTCTAAGTTGCATCCACCAAAGTCACTGTCTGAGTATGCAAATAAATGAAACTCAGAGTTCTTTGGGTACCACAGACCGAGACGAGGCTTCCCGACAAGATACGGAAAGATTCTCTTGACAGCTATAAGGTGAGAGGCCTTAGGATTCGCCTGATATTTGGCACACTGACAAACTGAAAACATAATGTCTCGACGACTAGTAGTCAGATACATCAGAGAACCAATCATCGAGTGATAGAGGTGTTGATCAACATCTTCGCCATCCAAATCCGAAGTTAAGACAGGACGAGCAGCCATAGGAGTGGATGCTGGTTTTGAATCCATCATTTTGAACTTGGTCAAAATATCCGTAACATACTTCCCTTAATGAATCAGCACACCCTTTGGATCTTGCTTCACCTGAAGACCCAGAAAGAAGGTCATTTCTCCCATCGCGCTCATCTCAAACTTATTCTTCATTACCCCTTCAAATTCCTTGCACAACGCGGAGCTTGTGGAGCCAAATATAATGTCATCCACGTAGATTTGGACGAGAATCAAATCATCCTTATCCTTGCGAACAAACAAAGTCTGATCGATGGATCCACGGGTATATCCATTTGCGAGCAGGTGATCAGTAAGTGTAGCATACCACGCTCGCGGTGCTTGATGAAGACCATAAAGAGCTTTGTCTAACTTGTAGACATGGTCTGGATACTGAGAATCTTCAACACCTAGGGGCTGGCACACATAGATTTCTTCCTTTACCTTTCCATACAAGAAAGCGGTCTTCACATCCATCTGATACACCGTGAAGTTCATGTAGGAGGCATAGGCCAAGAAGATCCGTATAGCTTCAAGTCTTGCGACTGGTGCAAAGACTTCCTCATAATCTATCCCCTCCTGTTGGTAGAAACCCTGAACTAGCAACCGTGCCTTGTCCCTGATAATCACTCCTGAGTCATCTCTTTTGTTCCTGAAAACCCATATGGTTCCTATAGGCAGCTTTCCTTTGGGTAAGGGAACCAGATTCCACACCTTGAGTTTCTGAAACTGCATCAGCTCTTCCTGCATTGCCTCGACCCAGCTAGACTCTTTGAGAGCCATTTTGACATTCTTGGGCTCGACCTGCGAAATAAAACAGGAATATAAACAAGAATTAATCGGACCTGATTGACTTCTTGTAATTGTCTCTTCAGGCAAGGGGTTCTGAGCTGTAATGGATCGGCTCCGAGTGAGAACGCCTTCCGAGAGAGGTCCAATAATATTTTCAACTGGATGATTCGTGTTTATGCTGAGTGTCGGCATTTTTTCCACAGCTAAATTGTCTAGCAAATTGCTGATGTTGTTCACTTGATCTTCATTGGAGGAAGAGATGTTGTCGACAGGAGCAGTCTCACTTGCTTCGGCTTCGTGATCCACGCAATGTTCCTTAGGAATGCTATCTGAGAACAGTGGATTATCAAAAGTTTGGTGGGAGGAAGATGAAACTTGATCTGTTTCTGGAACTGGTTGAACAGACTGAGAAGAGTCTGGTTCTGATGGGAGAACTTCATGTATCGGAGTAGGCTGATCTGGAGGAGCGTGATTGTACATGCCTGGAGGGTCGACCGACAGAAGCTTGGGATCACATGGAACATAGTCAACCCTATGGTCTACATCATCACCCTTGTAGAAATCATCAGATGATCCTGCGCTCTCAGATGTAGTGTCAAAGGGCCCAAAAGTAGAGTCATACACAAATAGCCAGTTTGGACCAGAACCGGCATCTGTCGAGTTCAACTCTTGCCAATCGATATAATACGATTCCATGATCATCCGAGTCTTCTTGTTGTAGACCCTGTAACCTGCCTTCTCGGATGGATATCCCGCAAAATAACATTCATCAGCCTTGTCATCAAACTTGTGGTTTGGCTCTGTATGAAGAAGCATGCAAGGACATCCAAAATACTTGAAGTGACCAACTTTAGGCTTATGATTGAAGAAAATCTCGTACGGAGTCTTCTGATGGTGCTTGTTCAGGAGAGCCCGACTTTGAACATAGCAAGCTGTGTTAACAGCTTTGATCCAGAAGAGAATTGGCAACTTCGATTCTAATAGCATGGTTCGTGCAGCCTCAATAAGCATTTTGTTCCTCCTTTCAGCAACTCCATTTTGCTGAGGTGTTCTAGCTGCACTATACTGTCGAGCAATCCCCTTCTTATTGCAGAAATCAATGAGAGTCTAATTTCTAAATTATGTGCCATTTTCGGTTCTGATCACCTTAACCTTCAAGTTCTTCTGATTTTCAATCAATGTGATAAACTTCTTCAGAATCTTTGGTGTCTCATCCTTCTTGGCCAAAAAGAACACCCAAGCAAATATGGAATAATCATCTGTCACCACCAGACAGTATGATATATTCCCGATACTCGTAACATTAACTGGTCCAAAGAGATGCATATGAAGAAGTTGCAAAATCGATGATATAGAATTGAATAGCTTAGGCTTGTGGGGTCTTTTATGCTGCTTTCCCTTGGAACAAGCGATGCATTTCTCAATGGTAGAGAAGTCTTTTTAAGGCAAACCAATCATGTGATCTCCCTTGGCAAGTCTGTTGAGATTCTTCAGATTTACGTGACCCAGTCGACGGTGCCATAGCAGACAATCATGCTCCGATGCCTTAGAGAACAAACAAGTGTTCTCAGTGAATGAATCTGAATTCATGTTGATAATGTAAGCATTGTTGATTCTTGCAGTTCTCATCAGTATCCACTTCTCAGGTACAACGAATCCGGGCTTAAGAATAAGACACTCCTTGTTTGTGAAGTGGGTTGAAAAGCTCTTGTCACAGATCTGAGAGACACTTAACAGACTGTGATTGAGTTCTTCAACATAGTAAACATCTTCAAAACTGAGAGTTCCATTTGTGACCGTGCCTTTCATACTTATCTTTCCTCCCTTGTCTCAGGCAAACAAGACATATCCACCATTGAATGGTGTTACTTCATTTAACTGAGAGAAATCCCCAGTCATGTGCCGGGAGCAACCACTATCAACGTACCAAACATTCCTAAGTTTATTGGGTCGTCCCTGCAACACACATTCAATTAATGAGAAACCGGTACCCAAATCATAATAGACTTGGGTACTTTGGAAACTACAAATACTTTGGACTTTGGTTTTGTCCTGTTCTTGGGTTGGATTTTGGGCCTTTCTGTGGGTATGTCTGATTTGCCCTTGACAATTTTGCGCTTGTTTCCACTGCCAAGATCAACTGGTTTTATCTTTGATTTTGAAAATGATTTGATTTTAGATTTAAGAATCCTTGAATTTTGTTTTTGAAGGCCAGACTGATTTTGATTTGGTTGCTTGGCCCTTTTGGCAGTGGAAGGAGTCTGTGTCCTTTTCTGAGGCATCACCTTAGGCTTGGAGGATTGATCAATCCTCATGGGTTTGCTAACTGTTTTAGCCTTAGGTGTGACCTTCTGATTCTTCCCATAGAAGAACTCAGTAGGTCGGTGCAGACAGTGTCTAGCAATGTGGCCTGGTCTCCCACATGCATAGCAGCAGACTTTCTGATGAAATTCAATTGGGTGAAAGGGCTTTACATCACAGTTAATTCGACCAGAGGATAAGCTTGAAGAGTCTTGTTCCAAGGACCCAGTTGGAACATAAGGTTCACAATTAGGATTCAACTGTGAGCCCACCTCTTTAGTAACTGTGGAATGAGCCAGTGCTGCCCGCTTTGTCAAAGGAGAGGAAGTTAATTTTGAGACACGATTTATAGAAAACGTCTTCTCAAAACTTTTCAACATACCATTAGGCTTAATTTTAATTTCGTCAAATTTTCCAACAAAATCAGTTTTTGGAACAAAAGATAACTGGCTTGTAGATGTTGAACAGTCTGTGCTCCTCCCAGCACTTCTTTCTTCCTCCTCCTCTGAACCTGTAACACTTAACGTTTCTGCACAAACCTCAGAATCATCAGAAACATCAGACATAGTGGGGGGAGCAGAACGGGTTTGGTGGGAAATTCATAAGCGCGATCAGAATCTAATGCCATGTCATGAACAGATGTGTTGATACTTGGCATACTTGAGTAATTATTGTTAAAAGGTGGCTCACACTCCTTATAACCAAGACCCTTACCCTTATTTTCCCAGTATATTGTATACTTACCATGTTTTCTAAAACCTTACTAGAATAGTCAAACTTATCACATTTTACTGAGTTTTTAGAAAGTTGAGTTTTAACTTGGTCCAACTCTAACGTAAGTTCATCGATTTTGCGTCTAGCATCTCGATAGTTGGACTCTTTATCACTTAAAAGTTCCTTAAGCCTTGCCACATCCCTACCCTCGGCTTCAAGTTTCCTTTTAAAAAGTCCTTCATTTTTAATAAATTCCGAGTTAAAGTATTTGAGTTTGGTTACTTCTTTGATTAGTGATTTATTATGTGACCTATAGTTAAATACTTTATATATGCAAGAAGTAGAGCAAAGATTTTCAGTTACCTCCTTTTGCTTATTATCTACCTCAGCCATGAAAGCGTGACTCAGAGTTAGTTCCAATTCTTGCACCTGATCACTCCAATCATAGGAGTCAGTTTCTTGTGTCACCAGTGCTTTAGACGAGCTAGCACTTCCTCCCGAAGCAGCAGTCACCGTCTTCTCTTCAGGCTTCTTCTCTCCTTCTTTAGCTACCTTTGGCTGCTTGCATTCTCTGGCAAAGTGACTCGGCTGATCACAGTTGTAACATCGCAGCTTTGACTTAACAAATCCAAGCTTCTTTCCCGGGTTGTTTCCAAAGTTGTTCCTTCCATACCGTTTGATAAACTTCTTTGCCCGAAACACAGCCATTGCCATCTGCCAAGAGATATCCATTTCCTCAACATCTGCTGGATTTATCTGCTATAGATTATCCTGAGTAAGGTTGGCAGGTGCTAATTCTCCAGCTATGAATGCATTGTAACTGTTCATAAAACCCATAAACAGTAGCAGATTTTCTTCGCTCTGTGGACTGATCTTGGACACAGAACCAGCTTGCCCAGATGATAGGAATGCAATCTCAAATGGGATTGATTGAGATGAAGGAATCTGATAGTGCTGCATCCCTGAGGCTTGAAGATTGACAGCAGACAGAAGAGTAGAATTTTCTGACACAGGAGCAATACCCATGGAGCTGGCATGATTAAGTGCTCTCTGTTTGTCATCCATATCATAGGAATTGATAATGGAGATCAGCTCACTCAATGAGGTCTTGTACATGTATTTTGTTTTTTTGATTGTGGTGCAGCTGGAATTCCAGGTGTAAGGCAATGAATTCAAGAGCTTCTTATTGACCTCTCCATTGGTCATCTCAATCCCAGAACTTGTCATTTCAGTCATCAGATGAGTGAATCTATTCAGCTGAGCTTCAAGGGTCTCTCCCTTGATGTGATTGAACATGTTAAACCGCTGTCTAAGTATATCCTTGCGACTCTCTCGCATGTCCTCATTGCCTTCAAAACGTTCAACCAACGCATTCCACAGTTCTTTCACAGTCTTGTGTTCTTTAAAGCGATGAGCTACATACGTCGAAAGAGGCATAGTGATTGATGCATAGGCCTTTTCATCCTTTTCCATCATCAGGATGTCATTGTCAGTGTTCAACTCTGGATCTTTGGGAACAAGAGGACCATTGATCTCACTCTGGTATGAGGGCACAAAAGGCCCCTCTTCAATGAATCTCCAAAGCTTTGGATCAGTGTATTTGATAAAGGATTGAAATCTGAATTTCCAATCTTGGAAGTTATCTCCCGACACAAGCCTAGGTGGCTTTGTTCCAGTGCCAATCTCATTGTCTAGGTTGAGCAGGTTGGACAGATTGGTCAGATTCTTGGATTCCATGACTGAAAAAATTCTAAGTGTAGTTCACGAAGTCCCTGTAGAGAAGATCACCAAACACTACCTGAGGAAAAGCAGATTACTCTATATTCGAAGTTCTCAGTGTAGTCGAAGTCCCTTGTATTCGAAACAGAATCTATATTCGAAAAATTGTAGTCGAATTTGATCCTGTACTCGAATGTCCAAACTTGTACTCGAAACTCATGTATTCGAAATCAAACTAGTACTCGAAAATCTCTTGTAGTCGAACTGTAGCAAACCTTCAAACACTCTATTTGTACTCGAAATAGCTGAACTCGAAAATACTTAAGAAAATTTTATAAAAATATTTCTCAAGATCTGGAGTCCCAAATTTACACAGTAGCTAGATGAAGTAGAGTACAATGATAAATTTGTAAACTTGCTTGAAAAAGGTGTTACCTTGATGACGAAAAGAGCACTCAAGCTCTGATACCACTTGTAGGTCTCAAACCGGATCAAGAATGTAGCTTTATCACTCAAATCATCACCAACAGACTCTAACAAGTGCGGAATCCATGCTAGAATCAACAAAGCAAGTAGAAAAATGTAATCTTTGTATTAATACTGAAAGTTCGAGTACAGATGCCTCAATACGTCTAGAGAGCAAATGCCTCGGGATTCCAACCTAAACTAGTACAAAATACGTCTATTTATACTAATCTAGGTGTACTCTAAGTTTAACACAAAATAACTTCAAGTACTCGAATACTATGTGTAGTCGAACCATATGTACTCGAAAACAGCAAAAGGCTATCAAAATCTGGACTTTGACACTTCCAAGTTTGACTTTGTCAGTCTTCATCGTGAAGTGGGCTCTACAGTAAACTCCTATATCCCAACTATTCCTTTATACGTATAATAGGCAACTACTTCTCGTATGATCATCTCCATAGAATCACTAAATCAAACTTCATCTTTTGATGCAGAAACTCTCACCAGTACATTTTATTGAAAATATTCCACCTCCTTACTCCCCCATTATGAGTGCTCAACACTCGTAAAATGGTGCATTGATTTCAATTCTATTTCACATTCTGCCTGTGAAGTATGTAAACACATAAGCTAATGTGGATGATTAACAAAACTCTCCCGAACAAATATCAAAGAAAAATGTCAACACGAACTTCAGACAGTTAATCAAACACCTACTGCAATGTTACATGTGAGGATCGTAATTACCATTGTAATTTATCCTTACCATGTTGTGGAATTTATCCCATTGATTCCTACATATAATCAAAGTTTAGCCTCATTGTGGTTCTACGTAGAACTATCACATCTATTTTGATCAAATCCAATAATCATATGAGGATTACCCTAAATGAAGCTAACTCGTTTGAAAAGGCAATTCAACCCGAAATCTATTCCTTTTTAATGCACTCTTTATTCTTCTTCAATATTGCTAACCCAACTTTCTCCTCATCATTACTCATATGATGTTTGGCACAGAAAACTAGTCACCTAGCCATCAACCAGAATTCACTGCCTAAGATCTTAGCATTCTCCATATCTAATCCATTACCTAGATCATTTATTTTATGGTTCCATACCTACGACCATTACAAATGGTTGTGTGACGCCTCCAGGTACTTCTATAGCGTAAACATAATTGAACATTCTGATGTATCGATGCATAACTACATGGTGAACGAGAAAATTTATTCCCAAAGATATACTGCAGCCAACCATTGAAAAAAAAACTAAATTCAACTTCCTTTGACGAATGCTCTTAGGAAATTTTGGGTGTCTACGTTAGGTTTGTTGTAACATCACAATTACCTATGGTATGTGACCGATTCATCTTCGCTAATAGTGTGATGGATTAGCCCAGGTGCAACTTACACATAAATCCTAATGATACCTCGACTTTCAAAACTAGAACTGGATTGGGAATCGGCCTTAGGCTGGAAACCACATTCACTTCTACCTTTCATCTTATACAAAAGATGGCCACCCCTTTAACAACTTCTAGACACCCTATCTACTCACTTGATCTTTGCATGGCATACACACCTTGTGTATCTATGTGACATCCATCAAAATTGGAATACAAACCAACTCTCTAAACTACTAAATTCTCTTATCATAACTAGATTTTATCTTTAACTAAATTCGTAAAAATGCCCGACTACTATTTTACTAAACATTGATTCACACCCTGATTGAGCTACCAATTTATCGGATGATAGAAACCTTATGACTCGGAAGCTAAGTCCTTAGCTTAAAAAACACCTTTTGAAAAATTAGAAAATGTTCGCCGACAGCTCTACTGTGACTTTTCGAATAACAAGATTCCTAAGTTTTTTTTTCAAGCAAATTTTGAGGAAAACAAAACTTAAGTTTCTATAAGAAAGCTTTCGAAGGACAAGATACTTAAACTTTTAGAAGAGAGCTTTTGAAACATACGAACTTCCGAATAAAACACACTAGACAACCTTTGATATTTAACTCCCCTACTTGAAATATCTTGAACTTCATATTAAATAACTCAACCACTCAACCCATTAACTTCCAAAGGTTTAAGTCCTTCAAAAGAGTAACAAACTACTCTTCCTAACATGCAACTCTCCACATATGGAACTTAAACTATACCTTGAAAAACTTGAACGTTGACTCGCGTTCTCTAGCGTACCTTCCAAAGACATAACTAAGGTAGCATGTGAAATCCTTGACGAAAGGTCATCACAAGCAACTAAGTCATTCTTTCTCTTGATGATGATGACTCACACAAGTTGATCTCCTTCCATATACATTGTGATAAGGAAATACAATATATCCTTAATAGTGTACTCAAACTTTGTTGTATACACAGCTACCATTGATCTCAAATAATATTGAGTAAGCTGATCTTGAACAGATTATATGACAGAATCCTAGCCTAGATTTACTTGACAAAATCTTCGCTTCAAAAAAAAAAGATTCTTTTTTTTCGCATCTATGCTTGTAATACAAGCTAAACCACAGTATGAGATTTGATGTGTGTGCTTCTAACCAACTAGTTATCCTCTAGTAACTAGACAACATTTCTTCATCCTAACCTCACTCAAGAACGTGAACCTCATGAGACGTCAATTATTAAAATTCGAGATACATACTCAGATTTTGTTATGCACACCAACCATGATGAACCTCAGCACACGTTCTAAACTTTGTCAATGGATATTCGTACTAATAATAATCAGTTGTAAGGACATTTCTTTGGAGAACTAATGCCGCGAGTACTCAGATCGTGATTAGACCTTGGCATAAATACAAACTTATCTCAAACTAACATTCTATCACTGTTTAGAGAGAATCATGGAATGTTAGTGTATTCAAAAACAAGTATACTCCCTAGACAAGGTTCTTAGTTTTAGTATCCGAAAAAGAAAATAAAGACGTCACGCTAGCCACAAACTAGTTCCCGAAATACAAAAGCTTTGTCCCAATCATAACGAATTATGTGTGAAACTCATGCCTAACATGTTCACTCGTACTTGAACTAACATCACCCCTTAGAACCTGTAAATAGTAAGATGATGAGTTCATACCCTCTCAAACAACTCGAACTTCGAAAAACTACAAGGATACATTATGATCCCTATGACTCATTGTAGCATCGTCTACTAACTCTTTAATCACCATTTCTACCCATTCATCTTTGAAGCTTATACGATTCCAAGTGTGATCACCTGTAAATTGGACAGAGATTGGTTAGAACCAACTCACTAGTCCAGAACTCATTCAAGAAACCACTGATAAAAGCTTTAAGCTCAAGGAGCAATTACAGGCTGCACGTGATCGCCATAAAAGTTATGCTGACGTTAGACGTAAGCCTATGGAATTTCAAGTTGGAGATAAAGTCATGTTAAAAGTCTCACTATGGAGAGGAACAGTTAGATTTGGAAAACGTGGAAAGCTAAGTCCATGACGCATCGGACCATTCGAAATCCTTGCGAGGATTAGTCCCGTAGTTTACTGACTCAAACTACCCTCAGAACACAGTGGAGTTCACAACACCTTTCACGTTCCAAACTTGGAAAAGTGTTTATCTGATTAAACACTCGTTATACCCTTAGATAAAATTCAAATCGATAACAAACTCCACTTTATAGAAGAACCGATAGAAATCATGGATCGAGAAGTATAAAGATTGAAACAAAGTCGCATCCCTATAGTAAAGGTTCGATGGAACTCTAGGTGAGGACCATAATTTACTTGGGAACGCGAGTACCAAATGAAACTCAAATACCCCGAACTATTTGAGAAGGCACCGATCTCGGGAATCACAAAATGAATTTCGGGACGAAATTCTTCTAACGGGAGGAGACTGTGACATCCGTCAATTTTCAGGTTTTAATCTCGACAGAAGCTTTATTTCTATGTAAATATGTTAGACTCATTTAAAATCACCAAATTCAACAAGCTAAAAAAAAAAATTTAATAAGCATATATTTGGTTTAAATTAAATTGTTCATAATCAAATATCAAAACTTAAAATGTTGAGTGATATAATCAGAATATGTTGCTTAATAACACAAACATTTGATCTTAAAAACATATTCGAATAAATATGTATATATTTTAGGAACCCGATTATACTCCTATACATAACCTTATTATTTTCATTTAACTCACTCTCACCCATCATCATCTAAAATATTAATAAAACTATATACATATATATGTGTGTGTGTGTGTTATTAATGTTTATGACTAGAATAAAAGTAATAAAAAAAACTAAATAAATGAGGAATTCAATAGTTGAACTTGACAACAACATATCAGCATATATTTCAAAATCAAATCATGTTTTATTATATTTTTATCGGATATGTATGTGTACATATAGAAAAAAAAACAAATTAAATCCATACCTCTCCTCACCCTTATTATAGCAGCTACAATACCCACTCTCTTTCTCTATCTAGTCAAACAAGTAAACTCCCATACCCATTGAAGTTGCCAACAATTCACGTAACAACGTTCCTACTCTCTTGCTAAAAGTGACATTCAAATAAAAAAATAAATAAAACATTACAGCATGTTTATTTCAAAAGCCCAAACCGTCTAACTAGTATAAAAGAAGGCCAAATAGTTGCAAACAAATCACACCCAACTCCTCAAACTTTCGGTCGATCCATACTATTTTCAGTTTTCTCATATTACTAAGAAGCCATCTCAACCTCTTCTGGTTAAGAACTACAAACCCAACACCACCTTGGTTCCTTAACGGTCACCCATCCCCTTTATTTGGCTCCGGCTTTGTGCCGAGACCCACATCTAACACCACCATCTTGCTTTCACATTGTCTCTAGCACTTAAGGAACAAACCCGAAGCTTCTCGACTCGCCACCACTCTGACGACTTCATCACCTTTGTCACTAAGATTCATCCTTTTCCTCGCTTGCTAAGGTGAAACCCGTTCTTGAACGTTTAAGTATTATATATATGCACAATTACACATTCCTGATTTTTGGACAGAATATGTCCCAACTTTAACCAACTATAACTTTGTCTTAAAAAAACGAAAATTAACAAGATCAAACTTTATGATTAAGCTCGTTGTGTTAGCTTTCCAAGCAATACTTAAATTTTTTCTAACTCAACCAAATGATACCCGAAACAGCCTCTACGAAATCAGTACGTATATTTCGACCTTTTGACTTGAGTGGCTGTTTCGGCCTATTTCTGAACAGAATCTCAAGAAATTTTTTAAACAAAAGTTGTTCGGAACATGTTAAAATACTTGACAATAAAGTTTCATAATTTTATAAAAAAGTTTGCTATTTTAAAACTTCGTTCGAAATCACTGAACTGAATCTGTCAGAAAACGAAAAATTTAAACATTAATACCCATATGTACTATATATATATATATTAGTCATGGAAAATGAAATACTAACTCGTATACGTATATATGAAGTGATTTAAATGGTTATTATGAAAATATAACATTTCAAGTTTTTTTGATATTGATAAACAAAAATAAACATTTTCTAAAATACGTTGCATTACTGACGAAACTTCTTAAAAATAATAAATAATTATTTTTAAGACATTATAAAAAAATTTTCCATCTATAAAACCATTTTTTTATGACAAATCTAAGAAACAAAAATATACCAAAGACATCATAACAAGATCATCGTAACAAGAACACGAAACATAACAATAGTAACACGAACTTTGACAAGTTCACGAACTCAATGGAAATCCGCAATGTTGTAGGAACCGGGTAGGGATTCCATACAACACAACATTCATACTCAGGAATCGGAGAACCACTCTAACAGTGAGTTTCACGGACCCTATTTTTACAATGTTTTATTAACTCATAGGGGGAGAAATCATGCTTGTACTCGTTTCATTGACGCAAGTGGTTTTAGTTCAACATATTATTACATGAGTTATTTTTATCGCTTTAAACCCCCTATTCTATGACCTTTAATTGTGGGTAAACGTAAATTATTAGGAATAGTACTATTCGGGAGTGAAAACCGCCATCCGTGGTTAGTAGCTCTAACTTTGATTGTAGGTCAGATCGGGTGCACAATATTCATCTCGACTCCAAAATATTTTGAAACAAATCTATATACTTACACATATGAAATCAAATTACAATATTGTAGTTGTATTAAGAATTTGATAAGATTCATAGTTACATTAGTATACATGGGGTTTTGCATTCTAGGTAGAATACTTTGGTGTTCGATGCTATTGAATTACACATTTGGCATCATTTGATTTCAAAGGGTATCTCACTTGTCAATGTGAGTCTTCATAGCCCCTTTTTATGTTTTATTCTTTTTGGGGTGAAACATGTAAACTCGTTTTAAACTCTTATCATGTGAATACAGTTTGATAACATATTAAATATTGGATTTTAGTTAAAAATAAGCATTGATCACCGTTTGTTACTATGATAGATCTATTGGACTGGCCAACCCATTGTTGGTTCAGTCGACTTCGGTCCTCCGCAGTGATAGTTTCTAATTCTATCATTGCTATGCTAACTTGGTAAAACATTATATGATAACATTAGTTGATCTGCGTTAGTTAATGATTCAATTATGTTATGCTCATTATGCTTGGTTACACATATTACTTATGACATTTTATACACATTTATTTCAACTATTTTGGTGTGTGTGCTTAAAACTGTGAAGCTCACCAACTTTATAGTTGCCCTTTTATTTAAACATGTTTCAGGTGGAAACGCTACTTAGGCATGCAAAGAGATTGTATTTAGTTTTCTTATTATGTTTAGAATTTATATGTTTTATTTAGTATTTTCTTTTTTGATGTAATGGATGTTTGAAGTTATTTAAATGTTAAGTTGAATTTATGATAATGAATGGTTTGAATTCATTACAATAAACACCCTGTGCTTTTGAACAATCTACACTTCGTGAATACCCCGATGATTACACCATTGGTCGGGGTGTTACACTATGATATGTAATACTTATTGTGTGATACATATACATGTTACCATAGAGGAATGCCATAGTTGTTAATATGTCTTGCTTACACTTAGTTAGGAATGTATTAGATTGAGTTAACTTGTTATCATGGGATTTACTTAGTTAAGCAATTGATCTAGAACTTGCTCTAAGTAAACTTCATTTCAAACTAGCATATGTGCAAACAATCCTTAGTTGCTAGGAATTCAAACTCATCAAACTTAATGTCAAATGCTACTCTTAGAAAAATGTAGGGATTTAAATATTGGTTTATGATCTCGTTAGAATTAAGTTTGTGAGGTGGATATGTAGTAACTGGCAGAGTGTAGTACCAGTAGTTATAAATCATGTCTAGGAAAGCTATTCGTATAAATCCCCGATGTACTGTGGGACCTGTCTAGCTTTCCTAGGGACTTCTGATAAGAGTATGACGACTTATAAGATAAAGCATATCACATCAAACACTTTACAAACCAAATGATTCTAATACGTCACCGGTATTCAATCTTGAATACCATTCCTTATGATTTCAAATAAATTCAAATTATTTGGTTATAACCCATTAGAATTAAGTTGTTAAGAAGGACATGTACTAACTGGAAGGGTGAATACCAGTAATTGAGATTTCTGTCTAGAAAAGCGATTCATAATTCCTGACGAGGGACCAGTCTAGCTTACTTGGGGATTCTCAATAAAAGTATTTTACCTATAGTCCAAAGCATGTTATGCCAAACTTTTTGAAAAAAAAAACATTAATTCTAAATTATTTTAATCAATTTCAAATGATTTAAACATATTACCTATACAAAACCAACCCTTTGATATCATTACTTGGGATCAGCGATGGTGATTCATCACTACATCTATAAGAAAATGATCCTTTGTTTTTATTTTCATAATACATATGTTAAGATTTAAAGTAGTCAATAACATTAAGTCCAAGATTTGTGATGGTGATACATCACTATATCTGAAGGATTATGATGTTATTCTTCTTTGATTTAAATAATGTGCATTTTGTGATCCATGAAAATCAGTAACATCATACTTATGATTTATGATGAATATTCATCACTAAATCTTAACAGGTATGGTGTCAAAATCCATGATGTCCATAAAATAATTCCATGAACTTAAATGAATACTATGCCTAAATTTAAAAATTCAAAATTCCCAACATGTCAATAAGCATTTAACCTTGAATACCATACCTTAAGTTACACATAAAAACAACATAGTTAATTATGTGTGACTTCATGCATTTTGTCTATGATTAGTAGTAATCCATTATTACTATATCTAAGATATAACAAATGTCACAATTCAAATATATTCTATAGTATCTTATTTATTTATACTAAATTCCAAACGAATTCTCATTTCATATTTATCCAGAATGGCTAGACGAGAACGTGCTGCAGAACGTCGCATGGCTGCCGCGATTGCTCGACAAATGGAAATCGTGATACCCAATATGGTGATACAATTGCAACAACGCCTCAATATTAATTCAACAAACCCAAACCCTGAACTTGTCAACCAACCCAAGTGCTCATTCAAGCACTTCAATTCCTGTAACCCACCCAAGTACAATGGGTAAGATGGAAAGACTAGGTTGCTCCAATGGTTTGAGGGTATGGAGAGTACCTTTCCGAACAATGATTTCCCAGCCAACTTAAAGGTTTGTTATGCTACTGGGTGTCTTCAAAAACGAGCCCTTACTTGGTGGAATAACGAGAAGAGGAGCTTAGGTAATAACACTACTACTGAACTGATTTGGGAAAAAATCAAGAAACTCATGACTCAAGAGTTTTGCCTTTGTAATGAGATTAAGAAGCTTGAGTTTGAGTTTTGGGAACTCAAGGGAGAAAGTGGCGAGAACATGATCTACAACAACCGATTCCATGAACTGAGTCTTCTATGCCCTGATATGGTGACCCCTTTGGAAAGAGGGAACGAGAAATACATTGGTGGACTGCCAATGCAACTATGGTTGATGCTATTCACTTGGCTGCAACTTTGACTGTCACTCATGTCAAAGCTGAAACCCTATCTAGGAAAGGGTTCAAGAAAGATCAAGACCAACCAAAGGGTCCAAATGAACCAACCAAAACAGAACCAAAGCTGATTCATTTGCTCCTTTCAAGAACAACAAAAGAAAAGTCGATCACCTGAACTTTGTTACTCATGCCATCCCACTCCAACAAGTTGCCCATACTACTGCAACTAACCAGGTCTACAAGAAGCCCTACACTGGTCCACACCCACTATGCCCTACTTGAAACTTCCATCACATGCCTACAAAACCGTGCCGATTGTGCACAAACTGCAATCGCTTGGGTCATTTTTCTATTCATTGCAAATTGCCTAAAGCTCAGGTCAACCTAGCCAATGTACAGCTCCTCACAGTTCCAAGACAACTAGTGTCTAGAGCTTCCTTTCAATGTGGGAATCCGAATCATTTCATCAACGTTTGTCCATTGAGGAACAACAATAACAACAGGATTGTGGTGGCCCCGAACAATCAAACCAATTAAGGAGCGAGGGGTCATGTTTGTAATGTTAATGCGAACCTATATCAAGATAACAATGAAGTGGTGAACAATGTGGTGTGATACATCAATTATGATATTCCATTTTATTCAAGGAACGACCAATAAAAGTTTGATTTGAACTTTCATTTGTTTCTGATTCATGTATTTCTAGTTTCATGTGAAACTATTTCAATCTTGAATGTTATGTTTTAATATTATTCGTATTTCATTTAGATTTCAAAATGATGAACTAATAAAATTTTGGTATGGGTTATTCCATATAAATCTTTCAAAACAAGTTCATATTATTGATTTCTAAGTAAATGGATCATATTCTCATGCTTAAACAAAGATTCAAAATATTCAATGATATTATAATAAGGTTAATGATATTTAGTTATCACAACCATATAATATCACATACTAGTGTATTTTATATCAATGGTATATCCAAAGATCAAGTATATATATCAAGCTATACAATCATGAGAGCCTATTGCAAGATTGCAATTGTTAGAATCTCTATACTTATAAGATTCCAAAAGCAAAGTCAAGTATTCCAGCATCTATTCAAATGTATTCAAAGTTTATGTTAGTCTTGGTAGGTAATTGGAATTCTACCAAAGTATTAGTGATGTGGTGGGTTGGCTGCGGTATACCTATATTTAAGCACCACTAATACATTGATAATAGTACCGAAAGCTTGACCAAGGATAGGATTTGTCAAGGCAGTCTACAAATCAAGTGATTCATTCTACAATCAAGTCTTCAACACTTAGCGAGTCATGTTCTAAGTTAGTATAGTCTTGGTAGGTGTTTGGTATGTTATTAAAGTATTAGTGATATGGTAGGTTGGTTGCGGTATACCCTATATATAAGCGTCGATGATACGTTGATAGTAGCACCAAAAGTTTGATCAAGAGTTGGATTAGCCAATTTACTCTACAAAGTCAAGCAAACCATGTTTCAGTTAAGCATATTAGCCAAATCAATTGTTATTCATGTATCAATATCTAGTGTGTATTCTTACACCAAGTCAAATCAAAGAAATCGATCATTATGATTACCCTAGGTTAGATAAGTTGTCCTAAAATCGAAATCCTCTTTGCAAGTAAATGAATTGTAACTCTAAAAGCAAAAAATATTACTCAGATATCTCTAGATAGTACAAATAGTAACCTATGATTTTAGATGCTATTTTAAGACACAATTAAAATAACAATAACTTTGATATGATTAAACCTAAAATCAAATTTAAAAATAAAAAACAAAGCAAGTGGGAATGAAAACTAAGAAACGATCATCAAACGTGATAGTTATTTTTAATAAATGAATTTCGGGAAGAAATTTTCTAAAGTAGGGGAGACTGTAATCCCCGGACTTTTCTCGTTCGAATTTAAATTTTAAATCTTAATAAAAAAAATTTCAAAAGATTCATAAATAAATCCACTTATTATGAGTAAACATGTATACATACATATACATATATGCAATGATATGAAGTGAACTTGAATAAACTAATTTGGCATTAAGTATGTGCACAATATATATATACACACAGAGCAAATATTATTCAATAAACTATCAAGATTTTTATACAACAAAACATTTTAATAAGTTGCTATAAGATTTACTATACATAGATGCATAGTAATATTTAATTAAAACGATTAAATAAATAAACTAGAAAATTTGTATTCAAAAGGAATTATTGGAAGTTTATAAACTTTTATAAAAGTTAACACATAATAATGATAAAAGCTTTTAAGATTTAATATAATTAATTCAATCATTAAAATGATAAATAATAATAATAATAAACTTAGAAACTTAAATCAAAAGTTTTATAAAGCTGTAAATAAAGAAATAAATAAAATAAAAAAGTGATTAAAAACTTTTGAAAATGGTTTATACATTAAGTCAACAAAATAAACAAACCAGAGGGGTTAAACTTGACATTTTGGAAAGCTGCCATTTACAGAAAGAAGAGAAGGACTAAAATTGCCCATCTCAAATTCTTTCTTATTTCCCTCTTCGCCATGCAACAAGCAACCCGACCCAGCCCTCTTTTTGTGACCCAGTTGACCCGGGTTTCCCTTCACAGCTCACCAAACTCAATTACAGCTAAGGTGTGAGCAAATTAGGAATTTATTCGAGCGTACTATATAACACCCGCACAAAACTAATATATGAATAAATAAACTAATTAATTAAAAAAAACATATATAGTGTGCGTGAGATAGAAAGGAGGAGAAAAGAAAACTTCTTTGTTGACCTAATTCCTTGCTGTCTCTTTCTGCCGAACCCCGTTGCCACCGGAACGAACTCACCGAAAAATTCCAGATGGCAGCCTCTCGAAATCACACCTCACCGATCGAGTTAGAACCTTCAAACCTCAACCGCTCCACACACATAACCGCAATCAGGTAAGCTCTAGATCTATTCTCATGTTCTATTCGAGTCATCGCCAACGTGCTACGCAATTGTTCAATCAACCAGTCATACGCATCCTGTTGGACAGCTCGTTCCTATTGTTTGCCACAATCAGGTAACCACAATCAATTATCTCCTAAAGAGTACTTCTATGATTTGTAGTTTCGGTTTGAATGTTATCGATATGTTTGGATCAATTCTACAGCTACTACACATTAGGACACGGTTCGGTATTACGATTTGATCGATTTGATCCAGTTTGCTTTTTCGGAAGTCACAAACAGTTGGTTTTGACCCACCTACTTTGCTCGGTAAGGTAACTATAAAGATAAATCTGTTTAATTCGGGTGATGCATGATTTTTGTCTCGTTTCATTTTGTTCTGGTGGCATGAGTTCATTGAAAACCACATAAGGTTGAACCCAAGTATAGACAACACCTCCATACCATTGCTCTCTGTTAAATTAAAATAGTGGTACAAATTACAATTAATATAGTAAGTATACGCATATAAAATTATTAACTGGTTGACATCCCAATTTAATCTATTACAATCTTGTTATTCAATTTGGGCCTCGATTACCAGTCAAATATATATATACTTGAAATCCTCTGTTAAGACATGTGAATGGTTGTGCACATGGTCAAGTAAACTGCACAAATATATGAATTTTAAATATGCCATCTAAACTATTGGTTTCATACGAAATACAAATTCACCAAAACGAATATATACATGGTTAACAAACTGATATTCATTTTTAGTTAATAGAAATATAGCTACTAATGGGAGATAAAATAAACGAGTGAAGCACATAATAAAATTTAGACTCTAATTAAGGCCAACTCAAATTATAATAAATATAGGTGATAGTACAACTTGAGGACGTTGAGACTGCTTGCTTTAACTATCTCTTGGTTAATATACGGATTTCTTCCTTTGTACTCTTAGTATTATCGCTTTGCTTCCGTTGATGCAACCCGTTTAGTCTTTGAGCATTTTATATGTTACTTAGAAAGTAATATGTTTTGACACGTTTTGATTATGCATTCGGATTTGAGACGTGTAGTATGCAATAGACTTCTTAAGTTTGTACTCATTATTGCATGTTCCTATTAATAATAAGATTTCAGAATTTATTTATATATTTAGCTATGCCGTTTTTGGTTTAGTAATCCGTTACCCGAGCATGTCTGAAATGTCATTGTGGCGTCAATGAGGTGACACTTTTCGTGATGGTGTATAATAAATAGTCACGGGCGTCTCCATTATACATTTAGTATTCAAGGATATCATTGGCCATTGGAGGTGTATGGATTGATCCTAGTTCAGTTATATGTTTCACGTTTATACTTTCAGGGAGATAGCATTATGTGTGTACGCCCACACACCATCTCATTAGGTGCACAGTCTAGCTAGCTGTGTATCCTTTAGATCAGTTTCGGCTCTAGGTACTTCTAATTATTTTCACGACTATTTTTATTATGATCTGTTGGGTTCAGTTACATGTTCTGTTATATGTTCAGTTTTATGACCAATTACACGTTCCATTATATGTTCAGTATTCGTTCATATACATGTTTAGTTATTTGTTCAGATACATGTTCAGTTTAGCATCATAAGATCAGTTCTGTAACAGTTATACTTGCTTCCGTTTATCTGTCTTTTATCACTATTATTTTTCCATTACTAAGCAACTTTTAGCTCAGCCGTTTTCTTTTCTTGTGTTTTCTGTTGTTTCCATAACAGGTACACAAGGGAACCAGGGAAATCATGGGAATGTGTGATGAGAGAATTAGAAGAATGTTGAAGTTAATAAAAGACATTTCAAATACTTAATTAAGATGTTTAAGATTTGGATTATTTGAATTGTTTCGAATGTTATTTTTAATTTGTACCGTTTTAAGTGAATGATGTTTTTGGCTTGATATCTGTAATAGTGACAGGTCAGCCCTAGTCGGGTTGGGGTGTTACAGTTATGGTACCAGAACAAAGGCTCAATCTTGTAGAAAAACTTAAATTTTAATTAACAGAACTTGTGAGGTAATGGGTAGACGTTGGGTTAGGATCGCATTTTTCGGTTAAATTGTTATTGTTTTCTTACTCACACATATGTATTAATTTAGATGGCTCCTAAGAGACGTGTGAACAGACACAACGAGACCAATGCTTCACATGATGAGCAATTAGAGACTCTTGTTTCGAATGCTATTAATGCTGATATTTCTGGAATGTTTCCTAACTTGATGAATCATACCGTACAAACTGTCATTCAACAAATGCAACAACATGCTAATAGTGGTGGGGGAGCCGTTCCTAATCAAGGTGGATCCAGTGCAGGTGCAGCTCCTACTGGAATTCATGTTTGGCTTGAGCGTTTCCAGAATCAAAGGCTAAAATCGTTTAGTAGTGCAGCTACTCCATTTGAGGCTTAAAATTGGATTGGTCACATTAAAAAGTTGTTTGAGGTACTCGGTGGTGATAATGTATTCAATGTTAGACTACCGACATACAAGTTGAGATGAATTTAATGAGTTGTTTTATACGCAACATTTCACTGCAGCAGATCACAATGAGTATCTCAGGGAATATGTTGTTATCAGACAAACTAATGAGGAACATATAACAGATTACAAGACCCGATTCACACGGTTAGTGAGTTTTCTTGGTACAGCTGTTAATAGAAGACATTAAATGGGGAGTTTGTGACAGAGACATAAAGTTTATTATGAATATCCAGTTTTGAGATATTAATGAAGTGGTTGATGCAGTTAAGAACCTTCGTAATCATAAAAAGGATGGGAATAAGAGATCTGAGGATAGTCGTAAGTGTTCCAGGGATAGTGACCAAGATCATTCTTCATCACAATCAGGCAAGAATCGGTCATCACATCACAAGATCACAGAACCGAGTTGACCGAAAAACTAATAACCATTCTCTACCATGGAAGAACCTAAACCAGAACCAGAACCAGAACAAGAAGCAGAACCAGAAGCAGGCTCAGAATCAGATGGTACATGCCCCAACTCAAGCTCAACCAGTGAATCAACAACTCCCCCAACATAACCGTGGTGCTACTCCTGCATGTGCCACTTGCGGGAAATTTCATAAAAGGGTATGTCGTCTTGGTGGAGGATTACATTTTAGATGTGGACGTGCTGGACATATGATTAGGGATTGCCCTCAGCGTGATACTCGAGCTGACACGGGAAAGAATCCTAATAAGCCTACTACAGAAGGGCGTGTTTTTGCTTTGACTGCTAATGAGGCTGCTAATGCCCTAGGTATAGTCTCTGGCACACTTCGATTATTTGAACGTGATGTATATGTCTTGTTTGATACCGGTGCTACACATTCTGTTGTTTCTCTATTGTTTGCTTAGTACTTGGCGATTGCACCTACTGCATTAGACCACACATTATCCATTACTACTCACTAAGGGGATTCCACGATTATATCGTATGTTTATAGAGATTGTCCGATCAGAATTGAGTCCATTGTCCACAATGCGGACCTATTACCTATGCAAATGGGTGATTTTGATGTTATTCTCGGCATGGACTGGCTATCTCGACATCACGTTACAATTGAATGCCAAACTCGACGTGTTTTATTCGGAAATCCTCTTAGTCCCTAACTCACCTATCAAGGGACACAACATCGAAAGTCTCTAAAAATCATCTCTGTACTTAAGGCTCAGAAGTTGTTATCACATGGTTGTGCGGGATTTCTAGCTTCAGTGAAAGCTACATCTTATGATGAGCCAAATATTTCTGATTACCCGATCGTTTGTGAATTTCCTGGTGCTGAACCGATTTCTAAAGCACCCTACCGTATGGCTCCTATGAAATTAAAGGAGCTTAAAGAACAACTACATGAATTATCAGAGCTTGGATTTATTAGACCTAGTGTCTCGCCATAGGGCACACCGGTCTTATTTTTGAAGAAGAAGGATGGTTCTATGAGACTCTGAATTGATTATCGAGATTTGAACAAAATCACTATCCATAATCGTTATCCTTTGCCTTGAATTGACGATCTATTTGACCAGCTTCAGGGCGCAAAGTGTTTCTCTAAGATTGATTTGAGATCGGGATATCATTAGTTGAAGATTAAAGATTCAGATGTGTCCAAGTCAGCTTTTCGTACTCGATATTGTCACTATGAATTTTTGATGATGCCGTTCGGGTTAACTAATGCCCTGGTTGTTTTCATGGACCTAATGAATCGAGTCTTCCACAAGTTTCTTGATAATTTTGTTATTGTATTCATCGATGATATTCTCATCTATTCTAAAAGCAAGGAGGAACATGAAGGCCATCTTCGTATCGTACTTGAGACTTTACGCCAAAAGAAACTTTATGCTAAATTTTCAAAATGTGATTTTTGGCTAAGTCAAGTATCATTTTTGGGTCATGTGGTTTCTGCTGATGGAATCATGATGGATCCTGCAAAGATAGAGGCAATCACAAAATGGCCTAGGCCTACCTCTGCCACAGAGGTTCGAAGTTTTCTTGGCCTTGCTCGTTAATATCGCATATTCGTTGAAGGATTCTCTGTTATCGCCTTACCTCTCACTCAGTTATTAAGAAAAGGAGTTAAATTCTCTTGGAATGCTGATTGAGAGAAAAGTTTTGAGGAGTTGAAGAAAAGATTGGTGTCTGCCACGATTCTCACTCTTTCATCGGGCTTAGGTGGATACTAGATTTATAGTGATGCTTCTAAGGAAGGACTCAAATGTGTGTTGATGTAACATGGCAAGGTCATTGCCTATGCTTCTAGACAGATGAAACCTTACGAGGTTAATTATCCGACGCATTACCTTGAGCTGGCTGTTGTGATTTTTGCACTAAAGATTTGGCGGCATAATCTTTATCGAGGGACTTGTGACATCTTTACTCATCACAAAAGTTTGAAACATATTTTCACACAGAAAGAGTTGAACATGAGACAAAGATGATGGCTAGAATTGTTAAAGATTATGATGCCAACATTCAGTATCACACGGGGAAAGCTATTGTAGTAGCTGATGCGTTGAGTCGAAAGAACTCTGGGACGATAGCTTCTTTGTATTTACAGCCTCAGATAATAACTGACCTTGAATAGTTGGGTATTGGTTTACAATTGGCAAGTCTGACGGTTACCTTGCTAGAATTCAAATAGAACCAGACTTAATTTCCCGTATTAAAGATGCACAACATAATGATTGCGAGCTTTGGCCGGTAGTAGAAAATTTAGAAGTTGGGAAACAATCAGAGTTCAAGATTGATGAACATGGAGTGGTTTGGTGTGGTAAACGTTTATGTGTGCCCGATGATTCCTTTCTTCGTGAATCACTGCTATCTGAAGCCCACAGTTCGTCATTCTCTATCCACCCGGGATCTATAAAGATGTATCGGGATCTTCTACAGCATTTTTGATGGAATGGTATGAAAGAAGACGTGGCTAGATATGTTAGCAGATGCCTTACTTGTCAACAGGTTAAGATTGAACATCAGAGAGCTAGTGGGTTGTTGCAACCACTGGATATCCCGTTATGGAAATGGGAGGATATCTCGATGGATTTCATGATCGGGTTACCAAAGACATTCAAAAAGAACAACGCCATATGGGTTATAGTCGACAGATTGTCAAAGTCGGCTCATTTCCTTCCAATTCAACAAGAATTCTCTATTAGTAAATTGTCCGATGTATTTACGAAAGAGATTGTGAGACTTCATGGTACTCCAGTTTCTATAGTGTCTGATCGAGATCCGCGATTTACTTCTTATTTCTAGAAAGGTTTACAAGCTGCTTGGGGAACTCAGTTAAATTTTATTACTGCATTTCATCCTCAGACCGACGGGCAATCCGAGTGGACTGGAAATTGGGATGATTATTTGTGCTTGATTGAGTTCCCTTACAACAATAGTTAGCAAGCTAGCATTGGTATGGCACCGTTTGAATTATTATTTGGTCGTAAATGTAGAGCACCTATCTGTTGGGAAGAGGTTGGTGAAAAGATTATTGACGGACCAGAATTGGTTCGGATCACCACTGTGAAAGTCTCATTAGCCCGAGAAAAGTTAAAAAAAGCTCAAAGTAGACAGAAAAGCTATGCGGGCCGTCATCGTCAAGCATTGGAGTTTAATGTTGGTGATCGGGTATTTTAAAAAGTTTCGCCTAGCAAAGGCATACGTCATTTTGGTCTTAAAGGAAAGCTCAGTCCTATATTTATCGGACCGTTCCAAATCTTAGAAAGAGTTGGTGATGTTTCATATCGTTTAGCACTTCCGCCTCAGTTATCACATGTGCATAATGTCTTTCACGTATCTCTATTAAGGGGGTACAACTATCATCCGCTTCATGTGGTGAACTATCCTCTTCATCAGATTCGTGAGGATTTATCATTTGAAGAAGAACCGGACGCTATTCTTGATAGACAAGAACGCATTATGAGAAGGAAGACGATTCCTTTTGTAAAAGTCTTGTGGAAGAACCATTCAGAGCGTGAAGCCACTTGCGAGATGGAAGACATAATCCGTTCTCAATATCCAAGTTTGCTCGAATCTTAGAGGTTCGTACTCTAATCTGTTTTAATTATATGATTTTGTTTATTCGATTTGCTATTAGTTATGTGCTATATTAGCTACCTGTCGTATGTTCTGTTTATCAAATTAACTACTAGTTATATGATTTTGAATAGTGATAAGTTAACTCTAATAAGACTAGTCATCTGACTTCAGTGTTAGATTAATTATCAGCTATCAGTTATATGAACAACTTCAGTTATATGAACAACAATCAGCCATATGTTTTCTATTATTAGTTATACGAGTATGGTGTTAGATTAGTTATTAGTTATCTGTTTTAGTAATTAAACTAGATATAATTTAACTAATAAGAAAAGTGATTGCCTAGTAGATCACACTAGCTAGGTTCACAACAATCTGTTGTATTTTGTATGAGTTTTGAAGTGACGACTCTTAACTGTCACACCCCGAGCTGGCGGGCCGGATCGTGTGTCCCGCCGGGCGGAAAGTTTCCGGGGCGCGATATCGTGAGGTGATAATCGTGAATGATCAGATTGTTTACACAGCATCAACATTGAGAATAACTAAAGCACATTAGCATTAAGATAGGATTACAAAGTTAAATTACAATCGTCAATGTTTGATAATTTAACTAAGTAAACCTATCAAAGAATCAAATGTTTACTATCTTGTAACTGTACAAGATATCAAAAGTGATTCATAACAATGAACAAAATATGTGCTTTCTAAAAGCTACTAGGTCCTCTAACTGGGCATCCTAGCATGCATTCCTTAGCCTTAGCTTATTCATGTACATCATCTGAGAAAGCATGTAAGAAAACAAAGTCAACACAATGGTTGGTGAGTTCATGTAGTTTAGTATTAGTAAACTAGCTTTTGAAACCTTTTCAGTAACAACCTTAACCTCATTAACATCACCTGTAATATCCAATTTGATATGCTTATATATAGGGCATACGAAAGGGTCGAGCCTACAACCCGCCCAGACGCCATCCCACCACATACTAAACCACATATGACGTTGTTGTTAATGATAGTTAAGCATTTTACCTACCATCCAATCCCATTCCCATCATAGCTTTAGCATTCTGTTTAAAAGTTTACAACATGCACACGATAGCATTTGCAAGTTTAGCTTTAAGAGTTACCATTATGGACAACTGAACACCCGAAGGAATCCAGTATCAATCCATATCGTAACTAAATGTGATTAGCAACATCGGTGGTTTGATAAAGGATTTCTAAGATGACACAAAGTCAACTAAAGAAAACCAGAATCATCCTAGTCACATATCACAATCATGGGTGGACAATGAGGAATCACTGTATGGCAAGCACTGAGAGGCCAACAGTCTGTTCCTCCAAGTCCTGACTATGAAGGATACCCTATGGGAAGCACTAAGAGGCCGACGGTCTGTTCCTTCAAGTCCCGACAACGAAGAACACCCTCTGGCAAACACTGAGAGGCCAAATCAGTATGTTCTACCATAGCCGATAGCTTTAGCATACAAGTTTATAGCATTCACACTAGCTAAGTTCTCAACAATCTGTTGAATTTTGTATGAGTTTTGAAGTGACGACTCTTAACCGTCCTGTAATAGAGTGTCTTGTTCATCTGCCCCTGTTAAATTTCGAGGACGAAATTTTCTTTTAAGGGGGGTAGAATTATAACACCCGCACAAAACTAATATAAGAATAAATAAACTAATTAATTAAAAAAAACATATATAGAGGAGAAAAGAAATATCCTTTGTTGACCAAATTCCTTGTCATCTCTTTCTGCCGAACCCAGTTGCCACCGGAATGAACTTACAGAAAAATCCGAGATGGCAGCCCCTCTAAATCACACCTCACCGATCGAGTTAGAACCTTCAAACCTCAACCACTCCTCACACACAACAGCAATCATGTAAGCTCTATATCTACTCTGGTTCTACTCGAGTCATCGCCATCGTGCTACGCAAGTGTTCAATCAGCCAATCATCCGCATCCAGTTGGTCAGCTCATTCCTATTGTTAGCCACAATCAGGTACCTCCTAAAGAGTACTTCTATGATTTGGAGTTTTGGTTTGAATGTTTATCGATATGGATGGATCAATTTTGCAGCTACTACACATTAGGACACGTTTCGGTATTACGATTTGATCCTATTTGCTTTTTGGGAAGTCACAAACAGTTGGTTTTGACCCACCTAGTTTGCTCGGTAAGGTAACTATAAAGATCAATCTGTTTAATTCAGGTGATGCATGATTTTTGTCTTGTTTCATTTTGTTCTGGAGGCATGAGTTCATTGAAAACCACATAAGGTTGAACCTAAGTATAGGCAACACCACCATACCATTGCTCTTTGTTAAATTAAAATAGTGGTACAAATTACAATTAATATAGTAAGCATATGCATATGAAATTGTTAACTGGTTGACATCCCAATTTAATCGATTGCAATCTTGTTATTCAATTTGGGCCTCGATTACCAGTCAAATATATATATGCTTGAAATCCTCTGTTAAGACATGTGAATGGTTGTGCACATGGTCAACTAAAGTGCACTAATATATGAATTTTAAATATGCCATCTAAACTATTGGTTTCATACGAAATATAAATTCAACAAAACGAATACATACATGGTTAACAAACTGGTATTTATCTTTAGTTAACAGAAATATAGCTACTAATGGGAGATAAAATAAACGAGTGAAGCATATAATTAAATTTAGACTCTAATTAAGGCTAACTCAAATTATAATAAATATAGGTGATAGTACAGCTTGAGGAAGTTGAGACTGCTTGCTTTAACAATCTCATGGTTAAGGTACGGATTTCTTCCTTTGTACTCTTAGTATTATCGCTTTGCTTCCGTTAATGCAACCCATTTAGTCTTCGAGCATTTTATATGTTACTTAGAAAGTAATATGTTTTTACCCGTTTTGATTATGCATTCAGATATAAGACTTGTAGCATGCAATAGACTTCTTAAGTTTGTACTCATTATTGCATGTTCCTATTACTAATAAGATTTCAGAATTTATTTATATATTTACCTATGACGTTTTCGGTTTTCTAATCCATTACCCGAGCATGTTTGATGTAACACCCCGACCGATGGCGGAAACGTCGGGATGCCACGAGGGATGTGTAGATTGTTCATAAGCTCGTGGGCATCTAATTTAAATCATCACATATCATTTAATCAACCAAATTAATTACACAAAAATCATGTTCATCATGAATTAGTTGCATCAAATACAAAAGAGATTTAGCTATCTAACTAAATTCTAGTCTTCAGAATTTCAGTTATTTAGCTAAGTCCAAGAACCTAAGTGACGATTGACCAAAATATGAGAGATCGTCCTCCTCAACCTACTTGCCTTCATTTCCTCAAACATGTAGAAAATCAAGTGTCAACTAAGAAGTATTTGGTGAATAATCATAAGTTTTTATATTTAAAAAGATTATATAAAATGATTATAATAGTATAGAGTTTCTTGAGAAATTCCACATGAGTACCTGTGTAACATCAGTGAACTATATGTGTTTCATTGTATATATGTTCATTTCATGTTTCATTGTCATTTCATGTAATCAACGAACAGATTCAGATTCAATTCAGAAAAACAAAGTTCTGAACAATGGTTCATTAGTTAGATAATTATCTGACATTACAGAACCATCAGATGATTATGTGTTAGGATCTTATTATGTATAAATGTATGTGAGGCTGTACAGAACAAAAACAACAACGGATGTCATTATGTGAATGCTAAACTGACGGGTTATTCGTATAGGTGACGATATGTACGAATACACCTGAAAGTTTAACGTTCTGAATAATATCCAATAATTAGAAAACCATATTGAAAAGTGTAGTTGTCGTCTTATTTGATCGGGTGACGATTCGAACAAATACGCGCGATGACCGCGCGATTTGATTTAAACGTTAATTAAATATTTTGAGATTTAAATAAATGAAAGATATTTAGTTAATTTATTAGGAATCACAACTTAAAATAATTTTATAACTTCTATTTTAAAACCGAGTCGTTTTGTCACGAAAATAACGAGAAACCGACGTCTTTACGCGAAACCATTCGAAACCGAACGAACCCGAATACACCCGGGTATTTTAAAGCCATTATTATGGCATTTACTTGCCATAATCACCACCACCTACCAGCCACCAACACCCCATCTCGTCATTTTCTCTCTCTAACCTCCTCTCTCTAGAGAACACATCTTCTCTCTAAGATTTCTTGCTTGAATCTCAACCATTTTGGGTGTTCTTGGTGTGAAAATCACCACCATCACTAGTAGAACACGAAAGTACAAGGGATCTGAGCTTATATCCACTCGAATCGAGGTAAAAACGATGAATTTTGCTCGGTTTTAGGGTTTGAAAACCCTAATCCCGAACCCACCTTAAAAACCTGTTCTAGACCACCTCAACACTTAAGATTTACACTAAACACATCTAAAAAGCTGTAGAAACAAGTAGCGACTAGATCGGGGTTGACTTGGGTGAGTTGTGGTCTGCTACGGCATCGAGGTTCGAAGGCCGAATGAATTCGGTTCAGGCCACCGAATGTGCACAGGCCGAAAGGCCACTCTCTCATTCGGTGAATGGCCTTGGGCCACATTGGATCGACTGGATCTCATTCGCCACTAGCTTCATTCGACGGCTCAACCATTCGGCCAAGTTGCCCATTCGCTCGACACAACTCATTCGGAAATAGCTATTCGATCGGTCCTCTTATTCGACCGTAAATCCCTCATTCGCCTATCTTCATTCGACCCATGTCTATTCGACCCTAACTTCATTCGGTCATCATGACATTCGCTGGAATAGATTCGGCCAAGATAGATTAATATCGAGTGATATATGTGATGCATGAAATCAAAAGCGAAAGGATGTGGGTGTGCATGGGATGGGTTATGCAATATCATGCATGGGGATTTAATAGAATTGTGTGTGTGCATGGGAACTATATGAGGGTTATCAATATCTTTAAGATTAAAACCTTTGGGAAATCATGAGGATCAAACAACAAATTAGGGTTTTGAGTGTTGATTAGATTATTGACACCTAAACCCTAGGAAAATTCTATAAGAAAACATGAATAACCTAGATGGGTTATTTAACTATGAAGGCATGGTAAATCAAAGAACTAACAAAGAAATCATTAGATGAAGTCTTAGAAACACATTAGTAATCTAGGACACGTAGTTGCACACCGAGACCAAACCCTAAATACGGCAGCTACCATATGTACTTGATGTATTCGAATTCTTTTAAAACAACTCAGGTGCTAAAGATACATAAGCAACAGTCAAAGAGCGCGCATTATCTTTTGTGATTCAGTTACACATCAACACAGGTGCGTTCATTGCCCCTTTTCTAAACATTTTTGTTTTAAAACACAAGGCTGAGAAGCATGCGTAAACTGTTTAATTATATTGTTTACTTAAATGCTTTTAAATTGTATATGTTTATCATGTATAACTGTTTATTTTAGACTTTGTCTAGGTAAACTGCTTATTAAATTTTAAAACAAGTTATCTATTCATCATGAGTAAATACCTTTGTCAATCAAAGAACTATTTTCAAAGAACTAAAGATCTAAAACAAAGTACTATTTCAAGGATCTATTTCAAAGAACTAACGATCTATTTTCAACGAACTATTTCAAGAGGGTGTTGTCAACGAACCAACGGTTTAACGAACTATTTAGAAAGAACTATTTTGAGGAAAATCTGGAAAATATTCAAAGATAACATGTGAACGGTCAAAAACGGTCAAGAAAATCCTATTACTCAAAAGATGTCCTAGCTAGACTGATTGAGTATAGGTCGCATGCTTGATGATATTTACAGATCTCCTTTACTACTAAGTACCTGATTGTTACACTAGTCTACTCGAGTATGACCAAGGCCCAATCATTAGGACTTAGATTTTGTATTAAATGTTTATTTATTTATTTAATTAAGCATTTATTTCACTGTTTGTACAATTATTGTGGTTGATCATATTTTGTGATGAACTTAAGAAATCAATAGAGACTTAAAATCGTTGTAATTACAGGAACAAAGAACTGAAGGACAAATGGGTTTATGATAGGGGTAAAATGCTTAATTATCATTAACAACAATGTCCTATGTGGATTAGTATGTGGTGGGACGGCGTCTGGGCGGGTTGTAGGCTCGACTCAGGGGTATGCCCTATATATAAGCATACCGATCTAGATGATACATGTGATGTTAATGAGATTAAGGTTGTTACCCGAGGGTTTAACAAATGTTTTGAGAGTACATTAGAACTATAGTGGAAAGGAAGTGTAAGGTAGGTAAAAATGCTTAACTATCATTAACATCAGTGTCATATACGCATTAGTATGTGGTGGGACGGCGTCTGGGCGGGTTGTAGGTTCGACTCAGGGGTATGCCCTATATATAAGCATACCGATGTGGACATTACATGTGATGTTAATGAGATTAGGGTCTTTACCGGAGAAGGTTTTCAAATCATTTTCGATTAATAAACTATATGAACTCACCAACCATGTGTTGACTTGGTCTTTTTGCATGACTTCTCAGGTGACGAACAGGCCAATTAAGAAGCTTATGCTTTTGGACTAGGACTTCAGATAGAAGACTTAGCATTTTTGGACCCGCATACTTTTGGAAACATCATTATACAATTATTTTGTATATCTTGTATAGTTACAAGATAGAAACTTTATGATGTTTATGGTAGATTTACATAGTTAAATTATAAAAGATACTGATGTAATTTAAATTTGTAATTCTATTCTATTTAGCATTTTCTCATTTATATCATGTGCAATGTAAAGAATCTGATCATCATGATTATCACTCACGATATCGCGCCCCGGGAACCTTCCGCCCGTCGGGGACTTCGATCCAACCCCGCCGGCTCGGGGTGTGACAACCTGCGAGATAATCAGTCACATAACCCAAACACACAATCACAAACACATTATCACATATCTCAAATAATCATAGACAATCATAGATACTTAAACACCTAATCATTCAACCAAATCTCAATCATCAATATTCTCAAATAGTATAAGTGACAATACATGGAATCAATGTGATTAACAGAAGTTAAAGACATGATCCATGGAGTGGTAGCAACCCACGTGACAATACATGCAATCATTGTGGATGACCGAAGTCAACCACAACAATCCACGGAATAGTGACAATACATGCAGTAGTTGCGAATGACCGAATTCATCAGCAACAACTCATGGAATAGTGACAATACATGTAGTTATCGTGAATAACCAAAGCCATCAGCAACAAACCATGGAATAGTGACAATACATGCGACCATTGTAGATGACTGAAGTCAACAACAACGACCCATGGAATTATGATCATCCAATAGTATGAATATCATAACAATTAAACAAGTGTCATCCATGTTGAATCAAAATAATATAGATATTGGTATACATTTTTCACCTCCGAGTTTTAAAACAAAACAGTTTAAAAAGGAGGTTATGAGAACTCACCTGAGTCCTTAGATTCAGTGATCTTGTAATGTGCGCGCTCACGTATATGAAATCCACAACTACTCAACAATCTGTAGTCATTTATGTTTCGTATTCGTAAATACTCACGTCTTAATCTAAGTCATTCGTCCATAAGTGTTAATTTTTAAATCACTAAGCATTTTCTTAACTTAGTGTATTTATCATGAGTTAAGTTGTTCCACCTAGAATTTTATTAATAATTGTCACAAAAATTTAATATAACTCGTTAGTTTTAAATATCAAACTATGTTAATTAATTGTGATTTCATGTGTATACTTCCCATAAGTATGTGTACTGAAAGCGATACTCTTATTCGTACACACCTCTATCCACCTGCATGATCACTTAAAATCCATCACCATTATACATAATCAAAACCCCTTTTTAAGTTTAATGCCATCATATTAAATCCATTCATACAAAGTTCATTATTTTATATAAAACCTTATAATTTAACTTAGGTATTTAAATTAAAAAGGTGGGGGCTATCATGGTTCATGCATGTATAATTATCAATGTATTTCTTATAGTATTTAACTCCTCCCTAACCCTCGTTCCATACTTGAGTTTTTATCAGTCCTAGGGCAGCGAACCTTTTTGGTATGAACTATAGGTTCGGTCACTTGTGTAGGTTCGTGGGTTAGGGACTCTAATAGCCTAGTGTTCGGCTAAGATAATTAACCACCTTAGGTTCGGTCACATAAAGGGTTCGGTGTTCAGCAAGGGTTCGGCCAAGAGAAGCTCAAACTAGCCCCTAGGTTCATGACTAACTCGTTAGGTTCGCCAATTCCTAGGGTTCGTTAGAGAGAGTTGGCAGCCATGGTTCGCTGCATGCAGTCCCACGAACCCTTAGGTTCGTTGACATTCATGACAGTCCCACGAACCCTTAGTCAATAGGCTCGCCACCTTGAGGTTCGGCCTCAAGGGTTTTGTGGGTGCAGAAGAAGCTTCGCCTACATGGGAGAGGTTCGGCTATGGGGTTGTCGGCCTAAGGAAGGTTCGTGACCATCTGCACGTTCATGGTTGTAAGGGGTTCGGCTGCTATGGACTTAGTAATACATCCAGGTTCGCTAAACATCAGGTTCGTGAGTCCCCTGGGTGGCCGTTGAAGGTTCGGCCAAAGGCTCCAGGGTTCGGCCGTATGTTGTGTCGCGACCCATGACCCCCATCATCTTTATCTTCGAGTTCTACAGATTCATCCATGGCTCTTTCATACTCAAATTAGTTAGTTCTAAGGTTTGTAACATGTGGAATCTTGTTTAAAATGTAAGTATATAACTCGGTTATTTTTAGAATGAGAAACAAAAAGCAAACTCAAGATTTACCTCTATATGTTACCCAAACTCCAAGCTTCTTCGTGTAATCTTGATCTACTCAGTCGTATGGTGGATTTGAGACAAGCATCAACCAAAATGGTTGAGAATTGGTGAAGTTATTGTTGAGAGAAGTTCTAGAGAGAGAGAAGGACGAATTCTTTGTTCTAGAGAGAGAAGGAGAGGGTGAAAAGTGAGAAGGAAGATGAAGACCCTCTTCCTTATATCGCGTATTGTTCCCGTTTGTTCGGTCTCGTTTATGTCACACCCCCTGCGCCGCGTGCGGAATCCACAGCGCGGTGACGATCGAGAGTAGAATCATGCACAAGTATTGAATAAGAACAACCACACTACATTACTAGGTTTCAAATGTTTAGACCATAGTTTAATTACAGACATTCTATCTATCTATCAAAAGAATAACAACTACAGACCCAAAATATAGTTTACAAAATAAGACATCAAACAAGACAATTAAACAATTAGGATTTAATGTGTTTCTAATCCATCCTATCTTATTTCTTCATCTTGTTCTATCTTAAACGGTCTCCTTAGTTGTCCTTTAGATTGTCTTAAACCTGATTACCTGAAACACGTGAAAAGTAACTGTCAACTACAAAAGTAGTTGGTGAGAACAATAGGTTTAACAATTGTAATTATGAATGTGCATTATAAGGCATATGAATAAACAATGATTAAAAGACATGGATGGTTGCAACCCAAACTAACATCAAGTACGTAAAACGTGTCCAAACAGTCATCAGACTGTTTGCTAGAGAACCAACATATAATCAAGTCCCAAACTACGTTTGGGGTTAGAAAATTTGTCAGCAACATTGATAAAACCATTCGTAACCAAATCCTGCAGTTGGCTTATAAAACAAATTTAAAAGCTAACTGCAGAACTAGGTACGCCCAATTGTGTCCGCTTTCCCTTGTTGTGATCACCCAGTACTATCGCTAAATGAGTATGTAACTTGATGTATGTATAAGTTTGTTCACAACGATGAACACCATGCTTTTGAAAAACTTGAATTGAAACCCTTTGATTGAATGCCTTATTTGATTTCCATGATTTGAAAACTTCCCATGAATACCAATGATTGAAATAACTTGTTTGAATACTATGAATTGAAATCCTTTGTTTGAATACCACTATGAAAACCATTGGTTGAAATCCTTGTATTGAAACCCTTGATTAAATACCAAAAATAATGTCCTTGTGTAATAACAAGGTTTATAACATATCATTTTTATCAAAAACACGAGTTTATAGTAAAAGAGTTTATAAATCTCATTAGTTAAAAGTGTATAGCATTTATAAAACCATTAGTGTAAAGCTGATATAAAACAATTTAAAGAACCTTTATAAAACCTTTTTAATAGCAACAATTTTAACCGTTGATAAAACATTTTAAACAGTTGATAAACCCTTTGAAAATAGTTGAGAAATCCCTAGGATTTCTAAAGTGAACTTGTAACAGTTGAACGATAGCATAAAGAGAGTTTGATCACGTGTTCCACCCCAAAACAGTTGAAAAACAGTAAAAGAGGGGCTAGAGTTCTCACCTGTCTGCAGTAGACTCTGAACTATAACAAATAGCAAGTAGCAAACAGGACTTCTAATTGGTTCCTATATCATTGTAATCATACATAAGATATAAGGTTTATGATTTTATAGACTTTGATTTATTGATTGATTTGTGTTATCATGATTTTGATTAACTTCTTGAATACTTGTTCTCATGTGTAAGAATGTTGTGCGAATTGGAAAATCATGATTGAGTCACTTGATTGATAATTGATTCATGAAAAGAATATGTCATGTTCTTTTATTCATAACTTGTATGCATAAAATGCCAATTGTTGATGAATTTGATAGCCATTGATTAATATGTATTTGAAGAGATGTTCCAATTGTTTAAGCCATTATGATTATGACTTGATCTCATAATTAGGTTGTATTAAACCTAAGGCAAATAAGACCGTTTCATAATTATTTGATTAATAGGCCAAGATTGGCCGAGATAAAATCCCATGGGCCAATCTCTTCCTATTGGGCCTTAGCATTGGTTATTGGGCTTGATCATGTATAATGGGCCAAATAGGTGTGGGCTAAGCCTAGGTCGAAGAGTACATGGACCGGACAAAGGATCCTAACCCGAGGCCTTGGGCCCATCAATTTGGGCCGAAACTATATGGCTTAATATTCCTTGGTTTTTAAAGTTGGTTTACGTGGCCAAAAGAATAGGTTCTGGGCCGAATTAACATGTATTTGGGATACTTCAAGGGATGGGCCGAATATATGACTTGGATTTAACCCAACCGGGTTTAGTATGGTCCCATTCCCATTTCAGCGAACCTCTCGGTTCTTCTAGCTTGGATTCAGCCCTGTTATGAGTTGGCGAACCTCGTGGTTCGTTTAGATAGAGTTCGCCAGTGGTGAAAGGTTCGGCATAGTATAATAGGTTCGACTAAGGTTCGTTGTTCGTGAAGGTGTCGGTGATAGTACCAGCCGAATGGTTCGCGACCTAATTGCTCCATGCACAGATTCGGCACTTGGTTGGTTCACCAGAGGGTTCGGCCAAAACCTAAATAGGTTCGGCACATTGGGGGTTCGGCTGAGCCATCCTAGGTTCGCCAAGGTAGGAAGGTTCGCCCAGAAGGTGAAGGGTTCGGCCATGATCACATATAGGGTTCGCTGCAGCCTAGGGTTCGTGAGCACTAGAATGGTTCGTTGATTGTAAGGTTCGTAGGTTGATGGTTCGTTGACATGGAATAGGTTCGCCTCAGTGTTCGGTGGGTGTAGGAAGGTTCGTGGCTAGCTGCTGACCATGTAGGTTCGTCTAAAGGTTCGCCATGCATCTCGCGTAGGGTTTCGGGTGGCCAAAGGTTCGGCCGCCTTCTACCCTTGCGAACCTGCGACTGAATGGAAATCCTTTCGACTTTCAGACCTGTACCAGCTATACCCACGACAGTTTTAGGTGTATATGAGTTCTCGAAGATGTGTATTACGTGCGCATGAGGTTTCCTAAACCGGTTTTTGGGTCGAGTTGAACAAAAGCTTAGAAAACCCTAACTTCCTTGATCTTTAGAACATCATACCTCAAATTTGACCGGATAACCTCTTAGATCTGTTGTACCTCCTTGTAGAGGATGTCGAGAGCTTCGCGTAGGTTCAAGAATCACGCAAATCCGTTGAGAATCGAGCGAGTTACGTGCGTTTGAAGCTTGGATTTTCTAGTGAGAAGGTGGAGAACGAATTTTGTAGAGAGAGAAAGGGTTTAGCTGAATTAAATGAAGGGAAAAGCCTTCTTCATGGCTTTTATACCACAAGTGTTTTTCGGGTTCGTTCCGGTCGCTCGGTTCGCGTTTTCAGAACGTAACACGCACATTACGCGGTTTAAATAAAATAGTTATAATTCTCATCATTTTGATGAGTTTCAAAATTGTAAAATGTAAAATAATTTATTTCACTTATTTTTACTCTTCGTGCGTTGCCAGATCGTCAAACAAATACAATTACGTGTATACCCGCAATCGCGTACCTTTTTCGATCGTAAAAATTATTTATTGCCGTTTAA
Source organism: Mikania micrantha (assembly GCA_009363875.1). NCBI lineage: Eukaryota > Viridiplantae > Streptophyta > Magnoliopsida > Asterales > Asteraceae > Mikania > Mikania micrantha. The sequence goes on along the minus strand of CM018682.1, from coordinate 54,954,224 downwards.
TCATAATTATAAGTTCAACATTCGTATCATTATGGATCGTCACCCATAATTATACTCAGTCTCGCTTACGTATTACGATTTTTGTTTAATTGATTCATTTGTCATACTATTCGTCTAAACACTACGCACTAAGACTATCCCATTACACCGAACGCAGTATATGTATAGGGCATACCCCAGAGTCCAGCTACCTGCCTTATCTGACGCCGTCCCACCATTGTTTCGATATAATACGATATTGTTCTTGCCTAGTGAAATCAACTGTAAATAAATAATACATACTTGTTCCAAATTAAAGAATTCCTATAACACACAAACACAATCATGAACATATGAATCACATTGACTCATTGGACATGAATATACATTGTTCTAACACCGTTTACGACTACCATGACTAAATGTATAGATGTTACAGTTTATCACGCGTTAAATCTCATAAAAAAGTTAGGTTCTTCTCAAAAATATATTTAAACATAAGACGTTTAAATAAATACGTTTCGTTGCAATTAAATGATTTTAAAGAAATTCGTTTAAATAAAATGCCTCCGTTTATTTTCATTAATATTAATTATTTAAATAGAATAATTCGATCGTTTTCGTTTTAGGTTGTAATTCCTAATAAACGTTTTTAATTTATTTTTCTTATTATCGTTAATTATTATTATGTTATCACGTCGAAACACGTTACTTACTTACGTATTCGTAAAGATCGTCACCTTTGCGAATCCAACGCTCGTTTCGTATTTCGATTCGATTTACGATTTATGGAATATCGTTTCAGAATATTATTCTTAATAATTATATTCGTGTGAATCGTCACCCACGTGAATACATCATTAAGTCAGTATTTCTGAATAAATATCCGCGTTCAAATTATGTTCGTAACCTCACCATCGCGTAACCATTTTCAATATCATTTTAATTATTTAATTTTCTTTAATATTTTAAATCCCATTCCAAAACCCACTAAACCATATCACTGACACATCCGTGGTAGACCGAAATATGCATATGTATAGGGCATATGTAGGGGTCAGTCGCAACTGCCCCAGCCACCGTCCCACCGCTGTTTCGATAAACCATGACCATGTGTCCTTGACTATGTTTAGCAACCAAACAAAAACTAACTCCTAATTCCTTTCCATTCCAAACCAGTAATCCAATATCCATGAATTCAACTGCGATAAACTCTCTGGTTCTGTTTAGTTGGGTTACAACTAAACTTCCCATGGTTTATGCATATCAATATATGTTCTCAGTATGTATACCAATATTAATAATGACAGTCAATAATCCATAATCATTAATAATTAATACATCAGGTTGTAACAGTAAAGTCGTACATATGTACGGACAACCTGAAATACAGTGATGTTACAATCTCCCCTAGTTAAAGGAATTTCGTCCCGAAATTCAACTTGGAGTGACCGTCGTGAACAAATGTGGGTACTTAAGCTTCATCTGGTCTTCCCGCTCCCAGGTGAATTCCGGACCACGCTTCGACTCTCAACGTACTTTGACTATTGGAATTCTACTGCGTTTGAGCTTTTTAACCTCACGATCCATTATCTTAAATGGTTTTTCAATAAAGTGCATGCTGTCATCGATGCGAATGTCATCGAGTGGTACCTGAAGATCCTGATCAGCTAAGCACTTTCTTAAGTTGGACACGTGAAACGTCGGGTGCACGTTGCTAAGTTCGGGAGGAAGTTCCAACTTGCAGGCAACCTTCCCGATCCGTTCAAGGATCTTAAAAGGGCCAACATAACGTGGAGCAAGCTTACCTTTCTTCCCAATTCGTACAACGCCCTTCCAAGGCGACACCTTAAGTAATACCATATCTCCCACTTCAAACTCTAAAGGTTTTCGTCGTTTATCCGCATAAATATTTTGTCGACTACGAGCAGCTAACAGATTGTCACGGATCTGGCGGATCTTGTCAGTCGTTTCTTGAATAATCTCGGGACCAGTGATCTGCGATTCGCCGACCTCGGTCCAACAAATAGGTGACCGACATTTTCTGCCATAAAGAGCTTCAAATGACGCCATACCAATACTCGCGTGATAACTGTTGTTATACGAGAACTCAACTAATGATAGATGGCTATCCCAATTGCCACCAAAATCGATGACACAAGCTCTCAACATGTCTTCGAATGATTGAATCGTTCGCTCCATCTGTCCATCTGTTTGAGGATGATAGGCAATACTAAGATCCAGTCTTGTTCCAAAAGCTTCATGAAGTGATTCCTAAAATCGTGCCGTGAAACGAGCATCACGATCCGATATTATGCTCAAGGGAATCCCATGTCGGCTAACGATCTCATCAATGTAGATACGAGCTAATTTCCGCACAGGGTACGTCTCGCGTATCGATAAGAGATATTCTCCTACTTCCACATACTTTTGGTATGAACTATAGGTTCGGCCTCTTGTGTATAATTATCAATGTATTTCTTATAGTATTTAACTCCTCCCTAACCCTCGTTCCATACTTGAGTTTTTATCAGTCCTAGGGCAGCGAACCTTTTTTGGTATGAACTATAGGTTCGGCCTCTTGTGTAGGTTCGTGGGTTAGGGACTCTAATATCCTAGGGTTCGGCTAGGATAATTAACCACCTTAGGTTCGGTCACATAAAGGGTTCGGTGTTCAGCAAGGGTTCGGCCAAGAGAAGCTCAAACAACCCCTAGGTTCATGACTAACTCGTTGGGTTCGCCAATTCCTTGGGTTCGGCTAACCCTAGGTTCGTTAGAGAGAGTTGGCAGCCATGGTTCGCTGCATGCAGTCCCACGAACCCTTAGGTTCGTTGCCATGCATGACAGTCCCACGAACCCCTAGTCAACAGGCTCGCCACCTTGAGGTTCGGCCTCTAGGGTTTTGTGGGTGCAGAAGAAGGTTCCTTACATGGGAGAGGTTCGGCTATGGGGTTGTCGGCCTAAGGAAGGTTCGTGAACATCTGCACGTTCGTGGTTGTGAGGGGTTCGGCTGCTATGGACTTTGTAATACATCCAGGTTCGCTACACAGCAGGTTCGTGAGTCCCCTGGTTGGCCGTTGAGGTTCGGCCAAAGGTTCCAGGGTTCGGCCCTATGCTGTGTCGCGACCCACGACCCCATCATCTTTACCTTCGAGTTCTACAGATTCATCCGTGGCTCTTTCATACTCAAATTAGTTAGTTCTAGCATTTGCAACATGTGGAATCTTGTTTAAAATGTAAGTATATAACTCGGTTATTGTTAGAATGAGAAATGAAAAGCAAACTCAAGATTTACCTCTATATGTTACCCAAACTTCAAGCTTCTTCGTGTAATCTTGATCTACTCAGTCGTATGGTGGATTTGAGACAAGCATCATCCAAAATGGTTGAGAATTGGTGAAGTTATTGTAGAGAGAAGTTCTAGAGAGAGGGAGAAGGACGAATTCTTTGTTCTAGAGAGAGAAGGAAAGGGTGAAAAGTGAGAAGGAAGATGAAGACCCTCTTCCTTATATCGCGTATTGTTCCCGTGTGTTTGGTCTTGTTTATCACGCGTTAAATCTCATAAAAATGTTAGGTTCTTCTCGAAAATATATTTAAACATAAGACGTTTAAATAAATATGTTTCGATGCAATTAAATGATTTTAAAGAAATTCGTTTAAATAAAATGTCTCTGTTTATTTTCCTTAATATTAATTATTTAAATAGAATAATTCGTTCATTTTCGTTTTAGATTGTAATTCCTAATAAACGTTTTTAATTTATTTTTCTTATTTTATTATCGTTAATTATTGTTATGTTATCATGTCGAAACGCGTTACTTACGTACGTATTCGTAAAGATCGTCACCTTTGCGAATCCAACGCTCGTATCGTATTTCGATTCGATTTACGATTTATGGAATATCGTTTCAGAATATTATTCTTAATAATTATATTCGTGTGAATCGTCACCCACGCGAATACATCATTAAGTCAATATTTCTGAATTAATATCCGCGTTCAAATTATGTTCGTAACCTCACCATCGCGTAACCATTTTCAATATCATTTTTATTATTTAATTTTATTTAATATTTTAAATCCCATTCCAAAACCCACTAAACCATATCACTGACACATCCGTGATAGACCGAAATATGCATATGTATAGGGCATATGTAGGGGTCAGTCGTAACTGCCCCAGCCACCGTCCCACCGCTCTTTCGATAAACCATGACCATGTGTCCTTGAGTATCTTTAGCAACCAAACAACAACCAACTCCTAATTCCTTTCCATTCCAAACCAGTAATCCCATATCCATGAATTCAACTGCGATAAACTCTCTGGTTCTGTTTAGTTGGGTTACAACTAAACTTCCCATGGTTTATGCATATCAATATATGTTCTCAGTATGTATACCAATATTAATAATGACAGTCAATAATCCATAATCATTAATAATTAATACATCAGGTTGTAACAGTAAAGTCGTACATATGTACAGACAACCTGAAATACAGTGATGTTACATCTGACATGTCATTGTGGCGTCAACGATGTGAAACTTTTCGTGACGGCGTGTAATAAACAGTCACGGCGTCTCCATTATACGTTTAGTATTCAAGGATATCATTGGTCATTGGATGTGTATGGATCGATCCTAGTTCAGTTATATGTTATACGTTTATACGTTCAGGGGATGGAATTATGTGTGTACGCCCACACACCATCTTAGGTGCACATTCTAGCTAGCTGTGTATCCTTTAGATCAGTTTCGGCTCTGGGTACCTCTAATTTTTTTTCACGACTATTTTTATTATGATCTGTTGTGTTCAGTTACTTGTTCCGTTATATGTTCAGTTTTATGACCAGTTACACGTTCCATTATATGTTCAGTATTCGTTCAGATACATGTTCAGTTATTTGTTCAGATACATGTCCAGTTTAGCATCATACGATCAGTTCTGTAACAGTTATACTTGCTTCCGCTTATCTGTCTTTTATCACTATTGTTTTTCCGTTACTAAGCAACTTTTGGCTCAGCCGTTTTCTTTTCTTGTGTATTGTGTTGTTTCTATAACATGTACATAAGGGAACCAGGGAAATAATGGGAATGTGTGATTAGAGAATTACAAGAATGTTGAAGTTAAAAAAAGACATTTCAAATATTTAATTAAGATGTTTAAGATTTGGATTATTTGAATTATTTCGAATGTTATTTTTAATTAGTACTGTTTTAAATGAAAGATATTTTTGGTTTGATATCTGTAATAGTGACATGTCTGCCCTAGCCGGGTTGGGGTGTTACATACTATATGTTTCAATCATCAATTCAAAAGATTTAACCCATTAAACGCGTGATTTAACTTCTAAAAATACAAGTAAGAACCGGAAATCAAATTCGATACAAACGACTATAAAAATCCAATGAAACCAACACTTATCGTTCCCTGGTCAAGTCGAAGTTGTCTGGGTACAAAACACAAGCATTCAAACACCTCTGATCGCGAAACAGGTCAAAGGTTGCCGCTCGTTATCATCTATTCGAATTCATCCAATCGGATAACTAACCAGGTAATTACCTATACCATTCTATTTGTCTTTCCTTATAGATCAAAAGCCCCATTCTTTCAAGAACTCACGATCTCTGAATCGGACAAATTTGAACCAAATATGAATTAGGGTTCATTGGGTTTAAAGTGAAATAGGGGAAGATTATCGTATAGATGTTTTATAAAATGGATTCTAAATTATTTCGTTCTCAGGGCTCCTACCCGAACGATAGGAGCTTGTTATTTGTTCTTGGTGGTCACGGGTTCAAACCCGGCAGGCGCACAAGGATCCGTTTTTTTTTTTTTGGCATTTTTTTGCCTTCTCATCCCATTTCCAGCCTTTTTATTTTTATTTAGAAATTCTAAAAATCATAATTTAAATTTCTTAATATACTGTGAATATTAAACTAAATTCAGAAAATTATTAAACTTATTTTTATATTTTAAATTATTTATATTCATAAAAGAAATTCAAAAAAATAATAAATAAATAAAATACTTTGAATATATAAAAATACTTTGGAATCAAAGAAAAATCAAAAGAATTTCTTTTATCATTTTTAAATATTATAAAGTAATATAAGCTATTTTATGTTTAGAAGTCACTTTTATTCCATTTTAAAGATATTTAAGAAATTAATTTATTATTTTAAAAACTATATTTGCTTTTATAAATTACAATCAAAATGATTTTAAATAGTTATTCTGTTAAACAATCTTAATGTGTTACCCAAATAATTTTCTTACTTATCCATTTAAATAGCATTCTAAAAATTATTGTAAAAACTATTAAAGATGTATATATAATGGTTATTAAATATTCAATTCTTATGACAAGTATTAATATCAATTCATTTACTAAATTCATAGTTATTTGAAATAAATCCTTTAAGACAAATTCTCAAAACATATTATTTAATCATAAAACTTGTAATCAAAAAACAAATAGTTGGAATTATATTATTCAAATTCTATAAAAAGAATCATTTATTTAAATAAATAAATATTCAATATTTATTTAAAAAAAATAAATACTCAAATGGTCCATTCAAACTTAGACACATCATATTAGGACTTCCATTAAGTATGCCATAGATTCTAAACCATAAAGACTAGAACTCTAAGTGAAACACTAAGAACTATTATACTTTTGAACTCTAGGGTGAAGCACCATCTTTCACTTCAATTCTCTATCAAGCATTGTTGTATTAGCTAAGATAACATGTGGGTTTCACTCAAACTCCCTCTTTTACTTTTGTATTTAGGGATGTTACAACGTTCCCTCTGTTCCCAAGTAATCCCCCATAAGAATGGATAGTTTTAGAAAGAAAACAGGGAAAAGGGCGACATCTGTTATGTTAATGACACCAAAAGGATATTAAATGAATGGAATTGGGATATGGATGTTATACTAAACCTTGTTATTCTAGAGTCAAAAATGAAAATTTGATGCAAACTATAAGTCTAAGTTGTTTGACCTATGTTCTTAGTATGCCTACTTGTTTATATTCAACAGTATTACCATGTTATTCAATTTGTAGTCTATGTTACTAGTAGCCCTTGCAATATAACTTTGGATATTATATATTGCAAAGGTGAAAGCGCCTAAAATGTATGTTACTAGTAGTCTTTGCACAATAACTTTGGTTATTGAAAAATGAAAAGGTGAAAGACCCTAAATTCAATTGTTGTAACTAGTAGCCTTTATTTAATGACTTATGTCATTAATTTAGTAAAGGTGAAAGAGCCAAAGAATCATGTTAAACATGTAGTATACTTGCTTTAGGTGTTATTGATTTAGACTTTGTTTCCATTTAAGTTTTAAACATATTCTTATATATATATATATATATATATTAAAATGTACGGATAACTCACCAACATTCATATAGTTGACCCAAATTCATATTACATATGTAACAGGTTAATATGAAGATTATGGCAAAGACATAGGATAAGCATAGTGGACTTAGTTAATTTTGAATAATGTTAGACTTTCAATTGTAATGTATTTCATTGTATTTCATTAAATGTATGTAATGATGCATTGTATTCAATGAATGTTGTTTAAATGTTAATAGTGAATGTCTTAAATATTCAAACTTATTAATTGCACCATGAGCTAATGAACAGTCGAGCTCACGCCCCGACGTATTCCGCTGTCGGTCGGGGTGTGACATTTTAAGGTGAATAGCATTCCATGACTTTGGAAGAGGTTAACCTTCCATAGTAGTTAATTTATATGCCCCCTTTCCAGCTTCGGATTCAATTTTATAAGGTCCTTCCCATTCTGGAGCAAATTTTCCATCTGCTGGATTAGTGGAATTCTGAAACACTTTCCTTAAAACCAAATCTCCAATTTAAAATCTACGAATTCTTATATTCTTTTTATAGTATTTAGCCATCTTTTATTTATAGGTTGACATGCTAATTCTTGCAATATCCCTAAATTCATCAATAGTACCAGATCTTGGGACAGTATCTCGTTGTTGGACTCTAGAGTTTGCAAACTTGACCTTGCAGTAGGTATAACCATCTCAGTTTGGAGTATGACCTTGGAACCAAATACTAATGAGAATGGTGTTTGACCAGTCGTTTTGCTTTGTAGTTGTTCTATCTGCTCATAGAACAAATGGAAGTTCTTCAGCCCACTTTCCTTTCTTGGATCCCAACTTTTTCTTGAGATTATTAATGATGATCTTATTGCTTGATTATGCTTGACCATTGGCTTGAGGATTGACATGTGTAGAAGTAATCATTTTTATGCCCCAACTTTTGCAAAAATTTGTAGTTATTTTACCAATAAACTGAGATCCATTATCGCAAATGATTCTGCATGTATCCTGAATCTGGTCAGGATATTTCTCTTCAGGAATGAAATTACCTCTTTCTCTCTAACTTGTGCAAAATATTTAGCCTCAATCCATTTTGAGAAGTAATCAGTCATAGCAAGCATAAATACCTTTGCACCAGGCACTTTGGGTAATTTACCTACTATATACATTCCCCATTTCATGAGTGGCCATAATGAGACTATTGAATATAAGTTCCACTGGTTGATGAAGAATATTATTATGTCTTTGACAAGCATCACATCTCTGGAAATAAGACATCGTATATTTTCTCATAGTTGGCCAAAAATATCTTGTTCTCAGGATCTTTGAGAGTAATGTTCTGTCCGTAGTGTGATTTTCACAATCTCTTTCATGAATATCTTTCATTACTTCAAAAGCTTCATGCTTTTCCAAACACCTTAGGTATGGACCTGCTACTGATTTTTCTATATAAGATATCCTGGATGATTGTGTATTTGGATACTTTAGTCTTAAAAGCTCTAGGGTTTACTTCTTCATCAGGTATTTTTCCTGTTTGGGGATAGTTCCTAATATGGATAGTCTAGGATATTTCATGTGCTTGTGAATTTTGAACCTCAATATTCTTAGGTTCCAGAATCTGATTTGTATCCTGTATGTTTATCACTGGGCTTAAGATATGTAGAATAGGAATATTGATACCATCAGGAATCTTTAGGGATGAAGCAAGGTTTGCTATTGCATCTGCTTTGGCATTCTCTTCCCTTGGTACCTGAGTGATATCAAAGATGTATAAATATCCTACTATATCCTTAACCATCTCCAAGTATTTTGCCAATTTGTCTTCTTTAGCTGTATAGGAGCCATTAAATTGATTGGCTATTAGTAAGAAATTGACAAATACATGGCGATTCCTGATATTCATATCCCTAGCTAATTGAAGTCCTGCTAATAAGGCTTCATATTCCGCTTCATTTTTAGTTGCTTGGAATTCACAACTAATTGATTGAGGTATTATGTCCCCCTGTGGTGATTTTAGTATGGTCCATAATCCTGTTCCTCTTACATTCGAGGCTCCATCTGTGAACATAGCCCATTCGCTGGTATCTTCATCCAAAAGTTTGATTTTTGAGTCCACTTCTGGTTGTAGATCACTACTAAAATCTGCCACAAAGTCCGCTAATGCTTTAGACTTAATTGTTGTTCTTTGTTCATAAATTAATTCATAAGTGCTAAGCTTTACTAACCATTTCGCCATCCTTCCTGATAGCTCAGGTTTTCTTAACACAGATTTAATAGGATAGTTTGTTTTGATATGTATTCTATGTATCTCGAAGTAGTGCCTAAGCTTTGTTGAGGCCATGATTAAAGCTAAAATTAGCTTTTCAAGATGAGAATATCTGGTCTAAGCATCTAATAGGCTCTTACTTAAATTGTATATTGGATGTTGTAATCCTTGACAAACAGAGCACTTACGGTAGTCAGGATACTGCTAAGTACAATGATAGTGGTTCACCATCTTCTAGCTTCATGAGAAACGGGGGTGAGGATAAGTATTTTGTTAAATATTGAAGTGCCTTCTCATGCTCTTCATCCCATTGAAACTTCTTATTCTTCTTAAGGAGATCATATAATCCTTTGAATTTTTCAGAAGACCTTGAGATGAATCTATTGAGTGCAACTATCCTTCTAGTCAATCTCTGCACTTCCTTCGTGTTTGTTGGGGATTTAAGGTTTTAAGATAACATGGATCTTTTCTAGGTTGGCCTCTATTCCACTTTTGGTGACCATATATCCCAAGAACTTTCCAGATCTTACTCTAAAATGACATTTAGAAGGGTTAAGTTTCATATTGTAGCGATTCGCATATCAAAGGTTTCCTGAGGATCCTTGAGATGATTTTCGGTAATCTTTGATTTATTTACCATATCATCAAAATATACTTCCATAGTGTCCCCCAGCCTTTCATTGAACATCATGTTTTTCAGTCTTTGGTAGGTAGCTCATGCGTTCTTCAGGGCGAATGGCATTGCTGTATAGCAATATATTCTTGTTGGCCTCATGAAGGCAGTGTCTTCTTGATCTGATGGTTTCCTTTGAATTTGTTGAAAGCCTGCTGATGCATCCATGAAAGTTAACATTTCATGTCCTGTTGTTGCATCACCATAGAGTTGATATGTGATAATGGAAAGGGGTACTTAGGACAAGCTTTGTTAAGGTCTGTATAATCTACACAAACTCTCTACTTTCCATTCTTCTTTTGAACCACAACTACAATGGCTAGCCACCTTGGAAATTTCCCTTCCCTAATCATCTTTTCCTTGAGGAGTTTCTCTACTTCCTTTTGGATTATTATATTCCTCTCAGGGGCAAATTTCCTTCTTTTTTGGTGGACATGCTTAAAACTTCTATCTATTCCTTACTTATGTGTAATTACAGAGGATATCCCTGTCATATCCTCATGTTTCCATGCGAATGTGGAAATTCCTGATTTCAGGAAAGAAATCAATTTCCCTTCAATATCCCTAGGGATATTAGTTCCTATGAGTATCCTGCAGAAATAAAGGTTAGCTACATACAAAGTAATAACTAACCCATCATGGTGAGGATCCAGAATGTTCTCCGGATCTTTTTATTCGAAGGATTCCACGGTCTCGGTGGTAAGGTTTGATGTCCCTGTAAGTCTCTCTCCATTCACCATTTTAGCTTCCTAAGCATGTTTCCTAGCTGCAGAATATGAGGTACCACATATGTCAGATCCTCCAGATATAAAGTTTAAAACCTTGGCATCCTTTGGTGGGGATGCAGCTTTTTTTGAGAATCCATTGGGATCCTTCTTCCTTTCTTTCTTTTTTCCATGTAGCTCTTTGAGATGCCCTTGTTAAGTAGATAACTTATTTCCTTTCTCAAGGAGATACAATCATCTGTTATATGGCCAAAGTCTTCATGAAAGGCACACCACTTAGATTTGTCCTTTGCCACAAAACTCTTTTCCTTAGAAGGCCATCTAGCTTTTTCACCTAGATGGCACACATCAAATATCCTAGGATATTCTTCTTCATCCTCATCGCCATCCACAGATTTGATCTTGAGATTATCAGATTTGTAATATGGCTTGGACTTGAAGGATTTGTTTGTGGGTGAATCCAACTTCCTATTGTCTTAATCATTAGGGGGTGTTGTAGTAATACATTTTTGGATTTCTTTATCATCATCCAACCTGATAAATCTTATTGCATGGTTCCGGACTTCATCCATATTCCTGCAAGGATTCATCACCAAGTCATCATAAAATGGCGAGTTTCTTTGCAATCCCATGTTGAACACTTGAACAACCGTAGTCATATAAGGTTTAGGGATATCCAGGGATTCTCTGCCAAACTTGTTGACATAACTTCTGCAAGATTCATCAAGTCACTAGGTTATCCGGTATAGGTCATTAATCAACCTTTCAAATGTTCTACTACAAGAAAACTGTTGAATAAGGAGAAACATGAAGCAGCCAATTCAAGGCTGCCCCAGTCAATGTAGAAATAAATCCCTTGCATAAGCAAGCTTCCTTTAGGTGTGGAGGTATTAGGCTGGTCTCTATTCTTTCCCTATACTGTGTGTGACACACGACAATTTAAGGTAAATTGCAACTCTTACAAACTAGCATTTAACATTCATATTTTTTACATTTCATTTAATTATGTTTAATTAGATGAGCTAAACACAAACAACTGCGAAACGATAGTTCGAGGAACTATTGAATCGTACATTGCACATTGGTTTTGGAAACCAAGTGTGGCAAACACAAACACTAACGCAAAACAATAATTCGGGGAATTACTGAATTGTGCATTATACAATGATTAGGATTAGTCAACCATGCAAACATTTCGTAAAACACGAACACAAACTATCACCGATAACTAAAGGAATTATTGAAGCACACACACGAGTCTCACGAAAGTTGGTGAACAAACCATTGATCAATAATAAAAGTTCAAATGATGATAAACGATGACTTATGAGCGTGAAATAATCAAAAAACGAGTCCAAACGATTAAAATGGGCCAATTGGGCTCATTCTGCAAGTTAGGCGGTACGCCTAGGACCAAGGTTTGGGTCTAAGCGGTACGCCAGGCACCAGGCACTACGCCCGGGATGCTACTCCCACTTGGGGCTATGCGCGTGGATGAACTATGTCACCCCCCGAGCCAGCGGGCTGGATCGACTTTCCCGCCGGGCGGAAGGCTCCCGGGGCGTGATATCGTTGTGATAATCGGAATGATCAGATTGTTTACATAGCACATGAGATATAATTGAGAAATGCTAAAATGACATCAATACAGAATTACAAAGTTAAATTACATAGTCATGTCCATAATTTAACTAAGTAATTCTACCAAAAAGAATCATTGTGGTTTCTATCTTGTGTCTGTACAAGATATACAAAAGATGATTCACTGTTTTGTCATTCAAAATATGTCAACACAAAATGTAGCTAGGTCTTCTAAAAGTCCACTAGCTATGTTCTTGATTACTGATGACTACACATGTTCGTCACCTGAGAAAAATGCATTTAAACAAAGTCAACAATAGGTTGGTGAGTTCAAAATTTTGATATTTGAAAGCCTTGAAATGTTCACATGCACAATCACAATGTCATACTTGTTGTTTGTAAGTTGTTTGATTCACCCGTTCACACAATGGCCTTTCCATAGTTATATTTACAAGTGATATCTCATCCTATTAGCTATGCTTATATATAGGGCATATGTAAGGGAACCAAGCCCTAGACAACATCCCACCAGATATCTAATAGAACTTAATGTCACTTGCAACACAACTATGAATCCCCATTTTCATTTCAGCCGTCCATTTGTGTTCATCACCCAATGTTTCATATGCATAATGATATAGTAAAAAAGGTTCAGTTATCAAACCGAAGTATGGATAACCCTCAATATGTTTAGGAAATTAGATTATGTTAATCTGATCCTTGTTATTATTCTATTACTTGTGGGGTTAACTGTTAATCACTTTTAAAAGTAAGAGTGTTAATTAACCAATTGATATTTGTTCTCAACTTGAAGTGCATAGAGCCTAAAAGGAATCCATTGCAATCCTCACGTAATCAGATTTCAATGCATCCGATTTACCTCTACCACCTTGTATTTCCATAGACCTCATCGTAACGGTTACTAGTGTTATGACTTGAGAGAATAAATTCCTCAGTCTACTAGCCAACGGGTAACGATGGATCAATTACAATTTTAACTGTAGATTTATATCACCATGTGTCGCTTACCAGACCCTAACTTGAGTCGCCCTGTCACCGGTCATACGTTACCGGCCAATGATTGAGTACGATCAACATACCAGCCCTACAAGCCAGAGGTTTGTCAAACCTATGGTACCACTATGCTATCGTCGGTTTAGTCACATCAAACTAACTGGTCAGCGATTTATGAAGGGACATACAATGATCAAACTTGAGTACATGGCACATGATTGAAATGATATAATGCAGACAGTTCAATAGTAATCAATTGTATTGTGTTCATCAATGTTGTTTGTTCTCAATGTTGTATGTTCTCGTTGTTGTTAACAAAGTTAAATAAGAACTTGTCTTCTTTCATTATGTTAATCGTTGTGTGAATGATGTTGTTATCATGAAGTTACATTTTCATGATTATCATTCCATGTAATTCCATATAGTCACCATGTTGTCACTAAGCAGTGGTAAGAACTAGTCTTATTGCACTTAGTCGACTCAGGCGGTGGATGTTCCTTGTTTCATGTTATCTTGTAGTCTGTAACGAGTTATAAGTTGAGTGTTACAAGAACTTGTCTTATTACACTTAACTAACTCTGGTGTTGAATGATATTATGAAGATATATTATCTTCATATCATTCATGTTTGTGTTGTTGTTGTCATCATGTTCACATGTGATAATCTCAATGTTAATTCTTGTAAGAATAACTAAGTGTTGTAAGGTATAATCTTACAACTATGTTATTCTATTGTGTTGATGAGTTATGAAGTTATATTATCATATTCATCTTAGTTGTTCCTGTCATATCATGATCTTACAAGAATGTATACAATGATAAATGATAATAAGTCAAGCAATATTATCTAATCAAAGTATAAGAAATATGTTAACTAAAACTTTTAAATAAATAAAATTAAACATGTTTCTCAGCCCCGGTAGTTTAAAATCAGTTAATGATTAGAAAAGCGGCATATGAATTCACCTTGTTATTGAAGTGGTTGACTTAGCTTAAACAAGAAGTACACACACTCTTGATTGTACTTGTTGTGTATTCACGACCCTGTATTGATTTCATGTTGTTTGTAACTTGTAAGTATAAGTTTTTGACGACTTTTGTGCGTGTAGGTGTTAGCCCTAAAGTTGACTAGCACTCAGATGTCACCGTCTTCATTCGGCCCAATTTGCTTGTTAGAGATTTTAATGGCTATAAACCTCATTAGATAAGGCTAATATACTTATTAAGTTGTTTTAAATTAAAGGTTAGTTCCCTCAACCCCTTGCAACCTAGTCTTGTAACATCATTGTTCAATTTGTCTTGACCCCTTTTAAAATCACTTGTATTGATAAAATGTTTGTAGGCTAACTCATTACCACCTTTGTAGTAAAATAGGATACATATATATAAAATTTCCTTGCATGCGTTCCATATTTATAGTTTTAACATGTTAGTTATCCTCTATAAATGGACCGAATAAGTTGGATGGGCTAATTGTTGTTCTTGGACCGAAACACAATCACATGGGCCTTGTGAGTTCTGGTGGGCTGAATTGTTGAACCAAACCCATGCCATGGGCTACATGGGCTACTATGTGCCAGATGATGTGTCTTAGATCGATTTTTTTCTTTTTTTATGGGCTGAAGAAAAAGAGTTTGGCCGAAGGTGGTTAAACCGGTAGACCGTGGTGTTCAGCGAACCTATTAACAAAACACCCGTAGGTTCGGCTCATCCTTAGGAGTGTCGCAGCTCCTAGTCTTGAACTCGACAAACCTTAGGGTTCGTCTACATGAAAGTTCGTGCATGATCTTGGTTCGGCTGAAGGTTCGGTGATTGAGGGTTCCTTCGAGTGAAATCCATAGGTTCATCTATATGTAGGTCACAGGTTCGTTCCCCTCGTCCCACGCAGCTAAGGTTCGTGGAAACACACAGATTCGACTAATGTCAGAGGGTTCGTAGGGATGATGGGTTCGGCGAGCTAACAAATTCGTGGTCTTCCAGGTTCGGTGGTCACGAATGGTTCGGCTGGTAGTGTTTCAGCATTCCCGTTCACAGGTTCGGTCACCTGAGGGTTCCCACGAACCTGTCACTTCAACCGCACTTTCTCATCCTCACCATCAAACCTGTGAGCATACAAGTTGTTCCATGACTGTTTTACATGCTAGAGGGTTGACAGAGGTGTGATGTTAGGGTTCTTGACCGGCTAAGGGTTTGTTTAACAAAATCCAAGGTGAAAACCCTAATTTTCGAACTTTTCATGCTCAAATACCTCGAGTTTGGCTGGACAAACGCGCAGATCTGTTGTACTTCATTGTAGATGAGGCTGAGAGCTTCGTTTGGACACCAAGAACGTCCAATTTCGTCAAGAATCGAGCTAGATATGGAGGTTTGAAGTTGTAAATTTTAGAGAGGGGCATAGGATCGGGATTTAGAGGTTTAGAGAGAGAGGATGATGAAGGAAATGAGAGAAATGAATTCATGCAGGGTATTTATACCCCGTGTGAGTTCGGGTCCGTTTTTGTTGCTCGTTCTGTGTTTTCGTTGCGTTTCCGGAACGTGACGCGTATTTTTACGCATTTAATTAAAAAGAGTTTCTTTAATTAATTTTGATGAGTTTCAAAATTGTAAAACGTAAATTATTATATTTTCTTACATTTATTATCGCTCGTACCGTTTTTCGTTTTCGTTTCGTCAGAACACGTCACCATCGCGCGTATTCGTTCGAATCGTCACCCGAACGAACACGACGATTGTTTTGCTTTCTCATGCTTGTTTTCTACTTTTCAGTCGTTATTTCAAAACATTAAACTCACATATATGTTTGTGTGAATCGTCACCCACGCAAACACACTGTCAGTTCATTATCCTGAAATAACACTGCAATTATGTTTTGAATTGTATTTCCTCACTAACGGACTCAACTAAACATCATGTTTCCACATTGTTTTCGTACTGATTTGTCGGCCATCTGATTCCTGTCATCTATGGATTTCAGACCGCAACCAACTTGTTCTTGTTATTTACTTTAACACCATTGTCATTATTGAATTGTCTTCTTAACTGCACTTAGGTTTTCACCTAAATACCGACAACTATTGTTTATCGTGCGTTGTTGTACTTATGGTATTTAAGTTTTCACATAAATACGTACAACTGTTTATTATATTCTGAATTCTGTCATCACAAACATTGTTCATATAAATGTATTTACACACAGTAAATAGTGAAAGTACACATACCGTACGGACTTGCCGGACGATTCGGTACTGGATGTCACAGTCTCCCCTTGTTAAAGAAATTTCGTCCCGAAATTTAAGCTTCAATGTCGAGCTCTACTTCTCGAACAAGTGAGGATACTTTGTCTTCATGTTGTCCTCGCCCTCACAGGTAAATTCTGGTCCCCGCTTGGAGTTCCAACGAACCTTTACAATAGGGATACGGCTTCGTTTCAGTCTCTTGACTTCACGTTCCATAATCTCTACAGGTTCTTCAACGAAATGTAATTGCTCATCAACTTGTATTTCTTCCAATGGTATGATCAATGATTCATCAGCGAGACATCTCTTGAGGTTTGATACGTGAAATACATTGTGTACTCCGCTGAGTTCATCAAGGAGTTTGAGTCTGTATGCCACAGGACCTATGCGTTGAGTTATCTCAAACGGTCCGACATACCTTGGTGCTAGTTTGCCTTTAGCCCCAAAAAGAATACGCCTTTCCATGGGGACACTTTCAACATTACTCGGTCACCCACATCGAATTCCAAAGGCTTTCGTCGTTTGTCTGCGTAACTCTTTTGGCGGCTACGTGTTGCTTGTAATCTCTGTTGAATCTGGGCAATCTTATCAGTAGTTTCCTGAATAAGTTCAGGCCCAGTAATTCTGTTGTCTCCCACTTCGGTCCAACAAATTGGAGACCGACATTTCTACCATATAGTGCTTCAAAAGGAGCACATCCGATGCTGATGTGGTAGCTGTTGTTGTAGGAGAACTCAATGAGTGGTAAATGTTTATCCCATCTTCCACCGAAGTCTAGGATGCATGTCCTGAACATATCCTCTAGGGTTTGAATGGTTCGCTCGCTTTGTCCATCCGTTTGTGGATGATAAGCGGTGCTCAGGTTGACACTTGTCCCCAAGGATTGTTGCAATGATTGCCAGAACCGCGAAGTAAATCGACTGTCCTGGTCAGAAATAATAGACATTGGCAGACCGTGCCTCACTACTATTTCATCAACATAGAGTCTTGCTAGCTATTCCATCTTGTAAGTTTCTCTGATCGGCAAGAAGTGTCCGGACATGGTCAATCTGTCAATGATGACCCAAATCGAATCGTGTCCGCTGGAAGTGCGGGGTAGCTTGGTAATGAAATCCATAGCTATTTGTTCCCACTTCCATTGTGGTATCTCTGGTTGTTCCAGCAAACCCGAAGGTTTCTGGTGTTCAGCTTTGACTTTGGCACATGTGATGCATTTGCCAACATAAGTGGCAACATTTTTCTTCATTCCCGGCCACCAATAAAACGACCTAAAATCTTGGTACATCTTATCAGCAGCAGGATGAACAGAGTATCGTGTCTTGTGTGCCTCGTCAAGTATAAGTGTTCGAAGTTCATCTACTGCCGGAATCCAAACACGATCCAGATAATAGATAACTCCATCTTGTTTTGTCTTGAAGTGTTTCTCGGCTCCACAATCGAGCTCGTGTTTCTAATTGTCTCTTGCCAATGCTTCTTGTTGCGCTTGTATGATTTTTTCTCTCAAACTTGTTTGCACAGTCATTCCCATTGCTCGAACACGAAAGGGTTTGACTCTTTCCTTCCGACTCAAAGCATCTTCCACAACATTTGCTTTGCCCGGATGGTATTTGATCACACAATCGTAATCGTTCAGGAGCTCAACCCAACGTCTCTGTCTCATGTTAAGCTCCTTCTAACCAAATATGTGCTGTAGGCTCTTGTGATCTGTGAAAATAGTGCATCTGGTACCATACAGGAAGTGTCTCCAAATCTTTAAAGCAAAGACAATAGCTCCCAGTTCTAGATCGTGTGTTGTGTAATTCTTCTCGTGTACTTTCAACTGCCATGAGGCATAAGCAATGACTTTGTCTCGTTGCATTAACACACAACCGATTCCCTGATGGGAAGCGTCACAATACACCACGAAGTCATCATTACCTTCTGGGAGTGTTAAGATAGGAGCATTGCACAATCCTTGTTTAAATGTCTGGAATGCCTCTTCTTGTTTCTGAGTCCACACAAAAGGTTCACTCTTCTGTGTGAGTTTGGTGAGAGGCAAGTCTATCTTAGAGAAATTCGAAATGAATCTCCTGTAATAACCTGCCAATCCCAAGAATGATCTGATCTCTGTCGGTGTTGTAGGCACATCCCAGTTCTTGATTGCTTCAATCTTGGCAGGATCCACATGAATACCATTACTGTTAATCACGTGACCTAAGAACTAAACTTCTTTTAGCCAGAATTCACACTTGGAGAATTTGGCATAGAGTCGTTCTTCCTTCAGGAGTTCCAAGACTGTTCTGAGATGTTGTTCGTGTTCCTTCTCGTTTCTTGAATAAACCAGTATATCATCAATAAAGACGATAACGAACTGATCTAAGTACGGCTTGCACACCCCGTTCATTAAATCCATAAACACTGCCGGTGCGTTCGTCAATCCGAATGGCATCACCAGAAATTCGTAGTGGCCGTATCGGGCACGAAAAGCCGTCTTTGGTATGTCTTCCTCTTGAATCCTGAGCTTGTGATAACCTGAACGCAGGTCCATCTTTGAAAAGTACTGAGCTCCCTATAATTGATCAAACAAATCATCAATCCTCGGTAACAGGTACCGATTCTTAATGGTGAGTTTGTTGAGCTTTCTGTAATCTATGCACATTCTGAACGATCCATCCTCTTTATTAACAAAAAGAACCGGGGCTCCCCACGGGGAACAGCTCGGTCGGATGAATCCCTTGTCGAGTAGTTCTTGTAATTGATTGGACAACTCCTGCATTTCTGATGGTGCAAGCCTATACGGAGACTTAGCTACAGGAGTCGCTCCCGGAATCAAATCGATTCGAAACTGCACCGAACTCTCTCGGGTGGCAATCCCGGTAAGTCATCCGGAAACACGTCTGCATAGTCTTTCACCACTGGTACATCTTGAATCTTGATTGCTTTCTTGTCTTTCTCTACCACGTGAGCTAGAAATGCAAAACATTGTTTTCTGAGATACTTGCGAGCCTTCATGCACGATATTATCTTGACACTGCGTTTCGTTTGATCTCCATGAATTTCCACAATCCCATTGTTCTCCACTGGAATACGTAGTAGCTTTTTGGAACAGATGAACTCTGCTCTATTAAGAGATAGCCATTCCATTCCGACGATGATATCGAAACTGCCCAGCTCCATCGGTATCAAATCGATGGAAAATGTGTGATCACCAAGTGTTAGTGGGCAATTACTAAGTACTGTGTCTACTGTGATCTGTTTGACGTTTGCTATCTCTATAGTGTAAGGGGAGTCTAAAGATTCCTCAACATAATCAAGATGGCATGCAAAGTCGGATGAGATAAAACTCTGATCCACACCAGTATCAAATAATATGGATGCATTGAAGTCAGATAAGAGAATTGTACACGTGATCACGTTCGGGTCCTACCGAGCAGTAGCTGCTCCAATCTGAAACGCTCTACCTCTTGCAACTTGAGCCCTTTGCTGATTCTTCTTGGGACAATCCCGAGAAAAGTGTCCAGGCTCGCCACAGTTGTAGCAAGACCTGTTATCTGCAGCAGCAGCAGTAGTATCTGCGTTGTTGTTTCGGTTCAGAGCTCCCGTGCTCCTGCAATTGTTGGCCCAGTGACCAAACTTCCCATAGTTTGTACATTACCTGCACTGGGTGTTTGGTGCATGATGATACTGGCAGGTGTTGCACAAAGGTGCTGTGCCAGTGTAGGGCCGCTTGATTTGTAGAGGTGGCGGTTGGTTGATCATCGGGGTTTGGGTGGTCACAGCAAAGTTTCTGACCACCTTTTGTTTCTTTGCCAGCCGTTTATCCGGTTTCCTTGATGTTCCAGCTTTGGTTGAGTCAGCTTCTTTCTTGAATGCGCCAGAGGCAACCATCATGTCTGTCAAAGATGCTGACAGAGTAACAGCCATCTCCATGGTAGTAGGATGGGCAGATATCACATGCCCTTGGATACAAGACGGCAGTCCACCGACGTACCGTTCGATCCTTTTCTCCAGTGTTGGCACCACGTCCGGTGCCAAAGTAGCTAACTCATGAAAACGGGTGGTGTAGGCCAGATACCCAGCACCAATCATGACTAGGTTGAGCAGTTCAGTCTCAACCTTCTTGAGTTCATTCCTTTGGCAAAACTCTGCCCGCAGCATAGCCTTGAAGTCATCCCAAGGCATTTACAGACCCTCATCCCTGCCTCTAGTTTGAACCTGAGCGTTCCACCAAGTTAACGCTCGTTTGTGGAATGAATCGGCTTCATATCTTACTTTGTGCTGATCAGACAGCCACTAATATCAAGAGTCGTTTCCATCTTCTCGATCCACTGGATCAATCCGACGGCTCCTTCACTGCCACTGAAACTCGGTGGCTTGCATCCTACAAAATTTTTGTAGGAGTAGTCCTGATGATGTCTGGTGTTGCCACTGCCTTCTCCAGATGAGTTGGCAACGTTGTTGCTGTTGTTACTATTGATCCGGTTCATCATCTCAGGGATCACATCCATCAGTTGACTCGTCAGCAATGTGGCCAGTACAATGGTAGCATGGTCCAACTAGTGTGCAGGCGGTGGTGAAGGAGGAGGTGGAGGTGGTTGTACAGGAGAGTCAGATGGTGATGATGTCAAGGAATGCGGTGCTGAATCATGTGGTGGTGGTGGCAGTAAAGCTGGTGGTGGTCTTCTCGGCGGCATTCTGATCATAACCAAAAGAAAATCAATTAGTGCAGTGATCAGATGCAGAAGACACATGCAAATAGAATCCTATGTAATATGATCTCTACATGAGGGTCCCTAGGTTATAGTCTAGGCCAAACCGTTTCAGTAATATGACCTATATTTCTCTATAACCATGGCTCTGATACCAATCTGTCACCCCCCGAGCCGACGGGCTGGATCGACTTTCCCGCCGGGAGAAAGGCTCCTGGGGCGTGATATCGTTGTGATAATCGAAATGATCAGATTGTTTACATAGCACATGAGATATAATTGAGAAATGCTAAAATGACATCAATACAAAATTACAAAGTTAAATTACATAGTCATGTCCATAATTTAACTAAGTAATTCTACCAAAAAGAATCATTGCGGTTTCTATCTTGTGTCTGTACAAGATATACAAAAAATGATTCACTGTTTTGTCATTCAAAATATGTCAACACAAAATGTAGCTAGGTCTTCTAAATGTCCACTAGCTATGTTCTTGATTACTAATGACTACACCGGTTCGTCACCTGAGAAAACATGCATTTAAAAAAAGTCAACACTAGGTTGGTGAGTTCATAAGTTTGATATTTGAAAGCCTTGAAATATTCACATGCACAATCACAATGTCATACTTGTTGTTTGTAAGTTTTTTGATTCACCCGTTCACACAATGGCCTTTCCATAGTTATATTTACAAGTGATATCTCATCCTATTAGCTATGCATATATATAGGGCATATGTAAGGGAACCAAGCTCTATCCAACATCCCACCACATATCTAATAGAACTTAATGTCACTTGCAGCACAACTGTGAATCTCCATTTTCATTTCACCCGTCCATTTGTGTTTATCACCCAATGTTTCATATGTAGAATAATATAGTAAAAGAGGTTCAGTTATCAAACCGAAGTATGGATAACCCTCAATATGTTAAGGAAATTAGATTATCTTAATATGATCCTTGTTATTATTCAATTACTAGTGGGGTTAACTATTAATCACTTTTAAAAGTAAGAGTGTTAATTAACCAATTGATATTTGTTCTCAAATTGAAGTGCATAGAGCCTGAAAGGAATCCATTGCAATCCTCACGTAATCAGATTTCAATGCATCCGATTTACCTCTACCACCTTGTATTTCCATAGACTTCATTGAAACGATTACTAGTGTTATGACTTGAGAGAATAAATTCCTCAGTCTACGAGTCAACGGGTAACGATGGATTAATTACAATTATAACTGTAGATTTATATCGCCATGTGTCGCTTACCAGACCCTGAATTGAGTCGCCTTGTCACCGGTCATACGTTACCGGCCAATGATTGAGTACGATCAACATACCAGCCCTACAAGCTAAAGGTTTTTCAAACCTATGGTACCACTTTGCTATCGTCGGTTTAGTCACATCAAACTAACTGGTCAGCGATTTCTGAAGGGACTTACAATGATCAAACTTGAGTACATGGCACATGATTGAAATGATATAATGCAGATAGTTCAATAGTAATCAATTGTATTGTGTTCATCAATGTTGTTTGTTCTCAATGTTGTATGTTCTCGTTGTTGTTAACAAAGTTAAATAAGAACTTGTCTTATTTCATTATGTTAATCGTTGTGTGAATGATTTGTTATCATGAAGTTACATTATCATGATTATCATTCCATGTTATTCCATATAGTCACCATGTTGCCACTAAGCTGTGGTAAGAACTAGTCTTAATACACTTAGTCGACTCAAGCGGTGGATGTTCCTTGTTTCATGTTATCTTGTAGTCTGTAACGAGTTATAAGTTGAGTGTTATAAGAACTTGTCTTATTACACTTAACTAACTCTGGTGTTGAATAATATTATGAAGATATATTATCTTCATATCATTCATGTTTGAGTTGTTGTCATCATGTTCACCTGTGATAATCTCAATGTTTATTCTTGTAAGAATAACTAAGTGTTGTAAGGTATAATCTTACAACTATGTTATTCTATTGTATTGATGAGTTATGAAGTTATGTTATCATATTCATCTTAGTTGTTCCTGTCATATCATGATCATACAAGCATGCGTACAATGATAAATGATAATAAGTCAAGCAATATTATTTAATCAAAGTATAAGCAATATGTTAACTGAAACTTTTAAATAAATAAAAGTAAACATGTTTTTCAGCCCCGATAGTTTAAAATCAGTTAATGATTAGAAAAGAGGCATATGAAGTCACCTTGTTATTGAAGTGGTTGACTTAGCTTAAACAAGAAGTACACGCGCTCTTGATTGTACTTGTTGTGTATTCACAATCCGAATTGATTTCATGTTGTTTGTAACTTGTAAGTATAAGTTTTAGACGACTTGTGTGCGTGTAGATGTTAGCCCTAAAGTTGGCTAGCACTCAGAACTCACGGTCTTCATTCGGCCAAATTTGCTTGTGTCACACCCCGAGCCGGCGGGATAGGATCGGTTGTCCCGTCGGGCGGAAGGTTGCCGGGGCGTGATATCGTGAGTGATAATCGTGATGATCAGATTGTTTACATTGCACATGATATAAATGAGAAATGCTAAATATAATAGAATGACAAAGTTAAATTACATCGGTATTGTTTATAATTTAACAATGTAAATCTACCATCAACATCATAGATTTCTATCTTGTATTTACACAAGATATACAAAATAAATTTGTATAATGATGTCTTCAAAAGTATGCAGGTCCAAAATGCTAAGCCTTCTATCTGAAGTCCTAGTCCAAAAGGAATAACTCCTTAGTTGACCTGTTCGTCACCTGAGAAGTCATGCAAAAATCAAGTCAACACATGGTTGGTGAGTTCATGTAGTCTTATGATTTGAAAATGATTTGAAAACCTCTTTTGGTAAAGACCCTAACCTCATTAACTCCACATGTAATATCCACATCGGTATGCTTATATATAGGGAATCACGAAAGGGTCAAGCCCAGACTCTATCCCACCACATACTAATATGCATATGACACTGTTGTTAATGATAATTAAGCATTTTTACCCATCACCTCTGATTTAGATCATGATATTGAAATCTGATATGCCTTTGATTTATTGGGTTCCTCATAGATATATGATTTCCCAAAAGACAGTGATAATAGTAAAATGTCAAATATTTAATTTATTTATTTAAATAAGACATTTAAATACAACTAAGACATGATGATTGGGTATGATTTTACTCAATCAGTTAGACTTAGTTGTTGGTGGTTGTCCAAGTTGTAACCTCTCACACGTGACCCATGTCAGGCATAACTCACAAAGAGTACATCTGAACTGAGCGGGATTTTAATGTTTTGCCCTTACAGCTTGACCCAAAGGTCTTCTGTACATGCGGGGACTTTAAGGATATCCTGTGATTCTTGATCTCTTGATTCTCATGATTTTGATTTTGATATAGATTCCAATGATTGTTCACGTTGTTGCCCGTATAGCCTGACTACAAGAGTCTTCTATACCTGAAGGGACTTTATATGTGTGTTACACGTGGTCTTGATTCCCTATACAACTGACATCCACCTTAACTCAAATATTAATGACTTCATTAGATTGTAATGATTTCATTATTTCAATGATTCACACACATTTATGATATCCGATTCCTTGAGCCTCTTGATCTTGATCTTTTGACTTTCCCATGATTCACAATGATAATTGATTTGATATGATTCTTGGGTCTCAGATCACACACTGAGTTATGATTCCCTTGAAAATAGATTCTCTTGATTTTGTTCATTTGATTACACTTTGAATTTAGATTCTTGAATTTGAGCTTGATGGACTAAGGATTGATTTAGAGTTTAAATTTAAGGTATTACTCATGAGAGTACTTAAATTTATTTGATAATTTGATCTGTTTAATAATTTCCTAGACAGGAGTCTAGGGTATCAATAAACATATATATGTAAAACATATAATAAATAAAAGCATTTAAATAAAAAGTTAAATAAAACAGTTTACGCATGCTTCTCAGCCCCGCGTTTTAAAACAAAAATGTTAGAAAAGGGGCAATGAACTCACCTGTGTTGCTCTGAATTGAATTACCACAAAATGCGCGCTCGTTGTTTGTAGCTTAAGTGTCTTCGGTTCCTGAGTTGTTTTAAGAGAATTCGCATACGATAAGTATGTATAATAGACGTTGTATCTAAGGCTTTGGTCTCGGTGTGCAACTAAGTGTCCTAGGTTACTAATGTGTTTCTAGGATTCTATCCAACTTAGACTATCTTATTACCCATTATTAACCCATGTCCCAAGATTATTCATCAATAACCCTAGATGAGTAGGGTTTATTTTAATCATATAAAAGTTCTTTTAGTTAACACATTTTAAGATAAGTCATTTTAAAGGTAAACTTTAATTTAGAAATCATTTAATTAATTTAATAAAGGTTTATAAATCATGTCTTTTATTAAAAGCATCATTTAGTTAACAAAACGTGAAATTTGAAGTTGATGGGCCTAGGTTAAGCCCATTGGGCCTCTCTCAGGCCCACTATTTGATCATTGCTCCTTAACGATTTCTTGATACATCCTTGATGAACTAAGCCTAGATGATTCTATTAAACCATCTAAGTTTGTTAATTGTCCTTACAAGATTGTAGAAAAATTTAAATATCAGTTATAAATCAACATATCCAACCTTGGTTATTATCTCAATCCACTTTAATTTCGTGAAATTCCTAAACGTTTTGATCTACTTTTTCAAGTTTGTTAACAACCCGTATGTGTTACTTGCTTATCCAAAAGATCCTTTATTCCTTAGAACCCCAATGTGTTACCCCATGCACACACAACACCTACTATGCGGCGCATGCTCACACACATACAACTCATGCACACACACACACACTTGTCCCGAAAACATATAGTCGCCCAAAGAATCTTACATCGAAGGAGGATGCTCGAATAAGCTGCATGGTCGAATGAGTTCAGGCGAATGAGAGGCTGAGCGTATGAGTTGGCCGGTCGAATGAGTATCAGCCGAATCAGAGTGGCGCATGAACACCCCGATCGAATAGCATCTGGCGAATGAGGCTAGTCGAGTGTCTTAAGCCATTCGGCGAATGTGAGCTGGTTGGACTTAGACCATTCGACGAATGTGGCATGTGGTTCGGCTAAGGCTATTCGGAGAATGGGATCTCGGCTCATTCGCTGAGCTGCGGCCTTGCCATTCGGCCGTTCGAAAACCCAGGTGCAGCCATGGAATTTCGATCAAACGGGTTTGTCATGGACACAAACTAGTTCCTACATCTTAGTATGATGTCCTAGAGTGAATCCTAAGGGTTGAAAGGTTGTAGAACCGGTTAGAGTGGGGTTCGACCAAGAGGGTTTTCAAAACCCTAAAACCGAACTAAAAATCGTTCCTTACCTCGAATCGGCTGGATTGAAGCTCAGATCGGTTGTACTTTTGTGTTCTACTAGTGATTGTGGTGATTTAGACACCAAGAACACTAAATTTGGTGAAGGATTGAGCAAGAAATGCTAGAGAGAAGATAAAGATTTTGTGAAAGTTTAGAGAGAGAAGGAGATGGACGGGAATGAGGGTGGTGATGGCTGGTTGGTGGGTTGTTGTGGCATTAAATGCCACAATAAATGTGGGGGAAATACCCGGGTTCGTTCGGTTTCGCGTGGTTTCGCATAGAAACGTCGTTTTCGCGTCGTTTTCGTAACGAAACGACTCGGATTTAAAATAGAATCATAAAATTATTTTAGGTTGTGATTCCTAATAAATTAACTAAATATCTTTTAATTATTTAATTTACAAAAATATTTATTTAGCGTTTAAATCGAATCGCGCGGTCATCCCGCGTATTTGTTCGAATCAAATACGACGATAACTACACTTTTCAATATTGTTTTCTAATTATCGAATATCATTCAGAACGTTAAACTTTTAGATTTATTCGTACAGATCGTCACCTATACGAATAATCTGTCGGTTTAGCATTCACTTAACGATATTCGTGTTGTTTTGTCCTGTAAGGCCTCACATACGTTTATACATAATAAGATCCTAACAAATAAATCACATATGATTCTGTGTTGCCAGATAATTATCTGACTCAAGAACCATTGTTCTGAATTGATTTTTCTGAAATGACTGTGAATTTGCGTTATGATAACATGAAATGATAACAATGTTTGGCAATGAATATGAAATACACTGAATTACGTAGAATTCGTACCTGATTACTGTTCACATACTGTTTACGATCACTGTTCCGGTGACGGTTCCGACACTGATGTTACAGTCTCCCCTTGTTAGAGAAATTTCGTCCCGAAATTTAAGAATCGTTATCGGGTACAGCTTCCTTTTCGAACAGTTGGGGATACTTTAACTTCATGTGATCTTCACGTTCCCAAGTAAACTCGGGTCCGCGTCTTGAATTCCATCGAACCTTTACTATCGGAATACGGCTTCGCCTCAGTTGCTTGACTTTGCGATCCATAATCTCTAAAGGTTCTTCGATAAAATGTAACTGATCATCAACTTGAATTTCTTCGAGTGGAATGACGAGTGATTCATCAACAAGGCATTTCTTTAAATTCGAGACGTGAAACACATCATGCACACCACTGAGTTCATCTGGTAATCTCAGTCTATACGCCACAGGACCAATACGTTCGACGATTTCGAACGGTCCCACGTATCGTGGTGCTAACTTGCCTTTTGTTCCAAAACGAACTACGCCCTTCCATGGAGAAACCTTCAACATAACACGGTCTCCCACTTGGAATTCCAACGGCTTACGCCGTTTGTCGGCATAGCTTTTCTGTCTGCTCCTTGTTGCTTGTAGTCTTCTTTGAATCTGAGCAATCTTATCAGTGGTTTCTTGAATAAGCTCTGGCCCAGTTATACGGTTATCTCCCACTTCAGTCCAACAGATCGGTGATCGACATTTCCGGCCATAGAGAGCCTCGAATGGTGCACATCCGATACTGCTGTGGTAACTGTTGTTGTAGGAGAACTCAATCAGTGGCAAATGAGAATCCCAATTTCCACCAAAATCCAAAATACAGGTCCTTAACATATCCTCTAGGGTCTGAATCGTACGTTCGCTTTGGCCGTCCGTTTGTGGATGGTAAGCTGTACTCAGATTTAACTGTGTCCCTAGAGATTTCTGCAGTGATTGCCAGAACCTTGAAGTAAATCTGCTGTCTCTATCAGAAATAATTGATAATGGTACACCGTGACGTACCACTATTTCATTAATGTACAATCTTGCCAGTCTATCCATCGTGAAGGTTTCACGCATCGGCAAGAAGTGAGCAGATTTTGTTAAACGATCAATGATCACCCAAATCGTATCGTGACCACTGGAAGTGCGGGGTAGCTTGGTAATGAAATCCATAGCTATTTGTTCCCACTTCCAGAGTGGAATCTCAGGCTGTTCCAGTAAACCAGACGGTCTCTGGTGTTCCGCCTTTACCTTCGCACACGTCAGACACCGACCGACGTACTCGGCTATGTCTTTCTTCATTCCCGGCCACCAATAAAATCCACGCAAGTCTTGATACATTTTATCAGCGCCTGGATGAACTGAGTATTTAGTCTTGTGTGCCTCATCGAAGATAATTCTTCTCAATTCGTCTACCGCCGGAATCCATATACGATCCTGGTAGTAGATCATTCCATCAGACTTGGTCTCTAAATGTTTCTCTGCTCCGCAGTCAAGTTCTTTCTTCAAGTTTCCTCTGTCAACTGATTCCTGTTGTGCCTGAATGATCCAGTCTTGTAAACTGGTCTGCACAGTCATCCCCATAGCTCTAACGCGTAAGGGTTTGACCCGTTCCTTCCGGCTCAAGGCATCAGCTACAACATTCGCCTTTCCCGGATGGTACTTGATCACACAATCGTAATCATTCAGAAGTTCTACCCAACGGCGTTGTCGCATGTTGAGTTCCTTCTGATCAAAAATATGCTGCAGACTCTTGTGATCTGTAAATATGGTACACTAAGTGCCATATAAGTAATGTCTCCAAATCTTCAATGCGAAGATTACTGCTCCCAGTTCAAGATCATGAGTAGTGTAATTCTTCTCATGAATCTTTAACTGTCTTGATGCATAGGCTATGACCTTGTCCCGTTGCATTAAAACACAACCGAGTCCCTGATGGGATGCATCACAATACACAACAAAGTCTTCACATCCTTCTGGGAGAGATAAGATTGGAGCATCACACAGTTTCTGTTTCAATGTCTGAAAAGCATCTTCTTGTTTCTGCTCCCAGACAAACGGTTCACTCTTCTGAGTTAATTTAGTGAGAGGCAAAGCTATCTTAGAAAAGTTCGAGATGAACCTCCTGTAATAACCTGCCAATCCCAGAAAAGACCGTATCTCCGTTGGTGTCTTCGGAGTGTCCCAGTTCTTTATTGCTTCAATCTTAGCGGGATCTACGTGTATTCCCTCACTGTTGACTACGTGACCAAGAAACTGAACTTCCCTTAGCCAAAATTCACATTTAGAGAACTTGGCATAGAGTTTCTGTTCCATCAACAGTTCCAAGATCTTCCTGAGGTGTTGCTCGTGCTCTGTCTTGGTCTTGGAATAAATCAGTATGTCATCAATAAAGACAATGACAAACTGATCTAAATACGGCTTGCACACTCGGTTCATGAGATCCATGAAAACCGCTGGTGCGTTCGTCAATCCGAAAGGCATCACTAGGAATTCGTAATGCCCGTATCTGGTTCGGAAAGCCGTCTTCGGTATGTCTTCATCTTGAACTCTAAGTTGATGATACCCGGACCGTAGATCTATCTTCGAGAAATACTGAGCTCCTTGTAACTGATCGAACAAGTCATCAATCCTCGGCAATGGGTACCGATTCTTGATAGTCAACTTGTTCAGCTCTCGATAGTCGATACACATTCTAAACGATCCGTCTTTCTTCTTCACGAACAAGACCGGAGCTCCCCAAGGTGAGTAGCTCGGTCTAATGAATCCTTTATCCAGTAACTCCTGTAACTGGTTCGATAATTCCTGCATCTCCGAAGGTGCTAACCGATAAGGAGATTTAGCAACAGGAGTTGCTCCAGGAACTAAATCAATTCGGAACTCTACCGGTCGCACGGGAGGCAAACCTGGTAGGTCTTCAGGAAATACTTCTGGATATTCTTTCACTACTGGTACGTCTTGTATTTTCTTCTTGTCTTTCTCTTTTTCCATTACATGAGCCAAGAAAGCTACACATTTCTTCTGTAAACACTTACGCGCCTTTATGCAGGAAATGATTTTGACACTTCGTTTTGCTTGATCCCCTCTGACTTCCAATACACGATCATCGGGCAATGGAACTCGAAGCAGCTTCTCAGAACAGATGACTTCCACTCGGTTAGAGGAAAGCCAATCCATTCCAAAAATGATGTCGAAACTACCCAACTCCATCGGTATCAAATCGATAGAGAATGTATGACCGTTAAGTGTCAATGGGCAATTCCTGTGAACTGTACTAACTGTGATCTGTTTTCCGTTAGCTACTTCTATAATATAAGGGGAATCTAACTATTCCTCTATAGAATCTAGTTGGCATGCAAAATCGGCAGAGATAAAACTCTGATCCGCACCAGTGTCAAATAGAACAGATGCATAAAAGTCATGTAAGAGAAACGTACCAGTGACCACATTCGGGTCCTGGCGTGCAGCTGGTGCTCCAATAACAAAAGCTCTTCCATGAGGAGCTTGAACTGCTTGTTGTGCCTTCTTCGGGCAGTTCTTTGCAAAGTGGCCTTGTTCGCCACAGTTGAAGCATCCACCATTGTTCTGATTTGCTGGTGGAGGAAGTGCTTGAGCAGCATTGTTGGCTGCTTGGTTTGGTGTTAGTCTGCACTGCTGAACCCAGTGCCCTTTTCTTCCACACCTCGTGCATTGTCTGCAGGGAGTGTTAGCATTGTGATGATACTGGCACTTAGCACACAAAGGATGTGGGCCAGTATACTGCCTCTTGGGCACAATTTGTTGTGCCACTGCTACTTGATTCAGAAGAGTAGCCACAGTGTAATTCTTTATGAACTTCTGCTTCTTCTTTGGGTGTTGCTGAGGTTGTGGCTTCTTTGAAGACTCTTCCTTTCTCTTGCCAATGTCTGCCTCTTTCTTCAGAACTCCAGAGGCAACCATCAGATCAGTGAGTTTTCCAGACAGTCTCACTGCAGATTCGACAGTAGTAGGGTTGGCTGAAACAACCATACCCTGAATGCAGGCGGGAAGTCCACCCACATATCTGTCTATTCTCTTCTCCAAGGTTGGTACCATGTCAGGTACCAAAGCAACCAACTCATGATAACGAGTTGTATACCCCATGTGATCAGCCCCCTTCATCACATGGTTGGATAATTCAACCTCCAGTTTCTGCAGCTCATTCTTGGGGAAGAACTCTGTTCGCAGCAGTGTCTTGAAATCCTCCCATGGCATGGCCATGGCTTCTTCTCTTCCTCGGGCGTTGATCTGACCATTCCACCAGGTCAGAGCCCGCTTGTTGAATGTTCCAGCAGAGTAGCGGACTTTATGGTGCTCTGGGCAGCTGCAGAGGTCCAGAGTAGCCTCAATCTTTTCAATCCATTGGATTAATCCAACGGCTCCTTCAGATCCGCTAAAGCTAGGCGGCTTACATCCTACGAATGACTTGTAGGAGTAGTGTGAGGTACCACCAGTATTCCCACTGGCTTCTCCAGATGAGTTGCCAGTGTTGTTCATCTCATTACGGAGAAGATTGAACATCTCCGGTATCGCTTCCTTCATCTGATTGGTCATCTGGTTGCTCAGTAGGGTCATCAAAGCGATGGTGGTAGGATCCAGTATGGGAGTCGTTCCTGAACCTGATGCCCCTGTGATCAGTGGAGGAGGAGGTGGAGGCGGTGGAGGAGGTGGCGGTGGTGAGTCATTTGGAGATGGCGTGGAGGAGTGTGGAGCTTGGTCTTGTGTTGATGTCAACAGCGGAGGTTGTCTTCGTGGCGGCATTCTGATCATAACCAAATGAATATTGGTTAGTGCAATGATCGAATGCAGAAGACGCAATGCAATAAGTCTTAAATCCTAAGTCCTCTACATGCAGGGTCCCTAGGTTATAGTCTAGGCCAAACCGTTTAAATAAGTGACCTATATTTCTCTATAACCATGGCTCTGATACCAATCTGTCACACCCCGAGCCGGCGGGATAGGATCGGTTGTCCCGTCGGGCGGAAGGTTCCCGGGGCGTGATATCGTGAGTGATAATCGTGATGATCAGATTGTTTACATTGCACATGATATAAATGAGAAATGCTAAATATAATAGAATGACAAAGTTAAATTACATCGGTATTGTTTATAATTTAACAATGTAAATCTACCATCAACATCATAGATTTCTATCTTGTATTTACACAAGATATACAAAATAAATTTGTATAATGATGTCTTCAAAAGTATGCAGGTCCAAAATGCTAAGCCTTCTATCTGAAGTCCTAGTCCAAAAGGAATAACTCCTTAGTTGACCTGTTCGTCACCTGAGAAGTCATGCAAAAATCAAGTCAACACACGGTTGGTGAGTTCATGTAGTCTTATGATTTGAAAATGATTTGAAAACCTCTTTTGGTAAAGACCCTAACCTCATTAACTCCACATGTAATATCCACATCGGTATGCTTATATATAGGGAATCACGAAAGGGTCAAGCCCAGACTCTATCCCACCACATACTAATATGCATATGACACTGTTGTTAATGATAATTAAGCATTTTTACCCATCACCTCTGATTTAGATCATGATATTGAAATCTGATATGCCTTTGATTTATTGGGTTCCTCATAGATATATGATTTCCCAAAAGACAGTGATAATAGTAAAATGTCAAATATTTAATTTATTTATTTAAATAAGACATTTAAATACAACTAAGACATGATGATTGGGTATGATTTTACTCAATCAGTTAGACTTAGTTGTTGGTGGTTGTCCAAGTTGTAACCTCTCACACGTGACCCATGTCAGGCATAACTCACAAAGAGTACATCTGAACTGAGCGGGATTTTAATGTTTTGCCCTTACAGCTTGACCCAAAGGTCTTCTGTACATGCGGGGACTTTAAGGATATCCTGTGATTCTTGATCTCTTGATTCTCATGATTTTGACTTTGATATAGATTCCAATGATTGTTCACGTTGTTGCCCGTATAGCCTGACTACAAGAGTCTTCTATACCTGAAGGGACTTTATATGTGTGTTACACGTGGTCTTGATTCCCTATACAACTGACATCCACCTTAACTCAAATATTAATGACTTCATTAGATTGTAATGATTTCATTATTTCAATGATTCACACACATTTATGATATCCGATTCCTTGAGCCTCTTGATCTTGATCTTTTGACTTTCCCATGATTCACAATGATAATTGATTTGATATGATTCTTGGGTCTCAGATCACACACTGAGTTATGATTCCCTTGAAAATAGATTCTCTTGATTTTGTTCATTTGATTACACTTTGAATTTAGATTCTTGAATTTGAGCTTGATGGACTAAGGATTGATTTAGAGTTTAAATTTAAGGTATTACTCATGAGAGTACTTAAATTTATTTGATAATTTGATCTGTTTAATAATTTCCTAGACAGGAGTCTAGGGTATCAATAAACATATATATGTAAAACATATAATAAATAAAAGCATTTAAATAAAAAGTTAAATAAAACAGTTTACGCATGCTTCTCAGCCCCGCGTTTTAAAACAAAAATGTTAGAAAAGGGGCAATGAACTCACCTGTGTTGCTCTGAATTGAATTACCACAAAATGCGCGCTCGTTGTTTGTAGCTTAAGTGTCTTCGGTTCCTGAGTTGTTTTAAGAGAATTCGCATACGATAAGTATGTATAATAGACGTTGTATCTAAGGCTTTGGTCTCGGTGTGCAACTAAGTGTCCTAGGTTACTAATGTGTTTCTAGGATTCTATCCAACTTAGACTATCTTATTACCCATTATTAACCCATGTCCCAAGATTATTCATCAATAACCCTAGATGAGTAGGGTTTATTTTAATCATATAAAAGTTCTTTTAGTTAACACATTTTAAGATAAGTCATTTTAAAGGTAAACTTTAATTTAGAAATCATTTAATTAATTTAATAAAGGTTTATAAATCATGTCTTTTATTAAAAGCATCATTTAGTTAACAAAACGTGAAATTTGAAGTTGATGGGCCTAGGTTAAGCCCATTGGGCCTCTCTCAGGCCCACTATTTGATCATTGCTCCTTAACGATTTCTTGATACATCCTTGATGAACTAAGCCTAGATGATTCTATTAAACCATCTAAGTTTGTTAATTGTCCTTACAAGATTGTAGAAAAATTTAAATATCAGTTATAAATCAACATATCCAACCTTGGTTATTATCTCAATCCACTTTAATTTCGTGAAATTCCTAAACGTTTTGATCTACTTTTTCAAGTTTGTTAACAACCCGTATGTGTTACTTGCTTATCCAAAAGATCCTTTATTCCTTAGAACCCCAATGTGTTACCCCATGCACACACAACACCTACTATGCGACGCATGCTCACACACATACAACTCATGCACACACACACACACTTGTCCCGAAAACATATAGTCGCCCAAAGAATCTTACATCGAAGGAGGATGCTCGAATAAGCTGCATGGTCGAATGAGTTCAGGCGAATGAGAGGCTGAGCGTATGAGTTGGCCGGTCGAATGAGTATCAGCCGAATCAGAGTGGCGCATGAACACCCCGATCGAATAGCATCTGGCGAATGAGGCTAGTCGACTGTCTTAAGCCATTCGGCGAATGTGAGCTGGTTGGACTTAGACCATTCGACGAATGTGGCATGTGGTTCGGCTAAGGCTATTCGGCGAATGGGATCTCGGCTCATTCGCTGAGCTGCGGCCTTGCCATTCGGCCGTTCGAAAACCCAGGTGCAGCCATGGAATTTCGATCAAACGGGTTTGTCATGGACACAAACTAGTTCCTACATCTTAGTATGATGTCCTAGAGTGAATCCTAAGGGTTGAAAGGTTGTAGAACCGGTTAGAGTGGGGTTCGACCAAGAGGGTTTTCAAAACCCTAAAACCGAACTAAAAATCGTTCCTTACCTCGAATCGGCTGGATTGAAGCTCAGATCGGTTGTACTTTTGTGTTCTACTAGTGATTGTGGTGATTTAGACACCAAGAACACTAAATTTGGTGAAGGATTGAGCAAGAAATGCTAGAGAGAAGATAAAGATTTTGTGAAAGTTTAGAGAGAGAAGGAGATGGACGGGAATGAGGGTGGTGATGGCTGGTTGGTGGGTTGTTGTGGCATTAAATGCCACAATAAATGTGGGGGAAATACCCGGGTTCGTTCGGGTTCGTTCGGTTTCACGTGGTTTCGCGTACAAACGTCGTTTTCGCGTCGTTTTCGTAACGAAACGACTCGGATTTAAAATAGAATCATAAAATTATTTTAGGTTGTGATTCCTAATAAATTAACTAAATATCTTTTAATTATTTAATTTACAAAAATATTTATTTAGCGTTTAAATCGAATCGCGCGGTCATCGCGCGTATTTGTTCGAATCAAATACGACGATAACTACACTTTTCAATATTGTTTTCTAATTATCGAATATCATTCAGAACGTTAAACTTTTAGATTTATTCGTACAGATCGTCACCTACACGAATAATCTGTCGGTTTAGCATTCACTTAACGATATTCGTGTTGTTTTGTCCTGTAAGGCCTCACATACGTTTATACATAATAAGATCCTAACAAATAAATCACATGATGATTCTGTGTTGCCAGATAATTATCTGACTCAAGAACCATTGTTCTGAATTGATTTCTCTGAAATGAATGTGAATTTGCGTTATGATAACATGAAATGATAACAATGTTTGGCAATGAATATGAAATACACTGAATTACGTAGAATTCGTACCTGATTACTGTTCACATACTGTTTACGATCACTGTTCCGGTGACGGTTCTGACACTGATGTTACAGCTTGTTAGATATTTTAATGGCTATAAACCTCATTAGATAAGGCTAATATACTTATCAAGTTGTTTTAAGTTAAAGGTTAGTTCCCTCAACCCCTTGCAACCTAGTCTTGTAACATCATTGTTCAATTTGTCTTGACCCCTTTTAAAATCACTTGTATTGATAAAATGTTTGTAGGCTAACACATTAACACCTTTGTAGTAAAATAAGGTACATATATATAGAATTTCCTTGCATGTATTCCATATTTGTAGTTTTAATGTGTTAGTTATCCTCTAACCAAATGGGCCGAACAAGTTGGAGGGGCTAATTGTTGTTCTTGGACCGAAAGACAATTACATGGGCCTTGTGAGTTTTGGTGGGCTGAATTGTTGAACCAAACCCATGCCATGGGCTGCATGGGCTACTATGGGCCGGATGATGTGTCTTAGATTGATTGTTTTTTTCTTTTTTTCATGGGCTAAAGAAAAAGAGTTCGGCCGAAGGTGGTTAAACCGGTAGACCATGGTGTTCAGCGAACCTATTAACAAAACACCCATAGGTTCGACTCATCCTTAGGAGGTTCACAGCTCCTAGTCTTGAACTCGACGAACCTTAGGGTTCGTCTACATGAAGGTTCGTGCATGATCTTGGTTCGGCCGAAGGTTCGGTGATTGAAGGTTCGTTCGAGTGAAATCCATAGGTTCGTCTATATGTAGGTCACAGGTTCGTTCCCCACGTCCCATGCAGCCAAGGTTCGTGGAAACGCGCAGATCTGTTGTACTTCCTTGTAGAGGAGGTTGAGAGCTTCGTTTGGACACCAAGAACGTCCAATTTCGTCAAGAATCGAGCTAGATATGAAGGTTTGAAGTTGTAAATTTTAGAGAGGGGAATAGGTTCGGGATTTAGAGGTTTAGAGAGAGAGGATGATGAAGGAAATGAGAGAAATGAATTCATGAAGGGTATTTATACCCTGTGTGAGTTCGGGTCCGTTTTTGTTGCTTGTTCTGTGTTTTCGTTGCGTTTCCGGAACGTGACGCGTATTTTTACGCATTTAAATAAAAAGAGTTTCTTTAATTAATTTTGATGAGTTTCAAAATTGTAAAACCTAAATTATTATATTTTCTTACATTTATTATCGTTCGTACCATTTTTCGTTTTCGTTTCGTCATAACACGTCACCATCGCGCGTATTCGTTCGAATCGTCACCGGAACGAACACGACGATGGTTTTGCTTTATGATGCTTGTTTTCTACTTTTCAGTCGTTATTTCAGAACATTAAACTCACATATATGTTTGTGTGAATCGTCACCCACGCAAACACACTGTCAGTTCATTATCCTGAAATAACACTGCAATTATGTTTTGAATTGTATTTCCTCACTAACGGACTCAA
Organism: Mikania micrantha; assembly: GCA_009363875.1. NCBI lineage: Eukaryota > Viridiplantae > Streptophyta > Magnoliopsida > Asterales > Asteraceae > Mikania > Mikania micrantha. The sequence goes on along the minus strand of CM018682.1, from coordinate 54,916,324 downwards.
CTAAACATCATGTTTCCACATTGCTTTCGTACTGATTTATCGGCCATCTGATTCCTGTCATCTATGGATTTCAGACCGCAACCGACTTGTTCTTGTTATTTACTTGAACACCATTGTCATTATTGATTCGTTGTCTTAACTGCACTTAGGTTTTCACCTAAATACCAACAACTATTGTTTATCGTGCGTTGTTGTACTTACGGTATTTAAGTTTTCACATAAATAGGTACAACTGTTTATTGTATTCTGAATTCTATCATCATAAACACTGTTCATATAAATGTATTTACACACAGTAAATAGTGAAAGTACACATACTGTATGGACTTGCCGGACGATTCGGTACTGGATGTCACAGTCTCCCCTTGTTAAAGAAATTCCGTCCCGAAACAAAAATAGAAACTTTTCATAACTATACTTTCCAAATATAGAAACTTTTACGAAACAAAAACATTATGATTTTCGAAACTTGGTATATGTGAAAGAATCACTGTTAGAGTCATAGGATGCATGTTGGTGTCTTACTTGCAGCAAGACACATTAAACAAACTAAACACAACAAACGAGTCACCAACGATTCGTAGAGTCAACGCAAGTAAACACACAAACACTCGGTTGAGCATACCGACACTTGGAGTTGTATGGAATACAACACACCATAAAACTCATACTCACAACCTATATGGTTATAGGTCCATACTAGCAGGTGCTAGCATTCGCAGGTAGCGAGCGTATAACCGGAACTGCTTTCCAGTTGAGTTCACGGCCCTTTTTCCTATTTTATACCTTTGGGGGAGAAAACAACATTTGTGTGGCACTCATCCTCAAAACTGATAAGTCCTCATTAAACACATATCGAACCGTTAATAGCGCGTGGTGCTTAGCGTGGTAATTCTGAATTGTACTATTTGGGCCTGACAAGCCCCACTGTTGCGCGCCGTATGGCCACCACGACTGGAGGTCAGAACAGTGCAAAATTGACCAAACAACATTACCATTGTCTAGTTGGATGGACATGGTGGGAGGCAGCATGTTAGCTTCGGTTGCGAACCCGCATATGATATAGCACTTATTGACTAGAAATCAATGGATATTGAATTGTATTGAAATGTAGACCTACAAACATTTACTTTAAACATTTGATGTTTACTGCTGATATAAAACATGTGCTCTCACCAACCTTTCTGTTGACCTTTTTCTCGCATGTTTTCTCAGGTAGTTAAGGCACGCGCACGAAGAGTCTAGGATGCTATGATGGAGTCCATGCATCTACTTTAGTGTCTTAGAGTATTAAACATTCAGTATCATTTTTTATGTTATGAAATTTCTAAACAACTTAAACCGCTTCCGCAAACTATTACTTTGTGTTATTTTGAAAACTGTTTAAAACGCTTCTGCAACTTATGAATTCAAACTGTTTCTTAAAATCTTATACATTATCTTCCGCAACTCTGATTTTATAAAACCGTTTTGTCCAAGTATTTGGATGTACGTATGCAACCAGACATGTAGGTCTCGCAACTGTATGACCGGAGACAGCGATCCTGACCAGTCCCGTCGCGCCCCCGACAAGGCCGGGTGGGCCGGGGTGCGACAGATTGGTATCAGAGACCAGTTATTGCGAATTAGGTTTGCATGTAGTGAACTTAGTCTATAACCACTAGTCTCCACACACACATAGAGTGTTAGTAGTAACAATACTAGCATACGTAATCATTTATTATTTCCATACATGATTGTACGCATACTTATTACACGCATTATAGCGATGGAGTCACCATCGTCACCGCATGTGAATTACATCTGATGAGGAGCAGCAGATAGCTCCAGCACTACCCGCATCACCACAATCAGTGACCGTAGAGTCACCTGACCAGCATCCCTGGCCATCAGAGGAGAGCGAAACAGACGATTCCAAGGAGGATTCTGATAAGAACCCTGATGAGGATCCACTAATAGAAATTTTGTCTATGCATAACATTAAATGTTTCCTTTCAGTACCTACCGCACACACTATATTAGTCATTAGACATACACTAACGCTTATTCTCGCTATGAAGATTCATGGCCGGAAGACACGGAGGACGACGGAACGCGGGAGGACGTGGAAACATTAACCTCACTGCGGCTGAACTGAATGCACTCATCAACGAGCGAGTTGAGGAGGCGCTTGCTGCACGGGAAGTTAACCGTAATCAACACCAACCGAGCCAAGGTGAGGAATTTTATTTCACGTTCACCTTGCACAATAGTCACTCGTTTCCAACACAATGCGTTTATAGGATATTGAATCCAACTTCTTTCTTTGCAAATCTTAGGAGAAAATCTTAACCCACCTCTCTGCACATTCAAAATATTTTTTGACTGCAAACCCCACACATTCAACGGCACGGAGGGTGCCGTCGGGCTATTACGCTGGATGGAAAAGGCGAAGTCGGCCTTTGCCATGAGCAACTGCATGAATGAAGATAGGGTCAAGTACGGTGCTTGAACTCTGGAGGGAGCTGCCCTCACTTGGTGGAATGCCAATGTTCAAAACTTGGGGCTGGATGCAGCCAATGCCCTACCTTGGGATGAGTTCAAGAGGATGTTGAACCGCGTCTACTGTCCTTACGGTGAAGTGAAGAAACTAGAGACTGAATTCTGAAACCACAAGATGGTTAGTTCCGAGGTCAAAACATACACTGCTCGATAATATGAGCTGGCACACCTATGCTCAGAGATGGTAACACCGGCTTACAAACATATCGAGAAGTACATCGAGGGAATACCCCCCAAATCTAGGGAATGGTACTCTCTGCTGACCCTATTACCCTACAACAAGCCGTGCGATTAGCCCACAAGCTCACCGATTCAGCTGTCGCACAAGGACTGCTACCACCCCGCGATGCAGTGGCCAAACCCCTTGATAACAAACGCAAATGGGATCAATCCATGAGCAAACTGTCCACTCTTCAACCACCACCCCAACAACGTAAGGTTGGATCATGCTTACACCCCACTTATCCCAACCACCCAGAACCAAGGGGCCTATGCCGGAAAGCATCCCAAATGCCACAACTGCAATTTCCATCACGCATAGCGTCAATGTGGCATCTTTCAATGCCAGGGCTGCGGAAAAATGGGACATGCAGCTAAAGACTGCAGGGGAGAACTACTGGCCAAAACCCCACAACCGCCATAGCAGCATCACGAAGCACCAAAGGGGTGCTATGAATGAGGGAAACCAGGGCACTTCAAGAAGGATTGCCCGCACTTGAAGAACAACAAAAACCAACAGAACAACAACAATGTGAATAATGGTACGAGGGGACGAGCCTTCGTGATAGGGGCAAAGGAGGCCAGAAGGGATCCCAACCTTGCAACAGGTAAGTATCTCCTAAACTATAATTATGCTTCTATATTGTTTGATACTGGAGCTGAGAGAAGCTTTATATCTAAGGATTTTAGTGAGATACAGGCCATAACCCCAACACCCTTAGAGGTTGAATATATAGTACAGCTAGCTAATGGTAAACTAATTGTAACTAAGCACATTCTGAAAGAATGCACTTTAGAGCTAGCAAACCATAAATTTAAGATTAATCTTATGCCAGTCACACTAGGCAGTTTTGATGTCGTAGTGGGCATGGATTGGTTGTCTGAAAACCAATCTGTAATCATTTGCCATGACAAGGTTGTGCGCATACCTCTCCCTAATGGAGAAACCTTTAACATCAATGGCGAAAGGAGCGACACTCCTCTGAACATCATCTTGTGCATGAAAGCTCACAAATGCCTACGAAAGGGATACACAGCCATTCTAGCACTTATCACCAACAAGACTGGAGAAGAGAAGAAAATAGAAGATATCCCAGTCGTTTGCCACTATCCTGACATATTTCTTGAGGATCTACCAGGACTACCACACCTCGACAAGTGGAGTTCCGCATAGATCTCACGCCGGGAGCAGTACCTATCGCACGAGCACCCTATCGACTTGCACCTTCAGAGATGCAGGAACTGTCCAACCAGTTGCAAGAGCTATTGGACAAGGGTTTCATTAGACCAAGCTTCTCAGCTTGGGGAGCTCCGGTCTTATTCATGAATAAGAAGGATGGCACTTTCCGTATGTGCATCGACTATCGGGAGTTAAACAAAGTGACAATAAAGAACCGTTACCCCTTACCTCGCATCGACGATCTGTTTGATCAACTGCAAGGATCAAGTTACTAGTCTAAGATCGATCTGCGATCTGGATATCACCAACTAAGGATTCAGGAGGAAGATTTTACCAAGACTGCTTTTCGCACTCAGTATGGCCATTACAAGTTTTTGGTCATGTCATTTGAACTGACTAATGCACCCGCAGTATTCATGGATCTCATGAATAGAGTGTGCAAACCTTACCTGGATAAGTTTATCATTGTCTTTATAGATGATATTCTCATCTACTCCAAAACCCAGGAGGAACACAAAGAGCATCTTCAATTGGCTCTTGAACTGCTATGGAAAGAGAAGTTGTACGCTAAACTCTCAAAGTGTGACTTCTGGATTTGAGAAGTCCAATTCTTGGGTCATGTTGTTAATGAACTAGGGATTCATGTGGATAAATCTAAGATAGAGGCGATCAATAACTGGGAAGCACCGAAGACCCCAACTGAAGCGCAGCAATTCCTAGACTTGGCAGGCTATTATCGACGATTTATTGAAGGATTTTCCAAAATAGCCCAACCACTTACAGCCTTAACCTATAAAAACAAGAAATATTTCTAGACTGACAAACAAGAAGATGCATTCCAACTTCTCAAGCAAAAGCTCTGTAGTGCACCTATCTTATCTCATCCTTATGGAACAGATAATTTCGTAGTATACTGTGATGCATCAATACAAGGACTCGGCTGTGTGCTGATGCAGCGAGAGAAGGTGATCGCATATACTTCCCGACAATTGAAAGTCCACGAGAAGAACTGCATTACCCACGACTTGGAACTTGGAGCCGTGGTATTTGCACTCAAGATCTGGAGACACTACCTGTATGGTACAAAGTGTACGATATACAATGATCACAAGAATCTCCAACACATATTCGAGCAGAAGGAACTGAACATGCGACAACGTCACTGGCTTGAACTCCTAAACGACTATGACTGTGCTATCAAGTATCACCCAGGGAAGGCCAACGTTGTGGCCAATGCCCTAAGCTGGAAAAATACCTTGAAACCCAAGGGGGTACGAACTTTACAACTTACCATCCATCCCAACCTACCTGAACAGGTACGTAATGCCCAAGTTGAGGCACTAAAGGAAGAAAACTTAGTGGCCGAATCACTAAGGGGAATGGAGAAACAAATGGAGGTCAAAGCCGATGGCTTGCATTATTTCATGGAACGCTTCTGGGTTCCACATCATGGGAGCTTACGAGACCTTGTGATGGACGAGGCACACAAGTCCCAGTATTCCATTCACCCTGGATCTGATAAGATGCATCATGATCTGAAAGTCCTTTATTGGTGGCCAAACATGAAAGCCGATATTGCCACATACGTGAGCAAATGGTTGACTTGAGCCAAAGTCAAGGTTGAGTGCCAGAAGCCATCTGGATTACTCACCCAACCAGAAATTCCCATGTGGAAGTGGGAACAAATCTCTACGGACTTCATTACCAAATTACCCCGTACCCCTAGTGGATGTGACACTATCTAGGTAAGTGTGGACCGATTGACAAAGTCAGCACATTTCCTTGCAATCAAGGAAAACGACAAAATGGAAAAACTAGCTCGAATCTATGTTAAGGAAGTAGTCTCAAGACATGGGGTGCCAATCTCCATCATCTCCGATCGAGACGCAAGATTTACATCTAACTTCTGGAAGTCATTGCAAAAGTTGCTTGGTACGCGGTTGGATATGAGTACAGCATACCACCCACGAACTAATGGCCAGAGCGAACTCACCATACAAACTCTCGAAGATATGCTACGAGCGTGCGTAGTAGACTTCGGAAATAGCTAGGAAACTCACCTACCGTTGGTGGAGTTCTCCTACAACAACAGTTACCATACGAGCATCAAGGCAGCGCCTTTTGAGGCCCTCTACGGCAGGAAATGGCTATCACCTATCTGTTGAGCAGAAGTGGGCGATAGTCAGCTCACAGGCCCGGAACTTGTACATGAAACAACCGAGAAGATTGTAAAGATCAGGAATCGTATGGCAGCAGCTCGTGACCGTCAAAAGAGCTATGCCGACAAACGTCAAAAGCCTCTGGAATTTCAGGTAGGAGATAGAGTCCTTCTGAAAGTCTCGCCATGGAAAGGTGTTATTCGTTTTGGGAAACGAGGCAAACTAAACCCATGGTAGATCGGACCATTTGAGATCTTGAAGCGGATTGGTACAGTGGCATACCAACTTAACCTACCAGCCGAACTCGATGGAGTTCACAATGTGTTTCATGTCTCGAATCTGAAAAAGTGTTTATCTGATGAGACACTTGTGATTCCACTAGATGAAATACAGGTGGATGAACAACTACGGTTCGTGGAGGAACCGGTAGAGATCATGGACCGTTAGGTCAAACAGCTTAAGCAAAGTCGGATTCTGATTGTTAGAGTCCGATGGAACTCGAAAAGTGGACCTGAATTCACGTGGGAACGTGAAGATCAGATGATGCACAAATATCCCCACCTCTTCAAACAGGCAACGTTGAACGCCGACAACAACGAATAAATTTCGGGACGAAATTTCCTTTCAACAAGGGGATGATGTGACAACCAGAAAATTTTTGTTCTCAAACACTACCAACAACAACCAAATTTCGGGACGAAATTTCCTTCGACAAGGGGATGATGTGACACCCGGCAATTTCAGGTAAATTGTAACTCTTACAAATTAGCATTTCACATTCATACTTTTTACAGTTCATTTAATTATGTTTAATTAGATGAGCTAAACACAACCAACTGCGAAACGATAGTTCAAGGAAGTATCGAATCGTACATTGCACATTGGTTTTGGAAACCCAGTGTGGCAAAAAGAAACACTAACGCAAAACAATAATTCGGGGAATTACTGAATTGCGCATTATACAATGATTAGGATTAGTCAAGCATGCAAACATTTCGTAAAACACGAATACAAACTATCACCGATAATTCGAGGAATTATCGAAACACACACACATGAGTCTCACGAACGTTGGTGAACAAACCATTTATCAATAATAAAATCTCAAATGATGATAAACGATGAGTTATAAGCGTGAAATAATCGAAAAACGAGTCGAAAGGTTTAAAATGGGCCAATTGGGCTCATTCTGCAAGCCAGGCGGTACGCCTAGGACCAAGGTTTAGGTCTAGGCGGTACACCAGGCACCAGACACTACGCCCAGGATGCTACTCCCACTCGGGGCTATGCGCATGGATGAACTATAAGCCAATATGATTATTTTAATCTAGGCACTACGCCTGGCCTCACGCACGCACGCTACGCTGTACGCCTGGAACCTGCAGATGCCAAAACCACCTTAACACTCAACCTATCTCATTTTTAATCATTCCTACCCTATTTTCTCGGCCATAGCACCTCTATCTCGAGCTTCTACCCCTATTTCTTCGTCATTTCACCAGAAAAACCTCCATTGTTGAGCTTGGAAGCCATTGGAGCTCTTGGAAGGCTTGAAGCAAAGAAGGAAGCTTGAAAGCTTGTTCTTATCAACACCATCACTTGAACCTCCTAGGAGATCATTCGCAGAAGGCTTTAGAGCTTCCAAGTCCCTGATCCAGCTTCATCTCAGTGTTTTAGAGCATCTAAGTTAGTTCTACATGCTTATCTAGTGTTAGATCGAATATGCAAAGTGTGAAAACCCACATGCATGAACATCCACCCACATGCAACTCCATGTGGCTCTTGTACACGAATTTGCTGGTGTTCATGGGTTGTTTTAGTGTAGATCTATTGATTTTAGAATGTAGGAATGATGGGATTGACTTTTGATAAGTTATTTTGATAATTTTGGTAAACTTGCCATGAAAAGGAACTTTTATGTTGCATGTTGTAGATTTGTGATGATCTATACATGTTAGACATGTCAAGATGTTGTCAAATCCATATTGAAGTGTTTAGAAACACATTTGGGTATTTGATTTTGTGAAAAACATGATTTTAATGGAAACTTTTGTAAATCAAAAGAGGGGTTTTAATGTTTTAACATGTTTTAGTGGTTTGTGATTATTGAAATATGTTTAAAAATGGTTTTTAACATATTTGGAAACTTTGATTTGTGAAAACGAGCTTTTAAACGGCTACTTACTATTTTAGGAAACTTTATTTGGGCAAAATGGCGTAAATGGCAATTTAGAGTCATAGGATGCATGTTGGTGTCTTACTTGCAGTAAGACACATTAAACGAACTAAACACAACAAACGAGTCACCAACGATTTGTAGTGTCAACCCAAGTCAACACACAAACACTCGGTTGAGCAAACCGACACTTGGAGTTGTATGGAATACAACACACCATAAAACTCATACTCACAAACTATATGGTTATAGGTGCATACTAGCAGGTGCTAGCATTCGTAGGTAGCGAGCGTATAACCGGAATTGCTTTACCAGGTGAGTTCACAGCCCTTTCTCTATTTTATACCTTTGGGCGAGAAAACATTGCATACAAACTGTTTTTGAACAACATGCATAATTTTTGGTTACATTTGTATATGCTAATATCACGTATATGCATATGTGTGGCACTCATCCACAAAACTGATAATTCCTCATTAAACACATCTCGAACCGTTAATAGCGCATGGCGCTTAGTGTGGTAATTCTTAATAGTACTATTTGGGCCTGACAAGCCCCATTGTTGCGCGCCGTGTGGCCACCCCGACTGGAGGTCAGAACAGTTCCAAATTGACCAAACAACGTTACCATTGTCTAGTTGGATGGACATGGTGGGAGGCAGCATGTTAGCTTCTGTTGCAAACTCGCATATGATATAACACTTATTGACTAGCAATCAATGCATATTGCATTGTAATGAAATGTAGACCTACAAAAATTTACTTTAAACATTTGATGTTTACTGCTGATATAAAACCGGTGCTCTCACCAACCTTTGTGTTTACCTTTTTCTCGCAAGTTTTCTCAGGTAGTTAAGGCACGCGCACGAGGAGTCTATGATGCTAGGATAGAGTCCATGATCTACTTTAGTGTCTTAGACTGTTAAACATTCAGTATCATTTTGTTATGTTATGAAATTGCTAAACAACTTAAACCGCTTCCGCAAACTATTACTTTATGTTATTTTGAAAACTGTTTAAAACGCTTCCGCAACTTATGAATTCAAACTGTTTCTTAAAATCTTACACATTAACTTCCGCAACTCTGATTTTATAAAATTGTTTTGTCCAAGTATTTGGATGTACGTATGCAACCAGACATGTTGGTCTCGCAACTGTATGACCGGAGACTGCGATCTTGACCAGTACCGTCGCGCCCCTACAAGGCCGGGAGGGCCGGGTGCGACACTGTGCCATATCCTCCTCAGGATCTGTAGTCCCATCATAGAACTTCATTGTGGGAGTTTGGAATCTTTTCACGATCTCAGCATCACATATGGCTGGAGCAAATCTAGATATCCTGTGAGTAATCGCAGAAACTTTCAGGATAGACTTCACCACACCTGGCACGCTTGAGATCTTATACCTTAGCCACTTGGGGGTTATTCCTGATTCCTGTGAAGAACGAATTTTAGTAGTGTCAATAAGAGAATAATTGTAAGTGTTAGCAGTAACAGGAGTTAGGTATGAAGTTCCTGAGATATTGACATTATCTCGAGATATCCTCAAGTCTGGGGATCCTGATGGAATTTCGAGACTGGTTTGCATGGGAATAAAGTCTCCAGAATGACTCCCAGACATTCCTAATATCCCGAAATCGAGGATCCTTGGAGCCAATGAAGTAGAAGTTTCGATTTGCTTATTCTCCTTAGCCCTCAAAGTCTCCATTTCCCTAAGAAGCCATTGATTCATCCTTCGTTGATCCATCATATGTTGCTGAACCTGTTGAAACATACTCAAAATTGCATTATTAGAAACAAGTATAGGAACAGTAGTGGTGATCTTTGTTGATGGAGCACTCTCGGCTACAAATGTGGCCTTTTTTTCCTGAACTTTCAGGCTTCTTATAGGAGAAAACAAGATTCTGCGAGGATACGTTAGTAGTAGTAGCAGAAACTATAGGTAGTGTAGAAGTTGATATCGGTTGTGAAGCCATTTTTCACTATAGTTATGAAGAAAACGCCTTTAAACAAGGTTTTTATTATGAAAAACACAAGATTTACCCCACGGTGTGCGCCAAATTGTTTCAAGTGAACGTTAACAAGGATAATTTTTAGGAAAACCGAATTAGTAAAGTGGAGTTTTGTGCTTTATAATCGGAAAATATGTTTATATGCAAATTGCAATAAAATTATCCTCAGGGATCATAAAGGATATTTGAGAATATTAAACAGAATAAATAGCTAAATACACGAGATTTATACGAGGAAAAACCCTTAATCCCTTAGGATTACTGGCATAAAAACCTAGGGAAATGTCACTCTGTCTAGTTTATTAATAAGAACATAAATAGAATACAAAGAAAGAACGCAATAAGATTGATGCTAGTCATGTAAGTAAGTAATTTCGGAAATTGCTAAGTGTTGTGTCCCTATTATTGATCCTTGCCTTGGTATATATAGTACAATTTAAACAACAAACAATCATGTTAACAGCCCCTATTATTTCGCCATTACTTCGTTCGTGAGCTAAACTTATTCAAATATAGAGCCGTTAACTCCATTTGGTCCACGATCTTCATATAAAACGGTTGTTGATATCTCCGGACTTATAGCAGAATGGGTTGTAAACATGTTTGACGTGCAATCTTAATCTAAGAAAAGAAATCAAACATATACAGAGATATGGATTAGGTATAATTATTTTCCCAAATATCCCAAAATATCCTCGATCCAAAAATATTCAGGGTAATGTTTGGTGCTCAACACTTATGTCCTACCTTTCGGAAGAATTTGCAGTAGGGGTTGCCATTGGAATTGTTAGAGCCAAAATAAGCACCTCCATTTCATTTAGGGACCTTAGAAGTGTCCTTGTGAGTATTGTGTCACCCCCTGACCGACGGCAGAAAACGTCGGGGCATGATTTTGAATGTTGAAAAGCTCATGGTGCTATTTTATAAGTTTCAATAGTTGATGCAACAATATTAAAGATTTAACAAACAAACATTAATTCAAATTAAAACAAACATTTATTACATTGTTTTCAAAAACCAAAATACATCAGTTTGAAACTGTCTAACATTTTTTTAATTTTAAAATCTAGGTCTACTAACATAAAATCCTCTATGTCTTCGCCAAAGCATACACTTAATCTTTTACATATGCAAAATAAAGAATTTTGTTAACTATTTGTATAGTTGGTAGTAACCCATACAGTTTTGTTAGTAACTTCATTGCATCTGCCTCAGATGTTGAACTGAAGACTGAAGTAGTGCTGCTTTGAAGTGAAGACTTATGATTATTGCATTTTGTTTTGTTTTGTAAAGGTTTTTGTAATTTTGACTAAGTGTTGGGCGATACTAATAGTATCGACATAGTAGTTATCGATACTATTAGTATCGATAGTAGTACAATAGTATCGATGGTACTGAACTTTAGGTCTATAAAGAGTCTTTGTTGTTGAACTTAGTAGTTAGTTCAAAAATCTTAGAATTCAGAATTGAGTTTTCTTTCTACTTGTACAAGCTTAACACGCAATGATTTATACAATAAGCATTTGAATTCTATTTGTTTTATTATATTTCTACTCACACAAATTTGATATGGATACCGCACGATCTTTTGTGCGACACCGATTCATTCTGATCCTAACTAGGACCTTCAAGTTTATATAGTATACATAGAAAACTAATGCAATTCAATTAGACTACAAAGCTTAAAATCAAGCATGCATATCCTACTAGTTTGCAATTAAGTTTTAGAATATCTCGTCTCCAAATCCATATCAATACTTAGCTACAAAGCTTAGTATATCTACAAGTCTGTAATAGTTTATATCGTCTCTAAACTCATTTCCATACAAAGCACAAAGCTAAGTATATTCACAAGTCTGCCCATAGTTGTATTTTTCGCCCTTTTAACTCATTTGACCTAAGTCAAAGCGAAGGCGGTATCTAACACACCTTAGGCTACTTGGTATAGAATAAAATATAATAGCATAGTATCACAAAGCAAGTAGTATCACATAGCACAAATTCAAACCAAATAGACTATAGGCATTGCATCTATATAATTTGACTCTAGAATAACTTAGTTTTTGCATACTAGCATATGTAACATCCCTAAAGTACAAAATGTAAAAAAGGGAGTATAAAATTACTCACATCATGTCCTATCTTACTCCAATAGATTGTTGCCTAGGATTTATGAAATTGTGCTTGCACACCTTAACCTAAAGGCAATAGAATTTTTAGTTTTCTCTTATAGTTTCAAGTTTAGCTTTCTAGAATCTATGGCATACTATAGAAGTCCTATGAGATGTATCTAAGTTTGAATGGTTTTCACTAGGATTATTTATTTATTTAATTATTCATTAAATAAATACCTCTAATTGATTTTGAATAACAATTGAATGTCACATATCATTTCAAATAACCTACTTCATCCATTTGTTTTTGATTTAAAAGTTTTATTATTCGATAGTAAGTTCTAATAATTTTGTATGTCCCTAATCAGATCAAGATCCGAGCCTTATGTCTCCAATCAGCATCAAATAACTCTATAGTGTGCGGAATCCATAATAGAGTTAAAAAAAATAGCAAGAACAACAAGAAAGATCAAAACTTTGAATGTATTCAAAAGTGTATTCGAAAATGTGCCTCAATACGTCTAGAGAGCACACCTTGGGAATCCAACCTAAACTTGTACAAAATACGTCTATTTATACTAAGTCTAGGTGTACTCGAAATCTAATAAAAACTATTTCGAGTACACGAATACATGATGTATTCGAAATACATGTACACGAAAATCACAAAAATCTGGACTTCAACTCTTCCAATGTTTGACTTTGTCAGTCTTCATCGTGTAGTGGACTCTACAAACTCCCCCTAGACTGGCGAAGTCATCCAATAGGAAGAGTGACCTTATGTGGTCCAGCTCCTGCATAAAGCTTCAGCTCGATAGCGTATGCGACAGTGCGGGTATAGGGCTTAGCCTCTTCATCCCATCCGCCATATACTTTGATGGGAGACTCGTGCAGGCGCATCATATCTTCTTTTCCAAACTTAAGTAAATCCATCGGATCCAAAATCATATCTATATCGTTGATGTCGTCCTTGTTTCTCATAATGACGGCTGATAGAGTCTTCTCATCAAAATACCAAGACAGGAAGTCCGCAAGGGAGTTGTCAGGAGCCCTTGGAGACACTGGAACAGCTTCTTCAACGAGTGGAGGAGGGTACTTGTAGTACACCCAATATTTCTTCGTCTTCGGATCTATAATGCACTTAGACTTAAAACGCCTTCCCTTGGCAGTCCTCATCACTGGAAAATCTTTCTCGCACTGATCCTTCAAAAATTTGGCAAACAAAAAGCCTTGATTGTCCTTTGAGGGGTTGAAGAACATGGCACTGTTGATGCTTCGTAGATCAACCTTAGGCATAGTGCAGAAATCCTGAGGCCTCCTGTAATACTCCACTTTGCCATTCATCCTCTTGATCAGGTAGAGATTTCTTTCTTTATCAAAAAGCCAGCAGCAAATATTTGACCTATCATTGCGTACAACAAACAATGATCGGTCATCTGAAATAAATGTGTGCTCGGTAAGTTCCTCGTTCATCTCTCCTAGCCAAGTGGCTTTAACTTCCGAAGGTGCTGGGGTCCAGTCTCTTTGTTTCTGGAACCAGCTGTTAATAATTGTTCCTAATGGTGGAATCTCTTTGCCATCTGAATTGTCCTTCAAAGTTGTTTTTCTTTAGAAATTTTATTAAGATAGTGAAATTTTGATCTTTAGAAATTATTTCACTTCCCTATTTATCCGATTCACTTTGCTTGTCCAAATAAAATCTTTTTGTATTTTTCTTAAGTTTTGAAAGGATAAAATCTTTTTGTAATTTTCTTGAATAATAACAGGTGAGACCCCCTTTTCTTATATTTTCAAAAACTCAACTCCCCCTAAACTTGTAGGTCATTTATTGCCTGAAAAACCAAAAATCTTGTTGTTGTTTTGTAAATTTTCTCTACCTAAATTTGTGATCTAAAAATTAAAATTAAAACAAAACACAAATTTTAACGTATTTACAAAACATTGTTTTTTATTCAAAGCTTATTAGTTTGAGAGAGGCAAGTAAGTGGTGGAAGCGTGCTGTATCGAACGGTTTTGTGAAAAGATCCGCCAGATTGTCATCTGTATGGACCTTTTCGAGATGAATTAGCTTCCCTTCAAAACAGTCACGGATGAAGTGAATCCGGATGTCAATAGGTTTAGTTTTGGAGTGTTGTACCGGATTCTTGACGATCTGTAAGGCGGCTTAATTGTCACAATAAATAGGAGAGTCAAGAAAATTCAAACCGTAATCGAGGAGTTGCTGTTGCATCCATATAACCTGAGAGCAGCAACTGGAAGCAGCAACATATTCTACTTCCGCAGTAGATGTGGATACAGTTGTCTGTTTCTTGCACTGCCATGAGACAAGGCGATCTCCTAAGTACTGACATCCACCAGTGGTTGACTTCCTGTCCAAGTTACATCCACCAAAGTCATTGTCTGAGTATGCAAATAAACGAAACTCAGAGTTCTTTGGGTACCAAAGACCAAGACGAGGCTTCCCGACAAGATACCGAAAGATTCTTTTGACAGCTATAAGGTGAGATGCCTTCGGATTCGCCTGATATCTGGCACACTGACAAACTGAAAACATGATGTCTGAATGACTAGCAGTCAGATACATCAGGGAACCAATCATCGAGCGATAGAGGTGTTGATCAACATCTTCACCATCCAAATCCGAAGTTAAGACAGGACGAGCAACCATGGGAGTGGATGCCGACTTTGATTCCATCATTTTGAACTTGGTCAAAATATCTGTGACATACTTTCCTTGATGAATTAGCACACCCTTCGAATCTTGGCTTCACCTGAAGACCCAGAAAGAAGGTCAT
Source organism: Mikania micrantha (assembly GCA_009363875.1). NCBI lineage: Eukaryota > Viridiplantae > Streptophyta > Magnoliopsida > Asterales > Asteraceae > Mikania > Mikania micrantha. The sequence continues at coordinate 54,901,130 of CM018682.1, read as the reverse complement.
TTCTCCCATCGCACTCATCTCAAACTTCTTCTTCATTACCCCTTCAAATTCCTTGCACAACGCCGAGCTTGTGGAGCCAAAAATAATGTCATCCACATAGATTTGGACGAGAATCAAATCATCCTTATCCTTGCGAACAAACAAAGTCTGATCGATGGCTCCACAGGTATATACATTAGCAAGCAAGTGATCAGTAAGCATAGCATACCACGCTCGCGGTGCTTGATGAAGACCATAAAGAGCTTTGTCTAACTTGTAGACATGGTCTGGATACTAAGAATCTTCAAAACCTGGGGGTGGCACACATAGATTTCTTCCTTTACCTTTCCATACAAGAAAGCGGACTTCACATCCATCTGATACACCGTGAAGCTCATGTAGGAGGCATATGCCAAGAAAATCCGTATGGCTTCAAGTCTTGCCACTGGTGCAAAGACTTCCTCATAATCTATCCCCTCCTGTTGGTAGAAGCCCTGAACTACCAACCGTGCCTTGTTCCTGATAATGACTCCTGAGTCATCTCTTTTCTTCTTGAAAACCCATCTGGTTCCTATAGGCAGCTTTCCTTTGGGTAGGGGAACCAGATTCCACACCTCGAGTTTCTGAAACTGCATCAGCTCTTCCTGCGTTGCATCGACCCAGCTGGACTCTTTGAGAGCCATTTTGACATTCTTGGGCTCGACCTGCGAAATAAAACAGGAATATAAACAAGAATTAATCGGACCTGATTGACCTCTAGTAGTTGTCTCTTCAGGAAAGAGGTTCTGAGCTCTAATGGATTCGCTCCGAGTGAGAGCGCCTTCCGAGAGAGTTCCAATAATATTTTCAACTGGATGATTCTTGTTTATGCTGAGTGTCGTCACTTCCTCCACAGCTAGATTGTCTAGCAAATTGCTGATGTTGTTCACTTGGTCTTCATTAGAGGAAGAAATGTTGTCGACAGGAACAGTTTCACTTACTTCAGCTTCCTGATCCACGCAATGTTCCTCAGGGATGTTATCTGAGAATAGTGGATTATCAAAGGTGTGGTGGGAAGAAGATGAAACTTGATATGTTTCTGGAAGTGGCTGAACAGACTGAGAAGTGTCTGAATCTGAAGGGAGAACTTCATGTATCGGAGTTTGCTGATTTGGAGGAGCATTATTGTACATGCCTGGAGGGTCAACTGACAACAGTTTGGGATCACAGGGAACATAGTAAACCCTATAGTTGCCATCATCACCTTTGTAGAAATCATCAGCTTGCTTAGATGATCCTGCACTCTCGGATGTAGTGTTGAAAGGCCTAAAAGTAGAATCATACTCAAATAGCAAGTTTTGACCAGAACCGGCATCAGTAGAGTTCATTTCTTGCCAATCAATATAATACGATTCCACGATCATCCGAGTCTTCTTGTTGTAAACTCTGTAGGCTGCCTTCTCTGATGAATAACCCACAAAGTAACACTCACCTGCCTTATCATCAAACTTGTGGTTTGGCTCTGTATGAAGAAGAGTGCAAGGACATCCAAAAGACTTGAAGTGACCAACTTTAGGTTTTTGATTGAAAAGAATTTCATAGGGAGTCTTCTGATGGCGCTTTTTCAGGAGTGCTCGATTTTGAACATAACAAGTTGTATTAACAGCTTCGACCCAGAAGAAGATTGGCAGCTTTGATTTTGATAGCATGGTTCGTGCAGCCTCTATAAGCGTTCTGTTCCTCCTTTCAGCAACTCCATTTTGCTGTCTGGCTGCACTGTATTGCCTAGCAATCCCTTTCTCATCGCAGAAATCTATAAGAGTCTGATTTCTAAATTTAGTGCCATTATCAGTTCTAATCACCTTAACCTTTAGATTCTTCTGATTTTCGATCAAGGTAATGAATTTCTTCAGAATCTCTGGTGTTTCATCCTTCTTGGCCAGAAAGAACACCCAAGTGAATCTGGAATAATCATCCGTCACAACAAGACAATATGACTTCTTCCCGATGCTCATTACGTTGACTGGTCCGAAGAGATCCATATGAAGAAGCTGAAGAACTGAAGAGATAGAATTGAACAGTTTAGGCTTGTGGGGTCTCTTGTGTTGCTTCCCCTTGGCACATGCGATGCACTTCTCAATAGTAGAGAAGTCTTTAGAAGGCAAGCCGATAACGTGATCTCCCTTGGCTAGTCTGTTTAGATTCATTAGATTTACGCGACCCAGTCGGCTATGCCATAACAGACAATCATGCTCCGATGCCTTTGAGAACAAACAAGTGTTCTCTTTGAATGAATCTGAGTTCATGTTGATAATGTAGGCATTGTTTATCCTTGGAGTTCTCATTAGAATCCACTTCTCAAGCACTACAAAGCCAGGCTTCAGAATAAGACACTCTTTGTTTGTGAAGTGTGTGGAAAAGCTCTTGTCACAAATTTGAGAAACACTCAATAGACTGTGATTGAGCTCTTCAACATAGTACACGTCTTCAAAACTAAGAGTTCCATTGGTGACCGTGCCCTTCATGCTTATCCTTCCTCCCTTGTCTCCCACAAATGATACATATCCTCCGTTGAATGGTGTAACTTCATGTAACTAAGAGAAATCCCCAGTCTTATGCCGGGAGCAGCCACTGTCTACATACCAAACATGTTTGAGCTTATTTGGCTGTCTCTGCATTTTACACACAATCAATGAGAGATAGGTACCCAAACCATAATAGGTTTAGGCACAGGAGAAACAATGGGTTGTTTCTTGTGAACCACCTTTGATTTAACTGGTTTTTCATTCTCAATCTTTGATATTGCACCACTGCCATGTTTGACTGGTTTTAATGGGGTACTTAAAGTTGGATCACGCCTCCAATATGACCTGTTTTTAACTTTTGAAAAGTTTGAATTTTGTTTTTGAAAACCATATTGATGATGTTTGGACGACTTTTTCTTTTTGGCAGTGGATTGCTTTTGAGATTCTTTCTGAGGATTCACCCTAGGCTTTGAGGATTGATCAGTCCTTGTTGATTTGATAGAGGGTTTTGCCTTGGGTGTGACCTTTTGATTCTTTCCATAAAAGAATTCAGTAGGTCTGTGCAGACAGTTTCTGACAATGTGGCCTGGTCTACCACAAACATAACAACATACCTTCTCATGAAATTCCTTAGGGTCAAAGGGTTTTACATCACAGTCACAGTGACTAGAAGAGGAGCTTACAGAGGCTTGTTCCAATGACCTTGTTGGAATAAAAGGTTCACAGTTAGGGTTTAACTTTGAACCCGCCTCTTTGGTGACTGTGGAATGACCTTTGAACTCATGATGTAAACGCGAAGATATTGTTTCCGAAATAACATTCTTCTTAACAAAAGTTGATTTAAAGTTTTTGGACATCTCATTTGTTTTAATTTTAAATTCATCAACTTTTCCAACAAAATCAGTGTTTGAAATAAGAGATGATGTTCCAAAAGATGTTGAACAATATGTGCTCTTCTCAGCACTTCTTTCTTCAGTCTTCCCACTCACACCTGCTTTGTTTAAACTATCTGCACACATCTAAGAATCATCAGATGGGATCTGCTGTCAATGGAACTGGTTTGTCAGAACCAGTGCTGAAATCAAACCTTCGGTCAGATTTTAACAACAGATCATCAACAGATGTGTTGATATTGGGCATGATTGAGTAATTATGGTTAAAAGGTGGCTCACACTCCTTATAACCGAGACCCTTACCCCTCTTTTCCCTGTATCTAATGCTTACCATGTCTTCCAAAACCTTGCTTGAATAATCAAATTTTTCACACTTTACTGAAGTTTTAGAAAGTTGAGTTTTAACTAGATCCAACTCTAAGGTGAGTTCATCGATTTTGCGTCTAGCATCACGATAGTTGGACTCTTTATCACTTAAAACTTCCTTAAGCCTTGCCACATCCCGACCCTCGGCCTCAAGTTTTCTTTTGAAAATTCCTTCATTTTTAAGAAATTCTGAGTTAAAGTATTTAAGTTTGGTTACTTCTTTGATTCGTGTGATTCATTATGTGACCTATACTTAAACACTTTATCTATGCAAGAGGTAGAGCAAAGATTTTCAGCTACCTCATTTTGCTTGTCATCTACCTCGGCCATGAAGGTGTGACTCAGAGTTAGTTCCAATTCCTGCACCTGATCACTCCAATCATAGGAGTCAGTATCTTGAGTCACCAGAGCTTTAGATGAGCTAGCACTTCCTCCAGCAGTAGCAGTCATAGTCTTCTGTTCAGGCTTCTTCTCTCCTTCCTTAGCCACCTTTGGCTGCTTCCATTCTCTGGCAAAGTGACCCGGTTGATCACAGTTGTAACATCGCAGCTTTGACTTATCAAATCCAAGCTTCTTTCCCGGGTTGTTTCCAAAGTTGTTCCTTCCATACCGTTTAATGAACTTCTTTGCACGAAACACAGCCATATCCATCTGCCATGAGATATCCATCTCCTCAACATCTGCTGGATTTATCTGCTCTAGATTATCCTGAGTAAGGTTGGCAGGTGCTAACTCTCCAGCTATGAAAGCGTTGTAGCAGTTCATAAAACCCTTAGACAGCAGCAGATTTTCTTCACTCTCTGGATTGATCTTGGACATTGATCCTGCTTGTCCAGATGATAGGAATGCAGTCTCAAAAGGGATTGACTGAGATGAAGGAGGCTGATAGTGTTGCATCCCTGAGGCTTGAAAATTGATTGCTGACAGAAGAGCAGAATTTTCAGACACGGGTGCAATACCCATTGAACTGGAATGGTTCAGTGCTCTCTGTTTATCATCCATATCATAGGAATTAATGATCGAAATCAGCTCACTCAGAGAGGTCTTGTACATATCCTTTGTTCTTTTGATTGTCGTACAATTTGAGTTCCAGGTGTAAGGCAGTGAGTTCAGAAGCTTCTTGTTCACTTCTCCTTTGGTCATTTCAATTCCAGAACTTGTCATCTCGGTCATCAGATGGGTGAATCTATTAAGCTGTGCTTCAAGGGACTCTCCTTTGATGTGATTGAACATATTGAACCTCTGTCTCAGCATATCCTTATGACTGTCTCGCATGTCTTCATTTCCTTAAAATCGTTCAACCAAAGCATTCCAAAGTTCCTTTGCTGTCTTGTGTTCCTTAAAGCCATGAGCTACATCAGTCGAAAGAGCCATTGTTATTGATGCATAGACCTTTTCATCCTTTTCCATCATTAAGATATCATTGTCTGTGTACAATTCTGGATCTTTGGGAACAAGAGGACCATTGATCTCACTCTGGTATGAGGGCACAAAGGGACCCTCTTCAATGGATCTCCAAAGCTTTGGATCAGTGTATTTGATAAAGGATTGGAATCTGAATTTCCAATCTTGGAAGTTATCTCTCGACACGAGCCTAGGTGGCTTTGTTCCGGTGCCAATTTCATTGTCCAAGTTGAGCAAGTTGGACAAATTTGTCAGATTCTTTGAATCCATGATGAATCAGAAAATTTTCTAAGTGTTGTATACGAAGTCCCTGTACGTCTCTGTAGAGCAGATCACCAACACTAACCAAAGTAGAACAAATTTCCCTATACTCGAAGTCTTAAGTGTTTTCGAAATTCCTCTGTATTCGAAATCAACTAAGTAACCGAAGATCTCTTGTATTTGAAACAGAACCTGTACTCGAAATTCTTGTACTCGAAACCCCGATCTGTACTCGAAGTTTTCTTGTAATCGAACTGTTGGCAAACTTTCGAACACTCTATCTGTACTCGAAATAGCTGAACTCGAAAATTTTGAACTCGAAAATACTTAAGAAAAATTTTATAAAAATATTTCTTAAGATCTGGAGTCCCAAATTTACACAGTAGCTAGATGAAGTAGAGTAGAATGATAAATTACTAAACTTGCTTTATAAAGTTGTTACCTTGATGATAAAAAGAGCAATCAAGCTCTGATACCACTTGTAGGTCCCTAATCAGATGAAGATCCAAGCTTTATGTCTCCAATCAGCATCAAATAACTCTATAGTGTGCGGAATCCATAATAGAGTTAAAGAAATAGCAAGAACAACAAGAAAGATCAAAACTATGATTGTATTCAAAAGTGTATTCGAAAATGTACCTCAATACGTCTAGAGAGCACACCTCGGGAATCCAACCTAAACTTGTACAAAATACGTCTATTTATACTAAGTCTAGGTCTACTCGAAATCTAATACAAACTATTTCTAGTACACGAATATATGATGTATTCGAAATACATGTAAACGAAAATCACAAAAATCTGGACTTCAACTCTTTCAATGTTTGACTTTGTCAGTATTTATCGTGTAGTGGGCTCTACAAATTTGTCTAGAATGAATTAGTTTCAAAAATTTAATGAATTTAAATAAATGAGTTACATGCATCTTTGTTGTGGTATATGATTTAGAATCAAAATATAAATCATTTTATGTAAACTTTAATGGTTTAAAGTAACTTTTCGATTTTTATAAATGTATACGTAAATAATTTGTTTTATGTTAATAAGGTTAAGATCATTTGTTTATAATAACTATATACAAAAATTCGTTTTTGGTTTTTGTTTCTAAAACTTAATTTATTGAATAGTTAGTTCATTTGCTTGAATGAACAATTTTGGTATAATATAAAACAAATTTCAAACATAAAATAAATTTTAATATTTAGAAGGCTTTTAAATCAATTGATAATTGAATATTATATTTTCTTTTCATATCATATTTTATAAAACAAAGTATTTATAAAATAATTTTAATTAATCAAAATAAAGAAATCCTTTGTATACTTATAGCTTTTAAATTTTTTATTATAATATATATACATATTAGTCCCCATTTTATGAGTTTAAACAAGTTTAAAATATAAATAAATTTAATAAATTTTCTGGATTTATTTAATTTTTACAGAATGTTGTGAATTGTTTTATATGATTTTTAGAATTGTTTTGAATAAAAAAAACTTGATGAAAAAGACCACAATAACAAAAAAACGGCTTTGGAAGTCGGCCGCAAGGATAGAACCCGTGACCCCGACCTCAGCACAAGCGTTTTCTACCACTAAGCTAGGTCAGGTAGTCATTGCTTTACGTTGGATCGAATTATTAAATTAAATTTAAAATTACCCCAAATCGAATATAAACCCTAGTTCAAATCCAAACCCAATTCGATCAGTATTGTAATCCTACGAATTTGAAACCTTGGGGCTATATGGGATTTGAGTGCAAGGCTGAGAACATTTGTTCTTGAATCCGATTCTCACTTCAGAACGTTTGAGAGAGAGGTTATTTTGCACAGACAATTTCGTAATGATTTAATGAACATATGTGCTTGCTTAATTCGCATATTACATAAACTGACCCATGATTTGAGTTTCCAGTTCATTGTGTTGATTTAGGAAAAGATTTAAGTGTTAATAATCATTTATTTTTGGAATTCAGATTGTAGATTGATTCGTTTATGAATTAAAAACGTTTAATATACCAGATTTCAAATTATGGTGTACGTTTTGTTCGAATTGGAGTTGAGCCGGATGGGGAGAGGCTCGAACGAGGGACTAGGGAGGAAGAAGGGAAAAAACGGGATTTGACCCCATTGGTCGTTGTATCTCTTAGTTCATTGCAGATCTCCTTTTAATTTCTTTATACTTGCATATAAGTTCATAAGAATTGCAATTTTAGCCCCTTAACTTCTATTTATATATAAAAGTTTATAAAAAATATTTTTAAAAGTTAAAAACTTTTATTTTATATCTGATAATTTATAAAAAAAAATTATTCATCTTTGTAACATTATTTGTCTTTGAAAAATTTGTGAGTATTTATTTATGTATTCATTTGATATAGATTTATTTAGATTTCACAAAGATTTGTTAATATTCTTAGCTTCATTGTTTATGTACTAACTTTATAGATATTATTTGTTAATATGAATATTTTATTATTATTATTAATATAATTATTTTATTTAAAATAGATGATTAGTTTTTTTACATGTATATACACATCCATAAAAGTCTTTTAAATTAATAATTTTCATTTAACTTATATCAAAATTTATTTTGTAGTGAATATATACATATATATATATATATATATATATAAATTATTTTTATTAAGTTTTACTCTTTTATACATTTGAATGAGATTTTTTTGAATTATGTGTGCATGTCTAATACTTTGCATATTTATATGTTTGTGTAAGTGTTTTTATAAATCCAAATGTTCATTGCATACCAAGATGCTTTGTTTTATTATATATCAAGCACGATTAAATTTAAAATTGACTTATAGAAAACCCTAGGGATACATAATTTTTTTTCCTTTTCTTCAAACCAGCAACCATAAGGTAAGCAACATTAGGTTTCTCGAGCTTCTGACGCTCTTCCTCATGTATGCACATGGAAATCAACTCATTCATCATCCACTTCTCTTTCTGAGTGTTGTAGTTGATTTTGATGGCCTCATAAGATTCAGGAAGAGAAGTCATAATGAAGTGAACCAAGAAACAATCACTGATCTCCATGTCTAATCCCTTAAGTTTACGGGCCACATCGTTCATCATCATGATGTGCTCACGAATGCGACTGATCCCATCATACTTTGTAGACACCAATTTCATGATAAGGGTGCTAGCATGTGCCTTTGAGGTTCCTTTGAATTTTTCCTCCACAAAATGCAGATAAGCTTTAGCATTAGGTAAGTCAGGAATGACTACTCTAAAGATTGGGCTAATGGAGTTCTTGATAAACCTGAGAGCCATCCGATCAGCTGTCACACCCTTGTCGTTGCGGAAGCGTACGGTGTGACTTTCAAGGTTTCACAGTCATGAGTTACAACAAAGACACATATGTTTCTATATTATAGAGCAATATTACAACTACATTTGCCACAAGCCTAATGTAATAACAGTTTTATCTGAGTTTCACACATATATACAATGCTATTACACATATATATTATGCTATGTATCACACTGTTGAGTTTATCTCTCATAGACTCTACTATATGTCTCCAAAGATTGAGCTCCCAGCTCCACCCTTTGTATCATTATGCATATGAGAAAACATGATTCTAAACAATCAGCATATTGCTGATGAGTTCACAATTTTATTTTTCAAAAATGTATGTAATGTATCCCAAACAATTCAAATGTTTGCATAAAAAGAGTTAAATAATATTTATGTCCCAAAATGGGTGTAAAACATTGGTATCCAGTTCGAACATTGTTCCTTCCAACAATGTCGTGTTTAGTTCCCCGACCAACTGTCCAATTATAACTCCTGGGCTCCCGTAACCGAGCTGACGAGTTCAGTGTTTGCCCATTCCCAATGTCCTTGTCTCAAGACATTTTTTGTTTTAGCCTTATTGAGCGCCTGCTCGACATCTGGTCGTGGTTTTAGCTACGAACCACGAGCGTGGATTGTCAATCACAAAATAGAATCTATTCTCAATAATCATGCCCCCCCCCACAGTTAAAGGTTACAGAATAGGGTACTTAGCGACAAATGTGTAACCCATGAAATAATGACAAGTTCGGTCATGTGTTTCTCCCCACTGTCACGTGTTTCAACCAATTGTTTTACAACGCTTTCGTTTTCATGCTCCACAAAATGTTTCAAAAGTGTTTCATATGATGCAAATCAGGTTTCATGGTTCACAAAATGTATCGAAAGCGTTTCAGAGTTCCACTTGATCTAATCAGGTTTCATGTTTCACAAATGTATCAAAAGAGTTTCAAAGTTTCACCTGATCCAATCAGGTTTCATGTTTCACAAAATGTATCGAAAACGTTTCAGAGTTTCACCTGATCTAATCAGGTTTCATGTTTCACAAATGTCTAAAAATCATTTCAAAGCTTCACAATAATCAAGATGTTTCGAATGAGTTTTTATGTTTTCTTATTCCCCAAGTTTCAAAACCCAAAATACAGAAAAGGGGTTCGTGAGCTCACCTGAGTTGATTCAAATCAATAACAATGCACAACGTTAATATCACTAGTTCTTGAACTCTAAACCTGTATGTCATTAGAGTTCTATGAGTTACTTAAGCTTAATCTGACTCTCAGAACTTTCCTTGACGTTCAATGTCAAGGACATTACCACTCAAGTCATCAATCTTATCTCAAATGTTTAATCAATTTCCTTAATTTAATATCGCAAAAAGTGTGCTAACTGCGACTCGTTGGATTAATCAGGACATTCCCAGATTAATCAAATTAGTATGGTTGTTGATTATATCACCAAAACAGTTTCTTGATGGATACAGGTTTATGAGTAATCAATCCTTGTCATTGATCATTCCAAAGAATGATCAAGTGTCACACCCCGAGCCGGCGGGCTGGATCGACTTTCCCATCGGGTGGAAGGTTCTCGGGGCGCGATATCGTTGTGATACTCAAAGTGATCAGATTGTTTACATTGCACATGATATATAATGAGAAATGCTAAATGACATTGATATAGAATTACAAAGTTAAATTACATTGTCATGTTCATAATTTAACTAAGTAAATCTAACCAAAAGAATCATTGAGTTTTCTATCTTGTATCTGCACAAGATTTACAAAAGATGATTCACATTTTTGTCATTCAAAATATGCACAACACAAAATGAAGCTAGGTCTTCTAAAAGTCCACTAGCTTAAGTCCTGAATGCTTGGTGACTAAACCTGTTCGTCACCTGAGAAAACATGCATTTAAACAAATTCAACACTAGGTTGGTGAGTTCATAAGTTAATAATTGAAAAACAGTTGATTTAGTGCCATTCACAATCACAATTTCATACACTAGTCTTACTGATTCTTGTCTCATTTGTCTCACACAATGGCCTCTCCATAATTATACTTACAAATAGTATTTCATCCAATCAAGTATGCTTATATATAGGGCATACGTAGGGGAACAAGCCCCAGCCGACATCCCACCACATACTTAACAAAATTCAACACCACTTGTAATACAACTATGGATACCCATTTCTATCTCACATGTGTTCACCCCATTTGATATTCACCCATCAATTGTGTTCATCCCCCATAGTTTTGTATGTGTAGAATAAAAGAGTATGAGGGAAGTAAGTTATCAAAACCTAAGTGATGATAAACCCCCAGTGTTTTAAGGAAAATAGCTTTATTAAACCTTATCCTTATAATAATTCTCTCAATGGTAGGGTTAACTGTAATCCACTTCTAATAATAGGAGTGACAGTTAACTTGTTGATGTTGTTCTCAATCTTGAATGTATAGAGCCTAAATGGGATCCATTGGGGTCCTCACGTAATCAGACTACAATGCATCCAATTTACCTTTATCCCATTTGTTGTCTTAGTGCCTTCAACGAAACTATTACCAGTTATAGGACATGAGAGAAAATCAATTCCTCAGTCTACTAGTCAATAGGATCGAAGGATTTAATTACAATTAGTTACTGTAGATTAATATTACCATGTGTCGTTTACCAAACCTGATTGATGTCGCCCTGTTACCGGTCATACGATACCGGCCAATGATAAAATACGATCAAGGTACCGATCTCACTCGTCGGCGGTTTGTCAAACCTATGGTACCACTACTTTATCGTCGGTTTAGTTGCACTAAATTAACTGGTAAACGATTCTCTTGTAGGGACTTACGATTGTACATGAACTCATGAACACATGATTGTTGTGATATCATACAAACAGTTTAATAGTAATCAATTGTTGTTATGTTTACCCATTGTCATCATCTCAATGTTGTCTGATCTCAAAATTATGTGTTCTCATAGTCTTTAATGAAGTGTTATAAGAACTTGTCTTATTACACGATGTTAATAATTGTGTGAATGATATATTTATCATGAAATTTTGTTATCATGATTATCATTCTTGTTATCACTTGAAATTGTCTCATGTTATCTCATTGTTATCTCATTGTAAATAACAAAGTGTTATAAGATTATATCTAATTTCACATATGTTATTTAGATGTTCGGATGAATTCATGAAGTTATATTACCATGAACATTCCTTATTGTCATAGTTGTTAATGCACACAAGCATACATATTGATCTTGAATAAAGCATGATAATAAAGATAGCTCAATACTATCTAAATCATAAAATGAATGAATTATTGTACTAAAACTTTCATGTAATTAAAAGAATTAACATGTTTCTCAGCCCCGCAATTTCAAATCAAAAGATTAGAAAAAGGGCGTATGAACTCACCTGGTAGTTGATGTAGTTGACTAAGTAATAACAGAAAATGCACGCACTCACTGTTGTGTTGTATTCAAGTTGTTTGTAACTTATAAGTATAAGTTATAGGTATGTATGTGTGTGTGTCAGCCCTAAAGTTGGCTAACACTTGAAAGTCTTTGTTATCACTTAGTCCTAATTCGCTTGTGATGGAACATACTAACACTCAACCAATTAGGTTAAGTTTAGTATATCGTGTTATTTTTTGTTTAGGGGTTTTGGACTCAATCACCTTTATTAACCTTAAGTCCAAGTTTGAAAATTCATATTAACTTAATAATGTATTCGCGTGAGTGACGATTCACATGAATATAATTATTAAGAATAATATTCTGAAATGATATTCCATAAATAGTAAATCGAATCGAAATACGATACGAGCGTTGGATTCGCAAAGGTGACGATCTTTACGAATACGTATGCGAGTAACGCGTTTCGACGAGATAACTAAATAATATTTAACGATATTAAATTAATAAATGAAAACTTAAAACGTTTATTAGGAATCACAACCTAAAATGAATTGGAATAAATTAATTTATCAAATAATCGATTTAGCGAAAATAAACGGAACTATTTTTACGAAATAGTTTATTTGAAACTATTTTCTTTAAAACTATCTTTATAAAAATGAAATTTAATTATTTAAACGAGATATATTTTTTAAATATGTTTACGTTGGAAACCGAACATTTTATTACGGTTATTGCGATAGAAACGAGACCGAAAACGCAGTATTAATACGCGATATAAGGAAGAAGAAGGCTTCTTCTTCCTCATATCACCCATTTACTCTCTCTCTCTAAAAACACACATACCATAATCCTCCACCTTCTCTCTAGCCTTTTTCGCTCGTTTCTTGACGGATTCACGAGATTCCGGCGCATACGCGTTCGTGAGATCAAGGAGAACAAGGAAGTACAAGAACATCTCACGTTTCATCAACAAATCGAGGTAAATATGAGATGTTATTTTCGGTTTTATGTAAAACACGAATCTTTAACTTATTTTTGTTAAATTCGAACTAAGACACTTGAAACACCATTAAACGAGTTAGTATAAAGGATTAGGATTGCGGAGGTAGACCTGCAACCGTGGAAAGGTGATGAGGATGACGATGAACAGCTTAGAACCTACAGGTTCGTGTAAGGTTGCTGTTGGCCGAACCCTTCACCCCCACGAACCTTAGGCAACAAGGCAAGTACTCGGCGAACCCTTGTGGAGCCGAACGCTAGTTGGGATAGCCGAGCCTTCGGCTCTCTCTGTTGCCACGAACCCTCGATGTGGACCAAACCTAGGTGGCCGAAGCTTGGCAGCGAACCTTAAGCCCTCACCAACCCATAGACACGAACCCTCATAAGATAAACGAACCTTTGTTCATCTTGTGCCGAACCTTTGATAGGGAGGAACGAACCCTAGGCCGAACCATGGCGCCTGTTAGCCGAACCATGGCACTTGTTAAACGAACCTTTACCCAGCTCTACGAACCCTAGCACACCATGGACTAGTAGAGACGAACCTTCTTGCACAAAGTTAACCCACGAACCCTCTAAGGCCGAACCTTCTTATTATGTGGGCCAAACCTAAGGCAGCTAGGTCATAGGTTCGCTGCCCTTAGGGGTAAACTAGGCCAAATCTCGTTTAACAAATGGGATTAAGGGCTAACGGGAGATATAACTAAGTAGGTATACGTATACATACATATATGTATAATCATGCATGCATGAGGACTTTGATTACCACCTTTCTTTAATAATATCAACCTCAAGTTATGAAATGTTATATAATGTGAAGGTTTGTGAAAATAACCTAATTATAATCTTTTAAACTATAAAGTTGATGGTGATAACTTGATGTAGGTGGTTAAGGGAATTAATCATGCATGCATGTATACAAAAGTGTACACAGGGTATAAGGTAAATACCTTTATAAGTTGTAAACTTTTGAATTATCAATTAAAAATCCTCATATATGGAACAATTTAAGATAATGAGTTAAGCACAATTGTAGGTTGAATATCGATAAACCATGGGTGACACTACCTAACTTAGAAACAAATAAAACTAAGTCCATGAAGTATCTATGGGTTTAAATTGAATCAAGGTGAACATCTAATATTAATAAAACGCTTGTACTTATAAACACGATCACATATTAAATTTACAGATCTTTGAGTTGATTTGAGTTATATACGCGAGCGCGCATTATAAGGGAACACTGATTCTAAGGACTTCAGGTGAGTTCTCATAACCTCCCTTTCTTTAAACTGTTTTGGTTTTAAAACTCGGAGGTGAAACATGTATACCAAATTAAATATTATTTTGATAACACAAGGTAAATACATGTTTATCAATATGATATTCATATTTAAAATTTTCATTATTTATGGATTATCTCTTACATTATATATCCGTGTAAATATTGTTATTGACTTCGGTCAATAACAAAGATTACATGAATTGTCACAAACTCCGTGAATCATTGCTTTTGACTTCGGTTAATTGCTTTGACTTCATGTATTGTCACGTGGATGTTGTCCACTCCGTGAATCATCGCCTTTAACTTCGGTTAATTGCTTTGACTTCATGTATAGCCACGTGGTTAGCTACCACTCCATGGATCATGTTTTTAACTTATGTTTATTACATAATGATCATGTATAGTCACGAACATTATTTGAGAATATTGATGTTGAGATTGGTTGAATTGTTTGTGGTTTGATTATCTATGATTGACTTTGAATATCTATGATTGACTATGATTGATTGGATATGTGTTTATGTGTTTGTGTATGTGTTTGATTGTTGAGTTTGGAGTTTGGTTGGATTATCTCTTACAGGTATTATTATTGTGGATTTTCTCAGGAAATCATTAGCATTTATACATTTTATCTATACCTTTTATAAAAACATTTTTAAACTTAACCTCTTAAATCCATTTTATAAAACCTTTTTAAGTATAAAAACTTATGATTACTCACCAACTACTTTGTAGTTGACACTTGATTTCTTACATGTTTCAGGTGATGGAGACAAGTAGGATGAAGAGGGTGATCCCTTCTATTTTGGACATCATCATATAGGATCTTGGACTTAGCTAAATAACTAAATATCTGGCGATTAGAATTTAGTTAGATAGCTAAATCTGTTTTGTAATTGTTGTATCTATTTCATGATAAACAAGATTTTTGTGTAATTAATTTGGTTGATTGATTGATATATGATGATTGGATTTAGATGCCCACGAGCTTTTGAACAATCTACACATCTCTCGTGGCATCCCGACGTTTCCGCCATCGGTCGGGGTGTTACAGATTGGTATCAGAGCCTGGGTTATAGGGAATTAGGTTACTAGAAATGGTTGACCTAGTCTATAACCGTAGGATACCCTAGTATGAAGCTACTTCATACATTAGTTCGTATATTCAGGATTTCATGCTTATATGTTTATTACATGTTAACTGAACTCCTGTTATACATCTGATATGCATATACTGCTTATAAATTTCTTGCTTACGTGTGCCCTAATGATTCAATAAGGACATGCACGTGGTGTATCGTAAAGGTGGTGGGACGTTGGCTAGGGCAGTTGCGACTGACCCTTACATATGCCCTATATATATACCATTTACGGTACATTAGGTGGATGTCAGTATTGAAGAATGTGGGAACAACCCGTTTGGGAAATTATCTGTTTAGGAAATTAACCGCTTAGGAATTATCTGCTTTAGAGAATTATTTGTCTGATTTATAAACTCCGGACAAGGACACACTAGTGGTATACTACAAAGGTGGTAGGACGGTGGCTAGGGCAATTGCGACTGACCCTTACATATGCCCTATACATATATCATTTGTAGTATATTGGGGGTCTGTCAGTGTCAGGAACTTAGGATATTATTAGGGATTGCTTTAAGGTTATGGTTGATGATATGTTTGTTGGAGTGGTTTGGATTGACTCATGGATGATCACACTTGATAAACACTTATAAATTCACTTATGAAACACATAGATTGGACACGTAGGGTGCATAGGATCAATGAACGACGCGAACACTTAGTGATTGATTGGAGACTTGAATGATGATATAGACACTTGGAGAGAATATAAACGCATAGTGATGATACTAACACTTAGTGATGGTATGGACACTTGATGAGAATAAATGACAGGGAGGATATGAACACTTAGTGACAATAAGAGTACTCAGTGATGATATGGACCCTTATTGATGATTAGGGACATTGAGATTTGGTATGGAATTTAGTGAACTTAGACATTAGGGGAACTTTAATGTCAGGTGAACTTAGACATTAGGTGAACTTAGAAATAGGAAAACCTACATGTTTGGTGAACTTAGACATTAGGCGAACCTAATTGTCCAAGGGAACTAGAGACCACTTCGCTCAAAATTATCCTACCTAGG
Organism: Mikania micrantha; assembly: GCA_009363875.1. Taxonomy (NCBI): domain Eukaryota; kingdom Viridiplantae; phylum Streptophyta; class Magnoliopsida; order Asterales; family Asteraceae; genus Mikania; species Mikania micrantha. The sequence goes on along the minus strand of CM018682.1, from coordinate 54,884,525 downwards.
ATAAGCTTTGAGAAATGTGACTATGGTAAGATACATGATACACCCTAAATTCTAGGAAGGGCATAATCATGGTGCAATGGAACGGTGGTGGGACGGTGTAGGGGAGATTGCGATCTACCTCTGCATATGCCCTATATATAAGCTTGTTGCATTGCATCGGGAGGTTGTCAGTGTTGGTATAGGGTGGGGAATGTATAGGACTTAGGAATAGCTAGCTAATATTAGTTATGACCAACTAGGACACTTAGTATAATAATAGGAAATTTATAAATGTTATGAGTTTAATAACAGATAGGAGAAAAATGTAGTTCCTATATGTAATCCTAACTGTTTAAATAAACTCAATTGACCATTGTTTGTTTGACTTACGTTGTAAACGGTAGTAACATGTTTCTAATTTCTCAGAAACATGCCGCCGCGCCGTCACAACGAATATGACTCGAACAGTGGGGATGCTAACAACGGTAATGCCAACTCCGGCATCCAAGAGTTAGCAACACTGATCACTGGATTGGTGAATCAACTGACACAAGCCAACCAGTCACTCACTCAGAACAGAGGTGGTGCAAACCCACCAACTTGCACATTCAAACACTTCAACTCCTGTAATCCACTGAAGTTTACGGGGTCTGAGACTGCCACTGGGCTACTGCAGTGGTTTGAGAGCATGGAGAATACCTTCATCAACAGTGACTGCCCCGATAACCTGAAAGTTCGCTATGCCACCAGTGTTTTCCAGAAGAGAGCACTAACTTGGTGGAATGGGGAGAAGCGAACTAGGGGAGTTGATGCTGCCCTAGCACTGACTTGGACTGAGGTCAAGACTTTGATGACCACTGAATTCTGTCCTCGCAGTGAGATGAGGAAACTGGAGACTGAGTTCTGGGAACTCAAGCAGGATAGCGGAGAGAATGTTATCTACAATACTCAGTTTCATGAGGATAGCCTGCTGGTGCCTCATCTGGTGACACCTTTGGAGAGGGCGATTGAAAAGTATATCGGTGGACTGCCGATGCAGATTCAGGACACAGTCTACGGGAGCAATCCCAAAACACTTGAGGCTGCGATCCGATTATCTGCAACTCTTACTGACAATCATGTGAAGAATGGAACACTTACAATGAACGGAACCAAGAAGACGGAGGTGAAGAATACCACAAAAGAAGCAAGGACTGAGATCAAGACTGAAGCTGCTAGTTCATCGAAGAGCAGCAACAAAAAGAGGAAGACCAGAAACTTCATGGTCACTGCTCCTGCTGCTAAATCTGTGCAGCAAACATCAAACAACTCCACTGCAAGGAACTACACTGGGAATACTCCCCAATGTAATACTTGCAGATATCATCACATGCCAAACTTGCCGTGTCGCGTCTGCAACAACTGTGGCAAGTACGGCCATTTTGCTAATGTTTGCCGGAGTGCACCGCAAGCACAAAGGATGCAACATGCACCGCTTGCACTGCCTGCTCTGCAACCTATTCCAGCTGTACCCGTTTGCCAGGTACCTCAAGCACAGGCAAGAGCTTGTTATGAGTGTGGTGAAGTGGGTCACTTCAGAAATCAGTGCCCAAAGTTGACCGGGAATAATCAGAGGGTGGCAAGAGGCCGGGCGTTTCAACTGAATGCTCCAGCTGCTCAAGCCAACCAAGACGTGGTCAACGGTACATTTCTGATCAACAACTCTTATGCATCTGTCTTATTTGATTCTGGTGCCGATAGGAGTTTCGTTTCATATGATTTTGAATGCTTGCTTGGTAGAACACGTACATACTTAGATAAACCGTTTAACGTGGAGGTGGCTGACGGAAACACTATTGATATTGACACTGTTATTATCGGATGTACTGTGAACTTAAGTGATCACGTCTTCCCGATTGATCTTATACCTATGCATCTTGGTAGCTTTGATGTTATCATAGGCATGGACTGGTTAGCCACCCACAAAGCGGAAATAGTTTGCCATGAGAAATACATATGTATTCCATTGTCTTTGGGTGAAACTTTAAGGGTTTTTGGAGAAACTTCTAGCAAAGGTCTTAAGCTTATGTCATGCACTAAAGCACACAAGTACCTTAGGAAGAAATGTATAGCATTTTTAGCTCATATTGTGGAGAAAAATGATAAAGGAAAGAGAGTTGAAGATGTTCCTGTGATCAGAGATTTCCCAGAAGTATTTCCAGATGATTTGCCGGGTCTTCCACCAGAACGTCAAGTAGATTTTCGAATTGACTTAGTACCTGGTGCGAACCCAGTTGCTAAGGTTCCCTACAGACTTGCACCTTCAGAGTTGCAAGAATTGGCGAACCAACTGCAAGAGCTTACGGATAAAGGATTCATTCGCCCGAGCCATTCGCCATGGGGTGCACCGGTCTTGTTTGTCAAGAAGAAGGACGGGTCATTCCGAATGTGCATCGATTACCGTGAATTGAATAAACTTACAATCAAGAATCGATATCCATTGCCGCGCATCGATGATCTCTTCGATCAGCTTCAGGGCTCGGCATGGTTTTCCAAGATCGATCTTAGGTCTGGGTATCATCAGCTTCGCGTACATGAAGATGATATTCCCAAGACAACTTTCAGAACAAGATATGGCCACTATGAATTCTTGGTAATGCCTTTCGGCCTTACCAATGCACCTGCGGTTTTCATGGATCTCATGAACCGTGTTTGCAGGCCATACTTGGATAAATTTGTGATTGTATTCATTGATGATATTTTGATTTACTCAAAGACCAAAGAAGAACACGAGAAACACCTTAAGTTGGTTTTGGAGATTCTAAGAGAAGAGCGACTATATGCCAAATTCTCTAAATGTGAATTTTGGCTTAAGGAAGTTCAATTCTTGGGGCACATAGTCAACGAATATGGTGTTCACGTGGATCCAGCAAAGATTGATGCGGTGAAGAATTGGAGTACAGCGAAGACACCGACGGAGATTCGATCGTTTCTTGGACTCGCCGGTTACAATCGGCGATTCATCTCGAATTTCTCCAGGATTGCTGTCCCGCTTACTTCTTTGACTCAAAAGAATAAACCATATGAGTGGGGACCGAAGCAAGAAGAGGCATTTCAGACTTTGAAGCAGAAACTTTGTGATGCTCCTGTTTTGACACTGCCTGATGGAAATGATGATTTTGTGGTCTATTGTGATGCATCCAACCTAGGTCTCGGTTGTGTCCTCATGCAACGGGGAAAGGTTGTGGCTTATGCATCGAGACAATTAAAGATTCACGAGAAGAACTACACTACACACGACTTAGAACTTGGTGCAGTTGTGTTTGCTTTGAAGATATGGAGACATTATCTTTATGGCACTAAGTGTGTAGTCTTTACTGATCATAAGAGTTTGCAACATATTCTCAATTAGAAAGAGCTCAATATGAGACAACGGAGATGGGTTCAACTATTGAATGATTATGACTGTGAAATTCGCTACCATCCTGGTAAAGCGAATGTAGTAGCAGAGGCGCTTAGTCGCAAGAGTCAAGTTCAGATCCATAGTGTCCGAGTGCACTCTAGTCTCCGTAATGATGTTCTCACGGCCCAACAACACTCATTAGCTCAAGAGGACTTGAAAAATGAGATGCCTTGCGGGGCTGAAATCTTATTGGAAACTAAAGATGATGGATTGATGTATTACTTGAATCGGTTGTGGATACCGAACCGGGGTGATCTTAGGATGGTGATTTTGGATGAAACTCATAAGTCTCGTTATTTCATCCATCCAGGTTCTGACAAAATGTATCAAGACCTTAGGGGCTTGTACTCGTGGCCTGGAATGAAGAAGGACATTGCTGAATATGTGCCTAAATGCCTTAACTGTGCTAAGGTCAAGGCAGAACACCAGCGACCTTCTGGATTGTTAATACAACCTGAAATACCCATGTGGAAGTGGGAGAATATCTCCATGGATTTCATTACTAAACTCCCACGAACCGCAAACGGTAAAGATAGTATCTGGGTGATAGTTGACAGATTGACCAAGTCGGCTCATTTCTTACCGATACGCGAAACGTACCCTATACGGAAGTTAGCTCGTATCTACATTGATGAGATCGTAAGCTGACATGGAATTCCCTTAAGCATAATATCGGATCGTGATGCTCGCTTCACGGCACGATTTTTGGGAATCACTTCATGAAGCCTTTGGAACAAGATTGGATCTTAGCACTGCTTATCATCCTCAAACGGATGGTCAGACGGAGCGAACGATTCAGACATTGGAAGACATGTTGAGAGATTGTGTCATCGATTTCGGTGGCAATTGGGATAGCCATTTACCATTGGTTGAGTTCTTGTATAACAACAGTTATCACGCGAGCATTGGTATGTGTCACACCCCTGCGCCGCGTGCGGAATCCACGGCGCGGTGACGTATGATCAGTTGAATCATGCACAAGTATTGAATAAGAACAACCACAATGGATTACTACATTTCATAATGTTTAGACAGTTGTTTAGTTACAGACAATCTATCTACCAAAAGAAAGACAACTACAGACCCAAAATATAGTTTACAAAATAAGACTCCAAACAAGACAATTAAACATTTAGGATTTAGTGTGTTTCTAATCCATCCAAGCATGTTTCTTCATCTTGTTCTATCTTAGTATGGTCTCCTTAGTTGTCTCTGAGAATGTCTTAAACCTGATTACCTGAAACACGTGAAAAGTAACTGTCAACTACAGACGTAGTTGGTGAGAACAATAGGTTTAAACAGTTGTAACCATGAGTATATGATATAAGACATAGGTAAGTTAAAGTATCATAAGATTCACACGGATGAGCTGCAACCCAAACTAACATCAAGTAAGAAAATGAGTGTAAACAGTCCAATCACTGTTCGCACGAAAGCCAATAATATCAAGTCCCAAACCACGTTTGGAGTTAGATAATACGTCAGCAGTTTTGATAACCATATGACACCAGACCTGCAGTTGGCTTTTAAAAGCAAATTTAAAAGCCAACTCCATCCTGGATAAGAAAACAATGACACCAGACCTACAGTTAGCTTTTAAAACAAATTTAAAAGCTAACTCCATCCTGGATAAGAAACAATGTGTCCGCTTTCCCTTGTTGTGATCACCCAGTACTAACGCTAATGAATGTGATACTTGATGCTTTTGCAAGTTTGTTTACAACAATGGACACCATGTTTTCTGAATCTTACTTTAACCGGATGTGTTAATGTCTTAATTGAAAACCTAGATTTAACTCCACGAGTTAAATCCTTTGTTTATGTAACATGAAAATGAATCCCTTGATTTGATTACCATGATGTGAACCATATGATTTGAATCCCTTGAAATGAAACATTTGATTTGAATACCATGAATTTAACCACTTGATTTGAATATCACAAAATGAACCACTTGATTTGGATACCATGATATATTGACCTTGTGTAACAACAAGGTTTATGACAAAAGAAGAGTTTATGAAACCATTTATATAAAAGCATTAACCTTTAAAAGAACATTTGAGTGAAACTGTTATAAAACATTTTAAAGAAACAATTTACAAATCCTTTTTAGTAATAAAAGTTTAACAGTGAATGATTTCTTTAAAAACAGTTGACAATTTCTTAAACAGTTGAAGAATCCCATGGATTCATAAGATGAACCTGTAAACTTTATGAATACACATAACCTGTGTATGTATCAAGATTGAATTAGTGGTTTTGATCACGTGTTCCACCCCAAAACAGTTATAAAACAGAAAAAGAGGGGCTAATGTTCTCACCTGTCTGCAGTAGACTCTGAACTTAAACAGTTAGCAAGTAGCAAACAGGACTTCTAACTTGTTCCTATACCATTGTAATCATACATAAGATATAAGATTTATAATTGTATAGACTTTGATTTGTTGATTGACTTGTGTTCACTTGAACTTGATTAACACTTGAAAGTTATGTCTTGGATTTATTGATTGATCATGGGTTCAAGAAACTAATGTGAAATGTTCTGTTGTGTACACTCCTTGTGCATACAATGATAAATGTTTGCGAATTCTATCACCATTTGATTAACATGTATTGTGAAAAGATGTTCAATTGTTTCCAAGTCTTTGTGTTTGTGAATTTATCATGTAATTAGGATAAGTTGCAACTTAAACCAAATTTTGACCAAGTTCACTTGTACATAGAGTTTGTGGGCCACAATATGAGCCTTAAGCCCATAAAACTATGATGGGCTTAAGTATAAGTCTATGGGCCTTTCACAATAACAAGGGTCAATTTAATATGATATTGGGCCATGCAATTGCCTAAGCGATATTAGGCCAACTAAAGATTAAAACTAGTCTACCCAATCAATTGGGCTTAGTTTAAGTACATGGGCCAAGTTGTTATTGGAGTTGGGCCGAATGGGTTTATGGTTTTGAGCCAATTAAAGATCATGTTGGGCTAACTCTAACTCCCTTGGGCTTGATTTCACCTATGAGATTGAATACCATTGCAATTGGGCCGAGTATGCTTTGGGTTGGGCCGAAGTAGATGAGCTGCCAACTTTAGGCAGTGAACCCTCTTGGGTTTCAGCCTAGGGTTCGCCCCTACACCCAAAGGGTTCGGTCATGATAGGAGGTTCGAGGGTTCGGCCAAAGTATTCCACATGGTTCGGCTAAGATAGTGCCATGAAGGTTCGTTGATCATAGCAGCACACATGGTTCGTGGAGACTCCAGGGTTCGCTGGGGTTCGGCTTGGGCAGGTGGGTTCGTGACATGCAATGGGTTCGTAGGTTAGCTATGGGTTCGGCTGCTGAAGCTGGACACCCGAGGGTTCGTTGACCAGGAGGGGTTCGGCTACAACCCTAGGGTTCGCTATAGTTCTTGACTGATCCAGGGGTTTCATGGCATCATGATAGTTCGTCGGAGGCATGAAGGTTCGGCACAGGTTCAGGAGGTTTCCCCAAAGGCTCGGCGGATGTCTAACGAACCATGCAGGTTCGTAGAGACCCATTAGGGTTCGGCCAGCTGAGGACGAGGGTTCGGCCACCGAACCTGTTACCAGCATCATCTCCTTCGTCGAACCTCAGTTCCCAGAACTCGATCTAGGCTAGGACAACTTCAGAGAATGTTGCTATAGATGCGAAACTAGGTATGACGTGCATGGATCCGGCTAAGTGTCGAGTTTGAATCAAAAACACAAGAAACCCTATTTTCCAGATTTTTCAAGCTCCATTACCTCGAAATTTGCTGGATGGATCTGCGAAAATCTTGTACTTTCGTGTAGAGTTTGTCGAGAGCTTCGCGTGGACACCAAGAACGTCGAAATCCGTCGAGTAACGAAGAAGATACGAACGTTTAAAGTTTGGTTTTTAGAGAGAGAGAGGGTAGACGAACTATTAGAGAGAGAAAGGGTTGTTGAGGTAATAAATGAAGTAGGAAGCCTTGTTCAAGGCTTTTATAGTTCGGGTGAAGTTCGGGTGCGTTTCGGTCGCTCGGTTCGCGTTTCCGGAACGTAACGCGTATTTTACGCGGTTTTAATTAAAAATAGTTATTAAACTCATTTAAATGATGAGTTTCAAAATTGTAAAAATATAAAATAATTAATTTAATTATTTTACTCTTCGTGTGTTGCCGGACCGTTAAACATTCACAATTACGTGTATACCCGCAATCGCGTACGTTTTTCCGATCGTATTAAAATATTCAAAGTCGTTTAATCATAATTATAAGTTCAACATTCGTATTATTATGGATCGTCACCCATAACTATACTCAGTCTCGCTTACAGATTACGATTTTTGTTGAATTAATTAAATGTTATAATACTCGTCTCAACACTACGCACTAACACTAACCTGTTACACCGAACGCAGTATATATATAGGGCTCACTCTCGCTGCCCACCACTGTTTCGATATAACAAGTTACTGTTCTTGCTTAGTGAAATCGACTGTAAATAATAATACATACTTGTTTTCTGATTACTAAGATCCTGTAACACACAAGCACACATTTTGAACATACGAATCACATTGATGAACTGAACCATGAATAGACACTGTTCTAACACTGTTTACAACTACATGACTATATGCACAAATGTTACAGTCTCCCCTAGTTAAGGGAATTTCGTCCCGAAATTAACTAGCCGAAGGTACTGTAAAAAGATGAGGGTACTTAAGCTTCATCTGGTCTTCACGTTCCCAGGTGAACTCAGCACCGCGTTTGCCCTCCCATCGCACTTTCACGATCGGGATACGGCTGCGTTTAAGTTTCTTGACCCCATGATCCATGATCTCAACTGGACGTTCTATGAATTGCATGTTGTTCTGAATCTGTATGTCTTCCAGTGGAATCTGAACATCATGATCCGCTAAGCATTTCTTAAGATTTGATACATGAAAAGTATCATGAACATTGCTTAGCTCCACTGGAAGTTTGAGTTTGTAGGCTACGGGACCAATCCGTTCCAGGATCTCAAAAGGTCCAACGTACCTTGGTGCAAGTTTCCCCTTCTTCCCGAATCGGACAACGCCTTTCCAGGGAGAAACTTTGAGTAAGACTCGGTCACCGACTTGGAACTCAAGCGGTTTCCGACGTCGATCAGCATAACTCTTCTGCCGATCTCGTGCGGCCTTAAGCCGTGACTGAATGATTGTGATCTTGTCTGATGTTTCCTGAATGAGTTCTGGTCCTACGACCTGTGAGTCACCAATCTCGGTCCAACAGACCGGTGATCGGCACTTTCTACCATATAGAGCTTCGAATGGTGCACATTGAATGCTCGTATGATAGCTATTGTTATATGAAAACTCAATGAGTGGGAGATGAGTGTCCCAACTTCCACCGAAGTCAATGACACAAGAACGGAGCATGTCCTCAAGTGTTTGGATAGTCCTCTCACTTTGGCCGTCGGTTTGGGGATGATACGCCGTGCTAAGATTAACACGCGTTCCCAAAGCCTTTTGCAATGATTGCCAAAAGCGAGAAGTGAAGCGACTATCACGATCAGATATGATTGATGTAGGAGTACCATGACGTGCAATGATTTCGTTGATGTACAATGTGGATAACTTCTCCATCTTGTAATCCTCTCGGATTGGGAGAAAATGAGCAGATTTGGTGAGTCGATCAACGATCACCCAAATCGAATCGAAACCTCTCGGAGTTCTCGGCAACTTTGTTATGAAATCCATGGAAATTTGCTCCCATTTCCATTGAGGAATTTCAGGTTGCTGCAGAAGTCCCGAAGGCTTTTGATGTTCTGCTTTGACCTTCGAACATGTAAGACATTTTCCCACGTACAGTGCTATGTCTTTCTTCATCCCCGGCCACCAGTAAGATGTCCTCAAGTCTTGATACATCTTGTCGGCTCCAGGATGAACTGAGTATCGCGACTTATGAGCCTCATCACAGATGAGTGTGCGCAATTCTTCAGACTTTGGAATCCAAATGCGGCCGTTGAGATATAACAACCCATCAGCTCGAGGTTCTAGTTTCTTCTCAATACCACAATCCAAGTCTGTCTTGAGTTGATTATCTGTTACTACTTGTTGTTGTGCAATACGAATCAAGTCTTTCAAGTTTGGCTGTGTGTTGATCTCCATGGCTCTTACACGAATCGGTTTGACTGGTTCCTTGCGACTAAGAGCATCCGCCACCACATTGGCTTTACCCGGATGGTAACGAATCTCACAGTCGTAATCAGTTAGAAGCTCAACCCAACGTCGTTGTCTCATGTTGAGTTCTTTCTGATTGAGAATGTGTTGCAGGCTCTTGTGATCCGTATAGATGACACATTTAGTACCGTACAGGTAGTGTCTCCAAATCTTCAATGCAAAGACCACAGCCCCTAACTCAAGGTCATGAGTAGTGTAATTCTTCTCGTGAACCTTAAGTTGTCTTGAAGCATAAGCAATGACCTTGTCCCGTTGCATAAGTACACAACCGAGGCCAAGGTTTGAAGCATCACAGTAGACAATGAAATCATCACTGCCTTCTGGAAGACTAAGGATAGGGGAATTGCATAACTTCTGTTTAAGAAGTTGAAATGCATCTTCTTGTTTCTGTCCCCATATAAAAGCTTGACTTTTCTGAGTCAATGTAGTGAGTGGCAAAGCTATCTTAGAGAAGTTTGCAATGAATCTTCTATAATAACCTGCCAGACCCAGAAATGAACGAATCTCTGTTGGAGTAGATGGAGTAGTCCAGTTCTTAATCGCCTCAATCTTCGCCGGATCTACATGTATCCCATCTTTGTTTATGACATGTCCTAAGAAGTGAACCTCCTTTAGCCAAAATTCACACTTTGAGAATTTAGCATAAAGTTGTTCCTCTCTTAGTAGTTCCAAGACTTTCTTCAAATGATCCTCATGTTCTCGTTCTGACTTGGAATAAATCAGTATATCGTCAATAAAGACGATAACAAACTGATCCAAGTAAGGCCTACAGACTCGATTCATCAAGTCCATGAACACTGCGGGTGCATTGGTCAGCCCAAATGGCATAACCACAAACTCATAGTGTCCATATCGAGTCCTAAATGCCGTCTTTGGTATATCCTCATCATTTACTCTTAACTGATGATACCCAGATCGTAAGTCAATCTTAGAGAAGCAAGTTGCTCCCTGTAATTGATCAAACAGATCATCGATCCTGGGCAGAGGATATCTATTCTTGATTGTCAACTTGTTCAGCTCACGATAGTCTATGCACATATGAAATGAACCGTCTTTCTTTTTGACAAAGAGAACCGGAGCTCCCCATGGAGAGAAACTCGGTCTTATAAAACCTTTGTCTAAAAGTTCTTGAAGCTGACTAGACAGTTCTTGCATCTCAGACGGTGCTAACCGATACGGTGACTTCGCCACTGGGTTTGCTCCAGGGATGAGATCAATTCTAAACTCCACTTGTCGGACTGGTGGTAGTCCAGGCAAGTCTTCTGGAAATACGTCTGGATAGTCTTTGATAACCGGTACGTCTCCAACTGCTTTCTTGTCAGGTTTCTTTTCCACCACGTGAGCTAAGAATGCATAATATTTCTTCTTCAGATACTTCCTCGCCTTGATGCACGATACAATCTTCAATTCGCGGCAGGGTTTCTCACCGTAGACTATCATCGTTTCGCCGGACGGTAGGGGAATTCGAATAAGTTTCTCCGAGCATACGATTTCAGCATTATTCTTAGATAGCCAATCCATTCCTACTACAACTTCGAAGCTTCCGAGAGTCATAGGAATGAGATCGATAGAGAAAAGATGGTCATTTAATCTTAGCTCACAAGCATTAACGATGGAATCTACAACTATGGTTTTACCATTCGCTACTTCTACAGTATAGGGAGCAGTAAGTGTGGATAGTTGCATATTAAGAACAGAAGCAGTATGAGCAGAGATAAAGCTTTTATCAGCACCAGTATCAAATATGATAGGAACATAGTGATCATTGATAAGAAATGTACCCGTGATGACTGCCGGCTCTTCTCGTGCTTCAGCAGTTCCAATCACAAAAGCACGAGCAGCAGCAGTATTGTTGTTGAGTTTTGGACACTGGTTTCTGAAGTGCCCCTCTGCCCCACAATTATAACAAGCTCTTCCACCTGTAGCAGCAGAAGTTGTGGCAGCAGTTGTTGCAGCAATAAGATGAGCAGATCGACAAGTCGCTGCAAAGTGTCCCATACGCCCACACTTGTGACACTTCTTGCATGGAGTACTAGGCAGATGATGATACTGGCATTTGGTGCAGAGTGGAAACGGGCCAGTGTACTGCTTTCTGACATTAGCGGGTTGTGGCATAGCAGTGAGGGGAGTAGCATGAGTAGGTGCAGCCGCAGTCAATGCTGCAAAGTTCTTGATCGTCTTCTGTTTCTTCTTCTTATGATGGTGCTGTTCAGGCTTCTTGCCTTCCTCAATCTGTGCTCTTTTAAATCCCTTTCGGGTGAGCACTCCCGATTTAACATACTCCTCGGTCAGAGTAGCACCGAGTTGAATTGCGGCTTCCAAGGTAGTGGGGTTGTTCCCCATAACAGTTCCTCTAACAACTAAAGGCAAGCCTTCGATGTATTTCTCTATCCTGCGGGATAGAGGAGTAACCAAATGTGGTACCAAAATGCACAACTCATGGAATCGAGTTGTATACTTTGCGTTCTCTCCACTGTCTTGCACCAGATTCCACATCTCCACCTCCAGTTTCTTCAGTTCATGACGTGGACAAAACTTTTCCACAAGTAAGTTTTTGAATCCGTCCCATGGTAAAGCTAGAGCAACTTCACGTCCTCTGGTGTTCTTCTCAGAATTCCACCAGGTGAGTGCGCCCTTGTGAAATGCACTCGAGGCCATCTTGACCTTTAGATTTTCAGGGCATCCAGTGAAGTCTATAATGTCTTCGATGCTTTCCAGCCACTGTAGTAGACCGGTAGCTCCCTCAGTACCAGAGTACTTTGGAGGCTTAGCATCGTTGAACTGCTTAAATGTGAAGTTAGCAGTTCCAGAATTGTTGGTATTCGAATTGTTGGCAGAGTCACCAGTACTCCCCCGAAGATTTTGGGTGATGTCAGTGACCATGCCCGGGATTACATCCCTCATGTGAACAGCGATAGCTCGAGCAATCTTGTTAATTTCATCATCATTACCGCTTGTCGAACCCCCAGCATTTGGGTCTCGTCGAGGAGGCATTCTACGAATAGAAGCCACAAGCGGGTCAGTAATGAGAATGGATACAATTGAATTTTTCATGATAAGGTCAGTAATATATCCATACTACTAGTATTATCATTCAATTGTAATATGATCCAGTACACGTATAAGTTATCAACTTATTTGTATACTTATCATGTGAATATGTACGATGTCCCATGATCTCTCCACCAAACCTACACACTGACACTTTCCCGATATACCGAAAATAGTTTATATATAGGGCTCACTCTCGCTGCCCACCACCGTTTCGGTATACCACGATCATGCCCTTGCTAGCATTTGGCAACACGTTTGTACTGATTTCCAAGTGTGTTCCATTGATTAAGAATCCCATGATCTTTGATCAACTTGAACTATGATTGATTTCCATGACTGAACTATGATTATGTTATGCGTGCACCTACTAACAGTTGTTAACATGTAGAACTAAATCATACGTGTGCTCTACACTTTCCTGTTAACTTATGCCAGTAAGTACTAATGATGTAATCACTTAAGAATTTCACTTAAGGTTTACATTTATGATATGTTCACAACTTGGTTGATTCACCATAATGTCTGGTTCATCCAAGTTTGAATTTCATTATGATTTGATTCACCAATGATTGTTTCCCAAATGATTGTATCCCATGTGTTTTGACTAATGTTCCATGTGTCCAGTTGATCCCGAATCCTCACTCCAAATACAAACGCCGGATTCCCCCTAACATACTGAAATAAGCTTATATATAGGGTAAGCTCACACCGACCCACCACTTACCTCAACACGTCATCGTTAATCCGTCGTCTATATTTGGGGCTAAGATTCCAACTGTTGATTGATTATGATTGTCTCATGATTGCCTCTTGTTCTGTGACTATGATAATGATTATGTAAACCATGGTTCTTAATTTACTCGAATTAAAACCTTAGGTTTTAGCATGTATGTCCTAGGTTAATTTAACCTAGGTTCTCAATACCTACAGTATCGAGTATAATGATTTCTTGTGAGAACTTCAACTAAAGAATACTGTTACACAGATTCTAAGTTATAAAGTTCCTATGATAATGAACACCTGATAATGATAACAATGATAACAATGACAAGGATTTCAACTCAAGATTCTAAATTAATAGTTCTTGACCTTTGAATTCCTATAATGAGCATGACAAGGATTTCAATTCAAGACTCTAAATTAATAGATCTTGACATTTGAATTCCTATAATGAATATGACAAGGATTTCAAATCAAGCCTCTAAATTAATAGATCTTGACATTTGAATTCCTATAATGAATATGACAAGGACTTCAAATCAAGCCTCTAAATTAATAGATCTTGACATTTGAATTCCTATAATGAATATGACAAGGACTTCAAATCAAGACTCTAAATTAATAGATCTTGACATTTGAATTCCTATAATGAATATGACAAGGACTTTAGATCAAAGATATCAATCTTTGTCTCTAAATCCTATAATGAATATGACAAGAAATTCATATCAAAGATACCGAAAATACGGATCTTTGCCTCTGAATTTCTATAATGATCTCTGTGTGAGAATTTCAGATCAAGGATACTAAGAATACAGATCCTTGCCTCTGAAATCCTTAAATGCATATGTGTGAGAATTTAATCCGGTTTCTAAAATTATAGAATTCCGGTTCAAATTCCTTGACTCGATATCTAATCTTAGAAAAATGTCCCTAAGATCTTTCAAGCGTGATGTAGACTTAATGCTCACTCAAGTTACTTAGATCCTAAGTATCCTCAAGCCTATAGCACTTAGTCCTATTGGGTAGCTTAGGTTATAGTCTAGGTCATTTAACATTGGGTTTTTCCTAGTTCTCTACAACCTTGGCTCTGATACCAACCTGTCACACCCCTGCGCCGCGTGCGGAATCCACGGCGCGGTGACGTATGATCAGTTGAATCATGCACAAGTATTGAATAAGAACAACCACAATGGATTACTACATTTCATAATGTTTAGACAGTTGTTTAGTTATAGACAATCTATCTACCAAAAGAAAGACAACTACAGACCCAAAATATAGTTTACAAAATAAGACTCCAAACAAGACAATTAAACATTTAGGATTTAGTGAGTTTCTAATCCATCCTAGCATGTTTCTTCATCTTGTTCTATCTTAGTATGGTCTCCTTAGTTGTCTCTGAGAATGTCTTAAACCTGATTACCTAAAACACGTGAAAAGTAACTGTCAACTACAGACGTAGTTGGTGAGAACAATAGGTTTAAACAGTTGTAACCATGAGTATATGATATAAGACATAGGTAAGTTAAAGTATCATAAGATTCACACGGATGAGCTGCAACCCAAACTAACATCAAGTAAGAAAATGAGTGTAAACAGTCCAATCACTGTTCGCACGAAAGCCAATAATATCAAGTCCCAAACCACGTTTGGAGTTAGATAATACGTCAGCAGTTTTGATAACCATATGACACCAGACCTGCAGTTGGCTTTTAAAAGCAAATTTAAAAGCCAACTCCATCCTGGATAAGAAAACAATGACACCAGACCTACAGTTAGCTTTTAAAACAAATTTAAAAGCTAACTCCATCCTGGATAAGAAACAATGTGTCCGCTTTCCCTTGTTGTGATCACCCAGTACTAACGCTAATGAATGTGATACTTGATGCTTTTGCAAGTTTGTTTACAACAATGGACACCATGTTTTCTGAATCTTACTTTAACCGGATGTGTTAATGTCTTAATTGAAAACCTAGATTTAACTCCACGAGTTAAATCCTTTGTTTATGTAACATGAAAATGAATCCCTTGATTTGATTACCATGATGTGAACCATATGATTTGAATCCCTTGAAATGAAACATTTGATTTGAATACCATGAATTTAACCACTTGATTTGAATATCACAAAATGAACCACTTGATTTGGATACCATGATATATTGACCTTGTGTAACAACAAGGTTTATGACAAAAGAAGAGTTTATGAAACCATTTATATAAAAGCATTTAACCTTTAAAAGAACATTTGAGTGAAACTGTTATAAAACATTTTAAAGAAACAATTTACAAATCCTTTTTAGTAATAAAAGTTTAACAGTGAATGATTTCTTTAAAAACAGTTGACAATTTCTTAAACAGTTGAAGAATCCCATGGATTCATAAGATGAACCTGTAAACTTTATGAATACACATAACCTGTGTATGTATCAAGATTGAATTAGTGGTTTTGATCACGTGTTCCACCCCAAAACAGTTATAAAACAGAAAAAGAGGGGCTAATGTTCTCACCTGTCTGCAGTAGACTCTGAACTTAAACAGTTAGCAAGTAGCAAACAGGACTTCTAACTTGTTCCTATATCATTGTAATCATACATAAGATATAAGATTTATAATTGTATAGACTTTGATTTGTTGATTGACTTGTGTTCACTTGAACTTGATTAACACTTGAAAGTTATGTCTTGGATTTATTGATTGATCATGGGTTCAAGAAACTAATGTGAAATGTTCTGTTGTGTACACTCCTTGTGCATACAATGATAAATGTTTGCGAATTCTATCACCATTTGATTAACATGTATTGTGAAAAGATGTTCAATTGTTTCCAAGTCTTTGTGTTTGTGAATTTATCATGTAATTAGGATAAGTTGCAACTTAAACCAAATTTTGACCAAGTTCACTTGTACATAGAGTTTGTGGGCCACAATATGAGCCTTAAGCCCATAAAACTATGATGGGCTTAAGTATAAGTCTATGGGCCTTTCACAATAACAAGGGTCAATTTAATATGATATTGGGCCATGCAATTGCCTAAGCGATATTAGGCCAACTAAAGATTAAAACTAGTCTACCCAATCAATTGGGCTTAGTTTAAGTACATGGGCCAAGTTGTTATTGGAGTTGGGCCGAATGGGTTTATGGTTTTGAGCCAATTAAAGATCATGTTGGGCTAACTCTAACTCCCTTGGGCTTGATTTCACCTATGAGATTGAATACCATTGCAATTGGGCCGAGTATGCTTTGGGTTGGGCCGAAGTAGATGAGCTGCCAACTTTAGGCAGCGAACCCTCTTGGGTTTCAGCCTAGGGTTCGCCCCTACACCCAAAGGGTTCGGTCATGATAGGAGGTTCGAGGGTTCGGCCAAAGTATTCCACATGGTTCGGCTAAGATAGTGCCATGAAGGTTCGTTGATCATAGCAGCACACATGGTTCGTGGAGACTCCAGGGTTCGCTGGGGTTCGGCTTGGGCAGGTGGGTTCGTGACATGCAATGGGTTCGTAGGTTAGCTATGGGTTCGGCTGCTGAAGCTGGACACCCGAGGGTTCGTTGACCAGGAGGGGTTCGGCTACAACCCTAGGGTTCGCTATAGTTCTTGACTGATCCAGGGGTTTCATGGCATCATGATAGTTCGTCGGAGGCATGAAGGTTCGGCACAGGTTCAGGAGGTTTCCCCAAAGGCTCGGCGGATGTCTAACGAACCATGCAGGTTCGTAGAGACCCATTAGGGTTCGGCCAGCTGAGGACGAGGGTTCGGCCACCGAACCTGTTACCAGCATCATCTCCTTCGTCGAACCTCAGTTCCCAGAACTCGATCTAGGCTAGGACAACTTCAGAGAATGTTGCTATAGATGCGAAACTAGGTATGACGTGCATGGATCCGGCTAAGTGTCGAGTTTGAATCAAAAACACAAGAAACCCTATTTTCCAGATTTTTCAAGCTCCATTACCTCGAAATTTGCTGGATGGATCTGCGAAAATCTTGTACTTTCGTGTAGAGTTTGTCGAGAGCTTCGCGTGGACACCAAGAACGTCGAAATCCGTCGAGTAACGAAGAAGATACGAACGTTTAAAGTTTGGTTTTTAGAGAGAGAGAGGGTAGACGAACTATTAGAGAGAGAAAGGGTTGTTGAGGTAATAAATGAAGTAGGAAGCCTTGATCAAGGCTTTTATAGTTCGGGTGAAGTTCGGGTGCGTTTCGGTCGCTCGGTTCGCGTTTCCGGAACGTAACGCGTATTTTACGCGGTTTTAATTAAAAATAGTTATTAAACTCATTTAAATGATGAGTTTCAAAATTGTAAAAATATAAAATAATTAATTTAATTATTTTACTCTTCGTGTGTTGCCGGACCGTTAAACATTCACAATTACGTGTATACCCGCAATCGCGTACGTTTTTCCGATCGTATTAAAATATTCAAAGTCGTTTAATCATAATTATAAGTTCAACATTCGTATTATTATGGATCGTCACCCATAACTATACTCAGTCTCGCTTACAGATTACGATTTTTGTTGAATTAATTAAATGTTATAATACTCGTCTCAACACTACGCACTAACACTAACCTGTTACACCGAACGCAGTATATATATAGGGCTCACTCTCGCTGCCCACCACTGTTTCGATATAACAAGTTACTGTTCTTGCTTAGTGAAATCGACTGTAAATAATAATACATACTTGTTTTCTGATTACTAAGATCCTGTAACACACAAGCACACATTTTGAACATACGAATCACATTGATGAACTGAACCATGAATAGACACTGTTCTAACAATGTTTACAACTACATGACTATATGCACAAATGTTACAGTATGGCACCGTTTGAAGCTCTTTATGGCAGGAAATGTCGGTCACCTATTTGTTGGACCAAAGTCGGCGATTCGCAGATTACTGGTCCTGATATTATTCAGGAAACGACTGACAAGATCCGCCAAATCCGTGACAATCTGTTAGCTGCTCGCAGTCGACAGAAGAGCTACGCGGATAAATGAAGAAAACCTTTAGAGTTTGATGTGGGAGATATGGTATTACTCAAAGTGTCGCCTTGGAAGGGCGTTGTTCGATTCGAAAAGAAAGGGAAGCTTGCTCCACGTTATGTTGGCCCTTTTAAGATCCTTGAACGGATCGGGATGGTTGCCTACAAGATAGAACTTCCTCCTGAACTTAGTAATGTGCACCCAACGTTTCACGTGTCCAATCTAAGAAAGTGCTTAGCTGATCAGGATCTTCAGGTACCACTCGATGACATTCGCGTCGATGATACCATGCATTTTGTTGAAAAACCAGTGGAGATAATGGATCGTGAGGTTAAAAAGCTCAAACGCAGTAGAATTCCAATTGTCAAAGTACGTTGGGAATCGAAGCGGGGTCCAGAATTCACCTGGGAGCGGGAAGATCAGATGAAGCTTAAGTATCCACACTTATTTACTACGGTCACTCCAAGTTGAATTTCGGGACGAAATTCCCTTAACTAGGGGAGACTGTAACATCACTGTACTTCCGGTCGTCCGTACATCCGTACGATTGTACTGTTACAATATGAGATTTATTATTATTAATGATAATGAATTAATTGCTGATATTATTAATGATTATCACTGTTACTGGTATACGTGTTTATAACATATTATACGCGTAAACCATGGGAAGTTTAGTTGTAACTCAACTAAACAGAACCAGAGAGTTTATCGCAGTCATATTGTTGATGATTATGGAATTGGGTTGGAATGGAAAGAAACTGGGAGTTTGTTTTGGTATGGTTGCTAAACGTAGTCAAGGACACATGGTCATGGTTTATCGAAATAGCGGTGGGACGGTGTAGGGGAGGTTGCGATCTACCTCTGCATATGCCCTATATATATTCATATTTCGGTCTATCATGGATGTGTCAGTGACTTGGTTTAGTGGGTTTTGGATTGGGAATATAATATTTATGTTAATAAAATGATAAAAGTTTAATTGGAAATTAATTACGCGAGGTGAGGTTACGAACATTGCTTAACCGCGAATGTTGATTCAGAAATATTAACTTAATAATGTATTCGCGTGAGTGACGATTCACATGAATATAATTATTAAGAATAATATTCTGAAATGATATTCCATAAATAGTAAATCGAATCGAAATACGATACGAGCGTTGGATTCGCAAAGGTGACGATCTTTACGAATACGTATGCGAGTAACGCGTTTCGACGAGATAACTAAATAATATTTAACGATATTAAATTAATATATGAAAACTTAAAACGTTTATTAGGAATCACAACCTAAAATGAATTGGAATAAATTAATTTATCAAATAATCGATTTAGCGAAAATAAACGGAACTATTTTTACGAAATAGTTTATTTGAAACTATTTTCTTTAAAACTATCTAAATAAAAATGAAATTTAATTATTTAAACGAGTTATATTTTTTAAATATGTTTACGTTGGAAACCGAACATTTTATTACGGTTATTGCGATAGAAACGAGACCGGAAACGCAGTATTAATACGCGATATAAGGAAGAAGAAGCCTTCTTCTTCCTCATATCACCCATTTACTCTCTCTCTCTCTAAAAACACACATACCATAATCATCCACCTTCTCTCTAGCCTTTTTCGCTCGTTTCTTGACGGATTCACGAGATTCCGGCGCCTACGCGTTCGTGAGATCAAGGAGAACAAGGAAGTACAAGAACATCTCACGTTTCATCAACAAATCGAGGTAAATCTGAGATGTTATTTTCAGTTTTATGTAAAACACGAATCTTTAACTTATGTTTGTTAAATTCGAACTAAGACACTTGAAACACCCTTAAACGAGTTAGTATAAAGGATTAGGATTGCGGAGGTAGACCTGCAACCGTGGAAAGGTGATGAGGATGACGATGAACAGCTTAAAACCTACAGGTTCGTGTAAGGTTGCTGTTGGCCGAACCATTGGCCATCTTTGGCCGAACCCTTCACCCCCACGAACCTTAGGCAACAAGGCAAGTACTCGGCGAACCCTTGTGGAGCCGAACCCTAGTTGGGATAGCCGAGCCTTCGGCTCTCTCTGTTGCCACGAACCCTCGATGTGGACCAACCTAGGTGGCCGAAGCTTGGCAGCGAACCTTAAGCCCTCACCAACCCATAGACACGAACCCTCATAAGATAAACGAACCTTTGTTCATCTTGTGCCGAACCTTTGATAGGGAGGAACGAACCCTAGGCCGAACCATGGCGCCTGTTAGCCGAACCATGGCACTTGATAAACGAACCTTTACCCAGCTCTACAAACCCTAGCACACCATGGACTAGTAGAGACGAACCTTCTCGCACAAAGTTAACCCACGAACCCTCTAAGGCCGAACCTTCTTATTATGTGGGCCGAACCTAGGGCAGCTAGGTCATAGGTTCGCTGCCCTTAGGGGTAAACTAGGCCAAATCTCGTTTAACAAAAGGGATTAAGGGCTAACGGGAGATATAACTAAGTAGGTATACGTATACATACATATATGTATAATCATGCATGCATGAGGACTTTGATTACCACCTTTCTTTAATAATATCAACCTCAAGTTATGAAATGTTATATAATGTGAAGGTTTGTGAAAATAACCTAATTATAATCTTTTAAACTATAAAGTTGATGGTGATAACTTGATGTTGGTGGTTAAGGGAATTAATCATGCATGCATGTATACAAAAGTGTACACTGGGTATAAGGTTAATACCTTTATAAGTTGTAAACTTTTGAATTATCAATTAAAAGTCCTCATATATGGAACAATTTAAGATAATGAGTTAAGCACAATTGTAGGTTGAATATTGATAAACCATGGGTGACACTACCTAACTTAGAAACAAATAAAACTAAGTCCATGAAGTATCTATGGGTTTAAATTGAATCAAGGTGAACATCTAATATTAATAAAACGCTTGTACTTATAAACACGATCACATATTAAATTTACAGATCTTTGAGTTGATTTGAGTTATAAACGCAAGCGCGCATTATGAGGGAACACTGATTCTAAGGACTTCAGGTGAGTTCTCATAACCTCCCTTTCTTTAAACTGTTTTGGTTTTAAAACTCGAAGGTGAAACATGTATACCAAATTAAATATTATTTTGATAACACAAGGTAAATACCTGTTTATCAATATGATATTCATATTTAAAATTTTCATTATTTATGGATTATCTCTTACATTATATATTCGTGTAAATATTGTTATTGACTTCGGTCAATAACAAAGATTACATGAATTGTCACAAACTCCGTGAATCATTGCTTTTGACTTCGGTTAATTGCTTTGACTTCATGTATTGTCACGTGGATGTTGTCCACTCCGTGAATCATCGCCTTTAACTTCGGTTAATTGCTTTGACTTCATGTATAGCCACGTGGTTAGCTACCACTCCATGGATCATGTTTTTAACTTATGTTAATTACATAATGATCATGTATAGTCACGAACATTATTTGAGAATATTGATGTTGAGATTGGTTGAATTGTTTGTGGTTTGATTATCTATGATTGACTTTGAATATCTATGATTGACTATGATTGATTGGATATGTGTTTGTGTATGTGTTTGATTGTTGAGTTTGGAGTTTGGTTGGATTATCTCTTACAGGTATTATTATTGTGGATTTTCTCAGGAAATCATAAGCATTTATACTCATTTTATCTAAACCTTTTATAAAACCATTTTTAAACTTAACCTCTTAAATCCATTTTATAAAACCTTTTTAAGTATAAAAACTTATGATTACTCACCAACTACTTTGTAGTTGACACTTGATTTCTTACATGTTTCAGGTGATGGAGACAAGTAGGATGAAGAGGGTGATCCCTTCTATTTTGGACATCATCATATAGGATCTTGGACTTAGCTAAATAACTAAATATCTGGCGATTAGAATTTAGTTAGATAGCTAAATCTCTTTTGTAATTGTTGTAACTATTTCATGATGAACATGATTTTTGTGTAATTAATTTGGTTGATTGATTGATATATGATGATTGGATTTAGATGCCCACTAGCTTTTGAACAATCTACACATCCCTCGTGGCATCCCGACGTTTCCGCCATCGGTCGGGGTGTTACAAATTGTCACCCACGCAAACACACTGTCAGTTCATTATTCGTAAACGTAACTGGATTATTATTTGATTTGTATTTCCTCACTAACGGACTCAACTATCTTACCCATTTTCACATTGTTATCATTGAATTCACATTGTTTTCTCTCTGAATTGTTGGCCATCTGACTCCTGTTATTTATGGACATCAGATCGCAACTGATATGCTTTTGTCATTTGTTTGCACACTATTGTTTCACATTAGTTGTTGTATTTACTGTATTTAAGTTTTCATTTAAACACACATACAACTGTTATTTGTTCTCTTAGTCCTGTTGTCACACAACTGTTTACACACTGTATTTACACATAGTAAATAGTGAAAGTACACGTACCGTACAGACTTGCCGGGCGATCTGGTACTGGTTGTCACATCAAGACAATCACAACCATTGTTATAATCAAATGGTTAAAACCATTATGATCTATGATATGGTTCCATGATAATCGGACATTATAACGGCTTATAAAACTGAGGTTTCGTATACTTGTTTCGGACATAATCTCTGTTTCTAAAAGTGAGGTTTTCAGGTTTTAAGTCGGTCTGAACCTTGACCTATATTTCTTAAGTTTTCTGAAAATAATTGGGTTGAATCTCTGCTTATAATTGTTTGTTTCCCAAAAATTAGTCGGGCAAAACCTCGACGTGTTTTTGATTTAAACCAAACAATTAATCATAATCTTATTATATATAATAATAAGATCTAAAACGAGCATTATAGGTAATTGAATTTATATGAAACGAGATTTTTACCTCACAGAAGTTAGGCAGTACCTCGCGTTGAACACTAGATGATTGGAGGGGTTAAATATGGGTATTTGGAGGTGTAGGGTTGGGATTTGGAAGCTGCAAAGTGATTTTCCGTAACGAGAGTCGAAATCTGGTCGTCTGATATTTATAGACAAATTTTGGGTCTGGGGCGCATAGCCTAGCCCCAGAGTTTGGTTCGGGGCGGTATGTCCGGTCATTCCACGTATTGACACGTGGTGCCACGTGGCGTGTTCGAATGCGATCTGACTTGTTTCTTGTTTTAGCGATAACTTGAGCATAAGAACTCCGTTTTACGCACCGTTTTCGCCCACGTTCACGATTTTTCGAGCTCTTTCCAACCATTATAATTTCAAGACCTGAAGAGTTCAAAATATCTGATCTCTTATTTAATGTTATATTCGATTCAGTGTATCTTGAAATCGGAGTCTCGTTTCATGATTTCGCTTACACTCATTCTCTTTATTTTCGAGTTATGATTCTAACCTTGGAATTGCGAATTGTCATATCAGCCTTCTCCCATTTCTCATGTAGCAACTTAGCTTGAACAGTGCTCTTGTAAGTGAGGACAGGAGGTGCAGACTCTCTCAGTGCGTAGTCGAACTCAGTAATCCAAGAGTCAGCATTAGTGTGTCTTTTTAAGAAGAATAGCCCGCACCAGTTAGGGTTTTAATTCCCATATTGGAAGCTGTGAATTAAATTAGATAAGAAAGAGTAATATACTAATGATATAGAAGAACTTAGAGTGAACTACGGGGTAACTTAGATCTAAGGCAGACAGATATACGAACCACTATAATAAGAAAACTGTGATAAAAGTCTACTATAACATGAAAGTAATAGTTTAAATTAGGTACTACTTAGACAAATGGGTTTCACTTTGGTTAATAACCATTCATTTAAGCATTAGGAACAATTAATTAGAAAATAAGATGTGCATTAGGAATGTAACACATCACCTTTGGGCAGAAATGAGACATTGTAAGCATGATGCACATGTTAAGTTTGCGAACATAGATGTAACACATCACCTTGGGGTAGAAGTGAAACATTTATGCTTCAAGGCAAAAGCGTCATGTGGATATCTAATTTTTAAGGATATTCACAATTAAGTGATAATGCTTAACAAGACTCGAATAATAAGATGTAACACATCACCTTTAGGCATAAGTGAAACATTTGTTATTGTGTTTAAGCATGTTTTATATTTAAGGTTTTGTAAAACCATAATAGTTTAAGGTTTTTCCCTAATTAGGATAGTAATGGTAATTACATCCATCATATAATTACCTATCTTAATGGGTATTTAATTAATTGATAAATTAGATAAGGGCCACATATTAAGTATAATTTAATATTACATATTATATACACACAGTCGCACACATTCGCACGTGTGTGTGTCTATATCTCTACTTAAAAACAATATTATTCGGTATACTTATTCCATGATAAAGTACTAAAGGTTGTATACATACCTATCCATCTCAAAATTTTCATTTACTGAGAATTACCATATTTACATACTCAAATAATAACAACAAACAATTCACAATAAATATTACTTATAGAATAATTATTTATAGGGTTTGAGAACGATTAGATGCAGTTTAACTAATTTTGCGGATTTGTACGAACTAAAAATTTTTTGAGGGGTTTTTATTATAAGTAATTCTTTTAACTTTTCTCTTTTATTCATCATTATCTTTTTCATTTTATTTTTGTGTTAATATAAAAGTAAATCTATCAAAGCTTATAATTAGGATTATTTCAAGCTACTTCTTTTATTTTTGTAGAATTTAAGATCATTAAAATTTTAGAAGCCATGACTAATTGATTTGCTTGACCCTTTAGGCCAACTCTAATAAAAAGGAACCCCTCATCGTTAACAAACTCAATAAGTTAAATAAACCCGATTGCTTAAACACTAATAGATGACATGATGCGCATGAAGAGTGACTTCGAATGGAGAGGTAGCGGAAGTAGTAGGGGAATGGAGGCCAATATTTTTATTTGGGAGTTCAACACCCACCAAGTCAAACCTAATTTTAGTTACTTGGTCAATTTTATTAGGTATATTTCAATATTTTTAGAAAAATATTTTTTTATTTCCATTTTTAAGTTGAAATATCACTAACCCATATCGATTTATTTTTATGGGTATCTTGTAAAGCAATCAAAGTGGAAAAAAAAATTATTTAATGCATTACAACTTCTCATAGTTGAACTCCTCATTCCATGTCAAATATCCATTCTAAACCAAATATTGCAACATCATGGTCATTTAACTAAAATCTTGAGAGTACAAAAATGTCCACTCGTCTATAAAAAAACTTTAAGTTTATACTTGTAGGAGAACCATTTACAAATGTGTAATTAAATTAAAATTTGTTATACAGAACCAGAAAATTAAAGTTACACAAACAAAAAGGAATTGCAACTATTACATGAAATAAAATTACATAAACATGAACTGAAATGCAGAAATACAAAGAAAAAGAAAACAAGAAAAGATTGTGGCTGAGGCACCTGTTAAACATATGTCTCTTAAAACAGATTTCGGGCTATCCAGGTAAACCCGTTTGTCGCCCAGGGTACAACAGCCGAAGCGGATTGAATGAGTCACATAATTGAATTCTAAAACGTCTGGAATTTAAACTACTTGAAACAAGAGATTCAATGTATTAAAATCCGAACGTTATTGACTGTTGAGTTGAAACACCCATAGGTTGAGAGTGAGAAGTGCAAAGTGCGTCATCAAAACGCCACATTATGCCCATCGCCCTCGGGCCCGGGCAACTCGGGTGCTTCACACCCTTCTGACTACCACTGGGTGTGTCTTGTTATATAGGATTACTATCCTATAACATCTCTTACTTATAAACCGACAACTCATTAATTCTATGTGGGAATCCGTTCCCACATTTATTATAAAATTAATGTTAAAACACTTAAATCACACAACTTTAAGTATTAAGATCTCATTCATCTTAACCCCTTTTTAGATCCTGTTTAGTTCGTTGTGATCCTTACGCATAGTAGAACCTAAACTAATCTACAATAAATGTATTCGTAACATATACGAATAATTAATGTGGTCCAAAACTAATAATAAATTATATTTATAATAAAAATTCTAACAACTTTAAATATATAGAAATAATTACACAAGGAGTAGATCTTGTGGTTTGCTCAAATATCGATTTGAAATAAATTTCATGTTTAGATCAATAGAGAATGCAATTTGAAATAAACTTCAGTTAACGTTTCTTTATTTTTTAAAAAATAGAAAAAATATATAATTCAAAATGTAAATAATACATATACATGAGACTTAGAGGTGAGCAAAAAAAGGGACCCGGAACCGACAACCCGAACCGTAACCGGTCATGCCCGAACCAGTGGGTACAAACGGATCCGGTTTTTCAAACAAATTAGAACCAGAACCGGGAAAACTTGAACTGGTTCCACCTATACCCGGCAAAACCCGATCCGTAACCGGCCAAAATCCGAACCAGAACAGGTCAAAAGCCGGTTGGAACCGGTCGAAACCCGGAACCGGAACCTGGTATTCACTTTTTTGACCGGAACTGGAAACGGTTGAAACCGGAACCGGTTTAAAAAAACGATTTTTGCACCTCTAATGAGACTCATAAAAAATTAAAAATATAATATTTAGAAATATAAATACTATATCCTTTTCTTTAAAAAAAAACCCCCACGACCCACACGTCATTCCCCTAGCTTGCGACGACAATCGCTTAGAAATATAAATACAAAAGGTATATGTTTTTTTCTTTTTAATTAATATAGGTTTCACTTATATTAATAAAAAAAAGAAAAAACATAAACTTTTAAATTTTCTTTAATATGGGACTCAAAGTAATAAGATTTAGTTATTGGGTTAACATAATAAGAAAGGGTTAACATTCGAGCCATCCCCTATATATATATATATATAATGGAAAGATCAAATTTCAAAACCGACCTAAACGAACTCCGATTGAACTCATTTTGATGGCATTGGAACCGTATCATCGAACCCACAATATTAGCTTTTAAGTTTCGGAATTTAGATTTTAGGGTTTGATTTTTAGCTTTTAGGTTTGGGGTTTGATTTTTAGCTTTTAGGTTTGGGATTTGCTTTTACAGTTTTGGTTTTGGTTTTAGTATTAGGATTTATTGTTTATAATTTATGATTTGGGTTTTAGGGTTCAACGAAGCGGTTCTAATGATGCAAAAATGAATTCAATTGGATCTTGTTTGGGTCGGTTTTCGAGTTTTAAAAATCCTTCTTAGCTTTATTAGGCAAAATAAACTTTTTATGGAAACCTTTCCCTACATACATATACATATATATATAGGTATATGTATATGTATATGTATATGTATATCTATCTATCTATACTAATAAATCAAAATAAAATGTGTCACATTTCACTTTTTCTATATTACTCTTATAAAAATTTTCCGGCTCTCTCTCTTATTAAATGCATTCATATTTAATTATAATAATATTAAATATTAAATATACTTTTATACATTTTTATATTAAAAAAGATTTTTAAAGCATTAAAAAATATATTAATTTTAAAAGAGTACATTTTTTTTAGAATCCAAATTATTATAAAATATAAAATATTCAATAATTGTTTTTCAAAACGAAAAATTCAAAACACAAACTTTAATAAAGTTAGTGTTTAAATAAATAATATTATTATTTTATTACTTGCGTATTAAACTATATAAACTTTTAATAATATTATTATTGATTATTTTTTATTTTTTATTCAACCCGTGTAATACACGGAATATTAACCTATTATATATATATATATATATATATATATATATATATATATATATATATATATATATATATATATAACAAAAGTAAGATCTTCTATACAAAAGTCGCCTTATTTGAGCAAAAGTGACAAGCCATGCACCCGAGGTTGCCTCTCGCCTGAAACATGCTTTTTAAACGGACAAACCAATTGGCTAGCATGAATTGTGAAAATTGAGGGTTTTTTTAAATGACAAACAAGGGTTCAGCATGTTTTCTTTATAACCCAAATTAATACTCAAACACAACAATTCACGCCTACGATCACAGTCTAATACCAACTCCCTAGTATCCAACGCCCAAGTGTTAGCGAGTGTTGAACCAAGCAAATCCACCTGCTTATCAGGAGGAACACAATATGTGGTAAAAGCCTATATGGACTGCTTTGCCTAGGATTTGACCTCATGGCCTCACAAAGTCAAAGCCTTATGAGAATCATCCATCAAAGTTTAGTTTAGTAGTTAAAGGCTTGACCCTTTCTTTTTGGAGAATAGAGATCAAGTCTCACTGATGACCCTTTAATAAATAACAGGTGAGGGGATAATCTTGAACTTAATTTAGGGTTCGGGACCAATAATGGACGATGGTTTACCTATTTCACGGGGTTACTACGCTGATGGGGGCACAGTCTCACGGTAAGGGATCGAGGAAGATCTTAGTTACCAACCGTCAGAATAACTGAAGATAACACGACGGGATCATTTGACATTAAAAAAATATATTTGTGTATTAAAAAAATAAAATAAATTATAAGAAGAATATAAAAAAACATACATGGTAACATATACCTGTTAACACGTACGTACGTACATACATACGATTGTTTTTCCAATGATATGAGATGTGGCTAGCGTTGCTGCTAACAATTAGAGAGAAAGATGACACTATAATATATGAAAACAGAAGAATCATATTTAGTATATTATAATAACAATAAAATAATGAGCAACATAAATGATATTATAGTCTAAAATCGTCTGAATATATTTCAAACCAGATGATATGAGAAATGATATAAAATTTATACATATAATTTGATATAAAAATAAAATTAATTATTATTAGTGTTGTTCATCAGTCACTTGTTTGACCGGTCCAATTTACTACTTAACTTGTTAGTGGTTCAACTAAGCTAATTAGATCGGTTTTTTTTTTCATTGCTTCCAATCCAACCGATTCGATAATAAAGTCTGGTTTGTTTCAAAAACATTTGCTATAATCATATACTGATCTTTATTTTAAAAAAATATTCACAAACAAAACTACTTTTCTTCCCTAAATCTTAACACATAAGTTAAAAAAAAAATTATATAAAAAAAATAAGAATATTAAATCACGCCAAACCTCTTCAACACGGTTTTGAAAATTACTTAGCGTTCATCTTCTCATCCCACAAAACCCTTTATGCATAACAACTCACACTTTGTTGTCTCATCCAATCAGAATCAAGTGATGACGCTATACTCATGATTCCACGTCATTTCATTCGCTCGTGTTTACCACGCGCATTAGAAGGCGTCGAAGAATTGCATCTTTGGTATTTACTTCCCAAAAGAGAATACGGCGGTTAAAACTTTAACCTTTTCACGCGCCTTCAATTGCGTATAAAATGACCCCACAGTAGCAGATACGTATTCATCATCTTCATTTTTCAAGAAGAATTATAGCAAAGGTATGTTAATGTTATACTTTATCCATTAGGAGTTGTACATTGGGATAAAGAAAATGAATTTTTTTATAATTAGACTTTCTGATTAATTAGTCTTCAGATCATTCTCATACCCATTCTTCCGCTACAAATTCCTACTGCCACATCTCGTTGTCCGGTTATGCTTATTCCCCGTCTCCATTATTCCTTATTCATTCTACCATGTTTCTTACCCTCGTCCCTCGCTAGGGTCTTCATCGCTTTCGGTTTATTTGGTTTAATCGGTTTTCAAAATTTTTTTTCCCTAATCGTTAACCGAACCGAACTAAATTTAGGAAATGGTTAACCGAACCGAATTTAACCGAACAAACTGGTTAAAAACTGAATAAAATGATCTAACCGAACTAACCGAATTCCACCCAATATATCCAACCTTTCGGAAAAGCGGCGTTCCAGCATAGCAGAAAAGGGGTTGATGCACCTCCATCCAACGAATTTAACCTTATATATTATTAATAAAAATAATAATTTAAATATGAAGAAATTCAAAAAAGTTTTGAAACGGTACCAAAAACCGAATTCAGAATTCGATTCGTTTTTTTGGTTACGGCTTATGTTCAATTATCGGTTTTAAACGGTTTTCAGTTTTTCTGAGCACCCATATTCGCCGCCCCATTGGCTCTATTTCACCATGCATTACTTCCTTTTCACTACATATCCATCTATACACCACACCCTTGAGCCTTACACGTAGAGGGGCTCGGACTAGTTTCGCTTGAGCTAACAAAAGTAAAAAATGTTTTTCCTTAAAGGAGTTGGAAACTAGTTTCTAAGGATGAGAGATCGGGTTTTAATATGGTCAGACTAAATTTGAAACCTATTTTAAATCGTTTTACCGGTTTGAAATTGGTTTTAAAGTATCAGGTATAAAAAATGATCCCGAACCCCGTTTTTAATACAGGAAATAATACATTTATTAGTATTCATAATGTTTTGTTATAATCTTATTAGAAACATTTCAATCTTCATTAGTTATGGTACGGGTGATATTTTACGGATAATTATGTTTTACTATTTTAATTATTTTTGAATACTCTTTTTTAAAAAAAAAAGTTAAAATCTTAAAAAATAGGTTAGATAGAGAGAGAGATGTGGGCTCATGAAGTTATGAGAGAGAAGGCTTCAACATCACGAGGGGTGGGGGGTGTTAAGAGACAGCTAGCAGTGAAGGAGGTGCATCACCTACCATACCAATACCATCCATCTTCCCCTCCCTTTTAAGCCATATTCACGCTCCTTTCAAATTTCAAATTTTACTTTTCTTATTTCTCTCTTCCAATCAATTTCAATTTTCAGAAGGCTAGGTATTTTCTTCTTTCAATTTCAGATTATTTCAATCCATCATTCAACTTTTAGCTCCTTTGTTGCTCAATTTCTTCGGAATGCTTGCTAATTTGCAATCAATTTGTAATTCTTCTCGAATTCATGTCAAATTGCTGCGATTTAGGTCTATGAAACGCCAGAATAGAAGAAGATGTTTGGTCGTTTTCATCGCATTTTATGAAACACAACAGTGCCTAATCTCTTTTGTTCTATGGTTCTTAGGGCCTTGCTATTTTTGAACAGATTTCATAACTTCTGTTTGAATTCAGTTTCAGTTGTTTTTGTCAATTTCATGTTGAAATTTCGAACACATACGCATTTTCACTTTCCATGATCTGAAATCTATGTTAATTTGTTCAGTTTGTCTGATTTTTAACATCAAAATGTCTCTTTTGCAGGTAGTTTAGATCCAATTTCAAAGTTTAGAGTAGCTTCTTTGCATTCTAATCTCAAGGTTTATTTTACTCTCCTGTTCATTCACTGCATTTGTCTGTTTTATTTAATGAAGAAGATAACAGGAGAAAACTGATAACATTTTTTTTGTAAAGTAGTAACAAATTTGAGTGCAAGAATATATGTACCTTAAAGCTAAAGTTAAAGCTAAATTTAGAATTTTGTTTTTGGTACATTTCTTTGCTAAAATGCGCTAGATGAAACCAATGAGAGCTGTCTCACCATTATCATTCATCACTGGCACTTTAGCACACAAAAGGTCATTCACTTTTTGAAATATCACACTAGCATTCATGATAAATTCGTCATTTTTAAACAAAAGTTAAAAGAATCTAGACAAAACTTGCAGAGCATAATGGCCTTTTCTGTGTTTAAATTCTCATAATTTTAATAAAATTGTCACTTCTTGTTAATATGCAAATAAGAATCAAGTAATTCACTGATGATAACTTTTTAGTTTTGCTTCTTGAACCCAGATTTGAATTTTGAAATGGCTGAGAAAACATTCACAGATGAGATCGATTCCGTAAGCTTCTTTGATGATTTGATTGAATTCCCTTCGGTGACCGACACCTCACTCAATTCTGTGGATTGCAACGATCTTGCTGACATTTGGACCCACAATTTCGATGAGCTGCACGTCTCTGACTCCATCTTCTCCGGTAGTAACTGTGCATCCACCCTGTCAGCAGTCCTCTCAGTTCCGGTGAGTGAATTACTAAACTAGGTAATTACGTTTATCAAAATCACTTTTAACTTTCTCTCTGCATCCACCTGTTGCAGTAGTCTTTTTCCCTTCACTAGATCAAAATGAGATAAAAAAAAGGTTTTTTTTTTTTTTTGGTGAAGATTATTTCCGTATTTATTATCGTATTGAAATTTGAATCTTTGAATTCACAAACTTGTCTATGGTATTTGTTTCTTGAATTTACAAACGTATTGTTTTTTTTGATAAAAAAAGAATCATATTTTTCTAAAATAAATTAAAAAAAATGTTATTTAATCAATTTATTTAACAGGGGAGGGTTTCATAGAAAACCTTCATTTTAGAGAAAACTTAGAAAATTAATCACAGTTGTTATTAATCAATTTCGTTTTTCGTTTTTTGTTTTACATTTTGTTTCATTACAAGGCTAAATCTATTAACAAAAAGAAAAAAAAATAAAAAAATATATGTAACTCATGTTATTACATATATGTAACTCATTGATTACATATATGTAACTTGTAAACTACATATATCAGTTACATATATGTAACTTTATTGGTTACATATAAGTAACTTTGTAATTTACTTATTTTTATTAAAATTTTTATGTTTATACCATTTCTAAGCTAAATATAAAAAATCATTCAATTTTTTTTAAAAAATTGATTGTTTAGTACGAGTTTTCTTGGTTTTTTC
The DNA here is from genome assembly GCA_009363875.1 of Mikania micrantha. Classification (NCBI taxonomy): domain Eukaryota; kingdom Viridiplantae; phylum Streptophyta; class Magnoliopsida; order Asterales; family Asteraceae; genus Mikania; species Mikania micrantha. The sequence goes on along the minus strand of CM018682.1, from coordinate 54,851,486 downwards.
AAAATAATGAGTTTTCTTTTGAACTCTCTCCTATTTAACTAAACAGTAAAAGATATAATAAGTTTTTGACAGTTCTTAATACGTGTGTGTATAACTGTATATGATATCTTCATTTTGAATATATATTTATGATATTCTATTTTATTATTTCAAATTAAAAAACAGTATATTTAAGATTTTGGTCGATCAATAATTGTAACTCTGAAATCTCGCATCAATTGTTTGAAAAATCGACTATTTAATAAACAGAAAAGAGGTCGTTTTCAAGCAAATTTAGTGATCATCTTAATTTTAACAAACTTCGGTGTGAAGTTTGAATCTTCGTTTTAAAGTCTGCATCTTTATTGAATTTTGACCGTTTTAACACCGGACAATAATCTGACATGGGTAGGAGGAATGTATTATTAAATTAAAGATCAAGTACGGCAATTTTTATGTCATTAACTCCTAAAATCTTATATTCTCCAAGTTTTCGTGTGTACTGATCATCATACTTGCAACTCTTTTATGCATGATCTCAGTATGAGGACATCGTTCAGCTTGAATGGCTTTCAAATTTTGTGGAAGACTCTTTTTCCGGTGGTGGATTGACAATGAACAAAGAGAATATTCCGATGAAAAAGGAGAAGGAGCCGGAGTCGGAGCCGGAGCCGGTGATGGTTCCAACATACCAGTTCCAGATGTCAAGTCCTGTCTCGGTTCTTGAGAGTAGTAGCAGCAGCTCAAGCTCATCCTCCTGCTCAGGCGACAACAATGGCTGCAAGATTATCCCCCTCACCTCAACTAACCGAGGGCCACAACGGGCCCGAAGCAAACGTTCTCGGCCGCCAACTTTCAATCCCCGTGCCGCCATTGAGCGGTTCTCCCCATCAATCCTCATCCCAGTGCCAGTTTCCATGGAATCTGAGAACCTTGTAGAGTCTCATAACGGGCTAAAATCCATCAGCGATGGGCCTGAGCAGAAGAAGAGAAAGAAGCCCAAGAAACTGGAAGCTCAAATCAATCCAGAAGACAAACCACAAAACCAAACACAAAACCAAACAGGGCATGGAGTGAGAAAGTGTATGCATTGTGAAATTACGAAAACACCCCAGTGGCGTGCGGGTCCTTTAGGTCCCAAAACCCTATGCAATGCGTGTGGCGTCCGTTACAAATCAGGGCGGCTCTTCCCAGAGTACCGCCCTGCAGCCAGCCCAACTTTTGTTCCTTGTTTGCATTCCAACTCCCACAAGAAGGTTGTAGAGATGAGAACCAAATGTATGCCAAACGACCTCATGGCTCGGCTTCCAGGGCCAGAGCCCGAGCTCATCCCAAACATGAACCCGCCAGCAGCTGGTTACGTGTGATAAAAGCTAGCTTGGTTGCTGTTGGGTTTGGTTTCCTGTTAGTCTATGTACTGTTTTTTAGTATGTTTAGTTGGTTTTGTTTTAGTTGGTTGATTGTGTACAGTGAGTGTGTCATTGGGGAGGTGGAGGCTATATAGATGTTTACCATATATATAGATTAGGTTGGTAGTAGGAATGAATTAAAAGGGTTTAGAGAGGTTAGGTTTATAATACTAGTTTGGGTAGTTTGATGAGAAGAGACTTGCTTCTTGTTCTCTTTATTATTTGTTTGTTTATTTAACTTCACTATGAGAATTCTTTTGTAGTTTATGTAATATATATTATAATTCTTTTTTCTAGACATTATTTCAATACTTTTAGTTAGCCAAAAGTTGAATTTGAGTTTGATTGGTTCTTCATGTTTCAATATTGTTGAATTGAACAATTTTTATAGTATTAAGTTAAATACTAAACAAACACATGTGAAGGTTTGCAAGTTTTTTTAATTTAATGCTCAACCAGAACCAAGTCTGTTTAATCTCGTACAATAGAGAAGCAGTCATAAACTAAAGAGTCTTGATCAATATGAAAGATCATTTAAAGTAGTTGAAATAACTGAATTTTGAGTTGTTTGATGAAATAAGGGACTTTCTCCTATTTTATCATATTTTATTCATTTTGAATCTCTTTGATTCAGCAGTGTGTGATATTCTGAATCCTCATTACTAATAAAATTAAAATGATCTCTGAAATGATCATTATTTGGCATATCTTAACCAAACCCTTTGCATTGGATATATATATATATATATATATATATATATATATATATATATATATATATATATATATATAAAATTCATATTTGAAGGACAAAATAGTAATTTCTATACATCTCTTAAAATTAAGAGTTTTACAACTCTTATAGCATATGGTACAACTTTTTAATTTTAATCTAAATGTTTGTTTGTGTTTTCACTTTGTCCCACATTGGTAGCTTTTAAGAAAATTTAAGTGAGTTAGAGTGATTATAAAAGAAAACCCTTTAAAAATAATGAATCACTTCTTGACATTTTTGGTATATTTAGCCTTTTATGTTAGTAGTTAAAGTCATTTTTAGTTAACTACCAAGTTAAAAAAAATTGTTTTTGTTATGGTTATGAGTCAAGAACGAACCATGCAAAACTTTAAAACATCTCACTTAAGTGTTGTGTTTTCCGCTGCAACACGCGAATAGTAGACTAGTACATATACATACATACATACATGCATGCATGCATGCATGCATGCATGCATGCATGCATGCATACATACATACATACATATATATATTGTAGTGGATGGTTCGAATGTTAACCCTTCCTTATTGCGTTAACCGAATAAAGATAATTTTATTACTTTAGGGCCACATTAAAGTAAATCTAAATGTTTAGGTTTTTTCTTCTTCTTTTATTAATGTAATTGAGCCTACATTAATTAAAAAAGAAAAAAAAACATATACCTTTAAATTTACTTTAATGTGGGCCACAAATTAATAAGATGTAGTTATTCGGTTAACGCAATAAACATGAGTTAACATTTAATCATCTCCCTATATGTGTGTGTGTGTGTGTGTATAGGAAAAGGTTTAAAAAATAACCCCCATCTTTTGTTACAACCAAATAACTACCATCCAATGGTTACTTTAAAAAGCAAGTGCATATTATCGTGTCACGTGTCATTTTTTTTAATATGGAGGGCATTTAGGACATTTTGTAACTACTCAAAAAGCTAAAATTAATATGGTGGTGCCAGGTGTTACCATCTAATATATTTTAATAAATCTAATTTTTTATATAAAGCTTACCCCCTCCTTTTTTAAACATTAATAACTTTTTATACTATATTATTATTTTTTGAATTGCACCATTATACTCGTCTCATTTTTCTCTTTAATTCCGTTATAGTCTAGACTATTTTTTTTAGATGCTCCGTATTTAGATAATTGTAACCATGGGTGTGCTCGACTAGTCAAGATTATAACGGAATTAAAGAGAAAATTACATCACTGTAAATAATGTGTTACGTCACCGTTAATTATGTCATTGTAAATTACTTCATTTTGTGTTACATTACTTTAATTTACCATAAATAATGTGTTACGTTACCGTTAATTACATTACTGTAATTTACCATTAGAAAAAATTTCAAATTAATTTGTTATCTTTAAGCTCGTTACAATGATTTAAATACATAACATCAAAAAATAAAAAAACTAGTCGAGACTATAACGAAATTAAAGAGAAAAATGAGACGAATATGATGGTGCAATTTTTTAAAAAAAATAATATAGCATAAAAAAGTTATGAATGTTTAAAAAAAAAGAGGGGGTAAACTTTATATAAAAAATTAGATTTATTAAAATATATTAGATGGTGACACTTGTCACCACCATATTAATTCTATTATTTTTAGTGGTAACAAAATGTCCTAAATGCCCTCCATATTAAAAAAAAAAAATTGACATGTAACACGATCCTATGCACTTACTTTTTAAAGTAACCAATAGATGATAGTTATTTGGTTGTAGCAAAAGATAAGGGTTATTTAAAAATTCCATCCAAAGGATCGATAGCATGAAGATTTAAATTGAGTAAATATAAATAATATGAATTCGAAGACTATAAAATAAGATAGCATTATGGCATAAGCATAAATTAAACAACAATAAATTTTTAAAAAGTACCTTGATTTATTTCTTGAATATTTGAATTACATATGATTTCATTACAATCAGATGGAGCAATTATAATTTGATAATCTAAGGATCTTGAACATTGAGAAGTTGATAATACAAGTTTTTGTTTGGGGGGAGGTTTCATACATTTATTTCAAGGTTTCTATTTATAGGAAGGAAATCTCCCGAGAGCATCTTCAAAATGAGATTGATAATTGAGAGTTGTCTGACATTGATAAAAGTTGATTGTCTTGATCTTGAATAATTGGTCTTCTTTATTAAAAAGTTGACAGGGCCTGATAGAGAATCTTGAAAATAATGGAGCAATGTCTGGTAATCTCGAAAAATTTTGTAAAATTTTCTTCAAACATAATCTTGAACAATTATTTTACCTGCAAAAGAAAAATACTTTTTTTAATAATATTAATTATTATACCATAATGACTTTATATTTTTATATATCGTCATATGGGTCTTGAGAATCTTGAAATAAATCTGAGTCTTTAGGATTAGATTTCTTTGAAGAAGGTGGAGATGGAGAATTTTTTATTTCACTTATAATCCTTTGAATTTCCTCTAGAGTTGAACATGATTGTAATCTTATTATATAGTCTTGATCTTCAAGTTGTTGAGAATGTTGGTTCTGTGGGATTTCTTTTTCATATTGCTTAGTAATTTCCTTATAAAATTTTTGAACAGCACTAGTATCAGCTTTGTTGATTGAAAATTTATTCCACCATTTAGTGCGATAATGCCTTATTAATAATGGAGGAGAAAGTTCTACGGGTTTTTCTTCTTGATAATGATAAGTCAAAGAGAAGATCCATGGAATTCTAAATACACTCATAAATTGTAAAGTGTATTCAAAGACAGGAGTTCCCTCTTGTTTGAAATAGTCGGTAAATTTATTGAAAGCTGTAGAAATTTCAGTTGGAAAAGCTGCTGGAATAATTCCCATATATTGAAACCATCTAACGAACCATCTAGGATAGATATTTGAAAATTCTTCATCAAAGTAAAAGAACCAAGAATGATTATAATTTCAGAGTAGAAATGTATTATCCCAAGCTTCTTGATAATCATAATAACTATACTGAGGATATGAAGGAAAATTGGAGAGAGTTTTTTGTGTAAAAGGTTTAGCTCTCCATTCCTCTAAAGAGATTATCTTTCTAATCTTTACTTTAGAATAATCAATCTTAGAATTATCTTGAGAATTGAAGATATGCTGAATATTTATAGAACCGGTATCTATGAGTATAGATTGATAATATTCTCTGGATTTCTGATATTTTTATAGAAATGACAATATTTTGGATATAAATAGTCAATTAAGGTAAGAAAGTTTTGAGAAACCTTTTCCACTTCTAATGGTTCTAAAATTTTTATAATCTTGTAATTGGGATTTACAGAATAGGCTGTAGATTTTGGTTTTTGAATAAAAGTTCTAGGTGATTTAGAAGAAGTAGGATTGATTATAGATTTTGAAGGACTGGAATTTATTATAGAGCTAGGTAAAATTCGAGTTTGTATAATTGAAGCATAGGGAGGTCGAGGTCTTAGACTAGACGATAATGGAGCAAACCTATTGATTGTTGGTAATGGAGTTCTTTGAGAAGAGCTTGCTAATGAAGAAGAGCTTAATACATCATCAATATAAACTGTTGAAAAATTTCCTAAAGGAATAATTATATCATTCATAATATTTTGAAATTCAGAAGTTGCATTTTTTAAACCAAAGGGCATTACATTCCATTCGTAATGTCCAAATGGAACATTAAAACCAGTTTTATATTTATCTTTTTCAAGAATTTGTATTTGCCAAAAACCTGATTTCATATCAAAATTTGAAAATATTTTAGCTTCATATATCTTTTTTTAATAAATCTCTTTTATTGGGAATAGGATATCTTATTGTTGATCTACTGATTTGATCTTGATCGTACAACGGAATCCTATTAACAATCAAATATATGCGGAATCTATATTTGATCTATATGAATCAAAGAAGAACAAACATTCCAATAATCATCTCCATTTCATTAATTATAATCAACTGATTACAATGAACACACAGCTCTTTCTCATACAGAGAAAATCACTCAGAGGTTTTCCAGAATTTCAAGAGTTCAAGTTTTGTCAAAATCAGACAAACCTACAATATATACTCTGTTAGCCGAACCTAGCTTAGACGAACCATTAGGTTCGCCAGCCGAACCTTGAGGTTCACTGGACGAACCTAATCAGCCAAACCTAATAGGTTCGCCGAACCTGCTAAGGTTCATGGGTCAGACGAACCTCAGCCAAACCTCACTAACTTTCTATAATTTACATGTTTTGACAAGAAACCTATTACAAATATGTACTAACAAACTCCCGCTTAATAGTTGCTTTCAAAATCTTCAATCTTTAACTTTATTTCCACTTGTATCTCCACACACATAATCAGCAGCACGAATAACAATAGATCTTGGAATCTTAGCTAACATTTCAGCTTCCAGTTTGGCATCTTTATCATCTATCTCCTTTTGTACTTTCATCAGCTCTACATACAAATAGTCAACATCTTCCCAATTACATCTAGAATGTATACCCAGAGTATAACACATCCGAGCAATTGTTTGAAACTGAGCTACCATGTCTTTGTAACTAATTCCAACATCATGATATCCTTCATCACCAAAGATCTCAGCTACATTCAGTAAATCAATGTCTTCATCCATACAGGATCCAACATCCTAATCACCCTCCATTTCTCTTCTTGTCTTAACAAAATAACAGCTTCAGATGTATTTTCATCATAGAACCAGAACTTGAAATAAGAATTCCAATTCTGTTCTATCCTCCTCAACCTTGGTCTTTTAAAAACTTTAGGCTTTGAATATCCATGCAACTTATCTTTTACTTGTGGACTCAACAAACTCCATCCATACTTAGCCTCTTTTTTCAATAACTTCTCAAATGTATCATTATGTTTAGTCTAAATGGGCTTTATCATCTTTAATCTGGATAAATGCATGCATTCAAAAGATGGTAAGGATATCATATCCAATGCTTTTCCAAAATATTGGCATCCATCAGTCCTTTTGACTACATAATATCCTTTATCCATAGCTTGCAATCCTTCCTATCATCTTTGATTTGGATCCAATCTTGAATCTTGTGAATTGTTTAGCTTGGTTTTCTTGAACTTTTTCTTCCATATTTTCAATCATTTGCTTGAAAATGTACAAGTGATCAACTATGTACTTGCTTTCATCTTGATTCTCCTTCCATAGCTCCATATAAGTCTTTTCTTTTGTTTGAGAAAATGATGTTTTTGAAACACCTCCTTGAAATTTACTCTCAAATATCTTCTTCAGAGTTTGAAGATTATATAAATTCTCATTTATTGGATCATCTTTTTCAAAATCAAATAATTCCATTTGATCTTCTTGTTCACAATCAGGATAGTTCCTGTCACACCCCCAATTTTCAACTAACGGAATCACACCGTTTGGGAGCGTGACAAACCAGGATCTCAGATCATTAGACGTAGCGAAGACCTCTATATGAATTTCAAAACATACGTTGGTCTTTAAAACATAACATTCAGAGTTTACAAAAAGTTGCGGAAGCGTTTAAAAACCATAAACAGTTGTAAAGTAAACATTACAAACCAAAGTACTTAAATATTCAAATGTTCAAATTCAAATTCAAATTCAAAGTGTTTATAATGCATGAGACTCTATCTTCCTAGTCCATGCCAGCTGTAACGCGCGCCTTAGCGTCCTGAGAAAACATGCAAATCAAGTCAACACAAAGGTTGGTGCATAACACAGGTTTTAAATAATCATAGTGTTCAAAACAGCAGTTTGAATAACAAGTTGTAGATAACATAATCACACATGCACAGTCATGATAGCTAGTCATATAAACTATTTACATACGTGTTCGACACCGAAGCTGACTGATTGCCATGCTATAGCATGTTTTCGCCTTGCCACTATTGTCTATCACAACAATAGTAATAATTGTGTTTGGTCAGTCAAACACCTGCGTAGATCCCATCTACCAGGTGAGGTTTGTCAAACCTAATAGATCTATTTCCAACTACCACGCTTTGCATTACAGCAAACTAAACGGTTCGAGGTGTGTAAGGACTTTCAAATTGATATGTTGTCACATAATGTAAACAGATAACTCATGCAAGTGATATGTATCTAAAAATAGTTTGTTGCACATGTTTTCTCCCCCAAAACAGTTTAAAATAAGAAAGGGGCCGTGTACGCACCTTTGATAACAGTAGAATGATCAAATACGTGTGAACTTGCGTAGAAATCCTCTACGAAGAATCTGTGATTTAAACAATAACTTAAAGTTATTCGAAATGTCGTGTTGTGCTTGAAATCACATACGTATCAACATACGTATGTTAGAGTGTGAGAATTATGCATACGGAAGTACGCGTGACTTTGAAATCGTTTAAATAAAATCACATTTGATTTTATTTAGTTAATCGAAATTATACGCGATTTCGTGTTCGGATTAAAATATGGATTTTATCATTTCAACACGTTCGTATTCTAGTTACGGTTCCAACGCAACTTGAACGGATGAAAACGGAGTTAGAACGAATAAAATATGGTTAAAATACTAAATAAATATTAAAAATCCAAAAATTGGTTGGGCCGGGACTCGAACCCGCGACCCTCAACACCCACACACATGCCTCTAACCATCTCAGCCCGCTAGGGTGTCACAACAGATATCAGAATTTAATTGTTTTAAATCCTCTTCCAATCCAAATCCTATTCCATAATATAGCCGAAGCAAACATACCCAAATTGACCATGAATTCGATTCTGATCCAAACTAAAACCATAGGGTTTATGTTTCTGAGTTTAATCCGAACTTGTAGATGGTTTTAATTCAACCTATCATTCATCATATCCCAATTAATCAATCCCTAACCTAATCGAATTCAAGTTCTTAAACTTACAACTTAAAATCTTTCAATTCGATAATGGAAGTTCACAAAACCATAGAGTTTTCATCAAGACTGAAATTTCGAACCTCCCTAATTAATCAATTTCAATAATCGTAACAGTTTGCTTCAAAACCCACAAACGTATTCCTCCTATGAACCCCCTAATAATCGAAACCTAACAATTCTTAGTTCCATTATAAAATTAACATAGTAATAACCTAAATCGGGACTTTCTGGAACTACCCATACCATTTAATTTGAATCTCAAATCCATTTAATACAAAATCCCCAAAACGTTTTCTTTATGAACCCTAATTACTTGAACTTTATGAAAACGATGATATCAGTTGAAATTGATTTAGAATAACCCTTAGTCGGCTCTGTTAGAAGGTGTAGGAACGAATTCTTACCTTAATTGATGTAGAATTGATATAGTTCACTTTGTGTGTTGATGTTCGGCCGAGCTTGATCGAGTTCTTCAATCCCGAAGCTAATGTTTCCAATTGTGATGTGTAATAGATGCTAAAAGTGCCGATTGGGAAGTATGAAACTTCAATTTGATGTAATCAAATCGAATGATGTGATTTTGGGTAATGAATAGCATCGGTTTCAACTTTTGAGACTTCCTTTGAATTAAATTCGACATTAGGTCCAATATAACTGTTAAGTATTGATGATAATCATCAATATGATGATTAAGAATGTTAAATCATCAGTTACAAATCGATTTGTGAATAATTTCGGGTTTAATTGCAATTATTCACTTCTTTTATTCCGAATTTTGACTTTAAGAAAGTCAAAATTGATCCTTCTAATCATATACAAATTAAAATCCTATAATCTAAGTATTTTAGACTTATTTCACTTAATTCAACCCTTAGAAATCATTCTAGATCAATAACTTAACATTTCGGTTAACAAAGTTAAACCGAAAATTCCGAATTTTCATTAATTGGGTCATTTAACTCATTGTTAGATTAAATTTACTCAATTGGCTTCTCAAATACAATTGGGCCTCACTGGGCCTTCCTGGGCCTACCTTGGCCTTCCCTGGGCCTACTTGGTTTACATTGGGCCTTACTTGAACTTATTGGGCCTTAATGGGCCTCTCTTGGCTTATTGGGCCTACATTGGCTCTGTTGGGCCTACATAGACTTCGTTGAGCCTAATTGATCTTGTTGGGCCTTCATTGGCCTTATTGGGCCTTCATTGGCCTTGTTGGGCCTTCATTGGCCTTGTTGGGCCTTCATTGGCCTTATTGGGCCTTGATTTTGTAATTGGGCCTCTCTAGATCTCAATGGGCCTACATTGTCACTATTGGGCCTGTGATATCACCAACTCCCGTTAACAAGGTTAGTGTAAAAAGTCGGATTGTCACATCATCCCCTTGTTGAAGGAATTTTCGTCCCGAAAATTAGTAAGTGTTAGGAGTAGTTAGGAAACTACTTACGAGTTTAAATCGTACGTGCTAGTGTGATTTGATCATTCTGTGTGCTTGTGTGTACTCATACACAAAGTCTAATGCTTGCAACATCACAACTCAATTGTGATCGTTCACTGCAACTGTTTTGCGTGTACACTAGTTAGTTCACCTAACTGTGACTATTTGTGTTTGATCATACTGTGTTGTGTAACCTCACACATAGTGAGTGTCTGAAACTGTTTGTACTATGTAACCCCGCACATAGCAAAATGTGTGTTGTGTAACCTCACACATAATGAGTGTCTATAACCGTTTGTACTATGCAACCCCGCACATAGCAAAATGTGTGTAACTAATCGTGTATGTACTACCATAACATGTAACATATGAAATGTAGCACATAAAACATATAGAATGTAATGTAGCACAAATATTTGTAACAAAATCAATTGAATAAATAAAACGTTTGTGCTTACAGTTTGAAATTTGCAGTGTTGATGTGTGAAAGCATCACGTCATCCCCTTGTTGAAGGAAATTTCGTCCCGAAATTTAACGTGCGCTCTCAGTGTTATCAGTAGCTGTCTTGAATAGATGAGGATATTTCTTCATCATTTGATCTTCCCGTTCCCATGTGAATTCAGGACCCCGTCTTGAATTCCATCGGACTTTAACTATTGGAATCTTGCTTTGCTTCAGTTGTTTGACCTCTCGGTCCATGATTTCTGCTGGTTCTTCAATGAATCGTAACTGTTCATCTACCTGTATTTCTTCCAACGGTACAATCAATGTCTCATCAGAAAGACATTTCTTTAAATTCGACACATGAAAGACATCATGAACTCCACTGAGTTCATCCGGTAGTTTGAGTTGATACGCAACCGGACCAATCCTTTTCAGGATCTCAAAAGGTCCTACGTAACGTGGACTAAGCTTTCCGCGCTTGCCGAATCGTATCACTCCTTTCCAAGGTGATACTTTTAGAAGAACTCGGTCACCTACTTGAAATTCCAACGGCTTGCGACGTTTATCTGCATAACTCTTCTGTCGATCCCGAGCCGCTGCCATACGGTTCCGGATTTGAACTATCTTCTCTGTCGTTTCGTGCACCAGTTCAGGACCTGTTATCTGACTGTCACCAATTTCAGCCCAACAAACTGGTGAACGACATTTGCGACCATACAACGCTTCAAACGGTGCTGCTTGAATACTTGTATGATAACTATTGTTGTAAGAGAATTCCACCAACGGTAAATGATTCTCCCAGCTGTCACCAAAGTCAATTACACAAGCTCGTAACATATCCTCGAGCGTTTGAATCGTTCGTTCACTTTGACCGTCGGTCTGTGGATGATAAGCGGTACTCATATCCAAGCGAGTCCCCAATGACTTAAGAAGAGATTTCCAGAAATTGGAAGTAAACCGGGCATCCCGATCTGATATGATAGAAATTGGCACACCATGCCGTGCTACTACTTCCTTAATGTAAATGCGAGTCAGTTTCTCCATCTTATCAGTTTCTTTGATTGCTAAGAAGTGTGCAGATTTCGTTAATCGATCAACAATTACCCATATCGTATCACAACCGCTCGGTGTACGGGGTAACTTAGTAATGAAATCCATCGAAATCTGTTCCCATTTCCACATCGGTATTTCTGGTTGTTGTAGTAAACCAGATGGCTTCTGATATTCAACTTTGACTTTCGAACAAGTCAAACATTTGCTAACGTACTTAGCAATATCAGCTTTCATATGAGGCCACCAATACAGTGCCTTCAAATCATGATACATCTTGTCTGATCCCGGATGGACTGAATATCTAGACTTGTGTGCTTCGTCCATCACGAGTTCCCTTAAACCTCCATATAAAGGTATCCACATTCGATCAATGAAATAACGAATTCCATCTGGTTTAACATTCAATTGTTCTTCCATTCCTCGTAAAGATTCCGGTACTAAGTTTTCCGTTTTCAAAGCCTCAATCTGAGCACTGTGTACTTTGTCAGGTAAGTCGGTATGTATCGTCATCATAAGTGCACGAACCCGTCTTGTTCCCGTTGTATCTTTTCTGCTCAAAGCATCGGCTACCACATTAGCCTTTCCCGGGTGATACTTAATCGCACACTCATAATCGTTCAACAACTCGACCCATCGTCGTTGCCTCATGTTAAGCTCCTTCTGATCAAAGATATGTTGCAAACTCTTATGATCAGTATAGATAGTACACTTAGTTCCATACAAGTAATGCCTCCAAATCTTCAAAGCAAAAACCACTGCTCCTAACTCCAAGTCATGAGTAGTGTAATTCTTTTCGTGCGTTCTTAGTTGTCTGGAAGCATAAGCGATCACTTTATCACGTTGCATCAACACACATCCTAAACCCTGTCCAGATGCGTCACAATACACCGCAAAGTCTTCCGTTCCTTCCGGTAGGGACAGAATCGGTGCACTGCAGAGTTTCTGTTTCAATAACTGGAATGCAGCTTCCTGTTTATCCGTCCAGTTATACTTTGTTCCTTTGTGCGTCAGAGCTGTAAGTGGTTGAGCGATCTTTGAGAAACCCTCAATGAATCGTCGATAATAACCCGCCAAACCAAGGAATTGTCGTACCTCGGTAGGGGTCTTTGGCGCTTCCCAATTCTTAATCGCTTCAATCTTCGCTGGATCAACATGTATACCCTTTTCATTAACTATATGACCCAGAAATTGTACTTCTCGCATCCAGAAATCACATTTCGAAAATTTAGCGTACAGTTGTTCTTGTTTCAATAATTCCAATAATAGTCGAAGATGTTCAGCGTGTTCCTCCTCAGATTTTGAATAGATGAGAATGTCATCAATGAAAACAATGACAAACTTATCAAGATAAGGTTTACAAACACGATTCATGAGATCCATGAATACAGCTGGAGCGTTTGTCAACCCAAATGGCATGACCAAGAACTCATAATGGCCATAGCGAGTCCTGAATGCCATCTTCGGAATATCCTCCTCCTGGACTCTTAGTTGATGATAACCCGACCTGAGATCAATCTTCGAGTAGTAACTTGAACCTTGCAATTGATCAAACAGATCGTCAATCCTGGGTAACGGATACCGGTTCTTGATAGTAACCTTGTTCAATTCCCGGTAATCGATACACATACGGAAAGTTCCGTCCTTCTTCTTTACAAACAACACTGGAGCTCCCCACGGTGAAAAACTAGGTCGTATGAAACCCTTATCCAACAACTCTTGCAATTGTGTGGATAACTCTTGCATTTCTGACGGTGCAAGTCGATAAGGCGCCCTAGCTATCGGTGCTGCGTCTGGTGTAAGATCGATTCGAAATTCCACCTGTCTGATAGGCGGTAATCCCGGCAAGTCTTCTGGAAATACCTCCGGAAATTCACAAACTACAGGTATATCTTCAAGCTTCCTCTCAGCTACCGGCTTTTCAGTTATAAGTGCTATAACTGCCGTATGACCTTTCCGCAGACATTTGTGTGCTTTCATACAAGTAATGAGTTGCAGTGGCGTACTGCTCTTCTCGCCTTGTACATATAATGTCTCTCCCTGCGGAAGAGGTATGCGAACAATCTTTTCATGGCATACAATTTCAGCCTGGTTCTTGGACAACCAGTCCATGCCAATGACTACATCAAAACTGCCTAAGGCAATAGGCATAAGATCAATCTCTAATGTTTGACCCATCAAATCAAGAATACATCCCTTATAAATGTTTTCCACTATAATTAACTTACCATCAGCTAATTCCACAGTGTAGGGACTATCTAAGGCAGTGGGACTAACATCTAGTGACTTAGCAAGTGAACTAGATACAAAACTCCGGTCGGCACCGGTGTCAAATAACATAGAGGCATAGTGATTATTTAAGAGGAACGTACCCGTAACAATGTTGGGATCCTCCCGCGCTTGACGTCCTCCTATCACAAACGCCCTGCCTCTAGCACCATTGTTGTTGTTGTTGTTGTTGTTGTTGGTGCCATTGCCATTACCGTTGCCATTTCCATTACCATTACCATTGTTGTCCCCGCCTTTCTTAAGTTGTGGGCAATCTTTCTTGAAATGCCCCATCTTGCCGCACTCGAAACAACCCTTCTGTGCGTTGTTCTGATTGTTATTATGGTTGTTATTGTTGTTCTGCAGCTCTCCGCGACAATCCTTAGCCGCATGCCCAATCTTGCCACACCTCTGGCACTTAGCTCTGTCACACTGGTTACCCGCATGATGATAACCACATTTGTTGCACTTGGGGTGCTTACCAATATAGCCCCCCGCTGATGATGATTGCTGACCACTGTTGGAATTATGATAGGACTTGTTTGAGTCCTGTTTCCTGTTCTGCTGTTGGTTGTTACCCTTGAAGTTGTTACTCTCCCACTTTCTCTTATGGTCTCCCACCTTGGTAGCAGATGTTCGCTTAGGCAGAGTCCCCTGCAACACTGCCTGATCAGTAAGCTGATGTGCTAGACGAACAGCTTGTTGGATAGTGGTGGGATTTGCTGAAGTCACCAAACCTTGAATCTGAGGCACTAGTCCTCCGATGTACCTTTCAATCCACTTACTGGCTGGAGTAGCCATGTGTGGTAGCAGTCTGGCCAACTCGTGTGACCTGGTTGTATGCTCTTCAATGTTTGACACCTCCATCTTGAGGTGCCAGTACTCCTCCTCCAACTTCTGCATCTCACTGCGAGGACAGTACTCCTCTTGCAGTAAAGTTTTGAAGTTGTCCCATGTCAATGCATTTGCTTCTCCCAACCCCAGAGTCTGAACATTGGAGTTCCACCAAGTCAGTGCTGGACCCTCCAAAGTTCCCGTAGCAAATTTCACCTTGCTTTCGTTAGGGCAGTTGCACATTTCGAATACAGACTCAGCCTTTTCAATCCACCGAAGGAGTCCAATGGCCCTCTCCGACCCTTTGAAATTGTGTGGTTTGTAGTCCAAAAACATCTTGAACGTGCAGACTTGTGGATTAACCAATCCCCCAGCTGGACCCTGTGGCCCTGTGTTGTGAGTCTGAGCATACTGTGCGATTGCCTCTGTAACTCTGTTGTTGATTAGCTCATTGAGCTCAGCAACAGTCATATGTACGTTTCCCTCAGCCATTAGTTTCCTATTTATAAGAAGTGTTAGCACGAAGTCAAAATCCAATGTAACATGTGTAAGTAAAACAACAAACACAACATGTAATGTAAATCAACACAACTGTTGAAAATAAATAATAACTCTTCAATAGATAGAAACTTTCTTTGAGTACAATACTTTTGAAATGAAATACAAGTTTTCAAACTACTAATGTAGGAACACAACCCGTTCCTAATAAGTTTAAATAAAACAAGAAAGAAATGAAAGATAATCAATCGTCCTCGACGGTGGATTCAGGATCGGACTCAGCAACTGGTGCTGGTTCCTCCTCCTCATCCTCATCCTGTTCCTCATTCTCAACTACCACTAAGTCCTCCAAAGCTTCAATCCTGCCTGCCAAAATCTCCTCTCGGTTCTCTGACTCTTCTAGACGACCAATCAAATTGATCATCTCATCCCGCATGTCATGAACTAGATGGGCAAGTTCATCTTGCCTCTCAATAGCATCCCATAACTCCTGAGATCTCTGTATGAGCTTATCTTCTGCTTCATCCAAGTCCTCGCGCAATTTGGCGATCTCCTCGGCGTCCGTCCTTCGCCTCTTAGGCTCAGGAACATCTAATGCTGGTGGTGGGTGTGTGGAAGGTCCCTCAGCAGGAATCTGCTGAGTGCCCTCCTCCTCCTCCGCCGGATCCTCATCCGGGTCCTCCTCTGGATCCTCGTCGGGATCCTCGTCTGGATCCTCATCAGGATCCTCCTCCGGGTCTTCCTCCGGATCCTCCTCTGGATCGGAGTCCTCTATCTCATACGGTGGAGGTGATGGAATAGGTGGTGGTGGTGATGATGGTGGTGCCGGAACCATCGGCTCCTCGTCCTCGGAATCATCAATAATGATATATGGGACTGATGATGAAGCCATGCCTGTTACATAATACCATATGTAAGTACAGTGCCATGGAATACGTAAACAAGTCAATTACATAATGTCATATGTAATTTCTAAGCAATACGTATAAGCAGATGTGTCTAATGTCTAACAGTCATAGTCTAGGCCTATAAATGCAAACCTAGTTCGCTATAACCAATGCTCTGATACCAATCTGTCACACCCCCAATTTTCAACTAACGGAATCACACCGTTTGGGAGCGTGACAAACCAGGATCTCAGATCATTAGACGTAGCGAAGACCTCTATATGAATTTCAAAACATACGTTGGTCTTTAAAACATAACATTCAGAGTTTACAAAAAGTTGCAGAAGCGTTTAAAAACCATAAACAGTTGTAAAGTAAACATTACAAACCAAAGTACTTAAATATTCAAATGTTCAAATTCAAATTCAAATTCAAAGTGTTTATAATGCATGAGACTCTATCTTCCTAGTCCATGCCAGCTGTAACGCGCGCCTTAGCGTCCTGAGAAAACATGCAAATCAAGTCAACACAAAGGTTGGTGCATAACACAGGTTTTAAATAATCATAGTGTTCAAAACAGCAGTTTGAATAAAAAGTTGTAGATAACATAATCACACATGCACAGTCATGATAGCTAGTCATATAAACTATTTACATACGTGTTCGACACCGAAGCTGACTGATTGCCATGCTATAGCATGTTTTCGCCTTGCCACTATTGTCTATCACAACAATAGTAATAATTGTGTTTGGTCAGTCAAACACCTGCGTAGATCCCATCTACCAGGTGAGGTTTGTCAAACCTAATAGATCTATTTCCAACTACCACGCTTTGCATTACAGCAAACTAAACGGTTCGAGGTGTGTAAGGACTTTCAAATTGATATGTTGTCACATAATGTAAACAGATAACTCATGCAAGTGATATGTATCTAAAAATAGTTTGTTGCACATGTTTTCTCCCCCAAAACAGTTTAAAATAAGAAAGGGGCCGTGTACGCACCTTTGATAACAGTAGAATGATCAAATACGTGTGAACTTGCGTAGAAATCCTCTACGAAGAATCTGTGATTTAAACAATAACTTAAAGTTATTCGAAATGTCGTGTTGTGCTTGAAATCACATACGTATCAACATACGTATGTTAGAGTGTGAGAATTATGCATACGGAAGTACGCGTGACTTTGAAATCGTTTAAATAAAATCACATTTGATTTTATTTAGTTAATCGAAATTATACGCGATTTCGTGTTCGGATTAAAATATGGATTTTATCATTTCAACACGTTCGTATTCTAGTTACGGTTCCAACGCAACTTGAACGGATGAAAACGGAGTTAGAACGAATAAAATATGGTTAAAATACTAAATAAATATTAAAAATCCAAAAATTGGTTGGGCCGGGACTCGAACCCGCGACCCTCAACACCCACACACATGCCTCTAACCATCTCAGCCCGCTAGGGTGTCGCAACAGATATCAGAATTTAATTGTTTTAAATCCTCTTCCTATCTAAATCCTATTCCATAATATAGCCGAAGCAAACATACCCAAATTGACCATGAATTCGATTCTGATCCAAACTAAAACCATAGGGTTTATGTTTCTGAGTTTAATCCGAACTTGTAGATGGTTTTAATTCAACCTATCATTCATCATATCCCAATTAATCAATCCCTAACCTAATCGAATTCAAGTTCTTAAACTTACAACTTAAAATCTTTCAATTCGATAATGGAAGTTCACAAAACCATAGAGTTTTCATCAAGACTGAAATTTCGAACCTCCCTAATTAATCAATTTCAATAATCGTAACAGTTTGCTTCAAAACCCACAAACGTATTCCTCCTATGAACCCCCTAATAATCGAAACCTAACAATTCTTAGTTCCATTATAAAATTAACATAGTAATAACCTAAATCGGGACTTTCTGGAACTACCCATACCATTTAATTTGAATCTCAAATCCATTTAATACAAAATCCCCAAAACGTTTTCTTTATGAACCCTAATTACTTGAACTTTATGAAAACGATGATATCAGTTGAAATTGATTTAGAATAACCCTTAGTCGGCTCTGTTAGAAGGTGTAGGAACGAATTCTTACCTTAATTGATGTAGAATTGATATAGTTCACTTTGTGTGTTGATGTTCGGCCGAGCTTGATCGAGTTCTTCAATCCCGAAGCTAATGTTTCCAATTGTGATGTGTAATAGATGCTAAAAGTGCCGATTGGGAAGTATGAAACTTCAATTTGATGTAATCAAATCGAATGATGTGATTTTGGGTAATGAATAGCATCGGTTTCAACTTTTGAGACTTCCTTTGAATTAAATTCGACATTAGGTCCAATATAACTGTTAAGTATTGATGATAATCATCAATATGATGATTAAGAATGTTAAATCATCAGTTACAAATCGATTTGTGAATAATTTCGGGTTTAATTGCAATTATTCACTTCTTTTATTCCGAATTTTGACTTTAAGAAAGTCAAAATTGATCCTTCTAATCATATACAAATTAAAATCCTATAATCTAAGTATTTTAGACTTATTTCACTTAATTCAACCCTTAGAAATCATTCTAGATCAATAACTTAACATTTCGGTTAACAAAGTTAAACCGAAAATTCCGAATTTTCATTAATTGGGTCATTTAACTCATTGTTAGATTAAATTTACTCAATTGGCTTCTCAAATACAATTGGGCCTCACTGGGCCTTCCTGGGCCTACCTTGGCCTTCCCTGGGCCTACTTGGTTTACATTGGGCCTTACTTGAACTTATTGGGCCTTAATGGGCCTCTCTTGGCTTATTGGGCCTACATTGGCTCTGTTGGGCCTACATAGACTTCGTTGAGCCTAATTGATCTTGTTGGGCCTTCATTGGCCTTATTGGGCCTTCATTGGCCTTGTTGGGCCTTCATTGGCCTTATTGGGCCTTGATTTTGTAATTGGGCCTCTCTAGATCTCAATGGGCCTACATTGTCACTATTGGGCCTGTGATATCACCAACTCCTGTTAACAAGGTTAGTGTAAAAAGTCGGATTGTCACAGTTCCATTTGATCCTCTTGTTCAAAATCAAATATTTGCTCTGGATCAACTTCAAATATATCATAAAGATCATTCCTTGAATAACCACCAACAATTTCTCCTTCCTTCAACTCTTTATCTTCAGATCTTTCAACAAACACTGTCTGCAAATGTATATCAGTATGTTGTTTAAACAAATCAATGAAAGTAGGCAAAGAATAATCAATAATCTCCTTTGGATATTCCATATCAGTTAAATCTTCAACATCAACATCTTTACAATCTTTAGCTTTGTCAGAAGACAATACAGAAATAGGAGTAACACCAACTGTAATCTTGGAAGGATTATAAACTACTATAGCACCAGTCCTAGAATTTAATCCACCTGAACTTCCAGCATCATTCACATCACCATCATAATATTCATCATCATGATAAGCATTAAAGCTTGGATGCTCATCAACATCTGAATCCTCATAATCAATCTTCTCATATTCCTCTTCATTATCATCAATGTCCACAAATACAGGTTCAGAAGTATCACCAGCAAACTTAGCTTGATTTTCCTTTACTTTAATATCATCAATCTTTTTCTTCAAGTCTTAATTTTCCTTCTTCAAAACATCAATATCAACTCTTTGTTGTACAGTCAAAATCTCCAAAGAAAGAATCCTTTCACTCAACAACTTCTTCTCAACTACATCTTCTTCTTTCCACTTCATTAACTAAGAAATTTGACTTTTCAGAACATCAAGATCACTTGAGCTTGAAGAAGAAGGTTGTTCAGCTTCAACTTTCTCCTTTTCCATCTTATATTGATCAAACTCTTTTGACAAAATAGATATCCTTCTTCTAATCTCAGAGTCATCATAACCTATAGAGAAGTTTAGATCCAAGTCATCTAAACCTTCAAATAAAGACTCTCCTCTGGAAGTAGAAGCATCTTGAAATGATGTAGTAGCTTGAAAAGATGTAATCACTGTTGTAGCATCCATGAAAGAAGGAACAAAGGTAGCAACATTCACAAACTCAGGTGTTTGCACAAAAGAATCTATATGCATGTGAACTGGTGATGTAGAAGTTTCTGCTTGAACTGTTGAAGCAATAAAAATGGCTGTAGACACAAAAACAGAAGCAGGTGAAGTAGAAACTACCACAGGAGATGATACAACGATCCTGGGAGTCCTTGTCTTCTTCTTTTTAGGCCTTTTGGCCATCCACTTTTTCTTCTTAGGCCTAGAAGTCTCAGGCTCTTCAATAATAAAATATGGATCAGCTGCCTCTTCTCTTGCTTCTTCATTTTGTTGTTGTGCAGGTCTCTTCTTCAGTCTCCTGACCATATTATTTCCAACTTGAACAGTTTCAAACTCAGACTGAATCTCTGTAGATTCTTCACCTTCATCATTAACTTCAACATTCTCAGCATCAACATGAACAAAAGAAGTATCTTCTTGTTGCCTTTGATCTCCTTGTTGACCTGGAAATATAACTTCAAGAGGAACCAATGTAGAAGGAGTTACACTTGGCCCTTGAGTCTGTTCTTGACTTTGTGACTGTGATTGTGAAGACTGTGCTTGTGATTTCTTTGCTTGTTGTCTAGGAGGAGAAGGAGGTGATGGTTGTTGGTAATCATCATTATCACTAAACAATTCACTGTCAGAACTAGAATCTTCATGCTTCCACACATCATTCTCAAGAGCAACATAGTTAGCTCTTGCACAATGGCATACTAACTCTTTAACCAAAATATCATCACTGCTCTTCTGATAGATCTTGACTTGACCAAGACTAGAGTCAGTCATATGCTTTAACTTGAGAAGATCAGCAGCAACTCTAGGAAGGTTTTGCTCTGGAAATCTCTCATCTATCAACATCTGGACGAATCTAGGATACATGTAGAATCTATCCTTTGCTTTGGTGATGTTATCAGACATATATCTGAAAATCATTGCTGAGAAATTGAACGGTTTGTTCAAAATCAAAGCTACCATCGCAGATCTCATCAAATCTCGTAGCTCATCAAATGTTCCTTTTCTCATACTCATGCAATGCAACAAAACATGAGCAAGCAGCTTGTACTGTAGAGGAAGTTTTCCCTTCTTGATAGAACTCTCAGTATATACTCCAAAATACGGAATCCTCAGGAAGCAACCCTTGATACACCTTTCAGGAATGAGTGTCATTCCTTCAGGTTCTCCTCCAAACTGTAAAACTCTTCGAATATCAGCTTCAGTAATCCGAATTGCTTGACCAAGCACATTCGCATCAATAACATACTCTTCATCCACATTAATTAATCTTGCTGAGTTCCAGAAGCTTTGAACGTGTGATATGTAAATCTGACATGAGTTTGATATGGCATGATAAATCCTTGAACGTCTCAGAAACTCAATCATAGGCCTGAAATCTTTGCCATTCTTGGTCGTAGGATCCAGATATGCACAAAGATTATGTTTATCTCCAAATGTCAGATTCGCCATTTCTACAATCAGAAATAAAACAAAATTAAAAAAAAATTAAAATAAGAAATTAAGAATAAAAAAACCAAAAAAAATTTATAAGTGTTGAAACCAGCGAACCCCCTGTGCCGAACCTAAGCATAGACGAACCTGCTGTTCAGACAAACCTCTTAACCTAATGAACCTTTACTGAACGAACCTTTAATGAACGAACCTTCATATCACACGAACCTTCTAGTCAAACAAACCTTGACCAACAAAGGTTCGGTTCTGACATTCAAAGGTTCGTCCCGAACCTATCAAGTTCAAACGAACCTTAGAGATTCCAGCGAACCTCTGTCCAGTTAACGAACCTAAATCCATTTCAAAATCAAATTTTCAAATCCTTGAATTAGATCAAAAAATTTATATCCAGAGGTTAGCCATTAACAAATGAACAAGATTAATGAAAACAATTTGTTCAAAACTTAGATTTTAACAGGTTTTAACTCATCAAACCAGGTTTGACTAAACTATCCTAAAACCAATCATATCTTCTAATTTAGCCGGTCAATCTTCAAGATTTTTACCTATAAATGATCACAAGACAATTTGGAATCAGATGATATAAGGCAAAATGTTTCTGAGATCCTAAATAAAAAATCAAAAAATCCACAGTTGCAGGTTCGTGAACAGCTTCTTATGAAAAGTGACGAACGTATCACACGAACATGTTCTTATACGAACCTGTTGACAAACCTTTTCAACGAACCTTTGACTTACCTGTTGACCGAACCTGTCAACAAACCTCTCAGGCGAACCTGTTCACAAACCTTTCAGGCGAACCTGTGAACAAACCTATGAAACGAACCTGTCCAACAAACCTATTGGACGAACCTGTCCTACAAACCTATTGGACGAACCTGTCCAACGAACCTACTCACAAAACCTATCAAACGAACCTCCAAGCAAACCTTTTAAACTTCAATTTTATTCAAAATTTCAAACAAACCAATGTTTTAATGTTTCAAAGTCAAAACAAATAATCAAAACTTATTGATTTAACATCAGAAAAAAAATCTTTTTGTATTTTTCAATTTTAGAACAAACACACTACAAATTTAACAAATCTAACTATGAAATATAAACTAACAAAACAATCAAATATTTTTGTTTGAGAAAGATCCAGACATGAGATCATATTGTATTACAGTTATCAACACACCTGATTGAATTAATGAATATATTAAACAACAAATTACAATTCAAAGATGATTGTTAGTATAAATCCTCTTTAAGTTTAATTAATTAGATAAGATATCAAATAAAAACAAAACTATCAAATACTTTATGTTTTCCATTTACTTGAACACATCCCCGATTTATGAATAACTAATCAAACAATAATGTTCTTGAACCAATATATATCAATTTCAACTAGCTTGATCATGAAAAAAAAAACACAGAATTTCTTTTGAAAATAAAAAAATATAAAACAATTTGAATTTGTTAAAAATCTTGGATTCAAGGTTGATACTTACGTATGCTCAAATGATCCAGAAAATGAACGAAAAATAATTTAAGATTAAGCTTTTAACAATCAGATCGATATTTTCATATACGCAGAGATTGTCCAAAACTTAACCAATAACCAAGAAAACAAATTTGAATCATTTAAAGCTATAACAATCAGGTCGATACACAAGTATACGCAAAGAATGTTTCAGCTTTAAACTAAAATAAAAGAAAAACAAAATTAGAATTTCTTTTGAAAATTAAACACATGATCAAAACTAGTAATTTAACTTTTGTTCAAGAAACATTTTGTAAGATTAACTACCACTCATTCAGGACAAAACTAAGTACTGTATTGTAAGCATATGTTTTTTCATAAAGCATAAACAAAATTTTGTCAAATCTTATCTTAACTAAGTTATAAACCTACCAACATATCATACTAAGTAATTGTAACTGCTCTTTATGTTTATGTTATAGTATGATACAGATGTATTTCCAACTGCTACAATGTACTATCATTTCTCATTTGGTCGAATCAATTTCTTATAATTTTAATTTATTTAAATGTTTTTGTGTTTTTGATTTTTCAAATGTTTTTGAGTTTTCAAAATTTTCTCCCCCTAAAAACTAAAACACAAAACAACAAAACAATTAAAATATTGATGTTAATTCAATAAAAATTGATTATGAAGGAAGTTGATTTGAAATTACCACACCCATGACCCGAATGCCATTTAATTCGAGTAAATACTCAAAACGTGTTTTATCAAAAGCCTTGGTGAGAAGGTCTGCTCGTTGCTCATTGGTATGTATCTTCACCACATCAATAAGTTTCTTTTCATAGCAATCGCGTATGAAATGAAACCTAATATCAATGTGTTTAGAACGTGAAGGATACACAGGATTCTTTGTTATAGCAATAGAAGCCTCATTATCAACATTAATTGGGGTTGTCAGAAAGTTCAAACCATAGTCTCTCATCTATTGTTGTATCCACAAAACTTGTGAACAACAACTGGCAGCCGCTACATATTCAGCCTCACAAGTAGACGTAGCAACAGATGTTTGCTTTTTACACTGCCTAGAAACTAAACGTTCCCCCAAAAATTGTGCACCTCCAGTTGTAGATTTCGCATCTGTCTTACATCCTCCATAGTCGGAGTCACTGTAGGCATTGAAGGAAAATTTATCATCCTTAGGATACCACAGACCGGTGTCTGGTGTACCCTTCAGATAACGAAGTATTCTCTTGATTGCAATCAAATGTGACACTTTAGGTTTTGATTGATATCGTGCACAGATACTAGTAGCAAACACAATATCTGGTCTTGAGACAGTCAGATACATCAAACTTCCAATAATTCCACGATAAAGAGTAGGATCAATGATCTCCCCCTTAATATCAGGCTCAATCCCGTGATTAGGCTGAATGGGCGTCGAAATGGGTTTTGAATCAAGCATGATAAATCGTTTTAGCACATCTTGAATATATTTTGTCTGATAAATGAAAATTCCATCATCATTTTGATCAATTTGTAAACTCAGAAAAAATTTGATGTCTGACATTGCACTCATCTCAAATTTGTCAATCATCACCTCTTTGAATTCCAAACACATTTGTTCATCGGTAGATCCAAAAATAATATCATCAACATAGATCTGAACAAGAATAATATCCTTGTCCTTTTCCCGATAAAACAAAGTTTTGTCACTTTGACCCCTATTGAACCCGTGTTCAATAAGGTGAGTCGATAATGTCTCATACCAGGCACGCGGAGTCTGATGAAGACCATACAGTGCTTTGTGCAAGAGGTAAACCTGATCTCGGTGGATAGGATCCTCAAAGCCCAGTGGCTGACAAACATACATTGTTTCCTTCAAAGAACCATACAAAAATGCAGACTTGACATCCAACTGTAAAACTTTGAATTTCTTGTGAGCAGCAAAAGCAAGAAAAAGTCTAATTGCTTCTAGCCGCGCCACAGGTGCAAACACTTCATTGTAATCAATTCCTTCAACTTGTTTGAAACCTTGAACCACTAAACGAGCTTTGTTTCGAACAATTACGCCTCGATCATCTCGTTTGCATCTTAGTACCCATCTAGTACCAATTTTCTTCTCTCCTTTTGGCAAATCAACCAGATGCCAAACCCCCAACTTCTTAAACTGATTTAACTCTTCTTGCATAGCCTCCACCCAGGCAGGCTCACGTAACTCTTCAGTCACAGTCTTTGGCTCTATCTGTGAAATAAATGGAGAATGCATCCAGAGTTCTTGACTGCCATGAGTTCTTTCTAACTCCACATACAAACTCTCCTCATTTGTGACTTGATGTCGTGTCTGTACTCCAGCAGATGGATTTCCTATGATCTGATCAACAGGATGGTTTACATGAACTCTTGTGACAGGCACCTATGGAACACCCACATTATGATCAAGATTTGTAATATTCAGATCAATTTCTTGATAATGAGAAATAGCATCTTCAAAAACATCATGCTCATCATCAGATGACCAATCATCATTAATTACTTCTGAAATGCCTTCCTCATGTGGAGTATAATTACCATCTTCAGAATGATGAGAAATACCTTGATCTTCAGAATTCTGCAAATCATACAACATTTGCAAAGTTATTTCATCATCAGAAACATTTGGAGACAAATTAAAAGACTCAAACAGTTTATCATAATCAAAAAGCCAATCTGGTCCTTTTCCGTCTGGTATAGGTGTATGTCTTTGAACATCCACATGATACCGTAATTCCACAACACCCGTACGTTTATTAAACACACGTTTACTAGAAAGACTGTAGCCAAGAAAGAAACCCTCTTCAACCTTAGAATTGAATTTTGAATCTTTCTTTAGCACGGTACAAGGAGCCCCAAAAGGTTCCAAGTATTCCAGATTAGGATTTCGATTTTGAAGCAATTCATAACATGTTTTATTGTGTCTTTTAACAATCAACACTCTGTTAAGAGTAAAACAAGCTGTAGCCACAGCTTCACTCCAGAATGTAATGGGAAGTTTAGAATCAGCTAGCATTGTTCTCGCAGACTCAATCAACATTCTGTTCTTTCTTTCAGCTATGTAACATCACTGTACTTTAGGTTGTCCGTACATCCGTACGATTGTACTGTTACGACCTGAGATTTTGTAATTATTAATATTGACACATTATTTGATGATTATCACTGTTACTGGTATGCATGTTTATAACATATTACACGCGTAAACCATGGGAAGTTTAGTTGAAACCCAACTAAACAGAACCAGAGCGTTTATCGCAGTTACATTATACTGATTATGGATCCTTGGGTTGAATTGAGATGGAACTGGGAGTTTGTGATGGTATGGTTACTAAACATAGTCAAGGACACATGGTCATGGTTTATCGAAATAGCGGTGGGATGGTGTAGGGGAGGTTGCGATCTACCTCTGCATATGCCCTATACATATGCATATTTCGGTCCATCATGGATGTGTCAGTGACTAAGGTTTAGTGGGTTTTGATTTGGGAATGATAATATTAAAGTTAATAAATAATGGTAATTAATTACGCGAAGTGAGGTTACGAATATGACTTAAACGCGAGTATTAATTCAGAAATATTAACTTAATAAATGTATTCGCGTGGGTGACGATTCACACGAATATAATTATTAGGAATAATATTCTGAAACGATATTCCATAAATCGTAAATCAAATCGAAATACGATACGAGCGTTGGATTCGCAAAGGTGACGATCTTTACGAATACGTACGCGAGTAACGTGTTTCGACGAGATAATTAAATAATATCAAACGATATTAAATTAATAATTGAAGACTTAAAACGTTTATTAGTAATCACAACTTAAAACGAATTCGAATAGATTAATTATTTAAATAATTGAGTTAACTGAAATAAATGTTGATCTTTTATTTAAATGATTTTAATTGAAAAACTATTTATTTAAAAACGAAAATAAGATAATCGAATGTTCTATGTTTAAAATTATTTCACGTTGAAACCCGAGCATTTTATTTCATTTTACGCAAAATAAACGGAGACATTTTATTTAACGAATTTATTTGAAAACTATATTATTGAAAACAAAACTTAGTCATTTAAATATTTTACGTATTTAAATACGTTAATGTGTAAAACCGAACATTTTGTAAAACTTATCGCGATAAAAACGAGACCGGACACGGGGTAATAATACGCGTTATAAGGAAGAAGATCACCATCTTCTTCCTCATATTCTACAACTCATCTATCTCTCTAAAAAAACACACACACCACCACTCTCTCTACCTTCTCTCTAACCTCTTTCACTCGTTTCTTGACGGAATCACGAGATTCCGGTGCCTACGCGTTCGTGAGACCGAGGAGAACAAGAGGATACAAAGAAATCCAGCATTTGATCGACATTGTGAGGTAAATCTTAGATGTCATTTTCGGTTTTGGGTAAAAACCCTATTTCGAACATGGTGACCGGCTTTTACATTACATATGGGTTTTTGTATGTATTAATCGAGTAGTATATACCTCGAGACGCCATAAACTAACCTGAAACAGTTAAGGCTGGCTGATGATGACGATGAACAGACGAGGGTTGCAGGGTTCGCAAGGGTGGCGGGCCGAACCTGTTGTGGGTAACGAACCCCAGCAGGATGGCGAACCTATCTTTCTACCTTGGGCCGAACCCTCATTGTAGCGAACCCTAGCTATATCATCTTGAGTCACGAACCATCTTGCAAGGCTCACGAACCAGCTGCGAACCTAGAGCAATTCAGTCACCAGCGAACCATGACATCATAGACAAACCGAGGGGCTGGCCGAACCTTGGCCAGCCGAAGCCCTTGGATCAACCGAACCTTTTCTTGGTGCAACGAACCCTTGGACCGAACCTGGGGATGCCGAACCTTCTCTTGTAGGTAGCCGAACCCCTTGATGCGACCGAACCTTTCTCTTGGTTCAACCGAACCTTGCACCATATGAAGCCGAACCTAGGGGGAACCTACTGAGGGTTCGCTGGTTCTAGGTTAGGGTCAAGGGTGGCTAAGTTTAAACGTGCAACTAGGATCAAGGGTAAATTAATGGAATAAGAACTGATATACGTTCATGCATGCATGTGGTATTATAGGATCACCACCTTTTGTTCCTTACAAATATAAGGTTAAAAAAATTTAGAAAAGCTTAGTTAAGTTAAATGTTGATGAGAATGAGTTAATATATATATATATATATATATATATATATATAAGTCCTTTAAATTTCAGGTTAAGATTTTCTAACTTAAATAGAGGTGGTGAAAAGCTATAACATGTGCATGCAATTATAAGTGTAACCATGGGAGCTTGAAAGGATGAAGTTTCTACAACTTATATATAAAACTAATATACTATTTAAAGGAATTATTGAATATTAGATAATCAACACTAACAAATGAAGTTATCCGGATATGATGATAAGTAAAAAGATTTTAAGGGTAACAACTTGATTTTGAATAAAAAGACTGGGTTAATAAGACACGAATGAGTTAAAAGTAAACATTTGTAGATATTCAATCGTGATAAAACACATACGCTCATGAACATAATCATACGCTAATTTCAGATCTTTGAGTTGATTTGAGTTACATACGCGAGCGCGCATAATACGAGAACACATATACTAAGGACTTCAGGTGAGTTCTCATAACCTCTCTTTCTTTAAACTGTTTTGTTTTAAAACTCGGAGGTGAAACATGTATACCAAATTAGATATTATTTTGATAACACAAGGTTAATACCTGTTTATCAATATGATATTCACATTTATAAATTATCACTATTTTTGGATTGTCTCTTACATTTATATATCCGTGTAAACATTGTCATTGATTTTGGTCAATAACAACGATTACATGAATTGTCACAAACTCCGTGAATCATCTCCTTTAACTTCGGTTAATTGCTTTGACTTCATGTATTGTCACGTGGATGTTGTCCACTCCGTGAATCATCGCCTTTAACTTTGGTTAATTGCTTTGATTTCATGTATAGCCACGTGGTTAGCTACCACTCCATGGATCATGTTTTTTTAACTTATGTTAATTACATAATGTCCATGTATAGTCACAGATATTATTTTGAGAATGTTGATATTGAGATTGATTGATTGGTTATGTGGTTTGATTATCTCTTATTGACTATGATTATCTGTGATTGATTATGACTGATTGGTTATGTGATTATGTGTTTGTGTATGTGTTTGATTGTTGAGTTTGGATATTGGTTGGATTATCTCATACAGGTATTATTATGGATTTTCTCAGGAAATCATAAGCATTTATACTCATTTCATCTAAACCTTTTATAAAAGCTATTTTACACTTAAACCTTTAAATTCATTTTATAAAACCTTTTAAGTATAAAAACTTATGATTACTCACCAACTACTTAGTAGTTGACACTTGATTTCTTTACATGTTTCAGGTGATGAAGCTAAGTAGGTTGAAGAAGATGAATTCTCACTTTTGGACATCATCACATAGGATCTTGGACTTAGCTAATTAACTAAAATTCTGGCGATTAGAGTTTAGTTAGTTTAGCTAATTCTTTTGTGTAATTGATGTATGTAATTCATGATAGACATGATTTTTGTGTAAACATTTATTTGGTTTGATTGATATGTGATGATTTGATTTAGATGCCTACGAGCTTTTGAACAATCTACACATCCCTCGTGGCATCCCGACGTTTCACCCATCGGTCGGGGTGTTACAGATTGGTATCAGAGCCTGGGTTATAGGGAATTAGGTTACTAGAAATGGTTGACCTAGTCTATAACCGTAGGATACCCTAGTATGAATTATTTCATACACTAGTTAGTATATTCAGGATTTCATGCTTATGTGTTTATTACATGTTAACTGAACTCCTGTTATACATCTGATTATATATGCTGATTACTAATTGTTTGCTTACTTGTGCCCTAATGACTCAATAAGGACATACTCGTGGTGTATTGTAAAGGTGGTGGGACGGTGGTTTGGGCGGTTGCGACCTACCCTTATCATATGCCCTATATATACCATTTACAGTACATCGGGTGGATGTCAGTATTGAGGAATAAGGGAACTACCCGTTTGGGACACTTGTCTGCCTAAGAACTTAACTGCTTAGGAATTTATGTGCTTTAGGAATTATCTGCTAGATCTCTTGATCTCCAGACAAGGACACACTCATAGTATACTACAAAGGTGGTGGGATGTTGGCTAGGGCAGTTGCGACTGACCCTTACATATGCCCTATACATATACCATTTGTAGTATATTGGGGGTCTGTCAGTGTCAGGAACATAGGATATTATTAGGATATTACTAGGAATTGTTGTAAAGTTGAGATTGATGAGATATGGTTGTTGATGGTATGATTGTTGGAATGGTTTGGATTGACTCTTGGATGATCACATTTGATGGACACCTATAAACTCATTTATAAATACACTTCTTGGACACGTAGGGTGCATAGGATCAATGAACGACGCGAACACATAATGAATGATTTTAGACTTGGATGATGATATAAACACTTGGTGAGAATAAATTATAGGGAAGATATGAACACTTAGTGACAATAAGAGCATTTAGTGATGATATGAACCCTCGTAGATAATTATGGACATTGAGATTTGGTATGAAATTTAGTGAACTTAGATATTAGGTGAACTTAGAAATAGGTAAACCTATATGTCAGGTGAACTTAGACATTATGCGAACCTAATTGTCTAAGGGAACTAAAGACCACTTCACTCAAAATTATCCTATTTAGGATAAGGTTTGTGAAGTGAGAATATGATGAGATACATGATACACCCTAAACACTAACAAGGGCATAATCGTCGTGCAATGGAACGGTGGTGGGATGGTGTAGGGGAGATTGCGATCTACCTCTGCATATGCCCTATATATAAGCTTGTTGCATTGCATCGGGAGGTTGTCAGTGTTGGTATAGGGTGGGGAATGTATAGGACTTTAGGAATAGCTAGCTAATATTAGTTATGACCAACTAGGTGTGGCAGTTGCGTACGAAGAATTCGGCATTAATGACGTAAGCACATTTGATCGTGTTTGAAATCCACGAGGAATTAACAACTTTTGTTAATGGGGATTGTTAGAACGTGAAAAATGATGAACGTGGGCGAAAACGGATCGCGAAACGGAGTTACGGATTGTCCGGAATCGCGAAACGAAGAAAATTTCAAAATATTACAAAAATGAGCTCGTCGCGGTATGCGACACTTATGTGGTTGTCTGTCGCGATACGCGATGAATTAAATATCTGATTTTTGTTCCGAGATCCGTCGCGTTACGCGACGGCCCTGTTGATTCTCGTCGCGGTACGCGACGAGTATGGCGGTGTAAATGGATCAGATAGATAATCAGATTGCATGTGAAGAAACTCATTTTCTCGACCCTGCTTCGTTCTTAGACGAAAACCAGCCATCAAACACTTCCAAACTTCAAATCTAAGCTCCTCAAACATCTGGATCATCCCACGGATCGTATATACAAGTCCTGATCGTAGTTTTACCCGCACAAACTCGTCAGAACAGGTAACGGTTCGTTTTAACCTTCTAGTTTGATTTTGATTGATTAGATCTTGATTTTGAACGTAATGAGATAGTTAGGATTGTTGATTATTGCCTAGATGATGGCTAGGATTGATTATAAACGAAGAACACGAAGTTCTAACGGTTAAATCCTTGTTTTGATCCGTTGTGATGCCCGGTTTGCATGAAATCATACCTATGATTATAATGGTTTAAACCATTTGATTATGACAATGTAGGTGATTAGTTTGATTAATCTTTGAAATGCAAAGGTTAAATCCAAGTGTTTCAAACTAATCATAATCATTAACATACTCATTGGAATGATTATCTGATGTTTATGATAACAGTCAGATTAGTATGTTAAATCTGGTTATTTCACCTATTATGGTGCTACATTGTGATATTTCATGATATTTGGGTAATCAATAACAAGGATTAATCAATTCTAAGCCATTAAATCATCTAGAAATTGTCTTAATATTATAATCAACAATATTAACTATTTGATCAATTCGAGATTATTTAGATTAATCAAAAGAGTCATCAACTTTGTATCAGGAATCTAATGCAATGTAGATTCCTACATTATCATACATTGTATGATATAACCTTAAATTAATTAATTATATAATTAATATCGAGTTGATGATTTATTAAGCAATGTCTTTGACATTGAACGTTCAGAAAGATCTAATCAGTAAACTAGAACAAAAATAACTTATTAAATATAATTAAATGCAGAATCATCTCTTTGTTGTTAGATTTGAGAGATTTTGCTACCTTATATCAGCAGGTGAGTTTCGTACCACCCCTGTTCTTTTAATGTTGTATAAACATCGGGGTATAACTGCTAAACTTTTCTTGATCATATGATATGTGTCACTGTTATCTGCGTGATTTCATGTGATTAACTGAATTTGTGGATTTCATGGGATTGTTGCCGTTAGTATCTCTATCATGATATCAAAGTCCTCATTCTTGAACTGTATCTAGTGAACCCATGTGTGGCCGAGCAGAAAACATTGATAGTACTATCGGTTGACACCCCATTCACTGGGAGGATTGCATCTCCCCTGGTGTGAATGTTTGTTATCTGTTTCCTGAACTTCTTAATGGTGTGATAGACATTAAGATAATGAGGCAATAAGATATGTACCGACGGGTAATATCGAGAACTGAACATATCGTCCGAAAGGAACTAGATACGGGTCCCATGGTTATCCGGAACTGTGAACATGTATTTGAACTTAACTGTCATATCATATGATTTAACTAAACTGTATGAACTCACCAGCTTTGTGCTGATGTTTTCGAAACTAAAACTTTTGCAGGCAATCAAGGACAACGGTGAGGATGCACTCACAGCACTAGCAACAACTGTAATTAAATAAATTGTAATATGTATAAACTGTAATAATATGTGTAACCACGAACCTTGTAATGTAAGTTTTACTTTTCGTAATCTGTGTGCTATGATGATACCGGATCAAGTAAGTCACCCCTCATGCTCTGAGACATCACCACTATGCTTTCGCTACCCTTTTGATGACATCATTCTCAGGTGAAGAGAGGTGGGGGTGTGACAGGGTGGTATCAGAGCCACAGGTTATAGAGAACTAGGTGGACATAGGGGCCTAGACTATAACCATAGGCTCGTATAATGACACAGAGAGCACTGAATACAACGAACGAACAAAACTTGTGTTGATTTAAGTTAGGATAATCGAGTGATCCAGGTTTCAGTTATGAGTGGCCAGCATAACTGAAATTTGTAATACTTGTGCATTCTAGTTTAAGTCAATCCAAGCTGAACTATAACAATTCTAAAGACTAATAGTTGCTTTGAGATAGGAAGAGATATCATATCATGTTTGTATTGAATATTATTATTCAATGTTTATTTCATGATACTGATCTAGAACTTTATTTATTCAGCAATGGCGAACCCGGGAGAAAACTATATTTACCAGAGATTCCCTTACATCATCCTTGACGACACACCCAGTGACAGCTCGGGATCGAGCTCGGGTGTAGTACCATCTCATGCGTCTTCTGTATCATCTCAGGTGGGACCACAGCTACCAGCTACACCACCCGGATCTCCTTTTGTACCACCACTACCGCCCGGATCTCCGTTCATACCACCACCACCACCGGGATCCCCACCGGTGCACAGTCCACCCCACTCACCGCTGGCCGACGCTTCAGCCATGAGGAGGCAGAGCTCCTCACCACACAGAGCCCCGGCATGGGACGGACTCAGGCGTATGCGGGGCCAGGCCCGCAAGACTACGGGACTACCTCCACGACGCCCTATGGCTCCACGGGACGAGCCAGCACCAGTATACGAGGTGGGAGAATCCTCCCACCAGGCTGAGCTTCGGGCTCAGGTACAGCAGGTATCTCAGGACCTGCTGGGCCTCCGACAGGATCTGCAGCAGCACCATGCCACGATGGAGGACACCCGTAACACAGTGTTGGAGATTCTCACGTCTCACCTGGCTCTTATGGAGCATGTGACTACTCAGGGTGCGGACACCCTAGCCTGGAGGGCGACCATTGAGGATCGCCTTCGGAGGACCTGGTGGAGGGAGATGATTGCTGCATGTAAGCAGCGGGTGGCAGCCTTTGGGGAAAGGCTGCAGGGACTGATCTGGATGCTCGGTACGCTGAGCACCGAGGCTAGACTTATCTGGTTAGCTATAGTACTTGCTACTATAGCTATAGTGCTAGCCTGTTTACCGTATTTCTTACGGTAAGTCAGATCAGTTGACCCACATTTTTGGGATTTTCATTGTACATCTCATAGACGGATAGGTTGTTTGTATGGATATATTATGAGGGCACTCTTTGTATCATAAACTTTATGGTTTTATAATAACAGTGTTGTTTTAATCAAACGTTTGTTTCTGTATATCTGTTGTATGTTATGTGAACACTATATCTATATCAGTATGAGAACGTATCTATGAACATATCAGTATGAGAATGTATCTATGAACATATCAGTATGAGAACGTATCTATGAACATATCAGTATGAGAACGTATCTATGAGCATATCAGTATGAGAACGTATCTATGAACATATCAGTATGAGAACGTATCTAATTGAAAACATATTGCGCTGATATACAGTACGAGAGCCATACTGTATGCGAATATGTCGAACTAAAAATATATATATTGTGCGAAAATACAGTACGAGGGCAATACTGTATGCAAATATATCTAACTGAAAATATATTGCGCTGATATACAGTACGAGAGCCATACTGTATGCGAATATATTTAACTAAAAACATATATTGCGCGAAAATACAGTACGAGAGCCATACTGTATGCGAATATATTAACTAAAAGTACAGTACGAGAGCCATACTGTACGAGAACATATCTAAACGAGAACATATCTGTAATGTGAACGAGAACATATCAGTAACTAAAGTATAGTACGAGAGCCATACTATACGAGAACATATCAGTTACTAAAAGTACAGTACGAGAGCCATACTGTACGAGAACATATCTAAACGAGAACGTATCTGTAATGTGAACGAGAACATAACTAATGAGAACATATCTGTAATTAAAGTACAGTACGAGAGCCATACTGTACGAGAACATGTGAACATATTTGTTGTTGTGTGAGAACATATCTAGTACATGAACTGAGAACATATCAGAGGACTTGTGTGAGAACATATCCTAGTCCTGTATGAACATATCTCTAAAAACATGTATTGCGAGGCAATGAGTTGGGTTATACTCTACACATGTTTTGAAATAACAGGACTAAGTATAACTACGAATATCTGAATGACTAGTGTGAATTGAGAACGTATCTGGATCTTTTCAATGTAGTTATACTTGAATACTTAAATGATCACATTTCAACATGAAATTGTCAGCATGTCTGAACATGGTTGAGTTATGTGATTAAAAAGGGTTATATCTTTAATATTCTTGAACTGACCTGAGTTTGTCTGCATGTGAGCAGAACTATGGCTCCGAAAAGAGGTCGTCCAGCTAAGAAAGCTACCGAGAATATTACTTCCCCTGAACTGAATCCAGTTCCACCACCTGTTTCTGAAACAAATACCGTTCCTCTGGTGAACCAGGACCCAAACCCGACACCAACAACAGCTCCTAGTGGGTCGGTATTGAATGAAGCAGCTATAGCCCGAATCGTAAAGGAACAGCTATCGGCTGCTGGCATTGTAATACCACCACAGCCACATGTCACTTCGGGATCTGGTCATGTGGAACATAATGCCACAGGTGGACACGTTGAAACTGTTCATACCACAGGCACAACTACTACTGCTCCTGATCCACCACGACAGGGATGTACGTATAAATACTTTGCTTCCTGTAACCCACCTACTTTTACAGGTAGGGAAGGAGCGGCTGGACTCCTTAGGTGGATCGAGGAGATGGAAACAAAACTGAAAATCAGCCAGTGTCTGGAGGAGCATAAGGTGTCTTATGCTGCCTGTTCTTTGAAAGAATCAGCTCTTACCTGGTGGAATACCCAGGCTAAAACTTTGGGTTCTGTTACAGTTGATTCTATGGGCTGGAATGAATTCAAAACTCTGATTATGTCAGAGTACTGCCCAATCACTGAAATCCAAAAACTTCAGGAGGAATTCTGGAGTCACTCAATGGTCGGTGCTGATTCTTTAGCCTACACCGATCGTTTTCATGAACTTACTTGTCTACTTCCCAATATGTTTCCAACTGAGGCAGCATTGATTGAGAAGTATATCAAAGGGTTGGTTCCCCAGATTCGGGGAAATGTAACTGCTGCTGAACCCACAACCCTCAAAAGAACCATTCTGTTGACCACCAAGCTTACCGATGAGGCGGTAAGAAGTGGTACATTGATCTCAAAATCTCAAACGGCTGTGGGCCGTAGTGAAGCTGGTACCTCGAACGTTTCTAAAGGTACCAAACGTAAATGGTTTGGCAAGTCCAAGGCCAAAGCTCCAGCTGAAACCAGTCAGAACAAACCAACCGTGAAAAACTATGGAGCGGCGGTACCGGAGAGGAAAGTTTACACTGGGCCGGCGCCCAAATGTGATAGGTGTCCCTACCATCACACAGGACCATGTCCTGTTTGTGCAAAATGTAATCGGGTAGGACACTATGCTAAATACTGCAACTTTCCTGCTCGTCAACCAAACCAAGCTCCACGACCCACTGCTCAAACGAACCGGTCATGTTACACTTGTGGAAGCCCT
The DNA here is from genome assembly GCA_009363875.1 of Mikania micrantha. Lineage (NCBI taxonomy): Eukaryota > Viridiplantae > Streptophyta > Magnoliopsida > Asterales > Asteraceae > Mikania > Mikania micrantha. The sequence goes on along the minus strand of CM018682.1, from coordinate 54,814,231 downwards.
GATCACCTCATGCGCAATTGTCCAACCAATAACACCAATCCAGGGAATCAAGCTAGGGGCAGAGCTTTTCAGATTGGTGCAGCCGAGGCAAGACATGATGCAAACATTGTCACTGGTACGTTCCTTCTCAATAATCTTTATGCATCAGTTTTATTTGACACAGGAGCAGATAAGAGTTTTATTTCTCCTGAATTTGCATCATTACTTTCATTGCCTACGGTAGAACTAGAAACTCCTTATGTCATTGAACTTGCAAACGGCAAGATGATCAAAACTAGCAGTGTTATTCAAGGATGTTCCTTGAATCTGAATGATCACCTTTTCTGTATCGACTTACTTCCTATTGAGCTTGGTAGCTTTGATGTCGTGGTAGGCATGAATTGGCTTTCTGATAACCAAGCGGAAGTTGTATGTCAAACTAAGGTGATCCGTATTCCATTACCTAACGGTAATACACTGGTAGTTCAAGGAGAACGAGCCGGTAGAAAACTTGGTCTCATATCTTGTATGCGGGCTCAGAAATTTTTAAGGAAAGGCTGTTATGCTTTCCTGGCACATGTGACCGAGCACAATTCTTCACCTACACGTATCACTGATATCCCAGTAGTCAAAGATTTTCCTGAAGTTTTTCCTGAAGATATATCAGGATTACCCCCAACAAGACAGGTTGAATTTCGTATTGACTTGATTCCTGGCGCTGCACCTGTTGCTAAAGCCCCGTATCGGCTTGCGCCATCTGAAATGCAAGAACTTTCAGGTCAATTACAGGAACTTCTTGATAAAGGTTTCATTCGACCCAGTTTTTCACCCTGGGGAGCACCAATTCTTTTTGTGAAAAAGAAAGATGGATCATTCAGGATGTGTATCGACTACAGGGAACTCAATAAACTGACAATCAAGAACCGTTATCCATTACCTCGTATTGATGATCTGTTTGATCAATTGCAAGGTGCTACATATTTCTCAAAAATTGATTTGAGGTCCGGATATCATCAGTTGCGAATCCATGACAATGATGTTTCAAAAACTGCTTTCCGAACCCGGTACGGACATTACGGGTTTTTAGTAATGCCGTTTGGTTTAACCAATGCACCTGCAGTTTTTATGGATCTGATGAACCGAGTATGTAGACCTTATCTGGATAAGTTTGTGATTGTATTTATTGATGATATTCTCATTTATTCCCGGAACCAGCAGGAACATGCCCAACATCTGAAACTCATCTTAGAACTTCTAGCACGTGAACAGCTATATGCCAAATTTTCCAAATGTGAATTTTGTTTACGAGAAGTTCAGTTTCTGGGGCATGTTGTGAATGAGAATGGTATTCAAGTGGATCCCAGTAAGATCAAAGCGGTAGAACAATGGGAGACACCCCGAACCCCGACTGAAATACGTCAATTCTTGGGGTTGGCAGGTTATTATCGTCGATTTATCAAGAACTTTTCAAAAATCGCTCTGCCACTTACCACTATGACTCAGAAGAACCAACCGTTTATATGGGGTTCCCAACAGGAGGAGGCTTTCCAACTGTTGAAACATAAACTCTGCAATGCACCTATCTTAGCACTACCGGAAGGTACAGATAACTTCACGGTTTATTGTGATGCTTCCCGTCAGGGACTTGGGTGTGTTTTAATGCAGAACGATAAGGTGATCGCTTACGCTTCTCGGCAGTTGAAAGTACACGAGAAGAACTATACCACTCACGATCTAGAACTTGGTGCAGTTGTGTTTGCACTCAAGATTTGGAGACATTATCTGTACGGAACCAAGTGTATTGTGTACACGGATCACAAAAGTCTCCAACATATTCTAGATCAGAAAATGTTGAACATGCGACAAAGGCGATGGGTTGAACTCTTGAACGATTATGATTGTGAAATCCGTTATCACCCAGGCAAGGCAAATGTTGTGGCCGATGCCTTGAGTCGCAAGGAACGGGTCAAACCCCTACGTGTGAGAACGTTAGGTTTGACTATCCAAACTAGTCTAATTCCTCAGATTAGAAATGCTCAGCAACAAGCTTTACAAACAACGAATTATTCTGCTGAGGGACTAAAAGGATTAGATAAGAAACTCGATACTAAGGTTGATGGACTGTTGTATTTCAACGACCGAATGTGGATTCCTTTATTCGGTAACTCTCGAACAACCATCTTGGATGAGGCGCACAAATCCAGGTATTCTATTCATCCAGGTGCCGATAAAATGTATAAAGATCTTAGAGATTTTTACTGGTGGCCTGGGATGAAGAGAAACGTATTAGAATACGTGGACCGATGTTTAACGTGTCTTAAAGTGAAGGCTGAACATCAACGACCTTCTGGGTTACTCCAACAACCTGAGATTCCCATGTGGAAATGGGATCAGATCTCTATGGATTTCATTACAAAACTACCCAGAACGTCACGTAACCATGACTCGATATGGGTTATCGTTGATCGCCTTACTAAAACTGCGCATTTCTTACCCATCCGAGAAGATTACTCTATGGATCGACTGGCTAAACTCTATGTTAATGAGATTGTATCTCGACATGGAGTACCGATCTCTATCATTTCTGACAGAGATAGTCGATTTATGTCACGATTTTGGCAAACTCTTCAGAATGCTCTGGGCACGCAAATCAATATGAGCACATCCTATCATCCACAAACGGATGGGCAAACGGAGCGAACAAATCAAACGTTAGAAGACATGCTCAGAAGCTGTGTGATTGATTTTGGAGGTAGCTGGGATATTCATCTTCCACTTGTGGAATTCTCGTACAATAACAGCTACCATACCAGCATACAATGCGCTCCATTCGAGGCACTGTATGGGCGCAAGTGCAGATCTCCTATTTGCTGGTCGGAAATAGGAGAAAATCAAATCATTGGCCCAGAATTCATCCAAGAAACCACTGACAAGATCGCACTGATTCAAGAACGAATTAAAGCTGCTCGCGATCGTCAAAAGAGTTATGCTGATAACCGTCGTAGACCACTAGAATTCCAAGTTGGTGATCGTGTAATGTTGAAAGTATCACCCTGGAAGGGCATTTTCAGATTTGGTAAACGAGGTAAACTCTCACCGAGGTTTGTAGGGCCATTTAAAATTCTTGAACGAATTGGATCTGTAGCCTACAGACTCGAATTACCTCTGGAACTCAGTAACATTCATGACGTTTTTCACGTATCAAATCTGAAAAAGTGTTTAAACGATGAATCTTTGATCGTACCTCTCGAAGAACTTCAGATCGATGATAAACTTCAGTTTACCGAAGAACCGGTAGAAGTAATGGATCGAGAAGTTAAGGTACTCAAACGCAGTCGTATACCAATCGTTAAAGTTCGCTGGAACTCTCAACGAGGACCTGAATATACCTGGGAACGTGAAGATCAGATGAAAGCCAAATATCCTCACTTGTTCTCATAAACAATTGTCGACAGATAAGTCTTCACTAAATTTCGGGACGAAATTTCTCTAACAGGAGGAGACTGTGGCAGTTGCGTACGAAGAATTCGGCATTAATGACGTAAGCACATTTGATCGTGTTTGAAATCCACGAGGAATTAACAACTTTTGTTAATGGGGATTGTTAGAACGTGAAAAATGATGAACGTGGGCGAAAACGGATCGCGAAACGGAGTTACGGATTGTCCGGAATCGCGAAACGAAGAAAATTTCAAAATATTACAAAAATGAGCTCGTCGCGGTACGCGACACTTATGTGGCTGTCTGTCGCGATACGCGATGAATTAAATATCTGATTTTTGTTCCGAGATCCGTCGCGTTACGCGACGGCCCTGTTGATTCTCGTCGCGGTACGCGACGAGTATGGCGGTGTAAATGGATCAGATAGATAATCAGATTGCATGTGAAGAAACTCATTTTCTCGACCCTGCTTCGTTCTTAGACGAAAAACCAGCCATCAAACACTTCCAAACTTCAAATCTAAGCTCCTCAAACATCTGGATCATCCCACGGATCGTATATACAAGTCCTGATCGTAGTTTTACCCGCACAAACTCGTCAGAACAGGTAACGGTTCGTTTTAACCTTCTAGTTTGATTTTGATTGATTAGATCTTGATTTTGAACGTAATGAGATAGTTAGGATTGTTGATTATTGCCTAGATGATGGCTAGGATTGATTATAAACGAAGAACACGAAGTTCTAACGGTTAAATCCTTGTTTTGATCCGTTGTGATGCCCGGTTTGCATGAAATCATACCTATGATTATAATGGTTTAAACCATTTGATTATGACAATGTAGGTGATTAGTTTGATTAATCTTTGAAATGCAAAGGTTAAATCCAAGTGTTTCAAACTAATCATAATCATTAACATACTCATTGGAATGATTATCTGATGTTTATGATAACAGTCAGATTAGTATGTTAAATCTGGTTATTTCACCTATTATGGTGCTACATTGTGATATTTCATGATATTTGGGTAATCAATAACAAGGATTAATCAATTCTAAGCCATTAAATCATCTAGAAATTGTCTTAATATTATAATCAACAATATTAACTATTTGATCAATTCGAGATTATTTAGATTAATCAAAAGAGTCATCAACTTTGTATCAGGAATCTAATGCAATGTAGATTCCTACATTATCATACATTGTATGATATAACCTTAAATTAATTAATTATATAATTAATATCGAGTTGATGATTTATTAAGCAATGTCTTTGACATTGAACGTTCAGAAAGATCTAATCAGTAAACTAGAACAAAAATAACTTATTAAATATAATTAAATGCAGAATCATCTCTTTGTTGTTAGATTTGAGAGATTTTGCTACCTTATATCAGCAGGTGAGTTTCGTACCACCCCTGTTCTTTTAATGTTGTATAAACATCGGGGTATAACTGCTAAACTTTTCTTGATCATATGATATGTGTCACTGTTATCTGCGTGATTTCATGTGATTAACTGAATTTGTGGATTTCATGGGATTGTTGCCGTTAGTATCTCTATCATGATATCAAAGTCCTCATTCTTGAACTGTATCTAGTGAACCCATGTGTGGCCGAGCAGAAAACATTGATAGTACTATCGGTTGACACCCCATTCACTGGGAGGATTGCATCTCCCCTGGTGTGAATGTTTGTTATCTGTTTCCTGAACTTCTTAATGGTGTGATAGACATTAAGATAATGAGGCAATAAGATATGTACCGACGGGTAATATCGAGAACTGAACATATCGTCCGAAAGGAACTAGATACGGGTCCCATGGTTATCCGGAACTGTGAACATGTATTTGAACTTAACTGTCATATCATATGATTTAACTAAACTGTATGAACTCACCAGCTTTGTGCTGATGTTTTCGAAACTAAAACTTTTGCAGGCAATCAAGGACAACGGTGAGGATGCACTCACAGCACTAGCAACAACTGTAATTAAATAAATTGTAATATGTATAAACTGTAATAATATGTGTAACCACGAACCTTGTAATGTAAGTTTTACTTTTCGTAATCTGTGTGCTATGATGATACCGGATCAAGTAAGTCACCCCTCATGCTCTGAGACATCACCACTATGCTTTCGCTACCCTTTTGATGACATCATTCTCAGGTGAAGAGAGGTGGGGGTGTGACACTAGGACACTTAGTATAATAATAGGAAATTTATAAATGTTATGAGTTTAATAACAGATAGGAGAAAAATGTAGTTCCTATATGTAATCCTAACTGTTTAAATAAACTCAATTGACCATTGTTTGTTTGACTTACGTTGTAAACGGTAGTAACATGTTTCTAATTTCTCAGAAACATGCCGCCGCGCCGTCACAACGAAGATGACTCGAACAGTGGGGATGCTAACAACGGTAATGCCAACTCCGGCATCCAAGAGTTAGCCACACTTATTTCTGGATTGGTTAATCAGTTGACTCAAGCAAATCAGTCTCTCGCTCAGAACAGAGGTGGTGCAAACCCACCAACTTGCACTTTCAAACACTTCAACTCCTGTAACCCCCAGAAGTTTACGGGTGCTGAGTCAGCCACTGGTCTACTGTAGTGGTTTGAGAGCATGGAGAATACCTTCATCAACAGCGACTGTCTTGAGAACTTGAAGGTGCGCTATGCCACTAGTGTTTTCCAAAAGAGAGCACTGACTTGGTGGAATGGCGAGAAGCGAACTAGGGGAGTTGATGCCGCCCTAGCGCTAACATGGAAAGAGGTCAAAGACCTGATGACCACTGAATTCTGTCCGCGAAGCGAGATGAGGAAGCTTGAGACTGAGTTCTGGGAACTCAAGCAGGACAGCGGAGAGAATGTAATCTACAATACTCAGTTCCATGAGTATAGCCTGCTGGTGCCTCATCTTGTGACACCTTTGGAAAGAGCCATAGAGAAGTATATCGGCGGGCTGCCAATGCAGATTCAAGATACTGTTTATGGGAGCAACCCCAAAACACTTGAGGCTGCGATCTGGTTGTCTGCTACACTTACGGATAACCATGTAAAGGCTGGAACTCTCACGAGAAAAGGAACGAAGAAGACTGAGACGAAGAATACCGCAAAGGAAGCAAAGACTGAGATCAAGACCGAGGCTGCTAGTTTATCAAAGAGCAGCAACAAAAAGAGGAAGACCAGGAACTTCATGGTCACTGCTAATGCTGCTAAGTCCGTGCAGCAATCATCAAACAACTCCACTGCAAGGAACTACACTGGGAATACTCCCCAATGTAATCCTTGCAGATATCATCACATGCCAAACTTTCCGTGTAGCATCTGCAACAACTGTGGCAAGTACGGCCATTTTGCTAATGTTTGCCGGAGTGCACCGCAAGCACAAAGGATGCAACATGCACCGCTTGCACTGCCTGCTCCGCAACCTATTCCAGCTGTACCCGTTCGCCAGGTACCTCAAGCACAGGCAAGAACCTGTTATGAGTGTGGTGAAGTGGGTCACTTCAGAAATCAGTGCCCAAAGTTGACCGGGAATAATCAGAGGGTGGCAAGAGGCCGGGCGTTTCAACTGAATACTCCAGCTGCTCAAGCCAACCCGGATGTGGTCAACGGTACATTTCTGATCAACAACTCTTATGCATCTGTCTTATTTGATTCTGGTGCCGATAGGAGTTTCGTTTCATATGATTTTGAATGCTTGCTTGGTAGAACACGTACATATTTAGATAAACCATTTAACGTGGAGGTGGCTGACGGAAACACTATTGATATTGACACTGTTATTATCGTATGTACTGTGAACTTAAATGATCACGTTTTCCCGATTGATCACATATCTATGCATCTTGGTAGCTTTGAATTATCATAGGCATGGATTGGTTAGCCACCCACAAAGCGGATATAGTTTGCCATGAGAAATACATACGTATTCCATTGCCTTCTGGTGAAACTTTAAGAGTAATTGGAGAAACTTCTAGCAAAGGTCTTAAGCTTATGTCATGCACTAAAGCACACAAGTACCTTAGGAAGAAATGTATAGCATTTTTAGCTCATATTGTGGAGAAAAAGGATAAAGGAAAGAGAGTTGAAGATGTTCCTGTGATCAGAGATTTTCCAAAAGTATTTCCAGACGATTTGCCGGGTCTCCCACCAGAACGTCAAGTAGAGTTTCGAATTGACTTAGTACCTGGTGCGAACCCAGTTGCTAAGGCTCCCTACAGACTTGCACCTTCAGAAATGCAAGAATTGGCGAGCCAGCTGCAAGAGCTTACTGATAAAGGATTCATTCGCCCGAGCCATTCGCCATGGGGTGCACCGGTCTTGTTTGTCATGAAGAAGGACGGGTCATTCCGAATGTGCATCGATTACCGTGAATTGAACAAGTTAACTCTCAAGAATCGATATCCACTGCCGCGCATCGATGACCTTTTCGATCAGCTTCAAGGCTCTGCATGGTTTTCAAAGATCGATCTGAGGTCTGGGTATCATCAGCTTCGCGTACATGATGATGATATTCCCAAGACAGCTTTCAGGACAAGATATGGCCATTATGAATTCCTGGTAATGCCCTTCGACCTTACCAATGCACCTGCGGTTTTCATGGACCTCATGAACCGTGTTTGCAGGCCATACTTGGATAAATTTGTGATTGTATTCATTGATGATATTCTGATCTACTCAAAGACCAAGGAAGAACACGAGAAACACCTTAAGTTGGTTTTGGAGATCCTAAGAGAAGAACTACTGTATGCCAAATTCTCTAAATGTGAATTTTGGCTTAAGGAAGTTCAATTCTTAGGGCACATAGTCAATGAAAATGTTGTTCACGTGGATCCAGCAAAGATAGACGCGGTGAAGAATTGGAGTACACCGAAGACACCGACGGAGATTCGATCATTTCTCGGACTTGCCGGTTACTATCGGCGGTTCATTTCGAATTTCTCCAGAATTGTTGTCCCTCTCACTTCTTTGACTCAGAAGAATAAGCCATACGAGTGGGGACCGAAGCAAGAAGAGGCATTCCAGACTTTGAAGCAGAAACTCTGTGATGCTCCTGTCTTGACACTGCCTGATGGAAATGATGATTTTGTAGTCTATTGTGATGCATCCAACCTAGGTCTCGGTTGTGTTCTCATGCAGCGGGGAAAGGTTGTGGCCTATGCATCAAGAGAGCTGGAGATTCACTAGAAGAACTACACTACACACGACTTAGAACTTGGTGCAGTCGTGTTTGCCTTGAAGATATGGAGACATTATCTTTATGGCACTAAGTGTGTAGTCTTCACTGATCATAAAAGTTTACAACATATTCTCAATCAGAAAGAGCTTAATATGAGACAACGAAGGTGGGTTGAACTGTTGAATGATTATGACTGTGAAATTCGCTACCATCCTGGTAAGGCGAATGCAGTAGCAGATGCGCTTAGTCGCAAAAGTCAAGTTTAGATCCATAGTGTCCGAGTGCACTCTAGTCTCCGTAAGGATGTTCTCACAGCCCAACAACACTCATTAGCTCAAGATAATTTGAAGAATGAGATGTCTTGCGGGGCTGAAATCTTATTGGAAACTAAGGATGACGGTTTAATGTATTACTTGAATCGGTTGTGGATACCGAACCGAGGTGATCTTAGAATGGTGATTATGGATGAAGCTCATAAGTCTCGTTACTCAATCCATCCGGGTTCTGACAAGATGTATCAAGACCTTAGGGGCTTGTACTGGTGGCCTGGAATGAAGAAGGATATTGCTGAATATGTGTCTAAGTGCCTTAACTGTGCTAAAGTCAAGGCAGAACACCAGCGACCTTCGGGATTGTTATTACAACCAGAGATACCGATGTGGAAGTGGGAGAATATCTCCATGGATTTCATTACTAAACTCCCATGAACCACTAACGGTAAAGATAGCATTTGGGTAATTGTCGATAGATTGACTAAGTCGGCTCACTTCTTACCGATACGCGAAACGTACCCTGTGTGGAAGTTAGCTCGTATCTACATTGATGAGATCATTAGCCGACATGGTATTCCCTTAAGCATAATATCGGATCGTGATGCTCGTTTCATGGCATGATTTTGGGAATCACTTCATGAAGCCTTTGGAACAAGACTGGATCTAAGCACCGCTTATCATCCTCAAACGGATGGTCAAACGGAGCGAACGATTCAAACATTGGAAGACATGTTGAGAGCTTGTGTCATCGATTTCGGTGGCAATTGGGATAGCCATTTACCATTGGTTGAGTTCTCGTATAACAATAGTTATCATGCGAGCATTGGTATGGCGCCGTTTGAAGCTCTTTATGGCAGGAAATGTCGGTCACCTATTTGTTGGACCGAAGTCCCGAGATTATTCAGGAAACGACTGACAAGATCCGCCAGATCCGCGACAATCTGTTAGCTGCTTGCAGTCGACAGAAGAGCTAGGCGGATAAACGAAGGAAACCATTAGAGTTTGAAGTGGGAGATATGGTATTGCTTAAAGTATCACCTTGGAAAGGCGTTGTACGATTTGGGAAGAAGGGTAAACTTGCTCCACGTTATGTTGGCCCTTTTAAGATTCTTGAACGGATCGGGAAGGTTGTTTACAAATTAGAACTTCCTACTGAACTTAGTAACGTGCACCCAACGTTTCACGTGTCCAATTTGAGAAAGTGCTTAGCTGATCAGGATCTTCAGGTACCACTCGATGACATTCGCATCGATGATACCATGCATTTTGTTGAAAGACTAGTGGAGATAATGGATCGTGAGGTTAAAAAGCTCAAACGTAGTAGAATTCCAATTGTCAAAGTACGTTGGGAATCGAAGCGGGGTCCAGAATTCACATGGGAGCGAGAAGATCAGATGAAGCTTAAGTACCCGCATTTATTTACTACGGTCGCTCCAAGTTGAATTTCGGGACGAAATTCCTTTAACTGGGGGAGACTGTAACATCACTGTACTTTAGGTTGTCCGTACATCCGTTCATCCGTACGATTGTACTGTTACGACCTGAGATTTTGTAATTATTAATATTGACACATTATTTGATGATTATCACTGTTACTGGTATGCATGTTTATAACATATTACACGCGTAAACCATGGGAAGTTTAGTTGAAACCCAACTAAACAGAACCAGAGCGTTTATCGCAGTTACATTATACTGATTATGGATCATTGGGTTGAATTGGGATGGAACTGGGAGTTTGTTATGGTCTGGTTACTAAACATAGTCAAGGACACATGGTCATGGTTTATCGAAATAGCGGTGGGATGGTGTAGGGGAGGTTGCGATCTACCTCTGCATATGCCCTATACATATGCATATTTCGGTCCATCATGGATGTGTCAGTGACTAAGGTTTAGTGGGTTTTGATTTGGGAATGATAATATTAAAGTTAATAAATAATGGGAATTAATTACGCGAAGTGAGGTTACGAATATGACTTAAACGCGAGTATTAATTCAGAAATATTAACTTAATAAATGTATTCGCGTGGGTGACGATTCACACGAATATAATTATTAGGAATAATATTCTGAAACGATATTCCATAAATCGTAAATCAAATCGAAATACGATACGAGCGTTGGATTCGCAAAGGTGACGATCTTTACGAATACGTACGCGAGTAACGTGTTTCGATGATATAATTAAATAATATCAAACGATATTAAATTAATAAATGAAGACTTAAAATGTTTATTAGTAATCACAACTTAATACGAATTCGAATAGATTAATTATTTAAATAATTGAGTTAAACTGAAATAAATGTTGATATTTTATTTAAATGATTTTAATTGAAAAACTATTTATTTAAAAACGAAAATAAGATAATCGAATGTTCTATGTTTAAAAGTATTTCACGTTGAAACCCGAGCATTTTATTTCATTTTACGCAAAATAAACGGAGACATTTTATTTAACGAATTTATTTGAAAACTATATTATTGAAAACAAAACTTTGTCATTTAAATATTTTACGTATTTAAATACGTTAATGTGTAAAACCGAACATTTTGTAAAACTTATCGCGATAAAAACGAGACCGGACACGGGGTGATAATACGCGTTATAAGGAAGAAGATCACCATCTTCTTCCTCATATTCTACAACTCATCTATCTCTCTAAAAAAACACACACACCACCACTCTCTCTACCTTCTCTCTAACCTCTTTCACTCGTTTCTTGACGGAATCACGAGATTCCGGTGCCTACGCGTTCGTGAGACCGAGGAGAACAAGAGGATACAACGAAATCCAGCATTTGATCGACATTGTGAGGTAAATCTTAGATGTCATTTTCGGTTTTGGGTAAAAACCCTATTTCGAACATGGTGACCGGCTTTTACATTACATATGGGTTTTTGTATGTATTAATCGAGTAGTATATACCTCGAGACGCCATAAACTAACCTGAAACAGTTAAGGCTGGCTGATGATGATGATGAACAGACGAGGGTTGCAGGGTTCGCAAGGGTGGCGGGCCGAACCTGTTGTGGGTAACGAACCCCAGCAGGATGGCGAACCTATCTTTCTACCTTGGGCCGAACCCTCATTGTAGCGAACCCTAGCTGTATCATCTTGAGTCACGAACCATCTTGCAAGGCTCACGAACCAGCTGCTAACCTAGAGCAATTCAGTCACCAGCGAACCATGACATCATAGACAAACCGAGGGGCTGGCCGAACCTTGGCCAGCCGAAGCCCTTGGATCAACCGAACCTTTTCTTCGTGCAACGAACCCTTGGACCGAACCTGGGGATGGCAAACCTTCTCTTGTAGGTAGCCAAACCCCTTGATGCGACCGAACCTTTCTCTTGGTTCAACCGAACCTTGCAACATATGAAGTCGAACCTTGCACCATATGAAGCCGAACCTAGGGGGAACCTACTGAGGGTTCGCTGGTTCTAGGTTAGGGTCAAGGGTGGCTAAGTTTAAACGTGCAACTAGGATCAAGGGTAAATTAATGGAATAAGAACCAATATACATTCATGCATGCATGTGGTATTATAGGATCACCACCTTTTGTTCCTTACAAATATAAGGTTAAAAAAATTTAGAAAAGCTTAGTTAAGTTAAATGTTGATGAGAATGAGTTAAAATATATATATATAAGTCCTCTAAATTTCAGCTTAAGATTTTCTAACTTAAATAGAGGTGGTGAAAAGCTATAACATGTGCATGCAATTATAAGTGTAACCATGGGAGCTTGAAAGGATGAAGTTTCTACAACTTATATATAAAATTAATATACTATTTAAAGGAATTATTGAATATTAGATAATCAACACTAACAAATGAAGTTATCCGTATATGATGATAAGTGAAAAGATTCTAAGGGTAACAACTTGATTTTGAATAAAAAGACTGGGTTAATAAGACACGAATGAGTTAAAAGTAAACATTTGTAGATATTCAATCATGATAAAACACATACGCTCATGAACATAATCATACGCTAATTTCAGATCTTTGAGTTGATTTGAGTTACATACGCGAGCGCGCATAATACGAGAACACATATACTAAGGACTTCAGGTGAGTTCTCATAACCTCCCTTTCTTTAAACTGTTTTGTTTTAAAATCGGAGGTGAAACATGTATACCAAATTAGATATTATTTTGATAACACAAGGTTAATACCTGTTTATCAATATGATATTCACATTTATAAATTATCATTATTATTGGATTGTCTCTTACATTTATATATCCGTGTAAACATTGTCATTGATTTTGGTCAATAACAACGATTACATGAATTGTCACAAACTCCGTGAATCATCGCCTTTAACTTCGGTTAATTGCTTTGACTTCATGTATTGTCACGTGGATGTTGTCCACTCCGTGAATCATCGCCTTTAACTTTGGTTAATTGCTTTGATTTCATGTATAGCCACGTGGTTAGCTACCACTCCATGGATCATGTTTTTTTAACTTATGTTAATTACATAATGTCCATGTATAGTCACAGATATTATTTGAGAATGTTGATATTGAGATTGATTGATTGGTTATGTGGTTTGATTATCTCTTATTGACTATGATTATCTGTGATTGATTATGACTGATTGGTTATGTGATTATGTGTTTGTGTATGTGTTTGATTGTTGAGTTTGGATATTGGTTGGATTATCTCATACAGGTATTATTGTGGATTTTCTTAGGAAATCATAAGCATTTATACTCATTTTATCTAAACCTTTTATAAAAGCTATTTTACACTTAAACCTTTAAATTCATTTTATAAAACCTTTTAAGTATAAAAACTTATGATTACTCACCAACTACTTAGTAGTTGACACTTGATTTCTTTACATGTTTCAGGTGATGAAGCTAAGTAGGTTGAAGAAGATGAATTCTCACTTTTGGACATCATCACATAGGATCTTGGACTTAGCTAATTAACTAAAATTCTGGCGATTAGAGTTTAGTTAGTTTAGCTAATTCTTTTGTGTAATCGATGTATGTAATTCATGATAGACATGATTTTTGTGTAAAAATTTATTTTTTTGATTGATATGTGATGATTTGATTTAGATGCCTACGAGCTTTTGAACAATCTACACATCCCTCGTGGCATCCCGACGTTTCCGCCATCGGTCGGGGTGTTACAAGCTACACCATTCATCTGAGGCTCATACGGTGCACTGAATTGCTGCTGAATGCCTTTGGAATTGCAAAATTCCTCCATTTGGTGATTCTTAAACTTAGTCCCGTTATCTGATCTAACACGCCTCACTCTCAACTTACACAATGTCTCCAACCTATTAACCAACAACACAAAATTTTCATAAGTATCTGATTTATGCTTTAAAAACATTACCCATGAAAATCTAGAAAAGTCATCAGTCACTACAAAACAATACGATTCACCACCTATACTTTTCACATTGATAGGTCCAAACAAATCCATGTGAAGAAGTTCAAGTGGCTTATCAATAGAAAACGTTGTCTTTGGTTTGTGTGACTTCCTTTTCTGTTTACCCTTCTTGCATGACGCACACACATCATGAAGTTTAAAGTGTTTAACCAGTACACCCTCAACTAAATAATTGTGCACAAGATGATTCATTTTCCTAATATGAATATTTCCCATCCTTCTGTGCCAAGAACGTGTATCTTGCTCTGTTTCCTTAGACACTAGACATGTCTCCACTTTATTCACCATCTCCCCCTTTGCCATGTCAAGCACATACAAATCCTTGCTCCGATCAGCTGTCATCAGAATCCACTCCTCAGGAATCTGAAATCCTTGCTTAAGTACATAAGACCTGTCTTTATCAAACATCACCTTGTATCCTTTATCACAAATCTACGAAACACTTAACAAATTGTTAGTTAATTCTTTACAGAAATTAACATTATCAAATGAAACCTTTCCATTCGTTAAACTACCCAACCCAGTAATTTGACCTCCTTTGTCTCCTGCAAAGTTCACATAACTTCCTTTAATTTGCCTGAAATCCTTCAACAAATTCAACTCTCCAGTCATATGCCGTGAACATCCACTATCAGCAATCCAACGACTATTGATATGGCCCATGGATGCCACCTGCACAATAAATTAAAATTCTATCAGTATCAAAAGGGATGACCCCCGCCATTTCGGCGTCGAGTCTCCCTGAATGGACCCCTGCCATTCTGTTATGATGAACTGCTTGAAGAACCATCTTCACTGTGATCATCCTTTTTCCCAGAAATTTAATCACCTGACCTGTTTTTCAATTTCCAAAATGATTTTGACTTAAAAGATGGTTTTGAAAATGATTTTGAAGATGTCTTGTCAAAAGAATCATCATCAGATGATATCACAAGTTTGACAAGCTTTTTCACATTTCTTTTATTATCAAAAACTCGTTTCTTCTGATTAATTTCTTTTTTTACCCAAACACAATCAGGATCAAATTTCCGAAGAACTTTCATTTCTTCTTCACTAGGTTTCACTTTCCTAGGACTTCCACCTGACTTATTCACACAACTCTCATCATTTGAACTCTTTCTGATTCTGTTGTTTGGACAATTAGCAGAAATATGTCCTTTTCCACAACAAGTAAAACACTTTTGTGTTTCTCTTGGTGAATAAGACCTAAAGCTGCTACAATCAGTAGAACTGATATCCAAATCACAATCAGCAATCAGATGACCAAATTTACCACAACGGTAACATTTTTTTTTTGCAAATGATTCTTTGGTTTTGGTTCATCATAATACTTAGATGAACTGAAAGATTTAGAATCAATCTTTTCAGATGAGAATCTGTTTCTCAAACCAGTTGATTTTTATCTTTGAATTAGTCATTTTATATTGAAAATTTTTTGATTTTTCTTTATGTCCAACTCGAACTTATCAAAGAAAAAATCCACTTTGTCAACCTTTTTAGAAAACACATTTTGCTTTTGAAAAGTACCACTAGACTTTCCTTGATGTGTAGTAGATGACTTTATGATACGGATTCGTATAAGCGGAAAAAAAACCAAGTACCTAGGCAGAACCCTAGTGGCGATGACGCTTGGCCAACCAAGTCGTCTTCGACGGATGTTAAATTCCGGCCAACCGGAGAATAACGAGAGAGAAACTCTCAATAAGACTTTTTGTATTCTTTTCTTTTCCTCCTCTCCAACCAAAGAGATTACAATGCCTTTTCAATGGGAAAACAACCAACGACATTTAAGGAAACAATTAAATCACAATCTCCACAAAAATATAAAAGAAACTGAAGGAAACAAACTCTCTTTATTTGGTTGGAGTGAATCGCAAGTTTGGGCCGGTCCTAGCCACTTTGGACGCCTGTTAGTTGCAAGCCTGGCGGGTCTTCTTCTGGTAGGATTGGATCCGTATCATCCTCCCCCTCTAAAAAACGACTCGTCCCCGAGTCATCTTCAAACTCATCGTCAGCAGTGTAAGGTGCTAGATCAGCGACATTAAAAGTAGCGGACACTCCATAATGTCCCGGCAAGTCAATCTGATACGCATTATCATTAATCCGCTTGAGCACACGAAATGGGCCATCCGCCCGTGGTTGTAACTTCCCAAAACGGCCCTGCGGAAAACGTTCACGTCGTAAAAAGATCCACACAAGGTCACCCTCTTGAAACACAACACGTTTGCGATGCTTGTTTGCGCGGGCTTGATATTGCAAATTGTGTTTTGTGATCTGATCACGAACCTGCTCATGTAGTAATTTAATTTGAGCAGCTTGTGCATCGCCATCGGCACTAAATGAATCAAGACCAGGCAAGGGAGCAAGGTCTAGAGGAGTGAATGGATTGCGGCCATAGACAACTAAGAAAGGACTGCGCCTGGTAGAACTATGAGTTGAGCGATTGTATGCAAATTCTGCTTGTGGAAGAACAATGTCCCATTGCTTTGTATTGCTTCCAACCAAAGAACGTAACAAATTACCCAAACTTCGGTTTGTGACTTCAGTTTGGCCATCCGTTTGAGGGTGATGAGATGTGCTAAACTGAAGTTTCGCCACTAAACGCTTCCAAAGTGTCCTCCAGAAATGACTAACGAACTTTACATCCCGGTCCGAGGTGATTGTTTTCAGAACCCCATGTAACCGAACGATCTCTGAAAAGTATAAGCGAGCGACTTGGGAAGCATCATAAGTTTTAGAACACGGAATGAAGTGTGCCATTTTGGAAAAACGGTCGACAACAACCATGATAGAATCTTTCTTTCGTTGTGTAAGTGGTAACCCGAGAACAAAATTGATACTTACATCCTCCCAAGGAGCCGTCGACGTAGGAAGAGGAGTGTAAAGGCCCTGATTAGTGTTATGTGTTTTTGCTATATGGATGAAGAATTTTCACCACATCGCGCACTAGTTGAGGCCAAAAAAATCTTTCCCCCACAAGTGAAAGCGTTTTCTCACGTCCAAAATGTCCTGCTAGAGCGCCTTTATGACATTCGAGAATAATGGCATCACGAAAGGACGAGAGTGGGACGCATAAACGGTGCCCTTTAAAGAGTAATCCATCCCGTCGAACATAATCACGAAAAGGAGCTGAAACACACTTTTCCCATACCTCTTTAAAATCTGGATCATCGCCATATAAGTGCTTCAGATGATCGAAACCTGCCACTTGTGCAGTAGTAGTAACCATGAGACTAGGGCGACGACTTAAAGCATCGGCCACCGTGTTGGCTGTCCCCGCTTTATGCCTAATGACGAACGTAAAATCTTGTAAAGTTTCTACCCATTTGGCGTGACGCGGATTCAACTTGGCATGCCCCTAAATAAATTTTAAAGCCTGATGATCTGAGTATAGAATGAATTCATTAGGCAACAAATAATGTCTCCAATAATCCAAGCTCCGAACAATGGCATAGAATTCCTTGTCGTAAGTACTATATCGACGTCGCGTCTCATTGAACTTTTCGCTAAAAAAAGCGATAGGGCGATTCAACTGGCTCAGAACTCCACCAATTCCAAGCCCGGAAGCGTCACATTCAACCTGAAAAACATGATTAAAGTTAGGCAAAACAAGAACGGGCGCTTCGGTTACGGCTTTTTTTAACTTGTCGAATGCGGTCTGAGAAGCGGGGGACCAAACAAACTTGCTACTTTTCAAACATTTTGTTATAGGAGCCACGATGGTACTGAAATCCCGTACGAAACGGCGATAAAAAGAGGCGAGTCCGTGAAAACTTCGCACATTATGCAATGAAGTAGAGATCGGCCATGTGGTAATTGCATCAATCTTGGAGCTGTCCATGCGAATACCCGTACCCGAGACTAAGTAGCCCAAAAAAATTACTTCGTGTTGAAGAAAATGACACTTGTTTTCATTGGCATATAACTTTTGTTCTCTGAGAATGCTAAAAACCTCCTTAAGGTGGTGAAAATGATCGTCCAAACTGTTGCTAAAAAACAAAATATCATCAAAATATACCACCATAAAACGACCAATGAATGCCTTAAAAATATGATTCATTAAACGCATGAATGTACTAGGCGCGTTTGACAAACCAAAAGGCATAACCATCCACTCATATAACCCATCACGTGTCTTAAAAGTCGTTTCCCACTCGTCACCCGGTCGCAGACGAATCTGATGGTACCCACTACGCAGATCAATCTTAGAAAAAATTTGTGCCCCATGCAACTGGTCAAGAAGATCATCAAAGCGTGGAATAGGAAAACGGTACTTAATAGTGATTTTATTTACCGCTCTACTATCTATGCACATACGGAAAGTACCGTTTGGTTTTGGGACGAGCAAAGCGGGCACGGCACAAGGGCTCATGCTTTCCCTGATAAGACCCTTTTCAAGTAGCTCGGTCACTTGTCGATGGAGTTCAGCAAATTCCTTCGGATTCATTCGATACGCGGGTTTATTAGGAATACTAGCACCGGGTACAAAATCAATGCAATGTTGAATTTCACGTACCATTGGAAGGCCTGCAGGGATGTCAGATGGAAAGATATCAGAAAATTCACGAAGCAATGGCAAAACTTTAGATGGTATGTCCCTCGCAAGTTCGTTCTCCTTGAACACAACTAAACCAAAAACAGGTGGGGCGGATGGTAGCTTAGCAAGACTTGCAAAATCAGCCTTGGTCAATGTGGCTGTAGTGGCCGGGTCATGTTGTGGATTAAGAGGGGCCAATGTAATGTTTAAACCATCTTTTATGAAAGAATAAGTTTTGAGGAAACCGTCGTGTTTAACACGTCGATCATAAAGCCACGGCCGTCCTAATAACAAATGACAAGCATCCATCGGAATTACCTCGCACCATATTTCATCGGCATATTTGTTACCGATGGAAAATTGTACGAGACATTTATGATTAACTTTCACCAAATTCCCTTTTCGCAACCACGTTAACTGGTATGGTTCTGGATGATCATGCATTGGCAACCCGAGTTTCTCAACCATGGTAGTAGCCACCATGTTTTCACAAGACCCACCATCAACAATTACAGTACAAACTTTCCCTTTTGCTGTGCAATTTGTGCAAAAAATGTTGTGACGTAGCCACTTTGTGTCATCCTCATTATCCGCTACGGTCGTGTTTAAGAGCCTGCGAGATACCAAAAGTTCACCCCTATCTGGGTAAAGTATTTTGGACCCTTCCTCTCCATCCGTGTCATATTGTGGTTCCGTGTCATCCACAAAAGCAACTAGTTGTTTGTTGGGGCAGTCACGCTTTAAGTGACCAAATCCTTGACATTTGAAACAGCGAAGAGACCCTGAACTCCCCAGTTGCGAAGTGGCAGGTGGTGTTGGGTCTGGTTTTACTGGTCCGGGTCGTGATGTGGGTGTGGGTGTGGGTTTTGGGTTGGTAGCAGGTTGTTTAAGAAAAGGTTTGCTCTTATGAACGAGTTGTTTTTCAACCCGTAAGGCCAACTTACACACGTCATGAAAGGAATAATATTGTTGTAGGGAAACTACATCTCCAATTTCCGGTTTGAGAATACCCAAAAAACGAGCTATAACCTGTTCTTCGTCTTCTTCTGCCCCGCAACGCATACGCAAACGTTCAAACTCCCTAATAAGTTCTTCGACCGTTAAAGAGCCCTGTTTCAGATTCTGGTAATCAAGATAGGAGTCTTGTTTGTAAGTTACTGGAAGGAACTTTGCTTTTAATAACCTTTTCATCTTGTCCCACGATTCAACCCTATGTTTCCCTGCCCGATAACGTGTCTTGTTTACATGTTCCCACCACAAGGAGGCTGATTTCTTAAGTTTCAGGGCAACGAACTTTACCTTCAGGCGATCTGGAACATCTCGAATATCAAATACATGTTCAACTGTTTGCAACCAATCTAAAAATTCATCGGGTTGTAGACGACCCTCAAACTCGGGTAGGTCGGTACGGAGGCCCAACGAACGTAATGGATCAGTATGTTGTGGGATAGGTGGTGGTGGAGGGGGGTTATGGCGGTGACGGTTAGGTGGGGTGGGCGGTGGCTAGTCATAAAAAAATTTTTCAGTTTCGGTGTCATCGGATTCATCAAGAACCGATCCAGTGGGTGTTTCTTCATACTGTCTTTCATACCTGTTGAAAGGATTGATCTCTAATTCCCGAATCCGTTGTTGAAGCCTTTCAATTTCAATGTCGCGTGGGTCGCGGCCCTCTTCACCGTTGCCTCTGGCGGCGGTTCGACGGTGTGGCTGGCGGCGATTTCCTCCTTGTGCAGACATCTCCAAAATCCTGAGCTCTGATACCACTTGATACGGATTAGTATAAGCGGAAAAAAAACCAAGTACCTAGGCAGAACCCTAGCGGCGATGACGCTTGGCCAACCAAGTCGTCTTCGACGGATGTTAAATTCCGGCCAACCGGAGAATAACGAGAGAGAAACTCTCAATAAGACTTTTTGTATTCTTTTCTTTTTCTCCTCTCCAACCAATGAGATTACAATGCCTTTTCAATGGGAAAACAACCAACGACATTTAAGGAAACAATTAAATCACAATCTCCACAAAAATATAAATGAAACTGAAGGAAATAAACTCTCTTTATTTGGTTGGAGTGAATCGCAAGTTTGGGCCGGTCCTAGCCACTTTGGACGCCTGTTAGTTGCAAGCCTGGCGGGTCTTCTTCTGGTAAGATTGGATCCGTATCACTTTACATACACAGTCGGTTTGAGAGTAGTGGTTGTTTTGGGTTTCATCACTAGTTTAGAAACAAGATTGGGTTTAATCACCACTTTCTCAACTGGTTTCATCTCAGCTTTTGACTTCTGAGACATCAGACTCTTTAAATCACCAGTTTTAACTTGATAACCATTCTGTCTCAAAATATCAGATGAATATTCTGATTTAGTGATGTCTTCAATGATAGGAGCATCACTATCAAGAGACACTTTTTCATCAAATGATGAATCTCCAACATTCTCAACCACTTGTTCAGACACACGTTCATTCAAAGAAACAGGATGAACTTCCAAATTCAGATCAATTTGTGGTCTGGAAACATAACTGGTAGGAGGTGGTACAGAATGAAAACCCAAGCCGGTAGTATCATTTGATGATCTTTGCATGGAAACAAAGTAATCATTGACATACTGAGAATTCTGATAATTCTCTAGCTTGCTCTTGTTCAGTTCTGCTTCTGCTCTTGCTGCTGATAATTCAACCTTTAACTTTTGCACTGATTCGAGATGCACAGAAACTGCATGATTATTTTGTAAAACTTTGATTTTCAATTCTTCATTTTCTTTACCTAAATCAATTATCTTTTTGTCAAAACCTTTTTCTCTTTAAATTAGCTTCTTGTTAGCTTCTGTGCACTCTATCAGTTCAGCAGTCAGCTGAGCATTCATCTCTTTCAATTTATCAATGATCTCTAACAGATCATCATGTACCTCATTAACCTTCTCTTTGCCTTTGCCTGTGTCTTCATCTAAAGAAGCCATAAAAGCACCCATCAACTCATCATATTGCTTTCCCCAATCATAACCTTCATCAGCTTGACTTACTAAAGCTTCCGATGACTCTTCAGACTTTTCTTTCTTCTTCTGATAAGCTTCCTTTGGTTTGAAAGGGTTTATATTTCCTTGCTTCTTCGGATTTTTGCATTCTCTAGAAAAATGGCCTAACTCACCACAGTTGTAACATTGAGTAGTATTTGGATTAAATCCAAACTTGGTGTTTCAATCAAAAGTGAATTTCTTTCCAGTTTTCTTTTCATATCGATTGATTCTTCTGATCACACTCGCCAATGCCCATTGAGTGTCAATCAACTCCATCTCGTCATCATCAATTTGCTCATAATCTTCAAATATAAGATTAGAGTTTCCAATCTTTCCTGCAATTTGTTCATCATACGCACTGACTACACATGACAAAATTGACATATGATCCCGAACAACCTCTACAGTTACTTTCCCCAAATTTGTTGTATTCAGCTGAACAGGAGGTGTTGTTGAGTCAGACTTCTTCTCTTTCACCGAATAAGATGAACTAGAACTTGTAGATGCAGAAGGTGCATGAGTACTATCAGAAGTACTAGAAACAAATGTTGTCTGAATCTTTGCTGAAGATACAGGTGGTGTAACCACTGATGCATCATATAAAGAAGGATCTTGAGTAACATTCACTCTCCTTGCTTTTCTCTTATCTTTCATCTCCTACTCTTCTAGCTTTTGAATAAATTCTACCAATGTCATTCCTGGTAGATTTTCTCTCAAGATTAACACCAATGAATTCCACTTTTCAGGCAACGCATCTGCAAAGTAATCTATCTTTTCCTCTTCAGTGTATTCAATGCCACACTTCCTGACTTCAGTCAATAAATGCCTATATCTTGTTATTAAAGCTTCAAGACTCTCATTGCCAATAAAGTTGAAGTTCTCAAATTCTTTGCGAATATCAGTGTCTTTCATCTTCTTTAACTTGGTATTTCCTTCAATCTTTGCTTTCAAATTGTTCCACAAACCATATGAGGTTTTGTGTTCATCAAATTGATGAAGTATCTGATTAGGGATTGCTTGGCTCAGCATCCAGTAAGCTTTCTTCTCAGAATCGTATTTCTTTCTCTGATCGACATCTAATCTCTCAAGGGTTTGATCTAAATCTGTCCCCACAACCTTGGGTCTTTCATAAGGTGATAAAATAATTTCCCTCATATTAGTGTCAGTTCCATTTAAGTGTGTTTCAAACCTTCCTTTCCAATTCTCGTAATCTGTCAAATCAAGCAACTTTGGAACTTTGTTTGTACTTCCAACCTCAGTTTCACTAATCAGAATGCTATGTATTTTAGAATTCTGACTAGCTACAACAGCATACATCTCAGCCATGATGTTAATCTTTTATCAGCGAACCTCTGATGAAAACTTAACTTCACGAACCTTACAACCAGGCGAACCTCCAACACTCCTTGATTTGAACGAACCTCAATACACGAACCTCAAATCATGAACCTCAGGTCACGAACCTTAAGTCACAAACCTCAAGTCACGAACCTCAAGTCACGAACCTGAGACAAACCTTTTATCTCACGAACCTGATGCAACAAACCTTGAGGCAAACCTGATCTCACGAACCTGGAAACAAACCTGATCTCACGAACCTGAGACAAACGAACCTCTGTAGAAAGCCTTCAACGAACCTCTTCAAAAACCTCTAAACGAACCTCAGAAAAATTTAAATAACAGCGAACCTCTTGCTTCAGCAACTCACAGGTTCGGCTCACGAACCTATACTGCAAAATTGAAAAATTTTGGTGGGAAAACCTTCCAAATTTGAAGAAAAACCTTCAAAAATCCTCAATTTGCATCACAAATCTTGTAATTTTAATGTTCCACAGCAATTGATAATGAAATTTCACTCAATTCAGCAATCAAGCACAAAGAAAACTAGAATTTCAATCCATTTCTTGATCTCTTTATGTTCAAATACTTGAAAGTCTTTGATAATCTTGTATAGAACTCCACCAATGCTCTGATACCACTGTTGATCTACTGATTTGATCATGATCGTACAACGGAATCCTATTAACAATCAAATATACGCGGAATCTATATTTGATCTATATGAATCAAAGAAGAACAAGCATTCCAATAATCATCTCCAAATCATTTATCATAATCAACCGATTACAATGAACACACAGCTCTTTCTCACACAGAGAAAATCACTCAGAGGTTTTCCAGAAGTTCAAGAGTTCAAGTTTTTTCAAAATCAGACAAACTTACAATATATACTCTATCAGCCGAACCTAGCTTAGCCAAACCATTAGGTTCGCCAGCCAAACCTTGAGGTTCGCTGGAAGAACCTAATCAGCCAAACCTAATAGGTTCGCCGAACCTGCTAAGGTTCGTGGGCCAGACGAACCTCAGCCAAACCTCACTAATTTTCTATAATTTACATGTTTAGACAAGCAACCTATTACAAATATGTACTAACACTTATCCATTCTAAAACTTTGTTTAGTGGTTTATAATTTATTACTAATCTTGGAGAACCTCTTTCTATTTCTGCACTATTATTAACATAGAATGCAGAACATGACCATGGAGATTTTGAAGGTCTAATTAAATTTTTATCTAATAATTCTTTTATTTTTTTTACAATATTCTTCTAATTATTGATTCATATGTATAGATTTAGATTTTGTAAGTATATCCTTTTCATTAAAATCTTTTATATATGGCAAATTAACTATATGTTGTTTTCTTTGCCAAAATTCATTAGGTATATTGGAGCATACATTTTTTATAAACTTATTCTCAATATTTTTAATTCTAGTTATAATATTTGTATTTTTTAATTGTTCTTCTTTTCTTTCATTTTTTTATTTCATTAATTAAAAATTCTTTTTGTTTCTCTTTTAAATTTATCATATTTATTTTTTTTGTTAATACTGGTTCAGAAAATTCAAATATAATTTATTTATTTAAAACTTTTGTACTTATTCCATTACTATTTATAGTAAATGGATATAATTGCGTAATAAAAGGTGTTCCTAATATAATTTGGGATGTTAGATTTTTTACTAATATTAATTGAGTTTTATAACAATAATTTTCTTTACATATATGTACATTTGATAATTTATAATTTATTATAAGTCTTGAACCACTAGCTGTTGATAATATATACGAAGTTTTTTCATAATATTGAGTAGGTATAATTCCTTCTTAAATACAATTCATATCAGCCCCACTATCTATTAAGGCTGTTAATGTAATTCTAAATTCATTATTAACTATTACATTTAATTTAGTATACCATTTTTGATAATTTAATTCTTTTAATACCCTTATTTCATTAGTTCCACCATTACTAGTTTCACCATCAATTTTTTCTTTATATACTATTAATTCTTTTCCTTTTTCTATATTTTTAATTTGCATTTTAATTATATTAATATCTTGTTTTATAATTTTTAATTCTTCTTGTAATTCTTGCATAGTTATAGGTTTTTCTATTTTATTAATTTTTTTAAAAACATCTTCTAAATTATATATTTCAGTATCTTTTTCTTTTATTGATTTATTTTTAAAATTTTCTTTCAATTTATCTAAATATAATTGTTTTAAATTTATATGATCTGTTTCTTCTAATAATTTTAACAATATCATATTTTCATCATCATTTATCATATTTATAGAACCAATATTACATATACAAGTACCAATGCATTCACATTCTTCATCATTAGAATTATTACTACTATTAGTAATATAATTTAAATCATTGATACTATAATCTGAAATATCTTTTTCACTAATATTGGTATCTAAAATTTTATTAATTTGTTCTTTTAATTCATCAGATATATTTAATTCATTAATTTTTCTTTTTGAATAACAATTTTTTGAGGTACGACCTCTTTTTCCACAAGTATAGCAAGTAATTATATTTCGTTTTTGTAAAATTTTTGTTTTTTATCTTTCTTATGATATTTTTGTTCTTCTTCTTTAGCTTTTTTATTTTTATTATTATAATTTTTTCTAAAATTTTTTCTTTTTATAAAATTATTTTTTCTTTTAGAATTTTCTGGTAATCTTATGTTTTCAAAACCATATTGCTCACAAAAATTTCCTAATTCATTTCTTCCGCTTATACCATCCTTTTTCATTTTTTTTTAATTTTAAATCATTACATATTTTTAATCCCTCTTGATTTATATAATTTATAATTTGTCTATAAGTTATATCATCATATGCTATATTATTATTATATTCTTTTTTAATGTTTTCTCTGATTTTTTCAGCGAATAATTTTGGTAATCTAGCAATAAATCTTTCTTTCCAATATGATTGTCTACAATCATTTCTTGTCATAACTTTAGATATAAAAACATTTTTATACCATCCAAAATCTTGTAGTTTTCTACATGTTAGATTTAATAATATTAAAGAATTTCTTGCTTGATAATCTGAAAGATTTCCTATAAAATTTTTACAGTAGCAAATATAAGAGTATTTATTATATCTGGTTCTTGAGTTTGAATTTGTATATTGTTTTCTATTTTTATTTTCTTTACATTTATTATAAATTGTTTTTCAGATTCTATAATATAATGATCCCACCATCCTTTAAAATTTCCAGTGAAGCAAGAAACAATCATATTAAGGATTGGGATTCAGTATTTCCTAATTGTTTATAGGCATTGGCTGCCATAGTTAATTCTTGTAATATATATAAAATTTGATATTCAGATTGCCCATCTATATTCCATTCATATAAATATTTTCCATCATATGTTGTATAAGTTCTATTACCACTTTCTTCATATTGTAAATCTGGAGGAGTTGGTCTAGGATACCAATTCCTTGTATCTGGTCTTGGAGTATAAGTATTAAAATTATTTCTTTTTAATTTATTAACAGTTTCTAAATTAATATTATTAAATTGAAATTCTAATTCATCATAAGAAAAATCTGTTTCATCAGATTCATTTCAATCTTTTATTGTATATAAACTTAAAGTTTTTAATTTTTCTTTCATTAATTTTAATATTTTTCTTCTTTATTAATATTTATAGGAGTATCTATAGTAAAAGGTTTAAATATAGGATTTTCTTTTATAATTTCTTTACCTTTATTTTTTAATTCTACTGTACTTACTTTAGTTTCTATTCTTTCTAATTGTTCTCCTATAGTATTTAATATTTCATTTGTATAATTATTTTGGAAAATAATTGTATTTAATGCTTTGGATGTATCATAATTGGTTTTTAATGGTGTATTTGCTAATGGTTTTCCTATATATTCTTCATCATTTTTTATTATTTTTGTATCCCCTTGGGGTGGATGAATACTAACTAATTCTTCTTTATTACTTATTTTTATATAACTCTTGGTAATTTTATTATTAACTGATATTTGTTCAATAGTAGGATATTTAATATTGTTTTTCTTACAATATATTGGAAACCAAGTAAAGAAAGTAATATTTTCATTATTTTCAATCATATATGATTGCCATTCTATATTATGAATAGATCTAGATTCTTCATCAAAATTTTTACAATACCATTTTAAATTTTCTATATTATATTTATTTAATATTTCACATCTTAAAAAATTTAACATTTCTTTATCCATATTAACAAGTATATTTTGATATTTCTGTAGAAACTATTTTTATAAGTTGAAATTGATTTTTTATTCTATCTTTTAAAAATTTTTAAAATTTTTATGATAATATAGTCTTATATTATCATTATTTTTATTTTTATTTTTATTTTCATCTAAATAATCTTCCACTTCTATTAATTCTTTATTATATTCTTCTAATTTATTAAAACATTCTTTTATTAATGATTTATAAAATCTCATCTGAGGATTTCTTATTTGTATTTTAGTATCACTCATTATAATTCTTCATAACTTTCCATATCAGATCTAGTTGGTTTATAACTATTGTCATCTTTTACGCTTTCTTCTTCATATAATGTTTTAGGTATAGTATTAGAAAAATCTATTCCTGATAATTTCATAGATTGTGTTCTTCTAAAAATATTTTCTTTTAAAGTATTTGTACTACTACTTGATATAGAATGTCTAGGAAGATAATTATTAAAAGTTATTTCTATTGAACCATCTGAATTTTCTATTATACTTGATGTTTGATTTTCTGTATTTATAGGTTTTGAGGGATTTATTTCTTGTAAATTCCATGATAATGATTGTGTAATTCATTCCATTTTAATCTTTTTGGAGTTATAACTTTTGCATGCATATCTCTTGGAGAAGATAATTTAGTTTTAGGTTCTATTGTAGTAGTCATAGTTTTATAATAAACTCTGTAAATTACAACTGCAACATTTGTTTTTTCTTTAAATTCTAAATTTCTTGTCTTGATTGTTAAAGTTAAAGTATCAAGAATATTTGGATCAAATAATCCTATAGAAAAATTAGGATAACAATTAAAGTATATAGGACCATTGGCTATATTTGATTCAGCCATAGCTAATAGTGAATTATTAAAATTGGTGTGCCTAGCATCTCTTAATATAAGTAATACAGGAGCATCTATTCCTAATCTAAACATAGGTTTTATTGCTACCTGAACTAATCCTATATGTAAAAATTTGTAATTTTTTCTATGTCTTAATATAGCTTCTTTAGTTGATAATTGTAAATTATGATGTTCTTTATTTATAGGTATAGTTTGTTCAGTTGTTTTGATTGAATAATCTTGTAAAAAATCAAAAGTTCCTATTTTATATATAGTCTTAACATCTTGTTTTGGTATATTCCAATTTAACAAATTGTTTTCAATTTGAGAAATACTGATTTCTAAAGAATTCATGTAATTTAAATCTTCATGCTCTCGATCCTTTCCTTATGGTATCAGATCCATGAAAACTCAAGTGATATTATATCTATTTATCTGTTTTTAATTATTTGTAACTGTTATAATGGAAAATTTTATTGAAAAAACAAGATCATATTTTAAATATTTAGAAAACTACTGTGCTGGTAAGTCCTGTCGACCAGTCGGTTGGATTAGCATAAGGCTCCTAGAGATGAGCAGCCGGACTAGGGGTGTTCATTTTAGGATATCCGAAATCAGAAAAAAAAATAAAAAATTTAAAAACTATATATTTCGGATATTTATCCGAACTTCCTGATATCCGAATTTTTCGGATATTTCGGATTCGGATTTTCGGATATTTCGGATGCGGATTTTTTTGAACACCCCTAAGCCGGACCACGAAGGTATGGGGATGTTCCCTCAATATAATCTAAATAGTTTAAAATAAAGATGAAGTTAATTCGATATAAATTTTACATTTATATATATAGGAGAATGTTCAAATGAAAAACTCTATTTTTAAGAAACCAAGAAAACTCATGTCAACCAATCACATAATTTATCTCTTGTTTTTTTTTTTAATTTATAATTCAAAGGATATTTTAGTAAATTACAATTACTTATTTAAAGAATTTGTATTTTAGTTAAACAAATTTCCTTATTTTTTGCCCCAAATATCTCCCAGACAAGTTCTTTTATCACATTCACCGTCTTCTCCTGTAAAGACTAATAAAGGCTGATGCTCACCAAACTTCTAATTTGTCTAAGTACTGGACTCTACAAGAAAAACAGCCTTTGGAAGGAAGGAGTTACTCTTCGGAAGCAGCATTGCTTCCGAAGGGTAACTTACTCCTACCGAAGGCTGTACAAGACAAACTGCTTCAGAAGGCCAACACTTAGAAGATTTAAAGCACCAGAGCTTCCGATGACTTGAAGCTTCTGAAGAACAAAGGCTTCCGATGATCCTCATCCTCTTCCAAAGACAAAGACTTCCGAAGATAATCCTCTGACAAAGACTGTAGCTGATTTCCTTTTATGGTACAAAAGGTGTTGACAACAGAGATGTTGGTCTGAGTAAAACAAAGATAACGTACCGATAGTCAGACACAACACCTTACTTCTCCTCAACTGCATTAAATGCCAAAGATCGACTGAACCCTTTGAAGATCAAGAACATTAAATGTCTTTTGTATTTAGCTAGTCTTTTGTAAAGTCAATGTCTATATTTGTAATTATTGTAATTGAGTGTCTTAGCATGTTAAGACATTTTAGATACTAGAATAAGCTTTACTTTATGTATTGTCTAGTATACCCAACTTGTATTCCTACGAGTATACGGTTGTAGCCTTGGCTATATAACCTCTCATTGTAACTTGTATAGGTGTGCTTGCTTGTTGTAACACTTGAACAACTTTGAGAGAAATATATCTTTGAGCTTGAAATTTGTTTCTGTGTTCTTACTTATTGTTCAAAGATTGTTTGTTTACCTTTGAGTATTTGAGAGATCCTTCTAACAGAGATTCCGCATCTGTTAGATTGATATATAGAAATACTTGTGTAGTGTTGTTTAGAGTTAACAACCCGATCCAACAAGTGGTATCAGAGCTTTGGCTCTTGAACTTAAGAGATTAATCATCCTTAAGTTACCAGTTCTATTTCTTCTAAAATCTCATTAAGTCAAAACTCATATCCTCTGTGTTTGTTCAAATGGCTGCTCTAAACAAACATGATACAGAGAATGGTACTCTCAACAAGCCTAGGGGGAGACTGTAAAGACTAATAAAGGCTAATGCTCACCAAACTTCTAATTTGAATGCTAAGGTTAACTCCGAAGCTGCAGCTGCTTCTGAAGGCCTAGTCATACTTGATGATTCTTCCACATAAGAGTTGTTTGTCGATGAACCAGCTGGTGAGGCTACAGGATCCATCTCCTTTGGGGTAAAAATGATGGACAAAGGAAAAAGGAAGCTGACCCCAGAGGAGGAAGCAGAACACGAGGACAGGATGCCAAAGAAGAAGAAGGGCTGACCAGACACTTCCCTGGATGATGAGCTTATCAGACTCTCTGCTCTTCTCCAGGAGAAGGGGTATGACATAGATGAAGTTTTGCTTTGGTCGGTACATGAGAGTTGTATGCCGAGCTGGACAGGGTGCAGCAACAGGAACAGGCAGCTGCTGCATCCAAAGCCATGGTTGTACTTACATAGAAACAAAAGGAGAAGGCCTACAGAGACAAAATGAAGGCTATCCTCCTACAGTATGGCTTCCATGCTCGGCAGATAGGCCCTATGAAGAACTCAACCATGGATATGCATGTCAGGGACATAAAGGCCAAAATTGCAAGAGGTGAGTTGCCTTCTATGGAGATAATATAGGTTCAAAGGGCAGGATTAAACTTAGGCTTAGATTTAAGGGGAGGAGCTACAATTGAAATACCCATCTCTGGATCTGGGATCCGAGAGGGTGAAGAAGTCATGTGTGGGGAGGCTACAAAGGCAATGTTCCCCAACATGTTCCCCCTAAACCCTAAGGAAGAACCAGTCTCTCCTCCATCAAGTCCCTCACTTGACAACATGCCCAACTCTTCAGTGATTAAGATCAACAAGGGTAAGAAGGCTGCAAAGACACATCAATGAAAAGACCCTAATCCTGAGAGACAATCAAGGCAGATGAGAGGAAAGTAACTGAGCATCAAGGATCTGGGGTTGCAGATCCAGAGCCCACTGCAGGAACAGATGAAGCAGTGGGCTCCAATGTGGAAGATCAACAGGCCAGAGAACAGTGGAGTCAAGCCATGGTCTGAGACAAACTAAGAATGAGAAGAAAAAAGACCATGGCTAGAAGAAGAAAGAGAACTACCACCATTTCCTCTGACTCTGAGCCTGATTCAGAACCCTCAGAACCACAAGGCACACCAGAACCTTCAGAGCCTAAGGCCAATCCAAAGGACATTCATTGCTTAATGCATACTCCCAGACAAAAGGTGCAGCCTCCATTGACTTTAGTGAGTGTGAACATCTTCTCCTGATTTAGTTAAACAAATTTCCTTATTTTTTGCCCCAAATATCTCCCAGACAAGTTCTTTTATCACATTCACCGTCTTCTCCTGTAAAGACTAATAAAGGCTGATGCTCACCAAACTTCTAATTTGTCTAAGTACTGGACTCTACAAGACAAACAGCCAGGAGTTACTCTTCGGAAGCAGCATTGCTTCCGAAGGGTAACTTACTCCTACCGAAGGCTGTACAAGACAAACTGCTTCGGAAGGCCAACACTTAGAAGATTTAAAGCATCAGAGCTTCCGAAGACTTGAAGCTTTTGACGAATAAAGGCTTCCGAAGATTCTCCTCATCCTCTTCCAAAGACAGACTTCCGAGGATAATCCTCTGACAAAGACTGTAGCTGATTACCTTTTATGGTACAAAATGTGCTGACAACAAACATGTTGGTCTGAGTAAAACAAAGATAACATACCGATAGTCAGACACAACACCTTACTTCTCCTTAGCCGCATTAAATGCAAAAGATCGACTGAAAGCCTTAGAAGATCAAGAACATCAAATGTCTTTTGTATTTAGCTAGTCTTTTGTAAAGTCAATGTCTATATTTGTAATCATTGTAATTGAGTGTCTTAGCCTGTTAAGACACTTTAGATACTAGAATAAGCTTTACTTTATGTATTGTCTAGTATACCCAACTTGAACTCTTACGAGTATACGGTTGTAGCCTTGGCTATATAACCTCTCATTGTAACTTGTATAGGTGTGCTTGCTTGTTGTAACACTTGAACAACTTTGAGATAAACATATCTTTGTGCTTGCTTGTTGTAACACTTGAACAACTTTGAGAGAAATATATCAATGGTCTATCTATGTCATGATTTTACATATCTCGATAAAAGAACATACAAATAAGAAAAAAAATCCATTATAAAAACAATGATATTGAAAAATAAAAATCCAAACACATGAATAGCATAAAATTGAACGTCGAGCCATTTCAGGTTTCTAATTACTTCTTTGGTGTATGAATGCTTCAAAAGCAAAGAAGCCAGGAAATCATGCCTACTTTTTTCATGTCTTCTTTAGAAGTAAACAAATCAAGAAATGATGCCATCGATCTTGGTTGAGATTTGAGCCGACTAATTAATTAATATCAATGTTGTAGAAATCGCTAGGTGCTAGTCGGGCGGTGGGGTGGGGACTAGGATTAATTGGGATTATTCGGGATTAATCGGCCAATTAGTCGGCCTAATCGGATAGTCGGGCCTAGTCGGCCTTAGGGGACTAGCGATTAATCGGCCGATTAATCGGCCTAGTTGGGGATTTTTACAACCCCGATTAATATATTTATCCTTAGATTAATAACTAACAAATACATACTAACACACACATACGTATACATATACATCAAATTAAAATACATATTAAAATACATCAAATTAACATATCCAGTTGAATAATTCTCTATATTTGGCCAAAGATGCATGCATATCAAGGGAAAATGCTAACATATTTGGTCATCAATGTATCATAAAGTGTTTGCAACCTTCTATATTATCTTGTTTAACAAAACCAAATAAAAACTCTAAAAAGTATTAGAAAGATGAATCATAAATCATTTTAATTTATATAGAAGAAAATGGACCAAAAAAACCTTAAGAGGTATATAATTTCATATATCCATAAACAAAAAATAGGCACATGTGTATATAATATATCAATAAACAAAAGATACACACATGTGTGTGTAATATATGTGCCTGTGTGTATTTTAGAAAAAATCAAAAAATGACTTAAAATAAAACCAAGAAAGAATGGAAGTGCAGTCTGCTATAAAAAAAAAGGCTTCACTCCAATACAATTCTAGCTGCTCCATCCTACAACAATAAAGGCGAGTGAACCACATGGCTCTTTGAAAACACCACATAGCTGCTCCACTCCAATACGACCAGTGAACCAGTTCCCGGTTCGTCCGGTGAATCAGCTCAATCGGCCGGTTTGTTTGAGGATAGGCTGGATGTAATACATATATTCAATTTGGCATTTTTTTACCTGATTTTCATGTTACTTCCTGACTAAAAAAGAAAAAAACAACCAAAAACAGTTTGTTTATATGTGCTAGATATCAATAAATATTTATGTGAAACCCAAAAACAAAATTTAAATATGCTCACAATGTTGTTATTGATGACAACATACACATGGAAGGAGGCAGTGGACCACTTAAATTGTTAGCAGACAAATCCCTGCAACAAAACATGTATTTTGTTAAAAGAAATAACATAAACATTGAGGATAAAAGAAATGATGGCATACATATTTGTGAAGGATCTAACCTATTTAAAAGAATTAGGAATTAGTTGTTATTCAAAGGTTTTAAGTTGGAAAATCAACTACGTATACCTCCCTTTTGAGTCAAGCCCTTAGATTTTCACCTTCAACTTGTAGGATTTGCATCTTTCCTCCTCGATCCCCCTTCTTCTCGTCGCTTACTTTATACATGCAAACACACCTGATGATGGATGACTACATGTTTTGGAGAACTGAAGTCACCCCTCTTTTTTATCCGGCCATTTGTTGAAAATGATCGCCCACTCCAATGAAGTCAAACGGTAACATGGTTGAAACAATTTGATATTTTGACTAATGTCCCAATTTCGATACTCTATAGTTCATTATAAAAAACCCTAAACCTGCAATGCTCTTGAAACCATGCATCAGATCAATATTACAGAATGATTCCATTCGAATATGATGGAGATGAGTGTAATTGAAATCTAGAAACTACAGCGTAAGTAAATCAAAGTATAATGAACCAGATCAAACAAATATGATACGCTCGGCCATTGCAAATCTAAATCAAACAAAAACCAGATCCTTTAGCTACACATAAAACGTTAGATAATCAACCAGAAAGTTAAAGAAAATACCACTCTGTCGAGCCTCCACCTGAGAACAACATCCACGAGCCATCACGACGCATCTGTGTAAGGAATATGAGACTGAGAGAGAACGAAAGAAGTTTGAAAGCGAGGGAATGCGAAGGTAATTGTGTTTGAATTTTGAAAATGAGATCTAGGTTTTCAGAGATGTTGCGGAGGTATTCAAGATGCTTTATGAGTTGTACAATATGCTTAAAAGCTTATACAACTCTTAAAATTAAGAGTTTTTCACACTCTCTCTCATATATGTATTCATATAAGGGATAGAATTTTTTATAACCCTCATCTTTTACTACAACTACATAACTATCATCCAATGGTTACTTTAAAAAGGTAAGTGTATAGGATCGTGCCATGTGTCAAGTTCTTTGTTTTTAGTATGAAGGGTATTTAGGACATTTGTCATTTATGTAAAGTTTACCCTCTTGTTTTTTAAACATTCATAACTTTTTTATACTATATTATTTTTTAAAAAAATTGCACCATTATACTCGTCTCATTTTTCTCTTTAATTTCATTATAGTCTCGACTAGTTTTTTTTTTTTTTGATGTCATGTATTTACATCATTGTAACGAGCTAAACGATAGCAAATTAATTAGAAATTTTTTCTAACAATGGTAAATTACAGTAATGTAACACAAAATGAAGTAATGTAACACAAAATGAAGTAATTTACAATGACATAATTAACGGTGACGTAACACATTATTTACAGTGATTTTATTTTCTCTTTAATTCTCGTTATAATGTTGACTAGTTTTTTTAATATTTTTTCTCATTGTCCATTATTAACATTGATATAACGAGCATAAATATAACACATTATTTTGATTTTTTTTTCTAACAATTGATAAATTACAGTGATGTAATATAACACATTATTTTATTTTTTCTCTAACAATGATAATTACAATGATAAATTACAGTGATGTAATATAGCACATTATTTTGATTTTTTTCTCTAACAATGATAATTATAGTGATGTAATTTATCATTGTTCGAAAAAAATTCAAACTAATTTGTTGTATTTAGGCTCTTTACAAATAAGGGATGAACAAAAAGCAAAAAAAAAAACCCAACCGAAACCGAATTAACCGAAAAAACCAAACCGGAACCAAATTAACCGAAAAAACCGAACCGGAACCAAATTAACCGAAAAAACCGAAACCGAATTTTACGTCAATGTAAATTACATCGCAATAAATTACGTCAATGTAAATTACATCACTGTAATTTATCATTTTTAAAAAAATTCAAATAAATTTGTTATATTTAAGCTCGTTACAATGATGTAAATATAGGGCATCTAAAAAAAGTAAAAAAAATTAGTCGAGACTATAACGGAATTAAAGAGAAAAATGAGACGAATATAATGGTGCAATTTTTTTAAAAAAATAATATATTATAAAAAAGTTATTAATGTTTAAAAAAGAGGGGGAAAACTTATAAAGGTAAAATGACTATGATGTCCTTTTTAATATTTTAATGAAAAGCTTATGTGTAAGTTTATGATTGGTTGAAATGAGTTATGTAGTTGTAGTAAAAGGTGAGGGTTATAAAAAATTCCATCCCCTATATATATATATATATATAGGGGAGGGTTCAAAAGAAAATTTCTCACTTTTGAGAAAACTAAGAAAACTTCTACTAGCCAATTAATTTTTAAATTTTTTTTGATGATTTTTCTATTATTAGCTTAGAAATGTTATAAACAAAATTTTTTAAATAAAAATAGGTACATCGCGAAGTTACGTATATATAACATATAAAGTTACACATATGTAACTCATATATGTAGTTTACAAGTTACATATATGTAATCAATGAGTTACATATATGTAATCAATGAGTTACGTATATTTTTTTATATTTTTCTTATTGCTAACAAATCTAACCTTATAATAAAACAAAATGTAAACAAAAAACGAAATTGATTAATAACAATTGTGTTTAGTTTTCTTAAAAATGAGGGTTTTCTATGAAACCCTCCCTTATATATTTATATAAGAGCTCCTAAGAAAATCCTCATTTTCAAGAAAACTAAGAAAACCATTTTTTAACCATTGATATAATTGATCAATGTCTATAATTAATTATGATTTTAGTTAGTCATTATTAGTAATTAAGGGTATAATAAGAACATTACATTTCATAATTTAACCCACAATTAATTTCTAATAATACTCTTATATTTTCTCTCTCATCTCTCCTTGTTTTTCTTTTTGTTAAAAAAAATATTAATAAAAATGATTATTTTAAAGAACAGATTATAGAAACCAACTCATATCATCGTATAATCTGATTACACATATGTAATCAAATTCCTAAACAGAACCACAAACTTGATTACATATATGTAATTATGTAACCATGTTGATTACATATATGTAATCAAATGGTTGTAAGTGATACTTGTTTTATGTTATTTGATCTTGATAACATAAGAATTTCTAATATATAGAAAGTATATGATTTAAAACAATGAGAAAATGAACCACGTGATTCTTAGCCTTCATGATCATTTTTTTCCTTGTGTCCTAAATTTCATAAGAGCATAAATTTGTCCTAAAACAAATCAATAATCAAGAAATATCAGTGACTAATTGATAACAAGTAGAAAGCATACAGCAAGAGCCAAGGAGTCTCTTCACAAGCATAAGGAAATGATCTGCAATATTCCAAAGCAACAACCTCATTTCCATATCCCTTGTAATCACAGAAGTTTGACTGAATGGCTTCGTTTTTTTCTGGTTAGCAAGTTCTTGTCGAATAGATTTAGATGGCTTTTTCATGTTTTTTGAAGCATGCGAAACCATTTCCTTTTTTTACAACGCCACACTAAGGGCTACAACACAATCTGCTGTAGCCACTGTGTATATCAAAATTATAAAGTAAAAACAAATAAAGTTAGGAAAAGTTTTCAATATGAACGACAATCAAGAAATAAAACACCGGGTATATCTCAAATTGTTTATTAGAGACAAAAGATGACCAGTACATATACCTAAGATCTTAATATGAAAAAGGAAGTCTAATTATACTAATTTTCAAGTTGAATATTAAATTTAACCAGCAAATCTTCGAGTATATAACATGGCAGCGAGCAATTTGATAAATTTATGAACAAATATCCACAGATCTACAACAATATAACTACTACGAGAGAACTCAGCTTCCACAAGTCATCACAAAACCGATTCTCAAAATTCATTATTCTAGCTACCTACTAAAAACTTGAACCATAGTCATAAAACAACATTACGCGATGATCCAACAAATCAAAAGCAAATCTGGATGCTCATAGTTTTCTTGTCGGCTTCAAGTTGACTTCCTGCAAAGAGTTTAAAAGATAATCCGTTGATTTTAAGATTTGTAACTCATAAATCAGGATGTTGAACAT
Source organism: Mikania micrantha (assembly GCA_009363875.1). Classification (NCBI taxonomy): domain Eukaryota; kingdom Viridiplantae; phylum Streptophyta; class Magnoliopsida; order Asterales; family Asteraceae; genus Mikania; species Mikania micrantha. The sequence goes on along the minus strand of CM018682.1, from coordinate 54,776,241 downwards.
TTCAGCAATCGGAAGAAAAAATAGGCAACTACGTACCTTTGGCAGAAGCTTTGGTTTTCTTCAAGTTCTTCTGACGGGGTTTCCGTGATGTAATCTTCCCAATATACAAATCAGTATACTTTAACATATCAGTATACGAAAATTTCAAAATTAAAAAACAAATCAATATACTTTACACATCAAATACACTTAGAAAATATATAAACCAAAACCCCAACGTTAAACATGTTTATACGTGCAAAAACAAACCACAGAATACGGAATTGTGAGGCAATTTGAGTTGAATTAACCTCTAATCAAAGATTGAATCTCATGAGCTTCTGCATGTATTCAATCACATCTTTCCTCTTCTCTTAAAAATGCAAATTCGAGTGTATGTAATTCAACACTTCCTGAGCCCGGTCTTCAGCCAAGACCCAAGTCTCATGAGCCATAATGCCCGAATGAAAAACTATGAAGAATCAATTAAATTTGATAATAGTAGCAATCAGTGAATAAATGTTAAGAAGCGACAAAAAAAACCTAATTTCAACATCACAGGATCAAAAACGCAAAACATCTCATTGCTCTAAACGAATCTAAAACCACCCAAGTCTCCACCACCACCGCTGGTCGTGGTGTTCCATCTATACCAAAAATTGAAAACCCTACCGTGTCGGAGAGGAGGGGAAACACCAAGTCACATGTCACACCCCGAGCCGGCGGGCTGGATCGACTTTCCCGTCGGGCGAAAGGTTCCCGGGGCGCGATATCGGGTGATAATCATAGTTATCATATTGTTTACATGGCACATGATATATAATGAGAAATGCTAACATGACATTGATACATAATTACAAAGTTCAATTACACAGTACATGTTCATAATTTAACTAAGTAAATCTACCAAAAGAATCATTGAGTTTTCTATCTTGTATCTGCACAAGATTTACAAAAAATGCTTCAGAGTTACATCATCCAAAATATGCACATCACAAAACTAAGCTAGGTCTCTTATAAAGTCCACTAGCTTAATCCTGATGCTTGGTAACTAGACGTGTTCGTCACCTGAGAAAAACATGCATTTAAACAAAGTCAACACTAGGTTGGTGAGTTCATAAGTATAGTTATTTAAAAACTTTCAGAGTTATTTACACAACATCTTGTAATTCGCAAGTCTTAGTTATTCTCATTTGGCATTAACTCATCCCCATGTCCTCTCTATAGATACACCTACAGATAGGATATTGTCCAGTCAAGTATGCTTATATATAGGGCATACGTATCACGAATGAAGCCGCCAGCCCACCACACACTTGACAGAACTCAATATCACCTATATTGTAGCTATAGATACCCATTTCATCACCCATAGGCTTAATCACAATCAAATCTCCAATATGACAAACCATTACATTATCATGATATACATTATCTTATAGTTCTCTAACCATAACCAACAACTCAAAGAAATCCAATAGATATACACACATGTTCTCATAGGAATAACATATCTATTCGCTTAGAATTAACTGCAATTATTCCCAAAGACTTAACAGTTATAATTTTCCTTAGAATTAATAAAACAATTCAATAGGAATAACATGTATTCCTCATGAGGGTTACAATTGTAATCACAGAGGAATAACAATTTTATCACTTAGAAATCGTAGATATTGTCTAACAGAAATAATAGTTATAAACCCACAGTCATTAACATTAACATAATGAGGTCTACAGTTATAATAACAAAGTAAAACCTTGTTATCATACAGTGTACTAAAACATTTAAGAAAAGTTTTAGAATGTTCTCAGCCCTGCTGTTAAAGCAAAAGTTTAGTAAAAAGGGGCATATGAACTCACCTGGTATTGTAGTGGTTGACTAAGTAATCACAGAATGCACGCGCTTGTTGTTGTTCTTGTAATTTTGTTCACGATCATGTGTTTGATTCCAATTGTGTGTAACTTGTAAGTATAAGTTATGTATTCGAGAGTTAACCCTAAAGTTTGTTAACGCTTATACGTCTTTATTGTTCTTTTAGTCTCAGTGCCCTTGTAACATAATATGCTACACTTAACCCATTTTAGGTCAAATATTAATATAATAAAGTGTTTATTGTTCATGTTTTACTCTTGAATTATAGTCTTAACATAAGGTGTTATTTTAAAAAGAAAAACAAGCTATTTTCTAAGTATGAGACTTAGAAGTTTAGATTAAAGTTTAGCGTCTTACCATTATGTTAACCCAAAATGATAATCATCATTTTAATATGTTAACATAAGCAATGTGTTATGAACTCAACTATCTTATAGGTAAAACAAATAACTTAACAATTATTTTATTAACTAGATTTAAAATAGTTTAACACTCTTTTGAAAAATCCTTAGTGATGTTATTAAAACTTGTGGTCTAGTTATTTCCCTAGATAAACTTTGAAAAGATTTATGTATATAAGCCCTTGTGATTATGTTATGACCTTATCATTAAGCTGAGTTTGCTTAACTAAAATGAAATCATTCCATAATTGCCTAGGGTTGGTTTAGGGTTAGATTACCCTTAACGACCTCTTAGGCCTACTTGATCATTTGTGAGTTCACTAACGGTGTAACTTAGTAAATCCTTAGGTTTAGAACTCATACATGGACTTAGTGTACCAATATCAACAACCCTTGTGATGGTGTGATGGTTGAACTTAACAAAATTGCTCAACCAAGATTCAAAGGAGGGCCATCAATATTTGTTATATCGATGGTCCTTGGCTATACCCAACGTCTTATGTCCATGTTTCTTAGTTCTAAACCTCTAGCATCTGCTTGTTTAGGATTATGTTAATGAATTTGTGTGGTTTTTCATGGTTGCAGGGCTAATAACATCGAAGAACCCATAATGGAACCCCAAAAGGTGGCCGTTGATATTGTTTTTATTGATGGCACCTTATCATTGATTATAACAGCCCCTTAAAAGGTTGATTTTGATGAGCACTGAATCCTTTATACTTGGATTATAGGTTTATGTTCAATCCTAATTGATTCGAGTGATTAACCATGGATTTGAGCTTGATCTACTCCTTCCCACCCTTAACCGATTTTGGCTAACACACCCATCGATACTATACTAACTTTCAGCCCACCCACGACCTTAATCGACTAGCAACAATCAATTTAACTTCATCCAAGAGTTCCTGAGTCGATTTCAGGTCCATTTCGTGGGTAATGAGGGCTGTAAGCCGATTTCAAAATGAAAGAGATGATGAATAGTGTAAAACCCTACAGTAACGTACCTTCTTTCTATGATTCCGACCAAAATAGTTCGAACCAGCTCCGATACTTTGTACTACAAGCTTCCTCTCGTTGAGATGATCGTTTTGATAAATTATATGCGTGATTTGGTGAAGAAACGAAGAAGTTATGGGTGATTTTGTGATGGTTTTTGTAGAGAGGGAGACATGGACGGGAAAAGAGAGAGAGTTTTGGTGTTCTTGAAATGTTTAATGAATTTTGAAAAAGAATTACGGGTTTTTATACCCCAAATAGTTCCCTGTATATCCGGTCTCGCTCGGTGTCGGTTTCGCGTATTTTTATGTACGCGTTATTCCAATTACGTAATTAAATATTTTAAACTGAAATTTTGAATTCTTGGATTATTTTTGATGAGTTTCAAAATTGTAAAACGTAAAATATTTTTTTTATTTAATTTTCATTATTTTTAAGTTTTTAATTGTTTAAATTTCTTCATTTCGTCAGAAAACGTAACTTACGCACGTTTTCGTACAGAGCGCTAGCTGTACGAATACGATCGCACGTTTCACTTTTTGATTTGGTTTTCTATTTTTCAGTCGTCATTCAGAACGTTAAACCCACATATATGTTTGCATGAATCGTCACCCACGCAAACATACTGTCAGTTCGTCATTCGTATACGATACAAAATTGTTGTTTGAATTGTACATTCTCACAGACGGACTCAACTAATCCTAACTGCTTTCACATTGTTATGAATATTTTCACATTTTTCTCTCACTGATATTATCGGTTATCTGATTTCTGTTATTTGTGGATATTAGATCGCAACCGATTTGTATTTGTCATTTGTTTTAACCCTTGTTATTTCTGGTGATTTGTTGTATTTCTGTACTTGAATTTTCATTCAAATACATACAACTGATATACTGTTCTATAGCCCTGTTTTCACCCAACTGTTTATCAAATAGTTATTCACGCATAGTCATACACACATAGTTATCTACACATAGTTATTTCACATAGTAATGGTGTAAGTATACATACCGTACGGATTGCCAGAAGATCTGGTACTAGTTGTCACAGTCTCCCCTTGTTAAAGAAATTTCTTCCTGAAATTTAAGCATCATTTTCGGGCATTGCTTCTCCAAACACATGGGGATACTTTGTCTTCATATGATCCTCACGCTCCTTGTCACATCCCGAGCCGGCAGGGTTGGATCGGATTCCCCGTCGGGCGGAAGGTTCCCGGGGCGCGATATCGTGAGTGATAATCGTAATGATCAGATTGTTTACATTGCACATGATATAAGTGAGAAATGCTATTTAGAATAGAATTACAAAGTTAAATTACATCAGTATCGTTTATAATTTAACCATGTAAATCTACCATAAACATCATAAAATATCTATCTTGTAACTGCACAAGATATACAAAATAATTGTATAATGATGCTCCAAAAGTATGCAGGTCCAAAAATACTAAGTCTTTTATCTGAAGTCCTAGTCCAAAAGCATAAGCTTCTTAATTGACCTGTTCGTCACCTGAGAAGTCATGCAAAAAGACCAAGTCAACACATGGTTGGTGAGTTCATATAATTTAGTAATCAAAAATGATTTGATCGAATGATCCTTGACCGACCGAATGAGAAAGCGGCCGAATGAGCTTGATCGAATGACCTCAGCCGAAAGAAGGTTGCCGAGCGAATAAGGGACTGGCCGACCGAAGGACCACCGAGCGAATAGGCCTCATACAGCCTTGGGCCATTCGGCAATTGAGGTAGCTCATTCGTGGAGCTGGATGCTTTTCATTCGGGCCCTTCGAAACCCACGACCAAGAAGCCCCAAATATTCGATTTAAACGACCAGTATGATAATGGTGCTTGTTCCTACCCTTCATAAGTGGTTGTGAAGTGATTTCCTAAGGTTTTGAAGTGGTTTAGCTGGTTTCAAAGAGGGTTCGAATTTAGGGTTTTCAAGTCCTAAAAACCGAACATAAATCCGATCCTTACCTCGAATCCACTGATTTAAAGCTTAGATCGGTTGTACTTTCGTGTTCTACCAGTGATGGTGGTCGTTTTGACACCAAAATGGCTGGAAATGGTGAAGAAATGAGAGAGATCTTGTAGAGAGAAGGTAGAGAGAGGTTCTACAGAGAGAGTGACGAAATTCTTGAGAGAGAGAGTGGCTGGTTGTTGGAGGAAGGAGATGGCATTAATTGCCATCATAAATGGTGGCAAAATACCCGAGTTCATTCGGGTTCGTTCGGTTTCGCGTGATTTCGCGTAAAATGTCGGTTTTCTCGTCGTTTTCGTAACGAAACGACTCGGTTTTAAAATAGAATTTATAAAATTATTTTAGGTTGTGATTCCTAATAAATTAACTAATATCTTTTATTTATTTAAAATTTTCAGAAATAATTAACGTACAGTTTAAATTGAATCGCGTAGTTGTTGCGCGCGTTCGTTCAGATCGTCACCCGTACGAACACGACAATAACTATGCTTTTCTATATGGTTTTCTAATTATTGGACATCATTCAGAACGTTAAACTTTCAGATGTATTCGTACAGATCGTCACCTATACGAATAATCCGTCAGTTTAGCATTCACGTAACGACATCCGTTGTTGTTTTATTCTGTAAAGCCTCACATACGTTTATACGTAATAAAATCCTAACACATAATCACATGATGGTTCTGTATTGCCAGGTAATTGTCTGACTCAAGAACCATAGTTCTGAACTTTGTTTTCTGAACTGATTCTGAATTTCTTCGTTGATGACATAAAATGACAATGAAACATGAAATGAACATAACATACAATGAAACACATATATTTCGTACCTGATTACTGTTACTGTTACTGTAGCGATCACTGTTCCGGTGACGTTTCTGGCTCTGGTGTTACATTCCTAGGTAAATTCTGGCCCGCGCTTGGAGTTCTAACGAACCTTCACGATAGGAATACGGCTTCATTTCAGTCTCTTGATTTCACGATCCATAATCTCTACAGGTTCTTCAATGAAATGTAGATGTTCATCCACTTGTATTTCTTTCAAAGGTATGACTAACGATTCATCAGCCAGACATCTCTTAAGATTGGATACATGAAACACATCGTGTACCCCATTGAGTTCATTAGGAAGTCCGAGTCTGTATGCCACAGGACCAATCCGTTCGGTTATCTCGAATGGTCCGACATACCTTGGTGCTAACTTGCCCTTAGCCCCAAAACTAACCACGCCTTTCCACGGGGACACTTTCAACATGACTCGGTCACCCACCTGTAATTCCAAAGGCTTTCGCCGTTTGTTGGCATAACTCTTTTGGCGACTACGTGTTGCTTGTATTCTCTGTTGAATCTAGGCTATCTTATCAGTAGTCTCTTGAATAAGTTCAGGCCCAGTGATTCAATTATCTCCCACTTTGGTCCAACAAATTGGAGATCGACATTTCCTACCATATAATGCTTCGAAAGGAGCACATCCAATGCTGATGTGGTAGCTATTGTTGTAGGAGAACTCAATGTGTGGTATATGATTGTCCCAACTTCCACCGAAGTCTAGAACACATGTCCTCAACATATCCTCCAGTGTCTGAATTGTTCGCTCACTTTGACCGTCCGTTTGTGGATGGTAAGCGGTGCTCAAGTTTACGCTTGTCCCTAAGGATTGTTGCAATGATTGCCAGAACTGTGATGTAAATCGACTGTCCCAGTCTGAAATAATAGATAGAGGCACGCCGTGTCGCACTACTATTTCATTGACATAAAGTCTTGCTAGTTTTTCCATCTTGTAGTTTTCTCTGATCGGCAAGAAATGAGCGGACTTATTCAATCGATCAATGATGAACCATGGAATCATGTTCGCTGGAAGTACGGGGTAGCTTGGTAATAAAATCCGTAGCTATTTGTTCCCATTTCCATTATGGTATTTCTGGTTGTTCCAGCAAACCTGACGGTTTCTGGTGTTCAGCTTTGACTTTGGCACAAATAAGGCACTTACCAACATAAGTAGCCACATCCTTTTTCATACCTAGCCACCAATAAAATGAACAGGATGAACGGAATATCGTGTTTTGTGTGCCTCGTCAAGAATGAGTTTTCGAAGTTCATCGACTGCCGGGATCCATACACGATCCTGGAAATAGATAACTCCATCTGGTCTTGTCTCAAACTGTTTCTCGGCTCCACAATCGAGTGCGTACCTCAAGTTGTTCCTTTCCACCGCTTGTTGTGCTTGTAGTATTTGATCTCTCAGGCTTGTTTGCACGGTCATTCCCATTGCTCTAACGCGCAAGGGTTTGACTCTTTCCTTCCGACTCAAAGCATCAGCCACAACATTAGCTTTACCCAGATGGTATTTGATCACACAGTCATAATCGTTCAGGAGCTCGACCCAACGTCTCTGCCGCATGTTCAGCTCCTTTTGATCAAATATGTGCTGTTAACTCTTGTGATCCGTGAAGATCGTGAATTTGGTACCATAAAAGTAATGCCTCCAAATCTTTAGAGCGAAAACAACAACCCCCAATTCTAAGTCATGCGTCGTGTAATTCTTCTCATGTACTTTCAGCTGTCGCGACGTGTAGGCAATGACTTTGTCTTGTTGAATTAAAACACAACCGAGTCCCTGATAGGAAGCATCACAATAAACCACAAAATCCTCGTTGCCTTCTGGGAGTGTTAAGATTGGATCATTGCACAATCTTTGTTTTAGTATTTGAAATGCTTCTTCCTATTTCTGAGTCCACACATATGGTTCGCTGTTCTGGGTTAGCTTTGTGAGTGGCAAGGCTATCTTAGAGAAATTCGAAATGAATATCCTATAATAACCAGCCAAACCCAGAAATGATCTGATCTCAGTAGGTGTTGTGGGCACGTCCCAGTTCTTGATTACTTCAACCTTTGCAGGATCCACGTGAATTCCATCACTGTTAATCACGTGACCCAAGAACTGAACTTCTCTCAACTAAAATTCACACTTGGAGAATTTGGCACAGAGTTGTTCATTCTTTAAGAGTTCCAAGATTGTCTTGAGATGTTGCTCATGTTCCTTCTCACTCTTTGAATAGATCAGTATATCATCAATAAAGACAATAACGAACCGATCTAGGTACGTCTTGCACACCCGGTTCATAAGATCCATGAACACCGCCGGTGCGTTTGTCAATCCAAATGGCATTACCATAAACTCGTAGTGACCATATCGAGTGCGAAATGCTGTCTTGAGTTTGTCTTCCTCTTGAATCCGGAGCTGGTGATAACCTGAACGCAGATCTATCTTTGAGAAATACTGAGCTCCTTGTAATTGATCAAATAGATCATCAATCCTCGGTAATGGATACCGATTCTTGATGGTAAGTTTCTTAAGCTCTCAGTAATCAATACACATTCTGAAGGCTCCATCCTTTTTCTTGATAAATAAAACCGGAGCTCGCCATGGTGAGATACTCGGTCTGATGAACCCTTTGTCTAGTAATTCTTGTAATTGATTGGATACTTCCTGCATTTCTGACAGCGCAAGCCAATATGGAGACTTAGCCACAGGAACCGCTCCCGGAACCAAAACCATTTGCAACTGCACCGATTGCTCGGGTGGCAGTCCCAGTAGATCATCCAGAAACACGTTCTCAAAGTCTTTCACAACTGGTACATCTTGAATCTTGATCGCCTTATTGGCTTTCTCCATAATGTGAGCGAGAAATGCTAGACACCGTTTCCTTAAGCACTTGCGTGCCTTCATGCACGATATTAATTTGACACTGCGATTTGCTTGATCTCCATGAATTTCCAACACCTGATTGTTCTCCACTGGAATACGTAATAGCTTTTTGGAACATATAATTTCAACCCTGTTAAGAGATAACCAATCCATTCCAACAGTGATATCGAAACAGCCCAATTACATTGGTATCAAAACAATGGAAAATGTGTGCTAATCAAGTGTCAATGGGCAGTTTCTAAGTACTGTGTTAACTGTTATCTGTTTGCCATTTGCTACCTCAATGATGTAAGGGGAGTCCAAAGATTCCTCAACGTGATTAAGTTGGCATGCAAAGTCGGATGACATAAAACTCTGATCTGCACCAGTGTCAAATAGTATAGATGCATAATAGTCAGATAAGAGAAATGTACAAGTGACCACATTCGGGTCTTGTCGTGCAGCAGCAGCTCCTATCTGAAAGGCCCTTCCTCTAGCAACCGGAGCCCTTTGTGGGATTCTCTTGCAGCAATTCTGAGAGAAATGGCCAGGTTCACCACAGTTGTAGCAAGACTTGTTGTCAGTAGCAGCAGCCATAACTGCTGAGTTGTTGTTCCTGTTCTAGGGAGTTGGGTTTCTGCAGCGAATCACCCAATGACCCAATTTTCCACATCCAGTGCATTGCCTGCACGGGTTTCCAGGATGATGATGAAACAGACAGTTGTTGCATAGAGGAGTTGTGCCCGTATACGGCTTCTTGATATGTAGTGGTTGGGGTTGTGTGGTTGTTGGAGCATGAGTGGTTGCAGCAAAGTTCTTAACCACTTTCTGTTTCTTGGCCGGACATTTATCCGGCTTCTTGGAGTTTCAAGTCTTGGATGCTTCAGCCTCTTTCTTCAGTGCCCCGGAGGCAACTATTACATCTGTCAATGTTGCTGACAAAGTAACAGCCATCTCCAAGGTAGTTGGGTGGGCAGAAATCACATGCCCTTGGATGCAAGCCGGTAGTCCCCCGACGTACCGCTCGATCTGTTTTCCACTGTTGGCACTATATCTGGTGCCAATGTTGCAAACTCATGGAATCTAGTGGTGTAGGCCAGATGCCCAACACCAATCATGACATGGTTAGCAGGTCAGTCTCAACCTTCTTCAGCTCATTTTTTGGGCAAAACTCTACCCTCAGCAACAGATTAAATTCCTCCCAAGGCATAGACAATGCCTTATCCCTGCCCCTAGTATGCACCTGGGCATTCCACCATGTAAGATCCCGGTTGTTGAACGAGCCCGCTGCATACCTCACCTTGTGTTGTTCAGGACAACCACTGATGTCGAGGGTCGTCTCCATCTTCTCGATCCATTGGATCAAACCGACGGCTCCCTCGTTGCCACTGAATGCCGGTGGCTTGCATCCTACAAAACTCTTGTAGGAATACTCTTGTTGATGTCTGGTGTTCCCGCTGCCCTCACCAGTTAAGTTGCTTTTATTGTTTCCATTGTTAAAGTTAATCCGGTTCATCATATCGGGAATCACTTCCCTCAGTTGACTAGCCAGAAGAAAGGCCAATGCGATTGTAGTCAAATCTAACACATGATTGGGTGATGGTTGATGAGGTGGAGTATGTGGAGGAGGAGGTGGAGGAGATGTATGTAGTTATGGTGTTGCTGAATGTGGAGGTGAATGCGGTGGTGGTGGCAACAAAGGTGGATGTCTTCTTAGCTGCATTCTGATCACAACAAAAAGAATGTCAGTTAGTACAATGATCAAGTGCAGAAGACTTATGCAAATAAAATCCTAAGTCTTATGTTCTCTATATGAAGGGTCCCTAGGTTATAGTCTAGGCCAAACCATTTAAGTAACATGACCTATATTTCTCTATAACCATGGCTCTAATACCAATCTGTCACACCCCGAGCTGGCGGGCTGGATCGACTTTCCCGTCGGGCGTAAGTTTCCCGGGGTGCGATATCGGGCGATAATCATAGTGATCAGATTATTTACATAGCACATGACATATAATGAGAAATGCTAACGTGACATTGATACAGAATTATGAAGTTAAATTACACAGTACATGTTCATAATTTAACTAAGTAAATCTATCAAAAGAATCATTAAGTTTTCTATCTTGTATCTGCATAATATTTACAAAAAATGGTTCAAAGTTACATCATCCAAAATATGCACATCACAAAAGTAAGCTAGGTCTCTTCTAAAGTCCACTAGCTTAATCCTGATGCTTGTTAACTAGACGTGTTCGCCACCTGAGAAAAACATGCATTTAAACAATGTCAACACTAGGTTGGTGAGTTCATAAGTATAGTTATTTAAAAACTTTCAGAGTTATTTACACAACATCTTGTAATGTGCAAGTCTCAGTTATTCTCATTTGGCATTAACTCATCCCCATGTCCTCTCTATAGTTACACCTACAGATAGGATATTGTCCAGTCACGCATGCTTATATATAGGGCATACATATCACGAATGAAGCCGCCATCCCACCACACACTTGACAGAACTTAATACCACCTGTATTGTAGCTATAGATACCCATTTTATCACCCATAGGCTTAATCACAATCAAATCTCCAATATGACAAACCATTACATTATCATGATATTAACATAACACAATAGGTTTTCACATAGTACAATTTTCCACAGTTATAAATGGTGGATTACCACGGATATTAATGGTGGTATTACCACAGTTATTAGGGGTGGCATACTCTTTAACCTACTATTACTCACTTCTGATTAGGAAGGGAGAGTAAGTTTGACACATAGTCATATCCCAATTGATATATAGATTTGAATTGACCACATTGTAGCCACCACAAAGGCAAACCACAATGTACTCAATTCATTTCTATCTATTAGTTTTCCCAAGACCTCACAACTATCTGCCACCAGCCTATGATTTGTGTGAGGTCAGTCACTCAATTTACCAGTCTACAGAGTAGATGTGGTGAGATAATTAGCAGTCACTATCATACTCTTATCACCCGTGTCAGAAATGATAGAGTTGGAATAGGCTGACTAAAAATTAAAAGAGTTCTAATAGTTTTCTACCAATAAACAACAATTCATAGAAATCCAAAAGATATACACACATGTTCTCATAGGAATAACAGATCTATTCGCTTAGAATTAACTGCAATTATTCCCAAAGACTTAACAATTATACTTTTTCCTTAGAATTAGTATAATAATTCAATGGGAATAACATGTATTCCTCATGAGGGTTACAATTGTAATCACAGAGGAATAACAGTTTTGTCACTTAGAAATCGTAGATATTGTCTAACAGAAATAACAGTTATAAACCCACAATCATTAACATTAACATAATGAGGTCTACAATTATAATAACAAAGTAAAACCTTGTTATCATACAGTGTACTAAAACATTTAAGAAAAGTTTTAGCATGTTCTCAGCCCCGCTGTTAAAGCAAAAGTTTAGTAAAAAGGGGCATATGAACTCACCTGGTATTGTAGTGGTTGACTAAGTAATCACAGAATGCACGCGCTCGTTTTTGTTGTTGTAATTGTGTTCACGATTCGGTGTTTGATTCCAATTGTATGTAACTTATAAGTATAAGTTATGTATTCGAGAGTTAACCCTAAAGTTGGTTAACGCTTATATGTCTTTATTGTTCTTTTAGTCTCAGTTCCCTTGTAACATAATATGCTACACTTAACCCATTTTAGGTCAAATATTAATATAATAAAGTGTTTATTGTTCATGTTTTACTCTTGAATTATTGTAACATCTGTGCCAGAATCGTTACCGAAACAGTAACCTGTACAGTAACTTGTACAGTAACTCAGATACAAACTAGGAGAATTACATAGAAGCTAGTAACATTCGATGCTAAACACAAACTATAATACTATGTTTCTGAAATTCTGATGTAAAACTTATGGTTTAAACAGTCAGAAACAAATCAGTCAACGATGAACAGGTACACACAGGCTTGATTTGATATTATTAGGTACAAACGTATGCAAGGATAAACAGAACAAAACTATAACAGTTGTTGTTACAGAATGCTAAACCGACGAAATATTCGTATAGGTGACGATCTGTACGAATAGATCTGATAGTTTAACGATCTGAAATGATGACTGAAAAGTAGAAAACAAAATCAGAAAATGAAACGTACGATCGTGTTCGTACAGTTAGCGCTCTGTACGAAAACGTGCGTAAGTAACGTTTTCTGACAAAACGAAAACGAAAACGAAAACGATACGAACGATCATAAAAATTAAGGAAATATAATATTTCCTGTTTTACAATTTTGAAACTCATCAGAAATATATTTAAAAGAAACTATTTAATTAAAATACGTAGATTAAGCGAAAAATTAACGAAGCGCGCGAAATTATAAATCACGATAAATAATTCAAGGAAAATGATATTTAAAATTATTATTAGTAATAACCACCTTCTAAATATCTAAAATAAATTTATTTTATTTAAGTTACAAAACACGCGCGTAACGTGCCGGAACCGCGATGAAAACGAGAACCGGGCAACCGAAACGAACCCGAATACCCGCGGGGTATATAAACTTCGAAAGAACTAATTTCTTTCATTTCACACATCTCTCCCTCTCTCTAAACTCTCTAACCCGCCACTTTCTCTCTCTAAGGAGAATCACCCTTCAAACGATCATAACTCACTCGTTTCTTGGTGGAATCAAGTGTTCTTGGTGTCCACGCGAAGCTCTCGACTCCCTCTACACGGAAGTACAAACGATCTGTGGATTTACACGGCCATTTTTCAGGTATGAAGCTTTGAAATTTCTGAAAACTAGGGTTTTCGTGGAACCTTTTGTCCATCCCACACTAATCGGTTAACTATTTTCCCTCTTGAACCACACGACCTCGAAACCCCACCCTAGCATAACCTCACCATAGAGGTTGCATGACCACAGCTCGAACCAGATCGAGGATGAACAGGTTCGAGGAGAACGAACCTGAATAATCATCATCAAACCCAGCTGGACGAACCTTTTTGGTGCGAAAAACCCACGAACCTGTGCACTTCGACCGAACCCATTTATTGCGAACCCCCTTATTGCGAACCCCCACTCCACGCGAACCTACTGCCTTCTCGAACCATGCAGTCACAAACCAGGGAGGAGCGAACCTAAGGGCAGCGAACCTTAGCATTTTGGATGGCCGAACCCATACATGAGTGCATGGGCGAACCTTTGCCGAACCATCAAGTTGGACGAGCCTTTGGATTGCCACGAACCATGCTCTACTCAGCCGAACCTTTTTCAGCAACCCTAGCCGAACCCTTGATACATGGCCGCGAACCTAACCATTTTGCCGAACCCTTCGTTGGCAGGAAAAGTTTAGCCGAACCATAGGGCCCAGCCGAACCCACCCACACTAGGGCCGAACCTATAATCCTTGCATAAAAGGTTCGCTGGGTACTTAACCAAAAATCAGGAAAATTCCTTTGGCCCAACTAACCGGCCCACTTACACCTTTCGGCCCAATGGGACTAGTGAGCTACTAGAATTTATCAGGTCCAAGGCCCATTTGATCTGGCCCAAACAAATGTGTTAGCTCACGTTCTATTTCCGCCTAGCCCAACAAACTTATTCGGTTCACCCTAGCCAACCGGCCCAAGGGAATTGGCCCATGAGCCAACATTGGGCTTGTGGCCACATGCTTGGCCCAACACGACTAATGTGACCAAACAAACATTTAAACTTCACTTAATTAGTTCAAGTACGTTTCCCGGCCCCTATATTAAAAAGGGTTAAGCTCATTCGGCCCAAGCTATAGAAAGTAAAAATATTTCAATTCAATACTAGTGACACTTGTGTGGAATTACAATTTAAACTACAACAAAGATGGGGGGGGGCGGAGTTAAGAAACAAAGAGGGAACAAAGTAAAGTTTATGAAGCTACAAACTACTAAAAGTCTAATGATGGCAAATAATATAACTTAAACATGCAATGAGAAGACGTGTCAAACTAACATAAGTGATCACAAGTGACTTAGGGCCGAATAAAGACCGAGGCTCCAGGGTGTTAGCCAACTTAAGGGCTAACACCTACACGCACACAATTTATCCGAACCTTATACTTATACGCTACAAACAACATGAAATCAATACATGATCGTGAATATTACTACAAACACAACAACGATCGCGCACATTCTTGTTTATACTTAGTCAACCACTTCAAACACCAGGTGAGTTTATTGTCCCTTTTCAAACCATTTGTTTTAACTCGGGACTGAGAAGCATGTTATTCATTTTAAACAATTACTGAAATGTTTATTAAATGCTTTTACACTATTGATAATGCTTTTACTAATACTTGAACTTGTAATGCCTAATTGGAAACCTAAGACTAAGGCTATAGTGTAAATAGCTAATGCTATTTACACCATACTTATTAACATTATACTTACACTTTGTGCTCAAACTGGAAACTTAGAATTACATGCTTGATGCTTATGCTACAAACTAGAGGCTTAAACTTTAGGCTTGATGCTTATGATATAAACTTGATACTTAAACTTTTAGCTAAATACTTATGCTATAAGCTATGTGCTTAAACTATACGTTGTATGTTTAAATTATAAACTCTATGTTTAAAATACATAATCAATGTTAAGGCTTTGAAAACACTTACACTAAACACTAATACTTGATACATTCGTTTCGAAAACTAAAACTACAAATGTGTATTCTAAACACTAATACTCTGTATAATTATTTCAAAAAGTTAATATTCTACACTCTTAGTTTAAGGGTTAAATTGTTTTACACTTACATTTATTTGCTTAAGCTTAAACTTGACAACTTATATGCTTAGAAAGACTTATATGCGTGAGATACTTGAAACACGTGAATACTTGATACACTTGGATGCTTGATATGCTTGGAACACTCGAACTCTTGAATGCTTGAAACATTTGGAATGCTCAGACAACAGACTGATTGACCGCTGCGTGTTGACCTGCGTGTCAACCCCTACTAGTCATCAGTGAAACTATGTGAATGCATTAAACTTGTATGCTTAAGCTATAGGACATCGGAAGACAGACTGTTGGCCGCCGCGTCTTGACATAGGTCAAGCCCTACTAGTCATCAGTGCTCTTCGTTGTCAGAATCATGTAAGACAGACTGATTGGCCGCCGCACCTTGACATTGGTCAAGCCCTACTAGTCATTCAGTGTTCTTCTTAATTCATCCATGGTTATGACAAGTGACTAGAATGATTTGGGTTCTTCTAGCTGACTTTGTGTCAGCTTGAAGGTTTCTCTAACATAAAACGTCACGAGTCATATTTAGGACCATTATGGATGGATGCTAAATTCCCTAGGGCGTTCAGCTGTCCATAATGGTGCCTCTGAAACTCAACACTCATAAGTCATGAAATCAATAGGGTGGAGTGAAACGCTTAATTATCATTAACAACAATATGTTAAGCAGCCCGGTATGTGGTGGTACGGTGGCTGGGGCTTGTCCCCTACATATGCCCTATATATAAGCATACTTGGTTGGATAACATAGGTGGTTGTTAGTGAGGTTAAGGTTGTCATTTCGGGGAAATCAAAGTAAACATTTTCAGGGAAATCAAATGCTAAGAATAATATGTCATGAAATCAAGGTAGAGGAATGAAATGCTTAATTATCATTAACAACAATGTGTTAAGCAGCCCGGTATGTGGTGGGATGGTGGCTGGGGCTTGTCCCCTACATATGCCCTATATATAAGCATACTTGGTTGGATATCATAGGTGGTTGTTAGTGAGGTTAAGGTTGTCATTCAGGGAATCAAAGTAAACAATTACAGGGTAATCGAATTCAATGAATCGAATGTTACGGAATTAAAGATGTAGGATGAAACGCTTAATTATCACCAGGAACAATATATCATGTGGTTTGGTATGTGGTGGGACGGTGGCTGGGCGAACGGTAAGTTCGACCCTACATATGCCCTATATATAAGCATACTGAAACAGATGGTATAGGTGGTTAATGGTGAGGTTAAGGTTGTCATTCAAAGGATTTTCTCATACTACTTTTACATAAAAACTACATGAACTCACCAACCATTGTGTTGACTTTATTTTCTTACATGCTTTCTCAGGTGACGCACAGGATTAAGCTAAGATTCAGGATTGCATGCTAGGATGCCCATATATAGATCCTAGTTGTCTTTTGAAGAAGCACATCTTTTGAGATCAATACGAATCTCTTTTGATATCTTGTATAGATGCAAGATAGATATATTTGATTCTTTTGGATAGGTTTACTTAGTTAAATTACTAAACATTGACATTTGTAATTTAACTTTGTAATCCTAGTAAATGTATTATTGTGCTTAATTATTCTTAACATTGATGCTATGTATAACAATCTGATCATCACGATTATCATTCACGATATAGCGCCCCGAGAACCTTCCGCCTGACGGGGACTTCGATCCAACCCCGCCGGCTTGGGGTGTGACAATTATAGTCTTAACATAAGGTGTTATTTTAAAAAGAAAAACAAGCTATTTTCTAAGTATGAGACTTAGAAGTTTAGATTAAAGTTTAGCGTCTTACCCTTATGTTAACTCAAAATGATAATCATCATTTTAATATGTTAACGTAAGCAATGTGTTATGAACTTAAGTATCTTATAGGTAAAACACATAACTTAAAAAGTATTTTATTAACTAGATTTAATTAACGGGTTATTCTAAATTCGATTCGATGAACACCCCTACCCTCTTTCTTTCTTCTCCCTTACTTTTCCAGCTCCCTCACTCTCTATCTATCAAGAAAAATGCTACTCTCTCTAGTTCCTCTCTCTAGAAACCCACTTCATAACTCCTTCATTTATTAAAAATTTCAAGTGATTTTGGTGTCGAAACCCTTGTCCACTCGTTTACATTACGAAAAGACAAGAAAAACTAGCTTAAACAACGTCAAACAAGGTAGATCAAAGCAAGAGTTTTCGGGTTTTGAGGGTTTTCTCACCAACCCGACATCAACTCGTTCAAAACGGTTTTACACGTTACAAACAAGCTTTACGACCATTCCCAACTCAACTCGTTCAAAACGGTTTTACACGTTTCGGGTGAATGCCATTCATACGAATGAGCCATTCGTGTGAGTGGCCTACAAGAATGAGTCATTCGTATGAATGGCCATATGAATGAGCCATTCATATGAATGACCAACAAGAATGAGTCACTCTTATGAATGGCCACAAGAATGAGCAGTTTTGTAAAAATTGGGATTAATCGGACAATTAATTGGGATTAATCGGCAGTCGGGCCTTAGTCGATTAATTTTAGCTTAGTCGGTCCATTAATCAGTAGTCAGTCCTAGTCGGGTAATTAGATTAATCGGTTTTACTGAAAAATATCGGTCCAAAGCCCAACTTTTTGGTCCCAGCCCAACAAAATTGGGGTTTCTTCGTTCCAGACTCCCAATCGCGATCACAAATTCACAATCGAAGTCGCAACTGCAATCGAAGTCGCCTATTTGAAAAGGGATTGGTCGGCTCTACCATGATTGACCGACTACTCAAATTCGATACCATCGGCCGCTCAAACTTGATCGACTGCGAAGTGCTAAATGCTAACCATTGGCTTTGGTCTTCACAATCGCGATCACAAATTCACAATCGATGCTACCATCGGCTGCTCGAAATCATGATAAGTTAAATTTTAGTTTTTGGCCTTCATCGCTTCAGCTAGGGCCTGTGAAATCGAATTGTTGCTTAAATTTTTGCATCAGCTTTTTTTTTTGGCAATCGAATTGCTTGAGTTTTTTTGGCAATCGAATTGCTTCAGTTTTTTTGGCAATCGAAATGTTGCTGTTTTTATTCTACATTAGGCTCATTAGCACTTTGTGATTCTGTGTTTTACGGTTATTTGTATGGCATCAATGGAATCCATTGCTAGTCAAGGACTTAAACGAAATTATGATGATATGTGATGGGAATATGGAAAGTTGGTGGATGCAAATAAATTAGATAAAGTTCAATTAATTTGTGTGGCAAAATAATGTCAAGAGGGATTTATAGATTGAAACAACAATTTGCGGGTATAACAGGAAATGTTGCATGCTGTAAAAAGGTAACAAAAGAAGATCAAGTAAGGGTTCGAAATGCTCTTAATGATGTCAAGAACAAAAAAAAGGCAAAACAAGACAGTGATGAATCTTTGAGAGCCGATATGAACATTGGTAATGAACCAATTGACCTTAATAATTGTTTTTGAGAATTGAAAGAATGTCGATCATTTGGTCCCATGGATAGATTTGAAAATATCAAATGAAGCACAGACAAGTGAAAACATTTTTTAATATGTTGATAAATGCATTGAAGAAGTCGGTCCTAACAATGTCCTTAAAGTTGTGATTGATAATGCATCTAATAATATGGGGGCGACAAAATTGTTGAACGAGAATAGACCTACAATCTAATGCTTGAAGGTAATAAGTTTAACAATTTTTGCTTTTTCAAATTTTCTTTTATTATGTATTTATAA
Organism: Mikania micrantha; assembly: GCA_009363875.1. Classification (NCBI taxonomy): domain Eukaryota; kingdom Viridiplantae; phylum Streptophyta; class Magnoliopsida; order Asterales; family Asteraceae; genus Mikania; species Mikania micrantha. Next base: position 54,756,789 of record CM018682.1, on the reverse strand, counting down.
TTTTATTTATTTTTATGAAGCAATTGTTGGATTAACAGGGTATAAGAAAACTCTCAATCAAGCTAAAAAAGGAACGGTGTTTATTTACTCTCATCACAAAGCGTTGGGTATGATGAGAAAATATACAAAGAAAAGAAATATTGTGCGACCGGGAGTTAAAAGATTTGCTTATGCATTTCTCATTTTGCAAAGCTTATTGGAAAAAAAGACTCAACTAAGACATATGTTTTCTAGTGAAGAATGGGAGAAGTGTAAGTTTGCTAAGACAGTTAAAGGGAAATTTGCTTATGCAACGGTAATATCTCCCTTATTTTGGAGTGGTGTGAAAACGTGTTTAAAAATTTTTACCCCGTTAGTTAAATTCCTCCGAATGGTAGATGCGGATTGGAAGCCTTCTATGGGTTTTATATACGGTGAGCTTGAAAAGACAAAAAATGATATTTAGAAGGCTTTGAATGAAAATAAAATTGCATTTGATCCTATAATGGATATCATCTCCAACAAGTCATCCAATAGACTTGATACATGCTTACATTTGACGGCTTACATTTTAAACTCGTATTACTTTTATAATCATCTGGAGGTATGGGTTGATTTAAAGGCCAATGATGTGGTTGTTTATTTTGTTGGTGCTCTATTTCACAAAGACTATGAAGCAAAAGGAAATCTTGTCAGTCGAGTTGCCAATCTGCAAGCGTAAGTAAGGAAAATTTGGTCATCCAATCGCACTTAAAGGATGTGAAGTTAACGACAATGTATATGATCCTGGTAATTCAAATTTCAAAAATTAACAATATATTTGTGAATTTAATAATGTTTGCAACTTTGCATAAATATTGTACCAAATTGGTGGGAAGCATATGGCAACTCAACTCCAAATCTGAAAAGGATTTCCATGAGGATACTTTCTTTGACTACGAGTTCATCGGGATGTGAAAAAGACTAGAGCACATTCGAAGGGGTTAGTTAAATATTAAACTTTATTACTATAGTAAATTTTTTGCTACACTTTTGCAAATTTATTATTGATTTTTTTGTTTACTTTTGAACTTCTTAGGTACATACTAAAAAAAGAAATATATTAGACCCAACAAAATTGAATGATCTTGTTTCTGTTCAATTTAATGCCAATTTGATGGAGAAAAACAAGAAAAGGAAGATGAGAAATCATGAGGTGCTTCTAGATGATGTGGTAGTTTGGCAAAAGAATAGGTTGTTGATGACGCAGATGAAGAAATCAAACCAGGGCTAACCTATGGGATGGTTAGTGAAGTTGCTGGTGTTGATGAAATTTTGGGTAATCGAACAGGTGCAAGGATAAGTACAAGGGCAAGAGCATCTAGAGAACTTTTTGATGAAGATTTTGAGTCAGAGGATGAAGAGGAAGTAGAGGAGGTGGAAGTAGATGAGGAGGATGAATATGAGTCGAATGGTGTTGAAATTATTGAACAATATGGGCAGGATGACGATGAAATTATTGTTGTCACACCCCGAGCCGGTGGGCCGGATCGTGTGTCCCGTCGGGCGGAATGGTCCCGGGGCGCGATATCGGGAATGATAATCGTGATGATCAGATTGTTTACAATGCACATGATATATAATGAGAACTGGTAAATGAAAATAGAATTACATAGTTAAATTACATCGGTTTTGTTCATAATTTAACAAAGTAAGTCTACTATCAACATCATAAATCTTCTATCTTGTATCTTCACAAGATATACAAAATAATCTGTAAATGATGTTCAAAAATATACAGGTCCAAAATGCTAGGTCCTCTAACTGGTATCCTAGTCCAAAAGCATTAACTTCTACTCAGACCTGTTCGTCACCTGAGAAGTCATGCAAAAAGATCAAGTCAACACATGGTTGGTGAGTTCATGTAGTTTTATTTAAAAATGAATTTGAATAACCATTCGAATAACAACCTTAACCTCACCATTAACCACCTATACCATCCAGTTCAATATGCTTATATATAGGGTATATGTAGGGGACAAGCCCCAGCCACCGTCCCACCACATACCAAACCACATGATATATTGTTCATGGTGATAATTAAGCGTTTCATCCCGTACCATTGATCCACAACGTTTGAATACCCTGAAAACTGTTTACCTTGATCCCCCGAAATGACAACCTTAACCTCATCAACGACCACCTATGCTATCCAATCAAGTATGCTTATATATAGGGCATATGTAGGGGACAAGCCCCAGCCACCGTCGCACCACATACCGGACCACTTAGCATATTGTTGTTAATGATAATTAAGCGTTTCATTTCATCCATCTTCATATTAGATTTTTGATTTCCACAAATTGAAATACCACTGATTTCTTGAGTTCACCATGTATTCATGATTACCCATAGCACTTGTAGAAACATAATATTAAATGCTTAATTAAATATAAAATTAATCATTTAATTACAGCTAAGACATGATGATTGGGTCTTATTTGACTTAATCAATTAGACTTAGTTGTTGGTGGTGTCCAAGTTGTACCGTCTCACACGTGGCCCATATCAGGCATGACCCAAATGAGTCTACCTGTATGCATCAGGACTTTCATGATGTGCCCATATCAGCTTGACCCTCAGGCATACTGTAGATGTCGGGACTTAAGGATATCCTTTGATTTTGATCGTCTTGATTCTCTTGATTTCGTTCGATCGTTTGATTTATGCCCATATAGCTTGACTACAAGAGTCTACTATTTATGACGGGACTTTCCGTGTGTTAACACGTGGTCTTGATCTGCATACAATTGACATCCACCCTAACTTGATCGTTAATGATTTTATTAGATCTTAATGATTTCATTAGTTCATTGATTCACACACGGATATGATTTCTTGATTCCCTTGATCTTGATCCTTAGAATTCCATGACTATAACACTGAGTTTAGATTCTTGAATTTGATGCTTAGTTTTATTGAACACACTGAATTAGATTTCCTTGAATTCGATTTATTAGTTTAAGTTCTATTGATCACACTTTGAGTTTAGATTCTTTGAATTTGAATGTGATAGAATAAGTATTTGTTTTAGAATTATTGTATTACTCATAAGAGTAATTAGTTAATTCATTAGTTAACCTGCGTATAATTTATCTAGACAAGAGTCTAGGATATAAACGTGTATATAAAACATACAATAAGTAAAAGCATTTACGTAAAACATATTTAAATGAAAAGGTTTAGGCATGCTTCTCATCCCCGCGTTTGAAAACAAAAAATGTTTAGAAAAGGGGCAATGAACTCACCTGTGTTGCTCTGTGTTGATTCACAACAAAATGTGCACTCGCTACTTGTATACTATGTTTCTTCAGTACCTGAGTTGTTTTAAGAATATTCGAATACTATAAGTATTTATAATAGTCGTATCTAGGGTTTTGGTCTCGGTGTGCAACTAAGTGTCCTATGTTACTAATGTGTTTCTAGGATTCCTTCTAACTAGTCTAAACGTATTACCCATCAATAAACCCGTTATCCCATGAATTATCACTACTAAACCTTAGCTATATAAGGTTTATGTTAATTTCAAATTCTTTAATTAAACATTTAAATACCCAAATTTCAAATTAAGTCATTTAGTTAGAAATCATTTAATTTAATTTAATAAGGTTTAGAAATTAATTTCTTTTACTAAAAACATAATTAAGTTAAGAGAAATATAATTAAGCATGATGGGCTTAGGTTAATCTCATTTGATTGACTTTGGGCCCATTACTAGTCCTTGATCGTCCCCTGATCCTTTGATCGTTTAGGTGTGCAACCCATCCTAGGTAGTTCAAAGAACAACCTAATGTAGTTGTATGTTCTCATGAAATTTCTAAGTATTAGATGTTAATAAAAATCAACATCCGTTTACTTAGACTATAGTTTTGATTCTCAACGATTTCTCAATTTATGTTTAGATTATAATGCGATTTATGAAAACTCTTGTTATTCAAAACCCTAATCCATTGTTTTCTTTAAGTGAGCTCATGCATCTTTGACCAACCCAAGGTTAAACCTCATTGCCATTTAGAAAAAGAAACCTTATTTCTTTGTATCATAACGAAACTATATTAGCCTCTTTCTTGTTAAAGGCTATGTGTGAATCTTAAATAATGCAAAGTTGATTGCATGTCATGAAACCCAACCTTCCCATACAAGGTCCCTGCCCTCATATTTCCTTTGGTTATAACCATTCTTGACAGCACTTAGCATGGGACACATCATCTTAGCCACATGAAACTTAGTCCGAATGAGTTGGTGCAAACGAGCCCTTGGCCGAACGAATGGAAGCTTGGGCCGAATCAGCCCCAGCGAATGAGCAGCTGGTTCGACCGAAAGGGTGTTGGCCGTATGGAGCTTGATTCGGGCGAAAGGGGTCTATTCGGCTGGCCTGAGCCATTCGGTCAAGTGTGGCTGGCTGGTGCTCATTCGGTGAGCTGGGATGTCCCCATTAGGCCAATTGAACTCAGCAACAAGGGTAGCCCCCATCTTCGATCTAATGACTAACCCAAGGTGTATAACAAGTTCCTAACTCACTTAAGATGGTTTTTGTGGTGTTTCCCTAGGGTTGCGAGGGTTTAAAGCCGGTTAGGTGATGGTTCGATCTAAGGGTTTTGAAAACCCTAAAAACCGAACAAAAATTTCGTTTTTACCTCAAATCAGATGGTTCAAAGCTCAGATCGGTTGTAGTTCTATGATCTACGAGTTGTAATGGTCGTTTTGACACCAAGAGGGCTTTATTTCCTGAAGAAATGAGAGTGATATGGTTATGGCTTCAAGAGAGAGAAAGTAGAGAGAGAGGGGGAAATGAAAATGGTGAAATGGCTGGTTGGTGGGGGTTGGATGAGGCATTAATTGCCTCATTACAGGCTTCCCATATACCCGCGTGTTCGGTCTCGCTCGGTTCCGCTCAATTTCGCGTATAAACGTCGGTTTCCCCTCGTTTTCGTACGAAACTTCACGATTTTAAAAGTAAAGTTTATAAATTTATTTTAGGTGGTAATTCCTAGTAAATTAACTAAATATCTTCCGTTTATTTTAAATTTTCAGAAAATATTTAAATTACAGTTTAAATCGAATCGTATAGTTGTCGCGCGTATTTGTTCGAATCGTCACCCGTACGAATACGACGATAACTATGTTTTTCAATTTGGTTTTCTAATTATTAGACATCATTCAGAACGTTAAACCTTCAGATATATTCGTACAGATCGTCACCTATACGAATAATCCGTCGATTTAGCATTTACGTAACGACATCCGTTGTTGTTTTGTTCTGTAAACCCTCGCATACGTTTATATGTAATATGATCCTAACTAACAATAACATGATGGTTCTGTATCGTCTGATAATATATGACTGTTGAACCATAGTTCTGAGTTACGTTTCTGAAATGAATCTGAAACTGTTCTATGATGACATGAAATGATAATGACATATGAATAACAACTGAAATGTGTACCTGATTTACTGTTCATATTACTGTGTAGATCAATGTTCCGGTAGCATTTCCGGCACTGATGTTACAGTCTCCCTTTGTTAGAGAAATTTCGTTCCGAAATTTAAGAATAGTTATCAGGTACAGCTTCCTCTGTAAACAGTTGGGGATACTTGGACTTCATGTGATCTTCGCGTTCCCAGGTGAATTTGGGTCTGCGCTTTGAATTTCATCGAACCGTGACAATCGAAATACGGCTTCGCCTTAGTTGTTTAACCTTGCGATCCATAATCTCTAAAGGTTCTTCGATAAAATGTAATTGCTTTTCCACTTGAATTTCTTCGATTGGTATGACGAGTGATTCATCAGCAAGGCATTTCTTCAAGTTTGAAATGTGAAGCACGTCATGCACACCGCTGAGTTCATCTGGTAATCTCAGTCTACACGCCACAGGACCAATACGTTCAATGATCTCGAACGGTCCTACGTATCGTGGTGCTAACTTGCCTTTCTTTCCGAATCGGACTACGCCTTTCCATTGAGATACCTTTAACATGACACGGTCTCCCACTTGAAATTCCAACGGTTTACGCCGTTTATCGGCATAGCTCTTTTGTCTGCTCCTTGTTGCTTGTAACATTTGTTTAATCTGGGCAATCTTATCAGTAGTTTCCTGAATAAGCTCTGGCCTAGTTATACGGTTATCTCCCACTTCAGTCCAACAGATCGGTGACCGACATTTTCGCCCATATAGAGCCTCGAACGGTGCACATCCGATGCTACTATGGTAACTGTTGTTGTAGGAGAATTCGATCAGTGGCAAATGAGAGTCCCAATTTCCACCGAAATCTAACACACAGGTTCTCAACATGTCCTCCAGGGTCTGTATTGTACGTTCGCTTTGACCGTCCGTTTGTGGATGGTAAGCTGTACTCAGATTTAAGTGCGTCCCTAGAGATTTCTGCAATGATTGCAGAACCTTGATCTAAATCTGCTGTCTCGATCCGAAATGATAGATAATGGTACACCGTGACATACCACTATCTCATTGATGTACAGTCTCGCCAGATTATCCATCGTGAAGGTCTCACGCATCGGCAAGAAATGAGCAGATTTTGTCAAATGATCAATGATAACCCAGATCGTATCATGACCACTGGAAGTGCGGGGTAGCTTGGTAATGAAATCCATAGCTATTTGTTCCCACTTCCAGAGAGGAATCTCAGGTTGTTCCAGTAATCCTGAGGGCTTCTGTTGTTCCGCCTTTACCTTCGAACACGTAAGGCATCGGCCGACGTACTAAGCTATGTCTTTCTTCATTCCCGGCCACCAATAAAATCCTCGTAAGTCTTGGTACATTTTGTCAGCGCCTGGATGCACGGAGTACTTGGTTTTGTGTGCTTCATCGAAGATAAGTCTTCGTAATTCGTCTACCCCCGGAATCCATATACGATCCTGGTAGTAGATAACTCATCAGGCTTTGTTTCAAATTGTCTCTCTGCTCCACATTCGAGTTCTTTCTTCAATTTTCCTCGATCAAGTGATTCTTGTTGTGCCTGAAAAATCTTTTCACGTAGACTTGTCTACACAGTCATTCCCATTGCTCTAACACGCAAGGGTTTGACCCGTTCCTTCCGGCTCAAGGCATCAGCTACAACGTTCGCCTTACCCGGATGGGACTTGATTACACAGTCATAATCATTCAGAAGTTCAACCCAACGTCGTTGCCTCATGTTGAGTTCCTTCTGATCGAAGATATACTGCAGACTGTTGTGATCAGTAAATATGGTACACTTAGTGCCATATAAGTAATGTCTCCATATCATCAATGCGAAGATTACAGCTCCCAATTCTAGATCATGAGTAGTGTAGTTCTTCTCATGAATCTTTAACTGTCTTGATGCATACGCAATAACTTTGTCTCGTTGCATTAACACGCAACCAAGTCCTTGGTGGGAGCCGTCACAATATACAACAAAGTCATCACAACCTTCTGGGAGAGACAAGATCGCAGCATCACATAACTTCTGCTTCAATGTTTGGAAGGCATCTTCTTGTTTATGCTCTCAAACAAACGGTTCGCTTTTCTGAGTTAGCTTGGTGAGAGGCAAAGCTATCTTAGAAAAGTTTGAGATAAACCTCCTATAATAACCTGCCAATCCCAGAAAAGACCGTATCTCCATCGGTGTCTTCGGAGTATCCCAGTTCTTTATAGCTTCGATCTTGGCGGGGTCTACATGTATTCCGTCGATGTTGACTACATGACCCAAAAATTGAACTTCTCTTAGCCAAAATTCACACTTATAGAATTTAGCATAAAGTTTCTCTTCCTTCAATAGCTCCAAGATCTTCCTGAGATGTTGTTCGTGTTCTGCTTTGCCCTTGGAATAAATCAGTATGCCATCAATGAAGACAATGACAAACTGATCCAAATACGGCTTGCACACTTGGTTCATGAGGTCCATGAAAACCGTTGGTGCATTCTTCCATCCGAAAGGCATCACCAAAAATTAGTAATGCCCATATCTGGTTCGGAACACCGTCTTCGGTATATCTTCATCTAGAACTTGGAGTTGATGATATCCTGAATGTCAGTCAATCTTTGAAAAATACTGAGCTCCTTGCAGCTGGTCGAACAAATCATCAATCCTCGGCAATGGATACCGATTCTTGATAGTCAACTTCTTCAGCTCTTGGTAGTCTATGCACATTCGAAATGATCCATCTTTCTTCTTTAGAAACAAAACCGGAGCTCCCCAAGATGAGTAACTCGGTCTGATGAAAACTTTATCCAGTAACTCCTGCAGTTGATTCGACAATTCCCGCATCTCTGAAGGTGCTAACCTGTAAGGAGATTTAGCAACGGGAGTTGCTCTAGGAACTAAATCAATGCGGAACTCGACCGGTCGCGCGGGTGGCAAACCTGGTAGGTCTTCAGGAAATACTTCCGGATACTCTTTTACTACTGCCACATCTTGAATCTTGATCTTTTCTTTCTCTTTCTCCACCACATGAGCAAGAAAATCTACGCACTGCTTCTGTAGACACTTACGCGCCTTTATGCAAGAGATGATTTTGACACTTCGTTTGCTTGATCCCCTCAGACTTCCAATACACGATCATTCGTCACTGGAACTCGAAGCAGCTTTTCAGAACATATGACTTCCACTCGATTAAGAGATAGCCAATCCATTCCAACAATGATGTCGAAACTACCCAACTCCATCGGTATCAAATCGATGGTAAATGTATGACCATTAAGTGTTAATGGGCAGTTCCTGTATATTGTACTAACTGTGATCTGTTTCCCATTAGCTACTTCTATGATGTAAGGGGAATCTAATTGTTCCTCTATAGAATCTAGATGTTATATAAAATCGTTAGAGATAAAACTCTGATCTGCACCAGTGTCAAATAGAATAGATGCATAAAAGTCATGTAAGAGAAATGTACCAGTGACCACGTTAGGGTCATGGCGTGCAGCTGGAGCTCCTATAGCGAAAGCTCTTCCACGGGGTGCTGGAACTGCCGGTTGTGCTTTCTTCGAGCAGTTCTTTGCACAGTGGCCAATTTAGCCACAGTTATAGCATCCACCATTGTTCTGGTTGTTGGGTGGAGGGACAGCTAAAGAAGCATTGTTGACTGCTTGATTGGGTGTCATCCTGCAATTTTGGACCCAGTCGCCCTTTCTTCCACATCCCGTTCAGTGTCGGCAGGGATTGTTAGCAGCATGATGATTCTGGCATTTAGTACACAGAGGGTGTGGGCCAGTATATGGCTTCTTGTGCAGGTTCTGCGGTGTCACACCCCGAGCCGACAGGCTGGATCGACTTTCCCGTCGGGCGGAAAGTTCTCGGGGCGCGATATCGTTTGATAATCGAAATGATCAGATTGTTTACATAGCACATGATATATAAATGAGAAATGCTAACATGACAATGAAATAGAACTACAAAGTTAAATTACATTGTTTCCTCATAATTTAACTAGGTAAATCTAATCAAAAGAATCAATGAGGTTATATCTTGTAACTGTACAAGATGCACAAAAGATGATTCATTGTTTTGTCATTCCAAAATATGCGAAACACAAAATGTAGCTAAGTCTTCTAAAAGTCCACTAGCTATGTCCCTGAATGTATGGTGACTAAACCTGTTCGTCACCTGAGAAAACATGCGTTTAAAACAAAGTCAACACTAGGTTGGTGAGTTCATAAGTTTGATAACTGGAAACCTTGAATTGTTTACATACACAATCACAATGTCATACATGTTACTTGTAAGTTGTTTGATTCACCTGTTCACACAATGGCCTCTCCATAGTTATATTCACAAGTAGTATTTCATCCTATTAATTATGCTTATATATAGGGCATATGTAGGGGAACAAGCCCCAGTCAACATCCCACCACATAACTAATAGAACTCCACATCACTTGCAATACACACTATAGATATCTATTTTCATTTCACCTTCTCATCCCGTTTGATATCCACCCATTGTATCATATGTAGAATAATATGTCGAGAGGGGTTTAGTTATCAAACCGAAGTATTGATACACCCTCAATGTATTAAGGAAGTTATATTAATTTAATCTGATCCTTGTCATTATTCTATTTCTTGTGGGGTTAACTGTTAATCACTTTTAAATAACAAGAGTGTTAGTTAACCATTTGATATTTGTTCTCAACTTGAAGTGCATAGAGCCTAAAAGGAATCCATTGCAATCCTCAAGTAATCAGATTACAATGCATCCTATTTACCTCTACCATTTTGTATTACCGTAGGCCTCATCGAAGCTGTTACTAGCAATATGACATGAGAGAAAATAAATTCCTCAGTCTACTAGTCAACAGGAAACGATGGATTAATTACAATGTCACTGCAGATTTATATCACCACGTGTCACTTTCCAGACCCTGGCTGTTTGTCGCCCTGTCACCGGTCGTACGTTACCGGCAAATGAAATTACGATCAACATACTAGGCCTACAAGCTAGAGGTTTGTCAAACCTATGGTACCACTATGCTATCGTCGGTTTAGTCACGTCAAACTAACTGGTCAACATACTAGACTTACAATGATCATACTTGAATACATGCACATGATTGAAATGATATAATGTAGACAGTTCAATAGTAATCAACTGTATTGTGTTAACCAATGTTGTTTTTTTTCTCAATGTTGTATGTTCTCGTTGTTGTTAACAAAGTTAAATAAGATCTTGTCTTATTAAGTTATGTTAATTGTTGTGTGAATGATTTTGTTATCATGAAATTACATTATCATGATTATCATTCCCTGTTGTTCCATATAGTCACCATGTTGTCACTACGGTGTGGTAAGAGCTAGTCTTACTACACTTAGTCGACTCACGTGGTGGATGATACTTGTTTCTTGTTATCTTGTAGTATGCACCAAGTTATAAGCTAAGTGTTGTAAGAACTTGTCTTATTATACTTAACTAACTCCGATGATGAATGATATTATGAAGATATATTATCTTCATGTCATTCATGTTTGTTATTGTTGTTGTCATCATGTTCACCTGTGATAATCTCAATGTTTGTTCTTGTAAGAATAATTAAGTGTTTGTAAGATATAATCTCACAACTATGTTATTCTATTGTGTTGATGAGTTATGAAGTTCTATTATCATATTCATCTTAGTTGTCCCTGTCATATCATGATCATACAAGCATGCATACAATGATAAACGACAATAAGTCAAGCAATATTATCTAAATCAAAGTATAAACAATATGTTAAACTAAAACTTTTAAATAAATAAAAGTTAAGCATGTTTCTCAGCGCCGAGAGTTTAAAATCAGTTAATGATTAGAAAAGGGGCATATGAACTCACCTTGCTGTTGATGTGGTTGACTAAGTATAAACAAGAATGCACGCGCTCGTTGTTGTCCTTGTGGTTGTTTTCAAGATCCTATATTGATTTTACATTGTAGTAACCTATAAGTATAAATTTTAAATGGTTTGTGTGCGTGTCTATGTTAGCCCTAGAATTGGCTAACACCCGTGAGCCTCTGCCTTGGTCTTCATTCGGCCCCAATTCTATTTAGGTGTTTTGGAACAAACATTTGTTTTGACATTTGTTCGCCTTAACTCATTCTTGAACATCCAACTTGGTCATTATGTGCTCATTACTTATTGTGATATAAGACTCAATAAACAGACCCAAGAATGAACTTAGGGTTATGTTTTAAAGTCTTTACAATTTTGCTTAACCAAATTATTACCACCTTTGTAGTATTTTAGGTTAACATTCCATGCATGTCTATCCATTAATTTTAGTTTGAAGTGTTTTTACATTTTTTACCATGTGGGCTGAATGGAAGGTAAGTGGGCCGGATCCATTACGTTCTAGGCCCAAGTATTGAGATTTGGCCGAACAGTGATGTTGTGGGCCGAAACTAGCAAGCTGTGTTGGGACTGTGACAAAAATGGGCCGAATGAATTGGGTTTGGGCCTGAATAATTTCTGTTGGATCCAGATAGTCTCATGGTTTGTGCGTGTGTGTGGGTCAATACCGCCTATTGGGCTGAATTAAATGTGACTTTAGGTTGGTGATGGAGCTAGGCCGAATGGAGTCCTCAAAGGCTCTAGGTTCGCTGCTGCCATGTTTCCAGGTTCACTGCCCACGCATGGATTAACAGCCTACGTTCGTGGTCTTCTGGTTCGTAGGTCCTAAGGTTCGGCTGGGATACAAGGTTCAGCTATGCTATGTTCGCAACAGTAGGGTTCGGCTATGATGACAGCCTCACGAGCCTTAAGGTTCGCCTCCCCCCATCCTGCTTCGTGAACATGGAGGTTCAGTGTTGATGGTTCGTGAGTCCATGGTTCGTGGTTCCTGAGTTCGTGGATGAAGTAGGTAGGTTCGGTGGTCAAGGGTTCGTGGCAGCCCACAGGTTCGTGGCAGAGGTTAGGCCAGGCTGTCTTCGACCAGCCCCAAGGTTCTTTCCTCTCTTGGGTTCGCCTGATCTCCTTCCCACGAACCCTTCACCTTCGTCATGCTCATCTTCATCAAGCATCACCTATCCTAAGGCTGTTACATGGTAATGTCATGCGAAAATGGTTTCTCGTGGTAGTGTGGCTCGAAGTAGGGGTGGATCTAGAACCGGCTAAAGGTTAGTGAACAAAAAAAAGGTCAAAACCCTAATTTTCGTGGTTTTTCTTATCTCCTTACCTCTAATTTCAGTGGATAAATCTTCAGATCTGTTGTACTTTTAGGTAGAGGACATCAAGAGCTTTGTTTAGACACCAAGAACACTCGATTTCATCAAGAAACGAGCAAGATATGATGATTTGAAGTTGGAATTCTAGTGAGAGAGAGAAGGTTCGGGAAAAGGGTTTAGAGAGAGAGAATGAGAGTGATAAATGAGGAAAAAGCCCTCATTTAGGCTTTATATACTTCGGGGGCGTTCGGGTTCGTTTCGGTTGCTCAGCTCGTGTCTTCGTTGCGTTTCCGGATCGTTACGCGCATTTTACGTTTTAAAAATAAAATGTATTTATTTTAACTATTTAAAAGGTGGTTATTCCTAGTAAATATTTTAAACTAAATTTTCTTGAATTATTTCGTCGAACGATTATTTTAAATGTTTCGTCAGATCACATCACCTTCACGCTTATTCGTTCGAATCGTCACCCGAACAAACACGATGTTGGTTTCACTTTCTGATTCTTGTTTTCTACTTTCCAGTCAGCATTTCAGAACGTTAAACTCACAGATATGTTTGTGTGAAACGTCACCTACGCAAACACACTGTCAGTTCATTATTCTAAAATAATACTGCATTTGTGTCTTGAATTATGTTTCTTCGCTTACGGACTCAACTAAACTTCCTGTTTTCGCATTGTTTTCGTTCTGATTTATCGGCCATCTGATTCCTGTCATCTATGGATATTAGATCGCAACCGACATGTTCTTGTTGTTTACTTGTACACTGTTGTTTATCTTGATTCGTTGTATTAATTCTACTTAGGTTTTCACATAAATACATACAACTATTGTTTATCATGAGTTGTTGTACTAACGGTATTTAAGTTTTCACATAAATACGTCTGTTTCTTGTATTTTGAATTCTGTTATCACAAACACTGTGCATACATTGTATTTACACACAGTAAATAGTAAAGCACACATACCGTACGGACTTGCCGGACGATCAGGTACTGGATGTCACAGTCTCCCCTTGTTAAAGAAATTTCGTCCCGAAATTTAAGCATCATTTTCGGGCACAACTTCTTCAAACAGGTGGGGATACTTTGTCTTCATGTTGTCCTCACGTTCCCAAGTAAATTCTGGTGCACGCTTGGAGTTCCAGCGAACCTTTACAATGGGGATACGACTTCGTTTCAGTCTTTTGACTTCACGCTCCATAATATCTACAGGTTCTTCAATGAAATGTAATTGCTCATTAACTTGTATCTCTTCCAACGGTATGATCAATGATTCATCAGCGAGACATCTCTTGAGATTTGATACATGAAATACATCGTGTACTCCACTGAGTTCATCAGGGAGTCTGAGTCTGTATGCCACAGGACCAATACGTTGAGTTATCTCAAACGGTCCGACATACCTTGATGCTAGTTTGCCTTTAGCCCCAAAATGAACCACGCCTTTCCACGGGGACACTTTCAACATGACTCAGTCACCCACTTGGAATTCCAAAGGCTTTCGCCGTTTTTCTGCGTAACTCTTTTGGTGGCTACGTGTTGCTTGTAATCTCTGTTGAATCTAGGCTATTTTATCAGTGGCTACCATCAAATCGGTGAGTTTCCCAGACAAACTCACAGCAGACTCTAAGGTAACAGGGTTTGCTGCAACGACTAAACCCTGAATGCAGGCAGGGAGTCCACCTACATACCTATCAATCCTCTTCTCCAAAGTTGGTACCATGTTTGGTACCAAGGCTTCCAACTCATGGTAGCGGGTAGTATAGGTCATGTGGTCTGCCCCCTTTATCACATGATTGGACAGTTCAGTCTCTAGCTTCTGAAGTTCATGCTTTGGAAAGAATTCATTCCTTAAAAGGATTTTGAAATCTGTCCAAGGCATAGCCAGTGCTTCTTCTCTGCCTCGAGCTCTTATCTGAGAGTTCCACCATGTTAAGGCCTGCTTGCTAAAAGATCCCGCAGAGTAGCGAACCTTATGATGTTCTGGACAACCGCTAATGTCTAGTGTAGTTTCCATCTTCTCTAGCCTTGAATAAGTCCAACAGCTCCTTCAACACCGCTAAAGCTTGGCGGTTTGCATCCTATGAATGATCTGTAGGAACAGTATGGAGTAGCGTCGGTGTTTCCACTAGCTTCTCCTGTAGTATGCCCAGAGTTGTTGTTGTCGTTCCGAATACGGTTGAGCATATCCGGAATCACCTCTTTCAGCTGGTTAGTCAGTTGACTGCTCAGTAAAGTTACCAAGGCAACGGTAGCAGGATCCAGAGCTGAATTTGCATCCGGTTCTGGAGGTGGAGTGTGGGGGAGGAGGAGGTGGAGGAGGAGGTGGCGGTGGTGGTGGAGGCATAAGGGGAGGTGGCCTTCTCGGTGGCATTCTGATCACAACCAATAAAGTATCGGTTAGTGCAATGATCGAACGCAGAAGACACAATGCAAATAATTCCTAAGTACTGTGTTCTCTACATGAGGGTCCCTAGGTTACAGTTTAGGCCAAACCGTTTAAATAAATGACTTATATTTCTATATAACTATGGCTCTAATACCAATCTGTTATACCCCGAGCCGGCGGGCCGGAGCGTGTGTCCCGTCGGGCGGAATGGTCCTGTGGCGCGATATCGGGAATGATAATCGTGATGATCAGATTGTTTACAATGCACATGATATATAATGAGAACTGCTAAATGAAAATAGAATTACAAAGTTAAATTACAAAGTTAGACAGGAGTCTAGGATATAAACATGTATATAAAACATACAATAAGTGAAAGCATTTACGTAAAACATATTTAAATGAAAAGGTTTACGCATGCTTCTCAGCCCCGCGTTTGAAAACAAAAAATGTTTAGAAAAGGGACAATGAACTCACCTGTTTTGCTCTGTGTTGATTCACAACAAAATGCGCGCTCGTTACTTGTATACTATGTTTCTTCAGTACCTGAGTTGTTTTAAGAAGATTCGAATACTATAAGTATTTATAATAGTCGTATCTAGGGTTTTGTCTCGGTGTGCAACTAAGTGTACTATGTTACTAATGTGTTTCTAGGATTACTTTTAACTAGTCTAAACGTATTACCCATCAATAAACCCGTTATCTTATGAATTATCACTACTAAACCTTAGCTATATAAGGTTTATGTTAATTTCAAAGTCTTTAATTAAACATTTAAATACCCAAATTTCAAATTAAGTCATTTAGTTAGAAATCATTTAATTTAATTTAATAAGGTTTAGAAATTAATTTCTTTTAATAAAAACATAATTAAGTTAAGAGGAATATAATTAAGCATGATGGGCTTAGGTTAATCTCATTTGATTGACTTTGGGCCCATTACTAGTCCTTGATCGTCCCATGATCCTTTGATCGTTTAGGTGTGCAACCCATCCTAGGTAGTTCAAAGAACAACCTAATGTAGTTGTATGCTCTCATGAAATTTCTAAGTATTAGATGTTAATAAAAATCAACATCCGTTTACTTTGACTATAGTTTTGATTCCGAACGAATTCTCAATTTATGTTTAGATTATAATGCGATTTATGAAAACTCTTGTTATTCAAAACCCTAATCCATTGTTTTCTTTAAGTGAGCTCATGCATCTTTGACCAACCCAAGGTTAAACCTCATTGCCATTTAGAAAAAGAAACCTTAGTTCCTTGTATCATAACGAAACTATATTAGCCTCTTTTTTGTTAAAGGCTATGTCTGAATCTTAAATAATGCAAAGTTGATTGCATGTCATGAAACCCTAGCATTCTTTTCCCATGCACACACACACACAATGCATGCATGAAATGCGTGTAAATGCCCAACCTTCCCATATAAGGTCCATGCCCTCATATTTCCTTTGGTTATAACCATTCTTGACAGCACTTAGCATGGGATGAATCATCTTAGCCGCATGAAACTTAGTCCGAATGAGTTGGTGCCCACGAGCCCTTGGCCGAACGAATGGAAGCTTTGGCCGAAGGAGGCTTGGGCCGAATCAGCCCCAGCGAATAGTTTGATTCGGGCGAAAGGGGTCTAGTCGGCTGGCCAGAGCCATTCGGCCGAGTGTGGCTGGCTGGTGCTCATTCAGTGAGCTGGGGTGTTCCCATTCGGCCAATCGAACTCAGCAATAAGGGCAGCCCCATCTTCGAACAAATGACTAACCCAAGGTGTATAACAAGTTCCTAACTCACTTAAGATGGCTTTTGTGGTGTTTCCCTAGGGTTGTGATGGTTTAAAGCCAGTTAGGTGATGGTTCGGTCTAAAGGTTTTGAAAACCTAAAAACCGAACAAAAATCTCGTTTTTACTTCAAATCAGATGGTTCAAAGCTCAGATCGGTTGTACTTCTATGATCTACGAGTTGTAATGGTTGATTTGACACCAAGAGGGCTTGATTTCGTGAAGAAATGAGAGAGATATGGTTATGGCTTCTAGAGAGAGAAAGTAAAGAGAGAGAGTGGGAAAAGAAAATGGTTAAATGGCTGGTTGGTAGGGGTTGGATGAGGCATTAATTTCCTCATTAAAAGCATCCCATATACCCGCGTGTTCGGTCTCGCTCGGTTCCGCTCGGTTTCGCGTAGAAACGTCGGTTTCGCCTCGTTTTCGTACGAAACTTCACGATTTTAAAAGTAAAGTTTATAAATTTATTTTAATTGATAATTCCTAGTAAATTAACTAAATATCTTCCGTTTATTTTAAATTTTCAGAAAATATTTAAATTACAGTTTAAATCGAATCGTACAGTTGTCGCGCATATTCGTTCGAATCGTCTCCTGTACGAATACGACGATAACTATAATTTTCAATTTGGTTTTCTAATTATTAGACATCATTCAGAATGTTAAACCTTCAGATATATTCGTACAGATCGTCAGCTATACGAATAATCCGTCGATTTAGCATTCACGTAACGACATCCGTTGTTGTTTTGTTCTGTAAATCCTTGCATACGTTTATACGTAATAGGATCATAACTAACAATTACATGATGGTTATGTATTGTCAGATAATATCTAACTGTTGAACCATAGTTCTGAGTTACATTTCTGAAATGAATCTGAAACTATTCTATGATGACATGAAATGATAATGACATATGAATAACAACTGAAATGTGTACCTGATTTACTGTTCATATTACTTTGCAGATCACTGTTCCGGTAGCGTTTCCAGCACTAATGTTACATTTGTACTATTTGATTTTTAAAGTATTTGAACTAATATAGTAATATGTTAATGTTTGAGTATTTAGGTACTTTGTTTATTGTCCTTAAGTTTACTAGAAAAGTATTTGAATTTTGAAGTATTATATTTATATTTATGTGTGTATTTTGTGTATATATATAAAATTTTGAAAAATTCTACATAAAAATCCCAATTCGATTAATCCCGATTAATCACAATTAATCTCTGTTAATCCCTAGTCCCTAACTAGCCGACCGACTAGCTACTAGTGATTTTTCCAACCATGAGAATGAGTCATTCTTATTAGTGCCCACAAGAATTAGATATTCCCATTTCAACCACACAAACCTAGTTAACATTTGAGATTTGAAAAGAACAATCAGATAGGGAATCATAGCTCAAACATATCGTCAAATCTTAAGTGTAGGATTCGAGTAAAGTTTTGTTTCCTACGTCTGCATACTGAAGAACTGAGCAAGCTGCTTAGTCATGGGAGTTCTCATAACCTCCTTTTTACTCTTTATGTTTTTAAACTTGGGGGTGAAACATGTACAATTTAAACTCTTATATATTTATAACACTTATGAAACTTGGATGACTTTGATGTCTTGACACTAGACTTGCATTGGCCTGGCTTACTGTTGATTCAGTTGACTTCGAGCCTGTAACACCCCGACCGATGACGGAAACGAATTAGCTAAACTAACTAAACTCTAATCGCCAGAATTTTAGTTAAATTTAGCTAAGTCCAAGATCCTATGTGATGATGTCCAAAATATGAGAGTCCATCCTTCTCAACCTACTTAGCTTCATCACCTGAAGCATGTAAGAAAATCAAGTGTCAACTACTAAGTAGGTGGTAAGTAATCATAAGTTTTTATACTTTAAAAGTGTTTTATAAAATGAGTATAAAAGTTTGTATTTTTAAAAGGTTTTATAAAAAAGTTTAGATAAAATGAGTATAAGAACTTATGATCTTTCTGAGAAAATCCACAAGAGTACCTGTGTGACAATCCAATACATATCCCAACACAATCAATCAAGCACATAAACAAACACACATTCACCTATCTCACATATTCATAGATAATCATAGACAATAATAGATAATCAATCACATAACCATTCAACCAATCTCAACACCAATATTCTCAAATAATATCTGTGACTATACGTGGATATTATGTAATTAACATAAGTTAAAAACATGATCCATGGAGTGGAAGCTATCCACGTGAAAATACATGAAACCAATGCAATTAACCAAGGTCAAAGGCAATGTTTCACGGAGTTGTGATAATCCAAGTGGCAATACATGTAATCTTTGTTATTGACCGAAGTCAATGACAATGTTTACACGGATGTATAATAATCAGTGATAATCCATAATAATGATAATCCATAATTATGAATATCATATTGATAAACAGGTATCATCCATGTGTTATCAAAATAATATTAAATTGGTATACATGTTTCACCTTCAAGTTTTAAAACAAAACAGTTTAAAAGAAAGGGAGGTTATGAGAACACACTTGAGTCTTTAGATCCGGTGTTCTTGAATTATGCGCGCTCGCGTATGTAACTCAAAGCAACTCAAAGATCTGTAATTATCATGTATTTCATATTCATAAGTGTATGTACTATGTTTCAATTACATAACCGTAAGTGTTTATCTTTTAAATTATTAGTGTTTGGTTAACTTAGTTCATTTGTTCTAAGTTAAATTGTTACACCTACAATTTTTATTATTCATCATCTTACAAGGATAATTCAGACTTATTAGTGTTGATTATCCAATATATGATGATTCTTTACATAATGTATCAAGGTTATATAAGTTGTAAGGGGTTTATCTCTTATAATCTTATGTATACCCATTAATAGTCGCATGCATGTAAAATCATTAGCTTTAATCATTTAAGCTTAAGTTATAAAAATCCACATCAAGTTTAGGTGGTTACTTAATTTCTTTTCACAACTTCTCAAATGTCATAATTTATTACGTTTAACCTTGTTACTATTATAGAAAGATGGTCAATAGGGTTCCTCATGCATGCATGCATGTTTTCATATAGTTTCCCATGTCCTTTGATTATTCCTTTCCTTAGTTAAATGAACTTAGGTCTTGTTCCCCAATGAGGGCAGCGAACCTATGTTTAGAAGGACATAGGTTCGGCTTCCACTATCACAAAGGTTCGGCCCATTGTTCATCCATACTAGGTTCGGCCAAGAGAAAGTTTAGGCTAAAGCTTAACCAGGTTAGTACCCATGATCTTCCAAGGTTCGGCTATTTCCCATGCAAAGTTCGGCTGAAATGAAGTGTAGGTTCGCTGAGCTTGTAGGTTCGGCTAGAAATGATGTTAGGTTCGCGACACACCCCTTTAGGGTTCGGCCAGACCTGAAGAAAGGTTCGGTGCATGGCATCAGGTTCGTCGCTCCAAGGGTTACTCAGCAAAGGTTCGTGGCTTAGGGAGGTTCGCCACCCAATTGGTTCGTAGGGTTGTCAAAGGTGTTGCTCCACGAACCCTTATGGTTCGGCTAAGGCGGAGGTTCGCCCAAGGGAGTGGGGTTCAGCCAAGCAAAGGGCTCGGCTGATGATCAGGTTCGCGTAGGGTTTGGGGCCTCACAAGGTTCGGCCAGCTGGAAAAAGGTTCGGCCACCATGTGATGGTTCGGCCGAGATAAGGGTGTAGGGTTCGCCGGCTTGCCAAGGTAGGTTCGTGAAGTCTCCTTGATGATAGAAGGTCGTGGCTCACCAACCCCATCGTGTACAAGGTTCGGCCAGCAGTGAGTGCCGAATTGATCAAGCTGTCAAGTTTGCAGCTCACTCCTTTGTCGAGGAGACACTTCACTAGTGGAACACCATCAAGCAATCCAAAACTGCTGCTGATATGGAGATAATGACTAGGGAAGACTTGAAAGAGCTGGTCACTAAACAGTTTTGTCCCAAGAATGAGTTGGATAAAGTTGAAAGGGTGAGGATGCGAACTGATGCAACAAGTGTGTTAAAATTCACACCGGATAGTGCTTGGTGGGCACTGACTTATGTTTTCGATGCGGAAAGACGGGGCACTTTTCCAGCAATTGCTAGAGTGCCACTAGATACTACAACTGCAACGGTTGTGGACATCTATCCAAGGATTGCAGGCAACCACGGGACGATACTTCGGGCTCGGGTAAGAAAGAGGAGAAAGGAAAGCAGAAGCAGAAGGCTAAAGCACAAGCCTTCACGATGACAAAGGATGATGCTGTTGAGGACCCGGACGTGGTCACAAGTACCTTTTCTATCAACAATATTCCTGCTTCTGTATTGTTTGATTCTGGTGCCAGTATGAGTTTTGTATCTTCTACTTTCTGTGATGGGTTATCTGGGAAGGTTAAGAAGATAGATCGGGTATTTGATGTAGAGACGGAAATTGGTAAGAAGACCAGGGTGACTGAGGCTATAAATGATTGTTATGTTGAGATAGAGGGTCATATGTTCCCAGCATGATTGTTCTTATAATCTTGGGAGGTTTCGATGTAGTTTTGGGTATGAATTGGTTAGCCAAATACGAGGCTAACATTATATGTCGACGAAAGATGATATGTTTACGTGCGATGGATGGGAGCTCCGTAACGGTTCATGGTCATAAAGCGATGTATACGCTGAAGATCATTTCGATGATCAAGGCTGATGTTTTGATGAGGCGAGGGTGTGTAGCCTACTTGGCCTATGTAACTGAGGAATGTACGGATATGAGAACGATTGATGATGTACCCGTGGTGCGTAACTTTCCCGATGTATTCCATCAGGAGTTGCCTGGATTACCACTGGAACGGGAAATTGAGTTCCAAATCGACTTAGTGCCGGGGGCACAACCTGTCGCCAAGACACATTATTGTTTGGCTCCCACTGAGATGAAAGAGATGATGGCTCAACTACAAGAACTCCTTGACAAAGATTTTATACGACCGAGTGTCTCTCCATGGGGAGAACCGGTACTGTTTGTTATGAAGAAAGATGGAAGCATGCGAATGTGTATTGACTACCGGGAACTGAATAAGTTGACCGTAAAGAACAAGTATCCTCTACGTAGGATTGATGATTTGTTCGATCAATTGCAAGGAGCAAGCTGGTTCTCTAAGATTGATATCCAATCTGGTTACGATGAGTTGAAAGTTTGGTAGCAGGATATTCCATAGACTGCATTCCGAACACATTATGGAAACTATGAGTTTCTTGTTATGTCGTTTGGATTGACGAATGCTACCGCAACATTCATGGATTTGATGAATAGAGTATGTCGACGATGTTGGACCGATCGGTGATAGTGTTTATTGATGATATTTTGATTTATTCAAAGACCGAGGGAGACCATGCTTGTCACGTACGTGAGGTATTGGAGATCCTGAGGAAAGAGAAACATTATGCTAAGTTCTCCAAATGCGCTTTCTAGCTACGAGAGGTACAATTTTTGGGTCACGTGGTGAACCCTGAAGGCATTAAGCTAGATCCAGCTAAAGTTGAAATAGTTATGAAATGGAGTCCTCCGAAGTCTCTGACGGAAGTACACAGTTTTCTTGGTTTGACCGGTTAATATCGGGGATTTATTCAGGACTTCTCCAAGATAGCGATGCCACTGACGAAGCTCACGAAGAAAGACGTAAAGTACGAATGGGGCCCGAACCAAGAACAAGCGTTCTCAGTGCTAAAGGAGAAACTTACCCAAGATCCTATCTTAGCACTGCTAGATGGAAATGTTGATTTTGTTGTGTATGCCGATGCATCACGACAAGGGTTGGCATGCATACTGTCACACCCCCAATTTTCAACTAACGGAATCATACCGTTTGGGAACGTGACAAACCAGGATCTCAGATCATTAGACATAACGAAGACCTCTATATGAATTTCAAAACATACTTTGGTCTTAAAAACATAACAACATCAGAGTTTTCAAAATTTGCGGAAGCGTTTTAAAACCAGTACAGTTGTAATATGTAAATTACAAAACAAAATCCTCAAATGTGTAATTTAAACAATAAATTTAAAACATGCATGCGACTCTATATCCTAGTCCATGCCAGCTTCGTTGCGCACCTTAGCGTCCTGAGAAAACATGTAAATCAAGTCAACACAATGGTTGGTGCATAACACAGGTTTTAAGTATTCACAATGTTCAAAACAACAGTTTGAATATCAAGTTTGCAGATAACATAATCACACATGCACAGTCATGATAGCTAGTCATATAAACTATTTACATAAGTGGTCGACACCGAAGCTGACGAATTGCCATGCTATAGCATGTTTTTGCCTTGCCACTATTGTCTAGCACAACAATAGTAAAATTGTGTTTGGTCAGTCAAACACCTGCGTAGATCCCATCTACCAGATGAGGTTTGTCAAACCTAATAGATCTATTTCCAACTACCACGCTTTGCGCTACGGCAAACTAAACGGTTCGAGGTGTGTAAGGACTTTCAAATTGCTATGTTGTCACATAATGTAAACAGCTAACTCATGCAAGTGATATGTATCTAAAAAGAGTTTGTTGCACATGTTTTCTCCCCCAAAACAGTTTAAAATAAGAAAGGGGCCGTGTACGCACCTTTGATTTTAGCAGAATGCTCAAACACTTGTGAACTCGCGTAGAAATCCTCTACGAAGAATCTGTGGTTTAATAATAACTTAGTGTTATTCGAGATGTCGTTTTGTGCTTGAAATCACATACGTGTCAACACACGTATGCTAAAGTGTTAGAATTGTGCATACGTAATTACGCGTGACTTTGAAATCGTTTAAATAAAATCACATACGATTTTGTTTAAATAAACGTAATTATACGCGATTTCGTTTTCGGATTAAAATACCATTTTTATCATTCCAATTGGTTCGGGATGAAATTCTGGTTCCAACGCAATTCGAACGGGTTAAAACGGAGTTCGTACGCGAAAGTTATGACAAAAATACTAAAATCAAGATTAAAATCCAAAAACTGTTGGGCGCCGGGTTCGAACCCGCGACCTCCAACACTAGACACTTCCATTCTACCATCTAACCTGATCAATTCTTATTGACCTAACATGGAAATTAATTGTTTTAAACCCAACTCTCCTGGTTCCCCTATTCTTCCCCAACCGAACCCAATTTGTTTCTAATTGGGCCCGATCCAACCCAAATCAAGCCCACTATCATGGGGCTTTTGATCCACTATCCAAGTCGGATTCAAGGATGGTTTTAATTTGAAAATTGATAACATTAACCCATTTAAATCGCTTATAAATCAATTCGAACTCGAGTTCATCAAATTCCGATTCTAATCAATCGAATTGATAATTCACATGTTCCGAATTCATAGGGTTTTCATTTTGAATGATATTTCGAGCGTGTCCAAGTTGTTTGATTCGAAAAATAGATCCATCTATATCAACATCCCCAAATCGTTTTATTTCAAAAACCCTAGATATCAAACTTAATCAATTCGTAATTGAATCATGAAATTAACTTAGGTTAAACTTAAATCGGAACCTTCTGAAGCTAATGGTATCAACCAATTTGATTTTAACACATGATTGTTTGAAAACCCCCAAACCCGTTTATGCTTAGAACCCTAATTATTGAATCCATATCACTCGTTGTTAAATCACAAAATTGATAGATGGTATTGTTTAGTCGGCATCTTATGAAACAACCCATGTGATTTAATTTGAATATCAAACTCGTTTGGGTTGAAATCCCCAATTCGGTTTCTCTAAGAACCCTAATTGATCGACTTCATACAATTCTATATTGAGAGCCCGAATTTGCATAGGGCTATGCTTAGTCGGCTCTTTTAGGTGATGTAAGTGTCGAGCATTACCTTATTTGATGCCGAATCGATGTAGTTCGATTATACCCTTGAGTCTCGGCCGCCCCCTAGATCAAAATCTTCTGTCCTGAGTTGTTGGGGTCGAATTTTTGAGTGTGATAGTCTCTAAAAGTGCCGATTATTGTTTAGGAAACTTCAATTTGTTGGATTGTAATCGAATTATACCGGTTTGATCAAGAATACCTACGGTTACACTATAACTCTATCATTACTCGACTTAATTCGCTAATTATGGTGATAATTGTGATGATAACTGACTATTATCATTATTAAGAGCAAATGGAAGGTTTGATCCAATTAATTATGGCTGATTAACATAAATTTTTATTTTTAATTGCTCCATTTAGCCGAATTTTGACTTTTACTAGTCAAAATTCCCAATTTTGGTCAATTC
Organism: Mikania micrantha; assembly: GCA_009363875.1. Taxonomy (NCBI): domain Eukaryota; kingdom Viridiplantae; phylum Streptophyta; class Magnoliopsida; order Asterales; family Asteraceae; genus Mikania; species Mikania micrantha. The sequence continues at coordinate 54,731,734 of CM018682.1, read as the reverse complement.
CAAGTTTAATTCTTGAAAATCAAATGTTTCTAAACCCAATCAGCTTAATTATGCACTTTCTAGTTTAATTTCGTTTAATTTCAAATTATTTCAGTCACTTCCGGATTAACGGGGTTAATCTGAATTTGCCGAATTGTCACTAATTGACTACTTAGAACACTGTTGGGCTTGATTAATCCAATTGGGCCTCATAACTATAAATGGGCCTACCATGGGCCTCATTGGGCCTACCCTGGCCTCATTGGGCCTTCCTAGACCTTACTGGGCCTTCTTTGGCCTTACTGGGCCTTCTTTGGCCTTACTGGGCCTTACATGACTTATTGGGCCTGTGATCTAACCATTTTCAGTTAACAGGGTTAATCCGAAAAGTCGGATTGTCACATCATCCCCTTGTTGAAGGAATTTTCGTCCCGAAAATTAGCAAATGTTAGGAGTAGTTAGGAAACTACTTACGAGTTTAAATCATACGTGTTAGTGTGATTTGATCATTCTGTGTGCTTGTGTGTACTCACACACAAAATCTAATGCTTGCAACATCACAACTACTTGTGATCGTTCAATGTGACTGTTTGCATGTACACTAGTTAGTTCATCTAACTGTGACTGTTTGTGTTTGATCATACTGTGTTGTGTAACCTTACACATAGTGAGTGTCTATAACTGTTTGTACTATGCAACCCCGCACATAACGAAATGTGTGTAACTAATCATGTATGTACTACTATGACATGTAACATATGAAATATAGCACATAAAATGTAATGTAGCACAAATGTTTATAACAAAATCAATTGAATAAAGTGTTTGTGCTTACAGTTTGAATTTTGCAGTGTTGATGTGTGAAGCATCACGTCATCCCCTTGTTGAAGGAAATTTCGTCCCGAAATTTAACGTACGCTCTCAGTGTTAGCAGCAGCTGTTTAGAATAGATGAGGATATTTCTTCATCATTTGATCTTCCCGTTCCCATGTGAATTCAGGACCACGTCGTGAATTCCATCGAACTTTGACTATTGGAATCTTGCTTTGCTTAAGTTGTTTGACCTCTCGGTCCATGATTTCAGCTGGTTCTTCAATGAATCGCAACTGTTCATCTACTTGTATTTCTTCCAACGGTACAATCAATGTCTCATCAGAAAGACATTTCTTTAAGTTCGATACGTGAAAAACATCATGAACTCCACTGAGTTCATCCGGTAGTTTGAGTTGATACGCAACCGGACCAATCCTTTTCAGGATCTCAAAAGGTCCTACGTAACGTGGACTAAGCTTTCCGCGCTTGCCGAACCGTATCACACCTTTCCAAGGTGATACCTTTAGAAGAACTCGGTCTCCTACTTGGAATTCCAATGGTTTACGACGTTTGTCTGCATAACTCTTCTGTCGATCCCGGGCCGCTGCCATACGGTTCCGAATTTGAACTATCTTCTCTGTCGTCTCGTGCACCAGTTCAGGACCTGTTATCTGACTGTCACCAATTTCAGCCCAGCAAAATGGTGAACGACATTTGCGACCATACAAAGCTTCAAACGGTGCTGCTTGAATACTTGTATGATAACTATTGTTGTAAGAGAATTCCACTAACGGTAAGTGATTCTCCCAGCTATCACCAAAGTCAATTACACAAGCTCGTAACATATCCTCGAGCGTTTGTGTCACACCCCGAGCCGGCGGGGTAGGATCGGGTTCCCCCGTCGGGCGGAAGGTTCCCGGGGCGCGATATCGGGAGTGATAATCAGGAGTGATCAGATTGTTACATTGCACATGATATAAATGAGAAATGCTAATTAAAATAGAATTACAAAGTTAAATTACAGCAGTAACGTTTATAATTTAACAATGTAAATCTATTGTAAATCATCAATAAATGACTATCTTGTATTCACACAAGATATACAAAATAATTTATATCATGATGTCTTCAAAAGTATGCAGGTCCAAAATACTAGTCTTCTATCTGAAGTCCTAGTCCAAAAGAAATGACTTTCTAATTGACCTGTTCGTCACCTGAGAAGTCATGCAAAAATAAAGGTCAACACATGGTTGGTGAGTTCATATAGGTTAGTATTTGAAAATGATTTGAAAACGATTTGAACATGATTTGAAAATGATTTGAAACCTCCTTTGGTAAAGACCCTAACCTCATTAACTCCACATGTATCATCCAGATCGGTATGCTTATGTATAGGGCATACCCCTGAGTCGAGGCTACAACCCCGCCCAGACGCCATCCCACCACATACTAATCCGCATAGGACATTGTTGTTAATGATAATTAAGCATCTTTACCTATCACCCACTCTTGTCACAATGACTCACATGTTCTCACAAAACCTTTGTTTAACCCCCGGGTAACAACCTTAATCTCATTAACATCACATGTATCATCCAGATCGGTATGCTTATGTATAGGGCATACCCCTGAGTCGAGGCTACAACCCCGCCCAGACGCCGTCCCACCACATACTAATCCGCATAGGACATTGTTGTTAATGATAATTAAGCATTTTACCCCTACCTTTAACCCAATGATTCTTCTGTTTGTCGTCCCTGTAATTACAATCATTTGAAATCCACTATTGATTTCATAAGTTCATCACATAATATGATCAACCACACAATTGTATAAACAGTTATAAATGCTTAATTAAACAAGTAATAAACATTTAATAAAATCTAAGTCCTTATGATTGGGGCCTATGGTCATACTCGAGTAGACTAGTCTGTCAATCTAGGTACTTAGTAGTTAGGGAAACTGTAAATATCCTCAAACATACGACCTACAAGTCAAACGGTCTAGCTAGGACTTCTTGAAATGCAGGATTTTATGTTTCGTCAATGTTTTTGGCGTATGCTATCTCTGATATTTCCCAGATTTTCCCTTAAAATGATTTAATGATCGTCTGATTCTGTCACAAGATGTACTTGATGTGTTGATCATAGAATACAAGATTCATTGATCGGTTGTACACTTGATTCATTGTTCAACAAACACTTGGTTTGTAGAACATTAAATGTTGTCTTTGCAAAGATTGTTTTGTTGATGTCTTGATGTCCCACACTTGTTTTGTCAAAATGTTCGATTTGATCCCTTGAATTCACCCACTTGTTTTGTCAAAATGTTTGATTTGATCCCTTGAATTCACCCACTTGTTTTGTCAAAATGTTTGATTTGTTTCCTTGAATCCACCCACTTGATTTCCCAAAATGTTTGTTTTGACTTGTTTGAAATGTTTTGACTTATTGAAAGGTTTAGTTTGACTTGATTATTCACTTAATATATAAGTGAATCAGTTAATAAACCTGCATAAAATCTTCCTAGACATGGTCTAGGTTAACATTTATATATATGTAAAACATATAAATTTAAAAGCATTAAAGTAAACAATTTAAGTAAACAGTTTACGCATGCTTCTCAGCCCCGCGTTTTAAAACAAAAAGTTAGAAAAGGGGCAATGAACTCACCTGTGCTGCTATGTAAATTGATCTAACACAAAATGCGCGCTCTTGTATGTAAGCTATGTATCTTCAGTTCCTGATTTATTTTATAAGAAGTCGGATTTGATAAGTAAACGTAGTAGTCGTTGTGCCTAAGATTGGGTCTTGTTGTGTGTGTGCAACTAAGTGTCTTAGTACTAAGTGTATCTAAGATCTAACCTATCTTAGCTACCCTTTTTATGATCCCAAATCCCATGGTTAGTTATACAACATTACTTTTATATTTTAGAAAATTTTCGGCAGAGTTTCCTTTGTTTTTAGAGCAATTCCAGACAATTATATTGTCTATCTTATAACAAAATCCCAATCAATTATAATAAACAAATTTTAAAAGAAACCAATAACATTTATAAAATGCAACAATGAGCTATTATTTAAAGTCATTTAATTTATTAAAACACAAGTTATTTTCATGAAACATATACATTAAACATGTTAGAACTTTGAATTAACCCAATTTAGGTCAATTCCAAGTCCTTTGATTGTTCTTTGTTTCCCAACTTGATTCTTGTTCTCCCAAATTCACAACTTAGCTTGGAGTGCATAATTGAACAATCCAAATTAGTTGTATACATTTGTATAGGATTTCTAAGTGTTAGGTATAGATGTTGAGATTAACACCAACCCTTTATGCATGATCCTTAGTCCATTTCAAAGCTTTGAGTATTCGCATGGTCATTTCCTTGTTCTTACAACTAATTTCAATAGCCCTAGGTACTGAATTCCCTTAATTGACCAACATTTTGAGTTCAATCCCACTCAGGGCAGCGAACCTATTAGGATATGGGTATAGGTTCGGCGAACCTTTAAGCATTAGTTTCGGCGAACCTTAACTGATTAGGTTCGGCGAACCTATAAGGCTTAGGTTCGTTGCTATCAGGTTCGTGACCCAAGGTTCGTTCATCCTAGGTTCGTCTCACGTAAGGTTCGGCCCATGAACCAGTCCGGCGAACCTTGAGAGGTTCGGCACCCAAAGGTTCGGTGCAGGCTGGCACAGGGTTCGTCTGCAGGGTGGTCAGGTTGACAGGTTCGTTGCAGGGACACAGGGTTCGGCTGCTTCGTGGGTTCGCGTAGGGTTCGGCCAGCGAACCTGTCTCCTTCGATCAGCCCTTTGTTCCACGAACCTGCACATTTCTTCTTTGATTTGCAGCTACAATCTGTTATAATCACATTTCTAACAATACCTAAACATGTATACACCCCCGTCTAAGTGTTCTAAGTGCTCCAATTCGGTCATAACATCAAAACCATATGTATTCAAGAAAAACCCTCTAAAACCGAATTTAAAATGGGTGTTTACCTCCAATTTCGTGGATGAAATCTCAAAATACTTGTACTTCCTTGATCTACGTCGTGTAGTGGTCGTTTTGAACCGAGAATCACTTGAATCCGATGCAAGATGGTTGAGAAATCTTAGAGAGATGTTGAATATTTGTAGAGAGAGAGAGAGACGAGATTGAGAGAGAGATGTGAGGTTGGTGATGATGATTATGGCATTTAATTGCCATAATAAATGCTTCACCACACCCGGTTGATCGGTCTCGTTCGGTTTCGCGTATTATGCCGTGTCGCGTAGTTTACGCGACGAAACGACACGGTTATAAAATTAGAAATCTTTTAATTATTCAAGGTTGTAATTCCTAATAAACTAACTAATATCTTCTTATTTATTAAACAAATTTAAAATATTAATTAACTGTTTAAATCGAAATGTACGGTCGTCGCGCGTATTCGTACGAATCGTCACCCGCACGAACACAACGATAACTATACTTTTCAATCTTGTTTTCTAATTATAGAATATCATTCAGAACGTTAAACTTTCAGATATATTCGTACAGATCGTCACCTATACGAATAACCCGTCCATTTAGCATTCACATAACGATATTCGTGTGTTTTGTTCTTTAAAGCCTCACATACGTTTATACATAATAATTCCTAAGCAAATAATCATATGATGGTTCTGTATTGCCAGATAATTATCCGACTCAAGAACCATTGTTCTGAACTGTGTTTCTGTTAAATGTGTCTGAAACTGTTCTATGACAACTCACCATGATAATGATAAATGACATGAATATGAAAATTACTGAAATGTGTATGATTCATACCTGTTTTTACTGTTCATGTACTGTAGAGATCACTGTTCCGGTAACGGTTCCGGCACTGATGTTACAGTTTGAATCGTTCTTTCACTTTGACCGTCAGTCTGTGGATGATAGGCGGTACTCATATCCAAGCGAGTCCCCAATGACTTATGGAGTGATTTCCAAAAGTTGGAAGTAAATCGGGCATCCCGATCTGATATGATAGAGATTGGCACGCCATGCCGTGCTACCACTTCCTTGATGTAAATGCGAGTCAGTTTCTCCATCTTATCAGTTTCTTTGATTGCTAAGAAGTGTGCAGATTTCGTTAATCGATCAACAATTAACCATATCGTATCACAACCACTCGGTGTACGGGGTAACTTAGTAATGAAGTCCATCGAAATCTGTTCCCATTTCCACATCGGTATCTCTGGTTGTTGCAGTAAACCAGATGGCTTCTGATATTCAACTTTGACTTTCGAACAAGTCAAACATTTGCTAACGTACTTAGCAATATCAGCTTTCATGTGAGGCCACCAATACAGTGCCTTCAAGTAATGATACATCTTGTCTGATCCCGGATGGACTGAATATCTGGACTTGTGTGCTTCATCCATCACGAGTTCCCTTAAACCTCCGTACAAAGGTATCCAAAGTCGATTAATGAAATAACGAATTCCATCAGACTTAACATCCAATTGTTCTTCCATTCCTCGTAATGATTCCTGTACCAAGTTTTCCTTTTTCAAAGCCTCAATCTGAGCACTGCGTACCTTGTCAGGTAAGTCAGTATGTATTGTCATCATAAGTGCACGAACCCGTCTTGTTCCTGTTGTGTCTTTTCTGCTCAAAGCGTCAGCTACTACATTAGCTTTTCCCGGGTGATACTTAATCGCGCATTCGTAGTCGTTCAACAACTCAACCCATTGTCGTTGCCTCATATTAAGCTCCTTCTGATCAAAAATATGTTGCAAACTCTTATGATCAGTGTAAATAGTACACTTAGTTCCATACAAGTAATGCCTCCAAATCTTCAAAGCAAAAACCACTGCTCCTAACTCCAAGTCATGTGTCACACCCCGAGCCGGCGGGGTAGGATCGGAGTCCCCGTCGGGCGGAAGGTTCCCGGGGCGCGAGATCGGGAGTGATAATCAGAAGTGATCAGATTGTTTACATTTCACATGATATAAATGAGAAATGCTAAATAAAATAGAATTACAAAGTTAAATTACATCACTATCGTTTATAATTTAACAATGTAAATCTATTGTAAACATCATAAAATGACTATCTTGTATTTACACAAGATATACAAAATAAATTGTATAATGATGTCTTCAAAAGTATGCAGGTCCAAAATACCAGTCTTCTATATGAAGTCCTAGTCCGAAAGAAATGACATCCTAATTGACCTGTTCGTCACCTGAGAAGTCATGCAAAAGGATCAAGTCAACACATGGTTGGTGAGTTCATATAGTTTTAGTAATTGAAAATGATTTGAAAACCTCCCTTGGTAAAGACCCAAATCTCATTAACACCACATGTAATATCCACATCGGTATGCTTATATATAGGGCATATGTAAGGGACAAGCCCTAGCCAACATCCCACCACATACTAATATGCATATGACACTGCTGTTAATGATAATTAAGCATTTTTACCCTTAACACAATCCCATAAGTTCTTCTGTTGGTTGTCCATGTCATTACAATCATTTGAAATCCATGTTGATTTCACAAGTTCATCACACAATATGATCAACCACACAATTGTATAAACAGTTATAAATGCTTAATTAAACAAGTAAGTAAACATTTAATAAAATCTAAGTCCTTATGATTGGGGCCTTTGGTCATACTCGAGTAGACTAGTCTGTCAATCTAGGTACTTAGTAGTTAGGGAAACTGTAAATATCCTCAAACATACGACCTACAAGTCAAACGGTCTAGCTAGGACTTCTTGAAATGCAGGATTTTATGTTTCGTCAATGTTTTTGGCGTATGCTATCTCTGATATTTCCCAGGCTTTCCCTTGAAAATGATTTATTGATTCGTCTGATTTTGTCACAAGATGTACTCGATGCGTTGATCATAGAATACTAGATTCATTGATCGATTGTACACTTGATTCATTATTCAACAAACACTTGGTTTGTAGAATATTGAATGTTGTCTTTGCAAAGATTGTTTTGTTTGATTTCTTGAAGTCCCACACTTGTTTGTCAAAATGTTTGGTTTGATTTCCTTGAATTCACCCACTTGATTTGTCAAAATGTTTGATTTGATTTCCTTGAATTCACCCACTTGATTTGTCAAAATGTTTGATTTGATTTCCTTGAACTCACCCACTTGATTTGTCAAAATGTTTGATGTGATTCTTTTGAAATGTTTTGATCCGTTGAAATCTTTTAGTTTAAATCTGATTATTCACTTAGTTTATAAGTCAATCAGTTAGTAAACCTGCATAAAATCTTCCTAGACATGGTCTAGGATAACATTTATATATATGTAAAACATATAAATTTAAAAGCATTTAAGTAAACAATTTAAATAACAGTTTACGCATGCTTCTCAGCCCCGCGTTTTAAAACAAAAATGTTTGAAAAGGGGCAACGAACTCACCTGTGTTACTATGAAATTTGATCTAACACAAAATGCGCGCTCCTGTATGTAAGTTAAGTTTCTTCGGTTCCTGAGTTATTTTATAAGAATTTGAATATAATAAGTACGCGTAGTAGTCGTTGTGCCTAAGGTTTGAGTCTTGTTGTGTGTGCAACTAAGTGTCTTAGTACTAAGTGTATCTAAGATCTAATCTATCCTAGTTACCCTTTTAGATCCCAATCCCAAGTTGAGTTACAATACTTACTTTTAAATTTTAGAAAAATTTCGGCAGAGTTTCCTTTGTTTTTAGAGCAAATCCAGACAATTATATTGTCTATTTTAAAACAAAATCCCAATCAATGATATTACTTTAACTTTTATAACTAACTAAATTTAGAAGAAACAAATGAAAATTTTAAATTACATTTCAAATTAACAAAATTTTAGAAAAGTATTGAACTAAGTTTTAAATAAATTCACAATGTCTTCATTTTAATCAAACATCATTACTTGAGTCCAATTAAACATTTGATGTGTGTTGGGCTAATCAAGCCCCATTGGGCCCACTCTGGCCCAATTAAATATCCTTGATTCCAAATCGATCGTTATCCATGCCCGTGTATGATCCCATGTAGATAGTTCCATACTAAGTTAATGAGCATTTATTGACATAACCCATTAACTTATATAAGTTAGTTATCCATGCTAGCCTAATGATCATGAGGTGGTAATTTTGTCTAATACTCTTAAATTACCCTCCCATGCACACCCACTTAAGATCTCATTTCATGCATGAGCTTGTACATGCATTTCCCAAGCATTCATGCATATATGATCAACTTCTCAAGAGATTGTTATATTTAGTGGTCCACAATCCATTTCCTAGTTTATAACATTAGTCTCATTGATCCTAGGTCCATACTAACCTCTTTAACCCACTCCTAGGTTCGACATGTGGTCCAGGTCAGCGAACCTTTTAGAGGAGTTGGTCTTAGGTTCGGCTAACCCACCAGTGGTCCTGAGGTTCGGCTATGTTCAATGATAGGTTCGGCCATCTTCTAACCTTGACGAACCCTAATGGTTCGGCTACTGTTTTAGTTTGAGGGTTCGTGGGTCTGCATGGTCATGCATACATGATTCGTCCGATTCTATGGTTCGCTGTACATCCAAGGCTCGGCATTAGGGTTCGGTGACTAACTATGGTTCGGCTGAAGAGGGTTCGTCGACAACTAAGGGTTCGTGAACCAGGGTTCGGTTGTCAGCATTGCAGGGTTCGTGACCCAGATCCTACAGGTTCGTTGCAGGGTTAGGTGCGAGCGCCAGGTTCGTTGCAGGTTCTTGTTCCAGGGTTCGGCCAAGTGGGTTCGTTTGGCCATAGGTTCGCCAAGGAGAAAGCTAGGTTCGGCCAATGGTTGAGGGTTCGGCCGAGATGTTCTATCACGAACCTGCAATTTTTATGAGTCTTAATCTTCATCATAACAAGCTCCAACCTGTTACAACCTTATTCCTAAAACCACCTAGACGTGCAAGGTAACTTAACTCAAGTGTTTCAAACGTTTTATAACCGATTAACACCAATAATCTTAGGGGTCACGAACCACACATATTAAACCGAAATAAGATCGAGTTTTTACCTCAATTTCGACGGTTAAATGCTCGTTTTTCTTGTACTTCCGTGATCCACGTGTTGAGATGAACGTTTTGGCACCTAACTTGCTCGAATCCACCAAGGAATCGTCACCAAATCTTAGAGAGAAGGAGGAATTTTCTTAGAGAGAGGGAGAGCTAGAGAGAGAGTGACGAGAGAGAGGGAAAAATTTGAGTTGGTGATGGTTGGTGATGCATTAAATGTTCTCATTTAATGTGTCACCGAGACCCGATGTTCGGTCTCGATCGGTTTCGCGTAAAATGCCAGTTTGTGTGGTTTTCGCGACGAAACGACACGGTTATAAAATTAGAAATCATTTAATTATTCTAGGTTGTAATTCCTAATAAATTAGCTAATATCTTCTCAATTATTTTAATATTTAAAACATAATTAACTGTTTAAATTGAAATGTACAGTTGTCGCGCGTATTCGTCCTAATCGTCGCCCGTACAAACACGACGATAACTATACTTTTCAATCTTGTTTTCTAATTATAGAATATCCTTCAGAACGTTAAACTTTCAGATATATTCGTACAGATCGTCACCTATACGAATAACCCGTCAATTTAGCATTCACATAACGATATTCGTGTGTTTTGTTCCGTAAGGCCTCACATACGTTTATACATGATAAATCCTAAACAAATAATCACATGATGGTTCTGTATTGCCGGATTATTACCTGACTCAAGAACCATTGTTATGAACTGTGTTTCTGCTAATTGTTTCTGAATTTGTTCTATGATAACCCAAAATGACAATGATAAATGATATGAATCTGAAACGTACTGAAATGTATATGATTCGTACCTGTTTTAGTGTTCATGTACTGTAGAGATCACTGTTCCGGTAACGGTTCCGGCACTGATGTTACAGTCTCCCCTTGTTAGAGAAATTTCGTCCCGAAATTTAAGAGTTGTTATCAGGTACAGCTTCCTCTTCAAACAGTTGGGGATACTTTAGCTTCATGTGATCTTCATGTTCCCAAGTGAACTCGGGCCCGCGTCTTGAATTCCATCGAACCTTTACAATAGGAATACGGCTTCGCCTCAGTTGTTTAACCTTGTGATCCATAATCTCTAAAGGCTCTTCAATGAAGTGTAACTGTTCATCCACTTGAATTTCTTCAATTGGAATGACGAGAGACTCGTCAGCAAGGCATTTCTTTAAGTTTGAGACGTGGAACACATCATGCACACCACTTAGTTCATCAGGTAATCTCAGTCTATACGCCACAGAACCAATACGCTCGATGATCTTGAACGGTCCCACGTATCGTGGTGCTAATTTGCCTTTCTTTCCAAAGCGTACCACGCCCTTCCATGGGGATACCTTCAACATTACACGGTCTCCCACTTGGAATTCCAATGGCTCACGCCGTTTATCAGTGTAGCTCTTTTGTCTGCTCCTTGTAGCTTGTAGTCTTCTTTGAATCTGAGCTATCTTGTCGGTGGTTTCCTGAATAAGTTCTGGCCCAGTTATTCGGTTGTCTCCAATTTCAGTCCAACAGATCGGTGATCGACATTTCCGGCCATAAAGAGCCTCGAATGGTGCACATCCGATACTGCTGTGGTAACTGTTATTGTAGGAGAATTCGATCAATGGCAAATGGGAATCCCAGTTTCCACCGAAGTCCAATACACATGTTCTCAACATGTCCTCTAGGGTTTGAATAGTACGTTCGCTTTGACCATCCGTTTGTGGGTGGTATGCTGTACTCAGATTTAACTGTGTCCCTAAAGATTTCTGCAATGATTGCCAGAACCTTGATGTAAATCTGTTGTCTCTATCAGAAATAATAGACAATGGCACACCGTGGCGTACCACTATCTCATTGATGTACAACCTTGCCAGTTTATCCATTGTGAAGGTCTCACGCATAGGCAAGAAATGAGCAGATTTTGTTAAACGGTCAATGATCACCCAAATTGTATCGTGACCACTGGAAGTGCGGGGTAGCTTGGTAATGAAGTCCATAGCTATTTGTTCCCACTTCCAGAGCGGAATCGCAGGCTGTTCCAATAGACCAGACGGTCTCTGGTGTTCCGCCTTTACCTTCGCACACGTAAGACACTGTCCGACATACTCGGCTATGTCTTTCTTCATTCCCGGCCACCAATAAAATCCACGCAAGTCTTGGTACATTTTATCAGCGCCTGGATGAACAGAGTATTTAGTCTTGTGTGCTTCATCGAAGATAAGTTTCCTCAATTCATCTACCGCCGGGATCCATATACGTTCCCGGTAGTAGATCATTCCGTCAGGCTTCGTGTCAAACTGTTTCTCTGCTCCGCAATCAAGTTCTTTCTTCAGATTATCTCTGTCAAGTGCTTCTTATTGCGCTTGAATAATCTTGTCACTTAAACTGGTCTGCACGGTTATCCCCATTGCTCTAATACGTAGGGGTTTGACTCGTTCCTTCCGGCTCAAGGCGTCAGCTACAACGTTCGCCTTTCCCGGATGGTACTTGATCACACAATCGTAGTCATTCAGAAGTTCAACCCAACGGCGCTGTCGCATGTTGAGCTCCTTCTGATCAAAGATGTGCTGTAGACTTTTGTGATCAGTGAATATGGTACACTTGGTGTCATATAAGTAATGTCTCCAAATCTTCAAGGCGAAGATTACTGCTCCCAGTTCAAGATCATGAGTAGTGTAATTCTTCTCATGAATCTTTAACTGCCTTGATGCGTAGGCTATGACTTTGTCCCGTTGCATTAACACACAACCAAGTCCCTGATGGGAAGCATCACAGTATACAACAAAATCATCACAGCCTTCTGGGAGAGATAGAATTGGAGCATCACATAATTTCTGTTTCAAGGTCTGAAAAGCATCCTCTTGTTTCTGCTCCCAGACAAACGGTTCACTCTTCTGAGTTAGCTTAGTGAGAGGCAAAGCTATTTTAGAAACGTTTGAGATAAACCTTCTATAATAACCCGCCAATCCCAGAAAAGACCGTATCTCCGTCGGTGTCTTTGGAGTGTCCCAATTCTTTATCGCCTCGATCTTGGCAGGGTCTACATGAATTCCCTCGCTGTTGACCACATGACCCAGAATTTGAACTTCTCTTAGCCAAAACTCACATTTGGAGAATTTGGCATAGAGTTTCTCTTCTTTCAACAGCTCCAAGATCTTTCTAAGGTGTTGTTCATGTTCTGTTTTGGTCTTGGAATAAATCAGTATGACAAACTGATCCAAGTACGGCTTGCACACTCGGTTCATGAGATCCATGAAAACCGCTGGTGCATTTGTCAATCCGAAGGGCATCACCAAAAATTCATAATGCCCATACCCTGTTCGGAAGGCCGTTTTCGGTATGTCTTCATCTTGAACTCTCAGCTGATGATATCCAGACCGCAAGTCAATCTTTGAGAAGTATTGAGCTCCTTGCAGTTGGTCAAACAAATCATCAATCCTCGGCAAAGGATACCGATTCTTGATGGTTAATTTGTTCAACTCTCTGTAATCTATGCACATTCTGAACGATCCGTCTTTCTTTTTCACGAACAAGACCGGAGCTCCCCAAGGTGAGTAGCTCGGTCTGATGAAACCCTTGTCAAGTAACTCCTGCAATTGATTAGACAATTCCTGCATCTCTGAAGGTGCTAACCTGTAAGGAGATTTAGCAACAGGAGTTGCTCCAGGAATTAAGTCAATACGAAACTCTACCGGTCGCACTGGTGGCAAACCAGGTAGGTCTTCGGGGAATACTTCAGGATATTCTTTCACTACCGGTACCTCTGGGATCTTCTTCTTGTCTTTCTCCTTTTCCACCACATGAGCCAGAAAAGCTATGCACTGCTTCTTTAAACACTTACACGCCTTTATGCAAGAAATGATTTTGACACTTCGCTCTGCTTGATCCCCTCTAACTTCCAATACACGATCACTCGGCACTGGAATTCGAAGCAGCTTCTCAGAACAGATGACTTCCACTCGGTTAGAGGAAAGCCAATCCATTCCAACAATGATGTCGAAACTACCCAACTCCATCGGTATCAAATCGATGGCAAATGTATGATCATTAAGTGTCAATGGGCAATTTCTATAACTGTACTAACTGTAATCTGTTTCCCGTTAGCTACTTCTATAATGTAAGGGGAGTCTAACTGTTCCTCCACTGAATCTAGTTGGCATGCAAAATCGGTAGAGATAAAACTCTGATCCGCACCAGCATCAAATAAAACAGATGCATAAAATTCATGTAAGGGAAACGTACCAGTGACCACATTTGGGTCCTGGCGTGCAGCTGGTGCTCCGATAGCAAAGGATCGTCCACGGGGTGCTTGAACTGCTGGTTGAGCCTTCTTTGGGCAGTTCTTCGCAAAGTGGCCTTGTTCGCCACAGTTATAGCATCCACCATTGTTCCGATTTGCTGGTGGAGGGAGAGTTAGAGTAGCATTGTTGACTGCTTGATTAGGAGTCATCCTGCAGTACTGGACCCAATGGCCCTTTCTTCCACATCCCGTGCAATGCTTGCAGGGAGTGTCAGCAGTGTGGTGATACTGACACTTGGCACACAGAGGATATGTGCCAGTGTAGGGTTTGCGGTTGGGGTTTTGTGGTGTTGCTGCTATTTGTTGCAGAGGTGTGGCCACCGCGTAGTTCTTGATGGTCTTCTGTTTCTTCTTTTGATGATGGGAGGGTTTCTTTGAAGATTCAGCTTTGTTCTTACTGGGTTCAGCCTCCTTCTTTAGAACTCCAGAGGCTACCATGAGGTCAGTGAGTTTCCCAGACAGTCTCACTGCAGATTCAACAGTAGTAGGGTTGGCTGAAACAACCATGCCCTGAATGCAGGCGGGAAGTCCACCCACATAACGGTCTATCCTTTTCTCCAGAGTTGGTACCATATCAGGTACCAAAGCAACTAACTCGTGGTAACGAGTAGTGTACCCCATGTGATCAGCCCCCTTCATCACATGGTTGGATAGTTCAACCTCCAACTTCTGCAGTTCATTCTTGGGACAAAATTCTGTTCGCAGCAGTGCCTTGAAGTCTTCCCATGACATTTCCATAGCTTCCTCTCTTCCTCGGGCGTTGATCTGACCATTCCACCAGGTCAGAGCCCGTTTGTTGAATGTTCCCGCTGAGTAACGGACCTTGTGGTGTTCGGGGCAGCTGTACAGATCCAATGTTGCCTCAATTTTCTCAGTCCATTGGATTAATCCAACGGCGCCTTCAGACCCACTAAAACTGGGTGGTTTACATCCTACAAAGGACTTATAGGAGTAATGAGATGAATCTCCAGTATTTCCACTGGCTTCTCCTGATGTGTTGCCAGTGTTGAGGATTTCATTAAGAAGACGAAGGAACATCTCCGGTATTGCTTCTTTCATCTGATTTGTCATCTGGCAACTCAGTAACGTCACCAGAGCGATAGTAGCAGGATCCATGGTCGGTGCTGTGCCCGAACCAGATGCTTGAGTAATCAATGCGAGTCAGTTTCTCCATCTTATCAGTTTCTTTGATTGCTAAGAAGTGTGCAGATTTCGTTAATCGATCAACAATTACCCATATCGTATCACAACCACTCGGTGTACGGGGTAACTTAGTAATGAAGTCCATCGAAATCTGTTCCCATTTCCACATCGGTATCTCTGGTTGTTGCAGTAAACCAGATGGCTTCTGATATTCAACTTTGACTTTCGAACAAGTCAAACATTTGCTAACGTACTTAGCAATATCAGCTTTCATGTGAGGCCACCAATACAGTGCCTTCAAGTCATGATACATCTTGTCTGATCCCGGATGGACTGAATATCTGGACTTGTGTGCTTCATCCATCACGAGTTCCCTTAAACCTCCGTACAAAGGTATCCAAAGTCGATTAATGAAATAACGAATTCCATCAGACTTAACATCCAATTGTTCTTCCATTCCTCGTAATGATTCCTGTACCAAGTTTTCCTTTTTCAAAGCCTCAATCTGAGCACTGCGTACCTTGTCAGGTAAGTCAGTATGTATTGTCATCATAAGTGCACGAACCCGTCTTGTTCCTGTTGTGTCTTTTCTGCTCAAAGCGTCAGCTACTACATTAGCTTTTCCCGGGTGATACTTAATCGCGCATTCGTAGTCGTTCAACAACTCAACCCATCGTCGTTGCCTCATATTAAGCTCCTTCTGATCAAAAATATGTTGCAAACTCTTATGATCAGTGTAAATAGTACACTTAGTTCCATACAAGTAATGCCTCCAAATTTTCAAAGCAAAAACCACTGCTCCTAACTCCAAGTCATGTGTCACACCCCGAGCCGGCGGGATAGGATCGGAGTCCCCGTCGGGCGGAAGGTTCCCGGGGCGCGAGATCGGGAGTGATAATCAGAAGTGATCAGATTGTTTACATTACACATGATATAAATGAGAAATGCTAAATAAAATAGAATTACAAAGTTAAATTACATCAGTATCGTTTATAATTTAATAATGTAAATCTATTGTAAACATCATAAAATGACTATCTTGTATTTACACAAGATATACAAAATAAATTGTATAATGATGTCTTCAAAAGTATGCAGGTCCAAAATACCAGTCTTCTATATGAAGTCCTAGTCCGAAAGAAATGACATCCTAATTGACATGTTCGTCACCTGAGAAGTCATGCAAAAGGATAAAGTCAACACATGGTTGGTGAGTTCATATAGTTTTAGTAATTGAAAATGATTTGAAAACCTCCCTTGGTAAAGACCCAAATCTCATTAACACCACATGTAATATCCACATCGGTATGCTTATATATAGGGCATATGTAAGGGACAAGCCCTAGCCAACATCCCACCACATACTAATATGCATATGACACTGCTGTTAATGATAATTAAGCATTTTTACCCTTAACACAATCCCATAAGTTCTTCTGTTGGTTGTCCCTGTCATTCCACTCATTTGAAATCCATGTTGATTTCACAAGTTCATCACACAATATGATCAACCACACAATTGTATAAACAGTTATAAATGCTTAATTAAACAAGTAAGTAAACATTTAATAAAATCTAAGTCCTTATGATTGGGGCCTTTGGTCATACTCGAGTAGACTAGTCTGTCAATCTAGGTACTTAGTAGTTAGGGAAACTGTAAATATCCTCAAACATACGACCTACAAGTCAAACGGTCTAGCTAGGACTTCTTGAAATGCAGGATTTTATGTTTCGTCAATGTTTTTGGCGTATGCTATCTCTGTTATTTCCCAGGCTTTCCCTTGAAAATGATTTATTGATTCGTCTGATTTTGTCACAAGATGTACTCGATGCGTTGATCATAGAATACTAGATTCATTCATCGATTGTACACTTGATTCATTATTCAACAAACACTTGGTTTGTAGAATATTGAATGTTGTCTTTGCAAAGATTGTTTTGTTTGATTTCTTGAAGTCCCACACTTGTTTGTCAAAATGTTTGGTTTGATATCCTCGAATTCACCCACTTGATTTGTCAAAATGTTTGATTTGACTTCCTTGAATTCACCCACTTGATTTATCAAAATGTTTGATTTGATTTCCTTGAACTCACCCACTTGATTTGTCAAAATGTTTGATGTGATTCTTTTGAAATGTTTTGATCCGTTGAAATCTTTTAGTTTAAATCTGATTATTCACTTAGTTTATAAGTCAATCAGTTAGTAAACCTGCATAAAATCTTCCTAGACATGGTCTAGGATAACATTTATATATATGTAAAACATATAAATTTAAAAGCATTTAAGTAAACAATTTAAATAACAGTTTACGCATGCTTCTCAGCCCCGCGTTTTAAAACAAAAATGTTTGAAAAGGGGCAATGAACTCACCTGTGTTGCTATGAAATTTGATCTAACACAAAATGCGCGCTCCTGTATGTAAGTTAAGTTTCTTCGGTTCCTGAGTTATTTTATAAGAATTTGAATATAATAAGTACGCGTAGTAGTCGTTGTGCCTAAGGTTTGAGTCTTGTTGTGTGTGCAACTAAGTGTCTTAGTACTAAGTGTATCTAAGATCTAATCTATCCTAGTTACCCTTTTAGATCCCAATCCCAAGTTGAGTTACAATACTTACTTTTAAATTTTCGAAAAATTTCGGCAGAGTTTCCTTTGTTTTTAGAGCAAATCCAGACAATTATATTGTCTATTTTACAACAAAATCCCAATCAATGATATTACTTTAACTTTTATAACTAACTAAATTTAGAAGAAACAAATGAAAATTTTAAATTACATTTCAAATTAACAAAATTTTAGAAAAGTATTGAACTAAGTTTTAAATAAATTCACAATGTCTTCATTTTAATCAAACATCATTACTTGAGTCCAATTAAACATTTGATGTGTGTTGGGCTAATCAAGCCCCATTGGGCCCACTCTGGCCCAATTAAATATCCTTGATTCCAAATCGATCGTTATCCATGCCCGTGTATGATCCCATGTAGATAGTTCCATACTAAGTTAATGAGCATTTATTGACATAACCCATTAACTTATATAAGTTAGTTATCCATGCTAGCCTAATGATCATGAGGTGGTAATTTTGTCTAATACTCTTAAATTACCCTCCCATGCACACCCACTTAAGATCTCATTTCATGCATGAGCTTGTACATGCATTTCCCATGCATGCATGCATATATGATCAACTTCTCATGAGATTGTTATATTTAGTGGTCCACAATCCATTTCCTAGTTTATAACATTAGTCTCATTGATCCTAGGTCCATACTAACCTCTTTAACCCACTCCTAGGTTCGACATGTGGTCCAGGTCAGCGAACCTTTTAGAGGAGTTGGTCTTAGGTTCGGCTAACCCACCAGTGGTCCTGAGGTTCGGCTATGTTCAATGATAGGTTCGGCCATCTTCTAACCTTGACGAACCCTAATGGTTCGGCTACTGTTTTAGTTTGAGGGTTCGTGGGTCTGCATGGTCATGCATACATGATTCGTCCGATTCTATGGTTCGCTGTACATCCAAGGCTCGGCATTAGGGTTCGGTGACTAACTATGGTTCGGCTGAAGAGGGTTCGTCGACAACTAAGGGTTCGTGAACCAGGGTTCGGTTGTCAGCATTGCAGGGTTCGTGACCCAGATCCTACAGGTTCGTTGCAGGGTTAGGTGCGAGCGCCAGGTTCGTTGCAGGTTCTTGTTCCAGGGTTCGGCCAAGTGGGTTCGTTTGGCCATAGGTTCGCCAAGGAGAAAGCTAGGTTCGGCCAATGGTTGAGGGTTCGGCCGAGATGTTCTTTCACGAACCTGCAATTTTTTTGAGTCTTAATCTTCATCATAACAAGCTCCAACCTGTTACAACCTTATTCCTAAAACCACCTAGACGTGCAAGGTAACTTAACTCAAGTGTTTCAAACGTTTTATAACCGATTAACACCAATAATCTTAGGGGTCACGAACCACACATATTAAACCGAAATAAGATCGAGTTTTTACCTCAATTTCGACGGTTAAATGCTCGTTTTTCTTGTACTTCCGTGATCCACGTGTTGAGATGAACGTTTTGGCACCTAACTTGCTCGAATCCACCAAGGAATCGTCACCAAATCTTAGAGAGAAGGAGGAATTTTCTTAGAGAGAGGGAGAGCTAGAGAGAGAGTGACGAGAGAGAGGGAAAAATTTGAGTTGGTGATGCATTAAATGTTCTCATTTAATGTGTCACCGAGACCCGATGTTCGGTCTCGATCGGTTTCGCGTAAAATGCCAGTTTGTGTGGTTTTCGCGACGAAACGACACGGTTATAAAATTAGAAATCATTTAATTATTCTAGGTTGTAATTCCTAATAAATTAGCTAATATCTTCTCAATTATTTTAATATTTAAAACATAATTAACTGTTTAAATTGAAATGTACAGTTGTCGCGCGTATTCGTCCGAATCGTCACCCGTACAAACACGACGATAACTATACTTTTCAATCTTGTTTTCTAATTATAGAATATCCTTCAGAACGTTAAACTTTCAGATATATTCGTACAGATCGTCACCTATACGAATAACCCGTCAATTTAGCATTCACATAACGATATTCGTGTGTTTTGTTCCGTAAGGCCTCGCATACGTTTATACATGATAAATCCTAAACAAATAATCACATGATGGTTCTGTATTGCCAGATTATTACCTGACTCAAGAACCATTGTTATGAACTGTGTTTCTGCTAATTGTTTCTTAATTTGTTCTATGATAACCCAAAATGACAATGATAAATGATATGAATCTGAAACGTACTGAAATGTATATGATTCGTACCTGTTTTACTGTTCATGTACTGTAGAGATCACTGTTCCAGTAACGGTTCCGGCACTGATGTTACATCATGAGTAGTGTAATTCTTTTCGTGTGGCCGTAGTTGCCTGAAAGCATAAGCAATCACTTTATCACGTTACATCAACACACATCCCAAACCTTGTGCAGATGCATCACAATACACCACAAAGTCTTCCGTCCCTTCCGGTAAGGACAGAATCGGTGCACTGCAGAGTTTCTGTTTCAATAACTGGAATGCAGCTTCCTGTTTATCCGTCCAGTTATACTTTGTTCCCTTATGCGTAAGAGCTGTAAGTGATTGAGCGATCTTTGAGAAACCCTCAATGAATCGTCGATAATAACCCGCCAAACCAAGGAATTGTCGTACCTCGGTAGGGGTCTTTGGCGCTTCCCAATTCTTAATCGCTTCAATCTTCGCTGGATCAACATGTATACCCTTTTCATTAACTATATGCCCCAAGAATTGTACTTCTCGCATCCAGAAATCACATTTCGAGAACTTAGCGTACAATTGTTCCTGTTTCAGTAATTCCAATAGTAATCGAAGATGTTCGGCGTGTTCTTCTTCAGTCTGAGAATAGATGAGAATGTCATCAATGAAAACAATGACAAACTTATCAAGATAAGGTTTACAAACACGATTCATGAGATCCATGAATACAGCTGGAGCGTTTGTCAACCCAAATGGCATGACCAAGAACTCATAATGGCCATAACGCGTCCTGAATGCTGTCTTTGGAATATCCTCCTCCTGGACTCTTAGTTGATGATAACCCGATCTGAGATCAATCTTCGAGTAGTAACTCGAACCTTGCAACTGATCGAACAGATCGTCAATTCTGGGTAACGGATACCGGTTCTTGATAGTAACCTTGTTCAATTCCCAGTAATCGATACACATACGGAAAGTCCCGTCCTTCTTCTTGACAAATAAGACTGGAGCTCCCCACGGTGAAAAACTAGGTCGTATGAAACCCTTATCCAACAATTCTTGCAATTGTGTAGATAACTCTTGCATCTCTGACGGTGCAAGTCGATAAGGCGCCCTAGCTATCGGTGCTGCGTCTGGTGTAAGGTCAATTCGAAATTCCACCTGTCTGATAGGCGGTAATCCCGGCAAGTCTTCTGGAAATACCTCCGGAAATTCACAAACTACTGGTATATCTTCAATCCTCTTCTCAGTTACCGGCTTTTCAGTTATAAGTGCTATAACTGCCGTATGACCTTTCCGCAGACATTTGTGTGCTTTCATACAAGATATGAGACGCAGTGGCGTACTGCTCTTCTCGCCTTGTACATACAATGTCTCTCCCTACGAAAGAGGTATGCGAACAATCTTTTCATGGCATACGATTTCAGCCTGGTGTTTGGATAACCAGTCCATGCCAATGACTACATCAAAACTGCCTAAGGCAATAGGCATAAGATCAATTTCTAATGTTTGACCCATCAAATCAAGGATACATCCCTTAAAAATATTTTCCACTACAATCAACTTACCATCAGCTAATTCCACAGTGTATGGACTATCTAAGGCATTGGGACTAACATTTAGCAACTTAGCAAGTGAACTAGATACAAAACTCCGATCGGCACCAGTGTCAAATAACATAGAGGCATAGTGATTATTTAAGAGGAACGTACCCGTAACAATGTTGGGATCCTCCCGTGCTTGACGTCCTCCAATCACAAACGCCCTGCCCCTAGCACCATTGTTGTTGTTGTTATTATTGTTATTGTTGGTGCCATTACTATTACTATTACCATTGCCGTTGCCATTGCCATTTACGTTATTATCCCCACCTTTCTTGAGTTGTGGGCAATCCTTCTTAAAGTGCCCCATTTTTCCACACTCAAAACAACCCTTCTGTGCGTTGTTCTGATTGTTGTTGTTATTATTGTGGTTGTTCTGTAGCTCCCCGTGACAATCCTTAGCCGCATGTCCAATCTTGCCACACCTTTGGCACCTAGCTCTATCACATTGATTACCTGCGTGATGATACCCACACCTGTTGAACTTGGGGTGTTTACCAATATAACCCCCCGATGATGATGATTGCTGACCACTGCTTGAATTATGATAAGACTTGTTTGAGTCTTGCTTCCGGTTTTGCTGATATGATTGTTGGTTGTGACCCTTGGAGTTGTTACCTTCCCACTTTCTTTTATGGTCTCCCACCTTGGTAGCAGATGTTCGTTTAGGCAGAGTCCCCTGTAATACTGCCTGATCAGTAAGCTGATGCGCTAAACGAACAGCTTGTTGAATGGTGGTGGGATTTGCAGAAGTAACTAATCCCTGAATCTGAGGCACTAGTCCTCCAATGTATCTTTCAATCCACTTGCTGGCTGGAGTAGCCATGTGTGGTAGAAGTCTGGCCAATTCATGTGACCGAGTCGTGTACTCTTCAATATTTGACCCCTCCATCTTGAGGTGCCAGTATTCTTCCTCTAGTTTTTGCATCTCACTACGAGGACAGTACTCCTCCTGCATTAAAGTTTTGAATCCATTCCAGGTCAAGGCATTTGCCTCACCCAATCCCAAGGTCTGAAAATTTGAGTTCCACCAAGTTAGTGCTAGACCCTCCAATGTTCCCGTAGCAAACTTCACCTTGCTTTCGTCAGGGCAGTTGCACATTTCAAACACAGATTCTGCCTTTTCAATCCATCGAAGGAGTCCTATGGCCCCCTCCGACCCTTTGAAATTGTGTGGCTTACAGTCCAAGAACATCTTGAACGTGCATACCTGTGGGTTAACCAGTCCCCCTGCCGGACCCTTTGGCCCTGTGGTGTGTGTCTGAGCATATTGTCCGATTGCCTCTGCGACTCTGTTATTGATTAGCTCGTTGAGCTCAGCAACTGTCATGTGAACGTTCTCGTTGGCCATTATCTTCCTAGTTAAAAGAAATGTTAGAGCGTTATCAAAATCCAATGTGACATGTGTAAGCAAACAACAAACACAACATGTAATATATAAATCAACACAACTGCTGGAAATAAATAATAGTTTTTCAATAGATAAAAATTTGATTTGAGTACAATACTTTTGAAATCAAAACATAACTTTCCAAACATCTAGTGTAGGAACACAACTCGTTCCTAATAAGTTTAAACAAAACAAGGAAACTCAATCATCCTCAACAGAGGATTCAGGATCAGAATCAACAACTGGTGCTGGATCTTCCTCTTCCTCCTCTTCATTGTCTGAGGCTACTAAATCCTCTAAGGCTTCTATTCTGCCCTCCAAGATCTCAGCTTGGTTCTCTGATGCTTCAAGACGACCAATCAAATTAATCATCTCATCCCGCATATCATGAACCAGATGGGCAAGTTCCTCTTGCCTCTCATTAGCATCCCATAGTTCCTGAGAGTTTTGTGCGATCCTGTCTTCTGCCTCGTACAAATCCTCGCGCAGTTTGGCGATCTCCTCAGCGTCAGTCCTTTGCCTCTTAGGCTCAGGAATATCCAATACTGGTGGTGGATGTGTAGAAGGTCCCTCAGCAGGGATCTGCTGAGTGCCCTCCACTGGCTCCTCCTCCGGATCCTCATCCGGGTCCTCATCCGGATCCTCCTCTGGATCCTCGTCTGGATCCTCCTCCGGATCCTCCTCCGGGTCCTCGTCTGGATCCTCCTCCGGATCTGAGTCATCCCTCTCATATGGTGGAGGAGATGGAATAGGTGGTGGTGGTGATGACGGTGGTGCCGGAACTATCGGTTCCTCGTCCTCAGAATCATCAATGTAAATGTAAGGTACTGATGATGATGCCATGCCTGTTACATAATACCATATGTAAGTGCAGTGCCATGGAATGTGTAAACAAGTCAATTACATAATGTCATATGTAATTTCTAAGTAATATGTGTAAACATATGTGTCTAATGTCTAACAGTCATAGTCTAAGTCTACAAATGCAAACCTAATTCGCTATAACCAATGTCTCTGATACCAATCTGTCACACCCCCAATTTTCAACTAACG
Organism: Mikania micrantha; assembly: GCA_009363875.1. Lineage (NCBI taxonomy): Eukaryota > Viridiplantae > Streptophyta > Magnoliopsida > Asterales > Asteraceae > Mikania > Mikania micrantha. The sequence goes on along the minus strand of CM018682.1, from coordinate 54,707,674 downwards.
GAATCATACCGTTTGGGAACGTGACAAACCAGGATCTCAGATCATTAGACATAACGAAGACCTCTATATGAATTTCAAAACATACTTTGGTCTTAAAAACATAACAACATCAGAGTTTTCAAAATTTGCGGAAGCGTTTTAAAACCAGTACAGTTGTAATATGTAAATTACAAAACAAAATCCTCAAATGTGTAATTTAAACAATAAATGTAAAACATGCATGTGACTCTATATCCTAGTCCATGCCAGCTTTGTTGCGCACCTTAGCGTCCTGAGAAAACATGTAAATCAAGTCAACACAATGGTTGGTGCATAACACAGGTTTTAAGTATTCACAATGTTCAAAACAGCAGTTTGAATATCAAGTTTGCAGATAACATAATCACACATGCACAGTCATGATAGCTAGTCATATAAACTATTTACATAAGTGGTCGACACCGAAGCTGACGAATTGCCATGCTATAGCATGTTTTTGCCTTGCCACTATTGTCTAGCACAACAATAGTAAAATTGTGTTTGGTCAGTCAAACACCTGCGTAGATCCCATCTACCAGATGAGGTTTGTCAAACCTAATAGATCTATTTCCAACTACCACGCTTTGCGCTACGGCAAACTAAACGGTTCGAGGTGTGTAAGGACTTTCAAATTGCTATGTTGTCACATAATGTAAACAACTAACTCATGCAAGTGATATGTATCTAAAAAGAGTTTGGTGCACATGTTTTCTCCCCCAAAACAGTTTAAAATAAGAAAGGGGCCGTGTACGCACCTTTGATTTTAGCAGAATGATCAAACACTTGTGAACTCGCGTAGAAATCCTCTACGAAGAATCTGTGGTTTAATAATAACTTAGTGTTATTCGAGATGTCGTTTTGTGCTTGAAATCACATACGTGTCAACACACGTATGCTAAAGTGTTAGAATTGTGCATACGTAATTACGCGTGACTTTGAAATCGTTTAAATAAAATCACATACGATTTTGTTTAAATAAACGTATTTATACGCGATTTCGTTTTCGGATTAAAATACCATTTTTATCATTCCAATTGGTTTGGGATGAAATTCTGGTTCCAACGCAATTCGAACGGGTTAAAACGGAGTTCGTACGCGAAAGTTATGACAAAAATACTAAAATCAAGATTAAAATCCAAAAACTGTTGGGCGCCGGGTTCGAACCCGCGACCTCCAACACTAGACACCTCCATTCTACCATCTAACCTGATCAATTCTTATTGACCTAACATGGAAATTAATTGTTTTAAACCCAACTCTCCTGGTTCCCCTATTCTTCCCCAACCGAACCCAATTTGTTTCTAATTGGGCCCGATCCAACCCAAATCAAGCCCACTATCATGGGGCTTTTGATCCACTATCCAAGTCGGATTCAAGGATGGTTTTAATTTGAAAATTGATAACATTAACCCATTTAAATCGCTTATAAATCAATTCGAACTCCAGTTCATCAAATTCCGATTCTAATCAATCGAATTGATAATTCACATGTTCCGAATTCATAGGGTTTTCATTTTGAATGATATTTCGAGCGTGTCCAAGTTGTTTGATTCGAAAAATAGATCCATCTATATCAACATCCCCAAATCGTTTTATTTCAAAAACCCTAGATATCAAACTTAATCAATTCGTAATTGAATCATGAAATTAACTTAGGTTAAACTTAAATCGGAACCTTCTGAAGCTAATGGTATCAACCAATTTGATTTTAACACATGATTGTTTGAAAACCCCCAAACCCGTTTATGCTTAGAACCCTAATTATTGAATCCATATCACTCGTTGTTAAATCACAAAATTGATAGATGGTATTGTTTAGTCGGCATCTTATGAAACAACCCATGTGATTTAATTTGAATATCAAACTCGTTTGGGTTGAAATCCCCAATTCGGTTTCTCTAAGAACCCTAATTGATCGACTTCATACAATTCTATATTGAGAGCCCGAATTTGCATAGGGCTATGCTTAGTCGGCTCTTTTAGGTGATGTAAGTGTCGAGCATTACCTTATTTGATGCCGAATCGATGTAGTTCGATTATACCCTTGAGTCTCGGCCGCCCCCTAGATCAAAATCTTCTGTCCTGAGTTGTTGGGGTCGAATTTTTGAGTGTGATAGTCTCTAAAAGTGCCGATTATTGTTTAGGAAACTTCAATTTGTTGGATTGTAATCGAATTATACCGGTTTGATCAAGAATACCTACGGTTACACTATAACTCTATCATTACTCGACTTAATTCGCTAATTATGGTGATAATTGTTATGATAACTGACTATTATCATTATTAAGAGCAAATGGAAGGTTTGATCCAATTAATTATGGCTGATTAACATAAATTTTTATTTTTAATTGCTCCATTTAGCCGAATTTTGACTTTTACTAGTCAAAATTCCCAATTTTGGTCAATTCCAAGTTTAATTCTTGAAAATCAAATGTTTCTAAACCCAATCAGCTTAATTATGCACTTTCTAGTTTAATTTCGTTTAATTTCAAATTATTTCAGTCACTTCCGGACTAACGGGGTTAATCTGAATTTGCCGAATTGTCACTAATTGACTACTTAGAACACTGTTGGGCTTGATTAATCCAATTGGGCCTCATAACTATAAATGGGCCTACCATGGGCCTCATTGGGCCTACCCTGGCCTCATTGGGCCTTCCTAGACCTTACTGGGCCTTCTTTGGCCTTACTGGGCCTTCTTTGGCCTTACTGGGCCTTACATGACTTATTGGGCCTGTGATCTAACCATTTTCAGTTAACAGGGTTAATCCGAAAAGTCGGATTGTCACACATACTGATGCAACGGGGAAGGGTGATAGTTTATGCTTCGCGCCAGCTAAAGATTCATGAGGCTAACTACCGAACCCACGATATTGAACTCGCTCTAGTGGTGTTTGAATTGAAAATATGGAGGCACTATCTGTATGGAGTAAAGAGTACCATCTACACCGACCATAAGAGCTTGAAGTATTTCATCGAACAAATGGATTAGAACATGAGGCAGAGACGATGGCTTGAGCTTCTAAAGGATTACGACTGTGATATTTTATATCACCCAGGAAAGGGCAATGCGGTGGCAGATGCTTTGAGTCGCAAGACTGATCATCATGCCATACGAGTAAAAACGTATAGTTTGGTGATAACGCCAGACTTTCTGGACGAGCTCAAGCAGGCACAACAGGAGGGACTGAAAGAAGAGAATGTGGGTTTCAAACGTGTCTTCGGGCAAGTAAAGAACTTGGGAGACAATGACCACGGTGTGAAAGTATGATTCGGTCGTATGTGGGTACCCAGAAATGGGGACATTCGATCAAGAATTTTAAATGAAGCCCACAAATCATGTTATTCTGTACATCCTGGTGCAACTAAAATGTATCAAGATCTTTGAAATGATTATTGGTGGCCGGGTATGAAGTTTAATGTGATGCAGTATGAACAAGTGCCTTACTTGTGCACAAGTGAAGGATGAACATCAGAAACCCTATGGATATGTACAACCTCTTGAGGTACCGGAATGGAAATGGGAACACATCACAATGGATTTCATCACAAGCTACCGAGAACAGCTAAACGACATGGTAAGATATGGGTGATTGTGGACCGACTAACAAAGAATGTACACTTTCTTCCTATTAGGGAAACGTATACGTTCGAAAGGTTTTCTGATTTATTCGTGAAAGAGATTGTGGCCCGACATTGAGTTCCTGTCTCCAATGTGTCAGATCAAGATACGAGGTTTACTTCTAGATTCTGGAAGCATTTTCATGATGCTATGGAAACAAGACTGAACATCTGTACCGCCTATCACCCCCAGACAGATGGACAGTCCGAAAGGACCATCCAAACTCTGGAGGATATGCTTAGGGCATGCATTATCGATTTTAGAGGGAGCTGGGATAACCACTTGCCATTGGTGGATTTTTCATACAATAACAGCTATCACTCTAGTATTGGAATGCCCCCATATGAGGCGTTGTACGGAAGACGATGTAGAACCCCGGTATATTGGGGTGAAGTGGGACAAAAAGAAATGGGAAACAAGGCTGACGTGATTGATATGGCGGAAAATTTACGGGTGATAAAAGCACGAATGAAGGCATCCTAAGATCGCCAGAAATCCTACGCCGATAAGGGCCGAAGGGCGATCGAGTTAAATGTGGGCGATCGAGTGTTGCTGAAAGTATCACCATGGAAGGGAATCATTCTATTTAGAAAGCTAGGAAAGTTGAGTTTGAGGTACGTCAGGCTGTTTCGGATAGAGGCAAGGGTAGGGAAGGTCGCGTACCGACTAGACCTACCGGAAGAGCTGAACGGGATTCACCCTACCTTCCACGTGTCACATCTTAGGAAGTGTTTGGCAGACGAGCAAGCACATGTTCCTTCGGATGACAACGAGGTAGATGACAGATTGAACTATACTGAAGAACCAGTCGCGATTTTGGATACAAAGGAAAAGCAACTACGGAATAAAACAGTTCGTGAAGTCAAGGTTCAGTGGAAGCATCGAAAGGGTTCAGACACTACGTGGGAAATGGAGGAAGAAATGAGGAGGTTGTACCCTCATTTGTTCGATATGTAACGATTCAGGTTTCGGGACGAAACCTATTGTATGGAGGGGAGACTTGTAACATCCCAAATTTTCTAATACGAGTTATTTGAAATTACGAATGCGTAACATAAAATGACCTTGTAGGAAAAATTAAACGAAGAAAATAACCAAGTTAAGGACTCGAAATCATATACTCGAATTCGAATTTGGTTTTCGAAATTAGTAATCGAAACTTCCCCCAATTTCGAGTGCATATGTCGTGTACCTTGCCTGTATATATGAGTGCTTTGGGAAACGTGCTGACCATTTGCTAGAAGCACATTTTCTCTCAAGTACGCGAAGTGGATTTCGAGAACTCCAAGAAACGAGCTTTGATCGACCAAACGAAGGAGGAAACGCACAGGAATCCACAGGAGTAATCATCTATTATCAAGTAAGCATCCAAAACTAGAAAGTTAGGATTTTTATACGAAAGTGAACTTATGCATAAAGCTCACACCTTTATGCATAAAGTTTGAAACTTTGTGGTTCTAACGTGTTTGTAACAACATAAGGAACCCAGAACTACCTCCCCAGGGCTTAGATGAATTTCTGATATGGTTTATGATGAAAAGGCGAGTACTCGAAAATATGCCAGGGAGAATACTCGGAATCATAATTGATTCATAAGACCATTTCGAGAACACCCTTCGAGCATGTGGATTTCGATTACAAGGTGTCGAGTACACATGTGGATTCGAGTATTTGTGAGAATTCGAGTACACATGGGAATTCGAGTACTCATTGATTTCAAGTATTCTGATTCGCATAATCTGTTAATTCGAATACTCATGGATTTCGAGTACGTGGTGCTCAATGAACCTCAAGTGTTTCGAATACTTAGGTAAGGTTCGGGAACTTGAACTTATAATGGGGGACTAGTTGACTATGAGGACTTAGGATAATTTCTAAGTCTAAAAATGTGATGTAATAAGACGATCTAACTAATGTAGGTTCTTAAGTCTTTGCTAATTAGTTCAGCTAAGGAAACGAGAGTCTACTATCATGTGAGTTCTAGATGCCCTATTTCAACACTTTACGTGTACTTATGTTTTTGGCTGACATACATGCTATTAATACGTTTATGATGCGAATGCTTGATGTATGATGAAATATGCATGAGAATATGCTAAGTATGATGAATGCATGATAAATGAGTAATGATGGTGAATCGTATGGTGACATGATATGATGATGACTGTATGATGACATGCATTATAATGACAACTATGATGATAGTTATAAGAATGTTATGATAAGATACTAGGTTGCTAGGTTGGAAGTATGATGTTACGATTATGATGCTAGCATGACATTTATATGATGCCATAATGTTATGATGTAAGGATATGATGACATGTATATGATGCTAGTATATCATGTATGATGAATGGGCGATGTTCCTACACTTGTTATGGGATATGTATGAATGAAGCTCCAGTACTTGTGCTGGGTAAGTATGAAAGTCAATGTAACTATAACAGGATATGAAAGTCAACCTGACAATAACAGGGTATGAAAGTCAACCCGACTATAACAGGGTATGAAAGTCAACCTGACTATAACATGGTATGACAGTCAACCTGACTATAACAGGGTATGAAGCCTTGTGCCGGCATAAGCCTGTTGTTCATGTTAGTGACGGTGGATGTATGATGATGATGTTTACAATGTATATGTGATAAGGTTTTGGATTATGTGAACGAAATGATGTGTTATGCTAAATATGTTTTAACTCAACAAACGTTTATGATGCTTATAAAACTAGAAGTTACCGGCGTCAACTGACATTTTAGCATCTGTGTCAGGTTAAAGCTATGGTAAAAGAAGGCATGGAGCTCGGGCATCAAGATAGAGTATCCGATGGTGTTGGCAATCGTTTAGGTTTTAATTTCGACATTAATTCATGTTTGACAAACTATGTTTTGAATTCCGCTGCATGTTTATGAAAGTTTTTAGTTTAAGAGATATGTGTTATGATAAAACCAACCTCTGGGAGGCGTCCGGGATCAGGGCCTCACAATAGCAGTACCAACGTGGCCGAGAACTCCTTTAAAATCTTGGAGCAAAGAACATCATATTTTTATATAAATTGACCGAGAACTTTTTTATGAAAATCACTGGCCGAGAATTAAATGGTCAATTTGGAAACCATGGTGGACGACATGCGACATGAACAATAAAGGTTCCAACCAATTTAATTCCATAAGCGCACACACACACTCGGATATCATTTAAAATCCAGCCGAGAACACCACTTTATGTTGGTTATCTAAACCGAGAAGCCCTCAAGCAAGTACTAATCGAGAACCCACTTAGGTTGGGTGCCACCATGTTAAGATGTTCTCACTTATACTACCTAAATTTTGGGTTAAAAATATAGATAAACTTTAAAAAAAATGTTTAGTCATTAACCATAGTTTAAAACATGTCAAAGGCTTATAACTAAGTCATGTTTTGAACATGGTAACAAAAAAAAGGTTTACTTTTATAAAATAAATTAGTTAACTTTACTACAAAGTTGAGAAAACATTTTTAAGGTAACATAATATCATTTAAACACTTTTAAAACATATTACATGATCATGTTTTTATAACATAAGGATTATATAAACATGATTAAATGATGATAACCATTTCAAGTTGACACAAGGGTAGTATTCTAGGTGTTAACCTAAAGACCTAAGTTGTACTTAGGAAAATATTATGATGTCCACACTTTTACAATAGGTTAAAGTCAATAACAAGGATAATCATATAAACAAAGAACGTATTTCGTACTAATCTTAATCTATATTGTTTAAGTATTAGTATGTTCTATTATCAAATCAGTTCAAAGGAAAACCAAGATACAATGACTTATAAAAGTTAACTAACTTTAGGTTTAACCTATGAATTGATAATTCGTACTTATAAGTTACAAACAACATTGAATTCAACACAGGTTTTGAATACAACATCATCACAACAACAAAGAGTACGTGCATTTTGTGACAACCAGTACCAGATCGTCCAGCAAGTCCGTACGGTACGTGCACCTTCACTATTTACTATGTGTAAATACAATGTGCAAACCGTTGTGTGATAACAGGATTAAGAAAAACAAAAAACAGTTGTATGTGTTTAACTGAAAATTTAAATACAGCAAATACAACAACTCATGTGAAACAACATTGTGAAAACAAATGACAAAAGCTTATCGGTTGCGATCTGATGTCCACAAATAACCGGAATCAGATGGCCGACAAAACAGTGATAACAATGTGAAAATAAGTAAGTTTAGTTGAGTCCGTCAGTGAGGAAATACAATTCAAATAACAATTCAATATGGTTTACGAATAATGAACTGACAGCGTGTTTGCGTGGGTGACGATTCATACAAACATATCTGTGAGTTTAACGTTCTAAATGATAACTTAAAAGTAGAAAACAAAAATCAGAAAGTGATAACGTCGTCGTGTTCGTTCGGGTGACGATTCGAACAAATACGCGCGAAGGTGACACGATCTGACGAAACAGATAAAATAAACGTTTTCGATACAGTAAATTAAGAAAAGTAAAATTTAGAAGATTTATTAGGAATCAAAACATTAGAAAGATTTTAGAAAACTGTTTATTCAAAATACGCGAAACACACGATTTATGTTCCGGAAACGTAACGAAAGCAAGAACCAAGCAACCGAAACGAACCCGAACACACACGGAGTATAAGAACCCAACTCAAGCATTAAATCTCATTTATTATCTCACCCACCTCCTCTCTCTCTAAACCCGGTTTCTCTCTCTCTCTAGGGTTTTCATCACCAAAAATCACCATATCCCCCTTGTTTCTTGACCAAATCCTTCAAATAAGCTATCAAATCGAAGCTCTCAACATCCTCTATGTGAAAGTACAACAGATCGGAAACAAAATCCACCAAGTCGAAGGTGAATAGAGCTGCAAGTTTCGGATTTCTAGGGTTTTCACACATCTTCTCGGGTACCTAAGTTCTAACATGTGCCCAGCCTTCAAAACTCTTAGAAATGTTGCTAGGATAGGATGGGAACTTGGAGAAGACCTAGCTTTAGCCTAAAACTCAAAAATGGTAGGATGGGAGCTCACGGGTTTGAACCAGGCGAATGAGATCTTCAGCTCCACCGAATGGCCTAGGCCGAATGAGAACAGCTCCAAGGCCGAATGGGTAAGCCGAATGAGCCTTGGAACGAAAGAGATTATCATCCGAATAGGGCCTTCATTCGTGTGATAATTCATATTCACATGATGATCTCCATTCGTCTGAATGCCATTCGCATCATGTGACCATTCGCCTCATAATCTGGGAGTCTCATTCTTGTGGTGATCTACATTCGTCCTATATGCCTTACAGCTTTAAAACTTGTAAATAACACCATGAATCAATTCCATTTTTTTTTACAACATGCATGGAGTTATGGGAGCTAACAAGTTTTACTACAAAGGTGGTGAAGGGTTTTGTTAAATCAACTTCATAACACCTAAAAATCTTTACTTATAAAGTGTTAAGTAGTAAGGTTGATGTTCAAGAAATGATAACCATTCTAAGTCACTTCAAGGGCAACATGCAAAGCTTAATAATCAAGGATGCTTCCCGATAACATGATTTCATGAATGCATCCAAACTTATAAATAACTCAAGTGAGTTAAGATTTGATTTTATAATACTTTGTTATTTACAATGAGATTAAAATGAGATAACAATGAGATAACATGAGACAATTACAAGTGACAACAAGAATGATAATCATGATAACATAATTTCATGATGACAATATCATTCACCACATTTGTTAACATCGTGTAATAAGACAAGTTCTTATAACACATTGTTAACACTATGAGAACATATAACAATGAGAACAGGTTAACATTGAGACAATAACATTGGGGAAAAAAATCAATAATTACTATTAAGAATGTTTGTATTATATCACAACAATCATGTGTTCATGAGATCATGTCCAGTCATAAGTCCCTTACAAGAGAATCGTTTACCATTGATTTAGTGTGACTAAACCGACGATAGCGTAGTGGTACCATAGGTTTGACAAACCGCCAACGAGTGAGGTCGGTACGTTAATCGTAACATTATCATTGGCCGGTATTGTATGACCGGTAACAGGGCGGCATCAGTCAGGTTTGGTAAATGACACATGGTGATATTAATCTACAGAAACTAATTGTAATTAAATCCTTTGATTCTATTAGCTGGTAGACTGAGGAATTGATTTTCTCTCAGGTCATATTACTGGTAACAATTTCGTTGAAGACACTGAGATTACAAACGGGATAGAGGTAAATTGGATGCATTGTGGTCTGATTACGTGAGGACCACAATGGATTCCATTTAGGCTCTATACATTCAAGGTTGAGAATAATATCAATAAGTTAACTATCACTTCTATTATTAGAAGCGAATTACAGTTAACCCTATCATTGAGAGAATAATAATAAGGATAAGGTTTAATAAATATGTTTTCCTTAAAACACTGAGGGTTTATCATTTCTTCGGTTTTGATAATCTACTTCCCTCATACTCTTTTATTCTATGCATATGACACAACGGGTGATGAACACAATTCATGGGTGAACATCAAATGGGTTGAACACATGTGAGATAGAAATGGGTATCCATAGTTGTACTACAAGTGATGTTGAATTTTGTTAAGCATGTGGTGGGATGTCGGTTGGGCTTGTTCCCCTATGTATGCCCTATATATAAGCATGCTTGATTGGATGAAATACTATTTGTAAGTATAACTATGGAGAGGACATTATGCGAGACAAACGAGACAGTTATCAATGAGACTGGTGTATGACATTGTGATTGTGAAGGACAATAAATCATTTGTTTTCAATTAATAAACTTATGGACTCACTAACTTAGTGTTGACTTTGTTTAAATGTATGTTATCTCAGGTGACGAACAAGTCTAGTCACCAAGCATTCAGCACTTAAGCTAGTGGACTTTTAGAAGATCTAGCTTCATTTTGTGTTGTGCATATTTTGAATGACAAAACTTTGAATCATCTTTTGTAAATCTTGTGCAGATACAAGATAGCCGCTTATGATTCTTTTGGATAGATTAACTTTGTTAAATTATAAACATGACAATGTAATTTAACTTTCTAATTTTATATCAATGTCATGATAGCATTTCTCATTATATATTGTGTGCCGTGTAAAAATCTGATCATTTGATTATCACACGATATCTCGCCCCGAGAACCTTTCGCCCGACGGGAAAGTCGGTACAGCCCGCTGACTCGGGGTGAGACACATTTCTTGATTACTTAGTCAACCACATCAACTACAAGGTGAGTTCATACTCCCGTTTTCTAATTTTTTTGATTTTAATTGTGAGGCTGAGAAACATGCTAACTCTTTTATTTATTAAAAGTTTTAGTATATTATACAAACATCATGGGATTTAGATAATAAAGATGTTATCTTTATTATGACACTTTATTCATGATCAATGTGTATGCTTGTGTGTGCATTAACAACAATGACCAATCAAGGATGCTTTATGATAATATAACTTCATGAATTTATCCAAACATTTAAATAACTTAAGTGATATAAAATTTGATCTTATAACAATTCGCTACTTACAACGAGATGACAATGAGATAACATGAGACGATTACAAGAGATAACAAGAATGATAATCATGATAACATAATTTCATGATGATGATATCATTCACCACATATACTAACATCGTGTAATAAGAGAAGTTCTTATAACACTTTATTAAAGACTATAAGAACACATAACAATGAGAACATATGACACTGAGATGGTGTAGTGGTACCATAGGTTTGACAAACCACCAGAGAGTGAGGCCGGTACGTTAATCATACATATTCATTGGCCGGTATCGTATGATCGGTAACAGGGCTGCATCAGTCGGGTTTGGTAAACGACACATGGTGATATTAGTCTTCAAACACTGATTGTAATGAAATCCTTCGTTTCTATTAAATGGTAGACTGAGGAATTGATTTTCTCTCATGTCATATTACTAGTAATAGATTCGTTGAAGACACTGTTTCTTTTAAGGCTACAAATGGGATAGAGGTAAATTGGATGCATCGTGGTCTGATTTCATGAGGACTACAATGTATCCCATTTAGGCTCTATACACTCAAGATTGTGAACAATATCAATGAACTAACTGTCCCTCCTGTTGTTGGAAGTGAATTACAGTTAATTCTACAATTGAGAGAAATCTAATAAGGATAAGATTAAATTAATCTATTTTCCTTAAAACATTAAGTGATTAACATAACTGAGATAATGGTAATTTATTCCCTTCAAACACTCTTATTCTATAGATATAACACTATGGGATGAGAACACATCATATGGGATTAACAGGTTGAATATCAAATTGGACAAACACGTGTGTAACATCAGTGCCGGAAACGTAACCAGAACAGTGATCTACATAGTAATTCAGGTACACTCTATGTGTGTTACATGTACATTATTATCATTTTATGTTTGACACAAAACTATTTCGCATGCAATTCGGAAACATGATTCAAAACCATGGTTCACTAGTCAGAAATTCATCTGACAACATAGAACCATTTCGTGATTGTTAGTTAGGACATTATTACGTATAAAAGTATGTGAGGTTTAACAGAACAAAATAACAACGGATGTCTTTACGTGAATGCTAAATTGACGGATTATTCGTATAGGTGACGATCTGTACGAATATATCTGAAAGTTTAACGTTCTGAATGATATCCAATAATTAGAAAATCATATCGAAAAGTATAGTTATCGTGGTGTTCGTACGGGTGACGATTCGAACGAATACGCGCGACGACTATACGATTCAATTTAAACAGTTAAATTTAATATTTTCAGAAATTTAAAATAAACCGAAGATATTTAGTTAATTTACGAGGAATTACCTCCTAATTTAATTTAAAAAATTCAATTTTTAAAACCGAGATGTTTCGTTACGAAAACGTAAGGAAACCGACCCTTCAATATGAAACCGAGCAAAACCGAACGAGACAGAACACACCGGGTATTTTGAAAGCAGTTAATATGGCATTAAATGCCATATCTTCCCCACCTACCAGCCATCACCACCAAATTTCTTCTCTCTCTCTTTCAACTTTCTCTCTCTAGAACTACAAGCCCCAGATCTCTCCATACTCAACAAAATCGAGCCATTTTGGTGTCAAAACGATCCTCACAACTTGTAGAGCATGAAAGTACAAATGATCTGACCTTCGAACCATCAAAATCTAGGTAGAATAGACCTTAAACTCTCGACTTTTAGGGTTTTTAACCCCTTTGTTCGAACCACACTCAAACCGGTTCTAAACCATCCAAAAACTTAGGGAAACTGCACTACACTACTTAAGAATGATGTATGAGCTTGTAATCCTCCATGGGTAGGTCGTGAGTTTTAGAATGGGAGTCTGCACTAATTCTGGTTTGAACGACCGAATGGAAACCACCCAGCTAGGCCGAATGACTTCTTTCGCATGGCACCACCATTCTGTCGGGGGACTCCATTCGCGCGGCCATTTCATTCGGTCAAGACCTTCATTTGCACGGCAACCCTCCTTCGGCCAAAGCTTCCTTCACATGCAGCCACATTCGACCACCCATTCGTATTGACTGCCTCTATTCGGTCGGACGCTCCTATTCACGTGGCTAGCTACATTCGGCCGAGGTCCACCATTCGGATGGCCATGCTCTTCGCACAATACCACATTCGCATGGTGCATTAAGTCGTGTGAACCTCCTCATTCGGCCATCCTTCTTCGCATGACAAACCTCATTCGGCCAATACTAGCTTCATCCGAGGATAGTGACAACCGAAGGAACATAAGGATATTGGCCATGTATGGATTTGTACGTGAAATTCATGCATGAGAAAGACATCAGGGTTTCACTTATGGTTTTTCAGTCGTAATACCATGCATGCATGCTTGGGTTGGGTACGTGGAATGCATGCATGGGGGGGATCTATTAGGGTTTCACGAGGGTATTAAAGGGTTTTGTAAACCGTCCATGCAAAGGTTAACACTAAGGTATTCTAAAATACAATGATGTATAAACCTGGAATGTAGCTCTCAATTTAGTTTAGAAAACTTGAATTTTATTAAATGAAACCATAAGAAAGGGTGTTGGAAATGAACTCATGCAAGGATGGTTAAACAAATGACAACCCAAAACCCTAATACTTTTACATCTAATTTGGATTCCCAACAAAGTTAAACTACATACATGGATTTTGGACATCATTTGAGTTTAATGCATTCGGATTTCATTAAACTAAAACATGAATAAGGTTGTTGATAACGAATCAGGAAACAAGAAAACAGGCTAAGTATAGGTGTGGAATATATTGCAAACACTCAATACTTATTAATTCAATACAAACATATAACTACATTAGATCGTTCGCTTGAACTTTCTAGGATGGGTTATATACAAGGATGATTAAAGAACCATGATAAATGAAAACACAGTAAAGGACTTAGAGTTAATCGAGTGCGATTAACCAAATTCTAACATGTTAACTTACACTTTCTTAATTTAGTTTTGAAATAAATGAAATGATTTCTAACTTAAAGCTTTAACTAAAAATTTAGTTTTATTAAAGATGTTTTACCTAAAAAAGCATGAATGTAATAAAGGGATACTTAGTGTAAACTAGTTAGAGATACATAGAAACACACTAGTAATGTAGGACACATAGTTGCACACCGGGATCAAAACCCTAGACACGTCAACTATAAATACTTATAGTATGCGAATTCTCTTAAAACAACTCAGGTACTGAAGATACTTAAGCTACAATTAACAAGCGCGCATATCTGTTGTGATTCAATACATAGCAATACATGTGAGTTCATTGCTCCTTTTCTAAACATTTTTGTTTTACAAAAGCGCGGCTGAGAAGTATGCGTAAATTATTTTTTTTTTCAAATGTATTTTACGTAAATGCTTTTACTTCATATATGTTCTAAATGTCTAATTGTAAGCTAGACTCATGTCTAGGTAAATTAGATACAGATTTACCGAATGAATTAATTACTCTCATTGAGTAGGAAAATGATTCTAAAAAAATATAACAATTCTTCCAAGATGTAATTCAAAGAATCTAAAGTCGGTGTTGTGTTTAAGGAAACTAAGGATCAAATCCAAAGAATCCAAATTCCGTGTAGTGTTCAAGAAAACGAAGGATCAAACTCAAATAATCTAAACTCAGTGTTGTGTTCAATGAAGTCTAAGGATCAGAATCAAAGAAATCATATCCGTCTGTGAATCAAATAACTAGTAAACTCAATAACGAACAATTCGAGGTGGATGTCAGTTATATGCCGATCAAGACCACGTGTAAACACACGGAAAGTCCCGACATAAATAGTAGACATTTATAGTCATGCTATATGGGCATAAATCAAAGAATCCAACGAATTCAAGAGAACAGAGGTGAACAAAGATCAAAGGATATTTTAAAGTCCCGACGTGTACAGTAGACCTCAAGGTCAAGCTGATATGGGCACATCATGAAAGTCCCGACACATACAGGTAGACTCATTTGGGTCATGCCTGATATGGGCCACGTGTGAGACGATACAAGCTGGACACCACCAACAACTAAGACTAAATGATTGAGTCAAATAAGTCCCAATCATCATGTCTTAGTTGTGTTTATATGTTTATTTATTCATTTAATTAAGCATTTAATACCAAGTTGCTACAAATACTGTGGATGTTCATGAATGTGTGATGAACTCAAGAAATCGTTAGAATTTCAATTTGTGGAACTCAAAATCTATTATGTCGATGGTGTGAAATGAAACGCTTAATAATCATTAACAAAAATATGTTATGCGGTTCGGTTTGTGGTGGGACGGTGGATGGGTTGGCGGTAAGCTTGACCCTACATATGCCCTATATATAAGCATATTTGATTGGATAGCGTAGGTGGTTGTTGATGAGGTTAAGGTGGTTATTTCGGGTGATCAAGGTAAACAGATTTTCAGGTTATTCAAACATTGTGAATCAAAGGTATGGGATGAAACGCTTAATTATCATCAGGAACAATATATCATGGGGTCTGGTATGTGGTGGGCTGGTGGCTGGGCTGGCGGTAAGCTTGACCCTACATATGCCCTATATCTAAGCACACTGAACTGGATGGTGTAGGTGGTTAATGGTGAGGTTAAGGTTGTCATTCGAGCAGGTTTATTCAAATTTCATTTTTAAAACAAAGCTATATGAACTCACCAACCATGTGTTGACTTGGTCTTTTTGAATGACTTCTCAGGTGACGAACAGGTCTGAGTTAGAAGTCTATGCTTTTGGACTAGGATGCCAGATAGAGGACCTAGTATTTTGGACTGGCATATTTTTGAACATCATTATACAGATTATTTTGTATATCTTAAGCAGATACAAGATAGAAGAATTTTGAGGTTGATGGTAGATTTACATTGTTAAATTATGAACAAACTGATGTAATTTAACTTTGTAATTCTATTTTATTTAGCATTTCACATTTTATATCATGTGCAATGTAAACAATCTGATCATCATGATTATCATTCCCGATATCGCGTCCCGAGACCTTTCCGCCCGACGAGACACACGTTCTGGCTCGCCGGCTCGGGGTGTGACAGATTGGAATCAGAACCATGGTTATTGAGAAATATAGGTCATTTATTTAAATGGTTTGGCCTAGTATATAAGCTAGGGACCCTTCATGTAGAGAACATAGGACTTAGTAATTATTTGAGTTGTGTCTTCTGCATTCGATCGTTGCACTAACCGATATTCTATTGGTTGTCTTGGCAACATTACGAGAATACCACCTCCTCTTATGTCTCAACCACCGCCGCCACCTCCTCCTCCCCCACACACTCCACCTGCTGACCCAAACGCGAATCCGAATCCGAATCTGGATCCCGCTACCGTTGCCTTGGCAACACTACTGAGCAGTCAGCTGACTAACCAGCTGAAAGAGGTGATCCCGGATATGATCAACCGTATTCGGAACGACAACAACAATTCTAGAAATTCATCGGGAGAAGCCAGTGGGAATACCGGTAGTGATTCTAACTACTCCTACAAGTCCTTTGTGGGGTGTAAGCCGCCTACTTTCAACGGTACTGAAGTAGCCGTTGGATTAATACAATGGATAGAGAAGATTGAGACTCCTCTGTACCTTTGCAGTTGTCCAGAGCATCACAAGGTTCGTTACTCTGCTGGATCATTCAGCAAGCGAGCCTTAACTTGGTGGAACTCACATATTCAAGCTAGAGGAAGAGAAGAAGCCATGTCGATGTCATGGGAAGACTTCAAGACCCTACTGAGAACTGAATTCTGTCCTAAGAACGAGCTGCAAAGGATGGAGACTGAGATGACAAACCATGTGATGAAAGGAGCAGATCACTTGGACTATACTACTCGTTATCACGAGTTAGTAGCAATGGTGCCAGACATGGTACCAACTCTGGAAAAGAGGATTGATAGATATGCAGGTGGACTCCTCGCCTGCATACATGGTTTAGTCATTTTAGAAAACCCTGTCACCTTGGAGTCAGCTGTTAGCCTGTCAGGGAAACTCACTGACTTAATGGTAGCCTCTAGAACTCTCAAGAAGGAGGCTGACTCAAGCAAGCACAAGGAGGAATCATCAAAGAAACCCCACCATCATCCCAAGAAGAAACAGAAGGTCATCAAGAACTACACGATGGCCACTCCTCTCAACCATGTAGCTGTTGCACCACAGAACCTCCACAAGAAACCATACACTGGCCCGCACCCTTCGTGTGCCAAATGTCAAAACCATCATGCTGATAACACTCCCTGCAGACACTGCACGGGGTGTGGAAGGAAGGGCCATTGGGTCCAACATTGCAGGATGGCACCCACTCAGGCAGTGAACCATGCTGATTTAGCTCTCCCTCCACCCAACAACCAAAACCAGAACAACGGTGGATGCTATAACTGTGGTGAAATTGGCCATTTTTCAAAGAACTGCCCAATGAAAGTACAACCGGCAATCCAAGCACCATGTAGAAAAGCGTTTGCAATAGGAGCTCCAGCTGCTCGTCAAGACCCGAACGTGGTCACTGGTATATTTCTCTTACATGATGTTTATGCATCTATTCTATTTGACACTCGTGCGGATCAGAGTTTTATCTCGACCGATTTTGCATGCCAACTTAATCATATTGAGGAACTTTTAGACTCCCCTTACATTATTGAAGTAGCGAACGAAAAATAAATCGCAGTTAGTACAGTACTTAGAAACTACCCATTAACACTTAATGGTCAAACATTTACCATCGATTTGATACCGATGGAGTTGGGTAGTTTCGACATCATTTTCGGGATGGATTGGCTATATCTCAATAGAGTGGAAGTCATCTATTCGGAAAAGCTGCTTCGGATTCCATTGACGCACGATCATGTGTTGGAAGTTCGAGGGGATCAGGCAAAACGGAGTGTCAATATCATATCTTGCATAAAGGTGCGTAAGTGTTTACAGAAGCAGTGTACAACTTTTCTGGCTCATGTGGTGGAGAAAGAGAAAGACATGATCAAGATTCAAGATGTGCCAGTAGTAAAAGAGTATCTAGACATGTTTCCTGAAGATCTACCAGGTTTGCCACCTGCGAGACCTGTAGAGTTCTGTAAAGGTTTCATCCGACCGAGCTACTCACCATGGGTAGCTCCGGTTTTGTTCGTGAAAAAAAGGACATATCCTTTCGGATACGTATAGATTACAGGGAGCTGAACAAATTGACTATCAAGAATCGGTACCATTGCCAAGGATTGATGATTTCTTTGACCAACTACAAGGAGCATAGTATTTCTCGAAGATTGATTTGCGGTCCGGATATCAACAACTCAGATTTCAAGACGAAGACATACCGAAGAGGGCATTCCGTACTAGGTATGGGCATTACGAGTTTATGGTGATGCCTTTCGGACTGACAAATGCACCTGTGGTTTTCATGGACCTCATGAACCGAGTGTGCAAGCCGTCTCTGGATCAGTTTGTCATTGTCTTTATTGATGACATACTGATTTATTCTAAGAACAAAGCAAAACATGAAGAACATCTCAGAAAGATCTTGGAGATGTTGAAGAAAGAACAACTCTATGCCAAATTCTCTAAGTGTGAATTTTGGCTAAGGGAAGTTCAGTTTTTGGGTCATGTAGTCAACAGTAAAGGAATACATGTAGACCTTGCCAAGATCGAGGCAATCAAGAACTGGGATACTCCAAAGACACCGACGGAGAGATACGGTCTTTTCTGGTACTGGAAGGTTATTATAGAAGGTTTATCTCAAACTTTCCTAAGATAGCCCTGCCCCTCACCTAGTTAACTCAGAAATGCGAACCGTTTGTCTGTGAGAAAAAACAGGAAGATGCCTTCCAGACATTCAAGCAGAAATTATGTGATGCTCCAATCCTATCTTTCCCAGAAGGCTGTGATGACTTTGTAGTGGATTGTGATGCATCCCATCAGGGACTCGGTTGTGTGTTAATACAATGAGACAAAGTTATTGCGTACGCATCAAGACAGTTAAAGATTCATGAGAAGAACTACACTACTCATGATCTGGGACTGGGAGCAGTGGTATTTGCTTTGAAGATTTGGAGACATTTTTATATGGCACTAAGTGTACCATATTTACTGATCACAAGAGTCTACATCATATCTTTGATCAGAAAGAACTCAACATGTGGCAACGACGTTCGGTTGAACTTCTGAATGATTACGACTGTGTGATTAGGTACCATCCGGGTAAGGCGAACGTTGTAGCTGACGCCTTGAGCCCGAAGGAATGGGTCAAACCCTTGCGAGTCAGAGCAATGGGAATAATTGTGCAGACAAGTTTACGTGACAAGATTTTACAGGCATAACAAGAATCAGTAGAACGAGGAAATCTGAAGAAAGAACATGATTGTGGAGCAGAACGACAGTTTGAAACAAAACCAGATGGAGTTATCTACTACCAAGATCGTGTATGGATTCCTGCGGTAGATGAATTGAGGAAACTCATCTTTGATGAAGCACACAAGACCAAGTATTTAGTGCATCCAGGCGCTGATAAAATGTACCAAGATTTATAGGGATTTAATTGGTGGCTGGGAATGAAGAAAGACATAGCTGAGTACGTCGGTCGATGCCTTACCTGTGCGAAAGTAAAGGCAGAACACCAGAAGCCGTCATGGTTACTGTAACAGCCTGAGATTCCGCTCTGGAAGTGGGAACAAATAGCTATGGATTTCATTACCAAGCTACCCCGCACTTCTAGTGGTCATGATACAATTTGGGTTATCATTGATCGTTTGACAAAGTCTGCTCACTTCTTGCCAATGCGTGAAACCTTCATGATGGATAAACTAGCAAGATTGTACATCAATGAGATAGTGGTACGTCACGGTGTACCATTGTTTATCATTTCGGATCGAGACAGCAGATTCACATCAAGGTTCTGGCAATCATTGCAGAAATCTCTAGGGACGCACTTAAAATTGAGCACAGCTTACCATCCTCAAGCGGACGGTCAAAGCGAACGTACGATACAGACCCTAGAGGACATGTTGAGAACATGTGTTTTGGATTTTGGTGGAAATTGGGACTCTCATTTGCCACTGATCGAATTCTCCTATAATAACAGTTACCATAGTAGCATCGGATGCGCACCATTCGAGGCTCTGTATGGTCGAAAATGTCGGTCACCGATCTGTTGGACCGAAGTTGGAGATAATCGAATAACTGGGCCAGAACTGATTCAGGAAACTACTGATAAGATTGCTTAGATCCAACAAAGATTACAAGTAGCTAGAAGCAGACAAAAGAGTTATGCCGACAAATGGCGCAAGCCGTTGGAATTTCAAATGGGAGACCGTGTCATGTTAAAAGTGACCCCATGGAAAGGCGTAGTTCGTTACAGAAAGAAAGGAAAGTTAGCACCACGACACGTAGGACCGTTCGAGATCGTTGAACGTATTGGTCCTGTTGCGTATAGACTGAGATTACCAGATGAACTCAGTGGTGTGCATGACGTGTTTCACGTCTCAAACTTAAAGAAATGCCTTGCTGACGAATCACTCGTTATACCAATAGAAAAAATTCAAGTGGACGAACAATTACATTTCATTGAAGAACCTTTAGAGATTTTGGATCACGAAGTTAAACAACTAAAGCAATGCCGTATTCCAATTGTCAAGGTTCGATGGAATTCAAAGCCTTGACCCGAGTTTACTTGGGAACGCGAGGATCACATGAATCCAAGTATCCCCATCTGTTTGCAGAGGAAACTGTACCTGACAACGACTCTTAAATTTCGGAACGGAATTTCTCTAACAAGAGGAAACTGTAACATCAGTGCCGGAACCGTAACTTGAACAGTGATCTACACAGTAATTCAGGTACAATCTATGTGTGTTACATGTACATCATTATCAGTTTATGTTTGACACAAAACTATTTTGCATTCAATTCAGAAACATGATTCAAAACCATGGTTCAACAGTCAGAAATTCATCTGACAACACAGAACCATCACGTGATTGATAGTTAGGACATTATTATGTATAAACGTATGTGAGGTTTAACAGAACAAAATAACAACAGATGTCTTTACGTGAATGCTAAATTGACGGATTATTCGTATAGGTGACGATCTGTATGAATATATCTGAAAGTTTAACATTCTGAATGATATCCAATAATTTGCAAATCGTATCAAAAAGTATGGTTATCGTCGTGTTCGTACGGGTGACGATTCGAACGAATATGCGCGACGACTATACGATTCGATTTAAAAAGGTAAATTTAATATTTTCAGATATTTAAAATAAACGGAAGATATTTAGTTAATTTACGAGATTTACCACCTAATTTAATTTAATAAATTCTATTTTTAAAACCAAGATGTTTCGTCACGAAAACGAAAGGAAACCGACGCTTCTACGCGAAACCGAGCAAAACCAAACGAGACCGAACACACCGGGTATTTTGAAAGCAACTAATATGGCATTAAATGCCATATCTTCCCCCCCACCTACCAGCCATCACCACCAAATTTCGTCTCTCTCTCTCAACTTTCTCTCTCTAGAACTACAAGCCCTAAATCTCTCCATACTCAACCAAATTGAGCCATTTTGGTGTCAAAACAATCCTCACAACGTGTAAAGCATGAAGGTACAATCGATATGAGCTTCAAACCATCAAAATCCAGGTTGAATTGACCTTAAACTCTCGATTTTTAGGGTTTTGAACCACTTTGTTCGAACCACACTCAAACCAGTTCTAAACCACCCAAAAACTTAGGGAAAATGCACTACAACACTTAAGAATGATGTATGAGCTTGTAATCCTCCATGGGTAGGTCGTGAGTTTTTGAATGGGAATCTGCACAAATTCTGGTTCGAACGACCAAATGGAAACCTCGTAGCTAGGCAGAATGGCTTCTTTCTCATGGCACCACCATTCTGTCGGGGGACTCCATTCGCGTGGCCATTCTATTCAGTCAAGACCTTCATTTGCGCGGCAACCCTCCTTCGGCCAAAGCTTCCTTCGCACGCAGCCACATTCGACCACCCATTCGCATTGACTACCTCTATTCGGTCGGACGCTCCTATTCGCGTGGCTAGCTACATTCGGCCGAGGTCCACCATTCGGATGGCCATGCTCGTCACAAGAAACCACCCTCGCATGACAAACCTCATTCGGCCAATACTAGCTTCATTCGAGGATAGTGACAACTGAAGGAACATAAGGAGATTAGCCATGCATAGAGTTGTACGTGAAATTCATGCATGAGAAAGACATTAGGGTTTCACTTATGGTTTTTCAGTCGTAATACCATGCAGGCATGCATGCTTGGGTTGGGTACGTGGAATGCATGCATGGGGGGGATCTATTAGGGTTTCATGAGGGTATTAAAGGGTTTTGGAAACCGTCCATGCATTAGGTTTAACACTAAGGTATTCTAAAATAAAATGATGTGTAAACATGGAATGTAGCTCTCAATTTAGTTTAGAAAGCATGAATTTTATTAAATGAAACCATAAGAATGGGTGTTGGAAATGAACTCATGCATGGATGGTTAAACAAATGACAACTCAAAACCCTAATATGTTTACATCTAATTTGGATTCCCAACAAATTTAAACTACATACATGGATTTTGGACATCATTTGAGTTTAATACATTCGGATTTCATTAAACTAAAACATGAATAAGGGTGTTAAGAACGAATCAGGAATCAAGAATACAAGCTAAGTATAGGTGTGGAATATATTGCAAACACCCAATACTTATTAATTCCATATAAACATATAACTACATTAGATAGTTTGCTTGAACTTTCTAGGATGGGTTATATACAAGGACGATTAAAGAACCATGGGAAATGAAAACACAGCAAAGGACTTAGAGTTAATCGAGTGCGATTAACCAAATTGTAATATGTTAACTTACACTTTCTTAAAAATATTTATGTTTTAATAAAAGGTAAATGATTTATGAGATTATTAATTAAAATGTTTTGAAATAAATAAAACTATTTCTAACTTAAAGATTTAACTAAAAATTTGGTTTTATTAAAGATGTTTTACCTAAAAACCATGAATGTAATGAATTAGACCTTATATAAGTAAGGTTTAGTTGTGAACATCTATGGGGTAAAGGGCTTAGTGTAGACTAGTTAGAGATACATAGAAACACACTAGTAATGTAGGACACATAGTTGCACACCGAGACCAAACCCTAGATATGTCAACTATAAATACTTATAGTATCCGAATTCTCTTATAACAACTCAGGTACTGAAGATACTTAAGCTACAATTAAAGAGCGCGCATGTCTGTTGTGAGTCAATACATAGCAACATAGGTTAGTTCATTGCCCCTTTTCTAAACATTTTTGTTTTACAAACGCGGGGCTGAGAAGCATGCGTAAATTATTATTATTTTTTGAAATGTATTTTACCTAAAAGCTTTTACTTCATATATGTTCTAAATGTCTAATTGTATCCTAGACTCATGTCTAGGTAAATTATGTACAGATTTACCGAATGAATTAATTACTCTCATTGAGTAGGAAAATGATTCTAAAAACAAATAACAATTCTTCCAAGATCTAATTCAAAGAATCTAAAGTCGGTGTTGTGTTTAAGGAAACTAAGGATCAAATCCAAAGAATCTAAATTCAGTGTAGTGTTCAAGAAAAATAAGGATCAAATTCGAAGAATCTAAACTCAGTGTTGTGTTCAATGAAGTCTAAGGATCGGAATCGAAAAATCATACCCTGTGTGAATCAAAGAACTAATAAACTCAATAACGAACAATTTCAATTGAATGTCAGTGGTATGCCGATCAAGACCACGTGTAAACACACGGAAAGTCCAGGCGTAAATAGTAGACTTTTACAGTCACGCTATATGGGCATAAATCAAACAATCAAACGAATTCAAGAGAACAGAGGTGAACACAGATCAAAGGATATCCTAAAGTCCCGACATGTATAGTAGACCTGAAGGTCAAGCTGATATGGGCACATCATGAAAGTCCTGACACATACAGGTAGACTCATTTGGGTCATGCCTGATATGGGCCACGTGTGAGACGATACAAGCTAGATACCACCAACAACTAAGACTAATTGATTGAGTCAAATAAGTCCCAATCATCATGTCTTAGTTGTGATGTTTATTTATTCATTAATTAAGCATTTAATACCAAGTTGCTTCAAATACTGTGGTTGATCATCAATGTGTGATGAACTCAAGAAATCGTTAGAATTTCAATTTGTGGAACTCAAAATCTATTATGTCAATGGTGTGAAATGAAACGCTTAATTATCATTAACAACAATATGTTATGCGGTTCGGTATGTGGTGGGATGGTGGCTGGGCTGGTGGTAAGGTTGACCCTAGATATGCCCTATATATATGCATACTTGATTTGATAGCATATGTGGTTGTTGATGAGGTTAAGGTTGTCATTTCGGGTGATCAAGGTAAACAGATTTTCAGGTTATTCAAACGTTTTGAATCAAAGGTATGGGATGAAACGCTTAATTATCATCAGGAACAATATATCATGTGCTTTGGTATGTGGTGGGACGGTGGCTGGGCTGGCAATAAGCTTGACCCTGCATATGCCCTATATATAAGCACACTAAACTGGATGGTGTAGGTGGTTAATGGTGAGGTTAAGGTTGTCATTCGAACATGTTTATTTAAATTTCATTTTTAATACAAAGCTATATGAACTCACCAACCATGTATTGACTTGGTCTTTTTGCATGACTTCTCAGGTGACGAACATGTCTGAGTTAGAAGTCTATGCTTTGGGACTAGGATGCCTAATAGAGGACCTAGTTTTTTGGACATGCATATTTTTGAACATCATTATACATATTATTTTGTATATCTTGTACAGATACAAGATAGAAGAATTTTGATGTTGATGGTAGATTTACATTGTTAAATTACGAACAAAACTGATGTAATTTAACTTTGTAATTCTATTTTATTTAGCATTTCTCGTTTTATATCATGTGCAATGTAAACAATCTGATCATCATGATTATCATTCCCGATATCGCCACCCAAGACCTTTCCGCCCGATGGGACACACGATCCGGCCCGCCGGCTCGGGGTGTGACAACGTGTGAGATGAACATGGGTATCCATTGTTGAAATACAAGTGGGATTGAATTCACTCAAGTGTGTGGTGGGCTAGCGGCTTCATTCATGATACGTATGCTATATATATAAGCATGCTTGATTTGAATGATACATTATTTGTAAGGGTAACTATGGAGAGGACATGGTTGTGAGACAAGATAAGTTATGTTAGATATCTTTTCTTCAAATCCGCATGCTTAACAAATTTAGAGCTAGAAAGTTCAGAGATAATCTGAGTGTGCACAAGTTGAACATTCGTAAATGTTCTAACTGTGTAACACTTATTCATTCGCAAATAATCAGAGTGTGCATAAGTTGAACATTCGTAACTGTTTTAACTGTTCAACACTTGTTCATTCGCAAAGGATTTGAGTGTGCACAAGTTGAACATTCGTAAATGTTCTAATTATGCAACACTTGTTCATTCGCAAATGATCTGAGTGTGCACAAGTTGAACATTCGTAAATGTTCTAACTATGCAACACTTGTTCATTCGCAAATGATCCGAGTGTGCAAAAGTTGAACATTCTTAAATGTTCTAACTGAGCATCACTTATTCATTCACAAATAATCTGAGTGTGCACAAGTTGAACATTCGTAAATGTTCTAACTATGCAATAGTTATTCATTCGCAAATGATCTGAGTGTGCACAATTTGAACATTCGTAAATGTTCTAACTGTGCAACACTTGTTCACGAATGTTGCATTATCTCAAAGTATTACCTATGAAGAACATTATCATCTGTAGATATTGTTAATATGAGTTATCAGTGGAATATGTCCATCTATTCTTTCATAAGATTATAAATATGTCAGTACTTAATATTGAATGATTTTGACAAACCTTAAACTTATTTTGATTTTATTTTAAACTAATTTTGGAAATAGCATCTATCCTTTAAAATACCCAACAATCCCCCCTAAGGATGGTGCTTCCAAAACTATTTAAAAGAATGTGTAAGAATTTATGTACCGTTATTACTTTAGAATGTTAAGCCTTGTTAGCCTGTTGTTCCAAAATTGGTTCAGTGTAAGATCTTGCACACTGATTTATTACTTGATAGAAGTAGTCAGCAGGCTTTTCAAAAACATCTGTATAGTATTCAATCTTTGTACAATTCATCTTCAAAATTGTTTATTTACTCAGTGCCATTATTTCAGATTTTGTAGTAAGAACAATGCCTCCTTGACTTGAGCTGTGTACCCTCAGGTTTCCATCTTTATTCATAGACATTCCTGTAATATTTTCAATTACGCTGGAGGAATGTTCAAGTTAGACATAGCTCTTCTCGTGGCAATTTTCTCATATACAGTAGCCAGAGTTCTTATTAAGTCAAGAAATATACACAATCTGCTTCAGGTAGTTTATTGTTGATCAATAAAAAGAATGTATGTGGGATCAAGCAATTTTAGTTCATAAGGTGTGAAAAGATATACATCACTGTGCTCTTTTCCATCTTCTCTTCTTGGTAGCACTAACTCATACTCTTTAGCATCATAGAACCATGTTGTGATAGGATATGAGTTTTGATCTCCACTTATGCTCTTTGTTCTGTATTGAATCTTTGCCTTTTTTGTACGGAAAGTATTTCATTCTAAGTTTCCTATCTTCATTTTTATTTTTCTTCCCTTTCTCTGGAATGAAGTGATTGTTATCTTTTAAACTGCACATCATTCTAAACATTTGTTTATCCATCTTCTTTTTCTTCACAAAGTTATGAAGAGTTGCCTCAAATTCATATCCTTGTGGATACCAACCATAATTTACTAAATGCAAATCACCCAGTTCTAACAGATCATGATCAGGAAGAGTAACAATGGTATTTGAATTGAAGAAAAATTTTACTGACCCATTTACTCTTTTTATGATAAACGCATCCCAATCAAAATAATATTTCCAGGAAATTATCTTTGCATTGCTGCTTCTCTTGCATTCCATGGTCTCAATCAATTCATCAAATGTTTGCCCTTCTTCAATAACTGTTCATGCGTATTCATCTGTAGTGTTTAAATCAGGGAACCATTTTCTAGCATAAGTGTTTGTCAATTTTGAAGGGCTGTAATTTTTGGTTTCTTGGATACTGAAGAAGACGGAGCCCTTGTGGATGTAAATCTTGTGTATTTGGGCTTTATGATATCAAGAATTGTCATCTTCTTCTGTCTTTTATCTGCCTCAACTAAGGCAGTTACCTCTTCTCTTATTCTCTTAGCTTTCATATGAGATGAGCTTTTTGTGGGATAATTTCTCAAAGTGAGAAATTCTCTAAGTTCAGTATAATTAATCTCTTTTATGTTTTTGAGTAGAGGAGGAGGCTGCCTTTCTGCCTGCTATTTTTCAGCATCAACAGATTTTTCATATTCTTTATCGACCTCACCTCTATGAATCTCTTCATATTTTGCAACTTCTTTTGCTAATTCTTTAGAGGTCATTGTCAATACTTGCTCAGTTGGATAATTGTTTCTTATTAAAAACATAGCATGAGTCATATGAGGATCTTTTTGAGCCTTTTTAGAGAAGTTTGCTGCAAAGGCTTCATCTATTTTTGTCTCTGAAATGATATCATCTTTTAGCATATATCCTCCAGCTATTTCTCCTTCCTCTAACTTTGATGATTCATCATTTTCATCATCTACGAAAACGCTGTCATCACTATGATTATAATCAACCAGCTACTCATCATCATCTTCTTCTTTCAGCCTTTGACTTTCCAACTGTTTTTCAGCAGCCATATGCTCATCAATAAATGGAGCAAAAATGGCTTTATCAACTTCAGATAATATTTGTGAGCTTTTATTCTTCTTTTGAAGTTCTTCTTCCAGTAATTCCTCATCAGTTAATTTCCTTTTTCCTTTATATCTTACTTGTACAGAAGAAGAAGAAGGTACATTAGATGCATCAGACACATTTTCTACATCAACATTCTTGATCAAATCAGCCTTTTCAGGTTCAATTATCATTCTTTTGATGAGATTCATCTGCTCATCAGTAAATCTTGTTACTTTAATGAGCTGAGATTGAGCAGATGTAATGTCTTGTAGCATGTGCTCTCTGATTGGAGTATACCTGATTTGACTTATTATATCTTCTAAGATATGAAGATCATCAGCAGAGTAGTTTTCTTTAGCAGTAACCATGGGTTTATCAAACTGATAAATTAGGTTGCTTAGTTGTCTCTGCTTTGATGATCTTTGCATAAATGATGCAATAGCGGTATTGTCATCATTATCATCATCAGAGTCATCAGAAATCTCATACACATCATCAACAACATTTCGTTTTCTTTTCTCCCCCATTTTGGGAGCATCATCCACTGGATCATTATCATCTTTTCTTGTGTGTTGTGATGAAGAGGAGAGCAAAGAATCCAATGCATTCCGGAGTGACTTATTTTGAGATTCAAGAAGAACTATGGCAGAATTAAGTTGACTAATTTGATGTTGTTGTGATTCAGAGAGTTCTTTTACTTTAGCATATTCTGTTTGAAGCACGGATAATTTCTTTGTGGATTCATCAGTCAATACTTTGTTCTTTTCAATTTCTGACTTCAATGAAGAAATCAGGGATGACTGAGCATCAGAGGTAGCTTTCAGAGAGACAGCTAAAGGATTTCTTGCATCATTTTGTTTGGAAAAATTGGAAATTTGAACTAAAGCTGCATCTAGTTCTTGTTTCTGAGCTGTTAACAATTTATCTTGATTATAGCAAGCTTCAGACACTTGTTGAACTCTATCTAAGTATCCAGAAAAATCTTGAGATTGAATCTCAATCTTTAGCTCATGTTTCAAGATTTGTTTTTCTTGTCTTTGGGAATTCTTCCTTCTGCCATGATTAATTTCTTTAATTTTGTTCTCAATGATTTAAGAAGAGATTTGTTTTGCATTTTAAGCAAGGCAATTTCTTCCATGAGAGGAGCAGTTTGTCACACCCCGAGCCGGGGGGCTGGATCGACTTTCCCGTCGGGCGGAAAGTTCTCGGGGCGCGATATCGTACGATAATTGAAATGATCAAATTGTTTACATAGCACATGATATATAAATGAGAAATGCTAACATGACAATGAAATAGAATTACAAAGTTAAATTACATTGTTTCCTCATAATTTAACTAACTAAATCTAATCAAAAGAATCAATGAGTTTATATCTTGTAAATGTACAAGATATACAAAAGATGATTCGTTGGTTTGTCATCCAAAAGTATGCAACACCAAAAAGTAGCTAGGCCTTCTTAAAGTCCACTAGCTATGTCCCTGAATGTCTGGTGAGTAAACATGTTCGTCACATGAGAAAACATGCATTTAAACAAAGTCAACACTAGGTTGGTGAGTTCATAAGTTTGATAATAGAAAAACCTTGATTTATTCACATACACAATCCCAATGTCATACATGTTACTTGTAAATTATTCGATTCCCCCATTCACCAAATGGCCTCTCCATATTTATATTTACAAGTAGTATCTCATCCTATTAGTTATGCTTATATATAGGGCATATGTAGGGGAACAAGCCCTAGCCAACAACCCACCACATAACTAATAGAACTCCACACTACTTGCAATACGACTATAGATATCCATTTCCATTTCACCTGTCCGTTTGTGTTCATCACCCAATGTTTCATATGTAGAATAATATAATAAAAGAGGTTCAGTTATCAAACCGAAGAATTGATAACCCTCAATATGTTAAGGAAATTAGATTATGTTAATCTGATCATTGTTATTATTCTATTACTTGTGGGGTTAACTGTTAATCATTTTTAACAATAAGAGTGTTAGTTAACCAATTGTTATATGTTCTCATCTTGAAGTGCATAGAGCCTAAAAGGAATCCATTGCAATCCTCACATAATTCGATTACAATGAATCCGATTTACCTTTACCACTTTGTGTTACCGTAGGCCTCATCGAAACTATTACTAGAAATATGTCATGAAGGAAAATAAATTCCTTAGTCTACTAGTCCACAGGAAACGATGGATTAATTACAATTATAACTGCAGATTAATATCACCATGTGTCGCTTACCATACCCTAACTGTTCGTCGCCCTGTCACCGGTCATACGTTACTGGCCAATGATGATTACGATCAACATACTAGCCTTACAAGCTAGAGGTTTGTCAAACCTATGGTACCACTATGCTATTGTCGGTTTAGTCACGTCAAACTAACTGGTCAGCGATTTGTGAAGGGAATTACAATGATTAACATGAATACATGGCACATGATTGAAATGATATAATGCAGACAGTTCGATAGTAATCAATTGTATTGTGTTCATCAATGTTGTTTGTTCTCATTGTGGTATGTTCTCGTTGTTGTTAACAAAGTTTAATAAGAACTTGTCTTATTACATTATGTTAATTGTTGTGTGAATGATGTTGTTATCATGAAGTTACATTATCATGATTATCATTCCCTGTTGTTCCATACAGTCACCCTTTTGTCACTAAGATGTGGTAAGAACTAGTCTTACTACACTTAATCGACTCAGGTGGTGGATGATACTTGTTTCAAGTTATCTTGTAATATGTGTCAAGTTGTAAGTTAAGTGTTATAAGCACTTGTCTTATTACACTTAATTAACTCTGGTGTTGAATGATATTATGAAGATATATTATCTTCATATCATTCATTTGTTTTGTTGTTGTTGTCATCGTGTTCACCTGTAATTATCTCAATGTTCGTTCTTGTAAAAATAACTAAGTGTTGTAAGATATAATCCTACAACTATGTTATTCTATTGTGTTGATGAGTTATGAAGTTATATTATCATATTCATCCTATTTTTTCCTGCCATATCATGATCATACAAGCATGCATACAATGATAAATGATATTAAGTCAAGCAATATCATCTAAATCAAAGTATAAGCAATATGTTAAACTAAAACTTTTAAATAAATAAAAGTTAAGCATGTTTCTTAGCCCCGAGAGTTTAAAATCAATTCAGATTAGAAAGGGGCGTATGAACTCACCTTGTAGTAGTTGTGGTTGACTTAGCTTAAACAAGAAGTACACGCGCTCTTGATTGTACTTGTTGTTGTATTCACGATCCTGTATTGATTTCATGTCATATGTAACTTATAAGTATAAGTTGTAGTGATTTGTGTGCGTGTATGTGTTAGCCCTAGAGTTGGCTAACACTCCTCGGTCTTGGTCATTATTCGGCCTCGTTTCACTTGTTATCTTTTACTAACTCTTGACCTATTGATTTAGATTAGCCCACCTTGTTATTGGTTTTATGTTCCACTTGATTCATTGTCTTGACAAAAGGGTTCTAGGTATAAGTCTTAGATTTTTTATTACTTGTTATTAATCCTTAACATATTGTAATATGGCTTGTAATGTCAATTGCTCCCTTGGTCTCAAAAATTAAGACCATTTGCTAATATATTCAGAATACGTCATTTTAGTTTCTATGAAATCCGTTGTGCTAAACCCACCATCTTTGTATTAATTTATTATCAATCCCCTATATGTTAGCCCTTGTAATATGATTTCATGTGTTTATCCCAAGTGAAACCATATGGGCCAAATGAATCCAGTGGCTTAATTAAATCTCGTGGGCCGAATGTTTTCTGGACCGAGGCAGTGGGTATGGGCCAGGTGGCTAAGGTGGGCCGGACTATGTGTGTCATGGGCCCAATCAGAAATCCTTGGGGCTAACCAATGAGCGTGGGCTACCTAAGTTGGGCCAAAGGATTTAACTGGGCCGAATAGGACACGTGGGCTGAAGTGGTCACACTCAGTCACTTGGGCCAATCAGCGATGTGGGCCGAATGTATGGATCAGGTTATCCTCATGGTCGTGCAAATGGATCTAGACCAAATCGAAATGGGAAACATGGATCGACTTCCAGCGAAGCTAAGGCTGAGTTGGTCGATGGTTCGGCCATGTCCTTGACCAGCGAACCTCAGGGTTCGTTCATGTGGGGTTCGACTGTAGTCTAGGTTCGGCCGAGGGTGTCTAGCCAAGAAGGTTCGCGGCTATGAGATGGTTTGGCAAGGGGAGGCTCGTCCATGCATGAAAGATTTGTGGTCCATAGGTTCGCTACAGCTAGTTTCAACACTCAATGGTTCGTGGCTTTCTCAGGGTTCAGTGATCATGGTAGGTTCGATGGTTGATGGTTCGGTGCCAATGGTTCGTGGCTCCCTCGCGGCTTGGTCAGCAGGAGGTTCGGCTTGTTGCAGGTTCGGCCACCTCAGAACTCCACCCTAGAAAGGTTCGGCCGACCTCCCTTTGCCCAGCTTCCCTTGCGAACTTGGAACCACGCACCATCATCTCGAACCCCTAGTTGTTGCAGGTTGTTCCCATGATAATGGCTATGCAAAAATGGCTCCTCGTGGACGTGTGGTTCAAGTTCGCAAGGTGGTTAACCGGCTAGATGATTGGGTTGAACAAAGGGTATGAAAACCCTAATTTTGGTGGTTTTCAAACTTCGATACCTCGTTTTTGGCTGGATAAATGCTCAGATCTGTTGTACCTCTAGGTAGAGGAGGTCGAGAGCTTCGTTTGGAAACCAAGAACACCCGATTTCACAAAGAAATGAACAAGTTATGATGCTTTGAAGGTGATTTTCTAGAGAGAGGGAGGATGTTCAGGAAATGGAGTGTTTAGAGAGAGAGAAAGAGTGAAATAAATGAGGTAGAAAGCCTCATTTCGACAGCCTCTGGAATAGTGCGGAATCCTATTCCAGGGTTTTCCAATCGAAACCAACAGCAACCGTGGTGATCTGAAGGTGTAGGAAGGACGTTTGATCGAGAATCGAACACAACGGGTTAAGAATCGAATTTGCATGTGCAATGGCCGCTCTAATATCCTAGGGTTTTGACTCTGATTTCTCAGGGAAGAAGGAGGGCTATGAAAATTAGGTTTGAAACAGATTTGGTTGGTATTTTTGACTGTCGCCATTCGGCCGAATGAGGGGCCGAAGCAACTCATTCGGCGAATGACAGAGTCGAATGGACAAGTCATTCAAATGAGTCATTCGGCGAATGACTCATTCGTTTACCTATCTCATTCTCTAGTTCGTTCATTCCGCGAATGGCTTCATACTTAGAGCCATTCGCCTGAGTATGTCTGGAAAACATATAACTTCAACTTTAAACATAATCAAACACTTATAAACAATAATAAACATTAAGAAAAATATAGAAAGACAACTTCTATTAATATAATAAACTTTAGACATTAAGAACAGTACAAAATAGAACTAGGGACATTTAATGCATCTACAAACTCCCGCTTGGACCTAGTTCATTTTAAACAAATGATTTATAAAATGCTTTTACACTTCGGGACTGAGAAGTATGTTATACATTTTAAACAAATGATTTATAAAATGCTTTTACACTTATTCTTGATGCTTATGCTATAAACTTGAAGCTTAAACTAGATGCTAGATGCTTAATGCTTAGACTGTAAACTCTATGCTTAAACCATACGCTTAATGCTAATGCTATAAACTATATACTTAAACTACATACTCGATGCTAAAGCTTGAACACTTATACTAAATGCTAATGCTACATGCTAACACTAAATGCTAATGCTACATGCAAATACTGGATGCTAATGCTACATGCTAATACTAAATGCTAATACTAAATGCTAATGCTACATGCTAATACTAAATGCTATTGCTACATGTTAATACTAAATGCTAATGCTACATGCTAACACTATATGCTAAAGCTACAAATTGATGCTACAAGCTTATGATTCTATGATAATGCTACATACATACATGCTAATTGCTTAAAACTACGGATGCTTTAAACACTTGTATGCTTATATGCTTGCCATGCTTAAACAACGGTTTGGTCTCTCAGTGCTTGCCTTACCGGTTGTGAAGCTATTTGAATCCTATAAACTTGAATGCTAAAACTATCAACTATGGTAGAACATACCAAATTGGCCTCTCAGTGCTTGCCATGGGATGTTCTTCATAGTTGGGACTTGAAGGAACAGACCGTTGGCCTCTTAGTGCTTGCCATAGGGTGACCTTCGTAGTCATGACTTGAGGAGTAGACTGATGGCCTCTCAGTGCTTGCCATACAGTGACTCCTTAATGTTCACTCATGCTATAAACTTAAACATAATGCTAAAGTTATTGGCTATTTAGAATGGACCAACTGGCCTCTCAGTGCTTGCCAGGGGGTGTTCTTGTAGCTATGACTATTGTAGATCATGCCATTTGGCCTCTCAGCGCTTGCCAAAAGGGTGTTCTACATAGTCCGGATTCTGAGGAGTAGACTGATGGCCTCTCAGTGCTTGCCATACAGTGATTCCTCATTTTCCACTAATGTTGTAAACTTAACGAAATGCTAAAGCTATAAACGAAATGGATGGTATGTAAGATGCTTAATTACCATTAACAGCAATGTCCTATGCGACTTAGTATGTGGTGGGACGGCGTCTGGGCGGGTCGTAGGCTCGACTCAGGGGTATGCCATATATATAAGCATACCGAGTTGGATGATACAGGTGGTGTTAATGAGATTAACGTTGTTACCGAGGGGATGCATGAATGCTTTTGGGTCAATATCATAAACTTTTATACACGATGCCTGTTAAACTTATATTGAAGCTAATACATACGGATGTTATAGACTAGTAAACTTTGAAACAGTAAGCTAAAGCTATGATGAAGAATGAATCGAATGGTAGGTAAAATGCTTAATTATCATTAATAGCAATGTCCTATGCGACTTAGTATGTGGTGGGACGGCGTTTGGGTGGGTCGTAGGCTCGACTCAGGGGTATGCCCTATATATAAAAATACCGACTTGGATGATACAGGTGTTGTTAATAAGGTTAAGGTTTTATGGAAGAGGTTTGCAAAAGCTATTTTTCAAATACTAAAACTACATGAACTCACCAACCATTGTGTTGACTTTGTTTTCGTACATGCTTTCTCAGGTGAATAACAGGTTTAAGCTAAGGCTTTTGGATTGCATGCTAGGCGGCCTAGATAGAGGACCTAGTTGATTTGGGGAAGCACATATTTTGTTATTCATACGAATCACTTTTGGATGTCTTGTACAGATTACAAGATAGAAAACATTTGATTCTTTTGTTAGGTTTACCAATTAAATTACTAAACATTACTATTGTAATTTAACTTTGTAATCCTAGTTTAATGTTTGATTGTGCTTTAGTTATTCTTAACATTGATGCTACGTAAACAATCTGATCATTACAATTATCATTCATGATATCGCGCCCCGAGAACCTTCTGCCCGACGGGGACTTCGATCCAACCCCGCCGGCTCGGGGTGTGACAGGCATAGAGTGTCTCTGAACATCAACATGTTACCACTCCCCCACATTCTGAGTTGATCTGTTGTAGACCCTTTTATTAGGAGTGTTGTACCCAAGAAAATACCCTTCTTCCACCTTCTTATAGAACTTGCCCTGATCCTGTTTCTTAAGCATCGTGCATGGTGCACCAAAAGGTTCAAGATTCTTAAGATACTGTTTTGTGTTGTGGAGCAATTCAAAGCAGGTCTTCCCATGTCTCTTCACTATCAAAGCCCGGTTCAGTGTGTAGCAAGCATTTGCTACAACTGCATTCTAGAACTGAACCGGTAGAGATGAATCAGCAAGCATCATCCTCGCAGCTTCAATCAAAGTTCTGTTCTTCCTCTCAGCAACACCGTTCATTTGAGGGACATATGGAACACTAAATTGTTGAACAATGCCTTGTGCATTACAAAATTTCTCCATGTTGTGGTTCTTGAACTCCGTCCCATTGTCGGTTCTGAGCATACGAATCTTGAGCTTATAGAGGGATTCAAGTTTGGTCACCAACACTTAAATACATTCAAACGTTTCTGATTTCTCCTTTAGAAAGAAAACCAAAGAGTATCTGGAATACTCATCAGTGTTGACTAAACAGTATTGATCCCCAGCTATACTCTTGCGGTTCACTGGACCAAATAAATCCATGTGGAGAGGCTCAAGAGGAACAGTGATTGAATGAAATTTCTTTGGCTTGTGAGACTTCTTGGTTTGTTTTCCTTTCTTGCACGAGACACATACATCAGACAGCTTAAAATTTTTTAGACTGACCCCCTCAGCCAAATTGTTATGCACCAAATGGTTCATCTTGCGTAGACTCAAATGACCCATCCTCTTATGCCAAAGAATTGAATCTTTCTCACTTGCCTTTGACATAAAACATGAAGCTCCTGAGGATGTTGTTGAAGCTATGGCCATGTTGAGCACATACAAGTCCTACTTTCTGGGAGCTGACATCAAAATCCAATCTTCAGGAATAATCACGCCTTGCTTGAGTATGTAGCAGTTGGTGTCATCAAATAGAACTTTGTATTGCTTGTCACAGATCTGTGACACTTACAGTAGATTATTTTCCAACTGGTTGGCATATTAGACTTTGTCGAAAGAAACTTGGCCATTTGAAAGAATACCCTCTCCTGTTATGAACCCGCCTTTGTCACCGGCAAACGCTACATAACCACCTCGAACAGAATTAACATTGGTGAGCAGCGAAATATCACCTGTCATGTGCCTAGAAGCCCTACTATCAACGATCCAAGAGCTGTTAAGAGCAGCTGTTGGGGCAACCTGCACAAACACAAACGATTAGTTTGTTTTGGGAACCCAAGCCTTTACAGTATTGGGTTGACCCAAAGAGTCACGGACCCAAACATCGATTCATATACCCTTAGGGATAGCCTTATCTTGAATGGGTGAAACTGAAGTCTCAGAAGACTTAACTCTCCAGACAGTGTTTTTGCTAAAAGAGTTTTTCAGGTAAATGGATGATGGCTTTGTTTGATTGACATTAACAACTTTGGGAACATCCAAGTTCACCAGTTTCCCTTTACCCTGGTTCAAAGGTTTAACCTGATTTGGTTGTTTGGGTTTTGCTTGAGTTGACTTAGATTCAGATTTAACAGCTTTGATAAAAATCTGATTTAATTTGCTAGGTGGTACAACCTTCGATCTTATCAACTGTGGACAAAATCTAACTATGTGTCCAGTTGTACTACACTCAAAACAAACTTTGTCACCCTTTTTATGAAAATGTTTTAATTCAGAAAAGGATTGTCTTTGTGGTTTAAAGACATTTGTTTTAGGCTTGTTCTGATTAAAACCCAATCCCTTTTTCCCATTGATCACAAGATTGTCAATCTTGTGTGACACACATGAATCATTTTCCTTTGAAGCCTTCACAAAACTCAAAGCTTGATAGATTTTAAAAGATGAGATTGGGTCACCTTTCATGACTACAGGTGTGTGATTCTGAGCAACAACACAGTCAGATGAATTGTCAGATTCATCCTCAGAATCTGAGACCCAATCTTCAACAATCCCTTCCACAAAAGATTCCTCTGAAGGAGGAACCCTCATCAGTAATCATCCCAATTGGATCAATTACTAATGGAGTTTTAACTTGGAAATCTTTAACATCTTTGTCATCTGGTGAATTGACAAAGGTGTTCAAGATTGGTGGAGGACATTGTTGATAGCTCACCTTTCCCTTACCCTTCAGATCAGTACCCTTACTGATCATATGCTCAATAATATAAGAGAAGCTTTCATAGCTCTTGAGCTTTTGACCAAAGGTCTCATAGTCACACTTGACTATAGCTAACTTCTTCTTAATCTCATTGATGGTATTGAGATAAGAAGTGATAGCATCTTGCTTATTCAGAACAACAATTTCAGCCTCATGAAGTTGTCTATTTAAAAGGTCAATTTTAGCTTGAAAATCTTTTTCATTAGATTTTAAAACTTTATTTGCCTCAATGCACTGGTTGAGATCACTGATCAAATCAGCATTATGCTTCTGATAAGCAAGGACCATGCTGTCAAGATCAACACAATTAAAACATTTTGAGTGAGAAGATGAACATTCATCAGATACCTGATTTGACAGTGAAGATGCGGTAGGAGTAGCTGAAGAGTTTATCATCAAAGCAAACTGAATAACCGGTTCTTCAAGATCAGCATCATATTTAGCTTGAGTGTCTGAGTCTGACAAACTTTCTGACTCTGAACCCGATGATTCTTCTATTCTGATCTATGCGTCTCCAGTAGTGCTCTCTTCACTGGAATCATCCAACTTCTGTATCTCAACAACACATGCTTTATCCTGTCCCCCAGATTCAGAATTGAATCTGAAATCCCAATTTTCACCTTCATCCTGCTATACCATCAAACCTTTACCTGCATTTGAAGAACTTGTTTGAGCCGAAGAATCAATAGGGACAAGTCTCTCTCTGGATTAGCTGTAGCAGGTTTTTGGTGCTGAAATGGATTTTTGTTCCCTTCTTTCCTTGGGTGCTTGCACTGCCTGGAAAAATGACCTTTCTCCCCACAAATGTAGCAGGTGACAGATGCCATATCAAATCCAAACTTAGACTCCTTGTTTAGATTGATATCTTTTCATGTTCTTTTCACAAACTCCTTTGCCCTTCTCACAACATTGGCAAGAGCCCACATGATATCTATCCTCGCCATATCATCTAGGTCTATCTGAGAATAATCATCATTGGTCAGATAAGGATTGCCAATCTGTCCAGCTACTAAACGATCATAGGAGCTGACTACAGTAGACAAGAAACCCATGTGCTCCTTGGCAATCTCTAAAGTCACTTTATCAAAGTTGTCTGTCTTCAGACTGGTGACAGGTTGATGAAGTTCCTTCTGAGAGCTCGATGAGGAGGAAGACTGACTGAAATGAATCTGATTGGAAGATGGAGCTTCAGTAGTCTGAGAAACAAAGGCAGTCTTTAGTGGAGCATGAGAAGATGATTTCTCGAAAGTAAGAGTAGAATAATACAATGAGGGATCCTGGACTTGAGCAACTATCTTAGCCTTCCAATTGTTCTTTTTTCATGCTCTTTCAGCTTCTGGATGAAATCATTTATGTCCATATGTGCCATCATCTCTTTCTGCTTAAGTACCATCAAAAATGACTCCCATTTTGGAGGCAAGGCATCTGCCAAACACTAGATCTTCTCCTGAGTAGTAGTCTTGACTTCATGGTTGAATAACTCACTCAAAAGATGGTAGAATCTGGCAATCAAATCATCCAATGATTCATTTCCAACATACATGAAGCTGTTGAATTCCTTCATCAAGGCCTTTGACTTGATATTCTTCAAATCATCATTACCCTCATATCTCTGCTGCAAAGCATCCCACAAATACGTAGATGAAGTAAACTGTCTAAACTGATGGGAGATATCAGTAGCAATGGACTGAGACAGAGTAGCATAAGCTTTCTTCTCATAATCATAAAGCTTCCTCTGAGGCTCAGTCATCCGTGTGACCAGCATAGGAGTTCCATCTTCATTCAGAGGCCTCAGATAACCACCTTCAATCATCATCCATAAATTACTGTCTACTCCATTTATGTGAATCTCAGATCTGTATTTCCAGTGCAGATAATCATCTAAGGACAGTAGCTTGTGAGCTTTATTGGAGTTCCCTGTCTCAGTTTCAGTCAGCAGCAATGTCTGAATACGATGGTTCTGGTTAGCCATCAATGCTAAATCCTCCATAGAATCAAGAACAACAATATCCAACACTTAGAAAAAATTTCAATCTGATGGCCGAATGAAGACAATTATGACGAATGTCGGGGACTGAATGTAATGAAACTGGCGAAAGAGAAAATGAGTATGACAGTTGGGCGAATGAACAGGGCGATTAAACCTATTCGGCGAATGAAAGGATCGAATGAGGCTATTCGTCGAATGAGGGGTCGAAAGAAGCTATTCGCTGAATAAGTGGTCGAATGGAGCTATTCGGCGAATGAGAGTGATTTGGGCAAACCTATTCGGCCGCCAGAGTCATTCGGGCTATCTGGGGTTTTCAGCAACTAAAATAGCTATAACTCTTGATCTAGACCAAATCTATGCACCAAATTTGGTACAGAACACCATGACAAGATTACTAACTAATTGGGATGACTATTTTGACAAAAACACCACAAAAACTTAATGATTTTGAATGAAACAGTGACTTGGGGAACAAGAAAATCAGGGTTTTTGCAAGTTACGAAAATCCAATCTGAGATCTGATGATTTTGAAAGGAAATCAAGTAGAATCAAGAGCCAAGGCTCTGATACCACTTTGTAGGACCTGTACGGAGCTCGGAAACAATCCGGTTCCAATGGATATCTACTCGACAGCCTCTGGAATAGTACGGAAACCTATTCCAGGGTTTTCCAATCGAAACCAACAGCAACCGTGGTGATCCGAAGGTGTAGGAAGGACGTTTGATCGAGAATCGAACACCACGGGTTGAGAATCGAACTTGGATGTGCAATGGCCGCTCTAATCTCCTAGGGTTTTGACTCTGGGTTCTCAGGGAAGAAGGAGGGCTCTGAAAATTAGGTTTGAAACCGATTTGGTTGGTATTTATAGACTGTTGCCATTCGGCCGAATGAGGGGCCGAAGCAACTCATTCGGCGAATGACAGAGTCGAATGGACAAGTCATTCGAATGAGTCATTCGGCGAATGAGTCATTCGTTTACCTATGTCATTCTCTAGTTCGTTCATTCGGCGAATGGCTTCATACATAGAGCCATTCGCCCGAATGTGTCTGAAAAACATATAACTTCAACTTTAAACATAATCAAACAATTATAAACACTAATAAACATTAAGAACAATATACAAAGACAACTTCCATTAATATAATAAACTTTATACATTAAGAACAATACAAAATAGAACTAGGGACATTTAATGCATCTACACGTTTCCGGCACGTTATGCATATTTTACGTGTTTTAAATAAAAAGACTTTATTTTAAATATTTCAAAGGTGGTTATTCCTAGTAAATGTTAAATAATTATTTTTCTTATTTTATTTTCGATCGTATCGTTTGTCATTTTCGTTTCATCAGATCGCGTCATTCGCGCGTATTCGTTTGAATCGTCACCCGAACGAAGACGACGATGGTTTCACTTTCTGACTTTTGTTTTCTACTTTTCAGTCATCATTTCAGAACATTAACCTCACAGATATGTTTGTGTGAATCGTCACCCACACAAACACACTGTCCGTTCATTATTCTGAAATAACACTGAAATTGTGTTTTGAATTATGTTTCCTCACCAACGGACTCAACTAACTTCCTGTTTTCACATTGTTTTTGTACTGATTTGTCGGCCATCTGATTCCTGTCTTGTACACTCTTGTTACTCTTGATTCGTTGTATTAATTGTACTTAGGTTTTCACCTAAACACATACAACTATCGTTTATCGTGAGTTGTTGTACTTACAGTATTTAAGTTTCCACATAAATACGCACAACTGTTACTTGGATTCTGAGTTATGTTGTTACACACACTGTTCATACATTGTATTTACACACAGTAAATAGAGATAGTACACATACCGTACGGACTTGCTGGACAATCAGGTACTGGATGTCACAGTCTCCCCTTGTTAAGGAAATTTCGTCCCGAAATTTAAGCATCAATGTCGGGCTCTACTTCTCGAACAAGTGGGGATACTTTCTCTTCATGTTGTCCTCGCGCTCCCAGGTAAATTTTGGTCCACGCTTGGAGTTCCATCGAACCTTTACAATAGGGATATGACTTCGTTTAAGTCTTTTCACTTCACGCTCCATAATCTCTACAGGTTCTTCAATGACATGTAATTGTTCATCAACTTGTATCTCTTCCAGAGGTATGATCAACGATTCTTCCGCAAGACATCGTTTGAGGTTTGATACATGAAATACATCGTGTACTCCGCTGAGTTCATCAGGGAGTCCGAGTCTGTATGCCACAGGACCTATGCATCGACTTATCTCAAACGGTCCGACATACCTTGGTGCTAGTTTGCCTTTAGCCCCGAAATGAACTACGCCCTTCCATGGGGACACTTTCAACATGACTCGATCACCCACTGGGAATTCCAAAGGCTTTCGCCGTTTGTCTGCGTAACTCTTTTGGCGACTACGTGTTGCTTGTAATCTCTGTTGTATCTGGGCAATATTATCAGTAGTTTCCTTAATAAGTTCGGGCCTAGTGATTCTGTTGTCTCCCACTTCGGTCCAACAAATTGTAGACAGATATTTTCTACCATATAGTGCTTCAAACGGAGCACATCTGATGCTGCTGTGGTAGCTGTTGTTGTAGGAGAACTCGATGAGTGGTAAGTGTTTATCCCAACTTCCACCGAAGTCTAGGATGCATCTTCTCAACTTATCCTCTAGGTTTTGAATTGTTCGCTCACTTTTTCCATCCGTTTGTGGATGATAAGCGGTGCTCAAGTTTACACTTGTCCCTAGAGATTGTTGCAATGATTGCCAGAAACGTGATGTTAATCGACTGTCCCGGTCTGAAATAATAGACAATGGCACACCGTGGCGGACTACTATTTCATCAACATAGAGTTTTGCTAGCTTTTCCATCTTGTAGGTCTCTCTGATAGGCAAGAAGTGTGCGGACTTGGTCAATCGATCAACGATAACCTAAATCGAATCGTGTCCGCTGGAAGTGTGGGGTAGCTTGGTAATAAAATCCATAGCTATTTGTTCCCACTTCCATTGTGGTATCTCTGGTTGTTCCAGAAAACCCGACGGTTTCTGGTGTTCGAATTTGACCTTGGCACATGTTAAGCATTTGCCAACATAAGTGGCAATATCTTTCTTCATACCCGACCACCAATAAAATGACCTAATATCTTCGTACATCTTATCAGCCACAGGATGAGCAGAGTATCGTGTCTTGTGTGCCTCGTCAAGTATGAGTGTTCGAAGTTCATCTACTGCCGGGATCCAAACTCGATCCTGAAAATAGATAACTCCATCTTGTTTTGTCTCAAAATGTTTCTCGGCTCCACAATCGAGCTCTTGTTTCAAATTGTCTCTTGCCACTGTTTCTTGTTGTGCTTGTATGATTTGATCTCTTAGACCTGTTTGCGCGGTCATTCCCATTGCTCTTACGAGCAAGGGTTTGACTCTTTCCTTCCGACTCAAAGCGTCTGCGACAACATTCGCTTTTTCCGGATGGTATTTGATCAC
Source organism: Mikania micrantha (assembly GCA_009363875.1). NCBI lineage: Eukaryota > Viridiplantae > Streptophyta > Magnoliopsida > Asterales > Asteraceae > Mikania > Mikania micrantha. The sequence goes on along the minus strand of CM018682.1, from coordinate 54,664,311 downwards.
ACAATCGTAATTGTTCAGGAGCTCAACCCAACGTCTCTGTCTCATGTTAAGCTCCTTCTGATCAAATATGTTCTGTAAACTCTTGTGATCTGTGAAGATACTGCATTTGGTACCGTATAGGTAATGTCTCTAAATCTTTAAAGAAAGATAACAGCCCCCAGTTCTAAGTCGTGTGTTGTGTAGTTCTTTTCGTGTATCTTCAGCTGTCTTGATGCATAGGCAATGACTTTGTCTCGTTGCATTAAAACACAACCAAGTCCCTGATGGGAAGCATCACAGTATACTACAAAATCATCATTCATCTGGGAGTGTTAAGATTGGAGCATTGCACAATCTTTGTTTCAGTGTTTGAAATGCCTCTTCTTGTTTCTGTGACCACACGAAGGGTTCACTCTTCTGTGTGAGTTTGGTGAGAGGGAAGGCTATCTTAGAGAAATTCGAAATGAATCTCCTGTAGTAACCTGCCAATCCCAAGAATGATCTAATCTCTATCGGTGTTGTTGGCACATCTCAGTTCTTGATAGCTTCAATCTTGGCAGGATCCACATGAATACCATTATTTTTAATCACGTGACCGAAAAACCGAACTTCTCTTAGCCAGAATTCACACTTGGAGAATTTGGCATAGAGTCGTTCTTCTTTCAGGAGTTCCAAGACTGTTCTGAGATGTTGTTCATGTTCCTTCTCATTTCTTGAATAAATCAGTATATCATCAATAAAGATGATAACAAACTGATCTAAGTACGGCTTGCACACCCGGTTCATTAAATCCATGAACACTGTCGGTGCGTTCGTCAATCCGAATGGCATCACCATGAATTTGTAGTGACCGTATCGGGTACGAAAGGTCGTCTTTGGTATGTCTTCCTCTTGAATCCGGAGCTGATGATAACCTGAACGCATCTCTATCTTAGAGAAATATTGAGCTCCTTGTAATTGATCAAACAAATCAACAATCCTCGGTAACGGGTACCGATTCTTGATGGTGAGTTTGTTGACCTCTCTGTAATCTATGCACATTCTGAACGATCCATCCTTCTTCTTAACAAAGAGAATTGGAGCTCCCCATGGGGAAAAGCTCGGTCGGATGAATCCCTTGTCGAGTAGCTCTTGTAATTGATTGGACAACTCTTGCATTTCCGACGGTGCAAGTCTATAAGGAGACTTAGCTACAGGAGTCGTTCCCGGGATCAAATCGATTCGAAACTGCACCGATCTCTCGGGTGGCAGTCCCGGTAAATCATCCGGAAACACGTCTGCATAGTCTTTCACAACAGGTACATCTTGAATCTGCATTGCTTTCTAGTTTTTCTCTACCACGTGAGCTAGGAATGCGATGCATTGTTTTCTGAGGTGCTTGCGAGCCTTCATGCAGGATATTATATTGACACTGTGTTTCGCTTGATCTCCATGAATTTCCAAGATATGATCGTTCTCCACTGGAATACGTTGTAGCTTTTCGGAACAGATGAACTGAACTCTGTTAAGAGATAGCCAATCCATTCCGACGATGATATCGAAACTGCCCAGCTCCATCTGTATCAAGTCGATGGGAAATTTGTGATCACCAAGTGTTAGTGGGGAATTCCTAAGTACTGTGTCTACTGTTATCTGTTTGCCTTTTGCTATCTCAATAGTATAAGGGGAGTCTAAAGATTCCTCAACATGATTAAGATTGCATGCAAAGTCGGATGAGATAAAACCAGTGTCTAATAATATGGATGCATAAAATTCAGATAAGAGAAATGTACCCGTGATCACATTCGGGTCCTGTCGAGCCGCAGCTGCTCCGATCTGAAAGGCTCTTCCTCTTGCTACTTGAGCCCTTTGTTGATTCTTCTTTAGACAATCCCAAGAAAAGTGTCCAAGCTTGCCACAGTTGTAGCAAGACATGTTATCAGCAGCAGCAGTAGTAGCTGCATTGTTGTTTCTGTTCGGAGCCCCCGTGCTCCTGCAATGATTGGCCCAGTGACCAAACTTCCCGCAGTTAGTGCATTGTCTGCACTAGGTGTTTGGTGGATGATGGTACTGGCAAGTGTTGCACAATGCTGTTGTGCCAGTGTAGGGCCTCTTGATTTGTAGTGGTGGTGGTTGATTGATCATCGGTGTCTGAGTGGTCGCAGCAAAATTCTTGACCACCTTTTGTTTCTTCGCCGGCCGTTTATCTGGCTTCCTTGATGTTCCAGCCTTGGCTTCAGTTGAGGTGACCCAGACTTATGTTGTTGTGGTGGTGGTTGGAGAGTTGAAGGTTTGCTCAGGGTGTTATCCCATTTGCGTTTGTTATATGTGGTTTTGGCTACTGCACCACGGGGGGTAAGAGTCCTTGTGCAACTGTCGAATCAGTAAGTTTGCGGGCTAGTCGCACGCCTTGTTGCAGAGTGATGGGGTCAACAAAAAGAACCATGCCTTGAATCTAAGGAGTTAATCCCTCAATTTACTTCTCGATGTGCTTGTAGGGTGATGTGTAACATCAGTGCCGGAAACGTCACCGGAACAGTGATCTCAACAGAACTTGAACAGTAAACAGGTACAAACTATACGTGTTTTCATATCAGGTGTCAATATCATTTCGTGTTATCAAATAGAAAATTTAGAATCATTTAAGAGAAACAGAAATTAGAAAACATGGTTCATCAGTCAGATAAGTATTTGGCAATACAGAACCATCATGTGATTAGTTGTTAGGATTTTATTATGTATAAACGTATGTGAGGCTCTACAGAACAAAACAACACGGATGTCGTTACGTGAATGCTAACTAATTTAAATTAAACGAATGATATTTAGTAATTTATTAGGAATCACAACTTAAAATAATTTTATAAATCTCATTTTATAAACCGAATCGTTTTGTTTTGGAAATTTCGAAGAAACGACATTTTACGAGTAACCGAGCGGAACCAAACGAACCCAGGTAATTGGAGGCATTAAATGAGTTCCTTTAATGTTACACCAACCATCACCAACATCTCTCTTCACATAATTTCGTCACCCTCTCTCTAGCTCTCTCTCTATAATCCCAAACTTCTGACTAAGATTTCTTGATCAATTCTCATCGGATTCAAGTATTCTTGGAGTCAAAACAACCACCTCATCACGTAGATCACAAAAGTACAAAGGATCTAGGTTTTCATCCATCAAATTCAAGGTAAATTTATGGTTTTTATTCTCGGTTTTCTTCTAACCACCTCACGTGTACATAGGTACAACTTGTAGGACAATACTAGGGTTATGGCTTGATTAAACGAGAAAGGATAAGTGAGAGGAGACCATGGCTGAAACCGTAATCATCTACGGTAGTATATGAGGATGGTGATCCATGAACAGCTACAGGGTTCGTGAGAACCTTCGGCCGAACCTCCCTACTTGTTGGCCGAACCTACCTCGGTGGTAACGTGCGAACCCTACCAGCTGCACAACCCATCTCTTTCAGTCGAACCCTCCTGGCCGAACCCTCTGACTCACGAACCACCATGTTCCAACCGACGATCCTTCTCTCAGACGAACCAAAGGGGGCATGCACAACCGAACCTTGTCGACGAACCATTTCTGTTGGCCGAACCTCCTTAGCAGCTGAACCCTAACAGCAACCGAACCTTTTTCTCTTAGGCGAACCTAATGTCACTAACATGGTGCATAGATGCCTAAACCTGACCATAACAAACCTAGGAAGGGCGAATCTTGGAAGAGTCGGACCTGGACATAGTTTGGCCGAACCTCTCAAGGCAGTCGAACACAGGTTCACCAAACCCTCATTAGCCGAACCCTGGATCCCTTAGTAGCGAACCTAGACTTGAGAACAAGAGATGGCCGAACCTTTGGAAGATGCAACTAGGCAGCGAACCTAGAACCCTTTTTGATCTAGGCGAACCAACAACTCTCATGGCTACCCTCATACGTTTTTGTTTTTCTATTGAGCCAACCACCTTCGGTTAACATAAAGCAATTATTCGGTTGAAGAACCGGGAATGGGACCACATGATTTCATACATAGAAGATAACCTTAGATATGTGTGTGTGCAAATATAAAGCGAAAATCCTCTTGTGAGTGCATGGGGTGGGTTACGTGACCCAAGCATGGGGAACTAGTGCATGAGCATAGGAAAAACATACTAAGGCCATATTAATGGTAAGGTGTAATTAAGGTAATCATGGGTTAATTATATTTTTATAGCAAAGGTTTCTTTGAACACTAACCACTCCACATAAATGTTACTTTCTATTTAATTAGATTAAAACACTTGGCGATCTATTGCAAATCATATAGAAGCAAAACAACTATCTAAAGGCGGGGTGATGGTTAAATATTTGAGGATTAGATTCATCAAAGTCTCATAATGGGCCGAGATGGGTCCAATGGGTTAAAACAAGCCCATCATTGTGTAAACCTTGTCTTTCTTAAATAAATGATGTTTTACTAAAAGAAAATGGTTTATAAAATTTATTGAATTAAAACAAACGATTTTGACTTAATAATTAACTTGAAATGAATTAAATGAAAAACATATTAATTAAGACATGTGATGATTAACTGTGGGATACGGGTTACAAATGGGTATTTAAGTTAGATTAGTTAGATTGAATCTTAGAATTACATTAGCAACATAGGACACTTAGTTACACACCGAGACCAAGCCTTAGTTACGACAACTAATACGTATACTTATCATATTCGAATTATTTTAAAACAACTCAGGAACCGAAGATACATAGTCTACAAACAAAGAGCGCTCATTTTGTGGTAGTACAGTACAGAGCAACACAGGTGAGTTCATTGCCCCTTTTCTAATTGTTTTTGTTTTCAAACGCGGGGCTGAGACGCATGTGTAAATTATTTTCGCGAGATCATATTTACTTAAATGCTTTCACTTAACATATGTTTGTATGTATAATTGTTATCCTAGATTATGTTTAGGTATACAATACACATGAATTCAAAGTAAGTTGTTCATTCATTATGAGTAGATAATTGTTTCAAATCAAAGAACTATTTTCAAAGGACTATTTTCAAAGAACTAAAAATCTAAGTCAAAGAACTATTTTCAAAGGTTTATTTCAAAGAACTAACGGACTAAACAAAGAACTATTTTTGGGGTTGTGTTGTCAAAGAACTAACGATCTATTTCAAAGAACTAAGTGCAAAGAACTATTTTAAGGGTCTTACTGGAAAATATCAAAGATATCATGTGCCAATCACAGGTTTGAAAGATGTCCTGGCTAGACTGATCGAATATGAGACATATGTTTGATGATATTTACAGTATTCCCTAACTGTTTTGAGGAACATCTGGGAAATGCTCAAAGATAACATGTGCCAAAGAACTAAAGAACTATACGAACTATGGATGGTCTAAAGAACTATAAAAGCCTATATATCAAAAGATGTCCAAGCTAGACTGATTGATTATAGGTCACATGTTTGATGAGGTTTACAGATCTCCTTTACTACTAAGAACCCTGATTGCTAGACTAGTCTACTCGAGTTGACCAAGGCCCAATCATTAGGTCTTAGATTTTAGTAAATGTTTATTTAATTATTAATTAAGCATTTATTTAATTGTTTCTATAAATGTTGTGGTTGATCATAATTATGTGATGAACTTAAGGAATCAATAGAGATTCCAAATTGTTGTATTTACAGGAACAAAAAACTGAAGATCTAGTGAGTTATGATGGGCGTAAAACGCTTAATTATCATTAATAGCACTGCCATATGTGATTTAGTATGTGGTAGGATGTTGGCTAGGCGGGCGGTAAGTTCGACCCTACATATGCCCTATATATAAGCATACCGAATTGGATATTGTAGGTGGTGTTAATGAGATTAAGGTTGTTACCCAAGGGTTTAACAAATGTTTTGTGTTTACATTAGAACTATGGTTGAAAGGAAGTAAATGGTGGGTAAAAATGCTTAATTATCATTAACAACAATGTCATATGTGGTTTAGTATGTGGTGGGATGGCGTCTGGGCGGGTTGTAGGCTCGACCCTTTCGTATGCCCTATATATAAGCATACATAACTGGATATTACAGGTGAAGTTAATGAGGTTAGGGTTTTTACCAAAAAAGGGTTTCAAAGCTATTTTTCAAATACTAAATTTCACCAACCATGTGTTGACTTTAATTTTTGCATGACTTCTCAGGTGACGAACATGTCAATTAAGAAGCTAATGCCTTTGGGCTAGGATTTCTGATAGAAGACCTAGTATTTTTTGACCTGCATACTTTTGGAACATCATTATACAATATATTTTGTATATCTTGTGCAGATACAAGACAGAAAATTTATGATGTTGATGATAAATTTACATTGTTAAATTATGAACCATACTGATGTAATTTAACCTTGTAATTCTATTCTATTTAGCATTTCTCATTATTATCATGTGCAATGTATACAATCTGATCACCACGATTATCACTCACGATATCGCGCCCCGAGAACCTTCCGCCCGACGGGAAAGTAGATCCAACCCGTCGGCTCAGGGTGTGACTGATTGGTATCAGAGCCATGGTTATAGAGAAATATAGGTCATATTATTTAAGCGGTTTGGCCTAGACTATAACCTAGGGACCCTGCACGTAGAGAACATAGGACTTAAGACTTTATTTGCATTGTGTCTTCAGCATTTGATCACTGCACTAACTGATAAATTTTATTGGTTATGATCTGAATGCCGCCACGAAGACAACCTCCCCTGTTACCACCACCACACGATTTGGCTCCACACTCGTCAACACCGTCACCGGCTGATTCACCACCACCATCTCCTCCACCTCCTCCTCCTCCACTTCATCCACCCACAGGTCCGAGCATGACTCCGATACTGGATCCTGCTACCGTGGCACCGGTGACTCTACTGAGCAGTCAGCTGACTAATCAGCTGAAAGAAGTGATACCGGATATGCTCAATCGTCTACGGAACGACATCAACAACACCGTGCATTCATCAGGGGAAGCCAGTGGAAACACTGGCGGTGCTTCAAATCATTCATACAAGTCTTTTATGGGATGTAAGCCGCCTAGCTTTAGCGGTAATGAAGGAGCCGTTGGTCTGATCCAATGGATAGAGAAGGTTGAGGCTACTCTGGACCTCTACAGTTGTCCAGAGCACCACAAGGTCCGCTACTCCGCCGGAACGTTCAACAAGCGAGCCTTGACTTGGTGGAACTCACAGATAAATGCTAGTGGAAGAGAAGAAACTATGGCGATGCCATGGGAAGATTTCAAGACGTTGCTGAGAACTGAGTTTTGCCCCAAGAATGAACTGCAAAGGCTGGAGGTAGAACTGTCAAACCATGTCATGAAGGGGGCAGATCACATGGGTTATACTACTCGTTACCACGAGTTGGTTGCATTGGTGCCAGACATGGTACCAACTATGGAAAAACGGATTGACATGTATGTATGTGGGTTACCTGCCTGCATACAAGGTCTAGTGGTTGCTGCAAATCCTGTCACACTAGAGTCAGCCGTTAGTCTATCAGGGAAACTTACCGACCTGATGGTAGACTCTGGAACTTTAAAGAAAGAGGCTGACTCTGGCAAACACAAGGAAGAGTCTTCAAAGAAACCCCACCAACACCCCAAGAAGAAACAAAAGGTTATCAAGAACTACACGATGGCCACCCCTCTCCAACAAGTAGCAGCTGTACCACAAAACCCTAACAGAAGACCCTACACTGGTACATTTCCTCTATGTGCCAAGTGTCAATATCATCATGCTCTTATACTCCCTGCAAACAATGTACGGGATGTGGGCGAAAGGGCCACTGGGTCCAACACTGTCGGATGACACCTAACCAAGCAGTCAACAATGCTGCTTTGGCTCTCCCTCCACCAGCTAATTCGAACAACGGTGGATGCTACAACTGTGGCGAACAGGGCCGCTTTGCAAAGAACTGCCCGAAGAAAGTACAGTAGGCTGTTCAAGCACCCCGTGGAAGAGCCTTCGTCATCGAAGCACCAACTGCACGCCAAGACCCGAATGTGGTCACTAGTACATTTCTCTTACATGACTTTTATGCATCTGTTCTATTTGATACTGGTGCGGATCAGAGTTTTATCTCTGTCAATTTTGCATGCCAATTAGACTCTATAGAGGAACAGTTAGATTCCCCTTACATCATAGAAGTAGCAAACGGGAAACAGATCACAGTTAGTACAATATATAAGAATTGCCCATTGACACTTAATGGTCATACATTCACCATCGACTTGATACTGATGGAGTTCGGTAGTTTCGACATCATTGTAGGAATGGATTGGCTTTCTTCTAATCGAGTGGAAGTCGTCTGTTCTGAAAAGTTACTTCGAATTCCATTACCGGATGATCGTGTGTGGGAAGTGAAAGGGGATCAAGCAAAACAAAGTGTCAAAATCATCTCTCGCATAAAGGCGCGTAAGTGTCTACAGAAGCGGTGCGTGGTGTTCTTGGCTCATGTGGTGGAAAAGAAGAAGGAAAAGAAAAAGATTCAAGACGTACCAGTAGTGAAAGAGTATCCGGAAGTATTTCCTGAAGACCTACCAGGTTTGCCACCTGTGCGACCGGTAGAGTTTCGTATTGACTTAGTTCCTGGAGCAACTCCTGTTGCTAAATCTCCTTACAGGTTACCACCTTCGGAGATGCAGGAGTTGTCAAACCAACTACCTGAGCTAGTGGATAAGGGTTTCATCAGACCGAGCTACTCACCTTGGGGAGCTCCGGTCTTGTTCGTAAAGAAGAAAGACGGATCGTTTCGGATGTGCATCGACTACCGAGAGTTGAACAAGCTGACTATCAAGAATCGGTATCCACTACCGAGGATTGATGATTTGTTTGATCAGTTGCAAGGAGCTCAGTACTTCTCGAAAATCGATCTACGGTCCGGATATCATCAACTCAGAGTTCAAGACGAGGGTATACCAAAGACGGCGTTTCGAACCAGATACGGGCATTACGAATTCATGGTGATGCCTTTCGGATTGACGAATACACCAGCGGTTTTCATGGATCTCATGAACCGAGTGTGCAAGCCGTATTTGGATCAGTTTGTCATTGTCTTTATTGATGACATCCAGATTTATTCTAAAAGCAAAGCAGATCTCGAGCAACATCTCAGAAAGATCATGGAGCTGTTGAAAGAAGAGAAACTTTATGCCAAATTCTCTAAGTGTGAATTTTGGTTAAGGGAAGTTCAATTAATGGGTCAAGTGAATATAAATCAACAAAAACTAATCTAAACTATTCAACCAGCAGCGGACACCCAAAATATGCATCAACAATCTCGGAACCAACCATCTTGTGGTTCCAGAATTCTGTCTCCAGTTTCTGCACTTCTCCACGAGGACAATATTCGCGGTTCATCTTCCGTTTGAACTCTTCCCAAGGTAGGGCATTGGCTGCATCGAGTCTTAAGTTCTAGATATCAGCATTCCACCAAGTGAGGGCAGCTCCTTAAAGAGTTCCAGCATTGAATTTGACCCGATCTTCGCTCCTATAGTTGCTCATGACGAAGGCTGATTCCGCCTTCTCCATCCAGCGCAACAGTCCAATGGCACCCTCAGTACCGTTGAATGAGTGGGTCATGCAATCCAGAAACGTTTTTAATGTGCAGAGAAGTGAGTTAAGGTTTGTTCCTGAGATATGCAAAGAAAAGAATTTGACTGAATATCCGGTAAACACGTTGAAATGGAAATGAGTAATCCTTGTGCAAGGTGAATGTGAAATGAAGTTCGTCTCCTTGGTTCAGCTGGATGATCCCCATGCTGCAAGTGCCTCTTCAACTTGCTCGTTGATGAGTGTGTTAAGTTCAGTTGTAGTCAAATTGATTTTCCCACTTCCTCCCTCATTTCCTCATCCTCCGCGTCTTCCAGCCATGATATTCATAGCGAGAATAAACGTTAGAGTGTTCCAAGGATTAAGGTAGTACGTGATTGGTATGAAAAAAAACATGTATTGATGGGCATAGACAAGATTTTCAATAAAAGATAATAGTCTTGATATATATACAAAGTTGTACTGGTTACAATTCATTTAATACCAAAACATTAAGATTCCAAAATATCATGTACCGGAACACAACCCGTCCCTACTAGGTCTATGCGAGGTCAATCAAATGCTTCGTCGATAGTCGAATCAGAATCAGCATCCTCTGCCAGTTCCTCTTCCTCAGTGTCAGGGTCTTATGGGACTTGATTGAAGACCATGTCCTCTATCTCTGCGATTATATCTTCAGCGATGGCAGCTCGGTCCTCTGTCGCCTAAAATAGTGCAATCAGTTAGGTATTATCCCGATCCATCTTGTTGACTACACTATAGAGCTTTGCATATCGGGTGTTCGTATAGCTCAGCTCTTCTGCGAGACACTCAATCCAATCATGTCCCCATGCCAGGTCCCGAGTCAATCTGACGATAGCATCCAACTCAAGACACTGCCTCTTAGGCTCAGGCTGGTCTAGTAAGGGTGATGCATTGTCGGGTGACTCCACAGGGTCCTCCTTAGGATCCTCGTCAGGGTCGTCATGGAGATCCTCCTCTGGATCGTTGTCAGAATCCTCCACGGTATCGTCCATATCGCTTCCCTCCAATGGTAGGGGTTGCTGGTCAGGGGACTCTACAGTCACCGGTAGTGGGATGCGGGTGGTGCTGGAGCTATTGACTCCTCCTCGTCGTATGCAAACATATGCGTTGATGATGGTGACGCCATATCTATAGTGCGCGTATGAAGTGTATTTACAATCATGTATGCAAGTAGTAAATGATCACGTACGCTAGTAATAGGTTATGGAAGCATTATTAAAGCAGTTTTCTAAACAATTCACAGTAATAGTTGCGGAAGCGATTTAAGTAGTTTTCATAGCATAACAAGGAAAATATTTAAATTTTTTCAAATGGCCTAAAACACTAAAGTTGATGCATGGGACTCCATCCTAGCATCCTAGTCCTTGTGTGCGTGCCTTAGTTACATGAGAAAACATTCGAGTAAATGGTCATCACAAAGGTTGGTGAGAGCACATGTTTTTCGTAAGCTGTAAACATCAAATGTTTAAAGTAAGTGCTGCAGGAATGCATATCATTACAATACAATACCGATTTATTGCTAGTCAATACAATTATATAATATGTGGGTTCCCAAACAGAAGCTGACTGCATGCCTCCCGCCATGTCCATCACTTAAGACAATGGCAAAGTGTGGTCTATTTTTCTCTGTTCCGACCCACAGTCGGGGTGGCCTCCCGGGAGCGCAATAGAGGGGTTTCTCAGACCCAAATAGTACTCTCCAAGATACCATGCTAGGCACACCGTGCTACTAATGGTCTGAGGTGTGTTTGTGAGGACTTTGAGTTGTGATATGTGCCACACATATACATATAGTGATAAAGCATGTCCATATGTATCCGAAATAAGCTGTTGTTAACAAACAGTTTATCATCCAATGTTTTTCCCCCACATGTAGAAAATATAAAAACGGGTCATGAAATCACCTAGTAAAGCAATTTCAGTTTTTTTTATGTTCGCAACAGCGAGTGCTAGCAACCTGCTAGTAGGCACCTATAATCATATAGGTCGTGAGTATGTGTTCTGTGGTGTGTTGTATCCCATACAACTCCAAGTGTCGGTGTGCTAGTCTAATTGCTTTACCTGAATGAAACCCTTTTACTAAAAAAATAGTGAATTTAGCCCTTCTATGAGACAATGGCGTATAGAATTATTGTTCCAACTTCCTTCACCTTCCGACACTGGGAAAGAAGAACAACCTTTTGACTTTGGCATATGAGGTGGCGGGTTTGGCTAGGTGACAAAATGGAAATGTATCAGAGTGCAAATCAAATAAACTAACCAAACTATGGATAAATTATGACCAAAGATGTTGCAGATAGAGCAAGATTGGGGCTTTTTTTGTATTCCACTTCCGCCGAACAAGCAAGGCCCTTAGACGAGTGAAAGTAGGCTTTATAGGTGGGTGCTAACGCGGGACCAGATGGTTTTCTTCAAACATCCTAAGGATAACCATAGTAAACCCGGACATCAGACTAGAACTAATTTTGGACCGGGAACAAAAAAGGGAGTTTATGAGTTGAAAAGCCCATACGAAGCTTTCGGGAAGAGGGGTAGTCTTGTGTACCGAGTGTTGTGTGTTGAGTTGTGTTGACTCGACGAATCGTTGGTGACACGTATGTTGTGTTTAGTTCGTTTATGTGTCTTATAAATCTTTAATGAAAGCATGACGTTAACATGTATCCTATGAATCTAATCATAACGACGTTCCCCTAAGTCGGTGTTAAATCGTAAAAGTTTCCAATTCTGGAAAGTTTCTATATTTAGAAAGTTTCTATTTTTGGAAAGTGTAGTTATGAAATCTCATTTCATAAAACTAATATTTCTAGTATGTTTATAAAAACCCGTTTAACACTTAAAATATATCTTATGCACATAATTACCATTTATGCCATTTTGCCCAAAATAAAGCTTCCTTAAATACTAAGTATCCGTTTAAAGATCCGTTTTCACAAAATCAAGCTCCAAATATGTTGAAAGTCATTTTTAAACATACTTCAATAGTCACAAGTCACCAACACATGATGGAACATCAAAATCCCTCTTTTGGTTTTACAAAAGTTTCTAAAAATAGTAAGTTCGTCAGAAAACAATATTTTCACAAATCCAACTATCCAAATGTATTTCTTAACACTTCAATATATATTTGACACCATCTAGACATGTCTAACATGTCTAAATCGTTACAAATCCCTGAAATGCAACATAAAAGTTTCCTTTTATGGCAAGTTATACAAATCATCATAATAACTTATCAAAATTCAATCCCAACATTCCTATACGCTAAAATCAGTAAATATACAATAAAATCACACAAAACACCAACAAGTTCGTGCATGTGAGCCACATGGAGTTTCACGTGTTCAAACACACTTGCATGTGTGTTTTTACACTTTGCATGTACGATCTAACCATAGATAAATATATAAAACTACATTAGAAGCTCTTAGATGGATGAATTTGGACTGAACGGGGGCTACAATGGGCTGATGATGAGCTCCTTGCTTGTGGGTGGCTTCCAAGACTTCCTCTTGAAGCTCCAATGAATCAAAAACACTACAAGGTTGCAAGAAGATGCTTGCAAGGTGTTTACAGAAGGGTAGTGGTTGATTACTGAGGCTTTTGGTCGAGAGGAATCCCAGAGGTTCGGGTAAGAACAAAAGAAATGAAGTGTAGAGTGAAAGGATTGTTTTTTAAAAAGTTTTTGAGTTCTGGGACTCGTCGCATACCGCCAAGCCCAAGGCTGCATGGCCTTGGCGTACCACGATGATTAAAATAATCGATTTTTCTCCCGGGACACGCCGCGTACTGCCAGGGATTTCGGGATTCAAAAATCCTTCTTCTGCTTCGCATACCACCAAGGTCTTCAACGAAGAGTCTTGGCGTACAGCGAAGGTTCTATTTTTCAGTTCTTTGATTTCGTTGAATAAATTTCGTTCGTGTTCCGTTCGTAACGTCTATCCTTAACGTCTAGTTCGTGGTTAGCACATAAGAAAATAATGACACGTATGTTTTTTTGTTATTTGTTTGTTTACCAATGGTTGTGAGGCACTTGTGTGTTTTGATAATTCCTCGAATTATCAGTGGCTGTTTGTGTTCGTCTTTTACGAAATATTTGCATGCTTGATTAATCATAATGAACGCGTAACGCACAATATAATTCCTTGAATTATTGTTTTGCGTTTGTGTTTGCCACACTTGGTTTCCAAAACGAATATGCAATGTACAATCCGATAGTTCCCCGAACTATCGTTTCATAGTTGTTTGTGTTTAACTCATTTAATTAAACCTAATTAAATGAAATTCAAGAAGTATGAATGTGAAATACAGAATTGTAAAGGTTGCAATTTACCTGAAATTGTTGGGTGTCACTCCCTATAGGTCTAGGTAACCTGCTATAGCTGGGCTCGTAACCCAGCCTCTTTGAGGACTCACGCACCTCATGGGTAGAGCCTTTGAAATCTCTAGGAGTAACCTGTTGTCTCGGTGGTAGTCCGGTGGTCTTGCGGGTTATCCCCGTATCCGTCTAATCCCAATAAAGACCGAAACTCTCTAGGGTGATGAGATTCTAGCCCGTCTGACAGCAGAGGTATCCTCATCAGATAATTGTGGATATGTTGGTGTTGTGTGTGGTACAAGTGGTGGTGTCTATGGCACTAGTGGTGGTGTGTGTGAAACCCAAGGTACGATTCTAGACGCTGCCGAAGATTACTCTGAATCCGAGCCCTCGCTAGAACTGGGAGTGTCATCCAAAATGACGTATGGAATCCTCTTATATATATCGGTGCACTTAGTGTCACTATACGAGCTTATGGTTATAGTCTAGGTCTCTAAGTCAACCTAAATTTCTATAACATGTGGCTCTGATACCACCCTATCACACCCACACCTCTCGTCACTTGTTGATGATGTCACTGATCACACTGAGAAGGTTGCGAAAGCATAGTGGTGTTGTCTCAAAGACGGTGTGAAACTTATTTTATCCGGTATCACAACACACAGATTAATTTAAAGATAGTACGTTACAAGGATAACATTATTAGAAGCCAAAAGTTATAGTTTACAACCTAAACACACTACACAAACTGAGTTATTTAGTTACAAGTGCCTTAATGTGCAATCTCACTCGTCGTCACTGTCAACCTGCAAAAATGGTTATGTTTGGAAAGTCACAAAAATGCTGGTGTGTTTGTAATTAATGATCCAGCACAAAATGATACTACAATATGATTCTACCTTTGAGCCTTTTAATGATCCAGTACAACTTTGTTGATGAAGCAGACGAATGCTACTTTGTGAGTTATTATGATGAGAAAGCTGCGTATCATGTCTACAAGAAGAAGACTCGGCAGATTGTTGAGTCATATTACATTGACGGAAAGAGATGAATCATACGGATGCCGGTTCAGGTCCAAATTGGCTATTACAATATGATTCTACCTTTGAGCCTTTTAATAATTCTTCTAAGAGTTTCGGCCCCACCGAACCCGGAGACAGTTTCTACAAAAGTGACGACATGGACTACTGAGTTGATTATGTACCATGTGACCCCAAGCATCTCAGTGTTGATCCACCCGGCATGTACCAAAGAGACCAACCAATCAATGAAGTTCTTCCATAGGATCCGGAGACTTCTCAATCATATCAACCAACTCTATGGACAGATCAAACATCTTCATCGTCTCACCAAACCTTCAACAACCCACTATTCTCAGACCACAATCTTGCAGAACATTGTGTGGATAATAATGCTAAAGCAAGAGAGACTGCTCCTGATGATAACATCGTCTCCTCCAATGAAGAACAGCTGGCCCACATTAGCAATCGACTTGATTAATTAGATGTGGAGGACATACCCACATCGAGCAGCAACAAAAATCATCCAGTGGAATGTATCATTAAATTGCTCAGACTTCTTCACCTGAGGGAACTCTTACACGCAGCCAATCAAGTCCAATTAATTCTTGTTTTTATTCTTGTTTCATTTCACATGTAGAACTAAAGAATATCAAGATGGATCTTAATGGATCAAGCTGGATAGAGGCAATGCAAGAAGAGTTGATGCATTTTCAGAAGCTTAAAGTGTGGAATCTGGTTCCCTTGCCCAAAGGAAAAATACCTATTGGAACTAAGAGGGTCTTCAAAAACAAACAGGATGATTCGGATGTCATCATCAGAAATGAGGCACGGTTGGTAGTTCAGGGCTTCTACCAACAGGATGGTATTTTCTAATAGGAAGTCTTTGCACAAGTTGCAAGACTTGAGGCAATTCGTATCTTCTTGGCCTATGCCTCTTACATGGTCTTCACTGTCTATCAGATGGATGGGAAGACAACCTTCTTATATAACCTGTGATTTTCATTTTAAACTTTGAATTTCATTATTGATAACATATTATTGAAAGCATGAACTAACAAGAAATTTTCTTTATGATATAACTAGAACATGGCCGGAGTGGTTACTGAAGTTTCCACAAGTATGACATATTTTACTTGAATGATTTTGGTTATGGTTTAAGATTCTATCACTAAATTTAGGCAAAGACACATGTCATGGTTTATCGAAGTGGTGGTGGGCTGGCGGCTGAATAGGTTGCAACCGAATTCTACTTACGCCCTATACATAAACTTACTTCGGTATATCATGGATGTACCGGTGATATGATTTAGTGAGAAAAATTCTAGAATGTTGGATCTCAATAAATAAATTAATATAATGTCGATATTGAAACATTAAATGTTGGTGAGGACACAAATATCAATTTAAAATGAAAATATTATTTCAGAAAGGTTAACCTAATAATGCGTTCGTGTAGGTGACGATTCACACGAATACATCTATTAGGGTTATTATTTTTGAAACCATTTTCCATAAATTTATGAATCGAGTTGGAATATGATACGAGCATTGTATTTGTAATGGAGACAATCTTTACGAATATAAATGTGAGTCACGCATTCAGACGAGATAATTAAAATAAATATCATTTTTACGAATTATAGTTTAATAAAATGGAATTAAAAACATTTATTAGTAATTACCACTTTGAAAGACTTAATGTAGAGCCCATCCAGCTGACAAAGACTGACAAAATCAACAATCAGACCAAGCTGAAGATCAAGTTTTGAAGATTTCTTACACTTAGTGATTTCGTGTACGTTGTATTTTTGTATACTTTTGTATTTTGTGTACATAGATTTCGTGTACTCCTAGACTAGTATATATAGATGTACAGCGTACAGGTCTATGTCGGAATCCCCTGGTAAAACACTTCTAGACGTATTGAAGATGCCTTGTAAACTTCACGTTTTTATCAGTAGAAATTCACTTTTCTATCTTCTATTATGGATTCCACACACTATAGAAGAGTTTTGATGTTGATTTGATAGATAAAGTTCTAGTCTTTATAGGCTAGGGACCTACATTTAAAAATAAAACTATTTTATAAAACATTTCACGTTTTAAAGTTAATTTATAAAAAACCCGACAAAAAGATACATTTTCACGTAAACGAACGAACTTGAACACGCGTGTGTTAAACCCGGGCTATAAAAGCCCCTCTTTCTTTCTTCTCCCTCACTTTTACAGCTCCTTCATTCTCTCTGTCAAGAAAAATGCAACTCTCTCTAGTTTCTCTCCCTAGAAACCCACTTCACAAATCCTTCATTTCTTAACCATTTTAAATGATTTTGGTTCCAAAACTCTTCTACACTCGACTACAATAAGAAAGCACAAGAAAAGCAATCTCAAACAAAGTCAAACAAGGTTGATCTAAGCTAGAGTTTTTGAATTTTGAGGTTTTCTCACCAACCCGACACCAGCTCATTCAAAACGGTTTTAAACATTACAAACAAACTTTACCACCATTCCCAACTCAAAATCATCACCAATTTGGTAATAATAGAAAAATCGTCATCTCTGCCATGGCTGACATCCGTTTTCAGGAGAATTACCCATAAGAATTAGGCATTCGTGCACATGGCCCACAAGATTGAGTCATTTCTGTGAGTACCATAAGAATGAGCCATTCGTGCGAATGGCCCATAAGAAGGAGTCATTCATATGAATGGCCATAAGAATGAGCCATTCGTACAAATAGCCCACAAGAATGAGTCAGTCCCATTTCAACTACATGAACTCAGTTAACAATTTAGATTTGAATAGAAGAATGAGAAAAGGAATCATAGCTCAAACATATCATCAAATCTTTATTGTAGGATTCGAGTATAGTTTTGTTTCCTACGTCCGCTTACCGAAGAACCAAGCAAACTGCTTAGTCATGTGAGTTCTGATAACCCCCTTTTTAG
Source organism: Mikania micrantha (assembly GCA_009363875.1). Lineage (NCBI taxonomy): Eukaryota > Viridiplantae > Streptophyta > Magnoliopsida > Asterales > Asteraceae > Mikania > Mikania micrantha. Next base: position 54,646,462 of record CM018682.1, on the reverse strand, counting down.
TCTTTATGTTTTTTAACTTGGGGTGAAACATGTATAATGTAAACTCTTATAATTTTGTATAACACTTGTGAAACGTGGATGACATTGATGTATTGATGTATTGACACTAGACTTGCATTGGTCAGGCTTACTGTGGATTGAGTTGACTTCGGTCCTCTGAAGTGAATCTTTGTACTAATGATTGAGTTGACTTTATTCCTTCGTACTGAATCTATATGCTGAGGTTTGTGCTGTTGATTGAGTTGACTTCGGTCCTCCGCAGTGAATGTGTATGCTAAACTTTTGGTGTTGATTGAGTTGATTTCTGTCCTAATAGCGAATCTTTCTGCTAAACTTTATGTTGTTGATTGAGTTGACTTCGGTCCTCCGCAGTGAATGCATGCTAATTTTTAGTTGTTGGTAATTGTTGTATATGGTTGAGCTTATTTGGAAGACATATTGATCTGCTTGTTAGTGAATTTATAAGATAATCTTAAAAGGTTCACATGTGTTTATGTAAATTATGATAACTATTTTGGGTGTGTTAAAACTTATGATTACTCACCAACTGCATCTGTAGTTGACAATTGATTTTTATATGTTTCAGGGAATGAGGAGAAGTAGGGAGGCTAGCTCTACACTTTTGGATATAACCCAACAAAAATGAACTAACCCAATAACCATCATCCAATGGTTAATTTAAAATATATAGGCACAAGATTGTGTCATGTGTCAATTTCTATTTTTTAATATGTGAGGGCATTTTGGAAATTTTGTAACCACTTAAAAAGCTACATTTAATATGATGATGATATATTTTAATCCATCTAATTTTTTGTATAAATTTTACCCCCTATATATTTTTTTGAACACTCATAACTTTTTTTGTATTATATTATTTTGTTTTAAAAAAAATTGCACCACAATACTCGTTTAATTATTCTCTTTAATTCCATTATTGTCACACCCCAGGCCGGTGGGCCAGATCAGAAATACTAAAATATAATGATAAAATTAAATTAAATTACAACAGTTTTACAATTTAATTCTATTACAACTTGACTTGAGCATCTGGGACGTGATCCAGATGTCTCACAAAATATCTTGTAGAGGATTCAAGTCTTGAATCTTGTAGCCTGTGTGGCCTTATAAGATTCCACGTAGGAGTTGTAGGTTCCTCTAAGGGATCCTATCTTTCCCTCTGTAAAGCCATCCTGCTGTCACCTATTCTTCACCTGAGAACATGTAAAATCTGTCAACACTAGGTTGGTGAGTTCACGCAAGTTTTAAAAATATTAGGTTTTGTAAAAGGTTTGATGAAAACTCTTTCCATTTACACTGGTTGTGAAATTGATGTGTAAATGGTGTTGAAAACACGAATGAATTACACAAGTGTTATCTGAACCTCATTACTGACACCATCCCAAATCATCGAAAGTAGTTTATGTATAGGACATATGTAGAGCCAAGGCTCCGCCGCCAGCCCACCACTTCTTAAGTGATTCATGAGGATGTCCTTAATGGAAATCAGACCTCGTAACTTGTGTTGCTCTATTTGACACGACACGACACAATAGATATTTGGAAAAAGTAATGTGTTGAGAAAGAACTGTATGCTTTGTCTCATGATATAGGAAAAATCTTGTTTTGTTGGTTCATTTTGAAAATCACAAAGTTGACACCCCTTTCATGTTGATTGACATTGTTTGTTGTGTACTCAATTGAAAATCATTCAACAACAGGTCTTGATCATTTGTTTTGTTTGAAAACTAATGCTACTGTTCGTGTGGTATGTCCGTCCGTAATATCACCCATGTTATCATTTACCAAACCTAGCTGATATGCCCTTGTTGATTAGAGTAGTTGTTTCACGTTGTATGCGTGTAATGTTCCAGCCTCGGTGCTGGAGGTTGGTGTCACACCCCGAGCCGGCGGGGTAGGATCGGGTTTCCCCGTCGGGCGTAAGGTTCCCGGGGCGCGATATCGTGAGTGATAATCGTGATGATCAGATTGTTTACATTGCACATGATATAAATGAGAAATGCTAAATATAATAGAATTACAAAGTAAAATTACATCAGTATTGTTTATAATTTAACAATGTAAATCTACCATCAACATCATAAACTTCTATCTTGTATTTACACAAGATATACAAAATAATCTGTATAATGATGTCTTCAAAAGTATGCAGGTCCAAAATACTAAGTCTTCTATCGGAAGTCCTAGTCCAAAATAAATGACTTCTTAATTGACATGTTCATCACCTGAGAAGTCATGCAAAAAGATCAAGTCAACACATGGTTGGTGAGTTCATATAGTTTAGTGATTGAAAATGATTTGAAAACCTCTTCCGGTAAAGACCCAAACCTCATTAATTCCACATGTAATATCCACATCGGTATGCTTATATATAGTGCATATGTAAGGGACAAGCCCTAGCCAACATCCCACCACATACTAACATGCATTTGACACTGTTGTTAATGATAGTTAAGCATTTTTACCCATCACACCTCTGATTTAGATTTATGATCTCCAAAAATTGATTTGCCTTTGATTCTTCTGAGTTCGTCATAGATACATGATTTCCCCAAAAGTCAATGATAACAATAAAATGTTAAATATTTAATTAAATAATTAAATAATTAAATAAAACATTTAAATACAACTAAGACATGATGATTGGGCATTATTTTACTCAATCAATTAGACTTAGTTGTTGGTGGTTGTCCAAGTTGTAACCTCTCACACGTGACCCATGTCAGGCATAACTCACAAGGAGTACACCTGAACTGAGCGGGATTTTAATGTTTTGCCCGTTACAGCCTGACCCAATGGTCTTCTGCATCTGAGTGGGACTTTAAGGATATCCTTTGATTCTTGATCTCTTGATTTTCTTGATTTGACTTTGATATTGATTTCAAATGATCGTTCATGTTATTGCCCATATAGCCTGACTACAAGAGTCTTCTATACCTGAAAGGGGCTTTATATGTGTGTTACACGTGATCTTGATTCCCTATACAACTGACATCCACCTTACTTGAGTATTAATGATTTCATTAGATCATAATGATTTCATTATTTCATGATTCACACACATTTATGATTTCTGATTCCTTGAGCCTCTTGATCTTGATCTTTAGAATTCCCATGATTTACAATGATACTTGATTCTTGATTATGATTCTTTGTTCTTAGATTCCACACTGAATTGGATTTCCTTTGACTATGATCTTTAGTTTCTTTGATTTCACTTTGAATTTAGGTTCTTAAATTTGAACTTGATGGCCTAAGGGTTGTTTAGAGTTTAGAATTTAGGTATTACTTATCAGAGTAATTTAATTAACTTGTTTGTTAATCTAACATGATAATTACCTAGACAGGAGTCTAGGAGTATAAACATTCATATATATGTAAAAACATATAATAAAGTAAAGCATTTAAGTAAACAATTTAAATAAAACAGTTTACGCATGCTTCTCAGCCCCGCGTTTTAAAACAAAAATGTTTAGAAAAGGGGCAATGAACTCACCTGTGTTGCTATGCAAATGAATCTCAACAGATAATGCGCGCTCTTTGACTGTTGCTTATGTATCTTTAGAACCTGAGTTGTTTTAAGAAATTCGAATACGATAAGTCGTTATACTAGACGAAAACTAGGGTTTTGGTCTCGGTGTGCAACTACGTGTCCTAGATTACTACTGTGTTTTTAAGACTTCATCTAACTTAATCTAACTTATTACCCCTGATTAATCCCTACCCCACTTTGTTAATCATAAATCTTTAGTTAATATTTAAGATTAATTCGTTTTAAGAAGAACATTTACTTAGAAAAATCATCTATTTAATTTGATATGATTTATAATTACTCTCCTTTATGAAAATGTAATTTATTTGATAAAGTTTATGAATTATTTTCTTTTATTAAAAACATAATTAATTTAATTGAAAGAACGTTTAACATATGATGGGCTTAGATTAAGCCCATTGGGCCAACTTCAGGCCCGTTATTATTCTTTATCTAACAATTGATTTCTTGCTTGTGCCTTCTTACAATCCATTCTAGATAGTTCATATAACTATCCATTGTGATTTTATTGCGTATAGAAAGTCTAAGTGTCGGATATTAACCCAAAGTCAAACTCCACGTACTTAGGCTATGGTTCTTGTTTCTCAACGAATTCCCATTGTCTTGAACCCCAAAGGTGTTAGTATATTTTAAGAACTCTTTGTCTTTAGAAACCGTAACTCATGCTTTCATGTCCTTAACGTTCGGTACTTATGTGGTACTCATGTGTGTGTTCGTGACATGAAAACCCTAAATAAATCCCATGCACACACACACTTGTGATCGTGCCCCATGCACTCTCATGCATTCAATGTACCCCCAACGTGAACCCATATGGTCCAACCCTAGGATTCCTCTTCACACATACTCAATCGTATGCAGCTAAGTGATCCAAGCCTTAACTTAATATGCTGGGCTCGGAGGTGGGCTTCACCGAAACAGTGGGTTGGGCCGAATGACTTGGGACGAATGTCCTAAATCGAATGAGGGGGAGGGGGGGCGATTGAGACTATGGCCGATCGAATGAGTGATGGCGAAGGAGGGGTAGGGCGAATGAGCCACAACTGAAGCAGCCCTAGCGAATGGAACCAGATCGAATGAGAGAAGCCTCGACATTCGGCCGAATGGGTTAGCCGAGTCATTCGGCGACCTGGAGGGGTTATCATTCGACCGATCGAGCACTCCCATGGCATCCATGGTTTCTGTGAACTAAATGGCTAAAGCAAGCACCCACACTTGTTCCTAACCCTTCCAAATAGGTTTTCGAGTGATTTCTCTAAAGTTTCTTGGCCTAGATTCGGGTTTTAAGGTGTGTTCGAAATTAGGGTTTTCAAACCCTCCAAACCGAAACAAAACATGATCTTTACCTCGATTTGGCTGGATAAAACCTTAGATCCGTTGTACTTTCAGGTTCTACAAGTGATGGTGGTGATTTTGACACCAAGAACTCTAGATTTCATGGAGAAATGGATGAGAAATCTTAGAGAGAGAGTGGGTATTTCTAGAGAGAGGGGGGAGAACGAAAATGGAGTATGAATTTGGTAGGTGAAATGGAAGATGACATTTAATGTCGTCATAAATGAGGGGGAAAATACCCGGGTTTGTTCGGGTTCGTTCAGTTTTGCGTGGTTTCGCGTAAAAACGCCGGTTTCTCGTCGTTTTCGTTACGAAACGACACGGTTATAAAATAGAATTTATAAAATTCTTTTAGGTTGTGATTCCTAATAAATTAGCTAAATATCTTTTATTTACTTAAATTTTCAAAATATTTATTTGACGTTTAAATCGAATCGCGCAGTCATCGCGCGTATTTGTTTGAATCGTCACCCGATCAAATACGACGATAATTACACTTTTCAAAATTGTTTTCTAAATATTGGATACCATTCAGAACGTTAAACTTTCAGATTTATTCGTACAGATCGTCACCTATACGAATAATCCGTCAGTTTAGCATTAAAATAACGACATCCGTTTTGTTTTGTTCTGTAAAGCCTCACATACGTTTATACGTAATAAAATCCTAACAAATAATCACTTGATGGTTCTGTGTTGCCAGATAATTATCTGACTCAAGAACCATTGTTCTGAACTTGTTTCTCTGAAATGATTATGAATTCACTGTTTTGATAACGTGTAATGATACTGAAACTTAACATGGATGTGAAATACAATGAATTACATAAAGTTTGTACCTGATCACTGTTCATGTACTGTTTAAGATCACTGTTCCGGTGACGGTTCCGGCACTGATGTTACAGTCTCCCCTTGTAAGAGAAATTTCGTCCCGAAATTTAAGAATTGTTATCGGGTACAGCTTCCTCTTCAAACAGTTGGGGATACTTTAACTTCATGTGATCTTCCCGTTCCCAAGTAAACTCGGGTCTGCGCCTTGAATTCCATCGAACCTTTACAATCGGAATACGGCTTCGCCTCAGTTGCTTGACCTTGCGATCCATAATCTCTAAAGGTTCTTCGATAAAGTGCAACTGATCATCAACTTGAATCTCTTCGAGTGGAATGACGAGTGATTCGTCAGCAAAGCATTTCTTTAAGTTCGAGACGTGAAACACGTCATGCACACCACTGAGTTCCTCTGGTAATCTCAGTCTATACGCCACAGGACCAATACGTTCGATGATTTCAAACGGTCCCACGTATCGTGGTTCTAATTTGCCTTTCTTTCCAAAGCGTACTACACCCTTCCATGGGGAAACTTTCAACATGACACGGTCTCCCTCTTGGAATTCCAACGGCTTACGCCGTTTGTCAGCGTAGCTTTTCTGTCTGCTTCTTGTAGCTTGCAATCTTCTCTGAATCTGAGCAATCTTGTCAGTGGTTTCCTGAATAAGTTCTGGCCCAGTTATTCGATTATCTCCAACTTCAGTCCAACAGATCGGTGACCGACATTTCCGGCCATAGAGAGCCTCGAATGGTGCACATCTGTCACACCCCGAGCCGGCGGGGTAGGATCGGAGTCCCCGTCGGGCGGAAGGTTCCCGGGGCGCGATATCGGAAGTGATAATCGAAAGTGATCAGATTGTTTACATTGCACATGATATAAATGAGAAATGCTAAATAAAATAGAATTACAAAGTTAAATTACATCAGTATCGTTTATAATTTAACAATGTAAATCTATTGTAAACATCATAAAATGACTATCTTGTATTTACACAAGATATACAAAATAAATTGTATAATGATGTCTTCAAAAGTATGCAGGTCCAAAATACTAGTCTTCTATATGAAGTCCTAGTCCGAACGAAATGACTTCCTAATTGACCTGTTCGTCACCTGAGAAATCATGCAAAAAGATCAAGTCAACACATGGTTGGTGAGTTCATATAGTTTTAGTAGTTGAAAATGATTTGAAAACCTCCTTTGGTAAAGACCCTAACCTCATTAACACCACATGTAATATCCACATCGGTATGCTTATATATAGGGCATATGTAAGGGACAAGCCCTAGCCAACATCCCACCACATACTAACATGCATATGACACTGCTGTTAATGACAATTAAGCATTTTTACCCTTAACACAATCCCATAAGTTCTTCTGTTTGTTGTCCCTGTCATTACAATCATTTGAAATCCATGTTGATTTCACAAGTTCATCACACAATATGATTAACCACACAATTGTATAAACAGTTATAAATGCTTAATTAAACAAGTAAGTAAACATTTAATAAAATCTAAGTCCTTATGATTGGGGCCTGTGGTCATACTCGAGTAGACTAGTCTGTCAATCTAGGTACTTAGTAGTTAGGGAATTCTGTAAATATCCTCAAACATAAGACCTACAAGTCAATCAGTCTAGCTAGGACTTCTTGAAATATAGGATTTCTGGATTCAATGTGTTGGCATATGTTATCTCTGATATTTCCCATACTATCCCTTAAAAATGATTTAATGATTCGTCTGATTCTGTCACAAGAAGTACTTGATATGTTGATCATTGAATACTAGATTCGGTGATCGAATGTACTCTTGGTTCGTTGTTCATCAAACACTTGGTTTATTGAACATCGAATGTTAACTTTGCAAAGATTGTTTTGTTTGATTTCTTGAAGTCCCACACTTGTTTGTCAAAATGTTTGGTTTGATTTCCTTGAATTCACCCACTTGATTTGTCAAAATGTTTGGTTTGATTTCCTTGAACTCACCCACTTGATTTGTCAAAATGTTTGGTTTGATTTCCTTGAATTCACCCACTTGATTTGTCAAAATGTTTGGTTTGATTTCCTTGAATTCACCCACTTGATTTGTCAAAATGTTTGATTTGATTCCTTTGAAATGTTTTGACTTATTGAAAAGTTTGGTTTAACTCGATTATTCACTTAATATATAAGTAAAATCAGTGGTAAACCTGCATAAAATCTTCCTAGACATTGTCTAGGATAACATTTATATATATGTAAAACATATAAATTTAAAAGCATTTAAGTAAACAATTTAAATAACAGTTTACGCATGCTTCTCAGCCCCGCGTTTTAAAACAAAAATGTTTGAAAAGGGGCAATGAACTCACCTGTGCTGCTATGTAATTTGATCTAACACAAAATGCGCGCTCCTGTATGTAAGCTAAGTTTCTTCAGTTCCTGAGTTATTTTATAAAAATTCGAATATAATAAGTACGCATAGTAGTCGTCGTGCCTAAGACCTTGAGTCTTGTTGTGTGTGCAACTAAGTGTCTTAGTACTAAGTGTATCTAAGATCTACTCTATCTTAATTACCCTTCTTATGATCCTAATTCCCCTGATTAGTTATAGTAACTTACTTTTATATTTTAGAAAATTTTGGAAGAGTTTCCTTTGTTTTTCGTTTAAAATCCAGACAAATAAGTTGTCTATTTATAACAAGTCCCAATTCAATCAATTCAATAAATATTTATATCAAAACATTACAATTAATCCTTTTTAACAAAATTTAATCAAAGGAAAACGATGCCATTTATAATTCACATTTCACATTAGGCAAGACTTTAGAAATTATTGAAGTAAGTGTTATAATTTATAACATCTTCATTTTATGAAAACGTCTTTAATTCAATGATAATGTTTTTAACTTATAATGGGCCTTAATTAGTCTATCAAGCCCACCTTAGCCCATCACTTGATGTTGATTTCCAAATGATTTGTTATAATCCTTACACGACCACTCTCCCAACTTTAGATATAAGTATTAGGTTAATTCCATGTCAAGAACCCTATTTCTCATCCATGCACACACACACATAGCTAAATAAATCCATGCATGCAACGTATTGAATCTATACTTCGTTAGAACTTAAATTAATAACTAATTAATCCATCCTTAGGTTGTTAACACTAGTCTTGTTGATCATGGATCCACATTAGTCCAATTAAACTACCTTGAGGTTCGGTAGGGTATATAGGGCAGCGAACCCTTTAAGATTGGTCCCCAAGGTTCGGCTAACATGGATGTAAGGTTCGGCACATACACCACCGAACCTTTAGGATTCGTTCCTAGGGTTCGCCATGCTAAGGTTCGCAGCCTTGCATGGTTCGGCCAGAAGGTTCGTATGCCCTAGGTTCGTGATGCTATGGTTCGCTGCATGCTAATAGCTTCGGTCGAGACTGGTTCGTGATCCAGGGGTTCGCGACTGATGGACCAGGGTTCGGGGCTCAGATTCGTGCAGGGTTGTGGCAGACAACAGGGTTCGTGGATCAGGGGTTGCAGGGTTCGTCGCAGAAGCCATGCAGGGTTCGGCTGCATGGGTGGGTTCGTGTAGGGTTCGGCCAGCAAACCTGTTTCATCAACCGGTTCTTTGATCCCACGAACCTGTAATTCCTTCCCTTTTCTATTTCCAATTTGTTACAACAGCATCCTACCCTAGTTCTAGCCGATTACCATGGTTTATTTAAGGGTCTTATGTGCTTAGACACCGATTCTAATCACAAAACAACTTGAACTCGTGAAAACCCTATAAACCCGAAAATAACATGATCTTTTACCTTAGATTTCGTGGATGGAAACTTGAAATACTTGTACTTCTGTAATCTGTATGATGAGAGGGTCGGTTTGACACCAAAAATGCTCGAATCCAATGAGAGATCACCAAGAATTTGTAGAGAGAAGGAGGAGAAACTTGTTCTAGAGAGAGAGAGGGTGAAAACGAAAATGGTAGGGAAAAATGAGTTTGGTGGTGGTGGTTGGTGCCATTATGAGCTCATTAAAGACTGAGGAAAATACCCGGTCTTTCGGTTTCGTTCGGTTTCGCGTAATATGTCGATTTCGCGTCTTTCTCGTGAAGAAACGACGCGATTTATAAAATTAGAAATCTTTTAATTATTCCAGGTTGTGATTCCTAATAAATTAACTAATATCTTCTTATTTATTAAAAATTTAAAACAAAATTAAATGTTTAAATCGAAATGTACGGTCGTCGCGCGTATGCGTTCGAATCGTCACCCGTACGAATACGACGATAACTATACTTTTCAATCTTGTTTTCTAATTTTTAGAATATCATTCAGAACGTTAAACTTTCAGATATATTCGTACAGATCGTCACCTATACGAATAACCCGTCGGTTTAGCATTCACTTAACAATATTCGTGTGTTTTGTTCTGTAAAGCCTCACATACGTTTATACATAATAATTCCTAAGCAAATAATCACATGATGGTTCTGTGTTGCCAGATAATTATCCGACTCAAAAACCATTGTTCTGAACTGTGTTCCTGTTAAATGTGTCTGAAACTGTTCTATGACAACACACCATGATAATGATAAATGATATGAATATGAAAATTACTGAAATGTGTATGATTCATACCTGTTTTACTGTTCATGTACCGTAGAGATCACTGTTCCGGTGGCGGTTCCGGCACTGATGTTACAACATCCGATGCTGCTGTGATAACTGTTATTGTAGGAGAATTCTATCAGTGGCAAATGGGAATCCCAGTTCCCACCGAAGTCCAATACACAGGTTCTTAACATGTCCTCTAGGGTCTGGATTGTACGTTCGCTTTGACTATCCGTTTGTGGGTGGTAAGCTGTACTCAGATTTAACTGTGTCCCTAGAGATTTCTGCAGTGATTGCCAGAATCTTGATGTAAATCTGCTGTCTCTATCAGAAATAATAGACAATGGCACACCGTGGCGTACCACTATCTCGTTGATGTACAATCTTGCCTATTTATCCATCGTGAAAGTCTCACGCATCGGTAAGAAATGAGCAGATTTTGTTAAACGATCAATGATCACCCAAATTGTATCATGACCACTGGAAGTGCGGGGTAGCTTGGTAATGAAGTCCATAGCTATTTGTTCCCACTTCCAGAGCGGAATCTCAGGCTGCTCCAGTAGACCAGACGGTCTCTGGTGTTCCGCCTTTACCTTTGCACACGTCAGACACTGACCGACGTATTCGGCCATGTCCTTCTTCATTCCAGGCCACCAATAAAATCCACGCAGATCTTGGTACATTTTATCAGCGCCCGGGTGCACAGAGTACTTGGTCTTGTGCGCTTCATCAAAGATAAGTCTTCTCAATTCATCTACTGCAGGAATCCATATACGATCCTTATAGTAAATGATTCCATCAGACTTCGTATCGAATTGTTTCTCTGCTCCACAGTCAAGTTCCTTCTTTAGATTTCCTCTATCAATTGCTTCTTGTTGTGCTTGAATAATCTTGTCTCGTAAGCTTGTCTGCACAGTCATTCCCATTGCTCTGACGCGCAAGGGTTTGACCCGTTCCTTCCGGCTCAAGGCATCAGCTACAACGTTCGCCTTTCCCGGATGGTACTTGATCACACAATCGTAATCATTTAGAAGTTCTACCCAACGGCGCTGTCGCATGTTGAGTTCCTTCTGATCAAAGATGTGCTGCAGACTCTTGTGATCAGTAAATATGGTACACTTAGTGCCATATAAGTAATGTCTCCAAATCTTCAGAGCGAAGATTACAGCTCCCAGTTCAAGATCATGAGTAGTGTAATTCTTCTCATGAACTTTTAACTGTCTTGATGCATAGGCTATGACCTTGTCCCGTTGCATTAGTATGCAACCAAGTCCTTGATGGGATGCATCACAATACACAACAAAGTCATCACATCCTTCTAGGAGAGATAGAATTGGAGCATCACACAATTTCTGTTTCAATGTCTGAAAAGCATCTTCTTATTTCTGTTCCCAGACGAACAGTTCACTCTTCTGAGTTAACTTAGTGAGAGGCAGAGCTATCTTAGAGAAGTTCGAGATGAACCTTCTATAATAACCCGCCAATCCCAGAAAAGACCGTATCTCCGTTGGCGTCTTCGGAGTGTCCCAGTTTTTTATTGCTTCGATCTTGGCGGGATCTACGTGTATTCCCTCATTGTTGACTACATGACCAAGAAACTGAACTTCCCTTAGCCAAAATTCACATTTAGAGAACTTGGCATAAAGTTTCTGTTCCATCAACAGTTCCAAGATCTTCCTGAGATGTTGTTCGTGCTCTGTTTTGCTCTTGGAATAAATCAGTATGTCATCAATAAAGACGATGACAAACTGATCCAGATACGGCTTGCACACTCGGTTCATGTCACACCCCGAGCCGGCGGGGTTGGATCGAAGTCCCCGTCGGGCGGAAGGTTCCCGGGGCGCGATATCGTGAGTGATAATCAAGGTGATCAGATTGTTTACATTGCACATGATATAAATGAGAAATGCTAAATTGATTAGAATTACAAAGTTAAATTACATCCGTATCGTTCGTAATTTAACAATGTAAATCCAATCATGAACATCATAAAATATCTATCTCGTAACTGCACAAGATATACAAAATAATTGCATAATGATGTTCCAAAAATATGCAAGTTCAAAAATACTAAGTCTTCTATCTGAAGTCCTAGTCCGAAAGCATAAGCTTCCTAGTTGACCTGTTCGTCACCTGAGAAGTCATGCAAAAATAAAATCAACACATGGTTGGTGAGTTCATATAGTTTTAGTAGTTGAAAATGATTTGAAAACCTCCTTTGGTAAAGACCCTAACCTCATTAACACCACATGTAATATCCACATCGGTATGCTTATATATAGGGCATATGTAAGGGACAAGCCCTAGCCAACATCCCACCACATACTAATATGCATATGACACTGCTGTTAATGACAATTAAGCATTTTTACCCTTAACACAATCCCATAAGTTCTTCTGTTTATTTTCCCTGTAATTACAATCATTTGAAATCCAAGTTGATTTCATAAGTTCATCACAAAATATGATTCACAGTAATTATATAAACAGCTATAAAATGTTTAATTAAATAAATAAATAAACATTTAATAAAATCTAAGTCCTAATGATTGGGGCCTTTGGTCATACTCGAGTAGACTAGTCTGTCAATCTAGGTACTTAGTAGTTAGGGAATCTGTAAATATCCTCAAACATACGACCTACAAATCAAACGGTCTAGCTAGGACTTCTTGAAATGTAGGGTTTTATGTTTCGTCTGTTTTGGCGTATGTTATCTCTGATATTTCCCAGGCTTTCCCTTGAAAATGATTTATTGATTCGTCTGATTTTGTTCCAAGATGTACTTGATTCGTTGATCATAGAATACAAGATTCATTGATCGATTGTACACTTGATTCATTGTTCAACAAATACTTGATTTGCAGAACATTGAATATTGTCTTTGCAAAGATTGTTTCGTTTGATTCGTTTGAAATCCCACACTTGTTTCGTCAAAATGTTTCGTATGATTCGTTGAACTCACCCACTTGATTTGTCAAAAATGTTCCGTTTGATTCATTGAAAACACCCATTTGATCCGTCAAAATGTTTCGTTTGATTCCTTGAACTCACACACTTGTTTTGTCAAAATGTCTAGTTTGATTCATATGAAATGTTTTGATTTGTTGAAATGTTTAGTTTAACTTGATTATTCACTTAATTTATAAGTAAATCAGTTAGTAAACCTGCACAAAATCTTCCTAGACGTGGTCTAGGATAACATTTATATATATGTAAAACATATAAATTTAAAAGCATTTAAGTAAACAATTTAAATAACAGTTTACGCATGCTTCTCAGCCCCGCATTTTAAAACAAAAATGTTTAAAAAAGGGGTAATGAACTCACCTGTGTTGATGTCTAATGTACTATCACAAAATGCGCACTCTTGTTTGTAAGCTAAGTATCTTCGGTTCCTGAGTTGTTTAATAAGAATTCGAATATAATAAGTACGCGTAATAGTCATTGTGCCTAAGTTCGGGTCTTCTTGTGTGTCCAACTATGTGTCTTAGCACTATGTGTATCTAGAATCTAACCTAACTTAGTTACCCTTTTATGATCCCAATTTCCCATCTTTAATTATAATAATAACTTACTTTTACATTTTTAGAAATTTCGGCAGAGTTTCCTTTGTTTTTAATCCAAATCCAGACAATTTATATTGTCTACTTTACAACCAAATCCCAATCAATTATAATAAAACTAACTTTTGTAACTATATAAACTTTAAACAAAACCAATGACATTTATAAAAATATAATTAATTAAAGTTATTCTATTTGAATATTCTCAGTTGTTTAACCATGCCATGAATTTGTTATGGGTTGCGTGTTGACAACATAAGGTCAAACAACCCATACTTAGTTCTTCTCACTGTATTCCCATTGATCTTACCTTGTCGTTCTTTAGTTCTTTCGAAACCCATGGCCATGTAACAACCCTCTTTAACTTAACATAAGTTATCATGTTTCTTTGTTTTGATCATTGAAATCCCAAGTGTTTCAATCCCATTGACTTCATAAAACCCATGTTTATATGTTTGAAAAGTGTAAGATATATTTTGTATTGAAAATTCTTAGTATTGATATGTTTGAAATCGGTTAACACCCCAAATGGTCACTTTGAACTATTATCGGTGTTAACATATTAATCCCATGGTTTTACTTAACATATTCAAGGGTTTTAATCCCAATTGGTTGTTAAAACATATGTTATAGATTGGAAGAGTTTAGAAAGCTTTTGTGTTAAAGAAAACTTAGTATTGATGGCCTTTCAAATCGGTTAACACCAATGGAACCCAACTTAAACAAAGATAACTATATGACCATTCAGCTAGGGTGATTAAGGTTCTTGTGTTCATAACTTGATCATAGGAACTCCAAATCGAGCAAACTAAAGCTTCATGATCAAGTTCGGGATGTTAGCTTTCTATCCATTATTTATAGGCTTTCTAATTCGTCCAAATGAGGCTCCAAACAGATGGTATAAAATCAGTGCTCCATTCAGCACCTTCTGAATTAGGACACTGTTTTGACCCATTTAAAGTCCGAACCAATGAAAATTGTCTTGATGAAAGTTGTTCCTAACATATTGAACTAGTATTCTGGAAAGTTTTGTGAGTTAAATTGAACGTTTTCTATGTTAAAAGTACAAAGAAACAGGCTGGGCAGAATCTGCCGATACCATCAGCATCGGCCAGCCCCTAGTGCTGCCCTTATGTCATCAAATTAGCTACACACAGCCCCAAATCGAATTTAAACTGACCCAAACATCAATCTAATGGAATCATTAACATCCTAGTTCGTTTTTGTGCAAATCTTATGGGTTTAGAAGGCTGAAATTCGGCTGACATGTTAAGAACTCGCCGGAACAGTAACAGCAATTTTAAAACAGCTCGTTTGAGCTTGTTTTCGACTCAAATTCGCTGCTATTTGTTCCAAACTTCATTCCAATATGTTCCTAACCTTCTTAGGTCTATTTTTGTGCAAGCCCTAAGCGTTTAAAGGTCTGAAACGAGCTGAAATGTTCAGGTCGTTCGAACAAGATGATGAATAGTATAAGTAACTGAAAATCAGTGATTTCTCACTCAATTTTACCTCGTTTTTGGCGATTCAAAGCTCTATTTCTTCGTCTCTTCACGATCTACGCGTTTCTACGGTCTTTTGGACACCAAATTTGCTCGATTTGGTAGAGAATTGAGTAAGATACATGGGTTTCTTTAGAGAGATGGAAAGGTAGAGAGAGAGAACGACTTGTAGAGAGAGAGAGAGCTCGTTTTTGAGAGAGAAAAAGTGGGTTGGTGATTGAATTTATTGTCATTTAATGACATGTTTAAGGTTTTTAACGTTCGGGTGTGTTCGGGTTCGTTCGGTTTCGCGCAGGGGCGTCGATTTCCGGTTTTCTCGTAACGAAATATTACGATATCTTAAAATAAGGTTTTCTAAATTATTTTAGGTTGTGATTCCTAATAAATTAACTAATTATCTTCTATTTATTTTAAATTTTCAGAAATATTAAATTTACGGTCTACAATCGAATCGTACGGTCGTCGCGCGTATTCGTTCGAATCGTCACTCGTACGAACACAGCGATAACTATACTTTTCAATATTGTTCTCTAATTATCGGATATCATTCAGAACGTTAAACTTTCGGATTTATTCGTACAGATCGTCACCTATACGAATAATCCGTCGGTTTAGCATTCACGTAACGACATCCGTGTTGTTTTGTTCTGTAAAGCCTCACATACGATTATACATAATAAGATCCTAACACCTAATCACATGATGGTTCTGTGATGCCAGATAATTATCTGACTGACGAACCATAGTTCTGAACTTGTTTTTCTAAATTGAATCTGAATCTGTTCGTTAATGACATGAAATTACAATGAAACATAAAATGAATATCGTAAACAATGAAACACATATAGTTCGTACCTGGTTACTGTTCGTTTTACTGTAGAGATCACTGTTCCGGTGACGGTTCCGGCACTGATGTTACAGTTCATGAGGTCCATGAAAACCGCTGGTGCATTTGTCAATCCGAAAGGCATCACTAGAAATTCGTAATGCCCGTATATGGTTCGGAAAGCCGTCTTCGGTATGTCTTCGTCTTGAACTCTAAGTTGATGATAACCTGACCGCAGATCGATCTTCGAGAAATGCTGAGCTCCTTGCAACTGGTCAAACAAGTCATCAATTCTCGGCAATGGATACCGATTCTTGATAGTTAACTTGTTCAGTTCTCTGTAGTCGATACACATTCTGAACGATCCGTCTTTCTTCTTCACGAACAAGACTGGAGCTCCCCAAGGTGAGTAGCTCGGTCTGATGAATCCTTTATCCAGTAATTCATGTAACTGGTTTGACAATTCCTGCATCTCCGAAGGTGCTAACCTGTAAGGAGATTTAGCAACAGGAGTTGCTCCAGGAACTAAGTCAATTCGGAATTCTACCGGTCGCGCCGGTGGCAAACCTGGTAGGTCTTCAGGGAATACTTCTGGATATTCTTTCACTACCGGTACTTCTTGAATCTCTTTCTTGTCTTTCTCCTTTTTCACCACATGAGCAAGGAAAGCTACACATTGCTTCTGTAGACACTTACGTGCCTTTATGCATGAAATGATTTTTACACTTCGTTTTGCTTGATCCCCTCTAACTTCCAACACACTATCATCTGATAATGGAACTCGAAGTAGCTTCTCAGAACAGATGACTTCCACTCGATTAGAAGAAAGCCAATCCATTCCAGCAATGATATCAAAACTGCCCAACTCCATCGGTATCAAGTCGATGGCAAATGTATGACCGTTAAGTGTCAATGGGCAATCCCTGTATACGGTACTAACTGTAATCTGTTTTCCGTTAGCTACTTCAATGATGTAAGGGGAATCTAACTGTTCCTCTATAGAATCTAATTGGCAGGCAAAATCGGCAGAGATAAAACTCTGATCCGCACCAGTGTCAAATAGAACAGATGCATAAAAGTCATGTAAGAGAAACGTACCAGTGACCACATTTGGGTCCTGGCGTGCAGCTGGTGCTCCAATAACAAAAACTCTTCCACGAGGAGCTTGAACTGCCTGTGGTGCCTTCTTTGGGCAGTTCTTTGCATAGTGGCCTTGTTCGCCACAGTTATAGCATCCACCATTATTCTGATTAGCTGGCGGAGGGAGAGCCAAAGCAGCATTGTTGACTGCTTGGTTATGTGTTGCCCGGCAGTGTTGAACCCAATGGCCCTTTCTTCCACACCCCGTGCATTGTTTGCAGGGAGTGTTAGCAAGGTGATGATACTGACACTTGGCACACAGAGGATACGTGCCAGTGTAGGGTTTGCGGTTAGGGTTTTGTGGTGCTGCTGCTACTTGTTGGAGAGGCGTGGCCACCGTATAGTTCTTGATGAGCCTCTGTTTCTTCCTTGGGTGTTGCTGGGGTTTCTTTGACGATTCAGCTTTGTTCTTCCCAGAGTCAGTCTCTTTCTTCAACACTCCAGAGGCTACCATAAGGTCAGTGAGTTTTCCAGCCAATCTCACTGCAGACTCGACAGTAGTAGGGTTGGCTGACACAACCATGCCCTGAATGCAGGCGGGGAGTCCACCTACATATCTGTCTATCCTTTTCTCTAAAGTTGGTACCATATCCGGTACTAAAGCAACCAACTCGTTGTAACGAGTCGTATATCCCATGTGGTCTGCTCCTTTCATCACATGGCTAGACAGTTCCACTTCCAATCTTTGGAGCTCGTTTTTGGGGCAAAACTCTGTCCTCAGTAGAGCCTTGAAATCCTCCCATGGTATTGCCATAGCTTCATCTCTTCCTCTGGCATTAACTTGGCCGTTCCACCAAGTCAAAGCTCGCTTGTTGAATGTTCCAGCAGAGTAGCGAACCTTGTGATGCTCTGGACAACTGCAGAGATCCAGAGTGGCTTCTATCTTCTCTATCCATTGGATTAATCCAACGGCTCCTTCAGACCTACTAAAGCTTGGTGGCTTACAATCCATAAAGGACTTGTAGGAGTGGTTTGAAGTACTACCAGTGTTTCCACTGACTTCTCCTGATGAGTTGCCAGTATTGTTGATCTCATTACGGAAACGGCTGAACATTTCCGGCAGTGCTTCTTTCATCTGGCTGGTCATCTGACTGCTCAGAAAAGTCACCAATGCAATAGTGGCAGGATCCAACATTGGTGTTGTGCTCGGGCCAGATGTTTGGGTTATCAGTGGAGGAGGAGGAGGAGGCGGTGGAGGAGGTGGCCGTGGTGAATCAAATGCTGATGGTGTCGAAGAGTGTGGAGCTTGGTCTTGTGTTGATGTCAATAGGGGAGGTTGTCTTCGTGGCGGCATTCTGATCATAACCAATAAAGTTATTGGTTAGTGCAATGATCGAATACAGAAGACAATATGCAAGTAAAGTCTTAAGTCCTGTGTTCTCTACATGCAGGGTCCCTAGGTTATAGTCTAGGCCAAACCGTTTAAATACGTGACCTATATTTCTCTATAACCATGGCTCTGATACCAATCTGTCACACCCCGAGCCGGCGGGGTAGGATCGGGTTTCCCCGTCGGGCGGAAGGTTCCCGGGGCGCGATATCGTGAGTGATAATCGTGATGATCAGATTGTTTACATTGCACATGATATAAATGAGAAATGCTAAATATAATAGAATTACAAAGTTAAATTACATCAGTATTGTTTATAATTTAACAATGTAAATCTACCATCAACATCATAAACTTCTATCTTGTATTTACACAAGATATACAAAATAATCTGTATAATGATGTCTTCAAAAGTATGCAGGTCCAAAATACTAAGTCTTCTATTGGAAGTCCTAGTCCAAAATAAATGACTTCTTAATTGACCTGTTCATCACCTGAGAAGTCATGCAAAAAGATCAAGTCAACACATGGTTGGTGAGTTCATAGAGTTTAGTGATTGAAAATGATTTGAAAACCTATTCCGGTAAAGACCCAAACCTCATTAATTCCACATGTAATATCCACATCGGTATGCTTATATATAGGGCATATGTAAGGGACAAGCACTAGCCAAAATCCCACCACATACTAACATGCATATGACACTGTTGTTAATGATAGTTAAGCATTTTTACCCATCACACCTCTGATTTAGATTTATGATCTCCAAAAATTGATCTGCCTTTGATTCTTCTTAGTTCGTCATAGATACATGATTTCCCCAAAAGTCAATGATAACAATAAAATGTTAAATATTTAATTAAATAATTAAATAAAACATTTAAATACAACTAAGACATGATGATTGGGCATTATTTTACTCAATCAATTAGACTTAGTTGTTGGTGGTTGTCCAAGTTGTAACCTCTCACACGTGACCCATGTCAGGCATAACTCACAAGGAGTACACCTGAACTGAGCGGGATTTTAATGTTTTGCCCGTTACAGCCTGACCCAATGGTCTTCTGCATCTGAGTGGGACTTTAAGGATATCCTTTGATTCTTGATCTCTTGATTTTCTTGATTTGACTTTGATATTGATTTCAAATGATCGTTCATGTTATTGCCCATATAGCCTGACTACAAGAGTCTTCTATACCTGAAAAGGGCTTTATATGTGTGTTACACGTGATCTTGATTCCCTATACAACTGACATCCACCTTACTTGAGTATTAATGATTTCATTAGATCATAATGATTTCATTATTTCATGATTCACACACATTTATGATTTCTGATTCCTTGAGCCTATTGATCTTGATCTTTAGAATTCCCATGATTTACAATGATACTTGATTCTTGATTATGATTCTTTGTTCTTAGATTCCACACTGAATTGGATTTCCTTTGACTATGATCTTTAGTTTCTTTGATTTCACTTTGAATTTAGGTTCTTAAATTTGAACTTGATGGCCTAAGGGTTGTTTAGAGTTTAGAATTTAGGTATTACTTATCAGAGTAATTTAATTAACTTGTTAGTTAATCTAACATGATAATTACCTAGACAGGAGTCTAGGAGTATAAACATTCATATATATGTAAAAACATATAATAAAGTAAAGCATTTAAGTAAACAATTTAAATAAAACAGTTTACGCATGCTTCTCAGCCCCGCCTTTTAAAACAAAAATGTTTAGAAAAGGGGCAATGAACTCACCTGTGTTGCTATGCAAATGAATCTCAACAGATAATGCGCGCTCTTTGACTGTTGCTTATGTATCTTTAGAACCTGAGTTGTTTTAAGAAATTCGAATACGATAAGTCGTTATAGTAGACGAAAACTAGGGTTTTGGTCTCGGTGTGCAACTACGTGTCCTAGATTACTACTGTGTTTCTAAGACTTCATCTAACTTAATCTAACTTATTACCCCTGATTAATCCCTACCCCACTTTGTTAATCATAAATCTTTAGTTAATATTTAAGATTAATTCGTTTTAAGAAGAACATTTACTTAGAAAAATCATCTATTTAATTTGATATGATTTATAATTACTCTCCTTTATGAAAATGTAATTTATTTGATAAAGTTTATGAATTATTTTCTTTTATTAAAAACATAATTAATTTAATTGAAAGAACGTTTAACATATGATGTGCTTAGATTAAGCCCATTGGGCCAACTTCAAGCCCGTTATTATTCTTTATCTAACAATTGATTTCTTGCTTGTGCCTTCGTACAATCCATTCTAGATAGTTCATATAACTATCCATTGTGATTTTATTGCGTATAGAAAGTCTAAGTGTCGGATATTAACCCAAAGTCAAACTTCACGTACTTAGGCTATGGTTCTTGTTTCTCAACGAATTCCCATTGTCTTGAACCCCAAAGGTGTTGGTATTTTTTAAGAACTCTGTCTTTAGAAACCGTAACTCATGCTTTCATGTCCTTAACGTTCGGTACTTATGTGGTACTCATGTGTGTGTTCATGACATGAAAACCCTAAATAAATCCCATGCACACACACACTTGTGATCATGCCCCATGCACTCTCATGCATTCAATGTACCCCCAACGTGAACCCATATGGTCCAAACCTTGGATTCCTCTTCACACATACTCAATCGTATGCAGCTAAGTGATCCAAGCCTTAACTGAATATGCTGGGCTCGGAGGTGGGCTTCACCGAAACAGTGGGTTGGGCCGAATGTCCTAAATCGAATGAGGGGGGCGATTAAGACTATGGCCGATCGAATGAGTGATGGCGAAGGAGGGGTAGGGCGAATGAGCCACGACCGAAGCAGCCCTAGCAAATGGAACCAGAGCGAATGAAAGAAGCCTCGACATTCGGCCGAATGGGTTAGCCGAGTCATTCGGCGACCTGGAAGGGTTGTCATTCGACCTATCGAGCACTCCCATGGCATCCATGGTTTCTGTGAACTAAATGGCTAAAGCAAGCACCCACACTTGTTCCTAACCCTTCCTAATAGGTTTTTGAGTGATTTCTCTAAAGTTTCTTGGCCTAGATTCGGGTTTTAAGGTGTGTTCGAAATTAGGGTTTTCAAACCCTCCAAACGGAAACAAAACATGATCTTTACCTCGATTTGGCTGGATAAAACCTTATATCCGTTGTACTTTCAGGTTCTACAAGTGATGGTGGTGATTTTGACACCAAGAACTCCAGATTTCATGGAGAAATGGATGAGAAATCTTAGAGAGAGAGTGGGTATTTCTAGAGAGAGGGGGGAGAACGAAAATGGAGTATTAATTTGGTAGGTGAAATGGAAGATGACATTTAATGTCGTCATAAATGAGGGGGAAAATACCCGGGTTTGTTCGGGTTCGTTCGGTTTTGCGTGGTTTCGCGTAAAAACGCCGGTTTCTCGTCGTTTTCGTTACGAAACGACACGGTTATAAAATAGAATTTATAAAATTCTTTTAGGTTGTGATTCCTAATAAATTAGCTAAATATCTTTTATTTACTTAAATTTTCAAAATATTTATTTGACGTTTAAATCGAATCGCGCAGTCATCGCGCGTATTTGTTCGAATCGTCACCCGATCAAATACGACGATAATTACACTTTTCAATATTGTTTTCTAAATATTGGATACCATTCAGAACGTTAAACTTTCAGATTTATTCGTATAGATCGTCACCTATACGAATAATCCGTCAGTTTAGCATTCACATAACGACATCCGTTTTGTTTTGTTCTGTAAAGCCTCACATACGTTTATACGTAATAAAATCCTAACAAATAATCACTTGATGGTTCTGTGTTGCCAGATAATTATCTGACTCAAGAACCATTGTTCTAAACTTGTTTCTCTGAAATGATTATGAATTCATTGTTTTGATAACATGCAATGATACTGAAACTTAACATGGATGTGAAATACACTGAATTACATAAAGTTTGTACCTGATCACTGTTCATGTACTGTTTAAGATCACTGTTTCGGTGACGGTTCCGGCACTGATGTTACAGTTGGTTAGACATATGGTATGTCACACCCCCAATTTCAACTAACGGAATCATACCGTTTAGGAACGTGACAAACCAGGATCTCAGATCATTAGACATAGCGAAGACCTCTATATGAATTTCAAAAACATATGTTGGTCTTTAAAACAAACATAATAACCAGAGTTTACAAAAAGTGCGGAAGCGTTTAAAAACCATAAACAGTTGTAAATCAAACATTACAATTCAAGTACTTAAATATTCAAATTTAAATAATCAAAATGAAAGAAATGCATGAGACTCTATCTTCCTAGTCCATGCCAGCTGTTACGCGCGCCTTAGCGTCCTGAGAAAACATGCAAATCAAGTCAACACAAAGGTTGGTGCATAACACAGGTTTTAAGTAATCATAGTGTTCAAAACATCAGTTTGAATAACAAGTTGTAGATAACATAATCACAATTGCACAGTCATGATAGCTAGTCATATAACTATTTACATACGTGTTCGACACCGAAGCTGACTAGTTGCCATGCTATAGCATGTTTTCGCCTTGCCACTATTGTCTATCACAACAATAGTAAAAATATGTGTTTGGTCAGTCAAACACCTGCGTAGATCCCATCTACCAGGTGAGGTTTGTCAAACCTAATAGATCTATTTCCAACTACCACGCTTTGCATTACAGCAAACTAAACGGTTCGAGGTGTGTAAGGACTTTCAAGTTGATATGTTTTCACATAATGTAAACAGATAACTCATGCAAGTGTTATGTATCTAAAAATCAGTTTGTTGCACATGTTTTCTCCCCCAAAACAGTTTAAAATGAGAAAGGGGCCGTGTACGCACCTTTGATAATAGTGGAATGATCAAACACGTGTGAACTTGCGTAGAAATCTTCTACAAAGAATCTGTGATTTAAACAATAACCTATTGTTATTCGAATAATCGTTTTGTGCTTAAAATCACATACGTATCAACATACGTATGTTAGATTTGCTAAAGTTGTGCATACGACAGTACGCGTGCCATTTAAATCGTTTAAATAAAATCACATTTGATTTTATTTAATTAAATGTAATTATACGCGATTTCGTGTTCGGACTAAAATATGAATTTTATCATTCCAACACGTTCGTATTCTCGTTACGGTTCCAACGCAACTTGAACGGACTTAATCGGAGTTCGTATGAGAAAGTTATTTTAAAAATACTAAAAATGAATTAAAACCCAAAAACTGGTGGAACCCGGATTCGAACCCGCGACCACTCCCTCACAACACACCCATCCTACCACTCCGGCCCGCTAGGGTATCGCACAAGGTTTCCAGAATAAAATGTTTTAAATACTCAACAAACCGGTTTCTCTTTTGATATTATAGCCGAGGCATTCAATCCCCAATTGACCACGAATTCGAATTCTATCAAGCCTAAAACCATAGGGCTATTATTCCTTGAATCCAACCGATCCTAATAATGGTTCTAATTTGATCCAAACTGAATCAGAATGTTCTAATTAATCCCAAATATGTTCGGTTTTAAACCGAATTATCATTCAACACAAAATCTTATGATTCACGATTATAACATCAAATTAACTTAGGCTTTAGATTAATCGAAGCATTCTGAAACTATCTATACCAATTAATTTGATTCCAGAACTCATTGGTATAAAAATCCCCAAAACCAATTATGTGATGAACCCTAGAATTAGATATCTATAAATTCGTTGTTTAAACCAGAAATTGTTCTATGTTTTAGCTTAATCGGTACCTTATGAAGCTTCCTATATCAATTAATTCGATTCTTAAACTCCTTTGATCGAAAACCCCCAAAACCGACTTTGTTAAGAACCCTAGCAATCGGGTTCTATCAATTCGATAATAAAAACTGGAATTATGATATGCTTATCCTTAATCGGTCCTATTAGAAGGAATAAGGATGATTACTTACTTGATTTGTTATCCAATTGAAGTAGTTCACTCCAAGCCCTATATTCGGCTCACTCACGATCAAATCCTTCGAACTGAAGTTTCACTGATCAAATTGTTGCTTGTAATCTCTTCTAAAGATGCCGACTTATGTGCTTTAGGGGTTAATCGAATGGATTTCAACCGATTTATATGAATTCGATCCTCAATTCAAACGGTTACAACCTTCTTGTTAACCACACAATAAATTCGACTGTTTAAAGGACTAATAACGTCTAATTATCCTTAATAATCATTATTGAAATGATTTATGATCATTAATTTTCGGTTTCAACCCATAGTATTGCCCGATTCAAATTTCCACTATGCTACATACACGAATTTTGACCTTTTAAGTCAAAATTGGACTTTTAAACTAATTACAAGTCTTAACTTTGTAATTAGAGCATATTAAGACTGATTTCTACTATTTCTAATCCCTTAGGTTCTATTTCGTTCAATAACACAATGATTCGGTTAATAACATTGAGCCAAAAGTCTCTAATTTTCACTAATTGGGCCAAATTGTACTATCATTGGCTAAATTAATCAAATTGGGCTTCACTGGGACTTCCTGGGCCTACCTTGGCCTTCCCTAGGCCTATTTGATTTATATTGGGCTTTACTTGGACTTATTGGGCCTTAATGAGCCTCTCTTGACTTATTGGGCCTACATTAACCTTGTTGGGCCTAATTGATCTCGTTGAGTCTTCCTTGACCTTACTGGATCTTCTTTGGCTTCACTGGGCCTTCATTGGTCTTGTTGGGCCTTCATTGGCCTTGTTGGGCCTGTTGGACCTTCATTGGTCTTATTGGGCCTTGATTGGCCTTGTTGGGCCTGTGATAACACCAACTCCCGTTAACAAGGTTAGTGTGAAAAGTCGGATTGTCACATCATCCCCTTGTTGAAGGAATTTTCGTCCCGAAAATTAGCAAGTGTTAAGAGTAGTTAGGAAACTACTTACGAGTTTAAATCGTACGTGTGAGTGTGATTTGATCATTCTGTGTGCTTGTGTGTACTCACACACAAGGTCTAATGCTTGCAACATCACAACTCAATTGTGATCGTTCAATGTAACTGTTTTGCGTGTACACTAGTTAGTTCACCTAACTGTGACTGTTTGTGTTTGATCATACTGTGTTGTGTAACCTCACACATAGTGAGTGTCTGAAACTGTTTGTACTATGCAACCCCGCACATAGCCAAGTGTATATAACCAATGTACTATGCAACCTCGCACATAGCAAAATGTATGTAACCAATCATGTATGTACTACCATAACATGTAACATATGAAATGTAGCACATAAAACATATAAAATGTAATGTAGCACAAATATTTGTAACAAAATCAATTGAATAAATAAAACGTGCTTACAGTTTGAAATTTGCAGTGTTGATGTGTGAAAGCCTCACGTCATCCCCTTGTTGAAGGAAATTTCGTCCCGAAATTTAACGTGCGCTCTCAGTGTTAGCAGTAGCTGTCTTGAATAGATGAGGATATTTCTTCATCATTTGATCTTCCCGTTCCCATGTGAATTCAGGACCCCGTCTTGAATTCCATCGGACTTTGACTATTGGAATCTTGCTTTGCTTCAGTTGTTTGACCTCTCGGTCCATGATTTCTGCTGGTTCTTCAATGAATCGCAGTTGTTCATCTACTTGTATTTCTTCCAACGGTACAATCAATGTCTCGTCAGAAAGACATTTCTTTAAATTCGATACATGAAAGACATCATGAACTCCACTGAGTTCATCCGGTAGTTTGAGTTGATACGCAACCGGACCAATCCTTTTCAGAATCTCAAAAGGTCCTATGTAACGTGGACTAAGCTTGCCGCGCTTGCCGAATCGTATCACACCTTTCCAAGGTGATACCTTTAGAAGAACTCGGTCTCCTACTTGAAATTCCAACGGCTTGCGACGTTTGTCTGCATAACTCTTCTGTCGATCCCGAGCCGCTGCCATACGATTCCGGATTTGAACTATCTTCTCTGTCGTTTCGTGCACCAGTTCAGGACCTGTTAACTGACTGTCACCAATTTCAGCCCAGCAAACTGGTGAACGACATTTGCGACCATACAAAGCTTCAAACGGTGCTGCTTGAATGCTTGTATGATAACTATTGTTGTAAGAGAATTCCACCAACGGTAAATGATTCTCCCAGCTGTCACCAAAGTCAATTACACAAGCTCGTAACATATCCTCGAGCGTTTGAATCGTACGTTCACTTTGACCGTCGGTCTGTGGGTGATAAGCGGTACTCATATCCAAGCGAGTCCCCAATGACTTATGAAGAGATTTCCAAAAATTTGAAGTAAACCGGGCATCTCGATCTGATATGATAGAGATCGGCACGCCATGTCGTGCTACTACTTCCTTAATGTAAATACGAGTCAACTTCTCCATCTTGTCAGTTTCTTTGATTGCTAAGAAATGTGCAGATTTCGTTAAACGATCGACAATTACCCATATCGTATCACAACCGCTCGGTGTACGGGGTAACTTAGTGATAAAATCCATTGAAATCTGTTCCCATTTCCACATCGGTATCTCTGGTTGTTGCAGTAAACCAGATGGCTTCTGATATTCAACTTTGACTTTCGAACAAGTCAAACATTTGCTAACGTACTTAGCAATATCAGCTTTCATATGAGGCCACCAATACAGTGCCTTCAAGTCATGGTACATCTTGTCTGATCCCGGATGGACTGAATATTTAGACTTGTGCGCTTCGTCCATCACGAGTTCCCTTAAACCTCCATACAAAGGTATCCACATTCGATCAATGAAATAACGAATTCCATCAGGTTTAACATTCAATTGTTCTTCCATTCCTCGTAAAGATTTCGGTACTAAGTTTTCCGCTTTCAAGGCCTCAATCTGAGCATTGTGTACTTTGTCAGGTAAGTCGGTATGTATCGTCATCATAAGTGCGCGAACCCGTCTTGTTCCCGTTGTATCTTTTCTGCTCAAAGCATCGGCTACGACATTAGCCTTTCCCGGGTGATACTTAATCGCACACTCATAATCGTTCAACAATTCAACCCATCGTCGTTGCCTCATGTTAAGCTCCTTCTGATCAAAGATATGTTGCAAACTCTTATGATCAGTATAAATAGTACACTTAGTTCCATACAGATAATGCCTCCAAATCTTCAAAGCAAAAACCACTGCTCCTAACTCCAAGTCATGAGTAGTGTAATTCTTTTCATGTGTTCGTAGTTGTCTGGAAGCAAAAGCGATCACTTTATCCCGTTGCATCAATACACATCCTAAACCCTGTCCAGATGCGTCACAATACACCGCAAAGTCTTCCGTTCCTTCCGGTAAGGACAGAATCGGTGCACTGCAGAGTTTCTGTTTCAACAACTGGAATGCAGCTTCCTGTTTATCCGTCCAGTTATACTTTGTTCCCTTGTGCGTCAGAGCTGTAAGTGGTTGAGCGATCTTTGAGAAACCCTCAATGAATCGTCGATAATAACCCGCCAAACCAAGGAATTGTCGTACCTCGGTAGGGGTCTTTGGCGCTTCCCAATTCTTAATCGCTTCAATCTTCGCTGGATCAACATGTATACCCTTTTCATTAACTATATGACCCAAGAACTGTACTTCTCGCATCCAGAAATCACATTTCGAGAACTTAGCGTACAGTTGTTCTTGTTTCAATAACTCTAGCAGTAATCGAAGATGTTCAGCATGTTCCTCCTCAGACTTTGAATAGATGAGAATGTCATCAATGAAAACAATGACAAACTTATCAAGATAAGGTTTACAAACACGATTCATGAGATCCATGAATACAGCTGGAGCGTTTGTCAACCCAAATGGCATGACCAAGAACTCATAATGGCCATAGCGCGTCCTGAATGCTGTCTTTGGAATATCCTCCTCCTGGACTCTTAGTTGATGATAACCCGACCTGAGATCAATCTTCGAGTAGTAACTCGAACCTTGCAATTGATCGAACAGATCGTCAATCCTGGGTAACGGATACCGGTTCTTGATAGTAACCTTGTTCAATTCCCGGTAATCGATACACATTCGGAAAGTTCCGTCCTTCTTCTTTACAAACAATACTGGAGCTCCCCACGGTGAAAAACTAGGTCGTATGAAACCCTTATCCAACAATTCTTGCAATTGTGTGGATAACTCTTGCATCTCAGACGGTGCAAGTCGATAAGGCGCCCTAGCTATCGGTGCTGCGTCTGGTGTAAGATCGATTCGGAATTCCACCTGTCTGACAGGCGGTAATCCCGGCAAGTCTTCTGGAAACACCTCCGGAAATTCACAAACTATAGGTATATCTTCAAGTTTCTTCTCAGCTACCGGCTTTTCAGTTATAAGTGCTATAACTGCCGTATGACCTTTCCGCAGACATTTGTGTGCTTTCATACAAGATATGAGACGCAGTGGCGTACTGCTCTTCTCGCCTTGTACATATAATGTCTCTCCCTGCGGAAGAGGTATGCGAACAATCTTTTCATGGCATACAATTTCAGCCTGATTCTTGGACAACCAGTCCATGCCAATGACTACGTCAAAACTGCCTAAGGCAATAGGCATCAAATCAATCTCTAATGTCTGACCCATCAAATCAAGGATACATCCCTTATAAATGTTTTCTACTATAATCAACTTACCATCAGCTAACTCCACAGTATAGGGACTATCTAAGGCAGTGGGACTAACATCTAGTGACTTAGCAAGTGAACTAGATACAAAACTCCGGTCGGCACCAGTGTCAAATAACATAGAGGCATAGTGATTATTTAAGAGGAACGTACCCGTAACAATGTTGGGATCCTCCCGCGCTTGACGTCCTCCAATCACGAACGCCCTGCCTCTAGCACCGTTATTGTTGTTATTATTGTTGTTGTTGTTGTTGTTGTTGGTGCCATTGCCATTACCGTTGCCACCTCCATTACCATTACCATTACCATTGTTGTCCCCGCCTTTCTTAAGTTGTGGGCAATCTTTCTTGAAATGGCCCATCTTGCCGCACTCAAAACAACCTTTCTGCGCGTTGTTTTGATTGTTATTATGGTTGTTATTGTTGTTCTGCAGCTCTCCGCGACAATCCTTAGCCGCATGTCCAACCTTGCCACACCTCTGGCACTTAGCTCTATCACATTGGTTACCCGCATGATGATAACCACACCTGTTGCACTTGGGGTGCTTACCAATATAGCCCCCCGACGATGATGATTGCTGACCACTGCTTGAACCATGATAAGACTTGTTTGAGTCTTGTTTCCTGTTTTGCTGATGTGATTGTTGGTTGTTGCCCTTGAAGTTGTTACTATCCCACTTTCTCTTGTGATCTCCTACCTTGGTAGCAGATGTTCGCTTAGGCAGGGTCCCTTGCAACACTGCCTGGTCCGTAAGCTGATGTGCTAAACGAACAGCTTGTTGGATAGTGGTGGGATTTGCTGAAGTCACCAACCCTTGAATCTGAGGCACTAGTCCTCCAATGTACCTTTCGATCCACTTACTGGCTGGAGTAGCCATGTGTGGAAGCAGTCTGGCCAGTTCATGCGATCTGGTCGTGTATTCCTCAATGTTTGACCCCTCCATCTTGAGGTGCCAATACTCTTCCTCCAACTTCTGCATTTCACTACGAGGACAATACTCCTCTTGTA
Source organism: Mikania micrantha (assembly GCA_009363875.1). Taxonomy (NCBI): domain Eukaryota; kingdom Viridiplantae; phylum Streptophyta; class Magnoliopsida; order Asterales; family Asteraceae; genus Mikania; species Mikania micrantha. The sequence continues at coordinate 54,616,146 of CM018682.1, read as the reverse complement.
GCAAAGTTTTGAAGTTGTTCCAGGTCAACGCATTTGCTTCTCCCAACCCCAGAGTCTGAACATTGGAGTTCCACCAAGTCAGTGCTGGACCCTCTAATGTTCCAGTAGCAAATTTCACCTTGCTATCCTCAGGGCAGTTGCACATTTCAAATACAGACTCAGCCTTTTCAATCCATCGGAGAAGTCCTATGGCTCCCTCCGACCCTTTGAAGTTGTGAGGTTTGCAGTCCAAGAACATCTTGAACGTGCAAACTTGTGGGTTAATCACTCCCCCAGCTGGACCCTGTGGCCCTGTGTTGTGTGTCTGAGCATACTGTGCAATAGCCTCCGCGACTCTGTTGTTAATTAGCTCGTTGAGCTCAGCAACAGTCATATGAACATTTCCTTCAGCCATTTCCTTCCTATTTACAAGAAATGTTAATGCACAATCAAAATCAAATTTTGACATGTGTAAGTAAAAACAATAAATACAACATGTAATATAAACAACACAGTTGTTGGAAACAAACAATAGTTCTTTCATAAATAGAAACTTTCTTTGAGTACAATACTTTTTGAAATGAAATACAAAATTTCAAACTACTAATGTAGGAACACAACCCGTTCCTAATAAGTTTAAACAAAACAGCAATAAAAGAAAGAAAATCAATCGTCCTCAACAGTGGATTCAGGATCGGACTCAGCAACTGGTGCTGGTTCCTCCTCCTCATCCTCATCCTCATCCTGTTCCTCATTCTCAACTACCACTAAGTCCTCCAAAGCTTCAATCCTGCCCTCCAAGATCTCGGCTCGGTTCTCTGACTCCTCTAAACGACCAATCATGTTCACCATCTCATCCCGCATGTCATGAACCAGTTGGGCAAGTTCCTCTTGCCTCTCAATGGCATCCCATAACTCCTGAGATCTCTGATAGAGCTTCTCCTCTGCTGTATCCACGTCCTCGCGCAACTTGGCGATCTCCTCTGCGTCCGTCCTTTGCCTCTTAGGCTCAGGAGCGTCCAGTACGGGTGGTGGATGTGTAGATGGTCCTGCAGCATAGAGTCCCTGGGTATTCACCCATGGTGCCTCCACCGGATCCTCATCCGGGTCCTCAACTGGATCCTCGTCTGGATCCTCCTCTGGATCCTCATCAGGATCCTCGTCTGGATCCTCCTCCGGATCCTCCTCCGGGTCTTCCTCCGGATCCTCCTCTGGATCTGAGTCCTCCATCTCATATGGTGGAGGTGATGGAATGGGTGGTGGTGGTGATGATGGTGGTGCCGGAACCATCGGCTCCTCGTCCTCGGAATCATCAATGATAACATAAGGAACTGATGATGAAGCCATGCCTGTTACATAATATCATATGTAAGTGCAGTGCCATGGAATACGTAAGCAAATCAATTACATAATGTCATATGTAATTTCTAAGCAGTATGTGTAAACATGTGTGTCTAATGTCTAACAGTCATAGTCTAGGCCTACAAATGCAAACCTAGTTCGCTATAACCAATGGCTCTGATACCAATCTGTCACACCCCCAATTTCAACTAACGGAATCATACCGTTTAGGAACGTGACAAACCAGGATCTCAGATCATTAGACATAGCGAAGACCTCTATATGAATTTCAAAAACATATGTTGGTCTTTAAAACAAACATAATAACCAGAGTTTACAAAAAGTGCGGAAGCGTTTAAAAACCATAAACAGTTGTAAATCAAACATTACAATTCAAGTACTTAAATATTCAAATTTAAATAATCAAAATGAAAGAAATGCATGAGACTCTATCTTCCTAGTCCATGCCAGCTGTTACGCGCGCCTTAGCGTCCTGAGAAAACATGCAAATCAAGTCAACACAAAGGTTGGTGCATAACACAGGTTTTAAGTAATCATAGTGTTCAAAACATCAGTTTGAATAACAAGTTGTAGATAACATAATCACAATTGCACAGTCATGATAGCTAGTCATATAACTATTTACATACGTGTTCGACACCGAAGCTGACTAGTTGCCATGCTATAGCATGTTTTCGCCTTGCCACTATTGTCTATCACAACAATAGTAAAAATATGTGTTTGGTCAGTCAAACACCTGCGTAGATCCCATCTACCAGGTGAGGTTTGTCAAACCTAATAGATCTATTTCCAACTACCACGCTTTGCATTACAGCAAACTAAACGGTTCGAGGTGTGTAAGGACTTTCAAGTTGATATGTTTTCACATAATGTAAACAGATAACTCATGCAAGTGTTATGTATCTAAAAATCAGTTTGTTGCACATGTTTTCTCCCCCAAAACAGTTTAAAATGAGAAAGGGGCCGTGTACGCACCTTTGATAATAGTGGAATGATCAAACACGTGTGAACTTGCGTAGAAATCTTCTACAAAGAATCTGTGATTTAAACAATAACCTATTGTTATTCGAATAATCGTTTTGTGCTTAAAATCACATACGTATCAACATACGTATGTTAGATTTGCTAAAGTTGTGCATACGACAGTACGCGTGCCATTTAAATCGTTTAAATAAAATCACATTTGATTTTATTTAATTAAACGTAATTATACGCGATTTCGTGTTCGGACTAAAATATGAATTTTATCATTCCAACACGTTCGTATTCTCGTTACGGTTCCAACGCAACTTGAACGGACTTAATCGGAGTTCGTATGAGAAAGTTATTTTAAAAATACTAAAAATGAATTAAAACCCAAAAACTGGTGGAACCCGGATTCGAACCCGCGACCACTCCCTCACAACACACCCATCCTACCACTCCGGCCCGCTAGGGTATCGCACAAGGTTTCCAGAATAAAATGTTTTAAATACTCAACAAACCGGTTTCTCTTTTGATATTATAGCCGAGGCATTCAATCCCCAATTGACCACGAATTCGAATTCTATCAAGCCTAAAACCATAGGGCTATTATTCCTTGAATCCAACCGATCCTAATAATGGTTCTAATTTGATCCAAACTGAATCAGAATGTTCTAATTAATCCCAAATATGTTCGGTTTTAAACCGAATTATCATTCAACACAAAATCTTATGATTCACGATTATAACATCAAATTAACTTAGGCTTTAGATTAATCGAAGCATTCTGAAACTATCTATACCAATTAATTTGATTCCAGAACTCATTGGTATAAAAATCCCCAAAACCGATTATGTGATGAACCCTAGAATTAGATATCTATAAATTCGTTGTTTAAACCAGAAATTGTTCTATGCTTTAGCTTAATCGGTACCTTATGAAGCTTCCTATATCAATTAATTCGATTCTTAAACTCCTTTGATCGAAAACCCCCAAAACCGACTTTGTTAAGAACCCTAGCAATCGGGTTCTATCAATTCGATAATAAAAACTGGAATTATGATATGCTTATCCTTAATCGGTCCTATTAGAAGGAATAAGGATGATTACTTACTTGATTTGTTATCCAATTGAAGTAGTTCACTCCAAGCCCTATATTCGGCTCACTCACGATCAAATCCTTCGAACTGAAGTTTCACTGATCAAATTGTTGCTTGTAATCTCTTCTAAAGATGCCGACTTATGTGCTTTAGGGGTTAATCGAATGGATTTCAACCGATTTATATGAATTCGATCCTCAATTCAAACGGTTACAACCTTCTTGTTAACCACACAATAAATTCGACTGTTTAAAGGACTAATAACGTCTAATTATCCTTAATAATCATTATTGAAATGATTTATGATCATTAATTTTCGGTTTCAACCCATAGTATTGCCCGATTCAAATTTCCACTATGCTACATACACGAATTTTGACCTTTTAAGTCAAAATTGGACTTTTAAACTAATTACAAGTCTTAACTTTGTAATTAGAGCATATTAAGACTGATTTCTACTATTTCTAATCCCTTAGGTTCTATTTCGTTCAATAACACAATGATTCGGTTAATAACATTGAGCCAAAAGTCTCTAATTTTCACTAATTGGGCCAAATTGTACTATCATTGGCTAAATTAATCAAATTGGGCTTCACTGGGACTTCCTGGGCCTACCTTGGCCTTCCCTAGGCCTATTTGATTTATATTGGGCTTTACTTGGACTTATTGGGCCTTAATGAGCCTCTCTTGACTTATTGGGCCTACATTAACCTTGTTGGGCCTAATTGATCTCGTTGAGTCTTCCTTGACCTTACTGGATCTTCTTTGGCTTCACTGGGCCTTCATTGGTCTTGTTGGGCCTTCATTGGCCTTGTTGGGCCTGTTGGACCTTCATTGGTCTTATTGGGCCTTGATTGGCCTTGTTGGGCCTGTGATAACACCAACTCCCGTTAACAAGGTTAGTGTGAAAAGTCGGATTGTCACATGGTACCTTCTACGTTACCGTCGGTTGAGCCGCATCAACTAATGGTAAATGACTCTAGAGGGAGATACTTGAGAATTCCTCAGAGAATTCTTGATATGTATGTTGTGTGGACACATGCTCTAGAGAATTACCCTAGACAGATACCATATAGATATGTTGTTTGTTTGTTTTGGATGTGTAACATCATCTCTCGAGCTGTGTTCATTCACCTCTTGGTTTGGCACAAAGCCTCAAACTACTGTGATTAACGGACACATCTGTACAGCTGTGTCCCAAATCCTCAAATTCGTTGTTTGAGTTTGAAAACGTTGTTGATGAAGTGATGAGCGCTTGGTAAAATGATTGAAAATGCACTTATTCGAATAACATTCGAATAAGAGGTTGAGGGTTGATCTTATCATTTAAATTATTTGAAAATAACTCTTATTCAATTATCATTCGAATAAGGGGGTTCATGTTCTCAGCCTCAAATGATTTGAAAGGCAGAATATTGAAAACAAGGGATCTATGAACTCACATGGGGTCACGGGTCGTTGATGCACTCACTCGGTATGTTCTCTCGGTTTGAATCATGTGTTATCATTATTTAATTGTTAGTTAATTGTTGAGTGGTTGTGTGGTTGTGTGTTTCTTGTCTTGATTGATTTTGGAGAATGTGTTTTTATTTGTTTTCATTTTTGGTTAGATATAAAACTTCGACTAAGGTTCAGTTCTATCAATATGAATGGTGTATGATTGGACGCTCAACACTTAGCCATTTTTGAGCTCCTCTTGGTGCGAATGGCCCATCCGTTCGAATGCATACTCTCGTTCTGGAGATCCATTTGTGCGAATGAGTCCTTTTCATTTGGGGGGTTGCTCATTCGTCCAGAGGTTCATTCTGGTGACTTTCTTCTGCGAATGAGGCCATCGTACGGCTCATTCACCTGCAGATTCACCAAGAACGCCATTTTTGAAATCGGTGGTTTTTTGTGTTATTTTTACCGTCAAAATTGATGGTAAAACATTTTAGAGTGTTTTGGTACAAAGGATCAGTGCTAATACTCATTGTGCTGTTCGTATTTGACCGAAATGGATTGAAAATGGTTGAAATCTTGAAATGGAGGTGTTCAGGTTGAAATACACACAATTTGGATGGTGAAATGGTCCAATTTCATATGGAAATGACCGAAAAATCGAGGGGGCGAAAGACGGTTTCGGTTGAGAGAGTTGGGTTAAAAATGAGTTTGAAAAACGGAAGTGTTGCTTTTATAGCTGTTCTGTTGCACGAATGAGTCATTCATACGAATGACTCCCATTCGGCCGAATGACTTTGTGGCTGTAAAGCTTCACTGAATAAACCTATTCGTATGAAAGTGTCCATTCGTACGAATGGCTAAGTTTGTTAAAATTTTGATTGTTTATTAAATTGTTTTGGCGAGGTTTTGTTAAAATTGTTATTATTTTGAATCAGCGTTTAGAAACTCACGTCAACATCTGTATGAGTCATCACCCATACAAAAGTCGCGTTGTACTTAACTATAGACATTGTTTTGCACTGTAAAGATATCATTTAATGTATCAAATCTAACAACATATCCACATGGATCGTCACCCATGCCGATATCTCGTTGGATCATAATCCAAATGTTATCCATTCAGATTTCGTTCATTGTTTTTCCCTCACAAAGTGCTTGTCTTTTCTTCTGATTCATGTTTGTGTGATTCAATGGATTTTCCTAACTGTTTTAGGAATAATCTGTGCATTATGATTGTTGTTTATTATCGTTGTTGCCACTCTCGTAACACAGTCTTCTACATTGTGGTTGTGTAAACCGTTGGATTTCAGACTCATGGTAGCTCTTACACATGTTTAACAATGAATAATTTATAAATTAATTGATCGAACACCAACTATATATATTAACTTTTAGACAAGATTGAAAATTGGATTGCTTCAGTTTTTAGAATATGAAAAATCGAACCAAATAATTCGGTTTTGGTTTTTTTCGGTTATTCCATTCTGGTTCGGGTTTTTCGGTTGATCCGGTTACAGTTTTTTTTTTTTTGGCTTTTGTTCACCCCTAATTGTAACAAGCCTAAGTATAACAAATTAATTTAAAATATTTTCTAACAATGGTAACATTATATCAATGTAAATTACATCACTATATATTACGTCAATATAATTATCATTGGTAGAAAAAAATCAAAATAGTGCGTTATATTACATCACTGTACTTTAGCATTATTAGAATAAATTCAAAATAATGTTTTATTTTTATGGTAGTTACATCGATGTAAAAGAAGGATATATAAGAAAAAATAAAAAAAAGTAGTCGAGATTATAACTAAATTAAAGAGAAAATTGCATCATTTTAAATAATGAGTTACATCACCATAAATTATAAAATTGTATATTATATAATTTTGTATTACATTACTTTAAATAACGATGTTAGAAATAAAATTAAAATAGTAGGTTATGTTTATCTTCGTTAAATCGATGTAAAGCGAGATATTTGGAAAAAAAATTTAAAAAGTAGTCCAGATTAAAATGGAACTAAAAAGAAAATACATCACTGTAAATAATGTTTTATATCACTGTAAATTACATCAATGTAAATTACATCACTGTAATTTACCATTATTATAAAAAAATTCAAATTAATTTGTTATGTTTACGCTCGTTACAATGATGTAAATATATTTTCACATCCCCTCCAACGGCGGAATCACGGGCGGTAAGACGATATGGGAATAAAGAGTTTAATGACCAATCATATTCATATCAATACTTAAATAAAATCCAACACCCCAAAATATTATATCAATAATTGACTTCAAATAACTATTACACCATTAGAAGATTTCAAAAGATTATGGCCTAATCAACTAGGCTATAATAATAAATCTTCAAGTGTATTATACCAAAAGAAATGAAGTCATACCCAGGGTATGCTTAATGACTTGAAAATAGTCAACAAATGTTGGTGAGTCTCACAAGTTTTATAGACTCGATAAAGCATCCTTGGGTTCATCTCCCCAAGCGCTATGCTATGTGTAAAATATTTCATATATTATTCATAAGTGTGATAGGATGCAATCTACATAAGTCCACATCCAAGCCTATGACTGTTTGCACTTATTTATGATCTCATGATCAACAACTCACCTGGAGTTCATATTATGTGGGATAAAAATATTCATTCCTCGTGATTGACCATGTCATTAGGTGACTGTAGCTAACTAGACCACCCGATAGATGAATGGGTTGTCAACCAAAATAGTACTATCCAATATATTCCCTGGCTCAAAACTATGAGTTAATGGTTGTGTCTAAGCATGAATACACAAGGGACTTACAATAGAATAACAAAACCTTATGCAATCTACATCCAACTAACTTATGTTTTAACAATAACATACATAGCATAAAGTCAAAAAAATCGTTTAAGTTACATGCTTTTCACCCCAAAGAATAAAATAGTATAAAAAGGTGTTGTGAAACTCACTCAAGAGTTTGAGATGATTGAGAATGGAAATATGAGAGGCGGTATCACTTCACTACGCAATCCCTACAATATTCCATAGTTCCATATCAACATTCATGTTCTTGGGAAACACTAGTTACCCCATTTGTTGGTACCACATGTTTATGTTTTTAAACATCTTTATTATGTCAAAAGAACATTTGTAAGTTAATATAAGTACTACTTTTCTTGTTATGACTTGACATTACAAGTACAATCTCCCAAGCTTAAATCACCAAACTCCCGTGGATTGGGGCTATGAATGTTAAAACATTCCTTGACCTAGACTTGGTCTTAAAAGATCAACTTGTCATATATATATATATATATATATATATATATCTTTTAATTATTACAACTTGTATATTTGATGTTATTTATCTTTTACAAGACTTATCACTTTAATCTATTAAAGCTTCCTTAGGTATGACTTTATTCATTCACTTTTTATTATAGACTCGTACCATTGTGTCTTTTCCTCTTTTAACCTCTCATCTTTAAGCTAGAACCAACTCTTAAATTTCCAGCTTATGGTTGGTTCTTATTGTTTCAAAATAGTTTGTCTCTTAATATTGTAAATCACTATGTTAATATATATTCCCATGCAAGCCATTTTATAGCCTTTGTATTCGGTTCCTCCCTTCCCTTTACTTGCACGTGTGTATATGTATATATACCTCAGCATACGTATATATATCAATGTTCCTCATATATGATTTAGTTACTCACAAGAGTTAATCAAGAGTTTAGTTTTTAATAGCCCATGCATGTACACATGCATGGTCTTGGGTTTTGTAGTTTACTTTATGAGATTTCAGGATAGCTTTAGAGGATACTCATAATCCATTTAATTGATCACTTTTATGTCTTTAAAGCTACTGATTTTATGGTTCTTAAGAGGTGTTTGTTGCTGTTTTCTGTTGGAACTATATGCCTAAGACACAACGTGTAACAATGTTACTATTGATATGATATCCCAAAAGGTCACACACTGAGCAAATATTCCAAATATACACTCAAACTCGGTTTAATGTGTATAACCCAATTAATGTCAAGGATATATTATTATTATTAAGTCAAATAATAATACATAATGAATCAATGTAGTAAATATGAGTTGCTGCATGATTTATATTGTATATTAGAAGACTTACAAAATTAATAGATTAAATGAGATTATTCTATTATCCAATATACAATATGAAATAATCCCATTGGACTATTTTTGTCTTCCAACGATGGCATATGCAATTTTCAAGATGTTGACTTAAACTTTTATGGTTCCAAGACTTTGATATTTTTGGCTTTACAAAAGTTGAAATAACAAAAGAGGCTTGATTCCTTTCTAAAATTAACATTTGAAATATGGGATTGTCAAGGCTTTCAAGTGGTGTGATCGGTGAGATTCAAAAGAAAGAGTTTTGAAAGAAAACAAAATAAGAACTTAATAAAACTATATCTTAGTTTTCTTTTGTTCTTGTGAATTGTTTGATTTCTATTTACATACATATAATCACCACAAATCAAGTGTTTTAGAGAGTGTGTATGTTTCTTGACATTGGGGTTGGAGGCTAGCACCTTTGGATCAAACTTGCTTGGTGTGTTCATCTCTTGGAGTGAAGACATTTGTGTTCATACCATCCTTATTCTTATAGCTACCACTTCTCTACTAAGGTTGTTGATTCTAAACACCCTATGGTTGTATTTTATTTAAGTTTCAAGAACTACATATGGATCCTTGGTGGGTTTTGGTTTCTAAAGTTTTAGATTTAAACATGTTAAAACAAGCTTCCGTTGCAAAATAATTTTATAAGGCATGTTTAAAACCCAACAATTGGTATCTAGAGCCACTTATGTATGTTCTTGAAATTTTAGACATATTTTGGTTTTAAAATTATTAAACCAAAAACATATTATTTTTCAAGTAAGAAAAATAATATATGGTAGCAACAATTTTAGTTTTATGTCACCAACTTGCACCATGCATGTAAGTAGGTAATAAGTTGCTAAAAATGTCAAGATTATATATTTTGTCTTGAATATGCAAAGCTAGCCATGACCTTGTGATTGTTTGTGTTGGATGTTCAATATGGTTGTAATATTCTTTTATTTGGACATGTAATAATTTATTTTTCAAGTCTTGCAATTTATTTACTTTTGAGATGTAAATATAGATTAGTTTGTATTTTTTTTTTTTCAAATGTAATGTTGAAGACTTGGAAGATGGTGTCCAAAAGATGGTGCAACAAAGGAGTCCAACAAGATGACAAGATATGGATCTTGAAGCTAGTGGGAGTTCTAGTTCAAGATTATGCAAATTTTGTCCCTAGACCTTATGGTGTTTTGTGTGGCTCACAAAACTCCATACTTTGGCTTGGCTTTGCATACATATATTTTTACTTGTATGTTTATGTGGTTGTGTTCAAAAATCTAGGATTTTAAAGTATCACAAACCATTTTAACAAAATAAAAATGCAAGTAAAGAGTTTGATAAAATGACATTTTATAAACTCTAACACAAAATATTTTAACCAAGTTTGAAGACTTGTGAGAAACTAAACTTATATATTTTAAGTTTCATAAAATTTGAGTTTAAGAAGATAAAATAATAAGGACTTTATTTTATAAAACTCAATGGCTAACAATATAAGTTTTATTAATAGCTAAAATGGTTCGACGCGTTTAATTACCAACATATTAATATCTAGGATATTAAAATGAATCGTCACGATCATCTAAAATTAAAACGCAAGACCAACAAATAAAACTAGGTTTTATTTCAAAATGTAACGATCTCAAAAGCATGCAAGATTTTGTTACATAAAACGTTTTGTAAAAGTCATTTACATTAAAAACGAAATATACCCATTTTTCTAAAACATAAGTCCATGCCATCCCATTTAGAAAACTTATGACATTACTAAATTTTCTAATGACGAAAGCACTAGGCCAAGTACTTAGATTATTTTGTAATGGGTGTAAGGTGGTGTGTCGATTTCCGAGAGTCTTGGGTCGAACATCACACGTTTCTAAAGTAGGACGACTTATAACTCGACTTTGTGATAAGTGCGCAGGCCATTCACAAAGGGAGGGTTGGCATGAATGGGATTAAACGTGCCAATATTAACATAAATGTTAATGAATCCCAAAAGTCTAAGGGTTGCAAGGAAGCAATTGGTTTATAAACCTACCAATCAACTTAATTCTTGTGACAAGTGCGCTAGGCCAATTACAAGAAACTAAGGGTGATGTGGATCTTAGCCTTTAACTAATTAAGGTTTTCATAATAAAACAAAGGGTACTTAATTATTAAAGGGTTTAAATATCACAAGTATTAAAATAAAACTTTGTTTTGTAGATGACAACGACAAACAATGCAATCGTTCCCGCAAACAACTCCTTCGCTTTACGATCCATTTTAGATCGTGAGAAACTTAACGGCACAAACTTCATGGATTGGTATCGCAATCTTCGGATTGTGCTTACGCAAGACAAGAAGATGTACGTTCTTGAGGGACCCATCCCCGAGGCACCGGCACCCAACGCAACCAAGGCAGTTAGGGATGCGTGGGCTAAACACTTTGATGATGCTCAAACTGTTGCTTGTCTTATGCTTGCCACTATGGAACCAAATCTGCAACATGATTTGGAGTACCTAAAGGCATACGAAATCATTGAGGAACTCAAGTTGATGTTCGAAGTACAAGCTAGACAAGAGATTTATGACACCATGATTTCTCTTGTCAATTGTCGGATGCAAGAGGGGACTCCCGTAGGCCTTCATGTGATGAAAATGAAGGGCTATGTAGAACGATTGGAAAGGCTTGGTTCACCACTTAAGAATGATCTAGCTATCATCATGATACTAGGGTCACTTCCTAAGTCATATAACCAATTTGTAACGAACTACAACATGAATGGTTTTGAAAAGTCTATCTCGGAATTGCTTGGCATGCTAAGGATTGTCGAGAAGAACATTACCAACAAGCCTCAATCAGTTCTCATGATAAGGGAGGGTCAAGTCAAGAAGCCAAACAAACAAGGAAAAGGAAAGGGCAAGAAACCTTGGGTGACCCCTAGTGGAAAAGGGAAGGCTGTGGCAAAGTTCAAGAAACAAGAACAAAAACCAGCAGCCAAGGCCCCTACAAAGGCTCCAAAGAACCCTAACTGTTTTCATTGTGGGGAGCCTAACCACTGGAAGAGGGATTGCCCAAAATACCTCGCTGAGATGAAGAAGAACCCTGTTGGAGCTGGGACTTCAGGTATATTTGTAATAGAATTATATGCTTTCAATAGTAACTCTTGGGTATTTGACACTGGGTGTGGTACTCATATTTGCAATGATTTGCAGGGGTTAAAGAAGGCTAGAGAGCTGAGGGAAGGCCAGTTGGTGCTCCATGTTGGCAATGGAGCTCGTGTAGCGGTTGAAGCTGTTGGAGAATACTCCCTTTTGTTACCATCTGGCCTGTATTTGAAATTAAATAATGTTTGTTATGTACCTTCATTAACTAGGAACATTATCTCAGCTGCTCGACTGTATGAGCAAGGATTTACTTTTGGTTTCCATGAGGGGAACATATTGACTTTTAAATCTAATGTTATGTATTTTGAGGCTAGGCCTCATAATGGTATTTATGAAGTTGATATTCATGGCTCATGTAGTGATAATTCTATTTATGCTCTCAATACCAAAAGATTAAAAACAAACTTTAATCAAACTTATCTTTGGCATTGTCGACTTGGACACATAAACAAGAAGCGTATGTCAAAACTCCAAACCGATGGAATCTTAAAGCCCACTGGATCGGAATCCTTTGACATATGTGAATCTTGTCTTTGTGGAAAGATGACCAAAGCACCTTTCACCGGTATAGGCGGACGTGCTTCCGATCTATTAGGACTTATACACACTGATGTATGTGGTCCTTTTAGAATAATGTCAAGAAGTGGTGAGAGATACTTCATTACATTTACTGATGACTTCAGTAGATATGGCTATGTTTACTTATTGAAACATAAGCATGAAGCGTTTGAAGTTTTCAAAATGTTTCAAAATGAAGTACAAAATCAGCTTGGTAAAACGATAAAAGCCATTCGATCGGATCGAGGTGGTGAGTATCTAAGCTACGACTTTAATGAACATCTCAAGAAATGTGGGATTATTTCTCAACTCACTCCGCCAGGAACACCACAACATAATGGTGTATCCGAACGGAGAAATCGGACTTTATTAGATATGGTTCGATCTATGATGAGTCGTGCTAACTTGCCTCACTCTTTTTGGAGCTATGCCTTGGAAACGGCTGCCCGCATAGTCAACATGGTTCCAACCAAGAAGGTGGATAAAACTCCATATGAGTTATGGTATGGAAGAAAACCAAACTTATCTTATCTTAGGGTATGGGGTTGTGAGGCTTATGTCAAACGTGAGACATCTAATAAGCTAGATCCTAGAGGCGAAAAGGTAATTTTCGTCGGATACCCTAAAGAAACAAAAGCATATTATTTCTATCATCCCACTGACAAAAAGGTTTTCATTGCACGACGAGCAATCTTCTTAGAGGAAGATTTTCTTTCAAAGGGGATGGATGGTAATAATGTAGATCTTGATGAAGTTCAAGATTCACTAAATGCTGGACCTGAGGTTGAAACCATTGATCAACAAATGACTGTTGAGCCTGAACCCCTTTTGGTTCAAGCACCAATTGTAACACATGACGTCCGCAGATCTGAAAGGATTCGTCGCGAACCTGAAAGATTTGATGATATATATCTAGTGGATCAATCTGAACCGACTAACTATAAATCTGCTACATCAGATAAAGAATCTGATAAATGGCTTAAAGCCATGGACGTAGAGATGCAGTCCATGTATGAAAATCAAGTCTAGGATTTGGTTGATCTACCTCCAAATAGCAAGGCTGTTGGGAGCAAATGGATTTTCAAGAAGAAAACCGACATGGACGGAAATGTGCATACTTTTAAGGCACGGCTAGTTGCAAAAGGTTTTACTCAGACTCAAGGAATTGATTATGAGGAAACCTTCTCTCCTGTAGCCATGACTAAATCTATCAGGATATTAATTGCCATTGCTGCTTATCATGATTATGAGATATGGCAAATGGATGTCAAAACGGCTTTCCTTAATGGACATCTGAATGAAGATGTTTATATGGTACAACCAGAAGGTTTTGTCGATCCCAAGTATCCTGATAAAGTATGCAAGCTCAAGAAATCCATTTATGGATTAAAGCAAGCATCCAGAAGCTGGAATCTTCATTTTGATGAGAAGATCAAAGAATATGGATTTATCAAAAATGAAGATGAGCCGTGTGTTTACATGAAGACTAGTGGGAGCACTGTTGTATTCCTAATCTTATATGTTGATGACATTTTACTCATTGGAAACCACATTCCAATCTTAAAAGATGTTAAGTCTTGGTTGAGTAAATGTTTTGCAATGAAAGATTTGGGAGAAGCCTCATACATTCTAGGAATTAAGATCTATAGGGACAGATCTAAGCGGCTCATTGGCTTAAGTCAAAGTGCATACATTGATAAGGTTGTTAAACGCTTCTCAATGCAAGATGCCAAGAAAGGTTTACTACCGATGGCACATGGCACTGTCCTTGACAAATCTCATTGTCCTAGTTCGGATAAGGAGATTGAAAGGATGAAAGGGATACCATATGCTTCAGCAATTGGGTCTATTATGTACGCCATGTTATGCACTAGACCGGATGTATCGTACGCTCTAAGCATGACAAGCCGTTACCAACAGAACCCGGGAGAGAGACACTGGGTTGCTGTCAAGAACATTCTAAAGTATCTTCGGAGGACTAAAGACATGTTCTTGGTGTATGGAGGAGTAGAGGAAGAGCTGACTGTGAGATGCTATACAGACGCAAGCTTCCAAACTGATCGTGATGATTCGCGATCACAATCGGGATATGTGTTCACCCTCAATGGTGGAGCAGTTACCTGGAGAAGCTCCAAGCAAAAGGTAGTTGCACAGTCCACAACTGAATCTGAATACATTGCTGCCTCTGAGGCTGCAAAGGAGGCTGCCTGGATGAAGAAATTCATTACTGATCTCAAGGTGGTGCCGAGCATTGAAAGACCCATTGAGATTTTCTATGATAACTCTGGTGCTATTGCTCAAGCTAAAGAGCCAAGGTCACATCACAGAAATAAGCATATTCAGAGGACATATCACTATATTCGAGAGATAGTAGAACGAGGAGATGTCATTATCAGCAAAGTACAATCAGATTTGAATGTAGCAGATCCATTCACAAAGCCCATGCCTCAAGCGAAACATGAGTCGCATGCTAGTTCTATAGGGCTTCGTATGTCTAGTGATTGGATCTGATTTGTATTTTATTACTTGGATAATTCTGGACTATGTAGCAGTATCATTATATTTGCTTTGATTTTTGATAATGTCTTACATTTATGATCACTGTGTCCTATGTTAGCACGTTTAAATCCATGAATAACTAGGTTATTTTAAATGCCCATAGTCGGTCATAATTATGGGAATAATTATGAATTAAGACTGTTGTTGATTGATTGGTTGGCTAAGTTGTAACATCAGTGCCGGAACCGTTACCGGAACAGTGATCTCTACAGTACATGAACAGTAAAACAGGTATGAATCATACACATTTCAGTAATTTTCATATTCATGTCATTTATCATTATCATGGTGAGTTGTCATAGAACAGTTTCAGACACATTTAACAGAAACACAGTTCAGAACAATGGTTCTTGAGTCGGATAATTATCTGGCAATACAGAACCATCATGTGATTATTTGCTTAGGAATTATTATGTATAAACGTATGTGAGGCTTTAAAGAACAAAACACACGAATATCATTATGTGAATGCTAAATGGACGGGTTATTCGTATAGGTGACGATCTGTACGAATATATCTGAAAGTTTAACGTTCTGAATGATATTCTATAATTAGAAAACAAGATTGAAAAGTATAGTTATCGTCGTGTTCGTGCGGGTGACGATTCGAACGAATACGCGCGACGACCGTACATTTCGATTTAAACAGTTAATTTTGTTTTAAATTTTTAATAAATAAGAAGATATTAGTTAATTTATTAGGAATTACAACCTTGAATAATTAAAAGATTTCTAATTTTATAACCGTGTCGTTTCGTCGCGTAAACTACGCGACACGGCATAATACGCGAAACCGAACGAGACCGATCAACCGGGTGTGGTGAAGCATTTATTATGGCAATTAAATGCCATAATCATCATCACCAACCTCACATCTCTCTCTCAATCTCGTCTCTCTCTCTCTCTCTACAAATATTCAACATCTCTCTAAGATTTCTCAACCATCTTGCATCGGATTCAAGTGATTCTCGGTTCAAAACGACCACTACACGACGTAGATCAAGGAAGTACAAGTATTTCGAGATTTCATCCACGAAATTGGAGGTAAACACCCATTTTAAATTCGGTTTTAGAGGGTTTTCTTGAAATCTTATGGTTTAGTTATTATGACCGATATTAAGCACGTAGAGCACTTAGATAGAAGGGTATACATGTATAGGTATGGTTAGAAATATGATTGTAACAGGATTGGATCGAGAATGACCAGATTTGATGCAGGTTCGTGAAGAGAGGGGCTGTTACAGGTTCGTAATCACCAGCCGAACCCTTGTGACACCCACGAACCCTGCACCGAACTCTTTTTCCCTGCAACGAACCTGTGATCACGTCTGTACCGAACCCAGCAACCCATGTCACGAACCTGTGCCACCTGCTGCCGAACCCTGGACCACCTGCACCGAACCCTAGTAGCCAACGAACCTTAAGGGGTCGCCTAACTGTGTCATTGCCGAACCATTTCCCATGCAAACCCTAGACCCACGAACCCTTCCTTTTAGCGAACCAAGTCAATCACGAACCCCTGACCTACGAACCATGAGCCACGAATCTTTAAACTGAATCAGTAGCCGAACCATTATGGTTCGTCAAGGTCAGAAGATAGCCGAACCCTAAGACCACGGGTGGGATTAGCCGAACCTAAGACCATCTCTTTTAAAAGGTTCGCTGCCCTGAGTGGGATTGAACTCAAAATGTTGGTCAATTAAGGGAATTCAGTACCTAGGGCTATTGAAATTAGTTGTAAGAACAAGGAAATGACCATGCGAATACTCAAAGCTTTGAAATGGACTAAGGATCATGCATAAAGGGTTGGTGTTAATCTCAACATCTATACCTAACACTTAGAAATCCTATTCAAATGTATACAACTAATTTGGATTGTTCAATTATGCACTCCAAGTTAAGTTGTAAATTTGGGAGAACAAGAATCAAGTTGGGAAACAAAGAACAATCAAAGGACTTGGAATTGACCTAAATTGGGTTAATTCAAAGTTCTAACATGTTTAATTTATATGTTTCATGAAAATAACTTGTGTTTTAATAAATTAAATGACTTTAAATAATAGCTCATTGTTGCATTTTATAAATGTTATTGGATTCTTCTAAAAATTTGTTTATTATAATTGATTGGGATTTTGTTATAAGATAGACAATATAATTGTCTGGATTTGCTCTAAAAACAAAGGAAACTCTGCCGAAATTTTCTAAAATATAAAAGTAATGTTGTATAACTAATCATGGGAATTGGGATCATTAGAAAGGGAAACTAAGTTAGACTAGATTCTAGATACACTTAGGGACTAAGACACTTAGTTGCACACACAACAAGACCAAACCTTAGGCACAACGACTACTACGCGTACTTATTATATTCGAATTCTTATAAAATAACTCAGGAACCGAAGAAACTTAGCTTACATACAGGAGCGCGCATTTTGTGTTAGATCAAATTACATAGCAGCACAGGTGAGTTCATTGCCCCTTTTCTAACATTTTTGTTTTAAAACGCGGGGCTGAGAAGCATGCGTAAACTGTTTACTTAAATTGTTTACTTTAATGCTTTTAAATTTATATGTTTTACATATATAAATGTTATCCTAGACCATGTCTAGGAAGATTTTATGCAGGTTTATTAACTGATTCACTTATATATTAAGTGAATAATCAAGTCAAACTAAACCTTTCAATAAGTCAAAACATTTCAAACAAGTCAAAACAAACATTTTGGGAAATCAAGTGGGTGGATTCAAGGAAACAAATCAAACATTTTGACAAAACAAGTGGGTGAATTCAAGGGATCAAATCGAACATTTTGACAAAACAAACGGGTGAATTCAAGGGATCAAATCGAACATTTTGACAAAACAAGTGGGTGAATTCAAGAGATCAAATCAAACATTTTGACAAAACAAGTGTGGGACATCAAAACATCAACAAAAAAATCTTTGCGAAGACAACATTCAATGTTCTACAAACCAAGTGTTTGTTGAACAATTAATCAAGTGTACAACCGATCAATGAATCTTGTATTCTACGATCAACGCATCAGGTACATCTTGTGACAAAATCAGACGATCATTAAATCATTTTAAGGGAAAGTCTGGGAAATATCAGAGATAGCATACGCCAAAAACATTGACGAAACATAAAATCCTGCATTTCAAGAAGTCCTAGCTAGACCGTTTGACTTGTAGGTCGTATGTTTGAGGATATTTACAGTTTCCCTAACTACTAAGTACCTAGATTGACAGACTAGTCTACTCGAGTATGACCATAGGCCCCAATCATAAGGACTTAGATTTTATTAAATGTTTATTTACTTGTTTAATTAAGCATTTATTAAACTGTTTCTACAATTTCTGTGGTTAATCACTATTGTGATGAACCTAAGGAATCAACATAGATTCCAAATTGTTGTATTGACAGGAACAAAGGACTGACGAATCATTGGGTTAAAGGTAGGGGTAAAATGCTTAATTTTCATTAACACCAATGTCCCATGTGGATTAGTATGTGGTGGGACGGCGTCTGGGCGGGGTTGTAGCCTCGACTCAGGGGTATGCCCTATACATAAGCATACCGATCTGGATGATACATGTGATGTTAATGAGATTAAGGTTGTTACCCGGGGGTTAAACAAAGGTTTTGTGAGAACATTTGAGTCATTGTGACAAGAGTGTGTGATAGGTAAAGATGCTTAATTATCATTAACAACAATGTCCTATGCGGATTAGTATGTGGTGGGATGGCGTCTGGGCGGGGTTGTAGCCTCGACTCAGGGGTATGCCCTATACATAAGCATACCGATCTGGATGATACATGTGGAGTTAATGAGGTTAGGGTCTTTACCAAAGGAGGTTTCAAATCATTTCAAATCATGTTCAAATCGTTTTCAAATCATTTTCAAATACTAAACTATATGAACTCACCAACCATGTGTTGACCTTTATTTTTGCATGACTTCTCAGGTGACGAACAGGTCAATTAGAAAGTCATTTCTTTTGGACTAGGACTTCAGATAGAAGACTAGTATTTTGGACCTGCATACTTTTGAAGACATCATGATATAAATTATTTTGCATATCTTGCGTAAATACAAGATAGTCATTTATTGATGTTTTACAATAGATTTACATTGTTAAGTTATAAACGTTACTGCTGTAATTTAACTTTGTAATTCTATTATATTAGCATTTCTCATTTATATCATGTGCAATGTAAACAATCTGATCACTTCTGATTATCATTCCCGATATCGCGCCCCGGGAACCTTCCGCCCGACGGGGACTCCGATCCTACCCCGCCGGCTCGGGGTGTGACAGATTGGTATCAGAGCCATGGTTATAGAGAAATATAGGTCACTTATTTAAATGGTTTGGCCTAGACTATAACCTAGGGACCCTGCATGTAGAGAACATAGGACTTAAGACTTATTTGCATATTGTCTTCTGTATTCGATCATTACACTAACCGATGACTTTATTGGTTATGATCAGAATGCCTCCACGAAGACAACCTCCTTTGATACAGCTACCACCACAAGACTTGGCTCCACACTCCTCCACACCGTCTCCGAACGACTCTCCACCACCACCTCCTCCACCTCCTCCTCCCCCTCCTCCATTGATTACTCAAGCATCTGGTTCAGGCACAACACCGACTATGGACCCTGCTACTATCGCTCTGGTGACGTTACTGAGTAGCCAGATGACGAATCAGATGAAAGAGGCAATACCGGAGATGTTCCTTCGTCTTCGTAATGAGATCCTCAACACTGGCAACACATCAGGAGAAGCCAGTGGAAATACTGGAGATTCATCTCACTACTCCTACAAGTCCTTTGTAGGATGTAAGCCACCCAGTTTCAGTGGGTCTGAAGGCGCCGTTGGACTAATCCAATGGATTGAGAAGATTGAGGCAACATTGGATCTTTGCAGCTGCCCCGAACATCACAAGGTCCGTTACTCAGCGGGAACATTCAACAAACGGGCTCTGACCTGGTGGAACGGTCAGATTAATGCTCGAGGAAGAGAAGAAGCCATGGCCATGCCATGGGAAGATTTCAAGACACTGCTGCGAACAGAGTTCTGTCCCAAGAACGAGCTGCAGAAATTGGAGGTTGAACTATCCAACCATGTGATGAAAGGAGCTGATCACATGGGGTATACAACTCGTTACCACGAGTTGGTTGCTTTGGTACCTGACATGGTACCAACTCTGGAGAAAAGGATAGACCGTTATGTGGGTGGACTTCCCGCCTGCATTCAGGGCATGGTTGTTTCAGCCAACCCTACTACTGTTGAATCTGCAGTGAGACTGTCTGGGAAACTCACTGACCTCATGGTAGCCTCTGGAGTCCTAAAGAAGGAGGCTGAACCTAGCAAGAACAAAGCAGAATCTTCAAAGAAACCCTCTCACCATCAAAAGAAGAAACAGAAGACCATCAAGAACTACGCGGTGGCCACACCTGTGCAACAAATAGCAGCAGCACCACAAAACCCCAACCGCAAACCCTACACTGGCACGTTTCCTTTGTGTGCCAAGTGTCAGTATCACCACACTGCTGACACTCCCTGCAAGCATTGCACGGGATGTGGAAGAAAGGGCCATTGGGTCCAACACTGTAGGATGACTCCTAATCAAGCAGTCAACAATGCTGCTTTGGCTCTTCCTCCACCAGCTAATCAGAACCATGGTGGATGCTATAACTGTGGCGAACAAGGCCACTTTGCGAGGAACTGCCCAAAGAGGGCTCAACCAGCAGTTCAAGCACCCCGTGGACGAGCCTTTGCTATCGGAGCACCAGCTGCACGCCAGGACCCAAATGTGGTCACTGGTACGTTTCTCTTACATGACTTTTATGCATCTGTCTTATTTGATACTGGTGCGGATCAGAGTTTTATCTCTACCGACTTTGCATGTCAACTAGAGTCCATAGAGGAACAGTTAGACTCCCCTTACATTATAGAAGTAGCTAACGGGAAACAGGTCACAGTTAGCACAGTTTATAGGAACTGCCCATTGACACTAAATGATTTTACATTTACCATCGATTTGATACCGATGGAGCTGGGTAGTTTTGACATCATTGTTGGAATGGATTGGCTCTCATCTAACCGAGTGGAAGTCATCTGTTCTGAGAAGCTGCTTCGAATTCCATTGCCGAGTGATCGTGTATTGGAAGTTAAAGGGGATCAAGCAAAGCGAAGTGTCAAAATCATCTCTTGCATAAAGGCGCGTAAGTGTCTACAGAAGCGGTGCATAGCATTCCTGGCTCATGTGGTGGAAAAGGAGAAAGAGAAGAAAAAGATTCAAGATGTACCGGTAGTAAAAGAATACCCTGAAGTGTTTCCTGAAGACCTACCAGGTTTGCCACCTGTGCGACCGGTAGAGTTTCGTATTGACTTAATTCCTGGAGCAACCCCAGTTGCTAAATCTCCTTACAGGTTAGCACCTTCAGAGATGCAGGAATTGTCTAATCAGTTACAGGAGTTACTTGACAAGGGTTTCATCAGACCGAGCTACTCACCTTGGGGAGCTCCGGTTTTGTTCGTGAAGAAGAAAGACGGATCATTCAGAATGTGTATAGATTACCGTGAACTGAACAAACTAACCATCAAGAATCGGTATCCATTACCGAGGATTGATGATTTGTTTGACCAACTACAAGGAGCACAGTACTTCTCAAAGATTGACTTGCGGTCTGGATATCATCAGTTGAGAGTTCAAGATGAAGACATACCGAAGACGGCCTTCCGAACCAGATACGGGCATTACGAATTTATGGTGATGCCCTTCGGATTGACAAATGCACCAGCGGTTTTCATGGACCTCATGAACCGAGTGTGCAAGCCGTACTTGGATCAGTTTGTCATTGTCTTTATTGATGACATACTAATTTATTCCAAGACCAAAACAGAGCATGAGCAACACCTTAGAAAAATCTTGGAGCTGTTGAAAGAAGAGAAACTCTATGCCAAATTCTCCAAATGTGAGTTTTGGCTAAGAGAAGTTCAATTTTTGGGTCATGTGGTCAACAGCGAGGGAATTCATGTAGACCCTGCCAAGATTGAAGCGATAAAGAATTGGGACACTCCGAAGACACCGACGGAGATACGGTCTTTTCTGGGATTGGCGGGTTATTACAGAAGGTTTATCTCAAACTTTTCTAAGGTAGCTTTACCTCTCACTAAGCTAACCCAGAAAAGTGAACCGTTTGTCTGGGAGCAGAAACAAGAGGATGCTTTTCAGACCTTGAAACAGAAATTATGTGATGCTCCAATCCTATCTCTCCCAGAAGGCTGTGATGATTTTGTTGTATACTGTGATGCTTCCCATCAGGGACTCGGTTGTGTATTAATGCAACGGGATAAAGTCATAGCCTATGCATCAAGACAGTTAAAGATTCATGAGAAGAACTACACTACTCATGATCTTGAACTGGGAGCCGTAATCTTCGCCTTGAAGATTTGGAGACATTACTTATATGGCACCAAGTGTACCATATTCACTGATCACAAAAGTCTGCAGCACATCTTTGATCAGAAGGAGCTCAACATGCGACAGCGCCGTTGGGTTGAACTTCTGAATGATTATGATTGTGTGATCAAATACCATCCGGGAAAGGCGAACGTTGTAGCTGATGCCTTGAGCCGGAAGGAACGGGTCAAACCCCTACGTGTTAGAGCAATGGGGATAACCGTGCAGACCAGTTTAAGTGACAAGATCATTCAAGCACAACAAGAAGCACTTGACCGAGGTAATCTGAATAGGGAACTTGATTGCGGAGCAGAGAAACAGTTTGACACGAAGCTTGATGGTATGATCTACTACAAGGAACGTATATGGATCCCTGCGGTAGATGAATTGAGGAAACTTATCCTCGATGAAGCACACAAGACTAAATACTCTGTTCATCCAGGCGCTGATAAGATGTACCAAGACTTGCGTGGATTTTATTGGTGGCCGGGAATGAAGAAAGACTTAGCCGAGTATGTCGGACAGTGTCTTACGTGTGCGAAAGTAAAGGCGGAACACCAGAGACCGTCTGGTCTACTGGAACAGCCTGAGATTCCGCTCTGGAAGTGGGAACAAATAGCTATGGATTTCATTACCAAGCTACCCCGCACTTCCAGCGGTCATGATACAATATGGGTGATCATTGATCGTTTAACCAAATCTGCTCATTTCTTGCCCATGCGTGAGAGCTTCACCATGGATAAACTGGCAAGATTATACATCAATGAGATAGTGGTACGCCACGGTGTGCCATTGTCTATTATTTCTGATAGAGACAGCAGATTTACTTCAAGGTTCTGGCAATCATTACAGAAATCTCTAGGGACACAGTTGAATCTGAGTACAGCTTACCACCCACAAACGGATGGTCAAAGCGAACGTACTATTCAAACCCTAGAGGACATGTTGAGAACCTGTGTTCTAGACTTCGGTGGGAATTGGGATTCCCATTTGCCACTGATTGAG
The DNA here is from genome assembly GCA_009363875.1 of Mikania micrantha. Lineage (NCBI taxonomy): Eukaryota > Viridiplantae > Streptophyta > Magnoliopsida > Asterales > Asteraceae > Mikania > Mikania micrantha. The sequence continues at coordinate 54,592,403 of CM018682.1, read as the reverse complement.
TTCTCCTACAATAACAGTTACCACAGCAGTATCGGATGTGCACCATTCGAGGCTCTTTATGGCCGGAAATGTCGATCACCGATCTGTTGGACTGAAATTGGAGACAACCGAATAACGGGGCCAGAATTAATTCAAGAAACCACTGACAAGATAGCTCAGATTCAAAGAATACAAGCAACAAGGAGCAGACAAAAGAGCTACGCCGACAAACGGCGCAAGCCGTTGGAATTCCAAGTGGGAGATCGTGTAATGTTAAAGGTATCCCCATGGAAAGGCGTGGTACGCTTTGGAAAGAAAGGCAAATTAGCACCACGATATGTGGGACCGTTCGAAATCATCGAACGTATAGGTCCTGTAGCTTATCGACTGAGATTACCAGATGAACTCAGTGGTGTGCATGACGTGTTTCACGTCTCAAACTTAAAGAAATGCCTTGCTGACGAGAGTCTTGTCATTCCAATTGAAGAGATTCAAGTCGATGAACAGTTACATTTCATTGAAGAACCTTTAGAGATTATGGATCGCAAGGTTAAGCAACTGAGGCGAAGCCGTATTCCTATTGTAAAGGTTCGATGGAATTCAAGACGCGGGCCCGAGTTTACTTGGGAACGTGAAGATCACATGAAGTTAAAGTATCCCCAACTGTTTGAAGAGGAAGCGGTACCTGATAACAACTCTTAAATTTCGGGACGAAATTTCTCTAACAAGGGGAGACTGTAACATCAGTGCCGGAACCGTTACCGGAACAGTGATCTCTACAGTACATGAACAGTAAAACAGGTATGAATCATACACATTTCAGTAATTTTCATATTCATGTCATTTATCATTATCATGGTGAGTTGTCATAGAACAGTTTCAGACACATTTAACAGAAACACAGTTCAGAACAATGGTTCTTGAGTCGGATAATTATCTGGCAATACAGAACCATCATGTGATTATTTGCTTAGGAATTATTATGTATAAACGTATGTGAGGCTTTAAAGAACAAAACACACGAATATCATTATGTGAATGCTAAATGGACGGGTTATTCGTATAGGTGACGATCTGTACGAATATATCTGAAAGTTTAACGTTCTGAATGATATTCTATAATTAGAAAACAAGATTGAAAAGTATAGTTATCGTCGTGTTCGTGCGGGTGACGATTCGAACGAATACGCGCGACGACCGTACATTTCGATTTAAACAGTTAATTTTGTTTTAAATTTTTAATAAATAAGAAGATATTAGTTAATTTATTAGGAATTACAACCTTGAATAATTAAAAGATTTCTAATTTTATAACCGTGTCGTTTCGTCGCGTAAACTACGCGACACGGCATAATACGCGAAACCGAACGAGACCGATCAACCGGGTGTGGTGAAGCATTTATTATGGCAATTAAATGCCATAATCATCATCACCAACCTCACATCTCTCTCTCAATCTCGTCTCTCTCTCTCTCTACAAATATTCAACATCTCTCTAAGATTTCTCAACCATCTTGCATCGGATTCAAGTGATTCTCGGTTCAAAACGACCACTACACGACGTAGATCAAGGAAGTACAAGTATTTCGAGATTTCATCCACGAAATTGGAGGTAAACACCCATTTTAAATTCGGTTTTAGAGGGTTTTCTTGAAATCTTATGGTTTAGTTATTATGACCGATATTAAGCACGTAGAGCACTTAGATAGAAGGGTATACATGTATAGGTATGGTTAGAAATATGATTGTAACAGGATTGGATCGAGAATGACCAGATTTGATGCAGGTTCGTGAAGAGAGGGGCTGTTACAGGTTCGTAATCACCAGCCGAACCCTTGTGACACCCACGAACCCTGCACCGAACTCTTTTTCCCTGCAACGAACCTGTGATCACGTCTGTACCGAACCCAGCAACCCATGTCACGAACCTGTGCCACCTGCTGCCGAACCCTGGACCACCTGCACCGAACCCTAGTAGCCAACGAACCTTAAGGGGTCGCCTAACTGTGTCATTGCCGAACCATTTCCCATGCAAACCCTAGACCCACGAACCCTTCCTTTTAGCGAACCAAGTCAATCACGAACCCCTGACCTACGAACCATGAGCCACGAATCTTTAAACTGAATCAGTAGCCGAACCATTATGGTTCGTCAAGGTCAGAAGATAGCCGAACCCTAAGACCACGGGTGGGATTAGCCGAACCTAAGACCATCTCTTTTAAAAGGTTCGCTGCCCTGAGTGGGATTGAACTCAAAATGTTGGTCAATTAAGGGAATTCAGTACCTAGGGCTATTGAAATTAGTTGTAAGAACAAGGAAATGACCATGCGAATACTCAAAGCTTTGAAATGGACTAAGGATCATGCATAAAGGGTTGGTGTTAATCTCAACATCTATACCTAACACTTAGAAATCCTATTCAAATGTATACAACTAATTTGGATTGTTCAATTATGCACTCCAAGTTAAGTTGTAAATTTGGGAGAACAAGAATCAAGTTGGGAAACAAAGAACAATCAAAGGACTTGGAATTGACCTAAATTGGGTTAATTCAAAGTTCTAACATGTTTAATTTATATGTTTCATGAAAATAACTTGTGTTTTAATAAATTAAATGACTTTAAATAATAGCTCATTGTTGCATTTTATAAATGTTATTGGATTCTTCTAAAAATTTGTTTATTATAATTGATTGGGATTTTGTTATAAGATAGACAATATAATTGTCTGGATTTGCTCTAAAAACAAAGGAAACTCTGCCGAAATTTTCTAAAATATAAAAGTAATGTTGTATAACTAATCATGGGAATTGGGATCATTAGAAAGGGAAACTAAGTTAGACTAGATTCTAGATACACTTAGGGACTAAGACACTTAGTTGCACACACAACAAGACCAAACCTTAGGCACAACGACTACTACGCGTACTTATTATATTCGAATTCTTATAAAATAACTCAGGAACCGAAGAAACTTAGCTTACATACAGGAGCGCGCATTTTGTGTTAGATCAAATTACATAGCAGCACAGGTGAGTTCATTGCCCCTTTTCTAACATTTTTGTTTTAAAACGCGGGGCTGAGAAGCATGCGTAAACTGTTTACTTAAATTGTTTACTTTAATGCTTTTAAATTTATATGTTTTACATATATAAATGTTATCCTAGACCATGTCTAGGAAGATTTTATGCAGGTTTATTAACTGATTCACTTATATATTAAGTGAATAATCAAGTCAAACTAAACCTTTCAATAAGTCAAAACATTTCAAACAAGTCAAAACAAACATTTTGGGAAATCAAGTGGGTGGATTCAAGGAAACAAATCAAACATTTTGACAAAACAAGTGGGTGAATTCAAGGGATCAAATCGAACATTTTGACAAAACAAACGGGTGAATTCAAGGGATCAAATCGAACATTTTGACAAAACAAGTGGGTGAATTCAAGAGATCAAATCAAACATTTTGACAAAACAAGTGTGGGACATCAAAACATCAACAAAAAAAATCTTTGCGAAGACAACATTCAATGTTCTACAAACCAAGTGTTTGTTGAACAATTAATCAAGTGTACAACCGATCAATGAATCTTGTATTCTACGATCAACGCATCAGGTACATCTTGTGACAAAATCAGACGATCATTAAATCATTTTAAGGGAAAGTCTGGGAAATATCAGAGATAGCATACGCCAAAAACATTGACGAAACATAAAATCCTGCATTTCAAGAAGTCCTAGCTAGACCGTTTGACTTGTAGGTCGTATGTTTGAGGATATTTACAGTTTCCCTAACTACTAAGTACCTAGATTGACAGACTAGTCTACTCGAGTATGACCATAGGCCCCAATCATAAGGACTTAGATTTTATTAAATGTTTATTTACTTGTTTAATTAAGCATTTATTAAACTGTTTCTACAATTTCTGTGGTTAATCACTATTGTGATGAACCTAAGGAATCAACATAGATTCCAAATTGTTGTATTGACAGGAACAAAGGACTGACGAATCATTGGGTTAAAGGTAGGGGTAAAATGCTTAATTTTCATTAACACCAATGTCCCATGTGGATTAGTATGTGGTGGGACGGCGTCTGGGCGGGGTTGTAGCCTCGACTCAGGGGTATGCCCTATACATAAGCATACCGATCTGGATGATACATGTGATGTTAATGAGATTAAGGTTGTTACCCGGGGGTTAAACAAAGGTTTTGTGAGAACATTTGAGTCATTGTGACAAGAGTGTGTGATAGGTAAAGATGCTTAATTATCATTAACAACAATGTCCTATGCGGATTAGTATGTGGTGGGATGGCGTCTGGGCGGGGTTGTAGCCTCGACTCAGGGGTATGCCCTATACATAAGCATACCGATCTGGATGATACATGTGGAGTTAATGAGGTTAGGGTCTTTACCAAAGGAGGTTTCAAATCATTTCAAATCATGTTCAAATCGTTTTCAAATCATTTTCAAATACTAAACTATATGAACTCACCAACCATGTGTTGACCTTTATTTTTGCATGACTTCTCAGGTGACGAACAGGTCAATTAGAAAGTCATTTCTTTTGGACTAGGACTTCAGATAGAAGACTAGTATTTTGGACCTGCATACTTTTGAAGACATCATGATATAAATTATTTTGCATATCTTGCGTAAATACAAGATAGTCATTTATTGATGTTTTACAATAGATTTACATTGTTAAATTATAAACGTTACTGCTGTAATTTAACTTTGTAATTCTATTATATTAGCATTTCTCATTTATATCATGTGCAATGTAAACAATCTGATCACTTCTGATTATCATTCCCGATATCGCGCCCCGGGAACCTTCCGCCCGACGGGGACTCCGATCCTACCCCGCCGGCTCGGGGTGTGACATAAGTAAAGGAACCAAAGATCACGAATATTTATGAGATAAATATTGGGCGTGACCGCGTTCAAAGACACTTCATGGATCGACGTCTTGAGTGTTTTTGAAAATGGTAATGTCTTTATATCCTTTGACCTGAGATACATATTGGGACTTAATTGCATGATGTGTTGTTCTTTGACACTGCCTAACGTTGTTCTTTGACCAGGCAACAATAAGGGTTTTCGTTGGGAACAAAGCAAAATGTAGTGAGAGGCGTATGTAGTCAATAAGGGATCTGTACCTTTTTCAAGGTTGATATCTTTGGGCCCCTCGTTGATTCAAGTTGATTTAAATGCATGGCCGTGCTCAAACTCGTGTTTGATATTAATCACGTTGAATCTAGATCGAGAAATAAAATTGTTGAACAACATATGAGATTGATGTCAATCCATGTCTCATGTTCAACTAGATATCTATTACAGAAGGATGATCGATATCTTACCATACAGCGTTTTATTAAACTTAAGGTTTAATCAAATGGGTGTTGAGGATGATGTAAAATATTGTATCATTGGGGGCAGTGAGATGTTGCTAGACGTCCACCACTGTCTACACTGATGCACGTTGAATCTTATGCAAGTGGGAGATTGTTGGAACTATATGCCTAAGACACAACGTGTAACAATGTTACTATTGATATGATATCCCAAAAGGTCACACACTGAGCAAATATTCCAAATATACACTCAAACTCGGTTTAATGTGTATAACCCAATTAATGTCAAGGATATATTATTATTATTAAGTCAAATAATAATACATAATGAATCAATGTAGTAAATATGAGTTGCTGCATGATTTATATTGTATATTAGAAGACTTACAAAATTAATAGATTAAATGAGATTATTCTATTATCCAATATACAATATGAAATAATCCCATTGGACTATTTTTGTCTTCCAACGATGGCATATGCAATTTTCAAGATGTTGACTTAAACTTTTATGGTTCCAAGACTTTGATATTTTTGGCTTTACAAAAGTTGAAATAACAAAAGAGGCTTGATTCCTTTCTAAAATTAACATTTGAAATATGGGATTGTCAAGGCTTTCAAGTGGTGTGATCGGTGAGATTCAAAAGAAAGAGTTTTGAAAGAAAACAAAATAAGAACTTAATAAAACTATATCTTAGTTTTCTTTTGTTCTTGTGAATTGTTTGATTTCTATTTACATACATATAATCACCACAAATCAAGTGTTTTAGAGAGTGTGTATGTTTCTTGACATTGGGGTTGGAGGCTAGCACCTTTGGATCAAACTTGCTTGGTGTGTTCATCTCTTGGAGTGAAGACATTTGTGTTCATACCATCCTTATTCTTATAGCTACCACTTCTCTACTAAGGTTGTTGATTCTAAACACCCTATGGTTGTATTTTATTTAAGTTTCAAGAACTACATATGGATCCTTGGTGGGTTTTGGTTTCTAAAGTTTTAGATTTAAACATGTTAAAACAAGCTTCCGTTGCAAAATAATTTTATAAGGCATGTTTAAAACCCAACATTTTCTTACCTTAGCAATCAAAGAAATGGAATGACTTTAGAGGGGCTAAAACAGCCGCTTTGGAGTAGAGACCGTTAACTCTCAGGTGCGTCCTTTGTTGTTTCGGTTGAGGGCTGCTAAGGGAAGGGAGGTTGTTTTCAGGTCCAGCCCTTGGGCTGTTTGGTTGTTCTTTGGCCGAGAAAAGATGGGGGAAAAGAGAGTTGCTCGATTGAGGGAAAAGAAGTGGGATGGTGTGGGTTGAATGGCAGCACAAAGGGGGTATTTATTGTTGAATTTTACTTGGGATAATGATGATTCTTTGTTGATATTTGATGGGGTGTACTAGGAATGGATTGACATCTTATGGATACTCCAGAAAAGCTGCATTTTTTCTCCCTTGGCTTCCATGTTTGGGGCTAGAAGAATACTCCTATAATGGGTCTCTTTGATAGATTTTTATTGATGTTTCATGTTCATCATTTCCATGTATTACTACTTGGTTATTTTCCAACAAGAATAGTGATCTTCCTTTGTGATTCTTTAATCTTGTTTGGTTCTATCTTGACTTGGCTGCCGAGTTTTAGAGTAAAAGGTGGTGGGTTTTTGACTTGTTAGGATGAGATTCTTACACGCTAAAGGATTCTATTTAGACTTGATGGAACTTGGTATCTTATGTCTCATCTTTTAAAGATTGAAAGCCTAGTTGTCCTATCCACTCTTATTGGTTTAGTTACATGGTAAAGAAAATAGCTCACATCCGGTTAGAAGTATCCATAGGAGACCTTTTGCATGACACAAAGAAATTGGGTCCTCCACCTAAATGGGGTGATGCCTTGGTGATCGTATGAGAGCATTATGGTGCATTCGGTTGTATTATCCACGTGGAAAGAAGGAGAGTTGTTTATCTATTACATCCCCATTTATTAATACATAGTCTTGGTTAAGTTCAAGATTGTACTTTGAAATCTTGTAAGATTCGATTTACTTTGAATGGAGATGATGGTGTTTTAAAGTTCTGTACCTTTCCACTTGGATTCTAGTTGGGTTAATTAGTTAGATAGTAATTAGGTAGTGAATGATTGGTTTTATTTTGGTTGTTTTTATTGTAGCTTTGCTGAGAAAGGAAGGGAAGAAAACATTGATTTTGTTTTAGAATTTCCTTGTGTAAGGCGGTGTTTCACGTATGCATGCTTAATTGCATACCTTTTTCTCATCCGTAGCATGTATATATAAACATACATATATATATATATATATATATATATATATATATATACACATATAGGTGTTTTCTATAGTTAGTGTTACTGGGTTCCCATTCATATATATTTACTTGCTTGTTGACACCCATCTTATAAATATATATGCTTAAATTAGTTTTAATAGCCTTTGGTCTTAAAAAATCATTAAGAATTTAGTACATGTTTTATTGTTGGTTGTTACAGTCTCCATCGGTTAATTGAATTTCGTCCCAAAATTCATTTGTCATTGGAAGGCGGACTCTGGTTGAATAATTGAGGACATTATTGTTTAATCTGATCTTCCCGTTCCCATATGAATTATGGTCCACGCCTGGAATTCCAGGGTACCTTAAATATGGGAATACGACTCTTTTCAGCTTTTCATCTCACGATCCATGATTTCAATAGGATCCTCGATAAAATGGAGTTTATCGTCCAAACGGACTTCCTCAAGGGGTATGTGTAATGACTCATCAGATAAGCATTTCTTAAGATTAGAGACATGAAACGAATCGTGAACTCCACCGAGATCCTGAGGTAATTTAAACTTGTAAGCAACCAAGCCTATTCTTTCAAGAATTTCAAAAGGTCCAACATGTCTTGGTGCAAGCTTTCCCTTTTTACCAAATTGTACCACCACTTTCCAAGGTGATACTTTTAAAAAGACTTTGTCACCAATAGAAAATTCAAAAGGATTTCGCCTTCTATCAACGTAACTCTTTTGACGATCTCTAGCGGTTTTGATTCGTTCGTGAATCTTAAAGATCTTATCAATGGTCCTTGAATTAATTACGGACCAGTGAGTTGTGATTCTCCAATTTCAGTCCAACAAACACGCGATCGGCATTTACGTCCGTATAACGCCTCAAAAGGTGCACATTGTAGGCTAAAGTGACAGCTGTTATTGAAAGAAAATTCAACCAAAGGCAAATGAGAATCCTAGCTACCACCAAAATCTAACACACAGGCTCTCAACATATCTTCTAATATTTGAATGGTCCTTCCACTTTGACCATCCTTCTGTGGATGATATGTTGTACTAAGGTCTAAACAAGTTCCTAAGGATTTGTGCAGTGTTTGCCAAAACCTTGAAGTAAAGCGACTATCACATTCAGAAATGATAGACAAAGGAACACCATGTCTAGAAACGAATTCCTTGATATAAACATCAACAAGCTTCTCCATCTTGTAGTCATCCCGTATCGGTAAAAAGTGAGCCGATTAAGTTAATCATAAAACGATGACCCATATGGTATCGTAACCTCCGATAGTTCGTCGAAATTTCGTAATAAAATCCATGCAGATTTGCTCCCACTTCCATTGAAGTATTTTTGGTTGTTGCAACAACCCTGAAGGTTTTTGATGTTCATTTTTAACCTTTGAGCATGTTAAGCATTTCCCTACATACGTGGCAATGTCTTTCTTCATCTCAGGCCACCAATAATATTCTTTCAGGTCTTGGTACATTTTGTCGGCTCCCGGATGGATAGAATATTTAAACTTATAAGCCTCATTCAAAATAATCGATTTCTGGTTGTCCAAGGTAGCATACTTTATCTATTTTAACTTCAAATTGTTTGTCCATTCCCCGCAGTGATTCCTCTTCGTAAAGATCTTTCTGCAATGCTCGTTTTTGCGCATTGCGAATTTAGGTAATAAGACTTCATTGAATATTCATACTAATAGCTCGTACTCGGGTCGGTTTAACCCATTCTTTACGACTCAGTGCATAGGCAATGACATTAGCCTTGCCTGGGTGATATCGAATTTCGCATTCATAATCGTTTAATAACCCCACCCACCTTCGTTGCCACATATTCAACTCTTTTTGGTTAATAATGTGCTAAAGGCTCTTATGATCGGGGTAAATCACACACCCGGTGTCACACCCCGACCGACGGTGGAACACGTCGAGGCGTAATTTATAATTGTCCAAATGCTCATGGTGCTACTTGTAAGTTTCATATTTAAACATCCCATTTAAATCAACAAATCCATCACACTCAAAACATGTCATCATTCATACAATATCAGTACATCATAAATACAAAACATTGATTAAAGTTTAAACTAGGTCTTATGATACCTATATGATCTTCATCCAAAAGCTTTAACATGCTACATATGTAAAATAGAATTTGATCAACTATTTGCATAGTTGGTGAGAACTCATAGATATATATATATATATATATATATATATATATATATATATATATATATGAAAGATGCTAAACCAATTGTTCTAAAATGAAATAGATTCAAAGTATACATGTTTACAAGTCACACAATGTTTATGTCTTCAACCAGTGTCTTCAAACATGTGACATCATAATGTTCAAATCTAGACTAGCTAGGACATAGATTTAAACATGTATTTCACAAGTTTGAAATGATGCACACTTTCACTCATTTACACAATGACCTAAGCCTATGTGTGGAAGGTATCTAACCATTCCAAGCTACGAGTGTATGTTTATGTGTATGTATGAAACGTCTTCTATCCTAACCAAATGTTTGTGACAAGTATAACACATATGACATTCAAACCTATTCAATCTAGAACTAAGGATTTTGCATTTAGAAATGATTTTGTATCAAGAATAATATTGTTTGTGTATATGGCATGTGTAACATCCCAAAATATTACAAAAGTGTAAAAAGGGATATGAGAAACTCACCTGTATTTCCTTTCCTAACGTCTTTGATATGAGTTTGTAAAGTAAGTCGCTAGTCTTCACCCTAATATTTGATAATGAATAATGTCTTAGTCTAGGTCTTGTACTTAACTAGAGCTTTGATATGGTTCTTCTAATTGTTTGAATATGTATCCAAGGTTTGCATTTTGTAACTTACAATAGTTTATAGATATTTAAAACCGTTTTATAAGTTATCAAATAAATTAAATCAGATGGTGTTTTAAACTTGGTAACAAAATGTCTTTATAGTTAGAATTATTTTATTTAAAGACTTTTAAATAAAATATTATAAAAACTAACTATTTCTAAAAATAAGATCACATAAAATGAAATAGAGCTACTAATTATCATTATTATATTCAATATAAAGTATTTAAAATCTCTTATATTATTTTATAACTAAACTTTTAAAATATATGATTAAAAATTTATAAAATGTTTTTATAAAATTTTCAAATAAATTGTAATGTTACAAACTAATAATTTGCTAGAAATTATATAAATAATTGTGTAAAATTTACCAAATTTGTTCTTTGAAAGAATGCAAACTGAAATAAACTTTATTATAAGATTAAATATATTTTTGAATATTTATTTATCACACTTTATAATAAATAAGATGACCAAGGGTGAGGTCAACAAGAAATTGTTGAATTCTCTTCCATGTAGTTGGAACTCCTGTTGTACCACTATCAAGAGAACAAAGGACATGTACAAGACCACCATCAGCAAGATAATAACCATAATCAACTCATATGATATGGATGACAAACAAAGAGCGTTAAATCATGCCAGCTCAATGGGCATCACACCAACTACAGATAATGACGCCCTTTTCTCCTCAATTACTTCTCAAGCTTCGGGATCTCAGTCTTTTCCATTTGATACTTCTTTTCTCTCTTTAGGGCAAGATCATTCAGTGCCCAAACTAAGTGCTGAAAGTGAAGAGAACCTACTGATGTTCAAGGGCTTTATGAACAGCTAAAACACCTTTATTGCAGGTGAGTTGCCCCAACCAATATGACACAGGACAATTTAGAGCAGATAAATCCAATTGATGCGGAAGAGATGGACATAGTATGGAAGATGGTTGTGGCAGTCCTCAGGGCCAAGAATTTCATCAAGAAGTACAAGAACAGCTTTGGAAACAAACCAGGAAAGAAGCTGGGGTTTGACAAGTCAACGCTTCGATGTTAAAAACTGCAACCAGCGGGGTCATTTTGCTCGGGAATGCAAGCTGCAAAAGCATTGGTGACTCAGAAATCAGATGCTTATGATTGGAGCGATCAGGTTCAAAAATTGGAGATGACTCTGAGCCACGCATTCATGGCAGAGGTGAATGAGAAATGCAATGAGTTAACTGAAAATCTTTGCCCAACCTCTTGCATTGATAAAGTTTTTAAGTACATATCACAGAATGAATCATTGTTCAACGAAGTTTTCCAAACTTAAATACTGTAATTCTGAATTTCTTAAAAATGAAGAAATTTTAAAAAAGAAACTTCATGCCGGAAGGCGTGACATTTCAATGTTAAAGGAACTTTTGAGTGACAAGGAATCCAACTATCGGGATGACAAGCGCATGATAGATGAGATTACCTTAGAGTTAAACCAAGTTAAAACTGAGTTGTCTAAAACTAAAATCAGATATAAAAAATATGATTACTCAAGTAATTTGATGGGTAAAATGATCAATGTTGAGGTTAGGGGAAGAAAGGCAACGGGGCTTGGTTATAGTGAGGTTGAACTTCCTTTTAACCACAATTACTCTAGCATGCCTAGAATCAACACTTCTGTTGATGATCTGATTTCAAAATCAAACCGTGGGCATGAGTTCCCAACTAGTTCTAACAAACTAGTTTGTCTCACAGTTGATCATGTTCTAACTGATGTAAATTCTTCTGATAATCCTGAGGTGTGTGCATAAAGTTTAAGTGTTTCTAGTCAAAACAAGGAGAATGAGGAAAGAAGTGTTGGGAGGAGCACAGATTTTTCTGTTTCGTTTAACAAGTCAAAATTTTCAGTTCCAAAAATTGACTTTGTTGGAAAATGTGAAACAATTACTATCAAGCCAAATGAAATTATTAACTATTTTAAGACTAAATATGTAAAAACTGATTTTGATGTTAATAAAAAATGTGTCTTAAAAACAAATTCTTCTACTTTGAAAGTAAATCTAAAAAGGCTCATTCCACAATCACAAAAGAGACGGGTTCAAAGTTAAATCCTAATTGTGAACCACATGTTCCAAGTGGGTCATTGCAGCAAGTCTCTACAAGTTCATCCGCTGGTCCAAGCAATTGTGATGTAAAGCCTTTTGACCCAAATTGGTTCTATCTAAAGGTATGTTGTTATGCATGTGGGAGACCAGGCCACATTGCCAGACATTGTCTGCCCAAACCCACTGAGTTCTTCTATGGGAAGAATCAGAAGGTCACACGTAAGCCAAAACCAGTTAGTAAACCAGTGAGGACTTACCAAACTTCCAAGCCTAAGGTGAAATAGCAAAGGAAGACTCGGAATCATCACACTACTAGAAAGAACAAAAGGGCAAACCAAAATCACAATGGTTTGTATAGACAAAAGAAAACAAGAGTTTTTCAATCTGAAGTTAAATCACATTGGAAAAGTAAACCACTGGTAAAACAAATTGATACTGGCAGTGTGAAAAACCCATTAGTCTGAACAAGCGTAAGAGCAAAAGCAAAGACAGTACCAAAGTGCCAAAAGTGTCTAAATCTGTAAAGATTTGGGTACCTGTTTCTCATTAAACACGTGTGTATCATGCAGGGACGACCACATAAGCTGAAGAATGTTTGGTATGCTGTTAGTGGTTGCTCCCGGCACATTACTACTGATTTTTCTCAATTACATGAAGTTACACAGTTTAATGGAGGTTATGTATCATTCGCTGGAGACAAAGGTGAGAAGATAAGCATGAAAGGAACCGTGATGAATGGAACCTTAACCTTTGAGGATGTGAACTATGTGGAGGAACTCAACCACAATTTGTTGAGTGTCTTCCAGATCTGTGACAAAAGCTTCTCTACAAACTTCACAAACAAGGAGTGTTTGATCTTGAAGGCTGGATTTGTCATCCGAGATAAGTCGATCCCGATGAGAATTCCAAGGATCAATAATGCCTATATCATCAATATGAATTCAGATTCATTCACTGAAAACATGTTTGTTTTCAAAGGCATCAGAGATTGATTGTTTGTTGTGGCACCACCGATTGGGTCATGTTAACCTGAGGAATCTCAACATATTGGTCAAGGGAGTTCATTTGATTGAACTTCCTTCAAAAGACTTCTCTTGAATAGAGAAATGCATCGCATGTGCCAAGGGGAAGCAGCATAAGATACCCCACTAGCCGAAACTATTCAACACAATTTCATTCATTATGCTATTTCTTCACATGGATCTGTTTGGACTAGTAAACGTCATGACCATCAGGAGGAATTCATATATCTTGTGATCATAGACGACTATTCCATATTCACTTGGGTCTTCTTTTTTACTAAAAAGGATGTGACAGCAGAGACCCTGAAGAAGTTCATCACCTTGATCGAGAATCAGATGAACTTAAAGGTGATGGTGATTAGAACTGATAATGGCACAAAGTTTAGAAATCAAACTCTTATTGAGTTTTGTGATGAGAATGGGATTGCTCGGTAGTATAGTGCAGCTCGGACACCTCAGCAAAATGGAGTAGCCACGAGATGCAACAAAACACTAATCGAAATTCCCAAGACCATGCTATCTGAGTAAAAGCTGCCAATCTTCTTCTGGGCGGAAGCTGTTAACACAACTTGTTATGTTCAAAACCGTTCCTTGTTGAACAAAGGCCATCAGAAGACCCCCTATGAGATCTTCTTTAATCAAATGCCGAAGTTCGGTCACTTCAAATCTTTTTGATGCCTTTGCACTCTACTCCACACTGACCCCAATCAAAAGTTTGATGATAAAGCTGACGAGTGTTACTTCATGGGCTATTCTACAGAGAAAGTTGCTTATCTTGTCTACAATAAGAAGACTCGACAGATAGTGGAGTTATACTAAATTGACCGGCAAGATATGAATCACACTGATGCCGGTTCAGCTCCAAACTGGCTATTCCAATATGATTCTAGTTTTGAGCCTTTTAATACTACTTCTGAGAGTGCAGGGCCCACTTAACTTGAAGACTAATTTTATAAGAGTGACGCCATGGACTACAGAGTTGACTATGTTGCATGTGACCCCAAGCTTCTGAGTGTTGACCCACTAGGAAAGTATAAAATAGCTCAACCAATCAGTGAAGTTCTCCCACGGGATCCGGATATTTCTCAGTCAGCTCAACCAACTACACAGACAAATCAAACATCTTCGACTTCTCACTAGACCTTTGACAATCCACTATTCTCATACCATATCCTTGAAGAACTTTGTGTGGATAATGATGCTAAAGCAAGCGAGACTGCTCCCGATGATAACACCGCTTCCTCCATTGAAGAGCAGCTAACCCACATCAGCAATTTACTTGAAAACTTAGTTGTGGAGGAATTACCCACTTCAAGCATAAACAAGGATCATCTAGTGGAGAACATGATTGGACCATTTTCAGAGGGAGTCCTTACCAAAACGTGGTCCATTCCTGCTCAGACTGCTTCAATTGAAGGAACTCTGACACACAGCCAATCTGGTCCAATTAACTCTTGTTTATATTCTTGTTTCATTTCTCAGGTCGAACCCAAGAATATCAAGATGGATTGAGGCAATGCAAGAAGAACTGATGCAGTTTCAGAAGCTCAAGGTGTGGAATCTGGTTCCTTTACCAAAGGGAAACTTCCTATTGAAACCAGATGGGTCTTGAAAACAAACGGGATGATTCAGTTGTTATCATTAGAAATAAAGCAATGATGGTAATCCAGGGCTTCTACCAACAAGAGGGTATTGACTACGAGGAAGTCTTCGCACTGGTTGGAAGACTAGAAGCTATTTGCATCTTCTTGGCCTATGCATCCAACATGAACTTTATAGTCTATCAGTTGGATGTTGAAGACATCTATCCTATATGGCAAGGTCAAAGCCCTGTATGGCTTCATCAAGCACCTCGAGTATGGTCTGCTACACTTACATATCATCTTCTAGCCAATGGATATACCCGTGGAGCCATTGATCAGACATTATTCATTCGCAAAGAGAAGGAGGACTTGATTCTTGTCTAGATATACGAGGATGATATCATTTTTGATTCAACGTGCTCGGTGCTGTGCAAAGAATTCTAGGCAATGATGAAGAAAACGTTTGAGATTAGTGCGATGGGGGAGATGACCTTCTTCTTAGGTCTCCAGGTAAAGCAAGATCAAAAGAGGGTGCAGATTCATCAGGGCAAGTACATGACTGACATACTTATCATGTTCACCATGTTGGACTCTAATCCTTCTTCCACTCCTATGATTGTTCATCCTGTCTTAACTTCGGATTTAAATGGTGAGGATATTGATCAGCATCTTTACCGATCGATGATTAGTTCACTGATGTACCTCACAACTAGCATACCCAACATCATGTTCATAGTATGTCAGTGTGCTAGATATCAGGCGAATCCGAAGGCATCTCAGCTGATTGCTGTCAAGAGGATCTTTCGCTACCTTATTGGCAAACCTCGTCTCGGTTTGTGGTATCCTAAGAACTCTGATTTTAAACGAATTGTTATTCTGACAGTGATTTTGGTGGTTTTAATCTTGACAGGAAGTCAACCACTGGAGGATGTCAGTATCTAGGTGATCACCTCGTGTCATGGAAACGCATGAAGCAAACCACAGTGTCTACTTTCACTGCTGAAGCTGAGTATGTTGCTGCTTCAAGTTGATGCTCACAGGTCATTTGGATGCAACATTAGCTTCTTGACTATGGCTTGAATTTTCTTGACTCTCCTATCTATTGTGATAACGAAACAGCCCTTCAGATCATCAAGAATCCGGTACAACACCCCAAAACTATACACATTGACATCCGGATTCACTTTATCCTTGACTGTTTCAAAAAGAACAAAAAGATTTTTAATTTTTGAGTCAGTTTATAAGTTTAGGGGGAGTAAAATACAAAAATACAAAAAGATTTTTGACTGATATTGAGTTAGTTAAAAGAAAAATAACAAAAAGAATTTATTTTTCAAAAGCTTAAGAGAAATACAAAAAGATTTTATTAGACAGTCAGGTAAAGTGGTTCTATGGGAAGTGAAATGATTTCTGATACTCAGAAATTTACTATCTTAGTATAATTTCTTAGGTATATTCTATGTTTTGTGGAAAAAAAGAGCGGAAAATACTTACTGAAGCATCTTCTTTTTTTGCGTAAGCAAAGACCTAGATGTGTGATGTTGATGCCAAGGTGTCTACAGATCAGTAAAATAGAAGATGCCAATGTGCACAAAGATGAAAGAACCCGTTCTTGTTCTTGATTCTAATCTGATGGATCTGTTCTTTCTTTTCACATCTGAAAACTCTGTCAAAACATTTTAAGTTTGTTGAAACACAAACAAGTTTTGAAACAAAAGATTTCACAAAATTGAAAGGTTACATTTAGAACTGGATAACACGTCTGATTGCCATAAACTTCCCAAAAGGATTTTTAGAAAAACTGTTAGAAAATTTTTGATCATATATCTTATCTTTGTAATATGGATAAATGAGCGGAAATCATTCTTGGAGCATAATTATTTTAAAGTTGGGTTCCTATAGGAAATTATTAAAAGATAATCAAATTTCTGAAAAAGATTTGATCCCACAAAATTGACCTGACTTAATCTTGAACTCGTCAAATGTTCATGATTTTATTTTTTTATTTTATTTTATTTATTTATTTAACTTAAAAATTTTAGAAAATAAAAGTTCATAAAGCCAGTATTGGAAATGTAATGTACACAAAGGCGAAGTACACGAAGTAGTTTGTGTACTTCCCTTCGCCTATATATATGTCGTGAACTCTCTCATTTGAGTACCACTAACTTCGTGAACTCCAGATACCTTACATAGGTGAGTTTCATTTCTTTTGACATTTGGACTATTTCACTCCAGCCATCTTATAGATCACCTTAAAACTGACCTAGGTATAGCTTTTTACAAAGTTTTGACTTTTAGAATAAAAGTTATCGAAGATTTTCATTTTCGTGTACCTTCACTCCGTAAACTTCTACTCTTTTGGTCAAAACCATAAGAAATAATCAAAATTGGAAACCCGTCTTCGAATATGTTGTTCATTTTTGGATCCGAACATTTTGAGACCAAAATGAGCGTCTATGGAGCCAAATTGAACAAGTTATGAAGGACAAATGGTTCACGAACACTGTTTTCGTGAACTTCTGTCTTTGTGAATTTCTGGTTTCATGAACTTTTCTTTTCATGAACTCTGGATCGTGAACTTCATGTTTATGAACTCCCAGAATTTCATGAACTTCAAGAACTTCGTGAACTAGCTTTCTTTTGTGAACTTGTACAACTTCATGAACTTCATTAACTTCGTGAACTTGTTTTAGTTTGTGAACTTAATGATTTTCGTGAACTTGATTTTAACTTTTAATTTTTAATTTTTAATTTTAATATTAACTAACTTAGTCTGTTTATTATTCACATGGTTTCTTTACTACGATTCGTGCCGGATCACAACATGACCGCTTTCCTCAGTGATCCTGCCAAAAAGTATGAGATGTTCAAGTCTATGGTGCACAAACTGATCCTGACTCCAATTAAATTCGCCATCATGGAGAGTCCGGTTATCATTTCCGTTTTCATCTACGACTTCTGGAACTCTGTGAAAGAGGACACATACGCAAATGGAAACGTATGCCTGATCGGAAAGGTGCAAGGTCACCCCGTGGTCATTATTAAGTAGATAGTTCTAGAGCCTGCAATTCGGGGAAAAGGTATCTGATCCTGTTGAGCTTGACAGCCAGCTCGGTCACAACACACTTCTCAGGATGGGATATGAGTGTCTTTACCCTTCGATAGAGAAGAAGATGTTTCACCCTTACTGGAGATATTTAGCCCACGTGGTGACTCAGTTCCTTTCTGGGGGGGGGGGGAAGAGGATATGACGTGTTCAATCAAACCTTTTGTTCTTGTACAGTCGCCATTGCTCTTGGAGTCGATTTCAACTTCTCCCGTATGATTTTTCGTGATATGTACGATAACATCAAGGGCTAGAGGAAGGAAAGGTTTCTGGCTTTTCCCCGATTCAGACAAATCATCATCAATAAGCGCCACCAGAATCTCGTCCCGACCATTGGCATGTTGGTCTTGAAAAGGATGAGCCATGACATTTTCTCATACATGGTTATGAACAAAAGGGGCAAGAAGTTATTTACAGGCATCAGGCCATTAGAGAATTTTGGTCGATTATTCTCTGGGATAGAAGACGAGATTGCAGATCAAACTACTCCCACAGCTTTTGTAGATGAGGAACATGACCAAGCTCTAGGAGCCACATCTGCACAGGCAGCTGATACAGAGAAAGCCACTTCCTCTAACTCTTCAGATACAGAGATAGAGTTTACAGTTGAGAGAAGATAGTCAGTGGTTTTTTCTCCACCACGTGCTCGGGCCACCTCAGATGAAAGGGATGCTAACTATGTCCCGTCACCTGAGTCAACCCTGAAGAAGAAGAGGCTAAAGATGGTGTCTAGAAGGCCAAGGAACCCACGCCTGAAGAAGAGAAAGACTTCCGAAATCACATCTTCCCATGTCACTCTAACACCATAAGCCACCCAAGCCACTCCAACACCACAAACCACCCAAGCCACTCCTACACCACAGACTACCCAACCACCACATATTACCCAACTACCACATATCACCCAACCACCACATGCCACTCAAACCATCTAAACCACCAAACCACCATCACGACAACCATCTAAACCAGTGTCACCACCACACAAACCATCCTCACCACCTCAATCTCTAATACCAATTCACTTCTCTCAACCACCATCCCCACCAAAGACTCGAGTTGACAAGAGAAAGGCTCCAATGGACACTCCATCTCCGTACGAGCTTGCCTATGTGCCAGTTAAATTGGGGTGGCTACAGGAAAGGGGGTTTGTTCTGGAGCAGGACTCAGCAACAAAGACATTGTAGATTGAGAATCTCAAAGATGGAATGATCAAATTTGATGACCACATCAACAAGCAACGTCAAGACCACAATTTTCTAAAGAAAGAGAATGCAGAGTTAAGGAAAGAGATTGATGCTCTCAAAGGAGCGAAGCCTGATGAGAATAAGAAAGATGATGAGGAAGAGAAGAAGGATGATGATGAAGATGAAGATTAAAAGAAAGATGATGACAATGATGATGATGATAAGGGAGACGATCAAGGAAAGGCTGACCAAAAGGATGACAAGCCCGATGATGACCAGAGCGGTGATGATCAGGATAATCCCTCCTCTAGCAAGCCCACAGACGACTATGATGATTATTTGTTTGATGACCTTCCACAAGGACTTACATTCGAGGGGCATGGAGAGGATTTGAAGAATGAAGGCTTCAACGATATGTTTAACGACATATCCATGGATTCTTAGTTTGAAGCCATCTGCGATCAAGAACTTGGAGAGATTCCCGGATCCTCCTCCGGAGCATCTCAGGATGATGAACCAGAGAACATCATACTCAGGAACATCTCCACTGATCTGTACATAGACTACTTGTATGCTCACAAGTATGTCGATGCATTGGGCAAGGAGGTGACCACTCTCGACAATGATATAGAGAGTTGGTTTGAAAAGTGACGAGACTATACAAAAGCTCCTATAGAAGTCCAAAAGACATGGATTGCTCCAAGACTAGAAGATGATGTTGAGAATTAAGAGTATGCCTACACTGCTAGCCCTAAAGACTTATTTCCAGTCCGCAATGACAGATCCAGAGTCATTTGCTGGATGTATGACAAGGAGAAGCAACTGTATTTGGTAGATAGAATCAATAGCAAGCTTGAGTACTTCAAGCGTCCGTAGGACTTTTGCTCACTGCCAAAGATTGATATGAGGAGCATCAACAATGTTGTATTCAAGAACCTCTCCGAAGACAATCAGGCCGATTTATATGCCAAGTTCTTGAAGGATAAATGCGACCGGGACTTCCCATCTATGAAGTCATCTTAAGGAAGAAGGTTAACTTCCAAATACATTCTAGATACTACAACGATGCAACCTTGGGTCTATACCAAGTATCCACCTCCCAAAACTGAAAAGGACATTCCAGTTCACATGAGGGTTGCAGATAACTCACTCAAGGACTTCCAGTTTTGTTATTTTGATGAAGTTACATTTGGAGCAGTTATCATGCGGATTCAGACGACTATTTCATCTTAGACCCCATGGAACTGCTCAAGTTCGAGAATGAACACATGACAGCGTTGCACAAAAGCCCCATTCGCACATATGTGGATATAACTCGGAAGCCAAACCTTTTACTAAGGTGATTGCATTGGCTGTGGCTCACAAGCTATATGCTGGAGCTGGTCCTCATCTTGCTACACTCAGTATTGATTGATTTCATCAGTCTAGGGGAGTTTGTAGAGGCAGACGCGACGACAAAGACTGACAAAATGAACTCAAGGCAAGATGAAGACCATGTTTTGTTATTTTCATGTACTTGTCATTTCCTATACTTTAGATTTCGTGTACTTAGATGTTCGTGTACATAGGAAAACATGTACTCCTAGACCACTATAAATGACCTACAAGGTTATGTTCTAGGTTATAATCCCTAGGCAGAGAACTTCTAGACGCATTGAAGCTGTATCTGTAAAGTTCACGAAATTTTGCAATAGAAATTAACTTTTCTACCTTCTATATTCGATTTTGCACTTTGTAATAGAGATTTCGTGCTGATTTATTGGATAAATCTTGGATCTTGGACAAGCTTGGGACCTACAATATCTAAATGGCATTAAAGCAGAAAAGCATCATTGAAGCCATCCAGAAGTTGAATGTGTGGAACTTGGTTACTCTACCCAAAGGGAAGATGCCAATTGGAACAAGATGGGTCTTCAGGAACAAAAAGGATGACATGGGAGTTATCATCAGAAATAAAGCCAGATTGGTAGTTCAGGGCTTCTACCCACAGGAGGGAATTGACTACGAAGTCTTTGCTCCCATTGCAAGACTTGAGGCTATTTGTATCTTCCTTGCCTACGCTTCATACATGGATTTCACTGTCTATCATGATGGGCGTGAAGAAATCTTTCTTATACGGAAAGGTTAAGGAAGAAATATATGTATGTCAACCTCTAGGCTTTGAGGATCCACTGCATCCTGATCATGTCTACAAGTTAAAAAAAGCCTTGTACGGTCTTTATCAAGCCCCTCGTGCTTGGTACGCTACATCCACTGATCATGTACTCACAAATGGATATACACATGTGGAGCCATCGATCAGAAACTCTTCATTCGTAAAGACAACGACGACTTGATTCTTGTCTAGATCTACGTTGACGACATCATTTTTGGATCTACAAGCACAATGTTGTGTAAGGAATTCGAGTCTGTCATGAAGAAAAGTTTGAGATGAGTGCAATGGGATAAATGACCTTCTTTGTCGGTCTTTCGGTAAAGCAAGATTCCAAAGGAGTGCTCATTCATCAAGGGAAGTACGTGACCAACATACTTACAAAATTCAACATGTTTGATGCGAAGCCCGCTTCCACTCTTATGGCTACACGTCCTACCTTAACCACATATCTTGAAGGAGAAGATGTTGATAAGCATCTCCACAGATCAATTATTGGCTCACTGATGTACCTCACTGCAATCAGACCTGACATCATGGTCTCTGTATGTCAATGTGCATGATATCAAGCTAACACGAAGACATCTCATCTGATCTTAGTCTTAAGAATTTTTCGTTACTTGGTTGGCAAACCCCACTTGGTTTGTGGTATCCTAAAAATTCTAACTTTAAACTTTATCCTTACTCCGTTAGTGATTTTGGTAGATGCAATTTAGATATGAATTCAACCATGGGTGGATGTCAATACTTGGGAGATCGTCTTGTCTCATGGCAATGCAAGAAGCAAACCACAGTGTCTACATCCACCTTAGAGGCAAAATATGTTGTTGCATCAAGTTGTTGCTCTTAAGTAATTTGGATGCAACATAAGCTTCTAGATTATGTTTTGAACTTTCTTAACTTTCCTATTTGTTGTGATAATGAAGCATATCTTCAGATCGTCAAATATCCGGTACAACACTCCAAAACTAAACATATTGACATTCGGATTCATTTTCACAAAGCCTGTTCGATACAGCTCGCTTCCACCACTTGCTAGCCTCACTCAAACTGATCAGTTTTGATTAATCTATTTTGTAAATGTGTAAAAATTTGTGTTTTGTTTATTTTTACCTTTTATTTTTAATTTGTAGCACAAATTTAGGGGGAGAAAATTGCAAAAAGATTATTGTTCTTAACCATTGAGTCAATTATAGAAACGAACAACAACATTTTTGTTTTAAGTATTGAGTCAGTTAAAAGAGAAATCACAGAAAGATTTAATTGGAAAGACAAGTAAAGTGGATCATTGGGAAGTGGATCATTGGGAAGTGGAATGATTTCTAATAATAAAGAATTCATTATCTAAATATGATTTCATAAGAATACAACTCTAGATAAAATACAGATCACCAAAGCAAACAGCGTGTATCCCACTAAGAAGATCAAATGTGATCAAACAAAATTAAAGAAATAAATGATAAGTGTAGTTAAGATGAGATAAGCTATACAAATGCAATAAATATTTGACTTTTTGCAAAAATCCTTGAACAAAAATAAGATTATGTTCTAATAAACTTGAAATTTTTTTGAGCAAAATTGGGTATTTTTTATGTTTTTTGAAAACAAAGATTGGAAAATATTTACTGAAGCATCTTCTCTTTTGCGTAAGCAAAGACCTAGACGTGTGACGTTAAGACTAATGTGTCTACATATCAGTTAAAAATCAAAAGATGCTTAATTTGCACAAAGATGATAGAACCTCTTCTTGTTCTTAATTCTAATCTAACGATAATGGTTATGTTCTTTCTCTTCTCATCTAAAACTCTGTAAGACATTTCAAGTTCGTTATAAGAAAATTAAATTTTTGAACAAAGGATTTTACAAAATTGATAGGTTGCATAACAGAACTAGATAACACATCTGATTACTTCTGAACTTCTCAACGTTTTAGAATAGTCAATAAAATTGATCACAAATTTATCTTTGAAATATGGAAAGACGGGCGGAAATCTTTCGTGGGATATGATTATCTCAAGGTTGTACTCTTATAAGAAAGTATAGTAGGATAAACGAATTTTTGAAAAAGATTCCATCCCACAAAATTGACGCAACTTATCTTGGAACTTGTCCATTTTATTTTATTTTATTTTATTTTATTTCAGAAAATTTAAAAAAATAAAAGAACTCAAAATCTTTGAGAGTTCCCGAAGTAGGAAGTACATGAAATGGGAGTACACGAAAAATTTCATGTACTTCCAATTGTCAATAAATAGACCGAGAACCTTTCATTTTGACTACTTGAATTTCATGTGCTCTAGAACTCTTTGAGACCTAGAACCTTTCATATAGAGTATTGTATACTAGTCTGGGTTTGGATCCCAAGGCACTATATCTAGACATATTGATCACTCCTTGTAAAGTTCACGAATTTATCAATGCAAAATGTTTGTTTTCTCTTCTACTTTGGATTCCGCACTGTTTAGAAGGTTGTTGATATTGTTTTTGTTGTCAAGTTGGTAACTTTACCAGCTAAGGGACCAACATAAAACTTATTATTTGAATAGAAATATATATAATATTTAGGTTTAAATATATATATATATAGACACACACACTTAAGGTTTATTTTAAAGAATAGGTTAAATCTATAAATATTATGAAATTAAAATTTATTTATAAATATTTTGGTCAATGTTTTTATCTAAGAATTTATAAAACATATCAAAGATATTTAAATCATATAATAACATTAACTAAATTTTTATTAAACATTATTATTACACTTATGGATGTAAATTATAAATATATATTTATGAAGATATTTAAAAATAAAAATGATAAAAATGTTACATTTAATTACTAAAGTTATTTATTAACTTAGTTCTTGTAACCTTTTCAAAATTATATTCAAAGTAATCTTCTTTCAAAGTTATTTTTATGGTAATAATTATATATAAATTCTTATAAATAAATTATCATATATTGTTATTTGATTATAATTTGTCTAAACTATAAACAATGTTTACAACATACTGAGGCTTGGACTTAGATTAGTTGACCTTTAATTTTAAACATGTTTTAGGTGGAAACACTACTTAAGCATGCTAGAGGTTTGGACTTAAATTAGTAGTTTATTATGTTTAGACTTTGTTTTAGGATTAGAATTTCTTTTATGATGTAATGGATTATAAACAATTAAGTGTTATTTTGATGTTAAGTTGAATTCCAATTAATGTGATGGTTGAATATGCTTACATTAAACCCACTGTGCTATGAACAATCTACACTTCGTGATACCCTGATGATTTCGTCGTTTGTCGGGGTGTTACATGATGATACCCATATATTAGATCAATTTTAGAAAAAGAAAAATCACCTTGTAATTGATCGAACAAATCATTAATACGAGGGAGATGGTATCTATTCTAATTTGTTACTTTGTTTAATTCTCTATGATCTATACACATTCTCATTGAACCGTCTTTTTTTCTCACAAATAAGACTGGAGCTCCCCAAGGAGAGAAAATCGGTCTTATAAATCCCTTATCTAACAATTCTTGAAGTTGATTCATCAATCCCTGCAGTTTCGAGGGTGCAAGATGATATGGTGCTTTTTGCATTCGACTTGTCTTTGTGGTGGAACTCCTGGTAGTTCTTCAGAAAATACTTCAGGAAACTTACAAACAATTGTTATATCTTGAATCTTTTTTCTCCTCGTTATTTCATTCAACAACATGTGCTAGATATTCAAAATACCCTTTCTTTAGATATCTTTGAGATTTCATACAAGATATTGTATGAAATCCATCTCCTGATTTTTCTCCATGAATAATGTGTGTGTTGCCATCAGAAAGTGGAATTTTATGGTCTTCTCAAAACATACGATTTCTTCTATATTCTTGGACAACCAGTCCATACCTGTAACATCAGTGCCGGAACCGCAACCGGAACAGTGATCTCTACAGTACAGGAACAGTAAAACAGGTATGAATCATACACATTTCAGTAATTTTCATATTCATATCATTTATCATTATCATGGTGAGTTGTCATAGAACAGTTTCAGACACATTTAACAGAAACAAGTTCAGAACAACGGTTCTTGAGTCGGATAATTATCTGGCAACACAGAACCATTATGTGATTATTTGCTTAGGATTTATTATGTATAAACGTATGTGAGGCCTTACAGAACAAAACACATGAATATCGTTATGTGAATGCTAAATTTACGGGTTATTCGTATAGGTGACGATCTGTACGAATATATCTGGAAGTTTAACGTTCTGAATGATATTCTATAATTAGAAAACAAGATTGAAACGTATAGTTATCGTCGTGTTCGTACGGGTGACGATCCGAACGAATACGCGCGACGACCGTACATTTCGATTTAAACAGTTATTAATATTTTAAATTTTAGATAAGTGAGAAGATATTAGTAAATTTATTAGGAATCACAACCTGGAATAATTAAATAAATTCTATTTTATAATCGTATCGTTTTACCGCGAAAACCACGCGAAACCGACACGTTACGCGAAACCGAACGAGACCGAACAACCGGGTGTTTTTCCTAAACATTTAATGAGTCATTAAGACTCCAACCACCACCACCAAGACCCACACTTCACCTCATTTTCGTCCACCAACTTTCTCTCTCTAGAAACCGTTTCTCCAACTTCTCTCTAGAAGATCTCACTCGATTCAAGTCGGATTCAAGTCATTTCTGTGCCACTACGATCCTCTCATTGTGTAGATTCCAGAAGTACAAGCATTTCGAGGTTCTATCCACAAGATCTAAGGTAAATAACCATTTTTAAATTCGGTTTTATAGGGTTTTCACGAATCTTGAGGTTTCGCGATTATAATCGAGTTTGGGCACTAGATAACCTTGGAATAAATCATATTTAGCACCTAGGATGTTCCAGAAATCGAGTTGTAACAGATTGGAACTAGAGAAGGGAAGAAGTTACAGGTTCGTGAGGCTAAGGAGCTGGTTGGTGATGCAGGTTCGCTGGCCGAACCCTACGCGAACCCACAATGCAGCCGAACCCTGCAACCTTCTGGGAGCCGAACCCTGTGTAGCCTACAACGAACCCTGCTCCTTTCTGCAACGAACCCTGCCCCCAACTGATCGCCGAACCTATTACCCACGAACCCTCCTTGGACGAACCCTAGAAGACGAACCTGCATGCATGGCGAACCTTTACTTGCTAACCGAACCATAGGGTGACGAACCATGGGCAAACGAACCTTTATGTTAAAGCCGAACCCTACATCAGCCGAATCTACGCCTTGCACACGAACCCTGATGACCACGAACCAAGGTGTTGGGCGAACCTTGTAGCAGCAAACCCTACACGAACCTAACTTTGAACAGCCGAACCTTAGAATTATGACCATAGGTTCGCTGCCCTAGATACCATCCCGAACCTAAAGGTGGTTTAATTGGATTAATATGGATCTAGGATCAACAAAAACTAGTGTTAGTAAACTAAGAAATGAGTTGTTGGCCATTCACCTAAGTATCTAACAAGGATTGGGTTCCATAAGTTACATGCATGCATAAACATTTTGTGGGTGCATGGGTTAGGGATACCCATAACAAAACAATAATTAACATACAATAATAACTCCACGTGAGTTGTTACCGGACATAAGATGGATTCATAACCAAATAACATTCTCATGGGATCACGAGAATCAAAGGTTCAAGTCTAGAAACCAAATAGAAATCAAAGAAGTTCAATTGGGCCTAAGTGGGCCCAATGGGGCTTAGTGAAGCCCATCATGTATTAAATGATGACGTAAATCATGTAATGATATTTTGATAAAATAAAAGCATTATAGATTTATAAAAGTTGGTTTAATAAATTCTAAAGTTTTGTTTAAATTGAAATATGAATAATATATGATATTGATTTCTTTTAAGTTATTTAGTTATAAAAGTTAAGTGTAATGTTTGGTTTAAAGACTTATTGTCATTTAAATTGTTGGGATTTGATCATAAAGAGACAACATAATTGTCTGGATTTGTTCTAAAAACAAAGGAAACTCTGCTGAAATTTTCTAAAATATAAAAGTAAGATATTATAACTGACCATGGGAAGTGGGATCATAAGAAGGGTAATTAAGATAGATTAGATCATAGATACAATTAGCACTAAGACACTTAGTTGCACACACAACAAGACTCAAACCTTAGGCACAACGACTACTACGCGTACTTATTATATTGGAATTCTTATAAAATAACTCAGGAACCAAAGAAACTTAGCTTACATACAGGAGCGCGCATTTTGTGTTAGATCAAATTACATAGCAACACAGGTGAGTTCATTGCCCCTTTTCTAACATTTTTGTTTTAAAACGCGGGGCTGAGAAGCATGCGTAAACTGTTTACTTAAATTGTTTACTTTAATGCTTTTAAATTTATATGTTTTACATATATATAAATGTTATCCTAGACCATGTCTAGGAAGATTTTATGCAGGTTTATTAACTGATTTACTTATATATTAAGTGAATAATCAAGTTAAACTAAACTTTTCAATAAGTCAAAACATTTCAAACAAATCAAAACAAACATTTTGACAAATCAAGTGGGTGAATTCAAGGGATCAAAACAAACATTTTGACAAATCAAGTGGGTGAATTCAAGGGATCAAAACAACATTTTGACAAAACAAGTGGGTGAATTCAAGGGATCAAATCAAGCATTTTGACAAAACAAGTGTGGGACATCAAGACATCAACAGAACCATCTTTGCAAAGACAACAATCAATGTTCTACAAACCAAGTGTTTGTTGAACAATGAATCAAGTGTACAACCGATCAATGAATCTTGTATTCTATGATCAACACATCAAGTACATCTTGTGACAAAATCAGACGATCATTAAATCATTTTTAAGGGATAGTATGGGAAATATCAGAGATAACATTTGCCAACACATTGAATTCAGAAATCCTATATTTCAAGAAGTCCTAGCTAGACTGATTGACTTGTAGGTCTTATGTTTGATGATATTTACAGAATTCCCTAACTACTAAGTACCTAGATTGACAGACTAGTCTACTCGAGTATGACCAAAGGCCCCAATCATAAGGACTTAGATTTTATTAAATGTTTATTTACTTGTTTAATTAAGCATTTATGACTGTTTATACAATTGTGTAGTTGATCATATTGTGTGATGAACTTGTGAAATCAACAAGGATTTCAAATGATTGTAATGACAGGGACAACAAGCAGAAGAACTTATGGGATTGTGTTAAGGGTAAAAATGCTTAATTGTCATTAAGAGCAGTGTCATATGCATATTAGTATGTGGTGGGATGTTGGCTAGGGCTTGTCCCTTACATATGCCCTATATATAAGCATACCGATGTGGATATTACATGTGGTGTTAATGAGGTTAGGGTTTTTACCAAAGAAGGTTTTCAAATCATTTTCAAATATTAAACTATATGAACTCACCAACCATGTGTTGACCTTTATTTTTGCATGACTTCTCAGGTGACGAACAGGTCAATTAGGAAGTCATTTCTTTTGGACTAGGACTTCAGATAGAAGACTAGTATTTTGGACCTGCATACTTTTGAAGACATCATGATATAAATTATTTTGTATATCTTGTGTAAATACAAGATAGTCATTTATTGATGTTTTACAATAGATTTACATTGTTAAATTATAAACGTTACTGCTGTAATTTAACTTTGTAATTCTATTATACTTAGCATTCTCATTTATATCATGTGCAATGTAGACAAATCTGATCACTTCGATTATCACTCCCGATATCGCGCCCCGGGAACCTTCCGCCCGACGGGGACTTCGATCCTACCCCGCCGGCTCGGGGTGTGACAGATTGGTATCAGAGCCATGGTTATAGAGAAATATAGGTCACTTATTTAAATGGTTTGGCCTAGACTATAACCTAGGGACCCTGCATATAGAGAACATAGGACTTAAGACTTATTTGCATATTGTCTTCTGTATTCGATCATTGCACTAACCGATGACTTTATTGGTTATGATCAGAATGCCTCCACGAAGACAACCTCCCTTGATACAGCTACCACCACAAGACTTGGCTCCACACTCCTCCACACCGTCTCCGAATGACTCTCCACCACCACCTCCTCCACCTCCTCCTCCCCCTCCTCCATTGATTACTCAAGCATCTGGTTCGGGCACAGTACCGACCATGGATCCTGCTACTATCGCTCTGGTGACGTTACTGAGTAGCCAGATGACGAATCAGATGAAAGAAGCTATACCGGAGATGTTCCTTCGTCTTCGTAATGAGATCCTCAATACTGGCAACACATCAGGGGAAGCCAGTGGAAACACTGGAGATTCATCTCACTACTCCTACAAGTCCTTCGTAGGATGTAAGCCACCCAGTTTCAGTGGGTCTGAAGGCGCCGTTGGATTAATCCAATGGATTGAGAAGATCGAGACAACCTTGGATCTCTGTAGCTGCCCCGAACACCACAAAGTCCGCTACTCATCTGGAACATTCAACAAGAGGGCACTGACCTGGTGGAACGGTCAGATCAACGCCCGAGGAAGAGAAGAAGCTATGGGCATGCCATGGGAAGACTTCAAGACACTGCTGCGAACGGAATTCTGCCCTAAGAATGAGCTGCAGAAACTGGAGGTCGAATTATCTAACCATGTGATGAAAGGGGCTGATCACATGGGTTACACTACTCGTTACCACGAGTTAGTTGCTTTGGTGCCAGACATGGTACCAACTTTGGAGAAAAGGATAGACCGATATGTGGGTGGACTTCCCGCCTGTATTCAGGGTATGGTTGTTTCAGCCAACCCTACTACTGTTGAATCAGCAGTGAGATTGTCTGGCAAACTCACTGATTTGATGGTTGCCTCTGGAGTTTTAAAGAAAGAGACTGACACTGGCAAACGCAAGGAAGAGTCCTCAAAGAAACCTCATCATCAGCAACATCAGAAGAAGAAACAAAAGACTATCAAGAACTACGCGATGGCCACACCTCTTCAACAAATAGCAGTAACACCACAAAACCCCAACCGCAAACCCTACACTGGCACATATCCTCTGTGTGTCAAGTGTCAGTATCATCACCCTGCTGACGCTCCGTGTAAACATTGCACGGGATGTGGAAGAAAGGGCCATTGGGTCCAATACTGTAGGATGACACCTAACCAAGCAGTCAACAATGCTGCTTTGGCTCTTCCTCCACCAGCAAATCAGAACAATGGTGGATGCTATAATTGTGGCGAACAAGGCCACTTTGCGAAGAACTGCCCAAAGAAGATTCAACCAGCAGTTCAAGCACCCCGTGGACGAGCCTTTGCTATCGGAGCACCAGCTGCACGCCAGGACCCAAATGTGGTCACTGGTACGTTTCTCTTACATGACTTGTATGCATCTGTCTTATTTGATACTGGTGCGGATCAGAGTTTTATCTCTACCGACTTTGCATGCCAACTAGATTCCATAGAGGAACAGTTAGACTCCCCTTACATTATAGAAGTAGCTAACGGGAAACAGATCACAGTTAGTACAGTTTATAAGGACTGCCCATTGACACTAAATGATTTTACATTTACCATCGATTTGATACCGATGGAGCTGGGTAGTTTTGACATCATTGTTGGAATGGATTGGCTCTCATCTAACCGAGTGGAAGTCATCTGTTCTGAGAAGCTGCTTCGAATTCCATTGCCGAGTGATCGTGTATTGGAAGTTAAAGGGGATCAAGCAAAGCGAAGTGTCAAAATCATTTCTTGCATAAAGGCGCGTAAGTGTCTACAGAAGCGGTGCATAGCATTCCTGGCTCATGTGGTGAAAAAGGAGAAAGACAAGAAGAAGATTCAAGATGTACCAGTAGTAAAAGAATATCCTGAAGTATTCCCCGAAGACCTACCTGGTTTGCCACCTGTGCGACCAGTAGAGTTTCATATTGACTTAATTCCTGGAGCAACTCCTGTTGCTAAATCTCCTTACAGGTTAGCACCTTCAGAGATGCAGGAATTGTCTAATCAGTTACAGGAGCTACTTGACAAGGGTTTCATCAGACCGAGCTACTCACCTTGGGGAGCTCCGGTCTTGTTCGTGAAAAAGAAAGACGGATCGTTCAGAATGTGCATAGATTACCGTGAACTGAACAAACTAACCATCAAGAATCGGTATCCATTACCGAGGATTGATGATTTGTTTGACCAACTGCAAGGAGCTCAATATTTCTCCAAGATTGACTTGCGGTCCGGATATCATCAGTTGAGAGTTCAAGATGAAGACATACCGAAAACGGCCTTCCGAACAAGGTATGGGCATTATGAATTTATGGTGATGCCTTTCGGATTGACAAATGCACCAGCGGTTTTCATGGATCTCATGAACCGAGTGTGCAAGCCGTACTTGGATCAGTTTGTCATCGTTTTCATTGATGACATACTGATTTATTCCAAGACCAAAACAGAACATGAGCAACACCTTAGAAAGATCTTGGAGCTGCTGAAGGAAAAGAAACACTATGCCAAATTCTCCAAATGCGAATTCTGGCTAAGAGAAGTTCAATTCCTGGGTCATGTGGTCAACAGCGAGGGAATTCATGTAGACCCCGCCAAGATTGAAGCGATAACGAATTGGGACACCCCAAAGACACCGACGGAGATACGGTCTTTTCTGGGATTGGCGGGTTATTATAGAAGGTTTATCTCAAACTTTTCTAAGATAGCTTTGCCTCTCACTAAGCTAACCCAGAAAAGCGAACCGTTTGTCTGGGAGCAGAAACAGGAAGATGCTTTTCAGACATTGAAACAGAAACTATGTGATGCTCCAATTCTATCTCTCCCAGAGGGCTGTGATGACTTTGTAGTATACTGTGATGCTTCCCATCAGGGACTCGGTTGTGTGTTAATGCAACGGGATAAAGTCATAGCCTATGCATCAAGACAGTTAAAGATTCATGAGAGGAATTACACTACTCATGATCTTGAACTAGGAGCAGTAATCTTCGCCTTGAAAATTTGGAGACATTACTTATATGGCACCAAGTGTACCATATTCACTGATCACAAAAGTCTGCAGCACATCTTTGATCAAAAGGAGCTCAACATGCGACAGCGCCGTTGGGTTGAACTTCTGAATGATTATGATTGTGTGATCAAATACCATCCGGGAAAGGCGAACGTTGTAGCCGATGCCTTGAGCCGGAAAGAACGGGTCAAACCCCTACGTGTTAGGGCGATGGGGATAACCGTGCAGACCAGTTTAAGTGACAAGATTATCCAAGCACAACAAGAAGCACTTGACCGAGGCAATTTGAAGAAGGAACTTGATTGCGGAGCGGAGAAACAGTTTGACACGAAGCCTGATGGAATCATCTACTATAAGGATCGAGTATGGATTCCTGCGGTAGATGAATTGAGAAAACTTATCTTCGATGAAGCACACAAGACCAAATACTCTGTTCATCCAGGCGCTGATAAGATGTACCAAGACTTGCGTGGATTTTATTGGTGGCCGGGAATGAAGAAAGACATAGCCGAGTATGTCGGACAGTGTCTTACGTGTGCGAAGGTAAAGGCGGAACACCAGAGACCGTCTGGTCTATTGGAACAGCCTGAGATTCCGCTCTGGAAGTGGGAACAAATAGCTATGGATTTCATTACCAAGCTACCCCGCACTTCCAGCGGTCATGATACAATCTGGGTGATCATTGATCGTCTAACCAAATCTGCTCATTTCTTGCCCATGCGTGAGAACTTCACCATGGATAAACTGGCAAGATTATACATCAACGAGATAGTGGTACGCCACGGTGTGCCATTGTCTATTATTTCTGATCGAGATAGCAGATTCACATCAAGGTTCTGGCAATCATTACAGAAATCTCTAGGGACACAGTTGAATCTGAGTACAGCTTACCACCCACAAACGGATGGCCAAAGCGAACGTACTATTCAAACCCTGGAGGACATGTTGAGAACCTGTGTTCTAGACTTCGGTGGGAATTGGGATTCCCATTTGCCACTGATCGAGTTCTCCTACAATAACAGTTACCACAGCAGTATCGGATGTGCACCATTCGAGGCTCTTTATGGCCGGAAATGTCGATCACCGATTTGTTGGACTGAAATTGGAGACAACCGAATAACTGGACCAGAACTTATCCAAGAAACCACTGACAAGATAGCTCAGATTCAAAGAAGACTACAAGCAACAAGGAGCAGACAAAAGAACTACGCCGACAAACGGCGCAAGCCGTTGGAATTCCAAGTGGGAGATCGTGTAATGTTGAAGGTATCCCCATGGAAAGGCGTTGTACGCTTTGGAAAGAAAGGCAAATTAGCACCACGATACGTGGGACCGTTCGAGATCATCGAACGTATAGGTCCTGTAGCCTATCGACTGAGGTTACCAGATGAACTCAGTGGTGTGCATGATGTGTTTCACGTCTCAAACTTAAAGAAATGCCTTGCTGACGAGTCTCTCGTCATTCCAATCGAAGAGATTCAAGTCGATGAACAGTTACATTTCATTGAAGAACCTTTAGAGATTATGGATCGCAAGGTTAAACAACTGAGGCGAAGCCGTATTCCTATTGTAAAGGTTCGATGGAATTCAAAACGCGGGCCCGAGTTCACTTGGGAACGTGAAGATCACATGAAGTTAAAGTATCCTCAACTGTTTGAAGAGGAAGCTGTACCCGATAACAACACTTAAATTTCGGGACGAAATTTCTCTAACAAGGGGAGACTGTAACATCAGTGCCGGAACCGCAACCGGAACAGTGATCTCTACAGTACAGGAACAGTAAAACAGGTATGAATCATACACATTTCAGTAATTTTCATATTCATATCATTTATCATTATCATGGTGAGTTGTCATAGAACAGTTTCAGACACATTTAACAGAAACAAGTTCAGAACAACGGTTCTTGAGTCGGATAA
Organism: Mikania micrantha; assembly: GCA_009363875.1. Taxonomy (NCBI): domain Eukaryota; kingdom Viridiplantae; phylum Streptophyta; class Magnoliopsida; order Asterales; family Asteraceae; genus Mikania; species Mikania micrantha. The sequence goes on along the minus strand of CM018682.1, from coordinate 54,557,866 downwards.
TTATCTGGCAACACAGAACCATTATGTGATTATTTGCTTAGGATTTATTATGTATAAACGTATGTGAGGCCTTACAGAACAAAACACACGAATATCGTTATGTGAATGCTAAATTTACGGGTTATTCGTATAGGTGACGATCTGTACGAATATATCTGGAAGTTTAACGTTCTGAATGATATTCTATAATTAGAAAACAAGATTGAAACGTATAGTTATCGTCGTGTTCGTACGGGTGACGATCCGAACGAATACGCGCGACGACCGTACATTTCGATTTAAACAGTTATTAATATTTTAAATTTTAGATAAGTGAGAAGATATTAGTAAATTTATTAGGAATCACAACCTGGAATAATTAAATAAATTCTATTTTATAATCGTATCGTTTTACCGCGAAAACCACGCGAAACCGACACGTTACGCGAAACCGAACGAGACCGAACAACCGGGTGTTTTTCCTAAACATTTAATGAGTCATTAAGACTCCAACCACCACCACCAAGACCCACACTTCACCTCATTTTCGTCCACCAACTTTCTCTCTCTAGAAACCGTTTCTCCAACTTCTCTCTAGAAGATCTCACTCGATTCAAGTCGGATTCAAGTCATTTCTGTGCCACTACGATCCTCTCATTGTGTAGATTCCAGAAGTACAAGCATTTCGAGGTTCTATCCACAAGATCTAAGGTAAATAACCATTTTTAAATTCGGTTTTATAGGGTTTTCACGAATCTTGAGGTTTCGCGATTATAATCGAGTTTGGGCACTAGATAACCTTGGAATAAATCATATTTAGCACCTAGGATGTTCCAGAAATCGAGTTGTAACAGATTGGAACTAGAGAAGGGAAGAAGTTACAGGTTCGTGGGGCTAAGGAGCTGGTTGGTGATGCAGGTTCGCTGGCCGAACCCTACGCGAACCCACAATGCAGCCGAACCCTGCAACCTTCTGGGAGCCGAACCCTGTGTAGCCTGCAACGAACCCTGCTCCTTTCTGCAACGAACCCTGCCCCCAACTGATCGCCGAACCTATTACCCACGAACCCTCCTTGGACGAACCCTAGAAGACGAACCTGCATGCATGGCGAACCTTTACTTGCTAACCGAACCATAGGGTGACGAACCATGGGCAAACGAACCTTTATGTTAAAGCCGAACCCTACATCAGCCGAATCTACGCCTTGCACACGAACCCTGATGACCACGAACCAAGGTGTTGGGCGAACCTTGTAGCAGCAAACCCTACACGAACCTAACTTTGAACAGCCGAACCTTAGAATTATGACCATAGGTTCGCTGCCCTAGATACCATCCCGAACCTAAAGGTGGTTTAATTGGATTAATATGGATCTAGGATCAACAAAAACTAGTGTTAGTAAACTAAGAAATGAGTTGTTGGCCATTCACCTAAGTATCTAACAAGGATTGGGTTCCATAAGTTACATGCATGCATAAACATTTTGTGGGTGCATGGGTTAGGGATACCCATAACAAAACAATAATTAACATACAATAATAACTCCACGTGAGTTGTTACCGGACATAAGATGGATTCATAACCAAATAACATTCTCATGGGATCACGAGAATCAAAGGTTCAAGTCTAGAAACCAAATAGAAATCAAAGAAGTTCAATTGGGCCTAAGTGGGCCCAATGGGGCTTAGTGAAGCCCATCATGTATTAAATGATGACGTAAATCATGTAATGATATTTTGATAAAATAAAAGCATTATAGATTTATAAAAGTTGGTTTAATAAATTCTAAAGTTTTGTTTAAATTGAAATATGAATAATATATGATATTGATTTCTTTTAAGTTATTTAGTTATAAAAGTTAAGTGTAATGTTTGGTTTAAAGACTTATTGTGATTTAAATTGTTGGGATTTGATCATAAAGAGACAACATAATTGTCTGGATTTGTTCTAAAAACAAAGGAAACTCTGCTGAAATTTTCTAAAATATAAAAGTAAGATATTATAACTGACCATGGGAAGTAGGATCATAAGAAGGGTAATTAAGATAGATTAGATCATAGATACAATTAGCACTAAGACACTTAGTTGCACACACAACAAGACTCAAACCTTAGGCACAACGACTACTACGCGTACTTATTATATTTGAATTCTTATAAAATAACTCAGGAACCAAAGAAACTTAGCTTACATACAGGAGCGCGCATTTTGTGTTAGATCAAATTACATAGCAACACAGGTGAGTTCATTGCCCCTTTTCTAACATTTTTGTTTTAAAACGCGGGGCTGAGAAGCATGCGTAAACTGTTTACTTAAATTGTTTACTTTAATGCTTTTAAATTTATATGTTTTACATATATATAAATGTTATCCTAGACCATGTCTAGGAAGATTTTATGCAGGTTTATTAACTGATTTACTTATATATTAAGTGAATAATCAAGTTAAACTAAACTTTTCAATAAGTCAAAACATTTCAAACAAATCAAAACAAACATTTTGACAAATCAAGTGGGTGAATTCAAGGGATCAAAACAAACATTTTGACAAATCAAGTGGGTGAATTCAAGGGATCAAAACAACATTTTGACAAAACAAGTGGGTGAATTCAAGGGATCAAATCAAGCATTTTGACAAAACAAGTGTGGGACATCAAGACATCAACAGAACCATCTTTGCAAAGACAACAATCAATGTTCTACAAACCAAGTGTTTGTTGAACAATGAATCAAGTGTACAACCGATCAATGAATCTTGTATTCTATGATCAACACATCAAGTACATCTTGTGACAAAATCAGACGATCATTAAATCATTTTTAAGGGATAGTATGGGAAATATCAGAGATAACATTTGCCAACACATTGAATTCAGAAATCCTATATTTCAAGAAGTCCTAGCTAGACTGATTGACTTGTAGGTCTTATGTTTGATGATATTTACAGAATTCCCTAACTACTAAGTACCTAGATTGACAGACTAGTCTACTCGAGTATGACCAAAGGCCCCAATCATAAGGACTTAGATTTTATTAAATGTTTATTTACTTGTTTAATTAAGCATTTATGACTGTTTATACAATTGTGTAGTTGATCATATTGTGTGATGAACTTGTGAAATCAACAAGGATTTCAAATGATTGTAATGACAGGGACAACAAGCAGAAGAAGTTATGGGATTGTGTTAAGGGTAAAAATGCTTAATTGTCATTAACAGCAGTGTCATATGCATATTAGTATGTGGTGGGATGTTGGCTAGGGCTTGTCCCTTACATATGCCCTATATATAAGCATACCGATGTGGATATTACATGTGGTGTTAATGAGGTTAGGGTTTTTACCAAAGAAGGTTTTCAAATCATTTTCAAATATTAAACTATATGAACTCACCAACCATGTGTTGACCTTTATTTTTGCATGACTTCTCAGGTGACGAACAGGTCAATTAGGAAGTCATTTCTTTTGGACTAGGACTTCAGATAGAAGACTAGTATTTTGGACCTGCATACTTTTGAAGACATCATGATATAAATTATTTTGTATATCTTGTGTAAATACAAGATAGTCATTTATTGATGTTTTACAATAGATTTACATTGTTAAATTATAAACGTTACTGCTGTAATTTAACTTTGTAATTCTATTATACTTAGCATTCTCATTTATATCATGTGCAATGTAGACAAATCTGATCACTTCGATTATCACTCCCGATATCGCGCCCCGGGAACCTTCCGCCCGACGGGGACTTCGATCCTACCCCGCCGGCTCGGGGTGTGACAATACCATCTACAATATCAAAACAACCAAGCTCAACAAGAATTAAATCTATACTAGCGTGATGATCATCTAAGTTTAAGGAACAACCTTTAATGATTTCTCTAGCTTCAATCAACTTACCATCAGCTAGTTCAATAGTATAAATGTCATTCAACTTACTAGACTTTGAACTATTTAAAGGCCTAAATTCATTGGAAATGAAACTTCTATCAGCACCGGTATCAAATAAAAGGAAGCACATTTATTGTTGACAAGAAGCGTACTCGTCACCGTGTGTGTGGGTCCTCTCGAGCTTCTCCTGCTCCCACTACAAAAGCACGACCACGTGACTGGTTACAGGTTGCATTCTGATCTCATTTTACTCTAGGGCATGTATTCCTAAGATGTAGATTACTTCCACGTTCGTAACACACCCGTTGCACTTCATTTTTTGAATCCGTTTGACATATGACCCAAATTCTTGCATTTAAATCAAAACATACACTTACCAAAATGATGTAAATTGCATTTACTACATTTTCATTTATGTCCTTGATAATTTTTCTTCTCTTCATTCTCTCCTTGATTGACCATGGCAAAGGTTTTCACTACTTTTGGTCCTTTGTCAGATATTCCTCCATTCTTTTTCGAAGATTAACCTTCAAATTTTCTGTGACAACTAGTACCAGATCGTCCAGCAAGTCTGTACGGTACGTGTACTTTCACTATTTACTATGTGTAAATACTACGTGTAAACAGTTGTGTGACAACAGGGCTATGAAAACAATTAACAATTGTATATACTTCCATGAAAATTGAAATATAAAATATACAACAACTCATGTGAAATAAAAATTTTGAGAACAAATGACAAAAATATATCAGTTGCATGTCCACAAATAACAAGAATCAGATGGCCGAAAATTCTGTGAGAAAACAATGTGAATTCGATAATAAGAATGTGAAAACAGTTCTGTTTAGTTGAGTTCGACTGTGAGGAAATACAATTCAAAATAACAACTCAGCAACGTTCACGAATAATAAGTTGACAGTGTGATTGCGTGGGTGACAATTCACATAAACATATCTGTGAGTTTAACGTTCTGAATGATAACTGAAGAGTAGAAAACAAAAATCAAAAAGTGAAACCGCCGCCGTGTTCGTTCGAGTGACGGTTCGAACGAATACGCGCGAAGGTAAAACGATCTGATGAAACAAATAAAATAAATGTTTCGAAAAAATAAAATAATAAAAGAATTATAAAAAATTACTAGGAATAACCACCTTAAAAAGGTTAAAAGAAAACTGTTTTATTTAAATTTGTAAATTTTGCGATTACGTTACGAAACGCGACGTAAATGTAAAACCGAGCAAACAAATCGAACCCTAAACAATAATAGGTATACAACCCTTAGAAAGAATTAACTCTTTCATTTATTACCCCACCTACCACTTTTTCCCCATCATTTACGTTCTTCCTTTCCTCTATCTAACTTCTCTCACTAAAAACCCTCATCTAAATCTCCTTCTATCTTCATCAAAACTCCACCAATTTATAAGATCTAGCAACCAAAAAGAAGCTCCAAACGACTAGAAGAAGAATTCATGGAGAAAACGAGCTAAAGAACATGATTTGAGGTAAATCTATGAGCTCTATTGAGGGTTTTCTTTAGTTTAAACTTAACCCGTAGTATTTCTTCAACCTTTACACGAATTTTCAGCTACATTTAAGTTAAAAAAATATGAAATACAAGGTTTTAGGAAACCTTCAATTAGAAGAAATGGGTTTGGGGGCTGGAGGTCGAAGATGAGTAACCCGAGAACTCTTTTTCCTGAAATAACCAAGAACCCAACCCTTTGACCGACAATGCTTGGAGTGATTGAGAACCCACCATTTAGTTGAATCATCAAGAACACTTCATTGGGATATTTATTTTGGTCGAGAACCCCTACCATTTTAACATTTTTGGCCAAGAATATTTTTTTTATAGCAGTGATCGAGAACCTTAAATACAATAGAAAATTTCTTTTGTGTTGTTACTTGGGATCGAGAACCATGTAAAACTTTAGCCGAGAACTTCTCTTAACTTTGTTTTGTGAAGTCAAGAATTTGATTGTGGTTGTGGGCCACATCACCACCGAAAATTTACATCTTAAAGACAAATCGTGAAATCCCATTCAAAATTTTAAACGAGAATCACTTGCGTTGGGTGCAATCGGGTTAAGATGTTCTTACTTATACTAGTTAAACTTTGGGTTAAAAACATAGGTAAATGTTAAAACAAATGTTTAATCATAAACCATAGTTTAAAACATGTCAAAGGTTTATAACTAAGTCATGTTTTGAACAGGGTAACAAAATGGGTTTACTTTTATAAAATAAATCAACCAACTTTACTACAAGGTTGATGGGATGGTAAACCTTCATTCTATACTCTTCTATAACCCATTAAACGATTATGTTTTTATAACATAATGTTTATATAAACACACTTAAATGATGATAACCATTTTTAGGTTGACATAAGGATAATATGCTAAGAGTTAACCTAAACACCTAAGTTGTACTTAGGAAAAATATTATGATGCCTACAATTTAACAAATGGTTAAAGTCAACAACAAGGATGATCATATAAACAAAGAACATACTACGTGCTAATCTTAATCTAAATTGGTTAAGTGTTAGTATGTTATACCATCAAATGAGTTCAAGGAAAAACCAAGATACAAAGACTTATAAAAGTTAACCAACTTTAGGGTTAACCTAGGAATTGATAACTCGTATTTATAAGTTACAAACAACATTGAATTCAACACATGTTCGAATACAACATCATCACAACAACAAAGAGTGCGTGCATTTCTTGAATTATTAGTCAACCACTTCAATATTATGGTGAGTTCATATGCCCCTTTTCTAATCTTTTGATTTTAAATGCGGGGCTGAGAAACATGCTAACTCTTTTAAATCATTAAAAGTTTTAGTACATTATTCAAACATCATGGGATTTAGATAATATAGATGTTATCTTTATTATCATACTTTATTCAAGATCAATGTGTATGCTTGTGTGTGTGTCAACAACAATGACAATCAAGGATGTTTCATGATAACATAACTTCATGAATTCATCCAAACATTTAAATAATTCAAGTGAAATAAGATTTGATCTTATAACACTTTGTTATTTACAATGAGATAACATGAGACAATTACAAGTAATAACAAGAATGACAATCATGATAATATAATTTCATGATGATGATATCATTCGCCACATATATTAACATCGTGTAATAAGACTAGTTCTAACACTTTGTTAAAGACTATGAGAACACATAACACTGAGAACATATGACAATGAGATGATGACAATGGGAGCACACACATAACAACAACTAATTATTATTAAGACTGTTTGTATTATATCACAACAATCATGTGTTCATGTGTACATGTTCAGTCATAAGTACCTTCAAGAAAATCGTTTACCATTGATTTAGTACGACTAAACCGACAATAGCGTAGTCGTACCACAGGTTTGAAAAACCGCCGGCGAGTGAGGTCGGTGCGTTAATCGCAACATATTCATTGGTCGTTTTCGTAGGACCAGTAACAGGGCTGCATCAGGCGGGTTTGGTAAATGACACATGGTGATATTAATCTTCAGACACTGATTGTAATTAAATCCTTCGTTTCTATTAACTGGTAGACTAAGGAATTGATTTTCTCTCATGTCATATTACTAGTAATAGACTCATTGATGGCATTGATTTTTTTGAGACTACAAATGGGATAGAGGTAAATTGGATGCATTGTGGTCTGATTACGTGAGGATCACAATGGATCCCACTTAGGCTCTATACATTCAAGATTGTGAACATTATCAATGAATTAACTGTCACTTCTATTATTGGAAGTGAATTACAGCTAATTCTACAACTAAGGGAAAACAAATAAGGATATGATTAAATTAATCTATTTTCCTTAAATCATTAAGGGATTACCATAACGGAGGTAATGGTAACATATTCCCTTCAAACACTTTTGTTTTATACATATAACACAGTGGGATGAGAACACATCGTATTAGATTAACAGGTTGAATATCAAATGAGACAAACACATGTGAGATGAACATGGGTATCCATAGTTGCATTACAAGTGGTATTGAATTCAGTCAAGCGTGTGGTGGGCTGGCGGCTTCATTCGTGATACGTATGCCCTATATATAAGCATGCTTAATTTGGATGATACACTATTTGTAAGGGAAACTATGGAGAGGACATGGTTGTGAGACAAGATAAGACAATATCAACAAGACTTGTGTGTGACACTATGACTTGTGAATGACAACTGCAAATATTTTCAATTACTAAACTTATGAACTCACCAACCTAGTGTTGACATTGTTTTAAATGCATGTTTTCCCAAGTGACGAACATGTGTATTCACCAGGCATCTGGACGTAAGCTAGTTGTACTTTATAGAGGACCAAAGCTTACTTTTGTGTTGTGCATATTTTGGATGACATATTGGTGAATCATCTTTTGCAAAACTTGTGCAAATACAAGATAGAAACTCCATGATTCTTTTGGGTAGATTTACTTAGTTAAATTATGAACACGGATTGTGTAATTTAACTTTGTAACTCTATGTCAATGTCATGTTAGCATTTCTCATTACACATCATGTGCCATGTAAACAATCTGATCACTTCGATTATCACACGATATCGCGCCCCCGGAACCTTCCACCCGACGGGAAAGTCGATCCAGCCCGCTGGCTCGGGGTGTGACATTTTCACTTTTCTTTTGATCATGTTTTACTTAGAGACCCATTTCTCACCATTTCATATGTCAAGCTTCCAGACAACAAGAGTGCACTATGAAGAGTTGTAGGTTTTGGTGCAGTTACTATTCCTTACATTTGAGGTGGTAAACCTCAAATATACCGCTCAATGCGACAGTGTTCAGGCGTAACCATGTGGGGTACTAATCGTGATAGTTCTTGAAATTTTTTTGTAGACTCCAAATGATTAGCTCCAACCATCATTTGATTCCACAGCTCATGTTCAATTTTTTGAATCTTGTTTTGTGGATAGAAGTTTTCAATAAGCAGTCTCTTCAAATCATCCCATGACATAACATTAATTGAATCAAGGCCTCAAGATTATTATTATTATTATTATTATTATTATTATTATTATTATTATTATTATTATTAATTTTATTAATATTTTTATTATTACAATTATTATTTGAATTCAATACACATATATTTCAATAATAAACAAAGAATAATTACAACATAACCATACTATGTTAATTTCAACTTTTATACAAAATCCTAACAAAATTTTGGCAGAATGCCGGTTTAGCTAGGAGTGTAAATCACTTCCTATGTAGTACCTAAGATACTACTGAAAGATAAAACATGATATATCCAACTCAAAATAGGCAACATAACTATTAGATTGTAGTGTAATTGCTTACTATCTAGTACAAAATATAACTAGAATAATATGCCCATCTAACTTGTAAACAAAAGTACTATAACTATAAATATAATCCAGATATCCAACTAATCAAATTGCTTCCAGATGCTCTGTAGATCTATCCCTCCTAAATCAGTGAAACATGTCCAACTCTCCTCGAACAACTGCAAGCTTTGACTATGTAAAATGAAGATATAGTCCAACTAAATGATCAGTGTATCTGGACTGCCTCTCAAACACTTGTTCGCCATCCTACCTCCAACTTTAATAACGAATCCAACTGATATAGTCTTCCTCAGTCAAGAAGGGATCTCTCTGTGTAGAAGGTGTAGATGTATGATAAAGTTGTGGTGGTGGTATAGGATGCTCTGGATATCGTGGTGGTTCCTGCGGTGGAAGTGTAGATAAAGTTCCACCAACCTCAAATGCAGAAGGTTTCTCCTCACGATCAGAAAATGGAACCCTAGTACCTCGCAGAGTTGGTTAAAACAAAAATACATTTAAGTGTCTGTATCAAAATCATGTAGGATTGCCAAACCATTTGATCTTCAAACTTTGTGTTGCGAGCTTCTTTACGTCCTGTTTCCTGTTCTTCATTCTAACATACATACTAAAAAGTCAGCTTACTCTGGTGAGTTCTAGTTTAAATAAAAAAATTTAGTTATTTAATGTGTAAACCATCATTTTTCTTAAAACATCATAACTTTCACATTATACATAAACATAACACATAATCATCATACAACCACCGTCACTAGAGTAAATGGTGGACTTATGCCTGCACAAGGCTCCATGTTTGTTGACTTGAATTGTTGATGCATTCTGCATATCCATACTTACCCAATACAAGTACTGGAGCGTCATTCAAACTTACCCCCATAGCGAGTATGGGAGCATCGTATGCATATCATATTATAATCCTATCATCCTAATCTCAAAGCATCATAACGTCATCATATCATGGCCTCACAACATCATAGCGTCATGTTAACTATCATCTTTCGTCATAACATCATATAACTCATAGCATCATACCACTTTATATAATATTCATGTCGTTTTAGCATCGTACCATAGTAACATTATATCATCTTAATCATAACATTAAGGTATGTATGCCAGCCCAAAAATATGTGTAATGTTTTAGCACATAATCATTTAATTTGGAGCATCTACAAATCACCTGGTAATAGCGTGGCTCATAGCTTCCTAAACTGGTTGTCTCGGCTAGGACTCAAGTACATACATCGTCACATCATCTCATTACTTTTGTACCTAGATTTTGAATTTATTCTAAGTCCCAATGACTCATTGGCAAGGTAATCGAAACCCATGAAGTTCACAAAACCTTAAAGTACATGAAAATCATGGAGTTTAGGGAATACCAAAGTATACAAAAACCATGAGTTCACGAAATACCAAAGTATGCGAAACTCCTGAAATTCACGAAGTCTCAGAGTATACAAAGTTTATCAACTACTTATACTTCCTAAACTATGTTTCGTTCATAAAACCTTGTAGGAAACTCATCTGAAACATTTTGAACTAGATAAAAATGTGCAATGGCCTTGCCAATGCCTAGAAACTACAAAGGCATGAATTTTATGAATAAAGGGAGGATTTTTATGCATAAGTTCTCTTTTCCCTAAAAATCATAACTTTTCCAAACTAAACACTTAATCGTTGTTTGCTGATGGTTCTTGTAACTTTTCGTGCATTTCTAGCTTCTTTTGAGTGAGTTGAAGGAATTCCCAGAGTTCCAAGGCTTGACCATTTTGTGTGCTTTGGGAGAGAATGACACCAGCCAACAGTGGGCACTCTTCCCAAGGAACTAATATTTATAGTCCAAGTTCATGAAATATGTTCACGAAATGGAGTTCACGAAGCTGACTTCGTGAACCTAGGGTACTTTCGTGTACTCTTTGTCTTCGTGATCTTTATCCTTGTTTTTATTTTCAGGTGTTCTTTCATTGTTCGTTTATATCCGTTCCCTTCCTTCCTCGTTCACTCTCCTATTTATTTTAGTCAGTTACCCATTCATGAGTAAAATAACATCTACTGAAGTTTTGGCATGTTACAGATGTTCTCATACAAATGGCTGATATTTGTAACATCAGTGCCAGAATTGTAACCGGAACAGTAACTCAGGTACAAACAATGTGTATTACATGTATACTATTATCATTTGAGGTTTGACACCGAACTATTACGCATTTATTTCAGAAACATGTTTCAAAACCATGGTTTAACAGTCAGAATTTTATTTGACAACACGGAACTATTACGTTATTGTTAGTTAGGACATTATTATGTATAGACGTATGTGAGGTTGTACAGAACAAAACAATAACGGATTTCGTTACGTGAATGCTAAATTAACGGATTATTCGTACAGATGACGATTTGTACGAGTATATCTGAAAGTTTAACGTTCTGAATGATGTCTAATAATCAGAAAATCATATTGAAAAGTTTAGTTATCTTCGTGTTCGTACGGGTGACGATCCAAACGAATACGCGCGAAGACTGTACGATTCGATTTCAACAGATAAATTTAACGATTTCAGAAATTTAAAATAAACAAAAGATATTAGTTAATTTACTAGGAATTACTACCTAAACTTAATTAATAAACTCTATTTTAGAAATCGTAACGATTCGTTACGAAAATGACCGCAACCGACGCTTCTACTCAAAACCGAGGGGAAACGAACGAACCCAAACACACCGTAACGATTAAAAGCACTAAATGGCATTAAATGTCCATTTATACCATCCAACTACCACTTTCTCTCTCTCACTTTCGTCACTTTCTCTCTCTAAACTCTCTCTATAGAAACCCAAACCCTAGATCTTTCAATACTTCACCAAATCAAGCCATTTTGGTTCAAAACAACCATAACAACTTGTAGATCATGAAAGTACAAGAATTTAGAGCTTGGAATCATCCGAAACGAGGTAAATTCGAGCTCAAAGTCGCGATTTTTAGGGTTTCTTTCCCTCTTTAACACCCACACTTCTCAACTGGTTTTAGATCATCACAAGCCCTAGGAATTGTACGTTAATGGTCTAGGGTGATGTCACACCCCTGCGCCGCGTGCGGAATCCACGGCGCGGTGACGTATGATCAGTTGAATCATGCACAAGTATTGAATAAGAACAACCACAATGGATTACTACATTTCATAATGTTTAGACAGTTGATTAGTTACAGACAATCTATCTACCAAAAGTAAGACAACTACAGACCCAAAATATAATTACAAAATAAGACTCCAAACAAGACAATTAAACATTTAGGATTTAGTGAGTTTCTATTCCATCCTAGCATGTTTCTTCATCTTGTTCTATCTTAGAATGGTCTCCTTAGTTGTCCCTGAGAATGTCTTAAACCTGATTACCTGAAACACGTGAAAAGTAACTGTCAACTACAGACGTAGTTGGTGAGAACAATAGGTTTAAGCATTTGTAAACATGAGTATATGATATAAGACATAGGTAAGTTAAAGCATCATAAGATTCACACGGATGAGCTGCAACCCAAACTAACATCAAGTAAGAAAATGAGTGTAAACAGTCCAATCACTGTTTGCACATGAGTCAACATATAATATCAAGTCCCAAACCACGTTTGGAGTTAGATAATATGTCAACAGTTTTGAATAAACCATATGTAACCGAAATCTGCAGTTAGTTTATAAAACAGATTTAAAAACTAACTGCAGCAATCGGCCTGCCCCAATGTATGTGTCCGCTTTCCCTTGTTGTGATCACCCAGTACTAACGCTAATGAATATGATACTTGATGGGTTTATAAGTTTGTTTACAACAAATGACACCATGTTTTCTGAATCTTACTTTAACCGGATGTGTTAATGTCTTATTGAAAACCTGGATTTAACTCCACGAGTTGAATCCTTTGTTTATGTAACATGAAATGAATCTCTTGATTTGAATACCATGATGTGAACAACTTGACTTGAATACCATGTTTTGAACCAATGAAATTGAGTACCATGTTTTGAACCAATGAATTGGAATACCATGTTTTGAACCACTTGAATTGGATACCATGTTGTGATCCACTTGTTTTGAATACCATGATGTGATGACCTTGTGTAATAACAAGGTTTATAACAAAAGTGTTTGTAAAATCCCTTAAAAGAACATTTGAGTAAAACTGTTATAAAACATTTCAAGAAAACATTATAAAATCCTTTTTAGTAATAAGGGTTTAATAGTAAATAATTCCTTTAAAACAGTTGACAATTTCCTTAAACAGTTGAAGAATCACTTGGGTTCATAAGATAAACCTGTAATGTTTATGAATGCACATAAACTGTGCAATGAAACAAGATTGAAATAGCGGTTTTGGATCACGTGTTCCACCCCAAAACAGTTATAAAACAGTAAAAGAGGGGCTAAAGTTCTCACCTGTCTGCAGTAGACTCTGAACTAAACAGTTAGCAAGTAGCAAACAGGACTTCTAATTGTTTCCTATAACATTGTAATCATACATAAGATATAGGATTTATAATTGTATAACTTGATTCATTGATTGACTTGTGTTCTCTTGAAAATGATTATTGTGAAAACTTGAATGTTATGATTTGAATCTCTTGATTGATCATGGGTACAAGAAACTTATGAAATGTTCTTTGATGCATAATTCATATGCATAAAATGATAAATGTTCTTGAATTTGATAGCCATTGATTACCATTTGTTGTGAAAAGATGTTCAATTGATTTCAAGCCTTGTAATTGTGAATTTATCTTCATGATTGTTATTAAGTTATAACTTAACCAATTCATGATCAATTCACAAGTATTATAAGTCGAGCCCACACAATTGGCCTTAGTCCATGTAACCATGAGACTTAGCAAAAGCCATGGGCCAATTTAGAGCTCTTAATGTGTCGATGTACTAAATTGGGCTTTGTTAAATCTTTGGGCCGATTGAAACTAAGTTGGGCCGATTCGACAAAGGCTTGGACCAAATGGGATTGAATTGGGCCGGATAGTTTTTGAATTTGGGTCAACACAACCGTGGTTAACACACCATGGCAGCGAACCTATGGCTGCCATGGTCGAAGGTTCGGTTCTCCTAGGGTTCGGCCAAAGATTCGACAATTAGGGTTCGTGAGTCGATCATGAGGGTTCGGCAATTGATCATCCACAATGAGGTTCGTCTGGGTTAGCCTTTGCATAGAGACTCGCAGCAACAATGAAGGTTCGTAGCTTAGTTGATGGTTCGGCTGCTAAAGCTGAAAGTCCAAAGGTTCGTTACCCAGAATGGGTTCGGCCACCCCCTAGGGTTTGCTATGGTTCGCGACTGATCAGAAAAGTTCGTGGCATCATAATGGTTCGTGAATGCTCGTGGGGGACTCCCTAAGATTCAGCTGTGCATGCAACGAACCATACAAGGTTTGTTTAGGATTAGAGTTCGGCCGAGTCCTAATAGGTTCGGCCAAGGTAGAGGTTTCAGCTTGCATGGGGTTCGGCTAAGATTCGTGAGACCATACAGGGTTCGTTGATGGCTTGGAAGGGTTCGTGATGGGCTGGATGATTAGGCACAGGTTCGTGATATCCTCCTAAGGTTTGAGCTGCATGTCAACGAACCATACAGGTTCGTGATTCCTCCATAGGGTTCGGCCGGCTAGAGGAAAAGGTTTGGCCGCCGAACCTGTTACCATCCTCATCACCATCGTTGAACACCTTCATCCAAGCTTCGATCTAAGTCAGACCAGCATCTGGGAATGTTTCTACAGTCTCGAAATTGGGTGTGGTTGCCTGGATTCGGCTATGGACCGGTTTTAAACGAATCTATGGCCGAAAACCCTAATCTCAACACCATTCAAACATCAATACCTTGTTTTTGGCTGGACAAATCCGTGGTTTTCTTGTACTTTCGTGTAGAGTTTGTCGAGAGCTTCGCGTGGACACCAAGAACGTCGAGATCCGTTGAGAAATGAGCGAGTTACGCGCGTTTAATGCTCGGTTTCTAGAGAGAGAGATAGGTAGCCGGAAATTGTAGAGAGAGAAAGTGGTGTAGGTGGAATAAATGAGATAAATGATCTCATTCAAGGCTTTTATAGCCCGTGTGGTATTCGGGTCCGTTTCGGTCGCTCGGTTCGCGTTTCCGGAACGTAACGCGTAATTTACGCGGTTTTAAATAAAAATAAATGCTAAACTCATTTAAATGATGAGTTTCAAAATTGTAAAAATATAAAATAATTAATATAATTATTTTTACTCTTCGTGTGTTGTCGGATCGTTAAACATTCACAATTTACGTGTATACCCGCAATCGCGTACGTTTTCCGATCGTATTAAAATATTTAAAGATGTTTAATCGTAATTATAAGTTCAACATTCGTACTATTATGGATCGTCACCCATAACTATACTCAGTCTCGCTTACAGATTACGATCTTGGTTGAATTTATAAAATGTCATAGTATTCGTCTCGACACTACGCACTAACACTAACCTGTTACACCGAACGCAGTATATGTATAGGGCTCACTCTCGCTGCCCACCACTGTTTCGATATAACAAGTTACTGTTCTTGCTTAGTGAAATCGACTGTAAATAATAATACATACTTGTTTTCTGACTACTAAGATCCTGTAACACACAAGCACACATTATGAACATACTGAAACACACTGATTGAACTGAAACTGAACAGACACTGTACTAACACTGTTTACAACTACCTGACTATATGCACAAATGTTACAGTCTCCCCTAGTTAAGGGAATTTCGTCCCGAAATTAACTAGCCGAAGATACTGTAAAAAGATGAGGGTACTTAAGCTTCATCTGGTCTTCACGTTCCCAGGTGAACTCAGCACCGCGTTTGCCCTCCCATCGCACTTTCACAATCGGGATACGGCTGCGTTTAAGTTTCTTGACCCCATGATCCATGATTTCAACCGGACGTTCTATGAATTGCATGTTGTTCTGAATCTGTATGTCTTCCAGTGGAATCTGAACATCATGATCCGCTAAGCATTTCTTAAGATTTGATACATGAAAAGTATCATGAACATTGCTTAGCTCCACTGGAAGTTTGAGTTTGTAGGCTACGGGACCAATCCGTTCCAGGATCTCAAAAGGTCCAACGTACCTTGGTGCAAGTTTCCCTTTCTTCCCGAATCGGACAACGCCTTTCCAGGGAGAAACTTTGAGTAATACTCGGTCGCCGACTTGAAACTCAAGTGGTTTCCGACGTCGATCAGCATAACTCTTCTGCCGATCCCGTGCGGCCTTAAGCCGTGACTGAATGATTGTGATCTTGTCTGATGTTTCCTGAATGAGTTCTGGTCCTACGACCTGTGAGTCACCAATCTCGGTCCAACAGACCGGTGATCGGCACTTTCTACCATATAGAGCTTCGAATGGTGCACATTGAATGCTTGTATGGTAGCTATTGTTATATGAAAACTCAATGAGTGGTAGATGAGTGTCCCAACTTCCACCGAAGTCAATGACACAAGAACGAAGCATGTCCTCCAGTGTTTGGATAGTCCTCTCACTTTGGCCGTCGGTTTGGGGATGATACGCCGTGCTAAGATTAACACGCGTTCCCAAAGCCTTTTGCAATGATTGCCAAAAGCGAGAAGTAAAGCGACTATCACGATCGGATATGATTGATGTTGGAGTACCATGACGTGCAATGATTTCGTTGATGTACAATGTGGATAACTTCTCCATCTTGTAATCCTCTCGGATTGGGAGAAAATGAGCAGATTTGGTGAGTCGATCAACGATCACCCAAATCGAATCGAAACCTCTCGGAGTTCTCGGCAACTTTGTTATGAAATCCATGGAAATTTGCTCCCATTTCCATTGAGGAATTTCAGGTTGCTGCAGAAGTCCCGAAGGTTTTTGATGTTCTGCTTTGACCTTTGAACATGTAAGACATTTTCCCACGTACAGTGCTATGTCTTTCTTCATCCCGGCCACCAGTAAGATGTCCTCAAGTCTTGATACATCTTGTCGGCTCCAGGATGAACTGAGTATCGCGACTTATGTGCCTCATCACAGATGAGTGTGCGCAATTCTTCCGACTTTGGAATCCACATGCGGCCATTGAGATATAACAACCCATCTGATCGAGGTTCTAGTTTCTTCTCAATGCCACAATCCAAGTCTGTTTTGAGTTGATTATCTGTTACTACTTGTTGTTGTGCAATACGAATCAAGTCTTTCAAATTTGGCTGTGTATTGATCTCCATGGCTCTAACACGAATTGGTTTGACTGGTTCCTTGCGACTAAGAGCATCCGCCACCACATTGGCTTTACCCGGATGGTAACGAATCTCACAGTCGTAATCAGTGAGAAGCTCAACCCAACGTCGTTGTCTCATGTTGAGTTCTTTCTGATTGAGAATGTGTTGAAGGCTCTTGTGATCCGTATAGATGACACATTTAGTACCATAAAGGTAGTGTCTCCAAATCTTCAATGCAAAGACCACAGCCCCTAACTCAAGGTCATGCGTAGTGTAATTCTTCTCGTGAACCTTGAGTTGTCTTGAAGCATAAGCGATGACCTTGTCCCGTTGCATAAGTACACAACCAAGACCAAGGTTTGAAGCATCACAGTAGACAATGAAATCATCACTGCCTTCTGGAAGACTAAGGATAGGGGAATTGCATAACTTCTGTTTAAGAAGTTGAAATGCATCTTCTTGTTTCTGTCCCCATATAAAAGCTTGACTTCTCTGAGTCAATGTAGTGAGTGGCAAGGCTATCTTAGAGAAGTTTGCAATGAATCTTCTATAATAACCTGCCAAACCCAGAAATGAACGAATCTCTGTTGGTGTAGATGGAGTAGTCCAGTTCTTAATCGCCTCAATCTTGGCTGGATCTACATGAATTCCATCTTTGTTTATGACATGTCCTAAGAAGTGAACTTCCTTTAGCCAAAATTCACACTTTGAGAATTTAGCATAAAGTTGTTCCTCTCTTAGTAGTTCCAAGACTTTCTTCAAATGATCCTCATGTTCTCGTTCTGACTTGGAATAAATCAGTATATCATCAATAAAGACGATAACAAACTGATCCAAGTAAGGCCTGCAGACTCGATTCATCAAGTCCATGAACACTGCGGGTGCATTGGTCAGCCCAAATGGCATAACCACAAACTCATAGTGTCCATATCGAGTCCTAAATGCAGTCTTTGGTATATCCTCATCATTTACTCTTAACTGATGATACCCAGATCGTAAGTCAATCTTAGAGAAGCAAGTTGCTCCCTGTAATTGATCAAACAGGTCATCGATCCTGGGCAGAGGATATCTATTCTTGATTGTCAACTTGTTCAGCTCACGATAATCTATGCACATGCGAAATGAACCGTCTTTCTTTTTGACAAATAGAACCGGAGCTCCCCATGGAGAGAAACTCGGTCTTATGAAACCTTTGTCTAAAAGTTCTTGAAGCTGACTAGACAGTTCTTGCATCTCAGACGGTGCTAACCGATACGGTGACTTCGCCACTGGGTTTGCTCCAGGGACGAGATCAATTCTAAACTCCACTTGTCGGACTGGTGGTAGTCCAGGCAAGTCTTCTGGAAATACGTCTGGATAGTCTTTGATAATCGGTACGTCTCCAACTGCTTTCTTGTCAGGTTTCTTTTCCACCACGTGAGCTAAGAATGCATAATATTTCTTCTTCAGATACTTCCTCGCCTTGATGCACGATACAATCTTCAATTCGCGGCAGGGTTTCTCACCGTAGACTATCATCGTTTCGCCGGACGGTAGGGGAATTCGAATAAGTTTCTCCGAGCATACGATTTCAGCATTATTCTTAGATAACCAATCCATTCCTACTACAACTTCGAAGCTTCCGAGAGTCATAGGAATGAGATCGATAGGGAAAAGATGGTCATTTAATCTTAGCTCACAAGCATTTATGATGGAATCTACAACTATGGTTTTACCATTCGCTACTTCTACAGTATAGGGAGCAGTAAGTGTGGATAGTTGCATATTAAGAACAGAAGCAGTATGAGCAGAGATAAAGCTTTTATCAGCACCAGTATCAAATATGATAGGAACATAGTGATTATTGATAAGAAATGTACCCGTGATGACTGCCGGCTCTTCACGTGCTTCAGCAGTTCCAATAACGAAAGCACGAGCAACAGCAGTATTGTTGTTGAGTTTCGGACACTGATTTCTGAAGTGTCCCTCTGCCCCACAATTGTAACAAACTCTTCCACCTGTAGCAGCAGAAGTTGTGGCAGCAGTTGTTGCAGCAGCAAGATGAGCAGATCGGCATGTAGCCGCCAAGTGTCCCATACGCCCACACTTGAGACACTTTCTGCATGGAATAGTGGGTAGATGATGGTACTGGCATTTGGTGCAGAGTGGAAATGAGCCAGTGTACTGCTTTCTGACATTAGCAGGTTGTGGCATAGCAGTGAGGGGAGTAGCATGAGTAGGTGCAGCCGCAGTCAACGCTGCAAAGTTCTTGATTGTCTTCTGTTTCTTCTTCTTGGGATGGTGCTGTTCAGGCTTCTTGCCTTCCTCAATCTGTGCTCTTTTAAATCCCTTTCGGGTGAGCACTCCCGATTTAACATATTCCTCGGTCAGAGTAGCACCGAGTTGAATCGCGGCTTCCAAGGTAGTGGGGTTGTTCCCCATAACAGTTCCTCTAACCACTAGAGGCAAGCCTTCGATGTATTTCTCTATCCTGCGGGATAGAGGAGTAACCAAATGTGGTACCAAACTGCACAACTCATGAAAACGAGTTGTATACTTGGCATTTTCGCCACTATCCTGCACCAGATTCCACATCTCTACCTCCAGTTTCTTCAGCTCGTGACGTGGACAAAACTTTTCCACCAGTAAGTTCTTGAATCCATTCCATGGTAAGGCTAGAGCGACCTCACGTCCCCTGGTGTTCTTCTCAGAGTTCCACCAGGTGAGCGCTCCCTTATGAAAAGCACTTGAGGCCATCTTGACCTTCAGATTTTCAGGACATCCAGTGAAGTCGAGAATGTCTTCGATGCTTTCCAGCCACTGCAGTAGACCGGTTGCTCCCTCAGTACCAGAATACTTGGGAGGTTTAGCATCGTTGAACTGCTTAAAAGTAAAGTTAGCAGTTCCAACGTTAGTGGCATTGGAGTTGTGTGCAGAATCACCGGTACTTCCCCGAAGATTCTGGGTAATATCAGTGACCATACCCGGGATCACATCCCTCATGTGAACAGCGATAGCTCGAGCAATCTTGTTAATTTCATCATCATTACCGCTTGTCGAACCCCCAGCATTTGGGTCTCGTCGAGGAGGCATTCTACGAATAGAAGCCACAAGCGGGTCAGTAATGAGAATGGATGCAATTGAATTTTCATGATAAGGTCAATAATATATCCATACTACTAGTATTATCATTCAATTGTAATATGATCCAGTACACGTATAAGTTATCAACTTATTTGTATACTTATCATGTGAATATGTACGATGTCTCATGATCTCTCCACCAAACCTACACACTGACACTTTCCCGATATACCGAAAATAGCTTATATATAGGGCTCACTCTCGCTGCCCACCACCGTTTCAGTACACCACGATCGTGCCCTTGCTAGCATTTGGCATTATGTTTGTACTGATTTCCAAGTGTGTTCCATTGATTAAGAATCCCATGATCTTTGATCAACTTGAACTATGATTGATTCCATGATTGAACTATGATTATGTTATGCGTGCACTTTCTAACAATCGTTAACATGTAGAGCTAAATCATACGTGTGCTCTACACTTTCCCGTTAATCTATGTTAGTAAGTACCAATGATGTAATCACTTAAGAATTTCACTTAAGGTTTACATTGAAGGAATGTTCACAACTTGAGTGATTCACCATAATGTCTGGTTCATCCAAGTTTGAATTCCAATATGATTTGATTCACCAATGATTGTTTCCCAAATGTTTGTATCCCATGTGTTTGACTAATGATCCATGTGTCTAGTTGATCCCGAATCCTCACTCCAAATACAACGCCGGATTCCCCCTAACATACTGAAATAAGCTTATATATAGGGTAAGCTCTCACCGACCCACCACTTACCTCAACACATCATCGTTAATCCGTCGTCTATATTTGGGGCTAAGATTCCAACTGTTGATTGATTATGATTGTTTCATGATTTCTCTTGTTCTGTGACTATGATTATGATTATGTAAACCATGGTTCTTAATTTACTTTGAAATTAAAACCTTAGGTTTCTGTATATGTGTCCTAGGTTAATTAACCTAGGTTCTCAATACCTACAGTATCGAGTATAATGATCTCTTGTGAGAACTTCAACTAAAGAGTACTGTTACACAGATTCTAAGTTATAAAGTTCCTATGATAATGAACACCTGATAATGATAACAATGATAACAATGACAAGGATTTCAAATCAAGATTCTAATATCAATAGATCTTGACCTTTGAATTCCTATAGTGAATATGACAAGGATTTCAAATCAAGAATCTAAATTAATAGATCTTGACCTTTGAATTCCTATACTGAATGTGACAAGGACTTTAGATCAAAGATAACAATCTTTGCCTCTAAATCCCATAATGAATATGACAAGAAATTCATATCAAAGATACTGAAACTACAGATCTTTGCCTTTGAATTTCTATAATGATCTCTGTGTGAGAATTTCAGATCAAGGATACTAAGAATACAGATCCTTGCCTCTGAAATCCTTAATGCATATGTGTGAGAATTTAATTCGGTTTCTAAAATTATAGAAGTCCGATTCAAATTCTTTGACTCGATGTCTAATCTTAGTAAAATGTCCTAAGATCTTTCAAGCTTGATGTAGACTTAATGCTCACTTAAGTTACTTAGATCCTAAGTATCCTCAAGCCTATAACACTTAGTCCTATTGGGTAGCTTAGGTTATAGTCTAGGTCATTAAACATTGGGTTTTTCCTAGTTCTCTACAACCTTGGCTCTGATACCAACCTGTCACACCCCTGCGCCGCGTGCGGAATCCACGGCGCGGTGACGTATGATCAGTTGAATCATGCACAAGTATTGAATAAGAACAACCACAATGGATTACTACATTTCATAATGTTTAGACAGTTGATTAGTTACAGACAATCTATCTACCAAAAGTAAGACAACTACAGACCCAAAATATAATTACAAAATAAGACTCCAAACAAGACAATTAAACATTTAGGATTTAGTGAGTTTCTATTCCATCCTAGCATGTTTCTTCATCTTGTTCTATCTTAGAATGGTCTCCTTAGTTGTCCCTGAGAATGTCTTAAACCTGATTACCTGAAACACGTGAAAAGTAACTGTCAACTACAGACGTAGTTGGTGAGAACAATAGGTTTAAGCATTTGTAAACATGAGTATATGATATAAGACATAGGTAAGTTAAAGCATCATAAGATTCACACGGATGAGCTGCAACCCAAACTAACATCAAGTAAGAAAATGAGTGTAAACAGTCCAATCACTGTTTGCACATGAGTCAACATATAATATCAAGTCCCAAACCACGTTTGGAGTTAGATAATATGTCAACAGTTTTGAATAAACCATATGTAACCGAAATCTGCAGTTAGTTTATAAAACAGATTTAAAAACTAACTGCAGCAATCGGCCTGCCCCAATGTATGTGTCCGCTTTCCCTTGTTGTGATCACCCAGTACTAACGCTAATGAATATGATACTTGATGGGTTTATAAGTTTGTTTACAACAAATGACACCATGTTTTCTGAATCTTACTTTAACCGGATGTGTTAATGTCTTATTGAAAACCTGGATTTAACTCCACGAGTTGAATCCTTTGTTTATGTAACATGAAATGAATCTCTTGATTTGAATACCATGATGTGAACAACTTGACTTGAATACCATGTTTTGAACCAATGAAATTGAGTACCATGTTTTGAACCAATGAATTGGAATACCATGTTTTGAACCACTTGAATTGGATACCATGTTGTGATCCACTTGTTTTGAATACCATGATGTGATGACCTTGTGTAATAACAAGGTTTATAACAAAAGTGTTTGTAAAATCCCTTAAAAGAACATTTGAGTAAAACTGTTATAAAACATTTCAAGAAAACATTATAAAATCCTTTTTAGTAATAAGGGTTTAATAGTAAATAATTCCTTTAAAACAGTTGACAATTTCCTTAAACAGTTGAAGAATCACTTGGGTTCATAAGATAAACCTGTAATGTTTATGAATGCACATAAACTGTGCAATGAAACAAGATTGAAATAGCGGTTTTGGATCACGTGTTCCACCCCAAAACAGTTATAAAACAGTAAAAGAGGGGCTAAAGTTCTCACCTGTCTGCAGTAGACTCTGAACTAAACAGTTAGCAAGTAGCAAACAGGACTTCTAATTGTTTCCTATAACATTGTAATCATACATAAGATATAGGATTTATAATTGTATAACTTGATTCATTGATTGACTTGTGTTCTCTTGAAAATGATTATTGTGAAAACTTGAATGTTATGATTTGAATCTCTTGATTGATCATGGGTACAAGAAACTTATGAAATGTTCTTTGATGCATAATTCATATGCATAAAATGATAAATGTTCTTGAATTTGATAGCCATTGATTACCATTTGTTGTGAAAAGATGTTCAATTGATTTCAAGCCTTGTGATTGTGAATTTATCTTCATGATTGTTATTAAGTTATAACTTAACCAATTCATGATCAATTCACAAGTATTATAAGTCGAGCCCACACAATTGGCCTTAGTCCATGTAACCATGAGACTTAGCAAAAGCCATGGGCCAATTTAGAGCTCTTAATGTGTCGATGTACTAAATTGGGCTTTGTTAAATCTTTGGGCCGATTGAAACTAAGTTGGGCCGATTCGACAAAGGCTTGGACCAAATGGGATTGAATTGGGCCGGATAGTTTTTGAATTTGGGTCAACACAACCGTGGTTAACACACCATGGCAGCGAACCTATGGCTGCCATGGTCGAAGGTTCGGTTCTCCTAGGGTTCGGCCAAAGATTCGACAATTAGGGTTCGTGAGTCGATCATGAGGGTTCGGCAATTGATCATCCACAATGAGGTTCGTCTGGGTTAGCCTTTGCATAGAGACTCGCAGCAACAATGAAGGTTCGTAGCTTAGTTGATGGTTCGGCTGCTAAAGCTGAAAGTCCAAAGGTTCGTTACCCAGAATGGGTTCGGCCACCCCCTAGGGTTTGCTATGGTTCGCGACTGATCAGAAAAGTTCGTGGCATCATAATGGTTCGTGAATGCTCGTGGGGGACTCCCTAAGATTCAGCTGTGCATGCAACGAACCATACAAGGTTTGTTTAGGATTAGAGTTCGGCCGAGTCCTAATAGGTTCGGCCAAGGTAGAGGTTTCAGCTTGCATGGGGTTCGGCTAAGATTCGTGAGACCATACAGGGTTCGTTGATGGCTTGGAAGGGTTCGTGATGGGCTGGATGATTAGGCACAGGTTCGTGATATCCTCCTAAGGTTTGAGCTGCATGTCAACGAACCATACAGGTTCGTGATTCCTCCATAGGGTTCGGCCGGCTAGAGGAAAAGGTTTGGCCGCCGAACCTGTTACCATCCTCATCACCATCGTTGAACACCTTCATCCAAGCTTCGATCTAAGTCAGACCAGCATCTGGGAATGTTTCTACAGTCTCGAAATTGGGTGTGGTTGCCTGGATTCGGCTATGGACCGGTTTTAAACGAATCTATGGCCGAAAACCCTAATCTCAACACCATTCAAACATCAATACCTTGTTTTTGGCTGGACAAATCCGTGGTTTTCTTGTACTTTCGTGTAGAGTTTGTCGAGAGCTTCGCGTGGACACCAAGAACGTCGAGATCCGTTGAGAAATGAGCGAGTTACGCGCGTTTAATGCTCGGTTTCTAGAGAGAGAGATAGGTAGCCGGAAATTGTAGAGAGAGAAAGTGGTGTAGGTGGAATAAATGAGATAAATGATCTCATTCAAGGCTTTTATAGCCCGTGTGGTATTCGGGTCCGTTTCGGTCGCTCGGTTCGCGTTTCCGGAACGTAACGCGTAATTTACGCGGTTTTAAATAAAAATAAATGCTAAACTCATTTAAATGATGAGTTTCAAAATTGTAAAAATATAAAATAATTAATATAATTATTTTTACTCTTCGTGTGTTGTCGGATCGTTAAACATTCACAATTTACGTGTATACCCGCAATCGCGTACGTTTTCCGATCGTATTAAAATATTTAAAGATGTTTAATCGTAATTATAAGTTCAACATTCGTACTATTATGGATCGTCACCCATAACTATACTCAGTCTCGCTTACAGATTACGATCTTGGTTGAATTTATAAAATGTCATAGTATTCGTCTCGACACTACGCACTAACACTAACCTGTTACACCGAACGCAGTATATGTATAGGGCTCACTCTCGCTGCCCACCACTGTTTCGATATAACAAGTTACTGTTCTTGCTTAGTGAAATCGACTGTAAATAATAATACATACTTGTTTTCTGACTACTAAGATCCTGTAACACACAAGCACACATTATGAACATACTGAAACACACTGATTGAACTGAAACTGAACAGACACTGTACTAACACTGTTTACAACTACCTGACTATATGCACAAATGTTACAGGTGAGGAAGTGACTTGTGTGGTTTCATGCTCCATACATTAACATAGGAAATGGGGTGCCAAAATGGTCCAGTCGTGATGGGCGAAGGAGCTATTCAGCTCGGCCGAATGGCCATGAGCCGAATGAGCATCTCATTCGCACGAGAGGAATGACCGAACGAATCATGGGCTGTCAAACACTTCAAGCAAATGAGCTATGGGGGAAGGAAGCTTTCCATTCTGGAGACACTCGCATGAACTTCCTATTCGACTGGCAACCTTCATTCGCATGAGCTTCTAATCGCATGGCCACCTTGTTCGGCCAAGCATCTCCATTCGCATAGCATTCTATCGTATGGTCAGTTTATTCGGGGTAAAGGTGCCAAACGAATGGACTCATTCGTGAACTTTAATTGAACAACAAATCTCTTTCTCTCAATGCATGCATGCATGGGGAAACCATTAGGGTTTTCGAGGGGTATTAATCGGTTTTGTAAACATTTATGATAAGAATTGCAAAATCAAAACTTTTCTAAAACTACTTTAACCTATAAACACGAGCTTTTGAAATCAATTGGGTTTCAAACATTTGAGTTTTGTCAACTAAAAGCTATAGGTTGAAGGGTAATATCAAAGAAAACCGCAAAGTACAATGTCATTAGAAATGATAGACTTGAATATTCAAACAAGGGTTAATTAACATAATAGAGCTCATAAGTGACGAATTAGTAACAATGGAACTTAAAAAATTAAATTATGATATTTGGTCACTATTAAAAGTAACATGATGAGTAATTATAAGTTCCACGAACTAGAGAAACAAGCTGGATTCCATGGAAAGAACAAGGAACAAACTAAGTGGGGATGTGTGGACATTGTATGTTAACACTCCATCCTTAGTGATCTCACATAAAGGTATGACTAACTTAGATCGTTTACTCAAATGATCTAATGTGAATTATACACCAGAACGATCAAGAACTATGGATAACAAAGAACTAAAGAGGGACTTAGAGTTAATCAAGTGAGATTAACCTAAGTCTAACAGGTTAACTTATATTTTCTTAAAATAACTTGTGCTTTAATGAAAAGGAAATGATTTATAAGATTCTTTAATTAAAATGTGTTGAAATAAATTATATGATTTCTAACTTAAAGATTTCAACTTAAATTGGATTTTATAAATGATCTATCAACTAAAAGTTCTAGAATAATTGTAATGTAGATCTTACATGAGTAAGGTTTATATCTATGGGATAATGGGTTATAAGGGATAATTAGTGTAGACTAGTTAGAGAGACTTAGAAACACATTAGTAAAGTCTTGAACACATAGTCGCGCACCGAGACCAAAGCCCTATATACATCATCTTCGAACACTTATCGTATTCAAACCCTAATAAATTAACACAGGTACTGAAGATACTTAACCTACAAACAACGAGCGCACATATCTTTGTGATTCATTACATAACAACGCGGGGCTGAGAAGCATGCGTAAATTATTTTTCCTTGGATTATATTTACTTAAATGCTTTTACTTCATGTATGTTTTACATGCGAAATTGTTATCCTAGATTCTGTCTAGGTAAAATTTTTAGAGGTTTACAAAATGAATTAATTGCTCACCATGAGTAAGACAACTGTTTCAAAACAAAGAACTATTTTCAGAGATGTGTTTCATAGAAACTAAAGATCTAAATCAAAGAACTATTTTCAAGTGACGTGTTTCAAAGAAACTAAAGATCTAAATCAAAGAGCTATTTTCAGTGACATGTTTCAAAGAACTAAAGATCTAAATCAAACAACTATTTTCAGAGGTGTTTTTCAAAGAACTAATGTGCTAAACAAAGAACAATTCTAGGTGGTTGTCAGTCGTATGCCGATCAAGACCATGTGTAAACAATAGAAAGTCCCAACACATATAGTAGACATTCAGAGTCATGCTAATATGGGCACAAATCACAATCCAACTAACTACAAGAAAACAGAGGTGAACAACGATCTAAGGATATCCTAAAGTCCCGACATATACAGTAGACCTGGAGGGTCATACTGATATGGGCACATCATAAAGTTCCGACACATACGGGTAGACTCTTTTGGGTCAAGCTTGATATGGGCCACGTGTGAGATGATACAGACTGGACCCCATTAATAAACTAAGAACAGCTGATTGATTTGACCAAGGCCCAATCATTATGTCTTATGTTGTTTTGAATGTTCACTTATTTATTTCATTAAACATTTAATGAAATGTTTCTACAAATACTATCGTTGATCATGATTGTGTGATGAACATAAGAAATAAATAGAATTTCTATTTTTGTGGAACGACAAGAACATAGAATTAAAGAACTATTGTGTCGATGGTGTAGAATGAAACGCTTGTTTATCATTGACAACAATATGTTATGCAGTTTGGTATGTGGTGGGCAGGTGGCTGGGCTGGCAGTAAGCTTGAACCTACATATGCCCTATATAACCATATTTGATTGGATAACATAGGTGGTTGTTGGTGAGGTTAAGGTTGTCATTTCGGGTGATCAGTGTTAACAGATTTTCAGGTTATTCAAATGTTGTGAATCAATGTTATGGGATGAAACGCTTAATGATCACCAGGAACAATATATCATGTGGATTGGTATGTGGCTGGCTGATGGCTGGGCTGGCGGTAAGCTTGACCCTACATATACTTTATATATAAGCATACTGAATTATATGGCATAGGTGGTTAATGGTGAGGTTAAGGTTGTCATCTTGTCAGGTTTGTGAAAATTCATTTTAAAACAAAACTATATGAACTCACAAACCATGAGTTGACTTGATCTTTTTGCATGACTTCTCAGGTGACGAACAGGTCTGACTAAGAAGTTTATGCTTTTGACTAGGATGCCCTAATAGAGGACCTAGTATTTTGAATGTGCATATTTTCGAACATCATTGTACATATTATTTTGTGTATCTTGTGCAGATACAAGATTGAAGAATTATGATGTTGATAATAGATTTACATTGTTAAATTATAAACGAAACTGATGTAATTTAACTTTGTAATTCTATTTCATTTAGCATTTTCTCATATATATCATGTGCAATGTAAACAATCTGATAATCACGATTATCATTCCCGATATCGCGCCCTGGGACCTTTCCGCCCGACGGGACACACGATCCGTCCCGCTGGCCCGGTGTGTCACAATATTCTTCCTCAAATTCATCATTGTCAAAAATGACCTCTAAACTAGAAACCCTAGGTGTATAAGCAAGTGAAATATGTGGTATCGGTCATGAGTGACGAATAGGAGAAGGCTGATGTACTGGTGAGGAAGGGTGTACAAGTGAAGAGTGATGAACTGGGGATGACTCATGCATTGGGGAAAGTTGATGATGCGTAGGTATGTGGGTGTAGGCTAGTGGTATGGTGATGAAGGCGGCATAGAAGAACCCCTATCACCTTCAACAGAATCCTCCTATGGATCCTCGTCAGATGCTCCTATATGAAAAGATAATGCAAAAATGGAATAGGTGACTCTGGTACGGATGGCTCAACCATAGAAATATCAATATAGACAGTCGAATCCTGAGGTTAACTAGGATATGATGGTATCCTAGGAGGAAAGGAAGTCAAAGATATAACAATAATGATAACATAAAATTACTTAAAAATTTATTCATATAATTAAAACAATTAAGACAAGTAATTTCACATATAACATGCAATATTCTAAGTTTTCTAAATCTAAAGGAAAACCTAAATCTCTATAACCAGTGGCTCTAATACCACTTCTGCCTCACCCCGCTAAAGTAGAAACACAAGGTTGCAACTCAAAGTGTAAGGACATAACACATTGATCAAAGAGAAAACCAAACATTACATAATATATATGTCTTACAAAATTACTAATCAAGTTTCTTCATTCTAAGTATAAGTTTGATTATTATAAACTAAAGCATCAAACTTGTACAAAATCCATCAAACGCAAATACCCATGCCATAGCTTAAATAAATGAGTCAAAATTTATTCACTGCACCTGAAAAACATATTAAAAATGATCAACTATAAAAATAGTTGATGAGTTCTGTCACACCCCCACCTCTCGTCACCTGTTGATAATGTCACTAAGAAGATTGCGGAAGCATAGTGGTGATATCTCAGAGATGAGGTGTGACTTACTTGATCCGATATCATAGCACATAGCTTAACTTAAAGTAAATATATTACAAGGATCGCCATTACAATCAACAGTACAGTTTATAAACTAAGTTTATTACATGACTAATTTATTTAATCACAATTATTTATATAAAGTGCATCCTCACCCGACAGTCACTGTCTCCCTGCAAAAAGGTTTAAATTCAAAACGTCAGCACAAAGCTGGTGAGTTCGTAAAGTCCATGTTCAACAATATGATATGCAATACAAGTTCTCACAAAGTTCTATTCAAGATAACCATGGGACCCGTATCTAGTTCCTTTCGGACGTTCTGTTCTTGTTCTATAAGATACTACCCGTCGGTAACATCTTAATGCCTCATTGTCTTAATGTCTATCACTACAATAAGAAGTTCTAGAAACAGATAACAAACATTTACACCATGGGGAGTTGCAGCTCCCGGCAAATGGGTTGTCAGCCGATAGTACTATCATTGTTTTCTGTTCGGCCCCACATGTCACACCCCCAATTTTCAACTAACGGAATCATACCGTTTGGGAACATGACAAACCAGAATCTCAGATCATTAGACATAGCGAAGACCTCTATATGAATTTCAAAACATACTTTGGTCTTTAAAACATTACATCAGAGTTTTCAAAAGTTGCGGAAGCGTTTAAAAATCAATAACAGTTGTAACATGAAAATTACAAATCAAAATCCTCAAATGTGTAATTTAAACAATAGATGATAAATATGCATGCGACTCTATCTCCTAGTCCATGCCAGTCTTTATTGCGCGCCTTAGCGTCCTGAGAAAACATGTAAATCAAGTCAACACAAAGGTTGGTGCATAACACAGGTTTTAAGCATTCACAATGTTCAAAACAGCAGTTTGAATAACAAGATTGTAGATAACATAATCACACATGCACAGTCATGATAGCTAGTCATATAAACTATTTACATAAGTGTTCGACACCGAAGCTGACGGATTGCCATGCTATAGCATTTTTTCGCCTTGCCACTATTGTCTATCACAACAATAGTAAAATTGTGTTTGGTCAGTCAAACACCTGCGTAGATCCCATCTACCAGGTGAGGTTTGTCAAACCTAATAGATCTATTTCCAAATACCACGCTTTGCATTACAGCAAACTAAACGGTTCGAGGTGTGTAAGGACTTTCAAGTTGATATGTTGTCACATAATGTAAACAGCTAACTCATGCAAGTGATATGTATCTAAAAACAGTTTGTTGCACATGTTTTCTCCCCCAAAACAGTTTAAAATAAGAAAGGGGCCGTGTACGCACCTTTGATAATTGCAGAATGATCACACACTAAAAGCTCGTGTAGGAAATCCTCCTACGAAGAATCTGTGTTTAAACAATAACCTCGTGTTATTCGGAATGTCGTTTTGTGCTTGACATCACATACGTGTCAACACACGTATGTTAAAGTATTAAGAATGTGCATACGTAAGTACGCGTGACTTTGAAATCGTTTAAATAAAATCATATTTGATTTTATTTAAATAATCGTAATTATACGCGATTTCGTTTTCGGGTTAAAATATAATTTTTAGTACTCTAAAATATCCGGGATTTCGTTACGGTTCCAACGCAACTTGAACGGGTTAAATCGGAGTTATAACGGGTGAGTTACAATATAAAAACCAAAATAGTTTTAATTTTCAAAAACCGGCCAGGTCAGGGTTCGAACCCGTGACCTGCCAGCCCACACACCCAAGCCACAACCGGTTGATCTACCACCACATTTGTTATCAGACTCCATTCCAAATCGTTTTAAACACTAATGGGTCGGTTCCCCCCTTTTCTTATTATAGCCGATCGTATTGAGCCCAAATTGACCACAATTTCAAAACCCGATCGATCCAACCATCATAGAACTTTTATCCTTGAATCAAAACGAACTAGTCTGCAACATTTAATCAGATTCTAAGCCTCAATTGTTTAGAAATCCTAAACCCGATTACGTTACAAGCCCTATAACTAGAAATCCTTAAATTCGTTATAAATTGATCAAATTTACATGGGTTTACTCTCAATCGGAACTTTCTGAAATTAATCATAACAATTAATTTGATTTTTACACTTGTTTTCATAAAAACCCCCAATTATGTTCTTAACAAAAACCCTAAAACTCGATCATGATCAATTCACTATTTTAATCTTAAATTGAGATAGACTTTTCCATAAACGCACTACTCTGAATCTGCCCATATAATTTAATTTGTTTCTTAAATCGGTTTTGATCGAAACCCCCAAATGACTTCCTACGAAGAACCCTAGAAATCGAATCCATATGATTCGTTATTACTACCAGAAATTAACACATGATTTACGATTATCAGAACATCATGAAGCTTTCCATGACCTTTGATTTTGCTTCTAAAATCTTTTGATTAAAAACCCCCAATTCGTTTTTGTTTGTAAGCCCTAATGATCGAACTCATAGTGTTGATACATGTTTTTGTCCCTAGTTCAGTTTTGTAACTCTTATCATGTAAATGTTCAAAGTATTAATGGAAGTTGTCTTTATTTCTATTTCTTAATGTTTATTTCTATTCCTTAATGTCTATTAATGTTTATCTATTTAGTTGATTTGATTATAAATTGAATTGAGTATGAAGGTTACTCATTCGGCGAATGACTCTAGAATGAAGTCATTCGCCGAATGACAGTTATAGCGAATGTCTAAATTCAGAATGAGTCATTCGCCGAATGACTCATTCGAATGATAGCTCATTCGAGCTTAGTCATTCGCCGAATGAGCTGCTTCGGCCACTCATTCGGCCGAATGACTACAGCTTATAAATAGAAGTTCAAATCATTTCAACTTTAACTTTCCAGAGCCCTTCTTCTTCCCAGAGACTCCAGTGTCAAAACCCTAGGAGATTAGAGCGGCCATTGATCATCCAAGTTCGAATCTCAACCCGTGGTGTTCGATTGTTGCTTCCACGTTGTTCTTACAACCTTAGATCACCACGGTTTCTGTTGGTTTCGATTGGAAAACCCTGGAATAGGATTCCGCACTATTCCAGAGGCTGTCGAGTAGTTTTCTATTGGATTCGGATTGTTTCCGAGCTCCAAATCGGTCCAACAAAGTGGTATCAGAGCTTTGGCTCTTGATTCTATTCGATTTCAACTCAAAATCAACAGATCTGAGATTCCCAAAACCCTGATTTTCGTAACTATCAAAAACCCTAAGTTTCTTGCTCTCCAAGTCACTATTTCATTGAAAATTGGTGGGTTTTTGTGGTGTGTTTGTCAAAACCTTTTCCCAATTGGTTGATTATCATGTCTTGAACTTCTGTACCAAATTTGGTGCATAGATTTGGTCAAAATCACAAGTTATCACGATTTTTGTTGCTGAAAACCTCAGATCGCCCGAATGGCAATTGCGGCCGAATAAGTTCAGCCGAATCAGCCCTCATTCGCCGAATAGCACTCATTCGGCGAATAGCTTCATACTCCACTCTCATTCGGCGAATAGCTCCTTCGCCATTCTCATTCGCCGAATAAGCCTCATTCTCACACTCATTCGGCGAAAGAACTCATTCGATCTGCCATTCGCCGAATAGGTCATTCGACAAACCCATTCGCCAGTTGTCATTCTCAGCCTCCATTCGCCAGTTTCAAGACATTCGGCCCCCGACATTCGCCCAATATCAGTTCATTCGCCAGTCACTTCTGAAATTTTTCTAAGTGTTGAATCTTATTACTTCTGATCAAATGGAGGATCTAGCACTCATGGCTAACCAAAACCATCGCATTCAGACTCTCTTGTTGACAGAAAATGAAACCGGGAACTCAAACAAAGCTCCTAAGTTGTTGACTTTAGATGACTACCCTCACTGGAAGTATAGATTTGAAATCCACATCAATGGAGTGGATACAAATCTGTGGATGATGATAGAGGGAGGTTACTTGAGGCCTTTAAACGAGGATGGTACTCCTATGCTTGTTACAAGGATGATCGAGCCTCAAAGGAAGCTGTATGACTATGAGAAGAAAGCATATGCCATTCTGTCACAGTCCATTGCTACAGATATTTTTCATCAATTTAGACAGTTTACTTCGGCTAAGCTACTATGGGATGCCTTGCAACAAAGATATGAGGGGAATGATGCATTGAAGAGCATTAAGTCTAAAGCTTTAAGGAAAGAGTTCAATAGCTTTATGTATGTGGGTAATGAGTCCCTTGATGAGCTGATTGCCAGGTTCTATCATCTGTTGAGTGAGTTGTTCAACCACGAGGTCAAAACTACAACTCAAGAGAAGATTCAGTGTTTAGCAGATGCCTTACCTCCAAAGTGGGAGTCCTTCTTGATGGTACTTAAGCAAAATCAGATGATGGCTCATATGGACATCAATGATTTCATTCAGAAGTTGAAGGAACAGGAGATAGAGAACAAGTGGAAAGCCAAGAGGGTTGTGCAAGTTCAAGATCCTTCTCTATACTACTCCACTCCTACAGTTGATAAGTCTACAACTCATGCTCCTTTGAAGACTGCTTTTGTTTCTAAAGCTTCTAAAGCTCCATCTGCAGCTCAGATGCATTTCAGTCCATCTTCTTCATCAAGCTCACAACAAGAGCATCATCAGCCTACTGCAAGTCTGAAAACAGAGAATTTTGACAAGGTCACAGTAGAGATTGCTAAAGAGCATATGGGTCTTCTGTCAACATTGGTTAGCTCATATGATGGATTAGTTGCTGGTCAGATCGGCAATCCATATTTGACCAATGATGATTACTCTCAGATTGATCCTGATGATATGGAGAGAATTGACATTATGTGGGCATTGGCTAGTGCAGTTAGAAGAGCAAAGGAGTTTGTAAAAAGGACGGGGAAAGATATCAATCTAAACAAGGAGTCCAAGTTTGGATTTGATATGGCATCTGTCACATGCTACAACTGTGGTGAAAAGGGTCATTTTGGCAGACAATGCAAGCAGCCGAAGAAAGCTGGCAACAAGAATCCATTTCAGCATCAGAAATCCTCTACTGCCAATTCAGAAAGGAGATTAGTTCCCATTGATTCTCCTTCTCCAGCTGAATCTTCATCTTCTGGTAGTAAAGCTTTAATGGTTCAACAAGATGAAGGGGTGAACTGGGACTTCAGATTTAATGCTGATAAGGAAGATCAAGATAAAGCTTGTGTGGCAGAAATTCATCATTCTGAAGATCATGATGAAGAAAGCAGTCAGGAGGATTCTTTGGTGATCGATGATAAGATATCAAGTTCAGAATCAGACAGTCTGACAGATTCTGAAACTCAAGAATCTGATGGTGAAGCTGATGACTCTTCAACTCAATTTGCTTTGATGGCAAATTCTTCTGCTTCTACAGACTCTTCTGAGCAGGTATACACTGACTGTTCATCTTCACATTCAGAGTGTTTTCATTGTGTTGATCTTAGAAGTAAGGTCCTTGCTTATCAAACACATAACAGTGTTTTGATGAACGATCTCGACTTATGCATTGAAGCTAACAAAATTTTAAAATCTAATGAAAAAGATTTTCAAGCTAAAATTGATCTTTTAAACAGACAATTGCATGAAGCTGAGATCGCAGTGCTGAATAAGCAAGATGCTATCACTTCTTATCTCAATACCATCAATGAGATCAAGAAGAAGTTAGCAATAGTCGAGTGTAACTATGAGACCTTAGGACAGAAGCTCAAGAGCTATGAAAGCTCATCTTATATCATTGAGCACATGATCAGTAGGGGTACTGATCAGGGGAAGGCACAGGTTAATTATAAAAATTGTCCTCCACCAATCCTCAATGCCTTTGTCAGTACACCAAATGACAAAGATGTTAAGGATTTTCAAGTTACTACTCCGTTAGTAATTGATCCAGTTAGTCTGAGTGAAAATCAGAGTTCATCTCAGACTAAGGAGTCATGAGTGGATGGAGTTGTTGAAGATTGGGTTTCCGATTCCGAGGATGAATCAGAGTATTCACCTAAGCATAGCATTCCTCGGAATCCAACTTCTGTTGTCATGAAAGGTGACCCAATCTCCAAATCAAAAATTTACAAAGAATTATGCTTTGTTAAAGCTTCACAGGGGTCTGAAGCTGACTGTGTTACCAAATCAGCTCAGTTTGGTAACAAAGGAAGAAAGGGTTTGGGTTTTGAGCCAGATTATCAGAAATTAAATGTTTTTAAATCAACTAAAAAGTCATTTTCTGATTTAAAACATTTTCATAAAAAGGGTGATAAAGTTTGTTTTGAATGTGGTGAGTCAGGGCACATTGTGAGATTTTGCCCTCAGTTGATTAGACCTAAAGTTGTGCCTTTCAAAAACTTAAAATCTGTTTTACCAAAACCGGTAAAGTCTGTATCTAAGTCTTTTCAGCAAAAGTATAAACCACCCATTCAGTCTAAAAATTCAGACAAGGGAAAAGGAAAATTGGAAACTTTGGAAGTTCCAAATGTAGTCAAAGTTAATCAATCAAAATCATCATCCATCTATCTGAAAACCTCTTTTGATAAAAATGCAATTTGGAAAGTAAAATCATCTGAGGAGTCTGTTCCCCCAATTTCAGATAAACCTATTCCTAAGGGAAAATGGATAGATGTTTGGATCCGAGACTCTATGGGTCAACCCAAGACTATAAAGGCTTGGGTTCCCAAAGTAAACTGATTGTCTCTTTATTGTGCAGATTGCCCCAAAAGCTGGAGTGAACAGCAATTGGATCGTTGATAGTGGGGCTTCCAGACACATGACTGGTGATATTTCTCTGCTCACCAATGTGAATGCAGTTCGAGGTGGCTATGTTGCCTTTGCTGGAGACAAAGGTGGTTTTATTACTGGAGAGGGAATTTTAACAAATGGACAGGTTTCGTTCGATAATGTCAGATATGTCAAACAGTTGGAAAACAACCTCCTGTCAGTCTCTCAGATTTGTGACAAAGAGTACAAGGTTCTATTTGATGACTCCAAGTGTTACATTCTCAAGCAAGGTGTGCAGATACCTGAAGATTGGATTTTGATGTCTGCTCCAAGGAAGCAAGACTTGTACGTTCTCAATATGGCCACAGCTTCAACTACATCCTCCACAGCTTCATGTTTTATGACAAAGGCAACTGAGAAAGATTCAATCCTTTGGCATAAGAGGATGGGCCATTTGAGTTTGCGCAAGATGAATCATTTGGTACACAACAGTCTGGTTGAGGGAGTTAGCTTGAAAAATTTTAAGCTGTCTGATATCTGTGTTTCGTGCAAGAAGGGAAAGCAGTCTAAGCAGTCTCATAAGCTGAAAAAGTATCATTCAATCAATGTTCCTCTTGAGCTTCTCCACATGGATTTGTTTGGTCCAGTGAATAGGAAGAGTATAGCTGGAGATCAATACTGCCTTGTTATCACTGATGAATACTCCAGATACTCTTGGGTCTTCTTTTTGAAAGAGAAATCAGAAACGTTTGATTGTATTCAAGTTCTGGTTACTAAACTTGAATCGCTTTATAAGCTCAAGATTCGTCAGTTTAGAACTGATAATGGAACGGAGTTCAAAAATCACAACATGGAGAATTTTTGTAATGCAAGAGGCATTGTGCAACAATTTAGTGCTCCATACGTTCCACAGATGAATGGTGTTGCTGAACGCAAGAATAGAACATTGATTGAGGCTGCTAGAACTATGCTTGCTGATTCTTCTCTGCCGGTTCAATTCTGGAATGAAGCTGTTGCTAATGCTTGTTATACATTGAACCGGGTTCTTATTGTGAAGAGACATGGAAAGACTTGCTTTGAACTGCTCCACAACAGAAAGCCAAATCTTAAGTATCTAGAACCGTTTGGTGCTCCATGCACTATGCTTAAGAAACATGAGCAGGGCAAGTTCAATGAAAAGGTGGAAGAAGGGTACTTTCTTGGGTATAGCACTCCAAACAAACGAGTTTACAACATTGCAACTCATAATGTGGAGGAGTGGTACCATGTAGACGTTCAGAAGTATACATTGCCCCCACCTGGAAAAGGGCCAGATTGGATGTTTGATTATTCCAGTCTTTTTGATTCATTCAATATGCCCCCCATGTATTCAGATGAAGATGTTGCTGTTCAGATGTTGTATGATGTACAAAATGCAACTGATGAACCTATGCAACCTTCATCTACATTTGTTCCTACTACACAGATAAATGATGACAGCTCAGACACAGATGATAATCCTCCAGCTGCTCTTGAACCAGTTGTTGATAATCTTGTACCTGGTTTTGATGATTTGAATTTGAATAACTTAGATCCTGAGGTTGAGGTTCCCGCTCATCCTGTTGGAAGAATCAATCGTATTCATCCTCAAGATAACATTATTGGTAGTCCTCTAGATGGAGTGAAGACTCGAAGTCAGATTTCTTCAGGTGGTCTTGCAGACATTCTTGATTTTGCAGATGTAAGCTTTTGTGCTCATTCCTGCTTTATCTCTCAAGTTGAACCGCGTACAGTCACTGAAGCCCTCAAAGAAGAATCATGGGTCGATGCCATGCAAGAGGAACTTTTACAGTTCAAAAAGTTGGGGGTCTGGCAATTAGTTGATAGACCCAAAGGTGCAAAAGTCATCGGTACAAGATGGGTTCTTCGGTGCAAGAAAGATGATCACGGGATTATTGTGAGAAATAAGGCTCGTCTGGTGGTTCAAGGATTCAGACAGATTGAAGGATTGGATTATAATGAGGTGTTTGCTCCAGTTGCTCGACTGGAAGCCATTCGTATTTTCTTGGCTTATGCATCTTTTAAAAAATTCAAGGTTTATCAAATGGATGTAAAGAGCGCATTCCTTCACGGAGTTATTAGTGAAACAGTGTATGTCAGTCAACCTCCCGGATTTGAGGATCCATTGCATCGTGACCAAGTCTACAAGTTAGACAAAGCCCTGTATGGATTGCATCAAGCTCCGCGAGCGTGGTACGAGACACTTTCCACTCACCTTCTGAACAACGGATTCAGAAGAGGTGTCATTGACTGCACTTTATTTATCCGTGAGAACGACAGTGATTTACTCTTGGTGCAAGTGTATGTGGACGACATAATTTTTGGTTCCACAAATGATGATCTGTGCAAGGAATTTGAGAATGTTATGAAAGAAAAATTTGAAATGAGTTCGATGGGAGAAATGAAATTTTTCTTGGGTTTGCAGGTACATCAGTCTGAGGCAGGGATTTTTATTCATCAAACCAAATACGTTGGTGACATTCTGAGCCGGTTCAGTATGTCTGATGCAAAGCCTGCTGGTACCCCACTGGCGATTAATCACGGGATTACTCCAGATGAAAAGGGGGAGTTAATTGATGCCACTCTGTACCGGGGAATGATCGGATCTCTCATGTATCTCACTGCTTCTCGGCCAGATATCATGTTCGCCACTTGCTTGTGTGCACGTTATCAATCCAAACCAAGAGTATCTCACCTTATTGCTGTCAAAAGGATTATGCGTTATCTGAAGGGTACACCGGAACTTGGCTTATGGTACCCTAATGATGATAACTTTGAGCTTACTGCCTATAGTGATTCAGATTATGGCGGATGCAAAAGAGATTTCAAATCAACATCTGCGGGATGTCAGTTCTTTGGAACCCGATTGGTCACCTGGCAGTGCAAGAAGCAGACGTCGGTGTCTACTTCAACCTGTGAAGCTGAATATATTGCTGCTGCTAGTTGTTGTTCACAAATCATCTGGATTCAACAGCAACTCAGGGACTATGGGTTACATTTTTCTAACACTCCTATTTATGTTGATAATACTGCCGCCATTGCTGTCACTAAAAATCCAGTTCAGCACTCCAAGACCAAACACATCGACATAAAATATCACTTCATACGTGATTGTTTTGAAAAGAAATTAATCGATGTTGTTAAAATTCACACAGATCACCAAAAAGCCGATCTTTTTACAAAAGCTTTCGACAAACCCAGATTTCTATATCTGTTATCGGCTAATGGTGTTTTCCAAAAGGATGAAGTTCAATCCTCATCTGAGTCTCACAAATGATCATCATTTTACTTAGATAGTTTTTGCTTTGTTTATTTGATTTCAGTATTTTCATTTTCTCTTGTACAGTTATTTTTTATTACCAAAAACACAAAAAGATTTTCTATTTTTAGGTTTTTAGGGGGAGAAATAGAAAATTTGAAAAACCAAAAACATTAGAAAATTTGAAAAACCAAAAACATTTGAAAATTTGAAAAACCAAAAACATTAGAAAATTTGAAAAACCAAAAACATTAGAAAATTTGAAAAACCAAAAACATTAGAAAATTTGAAAAACCAGAAACAATAGAAAAATTAAAAAATGAGATGGTCTTGTTTAATAAAGTAGTACATTGATTTCATTATGTCATAGAAACAGAAATGAATGTGTGAACTAAAATCACAAGAGAATTGTGATGGGATGTACTGATAGGCTGGCTATACAAAATAAATAAACAACTTATGATAACTTAGAAAGTTTGATTTGTGGGATCCATTTTAATTAAATCATTTGAGTGAAAAACGGTTTTTGACTCAAATCAAGCATACACCTGTCATCATGGGATCAAAATGAGGTTTCATTCAAAGTAAAATAAAAGCAAGCTGGTATTAAGCTTGAGGAAAATCAAAAACAAGCTGGTATTAAGCTTGGTGAAAAATTAAAAACAAGCTGGTATTAAGCTTGAAGAAAACCTAACGCAAGCTAGTATTAAGCTTGAGAAAAACTTAAACAAATAAAGTTCGATTCCATACATGTGCCATATTGCTGGGACGGACCTAGCTGAAGCCATCCATTTGGATAGAACAAGAAAAATACAAAAAGAGAATAAATGTTTGAATCTTATTGAATTCATGATGACTGGTTTTAAGATATGCTGAAATGAGTTTTGAACTGATTTTGATCTTGATTGATGAAATGAATTGGGGAACTCAATCAGAAAATATGAGTGATCATATAGTTTGTTTAGGAGTTATGTATTGTTCAGTTTAAATTTGGACAAATATATCAGTAATCGTATCAAAATGAAATTGTGGATGAAGTGAAGCATTCATTGAAAGCAATATGATGTGATTAGAGATATGTGTTATCTTATTAATGGACTTCTCACAAAAATATGTGTTTATGTGTTTTAAATTCTTGTTTGTACAGTTGTAGTGGTTGCTTCAGAAAAATACAAAAAGATTTTCTATTTTCAATTTTGTTTTAAATGATCATTTGTAGATTCAGATGTCTGTCATATCTGAACCCTGAACCAACCAGACATTTCTTCATAATTTGTTAAAAGTTTGTTGCTCAAAATGTCAAATTTTCAAAATGTTGGAATTTGGTGAATTTCATCTCTCATTCGTACGAATGAGAGGTAGAATGAACTCATTCGGCCGAATGAACTCATTCTGCGAATGAGTCATTCGACCGAATCAACTACACAGAATAAACTTCATTCGACGAATGAAGAGTATCGAATGTCTCATTCGACATTCTCATTCGGCGAATGAATCTTGTCGAATGACTCAGTTGCCACTTTCATTCGGCGAATGAAACAGAAGTTATGTGACCTTTGCCTAGCTCATTCGGCGAATGAGAAGAGGTTATATAACTGTGTTTCGGCCGAATGAGGGTCATTCGACCAAAATCTCTTTCGTGATATCAGATAGAACGTCATTCGGCGATTCACACACAGTGACCTGTTCTTTGATTTCCTTTGATTGTTGTTGATCCTGCTTCTGATAATCTGTTTATACTTCATCTCAGGCATATGGAGATCAAATCTTAGCCCATTCCAACCATGAAATCATGTCGAACAGATCATCACTAAGGGTTTTAGGGTTTTAAATTTCACCCTGTAAATAAACAACTGAAATGGACTTGAATCGAACTTAGTCCAGTATTAAAAGTGTTAGTCGGTTGATTCTGAGAGTCTATGAACAGGTTTTATGGACTGATTTGAGTTTTTGGAAAAAGGGGATTTTGAATTCAAATCATACACCGAATGTCGTCATTCGGCGAATGACTCATTCGGCGAATGACTCATTCGGCGAATGAATCTCATTCGACAAATGGCTCATTCGACGAATGACCAGTCATACTCATGTCTCATTCGACGAATGAGAGTCATTCGACGAATGAATCTCATTCGACCATTCGATCATTTATCTCATTCGGCGAATGTCTTTCATTCGGCATATCAGTTAAACAGTTAATCTGATTTTTGATAAATTTCAGTTTATTGATTGAATATCTCGTACTGACATGTTTATTTCTTGTGATATGCAGTATGGCAGGATACAAATCTGTTCCTAAGCACAACATATGTGCTCATCTGGACTTGACTACTCCGAACGCGAAGCACTACTCAGAAATCATCACATTTCTGAGGCGTTCTAGGATCTTCACAGCTATATCTACAGTTCATGTGCCCTATCTATCACATCAGCAGGATTTTTGGTCATCGGCTGATATAGATTGCGAGGCCGAGCCTACAGTTATAAGGGGCAAAGTGCATGGGCATGATGTTGTGGTCTCAGCTGAACACATCCGGAGAGTTTGCGGGTTTCAAGACTCTCCTGACCAGCCTTCATTACTTGATCGATTTTTGGTTCGTGGATGCTTTCTTCGGTGCAAGTATGAGGGTGACATTGGAGCTGGCATCCTCAACAAGGCATTTATGTCTCCACAGTTCAAGTACTTAGCTCACATGTTGGTGCACTGCCTTGGATCGAGGAGAGGGGGTTTTGATGATATGCGTGAGACCATTCAGTGCGCATTTGCTGCTTTGGTGCTCAACAAACCCTTCAACTTCTCAGAGATGGTCTTCATACACATGAAGGAGAACGTGGTTCTCAAGGGTGACAAGAAGTTCATTATGTACCCTAGATTTCTACAGCAGATCATAGACGCCCAGATTCCAGATCTTCCGAAGATCAATGCTGATATCATTCGGTTGGAGCATATGAATGACATTACTCTTAACAGAGTTCTGTCATACAGAGGGAAGGAGAGGAAGCCCACTACCAGGTCTCTATTTGGTCATCTCTCTAGACCTGATTACCGGGCTCCCGCTGGACGGAGATGGAGACATGTTGACTCTGACTCAGATATAGAGACATTGTAGTTCCAGCTGGATGTGATGATAGTGATGGAGATGATGGTGCAGGCCCTAGTGGTGCTGGTGCTGGTGAGAGCACAGTGTTATTGACTACTGTTGCTATGGTGAGTTCAGGTGCTGGGGAGATTAGTGCAGAACACATGACCACTGCTGCTTCAGTGAGCATGGTTGATGTTGTTAGTTCTGGTGTGGGTGTTGATGCTGGTGGTGAAGCTGATGTATCTACAGTACAGGAGGAGGATGTGGACATTGACTCACTGATGGATCTAGATTTCTTGTCTACTACTACATCCTCAGTGACCGCTCCACTAGATGTTACAGTTCCACATTCCTCAGGAGATGGTGATGAGTCTGATGATTCTAGTGATGGTGAAGAGGGTGATGAGGGTGCTGTTGGTGATGGTGATGAGGAGAGCACTGACTCTGATGATCTTATAGAGGAGGGTTATGAGAAAGTGATGGTGGCTGGGAAGATGGTTATTAGGAAGAGGAAGAGGACAGAGGAAGAGAGAGAGGAGATCACTGATCCTTTATTCGTTCCAGAGTTTGATATATCTCCTCCACCTCGATCTTCTGCTCCTGCTTCAGCAGCTGTGGTTGCTGCTGCTTCTCAGGC
This sequence comes from Mikania micrantha, assembly GCA_009363875.1. NCBI lineage: Eukaryota > Viridiplantae > Streptophyta > Magnoliopsida > Asterales > Asteraceae > Mikania > Mikania micrantha. The sequence goes on along the minus strand of CM018682.1, from coordinate 54,514,116 downwards.
CATTTCCTCCAGAGCTGGAAGGGGAAAGAGATCACGATTCTCTTTCCAAAGGAGGTCATAACTGACTTCAGCTACTACAACTACTGTCACATCCGTAGCAGCTGTGTCAGTTTCTTCACTGACACGGACAAGGGCTATTCCTACTCAGTTTACTACTGCCCCTCTGTCCACTCCTTTTATTAGAGAGCCTGTTTATGTTGATGCTTCTTCCGGCCCATCTACAGTCCGAGCTGATGTGCACATACCTACTGTGTCAGTTGTGGATCAGCTTAGCACTCTGAACAGTATGGTCCTCAGACTGATGGAGAGGAGCATGGAGCAAGAAAGAAAGGCTAAAGAGCAAGAGTTGATTATAGCTCAACTCACAAGGAGGGTTGAAGAGCAGGATACTCTGCTTCTTCAAGCATCAGACCAGAGGGCTGATTTGAGAGCCAGGTCAGCTCAACAGGAGGAGCAGCTCCTAAAGTACATCGATGAGCACAACCAGCTGGCTCTGACAGCCTCTGGTTTCAACGAGAGGATCCTTTTACTGGAAGCTGAGAATGCTCGCCTTGCTGAACTTGTCGAGAGTTCCAAGGAAGGCACTCCCAGGCTCGAAGGTGGGGAAGTCCATTCCGATGATTCAGACAAAGAAGAAGAAGAAGAAGAGTCTGATGAGGAACAGGTGGACTATGAAGATTCTGAGAAGGATGAAGAATCTGATGAAGATGATGATGCTGAAGATGATGACAAAGACGGATCTGGGAGTGGGTCTGCTGAATCATCTGGTACTGATGACGATGATGATGATGGCAATGATGATCAAGCCCCTCCCTCGTCTGAGATCCGGTCTAAGAAGACAAATGACAAGAAAGCTCAGGCTCCTCCTCCTTCGTCTCCATCGAAGACAACTGAGCCAGAAGCTACTGAGGAAGTTCAAGCTGTGCCTCTGAGACGTCAGCTTGATAAGACACTTACCATGATTTTGGACGCTCAGGGCATTATACAGCACTCAGTGAGCTATGACAAGGAGGAGGGAGAAATCATACACTGTCTATCAAAAGAGCAGATATCCGAGCTATTCAGGTTGAATCCTGACGAGGTTGTTACTGATGACACCTCTGTTCCCAGTACTGAAGAGCCTGAACCTGAACCTTTTGACGATGTTGATGAAGTTATTTTGGAAGACATCACAGACGAAGAATATCCAAAGTATACATCGGCCGAGGACGAGCTGCCTACCTTTACTGAACCATTTGATCAAGAAACGGAGGATCTCTTGGTCAGATATCTGGAGGAACAAGTCGAGGCAAGCAAAGCTGAGGCCGATGATCAAAAGAAAAGAAAAGAGGAATGGGCTTCCTACTGGGAGGTATTAAAGAAACAGAGCACTGAGAAGATGCCAGCCACGCATAAGAAGGTTTACAGGACCAAAGGCTATAAAGCTGGAGGTCAGATCCTTAGCTGGGCATACTTCCATGATCTTGGGTGCTATGTTGTGAAGAGAGAGAAAGGGATCGACTACTTCAAACACCCACATGATTTCAAGACGTTGCCTGGATTCGAAGTCAATCAGCTAGCACGTCTGAACATGCTATACAGTGAAGACTCCGGGATGTCTGCTTGGTTTTCTCGACAAATCAAGTATGAATACCGGAAGAGATGGGTGAACTTTCAACCGCAGCAGCCAGAAAGATATTATTTGCCAGAGATTGACGGAGATACCCGTAAGCATAAAGTCATCCTGAAGTGGCTTCCTCCTAAAGTCATGAAGAAGATTCCATTACGGAAGATGCGACAGGACTTTATGGACGGCTTCCGATGGTGGTACTATGATGGGAGAACTGGTGAGGCTGTGATAGTCCTGTGCAAAGACAAACAGTGGGAGACTGTTAGGATTTTTGATCCTATGTGGTTGACTAACTTGTCCCACAAAGATGTTATTGCACTGCATCGTCACCAGATTTTCTTCGACGTACAGGATATGGAACAGGCACTTCAGTTTATGAGAGTGATCCGAATCTGCATATGCTTAAGGGTTCACGCTGGAGCTGATTGGAAAGCGATCTCGGCTAAGTATTTGAAGAAAGAAACTTCCAAGAGTTGAACTAGGTCCAAGGGGGAGTTTGTTGATACATGTTTTTGTCCCTAGTTCAGTTTTGTAACTCTTATCATGTAAATGTTCAAAGTATTAATGGAAGTTGTCTTTATTTCTATTTCTTAATGTTTATTTCTATTCCTTAATGTCTATTAATGTTTATCTATTTAGTTGATTTGATTATAAATTGAATTGAGTATGAAGGTTACTCATTCGGCGAATGACTCTAGAATGAAGTCATTCGCCGAATGACAGTTATAGCGAATGTCTAAATTCAGAATGAGTCATTCGCCGAATGACTCATTCGAATGATAGCTCATTCGAGCTTAGTCATTCGCCGAATGAGCTGCTTCGGCCACTCATTCGGCCGAATGACTACAGCTTATAAATAGAAGTTCAAATCATTTCGACTTTAACTTTCCAGAGCCCTTCTTCTTCCCAGAGACTCCAGTGTCAAAACCCTAGGAGATTAGAGTGGCCATTGATCATCCAAGTTCGAATCTCAACCCGTGGTGTTCGATTGTTGCTTCCACGTTGTTCTTACAACCTTAGATCACCACGGTTTCTGTTGGTTTCGATTGGAAAACCCTGGAATAGGATTCCGCACTATTCCAGAGGCTGTCGAGTAGTTTTCTATTGGATTCGGATTGTTTCCGAGCTCCAAATCGGTCCAACACATAGAATTCGATGTTATCAGATGAACTATGGTTAGGGCTTCTCTTAGTCGGTCAGTTCAGAGTGTATAGGAACGATTACTTACAAGATTTGATGTGGTATTGATGTAGAACGACTTCAAGCCCAAGGTTCGGCTCTTTCACGATTCAATTCTTCAATCCCGAGTTTGTGAGACCAAATCGTTGTTTGTATTGCTCTCAGAGGATGTCGACTAGTGTTTAGGAAGATCCAATTGTGAGAAATAACATCAAATTGTGCGGTTTTGATGATTAGAACCTACGGTTTCGACTTTTGGATGACTATTTTGATTAATTCAGTGATTTAATGCATCCATAACGTATAATACTTATTACTAATCATTCAAATGATGATTGTAACCGATCTATATCATTAAAAACTGATAATTGCTGCGAATTTCGAATTCCTATTATAATTTTGGCCGAATTTTGACTTCCAAGGTCAAAGTTTTGTATTTTATCCTAATTATCATTCTAAACTTTGAAACTAAAGTGTATTGGGACAGATTTTGATAATTCCTAACTCCTATAGGTTATTCTGGATCGACAACATATTATTTCGATTAACAAAGTTGAGCCGACAACCCTGAATAGTCACCAATTGAATCCTGTAACTCATTGTTGGGCTAAATTTATCCAATTGGGCTTCTCAAATACAATTGGGCCTATCCTGAATTCATTGGGCCTATCTTAGCCTTGTTGGGCCTACCTTGGGCCTACTTTGGCCTTGTTTGGCCTACTTGGGCCTTAATGGGCCTTCCTTGTTTTCCTTGAGCCTAAATTAATCTTATTGGGCCTACTAGACTTTGTTGGGCCTTCATAGACTTCATTGAGCCTGATTTGTCTTGTTGGGTCTTCCTTGACCTCACTGGATCTTCTTTGGCTTTACTGGGCCTTCATTGGCCTTGTTGGGCTTGTTGGGCCTTCATTGGTCTTATTGGGCCTACGAAGGTTAACAAGGTTAACTTCAAAAGTCGGATTGTCACATCATCCCCTTGTTGAAGGAATTTTCATCCCGAAAATTAGTAAGTGTTAGGAGTAGTTAGGAAACTACTTACGAGTTTTAATCGTACTTGTTAGTGTGATTTGATCATTCTGTGTGCTTGTGTGTACTCCCACACAACATCACAACTCAATTGTGATTGTTCAATGTGATTGTTTGCGTGTACACTAGTTAGTTCACCTAACTGTGACTGTTTGTGTTTGATCATACTGTGTTGTGTAACCTCACACATAGTGAGTGTCTGAAACTGTTTGTACTATGTAACCCCGCACATAGCAAAATGTGTGTTGTGTAACCTCACACATAGTGAGTGTCTATAACCGTTTGTACTATGCAACCCCGCACATAGCAAAATGTGTGTAACCAATCATGTATGTACCACCATAACATGTAACATATGAAATGTAGCACATAAAACATATAGAATATAATGTAGCACAAATGTTTGTAACAAAATCAATTGAATAAATAAAATGTTTGTGCTTACAGTTTGAAATTTGCAGTGTTGATGTGTGAAAGCATCACTTCATCCCCTTGTTGAAGGAAATTTCGTCCCGAAATTTAACGTGCGCTCTCAGTGTTAGCAATAGCTGTTTTGAATAAATGAGGATATTTCTTCATCATTTGATCTTCCCGTTCCCATGTGAATTCAGGACCACGTCTTGAATTCCATCGAACTTTGACTATTGGAATCTTGCTTTGCTTCAGTTGTTTGACCTCTCGGTCCATGATTTCTGCCGGTTCTTCAATGAATCGTAACTGTTCATCTACTTGTATTTCTTCCAATGGTACAATCAATGTCTCATCAGAAAGACATTTCTTTAAGTTCGACACGTGAAAAACATCATGAACTCCACTGAGTTCATCCGGTAGTTTGAGTTGATACGCAACCGGACCAATCCTTTTCAGGATCTCAAAAGGTCCTACATAACGTGGACTAAGCTTTCCGCGCTTGCCGAATCGTATCACACCTTTCCAAGGTGATACCTTTAGAAGAACTCGGTCTCCTACTTGAAATTCCAACGGTTTACGACGTTTGTCAGCATAACTCTTCTGTCGATCCCGAGCCGCTGCCATACGGTTCCGGATTTGAACTATCTTCTCTGTCGTCTCGTGCACCAGTTCAGGACCTGTTATCTGACTGTCACCAATTTCAGCCCAGCAAACTGGTGAACGACATTTGCGACCATACAAAGCTTCAAACGGTGCTGCTTGAATACTTGTATGATAACTATTATTGTAAGAGAATTCCACTAACGGTAAATGATTCTCCCAGCTATCACCAAAGTCAATTACACAAGCTCGTAACATATCTTCGAGCGTTTGAATCGTACGTTCACTTTGACCGTCGGTCTGTGGATGATAGGCGGTACTCATATCCAAGCGAGTCCCCAATGACTTATGAAGAAATTTCCAAAAGTTAGAAGTAAATCGGGCATCCCGATCTGATATGATAGAGATTGGCACGCCATGTCGTGCTACTACTTCCTTGATGTAAATGCGAGTCAGTTTCTCCATCTTATCAGTTTCCTTGATTGCTAAGAAATGTGCAGATTTCGTTAATCGATCGACAATTACCCATATCGTATCACAACCAGTCGGTGTACGGGGTAACTTAGTAATGAAATCCATCGAAATCTGTTCCCACTTCCACATCGGTATCTCTGGTTGTTGCAGTAAACCAGATGGCTTCTGATATTCAACTTTGACTTTCGAACAAGTCAAACATTTGCTAACGTACTTAGCAATATCAGCTTTCATGTGAGGCCACCAATACAGTGCCTTCAAGTCATGATACATCTTGTCTGATCCCGGATGGACTGAATATCTGGACTTGTGTGCTTCATCCATCACGAGTTCCCTTAAACCTCCATACAAAGGTATCCACATTCGATTAATGAAATAACGAATTCCATCAGGTTTAACATCCAATTGTTCTTCCATTCCTCGTAAAGATTCTGGTACTAAGTTTTCCGTTTTCAAGGCCTCAATCTGAGAACTGTGTACCTTGTCAGGTAAGTCCGTATGTATTGTCATCATAAGTGCACGAACCCGTCTTGTTCCTGTTGTGTCCTTTCTGCTCAGAGCGTCAGCTACTACATTGGCTTTTCCCGGGTGATACTTAATCGCACACTCATAATCGTTCAACAACTCAACCCAGCGTCGTTGTCTCATATTAAGCTCCTTCTGATCAAAGATATGTTGCAAACTCTTATGATCAGTGTAAATAGTACACTTAGTTCCATACAAGTAATGCCTCCAAATCTTCAAAGCAAAAACCACTGCTCCTAACTCCAAGTCATGAGTAGTGTAATTCTTTTCGTGTGTTCGTAGTTGTCTGGAAGCATAAGCAATCACTTTATCCCGTTGCATCAACACACATCCCAAACCTTGTGCAGATGCATCACAATACACCACAAAGTCTTCCGTTCCTTCCGGTAGGGACATAATCGGTGCGCTGCAAAGTTTCTGTTTCAATAACTGGAATGCAGCTTCCTGTTTATCCGTCCAGTTGTACTTCATTCCCTTGTGCGTAAGAGCTGTAAGTGGTTGAGCGATCTTTGAGAAACCCTCAATGAATCGTCGATAATAACCCGCCAAACCAAGGAATTGTTGTACCTCGGTAGGGTTCTTTGGCGCTTCCCAATTCTTAATCGCTTCAATCTTCGCTGGATCAACATGTATACCCTTTTCATTGACTATATGACCCAAGAATTGTACTTCCCGCATCCAGAAATCACATTTCGAGAACTTAGCGTACAGTTGTTCTTGTTTCAATAGCTCTAGCAGTAGTCGAAGATGTTCAGCGTGTTCCTCCTCAGAATGTGAATAGATGAGAATGTCATCAATGAAAACAATGACAAACTTATCAAGATAAGGTTTACAAACACGATTCATGAGATCCATGAATACAGCTGGAGCGTTTGTCAACCCAAATGGCATGACCAGGAACTCATAATGGCCATATCGTGTCCTGAATGCTGTCTTCGGAATATCCTCCTCCTGGACTCTTAGTTGATGATAACCAGACCTGAGATCAATCTTCGAGTAGTAACTCGAACCTTGCAATTGATCAAACAGATCGTCAATCCTGGGTAACGGATACCAGTTCTTGATAGTAACTTTGTTCAATTCCTGGTAATCGATACACATACGGAAAGTTCCGTCCTTCTTCTTTACAAACAAAACTGGAGCTCCCCACGGTGAAAAACTAGGTCGTATGAAACCCTTATCCAACAACTCTTGCAATTGTGTGGATAACTCTTGCATCTCTGACGGTGCAAGTCGATAAGGCGCCCTAGCTATTGGTGCTGCATCTGGTGTAAGATCGATTCGGAATTCCACCTGTCTGATAGGCGGTAATCCTGGCAAGTCTTCTGGAAACACCTCCGGAAATTCACAAACTACAGGTATATCTTCAATCTTCTTCTCAACTACCGGCTTTTCAGTTATAAGTGCTATAACTGTCGTATGACCTTTACGTAAACACTTGTTTGCTTTCATACAAGATATGAGACGCAGTGGCGTACTGATCTTTTCACCTTGTACATATAGTGTCTCTCCATTTGTAAGAGGTATACGAACAATCTTTTCATGGCATACTATTTCAGCCTGGTGTTTGGACAACCAATCCATGCCAATAACTACATCAAAACTGCCTAAGGCAATAGGCATAAGGTCAATCTCTAATGTTTGACCCATCAAATCAAGGATACATCCCTTAAAGATATTTTCCACTACTATCAGCTTACCATCAGCTAATTCCACAGTGTATGGACTATCTAAGGCAGTGGGACTAACATTTAGCAACTTAGCAAGTGAACTAGATACAAAACTCCGATCGGCACCAGTGTCAAATAACATAGAGGCATAGTGATTATTTAAGAGAAACGTACCCGTAACAATGTTGGGATCCTCCCGCGCTTGACGTCCTCCAATCACAAACGCCCTGCCCCTAGCACCATTGTTGTTGTTGTTGTTGTTATTGTTGTTGTTGTTGTTGGTGCCATTTCCATTACCGTTGCCATTTCCATTGCCATTGGCATTATTGTCCCCGCCTTTCTTGAGCTGTGGGCAATCTTTCTTAAAATGTCCCATTTTGCCACACTCAAAACAACCCTTCTGAGCGTTGTTCTGGTTATTGTTCTGGTTGTTGTTGTTCTGTAGCTCCCCGCGACAATCCTTAGCCGCATGCCCAATCTTGCCATACCTCTGGCACTTAGCTTTCTCACACTGATTACCTGCATGATGGTAACCACACCTATTGCACTTGGGGTGTTTGCCAATATAACCCCCCGACGATGATGATTGCTGACCACTGCTTGAACCATGATAAGACTTGTTTGAGTCTTGTTTCCGGTTTTGCTGATATGATTGTTGGTTGTTACCCTTGAAGTTGTTACTCTCCCACTTTCTCTTATGATCTCCCACCTTGGTAGCAGATGTTCGTTTGGGCAGAGTCCCCTGCAACACTGCCTGGTCAGTAAGCTGATGCGCTAAACGAACAGCTTGTTGGATGGTGGTGGGATTTGCTGAAGTCACCAACCCTTGAATCTGAGGCACTAGTCCTCCAATGTACCTTTCAATCCACTTACTGGCTGGAGTAGCCATGTGTGGAAGCAGTCTGGCCAACTCATGTGACCTGGTCGTATACTCTTCAATGTTTGACCCCTCCATCTTGAGGTGCCAGTACTCCTCCTCCAACTTCTGCATTTCACTGCGAGGACAGTACTCCTCTTGCAGTAAAGTTTTGAAGTCATTCCATGTTAAGGCATTTGCCTCTCCCAACCCCAGAGTCTGGACATTTGAGTTCCACCAAGTTAGTGCTGGACCCTCCAATGTTCCCGTAGCAAATTTCACCTTGCTTTCGTTAGGGCAGTTGCACATTTCAAACACCGACTCAGCCTTTTCAATCCACCGAAGGAGTCCAATGGCCCCCTCCGACCCTTTGAAATTGTGAGGTTTGCAGTCCAAGAACATCTTGAACGTGCAGACTTGTGGGTTAACCAATCCCCCAGCTGGACCCTGTGGCCCTGTGTTGTGTGTCTGAGCATAATGTGCGATTGCCTCAGCGACTCTGTTGTTAATTAGCTCGTTGAGCTCAGCGACTGTCATGTGAACGTTTCCCTCAGCCATTAGTTTCCTATTTACAAGAAGTGTTAGCATGCTTGCAAAGTCTAATGTAACATGTGTAAGTAAAACAACAAACACAACATGTAATATAAATCAACACAACTGTTGAAAATAAATAATAATTCTTCCATAGATAGAAACTTTGATTTGAGTACAATACTTTTGAAATAAAACACAACTTTTCAAACTACTAATGTAGGAACACAACCCGTTCCTAATAAGTTTAAACAAAACAAGAACAGAAAAGAAAAGAAATCAATCGTCCTCAACAGTGGATTCAGGATCGGACTCAACAACTGGTGTTGGTTCCTCCTCCTCATCCTCATCCTGTTCCTCATTCTCAAAGGCCACTAAATCCTCCAAAGCTTCAACCCTGCCCGCCAAAATCTCCTCTCGGTTCTCTGACTCTTCTAGAAGACCAATCAAGTTAATCATCTCATTTCGCATGTCATGAACCAGATGGGCAAGTTCTTCTTGCCTCTCATTAGCATCCCATTGTTCCTGAGACTGCTGTGCAATCCTATCTTCTGCTTCCTCCAGATCCTCGCGCAGTTTGGCGATCTCCTCAGCGTCCGTCCTTTGCCTCTTAGGCTCAGGAGTATCTAGTACTGGTGGTGGATGTGCAGAAGGTCCATCAGCAGGGATCTGCTGAGTGCCCTCCACTGGCTCCTCCTCCGGATCCTCATCCGGGTCCTCATCTGGATCCTCCTCGGGATCCTCGTCTGGGTCCTCCTCCGGATCCTCCTCTGGATCCTCGTCTGGGTCTGAGTCATCTCCCTCATATGGTGGAGGTGATGGAATAGGTGGTGGTGATGATGACGGTGGTGCCGGAACTATCGGTTCCTCGTCCTCGGAATCATCAATGTAGATGTAGGGAACTGATGATGATGCCATGCCTGTTACAAAATACCATATGTAAGTGCAGTGCCATGGAACGTGTAAACAATTCAATTACATAATGTCATATGTAATTTCCAAGTAATATGTGTAAACATAGGTGTCTAATGTCTAACAGTCATAGTCTAGGCCTACAAATGCAAACCTAGTTCGCTATAACCAATGTCTCTGATACCAATCTGTCACACCCCCAATTTTCAACTAACGGAATCATACCGTTTGGGAACATGACAAACCAGGATCTCAGATCATTAGACATAGCGAAGACCTCTATATGAATTTCAAAACATACTTTGGTCTTTAAAACAATACATCAGAGTTTTCAAAAGTTGCGGAAGCGTTTAAAAATCAATAACAGTTGTAACATGAAAATTACAAATCAAAATCCTCAAATGTGTAATTTAAACAATAGATGATAAATATGCATGCGACTCTATCTCCTAGTCCATGCCAGTCTTTATTGCGCGCCTTAGCGTCCTGAGAAAACATGTAAATCAAGTCAACACAAAGGTTGGTGCATAACACAGGTTTTAAGCATTCACAATGTTCAAAACAGCAGTTTGAATAACAAGATTGTAGATAACATAATCACACATGCACAGTCATGATAGCTAGTCATATAAACTATTTACATAAGTGTTCGACACCGAAGCTGACGGATTGCCATGCTATAGCATGTTTTCGCCTTGCCACTATTGTCTATCACAACAATAGTAAAATTGTGTTTGGTCAGTCAAACACCTGCGTAGATCCCATCTACCAGGTGAGGTTTGTCAAACCTAATAGATCTATTTCCAACTACCACGCTTTGCATTACAGCAAACTAAACGGTTCGAGGTGTGTAAGGACTTTCAAGTTTATATGTTGTCACATAATGTAAACAGCTAACTCATGCAAGTGATATGTATCTAAAAACAGTTTGTTGCACATGTTTTCTCCCCCAAAATAGTTTAAAATAAGAAAGGGGCCGTGTACGCACCTTTGATAATTGCAGAATGATCACACACTAAAAGCTCGTGTAGGAAATCCTCCTACGAAGAATCTGTGTTTAAACAATAACCTCGTGTTATTCGGAATGTCGTTTTGTGCTTGACATCACATACGTGTCAACACACGTATGTTAAAGTATTAAGAATGTGCATACGTAAGTACGCGTGACTTTGAAATCGTTTAAATAAAATCATATTTGATTTTATTTAAATAATCGTAATTATACGCGATTTCGTTTTCGGGTTAAAATATAATTTTTACTACTCTAAAATATCCGGGATTTCGTTACGGTTCCAACGCAACTTGAACGGGTTAAATCGGAGTTATAACGGGTGAGTTACAATATAAAAACCAAAATAGTTTTAATTTTCAAAAACCGGCCAGGTCAGGGTTCGAACCCGTGACCTGCCAGCCCACACACCCAAGCCACAACCGGTTGATCTACCACCACATTTGTTATCAGACTCCATTCCAAATCGTTTTAAACACTAATGGGCCGGTTCCCCCCTTTTCTTATTATAGCCGATCGTATTGAGCCCAAATTGACCACAATTTCAAAACCCGATCGATCCAACCATCATAGAACTTTTATCCTTGAATCAAAACGAACTAGTCTGCAACATTTAATCAGATTCTAAGCCTCAATTGTTTAGAAATCCTAAACCCGATTACGTTACAAGCCCTATAACTAGAAATCCTTAAATTCGTTATAAATTGATCAAATTTACATGGGTTTACTCTCAATCGGAACTTTCTGAAATTAATCATAACAATTAATTTGATTTTTACACTTGTTTTCATAAAAACCCCCAATTATGTTCTTAACAAAAACCCTAAAACTCGATCATGATCAATTCACTATTTTAATCTTAAATTGAGATAGACTTTTCCATAAACGCACTACTCTGAATCTGCCCATATAATTTAATTTGTTTCTTAAATCGGTTTTGATCGAAACCCCCAAATGACTTCCTACGAAGAACCCTAGAAATCGAATCCATATGATTCGTTATTACTACCAGAAATTAACACATGATTTACGATTATCAGAACATCATGAAGCTTTCCATGACCTTTGATTTTGCTTCTAAAATCTTTTGATTAAAAACCCCCAATTCGTTTTTGTTTGTAAGCCCTAATGATCGAACTCATAGAATTCGATGTTATCAGATGAACTATGGTTAGGGCTTCTCTTAGTCGGTCAGTTCAGAGTGTATAGGAACGATTACTTACAAGATTTGATGTGGTATTGATGTAGAACGACTTCAAGCCCTAGGTTCGGCTCTTTCACGATTCAATTCTTCAATCCCGAGTTTGTGAGACCAAATCCTTGTTTGTATTGCTCTCAGAGGATGTCGACTAGTGTTTAGGAAGATCCAATTGTGAGAAATAACATCAAATTGTGCGGTTTTGATGATTAGAACCTACGGTTTCGACTTTTGGATGACTATTTTGATTAATTCGGTGATTTAATGCATCCATAACGTATAATACTTATTACTAATCATTCAAATGATGATTGTAACCGATCTATATCATTAAAAACTGATAATTGCTGCGAATTTCGAATTCCTATTATAATTTTGGCCGAATTTTGACTTCCAAGGTCAAAGTTTTGTATTTTATCCTAATTATCATTCTAAACTTTGAAACTAAAGTGTATTGGGACAGATTTTGATAATTCCTAACTCCTATAGGTTATTCTGGATCGACAACATATTATTTCGATTAACAAAGTTGAGCCGACAACCCTGAATAGTCACCAATTGAATCCTGTAACTCATTGTTGGGCTAAATTTATCCAATTGGGCTTCTCAAATACAATTGGGCCTATCCTGAATTCATTGGGCCTATTTTAGCCTTGTTGGGCCTACCTTGGGCCTACTTTGGCCTTGTTTGGCCTACTTGGGCCTTAATGGGCCTTCCTTGTTTTCCTTGAGCCTAAATTAATCTTATTGGGCCTACTAGACTTTGTTGGGCCTTCATAGACTTCATTGAGCCTGATTTGTCTTGTTTGGTCTTCCTTGACCTCACTGGATCTTCTTTGGCTTTACTGGGCCTTCATTGGCCTTGTTGGGCTTGTTGGACCTTCATTGGTCTTATTGGGCCTACGAAGGTTAATAAGGTTAACTTGAAAAGTCGGATTGTCACACCACATTCACTAGACACAGTTCAGAAATGAGGACTTATAAGTTCTGTGATAGTGTTCTGTTCTAAAGGCAAAATCCCATAAATCCACAAGTTCTCAACAATCACATGAAATCAAACAGATATCAATGATACATATCATATAGTTCTGAAAAGTTTCACAGTGCTACCCCGATGTTTATAAAAGATTAAAAAGAAAAGGGGTTGTACGAAACTCACCTGATAACTCAGAAGTAGCAGAATGTCACACAACTGATAATAATAGAGAAATTCTGCATTTATTTATGATTAATGAGTTATTTAGGTGTTAACTTACTGATTAGATCTTTCTGAACGTTTAATGTCAAAGACAATGCTTTGAAAGTCATCAAACCAATTTTAGGTTTTAATTGGTTACTTTAGTATTATATCATACAATGTATGATGATGTAGGAACCTACACTGAATTAGGTTCCTAATACAAGATTGATGACACACTTGATTAATCAGAATAATCTCGGATTAACCAAATAGTTGATGTTGTTGATTATAATGCTAAAATAGTTTCTAGATGGATTAATGGCTTAGGAATGATCAATCCTTGTTATTGATTACCCAAATATCATGAAATATCACAATGTAGCATTAGAATAGGTTTAATAACCATGTTTAACATACTAATCTTACTGTTATCATAAACATCAGATAATCGTTCCAATGAGTATGTTAATGATTGTGATTAGTTTGAAACACTTGGATTTAACCTTGAATTTCAAAGATTAATCAAACTAATCACCTACATTGTCATAATCAAATGGTTTAAACCATTATAATCATAGGGATGATTTCATGCAAACCGGGCATTACAACGGATAAAAACAAGGATTTTACCCGTTAAAACATCGTGTTCTTCGTTTATAATCAATCCTAGCCATCATCTAGGCAATAATCAACAATCCTAACTATATGATTACGTTCAAAATCAAGATCTAATCAATCATTATCAAACTAAAAGGTTAAAACGAATCATTACCCTTTCGAATGGATTTTTGACTTCAAAACAACGATCAGTACTTGCAGATAAGTTTCCTGGTGCGATCCGTAGGTTCAAAGGCTGAGTTTAGATGGTAGAAATATGATTTTCTTCATCTATGAAGTGTTTAAGTTCGGGAATGAAGATGAAATATGATTTTGCATGCAATCTAATGAAGAAATCTAATCCATTGCACCGCCCTACTCATCGCGTACCGTGAAGAGGATCAAGGAAAGGCTTCGCGTACCACGAATAAATCTGTGGGCCAGTATACGTCTTCTTATGCAGGTTCTGCGGTGCCAGGGCTACTTGGTTGAGCGTAGTAGCCATTGTGTAGTTCTTTATGGTCTTCTTCTTCTTCTTTGGATGATGGTGGGGTTTCTTGGAAGACTCTTCTTTGTGCTTGCCGGTGTCAGCCTCTTTCTTCAAAGTTCCAGAGGCTACCATCAAATTAGTGAGTTTCCAAGACAAACTCACAGCAGACTCTAAGGTGACAGGGTTTGCTGCAACAACTAAACCCTGAATGCAGGCGGAGAGTCCACCTACATACCTATCAATCCTCTATTCCAGGGTTGGTACCATGTCTGGCACCAAGGCTACTAACTCATGATAGCGGGTACTGTACCCCAGATGATCAGCTCCCTTCATAACATGGTTAGACAACTCAGTTTCCATCCTCTGCAGCTCATTCTTTGGACAGAATTCAGTTCTCAGAAGGGCCTTGAAATCTTCCCATGTCATCGACATGGCTTTTTCTCTTCATGTTGCTTGGATCTGCGAGTTCCACCAAGTCAAAGCTCGCTTCCTGAACGATCCAGCAGAGTAACGAACCTTGTGGTGCTCTAGACAACTGTAGAGGTGCAGAGTAGTCTCGATCTTCTCCATCCATTGGATCAGACCAACGGCTCCCTTAGTACCGCTAAAACTTGGCGGCTTACATCCCACAAAAGACTTCTAGGAGTAATTTGAAGCACCGCCAGTATTTCCAGTGGCTTCTCTCGATGAGTTTTCGGTGTTGTTGCTATCGTTCCGAATACGGTTGAGCATATCCGGTATCACCTCCTTCAGTTGATTAGTTAGTTGGCTGCTCAGTAGTGTTGCCAAGGCAATCGTAGCAGGATCCAGATTCGCAGTCGCGTTCGGGTCAACTGGTGGAGTGTGTGGAGGAGGAGGAGGAGGAGGTGGTGGTGGAGGAGGAGGAGGTGGTGGTGGTGGTGGAGGCATAAGGGGAGGTGGTGTTCTCGGCGGCATTCTGATCACAACCAATAAAATATCGGTTAGTGCAATGATCGAATGCAGAAGACACAATGCAAGTAAGTCCTTATGTCTTGTGTTCTCTACATTCTAGGTTATAGTATAGGTCAAACCGTTTAAACAAATGACCTATATTATTCTATAGCCATGGCTCTGATACCAATATGTCACACCCCGAGCCGGCAGGCCGGATCGTGTGTCTCGTCGGGCGGAATGGTCCCAAGGCGTGATATCGGGAATGATAATCGTGATGATCATATTGTTTACAATGCACACGATATATGATGAGAAACTGCTAAATGAAAATAGAATTACAAAGTTAAATTACATCAGTTTTGTTCATAATTTAACAATGTAAATCTACTATCAACATCATAAATCTTCTATCTTGTATCTGCACAAGATATACAAAATAATCTGTAAATGATGTTCAAAAATATGCAGGTCCAAAATTCTAGGTCCTCTAACTGGTATCCTAGTCCAAAAGCATAACTTCTAACTCAGACATGTTCGTCACCTGAGAAGTCATGCAAAAAGATCAAGTCAACACATGGTTGGTGAGTTCATGTAGTTTTATTTAAAAACAAATTTGAAAACCCATTCGAATGACAACCTTAACCTCACCATTAACCACCTATACCATCCAGTTGAATATGCTTTTATATAGGGCATATGTAGGGGAACAAGCCCCAGCCACCGTCCCACCACATACCGAACCACATGATATATTGTTCCTGATGATAATTAAGCATTTCATCCCACACTATTGATCCACAACGTTTGATTACCATGAAAATTGTTTACCTTGATCCCCCGAAATAACAACCTTAACCTCATGAACTACCACCTATGCTATCCAATCAAGTATGCTTATATATATGGCATATGTAGGGGAACAAGCCCCAGCCACCGTCCCACCACATACCAAACCGCATAACATATTGTTGTTAATGATAATTAAGCATTTCATTCCATCCATCGTCATATTAGATTTTGATTTCCACAAATTGAAATACTACTGATTTCTTGAGTTCATCACGTATTGATGATTACCCATAGCACTTGTAGAAACATAATATTAAATGATTAATTAAATAAATAATTAATCATTTAATTACAACTAAGACATGATGATTGGGTCTTATTTGACTCAATCAATTAGACTTAGTTGTTGGTGGTGTCCAAGTTGTACCGTCTCACACGTGGCCCATATCAGGCATGACCCAAATGAGTCTACTTGTATGTGTCAGGACATTCATGATGTGCCCATATTAGCTTGACCCTCAGGCCTACTGTACATGTCGAGACTTTAGGATATCCTTTGATGTTGATCGTCTTTGTTCTCTTGATTTCGGTTGATCGTTTGATTTATTCCCATATAGCTTGACTACAAGAGTCTACTATTTATGATGGGACTTTCCGTGTGTTAAACGTGGTCTCGATCTGCATACAGCTGACATCCACCTTAACTTGAGCATTAATGATTTCATTAGATCTTAATGATTTCATTAGTTCATTGATTCACACACGGATATGATTCTCTTGATTCCCTTGGTCTTGATTCTTAGAATTCCATGAATACAAAACTGAGTTTAGATTCTTGAATTTGATCTTTAGATTTCTTGAACACACACTGAATTAGATTCCTTGATTTCGATTCTTTAGTTTAAGTTCTATTGATCACACTTTGAGTTTAGATTCCTTGAATTTGAATTTGGTAGAAAAAGTGTTTGTTTTAGAGTTGTAGAATTATGGTATTACTCATAAGAGTAATTAATTCATTCATCAGTTAACCTGCATAACATTTACCTAGACAGGAGTCTAGAATTATAAACATGTATATATAAAACATACAATAAGTTAAAGCATTTACGCAAAAGATATTTATATAAAAAGGTTTATGCATGCTTCTCAGCCCCGCGTTTGAAAACAAAAATGTTTAGAAAAGGGGCAATGAACTCACCTCTGTTGCTATGTATTGATTTATCACAAAATGCGCGCTCGTTACTTGTTGTTTATGTTTCTTCAGCACCTGAGTTGTTTCAAGAGGATTCGAATACGATAAGTATTTATAATAGTCGTATCTAGGGTTTTGGTCTCGGTGTGCAACTAAGTGTCCTATGTTACTAATGTGTTTCTTGGATTCCATCTAACTAGTCTAAACATATTACCCATAAATGACCCTTTATCCCGTAATTGAACATATCTAAACCTTAATTAGATAAGGTTTATGTTAATTTCATCACAAGTCTTTAATTAAAACATTTTTAAATTAATTCAATTTAAGTTAAACATTTATTTAGAAATCCTTTAACTTAATAAGGTTTATAAATCAATTTCTTTTATATAAAAAAAAAACATAACTATTTTAAGAAAAGGATAATTAAACATGATGGGCTTGGGCTAATCCCATTTGACTAACCTTGGGCCCATTACTAGTTCTTGATTGTTCCATGATTCTTCGTTCGTTATGCGTGCAACCCATCCTGGTAGTTCAAAGGAACAACATAATGTAGTCACATGAGCGTATGAAATTTTCTAAGTATTAGATGTTAATAATAACTCAACATCCATATACTTAGACTATAGTTTTGGTTCTCAACGAATCCTTTATTCATGTTTAGATGTCAACATTATTTAAGAAACCATTGTCCTTGGAAACCTTAATTCATGGTTTCCTTAATGAATCTTAGACCAAACCCATATCCAAAATTTAACCCTATTGTCATTTATGAAAAATCTTAGTTTATTGCCTCATAATAAAACCATATTAACCTCTACCTTGTTAAAATCTATACTTGACTCATAGATCACCCAAAGTTGATGACATGTAATGAAACCTTAATATTCTTTTTCCCATTCACACATACACCATGCATGCACATACATAAGGATTCCCCACGCATGCATCTACCAATTATAACCCATGCTCAAGATCACTTAGCCTTCAACCCATGTGTTCAACTGAATGGTCTGACCGAAGTGACCGGCGGAAGTAGGGTTGGTTGTATGGGCTTGGACCGAACCAACCCCATCGAATGAGTAGTTGGGCCAAATAGGGGAAGCTCCTACGAATGGGAGGGTGGCCGAACCAGCAGAACCGAAGGAGGGACTCAGCCGTATGAGGCTTTGGCCGAAGAAGCTGTGCGGCCGAATGATGACTGATCCGAACCACCTGGGCGAATGAACTTAAACCGAAGGGACCTGAACCGAATGGGGATGAGCCGAACGAATGAATGGGTGAGGCCATTCGGCCGAAGGACAGCCCATGCGGCCCTAGGGCCTTTCGGCCTATCTGTGGCTAAAGCCATTCGACCGGTGCAGCCTCCATAGTGCAGCCCTCACATCTCGATCCTCAAGCCACACCTCGACTTCCCACGAGTTCCTACACTATCCTAAGGTATTAGTGCGTAGATCCTATGGGTTGGAAGGGTGTAAAACCGGCTGAAATTGTGGCCTATCAAAAGGGTCTCAAAAACCCTAAAACCGAACTTAGAACTCATTTTTACCTTAAAATAGATGGTTCCAAGCTCCGATCTGTTTTGGCACCAAAATGGCTTGATTTCATGGAGAGATGAAGAAGATGTGGCTATGGCTTCTAGAGAGAGAAAGTAGAGAGAGAGAGTGACGAAGATGATGATGGATCTGGATGGTGGGAGTGTTTATGGCAATTAAATGCCATTAAATGCTTCAACCATAACCCGGGTATGTTCGGGTCCGTTCGGCTTCGCTCGGTTTCGCGTAGAATCATCGATTTTCCTTCGTTTTCGTACGAAACATTCCGGTTTTAAATGTATAGTTTATAAATTTATTTTAGGTGGTAATTCCTAGTAAATTAACTAAATATCTTTCGTTTATTTAAATTTTCTGAAAATATTAAAATTACAATTTAAATCGAATCGTACAGTCGTCGCGCGTATTCGTTCGAATCGTCACCCGTATGAATACAACGATAACTAAACTTTTCAGTATGGTTTTCTAATTATTGGACATCATTCAGAACGTTAAAATTTCAGTGTATTCGTACAGATCGTCACCTATACGAATAATCCGTCGATTTAGCATTCTCGTAACGACATCCGTTGTTGTTTTGTTCTGTAAAGCCTCACATAATATTATACATAATAGAATCCTATCTAACTATCACATGATGGTTCTGTATCGTCTGATAATTATCTGACTGATGAACCATAATTCTGAGTTTTGTTTCTGAAATGATTTTAAATATGTTCTATGATTTCATGAAACGATAATGATATATGAATAACACTGAAATTTGTACCTGATTTACTGTTTATGTTACTATGTAGATCACTGTTCCGGTAATGTTTCCGGCACTGATGTTACATTGGTTCTCCTCCCCCTTTAACAATAGAGGACCATCCACATCAAACCTTTGCTCAAACTCATCAATCTCCTACCCATGGAGAAGAGGATGAGATCAGGGTGTGCAGTCCATCTAGACATCATGATCATATATCTGGAGCATCCTTCTCACATGAGAACCCAATGGGATCTCATCTGAATGGATCAGGAAATAAGACTCTCGGTATGGCAACAACCCATGAAGTTCCTGAACCTGAGGCTGGAAATCCCTAGAATCAAGAAAAAGGGGTCCATGACATTCCTGAGTTGGACTCACGTCATGATAAAAGAGGGAGAATGAAAGGCTTTTGTCTTCTGCACAAGCTGCCAAGAGGGCAGAAGATAAAACTGAGCAAAGGAGGATGAAGGAAATAAGATTGAAAAATCAGGAGGCACTCCTCAAAGTAGCACTGGATTAGCAGTTTTAAACTGAAGCTACTAAGGCTAGCTCTGAGCAGAAACAAAGGGATGCTGAAGCTCAAATAAACACTAGAACATCTGGAGTATTCAGGAAACCCAAACCCTTCAAATCAGGTCCCACCGAGCCAATAAAACCCACAACCGCTGCCCCCTTTTCTTTTGCCTCAACTACTCAAGACATACCAATTCCAACTGTTTCTGTCCAATCTGAGCATAACCCTATCTTCCCTAAACAGATCTCTCCCACCATATATATCCCTTTTTCACCCATACACACAAATAAAGAAAAATTCACCTACCCTTTCTCCACATTCTTCTTCTCAAACCCTCCTAGAACTATCCTCACATACCTCCCTTCCTACTACTCTCACTGACTCCAAAATTGGCCAAAAACCAGCTCCCATAATCACTCAGTCTTTCTCAAGAAGACAAAAGAGTGTGGCCAGAAAATCGAAAACCCCCAATAACAAACCTCAGAAACCTCTAACCCCTGCTCAAGAACCTAGCTCAGACTTATATGAAGATCAGCCTATTGCCTCTCTTATTTCAAGAAAGAGATGGCTCATATTGGCTGATGATGATGAGTCTAACCTTCCCAAAAACCACCACAGCCCCCTCACCAATAAAGTCAGCAGATGCTGAAAAATCACAAACCTCTCCACTGAAGGAATCCTATTCTCTTGTAAGGACATTCCCTTCCGATGAAGACCTTCTAGAAACAAAGCATAAAGAAACTGAAAAGGAAAAATAAGATCCTAACTGATCTAGAAACCACTGGTCTCTTAGGAGATGATCTGGTAAAGACCTATCAGGAACAAATTTCCATGACGGATCAACAGCAAGATAAAGCCTTTCAGGCTGAGAGGGAGCAACTGATCAAGTTTCTATTGTATGAAGGTAAGTATAAAGTTGAAAACTTCAGCAACTGGGATATTACTAGCCTCAGAAATAAAGCTGAGGTTTTATCCAAAAGAATAAAGGCAAACATCAAGAAGAAAAAAACCATTGAGCAGAGAAGAAGAATAAAACACATCCTCATCCAAAATCAATGGGGACCAAAGAACACAATAACAAGATGGAAAGATGATGTTGTGTTTGATGAATGGTCAAAGTTCAAAAGAGAGAATAGTGATCATCCTGAGCTTTGGAAAGAATTCACTTCACCCTCTCCCACCATAGTGACTAAGCTCATGGATGTCAATCCAAGCACAATGCTTGATCACTTGCTCAATTCACCTATGGGAAGTCTAGGTGTTGGGTCTGCAGAATCTCCATCTGTTGTCAAATTCGGACCTTGGGTTGATGTTGAAAAAGAAATTCTTCATGATCTTCTCAGGCATTACGAGCCTCATCAGCATGTTGTAGTAAAGAAGGTACTTGATTCAAAAGATCAAGTGTTGAAACAAAAACCCGGAGAGGCAGTTTAACCAGGAACAATTTAGACACTTGGTCAAAGCTTTGGTATTAGCTCCCTCTAAAGTTTTGCACAAAGTTATTTTTTTTGTTTAGTTTCTTGCTAGAAATAGAGAAGAACAGAAAGAATGCACAAGGAATTTTGGGGGAAGTAATTCATTTTACTCAGAGACTGTTGGGACTTAAATACCCAACATTCATAGATACAACACAAGAAATAATAAGACAAATAGCTGACACTGTTACAGACACTGAATCATTAGAATAGTACAAAAACAAAGTCAACAACAACGAACAAAAGAGTCTTCAGGAATCTTCAGGTCTTCCGAGGTTGAGGTAGTTGTACTGAGGCTCAGTGGTTATTCTTTCGAAAGATGTTCATCGGAAGCTGATTAAACAATCAGTTATTTCGGAATAGGAGATTGTCTCCCGAATCATTTGATGTCTTCTGATGTAAAGGTTGTCTTCCGAAGGTATCATGGTCAGCTAATGTCTTCCAAAGTAGAAAAGTTCAGCGGTAGTTCTTTCTGGTTGAAGTTCCGATGTTGAACCAGTTCTTCAATCAGAAGAGAAGTATCCACGTTTGGTCAATCCGCGGTTTTATTGATTTGTCTGGCTTCAGTGGTTTTGCTCATCAGTCCTTATTTTCCAACATCAAGTGAAAAGAAGAGAAATAGTTCACTGGCATGTTGGAGCTCCTCTTCCTTTAGGTCTACCTTCTAAATCCTAGTCTCCTCAGATCAAAACCTCCAGAACTAGAATAAAAAGATGGTTCTATGACTCTGTCTCCAAGAACATGATTATTGAAACATATAACGGTTCAAGAACCTTCTTCTCAGATTGGGATGAAATTCTCACTCTACCAAATAATGATCTGAAAGAATTGCAGCATATGAATCTGGTTAATGCTGATACAGAATATGAAGTTCCGAACTATGTTCGAACTCTCAGAAATAAAATTGGTCTGGTTATAAATCAAAAATAAATAGTTTTGGCTTTATCAGTCTAGTGGGTGATTTGTTTGGACATTTTTGTAATAGTTTGCTTTTCAAAATGTATAAGTTATTAGAGGTTTGGCTAAGGTTCGTCTGGCCCACGAACCTAAGCAGGTTCTGCAAACCTAGGTTATATGTTGTAAAGGTTCGTCCAGCGAACCTCAAGGTTCGGCTGGTGAACCTACAGGTTCGGTTAGGTTCGCTGAACAGTTTGTATATATAGCAGGTTTGTCTAGAGGTTTGTCACTTCTTTAGCTTTTGAGTGTGAGACAGATATGTTTTCTCCGTGTGAGATTGTAAGAACTGTGTGTTCTTGTCCATTTCATTGTAATCAGATCGTTATATTCAATGAAATGATGTTTATAAATGATTGTTCGTCTTTGATTCATATAGATCAAATATTGATTCCGCATACATTTGATTGTTAACAGGATTCCATTTATCGATCGAGAGCAAATCTACAGTGGTATCAGAGCAAAGAAGGGGTTCTATACAAGTATTTTGAAGATCTACAATCATTTTGAAGATAAAGAGATCAAGAGATGGATTAAAAATTCAATTTTTTTTTCTGTTTGATTGCTGTGTTAATAGTGTTATCATCATCTACTGCTTTGGAATATCGAAATTCAGAGATTTGTGGTTGAAATCTGTGAATTTAGAAGAATTCTTCTTGAAATTTTGAAGGTTTTCTCTCCAAAATTTTCGAATTCTGAAGACAGGTTCGGGAGCCGAACCTTGGTATAGCTCAGGTGTTGTCTGAAGCATAGGTTCGCTGTTAAAAGTGATATTTGTTGAGGTTCGTGTAGAGATTTTGAATAGGTTCGTCTCAAGGTTTGCCTACTGTTTAGGTTCGTTTGATTAGGGTTCGTTTGACTAAGGTTCATTGCTCAAAGTTCTATTGAAGAGGTTCGCTGGTCAAGGTTTGTCTCAAGGTTCGTTGGACAAGGCTCGTGAGATCAAGGTTTGTCTCATGTTCGTGAGATAAGGTTCATGAGATCAAGGTTTGTCTCAGGTTCGTGAGATAAGGTTCATGAAGATCAAGGTTTGTAGAAGGTTTGCCTCTCATTTAGGTTCGTGAAGTTTAAATTCTAAGTGGAGGTTCGCTGATAAAAAGTCAGAATCATGGCTGATATGTTTGCTGCTATTGCTAGTCAAAATTCTAAGATACACAGTATTCTGATTAGTGAAACTTGATCAGGAAGCACAAATAAAGTTCCCAAATTACTTGACTTGACTGATTATGAGAACTGGAAAGGTCGGTTTGAGACACATCTCAATGGAACTGACACAAATCTTTGGGAAAGAATTTTGTCACCCTATGAAAGACCAAAGGTGGTGGGGACAGATTCGGATCAAACTCTTGGGAGATTGGATGTTGATCAAAGAAAGAAATATGATTCTGAAAAGAAAGCATATTGGATGTTGAGTCAAGCAATTTCTAATCAGATTCTTCATCAATTTGATGAACATAAAACTTCATATGGTTTATGGAATGCTTTGAAGGCAAGAATTGAGGGAAACACCAAACTCAAGAAGATGAAAGCCATTGATATACGCAAAGAGTTTGAAAATTTCAACTTTATTGGCAATGAGAGTCTTGAAGCTTTAATAACAAGATATAGTCATTTGTTGACTGCAGTTCGGAAGTGTGAAATTGAGTATACCGAAGAGGAGAAAATAGATTGTTTTGCAGATGCTTTACCTGAAAGGTGGAATTCATTGGTGTTGATTTTGAGAGAAAATTTAACGGGAATGAAATTGGTTGAGTTTATCCAAAAGTTAGAAGAACAGGAAATGAAAGATAAGAGAAAATCAAGAAGAGTTAATGTTACTCAGGATCCTTCTCTCTATGGAGCATCTGTGGTGACACCTCCTGTTTCTTCTGCAATGATTCAAACAGCCTTTGTTTCAAGTACTGCTGATAGTACTTCTGCACCATCTGCATCTGCTGGTTCAAGTTCATCTTATTCTGTGAACAAGAAGAAGTCTGATCCAACAAGACCTCCAGTTCAGTTGAATACAACAAATTTGGGAAAAGTAACTGTGGAGGCAGTTAGAGATCGTATGTCCATCTTGTAATGTGTGGTCAGTGCCTATGATGAACAGATAGATGGAAAGATTGGAAATTCAAATCTTACTTTTGAAGATTATGAGCAGATTGATGATGATGAGATGGAGCTGATTGATACTCAATGGGCTTTGGCAAGTTCAATCAGAAGAATCAACAGATATGAAAAGAAAACTGGAAAGAAGTTCACTTTTGATCGAAACACAAATGTAACATCAGTGCCGGACGCGTGCCGGAATAGTGATCGCAACAGTAAATGTATACAATAACTCAGGTACACATTACGTAAAACTATGCTTATACTATTGATACTATATATTTGATACGAAACTATTATATGATTGTCTGATTTTGACTGAACCTAAGGGTTTAAACAGTCAGAAACATGTCAGAAAACACAGTGTTGAAACATAAATACTTGATGTGATACTAGTTTGTGCAAACGTATGTGAGGTTAAACAAAACAAAACCTTAACAGTTATTATTACGGAATGCTAAAACGACGAATTATTCGCATATGTGACGATCTGTACGAATGATTCTGAAAGTTTAACGTTCTGAAATAATGACTTCACAGTAGAAAACAAGAATCAGAAAGCCAAACCATCGATGTGTTCGTTCGAATGACGATTCGAACGAATACGCGCGATGGTGACGCGATCTGACGAAACGAAAACGAAAACGAATAACGATACAGACGACAATAATTTAAGGAAATATAACATTTCCTATTTTACAATTTTGAAACTCATCATAAAACAATTTAAATCTAAACTATTTTATTTAAAACGCGAACAAGTTAAACGAAACGCGTAAAATATTAAATCTTGGTAAATAAATAAACGCAACGAAATTTAAAATAATTATTTAAAATTTAATAACATCCATATCGTTAAAATAAACTCTTCCTATTTATTTTTACAATAAATGAGCGTAACGTGCCGAATACGCGACAAAAATACGAACCGAGCAACCGAAACGACCCTGGATACCCCCGGGGTATATAAACCCTAAATGAACACAATTAATTCATTTCTACTCTCATCTTTTCCTCTCTAGATCAAAAATCCAGGTTTTCCATCCTCACCACCATTTCTCAACTTTGAAGATTCATATCTCCCTCAATTCTTAACGAAATTACGTGATTCTTGTGCCTAAACGACCATTTTGAAGCCCTCTATAAGAAAGTACAGCCGATCTACACGTTTGTTCAGTCACTTTGAAGGTAATTGCGTTTGAAAGTCACGAAAAATAGGGTTTGTATCACCCTGTTCGACCCAACCATTGTCTCGGGTACAACCCATGTATTTCGAACTCTATCTGGTTAGAATCTCAACTGCGTATAACACCATCAGGGTATCCACGTTACTCTAGTCCAAAGTGAGAGGATTAGTACAAGTTCGTGAACCTCGGAGCTGGTCAAGCATGGAGCCGAACCCTTTTGGGGTTTCACGAACCATGAAGTGCCGAATCTTCACATGCCACGAACCCTACACCTTCAGGCGAACCTCCTCTGAGTGACGAACCCCTGATCTTGACTCCCGAACCCAGCATACTGAGTGGCGAACCCTTGATGATTCACGAACCAACTCCATGCAGCGAACCCTTGGTTTGGAAAGCAAACCCTAGACGAACCCAGTCACATGGGGCGAACCTACTTGGACTACGAACCTTGCACGGGATGAGCGAACCTTCCATGCATATGCCGAACCCTTGCACCTCATTGACTCATGGCCGAACCCTTCGACCCAATGAACTCAAGATGAAACTTTGGCCGAACCTATACCCGAAGGTTCGCTGCCCTAGTTGTTCACCCTAGTATATCTCGGCCAAAATAATTCGAAGCCCAGTGAGGATACACCGGTCCAAGTCTAGTTTCTCAATGGGCCCATGTATAACCCACAAGGCCACCTTGATTCTACACCGGCCCAATATTCGGACCAAACCTCATTCTATTGTCGGCCCATATTCAATCGATCCCAAGGAAAAAGTAACGAACCCAATGGACTACACTCACTAAGGCCCAACTCACTTGATTAACCAATTTTATTCTATGCAGCCTATGGCATTTAAGCAGCTCAAATCCTTGTTGTTTCGGCCCACATCACCTATAGACGGCCCAACATAAATCCTTCGGCCCATTTGGATTATCTCGGCCCAATACACATAACCGGCCCACACACATGCAACTGCTAGGCCCAATTGCACATTAATTAGTCTAATAGGTTATCCGGCCCTATGGATTTTGAATAAATGATAAACGTTTGAATGAACATTTGAAATGATAACAGTAAAAGAAAAAGACAGTTAGAAAACGATAAATTGATTGTTACGGTGGTGACAAGTTTAAAGTAAATTACACAAATGCTTAAAAAGCTTTATACAATAATGGAAACTTGTAATTAATGAACAAGTATGGAATATTTAACAATGAAGAATTGGGGCCGGATAACAAACAAGATTCGCGAGTGTTAGTCAACTTTAGGACTAACACTTACACGCATAACAAACCCTTACGAACTTATACTTATAAGTTACAACACTATGAAATCAATACAGGAGCGTGAACATCATAACAAGTGCAAACAAAGAGCACGTGTATTCTTATTCTACTTAGTCAAACACTATGGACATAAGGTGAGTTTATTTGTCCCTTTTCAAACTTATTTGTTTTACTTCGGGACTGAGAAGCATGTTAAACATTTTCATAAACCATTGAAAGGTTATTTAATGCTTTAAACACAAACATGATACTTATGTTGAAACTTATGCTTGGAACCTTTTATATTTTGAGAAACAATGGACTTGAAACTTTATACTTTAAACATGAGACTTGATGCTTATACTTGTGAAACTCTATACTTTAAACATGAGACTTGATGCTTATACTTGTGAAACTTTATACTTTAAACATGAGACTTGATGCTTATACTTGTGAAACTTTATACTTTAAACATGAGACTTGATGCTTATACTTGTGCAACTTTATACTTTAAACATGAGATTTGATGCTTATACTTGTGAGAACTTTATACTTTAAACATGAGACTTGATGCCAACTTATGGGATTCATGATGAAACAATGTGTGAACACTTGAAACTATATGCTTGAAACTACTACTTGCGCATGAAACATTGTACATGTATCTAATTATAGGCTACGTAATTGCTAAACGACTGGTAGTCCAGAGCTTGTACATATGGATTGAGATACATGTGAAACATAAACGTAACGAGGCTAAGCTATTATCTATATAAGAGACATGTAATTGCTAAACGACTGGTAGTCCAGAGCTTTTGTCTGCTTATATGATGTATGTAATTGCTAAACATAAACGTAACGAGACTAAGCTATTACCTATGTAAGAGACATGTAATTGCTAAACGACTGGTAGTCCAGAGCTTTTGTCTGCTTATATGAGATATGTAATTGCTGGATTACTTGTGTATGCATGGCTTGTGTCTATGTATGAGATACGTAATTGCTAAACGACTGCTAGTGCAGAGCTTGTATCTTGTATAGGAGACACGTAATTGCTAGACTAAGCTTAACTAATTCATGGGATACGTAATTGCTAAACGACTGCTAGTGCCGAGCTTGTATCTATCCGTGAGCTACGTAATTGCTAAAAGACTGCTAGTGCAGAGCTTGTACTCACACATGAGATTAGGGACAACTAAACTATGTGCGTGTGAAACTATGATGCTTGATAAACATACTTTAAAACTAACACTTGTAAACATTATAGACTTGTAAACTTTGAAACAAAAAATAAAAGCTTTGATGAGGAATGGGTTGATTGATAGGTAAAATGCTTAATTATTATTAACAACAGTGTCATATCTAGATTAGTATGTGGTGGGATGTTGGCTGGGCGGGCGGTAAGTTCGACCCTACATACGCCCTATATATAAGCATACCGATTTGGATATTACATGTGTAGTTAATGAGGTTAAGGTTTTACCGAAGGAGGTTTGTGAAACTATTTTAAACTTATAAACTTTATGAACTCACCAACCATTGTGTTGACCTTGTTTTCTTACATGCATTCTCAGGTGATGAACAGGTTTAAACTAAGGCTTCAGGATTTGCATACTAGGCTGCCCAGATAGAGGACCTAGTAGACTTTTGGGAAGCACATCTTTTGTTGATGATACATATTACTTTTGATATCTTGTACATATACAAGATATAAACATTTGATTCTTTTGTTAGGTTTACTTAGTTAAATTGCTGAACTTTGATATTGTAATTTAACTTTGTAATCCTAGTTATCATTTGATTGTGCTTTAGCTATTCTTAAACATTGATGCTATGTAAAAAATCTGATCATTTTGATTATCACCTGCGATATCACGACCCGGGAACCTTCCGCCCGACGGGGACTCCGATCCAACCCCGCCGGCTCGGGGTGTGACAGATTGGTATCAGAGCTCAAGGTTATAGAGAATAATAGGTCATTTACTTAAACGGTTTGGCCTAGACTATAACTTAGGGACCTCATGTAGAGAACATAAGACTTAAGTTTGCATTATGTTTTCTGCAATCGATCACTGCACTAACCAAATTCTTTTGGTTATGATCAGAATGCCGCCAAGAAAACAATCGACCCCGCAAGTCTCTGCACCTCACTCTTCGACTCCTACCCCACCTGATTCACCACCGCCACCTCCACCTCCACCTCCTCCACACTCTCCACCACCAGGTTCAAGCACTGCTCAGACATTAGATCCTGCTACTATCGCCTTGACGACACTGCTGAGCACTCAACTTACGAGTCAACTGAAAGATGTCATTCTGGAGATGCTTAATCGGATTCAGGGCCATGGCAACAATTCTGGCCATACTACCGGAGAGGCTAGTGGAAACACTGGTCATATTTCTGACTGCTCCTACAAATCCTTTGTAGGATGCAAACCCCCAAGCTTTACTAGAGTCGAGGGAGCTGTTGGACTGATCCAATGGCTCGAGAAAATGGAGAACACTTTGGACATAAGCAGTTGTCCAGAACACCATAAAGTTCGCTATGCAGCCGGTTCATTCAGCAAGCGAGCTTTAACATGGTGGAACGCACAGATCAGGGCTAAAGGAAGAGATGAGGCAATGGCAATGCCTTGGGCAGAATTTAAACTCCTCTTGAGGAACGAGTTTTGCCCGAAACATGAACTACAACAGCTGGAGATTGAGCTCTCGAACCTTGAGATGATGGGAGCTGATCATATGACTTTTACCAACCGCTATCATGAACTGGTAGCCCTGGTGCCAGAGATGGTGCCAACCTTGGAAAAGCTAATTGATCGTTATGTAGCAGGATTACCTTCTTGTATACAAAGCATTGTACTGGCTTCATATCCAGCTACTTTAGAGTCAGCCATCTCCCTCTCGGCTAAGCTTACCAAGGTAATGGTTAAGTCTGGAGTCTTAAAAGATGATGCTGGAAAAGCCAAGGAAACAACATCAAAGAAACCAGAGTACCACCAGAAGAAGAAACAAAAGGTCGTTAAAAACTATGCGGCCGTCACCCCTCTGCGACAGGCACCTGCAGCACCTGTCAATCCTGCTACTAGGGGCTATGGGGGAGAACATCCCCAGTGCACTCACTGCAAGTATCATCATCCTCCTGCTGCTCAATGCAGGAAGTGCACTAAATGTGGTCGGTTTGGCCTCTGGGTTAGCAAATGCCGTGTGGCTGTGAATCAGGCTACCAACACTACAGCAAGAGCACTACCTCCACCACCACCACCACAGAATCCAGGCAATAACAACAACAACAGGGGCTGTTACAACTGCGGAGAAATGGATCATTTCTCTCTCGACTGTCCTAAGAGAGTGCAACCAGGAGCACAAGCACCTCGTGGACGAGCTTTTGTCATTGGAGCCAATGCTGGACGTCAAGACCCTAATGTGGTCACTGGTACATTTCTCTTACATGACTCTTATGCATCTATACTATTTGATACTGGTGCAGACCAGAGTTTTATTTCATCTGATTTTGCACAACAACTTAGTCTTACTGAGGAAACTTTAGACTTCCCTTACATTATCGAAGTAGCGAATGGGAAACAAGTTACGGTTAGCACTATACTTAGGAACTGCCCATTTACACTCGTAGATCACACATTTACCATCGACTTGTTGCCGATGGAGTTGGGCAGTTTCGACATCATCGTGGGGATGGATTGGCTATCACTCAACAGAGTTGAAGTCATCTGTTCTGAAAAGCTACATCGGATTCCAGTAACGAATGATCGTGTATTGGAAGTTCGTGGGGATCAAGCAAAGCGAAACATAAAGATCATATCATGCATAAAAGCGCGTAAGTTTCTGCAAAAGAAGTGCATAGCTTTCTTGGCTCATGTGGTGGAGAAAGATAAAGACAAGAAAACGATACAAGATGTACCGATAGTGAAGGAATATCCTGAAGTGTTTCCTCAAGATCTACCTGGTTTGCCTCCTATGCGACCGGTAGAGTTCCGTATTGACCTAATTCCAGGAGCAACACCTGTTGCTAAATCTCCTTACAGGTTAGCACCTTCGGAGATGCAGGAACTATCTAATCAACTACAGGAGCTGCTTGATAAAGGTTTCATCCGACCGAGCTACTCACCTTGGGGAGCTCCGGTTTTGTTCGTGAAGAAGAAGGATGGATCCTTTCGTATGTGCATACACTGCCGTGAGTTAAACAAACTAACCATCAAGAATCGGTATCCATTACCGAGGATTGATGATTTGTTTGATCAGTTGCAAGGAGCTCAATACTTTTCGAAGATCAATCTGCGTTCCGGATACCATCAACTCAGAGTACAAGACGAAGATATACCAAAGACAGTGTTTCGTACCAGGTACGGGCATTACGAGTTCATGGTGATGCCATTTGGTTTGACGAATGCACCCGCGGTTTTCATGGATCTCATGAACCGTGTGTGTAAGCCGTACTTGGATCAATTTGTTATTGTTTTCATTGATGACATATTGATCTATTCTAAAAGCAAAGAAGAACACGAACAACATCTTAGAAAGATCTTGGAACTGTTAAAGGAAGAGAAGCTCTATGCCAAATTCTCTAAGTGTGAGTTTTGGTTAAAAGAGGTTCAATTCCTAGGCCACGTTGTTAACAGTGAGGAAATACACGTTGATCCTGCCAAGATTGAAGCAATAAAAGATTGGGACACTCCGAAGACACCTATGGAGATACGTTCTTTTCTAGGCTTAGCAGGCTATTATAGAAGGTTTATCTCAAACTTTTCTAAAATAGCTCTGCCACTTACAAAGTTGACACAGAAAAGCAAGCCGTTTATTTGGGAACAAAAGCAAGAAGAAGCCTTTCAGACGTTGAAGCAAAAGTTATGTGACGCTCCGATCTTATCTCTCCCAGACGGTTGTGATGACTTTGTTGTATATTGTGATGCATCCCACCAGGGACTTGGCTGTGTACTTATGCAGCGGGACAAAGTTATTGCGTATGCTTCAAGACAACTAAAGATTCATGAGAAGAATTACACTACTCATGATCTGGAATTGGGAGCTGTGATATTCGCTTTAAAGATCTGGAGGCATTACTTATATGGAACCAAGTGTACCATATTCACTGATCACAAAAGTCTGCAACACATATTCGATCAGAAGGAACTCAACATGCGATAGCGACGTTGGGTGGAGCTTCTGAATGATTACGACTGTGTAATCAAGTACCATCCGGGCAAGGCAAACGTTGTAGCTGATGCCTTGAGTCGGAAGGAACGAGTCAAACCCTTGCGAGTTAGAGCAATGGGAATGACGGTGCAGACAAGCTTACACGACAACATCATACTAGCACAACAAGAGATTATTGAACGTGAAAACTTGAAGAAAGAACTTGATTGCAGCGTGGAAAAACAATTGGAAACAAAACCTGATGGACTCGTTTACTTCAAGGATCGTATCCTGCAGTAGATGAGTTGAGGAAACTTATTTTTGATGAAGCACACAAAACCAAGTACTCTGTGCATCCCGATGCTCATAAAATGTACCAAGACTTGCGTGCGTTTTATTGGTGGCCGGGTATGAAGAAAGACATAGCTGAGTATGTTGGTAGATGTCTCACGTGTGCTAAGGTGAAGGCAGAACACCAGAAACCATCAGGTTTACTGGAACAGCCTGAAATTCCACTTTGGAAGTGGGAACAGATAGCTATGGAATTTGTTACTAAGCTACCCCGCACTTCCAGTGGACATGACACTATTTGGGTTATCGTTGATCGATTAACCAAGTCTGCTGATTTCTTGCCTATGCGAGAAACTTACTCGATAGATAAACTAGCAAAGCTTTACATCAATGAGATAGTGGTACGCCATGGTGTGCCATTGTCTATCATTTCGGATCGTGATAGCAGATTTACATCAAGGTTCTGGCAGTCATTGCAGAAATCTCTAGGGACGCAATTAAACTTAAGTACAGCTTATCATCCACAAACGGATGGTCAAAGCGAACGTACTATTCAGACCCTGGAGGACATGTTGAGAACGTGTGTTCTAGACTTCGGTGGTAATTGGGATTCTCATTTGCCACTAATCGAGTTCTCCTACAACAACAGTTATCACAGCAGCATCGGCTGTGCCCCATTCGAGGCTCTTTATGGTCGGAAATGCCGGTCACCGATCTGTTGGTCAGAAGTGGGAGATAATCGAATAACAGGGCCAGAACTTATTCAAGAAACTACAGACAAGATTGCGCAGATACAACAAAGACTACAAGCACCACGAAGCAGACAAAAGAGCTATGCCGATAAACGGCGCAAGCCGTTGGAATTCCAAGTGGGAGAATGTGTCATATTGAAGGTTTCTCCATGGAAAGGTGTAGTTCGTTTTGCAAAGAAAGGCAAATTAACACCACGATACGTCGGACCGTTCGAGATCATCGAACGCATTGGTCCTGTGGCGTACAGATTGAGCTTACCGGATGAACTTAGTGGTCTACATGACGTGTTTCACGTCTCAAACTTGAAGAAATGCCTTGCTGATGAAACTCTTATCATACCGGTTGAAGAAATTCAATTAGATGAACACTTACATTTTGTGGAAGAACCTTTAGAGATTATGGGTCGCAAAGTTAAGAAACTGAGGCGAAGCCGTATTCCTATCGTTAAAGTTCGTTGGAACTCAAGGCGTGGACCCGAGTTTACTTGGGAACGTGAAGATCACATGAAGAACAAGTATCCCCAACTTTTTGCCGAGGAAGTCGTACCGAATAACGAGTCTTAAATTTCGGGACGAAATTTCTCTAACAAGGGGAGACTGTAACATCAGTGCCGGACGCGTGCCGGAACAGTGATCGCAACAGTAAATGTATACAGTAACTCAGGTACACATTACGTGAAACTATGCTTATACTATTGATACTATATACTTGATACGAAACTATTATACGATTGTCTGATTTTGACTGAACCTAAGGGTTTAAACAGTCAGAAACATGTCAAACAACACAGTGTTGAAACATAAATACTTGATGTGATACTAGTTTGTGCAAACGTATGTGAGGTTAAAGAAAACAAAACCTTAACAGTTATTATTACGGAATGCTAAACCGACGAATTATTCGTATAGGTGACGATCTGTACGAATGATTATGAAAGTTTAACGTTCTGAAATAATAACTTAACAGTAGAAAACAAGAATCAGAAAGCCAAA
This sequence comes from Mikania micrantha, assembly GCA_009363875.1. Lineage (NCBI taxonomy): Eukaryota > Viridiplantae > Streptophyta > Magnoliopsida > Asterales > Asteraceae > Mikania > Mikania micrantha. Next base: position 54,479,980 of record CM018682.1, on the reverse strand, counting down.
CCATCGATGTGTTCGTTCGAATGACGATTCGAACGAATACGCGCAATGGTGACGCGATCTGACGAAACGAAAACGAAAACGAATAACGATACAAACGATAATAATTTTAAGGAAATATAACATTTCCTATTTTACAATTTTGAAACTCATCATAAAACAATTTAAATCTAAATTATTTTATTTAAAACGCGAACAAGTTAAACGAAACGCGTAAATATTAAATCTCGGTAAATAAATAAACGCAACGAAATTTAAAATAATTATTTAAAATTTAATAACATTCAAATCGTTAAAATAAACTCTTCCTATTTATTTTTACAATAAATGAGCGTAACGTGCCGAATACGCGACGAAAATACGAACCGAGCAACCGAAACGACCCCGGATACCCCCGGGGTATATAAACCCTAAATGAACACAATTACTTCATTTCTACTCTCATCTTTTCCTCTCTAGATCAAAAATCCCGGTTTTCCACCCTCACCACCATTTCTCAACTTTGAAGATTCATATATCCCTCAATTCTTAACGAAATTACGTGATTCTTGCACCTAAACGACCATTTTGAAGCCCTCTACCAGAAAGTACAGCCGATCTACACGTTTGTTCAGCCACTTTGAAGGTAATTGCGTTTGAAAGTCACGAAAAATAGGGTTTGTATCACCATGTTCGACCCAACCATTGTCTCGGGTACAACCCATGTATTTCGAACTCTATCTGGTTAGAATCTCAACTGTGTATAACACCATCAGGAGATCCACGTTACTCTAGTCCAAAGTGACAGGATTAGTATAGGTTCGTGAACCTCGGAGCTGGTCAAGCATGGAGCCGAACCCTTTTGGGGTTTCACGAACCATGAAGTGTCGAATCTTCACATGCCACGAACCCTACACCTTTAGGCGAACCTCCTCTGAGTAACGAACCCCTGATCTTGACTCCCGAACCCAGCATACTGAGTGGCAAACCCTTGATGATTCACGAACCAACTCCATGCAGCGAACCCTTGGTTTGGAAAGCAAACCCTAGACGAACCCAGTCACATGGGGCGAACCTACTTGGACTACCAACCTTGAACGGGATGAGCAGACCTTCCATGCATATGCCAAACCCTTGCACCTCATTGACTCATGGCCGAACCCTTGGACCCAACGAACTCAAGACGAAACTTTGGCCGAACCTATACCCGAAGGTTCACTGCCCTAGTTGTTCACCCTAGTATATCTCGGCCAAAATAATTCGAAGCCCAGTGAGGATACACCGGTCCAAGTCTAGTTTCACAATGGGCCCATGTATAACCCACGAGGCCACCTTGATTCTACACCAGCCCAATATTCTGCCCAAACCTCATTCTATTGTCGGCCCATATTCAATCGATCCCAAGGAAAAAGTAACGAACCCAATGGACTACACTCACTAAGGCCCAACTCACTTGATTAACCAATTATATTCTACGCAGCCTATGGCATTTAAGCAGCTCAAATCCTTGTTGTTTCAGCCCACATCACCTATAGACGGCCCAACATAAATCCTTCGGCCCATTTGGATTATCTCAGCCCAATACACATAACCGGCCCACACACGTGCAAATGCTAGGCCCAATTGCACATTAATTAGTCTAATAGGTTATCCGGCCCTATGGATTTTGAATAAATGATAAACGTTTGAATGAACATTTGAAACGATAACAGTAAAACAAAAAGACAGTTAGAAAACGATAAATTGATTGTTACGGTGGTGACAAGTTTAAAGCAAATTACACAAATGCTTAAAAAGCTTTATACAATAATGGAAACTTGTAATTAATGAACAAGTATGGAATTTTTAACAATGAAGAATTGGGGCCGGATAACAAAGAAGATTCGCGAGTGTTAGTCAACTTTAGGACTAACACTTACACGCACAACAAACCCTTACGAACTTATACTTATAAGTTACAACACTATGAAATCAATACAGGAGCGTGAACAACATAACAAGTGCAAACAAAGAGCGCGTGTATTCTTATTCTACTTAGTCAAACACTACGAACATAAGGTGAGTTCATTTGTCCCTTTTCAAGCTTATTTGTTTTACTTCGTGACTGAGAAGCATGTTAAATATTTTCATAACCATTGAAAGGTTATTTAATGCTTTAAACACAAACATGATACTTATGTTGAAACTTATGCTTGGAACCTTTTATATTTTGAGAAACAATGGACTTGAAACTTTATACTTTAAACATGAGACTTGATGCTTATACTTGTGAAACTTTATACTTTAAACATGAGACTTTATGCTTATACTTGTGAAACTTTATACTTTAAACATGAGACTTGATGCTTATACTTGTGAAACTTTATACTTTAAACATGAGACTTGATGCTTATACTTGTGAAACTTTATACTTTAAACATGAGACTTGATGCTTATACTTGTGAAACTTTATACTTTAAACATGAGATTTGATGCTTATACTTGTGAGAACTTTATACTTTAAACATGAGACTTGATGCCAACTTATGGGATTCATGATGAAACAATGTGTTAACACTTGAAACTATATGCTTGAAACTACTACTTGCGCATGAAACATTGTACATGTATCTAATTATAGGCTACGTAATTGCTAAACGACTGGTAGTCCAAAGCTTGTACCTATGGATTGAGATGCATGTGAAACATAAACGTAACGAGGCTAAGCTATTATCTATATAAGAGACATGTAATTGCTAAACGACTGGTAGTCCAGAGCTTTTGTCTGCTTATATGAGGTATGTAATTGCTAAACATAAACGTAACGAGACTAAGCTATTATCTATATAAGAGACATGTAATTGCTAAACGACTGGTAGTCCAGAGCTTTTGTCTGCTTATATGAGATATGTAATTGCTGGATTACTTGTGTATGCATGGCTTGTGTCTATGTATGAGATACGTAATTGCTAAACGACTGCTAGTGCAGAGCTTGTATCTTGTATAGGAGACACGTAATTGCTAGACTAAGCATAACTAATTCATCGGATACGTAATTGCTAAACGACTGCTAGTGCAGAGCTTGTATCTATCCGTGAGCTACGTAATTGCTAAACGACTGCTAGTGCAGAGCTTGTACTCACGCATGAGATTAGGGACAACTAAACTATGTGCGTGTGAAACTATGATGCTTGATAAACATACTTTGAAACTAACACTTGTAAACATTATAGACATGTAAACTTTGAAACAGAAAACAAAAGCTTTGATGAGGAATGGGTTGATTGATAGGTAAAATGCTTAATTATTATTAACAACAGTGTCATATCCGGATTAGTATGTGGTGGGATGTTGGCTGGGCGGGCGGTAAGTTCGACCCTACATATGCCCTATATATAAGCATACCGATTTGGATATTACATGTGTAGTTAATGAGGTTAAGGTTTTACCGAAGGAGGTTTGTGAAACTATTTTAAACTTATAAACTTTATGAACTCACCAACCATTGTGTTGACCTTGTTTTCTTACATGCATTCTCAGGTGATGAACAGGTTTAAACTAAGGCTTCAGGATTTGCATACTAGGCTGCCCAGATAGAGGACCTAGTAGACTTTTGGGAAGCACATCTTTTGTTGATGATACATATTACTTTTGATATCTTGTACATATACAAGATATAAACATTTGATTCTTTTGTTAGGTTTACTTAGTTAAATTGCTGAACTTTGATATTGTAATTTAACTTTGTAATCCTAGTTATCATTTGATTGTGCTTTAGCTATTCTTAAACATTGATGCTATGTAAACAATCTGATCATCTTGATTATCACCTGCGATATCACGCCCCGGGAACCTTCCGCCCAACGGGGACTCCGATCCAACCCCGCCGGCTCGGGGTGTGACAACAAAGTTTGGATTTAATCCAAAGGCCACACAATGTTACAATTGTGGTGAGTTGGGCCATTTTGCTAGAGAGTGTAAAAATCCGAAGAAGCAAGGAAATTTAAATCCTTTCAAGCCAAAAGAAGCTTATCAAAAGAAGAAGGAAAGGCCTGAAGAATCATCAAAAGCTTTAGTCAGTGAAGCAGATGAAGGATATGACTACGGAAAGCAATATGATGAGTTAATGGGTGCATTCATGGCTTCTCTGGATGAAGACACAAGCAAAGGCAAAGAAAAAGTTTAAGAGGTAAATGATGATCTTTTAGAAATCATTGATAAGTTGAAAGAAATGAATTCTCAATTGACTGCTGAACTGGTAGAGTATACTGAAGCTAACAAGAAGTTGATTTCAAGAGAAAAAGCTTTTGATAAAAAGATCATTGATTTAGGAAAAGAAAATGAAGAGTTAAAAATTAAAGTTTTGCAAAATAATCATGCAGTTTCAGTGCATCTCGAGTCAGTGCAAAAGATGAAAGTTGAATTGTCAGCAGCAAGAGCAGAAGCAAAAATGAACAGGAGCAAGCTAGAGAATTATCAGAATTCTCAGTATGTCATCGATTACTTTGCTGCTATGCAAAGATCATCGAATGATACTACTGGCTTGGGTTTTCATGCTGTACCACCTCCTTCAAGCTATGTTCCTAGACCACAAATTGATCTGAATTTGGAAGTTCATCCTGTTTCTTTGAATGAACGTGAGTCTGAACAAGTTGCTGAAAATGCTTGAGGTTCATCTTCTGATGAAAAAGTTTCTCTTGATAGTGATGCCCCTATCATTGAAGATATCATTGAATCAGAGTATTCATCTGATATTTTGAGACAAAATGGTTACCATGTTAAAAATGTTGACAAAAAGAGTTTGAAATTTCAGAAGTCAAAGGCAGAGATGAAACAAGTTGAGAAGGTGGTGATTAAACCAAATCAAGTTTCTAAACCAGTGATTAAAGCTAAACCAACCACTACTCTTAAACCGATTATGTATGTAAAGTCATCTAATACATATCAAGGAGAGTCTCGTGGCAATTTTCGAAAGCAAAATGTGGTTTCTAAAAAGGTTGAAAAAGTGGATTTTTTCTTTGACTGGTTTGGGGTTGGACATAAAGACAAATCAAAGAATTTCAAAATCAAACAAGTAATTCAAAGATAAAATCATATAGTTTGAGAAACAGATTCTCATCTGCAAAGGTTGTTTCAAAACCTTTCAGTTCATCAAAGTACGATGATGAACCAACACCAAAGAATCATTTGAAAGATAGAAAATGTTACCGATGCGGTAATTTTGGTCATTTGATTGCTGATTGTGATTTGGATTTCAGTTCAACTGATTGTAGCAGTTTTAAGTCTTTTTCACCAAGAGAAACACGAAAGTGTTTTACTTGTTGTGGTAAAGGACATACTTCTGCTAATTGTCCAAATAGCAAAATCAGGAAGACTTCTGATGATGAGAGTTCGGTGAATAGGTCAGGTGGAAGTTCTAGGAGAATTAGACCTAGTGAAGATGAGATGATAGTTCTTCAAAAATACAATCCTGATTGTGTTTGGGTGAAAGAAGAAAATACTCAGAAGAAAATAGTTTTTGATAACAAAAGAAATGTTAAAAAGATTGTGAAAATTGTGAGATCATCTGACGATGATTCTTTTGATAATGCTTCTTCAAAATCATTTTCAAAACAACATTTTAAATCAAAATCATTTTGGATACTCAAAAATAGGTCAGGTGATGAAGTTTCTGGGAAAGAGGATGGTAACAGTAATGATGGGTATTCGAGTAGGTCATCACAAAAGAATGGAAGGGGTCCATTCAGGGAGACTCGACGCCAAAATGGCGGGGGTCATCCCTTTTGAATACTGATAGGTTGTTTTAATTAATTGTTCAGGTTGCATCCATGGGCCATATCAATAGTCGTTGGATTGTTGATAGTGGATGTTCCCGGCACATGACTGGAGAGTTGAATTTGTTGAGAGATTTCAAGTTAATGAAAGGAAGTTATGTGAACTTTGCAGGAGACTAAGGCGGTCAAATTACAGGGTTTGGTAGTTTGACGAATGGAAAGGTTTCATTTGATAATGTTAATTTCTGCAAAGAATTAACTAACATTTTGTTGACTGTTTCACATATTTGTGATAAAGGTTACAAAGAGATGTTCGACAAAGACGGGTGTTATGTACTTAAGCAAGGATTTCAGATTTCAGAGGAGTGGATTCTGATGATGGCTGATCAGAGCAAGGATTTGTACGTGCTTGACATGGCGAAGGCGGAGACGGTGAACAATGTGGAAACATGTCTGGTGTCCAAGGCTACTGAGCAAGATACAAGATCATGGCACAGACGGATGGGACATATTCATATTCGGAAAATGAATCATCTTGTGCATAATCATTTAGTTGAGGGTGTACTGGTTAAACATTTTAAACTTCCGGATATGTGTGTGTCATGTAAAAAGGCTAAACAGAAAAGGAAGTCTCACAAAACGAAGAAAATAGTTTCTATTGATATGCCACTTGAACTTCTTCACATGGATTTGTTTGGACCAATCAATGTGAAAAGTATAGGTGGTGAATCTTATTGTTTTGTTGTGACTGCTGATTTTTCAAGATTTTCATGGGTTATGTTTTTAAAGCATAAATCAGATACTTATGAAAATTTTGTGTTGTTGGTTAATAGGTTGGAGACTTTGTATAAGCTAAAAGTGAGAGGTGTAAGATCGCATAATGGGACTGAGTTTAAGAATCACCAAATGGAGGAATTTTGTATTTCCAAAGGCAATCAGCAGCAATTCAGTGCACCCTATGAACCTCAGATGAATGGTGTAGCTGAAAGAAAGAACAAGACTTTAATTGAGTTTGCGAGAACAATGCTAGCTGATTATAAACCTCCCATTACTTTTTCGAGTGAAGCTGTGGTTACAGCTTGTTTTACTCTTAACAGAGTTGTGATTGTTAAAAGACACAATAAAACTTGTTATGAATTACTTCAGAATTGAAAGCCTAATTTGGAACACTTGGAACCTTTTGGGGCTCCTTGTACCATGCTAAAGAAAGATTCAAAATTCAATTCTAAAGTTGATCATGGTTTCTTTATTGGCTACAGTCTTCCTAACAAACATGTGTTTAATAAATGTATGGGTGTTGTGGAATTATGGTATCATGTGGATGTCCAACGACATACACCTATACCAGACGGAAAGGGTCCAGATTGGCTTTTTGATTATAATAAACTGTTTGAGTCTTTTAATATGTCCCCAAGTGTTTCTGATGATGAAATAATCTTACAAATGTTGTATGATTTGCAGAATTCTGAAGAACAAGGTATTTCTTATCATTCTGGAGATGGTACTACTACTCCACATGAGGAAGGCTTTTCAGAAGTAATTAATGATGATTGGTCATCTGATGATGATAATGATGTTTTTGAAGATGCTATTTCTCACGATCAAGACACTTATCAGAATATTACAAATCTGGATCATAATGTGGGTCTACCGCAAGTGCCTGTCACTAGAGTTCATGTAAATCATCCGATTGCTTAGATCATAGGAGATCCAACTGCAGGAGTGCAGACACGAAATCAAGTCACAAATGAGGAGAGTTTGTATGTCGAGTTAGAGAGAACTCATGGCAGTCAAGAGCTCTGGATGCATTCAGCGTTTATTTCACAAATAGAGCCAAAGACTGTGACTGAAGCGTTACATGAGCATGCCTGGGTGGAGGCGATGCAAGAAGAACAGAATCAGTTTCAGAAGTTGGGAGTTTGGCATTTAGTTGATTTGCCAAAAGGAGAGAAATATTGGTACCAGATGGGTGCTGAGATGTATACGAGATGATTGAGGCGTAATTGTCAGAAACAAAGCTCGTTTAGTGGTTCAGGGTTTCAAACAAGTTGAAGGAATTGATTACGATGAAGTTTTTACACCTGTGGCGCATTTGGAAGCAATTAGACTTTTTCTTGGTTTTGCTGCTCACAAGAAATTCAAAGTTTTTCAGTTGGATGTCAAATCTGCATTTATGTATGGTTCTTTGAAGGAAACAGTGTATGTTTGTCAGCCACCGGGCTTTGAGGATCCTATCCATTGGAATCATGTTTACCTCTTGGACAAAGAATTGAATGGTCTTCATCAGGCTCCGCGTGCCTGGTATGAGACGTTATCGGCTCACCTTGTTGAACATGGGTTCAATAGGGGTCAGATTGACAAAACTTTGTTTTATCAGGAGAAGGGCAAGGACATTATTCTTGTTCAGATCTATGTAGATGATATTATTTTTGGATCTACCGATGAACAAATGTGTTTGGAGTTTAAAGAGGTGATGATTGAGAAATTTGAGATGAGTGCAATGTCAGACATCAAATTTTTTCTGGGTTTACAGATTAATCAAACTGATGATGGAATTTTCATTCATCAGAAAAAATATATTAAATATGTGCTAAAATGGTTTAGCATGCTTGATTCAAAATCAATTTCCACGCCCATTCAGCCTAATCATGGGATTGAGCCTGATATTAAGGGGGAGATAATTGATCCTACTCTTTATCGTGGAATTATTGGAAGTTTGATGTATCTGACTGCCTCAAGACCAAATATTGTATTTGCTACAAGTATCTGTGCAAGATATCAATCAAAACCTAAAGTGTCACATCTGATTGCAGTCAAAAGAATACTTTGTTATCTGAAGGGTACACTAGACACCGGTCTGTGGTATCCTAAGGATGATAACTTTTCATTCAATGCCTACAGTGACTCCGATTATGGAGGATGTAAGACAGATGCGAAATCCACAACTGGAGGTGCACAATTTTTAGGGGAACGTTTAGTTTCTTGGCAGTGTAAAAAGAAAACATCTGTGGCTACTTCCACTTGTGAAGCTGAGTATGTAGCTGATGCCAGTTGTTGTTCACAAATTTTGTGGATACAACAACAGATGAAAGACTATGGTTTGAATTTTCTTACAACCCCAATTCATGTTGATAATGAGGCTGCTATTGCTATAACAAAGAATCTTGTGTATCATTCACGTTCTAAACATATTGACATTATGTTTCATTTCATACGCGATTGTTATGAAAAGAAACTTATTGATGTGGTGAAGATACATACAAATGAGCAACGAGCAAACCTTCTCACCAAGGCTTTTGATAAAAATCATTTTGAGTATTTGCTCAAATTAAATGGTATTCGGGTCATGGGTGAGGTCATTTCAAATCAAATTCCTTCATAATCAACTTTTATTGAATTAACATCAGATATTTTAATTGTTTTTGTTTGTTTTATGTTCTAATTTTTAGGGGGAGAAAATTTTGAAAAACTCAAAAACATTTGAGAAATAAAAAACACAAACATTTGAAAAATCAAAAGTACAAAAACATTAAAAAAATAAAAATTCTGAGAAATTGATTCGACCAAATGAGAAATGATAGTACATTGTAGCAATTGGAAGCACATCTGTATCATACAAGAACTTAAACATAAAGAGCATTTACAATTACTTAGTATGATATGTTGGTAGGTTCATAACTTAGTTGAGATAACATTTGACAAAATTTTGATTATGCTTTTATGAGAAACAGATGCTTAGAATATAGTGCTTAGCTTTGTCCTGAATGAGTGGTGATTAATCTTACAAAATGTTTCTTGAACAAAATTTAAGTTACTAGTAATAATCATGTGTTTAATTTTAAAAGAAATTCTAAATTTTGTTTTTCTTTTGTTTTAGTTTAAAGCTGAAACATTCTCTGCGTATACTTACATATCGACCTGATTGTTATAGCTTTAAACAATTCAAATTTGTTTTCTTAGTTTTGATTAAGATTTGGACAATCTCTGCGTATATGAGAATATCGATCTGATTGTTAAAAGCTTAATCTTAAATTATTGTTTCGTTCAATTTCTGGATCATCTGAGCATACTAAAGTATCAACCTTGATTCCAAGATTTTGAAAATTTTCAATTTGTTTCATATTTTGTTGTTTTTCGAAAGATATTATGTTCCGTTTTTGCATGATCAAGCTAGTTAAAATTGAAGTAAATTGTTTCAAGGACATTATTGTTTGTTTAATTATTCACAAAACGGGGATGTGTTCAAGTAAATGGAGAACATAAAGTATTTGATGGTTTTGTTTTCATTTGATATCTTAACTAAGTTATTAAACTTAAAGAGGTTTTATATACTGACAATCATCTTTGAATTGTAATTTGCTGATAGATATATTCATTAATTCAATCAGGTGTGTTGATGATTGTAATACAATATGATCTCAAGTCTGGATCTTTCTCAAACAAAAATATGTGATTATTTTAGTTAGTTTTATATTTTATAGTTAGGTTCATAACATTTGTAGTGTGTTTGTTCTGAAATTTAAAAATACAAAAAGATTTTTGGTTTTTATCTAATGTTAAATCAATAATTTTTGATTATTTGTTTTGACTCTGAAATATTAAACATTGGTTTGTTTGAAATTTTTAATGAAAATTAAATTTCAAAAGGTTTGCTTGGAGGTTCATTTGAAAAGGTTTGTGGGTAGGTTCGTTTGAAAGGTTCGTCCAACAGGTTTTGTTGAAGGTTCGTTTGAGAGGTTTTGGACAGGTTCGCTCAACAGGTTTTGTTGAAAGGTCATCTGATAGGTTTGTTGTCAGGTTCGTTCAAAAGGTTAGTCAAAGGTTCGTTCAACAGGTTGGTCAAAGGTTCGTCAATAAGGTTTGTACACAGGTTTGTATAAATAGAGGTTCGTGTGTGTGACCTTCGTCACTTTCATCAGAACCCATTCCCGAACCTGCAAACTTGAAATTTGATTTTTTCGATTCTGGATCTTTGAAACGTTTTTCCTTATACCATTAGCTTCGGATTTGGATTGTGATTTTATATAGGTAAAAAGATTGAAGTTTGACCGGCTAGATTAGGAGATTTCTTGATTTTTATATCTAGTTAGTCAAACCTATTATTTTGGATTAAAACCTGTTTAAATTGAAATTTGGTGAAAATTGTCTTCATTAATATTGATCATCTATGAATGGCGAACCTTTGGATATAGATTTTTTGGTCTAATTCATAGATTTGAAAATTTGATTTTAAACTGGATCAGGTTCATGAAATGAACACAGGTTCGCTGAATTGATAAGGTTCGTTTGAACTTTAAAGGTTCGGGCCGAACCTCTTTATGCCATTGAACCAAACCTTGTATGGTCAAGGGTTCGTTTGACCATAAGGTTCGTGGTATGATCAAGGTTCGTTCATTGATAGGTTCGTTGGCTTAAACAGGTTTTTCTTATAAACAGGTTCGTCTAAGTCTAGGTTCGTCACAGAGAAGGGTTCGCTAGTTTCTATATTTAGGAATTTTTTGTTTTTTTAACTTTTGATTTTTGATTTTATTTTTTATGTTTTAATTGTTGTTTGTTTTGATTGTAGATATGGGAACTCTGACCTTTGGAGATAAACACAACCTTTGTGCTTATTTGGATCCGACAACAAAGAACGGCAAGGAATTTCGCCCGATGATTGAGTTCTTAAGACGGTCAAGGATTTATTATGCGATCTCCAACTCCTGTCACATATACAGATCACACATTCAGAGTTTCTAGGATTCAGCTAGGCTGATTACAGTTGATGAGGATTATGTTATTGAGGCTAATGTGCTTGGACAAGCCATTAGAGTTACTGAAGCTGACATCAGGAGGGTTTTATAGTTTGGAGGTGAACCTGCAGGAATGACTCTTATTCCTGAGAGGTGTATTAAAGGGTGCTTTTTGAGGATCAGATACTTTGGGGTCTACAGTGAATACTCCATCAAGAAGGGCAAGCTACCTTTGCAGTACAAGCTATTAGCTCACGTACTTTTGCATTGTCTTAGCATGAGGAAGGGTACATTTGATGAACTGAGGGATCTGATGAGGTCTGCAATGGTTGCATTGATTTTGAACAAACCGTTCAACTTTTCTGCAACGATCTTCAGATATATGTCAGACAACATAACTAAAGCAAAAAAAAGATTTTGTATGTATCCAAGATTCATACAGATGTTGATTGATGAAAGATTTCCTGAACAAAACTTGCCAAGGGTTGCTGCTGATATTCTCAAGTTAAAGTAGATGACAGATTCCAGTCTTGGTCAAGTCAAGATCTATCAGAAGAGTAATGATGATATTCTGATTAAGGATTTGGTAGGTCATTGTGCTAGAGCCAACTACATTGCTCCTTTGATTGATGCTTGGAGGAATGAAGATTCAAACTCAGATAATGAACATTTGGATGATAATGATGATCAACAACCACCACCTCCTCCTCCTCGGGATCAACATGTCAGAAAATCTCAAGCTCAGTCTTCTCAGACATATCAGCAAACACAGGATCCAGTTCAAGGTCCAGATGTAACTCCTACTACTTTGGTTCCTCTTCAAGTGATTTATCCAGGTCAACAAGAAGCTCAAAGACAAGAAGAGGCTACTGCTTCTCAACATGTTGATGCTGAAGATGTTGGAGATGAAACTGATGAAGAATCAACAGAGTCAGAGATGGAGAATGTTCAGGTTGGGAACAGAATGGTAAGGAGATTATAGAGAAGGCCAGCACAACAACAAAGTGAAGAAGCAAGAGAAGAGGAAAATGATCCAAACTTTACTGTTGATGAGCCTAAGTCTTCAAGGCCAAAGAAGAAAAATAGAATGGCTAAGATGCCTAAGACGAAGAAGACAAGGACTCCCAGGATTATTGTTTCATCTCCTATGGTTGTTTCTTCAACATCTACTTCTATTCCTGTTTCTGAACCTGCTTCAGTTGCTGCAACAGTTTAAGAAGCTGCTTCTACTTCTCAAGCTCATGTTCATGCAGAGACTTTCATGCCTAATCCTGAGTTTGTGAATGCTGCATCATTCATGCCTGCTTTTGTGAATGCTACAACAGTTACAACTTCATTTATGGAAACATCTACTTTCAGAGGTGAATCATTATTTGAAGGATTGGATGATTTAGACTTGAATTTCTCATTGGGATATGATGATTCTGAGTTAAGAAGACGGGTTTCTATTTTGTCACATGAGTTTGACAAGTACAGGAAACAAAAGGATAAACCTGAAACTGAACAACCATCTTCTTCAAGTCCAAGTGATTTAGATGTGATGAAAGGTCATATTTCTCAATTATTGAAGTGGAGAGAAGAGGATTTCCTTGAAAAGTAGTTAATGAATGAGAGGATTACATCATTGGAGATATTGATTGTGAAGCAGAATGCTGAGATTGATGAATTGAAGAATTATAATCAAGATTTGAAGCAAAAGATTGATGATATTCAAGTTAAAGATACTCAAGCTGAGGCTACTGGTGCTAGTACTGATCCAGTATTTGTTAATATTGATGATGAAGAAGAAGAAGAGAAGACTGACTATGAAGATTCCGATGTTGATGAACATCCAAGCTTTAATGCTTATCATGATGATGATGATGAAGATGATGATGGTGATTTGACAGGTGTTGGAAGTTCAAGTGTTTTGAATTCTATGACTGGAGCGATAGTGATTTATAAGCCTTCTGGGATTTCTTTTGGTGTTAATCCTATTTCATCAGTTATGTCTGATAAGGCTAAGGAGAATGAGGATATAGATATTGAAGACTTGACAGAGTTAGAATATCCAAAGAAAAGTGTTGATTTTTCATTGCCTACTTTTGTGGAGTTGTTTAAACAACATGCTGATGTAAAGTTGAAAAGGATGTTTGGTGAATTGTCTGAAGACAAAGCTTTAGAGGAGGGAGAGATTGATGGTGGTTACTCAAATAAAGAGTTAGCTGAGATGTTTATTCTGGGATTGAATGATTTAAAGAATGCTAATGACTCTGGAAAGATGGTGATTGGAGAATCGGATCATTCAATTGATTTTGAACAAGATGATTCTATTGATGAGAATTTGTATAACTTGCAAACTTTGAAGAAGATTTTTGATATTGAAGTCCAGAGAAGAGCTCCAAAGATAACAGTTGATTCTAATAAAGAAAAGACTTATATAGAGACGTGGAGAGAAAATCAAGATGAACACAAGTATATTATTGATCACTTAATGATTTTCAAGCAAATGGTTGAAGTAATTGAAGAAAAAGTTCAATAAGACCAAGCTAGACAATTCTCAAGATTCAAGATTGGATCTAAGTCAAAGATGAAAGGAAGAATTGTAAGCTATGGTTACTTTCATAATATTTCTGGAAGCTTGAAGAATAGAGGATGTTATGTTGTCAAGAGGACTGATGGTTGTCAATATTTTGGAAAGGCATTTGACATTATGTCATTACCTTCTTTTGAATGTATGCAGTTATCAAGGCAGAGAATGATAAAGCCTATTCAGACATAGCATAATGAAAGGTTTGAGAAAATGCTGAAGAAAGAAGCAAAGCCTGGTTGGAATTGGCTGGTGCCTCAATTTTCAATGTTGAAGAAGAATTCTTATGTGTATCCAAAGCCAAGAGTTTATTCAAGACCAAGGTTGAGAAAAATAGAACAGAATTGGAATCCTTATTTCAATTTCTGGTTTTTTGATGAAAGAACATCTGAAGCAGTCATTCTATTGAGACAAGATGATAAGTGGAGGGTGATCAGGCTGTAGGATCCTGTCTGGTTAGTGAATTGTTCAAAGAAAGACATTGATTTTCTGAATGAAGTTGAAATCTTTGCAAATGATGGGTTTCATGATGTGGGTATTAGCTATAAATATATGGTTGTTCAATTTCAAATGATAGCTCGGATGTGTTATACTCTAGGAATACATTCTGGATGCAAATGGGAGGATGTAAATTACTTGTATGTTGAACTGATGAAGTTGCAGAAAGAAATAGATGATAGAGATGCAAAGTTGGAAGCTGAAAGATTGTCAAAGATTCCAAAGTCTGTTGTTATTCGTGCTAAAGATAATGTTTGTGAAGATCAGACAACAAGTGGAGCTCAAAGTGCAGATTGAAGACAGAGACTTTGAAGATTTTGAAGCAACTATTAAGGGGGAGTTTGTTAGGACATTTTTGTAATAGTTTGCTTTTCAAAATGTATAAGTTATTAGAGGTTTGGGTAAGGTTCGTCTGGCCCACGAACCTAAGCAGGTTCGGCGAACCTAGGTTATATGTTGTAAAGGTTCATCCAGTGAACCTCAAGGTTCGGCTGGCGAACCTATAGGTTCGGTTAGGTTCGCTGAACAGTTTGTATATATAGCAGGTTTGTCTAAAGGTTTGTCACTTCTTCAGTTTTTGAGTGTGAGACAGATCTGTTTTCTCTGTGTGAGATTTTAAGAACTGTGTGTTCTTGTCCATTTCATTGTAATCAGATTGTTATATTCAATGAAATGATGTTTATAAATGATTGTTCGTCTTTTATTCATATAGATCAAATATAGATTCCGCATATATTTGATTGTTAATAGGATTCCGTTTATCGATCGAGAGCAAATCTACAAGATTGTTGGAAAATAAGGACTGATAAGCAAAACCACTGAAGCCAGGCAAATGAATAAAACCGCGGAATGACCAACTACGGATACTTCTCTTCGGATTGAAGAACTGCTTCACCATCGGAAGATCAACAGTGGAAGATTCGCCAAAAAGAACTACCGTTTAACTTCTATACTTCGGAAGACATTAGCTGATGTCACACCCCAAGCCGGCGGGAACGGGTCGTGTTTTCCCGTCGGGCGGAAGGTTCACAGGGCGCGATATCTTGGGTGATAATCAAATGATCAGATTGTTTACATAACACATGAGATATAAATGAGAAATGCTAACATGACATGAATAGAATTACAAAGTTAAATTACATTGTTCCATCATAATTTAACTAAGTAAATCTAATCAAAAAGAATCAATGAGTTTATATCTTGTATCTGTACAAGATATACAAAAGTGATTCACTGTTTTGTCATCCAAAAGTATGCAATCAAAAGTAAGCTAGGTCTTCTAAAAGTCCTCTAGCTTAGTACTTGCATATATGTATCTACACCTGTCCGTCACCTGAGAAAACATGCATTTAAACAAAGTCAACACTAGGTTGGTGAGTTCATAAGTAAGTTAATTGAAAACCTTGATTCAGTCACATGCACAATCACAATATGTATTTTGTTACTTGTATGCCATTTGTTCACTTGTTCACCCAATGGCTTCTCAATAGTTATATTTACAAGTAATATTTCATCCTAGTAGTGATGCTTATATATAGGGCATATGTAAGGGAACTAAGCCCTAGCCAACATCCCACCACACCACTACTAGAACTCCACACAACTTGCAATACTACTATTGATTTCCATTCCCAATCCACTTGTCCATGTTATTCTTGAATCACCTATAATAACTTGTATAGAATAATATAATGAAGTAATTACAGTTATCTAACCTAAGTTTAGATAACCACTATATGTTAAGGATGTTAGATTTATCAAATCTGTTCCTTTTATTATTCTATATTTGTGGCGTTAACTATTATTACACTTTTAAGTATTTAAGAATGTTAGTTAACCTCTTGTAATTTGTTCTTGAACTATAGTGCATAGAGCATAAAAGGAATCCATTGGAATCCTCACGTAATCAGATTCCAATGCATCCGATTGACCTCTACCACTTTGTATGTCTATTGTCCTCAACGAAAGCTATTACTAGTAGTGAAACATGAGGTAAGATCAATTCCTCAACCTACTAATCAATAGGGTCTCGTTGGATTAATTACTTATCACTGCAGATTAATATCACCATGTGTCGCTTACCAGAACCTGACTTGAAGTCGCCCTGTCACCGGTCATACGTTACCGGCCAATGAATCAATACGATCAACATACTAGCCCTACAAGCTAGAGGTTTGTCAAACCTATGGTACCACTATGCTATCGTCGGTTTAGTCACGTCAAACTAACTGGTCAGCGAATTAAAGGGGCTTACATGATCTACTTGTACAATTTGGCACATGATTGAAGTGATATAAATGCAACAGGTCAATAGTAACTAATTGTAATTGTATTCACTTGTATTCTTGTTCTCATTGTCATATGTTCTCCGTGATATTAACGAAGTTAAATAAGAACTTGTCTTATTACATTATGTTAATCGATTGAGTTAATGATGTTGTTATCATGAAGTTACATTATCATGATTATCATTCTTTGTTCCTTGTTCTCTTGTAATATGAGTTGAATTGAAAAGCTAAGTGTTATAAGAACTAGTCTTATTACACTTACTTAATTCTTGTATCGAATGATGTAATGAAGATGTGTTATCTTCATATCATTCTTATGTTTGCTCTTGTAATCATGCCATCATGTTCCTTGTAATTGTTTCTATGTTATTTCTTGTAAGAATAACTACGTGTTGTAAGAGATAATCATACAACTATGTTATTCTATTGTATTGAAGAATTATGATATATTATAATATCATCATCATCTTATTTTTCCCTGTCATCATGTAATCATACAAGCATGCATACAATGATATATGATAATAAGCAATTTAATATCATTTAATCAAATAATTAAAAATATGTAAGCAAAACTTTTAAATAAATAAAAGTAAAGCATGTTTCTCAGCCCCGAGAGTTTAAAATCAGTAAAGATTAAAGAAAAGGGGCATATGAACTCACCTTGTTGTTGCAGGGTTGACTTAGCTTAAAGAAATAAGACACGCGCTCTTGATTGCTCTTGTAGTAGTTTTCACGTTCCTGTATTGAATTCACACCTTATGTAACTTATAAAGGTTGAGTGTACTTGTCTAGTGTGCGCGTAGGTGTGTTAGCCTTAGAGTGGCTAATATCCGTGAGTCGCGGTCTTTATTCGGTCTTGCATAATTGTTGTGTATTTGCCAACACTTATCCCACTAGGTCTGGATTGTCCTATTTAAGTCTTTATAATTCTCAAGTAATTACTAAGTATAACTTAAATTTATATAACAATTGTTATAATCTTTTGTTTCACCATCACTCCTTTAGTCTCATCATTTTGTTAGAAGTTCCCGTTGTATGGTATTGAGCACCCCATGTTTATGATTCTTTACTACATTGTTTCCTTGCTTTAATGACAATTAGACTTGGTGGGCTTCATGTTGGGCCAAATATATGCACATGGACCAAACTAAGTCGAATGAGTCTTCTAGACTTTGTGGGGCCGAATAATTTTGATTGGGCCTTAGCCATGTGGACCGGGAATCACATTGGACCGAATAGTTGGCCTGGGCTCGTTTTAAGTGTGGGCCTGATCAGATTTTATGTGGGCCGAAGGGTTTATCTGGGCCTAGGACGTGGGCCTTGAGATGAAAAATGGATCATTTGCATAGGATTGGGCTGACTATTGGGTCACAAAGAGTGACTAAAACCGCATGTTGGGCCCCACTAATAAGCTGTTGGGCTATGGTAGGCTGGATAGGAGGATGTGGGCCAATATGAATTTAGCTTGGGCCGGTTGTTGATTCACGAAAACTGTTGGGCCAAATCAGTTGGGCCTAAAACAATAGGCTGTTGATCCTGTTGGGTTTTCTTTGGGCTGTCTCAAACGCATTGGGCCTACTTACATGGGTCTAGGCCGGTTGGGCCACTGTCATTGGGCCGAGAAGGTTGCACACCACATGATCGAATATCCTATTGGGCCAAGTGTTTGGGCTGCCATTTGAATACACTAGCTCTCACGAATGTTTCAGCCGCATGGTCACCAGGTCAGCGAACCTTTTTGGTTCCTCACTAAGGTACGTACATGGTTACCTGCATGGGTTCGCCAGAGGTATGTGGTTCGGCAGTGGGTTCGTCAGCATGGAATGGTTCGTGAGGGATGAGTCAAGGTTCGGCACCTCACGATGGGTTCGGTGAGCTGTAAGGTTTGTGGGGGATCTAGGGTTTGCCTGGCTCACGATGGTTCGTGGATTTCTGTAGTAAGGTTCGGCCAAAGACAAGCAGGGTTCGGGTGGGAGGCTTCAGCCGCTAAGTTCGTTTATGGAGGGTTCGGCCACCTACAGGTTCGTCGGTATCCTCATAAGGTTCGGTTCCAGGTCTGATTCGCGAACCTGTAATGCGGTCACCATCACCACGAGTCTTAGCCGCTGCAAACTGTTTCCCCACCACCATGGCTGTGCTAAAATGGTTCCATCATGGTCAGGTGTTCAAGGTAGGGCAAGGTTAACCGGATAGTTGCATGTGTCGACCCAAAGAATAGAGAAAACCCTAATCTCAGTGTTTTTCTTCGATCATTACCGTGAATTTGGCTGGATGAAACGCAAGATCTGTTGTACTTTCGTGTAGAGCTCGTCAAGGGCTTCGCGTGGGCGCAAGAATCACCGATTTTCGTTAAGAAATGAAGAAGTTATGATCGATTGAAAGTGGAACTTGGTGGATCTTGGTGTTAGCCGGAAATGAGAGAGAGAGAAGGGGTTGTAGGGTGAAAAATGAGAAAAACACACTCATTTAACCTTTATATACTACGCGGGTTTTCGGGTTCGTTTCGGTTGCTCGGTTCGCGATCTCGTCGCATAACCGGAAAATAACGCGTAGTTAATTGTAATAAATAGAGGAATGTTATTTTAATTAATTTGAGGAGTTTCAAAATTGTAAAATGTTAAATATTTTATTTTATTGAATTAATTCCGTTCGTGTCGTGTTTTCGTTTCGTCGAATCGCGTCACCATCGTGCGCATTCGTTCGAATCGTCATTCGAACGAACACGACGATGGTTTTGCTTTCCGACTTTTGTTTTCTACTTTCCAGTCATCATTTCAGAACGTTAAACTCACAGATATGTTTGTGTGAATCGTCACCCACGCAAACACACTGTCAATTCGTTATTCTGAAATGACACTGTAATATTGTTTGAATTGTGTTTCCTCACTATCGGACTCAACTAAACACCCTGACATCATATTGCTTTCACATTGAATTATCGGCCATCTGATTCTTGTCATTTATGGACGTCAGATCGCAACCGATTTGTTTTTGTTGTTTACTTGAACACTGTTGTTTCTCATGATCTGTTGTGTTAATTGTACTTAAGTTTTCACTTAAATACACACAACTAAAGTTTCAAATGTACGTTGTACTTAATGTATCTAAGTTTACACGAAAATACGTACAATGATTTCTTGTATTTACAAATCTGTTAATACAAACACATATGTACACATAGTTACTGTATGCAAGTATATGCACCGTACGGACTTGCCGGCCGGTCAGGTACTAGTTGTCACAGCTGACCATGACATCTTCGGAAGACAACCATTGCATCAGAAGACATCAAATGATTCAAAAGACAATCTCCTATTCCGAAATAACTGATTGTTTATCAGTTTCCGATGAACATCTTCCTAAAGAATAACCACTGAGCCTCAGCACAACTACCTCAACCTCGGAAGACCTGAAGACTCTTGTTTCTGTTGTTGTTGACTTTGTATTAGTTGTACTATTCTGATGATTCATTGTCTGTAACAGTGCCAGTTATTTGTCTTATTATTTCTTGTCTTGTATCTCTAAATTTTGGGTATTTAAGTCCCAACATTCTCTGAGTAAAATGAATTACTTCTCCCAATATTCCTTGTGCTTCCTTTATGTTCTTCTCTCTCTCCAGCAAGAAATTAAACAACAAAAATAACTTTGTGCAAAACCTAAGAGGGAGCTTATACCAAAGCTTTGACCAAGTGTCTAAAGACTTTGTTCCTGGTTAAACAACCTCTCAGGGTTATTGTTTCAACAATTTTGAGTTTTATTTGAATTTTAAATTTAAAATTGTTCATTATTTGATTATATTGCTTATATATACATAGTTAATATGATTGTATTTATATGTATATTAGGTTGATAAATTTAAATTTGAAAATTTAGAATTTTTTATAATAATAAGTTAAATTAGATTTCTGATGGATCTTATGAAAGATTTTATTCAAAAAGGCAAAAAGATTTTATTTTTATATGTTTTATAAATTCAAAATTTTCAAAAACATTTTAAATTTCACCTTTCAAGGGTGTTTTTCTTTACTTTTCAAAAAAGGTGTTTTGATGTTTGGTTTTAAATTTTTGACAAAATTCAAAGTTAAGTTATTTTTGAAAATTTTCTTTTTATAAATATTGTTAGTATCGATAATAATAGCTCCGATACTGTTAGTATTGATACTATCAGTTTCGATATTACTGTGTGATTTCAGTGTGTTCTTTCATCGATATTGAGTGTTTGATAATTGATTGTGTCTATGGTCTAATTAACTTCTTGTCAATCATATTTGAATCCAAAATGGCTGATAAATTTTCATTTCAACATCATTTCAGGGATTTTTACTGTGTCGAACTTATGTTGATTTTCAATCGTTAAAATTAGGACAATTGATGGATTAATCAAAGGGTTTTCATTGCTAAAATGTTAATCGGGATTGTCTGTTTAGTTTGTTTTAATTAGAGATGTTAATTTCATGATTTGAAAATTTTGAATTTTGTTTAAGTGTGCATTTGTCGATACTATTATTATCGATGAACACTGTAGCATCGATACTAAAAGTATCGATAGATATGTTCAAAATTTTTCTAAGTATTAAAATTTCTACACTTAGTACCGATATTACTTTGTCGATATTCTTAGTATCGCTATTAATATCGATATTATTAATATCGATGAAATGTTCAATCTTTTTCTTAAGTGTAGAATAATTTTCAGTGTATCGATACTATTTGTATCGATGCTATTAATTGTCATACCCCAACCGACAGTGGAATAACGTCGGGGCGCGACGCAGCTGTTCATAACACGTGACGCTAATTAAGTTTCATAATTTAATCGTACCAAATTCAATACATGCTCAAATCAAGTAGTTTTCAACAAAACAAATAATAAATTAAACATTGTTTTTATTTACTTCACTAGGTCCATAGCATCCTACGTGTAGCATCAACTTGATAATACTCAAACGACATTTCCTGCAACATGTATAAAAATAGAGACAACTAAAAAGTTGGTGAGTAGACATAGGTTTAAACTATATGTAATAAAATTGAGACTTTTGCAATTCATATGTGAAGGTAGTTTCCAAGCATGTATGTATAAACATATGTATGATCAGACCTTTGTTGACTCGACACTCGACTAGAAAGTCACGATTAGCTTGAATTGGTTTCAATCATCCAAAGGCCCTCATTAGGGTCAAAACGATGGATGGGCGTCACCCAATAGATCTATTATTGTTACCATTGGCTCGTGATAGAGTTAGTGATCATATAGAATTAGACTTCGAATAGCACACACATAGAATCATAGTTTAACACCTATAACATAGTATCATACACATAGACATAGCGTTTTAATCCGCAAGTTTTGTGAAATAGAATTTGAAATTGAATAGCGTACACATTTTGCACCCAATACTTCGAAAAGAAAAGGGCTACGAATTCTCACATAGTATGATTGATGATTGACTTCTTGATTGTCATTTATATGAAGACTTATAGCTCGGTTCCTATAACATAATGAGTTTCTTTTGAGTTTGTGAACTTGCTATAGTTTATGAGATTGTTTTTGTGTTCTATTTGTCGAGATTAAAATAGTTATGTCTTAAATTATACTTGAAATATTATTTTATAATGCTCTGAAATTACTAAGTGTCCAATTTTATAAAAATTTTGTCATTATAACGACGCATTTTGGGAAAATTTCCATTTTGCTTAACAACTTCAAAACTCATAAATTATATTAACATATATCACATCATTCAAGTGTGTATATGAAATATATACACATTTATATATGTGAAAATAATTAATATTTATGTAAAAATGCTTAAATTTATAAAACTGCTTTTGGACAGATTATGTCCGGCTTGTTCGGATGAATTTTAAAAATAGAAGTCGTTTGAATAAAATTATGAAACTTCACAGTCAACTATTTTAAGGTGTTTTGAACAACTTTAAATTTGAAAACTTTTCGTGATTTTGCTTGTAAATGGGTCAAAACAGTCACACAAGTATAAGTCCTTGAAGTTTCTGTTTTGACAGATTTAGTCCAGCGAGTTCGGGTTCATTTTTGACATAGTAAACCTTTTGGTTAAATTATGAAAGTTTCCAGTATACTATTTTAGTATTTATGAACAACTTTCATTTAGAAAAGTTTTCACGATTCGGACCTTAAATAAGTCAAAACAGCTGCACAAGTTAAGGGGTACAAATCCGCGCACTGATCTTGTGAAGGCTGTTTGTAGCACATTTGGTCGAGTTAGAAGCTGAATAGGTAGTGCATGGAAAGCTAACATAATGAACTTAGTTGTGGAATCTGAGTTTGTTCATTTTGGAGCTGTTATGACCAATTTATGACTCATTAAAGTCGAGACAACATTTTGCCAGACTTTGCAGAATGTATGATTGTGTGTGTGTACCTAGGTAAAACTTATGAATAACAAGGAGCTTGAGTGTTATACCTTTAATGGAGCTGAATATGATTAAGATTAACACAAATGGTTAGAAAGAACAAGCTTGATTCCTGTCTTGAGCTCCTTTTAGCTTGGGTCTTGCATCAAAACTTCCAAAACTTGAACTATGTCATCAAGAACCTCCAAGTTCTTGATGAATGATGAAGAAATACAACAAAAATCAAGGTGGGAAGATAGTGGTGATGTGGTGGACGAAAATGGAGGGTGGGAGAAGAGGAATTAGAGTGTGAAATGGTGGGAGAAAAGTGATCTTTGATGCATGAATATATAGGTAGATCACAATGATTACTCTTGGATGAAGAAAGATTATGGATGATTTTTTTTTGTGGATCTTGCATGTGTCAAGTGGTATGGAGGTTAAGTGTTAGAGTGGATGATGTGATGTTGGAGTGTAAATAAAGTGAAGTATTGCCATGCAAGTGTAAGGCTTTTAAAGATTCTTGTCTTTTGGATGTGACATGAGCCTTACAAGCCTAATATGTCATACTTTTATATATTATAACCAAGTGTAGGTGAAATTTGGTTTATATTGGGTATTATGGTAGTTAAATCTTGTATCGGGTATAAATTTTGGTATTATTTATAATTGATTATTTTTCAATAATTAGTAAGATAATAAAACTTACTAGAATAATTAAATTTTAGTAACTAATCAGATTATTAAATGACGTGTCATGTATTATGCCAGCTTTATCCGCCTAAACACAACTATCTTTCGTTGTCTGGAATTTTAACGCGTAAAATTGCGACTTTACGATTTTTCTTCGTTATTTCAAATTCTTTACTTTGGAATTATTGTTTCATTTTAAATTTGGTATAGTGATTAATTCATGTACTGAATTATCAACAAAGTTTGTTTCCATATAGTTCAGCGAAATGAGGTGACGTAATTACGAGAAGTACTAATTGCAAGACTATACATTTTAAACATTACGAAACTTTAAACGAGAACAAACATTTAATTATTACAATTCTGAAAATTCCGTCATAGTCAACGTTAAATACACTAAGGGTGTTAATAAGTCAAATTTGAAAATTGACGGATGTCACAGTCTCCCCCCGTTAGAAGAATTTCGTCCCGAAATTCAACTAGCGTTGTGGTGGATAGCTTAATCCGTAAAGAGTTGTGGGTATTTTTGTATCATCTGATCCTCCCGTTCCCATGTGAATTCAGGTTCACGTTTAAATTCCCAACGGACTTTGACTATTGGTATTCGATTACACTTGAGTTGTTTCACTCCACGGTCCATGATCTCCACTAGTTTCTCAACAAAGTGCATCGACTCATCAATGTGTACATCGACGAGAGGAATATGGAGATTCTCATCAGCTAAACATTTCTTGAGGTGAATGTTGTTGATTTTTCTGGTAGCTCGAGCTTGTAGGCTACTTTCCCAATTCTTTCGAGAATTTTGAATAATCCTATGTAGCGAGGTGCTAGTTTCCCTTTCTTCCCAAATCGGACTACTCCTTTCCAAGGTGATACCTTGAGAAGTACGAGATCGCCGATATTGAATTCTAGGGGATTTCGTCGTTTATCAGCATAGCTCTTGTGACGACTTCTAGCAGTGAGTAGGTTCTTACGAATTTGCATGATTTTTTTTCAGTAGTTTCATGAATTAACATCGGACCAGTGATTTGGACTTCACCGATTTCACCCCAACAAATGGGTGAGCAGCATTTATGCCCATAGAGTGCTTCGAAAGGTGCCATATCATTGCTTGTATGATAGCTAATGTTATACGAGAATTCAATCGAAGGTAAGTGTGTATCCCAATTGCCACTGAAATCGATGACAAAAGACCTCGGCATATCCTCGAGTGTTTGAATTGTTCGTTCTGATCGGGCATATGTTTGAGGACGATATGCAGTGCTAAGGCCTAATTGAGTACTAAAAGTTGATTGAAGTGGTTTCCAAAAGAGGGAGATGTTACGACCATCACGATCGGAGACAATGCTCAAAGGCACACCATGGCGACTTACTATTTCTTTGATGTAGATTCGAGCTAACTTCTAAACTCGATAGTCTTCACGAATAGGTATGAAGCGTGCTGATTTAGTAAGACGGTTAATGATCACCGAAATTCGTGACCACTAGAAGTGCGAGGGAGCTTTGTAATGGAATCCAAGGCTAGTATGATTTCAAAACTACCTAGTCTCATGGGTATGTGTTCAATGGGGTAATTGTGTTTGCTATGGTTCAAGTGCTAACCATGAATGAAAGATTCATTAGTGATGGAACTATCTAGCTTGAGGAGTAGCAAGAAAACTGGGCGCAAAAGATTGTGAGACTCATGATATAGATTTATTGATATGTTAATGAAACACGATAAGCGTGTAATTAAGACAAAAGACTTAATTTAACAATGGCAAATCAGTAATAGATATATCAAGATTGACATAGAACAACATATCATGTGGTGATAAAACATGAAATTGATTATGTTGAGTTAAGAATAGAATATTAGCATTGGAAGGTGTAAATGTCTAGACTTAACAAAGAAATTTCAGTTCACGTGACTTTTGGTATATCATGTTTTGGGAAAATAGGCTAAGACACTTTCTCCATGAATCCCTGAGAAGCAAGACGGGTCCTTGGTTGATTGGGATATACATGAATTGCTCTCCTACTAGAGGAACTATTTTAAATAATTAAAAATCATTTTGTTTTGGAGTTTTGAGCTAACATAGCAGTGTAAGCACGAGTGATAGTGGATTTTGATTTTTTTATTGCATAAGATTTGTGTTGATCATGATTGTTGGAAAATGTATCAAATGATACGGTCGTCTAGCTTCCTTCCTGTCTGTATGAATCTTGAATGGATTTGAAGCTTGAAATTTCATCCTACCCATAAATGGAGATGGGATTTCGATTCATAGATTGAAAAATTAGAATCATAGCTTATGATTTAGAATTTGTAGATTATGTACTAGAATCATAGTATGATGTTTAGAAATATCTACTGATGTATTAAAATTGTTCACTGTTGTATTAGTAGTACGAACTAGTGTCTAAAGGTCATGGAGTGCTATCAAAATCAAGACCTTTGAAGAGTTT
This sequence comes from Mikania micrantha, assembly GCA_009363875.1. NCBI lineage: Eukaryota > Viridiplantae > Streptophyta > Magnoliopsida > Asterales > Asteraceae > Mikania > Mikania micrantha. The sequence goes on along the minus strand of CM018682.1, from coordinate 54,453,645 downwards.
ATAATCATAAGTTGTCGTTCGATTTAGACTTTGATGCTTAAACCAAACTTCAACCGAAGGCATAAGATAACTTATTTGTCATTAGAGTTTTATTATAAATAGTTTACTTGGCTAAGAGTGTTTGAGATAATAATAGTTTATTCGTTTCTGTGTAAAATTATTTACTGTGGCCATTGATTGACTTGTGTAAGGATACACATCAAGCCTAGCTGCAAAAGTTAAATTGATTCAACCAATAGGTTTGACTAAAGAATATTTTCCTTGATAATGAATGTCGAGTTGATGATAACAAGTCCTTGGTCAGGCTTTTGGTCCTAATCTCATTGTGTTGTTGGTGTTTATATATAGGGTATGCCATAGTCAACCCCCAACCTACCAATACTTTGAAAGCATGCCAGTCATCTACCCGACCAACGCAAAATTTCAAATATGAAGTTTAGGATTTATGCTGAATAGGATTTGATACTTGAAAACTTGATTTAATGTTGTAATTGAACAAGTGGGTAGGTTTTGAATCTTATACGAAGAGTTGAATGAGTTTAGGATTCGAATTCAAAGTTTTCTATGAATGTGTCCATTTTTCCCGTATAGCAGGATTCACATGTACTGCAAATTATCGTTCCGTGTGCACCCGTAACGGTAATTTGCCTTGCATGATTACCCTGCTTCATAAGCATGGCACACAAATGGGTTAATTTAGAACTTCATAGAATGAAAAACCTGTCTTACCAAAGTTGTTGTGGTTTACAAGACGTTTGGTTTAACTAACATCAATCAAGTAGACTGAAGAAGTCCGTCTCATAAAACCGTCAACTTTGACTCGTTTGGCATTTGTAGGATAATGGATTAGTTTTTTTTATTGATGTTTGAAGTGACAAGCTTTTACTTACTAGGTTATCACAAGTCCGTCACATGATACCCAAATTTGACAGTTGTAAGTCGAACATTAGAGACCATTAGGAATGTTTGTGACACTATAAAACTTAGATTAATATGATAAATATCATAAATCATAGTCTTAGTATCAAAAACTTTGAAATGGCGTCTAGAAATAAGAATTTACATAATAAGACATTTTAGAACTTTAGATTAAGATGATTTCAAATATCATCCATCATAGGTCTAATGTCTTAGAATTCTTAGAGCCGTAGTATGGAATGAGACATCATAAATCTTTAGATTTGAATGATATACAATTATCATAAATCGTAAGTATAATGTCTTAGAGTCCTTAGAATTGTAGTTGAAGTATAGGAATATATGGAAATGAGATGTTTTGCACGAGTGGCAAGGTATAAGTTGGTAAATGCTTGATTTTGAATAGGTTGTATGATATAGAATACAAATGTGTGATATTCAATAACCTTAGAGAAATGTGATAACTAATTATCAATAATCAAGGATATAATATCATAGAATTCTTAAATCATAGTTTGAGTATGCGAGTATGTAACATTGTCTTAGAATAGCATGAAATGTGAGGACTTGATTGATTTTTTTTTATTGAAATCACTCATAAAAAATTTCCATAAGTCCACATGTCACTTTGTTGAAATATAAATGAATTATAAATCAGTGTGACATGTTTGGAATAATAATACGTCATTAAGACTTGGTTAAAATAATCAAATCAGAAATCGTCGTAGCTTGTTTAAAATCGATATGGAATGGTATCCAAAGTGGAATACCGTTGACTTATTAGAGTCGTATAGTTTATAGAACGTTTGGTGTAACATGCTTTGGCCTATAGGTTAGGATACTCTTATCAAGATTCCCCAGGAAAGCTAGACTGGTCCCACAGTATATCGAGGATTTATACGAATCGCTTTCCTAGACAGGAGTCCCAACTAACGGTATCCACCCTTCCAGTTATTGCATGCCCGTTTTACAACTTAACTCTAACGAGATTATGAAATCAAAGATCAAGTACATGTGTTTTGAAATTCAACAAAATAACTTAATGAAATTTCATTTTGAAACATATGAATAGGAATGTAGTCTAAGCATAGCATAAGTATGAGAGATATGAAAGTTATGAGCACATATAGAATAGGTGAAATCAAATAGCACGTATATGAACGTAGAATGTTAGGCATGTAAGGCATGAGTTATCTCATGTTTAGACACCTAAAGCTATAAACTATGTCACCATTTCTAATAACCTAATTCCCTATAGCCACGGCTCTGATACCAATCTGTCACACCCCAACCGACGGCGGAATAACGTCGGGGCGCGACACGACTGTTCATAACACGTGACGCTAATTAAGTTTCATAATTTAATCATACCAAATTCAATACATGCTTAAATCAAGTAGTTTTGAACATAACAAAAGATAAATTAAACATTGTTTTTATTTACTACACTAGGTCCATAGCATCCTACGTGTAGCATCAACTTGATAATACACAAACGACATTTCCTGCAACATGTATAAAAATAGAGTCAACTAAAAAGTTGGTGAGTAGACATAGGTTTAAACTATATGTAATAAAATTGAGACTTTTGCGATTCATATGTGAAGGTAGTTTCCAAGCATGTATGTATAAACATATGTATGATCAGACCTTTGTTGACTTGACACTCGACTAGAAAGTCGCGATTAGCTTGAATTGGTTTCAATCATCCAAAGGCCCTCATTAGGGTCAAAACGATGGATGGGCGTCACCCAATAGATCCATTGTTGTTACCATTGGCTCGTGATAGAGTTAGTGATCATATAGAATTAGACTTCGAATAGCACACACATAGAATCATAGTTTAACACGTATAACATAGTGTCATACACATAGACATAGAGTTTGAATCCGCAAGTTTTGTGAAATAGAATTTGAAATTGAATAGCGTACACATGTTGCACCCAATACTTTGAAATGAAAAGGGCTACGAATACTCACATAGTATGATTGATGATTGACTTCTTGATTGTCATTTATATGAAGACTTATAACTCGGTTCCTATAACATAATGAGTTTCTTTTGAGTTTGTGAATTTGTTATAGTTTATGAGATTGTTTTTTTGTTCTATTTGTCGAGATTAAAATAGTTATGTCTTAAATTATACTTGAAATATTATTTTATAATGCCCTGAAATTACTAAGTGTCCAATTTTATAAAAATTTTGTCATTATAACGACGCAATTTGGGAAATTTTCCATTTTGCTTAACAACTTCAAAACTCATAAATTATATTAACGTATATAAATATATATTTATAAGTATATACATATATCACATCATTCAAGTGTGTATATGAAATATATACACATTTATATATGTGAAAATAATTAATATTTATGTAAAATTGCTTAAATTTATAAAACTGCTTTTGTACAGATTCTGTCCGGCTTGTTCGGATGAATTTTAAAAATAGAAGTAGTTTGAATAAAATTATGAAACTTCACAGTCAACTATTTTAAGGTGTTTTGAACAACTTTAAATTTGAAAACTTTTCGTGATTTTGCTTGTAAATGGGTCAAAACAGTCACACAAGTATAAGTCCTTGAAGTTTCTATTTTGATAGATTTAATCCAGTGAGTTCGGGTTCATTTTTGACATAGTAAACGTTTGAGTTAAATTATGAAACTTTCCAGTATACAATTATAGTATGTTATGAACAACATTCATTTAGAAAAGTTTTTATGATTCGGACCTTAAATAAGTCAAAACAGCTGCACAAGTCAGGGGGTACAAATCCGCGCACTGATCTTGTGAAGGTTGTTTAGAGCATCATTTGGTCGAGTTAGAAGTTGAATAGGTAGTGCATAGAAACCTAACACAATGAACTTAGTCGTGGAATCTGAGTTTGTTCATTTTGGAGCTGTTATGATAATTTTATGACTCATTAAAGTTGAGACAACATTCTGCCAGAATTTGCAGAATGTATGATTGTGTGTGTGTGTGTAGCAAGGTAAAACTTATGAAAAACAAGGAGTTTGAGTGTTATACCTTTAATGGAGCTGATTATGATTAAGATTAACACAAATGGTGAGAAAGAACAAGCTTGATTCCCGTCTTGAGCTCCTTTTAGCTTGGTTCTTGCATCAAAACTTCCAAAACTTGAACTATATCATCAAGAACCTCCAAGTTCTTGATAATGATGAAGAAATACAACAAAAATCAAGGTGGGAAGATAGTGGTGATGTGGTGGACGAAAATGGTGGGTGGGAGAAGAGGAATTAGAGTGTGAAATGGTGGAAGAAAAGTGATCTTTGATGCATGAATATATAGGGAGATCACAATGATTACTCTTGGATGAAGAAAGATTATGGATGATTTTTTTTTTTTTTTTGTGGATCTTGCATGTGTCAAGTGATATGGAGGTTGAGTGTTAGAGTGGATGATGTGATGTTGGAGTGTAAAGAAAGTGAAGTATTGCCATGCAAGTGTAAGGCATTTAAAGATTCTTGTCTTTTGGATGTGACATGAGCCTTACAAGCCTAATATGTCATACTTTTATATATTATAACCAAGTGTAGGTGAAATTTGGTTTATATTGGGTATTATGGTAGTTAAATGTTGTTCGGGTATAAATTTTGGTATTATTTTTACGCGATTATTTTTCGATAATTAGTAAAATAATAAAACTTACTAGAATAATTAAATTTTAGTAACTAATAAGATTATTAAATGACGTGTCATGTATTATGCCAGTTTTATCCGCCTAAACACAACTATCTTTCGTTGTCTGGAATTTTAACGCGTAAAATTCCGACTTTACGATTTTTCTTCGTTATTTAAAATTCTTTACTTTGGAATTATTGTTTCATTTTAAATTTGGTATAGTGATTAATTCATGTATGGAATTATCAACAAGGTTTGTTTCCATATAATTCAGCAAAATGTGGTGACGTAATTACGAGATTACTAATTGCAAGACTATACATTTTTAACATTACTAAACTTTAAACGAGAACAAACATTTCATTATTACATTTCTGAAAATTCCGTCATATTGGACGTTAAATACATTAACGGTGTTAATAAGTCAAATTTGAAAATTGACGGATGTCACATTAATAACATCGATACTAATAGTATCAATGAAATCTATACTTAGCAAAATTTTGAAATTCTTAAATTTTTTAAAATTTTAGTTTAAATACTAATTGAAATTTTTTCTTTGGCACAGGACAATGATTATACAACGACACGCACAATGTTATTGCTTTGATAGATGAGGAGATTAAAGAAGCCCCTAAATTTTTAGGGATTATTTCCTTCCTAAAACGATCTAGGATTTCACATGCAATTTCTACAAATCATGTGATCATGATGAATCATATTACCTCGTTTTGGGAGAATGCAGATTTCGATTTTGCTGTTGAGCCACTAGTACTCAAATCCAAGATATATGATATGGTGATCCAGTTCTCTTTACAAGGTTTTAGAGTTGATCTCAGATTTCAGGATTCAGATGATGATCCTATGACTCTTCCTAGTGATCTTATATGTGAAGTTTTTAATCGCATGGGATACAATGGTGACATCACTATTTCTCAGTTGGTTAAGAAGCATCTCTTTGGACAATGGAGATATTTGTTTCATGTGGTGATCATGTGTTTATCTAATAGGAAGCCTGGGATTGACACTCGGTCAAGACCCTTTCAGTGTCTTATTGTTGCACTGGTATTGAATAAACCATTCAATATCAGTCAGTTAATTTTTGATTCAATGATTAAGCAGATCACTGCTTCTGAGAAAGAAAATTTTCTCCAGTATCTAAGATTTCTTACAATGATCTTTGATCATTTGTATCCACAGTTGACCAAATCTGGTCCAATCATTAAAATAACAGTGATGAATTAGAGAATTTTTGCTGACTATAGACTGAAGAGAGGAGCTAATATTGTTGATACCCCATTATTTGGTCATGTCATTGATGAACAGTTTCGGGAACCCGCTGATAATGCTTGGGTTCATGATGTAGCTCCAGTTGCAGATCAACAAACTCACTTAGATGATCAACAAGTACAAGCAGATGAACAAATTCCTCATCTTGCTGCTAATACTACATCTGTTGTCTCTCAATTCAGAGATGTTGTTGTTTCTACTTCTCAGCAAACTGAGCAAGTTCAAAAGGAAACTCAGGATCCTGTTACTGATGGTACTCCTACTGTGGATACTAAAGGTGTTGTTGATGATACTTCTACATCAGATACATAAATAGATGATGATGATGATGTTGATTCTAGTGGTAACATACTTATTCGCAAAAGTCTAAGCAAGAGACCTTACGTTGATAACATTCATCAAGCTCATCGGGAAGACAATGTTGCTATGAAGAAAAAGAGATCTGAAGATACTGATTCTGTTTATATTCCTTCTGACAAGGAATTTCATTTTGATTCACCAGTTCCACCTACTTCTTCTGTTGTTCTACCTTCCACATCTTCACTTCCTTCTCATTCTTCTCCTCCAGTTACTCCGCCTATTGCTTCTTCATTACCTACTTTTGATTCTCCAAACATCAGTGCTATGATGACTGATAGTTTTGCTACCCAGTCTGCATAGATTTTGGCCTTACAATCCCAAGTTGAAGAATTACAATCTGAAAATATTTAGTTGAAGGCTAAAGTGAATACTCTAGAGGTTACAGTTGAGGAGCTGCTAAAGAAGACATCTTTTATCTTACCACTGCAAGATCAACTGAGTTTGCTTCAATATCAGGTTGAGTCACAACATAAGACTCAGCTTGAATTGAATCAAACTGAGTTAGCATGTTTCAAGATTTTGAATAAGAAAATTACAGACTTGATTACCAATTTGGTCAAGGTATTTAAAGGTCATGATGCCCAACTAAAAGAACTTAATGGTAGATTGGCTAGTTCTTCAATTCAGGGGGAGATTACATGTTGAGTTGAAGTAACTACACCATTACAGGGCAATCAGAATGATGATGATCAAGATGATCCAGCTGCTGGTGGTTCAACTATAGTTAATTATATATCTTAGGGGGAGCCCGTTGAACAAACCACAACACCAGATGATAAATCAAGGAAAAGGCACAGGAAGAATAATTTATTGATACTTTGATTGTTGATCAAGATGAAATTCAAGATGATTAGTTGATGATTGATGCTCTTGTTGATATAGATGATGACGACCTTGGATATGATGATCAAATTGATGGTGATTATGTTCTTGATGTTGATCCTCGGTTAAATGAGAAAAGTATCGTTTTGAAGAATGTTTTGATGATTTTGATGATAGTGATGGTACAGAACTAGAAGAAGGAGAATGGTTACCAATAAAGGAGGTTAGAGATCTGTTTATGGATCTTTATTGGGAAGAGAAAATTATGCAAAAAAAGATTGAAAAGATAATTGTTGATTATGTTATTCAATCAACAAAAGATGAAATTAGAAAGAAACAAGCTGAAACTGAGAAGATTAGTAAAGATTTTTTTAGGTTTTTAACAACTGCAGAAGTCATTCAATTGACTAAAGATTATTTACAAAATGCTCCACAAAGTCCAAGTGTAAAGAAACAATATAGGAATAAGGTGGAGTGTGTTGGAAAGATTCTTGCTTTGAAATATGAAGCTGAATGCAAGTTGTTTATAATAAAGAGAATTGATGGAGTTTAATATTGGAAAAAGTCAATTAAAAGCTTCAATCAATTTCCATTGTGTGAATTAAGAGTTTTGGCTGATATCAAGTTAATCAACCATGGAGATGATTATATGGCCAATTTGATTGAAAGAATAATAAGAAAAGAGGTTCGGACAATGAAGTTTGAATTCTTAAACCCTCAAAAGTTGAAGAAAATACCGATTGTTGGTAATCTTGAATGGATTACTAGGCAATGGAAGGTGAGATATGAATTCAAACTAGTTAAATCTTCAAATAGAATTCGTCTTTTAAAGTTTAACTTGGGACTTATGAATAACCTCCATAGATGGTATTTGCATGGTTAGACCTTTGATGTTGTTTTTCAAGATGTAAACAAAGTGGAATTTTGAAAAATGTTTGATCCAATTCACTTAATTAATCTGTCAGAGTGAGACCAGAGAATGCTGGAAATAAAACAGATTCAATATCATAAAGATCATAGAGATTAGGCAATGAAATTTTAAAAGGTGTTAGATATGTGTATTAAGCATAAAATTTGTGCTGGTAGCTATCTACCCTTGCTGTGGAAATAATGAAGATTCACATTGAGCTGTTGCTAGGGGAAGTCTGTTAGTACCCTGATAGCATCAGCTTCAGTTGTTAAATTGAAGACTGAAGATTGTAGCTGATTTGACATGAAGATCTTTATGTTTATTGTATTTGTTTTTGTTTTTGTTTTCAATATAATGTTTATATTTGTTTTATATTGTTTGTTTTTGTTTAGATTGAAAATTTTCTAAATGTTGATTTTATCGATTCTATTAGTATCGATAGTAGTTGTATCGATACTAATAGTATCGAAGGTAATACTATCGATGCTATTAGTATCGACAATAATGCCTATAAATAGCTTAGATTTGATATGTTTAGTATCAGTTGAACATAACTCAGAATTTTAAGTGTGTGAATTTCTCTATACATGTATATTCTTCATTCAAGATATTAATACAAGGAAATTGAATTTATGTGATTGATTCTATTCTTCTTAATTCATTGCATTTGTGTTCAAACTTGATATTATGGATTCCGCACACAATATCTAGTTATACCATATCATTAAATCCTAGCCACGGACCTACACTCCTTGATTCAGGTTGGTTAGAGTGGGTGGGGTGTAAGCTTGAGGTGACCCAAATTTACGCTGCTGGGGTGGTGGTTGGAGAGTGGAAGTCTTGCTCAGGGTGTTATCCCATTTGCATTTGTTATCAGTGGTTTTGGCTACTGAGCCACGAGGTGGTAAGAGTCCTTCTGCAAATGCCAAGTTAGTAAGCTGGTGAGCTAATTGGACGGCTTCCTGCAAGGTGATGGGGTTAGCAGAGAGTACCATCCCTTGAATCTAAGAGGGTAATCCCTCAATGTACTTCTCTATGTGTCTGTAGGCTGGGGTTACCTTCTCTAGGCAGAGATGTGCCAACTCATATGATCGAGCAGTATAGGCCTCAATTTCAGAACCAACCATCTTGTGGTTCCAGAACTCGGTCTCTAGCTTCTGCACTTCCCTGAAAGGCAATATTCGCGGTTCATCATTCTCTTGAACTCATCCCATGATAGGGCATTGGCTATTTTCAGCCCTAGGTTCTGAACATTTGCGTTCCACCAGGTGAGGGCAGCTCCCTCAAGAGTTCAAGCAGCGAACTTGACCCTATCTTCGTTTCTACAGTTGCTCATGGCGAAGGCCGCCTCCTCCATCCAGCGTAAAAGACCGACGCACCCTCCGTACCATTGAATGAATGGGGTTTACAGTCCAGGAATGATTTGATTGTGCAGATGGGTGGTTTAGGAATTGTTCCTGATATAAAGAAGGGTAAAGAGTTTGTTTAGGATCAAGTAAGTGAGTTATGATCTTGCATGCGTGATAATCATGCAAAGTGGATTCAGAAAAAAAAAAAAAGAATTTTGTCACCTTGATTCAGTTTGTTCTGAGTGTGGGCAGCTTCACGTGCAGCAATCGCTTCTTCGACCCGCTCGTTCATGAGCGTTTTAAGTTCAATCACGGTCAAGTTGATGTTTCCACATCCTCCCTCGTTTCGATGTGCACCGTGTCTCCCAGCCATTATCTTTACTGCGAGAATAAGTGCTAAAATGTTACGAAGGTCTAATGTAAAGTGTGCGGTTGGTACATAATGGAAACATGTATTTCTATGCATAGACACATTTTTTAATAATAGATAATAACTTTTGATATATAATAAGTTGTTAGGTTACAATTCATTTAATACCAAGACATCCAAAATCCCAAAATTTCCCATTACAGGGACACAACCCGCCCCTTCTAGGTCTATGTTAAATCAATCTAAAGAATCGCCAATCCTCGACTCGGTATCAGCATCCACTGCTGGTTCCCCCTCCTCCTCAGAGTCAGGCTCCTCTGGGTCTACGACTACGACCATGTCCTTTAGCTATGCGAGCCTTGCCTCAGCAATGGCGCCTTGGTTCTCTATCGCCTAAAGTCGTTTTGTCAACTATGTCATATATCTATCCATTCTGTTGACTATCCTATGTAGCTCTGGGTGTCGAGTGTGCGTATCCCACAAATCCTGTGAGAGATACTCGATCCTATCGTTAGCCCATTTCAGTTCCCAAGTCAGTCTAGCAATGTCGTCTGACTCAAGTCGTGGCCCCTTGGGCTCAGGGGCGTGTAGTATAGGTGATGCACGGTCAGGAGACTCCTCCTTAGGATTTTCCTCTAGGTCCTCATCAAGATCCTCCTTGGGATCATCCATCTCGCTCCCCTCAGATGGTATGGAATGTTGGTTAGGTGACTCTACAGCCACCGATGGGGGTGATGCTGGTAGTGCTGGAGCTATCGGCTCTTCCTCCTCGAGTGCGAGCGTATGTGGTGATGATGGTGACGCCATATCTATAATGCACGTAATGAGTATGTGTTTAATAATGTATGCAAGTAATGACAATACTAAGTGCTATTTGGTGTGTGGAGACTAATGGTTATAGACTAAGTTTACTAATGCAAACCTAATTCGCAGTAACTGAGGGCTCTGATACCAATCTATCGCACCCCAGGCTTTCCAGCCGCCGAGGGCGCGATCGAGATCTGTCTCAGTTACGCACGATCGCAGTCTCAAGTCACACTTGCGAGACCTACATGTATGTTTGTGTACGTTCATCCAATAGTTTGGATAAAACAGTTTTATAAATGAGAGTTGCAGAAGCTAAATTAATTGTTTTCAAATGATAAAAACATAAGTTGCGAAAGCGGTTTAAGTTTGCTAGTCATTACATAATAGAACAAGTTAAATAAAATGTTTTCATCAACCTAAGACTTAAGTAGATGCATGAGATCCCGTCCTAGCATCCTAATCTTGTGTGCATGCCTTAGTTACCTGAGAAAACATGCGAGTAAATGTCAACACAATGGTTGGTTAGAGCACAGGTTTTATATTAACATCAAACAGTAAAGTTTGCAATAAATGTTGTAGGACTACATATCATTACAATGCAATATCGATTGATAGCTAGTCAATATAGTTATATCATATGTGGGTTTGAAACCGAAGGTAAGTACATGACTCCCGCCATGTCCATCACACAAGACAATGGCAAATGTGTTTGGTCAATTTTGCTCTGTTCCGGCTCTCAGTCGGGGTGGCCTCCCAGGCACGCAACAAAGGGGTTCGTCAAACCCAAATAGTACCATCCAGAATTACCACGTTATGCACCCCGTGCTATTAACGGTTCGAAATATGTTTATGAGGACATAGTTATGATGTGTGTCACACATATACATGTTTGTTGTTTAAAAACAGTTATATTCAATGTCTTCTCCCCAAAGGTAGAAAATAGTAAAAAGGGGCCATGAACTCACCTCATAGTGCAGTTCCTGTTTGTGTGTTAGAAACAGCGAATGCTAGCGCCTGCTAGTGGTCAAATATAAACATATAGGTCATAAGTATGTGTTTTTATGATATATTTTATCCCATACAACTCCAAGTATCGATGTGCTCAACCGAGTGTTTGTGTATTGGCTAGTGTTGACTCGACGAAACGTTGGTGACATATTTGTTGTGTTTAATTCGTTTATGTGTCATATTGACCATAACACGCAAGTAGGACATTATCATACACCCTATAATTCTACTCAAAGCAAATTGTCTAAGTATGTCAGTCACGGATGTCATTCACGCAAGTTTTTATTTTCAGAAAGTTTCTATTTTTGGGAAGTTTCCTTATATGGTAAGTTTCATAAAACTTTACCAAATCAATCAAAACTCAATCCTAGATTGTTTCTATACTCAATCTCAGTTAAAATACACAAATAGACCTTCAAAAACATCACAAATTTCGTGAAAGTGAGCTACATGGAGTTGCATGTGGATAAACACACATGCGTGTGGTTTATTAAGCTTGCATGTGCAATCTAAGCATACATAAACCATAAAAACTACCTTAGATAAGCCTTATGAGCTTATATTCAAGCTAAGCAACTGAGAAATAGCTCTACAGCTTCTGGGTGTTGTTCTTGCTTGTTGATGGCTTCTAGCAACCCCTTTGAGATCCAATGATCATCAAATGCAAGGAATGGCTTTAGGGATGTTCGCAGAGGGTTTAAAGTGTGGTCTGTACGATTTTGTGTCGAGAGGGAACACATGAACTCAGTCATGGGGTAAAAGAGATAAGCTGTGGGAAATGGGTTGTATTTATAGTGATTTTTGAGTATTGGGACTCGTCGCGTACAGCCAAGGACAAAATAACAGGGTTGTTCACCAAGACACGCCGCGTACCACCAAGGTGGGAAATGATCGGTCGTGGCATACCGCCGAGTGTTCAGGCTGAATTCGAAATTCCCCCTAGTATTAGCATACCGCGAAGAGTTTCGCCAAGCTCCTTTGCATACCGCGAAAGGTTGAGTTTTTAGATTTATATTATGTTTTGTCCGGTTTCATTCGCGTTCGATTCGAATCATTTCGTATAAACATTTAGTTCGTGTAAATGACATAAGCACATAATGACACATTTGTTTGTTCGATTCGTTGTTTCGATTTTCCCCCAACGTTCATGTAATAAGACTCATCTGTGTTTCGGTAATTCCTTAAATTACCGATTCGTGATTGTTTGTGTTTGTCTTTAGGAAATGTTTGTGTTTGTCTTTAGGAAATGTTTGTGTGTTTTGTATTGACTCATTTAATTAATCATAATTAAATGAAATGCAAAAATTATGAATGTGAATAAGTAATTGTAAGTGTTGCAATTTACCTGAAACTGCATGGTGACACAACTACCGTGTAATTAACTTAATATAAAAACTATCTTAGTTGCTCATTAATCACTCGGCATCATTTTATCAGGCGGGTACGTTATAAACTAGAGTTAAAATAAGAACTCAAACAAATCCATTTAGAAAAAACTAGAACAACTCACAGCCCCAAATTATCACTTCCGTTCTTCCTTGTTTGAAGCCCAATAAATCTTGATACGATTAAATATATATATATATATATATATATATATATATATATATATATATATATATATATATATATATATATATATATAGGGAGAGGATCAAAAACTAACACTTCCTTATTGCGATAACCCATTAACTTTGACCAAATCAACCCAAATCTTTGAATTTTTTTCATGGCCTTTATTATACATAAATATGGGGTTTCCGTTAGTACATATTTGTAATAGGTTTCTATTCAAAATGTAAATTATAGAAAGTTTTGTAAAATTTAGTTTTGCATAGGCTCCTCTGTCCCACGAACCTAGGCAGGTTCGGCGAACCTATCTCTTTGATAGGTTTGGCGAACCTACAACCTTAGAAAGGTTCGGCAAACCTATAGGTTTGGCAACCTAGGTTAGCCCAGCAAACCTCAAGGTTCGGCTGGCGAACCTAAGGGTTCGGCTAGGAATGGGTTAGGAATAGGTTCGGCTGACAGTCTGTATATATAGAAGGTTTCTCTGTTCTTCTCATAACTCATGGAAAATTTTAGACAACTTCAGAAACTGTGTGTGTATTCTCTGTGTGAGAAATCTCTGTGTGAGATCTGTAAACATTGAAGATTGAGTAATCAAATGAAGATGCTTATGAAATTACTTGTTACTCTTTGATTCTTATAGATTAAACATGGATTTCGCATGTGTTTAATTGTTCATAGAGCTTCTAGATTAGATCCAGATCAAATTCATCAAACCAACAATTGTATCAGAGCATTTGGTGAAGTTTTATACAAGTTTTGTCAAAGAATTTCAAGTAACTTCTTGATTTGAAGATTAAAAGTTGAAGATGGCTCAAAATTCTTCTTTTCTTGTTGATTGATTGTTGTTTTGTGTTCAATTTCATCATCAATTGGTGTGGAATACTAAAATTCACAGATTTGGAGTGTTAATTTGAAGATTTGGAAGGTTTTTCTTCAAATTTTGGAAGGTTTTCCCTCCAAAATTTTGTATTTGGAGTTACAGGTTCGTGAGCCGAACCTGTGATCAGCTGGAACAAAACGTTCGCTGGAATTGAAGATTTTCTGAGGTTCGTTGTGTTTTTCAGAAGAGGTTCGTGGATTTTCAGTGAAGGTTCGCTAGTATTCTGCAAGGTTCGTTTGAAGGTTCGCTGGTTTTTCTTCAAGGTTCGTCTGAGTTTTCTGCAAGGTTCGGTGCAAGGTTCGTTACTGAGGTTCGTTGTTGTTTAAGAAGAGGTTCGTCTGACTTAAGGTTCGTGACCTTAGGTTCGTGATTGAGGTTCGTCTGACTTGAGGTTCGTTTGACTCAAGGTTCGTGATTAAGATTCGTTACTTGAGGTTCGTGTGAGACAAGGTTCGTCTGACTTCAGGTTCGTGTGATTTGAGGTTCGTGTCTTCAGGTTCGTGACTAAAGGTTCGTTTAGATTCAAGATTGTTAAAGGTTCGCCTGAGTAATAAGTTCGTGAATTGAAAAGGTTCGCTGGTTAAAATTTTGAAATCATGGCAGAGATGTATGCTGCAATGGCTAGTCAGAATTCAAAGATTCATAACATTCTGATTAGTGAAACTGAAGTTGGGAGTGCGAACAAAGTGCCAAAGTTGTTGGATTTATCAGATTATGATAATTGGAAGGGCCGTTTTGAAACACACCTTAATGGAATGGATACTAATCTTTGGGAGAGGATTTTATCTCCATATGAAAGACCTAGAGTTGTGGGAACCGATTTGTATCAACTCTTAGAGAGATTAGATGTTGATGAGAGAAAGAAGTATGATTCGGAGAAGAAGGCATACTGGATGCTTAGCCAAGCTATTCCCAATCAGATTTTACATCAATTTGATGAGCACAAGACTTCTTATAGTCTATGGAATGCTTTGAAAGCTAGAGTTGAGGGAAATACAAATCTGAAGAAGATGAAAGATACAGACATTCGCAAGGAGTTTGAAAATTTTAATTTTAAAGGCAATGAAAGTCTGGAAGCATTGATCACTAGATACAGACATCTGCTGACAGAAGTTAGAAAATGTGGCATCGAATATGCTGAAGATGAAAAGATTGATTGCCTTGCAGATGTTTTTCCTGACAAGTGGAATTCTTTGGTGTTAATTTTGAGAGAAAATTTACCAGGAATGACCTTGGTAGAATTTGTTCAAAAACTTGAAGAGCAAGAGATGAAGGATAAGCGAAAAGCTCGAAGAGTGAATGTTACACAAGATCCTTCATTATATGGTGGATCTGTAGTTACACCACCGGCTTCATCTGCTAGAATTCAGATAGCATTTGTGTCTAGTACTTCTGAAAGTTCTTCTGCTCCTTCTGCATGTGCCAGTTCTAGTTCATCTTATTCTACAAGTGAGAAGAAATCTGACTCGACATCAGCTCCTGTTCAGTTAAATACAACAAATCTGGGGAAAGTTACTATTGAAGCTGTTCGGGATCACATGTCTATTTTGTCTTGTGTGGTCAGTGCATATGATGAACAAGTTGCAGGAAGGATTGGAAATGCTAATCTGACATTTGAAGAATATGAACAAATCGATGATGATGAAATGGAGCTAATTGACACTCAGTGGGCACTGGCAAGTGTGGTTCGAAGAATTAATCGTTATGAGAAGAAGACAGGCAAGAAATTTACTTTCGACCGCAACACCAAGTTTGGGTTTAATCCTAAAACTACTCAATGCTACAACTGTGGTGAGCTAGGTCATTTTGCCAGGGAATGCAAGAATCCAAAGAAACAAGGGAATCTAAACCCATTTAAGCCGAAGGAAACTTATCAGAAAAAGAAAGAAAAATCTGAAGAATCATCATCTAAAGCTTTGGTGAGTCAAGCTGATAAGGGCTATGACTGGGGGAAGCAGTATGATGAATTGATGGATGCTTTTATGGCTTCATTGGAAGAAGATTCTGGTAAAGGCAAAGAGAAAGTGGATGAGGTAAATGAGGATCTGTTAGAGATCATTGACAAACTGAAAGAGATGAATGCTCAGCTAACTGCTGATTTGATAGAGTGCACAGAAGCAAATAAGAAGTTGATTTTAAGAGAAAAATCTTTTGACAAAAAGATAATTGATCTTGGTAAAGAAAATGAAGATCTGAAAATCAAAGTTTTACAAAATAACCATGTTGTATCTATGCATCTTGAATCAGTTCAAAAGCTGAAAGTTGAGTTATCAGCAGCAAAAGCTGAAGCTGAAGCAAACAAGAGCAAGCTTGAAAACTATCAAAATTCTAAGTATGTCATTGATTACTTTGCTGCCATGCAAAGGTCATCACATGATATGTCTGGAATAGGTTTTCATGCTGTGCCACCTCATTCTAGTTTTGTTTCAAGACCAAAACTTAATCCGAATTTGGAAATTCATCCGGTTTCATTAAAGGAAAATGTGTCTGAACAAGTAACTGAGGATGTGGGAGGTACATCATCTCATGATAAAGTGTTTGTTGATTGTGATGCTCCTATTATTGAGGATATTACAGATTCTGAATTTCCAGTTGATATTCTGAGAATGACTGGTTATAAAGTCAAAACTGTTTAAGAACAAATCTGAAATCTCAGAAATCCAAGTCCGAGATGAAACCAGCTAAGAAAGTGGTGGTTAAATCAACTGTAGTTTCCAAACCAGTGCTGAAAGTCAAAACTGCTACCACTGTCAAACCAAATGTGTTTGTCAAGTCATCCAATACATATAAAGGAGAGACTAGTGGTGTTTCTCAAAAACAAAATTGTTTTTCTGAAAAAGTTAACAAGGGGGTTAACAAGGTTGTTGACAAGGAAAATAAGTTTGGGGTTGGAATTAAGGGAAAATCAATGTTTTCTCAAAATCAAAAGAATAATTCCAAGATAAAAGCCACTGGTTTGAGGAACAATGTTTCATCACCATCAGTTGCATCTAAATCTTTCAATTCATCTAAGTGTTTTGATGAACTCAAAACAAAAAGTATTTCACAAAGAAAATGCTACAGATGTGGTAAACTGGGTCATGTAATTGCTGATTGTGAGTTGGATACTTGTAACAGATTTAGGTCCTTTACTCCAAAAGAAACACGAAAGTGTTTTACTTGTAGTGGAAAAGGACATATTTTTGCAAATTGTCCAAATCATAAGATCAGCAAGAATTCAGTTGACGTTAGTCGGATGATTAAGACTGTTGGGAATCCTAGGAGAGTGAAGCCTAGTGAGGAGGAAATGAGAGTCCTCAGAAAGTTTGATCCTGAATGTGTATGGGTTAGAGAAGAAAAGAATCAGAAAAATAAAGTTTTTGATAACAAACAAAATGTCAAAAAATTGGTGACATCATCTGATGATGATTTCTATGATAATTTTTCTTCAAAACAATTTTCAAAACAAATTGGTAAGTCAAAATCTTTTTGGAAATTGAGATGCAGTTCAGTGGATCAAATTCCTGAGAGAAAGGATGATAACGGTGAAGATGGGTGTGACACCTTAGGCAAATCCCACATCGGCCGTGGACAGGAGAGATCCTTTGTTCATATGTAAAAATCTGCCTCTTATACCAACAACGTGTTTTGGGGCTTAATGGTAGTGGATGAGAGGAGAACTCCACAGTTAACCGCGCTCAGGTGACAGCAATCCAGGATGGGTGACCCCTGGGAAGTTTTCACCCGGGCGACCAAAAGCAAAGCCGTCTATAATTTGGCAAAGCAGACAATATTTCTGGTAAAACGAGGCGGGGTGTTACAGAATGGTATTAGAGACACTCCTGTGCCGTTCGGGATGTGGGGCAAACCTCATCCAGGGCGATGAGTCCCGGGGGTGTCTGGAGGACACCTTAGGCAGATCCTACACGCTAGAGAGGCTAGCGGGGCAAACCTCATCGAGGACGATGAGTCCCAAGGGGGGGTGTATGTGACACCTTAGGCAAATCCCACATCGGCCGTGGACAGGAGAGATCCTTTGTTCATATGTAATAACCCGCCTCTTATACCAACAACGCGTTTTGGGGCTTAATGGTAGTGGATGAGAAGAGAACTCCACAGTTAAGCGTGCTTAGGTGACAACAATCCAGGATGGGTGACCCCCTGAGAAGTTTTCACCCGGGCGACCAAAAGCAAAGCCGTGAGCTATAATTTGGCAAAGCGGACAATATTGCTGGTAAAACGAGGCGGGGTGTTACAATGGGTCTTCAAGCAGTTTATTCCAACAGAATGGCAGAAGTCCATTCAGGGAGACTCGACACCGGAATGGCGGGAGTCATCCCTTTTGATACTGATCAAAATTTTAATTTATTGTGCAGGTGGCATTCATGGGCCGTATCAATAGTCGCTGGATTGTTGATAATGGATGCTCACGGCACATGACTGGAGAGTTAGGTTTGTTGAAGGATTTTAAGGCGATGAAAGGGAGTTATGTTAATTTTGCAGGTGACAAAGGTGGTCAGATTACCGGGTTTGGTAGTTTGACTAATGGTAAAGTTTCATTTGACAATGTTAATTACTGCAAAGAGTTAACTAACAACCTCTTGAGTGTGTCACAGATTTTATGACAAAGGCTATAAAGTGATGTTTGACAATGAAAGATGTTATATGCTTCAACAAGGAATTCAGATTCCTGAAGATTGGATTCTAATGACTGCTGACAGGAGTAAGGATTTATATGTTCTAGACATGGCGAAAGCGGAGACAGTAAACAAGGTGGAGACATGTCTGGTGTCTAAGGCAACCGAGCAAGATACGTGGTCTTGGCACAAACGGATGGGTCATATACATATCAGGAAGATGAATAATTTAGTACACAATCATTTGGTTAAGGGTGTATCGGTTAAACATTTTAAACTCCCTGATGTGTGTGTGTCCTGCAAGAAGGGTAAACAGAAAATGAGGTCCCATAAAACAAAGACAGTGTTTTCTATTGATAAACCACTTGAGCTTCTTCACATGGATTTGTTTGGACCTATCAATGTGAAGAGTATCGGTGGTGAATCATATTGTTTTGTGGTGACTGATGATTTGTCTAGATTTTCATGGGTCATGTTTTTAAAGTTTAAATCAGAGACTTATGAAAATTTTGTTTTGTTGGTGAACAGGTTGGAGACATTATACAAATTGAGAGTAAGGTGTGTTCGTTCTAATAATCGGACAGAGTTAAAAAAATCATCAAATGGAAGAATTTTGTGATTCAAAGGGCATTCAGCAGCAATTCAGTGCACCATATGAAGCACAGATGAATGGTGTAGCTGAGAGAAAGAACAGAACTTTGATAGAGTCTGCTAGAACTATGCTCGCTGATTCTAAGCTCCCCATTACATTCTGGAGTGAAGCTGTGGCGACCGCTTGTTTTACTCTTAATCGAGTTTTGATTGTGAAAAGACACAATAAGACATGCAATTAATTTCTTCACAATCGAAAACCTAATTTGGAACACTTGGAACCTTTTGGGGCTCCTTGTACCATGCTTAAGAAAGATGTTAAATTCAACTCTAAAGTTGAAGAAGGTTTCTTTCTTGGCTACAGTCTTCCCAACAAACGTGTGTTTAACAAACGTACGGGTGTTGTGGAATTATGGTATAATGCGGATCTTCAAAGACATACACCTATACCTAACGGCAAAGGACCAAATTGGCTTTTTGATTATGATAAACTTTTTGAGTCTTTTAATTTGTCTCCAAATGTTTCTGATGATGAAATAACCTTGCAAATGTTATGTGATTTGCAGAATTCTGATGAGCAAGGTGTTTCTCATCAAGCTGAAAATACTAATCCACCTGAGGAAGGCGTGTCAGAAGTAATCAATGATGATTGGTCATCTGATGATGATCATGATGTTTTTGAAGATGTTGTTTCTCATGATCAAGATGTTGATCAGAGTATCACAAATCTTGATCATAATGTTGGAGTTCCGCAAGTGCCAGTCACTAGAATTCATGTTAATCATCCTGTTGAACAGATCATTAGAAATCCATCTGCTAGAGTACAAACAAGAAATCAAATTGCAAGTGAGGAGAGCTTGTATGTTGAGTTGGAGCGAACTCATGGAACTCAAGAGCTATGGATGCATTCTGCATTCATTTCTCAGATTGAACCAAAGTCTGTTAATGAAGCATTGCGTGAGCCTGCCTGGGTGGAGGCTTTGCAAGAAGAGCTTAATCAGTTTCAGAAGTTAGGTGTTTGGCATTTGGTGGATTTGCCAAAGGGCGAGAAGAAAATTGGCACTAGATGGGTGTTAAAGTGCAAAAGAGATGATTGAGGCGTAATTGTTCGAAACAAAGCACGTTTAGTGGTTCAAGGTTTCAAATAAGTCGAAGGGATTGATTATGATGAAGTGTTTGCACCAGTGGCGCAACTAGAAGCAATTCGACTATTTCTGGCTTTTGCTGCCCACAAGAAATTTAAAGTTTCCAGTTGGATGTTAAATCTGCATTTCTTTATGGGTCATTGAAGGAAACAGTGTACGTTTGTCAGCCACCGGGCTTTGAGGATCCTATCCATCGGGATCAAGTTTACATCCTAGACAAAGCACTGTACGGTCTACATCAGGCTCCACATGTCTGGTATGAAACTTTATCGACTCACCTTATTGAACACGGGTTCAATAGGGGTCAGATTGACAAAACACTATTTTATCGGGAAAAGGGCAAGGATATTATTCTTGTTCAGATCTATGTAGATGACATCATCTTTGGATCTACCAATAAACAACTGTGTTTGGAGTTTAAGGAGGTTATGATTGAGAAGTTCGAGATGAGTGCTATGTCAGACATCAAATTCTTCTTGGGTTAACAAATTGATCAGACTGATGATGGAATCTTCATTCATCAGACAAAATACATTCAAGATATGCTAAAACGGTTTAGCATGCTTGATTGTAAACCCATTTCCACGCCCATTCAGCCCAATCACTGGATTGAGCCTGATCTTAAGGGGGAGCTAATTGATGCTACTTTATATCGTGGAATGATTGGAAGTTTGATGTACTTGACAGCCTCAAGGCCAGATATTGTATTTGCTACAAGTATCTGTGCTCGATATCAATCAAAACCTAAAGTGTCACATCTGATAGCAGTCAAATGAATTCTTCGTTATCTGAAGGGTACACCAGACACCGGTCTGTGGTATCCTAAGGATGATAACTTTTCCTTCAATGCCTATAGTGATTCTGACTATGGAGGATGCAAGACTGATGCTAAATCCACAACTGGAGGTGCACAATTTTTAGGGGAGAGATTAGTCTCTTGGCAGTGCAAAATGCAGACATCTGTTGCTACATCTACATGTGAGGCTGAGTATGTAGCGGCTGCCAGTTGTAGTTCACAAGTTTTGTGGATACAACAACAGATGAGAGACTACGGTTTGAATTTTCTGACTACCCCGATTCATGTTGACACCGAGGCTGCTATTGCTATAACCAAGAATCCGGTGTATCATTTACGCCCCAAACACATTGATATTAGGTTTCATTTCATACGCGATTGCTATGAAAAGAAATTTATTGATGTGGTGAAGATACATACCAATGAGCAACGAGCAGACCTTCTCACCAAGGCCTTTGATAAAAACCGTTTTGAGTATTTACTCAAATTAAATGGCATTCGGGTCATGGGTGAGGTAATTCCAAATCGATCTCCTTCTTAATCAATTTTTATTGAATTAACATCAGATATTTTTTGTTGTTATTTTTTTTTGTGTTTTAGTTTTTAGGGGGAGAAAGTTTTGAAAAATACAAAAACATTTGAAAAATCAAAAACACAAAAACATTAAAAAATTAAAATTCTGAGAAATTGATCTGACCAAGTGAGAAATGATAGCACATTGTTTGTAATTGGAAACATATATGTATCATACAAGAACATAAACATAAAGAGCAGTTATAATTACTTAGTATGATGTGTTAGTAGGTTTATAACTTATTTAAGATAACATTTGACAAAATTTTGATGATGCTTTATGAAAAACAGATGCTTAGAATACAGTACTTAGTTTTGTCCTGAAAGAGTGGTAGTTAATATTACAAAATGTTTCTTGAACAAAAGTTAAATTAATAGTTTTGATCATGTGTTTAATTTTCAAAAGAAATTCTGAATTGTTTTTTCTTTTATTTTAGTTTAAAGCTGAAACATTCTTTGTGTATACTTGCGTATCGACCTGATTGTTATAGCTTTAAACAAGTCAAATTTGTTTTCTTGGTTCTGATTAAGATTTGGACAATCTCTACGTATATGAAAATATCGATCTGATTGTTAAAAACTTAATCTTAAATTATTGTTTCGTTCATTTTCTGAATCATCTGAGTATACGTAAGTATCAACCTTGATTCTATGATTTTGAACAAATTCAAATTGTTTTACATTTTATTATTTTCAAAAGACATTCTGATTTGTTTTTGCACGATCAAGCTAGTTAAAATTGAAATATATTGTTTCAAGAACATTATTGTTTGATTAATTATTCATAAATCGGGGATGTGTTCAAGTAAATGGAAATCATAAAATATTTGATAGTTTTGTTTTAATTGATATTTTAACTAAGTAATTAAACTTAAAAAGGTTTTATACTGACAATCATCTTTGAATTGTAATTTGCTGTTATAAAAATTCATTAATTCAATCAGATGTGTTGATAATTGTAATACAATATGATCTCATGTCTGGATCTTTCTTAAACAAAAAGATGTGATTGTTTTGTTATTTTAGTTAGATTTGTTAAATTTGTAGTTTAGTTTTTCTAAAAAATTTGAAAAATTACAAAAAGATTTTTGTTTTTATCTGATGTTAAAACAATAATTTTTGATTATTTGTTTGATTTTGAAACATTTAAATATTGATTTGTTTTGAAATTTTAAATAAAAATCAAATTTTTCAAAAGGTTCGCCTAAATAGGTTTGTGAGAAGGTTCGTCCAAATGGTTCATTGGACAGGTTCGTTGGACAGGTTCGTTGAGAAGGTTTGTCCAATTGGTTCGTCTAATAGGTTCGCCCAACTGGTTCGCATGAGAGGTTCGTTGATAGGTTCGGTCAACAGATTGGTCAAAGGTTAGTGGAAAAAGGTTTGGTAATAGGTTCGTGTATAAATAACAGGTTCGTGTTAGAGGTTCGTCACTTTCATCAGTTTGACAGCCGCGAACCTGCAAGAGAAATTTTTTTCGATTTTGATCTAGAACCTCCGAAGCCTTTTCTTTGACATCATTAGACTCGAAATCTGATTGTGATCATTTTTACGTATAAATCTTGGATTTTGACCAGCTAGTTTAGGAGATTTGACTGGTTTTAGGAGTTTTTAGTCGAACCTATTTTGTTTGAGTAAAAACCTATTAAAATCTAAGTTTTAGACAAACTGATTTCATTAAACTTGTTCATTGTTGAGTTTCGAACCTTGGGATATAATTTTTTCATGTATTTCAAAGATTTGAAAATTTAATTTTGAAACTGGATAAGGTTCGCTGGATGAACAAGGTTCGCCTGGATGAACTAAGGTTCGCTGGATTTTGAAGGTTCGTCTGAACCTGATAGGTTCGTGGCGAAGCTCTGTTTTTCAAAAGAACCGAACCTTTGTTGGTCAAGGTTCGTTTGACCAACAGGTTCGTGTGATATGAAGGTTCGTTCAATGAAGGTTCGTTCATTGAAGGTTCGTTCATATAAGGTTCGTTCATCAGAAGGTTCGTTCAAATTGAATTTAGTCTGAACAACAGGTTCGTCTAGGATTAGCTTCGTCTCAGGGAAGGTTCGCTTGTGTTCAACACTTAGAATTTTTTTTATTATTATTTTTTAATTTTTCAAATTTTGTTTTAATTTGTTTTTAATTCTGATTGTAGACATGGCGAATCTGACTTTCGGAGACAAGCATAACTTGTGTGCTTACTTAGATCCTACTACCAGGAATGGCAAGGACTTCAGGCCGATGATTGAGTTTGTTAGGAGATCTCGGATTTATTATGTCATCTCCAATTCTTGCCAGATTTATCGATCACACATTCAGAGTTTCTGGGAATCTGCGAGGCTTACTTCTGTTGATGAGGAGTATGTCATAGAGGCGAATGTGCTTGGACAAGCAATTCGTGTGACTGAGGCTGTTATCCGAAGAGTATTACAGTTCGGAGGAGAGCCTGCTGGTATGACACTTATACCAGAGAGGTGTATCAAAGGGTGTTTTCTTCGGATCAGATATTTTGGAGCTTACAATGTCACATCGATCAAGAAGGGCAAACTTCCTCTTCAATATAAGTTTCTAGCTCATGTTTTATTACATTGTCTCAGCATGAGGAAGGGGACATTCGATGAGCTTCGGGATTTAATGCGATCAGCTATGGTGGCATTGATATTGAACAAACCGTTCAATTTCTCTGCTATGATATTCAGATATATGTGTGATAATATCACAAAAGCAAAGGATAGATTTTATATGTATCCTCGTTTTGTTCAAATGCTGATTGATGAGAGATTACCAGCGCAGATGTTGCCAAGAGATGCTGCAGATCTTCTCAAGCTCAAACACATGACTGACTCAAGTCTTGGTCAGGTCAGGGTGTACCAGAAGAGTGGTGATGCTGTGCTGGAATAGGATCTAGTTGGTCATTGTGCCAGGGCTAATTACGTAGCTCCTGAGGGTGATGCATGGAGGCATGCAGAGTCTGGTTCTGATACTGAAGCATTAAGTGATAATGATGATAATCAGCCACAACCACCACCACCTCCTCCAAGACAACAACCAAGGAAGTCAGCTGCTCAGTCTTCCCGATCATCACAACAAAGCAAATCTCAGACTCAAGGACCAAGTGTAACTCCTTCTACCTTGGTGCCTCTAGATGTTATCTTTCCAGATCAACAGGGTGAACATAGACAACAAGAAGATACTTCTGTTCATGTTGATGCTGAGGTTGAAGATGAAAGTGAAGAGTCGTCTGATACTGAGTCTGAGTTAGAGACTATTATACAAGTGAGTACAGTGATTAAGAGATTGAAAAAGAGGACTGCTCCAGAACAATCTACAGAAGCAAGAGAAGAGAGAGTTGATCCTGATTTTGTAGTTAAAGAGACTGAATCATCTAGGCCAAAGAATTTGAAGAGAACGGCCAAAGGTCCATCAAAGAAGAAGGCTAAATCTCCAAAGATCATTGTATCTTCATCTGCTGTCACTTCTACAGTTTCTACTTCATCAATTCCTGTTATTACATCTTCTCCATCTGTTACAGTTCAAGGAGGCTTTGGGCAAGCTCCTGAATATGTAAATGTGGCTCCTTTTGTTCCTTCGTTCATGGAGACTACAACAGTGACTGCATCATTTCAGGAGACTTCATTTCATCGAGCTTCTACTTCTAGAGATGATTCTTTATTTGAAAGTTTAGATGACTTGGGAGATCAAAGTTTCACTGTTGATTATGATGACACAGAGCTCAAAAGAAGAATTTCTATGCTTTTGAAAGAGTTTGATTTATACAAGATGGAAAAAGAGAAAGCTAAAGCTGATCAACCTTCTTCCTCTGGAACAAGTGAAATAGATGAGATGAAAGTTCAGATTGCTCAATTAATAAAATGGAGGGAGGAAGATGTAGCTGAAATGAAAAAGATGAAGGAAATAATTATTTCTTTGGAATCTATGATTGAGATTCAGAATGTAGATATTGCAAAGCTACAAAATCAGAATAGTGATTTGAGGCAAAAGATCGATGATATGAAAGTTAAAGATTCTCAGACTGAAGCTTCTGATGCTGAAAAAGTGTTTGTTAATGTGGATGATGAGGAAGAAGAAGAGGAAGATGAGAAGGTGGACTATGATGATTCTGATGTTGATGAACATCCGAGCTTGAATGCTCATGGTGATGATGAAGAGGATGATGGTGATGTTGGTGGTGTGAGTGGATCTAGTGGATTGAACTCGGTGACTGGAGCTATTGTTTTGTATAATTCTTCAAAGATTGTTGTGGATTCTACTCTTGTTAGTGTTGTATCTTCTGATAGGACTACTGATTGTAATGATGTTGAAGTTGAAGATTTAACTGAATTGGAATATCAGAAAGTTGTTGATTATTCTTTGCCCACATTTCTTGATCTGTTTAAACTACATTATGATATTAACTTGCAGAGAATGATAGTTGAGATTTCAGTTGATAAAGACTTAGAAGAAAGTGAAATTGCTGGAGGCTATTCTACAAAAGACTTCAATGACATGTTTGAGATTGATGTTGATCAAGTTTTTGATTTTGAGCAAGATGATGAATTGGATTTATTTGAATATGATATAGATGATCCAATAGATGAAGACTTGTACAACATGAATACTTTAAAGAAGATTTTTGAGCTTGGAGGTGTGTCAAAGACATCATTGGCTAAAGTTCAAGAAAAGACTAATATGGATTTCTGGAAAGAAAATCAAGATGAAATGAAATACATTGTTGATCATTTATATATCTTCAAGCAGATGATTGAAGTGATAGACGAAAAAGTTCAAGACAACCAAACTAAACAATTCAAAAGATTCAAGATTGGATCGAAATCGAAGATGATTGGAAGAATTGTTAGTTATGGTTACTTTCATAATATTCTAGGAAGTCTTGCTGATAAAGGATGCTATGTGGTGAAGCGTATAGATGGATGTCAGTATTTTGTTAAAGCTTTAGAGTTGATGAGTTTACCATCTTTTGAGTGCATGGAGCTGTCAAGATTGAATAAATCTAGCCCATTCAGACCAAACAGAATGAAACTTTTGAGAAGTTACTGTAGAAAGAAGCTAGATCTGGATGGAGTTTGTTATCTCCTCAAGCTAAAGATAAGATACATGGATATCCCAAGCCGAAAGTGTTTAGAAGACCAAGGCTGAGAATGATTGAACAGAATTGGAATCCGTATTTCAAATTCTGGTTCTATGATGAAAAGACAGCTGAAGCAGTAATCTTGTTGAAACAAGAAGATCAGTGGAGAGTTATTAGAATGCTGGATCCTGTGTGGATTGTTAATTGTTCGAAGGATGATATTGATTTACTTAACATGGCTGAGATTTTTGCAGCTCATGGTTATCATGATGTTGGAATAAGCTATAAAGATATGGCGGTTCAGTTTCAGACCATTTCTAGAATGTGTTACACTTTGGGTATACATTCAGGATGCAATTGGGAAGAGGTGAACTATCTGTATGTTGAATTGATGAAGATTCAGAAGAAAAGAGATGAAAGGGATGACAAGTTAGAAGCTAAAAGATTAGCAAAGATTCCTCGTTCAGTTGTGATACGAGCGGTGGATAATGTTGTTGGAGAAACAAGTGGGGTTGAAGATAAGACTGAAGATTTTTTATAGCACCTAATAAGGAGGAGTTTGTTAGTACATATTTGTAATAGGTTGCTATTCAAAATGTAAATTATAGAAAGTTTTGTAAAGTTTAGTTTTGTAAAGGTTTTGCATAGGTTCGTCTGGCCCACGAACCTAGGCAGGTTCGGCGAACCTATCTCTTTGATAGGTTTGGCGAACCTACAACCTTAGAAAGGTTCGGCGAACCTATAGGTTTGGCAACCTAGGTTCGCCCGGCGAACCTAAGGGTTCGGCTGGCGAACCTAAGGGTTCGGCTAGGAATAGGTTCGGCTGACAGCCTGTATATACAGAAAGTTTATCTGTTTTTCTCGTAACTCTTGGAAAATTTCAGACAACTTCAGAAACTGTGTGTGTATTCTCTGTGTGAGAAATCTCTGTGTGAGATCTGTAAACATTGAAGATTGATTAATCAAATGAAGATGTTTATGAAATTGCTTGTTACTCTTTGATTCTTATAGATTAAACATGGATTCCGCACGTGTTTAATTGTTCATATTTATTATACATAAATATGGGGTTTCCTTTTTTGTGGTTTTGCTAATTCATTACCGTTTAGAATTTAAAACAATTGTAAGTTTGCGTTACACTATCTGATGTAAATAGTGTAACGCAAACTTGCACTTGTTTTAAAACCAAACGGTGATGAATTAGCAAAAACACAAAAAAGAAACCTCCCCTGATTATGTATAATAAAGGCCATGAAAAAAATTCAGAGATTTGGGTTGATTTGGTCAAAGTTAATAGGTTATCGTAATAAGGAATGGTTAACAATTGAACCATAACCTATATATATATATATATATATATATATATATATACTAGGTTAATACCCCGTGTATTGCACGGGTTGATCATCAGTGAAAATAACTATATTATTGTTTTAAACACTGGTTTTTTTCAATATTATTTGTTTCCTTAAACATTTTCTTTTAAAATACTGTCTTTAAAAATTGTATAGTTTATAATAAATTGCTTAATAAAAATGTGTTTCTTAAAATTAATATATTTTTAATGTATTAAAAATATTTTTCTTAATTAAAAAAATGTATAAAAAATATATTTAATGTTATTATTCAATATGAGTTGTATTTAATAGGAGAAAGACGGGAAATCAAAGTTGGGGTGCTCTAAAAATGCGACATATGTCCAAAGAAACTTTGATTTATTAAATACTAGATTATTACCCCGTGTATTACACATACTGAATATAAATAATTAAATAAATAGTAATAAAAATTTAAAAATTATAAAATAATATTTTGATATGAATTGATTAAATTATGTATTAATAAGTATTTTAAGTGCTAAAAAAATACTTAAAATCATCAATAACTAATGAAATGATACTTGACTTTTTTTAATATTTAACAATAATGATTTTTAAACTAACTGATGTTAAAAACTTCTATTACTTTTCTATCTAAAACTAATTATTAAAAATCAAGAAAACAATGTACCAATTCTATAATTATTAAAGTTAAGTTACTCAATTTGAAAATATCATTAAACATAAATAACTAAAAATGTAAATTTTTGTATCATTTTTATAACTTTGGATTTTAACATAATTACTTTATAAACATTTCGTTATAAGAACCATCATTTGTTTCTAAAAATCCTATTATTTAAAAACTATGATTTATAGTTTTAAAATATTTTTAACTGATCTTGTTTTTTATAAAACTTTTATTTACTTAAAATACCAATTTAAAATATTTCTTATTTAAAAATTTTTTTTAGACAATTTCATATTTTATAAATTTTTTTTAAAGTGTGTTTTTGATAAAAGTATTTGATTTTTAATTTATCAAAAACTATTTTATAGCATGAAAAATGCATGTAATATTATCACTCATTAATATTATAATTATTTATTAGAAAAGATAATATAATTAATAAGAGAGAGGATTGAGTAGGATGATATAAAAGTGGCAAGTGACAATATAAACATAAAAATTTGACAAATGGCAAAATATTTTTGTTTATTATAATAGAAAGATTACTAATTCTCTCTCATATTTAATGTTGATAATTTTAAATAATTAAATTATATACTTAAATGCAAAAATATAATTTTTTTATTATTATCAATACTTATTATTTATAATTTTCTTATTCTTAATTATTTTCTTATTTCACTAACAACTGGTATGATATTCAACATACAAATTTTTATACAACTATTGGTTTATAACATGCGAAATATATTTAATTCATATTAAACGTTTTTTATGTGTTCCTCGGTCATTTAAAATAACTTTAAAAATTACAAAAATAGTACCTTACCTATCAAATATCAATTTTGTAGTTATTAAACTTCTGAATTGTTGTTTTAATGCTTAAAGTATTTGTTAATACATAGATTGATCATCTTATACATTTCACTATCGTTTCTAGTTTTCAAATTATATGTTCTAATGCTTAATTTTTTTTTTTATTACATGTAATATACGGTTAATAACCTAGTGATTAATATAGTGACACACAAACAAGGGGCGAAAATTCTCACCAAAATAGGAAGAGTCGAGCTGAAAACGGTTCTGGTTCTTACCCGTTTGATAATGGACCTTTTTTTAGGGTGTAAACGAGTCGAGCTAAGTTGATTCAGAACTCACTAAGGCTCTAGCTTGGCTCGTTATGACTTAAGAGAGATTGAACTCGTTTTCTTTAAAGTTTTATTTTTCGAGCTTGACTTTGCTCAGATCAGATCGTTTACTATTTAGTTAATTAATTAATTTAGTTTTATTATTAGTTTTAAATATATTTATAGCTATATTTTTACATATAACAGACGATATCCACATTTTATTATATTTTTCTTAAATATATATAAATTACTATTACTATATATACTATTAAATATCATGAAAAAGGAATACTGAAATAGTGAAATAGTGAAAGTGGGTTCAAGATCATATATACATATACATGTACATGTACATATACATATACATATACATAGGGTTTTTATTGTGTGAAAACTAGTCTTAAAGAGAAAACGCTTAAATCCTCTCTGAGCCGTCCATTTGAAATTTTGAAAATAAACATGTGGTCCATATTAACGACATTAAAATTGATTTATTTATTCGAAACCTAATTTTTTTTATTCAGGTTTAATATAAATGCATGTTCCATGTAGTAACGTTTTGATAATTTACCCTTGGACCATTAGAGGTTTTTTAAACTTTTAAAAGCAGTAAACAGGGATACAAGTACTAAATTTGAAAAATTTACTTAGAGATTAGAGTTTTTGTTTTAATTCAAATGATTGTTTTCCTATGAGAAAGACTTTGTGAGCAAGTTTTTCTAATATTTTTGTAACATATTTGTGAGAATTTTGTATAATTTTATGTTTTTATGAAAAATTGTACATATTTCTTGATGAGAGATTTGAATTTTGCTATATAAGTTATGTTTCTTTAAATGATATACAATATCCGTTCTTACGAGTGTACTGTGATAAACCGTCGCTACGCGCAGAGGGTGAGTTAGGCCTAGTTTATATAAATATACACATATTTAATTAAATAAAAAATCTAAATATAAAATACTTATTTAAGTTCGCGAGCTAGCTCGAGCTTGACATATGAAGATTGAGCTCGATAACTAAATAAACCATATTTTAGGGCTCCAGCTCATAATAGGAATCGTTTAGCTCTGATTATTCGAGCTATTTACCAATCTGATCTCGAGCATCTCACGAACCTTCTTGATTCATATACACGAAAAGATCCGAACAATTCCTACCCGATGTTGGAAACGGCCATATAGCCGTTATTTTTGGACATTTGATTGTTTTTTGGTGTTTCCTTGCCTATTTTATTAGGGGTGTTCATAAAAACCGATATCTGAAAAAATCTGAAATTTGAATCGTATCCAAAGCTTGAAAAAACCGATAAGAATTATTGTCCGGGTTGTTTGGATATATGTGGGTCGGATTTCCATTTTTTTAGTACGAGTCGGATATCTGAATTCAACAAGAATAACCCAAAAAAACCATGTTTGTTCGGGGTGAATGGATTTTCGGATGTAAAAATCAAACTTATTCGGATAATTCGGGTTGTTCAGATAGATTCAGATCGGATAAGCGTATATGTTTTTCGGTCAGGTCAGGTTTTGAATAGGGTCCCAAAATTTTCAAATCTCAATAAACCGAACAAGCTATTATCCAATCTGATGAACACCCCTACATCTTCTCTCCAAACTTATTATAAATAAATGTTCGATGACTTGATTAATTACTACACTTGGAATCTCAAAACTAAGCATAAAAGGGAAAAATGCTCTTAGTATTTTTGTGTTACCCTCGTTTTACTCTCATTTTATACTTCTACGCTTGTTAATATGTCTCAATCTGAATATTTTTGTTTGTCATGGTTTCAACATAAAGCTTACGATTGTTCGGGTTATTCCTCATAAGATGATCAGCTAGTTGGTGAGGTAATAGCTTACCAAGGCGATTATCAGTAGCTGGTCCGAGAGGATGATCAGCCACACTGGGACTGAGACACAAGTTTGTTACAACTGAGATTTGATTGAGTTAAGTGATTCAACTCAAAAAGACTGTTGCACGTTTTGTGATGTTCTTTTGGCAAAATAATCAAAATCAACTCATTGATAAATATTGCAAGATAAAGAAAAACATTACGAAGTTCGAATAAACATAACTACATATTGACAATGGAATATATATATAGGGACCGGTTATTGTACAAAGGAAATTAACGTGAGAAGCGTAGGAAGCCACCAGAATACGCCACGTGTAATCTGGGTAAGGGGTATAATGGTCCGTGTAAAATCACGGACCACGTTATATATAATCACGGACTATCGTTTAACAAGCATAATCACGGACCAATGCGTTATATCAAATCACGGACCGTCATTTAATACATATAATCTATGACCAAATGGATAATCACGGACCAACAATTACGTATTAAGCAAAAAAATCACGGACCACGTAATTTTTTTTTAATAAACTATAACAATACTATACTCAAATTAAAGATAACAAAATTCTCGATTTTATGGTGCAGCTTTTTTAAAAAAATAATTAAACGTTTAAAATTTTTACAAGAATATGGTGGAACTTGATTTACCCACAAAAAAAGTCAACAAATGTAGGTAATTCCTTTTTTGCCTTTTTATCTTTAACTCACGGAAGTTTTAAACAAAGAGTGGGGACCATTAGATCTTAACCATTGATTTATTTGATCAAAGGTTCAGAATCATTCCTACCCTTCTCACGTTAAACATCCTTTGTATTGGATCCGCCTCCCACACACACACACACACACACACACACACACACACACACACACACACACACACATATATATATATATATGGAAATGTTCAAATAATAACTCGCTTTTAAAGCAATAAACCATATAACTTTGCCAAGATGAAGCCAAATCTTGGATTTTTTTTTTGAACATTATTGTAACATGTTTAAAACACTATGTTATTTTATGAGTTTGTGAAAATTCATCAAATTTAAGAGATATCATCGCTGTAAGTTTTTATTTACAGCACTGTAACTGTTTTAGGTCCAAAACTTACAACGATGTAAACTCTCAAACGGTGATGAATTTTCGCAAACTCCTAAAAGAACATAGTGTTCTAAATGTGTTACAATGATAATAAAAAAATCCAAGATTTGGCAAGATAATAACCTACTCTTAAAGCAATAACCCAGATAACTTTGACAAGATGAAGTCGAATCTTGAATTTTTTTTTAAACATCATTGTAACACATTTAGAACACTATGTTCTTTTAAGAGTTTGCGAAAATTCATCACCGCTTGAGAGTTTACATCGTTGTAAGTTTTGGACCTAAAACAGTTACAGTGCTGTAAATCAAAAACTTACAACGATGATATCTCTTAAACGGTTATGAATTTTCACAAACTCATAAAAGAACATAGTGTTCTAGTTGTGTTACAATAATGTTCAAAAAAAAATTTTAAGATTTGGCTTCATCTTGGCAAAGTTATCTGGGTTATTGCTTTAAGAGTGAGTTATTATTTGAACACTTCCCTATATATATATATATATATATATATATATATATATATATATATATATATATATATATGGAGATGATCAAATGTTAACCCATGTCTAGATCTTATTACTTTTGGACCCACACTAAAGTAAATTTAAAGTTGTAGGTTTTTTCTTTTTCTTTTTTTAATTAATGTAGGGTTCACTTACATTAATAAAAAAATAAGAAAAACCTACATCTTTAGATTTACTTTAATATGTGCCTCAAAGTAATAAGATGTAGTTATTCGGTTATCACAATAAGGAAGGGTTAACATTCAAACCATCCCCTATATATGTGTGTGTGTGTGTGACGTAAATGTAGTTTGAGATCGAATAGAGAAGTCCATATTTTAATATGTTTTGTCATTCGACTATTTTGAAGGCTTTCTGTGGAAAATTGTAATTTGAGAGTCGCTTCAGCCATGTTATGCCCATGTAAATTATACGACACTTGTTATTTTTAACTTGTGAAAAAGTACAAGGAATAATTTAATTAAGCATTTCTCAATTGGTGTGAAATGAACAAGTGATGTTTGGTCGGCTTCATGCAATTTACAAGAATCGTAGCTTTGCATTATCATTTATTGGGTATATCATGATTTTTGACGAATAACGAAACATATGATTGTTTCTTAACTTTTCTCTTAATGACATACTAGAAAATATTTGTTTCAGATTATGTAATCACATTTATTTTAATTTGGAAAACAATATATTCTCAATGGTATTCGACAAGGCATAATGAGGTTGAAAAAACAAAAATTAAATATAAATCAATTTGCAAGAACAATTTTTCATACCTAACGTGTTGCACATATTATTAATTTTTGTTGTGCAAAGCGGACTTGTCGTTCCTAGTGTTAATAAGGTCAAAACCGATTTTAGATTTCTGTTATACGATGATTTTAAAAATTGATAAATATATATTGCTTAAAAAAATTATGTATGGACACAAATTATGTTCGTCTAGGCAATAATTAAGATATTCCTACTATGCAGAATTCAACTTGAAATATGTTTAAATTTGCTCTACGACGAAGAGACTCGTTAACAATTTTTCATAATAGTATTTTGTATGTTGGTCGATCGAGCCTCAACGTTTACAGAATAAGGTTGGGAGAAAACTAGATATATCACCGAATTTCTTGACATTTTTAAAAGCTAAACTACAAAACTATTGTGATGCATTAGTACATGAGTAGTTTAGTGCTTTTGTAATTATATTTAATTGATTTTTAAAAACTTTAAAAACAAAAATGTTATGTTTATAGCAAAGGTATAGACAAGAAATACAAAGTTTTAAAAAATATTTGTAATAACTGCCACTAAGGTCTACAAATGTCTCCACTTTAACCCATTTTTAAATGTTTCAAGGATTTAATGTGCACTTGAAGAAATAAATCACTGTTTGTATTTGCATGAAAAAGACCTAAATTTTACAACCAAAACAAAATGCGCTTTCTAACAAAATATTTAATCAATTTGTTATTTTTTTTGATAATATATGGAAACAACATGCACACCTAAATGACATCAGGGTCTAATAGCTCGATTAGGAAACCAATTTATATACTCATTATGACCATCAAAGACTTTCATAATTTTGATATGTTTGCTTGGCGGAAAGAAAATGAATTTTAAAATCTCATTCAATCTACATGTCCTATTATTTACAACTTGTCCAACCTTATACGATAGCTTTTGAATCTATATTTTATTTTGTGGAAGAGTTTTTTCATACTCAGAATCATACTCACTTTCAAGTCAATAAAGATATGCATTTGATTAAAACGATAAACTAAACACAATTGATCGTATACAAGACGAAACAAACATCGAAAATAAAGTACAACTTAAAATATAAATAAACAACGAAAAACCGAATGATGGGCTATGCTATGGTGTCTCTTATGAAGAATTAAGCTTTGATGCATCTGTTCGTTCTCAATTATAGATGACAAAGACAATGAAGTTGGCGAATAAATTAAATTAAAATGTATCGGTTAGTAAATTAATTTTATTTAGCAAATGTGTTTTCTTTTGTTTGGAATGATTAAATATAAATAAAAAATAATTTTAAGTTTATTATATTTTTTAAAAAATTGACCTAACCGATTTTCATACCTTAGTTTCTACACGATCTGACCCAGTTCTATATGAATAGAGGTTTATCGAACCTGGTTAGAAAAGAAAATCGGCCTAGTTTTACTTTGTTATTGTTGAAAAAATACTGGTTTGTACACCTCTAGTGAGACATCTATGTTTGATTGTTAATAATGTACTAAAAGATAAGTAAAAAGAACGAAACGAAACGAAACTATATGATTGCTACCAAACATTGAAAGTGTGCTGGAGTCCATAACATTAATGTGTCCAGTATGGTCTCATATTCAATGCAAAAATGACCCACCTCTTGTCTTGGGTGTCGCTTGTGATGGCATGTCTCAAACATTTAGTTAATTGTACAATAGTTCTATCTTTATCCTAGTAAAGCCTGACTAGTTAAAAAGAAAAAGAAAAAAAAAAGACCGCAACACTCCAAGTCTCCAACCCTTTAGCACATGTATAGAAGGTCCAGAAACTCATCATCTCCAACTGACTCTTGTCTTAGCCCGCCATAGTTTTTACGTGGGTGTAGAAGTCGATAGACGCTAGTCGCACGTCGAGATATCCCTCAGGGATTGATCGGTGCTAGGCAGATTTAATTTTTCTATGTAATTTTACAAATATATTTTATACACACATCAATATCAATAATTCGATATAATACTTCAAATAATTAAAAATAAACTTAAACATACTAAGTCTAGTACTTCAAAGTTCAAACGTAAATATTGAGTTCAAAGTTTAGAGATGGATTTGGATGTTTAATAGTTGGGTTCAATGTTTCAGATGTTGGATTTGATGTTTTATAGACATATTAAGGATTTTTGGTTGATAAATGTCTTTAAATAATCATGGATTTGAGTCCTTTTTTACAAGAAAAAATTCAAAAAAAAAATAATAAAAGATCTTCTTGGGGCGCCTAGGCCGACTAGGCACCGCCTACGGCCAAATCGACATGGTTGGATGGCACCAGACGCCGACTAGGCCGATTTTTACAACACTGGTTTATAGTATGGGTGTTCATAGAAATGGAAACCCGAAAAAATCCTAAATTGGAAATTGTATCTGAAACCTAAAAAAACCGATCCGAATTCTTTTACGAGTTGTTCAGATAGATTCGGGTCGGATATCCATTTTTCTAGTTCGGATCGGATGGGATATTAGATATTCAAAACCTTGTTAATTCGGCTCGGATATCAAAATTCAACCCAAATAACCCAAAAAATCTTGTTTATTCGGGTGTAAAAATCAAACTTATTCGAATTATTCGGGTTGTTCGGATAGATTCGGATTGAATAAGAATATATGTTTTTTGGGCCGGGTCGGGTTTCAGATAGGGCCCCAAAAGTTTTAAACCTGAATAAACCGAACAAACCGTCATTCAACCCTATGAACACCCTACTTTTTAGTGTTTTACTAACTTGACGACTATAAGTAGAGGCATACAAATGGCACCCCAACAAATAAAGTCCTTTAGCGACAACAAAAATCCTCCCTGTAGGTTACCAAAATCTTTGTTATAAGCTATAACGACAACATGTAGTTGCTATATTTTATCCCTATTGATTCATCGTTGTAGCTCGGATATATTATCGCTTCATATGTCGTCGCAATAATATATTCACTATAAGTTTGCCCTTTATTTTTTTTATTTTTTAATTTAAAATAACATTTTTAAATAAAAATTAGTAATGAAAAAATATTTATGATTAATTTACAGTATTAAATCAAACTAACTTAAAGCGACGACACATCGTTTCTATATGTCAACATATTTTTGTTATTTTTGATTTATTTTCCAGTTTTTAAATTTATATAAAATAAACATAACATGCTATGAATATTACAAATTCGTACATAATAAAACTACAATTAAACTTTAGAAACTAAGTTCCGACAGCAACTGAAACAAAGTGTATTTAAACGCAAATCCATGTTTAAAACTACAAATCCATATTTATCCAAAGTAGTGAAAATACATCCAAACAAAGTGGAATACATCCAACACATGTTTATCAAAATATATCCAAACAAAGTGAAATACTTGTTCACTCTTATCATCATCTTCATCTTCTCTAACGGTGAGATGGTATGACGAGTAGGTGTAGCCATCAAATTGTGATGATTCTTGTTATCGCGGTACATTCCACCTCTTTAGCCTATTATTCCTGTAGTGTTGGTTATCTGCTTCTAGAACAGCCGCTCGTTAACCAGTTGATGATATCCCATTTAGTGTTTTCAATAACCAGTTCGATTAATAAGTGCTTTTCAAAATCAAAACTAGGTTTGTATAGTAACTGGTTCCGACCCATGAGACCCATTACCCGGACATTGAGAACCAGTTCCTATACTCGAATAGTAAAACAAGTTTAGCATTTCACTATACGTGTAATAATCGGTTCCTTTTCGTTCTGATTCATAACTCGCAACCTAGTTCACCAACTTTGTGAGAACCATGAAATGTGTGTGAATGCAATGTGTATATTTTTGCAATATGTGTATGTGCTTGTATTAGTGTGTTATATGTCTACGTAGTTTGTGTATGTTGTGTGCATGCATGTAGGCAGTCTGAATACGTGTGAGAGCAGTGCGAGTGTGTGCATACATATGCATACACATGTGTTTATGGGTACGTTTTAAGGTTTTATGTTGAAAATAAATTCATCATGACGCTTTTTTGTAACTACATTTTGATATTTGAGATAGTGACGTCTAACCCATATTACTAGATCTGCATTAGCAATTAGACTTCTTAATGTTACACGTCAGTTTTACGGTAGAGTGAAAGTTGCTTTTATGAGGGTTTTATTGAAGAGAATGGATTCAAATAAATAAACAACGGGTGCAAAATTTGTTTTTTAAAACCCAACTGCATGTTCGATGAAAGCAGGAACCGACACTCGACAAAGATTCCCAGCATGTCTTATTCTGACGTTCAACGTGTCTCATCTTTATTGTGGTAGACTCCACATTAAGCACATGCTCCTCTTAATGGAATTCATGTTTTCAATAAAAATAAATTATACTTTATTATATTAAAAAAAAAACTAGTATTTTTATATCTTTTATATAAAAAGAGAGATACGAGAAAAAGAAAAAAAAAATATATGGTTGTAACCACCCAAACTTATAATTTAGGATGTTAACAATGCCAAAAATCTATTGATGCGGACGCCATTTCAACAAGCTAATGATGTTATTCATAGATACGAATCGAATGTTTCGGTTAGAAAGCTTAAAACTTGCAACTTTAATCAAGCATAATTAATTAACTATATGAATAAATCAACACGTAATCACGTTTATACTAAATAGATAATTT
Organism: Mikania micrantha; assembly: GCA_009363875.1. Lineage (NCBI taxonomy): Eukaryota > Viridiplantae > Streptophyta > Magnoliopsida > Asterales > Asteraceae > Mikania > Mikania micrantha. Next base: position 54,414,883 of record CM018682.1, on the reverse strand, counting down.
AGTAACAAGTCAAAATAAGAATTTTAATTTTGAATTAGTAATAAAAGACAGAAAAAAAAATTTGAATTCAAATAAATATCGTTTAAATTGAAATGTTTGCTTAATACTCCAATTTGATCCAGATTAGATTCGCTAAAAGAATCGGATGCTTTATTAGTTGGAGAATTTCAGAGATTAAAACCAGGATTTCTATTGAATCGTGTAAGAAATCATTTTCCGAAATCAATATTTTTACTCTTCCGAGTTCAAGAAATTTGATCGGTAAAATCCAAGAGAATTTCATGTGTGATATGAATTTCAAATTATGTTTTTGTGCATATGTTTGTATGTCTAATCACCATATGAAGATGAGAATTAATGTCTGTTAACATTCGCAGGTGTATTCGTAGGTCAAAACGCGGGTCAAGGGGGTGTTATCCCCCTAACCCCACTTGGTTCGGTGCTCAGAAATCTTAAACGAGCATGCCCTCAGCACCTCCGAACGCTTTAAGATTCCTTTACATACAATTACACTAAAATATACAACAATTCCAAATATGATACTTCTGTATCATAATCCAATTCTTAAAAAAGACTCAGCTAAAGAGTCTTCGACTAAATAATCATTGAATATCAATATATTATCGACTCACCCTCCTTTTTTGGCATGTCATGGGTAGATTGCAACCATAAAAGAAATTTCTCGTTTTCAATGCTTCAATCATGGACATGCACTACAAGAAAATGAGTCAAAAAAGGGCGAGGGCTATAGAGACGACAAAAGTCGTGCCAGTAGCTAAGGCTATAGCAACAACACGTGGTCGCAACAGGGCCGCATTTTTTTTTTACTTTTTCACCTATAGCGATGAAATGTCGTCACAACAGGGCATCCGGATTGAGCGGGAGTTGACCAAAATATTGGCGCTTTTCAATGAAAGCTATACCAACTACAAGTCGTTGCTATAGCTGATTTTTTTTTCTAATTCTTTTGTAACCGAAAATTGGGTAAAAGAAAAGTAAAAAAAATAATTTTAGAATCAGTGAAGACATGTCGTCGCTATAGGTCATTATTAAAAATTAAAAACCTTTTAGATCGTGCAAAAACGAAACGACACTATATGCACTTGTCGTCGCTATAGAGTTTATATACCCAAAATCGCACAGAACCCCCATTTTCGCAGAAAACTTCCGAAAATTCCATTTTCTCCTCTCCCATGGGCAATTTCGAGGTTTAGACTGGTTCTAGTTGTAACCTTCATGTAATTTATAATAAAAAATTATATTTATCAAAATCATTTACGACGTAATTTGAAATTTTCATCTATGAGTTATTATACAAATATATAGGTGAATATATATATATACATATGAGAAAACAATTTTAAACATCTTTAATATACATATATAGATATGTGTATGTAATTATTTAAAATTTCACAAGATTAAAGATATAAAAAAAAACATATATAATTTTTTTTTAAAAGTTATTTATTAATTATAATAATAAGTTTTATAAAATTTAGAATTTATATTGTAAATAAATAAATTAAACAAATATATATTAAAAATCTTAATAAATAAAAGGTTTACAAGATTTTGATTAACTTAAATGTAAATAAAAAAAAATTTATAAGTAACTATGTTTTAAATTTCATAGTTATTTTAATATAGCACTTAAATAATGTTTTATATATATATATATATATATATATAACCAATTTATATTAATTATAGAGTTTAATTAAAATTATAAACAATTGAAAACAAGTTTTAATAAAAGTTGAGGGTGATTATTGTCAATTTCAAAACTGTTAAAGAAGAGGGTTTTAAAACTAGGAGGGGCCAAAATTGCCAAGTCACCAAAGCCATCCCCTCCCCTACCCGTTTTTTTTCCCATTCTCGACCCAATCACGACCCGTTTGCTCATTCAATCGATTTCTACGCGATTACAACCGATTACAGCTAATCAAAGCTCTAATTGGCAAGGATTCGAACGCATGAATTGATGTCAACTCACAATTATTACAGATTAACAACCGTTCATTGCGTAACTCATTCCCAAAATAAGAACATACAACCGTGAATTCAAAACTGATCGAAACCATGTATAAATACCGAATTTACTCGACCGAAATAACCCTTTCATCATCTCGAAACTCTCTATGCACACAAAATCAACCAACACACAAAGTCGCTCTCGGATCAAGCAACCAAAAGCTTCGGTCGATCGTGAATTCTCCTCTCAGACAAACACATCAAAACAAAAGCGACGGTTAGTAATTTATATGTCATCATCTTCGGTTTTGATCCATGAACAAAAGCCCTAAGCTTTTGAAAACAATCGGATTCAAAATCAAACCAATTTGAAGGAAATAGGAACTAGGGCTCGGTTGTTCTTGTTTCTGAATTGGGGAATGATATCAGAACTATGTTATAATCAATTAAACCGGGATAAACTCGTGACTTAGAGTGTAGTTCAACCGTTTTAAGCGCAGGGGTTTGGGGATTGTGGTCGCGGGTTCGAACATCACCCGGGTTAAAACCGGTTGTTTTTGCTCCATTTTTTTTAATTTAAAATCTTAATTTAATAGAAAAATATTTTGATCAATATAACATTATTCTTTAATATATATATATATATATATACCGTAAAAAATGTGTTATTTAATTATAACTTTTATCTCAATTATTTATTTATTTATTTATTTATTTATTTATCATTACTTATTCATTTACATAATAGTAATAATAAAATAACTTAATAAGTTTTATAAATTTACATAAATAAACAAATACGTTTTATAAATTTATTTATTTGTAATTCTTTATCTCATTTATTTATTTATTTATTTTTACTTATTTATAAATGTTATAAACATAATATTTACATGTGTTTTAATCATAATATGTGATTGATTTATAAAAATTTTTTAATAGTTAATTAGTGAAACAAGAACTTTGATAATTCTTGTTTAAACATACAATACTTAAATTCTAAACTTTTAAATAAATACTTTAAATCAACATTTGTAATTTAAACATGTTACTACTTTCATCATAACAAATATAGTTGTGTTTATTTAAAACAAATGGAACCCGTTGATTCATTTAGACTTAGAAAATCCATAGAAAGCCATAGATATGTTAACATATGCCTAATGAATTACATAGGTGGACTTTGAACTTGTTGGACATATTTGAGCTACATTTGACTACCATTCATTGCAAAGGCTAGCTCATACATTGAGATGAGTATTCATAGCCCCTCTTTTACTTGTTTTGAACTTTTGGGGTGAAACATGTTATCTTTTAACTTATCTTAACTTCTAATCATTTTCATGTGAACTTAGCTAATGACTTTATAGTTTGTGAACTTTAGTTAAGGATAGGCATTGATCACACACATTTAGTGACTATGATAGATCTATTGGATTGACCGTCCCACCATTGTTTGATTTACCCTTTTAGGGAAGCCCGTGGTGATAGTTTGCTATTTAAGCATTTTAGTAATGCTAAACACAGGTCAAACATCATTTGTTAACATTGATGATCTGCTTTACTTGCTAGTTCATTCTTGACTATGTTCATTATGCTTAGAGTTCACATAAGACATTATTTATAACATTTTTTATTGAACCTTTTGGTGTGAGTGTTAAAAACCTATGAAACTCACAAACTCTTTGAGTTGACACTTGATTTTAACATGTTTCAGGTAGAAATGAAAACTAGCATTCATCTGGACTTGGATTTAGTTTTATTTGCTTAAATTATGTATTTGAATTTGCATTTGAGTTTGAAACGATGTAACAGTTAAGTTTGAATTTATTGACTTTGAAATGAATGATTGATTTAATTGTATTGAATGATTATCTTTGATTATTTACAACTTTATACCCTAAGCTATGAACAATCTACACTTCGTGTCACCCCGATGTTTCCGCCATCGGTCGGGGTGTTACACTAGTGTTCATTTTGTGATCAAAGGATTGTTGGAACCTTACCATGTACATAGGTATGTGTTTTCTTTCCCATTTTCAATTTTTATTTTGTGTTCATGTAATTTGTATGATGATTTCTCACTTTGTTTATGTTTATTGCATTTTTGTAATATATGTACAGTAATCACGTGTACGGGCGATACTTGTAATACTAATTTGTAATTATGAGTTCGTTTGTAATATCATTGTGAGTATTCATTTTGAACAGGTAAACATAATTTGCACACACAACAACTAAGACATGGGATTATCTCATTTAACGAGGAAATCCGATGTTTGACAACATAATTCGTAAGTAACATAATCCAAAATAACTCAATTATAAAACACAAATGTTGTGAGGAAACAAGTTCAAAACAACAAAGGGATAACATTACGAAATATTAAACAAACAATCTATTCGTGGGAATAATGATTCGCATGAATATATATGTGAGTTTAATATTTCAAATGATATCTTATAATTAGAAAACCATAACGAAAGGTAAAATAATTGTCGTGTTCGTACGGGTGACGATTCATACGAATACGTGTCAAGGTTTTACGTTCCGATGAATTTAATTAAAATAAAAGATATCAAAAATATTATTTTGTGTAAAATATTTGTTACGAATCACAACCGAAAAGATAAAATTAAACCATTTTTAATGAAAACGTAATATTTACGTATTATTGGTACAATAATGCGAAACCGAACGAACCCGAACGCACGGAAACCACTCGGGGTATTTAAGGCTTAAAAAGCTTCATTAATGACTCCATCTACCAGCTTTCACCCTCTCTCTCTAAAATTCCCGTCACTTTCTCTCTCTACTCTCTCTAGAAAACCCTCAACCAATCTCTCTCATTTCTCAACGGATTTGTGAGTTTTTGGTGTCTACGGAAAGCTCTTGAGGTGTACATTGAGGAAGCACAAAGGATCCAAGCTCACAACTTCAATATCGAGCTAGATTTGAGCTTGAAGGTTCGGAAGTTTTGTGTTTCTACTATTCATCATCTTCTTGAATATGAAACCGGTTTTTGATCCATCTAAACTCGAGAACAAACACCCAAACAACATTAGAAACACTTAAAGGACCTTGGATTAAGTCTACAAAGGCTAAAATTTGCTGGATTGATCAAACATGATAGTATCGACGTGAGGCTAGCTATGAATGTTAATATCGATGGATGAAGTTTTGAAGGTTTTTCATCCATCGAACATAATAAGTTCGATGGACCTTTAGTGTAACACCTCGACCGATGGCGGAAACGTCGGGATGCCACGAGGGATGTGTAGATTGTTCATAAGCTCGTGGGCATCTAATTAAATCATCACATATCAATTAATCAACCAAATTAATTACATCAAAAATCATATTCATCATGAGCTAGTCATATCAATTACACAAAATATTTAGCTAAACTAACTAAACTCTAGTCTCCAGAATTTCAGTTATTTTAGCTAAGTCCAAGAACCTAAGTGATGACGTCCCAAAAGATGTAGAGCTATCATGCTCTACCTACTTCTCCTTGTTTCCTGAAACATGTAGAAAATCAAGTGTCAACTACGAAGTATTTGGTGAGAAATCATAAGTTTTTATGTATTAAAAATGTTTATAAAACGTTTATGAAAGTTTATAAATGGTTTATGAAAGTCTATAATTTCCCCGAGAGATTCCACATGTGCACCTGCAAAATAATCCAACACTGCCAAAATCCAATAAACACAACATCCAAAACAATCCAAGTAATCACATACACAATAATCAAAAATAATTATCCACATATGTTCAACTAATCACATGTACTCAATAATCAACAATCATCATAAGCATATCAATATAAGTTACTGCGGAGGACTTCAGTTAACTCAATCAATGGCGGAATCATCGCGAAGGACCGCAGTCAACTCAACCAACGATATTCCTAAATAGTATAAGTGTCAATACGTGCACTGCGGAGGACCGCAATCAACTCAACCAACAGTGGAATCATTGAGGAGGACGTTAGTCAACTCACCAACAGTAACTCAATCATCGCGGAGGACCTAAGTCAACTCAACCAACAATGACTCACGGAAAAGTAATAATCCATCTCAATCCATAATCAATAATAATCCATTAATATGAATATAATATTGATAATCCAGGTGTCACCCATGTGTTATCAAAATAATATTTAAATTGGTATACATGTTCAACCTCTGAGTTTAAAAACAAAATGATTTTAAAAGGAGGCTATGAGAACTCACCTGAATTCCTTAGAATCAATGTTCTTGTGAAATGCGCGCTCACGTAAGAGAAATCAAAAGCAACTCAACAATCTGTAATTATCGTGTATTTCATATTCATAAGTATATGTATTTCATTTAAATTAAGTGTCCATAATTGCCTTCTTTTAAATCGCTAAATGTCTCATTAACTTAGTTTATTAAATCTAAGTTAAGGCGATTTACTAAATATTTTATAGTAGTCATCTTTAAAATATCATTTAGACTTGAAAATTTAAATCATTCCATTATGATGAGTAATTGTGATATCTTACATATGTTCCCACCGATATGTATACTCCAAGGTGAATGACCTTTATCATATACACATCCACACATACATGCATGATCAATTAATCGGCCACCTTAAGCAAAGTTATTAAAATCAACTTCAAGATTTAAGAGATTATATTTAGGTTATTTTCATAAATGTTCACCTTATACAAAATCTCCTAATTTGAAGTTTATATTATTAAGAAAAGGTGGTAACTCCTAATCATTCCTGCATGCATGTTCATACATTATTATGTTGATCTTTAATCACCCTTAACCAATTGTTAAAATGTTTAGGTTTTATAGCCCTTAATTCCAGCGAACCTCGATCTAATTACACTCTAGGTTCGGCTTCAACATAGTTTAAAGCCCCTAGGTTCGTTAGTCTAGGTTCGGCCAACACCTTGTTCAAGGTTCGGCTAAAAGAAAGGGTTATGGCCGAGGGTTTGCTGCATAGAAATAATTAAGTAGATTAGGGTTTTGTTAAATGTAAGCTTTGTTGTGTGCATGATCCGGCTAAAACTAGTTCCCTGCCTCAGGTTCGCTGCAATTAAGGTTTACATAGCCAGTAGTTCGTAGAATCAGGGTTCCGCCATGGCTACAGGTTCGCAGGCCTCAAGGTTCGACCCCTAGACCAGGTTCGCTCAAACATGGTTTGTGAATGCTAAAAGGTTCGGCCAAACCAGATTCGTGGCAAACAGGTTCGTGGGTTCATGGTTCGACTAGGTCAAGAAGAAGCCATAGGTTCGGCTCTCTCTCCATTCCAGCTCAAACAAGGTTCGGTCAAGCTAGGTTCGTGGCTCCCAGATCCAATGAGGTTCGGCCCCACACTGGTTGAGGCTGTTAGGGTTCGGCTGAGGAAAAAGGTTCGGCCCCTCAGGTTTATTGCGAACTGGTTCGCCAACCTGTTCTCCCCACAACCGAACCTGTTCATCATCATCACTAACGGATTCTTTTATGTTGCGGTTTCGAACCAGGCTACTCGATCCCTTGTTACAACCTCGCTTAATCGTTTTAAAGTGATAGAATATGTTTACAACTCAAGGTTATAACTGGTTATTCCAAAATAAGAAAACAAGAAAGGACAAACAAAATAGATTGCTCGATTTACCTTCAGATCTCTCTCAAATACACGGAATCTTCATGGATTCTTGTTCTCCTTGATCACACGGTCGTTTAGGCACCAAGATCTCGCGAATCTGTTGAGAAATGAAGAAGATAACGTAGAGAGAAGTTAGAGAGATAGTAGGGTTACGGGTTTCTTGTTGTGTAGAGAGAGAGAGAGAGTATGTAAAAATGAGTAAGAAGGAAGAGAGAATGGCTTTTATAGCCCGGGTTCTTCCCGCGTGTTCGGTCTCGTTTAATACGCGTTAAAATTGTATAAATGGCTCGGTTTTGTTCGTAAATATATTTAAAACATAAACGTATAAATAACTAAGTTTCGGTTTAATAAAAATGACTTTTAATTAAAGTCGTTGCGTGAAATGATTTCCTTTTAAATTATTGTTAAATCGTGTATTTAATAAAACGTTTCGTTCAAACACGTCTTAGGTTGTAATTCCTAATAAACGTTTTTAACTTCTTTTTCTTATTTTAATATCGTTAGATATTATTTCAGTTATCTCGTCGAAACGCGTTACTCACGTACGTATTCGTAAAGATCGTCACCTTTTCGAATCCAACGCTCGTATCGTATTTCGATTCGATTTACGATTTATGGAATATCGTTTCAGAATATTATTCCTAATAATTATATTCGTGCGAATCGCACCCACGCGAATATATTACTAAGTTAATATTTCTGAATTAATATTCGCGTTTAAATTATATTCGTAACCTCGCCATTTCGTAATTATTTTCCAATCCAAATCCCACTAAGCTATATCACTGACATCCATAATAAACCGAAATATGCTTATGTATAGGGCATATGTAGGAGTAGGTCGCAACCTATCCAGCCACCGTCCCACCGCTATTTCGATAAACCATGACCACGTGTCCTTGACTATGTTTAGTAACCAAACAATAACCAACTTCTAATTCCTTTCCATTCCAAACCAAAACCTCGGATTCTCCTCACCAAAGCCTCAACACTGATATAGTCATGATAAACCGAAGATGGCTTATGTATAGGGCATATGTAGAGGTCAGTCGCAACTGCCTCAGCCACCGTCTCACCACCTCTTCGATAGACCATGATTATATGTAACATTTGTATATTTAGTCATGTAGTAGTGAACAGTGTGTGTACATGTTCAGTCAGTCAATGTGAATCATGTGTCATTATGTGCTTGTGTGTTAGAATCTTTATCATTTATCAAGTATGTATTATTTATTTACAGTCGAGTTCACTAGGCAAGAACAGTATTGTGTTATATCGAAACAGTGGTGGGCAGCGAGAGTGAGCCCTATACATATACTGCGTTCAGTGTAACAGGATAGTGTTGGTGCGTAGTGTTAAGACGAATATTATGACAATTAATTCAACAAGAATCGTAATACGTAAGCGAGACTGAGTATAGTTATGGGTGACGATCCATAATGATACGAATGTTGAACTTATAATTATGATTAAACGACTTTAAATATTTTAATACGATCGGAAAACGTACGCGATTGCGGGTATACACGTAATTGTGAATGTTTAACGGTCCGACAACACACGAAGAGTAAAAATAATTATATTAATTATTTTATATTTTTACAATTTTGAAACTCATCATTTAAATGAGTTTAACAACTCTTTTATTTTAAAACCGCGTAAAATACGCGTTACGTGTCGGAAATGCGAACCGAGCGACCAAAACGGACCCGAATATCACTCGGGCTATAAAAGCCTTGAACAAGGCTTAAACCTTCATTTATTACCTCACCAACTCACTCTCTCTCTACAATTTCGTCTACCCTCTCTCTCTCTAAGAAAACCGACTTCAAACGCGCATAACTCGCTTATTTCTCAACGGATTTCGGAGTTCTTGGTGTCCACGCGAAGCCCTCGACGTTCTCTACACGAAAGTACAAGAATTTCGCAGATTCATCCAGCCAATCTCGAGGTAATGAAGCTTGAATGGTCACGAGTTTAGGGTTTTCAAACGTGGGTTTGTTTAAACCCGACCCTTAGCCGGATTTAGTCAACCACAATCAATTTCGAGGCCATAGAAACGTTCCTTGATGATAGCTTAGCTTAGATCGAGGCTTGGATACAGGATTTCGATGATGGTGATGCGGCTGGCAACAAGTTCGACGGCCGAACCTTCTTCCTCAGGTGGCCGAACCCTATTGAGGCTCAATGAACCTGCATGGTTCGTTAGATAGCAGCCGAACCCTTAGGGGATCTCTTGAACCTGTGCCGAGCCTTGATGCCTCCGGCGAACCATCCTAATGCCACGAACCCTCCTGGATCAAGCGAACCCTTGCATGCTGTTGACCGAACCCAGCCGAAGTCTCCATGCAAGCGAACCCCAGTTGCCCGAACCTTCAAGCTGATGAACATCTAGGCGAACCCTACACTCATGGCGAACTAATAGCTCGTTGATATCAACTGCCGAACCCTCATGCTTGACTCGCGAACCCTAATTGTCGAACCTATGGCCGAACCGGTGTATCATCACTAGAGGCCGAACCTTATTATGGTTGTTGGCCGAACCTTAGGCCATTAACATGAAAGGTTCGCTGCCCAAAGTGGCAGCTCACATTCCTTTTGGCCCAACTCCATGCTACAAGGCCCAACTTCCTTAACAATTCGGCCCATAGACATAAACCAAGCCCAAGGGAGTTAAGTTGGTTCATTAGACCTTCAATTGGCCCAATAACACCTTGGAACTTTACATGGTTTGCATAAACATTGGTTGGTCCAACTCAAATCCTTTACGCTCAATCCAAACTCATTAGGCCCACTAAGTCTGAAATCGGGTTGATATTGTCTTTGGCATGTTACAAAGCCTATATACAAGTTATTGGGCCAACATCACATTCACTTGGCCCAATATCATACTCAATTGGCCCATTAGTAACCTAAGTGGCCCATGGACCTCCATTTAAGCCTATTATCATAATTATGGGCTTAAGGCCTATTGTAGGCCACCACTCAAAGCGATTGTAATTTGATCTTAGTTTGGGTTAAGTTGCAACTTAAACTAATAATGGGATCAAGTCACAATCACATGACTTAAAACAATTGGAGCATCTTTTTACAAATCATAGTAATCAATGGTTATCAAATTCTCAACACATTTATCATTTTATGCATAAGGTTTATGCAAGGGAACATTTCACATTCGTTTCTTGGACCCATGATCAAGCAAATGATTCAATTCATAACATTCAAGTTTTCACAACAATCATAATCATGAGAACACAAGTTAATCAATGAATCAAAGTCTATACAATTATAAATCCTATATCTTATGTATGATTACAATGTTATAGGAAACAATTAGAAGTCCTGTTTCCTACTTGCTATCTGTTTTAGTTCAGAGTCTACTGCAGACAGGTGAGAACATTAGCCCCTCTTTTACTGTTTTATAACTGTTTTGGGGTGGAACACGTGATCAAAACCGCTATTTCAATCTTGTTTCATTACACAAGTTATGTGTATTTCATAAACATTACAGGTTCATCTTACGAATCCAAGGGATTCATCAATTGTTTAAAGAAATTGTCAACCGTTTTAAGGACTTATTAACCATTGGAATCTTTTTACTAAAAAGGATTTTATAAAAACTCTTTGAAATGTGTTATAACAGATTTACTCAAATGTTCTTATAAAGGATCAACACTTTTAAATAAATGATTTGATAAACTCTTTTGTTATAAACCTTGTTGTTACACAAGGTCACTAAATCATGGTATTCAAATCAAGTGGTTCACATCATGGTATTCAAATCAAGTGGTTCACATCATGGTATTCAAATCAAGTGGTTCACATCATGGTATTCAAATCAAGAGATTCATTTCATGGTATACAAAACAAAGGATTTAATTCGTGGAATTAAATCTTGGTTTTCAATTCATGTTATCAAATAAGGCATTAACACATTTGGTTAAAGTAAGATTCAGAAAACATGGTGTCTATTGTTGTAAACAAACTTGTAAAAGCATCAAGTATCATATTCATTAGCTTTAGTACTGAGTGATCACAACAAGGGAAAGCGGACACATTGTTTCTTATCCAGGATGGAGTTAGCTTTTAAATTTGTTTTAAAAGCTAACTGTAGGTCTGGTGTCATTGTTTTCTTATCCAGGATGGAGTTGGCTTTTAAATTTGTTTTTAAAAGCCAACTGCAGGTCTGGTGTCATATGGTTATCAAAACTGCTGATGTATTATCTAACTCCAAACGTGTTTTGGGACTTGATATTATATGTTGGCTTTCGTGCGAACAGTGATTGGACTGTTTACACTCATTTTCTTACTTGATGTTAGTTTGGGTTGCAGCTCATCCGTGTGAATCTTATGTTGCTTTAACTTACCTATGCCTTATATCATATACTCATGTTTACAAATGTTTAAACCTGTTGTTCTCACCAACTACGTCTGTAGTTGACAGTTACTTTTCACGTGTTTCAGGTAATCAGGTTTAAGACATTCTCAGAGACAACTAAGGAGACCATACTAAGATAGAACAAGATGAAGAAACATGCTAGGATGGATTAGAAACACACTAAATCCTGATTGTTTACTCGTCTTGTTTGAAGTCTTATTTTGTAAACTATATTTTGGGTCTGTAGTTGTCTTTCTTTTGGTAGATAGATTGTCTGTAACTAAACAACTGTCTAAACAATTATGAAATGTAGTAATCCATTGTGGTTGTTCTTATTCAATACTTGTGCATGATTCAACTGTTCATACGTCACCGCGCCGTGGATTCCGCACGCGGCGCAGGGGTGTGACAGGTTGGTATCAGAGACAAGGTTGTAGAGAACTAGGAAAAACCCAATGTTTAAATGACCTAGACTATAACCTAAGCTACCCAATAGGACTAAGTGCTATAGGCTTGAGGATACTTAGGATCTAAGTAACTTAAGTGAGCATTAAGTCTACAATAAGCTTGAGAGATCTTAGGGACATTTTTCTAAGATTAGATATCGAGTCAAAGAATTTGAACCGGAATTCTATAATTTTAGAAACCGGATTAAATTCTCACACATATGCATTTAAGGATTTCAGAGGCAGGGATCTGTATTCTTAGTATCCTTGATCCGAAATTCTCACACAGAGATCATTATAGAAATTCGGAGGCAAAGATCTGTATTTTCAGAATCTTTGATATGAATTTCTTGTCATATTCATTATAGGATTTAGAGGCAAAGATTGGTATCTTTGATCTAAAGTCCTTGTCATATTCATTATAGGAATTCAAATGTCAAGATCTATTAATTTAGAGTCTTGATTTGAAATCCTTGTCATATTCATTATAGGAATTCAAATGTCAAGATCTATTAATTTAGAGTCTTGATTTGAAATCCTTGTCATATTCATTATAGGAATTCAAATGTCAAGATCTATTAATTTAGAGTCTTGATTTGAAATCCTTGTCATGCTCATTATAGGAATTCAAAGGTCAAGAACTATTAATTTAGAATCTTGAGTTGGAATCCTTGTCATTGTTATCATTGTTATCATTATCAGGTGTTCATTATCATAGGAACTTTATAACTTAGAATCTGTGTAACAGTATTCTTTAGTTGAAGTTCTCACAAGAGATCATTATACTCGATACTGTAGGTATTGAGAACCTAGGTTAATTAACCTAGGACACACATGCTGAAACCTAAGGTTTTAATTTCGAGTAAATTAAGAACCATGGTTTACATAATCATTATCATAGTCACAGAACAAGAGGCAATCATGAAACAATCATAATCAATCAACAGTTGGAATCTTAGCCCCAAATATAGACGACGGATTAACGCTGACGTGTTGAGGTAAGTGGTGGGTCGGTGAGAGCTTACCCTATATATAAGCTTATTTCAGTATGTTAGGGGGAATCCGGCGTTTGTATTTGGAGTGAGGATTCGGGATCAACTGGACACATGGATCATTAGTCAAACACTTGGGATACAAACATTTGGGAAACAATCATTGGTGAATCAAATCATGGTGCAATTCAAACTTGGATGAACCAAAATTATGGTGAATCAAACAAGTTGTGAACATTTTCAATGTAAACCTTAAGTGAAATTCTTAAGTGATTACATCATTAGTACTTACTGACATAGGTTAACAGGAAAGTGTAGAACACACGTATGACTTAGTTCTACATGTTAACAACTGTTAGTGGGTGCACGCATAACATAATCATAGTTCAATCATGGAATCAATCATAGTTCAAGTTGATCAAAGATCATGAGATTCTTAATCAATGGAACACACTTGGAAATCAATACAAACGTGTTGCCAAATGCTAGCAAGGGCATGATCGTGGTATATCGAAACGGTGGTGGGCAGCGAGAGTGAGCCCTATATATAAACTATTTTCGGTATATCGGGAAAGTGTCAGTGTGTAGGTTTGGTGGAGAGATCATGGGACATCGTACATATTCACATGATAAGTATGCAAATAAGTTGATAACTTATACGTGTACTAGATCATATTACAATTGAATGATAATACTAGTAGTATGGATATATTACTGACCTTATCGTGAAAATTCAATTGTATCCTTCCTCATTACTGACCCGCTTGTGGCTTCTATTCATAGAATGCCTCCCCGACGTGATCCTAACGGAGGGGGTTCAACAAGTGGCAACGACGATGAAATCAACAAGATTGCTCGAGCTATTGCTGTTTGTTGGAACAAAAGAACCAATGAGCCTGATCAGAAAATCCTCTAAGTCCCACAGGCTCACAACAACTGAAAAAGAACACAAAGGCTGAAGACAAACAACTGTTGAAGAGAAGATCTGAAGAGTTACAAGCTCTGAAGAACAAGTCTTCAGACGTTGTTCACAACAGCTGAAGTGTTAGCTTTCAGCTGTTGTGATGTTTAGTTTAGTCTTCAGTAGTTTCCTTTCAATACTTGTAAAAAGTCTGATGAGTAGTTTACTCATCAGATGTTGTAGTCTTCTTTCAGTTGTTTGGTTATTTTCATTAGTTATATTTTGTCTGTTAGATGTCAACATCTTGTGACATCATCAGACGTCACTGCTTCTATATTAGGGCAGTTGACACATTGAATTGATTAACGAAGTTATTGCGATTGAAAGAATTATTTTCCTTTTGCAGAAATTCTCTCTCTATAACAAACTTGTGTTTTACTGTTTGATTGAATTAACTTTGTTCTTGCTAATATTGAGCTAATTCATCATTGAATTCTGCTGCTATTGATCAAATGAGAACATCTGATCCTACAAATGGTATCAGAGCCGGTTAATCATTGATCGATTATACAATTGATCTCTGAAACTGCTCAATTCAGTTCTCTGGTTGATCGAATTAGCCGATTAGTAAGAATTCGTTATAGATTGACGTTTTTCTGTTAACTTCTGTTGATTTGTTTTTGAATATCAATCTGTGTTGAATCAATTGGTTGGAATTTACATTAATTCATTTGACTTTCATTGATATTGAGTAAATCTGAGATCATGACTACTCCAAACAATGATCCGCACAATACATGCTCTGCAACCAAGCCTCCTATGCTGGTTCGGAGTGAGTACAACATTTGGCAACGTCGAATGCTACATCACCTGTCAATTAATAGTGCAGGATGTTGGAAATCTGTAGTGCATGGTCCTTATAAACCCATGATCACTGATCCTGAAACTAAACTAATGATTCCGAAACCTTCGGATATGTATTCGGATGAGGATATTAAATTGTTTGAAATTGATGCTAAAGCTCATGGTATTCTGGCCATGGCTTTGTCGAATGAGATTTATTCTGGCTTGATGCATCATGATACTGCTCATGATCTCTGGGTTGCACTGAAAGAACAATTCGGTGGAACGGATGAGGTTTTAGCAAACACTAGAGAAATCCTTGCTCAGCAGTATGAGACCTTTTTCTCATAGAAAGGGTGAATCATTGACTCAACAATTTGAGCGGTTTTCATGTTTGATTTCTGAATTGAAAATGGTTAAGCAGGAATATACTAATAGTCAGATGAATAACAGATTTCTCAGATCATTGCCTGAGAGATGGGACACATATACAATTGTCCTACGCTCCAGTGCAAATCTAGAACATCTATCTCTCACCCAACTCCATGGGAAACTCTTAACATTTGAGAGAGAGGTAGAACAAAAGAGAAAACTGTCTTCATCTGGAAAACTTGCTGATGATTTTATTTCTGGTAACAGTGCATTAATTGGTCAAGAGTCAGAGTTTAATGGGTCTGAATGTTCTTATGATGAACATATTGATTTCTCTACTAACAATGTTGAACATGCTTTTGTGGGAGTTGATGGTAATGCAGGAAATTATGTTGATAATTTGTGTTTTGTGATGGATGACTTGAAAGGAATCCCAGATGATGATCTGGAGGAAATGGATATTTTAAGTCAGATGGCATTAATCAACATCAGATCTCAAAAGTTCTACAAAAGAACTGGAAGAAAATTTCCCGGCATATCTGGCAAAACCAAAGTTGGTTTTGACTGTAACATCACTGTACTTCCGGTTGTCCGTACATCCGTACGATTGTACTGTTACGACCGGAGATTTATTATTTATTAATGATTATGAATTATTGATTGTCATTATGGATATCATCTCTATTTCTGGTATGCATGTTATAATATATGATACGCGTAAACCATGGGAAGTTTAGTTGTAACCCAACTAAACAGAACCAGAGAGTTTATCGCAGTGCTATTACTGATGATTATGAATAATTGGTTTGAGAACGGTTTTGGGATGGAACTGGAAGTTTGTTATGGTCTGGTTACTAAACATAGTTAAGGACCCATGGTCATGGTTTATCGAAATAGCGGTGGGACGGTGTAGGGGAGGTTGCGATCTACCTCTGCATATGCCCTATACATATGCATATTTCGGTCTATCATGGATGTGTCAGTGACTTGGTTTAGTGGGTTTTGGTTTGGGAAATGATAATATTAAAGCTTTTAAATAATGGGAATTAATTACGCGAAGTGAGGTTACGGATATCATTTAAACGAGAATATTAATTCAGAAATATTAACTTAATAATGTATTCGCGTGGGTGACGATTCACACGAATATAATTATTAAGAATAATATACTGAAACGATATTCATAAATAGTAATTCAAATCGAAATACGGTACGAGCATCGGATTCGCAAAGGTGACGATCTTTACGAATACGTACGCGAGTAACGCGTTTCGACGAGATATTTAACTAATATTTATTGTTAATAAAATAGGAAAGATTTATTTAAAAATATTTATTAGGAATCACAACCTAAATTAAATTGGAATAATTTAAATTATTAAATAATTATTTCACATTAATGAAACTAAAACTATTTACGAAACAAATTATTTAAACTTATTTTATCTAAGCAAAACCAATTGATTAAAATAAGTTATTGTTTTTAAATATATTACATTAGAAAAACCGAGCGTGTTATTACATCTTCAGTGTATTAAACGAGACCTTTTACGAGACAAAGATTTTTAAAATCAAGTTGATTAATGAAACATTATTATTTAAATGTTTTATGTTTAAGTATGTTTAGCGTGTAAAAACCGAATATTAGGTATATACATCGCGATAAAAACGAGACCGAACACACGGGGTTGGTACGCGATATAAGGAAGAAGAAAGTCTTCTTCTTCCTCATTCACCAACACACCTTTCTCTCTCTAGTTCACCCAATTCGTCACTCTCTCTCTACAAATCTTCTCTCTACAATAACTTGATCAATTCTCAACCATTTTTGGTGATTCAAGTCCCAAATCGTTCATCTAACCGAGGAGAACAAGAAGGTGCAAAGAAATCTCGCTTTGGAGCAGCAAATCAAGGTAAATCTAAGCATTTCTTTTCGGTTTTGTTAAAAACAAGATGAAAACATGATTAACAACTTATAATCGGGATTAGGATTCTCATAACTTGTAAACGAGTTGGTAGCAACATGTAGGAGCTATGTATAGTTGCGAAATTGCAGAAAACCCGATGATGATGAAGATGTTGAACTGGTTCGGTCGTGGGTAGAGGGCACAGGTCGACGAACCTGTTACAGCTCTCAAGTGCCGAACCCTATCCTCGGCGAACCATCTGGATGGGAGCCGAATCTTTGGCCCATCTAGCGAACCCTAGCAGCTCCTGGACGAACCTTTCATGTGTTGGCCGAACCATCTACCAACCAGCGAACCTATAATCACGACTCACGAACCATCGGCAAACCTTTTTGCTAGCGAACCCCGGTCAGCTTGCATGGGAGCAGCCGAACCCTACTGCCTTCATTAGCCGAACCCTTTTCATCTACGAACCTTGATCATACAAGTCGGGGCTCAACGAACCATAGGCCATGATATCCCATATTAGCCGAACCCTAGAACTAAGGGGCCACGAACCCTTCATTTTTGGCCGAACCTAAGTCAAACATGTTAGAAGGTTCGCTGCCCAAGAGGAATACGAACTAGTTTCCAATTAATTGGGAGATTAAGGTTAAGTAAACTACATGAATTATAAACATATAAGTGTGTATATAAACATGCATGCATGGGAGGAGTTAAGTTACCACCTTTACTTAATAATATTACCCTTAAACTATGAGATGTTTTAATTGAAATGTTTAGTAAAATAACTTAAGTGTAGTCACTTAAAACCATAAAGTTGATCTTGATAACTTGATAAAGGTGGTGAATAAACTTAACATTGCATACATGGGTATGAAAGTGGGCTTAAAATATAAAGATGATATCTTTATGAGTGTGAACTTTCAAATTATAAATATAAGGCCTTCATATAATGAGCGATGGAAGCTAACAAGTTTCAAAACACAATTGTAGGTAAAATATTTATAAACTCTAGATGTCACTACTTAACTTAGATACAAATGGAACTAAGTTAATAAAGTACCTATGGGTTAAAGTAAATAGCAATGGTCATTCAATTCTAATAAAACGCAAATGCTTATAAACACAATCACCTCTTAAATTTACAGATCCTTGAGTTGAATTGAGTTATATATATACGCGAGCGCGCATAATACGAGAACAAAATCTAAGGACTTCAGGTGAGTTTTCATAACCTCCCTTTCTTAAAACCGTTTTAGTTTTAAAGCTCGGAGGTGAAACATGTATACCGGTTTAAATATTATTTTGATAATACAAGGATAATACCTGTTTATCATTATGATATTCATATTATGGATTATCACTGATTTTTCATTATTATTTATCCGTGTAAATATTGTTATTGATTTCGGTCAATAACAAAGATTACATGTATTGCCACGTGGATGAGTTCCACATCCGTGAATCATTGCCTTTGACTTCGGTTGATTGCTTTGACTTCATGTATTGTCACGTGGATGAGTTCCACATCCGTGAATCATTGCTTTTGACTTCGGTTAAATGCTTTGGATTCATGTATTGTCACGTGGTTAGCGACCACTCCATGATTCATGTATCTAACTTATGTTAAATACATAAGGAATCATGTATAGTCACGAACATTGATTGAGAATATGATTGATTGAGTTTGGTTGATTTGTTGTGATTGATTGCCTATATTTGATTATGATTATTTGTGATTGGCTATGATTGATTTGGTTATGTGGTTATGTGATTGTGTATGTGTTTGGCTGTTGAATTGATGGATGTATGTTGGATTATCTCATACAGGTATTCATATGGATTTTCTCAAGAAGATCATAAGTTTTATACTCGTTTTTAATAAAACATTTTACAAAACCATTTTAAGTATAAACTTTCAAACTCATTTTACTAAATCGTTTTTAAAAATAAAAACTTATGATTACTCACCAACTACTTTTGTAATTGACACTTGTTTTCTTACATGTTTCAGGTGATGGAGACAAGTAGGAATGAAGAGAGGATCTCTTCTATTTTGGACATCATCATCATATAGGATCTTGGACTTAGTTAATTAACTAAATTTCTGGCGATTAGAGTTTAGTTAGTTTAACTAAATCTTTTGTGTATTTGACTTACTTGATTCATGATGAACATGATTTTTGTGTAATTATTGTGGTTGATTAAATGATATATGATGATATGATTTAGATGCCCATGAGCTTTTGAACAATCTACACATCCCTCGTGGCATCCCGATGATTCCGCCGTCGGTCGGGGTGTTACATTGACAAAGGGAAGTTGAGATGCCACAAGTGTCACAGGCTTGGTCATTTTGCTAGAGAGTGCAAATCTACTGGACCTAGTTCCTCTGCACCCTTTGTGACCTTTCCTAGCAAATAACCCACAAAACAAAGGACAACAATCTTCTGGGTCTGGTCAACAACAATTTTATCCAGCTCATTTTGTACCACAAAGTCCCATGCCTTATCCATATCCATGCTTTTACATGCCTCAATCTACTCACACTCCAGCATTAATTCCTTCACAATCCCCTGCTCTTCCTGATCCCAGCAAATCACAAACCCATCAACAGCCTCAACAACAACAACATCAGAGCTTCTTCACCCCTGGAGTAGCTGATTGGAGTAGTTTACCTGATGACTTATCTGATTTCAATATGCAGATGTACTCTGAAGCTGGTCCACATGGTGGAGACAATCCATTTGGGAATCTTGCTTTGATGGCTATTGATTCAATTGATACCTCAAGTTCAACTTCTTCAACATCCCAGGTATCCTCTGAATCCAAAGCTAAGTTGTGTTCAGAGTCTTGTGTTTCAGCATTTGCTTCCATTAGAGAAATCAATGTTGAGTTAATCAATGAGAAGTTGGCTTTAGAAAGGGTCATGACAAAGAATAAAACTGAATTTGAGAAAGTTTTGAATGAAAAAGAGTCTGAAATTTATAAACTCAAGTGTCAATTGTCTGATGAAAAGGCTAGGGTGGAAGTCATGCTTGTATAACACAATGATCTGAAACAAACACTTGCAGCAACCCAAGTAGAATGTGCAAAATGGGTTGAATCTTGCAAGGGGTTTGAGTTGCTGTTAAACAAGCAAACAGCATCCAATGTGAAGTTTGGTATTGGATACAATCACACTGCCCCCCAGCTGATTATACACCAAAAAATCTTGATTGTGAGTCTGAAGGGGACAGTGTATACCAATCCACCAAATCTTCAGAAAAGTCTGATGCTGAAGAATCATTTGAAAGTGAGTTAAGTGCATGCAAACCTGAGTCTGACACTGTGGATATTGAGACATATTCTTATTCAATTGGGTGTACAAATGTCATTCAGAATGACTCATGTCAGGATAGTGTCTTAGTTGAGATTAATCCTGATGAAAAAGTTTTCAATGAATTAAATTTAAAACTGGTTAAGTCAGATGGGAATGGCCCTGGAGAGAAAGATGCACGACTTCTGATAAGTCAGAATCACTCATCAGTAGTTGTAGAAAAAGCTGATTGTACAAATACTGATAAGTGGAAAAGTGTTGATAGACAAGTGCTGAAGAATAACTCTTCAGAGGTTGTCAACACATCAGCTGTTGTCAATTTGTCTACAAATACTGATGTTTCAAATGTACAGAAGGATAAAAACTCAGTATCTAAGTCATCAGTACTTGTAGATAATCACAAGGGAAAGCAAAAAAGGGTGCCTTGTGAAATATGTAGGCTGTTTAATCACTCCTCTGATGAATGCTGGTACAGGAAAGGTTCTAAATTCAATAAAATTAAGAACAAAAACAAGAACATACTCAAAATGAAAAATGAATTTAGTTCCAAGTTTGTACCAGAATCATCAGTAAGTTCAAAATCTGGAAAAACCTCACATGGAAATGAATCAAATATTTCCAAGAAAGGTAAAGGGGTTGTTCCAGATTCAAAGAAACAACACTTGAAAAATTCTTCATCAGTTAAAGAAACTAAGGTGTTAAAGCCCAAAAATCCAAAGTCAGGTCAGAATGTGTCTAATGAAATCAAAATCTTGACACAAAATCATAATCAACTGATGATAATGATGCAACAACTGCTAGGAAGAGTTAATTTAGCAGAGGCATCTGTTGTCTCATTTCAGAAGAAGAAACCAAAATCCAAAGTCAAGGTTAAATCTTCTGATAAGAATGATTCAAGTGTTGATTCAACTGAAACTGCCAATTTTGTTTCTTCATGTGTTGAAAGACCCAAAACCAAAATGGTTTGGGTCCCAAAGTCTAACTGAGTGTGTTGGTGTATGAAGGGTCCTTCAGCATGCCAAAATAACATCTGGTATGTTGACAGTGGAGGATCCATGCATATGACTGGGAGCAGATCTCTTCTTAATAACTATTTTACAGGAATGAAGGGATTTGTATCCTTTGGAAATGATGCTAAGGGTTACATTATAGGGAAAGGTATGGTAACAAATGGTGAGATTAGGTTTGATGATGTAAATCATGTTGAGAATCTTAAGTATAATCTTCTGAGTGTTAGTCAAATGTGTGATAAGGGTCATATTTCTCTTTTCACCAAGCAAGATTGTAGGATTTTATCTTCTGATGTGTTGCCTCTGATTGGCAAAGTTTTAGATGAGTATACACTCTTTAAGGCTAACAGAGTAGGAAAGGTATATGCCTTTGATTTATCAAAGAAAATCTCTGTTAAAGGTCATCCTTGTTTATTCTCTAAGGCTTCTTTCAAGGAGTCCAATCTGTGACATAGAAGATTAGGTCATGTGAACATCAAAAACATGAATCAATTGGTGAAACATGAATTGGTTAGAGGTCTTCCCTTAAAGGATTTTAGTTGTGATGAGAATTGCACTGCATGCTTGAAAGGAAAGCAACACAAAGTCTCTTTTCCTCCAATTGGAGATTCCAAATCCACTGGTTGTTTGCACATGTTGCACATGGATTTGTTTGGGCCAGTTTAGATAATGTCTATGGCAAAGAAGAAGTATTGTCTAGTTATTGTAGATGACTACTCAAGGTTTGTCTGGACTTTCTTCTTGCACTCAAAAGGTGAGGTTGCCAAGGCTATTATGAACTTTGTGTTGTATGTTGAAAAGCAATATTCTATTCCTGTCAAGTGTGTAAGGAGTGATAATGGCACTGAATTTAGAAATCACATTTTGGATGAATTTTATTTGTCAAAGGGAATTCAGAGGCAGTACAGTATTCCCAGGACTCCTGAACAAAATGGAGTTGTAGAAAGGAAAAATAGAACCTTGATTGAAGCTGCCAGAACAATGCTGGCTGACTCTGGCCTGCCTTTGACCTTCTGGGCAGAAGCCATCAACACAGCTTGCTATGTGCAAAACCGGGTTCTAGTAAATCAAAGATGGTTGAAAACTCCATATGAAATACTTCACTCTCTAACCCCTTTGATTTCTTTCTTCAGAGCTTTTGGGTGTCCATGTTATATCCTTAACACCAAAGATCAACTCACAAAGTTTGATTCAAAAGTTGATGCAGGATATTTTGTTGGCTACTCTTCAACTTGCAAGGCTTATAGAGTGTTCAATTGTCGAACAAAGATTGTTGAAGAAACTCTTCATGTTAAATTCAATGAGTGTCCCAAAGACTCCATTCCTCAAAATCCTGCTGAGATGTTTGATCTTAACATCTTGCAACATGAATTTCCAGTTGAGCCTATTGGTGAAGCACATGAGGTACTTAAAGCAGATCCACCAAAAGCTTCTACAGAAACCACACACGGAAGTCCTGATGATGAAGATGAAAGTACTCATCTGTTCAGATTTAGTGATAATCTGCCATTGTCTGCTAAATCTGATGCTCCTCCTGCTCCAGTTGCTCCTCCAAATACAAATGCTGATGAAATTCTGGATTCTTCCACATCATTTGACATTCCAGCTGAATTGTTCCCTGGTTCTTCATCAACATCTGCAGCAGCTGAACCCCCAGCAAACAATTGCACTGATCTTATTCCATATCAGGAACTGAAGGATCATCCATTATCTCAAATTCTTGGTGATATTTCTGCAGGTGTTTCAACAAGAAGTCAATTATCCAACTTTTGTCTCTATGCCTTATTTGTCAGTCAACAAGAGCCAAAGAACTATCACACTGCACTCAAAGACAATGGCTGGGTGGAAGCTATGCAGTTGGAGTTGTTGCAGTTCAAGAAACAACAAGTCTGGGAGCTGGTTCCTTTACCCCAAGGTAAGTGTGCAATAGGCACTAAATGGGTGTTTAGGAATAAAACAGATGAAAATGGTCAAATAGTTAAGAACAAGGCCAGACTGGTTGTACAGGGGTTCTCTCAGGAAGAAGGTATTGATTATGATGAGACCTTTGCCCCTGTAGCTAGACTGGAAGCAATTAGATTGTTTTTAGCATATGCTGCCTTACACAAATTAAAAGTTTTTCAAATGGATGTCAAAAGTGCTTTCTTGTATGGTAAAATAAAAGAGGAAGTGTATGTGTGTCAACCACCAGGTTTTGAGGACAATAAACATCCTGATTGGGTGTACAAGCTTGATAAAGCTCTTTATGGGCTGAAACAAGCACCTAGAGCCTGGTATGACACTCTATCCACTTTTCTTCTTAAAAATAATTTCACTAGAGGCTCCATTGATAAAACTTTGTTCATAAAGAATGTAGGACAACATAAGCTACTTGTTCAAATTTATGTTGATGACATTATATTTGCTTCATCTGATCCAAAGTTGTGTGCTGATTTCACTGAGTTAATGACCAAACATTTTGAAATGAGTACCATGGGGGAATTACAGTTTTTCTTGGGTCTTCAAATCAAACAAAGTACTGATGGCATTTTCATTCATCAAGCCAAATAGACAAAAGATTTGTTAAAGAAATTTGATTTGCAAAACTGTAAATCATGTTCTAACCCCATGAGCAGCACCACACAACTTGATGCAGATTTGAAAGGTAAATCAGTTGATGAAACTCTTTATAGATGTATGATTGGGTCCTTGATGTATCTCACAGCATCTAGGCCAGACATCATGTTTGCTACATGTGTTTGTGCTAGATTTCAGGCTACACCTAAAGAATCTCATTTAATTGCTGTGAAAAGAATTTTCAGATACTTGCATGACACTCAATCTCTGGGAATTTGGTACTCCAATGGGCATTCCTGCAAGCTGGTTGCTTTCTCTGATAGTGACTATGCAGGTTGCAAACTTACCAGAAAATCAACCTCTGGTGGTTGTCAGTTTCTAGGAAACTGTTTGGTTTCTTGGCAAAGTAAGAAACAAACATCTGTGGCCACTTCCACTGCTGAAGCCGAGTACATTGCTGCTGCAAGTTGTACTTCACAAATTCTCTGGCTTCAGACTCAACTCTTGGATTATGGCATCAAAGAGTCTAAGACACCATTGTTAATGGATAGTGCCTCAGCTCTTTGTATTGTCAAGAATCCAGTTCAGCATTCTAGGACCAAACATATTGAGATCAGACATCATTTTATAAGAGATTGTTTTGAAAAGGGTCTGATTGATCCAAAGTTTGTTCCTAGTGCTGATGAGCTTGCAGACATCTTTACTAAGCCTTTAGACACCTCCACTTTTCAAAATTTAGTTCTAAGGCTTGGTATGCTGCAACTTGAATAGATTGGTTTTTCCACAAATAAACTTTAAATTTTCAAAAATCCAAAAATATTACATTTTCTGTTAACAATAAAATTTTCTTTATTCACCTTGAACTTTTTGATATTTTCAGTAAATACTGATAAATATCAAAAGTACTGATTCAAGGACAGATTTGACCTTTATCAATACTCTAAGTTACAAGTACTGATGGGTGTTGATTTACTAAGTACTGAAGGTCAAATATTTCTCACAAGTGCTGATGAACAACTTCTGTTCACAAGTTCTGATGACCAAATCTATCACAAAAGCCTGATGAACAAATTCTGTTCACAAGTTCTGATGAACACATTTTTCACAAAGTCTGATGAGCAACTGCTGAAAACAACTGATGCACAAAATATGTCGACAACATCTGATGAGTATCTTTACTCTTCAGATGTTTCAACCTCTGTTGTTTTCTCTATTTAACTCAAACCTTCTTCAGTTGTTTCATTATCACTTTCTCAGAACTTTAAACCTTTTTTTTTCAAAAACCTATCTTCCCTCTCAAGTCTCTGCTTCAATGGCGACCATGAACCTTAAACCTCGTCATAACTCTGTCGCCTACATCACCAAATCTTCTTTCTGGTCCAAGTTTGATGAAGCCGTTGACTTAATGAAAGCATCCCAATTCCAAACCGCCTTTCTCATAAATCCCACACTTCATGTTGAATCCATTCATCAATTTTGGATGAATGTCGAGCTCATCAACATCGGCACTGGTGTGATATCTCTTCATTCAACAGTAAATGGTCATAATGTGCACATCAGTCCAGCTGAACTAAGGGAGGTTCTCCAACTTGATGATGCGAACTTACTCACCCAATTTCCAAAGAACCAACTTGACCTCTGTTTCACAAGTCATGAATACCAAGGTGACCTAAGTGATTCAACTCTGTACAAGAAGAATTTCAATGATCCAGAGCGTCTGATATTTCATATGATCAACATTTGCTTGGCTCCGAAATCTTCCTCATGGGACCAAATGTCCTCCAGGTGGCAACAGGTATTGTATTCAATTCTGGAATCTCAAAAACTAAACTTTTCACAAATATTGTTTTCAGAATTAACTGAACATGCTGGTAAGCCTGTTTCTTCTAGATGGCTACTTTATCCACGATTTATCATGGCCATCATAGAAAAACAGTTACAGCACAATGGCCTTGTTGGTCAGGGGATCTCTGCTCCAGCTGTTCTACTAGAGGTATATTCCCGACACAACACCAACCCCACTCTCAAAGAGGCTGCCCAAAAGCTAAAACCCAAGCAGAGGGAACCCATAGTCTCCACTTCTACATCCAAATCCAAAGTCCCCACCAAACCAAAATCCAAAAAGCCCAAAAAGGCTGCTCAGGGAAATGAGTCCCCTGAGTCTGCCCATGCCTCACCAAGGCATGATATGTTCACTGGGAGTAGTCAACCAGTGGTCCATCAGACTCCACCGGCTCAAACCGCCCAGGATTCCTCTCAACAGGAACCTGGTGCAACCATTGAAGGGGCAGACACATTTCTAGAACCTCTTTCAGTTGAAAAGGTTTCTATTGAACAACACCACTCTCCCCGGGTGCATTCTGCTTCACAGCCAAATCCTATGGAAACCACCCAACAAAGCCCAACTTTTGTTATTGAACAAATCCTGGTTCAGTTGAACACTCCTATCCCCACCCAGACACCTATCATTACTGGGATTAGCTCCCACATTGAGGGGGAGGATCAAAGTGTCTCTGATAACCCACAGGACTTTGACTACCAAATCAGATCTCCTAGTGTGGAAAGAGAGATTCTGATATCTGACAGGGCTGCTACTTCGTCACTTCCATCATTTGGAGTGATTGATAGTAGTAACATAGCTAAGACCCTGTCAGAGGCAACAACTGATGAAGGGATTATCCCTGAAGTTGGAAGTCCCCAGTTCCAAGAAAAATGGGCACCTGAGCATGTTGAGCCACACTCAACTCAGGTAGATCCTGATACTATCAGGAGGTCAGATGATTTAGCCAAGGCTACTGATGACCAAAGGACACTTGCTGATGTTCTGCAACAGAACAAACTCCTTGAGGCTGAGGTCTGTAGGCTCAATGAGCTACTCACCAAGATGTCCAAGGACAAAAGACCATCTTCCCCTATTACCCCACAGATGGCACCTTCTAATCCTGAAGGTCACACAAACACTTCCACCTCTATTCCACAATTTAACAAGCCACCAGCCTCTGCTTCAGGCACTAATCCTTTGGATTCTAGCCCCCCAGAGGCATTAGCTGCTGTCCTTCTCACAATTATTCCTCTCATCACTCCCTTACTAAAGAACATCATAACTCAAGCCCTTGATGAGAGGCTACCCTCACACTCTCAAATACAGCAAATGGTAGATGCTGCTGTGACTGCAAAGCTTACTTCTATTCACACTCCTTCTTCCCCTGCAGCCAAAAAGGGGGAGTTAGGAACAGGCTCAGTCACAGCTTCAGCTTCAGCTTCAACTTCAGCTTCTAAAAGGCAAAGAAAAGAAGATGAAGACAATGCATCTGAAAGGTCTCCAGTTGAAACAGTTGAAAGGTCTCCAGCTATTCAAGTTACATACAAGAGACAAAAGAAGAATAAACATGCTGAGGTTGCTACTATTGCTGAGGAGGAGGTTGAGCAAGTTAATGTAGAGAAAAGTGCTGAGAAAGAAATTGAACAAGTAACCTCTGCTCAAGTTGTTGATGTTGGTGCTCCTCCTAAGAAGAGGAGATTATTAAGGATTCAAGAAGAGGAGGAATCTGATGAGGAAGACAGGCTTCCCATCTCCTCTGTACTTAAAGCAAAAGTTCATAAACCTGAATCATCAACAACTGGTTCAAAATTGGTTGTTCAAAAGAAAGTAGTAACATTGCCTACTAACTATATTCCTGAAAAGCCTTTGGTGTTTGGACAACATCCAAAGATGACACCTGAATCTCGGATGGAAGCTGTGAAAATAAAGATAGAAGAAGAAGAAAGTCAGAGAGTATATGATGACAAGATTCTAAGATTGGTAGACAAAGACTACCCTCAGACTTCTTCACTAACAGTCATGAGAAAGGAAGCACAAAGACTGTTTGCACTAAGGCATACCTTTCAGTACAGGAAAGATGTAATCCGGGTATGGCCTGACCCAAGGGTGCAAAATAGGATACACACAAGAAACATTCCACAAGAATACAGAGGAAGAATAAAAAGGGTGATAAGTGCTGATATTATGGCTGGGTTTGTGATGGACCCTTGGGAAATCATTGATGATTTTAAAAAGTTCTACAATGCTAAGATGCCAGCTTCTAAGTTATTGGAAAACAAAATGATCAAGAAGGGGCTGGTATACAAAAGGATGGAAGGGGTAAAGAAGAATGAGCTACAACTGTTCCTTGAAGGAAAACATCCAGATGAATTCGTATACAGAGAAATCACAAGGATTGAATTGCACAATGGGTCCACATGCAGGTATCTCTCTGAATACTATGGACCTGAGTTCTTTTTTGAAGGTGAGCCAGAGCAACTAACCATTGAAGATCAAGTAGTTCTTCTGGAAGCCTATGTCAGAGAATCTTTCAAACTTGTGCACGGGCAGTAGCTTCAATGAGAGAGGCAACAACTCTTAGTCCATTCCCCAATTGGATTTCTCTCTCATTCTTCAACTGTTAGATTTTCTGAAGCTGCTGTCATCCAGGCCTACACTTAATTGGTCATCTTAGAAGCTGATCTCTAAGGAAAAAGACACATCTTTCTGCCTGGAAAATCAACAATAAGTGGGACAACTAATAATTAGAGGTTTTGGCTGCATTGGTTCAGGGGGAGTTTGTTGGACCAAAAGAACCAATGAGCCTGATCAGAAAATCCTCTAAGTCCCACAGGCTCACAACAACTGAAAAAGAACACAAAGGCTGAAGACAAACAACTGTTGAAGAGAAGATCTGAAGAGTTACAAGCTCTGAAGAACAAGTCTTCAGACGTTGTTCACAACAGCTGAAGTGTTAGCTTTCAGCTGTTGTGATGTTTAGTTTAGTCTTCAGTAGTTTCCTTTCAATACTTGTAAAAAGTCTGATGAGTAGTTTACTCATCAGATGTTGTAGTCTTCTTTCAGTTGTTTGGTTATTTTCAGTAGTTATATTTTGTCTGTTAGATGTCAACATCTTGTGACATCATCAGACGTCACTGCTTCTATATTAGGGCAGTTGACACATTGAATTGATTAACGAAGTTATTGCGATTGAAAGAATTATTTTCCTTTTGCAGAAATTCTCTCTCTATAACAAACTTGTGTTTTACTGTTTGATTGAATTAACTTTGTTCTTGCTAATATTGAGCTAATTCATCATTGAATTCCGCTGCTATTGATCAAATGAGAACATCTGATCCTACACTGTTCATATGAGGGAAGTAATCCCTGGTATGGTCACTGATATTACCCAGAATCTTCGGGGAAGTACTAGTGATTCAGCACATAACTCAAATGCTACAACTACTGGAACTGCTAACTTCACATTCAAGCAGTTCAACGATGCTAAGCCTCCTAAGTACTCCGGTACTGAAGGAGCTACCGGCCTACTGCAATGGCTGGAAAGCATTGAAGACATTCTCGACTTCACTGGATGTCCTGAGAATCTGAAGGTCAAGATGGCCTCAAGCGCTTTTCATAAGGGCGCACTCACTTGGTGGAATTCTGAAAAGAACACCAGAGGACGCGAAGTCGCTCTAGCTTTACCGTGGGACGGATTCAAGAACTTACTTGTGGAAAAGTTTTGTCCACGTCATGAACTGAAGAAACTGGAGGTGGAGATGTGGAATCTGGTGCAAGACAGTGGAGAGAACGCAAAGTATACAACTCGATTCCATGAGTTGTGCATTCTGGTACCCCATTTGGTTACTCCTCTATCCCGCAGGATAGAGAAGTACATTGAAGGTCTACCCTTAGTAGTCAGGGGAACTGTCATGGGTAATAATCCTACTACTTTGGAGGCAGCCATTCAACTTGGTGCTACTCTCACTGAGGAGTATGTTAAATCCGGTGTGCTCACCCGAAAGGGATTCAAGAGAGCACAGACTGAAGAAGGCAAGAAGCCTGAACAGCACCATCACAAGAAGAAGAAGCAAAAGACAATCAAGAACTTTGCAGCGTTGACTGCGGCTGCACCTACTCATGCCACACCTATCAATGCTATGCCACAACCTGCTAACGCCAAAAAGTCTTATACTGGCACATTTCCACTTTGCACCAAATGCCAGTATCATCATCTGCCCAACACTCCATGCAAGAAGTGTCTCAAATGTGGGCGTATGGGACACTTTGCAGCTACATGCCGAGCTGCTCATCTTGCTGCTGCAACAACTGCTACCACTACCACTACTGCTACAGGTGGAAGGGCCTGTTATAATTGTGGAGCAGAGGGACACTTTAGAAACCAGTGTCCAAAACTCAACAACAATACTGCTGCTGCTCGTGCTTTCGTTATTGGAACTGCTGAAGCACGTGAAGAGCCGGCAGTCATCACGGGTACATTTCTTATCAATGATCATTATGTTCCTATCATATTCGATACTGGTGCCGATAAAAGTTTTATCTCTACTCATACTGCTTCTTTGCTTAATATGCAACTATCCACACTTACTGCTCCCTATACTGTAGAAGTAGCGAATGGTAAGACCATAGTTGTAGATTCCATAATTCATGCTTGTGAGCTAAGATGAAATGACCATCTCTTTTCCATCGATCTCATTCCTATGACTCTCGGAAGCTTAGAAGTTGTAGTAGGAATGGATTGGTTATCCAAAAACAATGCTGAAATCGTATGCTCGGAGAAACTTATCCGAATCCCCTTACCGTCCGGAGAAACGATGATAGTCTACGGCGAGAAACCATGCCGCGGATTGAAGATTGTATCGTGCATCAAGGCGAGGAAGTACTTGAAGAAGAAATATTATGCTTTCCTAGCTCATGTAGTGGAAAAGAAACCTGAAAAGAAAGCAGTTGGAGATGTTCCAGTTATCAGAGAATATCCAGACGTATTTCCAGAAGACTTGCCTGGACTACCACCAGTCCGACAAGTGGAGTTTAGAATTGATCTCGTCCCTGGAGCAAACCCAGTGGCGAAGTCACCGTATCGATTAGCACCGTCTGAGATGCAAGAACTGTCTAGTCAGCTTCAAGAACTTTTAGACAAAGGTTTCATAAGACCGAGTTTCTCTCCATGGGGAGCTCCGGTTCTCTTTGTCAAAAAGAAAGACGGTTCATTTCGTATGTGTATCGATTATCGTGAGCTGAACAAGTTGACAATCAAGAATAGATATCCTCTGCCCAGGATCGATGATCTGTTTGATCAATTACAGGGAGCAACATGCTTCTCTAAGATTGACTTACGATCTGGGTATCATCAGTTAAGAGTAAATGATGAGGATATACCAAAGACTGCATTTAGGACTCGATATGGACACTATGAGTTTGTGGTTATGCCATTTGGGCTGACCAATGCACCCGCAGTGTTCATGGACTTGATGAATCGGGTCTACAGACCTTACTTGGATCAGTTTGTTATTGTCTTTATTGATGATATACTGATTTATTCCAAGTCGGAACAAGAGCATGAAGATCATTTGAGGAAAGTCTTAGAGTTACTAAGAGCTGAACAACTCTATGCTAAATTCTCAAAGTGTGAATTTTGGCTAAAGGAAGTTCACTTCTTAGGACATGTCATCAACAGGGATGGAATACATGTAGATCCAGCCAAGATTGAGGCGATTAAGAACTGGACTACTCCATCCACTCCGACAGAGATTCGTTCATTTCTGGGTTTGGCAGGCTATTACAGAAGATTCATTGTAAACTTCTCTAAGATAGCTTTGCCACTTACCACTTTGACTCAGAAAAGTCAAGCGTTTATATGGGGACAGAAGCAAGAAGATGCATTTCAACTTCTTAAACAGAAGTTATGCAACTCCCCTATCCTTAGTCTTCCAGAAGGCAGTGATGATTTCATTGTCTACTGTGATGCTTCAAACCTTGGTCTCGGTTGTATACTTATGCAACGGGACAAGGTCATTGCTTATGCTTCAAGACAACTTAAGGTTCACGAGAAGAATTACACTACTCATGACCTTGAGTTAGGGGCTGTGGTCTTTGCATTGAAAATTTGGAGACACTACCTTTATGGTACTAAATGTGTCATCTATACAGACCACAAGAGCCTACAACACATTCTCAATCAGAAAGAACTCAACATGAGACAACGGCGTTGGGTTGAACTTCTAACTGATTACGACTGTGAGATTCGTTACCATCCGAGTAAAGCCAATGTGGTAGCGGATGCTCTTAGTCGCAAGGAACCAGTCAAACCAATTCGAGTAAGAGCCATGGAGATCAACACACAGCCAAACTTGAAAGACTTGATTCGTATTGCACAACAACAAGTAGTAACAGACAATCAACTCAAGACAGACTTGGATTGTGGCATTGAGAAGAAACTAGAACCCCGATCTGATGGGGTGTTATATCTCAACGGCCGCATTTGGATTCCAAAGTCAGAAGAATTGCGCACACTCATCTGTGATGAGGCTCATAAGTCACGATACTCAGTTCATCCTGGAGCCGACAAGATGTATCAGGACTTGAGGACATCTTACTGGTGGCCGGGAATGAAGAAAGACATAGCACTGTACGTGGGAAAATGTCTTACCTATTCAAAAGTCAAAGCAGAACATCAAAAGCCTTCGGGACTTCTACAGCAACCTGAAATTCCTCAATGGAAATGGGAGCAAATTTCCATGGATTTCATAACAAAGTTGCCGAGAACTCCGCGAGGTTACGATTCGATTTGGGTGATCGTTGATCGACTCACCAAATCTGCTCATTTTCTCCCGATCCGAGAGGATTACAAGATGGAGAAATTATCCACATTGTACATCAACGAAATCATTGCACGTCATGGTACACCAACATCAATCATTTCTGATCGTGATAGTCGTTTCACTTCTCGCTTTTGGCAATCATTGCAAAAGGCTTTGGGAACGCGTGTTAATCTTAGCACGGCGTATCATCCCCAAACCGATGGTCAAAGCGAAAGGACTATCCAAACACTCGAAGACATGCTTCGTTCTTGTGTCATTGACTTCGGTGGAAGTTGGGACACTCATCTTCCACTCATTGAGTTTTCATATAACAATAGCTATCATACGAGCATTCAATGTGCACCATTCGAAGCTCTATATGGTAGAAAGTGCCGATCACCGATCTGTTGGACCGAGATTGGTGACTCACAGGTCGTAGGACCAGAACTCATTCAGGAAACATCAGACAAAATCACAATCATTCAGTCACGGCTTAAGGCCGCACGAGATCGGCAGAAGAGTTATGCTGATCGACGTCGGAAACCGCTTGAGTTTCAAGTCGGTGACCGAGTCTTACTCAAAGTTTCTCCCTGGAAAGGCGTTGTCCGATTCGGGAAGAAAGGGAAACTTGCACCAAGGTACGTTGGACCTTTTGAGATCCTGGAACGGATTGGTCCCGTAGCCTACAAACTCAAACTTCCAGTGGAGCTAAGCAATGTTCACGATACTTTTCATGTATCGAATCTTAAGAAATGCTTGGCAGATCATGATGTTCAGATTCCACTGGAAGACATACAGATTCAGAACAACATGCAATTAATAGAACGTCCAGTTGAGATCATGAATCATGGGGTCAAGAAACTTAAACGCAGCCGTATCCCGATCGTAAAGGTACGATGGGAGGGCAAACGCGGTGCTGAGTTCACCTGGGAACGCGAAGACCAGATGAAGCTTAAGTACCCTCATCTTTTTACAGTATCTTCGGCTAGTTAATTTCGGGACGAAATTCCCTTAACTAGGGGAGACTGTAACATTTGTACATTTAGTCATGTAGTAGTGAACAGTGTGTGTACATGTTCAGTCAGTCAATGTGAATCATGTGTCATTATGTGCTTGTGTGTTAGAATCTTTATCATTTATCAAGTATGTATTATTTATTTACAGTCGAGTTCACTAGGCAAGAACAGTATTGTGTTATATCGAAACAGTGGTGGGCAGCGAGAGTGAGCCCTGTACATATACTGCGTTCAGTGTAACAGGATAGTGTTGGTGCGTAGTGTTAAGACGAATATTATGACAATTAATTCAACAAGAATCGTAATACGTAAGCGAGACTGAGTATAGTTATGGGTGACGATCCATAATGATACGAATGTTGAACTTATAATTATGATTAAACGACTTTAAATATTTTAATACGATCGGAAAACGTACGCGATTGCGGGTATACACGTAATTGTGAATGTTTAACGGTCCGACAACACACGAAGAGTAAAAATAATTATATTAATTATTTTATATTTTTACAATTTTGAAACTCATCATTTAAATGAGTTTAACAACTCTTTTATTTTAAAACCGCGTAAAATACGCGTTACGTGTAGGAAATGCGAACCGAGCGACCAAAACGGACCCGAATATCACTCGGGCTATAAAAGCCTTGAACAAGGCTTAAACCTTCATTTATTACCTCACCAACTCACTCTCTCTCTACAATTTCGTCTACCCTCTCTCTCTCTAAGAAAACCGACTTCAAACGCGCATAACTCGCTTATTTCTCAACGGATTTCGGAGTTCTTGGTGTCCACGCGAAGCCCTCGACGTTCTCTACACGAAAGTACAAGAATTTCGCAGATTCATCCAGCCAATCTCGAGGTAATGAAGCTTGAATGGTCACGAGTTTAGGGTTTTCAAACGTGGGTTTGTTTAAACCCGACCCTTAGCCGGATTTAGTCAACCACAATCAATTTCGAGGCCATAGAAACGTTCCTTGATGATAGCTTAGCTTAGATCGAGGCTTGGATACAGGATTTCGATGATGGTGATGCGGCTGGCAACAGGTTCGATGGCCGAACCTTCTTCCTCAGGTGGCCGAACCCTATTGAGGCTCAACGAACCTGCATGGTTCGTTAGATAGCAGCCGAACCCTTAGGGGATCTCTTGAACCTGTGCCGAGCCTTGATGCCTCCGGCAAACCATCCTAATGCCACGAACCCTCCTGGATCAAGCGAACCCTTGCATGCTGTTGACCGAACCCAGCCGAAGTCTCCATGCAAGCGGACCCCAGTTGCCCGAACCTTCAAGCTGATGAACATCTAGGCGAACCCTACACTCATGGCGAACTAATAGCTCGTTGATATCAACTGCCGAACCCTCATGCTTGACTCGCGAACCCTAATTGTCGAACCTATGGCCGAACCGGTGTATCATCACTAGAGGCCGAACCTTATTATGGTTGTTGGCCGAACCTTAGGCCATTAACATGAAAGGTTCGCTGCCCAAAGTGGCAGCTCACATTCCTTTTGGCCCAACTCCATGCTACAAGGCCCAACTTCCTTAACAATTCGGCCCATAGACAAAAACCAAGCCCAAGGGAGTTAAGTTGGTTCATTAGACCTTCAATTGGCCCAATACCACCTTGGAACTTTACATGGTTTGCATAAACATTGGTTGGTCCAACTCAAATCCTTTAGGCTCAATCCAAACTCATTAGGCCCACTAAGTCTGAAATCGGGTTGATATTGTCTTTGGCATGTTACAAAGCCTATATACAAGTTATTGGGCCAACATCACATTCACTTGGCCCAATATCATACTCAATTGGCCCATTAGTAACCTAAGTGGCCCATGGACCTCCATTTAAGCCTATTATCATAATTATGGGCTTAAGGCCCATTGTAGGCCACCACTCAAAGCGATTGTAATTTGATCTTAGTTTGGGTTAAGTTGCAACTTAAACTAATAATGGGATCAAGTCACAATCACATGACTTAAAACAATTGGAGCATCTTTTTACAAATCATAGTAATCAATGGTTATCAAATTCTCAACACATTTATCATTTTATGCATAAGGTTTATGCAAGGGAACATTTCACATTCGTTTCTTGGACCCATGATCAAGCAAGTGATTCAATTCATAACATTCAAGTTTTCACAACAATCATAATCATGAGAACACAAGTTAATCAATGAATCAAAGTCTATACAATTATAAATCCTATATCTTATGTATGATTACAATGTTATAGGAAACAATTAGAAGTCCTGTTTGCTACTTGCTATCTGTTTTAGTTCAGAGTCTACTGCAAACAGGTGAGAACATTAGCCCCTCTTTTACTGTTTTATAACTGTTTTGGGGTGGAACACGTGATCAAAACCGCTATTTCAATCTTGTTTCATTACACAAGTTATGTGTATTTCATAAACATTACAGGTTCATCTTACGAATCCAAGGGATTCATCAATTGTTTAAAGAAATTGTCAACCGTTTTAAGGACTTATTAACCATTGGAATCTTTTTACTAAAAAGGATTTTATAAAAACTCTTTGAAATGTGTTATAACAGATTTACTCAAATGTTCTTATAAAGGATCAACACTTTTAAATAAATGATTTGATAAACTCTTTTGTTATAAACCTTGTTGTTACACAAGGTCACTAAATCATGGTATTCAAATCAAGTGGTTCACATCATGGTATTCAAATCAAGTGGTTCACATCATGGTATTCAAATCAAGAGATTCATTTCATGGTATACAAAACAAAGGATTTAATTCGTGGAATTAAATCTTGGTTTTCAATTCATGTTATCAAATAAGGCATTAACACATTTGGTTAAAGTAAGATTCAGAAAACATGGTGTCTATTGTTGTAAACAAACTTGTAAAAGCATCAAGTATCATATTCATTAGCGTTAGTACTGGGTGATCACAACAAGGGAAAGCGGACACATTGTTTCTTATCCAGGATGGAGTTAGCTTTTAAATTTGTTTTAAAAGCTAACTGTAGGTCTGGTGTCATTGTTTTCTTATCCAGGATGGAGTTGGCTTTTAAATTTGTTTTTAAAAGCCAACTGCAGGTCTGGTGTCATATGGTTATCAAAACTGCTGATGTATTATCTAACTCCAAACGTGTTTTGGGACTTGATATTATATGTTGGCTTTCGTGCGAACAGTGATTGGACTGTTTACACTCATTTTCTTACTTGATGTTAGTTTGGGTTGCAGCTCATCCGTGTGAATCTTATGTTGCTTTAACTTACCTATGCCTTATATCATATACTCATGTTTACAAATGTTTAAACCTATTGTTCTCACCAACTACGTCTGTAGTTGACAGTTACTTTTCACGTGTTTCAGGTAATCAGGTTTAAGACATTCTCAGAGACAACTAAGGAGACCATACTAAGATAGAACAAGATGAAGAAACATGCTAGGATGGATTAGAAACACACTAAATCCTGATTGTTTACTCGTCTTGTTTGAAGTCTTATTTTGTAAACTATATTTTGGGTCTGTAGTTGTCTTTCTTTTGGTAGATAGATTGTCTGTAACTAAACAACTGTCTAAACAATTATGAAATGTAGTAATCCATTGTGGTTGTTCTTATTCAATACTTGTGCATGATTCAACTGTTCATACGTCACCGCGCCGTGGATTCCGCACGCGGCGCAGGGGTGTGACATTATATCCTTGCCTATCTTTGGTTATAGAATCTTATACCACTACCAATCCAAATCCACAACCCATAACATGTGAGTTCAACTGCAATAAACTCTCTGGTTCTGTTTAGTTTTGTTTCAACTAAACTTCCTATGGTTTATGCTATAATAATGTGTTCTCAATATGTATACCAATAATAATAATAACATCCAATAATTCATAATCATTAACAATTATCATATCAGGTCTTAACAGTACAATCAAACATGTACGGACAACCCGAAATACAGTGATGTTACATTTAGTTCGACCAAACATTTCGATATTAACAAGTTCAATGTTCCCCAAGTGAGCTGGGTCAAGTGAGCATCGACATTGACAATCTCGAAGGTGGAACCATCGATACTAGCATCCCATCGACACTACTAGTATCGATGGGCACATTATGGACCAGCCCAGCTTGTTGTCGATTTAATGGTCTTGATGAACCATGGGCAACCTTAAACTGTCGACACTACTTAGAGATGTTTTAAAGAAGGAGAATGGACCTAAGGTTCATTGAGAATTACAAGCTAGAAGATCGAGGAGCCGGTTGCAAGTTCCCATCGATTCTACTAGTGTCGATGGGCTACACTTGGGCTGTAGTCATCGATACTAGCAATCTTGATGCCTTTCTGTCCAGCCAACTGTTGAAACTAGTCCTTAAT
This sequence comes from Mikania micrantha, assembly GCA_009363875.1. Lineage (NCBI taxonomy): Eukaryota > Viridiplantae > Streptophyta > Magnoliopsida > Asterales > Asteraceae > Mikania > Mikania micrantha. The sequence goes on along the minus strand of CM018682.1, from coordinate 54,376,561 downwards.
TACAATCCAAGCGTTCTAAAACTAAAATGAATCAAAACCAACCGTAAACGAGTTGGTAATCGATCATAGAAGCTCAAAGGGGTCGGGTAGGGGATGATAAACACTTAGCCGATTCTAAGTAGTCATAGTTTTGTCTTATACAACCTAACCTTAGTTTCAAAGGATTCTAAACTACGTGAATACAATTAAAAATGAATCTCATGAACTTAATAAGGGTATTATGAACATCGTGTTTTCAATTATGTGTTGAAACCTAAATTACACTATGCATGGCGGTTTCATGCATAGTGTAATGTCTTTATATTTTTAACTTTTCTAAATTAACTTAAACTAAACTGGTTAAACATGTAAAAAATTTAAGTAATGAATCTTAATAACTTTACCACAAAGAGCTATTGACTAAGCTTAGGATGGTTATGAACAAACAAGGTCACATAACATACTTAAACATTTGGGATGAACAATATAGGATACTTAAGAAAGAACGAACACGTACTTATGAAAGTTTGAGTACAATCAAACTTCCAACGACAAGTGAGAGCATCGATAATCAACCATCAGGTCACTACACATAACACTCGATCAAGGTGAGTACATAGCCTGTACTTTCTACTTTGAAATCATTTGGGGTGGAACATGTGAATAACTATTTTTGAACTTAATTCTTAAATGCTTTACATATTATAAACTTATGTTTGGCTTATTTTGGTAAAACTTAAACTCTTTTAAGTTAAAGTTTGGATCTAAGGCACTTAGTCATGCTTTGTCATGGCACCCGACCTAATCGAATGCATTTCTTTTGTACATGTTGTTTTCAAATTCATAATAACCCTTGTAACATGGACACATTCTTGTAAACAAACTTATTCTCATCTAGTATGCCTTTATTCTAGATTTCAAGGGCTGAAATCACTATTCTTAGATTTCAGGCTTGAGGTTCACACAATTGTTATCTTTAGGACTTCTAGGGTTGGAATCAATATTCTTAGATTCCAGACTAGAAGTTCATGCAATCGTTAATCTTAGGACTCAAGGGTTGGAAGCTATTAACTTAGTCTTCTAAACTTGAGTTCACGCAATCGTTTATCGTTCGTACTACGTGATTACAACAAGGGAAAATAGGTTCTACACCCAGGTCAGGGTTAGCTTTAAATTTGTTTTATAGATAACGATGGATTGGTGTAGTTTTAGCAATATGGATTAGCTGTCAATTAATTTTAATAGCTTAGGTCATATTGGACACATGCTTAGTAATACGGAATTGGTATTAATTAACTTTACTACCATGGGCCGTATTATTTTTATGGCCGGCTAGTCTTTGCCTAACTCTAAACATAGTTTGGGACATGGATTTAAGATGAAACTTGGGTATACTTGATGATAGTTTGTGTTAAATTAGCATGTTACTACTTCTACATTAAGTACATTTACATTCTATATACATTCTGTATTGTACATGGTTCAATTGTTTCAATCAGGTGTCATTCAAGATGTTACTTATGTATGTAAACTTTGTTAACTCTTTGAACTTATATAATTTTATATCCTTTGACTTATAATGTTTTAAATCATTAAACCTATGCATCTTACCAACTACTTGTAGTTGACAGATTACTTCTTCACATGTTTCAGGTGATCAGAGGTAGGTACAGGAACAGGACAACTAAGGCGACCTAGTTAAGATAGAACAAGATCAAGAAACAAGTAGGATGGAATTAGAAGCTAACAAAATCCTTGTTGTTTAATTATCTTGCCTGTTCTCAATTTGTAAACATTATTTTGAGGTCGGTTAGTTGTTATTCTTTTGGTAGATAGTTATAAATGATTTGTAAACAATCAACTTTTAATCATATGAAATCTAGAAATGGATTGTGGTTGTTCTTCATTAATCTTGGTCATGATTCAATTGATTAGTTGTCACAGCGCCGTGTAGTCCGTATGCGGTGCAGGGTGTGACAATTTTATATGTTCTTCTACCACTGATTTCGTGTTCAAAGATGATTTGGAACATTATATTCAATAAAGTTATTTTTTTACAATTTTAAATTTTTTGAAATGTATTTTTGATGTTTATGTTTGATGGTAGATGTTTGAATGTTTCATTATGTTTTAGAAAATTTATTTTATATGTGTAGGTTAGTTCTTTTGTGATTTGTCAATTATGTTATGGCCCGAGTCCAGCCCATGACTACTTGTCCGCCGTCATTCCATTTCGAGAACTTACAGAAGTACCTCGAACGGTGCCACAATCTGTGTATTTATGTTTCTTTTTTCTAGGGTTTATATGTATCTTAATATAAAATATATATGTACTTTTTGTTAATGATGTTTCATTTGTTTAAATGCATGTATGTACATAAGTTTCAATTGTGTTGATGAATTTCAATTGTACATGTATTCTTAGGGTTATATGTGTGTTGGATAGTTTCAATTATATATGTATGTTTTAGTGACCTAAAGTTCTATGTTTTGTATAAACAAGTAAAAAATATCCAAAAAACTAGGACTTCAAATCATTCAATGATGTTTTTATGTTTATGTGTTGTTAAATTTCAATATGTATGTATGTTTAGGTTTATGTGTTGATTACTTTGGTTTGGATATGTATGTTTAGGTTGGTGTATTGATTAATTTGGTTTGGATATACATGTTTAGGTTTATGTGTTGGCGAATTTGGTTTGGAAATGCTTGTTTAGCTTTTTGTGTTGATTAATTTCATTTGTGTATTTATATGTGTTGATAAATTTCATTTAAATATGCATGTTTAGGTTTATGTGATAAATGAATATCATTTGTCTATATATGTTTAGGTGTGTTGTTTGTGTTGTTTACGCTTTAGAAACATTGACTTTTTATAAGTATGTATATGTATACATATGTGTATCTTTTATAGTTTATGTATATATTTTAAAAATTGACTTATAATTAAAAGGCAGCCACTAGCTTGGATTAACGAACATGGATAATGATAAAACTTGGATTAACTTGAGAAACCAGAGATGTGCGGATTTTTAAACAGTCTTAATAAGTTTATGGAGATTGCAAAGAACCATGTCAACGGTGAAGGTACAACGTATTGCCCTAAAATTTGTAACAATTCTAATTGATCACTCCAGAATTTGGCTACAATTGATGCCCACATACATGACCATGGTTTTCTACAGTCATATACAACATGGGTATATCATGGTGAGAAATATTCTAATTCTTTAGTGATTGAAAGATTGTGGGCTTTGAACACGGATAATCCTCCACTAAAAAATAATGAGATGTTTGATGCACTTGATGATGTTATGGCTAAGAAAAATACATATGATGAAAATGTAAATGTGTATGGAGATGATTTAGACACATAATTTGATGCATTATTTAAGGAACTTAATACCGAGCTATACCCTATTTGTAATTGGATGTCTTCCCTAAAATTTTTGGAAAAATTAATGTATATTAAAGTTCATAATAAATGGACTGATAGTTCCTTTGACCAACTTTTAGAGTTTCTAAAAGTTCCATTCCTGAAAGAAAATAAGATTCCAGCCTCAAATTATGAAGCTAAGAAGAAACAAAGAAAAATTGGTTTAGGATATCAGTCTATACATGCTTACATTAATGATTGTGCCCTATCCTAGAAAGAGAATTCCCTTATGCAAAATTGTCCAGTTTAATGAGAACAGATGGATTGACAAAAACACAAAGGGAAAGAAAGTACCACAAAAACTATTGTGTTGCTTTCCTTTAACTTCACGTCTTCGACAAAGGTTTAGTTCTAGATTCACCGCGAAAGATATAATATGGCATAATACTTGACGCTCAACAGATGGTATGATGTGTCATCCGGTTGATGGGAAGGCGTGGCAAGAATTTGATAATAGATATCCTAATTTTTCTAAGAAACAGGAACTTCCGCTTGGGTTTGGTTGCTAATGGCTTTAATCCATTTGGTAACATAAGTCAGACTTACAGTATGTGGCAGGTGGTGTTGACAACATACAATACACCACCTTGGTTATGTATGAAATAGTCTTCTTTCATGATAAGTTTGCTAATTCCTGGTGTCACACCCTCATTTTCCCACTAACGGAATCATACTGTTTAGGGCATGACAAACTAGGATCTTAGTCATTGGACATAACAGAAGACCTCAATATGATTCTCAAACATAATTCAGTCACAAATGTAATAAACAAAATGTAGTGTTGCGGAAGCGTTATAAAATCCATGACAAACATAACAGTTGCAAACCAAGTGAAGTTTGTCAAACCCGATAGATCTATCTTCAACTACCACGCTTTGCACTAAAGAAAACTAAACGGTTCGATATGTAAGGACTTCTAGTGTTATGTTCGCACTTATAGTAAATAGCTAACTCATGCAAGTGATATGTATCCAAAAGCGTTTGATTGAACATGTTTTCTCCACCAAAACAGTAAAGTAAAAAGGGGTCGTGTATGCATGTTATGATGCGAATTAAATAATTCAATGCTCGTGCAATCGCATATATAAACTTCTACGAGAAACTGTTGTTATTACAGTTACGTTGTGTTATTTGAAATGTCATATCGTGTTTGTATTTACATACGTGTCAACCCACGTATATTGGAATAGTTCAACTACTTAAACATAATTTGTTTAAACTAGTTGTACTATACATTCAAGTCGTATACAAGTATATACCATTATAACTATAAGGCTCGCTGCCTACGAGGACACCTTTAGGTGAAGGTGTGGATGATAATATTTTCATTATGATGATGCATTGATGAGGTAGAATACGATGAGAAAGATGAGGATGAAGATGTTGATGAAGATGAGGATGATGAAGATGTTGATGATGACGATGAAGTAGACACACATTATTGTAGTGATGATTTCGAATGAATGTACGAACCTTATTTACTTTTGTTATAATTGTTAACATTTATTTGCTATTGCATTTTTGTATTTCTTATTAATCGTTAATATTGTTAATATTGTATTGTTGTATTTTTTAAAATTGTTAACATTTATTTGCTTTTGTCTAAGGAATGTTGGACATGGCAGGTTACCATGGAGGAGACGGGTACATGGGCATCCTTATAATATGCCAACGAGCTGCGAGTCATGTAAGTTGCTAGTATATATATTTAATCTCCTTGAACCTATTATTCAATTTGGTAACTTTTAATTTCATGTGCTAATGTAGCAAAATCAACAAAAGACGAGCGCATGGGAAAAACCTTTACTTGTATGAGAAGTTTCAAAAGAATAGAAGTAGACCACTTCCAATCGAGTTTGATTACTCGTCGAATCTGTTTAAAATTGTTGGATATAACTATCCACTTTTTATAAGGTTAATCTCCAATGAGGTTGATTAACATGTTCCTTTCCACTATCGTAGCTGGCAGGATGCTCTTGGAGATGTGAAGATGTCTATACTCACAAATCTTCATGTTAGTATAGTTACTAATGTTTTTTTGTATTTAAATTTCATATTGTTAGTTATTTTCTAATCCCGTTAACTTCTATAGCATTACATTGATCTGCAACAATACCATAACACTGAGTATTGAGATGGAATCAAGTTTGGTATTCTGGCTGATTGTGAAAACTAGTACAAAGCACCGAAACAAAGCTAAAAAACATTTTGATAATGAAGGAGGATACGTAAACACAGAAAGAGCAAAGCACAATCCCCTAAAGGGGATGGACCTGAAAGCATGGGTCTGAGTCATTGATGAGTTGTTTACTACTTCCATCTTCAAGAACCTATCATTAAAGAATACAACAAATAGATCTAATCAGATGTATGGACATATGCTCAAAGGGGCTATGATGAGTTAATAATTTAGTATTATCAAAAGATGTATTAATTGTTATTTGATATCCTAATAATAATAATTTTTATTTTTTAAAGGTTATGGAATGTAGTGCGGCCCAACATGTTGAGGGGTGGAGAGCCATGCATTTCAAAGGGAGCCGGGTAGTATAATGAGTTGGCCAAACAACACTAGGTAAGTAAAAAATGTTCACTAGTATTATTTTCTACTCATTTAAACTTTAGCTGGAAGTTGCCATTTAATTTATTGGGTCTTAGGAGATATTGAGTTGTTTAATATTTGTTGATTAATTGTTGATTGAATGGTGAATTTTTGATTGAATTGGGAATTGTTGATTGAGTTGGGAAATGTTGCCATTTATTATACATTTTGGGTAATCATTTTATAGTAGTTATGCTGCCAAATTTTGTAAAATTTTTAACATATGTTTGTCTTGTGTTTTTAATGTAGGAAAACGTTACTGATGAAATGAACAAAGCAAAATTGGCCTCAGGTGGTGACGACACACCTGTTGATGAAGTTGAAGTTTTGGAACGTTTGTTAGGTCACCGGCGTGGCCATATACGTGGTTTTGGTCGATTAGTCAAAAGAGTCACCCCAGACCTTCCCGACATGTATGCACCAACAAATGAACTTCAACAACAATTGGTAGAAGCAAATGCACGTTGGGAGGAACAACAACACATCAGTGAAATGATGCACCAACAGATCAACAAGATCATTTCGATGCAAAACCAAGGCCGTAGCTCACCTTATTACCCCCGAACGACATCAAGATGAAGATGAAGATCAAGATGAAGATGAAGAAAGCGATTGGATGAAGTTGCTGACTTTTAAAACTATTTAAACTTTGTTGTGTTGGATGCCTTTAAACTTAGTTTATGTTTGGTGTGCATTTGTTAAACAATTCTAAAACTTTTAGGTTCCGATGGGAATATAAAAGCGTGAATATATTAGGAAATTTGAATCTAGAAATTGTTATTTTGTAGCATGCTTGAGAAGGTTTACATGTTAAAAACTGGAAAATTCAAAAAACAAAAAAAAAATCAAATTGGTCAGTGGGCTATAAGCGACGACTTATCGCCGCAAAAGAGGACATTGACTTTTTTTGACCAACCTCTATAGCGACGACTTTTTGTCTACAGCGACTACATGTCGTTGCTATAAACTAATTTCTAAATAAATTTATTTTTTTTAAATAATAAACAGAATAAAAAAATCAAAAAAAAAAAACGGGACGCCTCTAAATCGACGACATATCGTTGCTATTTCTTGAAAATTAACGACGACGACAACAGCGACAATTTGTCTTGGCTATAGCGATTATTTTATTGGGACGACTACTTAGAGGCGACATGTCATCGCTATAGCCTATAGCAACAATTTTTTGGACCTATTGAGACGACATTTGTCTTCGTTATAAGTGGTTTTCCTTGTAGTGATGAAACACTTGATTTAGTTTCAATAATATTTGCATCCCTACAACCATTAAATCCATGCTTTAGTTTGATAGTTCTTGAAAATAGAAGTTCCATATCTTCCCCAAGCACGTAATCGTAAACGTTTTTGTCGTTGCCTCTTCCGACGAACCGCGATAATTCAAGGAATGTTCCCAATTTTAATTGGTTAGTTTGGGTGTTCCAATCAATCTAAATTTTCAATTAGAGGAGATGTTTACTCTAAATGATGTCACTAACAATTAAAGGTGTTCCATAAATTCAAAATCTAAAAAAAAACACGAGTCATATCTGATACCAAAAAAATTCAATTTTAATCTTAATTCATGCTTTTTGGGTTGGATATCCAAGTTCGAACAAGTTATTCAGATGTTCGAGTTGGATTCGGATTGTAGGGTTTTATAATATCAGGTTGTTCGGGCATTAAATTAGTCCAAATATATAACTTATGATCCATTATTAGTTTAAAATTGTTATGATTGTTCAGGATTTTTTTTATAAATCATGTTGTTTATTGATAAATTTTTATTACGATTGATTAATGATTATTTTATAAATTTTAACTTTAAAATATTGTATTATGAATCTAAACTGGTAAAATATTTAATTTTGAGAATCAAAATATAAGAAAAAATACATACTCAAAACGAAAATAAAAAAAATTAGAAAATTTTGATTCAGCTTTATTCTAGTTGTTCGGGTTATTTAGATAACCTGAACCAAATCTTAATTTGAAGATTTGGGTTCACATGAGATTTGAACAAATTTAGGTCGTGTTTGGATAGATTTAAATATCATTATTACACATGTACAACATTTTATTTTTTTACGCGTATGTGTAAATATTATCCGTGAACGTATTGAGCAATGTTTCTAAACAAGTTCCTGGATAACAAGTCACGGTCAAAAAGCATCTTCTGTGGCTCAGGTAGTGACTACTTTCCAGGAAAGGGGCGGATTAGTCCTTCTACTTTAGGCATTATTTTTGATTTATTTTGATCGTTGCTATATTTTGATTTTCCTCACTAGGATAAGCCGTATTATTGAACCAGACAAAACAGTTTGGATTAAAAATTTGATTTATATGAATTGTCCTAAACTGATTCTGAATATATGAATTGTCCTAAATTTCATCAAGATATAATACTTAAAATAAGTGTAAGTTTTGGTTACATTAAAATAGTTTATAGTTTTCGTTACAATGTAACTTAAACTGCTTTTAAATCTTAAACAATGATAAATAAACACATACACATTAGCGAAGAAAGTGTTGTTTATGTGTAATAATAATACTCAAAAAAAGAAAACAAAGATTTGATTTGATCTTGACGAAATTATACGGATTAACAAAATGTAACATCAGTGTCCGAACTGTAGCCGGAACAGTGACTTGTACAAGTAGATCAGGTACGAGACTATGTGTACCATATGTTGTTTGATGTTCAATAAAAAACTATTATGAATCTATTTCAGAAACGTGTTGTGAAACCATGGTTAACAGTTCGAATCGCATCTGACAACACAAAAACTATTATGTGCATGTTAGTCAGGATTTTATTATGTATAAACGTATGTGAGAATGTACAGAACAAAACAATGACGGACGTCGTTATGTGAATATTAAACTGACGGAGTATTCATGTGGGTGATGATTCGCACGAATATATATGTGATTTAACGTTCTGAATGATGTCTAACAATTAGATAACCAAATCGGAAAATACAGTTCTCGTCGTGTTTGTACAGGTGATGATGTGAACGAATACGCGCGAGAACCATACGATCCGATGAAAAAAATAAATTAAACGTTTGAAAATGGTTAGGGAATGCACAAAAACCACTTGGCTCTTGGTTGTGTTGGATTGAGTTTTGGATGACTTAAAATAATGTATTTTATGAAACCTGCATGTTTCGTTAAGTTCTGGGAACGGGAAGGTTGAAGATGAAACATTCGAGAATGTCACACCCCCAAATTCCCACGTGCGGTGTCAGACCGCGCGGGTGTGACGTGGCCAGGATCATAGCTCTCGGTCATACAGAAGGACTCTATATGAGTTACACAAACATACAGTTTTGTAAGTCAATCAAGTTTTCATAAATAAGTAGCGGAAAAGTTAAATGTTTAAAACAACGGAATAAGTAAAGTATTTGCAGCGGAAATATAAATTGTATCAGACACTACATGGTTAATATTGTTTAAATGACATAACCAAAACATAAGCCTAGGAAAAGAGTCTATATGCATGCAAGACTCTTTGGTGCTCTTCCATGTGTTCCTAGCTTGTGCCATCAGTTACATGAGAATACATGCGAAAACTGATGGGTTTCAGGTATCACAAACTAACTTAAACACTTAAGTGAGCATGCAACATAAAACAGGATCTATGTTTTTCACTATTGAACATATAACTAAGAACATAAAACGATAATCCTAATACTCTAGTAAATAACAATAATTACTAAAGAAGAAAATAGAATTACTTACCTTTTAGTTGTTATAGTAAACAACTATATTTATCCCTACGGATCTCTTGGAAGCAAACACCACAAACGTCGTGCCTCTAATGGAATCACACCCAACGACTCGAACGAGTAGAAAAATAAACTATGTGTGGATGAACTCTAGAAGAGTTCTCCCAAGAGAAAGAAAGAAGGAGGCGAATACTCAAGCCAAGAATTAGCAAATAAGAATTAATCCCTAAGACTATATTTATAGCCTTGGATATCCTCCATGGTTTCTCTAATCCACCAATGTGGGACGAAATTCCCAAAGAAAAAATTAGTTTTCCTATCCCACCGATGTGGGACAATTTTTCTTAAGAGAAATTTCGTTCTCGTTTATCAATTCTACTTATTCGAATCTTGAGGGCAACCCAAAAGGACTGTGCTGCTATCAATTATAGTTATGGCTTAGACATCTAATCCAACAAAAACGTGTCAACAATAAAGTTGGTTAGTTCACAATGTAACATCACTGTATTTCAGGCAATTACATTACATATATGTTTGTACTGTTAAGGTCTGATATGAATTATTGAATGTTATTATCACTGGTATACATATTGGGAAAATATATTATCATAATAAGCATAAACCTTGGGGAGATTTAGTTTGAAAAACAACTAAATAGAACCAGAGAGTTTATCGCAGTCGAATTAATTCGATATTGGTTGTTGACTTGGAATGGTAGTGGTATAGGATTCTGTAGCCAAAGATAGGCAAGGATACGGTCATGGTCTATCGAAGAGGTGGTGGGATGGCGGCTGAGGCAGTTGCGACTGACCTCTACGTATGCCCTATACATAAACCATCTTTGGTATATCATGATTATATCAGTGTTGAGGCTTTGGTGAGAAGAATCCGAGGTTTTGGTTTGAAATGACAAAGAGTTATGAGTTAGTTATAGTTTGGTTACTAAACATAGTCAAGGACACATGGTCATGGTTTATCAAAATGGTGGTGGGACGGTGGCTGGATAGGTTGCGACCTACTCCTACATATGCCCTATACATAAGCTTATTTCGGTTTATCATGGATGTGTCAATGATATGGTTTAGTGGGATTCGGATTGGGAAATCTTAATAATTCTAGATAATAAAATAGTGAAAGCGTTATTTGAAATGGTTACGCGATGGTGAGGTTACGATCATAAATTAAACGCGAATGTTATTTCAGAAATATTATCTTAATAATGTATTCGCGTGGGTGACGATTCACACGAATATAAATTTTAGGAATAATATCCTGAAATGATATTCCATAAATCGTAAATCGAATCGAAATACGATACGAGCGTTGGATTCGGAAAGGTGACGATCTTTACGAATACGTACGTATGTAGCGCGTTTCGACGAGATAACGAGATAATATTTAACGATATAAAAATAAGAAAAGGAATTTAAAAACGTTTATTAGGAAATACAACTTAAGACGGATTCGAACAAGATCGTTTATTAGATAAATAAATCAACGAAAGTAAACGAAATCATTTTTACGAAACAATTTTATTTAAAATCGCTTTATTAAAACGAAATCCAATTATTTAAACATTTTGTGTTATAAATATGTTTTACAAGAAAAACCAAGCATTTAATAAATTATATCGCGAAATAAACGAGACCGAGCACACGGGAAAGACACGGGGTATAAATGGTGGAACCTACTTCATTTTCTTTCATTCTTCCACTTTCCACTCTCTCCCTAGAACACAATCTCGAACCTACTTTCTCTCTCTAACTTCTCTGTAAGATTTCTCACTCGTTTCTCAACCATTTTGGGAGATCTCGGTGCCTAAACGTTCGTGAGATCTAGTAGAATGAGAACCCACGAAGAAATCCAACATTTGGTTGACGTTTCGAGGTAAAAACCGAGCTTTACTTTCTACGTTTTGTAAGGATGAAACCCTATTATCATCATCGTCTACACATGTGTTTTTCTTGCAATAACACACACTTAAAAACTGACGTGAACATGTGGGATTTAAAAACGGACCTGCAACAACTTGAGGTCGAGGATGATGATGATGAACAACAACGAGCTGCTGGTTCGTGGAAGAGGTGACCGGCCAGACCTCCCTCGGGCTGAGGAGAAGGATGCCACGAACCCTATTTGGCCGAACCTCGTGATGGCCAAACATACACCTTGGCCGAACCTCTGCATGGCCGAATCTCACATTCAACAAACCTAGGGCCGAACCCTTCATGGCCGAACCTAGGGTGCAGCCGAACCCAAGGGGCAGCGAACCTTGAATGCCACTAACCTATGCTCAGCCCCGAATCTTTCCAGCGAACCTGAATACCACGATCCCATAGCCTGCGAACCATGTGGCCGAACCATAGGCTACTTAACCCATTTTTATGGGTAGCGAACCTAGGGGCTATGGTTGGGGGTAGGGCTATTAAACCTAAATACTATAAATAAGGATTTAGGGTGGACAAGGAAGATGATAATTGGGTATATTCATGCATGTATGGGTATTTAAAGTTGCCACCTTTTCTTAATAATATAATGTTTGAATTATGAGGTTATATATATTATTAAAAAATTATGAGAATAACTTAAGTTTGATTTTCTTAAACCTAAATACAATCCAACAACCTTAAATGTAGTTAACTCAAGTAGTCATGCATGCATGTATATATGCAAGAGTGTACATAAGTGTATAAGGTTATTACCTTTACAACTTGTACACCTTTGCCATATTATTTTAAAAAAAATCATCATATGATGGCTAATTGAAACTAATGAGTTAAATTACAATTTTATGAGGATCATTGATAAAATCTTAGGTGTTACAACTTACCTTAGCTTAACTAAACTAAGTTAACGAAATACTTAATGATTAAAAGTTAACACGTATGGACACTTAATGGAGATGAAATGCTTATACTTATGAACACAAATACACAATAATTACAGATTGTTGAGTTGCTTTTGATTTCACATACGTGAGCACGCATTTTACAACACTGAATCTGAGGAATTCAGGTGAGTTCTCATAACCTCCTTTTTAAATCATTTTGTTTTGAAACTCGTAGGTGGAACATGTATACCGGTTTTACATATTATTGTGATAACACATGGGTGACACCTAGTTTATCATTATGATATTCATATTATTGAATTATCATTGTTATGGATTATCACAAATTATCACAACTCCATGGGTCGTTGTTGTTGACTTCGGTCATCCGCAATGATTGCATGTATTGTCACTTGGATTATCACAACTCCATGAGTCGTTGTCGTTGACTTCGGTCATCCGCAATGATTGCATGTATTGTCACGTGGGTTACCACAACTCCATGAGTCGTTGTTGTTGACTTTGGTCATTCGCAATGATTGCATGTATTGTCACTTATACTATTTGGAAATATTGTTGGTTGAGATTGGTTGAATATATGTGATTGACTAATTGTGATTATTTGAATTATGTGATTGTGTATTGGCAGCGTTGGATTATCTTGCAGGTGCACATGTGGATTTTCTCGGAAAACTATAAACATTTATAATCATTTTGTAAACATTTTTGAAATATAAAAACTTATGATTTCTCACCAACTATTTCGTAGTTGACACTTGATTTTCTACATATTTCAGGGAACGAGGAGAAGTAGGTAGAGCAGGATAGCTCTACATCTTTTGGACATCATCACTTAGGGTCTTTTGGACATCATCACTTAGTGTCTTGGACTTAGCTAAATCTTGGACAGCATCCCGTCGTTTCCGGCATCGGTAGAGGTGTTACAGATTGGTATCAGAGCCTGGGTTATAGGGAATTAGGTTACTAGAAATGGTTGAGCTAGTCTATATCCGTAGGATACCTTAGTATGAAATTATTTCATACACTAGTTATTATATTCAGGATTTCATGCTTATGTGTTTATTACATGTTAACTGAACTCCTGCTATATATCTGAATTGCATATGTTACTTGCTGATTATATGATTGATGGTGCCCTAATGATTCGATAAGGACATGCACGTGGTGTATCATAAAGGTGGTGGGCTGGTGGCTGAAGCAGTTGCGACTGGCTTCTACATATGCCCTATACATATACCATTTACGGTATATTAGGTGAATGTCAGTATTGAGGAATAAGGGAACTAACCGTTTGGGAAATTATTTGATTAGGAAATTATTTGTTTAGGAAAATTATTTGTTTAGGAAAATTTATTTGCTTAGGAATTGCTTGTTTGATCTTTGATCACCAGACAATGACACACTCGTGGTATACTACAAAGGTGGTGGGATGGTGGCTGGGGCGGTTGTGACCTATCCCTACATATGCCCTATACATATACCATTTGTAGTATATTGGGGGTCTATCAGTGTTAGGAACTAGGAACTTACTAGGATTTGTTGGATATGGGTGATGAGAATTGTTGATGAGCATTGTTGATGAGGATTGATTATTGATAATGATTTGGATGGACATGTATATATACTCACTTATGAAACACACTTATTGGACAAGTGGGGTGAATAGGATCAACGAATGATACAAACACTTGATGATGAAATGGATATGTAGTGCTGAGATGGACACAATGAATGATATGGACACCTAGTGACGGACTTAATTCTTGAGTATTGATATAGACACTTGGTGAAAATATGAATGCATAGTGATGATACTAACACTTAGTGATGGTATGAACACTTAATAATGAGTTGTGGACATATACTAAACTTAGACATTAGGGGAGCTTAATAGTAAGGTGAACTTAGACATTAGTTGAACTTAGAAAATAGGTGCATCTATTGTTAAGGTGAACTTAGACATTAGGCGAACCTAGATGTCAGAAGTACTGGAATACACTTCAGTCATAATTATCCTTTATAGGATAAGGTTGTGAAGTGGAACACTTGAGAAACATATGTATACCCTAAATCCTAACAAGGGCATAATCATGGTGCAATGCAACGGTGGTGGGACGGCGGCTAATGCGACTGCGGTCAAGTCTACATATGCCTTATATATAAGCTTGTTGCACTGCATCGGGAGGTTGTCAGTGTTAGCATAGGGTGAGAATTGTTGAAACTTAGGAATACTTAGTTAATATTAGATATGACCAATTAGGGTGCTTTAGTATAATATTAGGAGATTATTATCTTGTTAGGAGTTTAATGACAGATAGGAGACAAATATAGTTCCTATATGTAATCCTAACTGTTGAAATGAACTCATTTGACCATAGTTTGTATGACTTACGTTGTAAACGGTAGTAACATGTTTCTAACATCCTCAGAAACATGCCGCCACGCCATCACAATGAAGATACTACAAACCCACATGACGGAGAAGCTAACAACGGTAATGCCAACAACGGCTTTCAAGAGTTAGAAAATCTTATATCCGGTTTGGTGACTCAGTTGAATCAGGCCAACCAAACTCTCAATCAGAATAGAGGTGGTGCAAACCCACCAGTTTGCACGTTTAAGCACTTCAACTCCTGCAACTCGCAAAAATTCACGGGTTCTGAGGGAGCCACTAGTCTGCTGCAGTGGTTTGAGAGTATTGAAAACATGTTCATCAGCAGTGATTGTCCTGAAAATCTGAAGGTGCGCTATGCCACCGGTGTTTTCCAAAAGAGAGCACTAACTTGGTGGAATGGCGAAAAGCGAACTAGGGGAGTTGACGCTGCTCTAGCAATGACGTGGACTGAGGTTAAGAACTTGATGACCACTGAATTCTGTCCTCGCAGTGAGATGAGGAAACTGGAAACTGAGTTCTGGGAACTCAAGTAAGATAGTGGTGAGAATGTAATCTATAATTCTCGCTTCCATGAGTACTGTTTGCTGGTACCTCATTTGGTGACACCATTGGAGAGACCGATCGAGAAGTACATAGGCGGTCTACCTATACAGATTCAAGGCACAGTCTATGGTAGCAACCCTACTACTTTGAAAGCTGCAATCCATCTATCTGCAACTTTGACTGATAATCACGTGAAGGCTGGAACACTCACAAGAAAGGGATCTAAGAAGGTTGATACAAAGTCAGCTGCAAAGGAGGCTTCAACTGAAGTCAAAACTGAACAAGTAAGTTCATCCAAAAGCAGCAACAAGAAATGAAAGACCAGAAATTTCGTTGTTACTACTACTACTGCTAAGTCTACTCAGTTATTATCAAACAACACAACTACCAGGAATTATGTTGGGACTACTCCTCAATGTAATATCTGCCGATATCATCACACACCTAACTTGTCGTGTCACGTCTGCAACAACTGCGGCAAGTATGGTCATTTTGCAAATGTTTGTCGGAGTACACCGCAAGCACAATGGATGCAACCTGCACCGCTTGCACTGCCAGCTACGCATGCCCAACCAATTCAAGTTGTACCCGTTCGATAAGTACCTGTACAGGCAAGAGCCTGTTATGAGTGCGGTGAAGTGGGTCATTTCAGAAACCAGTGCCCGAGATTGATAGGAAATAACCAAAGGGTGGCGAGAGGCAGAGCTTTGCAACTGAATGCTCCAGCAGCTCAAGCCAACCAGAATGTGGTCAATGGTACATTTCTGATTAACAACTCTTATGCATCTGTCTTATTTGATTCTGGTGCTGATAGGAGTTTTGTTTCACATGATTTTGAATGTATGCTTGGGATAACACGTACTAAGATAGACAAACCGTTTAACATAGAGGTGGCTGATGGTAATACTATTGACATTGACACTGTTATTATTGGATATACTGTGAACTTAAATGATCACGTTTTTCCAATTGATCTTTTACCTATGCAACTTGGTAGCTTTGATGTTATCATAGGAATGGATTGGTTAGCCACCCATAAAGCGGAAATTGTTTGTCATGAAAAATATATTCGTATTCCCTTACCTTCGGGTGAAACTTTAAGAGTTTTTGGGGAAACTTCTAGTAAGGGTCTTAAGCTGATGTCATGCACTAAAGCACACAAGTACCTTAGGAAGAAATGCATAGCATTTTTAGCACACGTTGTGGAGAAAAAGGAGAAAGGAAAGAGCATTGAAAACGTTCCTGTGATAAGAGATTTTCTTGAAGTATTTCCAGACGACTTGCCGGGTCTTCCACCAGAACGTCAAGTAGAGTTTCGAATTGACTTAGTACCTGGTGCAAACCCAGTCGCCAAAGCTCCTTATAGACTCGCGCCTTCGGAGTTACAAGAATTGGCAAGCCAACTACAAGAAGTGATTGATAAGAGATTCATTCGCCCGAGCCATTCGCCATGGGGTGCACCGATCCTGTTTGTCAAGAAAAAAGACGGGTCATTCCGAATGTGTATCGACTACCGCGAATTGACGAGCTGAACATTAAGAATCAATATCCGCTGCCGCGTATCGATGATCTTTTCGATCAAATTCAAGGCTCGGTATGTTTTTCGAAGATCGATCTTAGGTCTGGGTATCATCAGCTTCGTGTACATGATGATGATATTCCCAAGACGGCTTTTAGAACAAGATATGGCCATTATGAGTTTCTGGTAATGCCTTTCGGTCTTACCAATGCACCAGCGGTTTTCATGGATCTCATGAATCGTTTTTGCAGGCCATACTTGGATAAATTTGTGATTGTGTTTGTCACACCCCGAGCCAGCGGGGTAGGATCGGAGTCCCCGTCGGGCGGAATGTTCCCGGGGCGCGATATCGGGAGTGATAATCAGGAGTGATCAGATTGTTACATTGCACATGATATAAATGAGAAAATGCTAATTAAAATAGAATTACAAAGTTAAATTACAGCAGTAACGTTTATAATTTAACAATGTAAATCTATTGCAAAACATCAATAAATGACTATCTTGTATTTACACAAGATATACAAAATAATTTGTATCATGATGTCTTCAAAAGTATGCAGGTCCAAAATACTAGTCTTCTATCTGAAGTCCTAGTCCAAAAGAAATGACTTCCTAATTGACGTGTTCGTCACCTGAGAAGTCATGCAAAAATAAAGGTCAACACATGGTTGGTGAGTTCATATAGTTTAGTATTTGAAAATGATTTGAAAATGATTTGAAAACCTTCTTTGGTAAAGACCCTAACCTCATTAACACCACATGTATCATCCAGATCGGTATGCTTATGTATAGGGCATACCCCTGGGTCGAGGCTACAACCCCGCCCAGACGCCGTCCCACCACATACTAATCCGCATAGGACATTGCTGTTAATGATAATTAAGCATCTTTACCTATCACACACTCTTGTTCACAATGACTCTAATGTTCTCACAAAACCTTTGTTTAACCCACGGGTAACAACCTTAATCTCATTAACATCACATGTATCATCCGGATCGGTATGCTTATGTATAGGGCATACCCCTGAGTCGAGGCTACAACCCCGCCCAGACGCCGTCCCACCACATACTAATCCACATGGGACATTGGTGTTAATGAAAATTAAGCATCTTACCCCTACCTTTAACCAAATGATTCGTCAGTCCTTTGTTCCTGTAAATACCACAATTTGGAATCTATGTTGATTCCTTAAGTTCATCACAATAGTGATCAACCACAGAAATTGTAGAAACAGTTTAATAAATGCTTAATTAAATAAATAAATAAACATTTAATAAAATCTAAGTCCTTATGATTGGGGCCTATGGTCATACTCGAGTAGACTAGTCTGTCAATCTGGGTACTTAGTAGTTAGGGAATTCTGTAAATATCATCAAACATAAGACCTACAAGTCAATCAGTCTAGCTAGGACTTCTTGAAATATAGGATTTCTGAGTTCAATGTGTTGGCAAATGTTATCTCTGACATTTCACATACTACCCCTTAAAAATGATTTAATGATCGTCTGATTTTGTCACAAGATGTACTTGATGTGTTGATCATAGAATACAAGATTCATTGATCGGTTGTACACTTGATTCATTGTTCAACAAACACTTGGTTTGTAGAACATTGAATGTTGTCTTTGCAAAGATTGTTTTGTTGATGTCTTGAAGTCCCACACTTGTTTTGTTAAACTGTTTGATTTGATTTCTTGAATTCACCCTCTTGATTTCCCAAAATGTTTGATTTGATTCCTTGAATTCACCCACTTGATTTCCCAAAATGTTTGATTTGATTCCCTTGAATTCACCCACTTGATTTCCCAAAATGTTTGATTTGATTCCTTTGAAATGTTTTGACTTATTGAAAAGTTTAGTTTAACTCGTTTATTCACTTATTATATAAGTGAATAAGCTTAGTAAAACCTGCATAAAATCTTCCTAAACATGGTTCAGGATAACATTTATATATATAAAACATATAAATTTAAAAGCATTTAAAGTAAACAATTTAAGTAAACAGTCTACGCATGCTTCTCAGCCCCGCGTTTTAAAACAAAAATGTTGGAAAAGGGGCAATGAACTCACCTGTGCTGCTATGTAATTTGATCTAACACAAAATGCGCGCTCCTGTATGTAAGCTAAGTTTCTTCGGTTCCTGAGTTATTTTATAAGAATTCGAATATAATAAGTACGCGTAGTAGTCGTTGTGCCTAAGACCTTGAGCCTTGTTGTGTGTGCAACTAAGTGTCTTAATACTAAGTGTATCTAAGATCTACTCTATTTTAATTACCCTTCTTATGATCCCAATTCCCATGATTAGTTACAACTTACCTTTAAATTTTAGAAAATTTCGGCAGAGTTTCCTTTGTTTTTAAACAATTCCAGACAATTAAATCGTCTATTTTTCAACAAGTCCTCAAATCAATCAATTCAAGTAAGTAATTTAAATCAAACAAGTCTTTAAACCTAACATTACAATTAACTTTTATAATCAAGTAAACTTAAAGGAAATCAATGCCATTTATGATTTCAAATTAAACAAAATTTTAGAAAAATTATTAAATTTAATTACTCGTTTAACATTTGATGGACTTAATCAAGTCCCATTGGGCCCATTTAAGCCCAATTGACAATACTTGACTTCTTTCTTGATCATAATCAAAATTGTTTGAACCATGTGACATAGATGTCTAAGTTATTCATGTTTACAACTCGTTTTAAGTTGTTATTGTATGTTAGAAAGATATCTTGACATAGAAATCCTTACTCCATACTCCCATGCAACTTCTACATTTGTTTAAGCCATGCACACACACATAACTTAATAACTCATGCATGTTTATTATGTGATCAACTTTTCATGAAATACTAGATTCAATGGTCCACTAGTCATTCCCTAGGTTATATCATTTGTTTCATTGATCCTAGTCCCATCTCGACTTCATTAAACAATTTCTAGGCTTTGCATGAAATCCAAGGCAGCGAACCTATGAGGTTCTAGATAGGGTTCGGCTAATACTATATTTCCCACGAACCTTATGGGTTCGGCCCTGATGATGGGTTCGCGGCTAAGGCTCGTCTACTAGAAGTGAGGAAAGGTTTGGTCATCAATGGTTCGTGAGCCAATGGTTCGCTTCATATAAGGTTCGGCCATCCACAGCATGGTGGTTCGCGAACCCATGCACAAAAGGGTTCGTCACCCCTAATGATTCGGCACTGCACCACAGGGTTCGGTGCAGTGGGTCAGGGTTCGGCTGTCAGTAAGCCACAGGTTCGTGATTCAGACTGCAGGGTTCGGTGTCCAGGGTTCGTGGGGTGCCAGAAAGGTTCGGCTCCATCATTTGCAGCGCACTAGGGTTCGGCTAGCGAACCTGTCTCCTTCGTTCATCTTTTTGTTCCACGAACCTGCAACCTTTTCTCCTTGTTTGCAGCCACAATCTGTTATAACCCATTTCTAACAATACATAAACGTGTGTGCACCTACACCTATGTGTTTCTAGTGCTTAAAATCGATTAACATAGCAAAACTTACATGAGTTCGTGAAACCCTACAAAATCGAGTTTAAACTTAAACATTACCTCGAATTTCGTGGATGAATGCTCAGATAAGTTGTACTCCCGTGATCTACGAGATGAGAGGATCAAGATGACGCCAAGTTTGATCGAATCCCACTTGAAACAAGCTTCCAATCTTAGAGAGAAGTTGAAATTTCTAGAGAGAGAGAGAGCTAGAGAGAGAGTGACGAGTGTGAGAATGAGGAGGGAGGTTGGTGTAGGTGGTTGGAACATAAATGTTTCATTTAATGTGAGTTATAATACCCACTCGTTCGGTCTCGATCGATTTCGCGTAAAATGTCCGTTTGTGTAGTTTTCGTGACAAAACGACACGGTTATATAAAATAGAGTTTATTTAATTATTCCAGGTTGTGATTCCTAATAAATTAACTAATATCTTTTATTTATTAAAAATTTAAAACAAAATCAACTGTTTAAATCGAAATGTACGGTCGTCGCGCGTATTCGTTCGAATCGTCACCCGTACGAACACGACGACAACTATACTTTTCAATCTTGTTTTCTAATTAAAGAATATCATTCAGAACGTTAAACTTTTAGATATATTCGTACAGATCGTCACCTATACGAATAACCCGTAAATTTAGCATTCACATAACGACATTCGTGTGTTTTGTTCTGTAAAGCCTCACATACGTTTATACATAATAAGTCCTAAGCAAATAATCCCATGATGGTTCTGTATTGCCAGATAATTATCCGACTCGAGAACCATTGTTCTGAACTGTGTTTCTGTTAAATGTTTCTGAAACTGTTCTACTACAACTCACTATGATAATGATAAATGATATGAATATGAAAAGTACTGAAATGTATATGATCCGTACCTGTTTTACTGTTCATGTACTGTAGAGATCACTGTTCCGGTGACGGTTCCGGCACTGATGTTACAGTCTCCCCTTGTTAGAGAAATTTCGTCCCGAAATTTAAGTGTCGTTATCGGGTACAGCTTCCTCTTCAAACAGTTGAGGATACTTTAACTTCATGTGATCTTCACGTTCCCAAGTGAACTCGGGCCCGCGTCTTGAATTCCATCGAACCTTTACAATAGGGATACGGCTTCGCCTCAGTTGTTTAACCTTGCGATCCATAATCTCTAAAGGTTCTTCAATGAAATGCAACTGTTCATCGACTTGAATCTCTTCGATTGGAATGACGAGACTCTCGTCAGCAAGGCATTTCTTTAGATTTGAGACGTGAAACACATCATGCACACCACTGAGTTCATCAGGTAATCTCAGTCTATACGCCACAGGACCAATACGCTCGATGATCTCGAACGGTCCAACGTATCTTGGTGCTAACTTGCCTTTCTTTCCAAAGCGTACAACGCCTTTCCATGGGGATACCTTTAACATGACTCGGTCTCCCACTTGGAATTCCAACGGCTTGCGCCGTTTGTCGGCGTAGCTCTTTTGTCTGCTCCTTGTTGCTTGTAGTCTTTTCTGAATCTGGGCTATCTTGTCAGTGGTTTCCTGAATCAATTCAGGCCCAGTTATTCGATTGTCTCCAACTTCCGTCCAGCAGATCGGTGATCGACATTTTCGGCCATAAAGAGCCTCGAATGGCGCACATCCGATACTGCTGTGGTAACTGTTATTGTAGGAGAACTCAATCAGTGGCAAATGGGAGTCCCAATTCCCACCGAAATCCAATACACAGGTTCTTAACATATCCTCTAGGGTTTGGATAGTACGTTCGCTTTGACCATCCGTTTGTGGGTGGTAAGCTGTACTCAGATTCAACTGTGTCCCTAGAGATTTCTGTAATGATTGCCAGAACCTTGAAGTAAATCTGCTGTCTCTATCAGAAATAATAGACAATGGCACACCGTGGCGTACCACTATCTCATTGATGTATAATCTTGCCAGTTTATCCATGGTGAAGCTCTCACGCATGGGCAAGAAATGAGCAGATTTGGTTAAACGATCAATGATCACCCATATTGTATCATGACCGCTGGAAGTGCGGGGTAGCTTGGTAATGAAATCCATAGCTATTTGTTCCCACTTCCAGAGCGAAATCTCAGGCTGTTCCAGTAGACCAGACGGTCTCTGGTGTTCCGCCTTTACTTTCGCACACGTAAGACACTGTCCGACATACTCGGCTATGTCTTTCTTCATTCCCGGCCACCAATAAAATCCACGCAAGTCTTGGTACATCTTATCAGCGCCTGGATGAACAGAGTATTTAGTCTTGTGTGCTTCATCGAGGATAAGTTTCCTCAATTCATCTACCGCAGGGATCCATACACGTTCCTTGTAGTAGATTATACCATCAGGCTTCGTGTCAAACTGTTTCTCTGCTCCGCAATCAAGTTCCCTCTTCAGATTACCTCGGTCAAGTGCTTCTTGTTGTGCTTGAATGATCTTGTCACTTAAACTGGTCCGCACGGTTATCCCCATTGCTCTAACACGTAGGGGTTTGACCCGTTCCTTCCGGCTCAAGGCGTCAGCTACAACGTTCGCCTTTCCCGGATGGTACTTGATCACACAATCGTAGTCATTCAGAAGTTCAACCCAACGGCGTTGACGCATGTTGAGTTCCTTCTGATCAAAGATGTGCTGCAGACTTTTGTGATCAGTGAATATGGTACACTTGGTGCCATACAAGTAATGTCTCCAAATCTTCAGTGCAAAGATTACAGCTCCCAGTTCAAGATCATGAGTAGTGTAGTTCTTCTCATGAATCTTTAACTGTCTTGACGCATAGGCTATGACTTTGTCCCGTTGCATTAGCACACAACCGAGTCCCTGATGGGAAGCATCGCAGTACACAACAAAGTCATCACAGCCCTCTGGGAGAGATAGAATTGGAGCATCACATAATTTCTGTTTCAATGTTTGAAAAGCATCTTCCTGTTTTTGCTCCCAGACAAACGGTTCACTTTTCTGGGTTAGCTTAGTGAGAGGCAAAGCTATTTTAGAAAAGTTTGAGATAAACCTTCTATAATAACCCGCCAATCCCAGAAAAGACCGTATCTCCGTTGGTGTCTTTGGAGTGTCCCAATTCTTTATCGCTTCAATCTTGGCAGGGTCTACATGAATTCCCTCGCTGTTGACCACATGACCCAGAAATTGAACTTCTCTTAGCCAAAATTCACATTTGGAGAATTTGGCATAGAGTTTCTCTTCTTTCAACAGCTCCAAGATCTTTCTAAGGTGTTGCTCATGTTCTGTTTTGGTCTTGGAATAAATCAGTATGTCATCAATGAAAACAATGACAAACTGATCCAAGTACGGCTTGCACACTCGGTTCATGAGGTCCATGAAAACCGCGGGTGCATTTGTCAATCCGAAGGGCATCACCATAAATTCGTAATGCCCGTATCTGGTTCGGAAGGCCGTCTTCGGTATGTCTTCATCTTGAACTCTCAACTGATGATATCCAGACCGCAAGTCAATCTTAGAGAAGTATTGAGCTCCTTACAGTTGGTCAAACAAATCATCAATCCTCGGTAATGGATACCGATTCTTGATGGTTAGTTTGTTCAGTTCACGGTAATCTATGCACATTCTGAACGATCCGTCTTTCTTCTTCACAAACAAGACCGGAGCTCCCCAAGGTGAGTAGCTCGGTCTGATGAAACCCTTGTCAAGTAACTCCTGTAACTGATTAGACAATTCCTGCATCTCTGAAGGTGCTAACCTGTAAGGAGATTTAGCAACAGGAGTTGCTCCAGGAATTAAGTCAATACGAAATTCTACCGGTCGCGCAGGTGGCAACCCAGGTAGGTCTTCGGGGAATACTTCAGGATATTCTTTCACTACCGGTACATCTTGAATCTTCTTCTTGTCTTTCTCTTTTTCCAACACATGAGCCAGGAATGCTATGCACCGCTTCTGTAGACACTTACGCGCCTTTATGCAAGAAATGATTTTGACACTTCGCTTTGCTTGATCCCCTTTTACTTCCAATACACGATCACTCGGCAATGGAATTCGAAGCAGCTTCTCAGAACAGATGACTTCCACTCGGTTAGATGAAAGCCAATCCATTCCAACAATGATGTCAAAACTACCCAGCTCCATCGGTATCAAATCGATGGTAAATGTAAAATCATTTAGTGTCAATGGGCAGTTCCTATAAACTGTACTAACTGTGATTTGTTTCCCGTCAGCTACTTCTATAATGTAAGGGGAGTCTAACTGTTCCTCTATGGAATCTAGTTGGCATGCAAAGTCGGTAGAGATAAAACTCTGATCTGCACCAGTATCAAATAAGACAGATGCATAAAAGTCATGTAAGAGAAACGTACCAGTGACCACATTTGGGTCCTGGCGTGCAGCTGGTGCTCCGATAGCAAAGGCTCGTCCACGGGGTGCTTGAACTGCTGGTTGAGCCTTCTTTGGGCAGTTCCTCGCAAAGTGGCCTTGTTCGCCACAATTATAGCATCCACCATTGTTCTGATTTACTGGTGGAGGAAGAGCCAAAGCAGCATTGTTGACTGCTTGGTTAGGTGTCATCCTACAGTATTGGACCCAATGGCCCTTTCTTCCACATCCCGTGCAATGTTTACACGGAGCGTCAGCAGGGTGATGATACTGACACTTGGCACACAGAGGAAACGTGCCAGTGTAAGGTTTGCGGTTGGGGTTCTGTGGTGTTGCTGCCACTTGTTGCAGAGGTGTGGCCACCGTGTAGTTCTTGATGGTCTTCTGTTTCTTCTTCGGATGATGGGAGGGTTTCTTGGATGGCTCAGCTTTGTTCTTGTTGGGTTCAGCCTCTTTCTTTAAAGTTCCAGAGGCTACCATAAGATCAGTGAGTTTCCCAGACAGTCTCACTGCAGATTCAACAGTAGTAGGGTTGGCTGAAACAACCATGCCCTGAATGCAGGCGGGAAGTCCACCCACATAACGGTCTATCCTTTTCTCCAGAGTTGGTACCATGTCTGGCACCAAAGCAACTAACTCGTGGTAACGAGTAGTGTAACCCATGTGATCAGCCCCCTTCATCACATGGTTGGATAGTTCAACCTCCAACTTCTGCAGCTCATTCTTGGGGCAGAATTCTGTTCGTAGCAGTGTCTTGAAGTCTTCCCATGGCATGGCCATGGCTTCTTCTCTTCCCCGGGCATTGATCTGACCATTCCACCAGGTCAGAGCCCGTTTGTTGAATGTCCCCGCTGAGTAACGGACCTTGTGATGTTCGGGACAGCTGCAAAGATCCAATGTTGCCTCAATCTTCTCAATCCATTGGATTAATCCAACGGCGAATTCAGACCCACTGAAACTGGGTGGCTTACATCCTACAAAGGACTTGTAGGAGTAGTGAGATGAATCTCCAGTATTTCCACTGGCTTCTCCTGATGTGTTGCCAGTGTTGAGAATCTCATTACGAAGACGGAGGAACATCTCCGGTATTGCCTCTTTCATCTGATTCGTCATCTGGCTACTCAGTAACGTCACCAGAGCGATAGTAGCAGGGTCCATGGTCGGTGTTGTGCCTGAACCAGATGCTTGAGTAATCAATGGAGGAGGGGGAGGAGGAGGTGGAGGAGGTGGTGGTGGAGAGTCATTCGGAGACGGTGTTGAGGAGTGTGGAGCCAAGTCTTGAGGTGGTTGCTGTATCAAAGGAGGTTGTCTTCGTGGAGGCATTCTGATCATAACCAATAAAGTCACCGGTTAGTGCAATGATCGAATACAGAAGACAATATGCAAATAAGTCTTAAGTCCTAAGTTCTCTATATGCAGGGTCCCTAGGTTATAGTCTAGGCCAAACCAAATAAATAAGTGACCTATATTTCTCTATAACCATGGCTCTGATACCAATCTGTCACACCCCGAGCCAGCGGGGTAGGATCGGAGTCCCCGTCGGGCGGAATGTTCCCGGGGCGCGATATCGGGAGTGATAATCAGGAGTGATCAGATTGTTACATTGCACATGATATAAATGAGAAAATGCTAATTAAAATAGAATTACAAAGTTAAATTACAGCAGTAACGTTTATAATTTAACAATGTAAATCTATTGCAAAACATCAATAAATGACTATCTTGTATTTACACAAGATATACAAAATAATTTGTATCATGATGTCTTCAAAAGTATGCAGGTCCAAAATACTAGTCTTCTATCTGAAGTCCTAGTCCAAAAGAAATGACTTCCTAATTGACCTGTTCGTCACCTGAGAAGTCATGCAAAAATAAAGGTCAACACATGGTTGGTGAGTTCATATAGTTTAGTATTTGAAAATGATTTGAAAATGATTTGAAAACCTTCTTTGGTAAAGACCCTAACCTCATTAACACCACATGTATCATCCAGATCGGTATGCTTATGTATAGGGCATACCCCTGGGTCGAGGCTACAACCCCGCCCAGACGCCGTCCCACCACATACTAATCCGCATAGGACATTGCTGTTAATGATAATTAAGCATCTTTACCTATCACACACTCTTGTTCACAATGACTCTAATGTTCTCACAAAACCTTTGTTTAACCCACGGGTAACAACCTTAATCTCATTAACATCACATGTATCATCCGGATCGGTATGCTTATGTATAGGGCATACCCCTGAGTCGAGGCTACAACCCCGCCCAGACGCCGTCCCACCACATACTAATCCACATGGGACATTGGTGTTAATGAAAATTAAGCATCTTACCCCTACCTTTAACCAAATGATTCGTCAGTCCTTTGTTCCTGTAAATACCACAATTTGGAATCTATGTTGATTCCTTAAGTTCATCACAATAGTGATCAACCACAGAAATTGTAGAAACAGTTTAATAAATGCTTAATTAAATAAATAAATAAACATTTAATAAAATCTAAGTCCTTATGATTGGGGCCTATGGTCATACTCGAGTAGACTAGTCTGTCAATCTGGGTACTTAGTAGTTAGGGAATTCTGTAAATATCATCAAACATAAGACCTACAAGTCAATCAGTCTAGCTAGGACTTCTTGAAATATAGGATTTCTGAGTTCAATGTGTTGGCAAATGTTATCCACTTGATTTCCCAAAATGTTTGATTTGATTCCTTTGAAATGTTTTGACTTATTGAAAAGTTTAGTTTAACTCGTTTATTCACTTAATATATAAGTGAATAAGCTTAGTAAAACCTGCATAAAATCTTCCTAAACATGGTTCAGGATAACATTTATATATATAAAACATATAAATTTAAAAGCATTTAAAGTAAACAATTTAAGTAAACAGTCTACGCATGCTTCTCAGCCCCGCGTTTTAAAACAAAAATGTTGGAAAAGGGGCAATGAACTCACCTGTGCTGCTATGTAATTTGATCTAACACAAAATGCGCGCTCCTGTATGTAAGCTAAGTTTCTTCGGTTCCTGAGTTATTTTATAAGAATTCGAATATAATAAGTACGCGTAGTAGTCGTTGTGCCTAAGACCTTGAGCCTTGTTGTGTGTGCAACTAAGTGTCTTAATACTAAGTGTATCTAAGATCTACTCTATTTTAATTACCCTTCTTATGATCCCAATTCCCATGATTAGTTACAACTTACCTTTAAATTTTAGAAAATTTCGGCAGAGTTTCCTTTGTTTTTAAACAATTCCAGACAATTAAATCGTCTATTTTTCAACAAGTCCTCAAATCAATCAATTCAAGTAAGTAATTTAAATCAAACAAGTCTTTAAACCTAACATTACAATTAACTTTTATAATCAAGTAAACTTAAAGGAAATCAATGCCATTTATGATTTCAAATTAAACAAAATTTTAGAAAAATTATTAAATTTAATTACTCGTTTAACATTTGATGGACTTAATCAAGTCCCATTGGGCCCATTTAAGCCCAATTGACAATACTTGACTTCTTTCTTGATCATAATCAAAATTGTTTGAACCATGTGACATAGATGTCTAAGTTATTCATGTTTACAACTCGTTTTAAGTTGTTATTGTATGTTAGAAAGATATCTTGACATAGAAATCCTTACTCCATACTCCCATGCAACTTCTACATTTGTTTAAGCCATGCACACACACATAACTTAATAACTCATGCATGTTTATTATGTGATCAACTTTTCATGAAATACTAGATTCAATGGTCCACTAGTCATTCCCTAGGTTATATCATTTGTTTCATT
The DNA here is from genome assembly GCA_009363875.1 of Mikania micrantha. Taxonomy (NCBI): domain Eukaryota; kingdom Viridiplantae; phylum Streptophyta; class Magnoliopsida; order Asterales; family Asteraceae; genus Mikania; species Mikania micrantha. The sequence goes on along the minus strand of CM018682.1, from coordinate 54,347,872 downwards.
GATCCTAGTCCCATCTCGACTTCATTAAACAATTTCTAGGCTTTGCATGAAATCCAAGGCAGCGAACCTATGAGGTTCTAGATAGGGTTCGGCTAATACTATATTTCCCACGAACCTTATGGGTTCGGCCCTGATGATGGGTTCGCGGCTAAGGCTCGTCTACTAGAAGTGAGGAAAGGTTTGGTCATCAATGGTTCGTGAGCCAATGGTTCGCTTCATATAAGGTTCGGCCATCCACAGCATGGTGGTTCGCGAACCCATGCACAAAAGGGTTTGTCACCCCTAATGATTCGGCACTGCACCACAGGGTTCGGTGCAGTGGGTCAGGGTTCGGCTGTCAGTAAGCCACAGGTTCGTGATTCAGACTGCAGGGTTCGGTGTCCAGGGTTCGTGGGGTGCCAGAAAGGTTCGGCTCCATCATTTGCAGCGCACTAGGGTTCGGCTAGCGAACCTGTCTCCTTCGTTCATCTTTTTGTTCCACGAACCTGCAACCTTTTCTCCTTGTTTGCAGCCACAATCTGTTATAACCCATTTCTAACAATACATAAACGTGTGTGCACCTACACCTATGTGTTTCTAGTGCTTAAAATCGATTAACATAGCAAAACTTACATGAGTTCGTGAAACCCTACAAAATCGAGTTTAAACTTAAACATTACCTCGAATTTCGTGGATGAATGCTCAGATAAGTTGTACTCCCGTGATCTACGAGATGAGAGGATCAAGATGACGCCAAGTTTGATCGAATCCCACTTGAAACAAGCTTCCAATCTTAGAGAGAAGTTGAAATTTCTAGAGAGAGAGAGAGCTAGAGAGAGAGTGACGAGTGTGAGAATGAGGAGGGAGGTTGGTGTAGGTGGTTGGAACATAAATGTTTCATTTAATGTGAGTTATAATACCCACTCGTTCGGTCTCGATCGATTTCGCGTAAAATGTCCGTTTGTGTAGTTTTCGTGACAAAACGACACGGTTATATAAAATAGAGTTTATTTAATTATTCCAGGTTGTGATTCCTAATAAATTAACTAATATCTTTTATTTATTAAAAATTTAAAACAAAATCAACTGTTTAAATCGAAATGTACGGTCGTCGCGCGTATTCGTTCGAATCGTCACCCGTACGAACACGACGACAACTATACTTTTCAATCTTGTTTTCTAATTAAAGAATATCATTCAGAACGTTAAACTTTTAGATATATTCGTACAGATCGTCACCTATACGAATAACCCGTAAATTTAGCATTCACATAACGACATTCGTGTGTTTTGTTCTGTAAAGCCTCACATACGTTTATACATAATAAGTCCTAAGCAAATAATCCCATGATGGTTCTGTATTGCCAGATAATTATCCGACTCGAGAACCATTGTTCTGAACTGTGTTTCTGTTAAATGTTTCTGAAACTGTTCTACTACAACTCACTATGATAATGATAAATGATATGAATATGAAAAGTACTGAAATGTATATGATCCGTACCTGTTTTACTGTTCATGTACTGTAGAGATCACTGTTCCGGTGACGGTTCCGGCACTGATGTTACAGTGTTTATTGATGATATTTTGATATACTCTAAGAGCAAAGAAGAGCACAAGCAACACCTTAAGTTGGTTTTGGAGATCTTAAGAGAAGAACGACTGTATGCCAAATTCTCCAAGTGTGAATTCTAGCTTAAGGAAGTTCATTTCTTGGGACACATAGTCAATGAAAAGGGTGTTCACATGGATCCAGCAAAGATTGAAGCGGTGAAGAATTGGAGTACACCGAAGACACCAACGGAGATTCGATCATTTCTTGGACTTGCCAGTTACTATCGGCGGTTTATTTTGAACTTCTCCAGGATTGTTGTCCCTCTCACTTCTTTGACTCAAAAGAATAAACCTTATGAGTGGAGACCAAAGCAAGAAGAGGCATTTCAGACCTTGAAGCAGAAACATTGTGATGCTTCTGTCTTAACATTGCCTGATGGAAATGATGATTTTCTGGTTTATTGTGATGCATCCAACCTGGGTCTTGGTTGTGTCCTCATGTAACCGGGAAAGGTTGTGGCATATGCATCGAGACAGTTGAAAATTCATTAGAAGAACTACACTACACATGACTTGGAACTTGGTGCAGTTGTGTTTGCTTTGAAGATATGGAGATATTATCTTTATGGCACTAAGTGTGTAGTATTTACAGATCACAAGAGTTTGCAACATATACTTAATCAAAAGGAACTTAATATGAGACAACGGAGATGGGTGGAACTGTTGAGTGATTATGACTGTGAAATTCGCTACCATCCTAGTAAAGCGAATGTAGTAGCAGATGTGCTTAGTCGCAAAAGTCATGTCCAAATCCATAGTGTCTGGGTGCACACTAATCTTCGTAACAATGTTCTCACAGCCCAACAACACTCATTGGCTCAAGATAGCCTAAAAGATGAGATGTCTTGCGAGGCCGAATTACAATTGGAAACTAAGGATGATGGTTTGATTTATTATTTGAATCGGTTATTGATATCGAACAGGGGTGATCTTAGGATGATGATTCTGGATGAAGCTCATAAGTCTCGTTACTCAATCGATCCGGGTGCTGACAATATGTATCAAGACCTTAGAGTCTTATACTAGTGGCCTAGGATGAAGAAGGACATTGCTGAGTATGTAGCTAAGTGCCTTAATTGTGCGAAAGTCAAGGCTGAACACCAGCGACCTTCGAGATTGTTAGTACAACCAGAAATACCCATGTGGAAGTGGGAGAATATATCTATGGATTTTACTACTAAACTCCCACGTACCGCAAGAGGTAACGATAGTATTTGGGTGATAATAGATCGATTAACCAAATTGGCACATTTCTTACCGATACGCGAGACGTACCCTGTGCGGAAATTAGCTCGTATCTATGTTGATGAGATCGTTATCGACAAGTAATTCCCTTAAGCATAATATCGGATCATGATGCTCGTTTCACGGCACGATTTTGGGAATCGCTTCATGAAGGTTTTGGAACAAGATTAGATCTTAGCACCGCTTATCATCCTCAAACGGATGGACAGATGGAGCGGACGATCCAGACACTTGAAGACACATTGAGAGCTTGTGTCATTGATTTCGGTGGCAACCGGGATAGCCATTTACCATTAGTCGAGTTCTCGTAAAGCAACAGTTATCACGCGAGCATTGGTATGGCGCTGTTTGAAGCTCTTTGTGGTAGAAAATGTCGGTCACCTATTTGTTGGACCGAGATCGGTGAATCACAGATTACTGGTCCTGAGATTATTCAAGATACGATTGACAAGATTCATCAGATTCGCGATAATCTGTTAGCTGCTCGCAATCGACCGAAGAGTTACGCGGATAAGAGACGAAAACCTTTAGAGTTTGAAGTTGATGATTTGGTATTACTCAAAGTATCACCTTGAAAAGGAGTCATACGATTCGGGAAGAAGGGTAAGCTTGCTCCACGTTATGTTGGCCCTTTTAAGATTCTCGAACAGATCGGGAAGGTTGCCTACAAGTTGGAACTTCCTCCTTAACTTAGCAATGTACACCCGATGTTTCACGCGTCCAATTTAAGAAAATGATTAGCGGATCAGGATCTTCAGGTACCACTCGATGACATTTGCATCGATGATACCATGCACTTCGTTGAAAAACTAGTAGAGATAATGGATCGTAAAGTTAAAAGGTCAAATGCAGTCGAATTCCAATTGTCAAAGTACGATGGGAGTCGAAGCGTGGTCCAGAATTGACCTGGGAACGAGAAGATCAGATGAAGCTTAAGTATCCACGTTTATTCACTACGGTCACTCCAAGTTGAATTTCGGGACAAAATTCCCATAACTAGGGGAGACTGTAACATCACTGTATTTCAGGAAATAACATCACATATATGTTTGTACTGTTAAGGTCTGATATGAATTATTGAATGTTATTATCACTGGTATACATATTGGGAACATATATTATCACAATAAGCATAAACCTTGGGGAGATTTAGTTTGAAAAACAACCAAATAGAACCAGAGAATTTCTTGCAGTCGAATTAATTTGATATTGGTTGTTGACTTGGAATGGTAGTGTTATAGGATTCTATAGCCAAAGATAGGCAATGATACGATCATGGTCTATTGAAGAGGTGATGAGATGGCGGCTGAGGCAGTTGCGACTGACCTCTACGTATGCCCGATACATAAACCATCTTCGGTTTATCATGATTATATCGTTAAATAATGAAAGCGTTATTGGAAATGGTTACGCGATGGTGAGGTTACGATCATAAATTAAATGCGAATGTTATTTCGGAAATATTATCTTAATAATGTATTCGCGTGGGTGACGATTCACACGAATATAATTATTGGGAATAATATCCTGAAATGATATTCCATAAATCGTAAACCGAATCAAAATACGATACGAGCGTTGGATTCGGAAAGGTGACGATCTTTACGAATACGTACGTATGTAGCACGTTTCGACGAGATAAGGGATAATATTTAACGATATTAAAATAAGAAAAGGAATTTAAAACGTTCATTAGGAATTACAACCTAAGACGGATTCGAACAAGATCGTTTATTAGATAAATAAATCAACGAAAGTAAACGAAATCATTTTTAAGAAACAATTTTATTTAAAACCACTTTATTAAAACGAAATCCAATTATTTAAACATTTCGTGTTATAAATATGTTTTACGAGAAAAACCGAGCATTAAATAAATTATATCGTAAAATAAACGAGACCGAGCACACGGGAAAGACATGGGGTATAAATAGTGGAACGTACTTCATTTTCTTTCATTCTTCCACTTTCCACTCTCTCCCTAGAACACAATCCCGAACGTACTTTCTCTCTCTAACTTCTCTCTAAGATTTCTCACTCGTTTCTCAACCATTTCGGGAGATCTCGGTGCCTAAATGTTCGTGCGATCGAGTAGAAGAGAACCCACCAAGAAATCCAACATTTGGTCGATGTTTCGAGGTAAAAACCAAGCTTTACTTTCTGCTTTTTGTACGGATGAAACCCTATTATCATCATCGTCTACACGTGTTTTTCTTGCAATAACACATACTTAAAAACTAACTGACATGAACATGTGGGAGTTAAACACGGAGCTACAACAACTTGAGGTCGAGGATGATGATGATGAACAGCAACGAGCTGCTAGTTCGTGGAAGAGGTGACCGGCCGAACCTCCCTTGGGCTGAGCAGAAGGATGCCACGAACCCTATTTGGCCGAACCTCGTGATGGCCAAACATACACTTGGCCGAACCTCTGCATGGCCGAATATCACATTCAACAAACCTAGGGCCGAACCCTTCATGGCCGAACCTAGGGTGTAGCCGAACCCAAGGGGTAGCGAACCTCTCATCCATGCGAACCTTGAATGTCACGAACCTATGCTCAGCCCCGAATCTTTCCAGCCAACCTGAATACCACGAACCCATAGCCTGCGAACCATGTGGCCGAACCATAGGCTACTTAACCCATTTTTATGGGCAACAAACCTAGGGGCTATGGCCGGGGGTAGGGCTATTAAACCTAAATACTATAAATAAAGATTTAGGGTGGACAAGGAACATGATAATTGGGTATATTCATGCATGTATGGGTATTTCAAGTTGCCACCTTTTCTTAATAATATAATGTTTGAATTATGAGGTTATATATATTATAAACAAATTATAAGAATAACTTAAGTTTGATTTTCTTAAACCTAAATACAATCCAAAAACCTTAAATGTAGTTAACTCAAGTAGTCATGCATGCATGTATATATGCAAGAGTGTACATAAGTGTATAAGGTTATTACCTTTACAACTTGTACACCTTTGCCATATTATTTAAAAAACAATCATCATATGATGGATAATTGAAACTAATGAGTTAAATTACAATTTTATGAGGATCATTGATAAAATCTTAGGTGTTACAACTTAACTTAGGTTAACTAAACTAAGTTAACGAAATACTTAATGATTAAAAGTTAACACGTATGGACACTTAATGGAGATGAAATGATTCCGTGAGACGTCAACTAGATGAGACACTCACTATGATTCTTGACGCTCAGGGCATTATACAGCACTCAGTTACCTTGCATCAACTCGACAGCCTCTGGAATAGTGCGGAATCCTATTCCAGGGTTTTCCAATTGAAACCAACAGCAACCGTGGTGATCCGAAGGTGTAGGAAGGACTTTTGAGTGTGAATCGAACACCATGGGTTGAGAATCGAACTTGGACGATCAATGGCCACTCAGATATTCTAGGGTTTGACACTAGGTGCTCTGGGAAGAAGGAGGGCTCTCAGAAGTTAGGTTTAAAATGATTTGAACTTGTATTTATAGACTGTAGTCATTCGGCCGAATGAGTGGCCGAAGCAGCTCATTCGGCGAATGACCATGTCGAAGGGCAAGTCAGTCGAATGAGTCATTCGGCAAATGACTCATTCGCTTGATTTAGTTATTCGCTAGGGCATTCATTCGGCGAATGACTTCATTTGTAGAGTCATTCGCCCGAATGGGTCTTTAACCATACAACTTCAACTTTAAACATAATCAAACACTTATAATCAATATTAAACATTAAGAATCAATATAGAAAGACAACTTCCATTAAAAACATAAACTTTACATAATGAATAATACAAAATAGAACTAGGGACATTTAGTGCATCTACAAACTCCCCCTTGGACCTACTTCAATCCATTGAAGTGTCTTTCTTGAAATACTTGTCTGAAATGGATTTCCAGTCTGCTGCAGCATGAACCCTTAAGCATATGCAGATCCTGATCACCCTCATGAACTGAAGTGCCTGTTCCATGTCTTGTACATCAAAGAAAATCTGGTGGCGATAGAGAGCTTTGACATCGTTGTGTAACAGGTTAGTCAACCACATCGGGTCAAATATACGTTCAGTCTCCCATTTCTTCTCCTTGCACATAACAATCAAAGCTTCTCCACTCCTCCCGTCATAGTACCACCATCGGAAGTCCTCTATTAAGTCTTGTCGCATCTTCCTTAACGGAATTTTCTTCAAAACTTTAGGAGGAAGCCACTTCAGGATAACTTTATGTTTCCTGGTATCTCCATCTATCTCCGGCAAGTAATATCTTTCAGGTTGTTGAGGCCTGAAGTTCACCCACCATTTTCTGTATTCGTATTGCAGCTGTCGGGAGAACCATGCTGACATCCCAGAGTCTTCACTATAAAGCATCCTCAGATGTGCAAGTTGATTTACTTCGAATCCCGGCAACGTCTTGAAGTCGTGAGGATGCTTAAAGTAATCTATTCCTCTTTCCCTCTTCACAGCATAACATCCTAAGTCATGAAAGTATGCCCAGCTCAGAATCTGACCTCCAGCTTTGTAGCCTTTGGTCCTGTAAACCTTTTTGTGAGTTGCTGGCTTCTTTACATTGCTTTCTTTCTTCAGGATCTCCCAATAGGCCTTCCATTTTTCTTTCCTTTGTTTGATATCATCAGCTTCAGACTTACTGACTTCAACCTGTTCTTCCAAGTATCTGGTCAACATCTCCTCAGTGGCTTGATCAAGTAAATTAGTGAAAGTAGGTAGTTCGTCCTCAGCCGATGTATACTTTGGATACTCCTCCTCGGTTATGTCCTCCAGAATGACCTCATCAATGTCATCAAAATTTTCTTGAGTTGGCTCATCAAAAGCTGGAACTGAGATATCATCAGTAATAACCTCATCAGGATTTAACCTGAACAACTCAGCTATCTGCTCCTTTGATAAGCTATGAATGATCTCACCCTCCTCTTTGTCATAGCTAACTAATTGCTGTATAATGCCCTGAGCGTCAAGAATCATAGTGAGTGTCTCATCCAGTTGACGTCTCACGGGCACAGCTTCGACTTCCTCAGTGCCAGCTAATTCTTCTGTCTGTGTAGGAGGAGGTTGAGAAGGAGCCTTGTTCTTCTTGTCATGCATGGACTTGGACCGGATCTCAGGATGGGGAGGGGCTTGATCATCATCATCATCATCATCTGAACTTGACGAACCAGAAGACCCGCTCCCTGATTCATCCTGATCATCTCCGTCTGAGTCATCATCTTTGTCAGTATCTTCGTAATCAACTTTCTCCTCATCAGATTCCTCTTCCTCTTTTTCATGTTCCTCGTCTTTTTCCTTCTCAGAATCTGAATCATTGGAGTGAACAGCAACGCCTTCCATCCTCGGAGTGCTTTCTTTATGGCTGTCAATCTGTTCGGCAAGCCTAGCATTCTCCGTCTCTAAAGCCAAAACCCGATCACTGAAATCAGTGACAGTCAATGCCAGCTGATGATGCTCATCAATGTATTTCAATAGCTGCTCCTCTTGCTGAGCAGTTCGAGCTCGCAGAACAGCTCTCTGATCGGCAGCCTGAAGAAGCAAAGTATCTTGCTCATTTACCCGCTAGGTGAGCTGGGCAATAATCAGTTCTTGCTCCTTGTTCTTCTTTTCTTGTTCCAGGCTCCTCTCCATCAATCTAAGTACCATACTGTTCAATATGCTCAGCTGATCAACAACTGAAACAGTAGGTATGAACGTATCAGCTCGTGAAGTGGAGGGACCAAAAGAGGCAACAGTAAATATAGGAGCCTGAGAAACCGAGGTGGTCAGAGGGGCAATGGTAGTACGTGTCAGAGTAGCCCGTGACCTAGTCAGTGAAGAAACTGCAGTTGAAGCCACTGATATAACAGTAGTTGTGGCAGCAACTGACAGTTCTGACCTCCTTTGAAAAAGAAATCTAGCCCTTTTCCTCCTGCCAGCTGAAGATGATGTGGCCTAAGTAGCATCAATAGAAACAGCTGCAGTGGCTGGAGCAGAGGGACGCGAAGTAGGTGAAATATCAAACTCAGGAATAAATGAAGGATCTATGATCTCTTCAAGCTCAGCTTCACTCCTTTTCTTTCTCTTCTTCATTTGTCTCCCTCCAATCCAGACGCTCTCAAACTCATCATCTGGTGTGTCTTCTGAGTCAGAACTCTTAGCATCATCATCACCACCTTCACCCCCTTCACCACCTTCATCACCTGAGTCATCTGACTCATCTTTGTCTTCAGCGGATGTGGTGGCTGTCATATCAATAGGAGTAGTCATTGTGGAGGTAGTAGTGGCCATGAAGTCCAGCTCCAACAATGAATCAATATCTACATCCTCATCATCTGCAACAGAAGTACTAACTCCAGCACCAACAATCACAACACCAGCTTCAACCAAGCTAACATTAGCAGTAGTAGTCATGTCACCAACAACAGCACTCACACTAACAGAACTCACAGCTACAGTGCTCAAAGCTGCAGTGCTCACAGCAACTGAGCTCTCACCAGCACCAGCACCAGCACCACTACCACCTGCACCATCATCATCATCATCATCACCACTATCATCACCACTATCATCACCAGGCACAACTATATCCTCCACCTCAGAGTCTGAATCATCATGTCTCCATCTCCTGCCAGCTGGAGCTATATAATCAGGCCTCACAAGATGGCCAAACAATGAACGAACTGTAGGCTTCCTCTCCTTGCCTCTGTATGACATCACCCTATTGAGAGTGATGTCATTCATGTGTTCCAGCCTAATGATATCAGCGTTGATCTTCGGCAAATCAGGTAACTGAGCATCAATCAACTGCTGCAGGAACCTGGGATACATCAGAAACCATGGGGGGGTTTGGGTGCAACAGGTTAAGATGTCTCATTTACACTACTTAAACTTTGGGTTAAAAACATAGAAAAACCTTAAAACAATTGTTAAATCATAAGACATAGTTTTATGGCATGTCAAAGGGTTATACCAAATTCATGTTTGGTTAAAAAGAACACAAGGTTTACTTATAAAGTGGATTAGACAAATTTTAATACAAAGTTGGTGGGTTTACTTTAACTAAGTATAATTCATATAAATCACAACAAACTAAGAGTGTGCCAAGTGGCTATGAATTTTAAAGAATTAAAGTAACAAGTTGAGAACTATGGGAGTTCACAGAAATTAACTAAGTATGGATGTCTTGATCCTATGTGTCAACTTCTAACACTTAGTAATTTCATGCATTATGTAGTCAACTTAGATTGTTCGAAAAGAACAATCTAAAGTGATGTATGCAAAAGGATGAACAAGAACACGAGGTAACAAATAATTATTGAGGGACTTAGGGGTTAATCTAATAAGGTTAACCTAAGTCCTACAATATAGCTTATAATTTTCATAAAGAAATAACTTATGTTTTATTAAAATGTCACTACAAAAAAATGTCATACAGTGGCACACAAAAAGTGTCACAGAAAAGCACAAAAGTGCCACTACTGACTCTTGTAGTAATGAGCGGCACACAATAAAAGTGCCACTAGAAGCAGTGCCCCTAAAGCCTATCAGTGGCACTTTTTTGTGTGCCACTCATTTCTCCAAATGTTTTTAATGACACTTTTATTTATGCCAGAATATTAATTAAGAAATATTTTTATTAATTTAGTGGCACATTTTTCTTTTGCCATAAATTAGAAAAATGCTTTTGTGACACAAATTTCATGTCAATAAAAAATGTTTATATTTAAAAATGCATATTACTTTTGATAGCACATAAATCATTATAATATTTACTTTATTTAATCATTATTTGTTTAAAATAAAAATAATCTGAAAACATGAATAATTTTATAATCATAATCTAAAGTGAAGTTCAATACAAAACGTATTCCAAACATTAGTGAAGAAACATAAAATAAGTTTCGAACTGGTTTCAGATGTTTACAAAAAAAAAAGCCAAAGCAATTTTTCACATTGTCAACTTGATTCCAAGAAATCAATTATTCTTTTTCTCTACTTCGGCAACGCTTCATATTCTCAACTATGCCTTCATCATCATGAGATCATGAAGATCGTAATTCGTTACAAGATAAAGAGTTGTTAAAAGCTAAAGAACCAATACGAGAGACCTACAAAGTTTATATCAATAAAAATAAATGTTAATACAAAATACTAGGTGATATGCAAGCAAAATAAGATATAACCAAATGAGAATCACACCTAGCTGATATGCAAATAGGGGTGTTGATCGGGTCAACCCGATCGGGTTTTGGGTTAATCGGGTCGGGTTAGTTGGCTTTTTCTCAAAAAAAACTATTAACCCGCAACCCGACCCGAATAACGTTCGGGTTAATCGGGTTCAGGTTAGTCGGGTCACAGTTTATTCGGGTCGGGCCAGTAGGGTTAAATAGGTTAATATTTATTTGTTATTATCTTGACTTAATTTTAAATTGTCCCAAATAATTTATTATCCAAACATATAATTCAATAGAAAATTTGTTAAACTATACATAAGTTGATTAATAGTCATAGATATATGTAGTTAAGGTAAAATAAATATTTCGGTGAGAAGTTAAAATAGGTTTATATTTAAAAAATAATATATATATATATATAAATAATAATCATCCTTACTCGGGTTGTTCGGGTTAACCCAAAACCCGACTAATGTTTTAAAATATACCCAAAAGCCCGACCCTAATAACAGTTCGGGTTAATCGGCTGCGGGTCTGGCTCAGGTATTTTCGACTCCCCTATATGAAAACACAATAAACGATGAAAGTTTTCATTCAGAATAAGCGTACCCGTATAAATATTTACATACATAACACCTAATATGTATACACACATAAATATATGCAAATAAACCTTTAGTTTGCTTAACCATGTCTGCACAACACTAGGAAAATCCTCACATATGTGAGAGCCATGGTGACTTATTAAATATTTCTCTATAATCTCATCAGTTACCTAAAAATGAACAAATTGACAATTAAGTAAAAAAATTAGTAAAAACTTACACAGTAAACCAACCTTGAATGGAACAAAAAGGTTGCAGGTTACACCAACCTTGAATGAAACACATTTTATTGAATCATTTCACATACCACAATATAACAGTAATCCACATCATTTAAGTGGAATATATGTGGTCAACAGGATCACCTTGTTGCATCAAATACTCCCATGTAGCAATACCTTGATGCACTTATGCCACCATCTAGGCCATGAACATGAAATTGAATAAAAGATTATAAATATGAAACCTTTGCATCTATTAATGATATAAGAAAGCATAAATTTTACAAGAACTTGTGCCCGCTGTAGTCCAAATTCAAGAAGAAGTTTGGATTTTCCAGCAACAAAACATTGTCGTGCAACATTTGTAGTGACTAGTGATGCATAATTTATAAGATTTACAAAAGGAGTTTGTAACAGTTGAACCACCTGTATTAAAAATATGTAAAATATACATAGACAAGGGAATTGAAAATGTTCAAAACTTCTAGAATGAAGCAATTGTTCTAATTCACATCAACAAGGCCGTTAACCCTCATCAATGGTACTTTGGGAAAAACGACTGACCCCTCAAGAATAACATATACTTCATCATCAAAACAATCAATTCTTTGAAGATAATCAAAGAAGCCATCATAATTTGATCATGATACTATTGGTTAAAAAACATTTAAACATAATTTACGCCTAGATTATGCTTGAAAACACAACACATCCAGCTTCATCCTGCATCTAATGTGGGCCGACTATTTTGGTACTTATAGTTCAAATATTTGTGGAATACCTCACACGTAGGAGGAAAAGTCTCTCGAAGAAATGCAATTTTTTCCTTTGAGAATTTAAAGTTTGCAATAAACCTTATGCACTCATCAAGTCCAGCAAAAACGGTATACTACCAACGAAAGGGTTCTTGCGAAAGTACAAGTCAAACCTAAAATAAGTTTAAAGATTACAAATAATCTAGAGGATTTGTACATTGGCTCAAACATCAGAATCCAATCATAGCAGTAATCAAAACAATCAGTTCAACGTGCCAACGTTACGATTAAAGTTTAAACATAAAATTTCTGATATCCTACGATAAGCAAAGAACAATTACACTTGCCCTTCTAAATCATGAACAATTGTAATGATTTTGAAACCGTTAGCAAAGTATTTATGTTATGCCATTCATAAGAACAAAGATTCCTCTAAATCCATTGAACTGGATTACAAATAGCATTTAAAATTATTGGTATCCTAATGCATCACAAAAATTTAAGTTCACTGTATATTTCCAAACCTGCAGGCACTAAATCCACTTCAAAGTTTGAAATTGTAACATTTTTACAGATTATCATATGATTAACAGGTAGTGAGATTATACAATAACAATCAGTAACATCTAGAACCAACATCAAGAATCACATAACCAAATCCCAAATTCAAGCTTATATAAAGAACAAAGCAAGAATCGATAAACTATCACAGCTCCTTCATTGTTCTTCAGCTTTCTAGTAGGCATAAGCCATGGTGAAATCATAGAGATCTTTGAGAAGCCTCGTAGCCATTGGATTGATGGGACCGGCGATTGTTGCCGGCTGATGATTCCGATTCTCGTCATTCACGATGCCGTTAACATCAGGTTTCACATCCCTTCTAAGCAATTTATCCATCAATCAAAAGGAAAGAAATTCTCTAGCATTTGTAATCTACCTAAATTAGGCTTGTACACACATATGTGTGTGTTCGAGAGAGAAACACAGGAATATGTATGGAGCCCTTCGTATATGTAGGTGGTTATCGGAATCCAAAAGGGTGACCGGTGGTGGCTGGTGGCGACGTCACCGAGGGGGAATAGGAGTTGATGATCAATGTTCTAGTATTCTAACCCTAGGTATTTTATAATCTCTATAAGCATGAGAAATAATTGAGCGGATACATTCAGGGGGACAATTGAAATGATTTAGCGGGAATTTTTTTTGTTAAAATATTTAGTCATATACACTTTTCACAAGATAAAATTTTATAATGGTATAAAAATATATAATATTATTAAAGTGTGTGTAAAAAGTAGGAAACACAAAAATGTGCCATTACAAATTTGTCATGTCATTATAAACTTGGGATAAAATAATTATGGCATGTATAAAAGTGCCATTTAAAACCTTAATTCGTGGTATGAAAGTTAAATAACACTAAAGTATGTGTAACCTTATATGGCATATGTAAAGTGCCATAAAAACATACATTAGTAGCATAAAAGGCAAATGCCACTATATTCTCTGCCACTATATGGCATTTTTTTTGTAGTGTGTATTGATTTGTAAATCATCATAACTTAATTTACTAAATCTTTATAAAATAACTTAGATGATTTTCTAAACTTGATATTTTGTAACTAAATAAGATTTTATAAATGATGATCTATTAAAAGGTCATGTCTTTTACTAGTATAAACCTTATGTAAATAAGGTTTAGTGGTTATCAAATAGGGGATAGGAGTTCATAGAAGGTACATAACTTAGAATAATTAGAGGAATTTTAGTAACACATTAGTAAATTTTAGGACATTTAGTTGCACACCGATACCGAAACCCTATATGCGTCAACTCTAAATACTTATAGTATTCGAATTGTAATAAATCAACTCAGGTGCTGAAGATACTTAGCTTACAACAAACAGGCGCGCATACCTTTCTTGGTTGATTTATAAGAACTACAACACAGGTGAGTTCATTGCTCCTTTTCTAAACATTTTTGTTTTATAAACGCGGGGCTAAGAAGCATGCGTAAATTATTTTCTTTGAATTATATTTTACTTAAATGCTTTTAAATTCGTTATGTTTTGTATGTGTTATTGATTTCCTAGGTTATGTCTAGGTAAATTTTTATGCAGGTTTTACTTAGCTTATCTACTTATAACATAAGTGGATATTTGGGTTAAACTAAACATTTTGACGAATCAAACAAAACTATTTCGATGAAACAAGTGCGTGAGTTCAACGGATCAAATGAAACTATTTTGACGAAACTATTTTGACGAAACTATTATTCGATGTTCAACGATCAACGAATCAAGAGTAGATTTGTTCAACGAATCTAGTATTCAATGATTAACGAATCAAGTACATCTTGCAATGAAACTAGATGAAACAATAAATCATTTTAAGGGGAAAATCTGGGAAATATCAAAGATATCATGTGCCAACAAAACTATACGAAACAAGGGACGAAACTAGACGAAACAAACACAAAACAAAAACCCTATATTTCAAGAAGTCCTAGCTAGACCGTTTGATTTGTAGGTCACATGTTTGATGATATTTGCAGAATCCCCTAACTTCTAAGAACCTGTAACATCACTGTATTTCGGGTTGTCCGTACATGTTCGACTGTACTTTTAAGACCTGCTATGATAATTGATGATTACTATGAATTATTGGATGTTATTATTGTTACTGGTATACATATTGAGAACAGATAATTATAGCATAAACCATGAGAAGTTTAGTTGAAATACAACTAAACAGAACCAGAGAGTTTATTGATGTGGGATAGTTGATTTGAAATGGTAGCGGTATAGGATTCGATAATCAAAGATAAGCAAGGATATAATCATGGTCTATCGAAGAGGTGGTGGGATGGCGGCTGAGGCAGTTGCGACTGACCTCTACGTATGCCCTATACATAAACCATCTTCGGTTTATCATGATTATATCAGTGTTGAGGCTTTGGTGAGGAGAACCCGAGGTTTTGATTTGGAATGGAAAGGATTTCTGAGTTGGTTACTGTTTGGTTACTAAACATAGTCAAGGACCCCAGGTCATGGTTTATCGAAATAGTGGTGGGACGGTGGCTGGATAGATTGCGACCTACTCCTACATATGCCCTATACATAAGCATATTTCGATCTATCACGGATGTGTCAGTGATATGGTTTAGTGGGTCTTGGATTGGGAAATTATAATATTAAAAATAATAAAATAATGAAAGCGTTATGGGAAATGATTACGCGATAGTGAGGTTACGATTATAAATTAGACGCGAATGTTATTTCAGAAATATTAAACTTAATAACGTATTCGCGTGGGTGACAATTCAGACGAATATAATTGTTAAGAATAATATTCCGAAACGATATTCCATAAATCGTAAATCGAATCGAAATACGATACGAGCGTTGGATTCAGAAAGGTGACGATCTTTACGAATACGTACGTTAGTAACACGTTTCGACGAGATAACGTAATAATATCTAACGATATTAAAAATAAGAAAAAAAGGATTTAAAAACGTTTACTAGGAATCATAACTATAAACGAAGCAAAATCAGGTCATGTTATTCAATTAAATAAATAATGTAACGAAAGATAAACGAGATCATTTTACGAAATAATCTAATTAAAATCATTTTACTAAAACGTAATTTAAATATTTTAAACGTTGTGTGTTTAAAATATATTTACGAGAAGAAGTGAACGGTTTGTAATATTTAACGCAAAATAAACGAGACCGAGCACGTGGGGACGAGACGGGGTATAAGGAAGAAGATTTCTTTCCTTCTTTTTCATTTTCCACAAAATATCTCTCTCTCTCTCTAAACCCTAATCCCATCACCCCTCTCTACCTTCTCTCTAGATTTTCTTCTTCAAAACACAACCATTTGTGAGATCTTGGAGCCTAAACGATCGTGTGATCGAGGAGAACAAGAAGCTGTGGAGGAACCAAGCATTCGAACACGTTTGATAGGTAAATCGGGCAACTTTCTTTTTGGTTTTCTACTTTAAACATACGGTAACAAACCTAGCTTGTGAAACATGACCTCACCACATTAACACCTATAAACGAGATCATAGCAGAGTGTAAGATTTCCTGGTTCGGATCTGCAACATGAAAGAGATCAAATGGACATGGTGAAGGATAGGTTTGGTTCGCAAGGGCTGCAAGTTGGCGAACCTCCGACTAGCCGAACCTATCTACTGTCGAAGTGGGGGAAAGGGGGAACTGGCCGAACCCTGTTAGGTCCGAACCTTCTCTCGCCCGGTCGCACATGGGAGCTGAACCTTTGTTCCAGCGAATCCACGAACCTACGACCTCACGAACCCAGGACTGCCGAACCCTCCATGGGCAGCGAACCTTCCATTCACCTACGAACCAGAGAATGACGAACCCTCCATCTGAACTGAACCTTCCTTGGGTCGAAGCAGTACATGGGCGAACCTCGGCATACCTTAGCCGAAACCATAAGCTCATAAACCTTAGTCTTTGGCCGAACCTTCATTGAGCTGAACGAACCCTTAGCCGCGAACCATAGCTAGCCAAACCTTGCATGGGCCGAACCCCTGCCCAGCGAACCTAGGGGAAAATGGGCTATGGGTTAGTCGAACTTTATAGTGTGGTGAACCTTGAGTCATTAAACTTGGCTTAAAAAAAGGGAAGGGCTTTCACAATCACACAAAATCATGAACCCATCTAAAACCATGCATGCATGAGAAGTTTTAAGTCACCATTTTTTTTAATAACATAAGTTGATAAATTGAGGATTATACATAATGTGAGCACTTTATAAAAATAACTTAAATATAAAATTCTTAAACTCAAAGTGGATTGTTTATAACTTAGATTGTATTGGTCGACTTAATTGATCATGCATGTATGTATTGACGTGTATACGATTAAGGTCATCACCTTAGAGTATACATATCTATGGGAACACACATAAGATAACAAAACTAGTTATCATTATTAAATTATTTAGATGCACAAGTTAAAATTACATTTTAATAATGATTATTTATAAAAATCTGTAGCGTTTCATTTTAACTTAGACAAAATAAACTAAGTTAATGAAATACTTACGAGTTTAAAGTAAACACTTATGGGAAATGAAACATGTGTATTTATGAACACAAACACATATTAAATACATATTGTTGAGATGCTTTTGATTTCGCATACGTGAGCGCGCATACTACAAGAACACTGATTCCGAGGAATTCATGTGAGTTCTCATAACCTCCTTTTTTTTTACATCATTTTGTTTTAAACTCGGACGTGGAACATTATACAATTCAAATATAATTTTGATAACACATGGGTGACACCTGGATTATCAATATGATATTCACATTAATGAATTATTATTGATTATGGATTGAGATGGATTATTACTATTCCGTGAGTCATTGTTGGTTTAGTTGACCTAGGTCCTCCGCAATGATTGAGTTACTGTTGGTGAGTTGACTAACGTCCTCCTCAGTGACTCTACTGTTGGTTGAGTTGACTGCGGTCCTCCGCAGTGCATGTATTGACACTTATAGGAATATCGTTGGTTGAGTTGACTGCGGTCCTCCACGATGATTCCGCCGTTGATTGAGTTGACTGAGGTCTTATGTAGTAACTTATATTGAGTTGACTTGATTGTGATTGACTGAGATTGGTTGAATATATGTGGTTGATTATTTTTGATTATTTGAATTAGGTGATTGTTGGGTTTTGTGTTTGTGTGTTGGATTATCTAGCAGGTGCACATGTGGATTTTCTCGGGAAATTATAAACTTTCATAAACCAATTATAAACTTTTATAAGCATTTTGTAAATATTTTTGAAACATAAAAACTTATGATTTCTCACCAACTACTTTGTAGTTGACACTTGATTTTCTACATGTTTCAGAGAACGAGGAGAAGTAGATAGAGCAGGATAACTCTACATCTTTTGGACATCATCACGTAGGGTCTTGGGCTTAGCAAAAATAACTGAAATTCTGGAGACTAGAGTTTAGTTAGTTTAGCTAAATCTTTTGTGTAATTGATGTAACTAGCTCATGATGAACATGATTTTTGATGTAATTAATTTGGTTGATTAATTGATATGTGATGATTTAATTAGATGCCCACGAGCTTATGAACAATCTACACATCCCTCGTGGCATCCCGACAATTCCGCCATCGGTCGGGGTGTTACAGATTGGTATCAGAGCCTGGGCTATAGGTAATTAGGTTACTAGAAATGGTTGACCTAGTCTATAACCATAGGATACCTTAGTATGAAACTACTTCATACACTAGTTATTATATTTAGGATTTCATGCTTATGTGTTTACTACATGTTAATTGAACTCCTGCTATATATCTGAATTGCATATTTTATTTGCTGGTTTTATGATTGATTGTGCCCCAATGATTCGATAATGACATGCACGTGGTGTATCGTAAAGGTGGTGGGACGGTGGCTGAAGTAGTTGCGATTGACTTCTACATATGCCCTATATATACCATTTACGGTACATTAGGTGGATGTCAGTATTGAGGAATAAGGGAACTACCCGTTTGGGAAACTATTGCTTATAAAATTAACTGCGTAGGAATTTATTTGTTCAGGAATTATTTGTATGATCTTTGATCACCAGACAAGGACACACTCATAGTATACTACAAAGGTGGTGGGATGGTGGCTGGGGCGGTTGCGACCTACCCCTACATATGCCCTATACATATACCATTTGTAGTATATTGGGGGTCTGTCAGTGTCAGGAACTTAGGTTGTTATTAGGAAATGCTGGAAAGTTGTTGATGGAATGTTGATTGAATTTGGGTTGGATTGACTTATAGGATGATCATATTTGATGAACACATATAAACTCACTTATGAACATACTTATTGGACACGTGGGTGAATAGGATCAATGACCAATACGAACACTTAGTGAGGAATTGAATGTTTGGTGTTGAGATGGACAATTGGTGACAATATGAACGCATCGTGATGATAATAACACTTAGTGATGGTATGAACACTTGATAATGAGAGGTGAATATATAGTAAACTTAGACATTAGGGGAGCTTAAATGTCAGGTGAACTTAGACATTAGGTGAACTTAGAAAATAGGTGAACCTAGTGTTAAGGTGAACTTAGACATTAGGCGAACCTGGATGTCAGACGTAATGGAACACACTTCACTTATAGTTATCCCCTATAGGTTAAGGTTGTGAAGTGAATCACTTGAGAAACATATGTATACCCTAAATCCTAAAAAGGGCATAATCGTGGTGCAATGCAACGGTGGTGGGACGGCGGCTGATGCGACTGTGGTCAAGTCTACGTATGCCCTATATATAAGCCTGTTGCACTGCATTGGGAGGTTGTCAGTGTTAGTGTAGGGTGGGAAATTGTTTGGAACTTAGGAATATTTAGTTAATTTTAGATATGACCCACTAAGATGCTTTAATATAATATTAGGAAATTACTACTTTGTTATGAGTTTAATGACAGATAGGAGAGAAATATAGTTCCTATATATAATCCTAACTGTTGAAATGAACTTATTTAACCATAGTTTGTATGACTTACGTTGTAAACGGTAGTAACATGTTTCTAATATCTTCAGAAACATGCCGCCGCGCCATCACAACGAAGATGATGCGAACAACGATGGTGCTAACGGTAATGCCGACACCAGCATACAAGGGTTAGCAACACTTATTACTGGATTGGTGAATCAACTGACTCAAGCCAATCAGACTCTCAATCAGAACAAAGGTGGTACAAACCCACCAGTCTGCACATTCAAACATTTGAACTCCTGTAATCCACAAAAGTTTACGGGTTCTGAGACAGCCACTGGTGTGCTGCAGTGGTTTGAGAGCATTGAAAACACCTTCATCAACAGCGACTGCCCAGAGAATCTGAAGGTGCGCTATGCCACCAGTGTTTTCCAAAAGAGAGCACTGACTTGGTGGAATGGCGAAAAGCGAACTACGGGAGTTGATGCGGCCCTAGCACTGACATGGACTGAGGTCAAGAACCTGATAACCACTGAATTTTGTCCTTGCAGTGAGATGAGGAAACTTGAGTCTGAGTTCTGGGAACTTAAATAGGATAGCGGGGAGAATGTAATCTACAATTATCGCTTTCATGAGTATAGTCTGCTGGTACCTTATCTGGTGACACCATTGGAGAGGGCAATCGAGAAGTACATGGGCGGTCTACATATGCAGATCGAAGACACAGTCTATGGTAGCAACCCTAAAACACTGGAGGCTTTAATCCGTCTATCTGCAACTTTAACTGATAATCATGTTAAGGATGGAACACTCACGAGAAAGGGAACACAGAAGACTAAAGTGAAGACTGCTGCAAAGGAAACTAAGACTAAAGTCAAGACTAAGGCAGCTAGTTCATCCAAAAGCAGCAACAGGAATTTTGGAGCCAATCTCTCCACAAAATCTCTCTCTCTAAACCCTAATCCCGTCACCCCTCTCTCTCTATCTTCTCTCTAGATTTTCTCCTTCAAAACACAACCATTTCGCGAGATCTTGGAGCCTAAACGACCGTGTGATCGAGGAGAACAAGAAGCTGTGGAGGAACCGAGTATTCGAACACGTTTGGGAGGTAAATCGGGCAACTTTCTTTTTGGTTTTCTACTTTAAACATACGGTAACAAACCTAGCTTGTGAAACATGACCTCACCACATTAACACCTATAAACGAGATCATAGCAAGGTGTAAGATTTCCTGGTTCGGATCTGCAACATGAAAGAGATCAAATGGAGATAGTGAAGGACAGGTTTGGTTCGCAAGGGCTGCAGGTTGGCGTACCTCTGACTAGCCGAACCTATCTACTGTCGAAGTGGAGGAAGGGGGAACTGGCCGAACCCTGTCAGGTCCGAACCTTCTCTCGCCCGGTCGCACATGGGAGCCGAACCTCTTTTCCAGCGAACCCATGAATCCACGAACCTGCGACCTCCCGAACCTAGGACTGCCGACAGGCTAGGTTAAGGTCATTCTGAAGATCCTGATCAGCTTAGCATTTTCTTAAATTGGACACGTGAAACGTCGGGTGTACATTGCTAAGTTCAGGAGGAAGTTCCAATTTGTAGGCAACCTTCACGATCCGTTCAAGAATCTTAAAAGGGCCAATATAACGTGGAGCAAGCTTTCCCTTCTTCCCGAATCGCACAACTCCTTTCCATGGTGATAATTTGAGTAATACAAAATCATCAACTTCAAACTCTAAAGCTTTCCGTCGCCTATCCGCGTAACTCTAATGTCGACTGCAAGCAGTTAACAGATTGTCGCGAATCTGGTGAATCTTGTCAGTTATTTCTTGAATAATCTCAGAACCAGTGATCTGCGATTCGCCGACCTCGGTCCAACAAATAGGTGACCGACATTTTCTACCATAAAGAGCTTCAAACGGCACCATACCAATGCTCGCGTGTTAACTGTTGTTATACGAGAAGTAGACTAATGGTAGATGGCTATCCCAGTTGCCACCGAAATCGATGACACAAGCTCTCAACATACCTTCAAGTGTCTGAATCGTTCGCTCCGTCTGTCCATCTGTTTGAGGATGATAGGCAGTGCTAAGATCCAATCTTGTTCCAAATGCTTCATGAAGCGATTCCCAAAATCATGCCGTGAAACGAGCATCATGATCCGATATTTTGCTTAAGGGAATTCCATGTCGGCTAACGATCTCATCAACTTAGATACGATCTAATTTCCGCACAGGGTACGTCTCGCATATCTATAAGAAATGAGCCGACTTGGTTAATATATCAATTATCACCCAAATACTATCGTTACCACTTGCGGTTCGTGGGAGTTTGGTAATAAAATCCATAGAGATATTCTCCCACTTCCACATGGGTATTTCTGGTTGTACTAACAATCCCGAAGGCCGCTGATGTTCTGCCTTGACTTTAGCACAGTTAAGGCACTTGGATACATATTCACCAATATCCTTCTTCATTCCAGGCCACCAGTATAAGACTCTAAGGTCTTGATACATCTTATCAGCACCCGGATGGATTGAGTAACGAGGCTTATGTGCTTCATCCAAAATCATCATCCTAAGATCATCCATGTTCGGTATCCACAACCGATTCAAATTATACATCAAATCATCATCTTTAGTTTCCAATAGTAACTCGGCCCCGCAAGACATATCATTTTTTAGGCTATCTTGAGCCAGTGAGTGTTGTTGGGCTGTGAGAACATCATTATGGAGGTTAGTGTGTACTCAGACACTATGGATTTGAACATTACTTTTGCGACTAAGTGCGTCTGCTACTACATTCGCTTTACCAAGATGGTAGCGAATTTCACAGTCATAATCATTCAGCAGTTCAACCCATCTCCGTTGTCTAATATAAAGTTCCTTCTGATTAAGAATATGTTGCAAACTCTTATGATCAGTAAAAACTACACACTTAGTGCCATAAAGATAATGTCTCCATATCTTCAAAGCAAACACAACTACACCAAGTTCCAAGTCATGTATAGTGTAGTTCTTCTAGTGAACTTTCAACTGTCTCGATGCATATGCCAGAACCCTTCTCCGTTACATGAGAACACAACCGAGACCTAGGTTGGATGCATCACACTAAACCACAAAATCATCATTTCCATCAGGCAGTGTCAAGACAGGAGCATCACAAAGTTTCTGCTTCAAGGTCTGAAATGCCTCATCTTGCTTTGGTCCCCACTCATAAGGTCTATTATTTTAAGTCAAAGAAATGAGAGGGACAACAATCCAAGAGAAGTTCGAAATAAACCGCCGATAATAACCGGCAAGTCCGAGAAATGATCGAATCTCCGTTGGTGTCTTCGGTGTACTCCAATTCTTCACTGCATCAATCTTTGCAGGATCCACATGAACACCATTTTCATTGACTATGTGTCCCAAGAATTGAACTTCCTTAAGCCAGAATTCACACTTGGAGAATTTGGCATACAGTCGTTCATCTCTTAAGATCTCCAAAACCAACTTAAGGTGTTGCTCGTGTTCTTCTTTGCTCTTGGAGTATATCAGAATATCATAAATGAATACAATCACAAATTTATCCAAGTATGGCCTGCGAACACGGTTCATGAGATCCATGAAAACCGCTGGTGCATCATTACCAGAAATTCATAATGGCCATATCTTGTTCTAAAAGCCGTCTTGCGAAAATCATCATCATGTACGCGAAGCTGATGATACCCAGACCTAAGATCGATCTTCGAAAACCATGCTAAGCCTTGAAGTTGATCGAAAAGATCATCGATGCGCGGCAGAGGATATCGATTCTTAATGGTCAGCTTGTTCAACTCGCGGTAATCTATGCACATTCAGAATGACTCGTCCTTCTTCTTAACAAACAGGACTGGTGCACCCCATGGCGAATGGCTCGGGCGAATGAATCCCTTATCAGTCAGTTCTTGTAATTGGCTTGCCAATTCTTGTAACTCCAAGGCGCAATTCTGTAAGGAGCTTTTGCGTAAGTCATTCCGAAATTCTACTTGACGTTCTGGTGGAAGACCTGGCAAGTCGTCTGGAAATACTTCAAGAAAATCTCTTACCACAGAAACGTCTTCAATGCTCTTTCCTTTCTCCTTTTTCTCCACCACATGTGCTAAAAATGCAATACATTTCTTCCTAAGATACTTGTGTGCTTTAGTGCTGGACATCAGCTTAAGACCTTTACTAGAAGTCTCCCCAAAAACTCTTAAAGTTTCACCCGAAGGTAAGGGAATACGAATGTGTTTTTCATGACAAACAATTTCCGCTTTATGGGTGGCTAACCAATGCATGCCTATGATAACATCAAAGCTACCAAGATGCATAGGTATCAGATCAACTGGGAAAGCGTGATCATTTAAGTTCACAGTACATCCAATAATAACAGTGTCAGTATCAATAGTGTTTCCGTCAGCCACTACCACGTTAAACGGTCTATCTAAGTTTGTACGTGTTCTTCCAAGCATACATTTAAAATCATATGAAACAAAACTCCTATCAACACCAGAATCAAATAAGACAGATGCATAAGAGTTGTTAATCAGAAATGTACCGTTGACCACATCCTGGTTGGCTTGAGCCGCTGGAGCATTCAACTGAAAAGCTCTACCTCTCGCCACCCTTTGGTTGTTTCCCGTCAACCTTGGACATTGATTTCTGAAATGACCTACTTCGCCACACTCATAACAGGCTCTTGCCTGTATAGGCACTTGGCGAACAGGTACAAGCTTGTATCGGTTGAGCATGCGGAGTGGGCAGTGCAAGCGGTGCAGGTTGCATCCTTTGTGCTTGTGGTGCACCAACAAACATTAGCAAAGTGACCATACTTGCCATAGTTGTTGCAGACGCGACATGGGAAGTTAGGGGCGTGGTGATATCTGCAAGTATTACATTGCGGATTGGCTCCAAAATTCCTGGTGTTGGAATTATTGAAGTACTGTTGAGTGACAGGAGTAGTAACAGCATAACTCCTGGTCTTCCGCTTCCTGTTGCTGCTTTTGGATGAACTAGCTGCCTCAGTCTTGACTTCAGTCTTAGTTTCCTTTGCAGCAGTCTTCACTTTAGTCTTTTGTGTTCACTTTCTCGTGAGTGTTCCAGCCTTAACATGATTATCAGTTAAAGTTGCAGATAGACGGATTGCAGCCTCCAGTGTTTTAGGGTTGCTACCATAGACTGTGTCTTGGATCTGCATATGTAGACCGCCCATGTACTTCTCGATTGCCCTCTCCAATGGTGTCACCAGATGAGGTACCAGCAGACTATACTCATGAAAGCGAGAATTGTAGATTACATTCTCCCCGCTATCCTATTTAAGTTCCCAGAACTCAGTCTCAAGTTTCCTCATCTCACTGCGAGGACAGAATTCAATGGTTATCAGGTTCTTGACCTCAGTCCATGTCAGTGCTAGGGCCGCATCAACTCCCCTAGTTCGCTTTTCGCCATTCCACCAAGTCAGTGCTCTCTTTTGGAAAACACTGGTGGCATAGCACACCTTCAGATTCTCTGGGCAGTCGCTGTTGATGAAGGTGTTTTCAATGCTCTCAAACCACTGCAGCAGACCAGTGGCTGTCTCAGAACCCGTAAACTTTTGTGGATTACAGGAGTTGAAATGTTTAAATGTGCAGACTGGTGGGTTTGCACCACCTTTGTTCTGATTGAGAGTCCAATTGGCTTGAGTCAGTTGATTCACCAATCCAGTAATAAGTGTTGCTAACCCTTGTATGCTGTTGTCGGCATTACCGTTAGCACCATCGTCGTTCGCATCATCTTCGTTGTGACGGCGCGACGGCATGCTTCTGAAGATATTAGAAACATGTTACTACCGTTTACAACGTAAGTCATACAAACTATGGTTAAATAAGTTCATTTCAACAGTTAGGATTACATATAGGAACTATATTTCTCTCCTATCTGTCATTAAACTCATAACAAAGTAATAATTTCCTAATATTATACTGAAGCATATTAGTGGGTCACATCTAATATTAACTAAATATCCCTAAGTTCCAAACAATTTCCCACCCTACACTAACACCGACAACCTCCCGATGCAGTGCAACAAGCTTATATATAGGGCATACGTTGACTTGACCGCAGGCGCATCAGCCGCCGTCCCACCACCGTTGCATTGCACCACGATCATGCCCTTGTTAGTATTTAGGGTATACATATGTTTCTCAAGTGATTCACTTCACAACCTTAACCTATAGGGGATAATTATAAGTGAAGTGTGTTCCATTACGTCTGACATCTAGGTTCGCCTAATGTCTAAGTTCACCTTAACACTAGGTTCACCTATTTTCTAAGTTCACCTAATGTCTAAGTTCACCTGACATTTAAGCTCCCCTAATTTCTAAGTTTACTATATATTCACCTCTCATTAACAAGTGTTCATATCATCACTAAGTGTTATTATCATCACGATGAGTTCATATTGTCACCAATTGTCTGTCTCAACACCAAACATTCAATTCCTCACTAAGTGTTCATATTGGTCATTGATCCTATTCACCCCACGTGTGCAATAAGTATGTTCATAAGTGAGTTTATATGTGTTCATCAAATATGATCATCCAATAAGTCAATCCAACCCAAATTCAATCAACATTCCATCAACAACTTTCCAGTATTTCCTAATAACTACCTAAGTTCCTGACACTGACAGACCCCCAATATACTACAAATGGTATATGTATAGGGCATATGTAGGTGTAGGTCGCAACCGCCCCAGCCACCATCCCACCACCTTTGTAGTATACTACGAGTGTGTCCTTGTCTGGTGATCAAAGATCATACAAATAATTCATGAACAAATAAATTCCTAAGCAGTTAATTTTCTAAGCAATAGTTTCCCAAACGGGTAGTTCCCTTATTCCTCAATACTGACATCCACCTAATGTACCGTAAATGGTTTATATATAGGGCATATGTAGAAGTCAGTCGCAACTACTTCAGCCACCGTCCCACCACCTTTACGATACACCACGTGCCTGTCATTATCG
The DNA here is from genome assembly GCA_009363875.1 of Mikania micrantha. Taxonomy (NCBI): domain Eukaryota; kingdom Viridiplantae; phylum Streptophyta; class Magnoliopsida; order Asterales; family Asteraceae; genus Mikania; species Mikania micrantha. The sequence continues at coordinate 54,320,771 of CM018682.1, read as the reverse complement.
AATCATTAGGGCACAATCAATCATAAAACCAGCAAATAACATATGCAATTCAGATATACAGCAGGAGTTCAATTAACATGTAGTAAACACATAAGCATGAAATCCTAAATATAATAACTAGTGTATGAAGTAGTTTCATACTAAGGTATCCTATGGTTATAGACTAGGTCAACCATTTCTAGTAACCTAATTACCTATAGCCCAGGCTCTGATACCAATCTGTAACACCCCGACCGATGGCGGAAATGTCGGGATGCCACGAGGGATGTGTAGATTGTTCATAAGCTCGTGGGCATCTAATTAAATCATCACATATCAATTAATCAACCAAATTAATTACATCAAAAATCATGTTCATCATGAGCTAGTTACATCAATTACACAAAAGATTTAGCTAAACTAACTAAACTCTAGTCTCCAGAATTTCAGTTATTTTTGCTAAGCCCAAGACCCTACGTGATGATGTCCAAAAGATGTAGAGTTATCCTGCTCTACCTACTTCTCCTCGTTCCCTGAAACATGTAGAAAATCAAGTGTCAACTACAAAGTAGTTGGTGAGAAATCATAAGTTTTTATGTTTCAAAAATATTTACAAAATGCTTATAAAAGTTTATAATTGGTTTATGAAAGTTTATAATTTCCCAAGAAAATCCACATGTGCACCTGCGAGATAATCCAACACACAAACACAAAACCCAACAATCACCTAATTCAAATAATCACAAATAATCAACCACATATATTCAACCAATCTCAGTCAATCACAATCAAGTCAATAATCAATAATCACCATAATCATATCAATATAAGTTACTGCGGAAGACCTCAGTCAACTCAATAAACGGCGGAATCATCGTGGAGGTCCTCAGTCAACTCAACCAACAATATTCCTATAAGTGTCAATACATGCAGCGCGGAGGACCGCAGTCGACTCAACCAACAGTGGAGTCACTAAGGAGGACGTTAGTCAAATCACCAACAGTAACTCAATCATTGCGGAGGACCTAGGTCAACTCAACCAACAATGACTCACGGAATAGTAATAATCCATCTCAATCCATAATTAATAATAATTCATTAATGTGGATATCATATTGATAATCCAGGTGTCACCCATGTGTTATCAAAATAATATTTGAATTGTATACATGTTCCACGTCTGAGTTTAAAACAAAATGATGTAAAAAAAGGAGGTTATGAGAACTCACATGAATTCCTCGGAATCAGTGTTCTTGTAGTATGCGCGCTCACGTATGCGAAATCAAAAGCATCTCAACAATCTGTATTTAATATGTGTTTGTGTTCATAAATACACATGTTTCATTTCCCATAAGTGTTTACTTTAAACTCGTAAGTATTTCATTAACTTAGTTTATTTTGTCTAAGTTAAAATGAAACGCTACAGATTTTTATAAATAATCATTATTAAAATGTAATTTTAACTTGTGCATCTAAATAATTTAATAACGATTACTAGTTTTGTTATCTTATGTGTGTTCCCATAGATATGTATACTCCAAGGTGATGACCTTAATCGTATACACGTCAATACATACATGCATGATCAATTAAGTAGACCAATAAAATCTAAGTTATAAACAATCCACTTTGAGTTTAAGAATTTTATATTTAAGTTATTTTCATAAAGTGCTCACATTATGTATAATCCTCAATTTATCAACTTATGTTATTAAAAAAAATGGTGACTAAAAACTTCTCATGCATGCATGGTTTTAGATGGGTTCATGATTTTGTGTGATTGTGAACGCCCTTCCCTTTTTATAAGCCAAGTTTAATGACTCAAGGTTCACCACACTATAAAGTTCGACTAACCCATAGCCCATTTTCCCCTAGGTTCACTGGGTAGGGGTTCAGCCCATGCAAGGTTTGGCTAGTTATGGTTTGCGGCTAAGGGTTCGTTCAGCTCAATGAAGGTTCGGCCAAAGACTAAGGTTCGTGTGCTTATGGTTTCGGCTAAGGTATGCCGAGGTTCGCCCATGTACTGCTTCGACCAAAGGAAGGTTCAGTTGAGATGGAGGGTTCGTCATTCTCTGGTTCGTAGGTGAATGGAAGGTTCACTGCCCATGGAGGGTTCGGAAGTCCTGGGTTCGTGAGGTCGTAGGTTCGTGGATTCATGGCTTCGCTGGACCAAAGGTTCAGCTCCCATGTGCGACCGGGCGAGAGAAGGTTCGGAATTGACAGGGTTCGGCCAGTTCCCCCTTCCCCCACTTCGACAGTAGATAGGTTCGGCTAGTCGGAGGTTCGCCAACTTGCAGCCCTTGCGAACCAAACCTGTCCTTCACCATCTCTATTTGATCTCTTTCATGTTGCAGATCCGAACCAGGAAATCTTACACTCTGCTATGATCTCTTTCATGTCCTCCAGAATGACCTCATCAATGTCATCAAAAGTTTCTTGAGTTGGCTCATCAAAAGCTGGAACTGAGGTATCATCAGTAATAACCTCATCAGGATTTAACCTGAACAACTCAGCTATCTGCTCCTTTGATAAGCTATGAATGATCTCACCCTCCTCTTTATCATAGCTAACTAAGTGCTGTATAATGCCCTGAGCGTCAAGAATCATAGTGAGTGTCTCATCCAGTTGACGTCTCACGGGCATAGCTTCGACTTCCTCAGTAGCAGCTGATTCTTCTGTCTGTGTAGGAGGAGGTTGAGAAGGAGCCTTGTTCTTCTTGTCATGCATGGACATGGACCGGATCTCAGGAGGGGGAGGGGCTTGATCATCATCATCATCATCATCATCTGAACTAGACGAACTAGAAGACCCACTCCCTGATTCATCCTGATCATCTCCGTTTGAGTCATCATCTTTGTCAGTATCTTCGTAGTCAAATTTCTCCTCATCAAATTCCTCTTCCTCTTCTTCATCTTCCTCGTCTTTTTCCTTCTCAGAATCTGAATCATCGGAGTGAACAGCAACGCCTTCAATCCTCGGAGTGCTATCTTTAAGGCTGTCAATCTGTTCGGCAAGCCTAGCGTTCTCCGTCTCTAAAGCCAAAACCCGATCACTGAAATCAGTGACAGTCAATGCCAGCTGATGATGCTCATCAATGTATTTCAATAGCTGCTCCTCTTGCTGAGCAGTTCGAGCTCGCAGATCAGCTCTCTGATATGCAGCCTGAAGAAGCAAAGTATCTTGCTCATTTACCCGCTAGGTGAGCTGGGCAATAATCAGTTCTTGCTCCTTGTTCTTCTTTTCTTGTTCCAGGCTCCTCTCCATCAATCTAAGTACCATACTGTTCAATATGCTCAGCTGATCAACAACTGAAACAGTAGGTATGAACGTATCAGCTCGTGAAGTGGAGGGACCAGAAGAGGCAACAGTAAATATAGGAGCCTGAGAAACCGAGATGGTCAGAGGGGCAATGGTAGTACGTGTCAGAGTAGCCCGTGACCTAGTCAATGAAGAAACTGCAGTTGAAGCCACTGATATAACAGTAGTTGTGGCAGCAACTGACAGTTCTGACCTCCTTTGAAAAAGAAATCTAGCCCTTTTCCTCCTGCCAGCTGAAGATGATGTGGCCTAAGTAGCATCAACAGAAACAGCTGTAGTGGCTGGAGCAGAGGGACGCGAAGTAGGTGAAATATCAAACTCATGAATAAATGAAGGATCTATGATCTCTTCAAGCTCAGCTTCACTCCTTTTATTTCTCTTCTTCATTAGTCTCCCTCCAATCCAGACGCTCTCAAACTCATCATCTGGTGTGTCTTCTGAGTCAGAACTCTTAGCACCACCATCACCACCTTCACCACCTTCACCACCTTCATCACCTGAGTCATCTGACTCATCTTTGTCTTCAGCGGATGTGGTGGCTGTCATATCAATAGGAGTAGTCATTGTGGAGGTAGTAGTGGCCATGAAGTCCAGCTCCAACAGTGAATCCATATCTACATCCTCATCATCTGCAACAGAAGTACTAACTCCAGCACCAACAGTCACAACACCAGCTTCAACCAAGCTAACATCAACAGTAGTAGTCATGTCACCAACAGCAGCACTCACACTAACAGAACTCACTGCTACAGTGCTCACAGCTGCAGTGCTCACAACAACTGAGCTCTAACCAGGACTAGCACCAGCACCACTACCACCTGCACCATCATTATCATCATCACCACTATCATCACCAGGCACAACTATATCCTCCACCTCAGAGTCTGAATCGTCATGTCTCCATCTCCTGCCAGTTGGAGCTATATAATCAGGCCTCACAAGATGGCCAAACAATGAACGAACTGTAGGCTTCCTCTCCTTGCCTCTGTATGACATCACCTTATTGAGAGTGATGTCATTCATGTGTTCCAGCCTAATGATATCAGCGTTGATCTTCGGCAAATCAGGTAACTGAGCATCAATCAACTGCTGCAGCAACCTGGGATACATCAGAAACTTCTTGTCTCCCTTCAGAGCCACATTCTCCTTCATATGAGTGAATATCATCTCAGAGAAGTTGAAGGGCCTATTCAGAACCAAGGCAATGAAGGCACACTGTATAGTCTCTCGCATATCATCAAATCCACCTCTCCTAGACCCAAGGCAATGAATAAGCACATGAGCTAGATACTTGATTTGCGGAGACATATACGTCTTGTTGAGGATTCCCGCTCCAAGATCGCCTTCGTACTTGCACCTCATAAAACACCCACGAACTAAGTAACGATCCAGCAAATAAGGCTGATCAGGTGTATCCTGGAAACCACAAACTCTCCTGATGTGATCAGCTGATACAATAACATCATGTCCAAGCACCTTCCCTCTAATAACAGGAGGCCCAACCTCACAGTCAATATCGGCAGAAGCCCATAAATCCAACTGGTGAGAGTGATATGGCACATGCATAGTCGATATGGCAGTGAAGATCCTGGAACGCCTAAAAAATGTGATAATCTCAGTGTAATGTCGTGCATTCGGTGTAGTGAGATCCAAATGCGCACAAATGTTGTTCTTTGTCACAGATTTGTATCCAGCCATTCTGAAAATCAAATAAAAAAATTTGTCAGTATCATTCAGGTGAATACAAAATTCAAATCAGAACAATGAACAACTATGAAAATTTGGCCGAATGAATCTTATTTAGCCGAATGAACATGATTTGGTCAAATGACTCATTGGTCGAATGAGTCATTCCCCGAAAGAGCTTCATTCGGCGAATGAGTTTTATTTGCCGAATAAGCCATTCGCCGAATGAGACTCATTCGTCGAATGAGCCATTCGCCGAATGGTGTTATTCGGCTGACTGTTGGGATTCAAAAACCAATTTATGAATCTTCAAATCAGTACACAAAACTCATAAATCCATGCTTAGAATCGACCGATAATCAACATTAAAACATGGTTCAAGCCATTTCAAGTTCATATTAATGAACTATCGAAGGGGAGATATTAAAACCCTAAAAATCCTTGAATCGGTCTTGTTTTTGATGATTTCACGGTTAAGAATCGACAACATTTGATTCCCATGTACCTGAGATGATAAGAATAAGATCTATCAGTGTCTGGATCAAGAACGATGATGAAAAATAGGTGAGTCGAGGAGAGAGAGTGATTCAGGCGAATGACACACACAGTATCGGCGGAATGAAAAATGGGAGAATGAGGGTAGTTCGGCTGATTGAATGTTTATATAGGGTCAGTCATTCACCGAATGAGTCCGGCGAATGAGATGTTTTTCCCCAAAGTCATTCGCCGAATGATCTTCACACACAAACTTCATTCGCCGAATGAAATAAGCGATTGACTTCCTTCGGCTTATATTGATTCGGCCGAATGACTCATTCGCCGAATGAAGTCATTCGGTCGAATGATTCATACTAAATATTCATTCGTGCTAATGAGATAAAGCACTCACAAAAATACAACTTGATTTCAAAATTTCAACATTTTGATCTGTAAAAATGAATGTCGGTTATGAAAACAAGTCTGGTTGATTCAGGATTCAGATAAGTCAGACAGCTGAGCCTATAAATGATCACCTAAACTAAAACTGAAAATAGAAAATCTTTTTGTAATTTTCTGAAACAAATTACATCTGTACAACTAGCACCTGTAAACAAAGAAACACATATTTTTGTGAGAGATCTGTTGAAAAACTAGTACATACATCTAATCAAATCAAATCAGCATTAATAAATGCTTTATTTCAGACACTTTTGACTTGTGATATGATTACTAATATATCTGTCCACTTTAAGCTTTTCAATACAAAAGTATTACACTCATTTGATGATTACTTATGTTTTCTGATTAAGTTACCTGTTTTATCTATTCAGCAAAGATTAAAATTAGTTTGTAACTCATCTCCGCACATCGTAATACACAGCACCATAAATTCCATAAGGTTCCAATTTATTTTCTTTTTGTATTTTTCTTTTTGATTTGTCTCTCATGACCAACACATTCTCATGGACGGCTTCAACTAGGTTCGTCCCAGTAAATGACACGTATACAGACCTGTGTTGACATGATTGACTTGTTCTATCCAACTGGACGTCTTCAACTAGGTTCGTCCTAGTAATATGGCACGTATATGGAATCAAACTTATTTTATTTTTGTATTTTTCACAAGCTTAATACCAGCTTGATTTTCTTTTCTTTTATTTTGATTCAATCATTCTCATCTGAATGGACGGCTTCAGCTAGGTTCGTCCCAGCAATATGGCACGTGTACAGACTTTGAATTCATGAATCATTGGAAACCTTATTGGATCTCATGATAACAGGTATATGCTTGATTTGAGTCATAAACTATTTCTCACTTAACTGACTTTCTAAAACAGATCCCACAAATCAGATTTTCTAAGTTTTCACAAATTTGTCTATTCATTTTGTAAAGTCAACCTATCAGTACAGCAACTCACGCTTCTCATATGCCTTTCATTTATACATTCACCAAAGCTTTTAGGACATGATAGATTAATGTATTACTTTCTCAAGGAAGACCTTCTCATTTTTTTTTACTTTTTCAACTGTTTTTGTATTGTTTTAAATTTTTCAGATGTTTTTGGTTTTTCCAATTAGCTACTATCGCCCCCCTAAAAACCTAAAGGAGAAAATCTTTTTGAGTTTTTGATTAAGATAAGGAAATAGACAAGAGACTTAAATGAAATAAAGAAATAAATCAAAACAAAACTATCTAAATAGGGGTATTAGAAAAATGTAACCCATAGAAAAATGTAACCCATAGTCCCGGATTCTTAGTGACAGCTGTGGCAGCAGTATTATCAACATAAATAGGGGTATTAGAAAAATGTAACCCATAGTCCCGGAGTTGCTGTTGGATCCAGATGATCTGTGAACAACAACTAGCAGCAGCAATATATTCAGCTTCACAGGTTGAAGTAGACACCGACGTCTGCTTCTTGCATTGCCAGGTAACTAATCGGGTTCCAAAGAACTGACATCCCGCAGACGTTGATTTGTAATCTCTCTTGCATCCGCCATAATCAGAATCACTGTATGCAGTAAGATCAAAGTTATCATCATTAGGATACCATAAGCCAAGATCCGGTGTACCCTTCAGATAACGCATAATCCTCTTCACAACAATCAGATGTGACACTCTTGGTTTTGATTGATAACGAGCACACAAGCATGTGGCGAACATGATGTCTGGCCGAGAAGCAGTTAGATACATCAGAGAGCCAATTATTCCTCAATACAGAGTGATATCGATTAACTCCCCCTTTTCATCTGGTGTAATCCCGTGATTAACAACCAGTGGGGTACCAGCAGGTTTTGTATCTGACATACTGAACCTGCTCAGTATGTCACCAACATATTTGGTTTGATGAATGAAAATTCCTGCCTCAGACTGATCCACCTGTAATCCCAGAAAAAAATTCATCTCTCCCATTGAACTCATCTCGAACTTTTCCCTCATAACTTTCTCAAATTCCTTGCACAGACTATCATTCGTAGAACCAATTATGATATCGTCCTCATAAACTTATACCAAGAGTAGATCACTATCCTTTTCTCGAATAAACAGTGTACAGTCAATGACACCTTTTCTGAACCCGTTGCTCAGAAGGTGAGTGGAAAGTGTCTCATACCATGCTTGCGGTGCTTGATGTAATCCATATAAGGCCTTGTCTAGCTTGTAGACATGGTCACGATGCAATGGATCCTCAAACCCGGGAGGTTGACTGACATACACTGTTTCACTGATCACACCATGAAGGAATGCACTCTTGACATCCATTTGATAGACTTTAAACTTTTTGAATGATGCATATGCCAAGAAAATACGAATTGCTTCAAGTCGAGCAACTGGTGCAAACACTTCATTATAATCCAACCCTTCAATCTGTCTAAACCCTTGAACCACTAGACGTGCCTTGTTTCTAACAATGATCCCGTGATCATCCTTTTTGCACCAAAGAACCCATCTGGTGCCTACGACTTTTGCACCTTTTGGTCTGTCAACAAGTTGCCAGACTCCTAATTTCTTGAATTGTAGGGGTTCTTCTTGCATGGCATCAACCCATGATTCTTCCTTTAAAGCTTCAGTGACGGTTTGCGGTTCAACTTGGGAGATGAAACAAGAATGAGCACAAAATATTACATCTGCAAAATCAAGAATGTCTGCAAGCCCCCCTGAAGAAAGCTGGTTTCTAGTCTTAACCCCATCTAATGAACTTCCAATGATGTTCTCTTGAGGATGAATACGATTAATTCTTCCAACAGGATGAGATGGAACTTCAACCTGAGGATCAAGATTGTTTAGATTTAAGTCCTCAAGACCTGGCACAGGATTGTCAACATTTGGTTCGGGTGCAACCGGCTGACCGGAATTGTCGTCTGTGTCTGAGCTGTCATCATTTGTCTGTACTATGGGAATTGAAGTAGATGAAGGATGCACTGGTTCATCAGGTGCATTTTGTGCATCATACATCATTTGAACAGCAACATCTTCATCTGAGTACATGGGAGGCATATGGAATGAGTCAAAAAGACCAGAATAGTCAAATATCCAGTCTGGACCTTTTCCAGGTGGGGGCATAGAATGTCTCTAAACATCAACATGTACCACTCCTCCACGTTCTGAGTTGATCTGTTGTAAACTCTTTTATTAGGAGTGCTGTACCCAAGAAAATACCCTTCTCCCACCTTCTCATTGAACTTGCCCTGCTCCTGTTTCTTAAGCATTGTGCACGGTGCACCAAAAACGTTCAAGATACTTAAGATTAGGTTTTCTGTTGTGGATCAGTTCAAAGCAGGTCTTCTCATGTCTTTTCACTATCAAAACCCGGTTCAGTGTGTAGCAAGCATTAGCTACAGCTTCATTCTAGAACTGAATTCGAAGAGATGAATCAGCAAGCATCGTTCTAGAAGCCTCAATCAATGTCCTGTTTTTCCTCTGAACAATGCCCCGTGCATTACTAAAGTTCTCCATGTTGTGGTTCTTGAACTCCGTCCCATTGTCAGTTCTGAGCATTCGAATTTTGAGCTTGTAAAGTGACACAAGTTTGGTAACCAACACTTGAATGCACTCAAACGTTTCAGATTTCTCCTTTAGAAAGAAAACCCAAGAGTATCTTCAATATTCATCACTGATGACTAAACAGTATTGATCTCCAGCTATACTCTTGCGGTTTACAGGACCAAATAAATCCATATGTAGAAGCTCAAGAGGAACATTGATTGAATGAAACTTCTTCAGTTTGTGAGGCTGCTTGGTTTGTTTTTCTTTCTTGCATGACATACAGACATCAGACAGTTTAAAATTTTTCAGACTGACCCCCTCAACCAAATTGTTGTGCACCAAATGGTTCATCTTGCGTAGACTCAAATGACCCATCCTCTTATGACAAAAAATAGAATCTTTCTCAGTTGCCTTTGACATAAAACATGAAGCTGTGGAGGATGTTGTTGAAGCTGTGGCCATGTTGAGTACATACAAATCCTGCTTTCTGGGAGCTGACATTAAAATCCAATCTTCAGGGATAATCACGCCTTGCTTGAGTATGTAGCAGTTGGTGTCATCAAATAGAACTTTGTATTGCTTGTCACAAATCTGTGACACTGACAAAAGATTATTCTCCAACTGCTTGACATATCTGACTTTGTCGAATGAAACTTGGCCATTTGGCAGAATACCTTCTCCTGTTATGAACTCGCCTTTGTCACCAGCAAATGCTACATAACCACCTCGAACATAATTAACGTTGGTGAGCAGCAAAATATCACCAGTCATGTGCCTGGAAGCCCCACTATCAACGATCCAAGAGCTGTTAAAAGCAGCTGTTGGGGCAACCTGCACAGAAATGAAACAATTAGTTCATTTTGGGAACCCAAGCCTTTACAGTCTTGGGTTGACCCATTGAGTCTCGGATCCAAACATCGATCCATTTACCATCATGAACAGCCTTGTCTGTAGTAGGTAAAACTGAAGTCTCAGAAGACTTAACTTTCTAGACAGCGTTTTTACTGAAAGAGTTTTTTAGATAAATGGATGATGACTTTGCTTGATTAACATTGATCACTTTTGGAACATCTCTGTTCACTATTTTCACTTTACCCTTGTCCAAAGATTTAACCTGTTTTGGTTGTTTGGGTTTTGCTTGAGTTAATTTAGATTCAGATTTGACAGCTTTTATGAACATCTGATTTAATTTCCTGGGTGGTGCAACCTTCGGTCTAATCAACTGTGGACAAAATCGAACTATGTGTCCAGGAGCACCACACTCAAAACAAACTCTGTCACCCTTTTTATGAAAATGTTTTAATTCAGAAAAAGACTGCCTTTTTGATTTGAAAACATTTGGTTTAGGCTTGTTCTGATTAAAACCCAATCCCTTTTTCCCATTAGTCACAAGATTGTCAATCTTGTTATAAGCACAAGATTCATTTTCTTTTGAAGCTTTCACAAAGTTTAAAGCTTGATAAATTTAAGAAGATGAGATTGGGTCACCTTTCATGATTACAGGTGTGTGATTTTGAGCAACAACACAATTAGATGAATTGTCAGATTCATCCTCAGAATCTGACACCCAATCTTCAACAATTCCTTCCACAAAAGATTCCTCTGACAAGGAGGAACCCTCATCAGTAATCATTCCAATTGGATCAATTACTAATGGAGTTTTAACATAGAAATCTTTAACATCTTTGTCATCTGGTAAATTGACAAAGCTGTTTAAGATTGGTGGAGGACATTGTTGATAGCTCACCTTTCCCTTACCCTTATGATTAGTCCCTTTACTGATCATGTGCTCAATGATATAAGAAGAGCTTTCATAGCTCTTGAGTTTTTGACCTAAATTCTCATAGTCACACTCGACTATGGCTAACTTCTTCTTTATCTCATTGATGGTATTGAGATAAGAGGTAATAGCATCTTGCTTATTCAGAACAGCAATCTCAGCCTCATGCGATTGTCTGTTTAAAAGTTAAATTTTAGCTTGAAAATCTTTTTCATTAGATTTTAAAACTTTGTTTGCCTCAATGCACTGGTTGAGATCACTGATCAAATCAGCATTGTGTTTCTGATAAGCAAGGACTTTGCTGTCAAGGTCAACACAATTAAAACATCTAGAACTAGATGAAGAACATTCATTAGATACCTGATCAGATTGAGAAGATGCATTAGGAATAGCAGATGAATTCACCATCAAAGCAAATTGAGTTACTGGATCCTCAATATCAGCATCGGAATCAGCTTGAGTGTCTGAGTCAGATAAGCTTTCTAACTCTGAACCCGATGTTTCTTCTCCACAGATCTGTGTTTCACCAGAAGTACTCTCTTCAATTGAATCATCTATCTCCTGGATTTCAGCAATGCATGCTTTATCCTGTTCCTTCTGATCATGATTAAATCTGAAGTCCCAATTTTCACCTTCATCTTGTTGAACCATCAAGGCCTTGCTTGAATTTGAAGAACCAGTCTGAGCAGGAGAGTCAATAGGAACTAGTCTCCTATCTTGATTTGCAGTAGAAGACTTCTGATGCTGAAATGGATTCTTGTTTCCAGCTTTCCTTGGTTGTTTGCATTGTCTTGCAAAATGACCTTTCTCCCCACAATTGTAGCAAGTAACAGAAGCCATGTCAAATCCAAACTTAGACTCTTTGTTCAAGTTGATGTCTTTTCCTGTTCTTCTAACAAACTCCTTGGCTCTCCTAACAGCACTGGCCAAAGCCTACATAATGTCAATCCTTTCCATGTCATCTGGATCTAATTGAGAGTAGTCATCATTTGTTAGATAAGGATTGCCAATCTGTCCAGCTACTAAACCATCATAGGAACTGACTAAAGTAGACAGAAGACCCATGTGCTCCTTGGCAGTCTCTACAGTCACTTTGTCAAAATTATCTGTCTTCAGACTGGTGACAGGTTGATGATGTTCTTTTTGAGAGTTGGATGAAGAGGATGACTGGCTGAAATGAATCTGATGAGAAGATGGAGCTTCAGTATTCTGAGAAACAAATGTTGTTTTCAATGGAGCATGAGAAGATAATTTCTCAACAGTAGGAGTAGAAAAATACAATGATGGATCCTGGACTTGAGCAACTCTCTTAGCCTTCCACTTGTTCTCTATTTCTTGCTCTTTCAGCTTCTGGATGAAATCATTGATGTCCATGTTGGCCATCACTCATTCTGCTTAAGTACCATCAAGAATGACTCCCACTTGGGAGGTAAAGCATCTGCCAAACATTGAATCTTCTCCTGAGTTGTAGTTTTAACTTGATGATTGAACAACTCGCTCAAAACATGATAAAATCTAGCAATCAGATCATCCAAAGATTCATTTCCAACATACATGAAGCTGTTGAATTCCTTCATCAAGGCTTTTGACTTTATATTCTTAAAAGCATCATTGCCCTCATATCTCTGCTGCAAAGCATCCCACAGATATTTAGAAGATGTAAACTGTCTGAACTGGTGGAAGATATCAGTAGCAATGGATTGAGACAAAATAGCATAAGCTTTCTTCTCATAATCATAAAGCTTTCTCTGAGGCTTAGTCATCCGTGTGACTAGCATAGGTGTTCCATCTTCATTTAGAGGCCTCAGATAACCTCCTTTAATCATCATCCATAAATTAGTATCAACTTCATTGATGTGAATCTCAAATCTGTACTTCCAGTGTGGATAGTCATCTAAGGATAACAACTTGGGAGCTTTATTGGAGTTTCCTGTCTCAGTCTCTGTCAACAGCAACGTCTGAATACGATGATTCTGGTTCGCCATCAATGCTAAACCGTCCAAGAAATCAAGAATAACAAGATCCAACACTTAGAAAAATTTTGAAACTGTTGGCAGAATGAAGAAGACTAAGGCGAATGTCGGGGACCGAATGTAACAAAACTGGCGAATGAGAAGATGAGTATGACAATTTGGCGAATGAACCTATTCGGCGAATGAAAAGATCGAATGAGGCTATTCGCCGAATGAGTATGCCGAATGGAGCTATTCGCCGAATGAGAGAGTCGAATGGTGCTATTTGGCGGATGGGAGTGATTCGGCCAAACTTATTCGGCCGCCATGCTCATTCGGCTGATCTGAGGTTTTCAACAACTAAAATCGCTATAACTTTGGATTTTTATCAAATCTATGCACCAAATTTGGTACAGAATATCATGACATGATTACCAACCAACTGGGATAAAGTTTTTGACAAAAACACTACAAAAACCCATGGATTTTGAATGGAACAGTAGCTTGGAGGGCAAGAAACTTAGGGTTTTGACAGATTTTGAACAACCAATCTCAGATTTAGTGATTTTGAGTGGAAATCGAGCAGAATCAAGAGCCAAAGCTCTGATACCACTTTGTAGGACCTATTTGGAGCTCGGAAACAATCTGATTCCAATGGATATCTACTCGACAGCCTTTGGAATAGTGCGGAATCCTATTCCAGGGTTTTCCAATCGAAACCAACAGCAACTGTGGTGATCCAAAGGTGTAGGAAGGACATTTGAGTGTGATTCGAACACCACGGGTTGAGAATCGAGCTTGGACGATCAATGGCCGCTCAGATCTTCTAGGGTTTGACACTAGGTGCTCTGGGAAGAAGGAGGGCTCTCAGAAGTTAGGTTTAAAATGATTTGAACTTGTATTTATAGACTGTAGTCATTCGGCCGAATGAGTGGCCGAAGCAGCTCATTCGGCGAATGACCATGTCGAATAGACAAGTCAGTCGAATGAGTCATTCGGCGAATGACTCATTCTCTTGATTTAGTCATTCGCTAGGGCGTTCATTCGGCGAATGACTTCATTTTTAGAGTCATTCGTCCGAATGGGTCTTTAACCATACAACTTCAACTTTAAACATAATCAAACACTTATAATCAATATTAAGCATTAAGAATCAATATAGAAAGATAACTTCCATTAAAAAAATAAACTTTACATAATGAATAATACAAAGTAGAACTAGGGACATTTAGTGCATCTACACAAAGTTGTGAGATCGTAATGTTCAAGTTCAACAATATGATATGATATGTAAATGTTCGATATGTACATTTCAAGATAACCATGGGACTCGTATCTAGTTCCTTTTTGACTATTTCGTTCTCGTTCTATAAGATACTACCCGTCAATAACATCTTAATGCCTCATTGTCTTAATGTCTATCACTACATTAAGAAGTTCTGAAAACATGAAACAAACATTCACTCAAGGGGAGAAACAAACCTCCCAGCGAATGGGTTGTCAGCCGATAGTACTATCAATGTTCCCCGTTTGGTCCCACATGGGTTCACTAGATACAGTTCAAGGAATGAGGACTTTTAAGTTTAGTGATAGAGTTCTGTTCTACGGGCAAAATCACATGAAATCCACAAGTTCTCAACAAATCACATGTAATCATACAGATAACAATGATACATATCATATGATCAAGAAAGGTTCCACAATAGTGCCCCGGTGTTTATAAAACATTAAAAAGAAAAGGGGTTGTACGAAACTCACCTGAAGTCACAAGAGTAGTGAAATCACATGCAAAGTGATACTGGTAGCTAAATTGTGCATTAGTTTATGCTTAATGAGTTATTTATGTTTTACTTACTGATTAGATCTTTCTAAACGTTCAATGTCAAAGACATTGCAGTAAAAGTCATCAAACCGATATTAGATGTTTAATTTGTTAATTTAATGTCATATCATACAATGTGTGATAATGTAGGAACCTATACTAATTTAGGTTCCTAATATAAGGTTGATGACACGCTTGATTAATCAGAATAATCTCAGATTAACCAAATAGGTACTGTTGTTGATTATAGTGCTGAAATATAGTCTAGATGGATTTATGGCTTAGAAACGATCAATCCTTGTTATTGATTACCCAAATATCATGAAATATCATAATGTGACATTCGAATAGGTTTAATAATCAGGTTTAACGTACTAATCTGAGTGTTATCATAAACATCAGATAATCATTCCAATGAGTATGTTAATGATTGTGATTATTTTGAAACTCTTGGATTTATCCTTGCATTTCAAGGATTAATCAAACTAATCACATACATTGTCACAATCAAATGGTTTAAACCATTATAACCATGGTTATAGTTTCATGAAAACCAGGCATTACAACGGATCAAAACAAGGATTTACCCGTTAACACATCGAGTTCTTTGTTTATAATCATTCATAGCCATCATCTAGGCAATAATCAACAACCCTAACTATACCATTACGTTCAAAAACAAGATCTAATCAACCATTATAAAACTAGAAGCTTAAAACGAATCATTACCCGATTTTCGACTGCAAAAGAACGATCAAAACTTGTAACTACGATCCCTGGGGCAATCCGGATGCTTAGAAGCCTTCAAGATGGAGGTTTGATGGTAAAAAGTTGATCTGGTGCTTCTGAAAATCGAGTATGAGCGAGAGAGATGAAAAGTGTTGTTTTCTGCATGAAATTGGACTTTTCAATCGGATCCTTTGCACCGTCTCACCCCTAGCGTATCGCCTAGCGGGGCAGTCCGAGGCTAGGCGTACCGCGACTAGTCATGGGACCAAGATATTTTGCGTTCCGCGCGGATTACCTAGCGTGGCACGCTGTTTCTGTTGGGTTTAAAACATGCCTTATAAAATTATTTTGCAACGGAAGCTTGTTTTAACATGTTTAAATCTAAATCTCCAGAAACCAAAACCCACCACGGATCCATATGTAGTTCTTGAAATTTAAATAAAAATACAACCATAGGCTGTTTAGCATCAACAACCTTTGTAGAGAAGTGGTAGCTACAAAATGAGGATGGTATGAACACAAGTGTATTCACTTCAAGAGATGAACACTCCAAGCAAGCAAGCTCCAATGGTGCTAGCCAAAAACTCTTTCTAATGTCAAGATATAAGTATGCAAGAACACCCCTTTGATTTTTCCTTTTACCCTTTAAAATCTGGAGCAACCCACTTTTGATTTTTCTTTTCGCCTTATAAAACGTTGAGCACACCCTATGTGCAGATTACTTCTCATTTTTATAGTGTAAAAGAATGCTCTCTTCATTTGTCTTTGCTTCAAGCTCATTCATATGGTTCCAAAAATCATTAATATCAAAACAAATAAGGAAATTTACTTTAATGCTTTTGTTCTTGAAACTTTTCTTTCATACCAAACTAATGATATATTAGGACTCAACAAATTTATAAAGTCAAAACAAAACTAAAAAAGAACATTTCCGTTTTATTTTGAATGGTTAGCCGTAAAAGACAAAGAGGAAAAAAAACAAATAATAAATAGATGAATTATTTCCTCATGCATAATTCATGTTAGCCATTTAAATAAATGTTTTGATTTATGAATCAACATTCTAAATAACCAGTTATATATACACACACTCATGTATAATGTATTTAACTCCATGAAATATATATAAACATATTATTTATTGATTCATTTCATATTATTATATCACTTAACAATAATATGTCTGACATTAGACGAGTTGTGCCCATTAAACCATGTTTAAATGTGTATATTGAATATTTGGGATCATATATAAAAGGCAACATTGTAGTATATTATGTCTTGGGCACATAGATCCAACAATCTCCCACTTGCACAAGACATAATGTGTATCAATGTAGACAATGGTGGACATCTAGCAACATCTTATTGCCCCCAGTGATATAAGACTTTAACATCATCCTCAACACTCATATAATTAAACATTCATTTTAATAATAATGGTGTATGGTAAGCTATTGATCATCCTTTTGTAATAGATATCTAGTTGAACATGAGACATGGATTAACATCAATCTCATATATTGTTCAACAATTATATTTCTCGTTCAAAATTCAACGTGCTTAATATCAAACATAAATTTGAGCATGTCTGCTTAAAATCAGCTTGAATCAACGAGGGGCCCATAGATATCAACCTTGAAAAAGGTACAAATCCCTTATTGACTACATACGCCTCTCACTACATTTTGTTTTGTTGCCAACGAAAAACCCTTATTGTTGCCTGGTCAAAGAACAACGTTAGGCAGTGTCAAAGAACAACCCTTCATGCAATCAAGTACCAATATGTTTCTCAGGTCAAAGGATACAAAGACATTACCATTTCAAAAGCACTTAAGACATCGATCCATGAAGTGTCTTTGAACGCGGTCACGCCCAATATTTATCTAATAAATATTCATGATCTTCAGTTCCTTTACTTAGCCAACCAAACAATCAACAATAATCTTTATTCATAATTATTCCCATAATTTTGACCGACTATGGGTATTTAGAATAACCAAGTTATTCATGGGTTTAAACGTGCTAACATAGGACACAGTGATCATAAATGTAAGACATTATCAAAAGTCAGAGCAAATATAATGACACTGCTACATAGTCCAGAATTATCCAAGTAATAAAATACAAATCAGATCCAATCACTAGACATACGAAGCCCTATAGAACTAGCATGCGGCTCATGTTTCACTTGAGGCATGGGCTTTGTGAATGGATCTGCTACATTTAAATCTGATTGTACTATCCTGATAATGACATCCCCTCGTTCTACTATCTCCCGAATATAGTGATATGTCCTCTGAATGTGCTTATTTCTTTGATGTTATCTTGGCTCTTTCGCTTGAGCAATAGCACCAGAGTTATCACAGAAAATCTCAATCGGTCTTTCAAAGCTCGGCACCACCTTTAGATAAGTAATGAATTTCTTCATCCAAGCAGCCTCCTTTGCTGCCTCAGAGGCAGCGATGTATTCAGATTTAGTTGTGGACTATGCAACTACCTTTTTCTTGGAGCTTCTCCAGGTAACTGCTTCACCATTGAGGGTGAACACATATCCCGACTGTGATCGCGAATCATCAAGATCAGTCTGGAAGCTTGCGTCTGTATAACATCTCACAGTCAGCTCTTCCTCTACTCCTCCATACACCAAGAACATGTCTTTAGTCTTCCGAAGATACTCTAGAATGTTCTTGACAGCCACCCAGTGTCTCTTTCCCAGGTTCTGTTGGTAACGGCTTGTCATGCTTAGAGCGTACGATACATTTGGTCTAGTGCATAACATGGCGTACATAATAGACCCAATTGCTGAAGCATATGGTATCCCTTTCATCCTTTCAATCTCCTTATCCAAACTAGGACAATGAGATTTGTCCACGACAATGCCATGTGCCATAGGTAGTGAACCTTTCTTGGCATCTTGCATTGAGAAGCGTTTAACAACCTTATCAATGTATGCACTCTGACTTAAGCCAATGAGTCGCTTATATCTGTCCCTATAGATCTTAATTCCCATAATGTATGAGGCTTCTCCCAAATCTTTCATTGCAAAACATTTACTCAACCAAGACTTAACATCTTTCAAGATTGGAATGTGGTTTCCAATATAAGATTAGGAATACAATAGTGCTCCCACCAGTCTTCATGTAAACACACGGCTCATTTTTTTTTTGATAAATCCATATTCTTTGATCTTCTCATCAAAATTAATATTCCAGCTACATGATGTTTGTTTCAATCCATAAATGGATTTCTTGAGCTTGCATACCTGATCAAGATACTTGGGATCTACAAAACCTTCTGGTTCTACCATATAAACATCTTCATTCAGATGTCCATTAAGGAAAGCCATTTTGACATCCATTTGCCATATCTCATAATCATGATAAGCAGCAATGGCAATTAATATCCTGATAGATTTAGTCATGGCTACAGGAGAGAAGGTTTCCTCATAATCAATTCCTTGAGTTTGAGTAAAACCTTTTGCAACTAGTCGTGCCTTAAAAGTATGCACATTTTGGTCCATTTCGGTTTTCTTCTTGAAAATCCAATTGCTCCCAACAGCCTTGCTATTTTGAGGTAGATCAACCAAATCCCAGACTTGGTTGTCATACATGGACTGCATCTCTACGTCCATGGCTTTAAGCCATTTATCAGATTCTTTATCTGACGTAGCAGATTTATAGTTAGTCGGTTCTGATTGATCCACTAAATATACATCATCATATCTTTCAGGTTCATGACGAATCCTTTCTGATCTGCGGACGTCATGTGTTACAATAGGTTCTTGAACTAAACAAGGTTTAGGCTCAACAACAATTTGTTGATCAATGATTCTAACCTCAGGTCCAACATTGTGTAAATCTTGAATTTCATCAAGGTCTACAATATTTCCATCCATACCCTTTGATTGAAAATCTTCCTCCAAGAAGATTCCTCGTCGTGCAATGAAAACCCTTTTGTCACTGGGATGATAGAAATAATATGCTTTTGTTTCTTTAGGGTATCCAAGGAAAATTACCTTTTCGCCTCTAGAATCTATAGCTTGTTGGAGGTCTCACGTTTGACATAAGCCTCACAACCCCATACCCTAAGGTTGGATAAGTTTGGTTTTCTTCCATGCCACAATTCATATGGTGTTTTATCCACCTTCTTGGTTAGAACCATGTTGACAATACGGGCAGCTGTTTCCAAGGCATAGCTCAAAAAAGAGTGAGGCAAGTTAGCACGATTCATCATAGATCGAACCATATCTAATAAAGTCTGATTTCTTCGTTCGGATACACCATTATGTTGTGGTGTTCCTGGGGGAGTGAGTTGAGAAATAATCCCACTTTTCTTGAGATGTTCAATAAAGTCGTAGCTTAGATGTTCACCACCTCGATCCGACTGAATGGCTTTTATCGTTTTACCAAGCTGTTTTTGTACTTCATTTTGAAACGCTTTGAAAACTTCGAACACTTCATGGTTATGTTTCAATAAGTAAACATATCCATATCTACTGAAGTCATCAGTAAATGTAATGAAGTATCTCTCACCACTTCTTGACATTATTCTAAAAGGACCACTTACATCAGTGTGTATAAGTCCTAATAGATCGGAGGCACGCCCCCTGTACCGGTGAAGGGTGCTTTCGTCATCTTTCCACATAAACAAGATTCACAAATGTCAAATGATTCCAATCCGGTGGGCTTAAGTATTCCATAAGTTTGGAATTTTGTCATGCACTTCTTGTTTATGTGTCCAAGTTGACAATGCCAAAGATATGTTTCATTAAAGTTCACTTTTGGTCTTTTGGTGTTGAGAGTATAAATAGAATTATCACTACACGAGCCATGAATGTCAACTTCATAAATACCATTTTGAGGCCTAGCTTCAAAGTACATTACATTCGATTTGAAAGTCAAAATGTTTCCTTTATGGAAACCAAAAGTGTAGCCTTGCTCATACAGTCGAGCAGCTGAGATAATGTTCCTAGTAAATGATGGTACATAACAAACATTATTTAATTTCAAATACAGGCCAGATGGTAACAATAGGGAGTATTCTCCAACGGCTTCAACCGCTACACGAGCTCCATTACCAACATGGAGCACCAACCGGCCTTCCCTCAGCTCTCTAGCCTTCTTTAACCCCTGCAAATCATTGCAAATATGAGTACCACACCCAGTGTCAAATACCCAAGAGTTACTAGTGAAATCATATAATTCTATTACAAATAAACCTGAAGTCCCAGCTCCAACGGGGTTCTTCTTCATCTCAGCGAGGTATTTTGGGTAATCCCTCTTCCAGTGGTTAAGCTCCCGACAATGAAAATAGTTGGGGTTCTTTGGAGCCTTTGTAGGGGCCTTGACTGCTGGTTTATGTTCCTGTTTCTTGAACTTTGCCACAGCCTTTCCTTTTCCACCAGGGGTTACCCATGGTTTCTTCCCCTTTCCTTTCCTTTGCCTTGTTTGTTTGGCTTCTTGACTTGATCCTCCCTTATCATGAGAACCGATTGAGGCTTGTTGGTAATTTTCCTTCTCGGCAATTCTCTGCATGCCAAGTAATTTCGAAATAGACTTTTCAAAACCATTAATGTTGTAATTCATTACAAACTGGTTATATGACTTAGGAAGTGACCTAGTATCATAATGATAGCAAGATCATTCTTAAGTGGAGAACCAAGCCTTTCCAATCATTCTACATAGCCCTTCATTTTCATCACATGAAGGCCTACAGGAGTCCCCTCTTGCATCCGACAATTGACAAGAGAAATCATAGTGTCATAGATCTCTTGTCTAGCTTGTACTTCGAACATCAACTTGAGTTCCTCAATGATTTCATATGCCTTTAGGTACTCCAAATAATGTTGCAGATTTGTATCCATAGTGGCAAGAATAAGACAAGCAACATTTTGAGCATCATCAAAGTGCTTAGCCCACGCATCCTTAACTGCCTTGGTTGCGTTGGGTGCCGGAGCCTCGGGGATGGGTCACTCAAGAACGTACATCTTCTTTTCTTGCATAAGCACAATCCGAAGATTTCAATACCAATCCATGAAGTTTGTGCCATTAAGTTTCTCTCGATCCAAAATGGATCTAAGAGCAAAGGAGTTGTTTGCGTGAACGATTGCATTGTTTGTCGTTGTCATCTACAAAACAAAGTTTTATTTTAATACTTGTGATATTTAAACCCTTTAATAATTAAGTACCATTTGTTTTATTATGAAAGCCTTAATTAGTTAAAGGCTAAGATCCACATCACCCTTAGTTTCTTATAATTGGCCTGGCACACTTTTCATAATAATTAAGTTGATTGGTAGGTTTATAAACCAATTGCTTCCTTGCAACTCTTAGAATTTTGGGATTAATTAACATTTATGTTAATATTGGCACGCTTAATCCCATTCATGCCAACCCTCCCTTTGTGAATGGCATGCGCACTTATCACAAAGTCGAGTTATAAGTCGTCCAACTTTAGAAACGTGCGATGTCCGACCCAAGACTCTCGGAATTCGACACATCACCTTACACCCATTACAAAATAATATAAGTACTTGGCCTAGTGCTTTCGTCATTAGAAAATTTAGTAATGTCGAGAGTGTTCTAAATGGGATGGCATGGACTTATGTTTTAGAAAAATGGGTATATTTTGTTTTTAATGTAAATGACTTTTACAAAAGTTTTATGTAACAAAATCTTGCATGCTTTTGAGATCGTTACATTTTGAAATAAAACCTAGTTTTATTTATCGGTCTTACGTTTTAATTTTCAATGATCACGACGATTCATTTTAATATCCTAGATATTAATACGTTGGTAATTAAAAGCGTCGAACCATTTTAGCTATTAATAAAACTTATATTATTAGCCATTGAGTTTTATAAAATTAAGTCCTTATTATTTTATCTTCTTAAACTCAAATTTTATGAAACTTACAATATATAAGTTTAGTTTCTCACAAGTCTTCAAACTTGTTTAAAATATTTTGTGTTAGAGTTTATAAGATGACACTTTATCATACTCTTTACTTACATATTTATTTTGTTAAAATGGTTGGTGATACTTTAAAATCCTAGATTTTTTTTTGAACACAACCACATAAACATACAAGTAAATATATATATATATATGTAAAGCCAAGCCAAAGTATGAAGTTTTGTGAGCCACACAAAATCACCATAAGGTCTAGGGACAAAATTTGCATAATCTTGAACTAGAACTCCCACTAGCTTCAAGATCCATATCTTGTCATCTTGTTGCACTCCTTTGTTGTTCCATCTTTTTGGACACCATCTTCCAAGTCTTCAACATTACATTTGAAATAAAATACAAACTAATCTATAATTTACATCTCAAAAGTAAATAAATTATTACATTCCCAAATAAAAGAATATTACAACCATATTAAACATCCAACACAAATAATCATAAGGTCATGGCTAGCTTTGCATATTCAACACAAAATATATAATCTTAAAATTTTTTTAGCAACTTGTTACCTACTTGCATGCATAGTGCAAGTTGGTGACATAAAACTAAAAACTTGTTTCTACCATATATTATTTTTCTTACCTGAAAAATAATATGTTTTTGGTTTAATATTTTTAAAACCAAAATATGTCTAAAATTTCAAGAACATGCAAAAGTGGCTCTAGATACCAATTGTTAGGTTTTAAACATGCCTTATAAAATTATTTTGCAACGGAAGCTTGTTTTAACATGTATAAATCTAAAACTTTGGAAACCAAAATCCACCAAGGATTCATATGTAGTTCTTGAAATTTAAATAAAAATACAACCATATGGTGTTTAGTATCAACAAACTTTGTAGAGAAGTGGTAGCTACAAAATGAGGATGGTATGAACACAAGTGTCTTCACTCCAAGATATGAACACACCAAGCAAGCAAGCTCCAATGGTGCTAGCCAAAAACTCTTTCTAATGTCAAGATATAAGTATGCAAGAACACCCCTTTGATTTTTCCTTTTACCCTTTAAAATCTGGAGCAACCCACTTTTGATTTTTCTTTTCGCCTTATAAAACGTTGAGCACACCCTATGTGTAGATTACTTCTCATTTTTATAGTGAAAAAGAATGCTCTCTTCATTTGTCTTTGCTTCAAGCTCATTCATATGGTTCCAAAAATCATTAATATCAAAACAAATAAGGAAATTTACTTTAATGCTTTTGTTCTTGAAACTTTTCTTTCATACCAAACTAATGATATATTGGGACTCAACAAATTTATAAAAGTCAAAACAAAACTAAAAAAAAACATTTCTGTTTGCGGACAAAACCAGCGGTTCTGTCATTTTGTTCTTCAAGATGCCATTAGAGCATACATGAGCCAAGATGTCACAAGATGTCTTCTATTGGATCATACTTCCATGCTGGGTCAAACTTCATGTTCACCGTAATCAGTGGTTCTGTCATTTTGTCTTCTATTGGATCATACTTGTATGGCACCCCAACAAAAAAGCCCATACCCACCTCTGTCTCACCACAAGATATTACTCCTAAACAACCAGAGAATGGATGTTATGTTATAACTCCATCAGTGTCCTCACCAGATTATCAGATCGAATTCCCATCATTAACTGCATTTGAAAACACTCAACAAAGAGCAAAACACAATTGGAAGATCCAGTCATCAACAATTATTGGTCCAAATGGTGCTTCCAGTTCCACTACTACTGCTGAGGCTACGTTAAATTGGCAGAGTGAAAATGCGGTTGCTCAAAATCAAGCTCTTAAATCCATTTTGATCCAACAAAAGAATCTCTCCAAAAACCAAGAATCATTAGCTGACAGAGTTCATACAGTAGAAAGCATCATTAATGATGTTAGAAGTAAAATTCAAGAACTCCATTATGAGTTACTTCAAATGGTTCGAAGCACACCGGTTTCACATGCTTCAAATGCTCTTACTAATAAGGAGGCAGAAATGAAGTTTCTAAAAGCTCAATTGGTAGATCATAGTATGGATCTTAGCTTTCTAGACTGGTTCGTTTTGGCTAGGACTCGAGAACCTACATCTGCATTATCTAATTACATTTCATTCCTAGACTTAGAATTTATTCTAAGTCCTCATAGCTCACTTAACCGGCCCCAATACTCGAGAACCCTTAAGTTCTCGAAATACACATAGTATTCGAACATGGAGTTCATGAAACCTTTATAGTATACGAACTCATGAAATTCATGAATTCTTTAGAGTACACGAACTCAAGGTTCACGAGCTAAGGAAGGTTTGAAAACTTCCGTTCTCGTGTACATTTTGAATACTCCTATTTTCTACATAAAACATCTCAAAAAACAATCCAAGACTTGAGGAGCTAGTCCTGGGTTCATTATGGCCTTATCATTGCATTGGAACCAAAAAAGGAACAAACTTTATGCATAAAGTTATGACCTTTACGCATATTTTCCTTTTTGTCTAAAAATCGTTGCTTTTTCGAATCAAACCCTTACCTAATGTTTGATGAACCTCCTCATAGCTTATAGTACGTTCCTGCTTCCTTTTGAGCGAGTTACAGCCAACTCTTGAAGTTCTTTAACTTGCCCCTTCAAAGACCTGGGAGAGAGGGAATGCCAGCCAAAAGTGCTCATGTTTTCCAAGGCACTCCTATATATAGGCTGAGTTCACGAACTAAGGTTCACGAAGCTGAGTTCGTGTACTTTGGCTTCGTGGACTTCGGGTACTTTCATGTACTTCCATTTTCGTGATCTTTATCCTTGTTTTGATTTTCGTTCCTTCGTTTGTTGTTCGTTTATGTGTGTTCCCTTCTTTCCTTGTTTATTCTTATTCTAGTTACTAAATCACCTACCCATTCATGAGTAAAGTGACTCGTGTTAAATTTTTGGGTGTTACAAGTATCCCCTCCTTACAATAGGTTCTGTACCGAAACTTGCGTCGTTACATTTCTAACAACTGAGGGTACAGTCTTTTCATCTCTTCCTCTGATTCCCATGTGGCATCTCAACCCTCTCGATGTTTTCATTAAACTTTAAGTTTCCAAACCGTTTTATTCTGTAGTTGCTTTTCCTTCGTGTCTACAATCGCAACTGGTTCTTCATTGTAGTTCAGTCAGTCTTCCACCTCGATGTCATCCAAAGGAACATTTTCTTGTTCATCCGCCAAGCACTTCCTAAGATGCGACACGTGAAGGGTAGGATGGATCCCATTTAGTGCGTCTGGTAGGTCCAATCGATACGTGACCTTCCCTACCCTTGCTTCTATCCAAAAGGGTCCAATGTACCTCAGACTCAGCTTTCCTCTCTTTCGGAATCGAATGATTCCCTTCCATGGTGATACTTTCAGCAACACTAGATCACCAACATTGAACTCTATTGGCCTACGGCGCTTGTCAGCGTAGGATTTATGGTGATCATGTGAGGCTTTAAAAGGTGTTTTTATCACCCGTAACTTTTCAGCCATATCGATCACAATGGCCTTGTTTTCCATTTCTTTCTGTCCAGCCTCTCCCTAACACATTGGGTTCTACATCATCTTTCATACAATGCCTCGTAAGGGGGTGTTCCGATACTGATATGGTAGCTGTTATTGTAAGAAAAGTACACCAATGACAAGTGGTCATCCCAGCTTCCTCCAAAATCGATAATGCATGCCCTAAGCATATCCTCCAGAGTTTGGATAGTCCTTTCAGACTGTCTATCCGTCTGAGGATGATAGGTGGTACTTAAGTTCAATCTGGTTCCCATCGTCTCATGAAACTGCTTCCAGAATCTGGAAGTTAATCTCTTGCCTCGATCAGATACAATGCAGACGGGAAGTCCATGACGGGTTGCAATTTCCTTTACGAACAACTCAGACAATCTTTCGGACGCATAAGCTTCTCTGATTGGAAGAAAGTGTGCACTTTTTGTCAAACGGTCCACAATCACCCATATGGTATCATGCCGCTTAGCTGTTATTTGCAACTTGGTGATGCAATCCATGGTGATGTGTTTCCATTTCCATTCCGGTACCCCTAGAGGTTATACATATCCGTAGGGCTTCTCATGTTCAGCCTTTACTTACGCACAAGTAAGGCACTTCTTCACATACTGCATCACGTTAAACTTCATCCATGGCCACAAATAATCCTTTCGTAGATCTTTATACATCTTCGTCGCACCGGGATGCACCGAATAACGCGATTTGGGGGCTTCATCTAAAATCCTCGATCGAATGTCCCCATTTCGAGGTCCCCATTTCACATGTCCAAAGACACGTTCCAAGCCCACATTGTCTTTCTCTAACCCTTTCTGTTGCTCCTGCTTAAGCTCTTTCATGAAGTCTGGCATTATCACCAAACTATACGATTTAACTCGTATAAAAGGATGTTGGAATAAATACTTCAAAATCTTGTGGTTGGTATAGATGGTACTCTTGAATCCATACAGGTAGTGCTTCCATATTTTCAATGCAAACACCACTGCAGCTTTCTCTCGATCGTGGGTTGGGTAGTTAACCTCATGAATCTTTAGTTGGCACGAAGCATAGGCTATCACCCTTCCTCTTTGCATCAGTACACATCCCAACCCTTGTTTGTGATGTATGAGCATACACAACAAAATCACCATTTCCATCCGGTAGTGCTAGAACAGGAGCTTGGGTAAGTTTCTCCTTTAGCACTATAAAAGCTTGTTCTTGGTTCGGGCCCCGTTTATACTTTACGTCTTTCTTCGTGTACTTCGTCAATGGCGTCGCTATCTTGGAGAAGTGTAGATGCACTAAATGTCCCTAGTTCGATATTGTACTATCCGTTATGTAAAGTTCAAGTTATATTAATGGAAGTTGTCTTTATATATTGTTCTTAATGTTTAATATTGATTAGATGATTATTTGATTTGATTAATTAATATTTGACTATGAAGTCTGACCATTCGGGCGAATGACTATACGAATGAAGTCATTACCCGAATGAACGCCCTAGCGAATGACATAGGCGAGCGAATGAGTCATTCGCCGAATGACTCATTCGACTGACATGTCCATTCGACATAGTCATTCGCCGAATGAGCTGCTTCGGCCACTCATTCGGCCGAATGACTACAGTCTATAAATACAAGTTCAAATCATTTCAAACCTAACTTTCTAGAGCCCTCCTTCCCAGAGCACCTAGTGTCAAACCCTAGAAGATATGAGTGGCCATTGATCGTCCAAGTTCGATTATCAACCCGTGGTGTTCGATTCTCATTCAAACGTTCATTCTACACCTTCGGAACACCACGTTTGCTGTTGGTTTGGATTGGAAAACCCTGGAATAGGATTCCGCACTATTCCAGAGGCTGTCGAGTAGATATCCCTTGGAATCAGATTGTTTCCGAGCTCCAAATTGGTCCTACAAAGTGGTATCAGAGCTTTGGCTCTTAATTCTACTCGATTTCCAGTCTAAATCATCAAATCTCAGATTGGTTGTTCGAAATATGTCAAAACCCTAAGTATCTTGCCCTCCAAGCTACTGTTTCATTCAAAATCAGTTGGTTTTTGTGGTGTTTTTGTCAAAATCTTTATCCCATTAGGTTGGTAATATTGTCATGGTGTTCTGTACCAATTTTGGTGCATAGATTTGGCCAAAATCAAAAGTTATCAAAAATTTTGTTGCTGAAAACATCAGATTGGCCGAATGAGCATGGCGGCCGAATAAGTTTGGCGGAATCAGACTCATTCGCCGAATAGAGCCATTCGACAGTCTCATTCGCCGAATAGCTCCATTCGTCCTAGGCATTCAGGGAATAGCTTCATTCTCAATTCTCATTCGGCGAATAGCCTCATTCGATCCTTCATTCGCCGAATAAGTTCTTTCGCTCAATATTCATACTCATCTTCTCATTCGCCAGAACAAGTTCATTCGGGCCCTGACATTCGCCCCAAGCATCTTCATTCGGCCTTCAGCTTGGAAATTTTTCTAAGTGTTGAATCTTGTTGTTCTTGATTAAATGGAGGATTTAACATTGATGGCTAATCAGAATCATCGCATTCAGACTTTACTGTTGACTGAGACTGAGACGGGAAACTCCAACAAAGCTCCCAAGTTGTTATCCTTAGATGATTATCCACACTGGAAGTACAGATTTGAGATTCACATCATTGGAGTGGATACCAATTTATGGATGATGATTGAAGGAGGTTATCTGAGGCCTCTGAATGAAGATGGAACACCTATTCTAGTCACACGGATGACTGAGCCTCAGGGAAATCTTTATGATTATGAGAAGATAGCTTATGCTATTTTGTCTCAATCCATTGGTACTGATATCTTCCATCAGTTCAGACAGTTTACGTCATCTAAGTATTTGTGGGATGCTTTACATCAACGATATGAGGGTAATGATGCTTTGAAGAACATCAAGTCAAAGGCTTTGAGGAAGGAATTCAACAGCTTCATTATGTAGGAAATGAATCATTAGATGATTTGATTGCCAGATTCTACCATCTTTTGAGTGAGTTGTTCAATCATGTAGTCAAGACTACTACTCAGGAGAAGATCCAGTGTTTGGCAGATGTTTTACCTCCAAAGTGGGAGTCATTTTTGCTGGTTCTTAAGCAGAATGAGATGATGGCACATATGGACATAAATGATTTCATTCAGAAGTAGAAAGAGCAAGAAATAGAGAACAAGTGGAAGGCAAAAAGAGTAGCTCAAGTCCAGGACCCCTCACTGTATTTTTCTACTCTGACTGTTGAGAAATCATCTTCTCATGCTCCATTGAAAACAACCTTTGTTTCTCAGATGACTGAAGCTCCATCTTCTAATCAGATTCATTTTAGTCAGTCTTCATCTTCATCCAGCTCTCAAAAGGAACATCATCAACCTGTCACAAGTCTGAAGACAGAGAATTTTGATAAAGTTACTGCTGAGATTGCTAAAGAGCATATGGGTCTTTTGTCCACTTTGGTTAGTTCTTATGATGGACTGGTAGCAGGACAGATTGGAAATCCTTATCTGACAAATGATGACTACTCTTAGATAGATCCAGATGACATGGAAAGGACTGACATCACGTGGGCTTTAGCAAGTACTGTCAGGAGAGCTAAGGAGTTTGTGAAAAGGACTGGTAAAGACATTAACTTGAACAAGGAATCTAAGTTTGGATTTGACATGGCTTCTGTCACTTATTATAATTGTGGGGAGAAGGGTCACTTTGCTAGACAATGCAAACATCCAAGAAAAGCTGGAAACAAGAATCCTTTTCATCATCAAAAGTCTTCTGCAACAAATCCAAAGATAATACTTGTTCCTATTGATTCTCCTGCTCAAACAAGTTCCTCAAATACAGGGAAAGCTTTAATGGTACAGCAGGATGAAGGTGAAAATTGGGATTTCAGATTCAATTCTGAACAGGGAGGACAAGATAAAGCATGTGTTGCTGAAATTTAGAAGATGGATGATTTCAATGGAGAGAGCACTTCTTAAAACGCACATATCAAGATAGAAGAAACATCTGGTTCAGAGCTTGAAAGCTTGTCTGATTCAGATACTCAATCTGATTCTGATGCTGATATTGAAGATCCAGTAACTCAATTTGCTTTGATGGTGAATTCATCTGCTACTCCTATTGCATCTTCATAGTCTGATCAGGTATCTGATGACTGTTCTTCTTCTCACTCTACTTGTTTTAAGTGTGTTGACCTTGATAGCAAGGTTCTTGCTTATCAGACTCACAATGCTGCTTTAATCAGTGATCTCAACTTGTGTATTGAGGGCTTGAGGCTAACAATGTTTTAAAATCTAATGAAAAAGATTTTCAAGCTAAAATTGAACTTTTAAATAGACAACTTCATGAGGCTGAGATTGCTGTTCTGAATAAGCAGGATGCTATCACTTCTTATCTCAATACCATCAGTGAGATAAAGAAGAAGTTAGCAATAGTTGAGTGTGACTATGAAACCCTAGGACAAAAGCTCAAGAGCTATGAAAGCTCTTCGTATATCATTGAGCATATGATCAGTAAGGGTACTGATCAGAAGGGTAAGGGAAAAGTGAGTTATCAACATTGTCCTCCACCAATCTTAAACAACTTTGTCAATTCACCAGATGACAAAAATGTTAAAGATTTCCAAGTTAAAACTCGATTAGTAATTGATCCAATTGGAATGATTACTGATGAGGGTTCTTCATTGTCAGAGGAATCTTTTGTGGAGGGGATTGTTGAAGATTGGGTCTCAGATTCTGAGGATGAATCCGATTATTCATCTAACTGTGTTGTTGCTCAGAATCACACACCTGTAGTCATGAAAGGTGACCCGATCTCATCTTCCAAAATTTATCAAGCCTTAAGTTTTGTGAAAGCTTCACAAGAGAATGAAGCTTGTGTGTCAAACAAGATTGACAATCTTGTTCCTAACAGGAAAAAAGGTTTGGGTTTTAATCAGGATAAGCCTAAAACAAATGTTTTTAAAACAAAAAGGCAGTCTTTTTCTGAATTAAAACATTTTCATAAAAAGGGTGACAAAGTTTGTTTCGAGTGTGGTGCACCTGGACACATAGTCAGATTTTGTCCACAGTTGATTACACCAAAGGTTGCTCCACTCAGAAAACAAAATCAGGTTTTTATCAAAACTGTTAAATCTGAATTTAAATCAACTCAGACAAAACCCAAACTGCCAAGACAGATTAAACCTTTAGACAAGGGTAAAGGGAAACTAATGGGATTGGATGTTTCCAAAGTGATTAATGTTCATCAAGCAAAGCCATCATCCATTTATCTTAAAAAATCTTTCAGCAAAAATACAATCTGGAAAGTTAAGTTTTCTGAGACTAAAGTTTTACCTGGTACTGATAAGGCTACTTCTGATGGTAGATGGATTGATGTATGGATCCGAGACTCATTGGGTCAACCCAAGACTGTAAAGGCTTGGGTTCCCAAAATGAACTAATTGTTTCATTTTTGTGTAGGTTGCCCCAATAGCTGCTCCTAACGACTCTTGGATTGTTGATAGTTGGGCTTCTAGACACATGACCGGTGATATATCGTTGCTCTCAAATGTTCATTCAGTTCATGGTGGATATGTCGCGTTTGCTGGTGACAAAGGTGGTTTTATTACGGGAGAGGGAATTTTATCAAATGGGCAAGTTTCATTTGACAAAGTCAGATATGTCAAGCAATTGGAGAATAATCTTCTTTCAGTATCACAGATTTGTGATAAACAGTACAAGGTTCTCTTTGATGACTCCAAATGCTATATTTTAAAGCAAGGTGTTACTATTCCTAAAGATTGGATCTTGATGTCAGCCCCTAGAAAGCAAGACTTGTATGTACTCAATATGGCTACAGCTTCAACAACATCCTCCACAGCTTCATGTTTTATGTCAAAGGCAACTGAGAAATATTCAATCCTTTGGCATAAGAGGATGGGTCATTTGAGTCTGCGCAAGATGAATCACCTGGTACACAACAATTTGGTTGAAGGGGTTAGTCTGAAGAATTTCAAGCTGTCTGATGTCTGTGTATTCTGCAAAAAGGGAAAGCAAGTCAAGCAGTCTCACAAGCCAAAGAAGTATCACTCAATCACTGTTCTACTTGAGCTTCTTCATATGGATCTATTTGGTCCTGTTAATCGCAAGAGTATAGCTGGAGATCAATACTGTCTTGTCATCACTGATGAATATTCTAGATACTCTTGGGTTTTCTTTCTAAAGGAAAAATCTAAAACATTTGACTGTATTCAAGTGTTGGTTACAAAACTTGAATCTCTTTATAAGCTCAAGATTCGTATAATTAGAACCGACAATGGGACAGAGTTCAAAAACCACAACATGAGAATTTCTGCAATTTACGGGGAATTGTTCAAAAATTTAGTGCCCCTTATGTCCCACAAATGAATGGTGTTGCTGAGCGAAAGAACAGAACTTTGATTGAGGCTGCTAGGACGATGCTTGCTGATTCTTCTCTTCCAGTTTAGTTCTGGAATGAGGCTGTAGCAAATGCCTGTTACACTGTAACATCCCAAATTTTTCTAAGATACAAGTTATTTGAATTCTACGTACGTGTAACGGATAAGTAACTTGTGGGAAAATAGACGAAAATAACCGAGATGGGGCTTAGAAATCGTGTACTCGAAATATGGAGATTTCGAGTACACCATATTTCGAGTACTCCCTATTTCGTGTACTCAGGTGTTCGAGTACGGGCACCTTGTCTATAAATGGTCGTGCCTTGGGAAATGTGACAACCTTTGGTTGGAAGCACAGTTCCTCTCGAGTACACGAAGTTTAAGTCCAAGAATTTCAAGAATCAAACTTTGATCGACCAAACGAAGTAGGAAACGCACGGGATTTTACCAGGAGGATCAGCTACCTTCAAGTAAGTGATTCATGTATAGAAAGCTGGATTTTTATACAAAAGATAGAATGGTTAAACAAAGGGTGAACTTATGCATAAAGCTCACACCTTTATGCATAAAGTTCATAACTTTGAGGTTCCAATACGTTGGTAACAACCAAAGGAACCTAGAACTAGCTCCCCAAAGTCTTAGATGAATTTCTGAAATGTTTAATGACGAAATGATGAGTACACGAAATAATGTACAAAGGGTACTCGAAATCATACTTGGGTTATTTCGAATACATAAGTTTCGTGTACACTATTTCGAATACAAAGGGAGTATTTCGAGTACATGGGTAATTCGAGTACAGGGCCATTTCGTGTACCATGGTATTTCGTGTACCCCAGTATTTCGAATACAATGGTTATTTCGTGTACATGGAATTTCGTGTACATGGCATTTCGTGAACTAGAGATGTTTCGAGTACATGGCAATTCGTGTATGTAGGAACTTAATGAATTTCAAGGGTTTCGAACACTTAGCTAAATTTCGAAAACTTGGATTCAATAAGGGGGACTAGTAGGCTATGAGGACTTAGAATAATTTCTAAGTCTAAGTATGTGATGTGATGGTATGTGATGATATGATGTAACTGATATAGGTCCTTAAGGCCCTAGCTAAGGAGTTCGGCTAAGGTTAACAGGAGTCTACTATCAGGTGAGTTCTAGACGCCCTATTTCGTGTTAACTGTTTTGGGCTGACATACATGCTTATGGTTATGTTAGGATGTTATGTGCTTATGATGATGAATGAATGATGGTATGCCCTGACTATGTATGCATGCGTATGTGTTAGTATGATCTATGCATGAAAGTATGCTAAGTATGATGAATGCATGAGAAATGAATTATGATAATGAATAACATGACATGAAAATGATGCTAGCATTTGATATGATGATGGCTTTATGATAGCATGCTTCATGATGATAACTATGAGAACCGTTATAGGAGTATGACGAGGTCCTAGGTTGCTAGGATGAAAGTATGATATGTAGGCATGATGACATGATATTATGATGTGCTGATGATGCTAGTATGTTATGATGAACTGTGCATGATGACAGAATGCTATGATGGTATGATGAGACGATGCTAGTATAACATGTCTAAGATGCCATGATGACTGCTATGAATGATGTTATGATGTTAGCAGTAAATGTTATGATGATTATGATAAAAGATGATATAATGCTAGTATATCATGTATGACGAACGAACGATGTTCCTATACGTGTTATAGGATAAGTATGAAAGATGTACCAGCTCTTGTGATGGGTGGGTATGATAGTCAACCATGACTATAACTGGGTATGATAGTCAACCACGACTATAACTGGGTATGATAGTCAACCACGACTATAACTGGGTATGATAGTTAACCACGACTATAACTGGGTATGATAGTCAACCACGACTATAACTGGGTATGATAGTCAACCACGACTATAACTGGGTATGATAGTCAACCACGACTATAACTGGGTATGATAGTCAACCACGACTATAACTGGGTATGATAGTCAACCACGACCATAAATGGGTATGATAGTCAACCACGACTATAACTGGGTATGATAGTCAACCACGACTATAACTGGGTATGATAGTCAACCACGACTATAACTGGGTATGATAGTCAACCACGACTATAACTGGGTATGATAGTCATCCACAACTACAACTGGGTATGATAGTCAACCACGACTATAACTGGGTATGGAGCCTTGTGCAGGCATAAGCCCACTGTTCGTATGGTAACAGTGGAATGTATGATGATGATGATGTAAGGATGTTATGTGCTAAGGTTATGGACTATGTGAATGAAATGATGTGTATGTTAAGTATGTTTAATGTTGTTTTATGAAAACTAGAACTCACCAGCGTAAGCTGACTTGATTTAGCATGTATGTCAGGTTGAAGGTATGATAGGAGAAGGCATGGAGCTCGGGCATAGAGTCATACGATCCGGTGGTTTTTGGCAATCCGATACGTTTTTGATACAGACACTTTATTGATTTCTGTTTATCAAACTATGTTTATATTTCCGCTGCATGATTATGAAAGTTTTTAGTTTAAGAGCTATGCGTTATGATGAAAACCAACCTCTGTGAGGTGCCCGGTTTCGGGGCCCCACAAGTTGGTATCAGAGCCATAGTTTGAGAGATCTTGGCATCCCAAATGCCAAGACTTAAACTGAGAATGGGATTAATGGATGCGGATTGCCAACCACGGATGACGGATGCCACGAGTTAAATGTTTATGTATGAGTTAAGGGTTAGATGTAATGCTATGTAAGTAGTTAGTGTCATGCACATTGAAGAGATGGGATGGGAAACGTTTAGAGCCTATGAGTTGGGTAAATGGTTAATAACACTTGATCAACGTCGTTAACGATTTACAAAACTTATTCCGTGCTAAACTGATTCCTGTACTGACTCATCAATTGTTGCATTATGTAGATAGTTAGATGGCTGGACAAAAGGGTAGACCACGTAAGCAACCACAGGAACCTGAAGAACCACGTGTCGAGAGTGAAGAACCCGTCAACGAAGACGACCACGAGCACAACGAACAACCTGAGAATGAAGACGAGTTCACTCTAGAGCCTATCGTGGTGAAGGCTATTTCTGATGAGGTCTGCAAGATCATGGATGAAAAGATGCCGGCAATGATTGCTAAGGCACTGAAGGATGCTCTAAAAGACAAGTCTGAAGGAACTAAGGAGAGCACCAAAGAAGATGAGGTGGTGATCATTGAGACAAAGAGCGGCGACTCTATGACTGGGAAACTGAAGGGCTGTGACTACAAGTCCTTCAAGGGATGCAACCCACCGACCTTCGATGGTAAGAAGGATGATGTGGCCACCTGCCACTGGGTATCCGCGATGGAGGCTGTTATCTCCATCAGTGAATGCCGAGTCGATCAAGCTGTTAAGTTTGCAGCTCACTCTTTTGTCGAGGAGGCACTTCACTGGTGGAACACCATTAAGCAGTCCAAGGCTGCAGCTGATGTAGAGAAGATGACTTGGGATGATCTAAAGGAACTGGTCACTAAGCAGTTTTGTCCCAAGAATAAGCTGGATAAGGTTGAAAGGGAGTTTCTGGTGCTGAAGGCGGGAAGCCTGAATCACAGGCAGTACACTTCACGATTTAATGAAATGGCAAGACTTGTTCCTCATCTGGTTTCTACCGAGGAACGCAGGGTGAAGTTGTACATGGAGGGCTTGCCTCCAAAAGTAAGGATTCATGTCAAGGCCAATGCTCCTAAGACCTTTGACTCCACTGTTGAACTCAGTGGTATTGTATGGGATGATGTGATGGTCGATGAGCCAGTGAAGGAGGAAACCAGGGTAAAGGAGTCTTCCAGGACTAAGAGGGGTCGAACAGACCAACGAAAGTTTTCAGGCAAGAAGATGAGGCGTGAGGATGCAAACCGATGCAACAAGTGTGGTAAAATTCACACCGGACAGTGCTTGGTGGGCACTAACTTATGTTTTCGATGCGGAAAGACGGGACATTTCTCCGGCAATTGTCCGAGTGCCACCAGATGCTACAACTGCAACGGGTTTGGACATCTGTCCAAGGATTGCAGACAACCACGGGCCGATGCTTCGGGCTCGGGTAAGAAAGAGGAGAAAGGAAAGGAGAAGCAGAAGGCTAAAGCACGAGCCTTTACGATGACGAAGGATGATGCGATTGAGGACCCTGACGTGGTCACAGGTACCTTTTCTATCAACAATATTCCTGCTTCTGTATTGTTTGATTCTGGTGCCAGTATGAGTTTTGTGTCTTCTACTTTCTGTGATGGGTTATCTGGGAAGGTTAAGAAGATTGATCGGGTATTTGATGTAGAGACGGCTATTGGTAAGATGACCAGGGTGACTGAGGCTATTGATGATTGTTATGTTGAGATAGAAGGTCATAGGTTCCCTGTCCGATTGTTTCTTATTACCTTAGGAGGATTTGATGTGGTTTTGGGTATGGACTGGTTAGCCAAATATGAGGCTAACATTGTATGTCGACGAAAGATGATATGTTTACGTGCGATGGATGGGAGCTCCGTGACGATTTATGGTGATAAAGCGATGTATGCGCCAAAGATCATTTCGATGATCAAGGCTGATGTTATGATGCGGCGAGGGTGTGTAGCCTACTTGGCCTATGCGATTGAGGAACGTACGGATACGAGGACGATTGATGATGTTCCCGTGGTGTGTAACTTCCCCGATGTATTCCCTGAGGAATTGCCTGGATTACCACCCGAACGGGAAATTGAGTTCCAGATCGACTTAGTGCCAGGGGCACAACCCGTTGCCAAAGCACCTTACCGTTTAGCTCCAACTGAGATGAAGGAAATGATGACCCAGCTACAAGAACTCCTTGATAAAGGTTTTATACGACCGAGTGTCTCTCCGTGGGGAGCACCGGTGCTGTTCGTTAAGAAGAAAGATGGAAGTATGCGTATGTGTATCGATTACAGGGAACTGAATAAGTTGACCGTAAAGAACATGTATCCTCTACCTAGAATTGATGACTTGTTCGATCAATTGCAAGGTGCAAGCTGGTTCTCAAAGATAGATCTCCGATCCGGTTACCATCAGTTGAGAGTTCGAGAGCAGGATATTCCAAAGACTGCTTTCCGTACGCGTTATGGACATTACGAGTTTCTCGTTATGTCGTTTGGATTGACGAATGCTCCCACAACATTTATGGATTTGATGAACAGGGTATGTCGACCGATGCTGGATCGATCGGTGATAGTGTTTATTGATGATATTTTGATTTATTCAAAGAATGAGGGAGACCATGCTTGCCACGTACGTGAGGTATTGGAGATCCTGAGGAAAGAGAAACTTTATGCTAAGTTCTCCAAATGCGCTTTCTGGTTACGAGAGGTACAGTTTCTGGGTCACGTGGTGAACCCAGAAGGCATTATGGTAGATCCAGCTAAGGTTGAAACGATTATGAAATGGAGTCCTCCAAAGTCACCGACAGAAGTACGCAGTTTTCTTGGTTTGGCTGGCTATTATCGGAGATTTATTCAAGACTTCTCCAAGATAGCGACGCCACTGACGAAGCTCACGAAGAAAGACGTAAAGTACGAATGGGGTCCAAACCAAGAACAAGCGTTTTCAGTGCTAAAGGAGAAACTTACCCAAGCTCCTGTTCTAGCACTGCCGGATGGGAATGATGATCTTGTTGTGTATGCCGATGCGTCACGACAAGGGTTGGGATGTGTACCAATGCAAAGGGGAAGGGTGATAGCTTATGCTTCGCGCCAGCTAAAGATTCATGAGGCTAACTACCCGACCCACGATCTTGAACTCGCTGCAGTGGTGTTTGCATTGAAAATATGGAGGCACTACTTGTATGGAGTACGGAGTACCATCTATACCGACCACAAGAGCTTGAAGTACTTCTTCGAGCAAAAGGATTTGAACATGAGGCAGAGACGATGGCTTGAGCTGCTAAAGGATTATGATTGTGATATTCTATATCACACGGGAAAGGCCAATGTGGTGGCGGATGCTCTGAGTCGCAAGACTGACCATCCTGCCATACGAGTAAAATCGTATAGTTTGGTGATAACGCCAGACTTTCTGAACGAGCTCAAGCAGGCGCAACAGGAGGGATTGAAAGAAGAGAATGTGGGTTTTGAACGCGTCTTCGGACAAGTCAAGAACTTGGAAGACAATGACCATGGGATAAAGCTACGATTCAGTCGAATGTGGGTGCCCAGAAATGGGGACATTCGAGCGAGGATTTTAGATGAAGCCCACAAGTCACGTTACTCGGTGCACCCCGGTGCAACGAAGATGTATCAAGATCTTCGACAGGATTATTGGTGGCCGGGCATGAAGTTTAATGTGATGCAGTATGTGAACAGGTGCCTTACTTGTGCGCAAGTGAAGGCTGAACATCAGAAGCCCTACGGATATGTGCAACCTCTAGAGGAACCGGAATGGAAATGGGAACACATCACCATGGATTTCATCACCAAGCTACCGAGGACAGCTAAGCGACATGATACCATATGGGTGATTGTGGACCGACTGACGAAGAGTGCACACTTTCTTCCTATCAGGGAAACGTATACGTCCGAAAGGTTGTCTGAGTTGTTCGTAAAAGAGATTGTGGCCAGACATGGAGTTCCTGTCTCCATTGTGTCAGATCGGGATACGAGGTTTACTTCCAGATTCTGGAAGCAGTTTCATGATGCTATGGGAACGAGGTTAAATATCAGTACCGCCTATCACCCTCAGACGGATGGACAGTCGGAAAGGACTATCCAAACGTTGGAGGATATGCTTAGGGCGTGCATTATCGATTTTGGAGGGAGCTGGGATGACCACTTGCCATTGGTGGAGTTTTCTTATAACAACAGCTATCACTCTAGTATCGGAATGCCCCCATATGAGGCGTTGTACGGACGACGATGTAGAACCCCGGTATGCTGGGGTGAAGTTGGACAGAAAGAAATGGGAAACAAGGCTGCTGTGATTGATATGGCAGAAAAGCTACGGGTGATAAAAGCACGTATGAAAGCTGCACAAGATCGCCAAAAGTCTTACGCTGACAAGCGCCGAAGACCGATCGAGTTTAATGTTGGCGATCGAGTGTTGCTGAAAGTATCACCATGGAAGGGTATCATCCGATTCAGAAAGAGAGGAAAGTTGAGTCCGAGGTACATCGGACCGTTTCCGATAAAGGCAAGGGTAGGGAAAGTCGCGTATCGACTGGACCTACCAGAGGAGCTAAGCGGGATTCATCCTACCTTTCACGTGTCGCATCTTAGGAAGTGCTTGGCAGACGAGCAGGCGCATGTTCCTTTGGATGACATTGAGGTAGATGACCGACTGAACTACATTGAAGAACCAGTCGCCATTTTGGATACGATGGAAAAGCAGTTAAGGAATAAAACGGTTCGTCAAGTAAGAGTTCAGTGGAAGCATCGGAAGGGTTCAGACACGACGTGGGAATTGGAAGACGAGATGAGGGAGTTGTATCCTCATTTGTTCGATGTGTAACAAGGCAGGTTTCGGGACGAAACCTATTGTAAGGAGGGGAGACTTGTAACATCCCAAATTTTTCTAAGATACAAGTTATTTGAATTCTACGTACGTGTAACGGATAAGTAACTTGTGGGAAAATAGACGAAAATAACCGAGATGGGGCTTAGAAATCGTGTACTCGAAATATGGAGATTTCGAGTACACCATATTTCGAGTACTCCCTATTTCGTGTACTCAGGTGTTCGAGTACGGGCACCTTGTCTATAAATGGTCGTGCCTTGGGAAATGTGACAACCTTTGGTTGGAAGCACAGTTCCTCTCGAGTACACGAAGTTTAAGTCCAAGAATTTCAAGAATCAAACTTTGATCGACCAAACGAAGTAGGAAACGC
Source organism: Mikania micrantha (assembly GCA_009363875.1). NCBI lineage: Eukaryota > Viridiplantae > Streptophyta > Magnoliopsida > Asterales > Asteraceae > Mikania > Mikania micrantha. Next base: position 54,280,319 of record CM018682.1, on the reverse strand, counting down.
ACGGGATTTTACCAGGAGGATCAGCTACCTTCAAGTAAGTGATTCATGTATAGAAAGCTGGATTTTTATACAAAAGATAGAATGGTTAAACAAAGGGTGAACTTATGCATAAAGCTCACACCTTTATGCATAAAGTTCATAACTTTGAGGTTCCAATACGTTGGTAACAACCAAAGGAACCTAGAACTAGCTCCCCAAAGTCTTAGATGAATTTCTGAAATGTTTAATGACGAAATGATGAGTACACGAAATAATGTACAAAGGGTACTCGAAATCATACTTGGGTTATTTCGAATACATAAGTTTCGTGTACACTATTTCGAATACAAAGGGAGTATTTCGAGTACATGGGTAATTCGAGTACAGGGCCATTTCGGGTACCATGGTATTTCGTGTACCCCAGTATTTTGAATACAATGGTTATTTCGTGTACATGGAATTTCGTGTACATGGCATTTCGTGAACTAGAGATGTTTCAAGTACATGGCAATTCGTGTATGTAGGAACTTAATGAATTTCAAGGGTTTCGAACACTTAGCTAAATTTCGAAAACTTGGATTCAATAAGGGGGACTAGTAGGCTATGAGGACTTAGAATAATTTCTAAGTCTAAGTATGTGATGTGATGGTATGTGATGATATGATGTAACTGATATAGGTCCTTAAGGCCCTAGCTAAGGAGTTCGGCTAAGGTTAACAGGAGTCTACTATCAGGTGAGTTCTAGACGCCCTATTTCGTGTTAACTGTTTTGGGCTGACATACATGCTTATGGTTATGTTAGGATGTTATGTGCTTATGAATGATGAATGAATGATGGTTAGCAGTAAATGTTATGATGATTATGATAAAAGATGATATAATGCTAGTATATCATGTATGACGAACGAACGATGTTCCTATACGTGTTATAGGATAAGTATGAAAGATGTACCAGCTCTTGTGATGGGTGGGTATGATAGTCAACCACGACTATAACTGGGTATGATAGTCAACCACGACTATAACTGGGTATGATAGTCAACCACGACTATAACTGGGTATGATAGTCAACCACGACTATAACTGGGTATGATAGTGAACCACGACTATAACTGGGTATGATAGTCAACCACGACTATAACTGGGTATGATAGTCAACCACGACTATAACTGGGTATGATAGTCAACCACGACTATAACTGGGTATGATAGTCAACCACGACCATAACTGGGTATGATAGTCAACCACGACTATAACTGGGTATGATAGTCAACCACGACTATAACTGGGTATGATAGTCAACCACGACTATAACTGGGTATGATAGTCAACCACGACTATAACTGGGTATGATAGTCATCCACAACTACAACTGGGTATGATAGTCAACCACGACTATAACTGGGTATGGAGCCTTGTGCAGGCATAAGCCCACTGTTCGTATGGTAACAGTGGAACGTATGATGATGATGATGTAAGGATGTTATGTGCTAAGGTTATGGACTATGTGAATGAAATGATGTGTATGTTAAGTATGTTTAATGTTGTTTTATGAAAACTAGAACTTACCAGCGTAAGCTGACTTGATTTAGCATGTATGTCAGGTTGAAGGTATGATAGGAGAAGGCATGGAGCTCGGGCATAGAGTCATACGATCCGGTGGTTTTTGGCAATCCGATACGTTTTTGATACAGACACTTTATTGATTTCTGTTTATCAAACTATGTTTATATTTCCGCTGCATGATTATGAAAGTTTTTAGTTTAAGAGCTATGCGTTATGATGAAAACCAACCTCTGTGAGGTGCCCGGTTTCGGGGCCCCACATACACTTTGAACAGGGTGCTGATAGTGAAGAGGCATGGGAAGACTTGTTTTGAACTGCTTCATAACAGAAAGCCAAATCTTAAGTATCTTGAACCTTTCGGTGCACCTTGCACAATGCTTAAGAAACATGAGCAGGGCAAGTTCAATGAGAAGGTGGAAGAAGGGTACTTTCTTGGGTATAGCACTCCGAATAAAAGGGTCTATAACAGATCAACTCAGAATGTAGAGGAGTGGTACCATGTTGATGTTTAGAGATATTCTATGCCCCCACCTGGAAAAAGCCCAGATTGGATGTTTGATTATTCGGGTCTCTTTGATTCTTTCAATATGCCTCCCATGTACTCAGATGGAGATGTTGCGGTTCAAATGTTATATGATGCACAAAATGCACCTGATGAACCAGTGCAACCTTCATCCACTTCAATTCCTACAGTACAGACAAATGATGACAGTTCATACACAGATGACAATCCCATTCAGCTAGTTGCTCCCGAACTAGATGTTGATAATCTTGTACCTAATCTTGAGGATTTGAATTTGAACAATCTGGATCCACAGGTTGAAGTTCCTCCTCATCCGGTTGGAAGAATTAATCGTATTCATCCTCAAGAGAACGTTATTAGTAGGCCATTAGATGGGGTTAAGACTACAAACCAGCTTTCTTCAGGGGGCTTGCAGACATTCTTGATTTTGCAGATGTAAGCTTTTGTGCTCGTTCTTGTTTCATCTCCCAAGTTGAATCGCGAACCGTCACTGAAGCTTTAAAGGAAGAATCATGGGTTGATGCCATGCAAGAAGAACTCCTGCAATTCAAGAAATTAGGAGTCTGGCAACTTGTTGACAGACCAAAAGGTGCAAAAGTCATAGGCACCAGATGGGTTCTTTGGTGCAAAAAGGATGATAACGGGATGATTGTTAGAAACATGGCACGTCTGGTGGTTCAAGGGTTCAGACAAATTGAAGGGTTGGATTATAATGAAGTGTTTGCACCAGTTGCTCGACTTGAAGCAATTCGTATCTTCTTGGCATATGCATCATTCAAAAAGTTTAAAGTCTATCAAATGGATGTCAAGAGTGCATTCCTTCATGGTGTGATCAGTGAAACAGTGTATGTCAGTCAACCTCCCGGGTTTGAAGATTCGGTACATCGTGACCAAGTCTACAAGCTAGACAAGGCATTATATGGATTACATCAAGCACCGCGTGCATGGTATGAGACACTCTCCACTCACCTTCTGAACAACGGGTTTAGAAGAGGTGTCATTGACTGTGCACTGTTTATTCGAGAAAAAGATGGTGATCTACTCTTGGTACAAGTTTATGTGGACAATATCATCTTTGTTTCCACAAATGATAGTCTGTGCAAGGAGTTTGAGAAGGTTATGAAGGAGAAGTTTGAGATGGGCTCAATGGGAGAGATGAAATTCTTTCTGGGATTACAGGTGGATGAGTCTGAGGCAGGTATTTTCATTCATCAGACCAAATATGTTGGTGACATACTGAGCCGGTTCAGTATGTCAGATGCTAAACCTACTGGTACCCCGCTGGCTGTTAATCACGGGATTACGCCAGATGAAAAGGGGGAGTTAATAGATGCCACTCTGTACCAGGGAATGATTGGATCTCTGATGTATCTAACTGCTTCTCGGCCATACATCATGTTCGCCACATGCTTGTGTGCTCGTTATCAATCAAAACCAAGAGTCTCACATCTGATTGCTGTGAAACGGATTATGCGTTATCTGAAGGGTACACCGGATCTTGGCTTATGGTACCCTAATGACGATAATTTTGATCTTACTGCATTCAGTGATTCAGATTATGGTGAATGCAAGACAGATTACAAGTCAACGTCTGCGGGATATCAGTTCTTTGGAAATCGCTTAGTTACCTACAGTGCAAGAAGCAGACATCGGTGTCTACTTCAACCTGTGAAGCTGAATATATTGCTGCTGCTAGTTGCTGTTCTCAGATCATCTGGATCCAACAGCAACTCAGGGACTATGGGTTACATTTTTCTAACACTCCTATATATGTTGATAATACTGCTGCCATAGCTGTCACTAAGAATTCGGTCCAGCACTCAAAAACAAAACACATCGATATTAAATATCACTTTATACGTGATTGTTTTGAAAAGAAACTAATCGATGTTGTTAAAATTCGCACCGATCACCAGAAAGCCGATCTTTTCACAAAAGCTTTTGATAAATCCAGATTCTTATATCTGTTATCGGCTAATGGTGTTTTCCAAAAGGATGAAGTCCTACCTTCATCTGAATCTAACAAATGATCATCGACTTTTTAGATAGTTTTGTTTTGATTTATTTCTTTATTTCATTTAGTTCTCTTGTTTATTTCCTTATCTTAATCAAAAACTCAAAAAGATTTTCTATTTTAGGTTTTTAGGGGGAGATAGTAGCTAAATTGAAAAACCAAAAACATCAGAAAAATTTAAAAATACAAAAACAGTAGAAAAAGTATAAAAAATGAGAAGGTCTTCTTTGAGAAATTAATACATTAATCTTTCATGTCCTAAAAGTGTTAGTGAATGCACAAATGGAAGACATATGAGAAGTGTGAGTTGATGTACTGATAGGCTGACTTTACAAAATGAATAGACAAATTTTTGAATACTTACAAAATCTGATTTATGGGATCTATTTTTGAAAGACAGTTAAGTGAGAAATAGTTTATGACTTAAATCAGGCATACACCTGTTATCATGAGATCCAATAAGGTTTCCAATGATTCAAGAATTCAAAGTCTGTACATGTGCCATATTGCTGGGACGAACCTAGCTGAAGCCGTCCATTCAGATGAGAATGATTGAATCAAAACAAAAAAAAAACAAAATCAAGCTGGTATTAAGCTTGTGAAAAATACAAAAATAAAATAAGTTCGATTCCATACACGTGCCATATTACTGGGACGAACCTAGTTGAAGTCGTCCATTTGGATAGAACAAGTCAAGCATGTCAACACAGGTCTGCATACGTGCCATATTACTGGGACGAACCTAGTTGAAGCCGTCCATGAGAATGTGTTGGTCATGTGAGACAAATCATAAAGAAAAATACATAAAGAAAAGAAATTGGAACCTTATGGAATTTATGATGCTGGGTATTAAGATGTGCGGATATGAGTTACAAACTGAGTTCAAACCTTTGCTGAATAGATAAAACAGGTAACTCAGTCAGAAAACATAAGTGATCTTCAAAAGAGTTTGATAATTTTGTATTGAAAAGCTTAAAGTGGACAGATATATCAGTAATCAGATAACAAGTCAAAAGTGTCTGAAATGAATCATTCAGTAATGCTGATTTGATTTGATTAGATGTATGTACTAGTTTTTCAATAGACCTCTCACAAAAAGATGCGTTTCTTTGTTTACAGTTGTTAGTTGTACAGTTGTATTTTGTTTCAGAAAATTACAAAAATATTTTATATTTTCCATTTAAGTTTAGGTGATCATTTGTAGGTTCAGATGTATGTCTCATCTGAATCCTGAACCAACCAGACATATCTTCATAATTAGCATCATTTTTACTGATCAAAATGTAAAATCTTAAAATCATGTTGTGTTTTGTGAGAGAGAATACTCATTCGCACGAATGGGGTGTGAAAACAACACATTCGCACGAATGAGGTATTGTGGGAGAGAGAATCAAGTCTTTCGCCTATTCATTCGGCGAGTGACTACTGGTGATTGAATATCATTAGACGAATGACTCGTTCGTTGGTGTCATTCGCCGAATGACCTAATGTCGAATGACCCATTCGCCATTCTCATTCGGCAAATGGCTCAACCTATATAAACATTCAATCGAATGAACCACCTCATTCGCCAAAATCTCTTTCGCCCGATACTGTGTGAACCCCATTCGCTCTAATATCATCTCTCTTCGGTCCATCATTTAGTCTTGATTTCTTTCGTCCTAGCTACTAATAATCTTGTTTCTTATCATCTTAGGTACATTGGGATCAAATATCATCAAATTTTGACCGTGAAATCATTGGAAACAGAACTGATTTAAGGGTTTTAGGGTTTTTAATATCGCCCTTGCAATAAATGGTCTAAATGGACTTAATACCACAAAAGACCTGTTTTAAAACTCTTAGTCGGACATGTCTGAGCTTGAATGTATGAATTTTGCGAGCTGATTTGAACTTTTTGTCAAAAGGGTTTAGAACTTGAACAGACAGCCGAATGTCTTCATTCGGCGAATGGCTCATTCGGCGAATGGCTCATTCGGCGAATGAGGCTTATTTGACAAATGAAACTCATTCGGTGAATGAACCATTCAACCATAGAGTCCATTCGTTCAAATCAACCTCATTCGGCCAATATGTTTTAAATGATTCTTTAGTCTGACTTTTATACTTTGTGCAACTGAATTGTTCTAACAAGTCTTTATCTGATGTTTAGAATGGCTAGATACAAATCGGTGACGATGAACAACATATGTGCTCACTTGGACCTCAACACACCTAATGCCCGACATTTCACCGAGATCATCACATTTTTGAGGCGTTCGAGGATATTCACTGCCATCTCAACTTTACATGTGCCATATATTTCACATCAGCAAGACTTCTGGGCATCTGCTGATATCGACTGTGAAGCTGAGCCTACAGTCATTCTAGGCAAAGTTCGTGGACAGGACGTGGTCATTTCTGCTAAACACATCAGAAGAGTTTGTGGTTTCCAAGATGCACCTGACCAGCCGTATCTTCTAGATTGTTATTTAGTTCGAGGCTGCTTCATGAGGTGCAAGTATGAAGGTGACCTTGGAGCTGGGATCTTGAACAAGGCATTCATGTCTCCACAGTTCAAGTACTTAGCACATGTACTTATTCATTGCCTTGGGTCAGTGAGAGGAGGATTTGATGACATGAGAGAGACCATACAGTGTGCCTTTGTTGCACTTGTACTGAACCTGCCATTGAACTTCTCAGAAATAGTCTTCTCACATTTGAAGGAGAATGTGACTCTAAAAGGGGACAAGAAATTCTTAATGTACCCTAGATTCTTGCAGCAGTTGATTGACGCACAGTTTCCTAATCTGCCGAAGATCAATGCTGATATCTTACGCTTGGAGCACATGAATGACACTACTCTAAACAGAGTACTGTCATATAGAGGAAAAGATAGGAAGCCTGCCTTACGATCATTGTTTGGGCATCTCTCTAGGCCTGATTACATAGCTCCGATTAATAGAAGATGGAGACATAAGGATTCTGATTCTGAAGTAGAGGACATTATTGATCCTGATGATGACATTGATCATGATAGTGGTTCTGGTGCTAGTGGTGCAGGTGGTGGTGGTGCAAGTGCCAGTGTTGGTGTGAGTTCAGCTATTGTTAGCTCTAGTACTGTTGTTGGTGATATCATCTCTGTTGCTGATGTTAGCATGATTGATGTTAGTGGGGTAGATGCTGGTGATGTGAGTGCAGGTGGTGGAGTTAGTATGTCTACAGCAGAAGAGGAGAATATAGATATTGATTCTTTATTAGAGTTGGATTTCATGACTACTTCTACAGCCACTACCTCTGCTCTAGTTAATATGACTGGCACCTTATCAGCTGAAGACAGAATTGAGTCAGGTGACTTAAGTGATGAAGGTGGTGATGCAGGTGCTGATAAAGCTGAAAGTTCTGATTCAGAAGACACTCCAGATGATGAGTTTGAGAGTGTATGGATAGGTGAAAGACTGATGAAGAGAAAGAGGAAGAGGAGTGAAGCTGAGATGGAGGAGATCGCTGATCATTTATTTATTCTTGAGTTTGATATTTCACCTCCTCCTCATTCCTCTGCTCCAGCAACTGCAGCTGTCTCTGTCGCTGCTGTACAGTCTATATATTCTCAAGCTGGGAGGAGGAAGAGAGCAAGATTCCTATTTCAAAGGATGTCAGAACTGGCGACAGCTGCTACAACTACTGTTACATCAGTAGCTGCTGTCTCAGTTTCTTCACTGACCAGGTCAAGGGCTATTCTGATTCGTATTACTGTGGCCCCTCTGACCACTTCTATTGCTCAGGCTCCCATATTTACTGCTACCTCTTTTGGTCCCTCCATTTCACGAGCTGACACGTTTGTGCCTACTATTTCAGTTGTGGATTAGCTTAACACTCTGAACAAGTATGGTACTAAGACTGATGGAGAGGAACCTGGAACAAGAAAGGAAGAGCAGGGAGCAGGATCTGGTTATTGCTCAACTCACTCAGAGGATAACTGATCAAGATGCATTGTTGCTTCAAGCTACAGATCAGCGAGCAGATCTTAGAGCTAGATCTGCTCAGTAGGAAGAACAGTTGCTCAAGTACATAGATGAGCACAACCAGCTGGCATTGACGGCCACTGGTTTCAATGAACGGATTTTGTCATTAGAGGCGGAGAATGCTCGTCTTGCTGAACAAATTGAAGATCTTAAAGACAGCACTCCCAGACTTGAGGGCACAACAGTCCACTCTGATGACTCAAAATCAGAAAAGGATAAAGAAGAGGAAGATGATGAAGAAGAGGATGAATCTGACGAGGAGAAAGTAGATTACGAGGATAGAGACAAAGATGAAGACTCGGACGGAGATGATCAGGACGAGTCTGGGAGCAGGTCTTCTGGTTCATCAAGTTCAGATGATGATGAGGATGATAATCAAGAGCCTCCTCCTGAGATCCGTTCCAAGTCAATGCATGACAAGATGAAACAAGCTCCTTCTCAACCTCCTCCTACACAGAAAGAAGAACCGGCAGCTACTGAGAAAGTCGAAGCTGTGCCTGTGAGACGTCAACTGGATGAGACACTCACGATGATTTTGGACGCTCAAGGCATTATGCAGCACTCAGTAAGCTACGACAAAGAGGAGGGGGAGATTATTCACTGCTTATCAAAGGAGCAGATAGCCGAACTGTTCAGGCTAAATCCTGACGAGGTTATCACTGATGATACCTCTGTTCCAGTGTTTGATGAGCCAACTCCAGAGGCCTTTGATGATGTAGATGAAGTCATCCTAGAGGATATCACTGATGAAGAATATCCAAAGTATACATTGGCTGAGGACGAACTACCTACATTCACAGATCATTTTGATTAAGCTACCGAAGATCTACTGGTCAGGTACTTAGAAGAACAAGTAGAGGTCAGTAAGTCTGAAGCCGATGATCAGAAAAGAAGAAAAGAAGAATGGAAGGCCTATTGGGAGGTCTTGAAGAAAGAAAGCACCATAAAGATGCCAGCTACGCACAAGAAAGTCTATAGAACCAAAGGCTACAAGGCTGGAGGTCAAATCTTGAGCTGGGCATACTTTCATGATCTTGGGTGCTATGCAGTGAAGACGGAAAGAGGCATTGACTACTTTAAGCATCCTCATGATTTTAAGACGTTGCCCGGTTTCGAAGTCAATCAATTAGCACGTCTGAGGATACATTATAGCGAAGATTCTGGAATGTCAGCCTGGTTTTCTCGACAACTTCAGTACGAGTATAGGAAGAGATGGGTAAACTTTCAGCCACAACAGCCTGAAAGATATTACTTGCAGGAGATAGATGGAGATACCCGGAAACATAAAGTTATCCTGAAGTGGCTTCCTCCTAAAGTTTTCAAGAAGATTCCGTTAAGGAAGATGCGACAAGACTTTATAGAGGGATTCCGTGGTGGTACTACGACGGGTGGAGTGGAGAAGCAATGATTGTTATGTGCAAGGAGAAGAAATGGGAGACCGAACGTATTTTTGATCTGATGTAGTTTACTAACTTGTCCCACAAAGATGTCTTAGCTCTCTATCGTCATCAGATTTTCTTTGATGTTCAAGACATGGTACAGGCACTACAGTTCATAAGGGTGATCCGTCTCTGCAGTATTTTCAAGATTCATGCTGGAGCAGACTGGAAAGCCATTTCAGAAAAGTATTTCAGGAAAGACACTTCCAAGGATTGAACTAGGTCCAAGGGGGAGTTTGTAGATGCACTAAATGTCCCTAGTTCGATATTGTACTGTCCATTATGTAAAGTTCAAGTTATTTTAATGGAAGTTGTCTTTATATATTGTTCTTAATGTTTAATATTGATTATATAATTGTTTGATTTGATTAATTAATATTTGAGTATGAAGTCTGACCATTCGGGCGAATGACTCTACGAATGAAGTCATTCGTCGAATGAACGCCCTAGCGAATGACATAGGCGAGCGAATGAGTCATTCGCCTAATGACTCATTCGATTGACATGTCCATTCGACATAGTCATTCGCCGAATGAGCTGCTTAGGCCACTCATTCGGCCGAATGACTACAGTCTATAAATACAAGCTCAAATCATTTCAAACCTAACTTTCTAGAGCCCTCCTTCTTCCCAGAGCACCTAGTGTCAAACCCTAGAAGATCTGAGCGGCCATTGATCGTCCAAGTTCGATTATCAACCCGTGGTGTTCGATTCTCATTCAAACGTTCATTCTACACCTTTGGAACACCACGGTTGCTGTTCGTTTAGATTGGAAAACCCTGGAATAGGATTCCGCACTATTCCAGAGGCTGTCGAGTAGATATCCCTTGGAATCAGATTGTTTCCGAGCTCCAAATTGGTCATACAAGAAGTCTTGAATATATCTTTGATAATAACCGGCCAAACCAATATAACCGTGTACTTTTGTCGGCGACTTCAGAGGGATCCATTTCATAACCATTTCCACTTTAGTTGGGTCAACCATATTGCCTTCTGGGTTAACCACATGACCCAGAAACTGCACTTCCCATATCCAAAAGGCGCATTTGGAAAACTTAGCATAAAGTTTTTCTTTCCGCAGTGTCTCCAATACCTCTCATAAGTGACAAACATGATATCCCTTGTTCTTTAAATAAATAAAAATATCATCAATAAACACAATCACCGATCGGCCAAACATCGATCGACATATTCGGTTCATTAAATCCATAAATGCTGCTGGAGCATTCATCAATCCAACATAACAAGAAATTTGTAATGCCCATAAGGTCTCCAGAATGTTGTCTTTGGAATATCCTGCTCTCAAACTTTCAACTGATGGTAACCTGATCAGAGATCTATCTTGGAGAACCAGCTTTCACCTTGCAATTGATAGAACAAATCGTCAATTCTATGTAAAGGGTACCTGTTCTTTACTGTCAATTTATTTAGTTACAGATAATCGATACACATCCTCATGCTTCAATCTTTCTTCTTTGCAAACAGCACCGGTGCTCCCCAAGGGGAAACACTCGGTCGTATTAACCCTTTGTCGAGAAGTTCTTGTAGCTGGGTCATCATTTCGTTCATTTCAGTGGGAGCCAATCGATTAGGTGTTTTGGCGACGGGTTGTGCCCCTGAAACTAAGTCGATTTGGAACTCAATTTCCCGCTTATGTGGTAATCCGGGCAATTCCTTAGGGAATACATCAGGGATTTACACACCACGGGTACATCATCAATCGTCCTCGTATCCATACATTCCTCGATCACAGATGCCTAGTAGGCTCCACACCCTCGCCTCATTATATCATCAACCTTGATCATCGAAATGATCTTGGGCGCATCCATTGCTTCATCACCATAGATCGTTACACGACTCCCATCCAATGCTCGTAGACATATAATCTTATGTCGACATACTATGTTAGCCTCATAGCTAAGCAATCCATACCCAAAACCACATCAAACCCTCCTAAGGTTATAAGAAACAATTGTACGGGGAACCTATGACCTTCTATCTCGATGTAACAATTATCTAGAGCCTCCGTCACCCTGGTCATCTTACCAATAGCTGTCTCTACATCAAATACCCGATCTATCTTCTTAACCTCTCCACGTAACCCATCTATCTTCTTAAACAATAAATATACAAGAATATTGTTGATAGAAAAGGTACTTGTGACCATGTCGGGGCCCTCAATAGCGTCATCTTTCGTCATTGTGAAGGCTCGGGCCTTAGCTTTCTGCTTATCATTCTTCTTTTCTTCTTTCTTGCCAGAACCATATACATATTGCCTCGGCTGTCTGCAATACTTGGACAGGTGTCCAAACCCATTACAATTAAAATCTCTGGTGGCACTCGAGCAATTGCTAGAAAAATGCCCCGTCTTCCCGCAACGGAAACATAAGTTAGTGCCGCCTACCAGGAACTATCCTGTGTGGCTTTTCCCATACTTGCAGCGTTGGCCCATCTCCTCTCACTTAATATTTTTTTCCAGAAAGCTTTTGCTGATCTATTCGGCCTCTTTTGGTTCCAACGAACCCTTTCGTCTTCGACTCCTCCTTAATTGGCTCGTCAGCCATCACATCATCCCATACTATCCCATTAAGCTCCAAAGTGGAATCAAACGTCTTTGGAGCTTTCGCTTTAACATGAATCCGAACCTTTAGAGGTAAGCCCTCCATCGCTCCTCAGTAGCAACCAGATGAGGAACTAGCCTCGTCATCTCTTTGAATCTAGAAGTGTACTACCTGTGGTTCAAGCTCGCAACTTTCAGAACCAAAAATTGCCTCTCGACTTTGTCTAGCTCATTCTTCGAGCAGAACTACTTTGTGACCAGTTCCTTCAGATCCTCCCAATTCATCTTCTCCATGTCTGCTGCATTCTTGGACTGTTTGACTGTATTCCACCAGTGGAGTGCCTCCTCGACAAAAGAGTGAGCTGCAAACTTTACAACTTGATCGAATCGGCATTCACAGATGGAGATGACAGCCTCCATGGCCGATACCCAGTGGCCGCTGCATCTTTCTTTCCATCAAACATTGATGGGTTGCATCCTTTGAAGGCTTTATAGTCACAGCCCTTCAATTTCCCATGCTAAGAGTCACCGCTCTTTGTCTCAATGATTATAACGTCCTCATCTTCCATGGTGCTTTTCTTGGTTCCTTCGGACTTGTCTTTCAACGCATCATTTAATGCCCTGGCAATTAATGCCGGCATCTTCTCATCCATGATCTTGTAGACCTCATCAAAAATAGCTTTTACCATAATAGGCTCTAGTGTGAACTCTTACAGTTGTTCGTTGGTCTTGTTTTCTTCTTCATGCTCATTTCCTTGCACCTCAACATGTGGTTTCTCCGTTTCCTGAGGTTGCTTTCGGGGTCTACCTTATGGTCTTGCCATCTAATTTTCTACGGGATGCAACAAACGATGAGTCATTAAAGAAAACAGTTTAGCACGAGATATCTATTTTAAATCGTTAATGACGTTGATCAGGTGTTATTAACCATTTACCCAATTTATAGGCACTAAACATCTCCCATCCCATCTCATCAATGTGCACAACCTTGGCTACTTCCTAGCTTCTATCTATTTCTATTACATCACTCCTTAGTTCATGCATAACATTCGGCTCATGGGATACTTCCATCCGTGATTGACAATCCGCATCACTTATCACATTTTTAGTTTAAGTCTTGACATTTTGGATGCCAAGATTTCTCAAACTATGGCTCTGATGCCAACTTGAGAGGCCCTGAGCCCGGGGTACCTCCCAGAGTTGGGTTCACATCATCGTCACGTAGTCCTAAACCAAAACCTTACATAAAAAGCAGCGGAATTTAAACATAATTTATCATAACATAATACACATAATTGTCTATATTAAAACATATCTGATTTCCATAACCACCAGATCTTTCAACTATGTGCCACGAGTTGCATCCTTTCCTCATACATATGCTTCAACCTGACATACATGCTAAAATGTCAGCTTACGCTGGTAAGTTCTAGTTTCTTGTTAAACATCATAAATGTTTTGGTGAGTTAAAACATCATTCACATGAAAACATCATTACATTCTTATAAACCATATCACATAGCCGACATATTCATCGTAATCATGCAACAGCTGTCATTAAACATGAATAGTGGGCTTATGCCGGCAAAAGGCTCCATGTTTATAATCTGATCGACTCATACCCTGTTATAGTCAGGTTGACTTTCGCACCCTGTTATAGTCATGTTGACTTTCATACTCTCCCCGAAATGAGTACGGGGGCGATATCATACTTACCCCATAACAAGTATGGGAACATCATTCATTCATCATAACATGTTATGCTAACATCTATCATCATTACATCATAACATCTTAGCATTATAAACATGTCATATTATCGTCCTATCATCATAACATCATAGCATATTAGCATCACAGACATGTCACGCTAGCATTTTATCATCATAACATTAAATCATAATAGCATAATAGATATGTCATGCTAGCATCTTATCATGATAACAATATAGCATATTAGCATCATGCACAAGTCATGCTAGCATCCTATCATCATAACAACATGGCATATTAGCATCATAGACATGTCTTGCTAGCATCTTATCATCATAACATCTTATCTAACAGTATAGGACTTCATTATAACATAGCATAATATAACAATATCATCATTCAAATCATTATCATAGCCTGTCATCATACATTCATCATAATATCACATCATCATGCTTTCGTCATCATATCACAATTACATGCATTCGTCATTCTAGCACAATCCCATGCATAACTCATTATAACCTATCATCAGGCATTCGTTATCCTAGCATATTCACATACATCATCAAGCATCTTAAAACATTATCACAGCATCTATGCTATCCCTAAACATAATTACACGTATCATGTTAAAGTAGGGTATCTAGAAATCACCTGATAGTAGTATGGCTCTTAGCTTTCTAGATTGTTTTGTTTCGGCTAGTACTCGAGAACCTACATCGTTGCATTATCTCATTACATTTCATTCCTAGACTTAGAATTTATTCTAAGTCCTTATAGCTCATTTAACTAGCCCCCAGAATCTGAGAACCCTTAAGTTCTCTAAATACACATAGTATCCGGACATGGAGTTCACGAAACTTTTAAAGTATACGAACTCATGAAGTTCACGAATTCTTTAGAGTACACGAACTCAAGTTCACGAACTCAAGGTTCACTAACTAGAGATTCACGAACTAAGGATGGTTCGAATACTTACCATTTCGTGTACTTTTCGAATACTCATCTTTTATGCATAAAACATCTCAAAAAACTATCCAAGACTTGAGGAGCTAGTCCTGGGTTCATTATGGCCTTATCATCGCATTGTAACCAAAAAGGAAAAAACTTTATGCATAAAGGTATGACATTTATGCATATTTTCCTTTTTGTCTAAAAATCATAACTTTTATGAATCAAACCCTTACCTGATGTTTGATTAACCTCCTCGTAGCTTCCCGTGCGTTCCTGCCTCCTTTTGAGTGAGTTACAGCCAACCCTTAAGGTTCTCGAACTTGCCCCTTTGAGTACTTGGGAGAGAGTGAATGCCAGCCAAAATTGCTCACGTTTCCCAAAGCACTCCTATATATAGGCTAACTTCATGAACTAAGGTTCACGAAATGGAGTTCACAAAGCTGAGTTCGTGTACTTTGGCTTCGTGAACTTCGGGTACTTTCATGTACTTCCATTTTTGTGATCTTTATCCTTGTTTTTATTTTCGCTCCTTCTTTTGTTGTTCGTTTATGTGTGTTCCCTTCTTTCCTTTTGTAGTTACTAAATCAGTTGCCCATTCATGAGTAAAATGACTCGTATTAAATTTTGGAGTGTTACAATATAGGATAGATAATAGATTTATTTGGACTAATATACCCTTATAATCATATAATTAAACCCTTGATTGTTATTTTATTATAATCTTGCCGCTAATAATCTCAACCATTGATCATATTAATCAATGGTAGATTAAAGGTTTTCTTGGTTTTCTTCAAAATAAGGGTTTTCTATGGAACCATCCCCTATTTATATATATATATATATATATATGAGGGGTTACAAAGAAAACCTTTATTTGAAAAAATCTAAGAAAATCACTTATCCACCGTTCATTAATGTAATCATTGGTTGAGATCATTTAGGGCAAAGAAAATCACTTATCCACCATTCTTTGATGTAATCAATGGTTGAGATGATTTAGGGCAAGATTGTGAATAAATGTTAATTAAAAGATTTCATTATAATAGTATAAGGGTATAATGGTAAAAACAATGTTTTTCTCTCTTCTATATTTAATAAATTCCTAAAATGACTCTTATCTCTCATCTCCTCTTTCTTAATTTATGTAAATTAAATTATTTTAAAAAATTTGGATTTTTACTTTTAATTAAATTCAAAGAAAATGGACATTTTCATTTTAAAATTTGAATTTTTTCCACCAAATCTAAATTTTATGATTACAAATATGTAATCATGTACATGGTTTCATATATTCCTGATTACATGTATGTAATCAACCAACCAAACACAAGTGTAACTTGATTACGTATATGTAATCATACCTGGTATACAATCGATTAAGTGTATGTAATCAATCAACCAAACAGAACCACGACTTGATTATGTATATGTAATCAAGCCTGATATATAATGTGATTACGTATACGTAATCAATCAACAAAACGGAACTATGTAAGTGCGTGTATAATTTGATTATGTATCTGTAAGTACACACGCAAACCTGGTTCATAATGATCAAAAACCTGAACTTTTAATCATATTTACATTGACGAATCAAGGGAACATCTTAATTATAACAAGAAGAAATCATGTTTATGGAGGTATGTTTATGTCGGGAGAAGAAACCAATCCAATCAAGGAAGATGAGGAAAATAAGAATGGAAAAGATTGAAATTGCATCAACAGAAGACAACTAAGAATGACATGAGCGATCGGAATCTCGTAACTGTTGTCTAGAATATAGTCATACATACCAATATAATACAATCTTCGACCGAAATCGGACGGATGTTGTCTCCGGCTAATCGTTTTGATCTCGAACAGGAGATGTTACTCCGATTTCCATCGGCTCCAAAATTGATTTGTTGATACACCTTGATTAGTTGATCTACCTCCTTTTTCTCCAGTCATCATCTCTCCGGCCTTTTTCGTGCCTCTTAAAGAACTGTAAAAATATTAAAATAAATTCCCATTGGTGTCAAAAGTTGTGAGACATGGCAATGACACGCGACCCGGGCTATCACCCAGCTTTGTGTCCGAGCCAAAAGAGTTTTACGTGACAAAGTTAAAGCATCATGCCTGGTTTTTCCCTAGAACGATTGATTGACATATCTTCGATTCCAACCAACTTGGCCAGTCAGGAGGGTTGGGTGGAGCCTCTGTTGCAATCGCAGCTTGTGGGAGCATCTCTAATGTCACTGAAAAATGCCACACTGCTGCATTTGTAGCATTAGTGTAAGGCTTAGGTTTCAATACTCCGTCACTGCATTCGTCGTTCCAAAAAAAATTGTAGATTGAGAAATTCAAGAGGTGTTAATTAAAAAAATATAACTACCAAAAAAATAGTGGAGAAGAATTTTACCAAAATGTGCTTTATTACAAATAAAATAAAAAAATAAATTATATGATTGGTTAGAAAGAATTTTCTTGGTTTTTTATAAAATATAGGTTTTTTCTATGAAACTTTCTATATATATATATATATAATAATTAATAAATAATAAGTAAGTTGAACTTGAGTGGAGCTTGATCTTCGAAAACTAGTAATTATCCGAGCTCAAGCTTTATAAATAGAGCTTGAAATGAGCCAAGCTCAGTTTTGAGATTTCTAAAAGGAGTAGAGCTAGATACAATTTGGTACGTTTATAACCATTAAAATAAAATATCATCTAATATAAGTGTTTAGGAAGTTAAATAAAAGGTTATTTTTATGAAGGAACTTAATTATCATTTTTGAAAAGTTTTAGAACTATGTCTTTAAAGAAATTTAAACTAATGCTTTTATATAAAAGTAGAAAACATATTTTTAAGTCATGGGATTTTTTATTATAACACAGTCATAATAGTTAGAAAATACTAATTATGTTATAATTGATATTCTATATACAAAATTATAGAGAACATCTTATAGGTTTTTAAAAAGTTTCAAGCTTCATCACTTATTTATAAGAATATTTTAATTATTTGTGTATTTTAATTAATCAAGGAACTAGGTTATGGCATTTCTCTCATATTAAATATATATTATATCAAATAAAAATATCAAATATATTTTTTATACATTTTTAAAATAAAAAATTGTTACATTAAAAGTACATTAATATTAAAAACACAGTTTTTTTTTGTTTAGAAAAACCAAATTATTATAAAATATAAAATTCTTAAAAACAACTTTTTAAAAACGATTTGGTTAAAGAAACACTTTGAAAATTTAGTTTTTGAAGAAACACTTTTATTTTTTTATTACTTTATACAAAATTATACAAAATTTCAATCATATTTTAAATGAAAAATATGTCTTATATTAAATGTTTTAATCAAGTCAAGTTTAAATGAAGGTTATATATGTAATTAAAAGTTTTGATTGGATCTATATGTGTGTGTAGGAGCCGAATAAAAAAAAAGAGTTTTTAACATGAGATTGATAAGAAAGAATATAGACCCTTTATCACATAATTGAATGGTTAAGATTTAGTGGTCTCCATATTTTATTTAAAACTTGGGTGAATTAAAGATAAAAAGATAAAAAAAAAAAGGAATTGTCTACATTTATTGATTTTTTAAGGGTAAATCAAGTTCCACCATTATTTTAAAAAACGAATAACTTTTAAAAGCTTAATCATTTAAAAAAATAAACCATAAAATAGAGAATTTTATTATCTTTAAAGTGAGCATAGTTTTGTTATAGTTTTTTTTTGAATATTTTACGTGGTCTGTGATTTTTTATGCTCGGTAAGTGATTATTGCTATGTGATTATGCAGCTAGTCCTTTAATCTTTCATGTTAAATGATTGTCCGTAATTTTTATATAACGTGGTTCGTGAGTATTGTTCCGCAATTATACATTTGATCCTTCATTATGTGTGTTAAATTACGGTCTGTAATTGTTATATAATTTGGTCTGTATTATTGGTCCGTGATTTACCCCGGTGGTCCTTGATTATGGGTATTAAATATCATTCTGTAATTTTATGTAGCACGGTCTGTAAATTTATAAGAACGATAATGTCTTTTACCTAGATGACACATGTCGCGTTCAAGTGGCATCCTACGCTTACCACAATCATTACTAATTAATTTTTTTTTCATTTTTATTTCCTTTTATTATATGATAAAGAAATGTAAAAAAGAAAAAAGAAATAAAAAAATGTATTTTAGGTTATTACATATATGTAATTGTATAAGTTACATACAAAACTTTTTGAGTTACATATACATAACTTCGTAATATAAATATTTTTTTAAAAATTTCTTTTTTATTATAACATTTCTATCCTTATAATAAAAAATTATGAAAAAATATTTTAAAAAATTTGTTAGTTAGTATGAGTTTTCTTGGTTTTCCTCAAAATAAGGAGTTTTCTTATAAACCTTCCCCTATGTATGTATGTATGTATGTATGTATGTATGTATGTATGTATGTATGTATGTATGTATGTATGTATGTATGTATGTATGTATGTATGTATGTATGTATGTATGTATGTATGTATGTATGTATGTATGTATGTATGTATGTATGCATGTATGTATTATGTGTGTGTGATTAATCAAGTTTAAAACGAAGGGTTAGATTAAACTATATAGGTTTCTTATCCTAAAAGTCTAAGTAGGAACATGAGTCGTTAGATCATTAATCAATGGCTATGATTAAATCAAGTTGTTTAAGGGTATTTTAGTAATAATCATTTGGTTGATTATTTATCAAGTTATCCCACCTTTTTAAACGTTTATAACTTCTACAGACGAAATTATGTTTAGAAAAAATATATATATCATCAAAGTGAACATTTATTTATCTTCAAACTGAATATAGTGTTCCTATAAAAAAAAATTGTTTTTTTCAGTTTACTGTGTCTTTTATACATGTCATTGTGTATTTTGTGTTTCATGCTCAATGTTGTTTTTTTCTGAACAATCAAGATACAATTATGTTGCAGAGTACATAATGTCAAGCAAAGATGACCCAATGACGAGTATGAATGAAATGACACAATAACCTGTTACAAAGACACAATTACTTATAAGAAAAACACGATAAAGATGATTATACACAAATGTTTAAGAAAGACAGAGTCGATAATTAAACACAATGAACCGGAAAATTTTCTTTCTTTTTTATATCAACACTATACTGATTTTAAAGATAAAAAATATACGTTTTTATGATATATTTTAAAAAAAATAATAATATCGTTTGTAAAAGTTATAAATATTTAAAAAAGGTGGGGGAAGTGATCATGGCTAAATTACCCTACAACAATTTTTCTCTCTAAAATATTTGAGTTTTTCCCTCTATACACATTTATATGTTCTATAATTAATAAATAAAATGACTTATACAAGAAAATATATTTGTTACACATAAATATCATAAAGGCATGATGTATTATACTATATAATTAAAAAGCGAACTTAAAGGAATAGTAAAATTTTTGATATTTTATTTTATTTTAAATATATATATATGTGTGTGTATATATATATATATATGCAATTAAAGACTTTTGATATTTTATTATCTGTATTATTAAATAAAATTATACTATATAATTAAAAAGTAACTTAAAGAAATAGTACATTCTTTATATTTTATTTTATATATATATATATATATATATAATTAATTAAAGACATTTGATATTTTATTATCTATATAATTAAATGAAAATAAATAGTAATATATATATATATTATATAGTAAAAATAAATAATAAATATATATATATATATATTATATTGAATAGTAAATGTTATATATATATATATATATATATATATATATATATATATATATATTGAAAAAAACATGGTTTGTAAAATTGAATAATAAATCCCTTAAATCACCAAAAGTTTTATTTAATTTTAAAAAGTAGTAAATGGAAATGAGGGAATAAATTTGAAAGATTTGCTTAAAGATTTGTTTTATATTAAATTTGAGAAATTTGCTTAAATGTTTCAGGTTTTGTTTTAATTCATCCGATTGGTTGATGGTGAAAATGATTTTATGAGTAATTTTTTTCTATTATTTTTGTAACATATTTGTGTGGATTTTGTATTATTTTATGTTTTTATAAAAAAATTGTATAGTGTTCGTGATTAAAAATTTAATTTTGCTATGTGATTTATGCTTTTGAAAATGATATATAATACCCATTCTCGGGAGTGTAACGTGATAACTCACCGTGTAGGATGTAAAAAACCTAGTTAACATAAAATATAAGCTTTAGTTCGCATGAATATATTCTTCATGTACGGTCAGAGTACCTCTCTTTTTTAAGAATAATTAATGACCAACAGATCTATGAGATCGAATTTGATAGAGAAAATTTAAAATTTTAAAGGGAAAAGTTGTTGTAAGGTAATTTAGTAACGATCACTTTCCCACCATATTTTTAAACATTTATAACTTTTGCTGTTACATCCGACAATTTCTCAGGTTTTAATCTCAATTAAACTCTAAAATTTATGCAACAATACTAACCTCATTTAAACATGGTTTAAAAATCAACAAGTTAAATGAAATATATATATATATATATATATATATACTTATATGTATATAGATATAATAGTAATACATAGATAATGATGTTATCTATTTAGTTTGAATTTATATTTCACAATAAAATCTCAAACCTAAAACTTTGATGTGATGATCAAAACTTGTGTTTAAAAACATGAACATTGAGTTTTAAAAACATTTTCAGAAATTAATATGTATATGTATTTTAGGGACACAATTATACTCCTATATGCAACCGTATTATTTTCATTTCACTCACTCTTATGTATGATCATAAAAAAAACACAAAGAAAATAAATAATAATCAAAACAAGTATCCATATATGTAGGTGAATAATAATAATAATAATAATAATAATGATAATTATAATAATAATAAAACATTAATAATAGTAATGATCAATAGATAAACCAACAAAAATTAGACTCATAACACTTTTAAAAAGTTGGTGAATTTCGATGGCACCTCAACCCAAACAAAATCCAACCCATCAACTTTTCTTTTTGTTTTGTTTTCCATGCTCACGATCAGAAAACCTTTCATATGGGCAAGGATTAACCAACCACACCAGCCCCTAAGTGGCTCCTAATATTCAAGGAAGAGTAAAAAAAATATCACATGAAACTCTAATACAAAAATCCCAACTCTGCTAGTCCTTAGCATTACTACATGACAAAGTCACATCTCTCTTTCCCACCTCCATAATCTGCAACAGCCACCCTAAGGGTGTGAATTCACCCATCAATCCTAGAAAAAAAAAGTCACATCTTGATGGCAAGTCTTCCAAAGACCTCCATCCTATTCCAATTAAGTAAATTTCCCTCCATTTACATCACCCTTGAGCACCCCAACCTCCTATAAATACTCAGGTAAATGCATCCATACAAGACCATAACATCATTTCCTCCCTTGCTCTATTTGGTGGTAAGTGAAGGAGATAGCCACCGGTGTCTCAACCAAGAAACACCACCCCCAATACCTTACTTTCAAACCCACTCAGATGCCCCTTGACTCCCCTATAGTAGCTCCCCATTTTGAGAGAAACATGGTTGTAATACCTGCTCTCTTTTAAAGTCATAGTCCAGCCTCACGACGTCAATCTTTCCTTCTCCTTGATTGCTTAAAGTAAGTCTATTTTAAGGTTATTCTTATACTCATTCATCATAAACAAGAAATTTATAAGTTACATGAAGTCTTAAGTTAAAACCACGGACAAACAAACATTTCTGAAATCTGGACAGAAGCTGGTTCGACTTTAACAGCCAAAAACCTGATAATAAAGACTCGAAACTAAGCAAACTCAAATACCATAGTTAAGGTCGTTGAGTTAGATTTCCAACCACTACTCATATGCTATCTAACTCAACCAAATTCAACCTCAAATAGTCACTACAAAATCAGTGCGAAAATTCGGATCTTTTAACTTAAGCGACTGTTTTGACCCATTTTCAGGCCGAATTACAAAAATATTTTTAAACGAAAGTTGTTTGGAACATATTAAAATATATTACTGTGATTAATTTTTGAAATTCATTTGCTATTTTAAAAGTTCACTCGAAGATACTGAACTGAACCTGTCTAAAAACGAAAATTTTAAACATGCATTCCTACATGTCCTTTATATATATTTTTGTCATAACGAGAAAATATTAACTTGTATACACTTGTATATGAAGTATTTTGAAATGTCTATTTTTGAAAAATGATCATTTAAAGTCCTGAGAATCGATAAACAAAAATGGATGTTACACAAAAACATGTAGTTATAATGCCGAAATTTCCTAAAGAAAATAAGTAATTATTTTCTTGGCATTATAACATGTTTCATAACTGTAAGACACGATATGTCTACAACAAACCTGAAAAAAAAATACCAAGAACCTTGTAGCAAGAACAAAAGAACAAAACAACGAACTTTGACAAGTTCACAAACTCAATGCAAATCCACAATGTTGTAGGAACTAGGTAGGGATTCCAAACAAGACAACGTTTGCACGAAAGTATTTGCGAAAAGGATGTCACGCGATCTTGGTGCACGTTACGGAAAGGAAGGTGGAGGAGAAGAAACCTGAAGACATACCAATTGTTCGAGATTATCCCGAAGTCTTTCCTGAATATAAGCCTGGACTTCCACTGACCAGGCAGTTAGAATTTCGAATCGATTTAGTGCAAGGAGCTGCAACAGTGGCGCAATCACCATACCGGCTAGCACCATCGGAGATGCAAGAACCGTCTAACCAGTTACTAGAGTTGCTGGTTAAAGGATGGAACCTTCAGGATGTGTATCGATTATCAGGAATTAAACAAGTTAACAGTTAAGAACCGATATCCACTTCCGCGCATAGATGATCTATTTGATCAACTACAAGGTTCATGTTACTACTCAAAGATTGATTTACAATCTGGATATCATCAGTTGAGAGTTAAAGAGGAAGATATCTCAAAGACGGCATTTAGAACTCGTTACGGCCACTACGAGTTTCTAGTCATGCCTTTTGGCTTGACGAATGCTCCTGCAATGTTCATGGATCTCATGAATATGGTGTGCAAACCCTATTTGGATAAATTTTTCATCGTGTTTATTGATGACATACTTATCTATTCCAGAACCATAGAGGACCATGAACAACATCTAAAGCTAATATTGGAGTTGCTGAGAAACGAGAAGCTGTATGCAAAGTTTTCAAAATGTGATTTCTGGATTAGAGAAGTACATTTTCTAGGGAATGTAATCAATGATAAAGGCATACATATGGATCCTGCCAACATCGAAGCAATTAAGAATTGGGTTGCACCAAAGACTCTGACTAAAGAGCGCCAATTCTTGGGTCTAGCTGGATATTACAGGAGATTTATATAAAATTTCTCCAAGATAGCTAAGCCCTTAATCACTCTTACTCAGAAAGACAAGAAATTCAATTGGGGTGAAAAACAGGAATCAGCATTCAAGTTACTGAAGCAGAAGTTATGTAGTGCACCCATTCTATCACTTCCTGAAGGGGCAGATGCTTTCGTTGTGTACTGCGATGCGTCACACCAAGGCCTAGGGTGTGTGTTGATGCAAAGAGACAAAGTAATTGCGTATGCGTCTCGACAACTTAAAGTGCACGAAAAGAATTATACGACTCATGACTTAGATTTAGGAGCAGTTGTCCTTGCACTTAAAATCTGGAGGCATTACCTTTACGGTACAAAATGCAGCATTTTTACCGATCACAAAAGCCTTCAGCACATTTTCGATCAGAAGGAACTAAACATGAGACAAAGACGCCGTGGAACATCTCATTGACTAGGACTGCAACATCCGTTACCATCCTGGTAAGGCCAATGTTGTAGTATATGCCTTAAGCAGGAAAGAACGAGCCAAAACTCTAAGAGTACGAGCCTTAGGAATGACAATTTAGACAACTCTCACTACTTGAATTCAAAATGCTCAAATAGAAGCACTAAAGGAGGAAAATTTGTAAAAAGAATTCTTGTGTGGTATGGACAAGTAGTTGGAAGTCAAAATTGATGGAACAATTTATTTCATGAATATCGTTTGGGTACTAAGTTTCGGGAACTTAAGAAAGTTGGTGATGGATGAGGCGCATAAGTCCAACTATTCAATACATCAAGGATATGATAAAATGTACCAAGACCTCAAAGAAATGTATTGGTGGCCCAATATGAAGGCTGACATCGCCACCTACGTCAGTAAATGTTTAACATGTTCTAAAGTTAACGCAGAATATCAAAAGCCTTCAGGTTTGTTACACCAACCTGAAATACCCCAATGGAATTGGGAGCAAATTTCAATGGATTTTATTACAAAATTACCCAAGACCTCAAGTGGTTGCGATACTATACGGGTAATTATCGATCGCCTGATGAAATCCGCACACTTCTTACCAATTAAGGAGACATACAAGATGGAAATATTAGGCAGGGTCTACATCAAGGAAGTCGTCTCTAGACATGGAGTCCCAATTTCTATTATCTCAGACAGAGATAGCAGATTTACTTCAAGGTTTTTGCAGACCCTCCAAGGAGCACTAGGCATGCGTCTAGACATGAGTACCGCCTACCACCCTCAAACGTATGGTCAAAGCGAAAGGACTATCCAAACTTTGCAGGACATGTTGAGAGCTTGCGTAATAGATTTTTGGAAACAGTTGGGATACTCATTTACCATTATGTGAGTTCTCGTACAACAACAGTTATCATGCTAGCATCAAAGCCGCACCGTTTGAAGCGTTGTACGGTCGTAAGAGTCGATCACCCATATGCTTGGGCGAAATTGGTGAAAATCAACTCACTGGTCCTGAGCTCATCCATATAACCACTGATAAAGTCATCAAAACAAAGGAGCGATTACAAGTAGCATGTGATCGCCAGAAAAGTGATGCTGATGTTAGACGTAAGCCTATGGAATTTCAAGTTGGAGATAAAGTCATGTTAAAAGTCTCACCATGGAAAGGAGCCGTTAGATTTGGATAACGTGAAAAGATAAGTCCACGGTACATTGGGCCATTCGATATCCTTGCGAGGATTGGTCCCGTAGATTACTGACTCCAACTACCCTTAGAACTCAGTGGAGTTCACAACACATTTCATGTTTCAAACCTGAAAAAATGTTTATCTGATGAGACACTCGTTATACCCTTGGAGAAAATTCAAATCCATGACAAACTCCACTTTGTTGAAGAACCAATTGAGAGCATGGATCGAGAGGTAGAAAGATTGAAAAAAATTCGCATCCCTATAGTAAAGGTTCGTTGGTGCTCTAGGCGAGGATCAAAATTTACTTGGGAACGCGAAGACCAAATGAAACTCAAGTACCCCCAACTATTCGAAAAGGCTTCAATCTCGAGAAATACAAACTGAATTTCGAGACGAAATTTTATTAACTGGGGGAGAGTGTGGCATCCTCCAATTTCTCATGTTTTAATCTCAATTAAACTCTAAAATTTAAGCAACAATACTAAACTCATTTAAACATGGTTTAAAATTCAACAAGTTAAATGAAAATATATTTATATATATATGTATATATATAGATATAATAGTAATATATAGATAATGATGTTATCTATTTAGTTTGAATTTATATTTCACAATAAAATCTCAAACCTAAAACTTTGATGTGATGATCAAAACTTGTGTTCAAAAATTTGAACATTGAGATTTAAAAACATTTTCAGAAATGATTATGTATACGTATTTTAGGGACACAATTATACTCCTATATGCATTGGTATTATTTTCATTTCACTCACTCTTATGTATGATCATCAAAAAAAAAACATAAAGAAAATAAATAATAATCAAAACAAGTATCCATATATGTAGGTGAATAATAATAATAATAATAATGATAATAATAATAATAATAATAATAATAATAATAATAATAATAATAATAATAATAAAAATAAAACATTAATAATAGTAATGATCAATAGATAAACCATCAAAAATTAGACTCATAACACTTTTAAAATGTTGGTGAATTTCGATGGCACCTCAACCCAAACAAAATCCAACCTATCAACTTTTCTTTTCGTTTTGTTTTCCATGCTCACGATCAGAAAACCATTCATATGGGCAAGGATTAACCAACCACACCATCCCCTAAGTGGCTCCTAATATTCAAAGAAGAGTAAAATAAATATCACATGAAACTCTAATACTAAAAACCCAAATCTCCTAGTCCTTAGCATTAGTACATGATAAAGTCACATCTCTCTTTCCCACCTCCATAACCTTCAACAGCCACCCTAAGGGTGTGAATTCACCCATCAATCCTGGAAAAAAAGTCACATCTTGATGGAAAGTCTTCTAAAGAACTCCATCCTATTCCAACTAAGTAAATTTCCCTACAATTACATCAACCTTGAGCTCCCCAACCTCCTATAAATACTCAGGTAAATGCATCCATACAAGACCATAACACCATTTCCTCCCTTGCTTTCTTTGGTGGTAACTGAAGGAGATAGCCACCGGTGTCTCAACTAAGAAACACCACCCCCAACACCTTACTTTCAAACCCACTCAGCTGCCCCTTGACACGCCCACATTAACTACCCATTTTAAGAGAAGCTTGGTTGTAATACCTGCTCTCTTTTAAAGTCATAGTCCAGCCTCACGACGTCAATCTTTCCTTCTCCTTGCTTGCCTAAAGTAAGTGTATTTTAAAGTTATTCTTATACTCATTCATCATAAACAAGAAATTTATAAGTTACATGAAGTCTTAAGTTAAAACCGTGGACAAAAAAACATTTCTGAAATCTGGATAGAAGCTGGTTCGACTTTAACAGCCAAAAACTTGATCAGAAAGACTCGAAACTGAGCAAACACAAATACCATAGTTAAGATCATTGAGTTAGCTTTCCAATCACTACTCATATGCTATCTAACTCAACCTTATGTTACCTCAAACAGTCACTACAAAATCAGTGCGCAAATTCCGGCCTTTAAACTTAAGCGACTGTTTTGACCCATTTCCAGGCCGAATCAAAAAAAATTTTTTCAATGAAAGATGTGTGGAACATATTAAGATATGTGACTGTGAAGTTTCGTAATTTTGAAATTCTTTTGATATTTTAAAAGTTCACTCGGAGATAATGAACTGAACCTGTCCAAAAACGAAAATTTTAAACATGCATTCCTACGTGTCCTTTATATATATTTTTGTCACAAAGAGAAAATATTAACTTGTATACACTTGTATATGAAGTATTTTGAAATGTCTATTTTTGAAAAATGATCTTTTAAAGTTCTGAGAATCGATAAACAAAAATGGATGTTACACAAAAACATGTAGTTATAATGCCGAAATTTCCTATAACATGTTTCATAACTGTAAGACACGATATGTCTACAACAAACCCTAAAACATAAAAATACCAAGAACCTTGTGGCAAGAACAAAACAACAAAACAACAAACTTTGACAAGTTCACAAACTAAATGCAAATCCGCAATGTTGTAGGAACCGCGTAAAGATTCCAAACATGACAAAGTTTGTACTCAAGAATCAGAGATCCACACTCACAGTGAGTTTCACGGCCCCTATTTGCTACAATGTTTTACTAACTCACAGGGGGAGAAATCATGCTTGTTCATCGTTTCATTGACGCAAGTGGTTTTAGGTCAACACATTATTACTTGAGTTACTTTTATCGCTTTAAGTCCCCAATTCTACAACCGTTAATTGTGGGTAAACGTGAATTATTAGGAATAGTAATATTCAGGAGTGACAACCCCACCCATGGTTAGTAGCTCTAACTGTGATTGTAGGTCAAATCAGGTGCATAATATTCATCTCGATACAATGTTTCGCGATAAAACGTTTGGATGGGGCAATTGAATAACGTCGAGTTCTGTTATGGGAGCTCATCGTAATAAGAAATACACACAACTCATGATATTGTTTCTGAGAACAATAGTCTCATTTTTAAAACCATGCGATCAAATGAAACAACTATATTTTAACGTGTCTAAACCTGTGAACTCATCAGCTTTATGCTGACTGTTTTTTAGCATGTATTTCTCAGATTACTGAAGATATATTATGGGGGCGCATTTTGGGTTTTAGCATATGGAGCCACATTTCATCAGGAAGCACACATTTTGAGGATTTTCCTAGCATAGTCTATTGGCTTAGGCCATGTTTGTAAAATCTTGTTAACAATATTTATTGCGAACTCTAGCATGTATTTATTTTTTTTATGTTGGCTCAAAGAATGACTTGTAAACTCTTTTGGTTAATGCATTTAGAAGTCAATCAATGTAAACAATGATTGTGAAACCATGATAGTCTCACCTCGCGTATTCCGCCTTGGCGGGATGTGACAGATTTGTATCAGAGCCATTGGTTATAGCGAACTAGGTTGCATTAGGAAGGCCTAGACTATAGCCATGTGGACACATAACAATATTTGCATTGCATCGCATTAGTATTAAGCAATATGTAAACATAGGTTGGATAAGGAGTATGCACCGGTCACCCTCACTATTTAGCTGTATCAGTATCACCACATGCTCCACCTACACCACTACACCTACTTATGCCTGATTGATAGGGAGGACCCAGAGGAGGAGCAGGACGTCTCGCTAACCATCGAGTTTGTGGACGAGACCAATGCCGACAAAAATGATGGCTCCGGAAAGATTGTACCCTACAAGACACCCGATGGTCCTGCAACACCTGATGACGCTGCATAGCCGCCACCTGAGAGATTATAGTTGCTATGGCTATTGTGATTATTGTGACTGCTGTGAATGTTGAGATTTTACTTTTCAAGTTATGACAATAATTATATATTTTCTAAATCCTTTAATCATATATTCTAGGAAGAAAAAAAAAACATGCCAAGAGGAAGACCTAGGAGAAATGCAAACACAGGGACACCACAACAGATGAATTCGACATAAATTGAACAACTGGTCCACCAAAGAGTAGCGGACGCAACAGCAGATTACGAGGCCAATCGAGCCAATGGTTTCGGCAGTAGTGGTACCGGAGGAGGCGGTGCTGTTGGTAGTCATACTGATGGGAGCGGACCTGATAGAGGTCGCGGAGGTGCTACACGAGTATGCACCTACAAAGTTTTCCTGAAATGCACTTGGGTTAACCCGATGGTGTGAAAAGATGGAAACGGTTTTTCGAATTAGCAATTGTCTAGAAGATTGTATGGTTAAGTACGCCACTTGTACCCTACAAGTTATGGAATTTCGTCCTGATTGGAGTTGACATAGCAAGCTATACCACTCGATTTCATGAAATGGCGCAATTATGCCCAAACATGGTCACTTCAGAATACAAACTAATTGAAAGGTACTTTGGGGGACTCCCTTTCCAAATCAAAAGTATGGTAACTGCTTCTCGTCCTGACACAATCCACAGCGCGATCAGCGTTGCTCATCGCCTGGTTGATCAAGCTGTTCGTCGGGGAACGCTAGTGAAAACTGGAACCACAGGAAAAAATACTGACAACAAAAGGAAATGGGATGGTAACCCAAGCAAAAATTCATCAAATCAGTTCCAGAAGAAGCCATTCATCGCAAAAGTTAACACAATTGTATCTACTGGAAAGAATCATACACAGAGAACAATCCGAAATGTATCAAATGTGGTTATTATCACATAGGGACATGTGAAATTTTTGTGCGTGGAAAATGTAATAAGCCTGGGCATACGACCAAATTTTGTCGATATACTGGACCAATAACAAACAACCAACCGAAACAGGGGTGTTATGAATGCGGGAATGTTGGTCG
This sequence comes from Mikania micrantha, assembly GCA_009363875.1. NCBI lineage: Eukaryota > Viridiplantae > Streptophyta > Magnoliopsida > Asterales > Asteraceae > Mikania > Mikania micrantha. Next base: position 54,249,735 of record CM018682.1, on the reverse strand, counting down.
TTTCAAGAAAGACTGCCCGAAACTAAGAAACCAAGATGGCAAGAATGCTAGAGGAAGGGCATTTGTTCTCGGAGCGAGAGAAGCCCGCAAAGACCCCAATCTCGTTACAGGTATGTTTCTTGTCAACAACCATTATGCCTCAATTTTCTTTGATACGGGTGCCGACAAAAGTTTTGTGCCTAACGAACTTAGTTCGACGCTTGGAATAAGATCAACTAAATTAAATGAAAAATATATAATTGAATTAGCAGATGGAAAATTAGCTGAAATTGATTAAATGACACAATGATGTACCTTCCGTTTAGGGGATCATTCTCTCATCATAGATTTATTAACAATAGAACTTGGAAGTTTCGACATTGTCATAGGCATGGATTGGTTGTCCAAGAACCATGCCGAGATTGTATGTCACAATAAGATTGTTCGAAGTCCACTCCTAAGTGGCTGTACTCTCCCAGCCCAAGGAGAAAAGAGTGGTGCCATATTACAAATCATCTCCTGCACGAGAGCACGAAAGTATTTGCGAAAAGGATGTCACGCGATCTTGGCACACGTTATAGAAAGGAAGGTGGAGGAGAAGAAACCTGAAGACATACCAATTGTTCGAGATTATCCCGAAGTCTTTCCTGAAGACCTGCCTAGACTTCCACCGACGAGGCAGGTCGAATTTCGAATCGATTTAGTGCAAGGTGCTGCACCAGCGGCGCGATCACCAAACCGACTAAGCTCTCTCTAAAACCCCAAACCTAGAAACTTCAATCCCTTACCAAATCGAGTGATTTTGGTGTCAAAACAAACACAACAACTTGTAGATCGTGAAAGTACAAGGATTTAGAGCTTGGAACCACCAGAATCGAGGTAAAATCGAGTTCAAAGTGGCGAATTTAGGGTTTTCTTTACCCTTGAACGACCACATTGTTTAACCGGTTGGAAAACAACAAAAACCTATAGGAAACAGTTGAAACTAGTCACAAAAGGTATAGGAACTTAGAGAACACTTTAGTTGAGTCTAAACTTTGAATATGGTGATATGGAGGTGTCAGGCTTCGAACCAGGCGAATAGGAGGTCCAGGTAGGCCAAATGGTCATAGGACGAACGGCCATAAGTCGAATGGCGAAAGGCCGAATGACATAGCCCTATTCGCTCAAACTGGAATGTCGGATGGAGTCTTCATTCGCATGACCCCTTTTCGGCCGATGTAACATCACTGTCTTTTGGGTTTGTCTGTACATGATTAATTGTATTGATAAAGCCTAATATGATGATTTGATAATTTATATGGACTATTGGATGTTATTATCACCGGTATACAATATTGAGAACATATATTATCACTATGCATAAACCATGGGGAAGTTGGTTTGAAATATAACCAGACTGATCCACAGAGTTTATTACAGTTAAGTTAATTATGAAATGAACTTATTTTGGTTTGAATGGTTTGAAGTTGTTGGTTTGATCACTAAACATAGTCAAGGACACATGGTCATGGTTTATCGAAATGGTGGTGGGACGATGGCTGGATAGGTTGCGACCAACTCCTACATATGCCCTATACATATTCTTATTTCGGTTTATCATGGATGTGTCAGTGATATGGTTTAGTGGGGATTGGATTGGGAAATTAATAAATAATGGGATTAATTAATAAAATAATGAAAGCATTATTAAAAATAATTATGCGATGGTGAGGTTACTAATGTTAATTCTAACGTGAATATTATTTCAGAAATATTAAACTTAATAATGTATTCGCGTGGGTGATGATTCGCACGAATATAATTATTAAGAATAATATACTGAAACGATATTCCATAAATCGTATATCGAATTGAGATACAATACGAACGATGGATTCGGAAAGGTGACGATCTGTATGAATTCGTACGTAAGTAACGCATTTCAATGAGATAACCGAAATAATATCGAAAGATATTAAATTAAGAAAAAGAATTTAAAAAACTTTATTAGGATTCACAATCTTAACCAAAATTTAATAAAATCATTTTATTAAATAAAGGATTAAACAGAAATAAATAAAATCATTTTATAAAACGAATTTAACTAAAATCATTGTGATTAAACGAATTTATCTTGTTTAAACATTTCGTGTTTTAAAATACACTTTACGAGGAAACCGATAAATTTAAGATGGATTAACGCGTAATAAACGAGACCGAGCACGAGGGAACGACACGTGATATAAGAAAGAAGAACCTCTTCTTCCCCTTCATTTTCACAACCTCTCTCTCTCTCTCTAAAACACCATTTTCGTCACCCTACTCTCTCTCTAACTTCTCTCTACATTTTCTCCCTCAAATCTCAACAATTTGAAGAGATCTTGGTGCCAAAATGTTCGTGTGATCGAGCAGAACAAGAACCCACGATGATTTCGAGCATTTGAACGCGATTTGAAAGTAGATCGAGCATTTTACTTTTTGTTTTCTCATTTTGAAACAATCGGTTATTGTCACCACCTTTAAATGACTTTTACACATTGAAAATTCTAAAACAAACTAGTATGGGTATGGCAAAGTCATGGGTGAGCCTGTAACATGAAGAAATTCGAAGATGATGATGGTGAACGGGTGGTTCACTAGAGAGCAGATCGGCCGAACCTTTATTGAGCTGGGTGAAGGGTGGCCGAACCTCCCATCCACCAAACGTGCCACGAACCAGGGAAGTCACAAACCAGTTATTGTCAAACCTTGATAGGGTCAAACCCTAGAACCTTGGCCGAACCTATGTTGCTGCGAAGCTTGGAACAGCGAACCCAAAAGCAGTGAACCTCTCATCCATGCAAACCTTTACCATGGCCGAATGTCACACCCCGAGCCGGCGGGGTAGGATCGGAGTCCCCGTCGGGCGGAAGGTTCCCGGGGCGCGATATCGGGAGTGATAATCAGAAGTGATCAGATTGTTTACATTGCACATGATATAAATGAGAAATGCTAAATAAAATAGAATTACAAAGTTAAATTACATCAGTATCATTTATAATTTAACAATGTAAATCTATTGTAAACATCATAAAATGACTATCTTGTATTTACACAAGATATACAAAATAAATTGTATAATGATGTCTTCAAAAGTATGCAGGTCCAGAATACTAGTCTTCTATCTGAAGTCCTAGTCCAAACAAAATGACTTCCTAATTGACCTGTTGATGCATGTTTATTGTCCCTAGTTCAGTTTTGTAACTCTTATCATGTAAATGTTCAAAGTATTAATGGAAGTTGTCTTTATATCTATTTCATAATGTTTATTTCTATTGATTATTGTCTATTAATGTTTATCTAGTTTTTTGATTTGATTATAAACTGTTTGAGTATGAAGTACTCTCATTCGGCCGAATGACTCTAGAATGAAGTCATTCGGCGAATGAAGGTTATAGCGAATGTCTGAGTTCCGAATGAGTCATTCGCCGAATGACTCATTCGAATGTCTGCACATTCGAGCTTGGTCATTCGCCGAATGAGCTGCTTCGGCCACTCATTCGCCCGAATGACTACAGCCTATATATAGATGTTCAAATCATTTCAAACCTAACTTTTCCAGAGCCCTCCTTCTTCCCTAGCACTCCAGTGTCAAAACCCTTGAAGATTTGAGAGGTTCTTGTGCTTCCAAGTTCGATTCTCAACCCGTGGTGTTCGATCGTTGCTTCCAAGTTGTTCCTACAGCCTCGGATCACCACGGTTTCTGTTGGTTTCGTTTGGAAAACCCTGGAATAGGATTCCGCACTATCCCAGAGGTTATCGAGTAGTTTTTCATTGGATTCGGATTGTTTCCGAGCTCCAAATCGGTCCAACAAAGTGGTATCAGAGCTTTGGCTCTTGATTCTGCTCGATTTCCACTCAAAATCAACAGATCTGAGATCCCCAAAACCCTGATTTTCGTAACTTCCAAAAACCCTAAGTTTCTTGCTTCCAAAGTCACTATTTCATTGAGATTTTAGGTGTTTTTGTGGTTCATTTGATCTAGTTTCTTCCCAATTGGTTAATAATCATGTCTTGAAGTTCTGTGCAAAATTTGGTGGTTAGATCTGGTCAAAATCGAAAGATATCGCAATTTTCGTTGTAAAAAACCCCAGATCGCCGAATGACTCTGGCGGCCGAATAAGATCAGCCGAATATCCTCCCATTCGCCGAATAGCTCTCATTCGGCGAATAGCTCCTTCGACACTTTTCATTCGGCGAATAGCTTATTAGACATTCTTCATTCGCCGAATAAGCCTCATTCTCAATACTCATTCGGCGAAAGACTTCATTCGACTTGCCATTCGCCGAATAGGTCATTCGACTTACCCATTCGCCAGTTCTCATACTCAGTCTCTCATTCGCCAGTTTCCACACATTCGGCCCCCGACATTCGCCAGTTTAGCACTCATTCGCCAGTTGCTTCTGAAATTTTTCTAAGTGTTGAATCTTATTACTTCTGATCAAATGGAGGATTTAGCTCTCATGGCTAACCAAAACCATCGCATTCAGACTCTCTTGTTGACAGAGAATGAGACAGGGAACTCAAACAAAGCTCCTAAGTTGTTGAATTTAGATGATTACCCTCACTGGAAATATAGATTTGAGATCCACATCAATGGGGTGGATACAAATCTGTGGATGATGATTGAAGGAGGTTATCTGCGGCCTCTGAATGAAGATGGAACTCCTATGCTAGTCACACGGATGACTGAGCCTCAGAGGAAGCTGTATGATTATGAGAAGAAAGCCTATGCTATTTTGTCACAGTCCATTGCCACTGATATCTTCCATCAGTTTAGACAGTTTCCTTCGGCTAAGCTTCTGTGGGATGCATTGCAGCAAAGATATGAGGGTAATGATGCTTTGAAGAGCATTAAGTCTAAAGCTTTGAAAAAGGAATTCAACAGCTTTATGTATGTGGGAAATGAGTCCCTTGATGAGTTGATTGCAAGGTTTTATCATCTGTTGAGTGAGTTGTTCAACCACGAGGTCAAAACCACAACTAAAGAGAAGATTCAATGTTTGGCAGATGCACTACCTCCAAAATGGGAGTCCTTCTTGATGGTACTCAAGCAAAATCAGATGATGGCTCATATGGACATCAATGATTTCATTCAGAAGCTAAAAGAGCAGGAGATAGAGAACAAATGGAAGGCCAAGAGGGTTGCACAAGTTCAAGATCCTTCTCTATACTACTCCACTCCAACAGTTGATAAGTCTACAACTCATGCTCCTCTGAAAACTGCCTTTGTGTCTAAAGCTTCTGAAGCCCCATCTGCAGCTCAGATGCACTTTAGCCCATCTTCTTCATCGAGCTCACAACAAGAGCATCATCAGCCTACTGCAAGTCTGAAGACAGAGAACTTTGATAAAGTCACAGTTGAGATTGCTAAAGAGCACATGGGTCTTCTGTCAACATTGGTTAGTTCATATGATGGATTGATTGCTGGTCAGATCGGCAATCCATATTTGACCAATGATGACTACTCTCAAATTGATCCTGATGATATGGAAAGAATTGACATCATGTGGGCATTGGCTAGTGCAGTCAGAAGAGCTAAGGAGTTTGTGAAGAGGACAGGAAAAGACATCAATCTAAACAAGGAGTCCAAGTTTGGATTTGATATGGCTTCTGTTACATGCTACAACTGTGGTGAAAAGGGTCACTTTGCTAGACAATGCAAGCAGCCAAAGAAAGCTGGAAACAAGAACCCATTTCAGCATCAGAAGTCTGCCCATGCTAATTCTGAAAGGCGATTAGTTCCTATTGATTCTCCTACAACAGCTGGATCTTCATCTTCTGGTAGTAAAGCCTTGATGGTTCAACAAGATGAAGGTGTAAACTGGGACTTCAGATTTAATGCTGATAAGGAAGATCAAGAGAAAGCATGTGTGGCAGAGATTCAGAATTCTGATGATATTGATGAAGAAAGCAGTCAGGAAGATTTGTTGGTGATTGATGACAAGACATCAAGTTCAGAATCAGAAAATTTGACGGATTCTGACACTCAAGAATCTGATGGAGAAGCTGATGACTCCTCAACTCAATTTGCCTTGATGGCAAACTCTTCTGCTTCTACAATTCTTCTGAGCAGGTATACACTGATTGTTCATCTTCTCAATCTGATTGTTTCAATTGTGTTGATCTTAGGAGCAAGGTCCTTGCTTACCAGAAGCATAACAGTGATCTGATGACCGATCTTGACTTGTGCATTGAAGCAAACAAAGTTTTAAAATCTAATGAAAAGGATTTTCAAAATAAAATTGATCTTTTAAATAGACAATTGCATGAGGCCGAGATCGCTGTTCTGAACAAGCAAGATGCTATTACTTCTTATCTCAATACCATAAATGAGATTAAGAAGAAATTAGCATTAGTTGAGTGTGATTATGAGACTTTGGGACAGAAGCTCAAGAGCTATGAGAGCTCCTCTTATATCATTGAGCATATGATCAGTAGGGGTACTGATCAGGGGAAGGAAAAGGTTAATTATCAAAAATGTCCTCCACCAATCCTAAATGCCTTTGTCAACACTCCAAATGACAAAGACGTAAAGGACTTTCAAGTTACTACTCCATTAGTAGTTGATCCAGTTAGTCTGAGTGAAAATCAGAGTTCATCTCAGACTAAGGATTCAAGGGTGGATGGAATTGTGGAAGATTGGGTTTCTGATTCCGAGAATGAATCAGAGTATTCATCAAAGCAGAGTACTCCTCGGAATCAAATTACTAGTGTCATGAAAGGTGACCCAATCTCCAAATCAAAGATTTACAAGGAACTATGCTTTGTTAAAGCTTCACAGGAGTCTGAAGCTAATTGTGCTACCAAATCAGCTCAGTTTGGTAACAAAGGAAGGAAGGGTTTGGGTTTCAAGCAAGATTGTCAAAAATCAAATGTTTTTAAATCAACTAAAAAGTCATTTTCTGATTTAAAACACTTTCATAAAAAAGGTGTTAAAGTCTGTGTTGAGTGTGGTGAACCAGGGCACATTGTGAGGTTTTGCCCTCAGTTGATCAGACCTAAGGTTGTCCCTTTCATAACCTTAAAGTCTGCTTTACCAAAACCTAGCAAATTTGTGTCTAAATCTTTTCAGTCAAAATCTTCATTTCACACTCAGCCTAAAGGTTCAGACAAGGGTAAGGGAAAGTTGGAAACATTGGTGGTTCCAAATGAGATTAATGTTAACCAATCAAAACAATCATCCATTTATCTGAAAACCTCTTTTGATAAAAATGCAATTTGGAAAGTTAAATCATCTGAGGTGTCTGTTCCACAAATTTAGATAAACCTATTCCTAAGGGAAAATGGATCGATGTTTGGATCCGAGACTCAATGGGTCAACCCAAGACCGTAAAGGCTTGGGTTCCCAATGTAAACTGATAGTCTCTTTATTGTGCAGGTTGCCCCAAAAGCTGGAGTGAACAGCAATTGGATCGTTGATAGTGGGGCTTCCAGACACATGACTGGTGATATTTCGCTGCTCACCAATGTGAATGCAGTTCGAGGTGGCTATGTAGCTTTTGCTGGAGACAAGGGTGGTTTCATTACAGGAGAGGGAATCTTGACAAATGGACAGGTTTCGTTCGATAATGTCAGATATGTCAAACAGTTGGAAAACAACCTCCTGTCAGTCTCTCAGATTTGTGACAAAGAGTACAAGGTTCTGTTTGATGACTCAAAGTGTTATATTCTCAAGCAAGGTGTGCAGATACCTGAAGATTGGATTTTGATGTCTGCTCCAAGAAAACAAGACTTGTATGTTCTCAATATGGCCACAGCTTCAACTACATCCTCCACAGCTTCATGTTTTATGACAAAGGCAACTGAAAAAGATTCAATCCTTTGGCATAAGAGGATGGGCCATTTGAGTTTACGCAAGATGAATCATCTGGTACACAACAGTTTGGTTGAGGGAGTTAGCTTGAAAAATTTTAAGCTGTCTGATATCTGTGTTTCATGCAAGAAAGGAAAGCAGTCTAAGCAGTCTCATAAGCTGAAAAAGTATCATTCAATCAATGTTCCTCTTGAGCTTCTCCACATGGATTTGTTTGGTCCAGTAAATCGGAAGAGTATAGCTGGAGATCAATACTGCCTGGTTATCACTGATGAATACTCCAGATACTCTTGGGTCTTCTTTTTGAAGGAGAAATCAGAAACGTTTGATTGCATTCAAGTTTTGGTTACCAAACTTGAATCGCTCTATAAGCTCAAGATTCGTCAGTTTCGAACTGATAATGGAACCGAGTTCAAAAATCACAATATGGAGAATTTTTGTAATGCAAGAGGCATTGTACAACAGTTTAGTGCTCCATATGTTCCACAGATGAATGGCGTTGCTGAACGCAAGAATAGGACATTGATTGAGGCTGCTAGAACTATGCTTGCTGATTCTTCTCTACCGGTTCAATTCTGGAATGAAGCTGTTGCCAATGCTTGTTACACATTGAACCGGGTTCTTATTGTGAAGAGACATGGGAAAACTTGCTTTGAACTGCTCCATAACCGAAAGCCAAATCTTAAGTATCTAGAACCATTTGGTGCTCCATGCACCATGCTTAAGAAACATGAGCAGGGCAAGTTCAATGAAAAGGTGGAAGAAGGGTACTTTCTTGGGTATAGCACTCCAAATAAACGAGTTTACAACATTGCAACTCATAATGTGGAGGAGTGGTACCACGTGGATGTTCAAAAGTATACAATGCCCCCACCTGGAAAAGGGCCAGATTGGATGTTTGACTATTCCAGTCTTTTTGACTCATTCAATATGCCCCCCATGTACTCAGATGAAGATGTAGCTGTTCAGATGTTGTATGATGTGCAGAATGCACCCGATGCTACTTTTCAACCTACATCTACATCTGGTCCCTCTACACAGGTAAATGATGACAGCTCAAACACAGATGACAATCCCCCAGCTGCTCCTGAACCAGTTGTTGATAATCTTGTACCTGATCTTGAGGACTTGAATTTGAATAACTTAGATCCTGAGGTTGAGGTTCCTGCTCATCCTGTTGGAAGAATTAATCGAATTCATCCTCAAGACAACATTATAGGGAGTCCGTTAGATGGAGTAAAGACTCGAAGTCAAATTTCTTCAGGTGGTCTTGCAGACATTCTTGATTTTGCAGATGTAAGCTTTTGTGCTCATTCCTGCTTTATATCTCAAGTGGAACCGCGTACCGTCACTGAAGCCCTCAAAGAAGAATCATGGGTAGACGCCATGCAAGAGGAACTGTTGCAGTTCAAGAAGTTAGGGGTCTGGCAACTAGTTGATAAACCCAAAGGTGCAAAAGTCATTGGCACTAGATGGGTTCTTTGTTGCAAAAAGGATGATCACGGGATAATCGTGAGAAACAAGGCTCGTCTGGTGGTTCAAGGATTCAGACAGATAGAGGGATTGGATTATAATGAGGTGTTTGCTCCGGTCGCTCGACTAGAAGCCATTCGTATCTTTCTGGCTTATGCATCCTTCAAAAGGTTCAAGGTTTATCAAATGGATGTAAAGAGCGCGTTCCTTCACGGGGTTATCAGTGAAACAGTGTATGTCAATCAACCTCCCGGATTTGAAGATCCATTGCATCGTGATAAAGTCTACAAGCTAGACAAAGCGTTGTATGGATTGCATCAGGCTCCGAGAGCGTGGTACGAGACACTTTCCACTCACCTTCTGAACAACGGGTTCAGAAGAGGTGTCATTGACTGCACTTTATTCATCCGTGAGAAGGACAGTGATTTACTCTTGGTACAAGTGTATGTGGATGATATAATTTTTGGATCCACAAATGATAATCTGTGCAAGGAATTTGAGACAGTTATGAAAGAAAAATTTGAAATGAGTTCGATGGGAGAGATGAAGTTTTTCTTGGGTTTACAGGTGGATCAGTCTGAGGCAGGGATTTTTATTCATCAAACCAAATACGTTGGTGACATTCTGAGCCGGTTCAGTATGTCTGATGCGAAGCCTGCTGGTACCCCACTGGCGATTAATCACGGGATTACTCCAGATGAAAAGGGGGAGTTAATTGATGCCACTCTGTATCGGGGAATGATCGGATCTCTCATGTATCTCACTGCCTCTCGGCCAGATATCATGTTTGCCACTTGCTTGTGTGCTCGTTATCAATCAAAACCAAGAGTATCTCACCTGATTGCTGTCAAAAGGATTATGCGTTATCTGAAGGGTACTCCGGAACTTGGCTTATGGTACCCTAATGATGATAACTTTGAACTTACTGCATACAGTGATTCAGATTATGGCAGATGCAAAAGAGATTTCAAGTCAACATCTGCGGGTTGTCAGTTCTTTGGAAACCGATTGGTCACCTGGCAGTGCAAGAAGCAGACGTCGGTGTCTACTTCAACCTGTGAAGCTGAATATATTGCTGCTGCAAGTTGCTGTTCTCAAATAATCTGGATTCAACAGCAACTCAGGGACTATGGGTTACATTTTTCTAACACTCCTATCTATGTTGATAACACTGCCGCCATAGCTGTCACTAAAAATCCAGTTCAGCACTCCAAAACTAAACACATCGACATAAAATATCACTTCATACGTGATTGTTTTGAGAAGAAATTAATCGATGTTGTTAAAATTCACACCGATCACCAAAAAGCTGATCTTTTTACAAAAGCTTTTGATAAACCCAGATTTTTATATCTGTTATTGGCTAATGGTGTTTTTCAAAAGGATGAAGTTCAATCCTCATCTGAGTCTAACAAATGATCATCACTTTCATTAGATAGTTTTGTTTATTTTTAGTATTTTCATTTTATCTTGTACAGTTCTTGTTTCTCAACAAAAACACAAAAAGATTTTCTATTTTTAGGTTTTTAGGGGGAGATATTCTAATTTGAAAAACCAAAAACAATAGAAAATTTGAAAAAACCAAAAACAATAGAAAATTTGAAAAAACCAAAAACAATAGAAAATTTGAAAAATCAAAAACAATAGAAAATTTGAAAAAACCAAAAACAATAGAAAATTTGAAAAATCAAAAACAATAGAAAAATTAAAATTGAAACAGTCATGTTTAATGATATAGCACATTGATTTCATTATGTCATAGAAGCAGAAATGAATGCATGAGCTAAAATCATAAGGAAATGATGATGGGATGTACTGATAGGCTGATTATACAAAATAAATAAATGACTTATGAGAACTTAGAAAGTTTGACTTGTGGGATCCATTTTATTAAGGCTTTTGAGTGAAAAATGGTTCTGGACTCAAATCAAGCATACACCTGTCATCATGAAATCAAATAAGGTTTCATTAAAAAAAATCAAAGACAAGCTGGTATTAAGCTTGGTAAAGAAAAATCAAAGACAAGCTGGTATTAAGCTTGGTAAAGAAAATCTAATGCAAGCTGGTATTAAGCTTGAGAAAAACTTAAACAAATAAAGTTCGATTCCATATATGTGCCATATTGCTGGGACGGACCTAGCTGAAGCCATCCATGTGGATAGAACAAGAAAAATTCAAAAAAGATAATAAATGATTGAATCTTATTGAATTCATGATGACTGGTATTAAGATATGCTGAAATGAGTTATGAACTGATTTTGATCTTAATTGATGAAATGAATTGGAGAACTTTGTCAGAAAATATGAGTGATCATCTAGTTTGTTTAAAGAGTTATGTATTGATCAGTTTAAAATTGGACAAATATATCAGTAATCGTGTCAAAATGAAATTGTGATTGAAGTGAAGCATTCATTAAAGGTTATATGATGTAATCAGAGATTTGTGTTATTTTATTAACGGGCTTTTCACAAAAATATGTGTTTACTTGTGTTTACTTGCTTTTAATTTATGTTTGTACAGTTGTTTGGTTGTTTCAGAAAAATACAAAAAGATTTTCTATTTTAAATTTTTTTTTGGATGATCATTTGTAGATTCGGATGCCTGTCATGTCTGAATCCTGAACCAACTAGACATATCTTCATAATTGGTTAAATTTTGGTGCACAAAATGTAAAATCTTTGAAATTTTGGAGTTTTGGAGAAGTCCAAATCTCATTCGTGCGAATGAGAGGCATAATGGACTCATTCGGCCGAATGAGAATGAGTCATTCGACAAAATAAGCTTCTCAGAATGAACTTCATTCGACGAATGAAGAGTGTCGAATGTCTCATTCGACATTCTCATTCGGCGAATGAACATCACCGATTGACTCATTCGCCACATTCATTCGGCGAATGAAACAGAAATTTTGTGACCTTTCGCCTAGCTCATTCGGCGAATGAGTACACAGTATATAACTGTGTTTCGGCCGAATGAGAGTCATTCGACCATTTTTACTTTCGCCACACCAGAGCTCCGACATTCGGCGATTCACACCTACATCCAGTTCTCTCGATTTTCTGTTACTTTAGTTAACCCTGCTTCTGACAACCAAGTTCTATTTCATCTCAGGTACTTGGAGATCGATTATCAAGCATTTTCAACCATGGAATCATCAAAAACAGATCGAAAGTTTAAGATCTAGGGTTTTGTTGTTCGCCGTTTAAATAGACTATTAAAATGGGTTTGAAATTACCTAAGACCAGTATTAAAAGTCTTAATCGGTTGATTCTGAGTGTGTACAAACAGGTTTTATGGGCTAATTTGTGATTTTGACAAAAAGGGGATTTTGAATTCATGTCAGGCGCCGAATGTCGTCATTCGGCGAATGACTCATTCGGCGAATGAACCTCATTCGACGAATGGCTCATTCGACGAATGACCAGCCATATCTATATCTTATTCGGCGAATGACTATATCTCATTCGAAGAATGAATCTCATTCGACGAATGACATTAGATCCTATGACTCATTCGACGAATGACTGTCATTCGACCCATATATGTCATTCGGCATATCAGATTAGCAGTTAATCTGATTTCTGATTAATTTCAGTTTATTGATTGAGTATCATGTACTGACATGTGTATTTCTTGTATTGTGCAGTATGGCAGGATACAAATCAGTCCCCAAGCATAACATTTGTGCTCATCTGGATCTGAACACACCGAACGCCAAACACTACTCGGAGATCATTACATTTCTACGGCGTTCGAGGATTTTTACTGCTATATCGACTGTTCATGTGCCATACCATTCTCATCAGCAGGATTTCTGGACATCAGCTGATATTGATTGTGAGGCCGAGCCTACAGTCATTAGGGGCAAGGTTAGGGGTCATGATGTTGTGGTGTCTGCTGAGCACATACGGAGGGTTTGTGGTTTTCAGGACTCTCCAGATCATCCTGTTCTACTTGACAGATTCTTAGTCCGTGGATGCTTCCTCCGATGCAAGTACGAGGGAGACATTGGAGCCGGGATTCTGAACAAAGCGTTCATGTCCCCGCAGTTCAAGTATTTGGCTCATGTACTTGTTCACTGCCTTGGCTCAAGGAGAGGAGGTTTTGATGATATGCGCGAAACCATTCAGTGCGCATTTACTGCCTTGGTGCTCAACAAACCATTCAACTTCTCCGAGATGGTTTTTCTGCACATGAAGGAGAATGTGGGGCTAAAGGGTGACAAGAAGTTCCTTATGTACCCTCGATTCATACAGCAGATCATTGATGCACAGATTCCAGATCTTCCAAAGCTTAATGCCGACATCATTAGATTGGAGCACATGAATGACATAACTCTCAACAGAGTTTTGTCATACAGAGGGAAGGAGAGGAAGCCCACCACTAGATCCCTATTTGGTCACCTCTCTCGACCCGATTACAGGGCTCCAGCTGGAAGAAGATGGAGACACGATGACTCCGACTCAGATGTGGAGGACATTGTAGTTCCGGCTGGTGATGATGATAGTGATAGTGAGGATGGAGATGGTGGTGCAGGCCCGAGTGGTGCTGGTGTTGATGTGAGCACAGTGGAGGTGAGCACTGTTGCTGTTGAGAGTTCTGGGGCTGGTGAGATGACATCAGTACACATAACCACTGCTGCTTCAGTGAGCATGGTTGATGTTGCTGTTTCTGGGATAGGTGGTGATGTTGATGTGTCGACAGCACAGGAGGAGGATGTGGACATCGACTCACTGATGGATTTGGACTTCCTGACTACTACTACATCCTCAGTGACTGTTCCTCTCGATGTTTCAGTTTCACATTCCTCAGGTGGTGGTGATGAGTCAGAGGACTCGAGTGAGGATGAAGGTGTAGCAGGTGAAGGTGATGAAGACAGTTCTGATTCTGAAGAGACTCATGATGATGAGTTTGAGAAAGTGGATGAGGGCGGAAGAGTGGAGATGAGGAAGAGAAAGAGGACAGATGATGATTTGGAGGATATTACTGATACGATATTTATTCCGGAGTTTGACATTTCTCCCCCTCCTAGGTCATCTGCTCCTGCTTCCACAGCAGTGATTGTTTCTGCTGGACCGTCCACCTCATCTAGAGCTGGTAGGGGAAAGAGATCCCGATTCTCTTTCCAAAGGAGGTCAGAACTGACATCAGCTGCTACAACTACTGTCACATCAGTAGCAGCTGTGTCAGTTTCTTCACTGACGAGGACAAGGGCCATTCACACTCAGGCTACTACTGCCCCTCTGTCCACTCCTTTTGTTCGCGAGCCGGTGTATGTTACTGCTTCCTCTGGCCCTTCCACAATCCGTGCTGATGTTCATATACCTACTGTTTCAGTTGTGGATCAGCTTAGCACACTGAACAGCATGGTCTTGAGACTGATGGAAAGGAGCATGGAGCAAGAGAAGAAGAACCAGGAGCAAGAGCTGGTTATTGCTCAGCTTACAAGGAGGATCGAAGAGCAGGATACTCTGCTTCTTCAGGCTGCAGACCAGCGGGCCGACTTGAGGGCCAGGTCTGCTCAACAGGAGGAGCAGCTCCTTAAGTACATTGATGAGCACAACCAGCTGGCTTTGACAGCCTCTGGTTTCAATGATAGGATCCTTCAGCTCGAGGCTGAAAATGCTCGCCTTGCTGAACTTGTCGAGAGTTCCAAGGAAGGCACTCCCAGGCTTGAAGGCTCTGCTGCTCCTTCCGATGATTCAGACAAAGAAGTAGATGAAGACGAAGAAGAAGAGTCTGATGAGGAACAGGTTGACTATGAAGACTCAGACAAAGACGATGAGTCTGATGATGATGATGATCATGATGATGAGGCCAAGGACGGATCTGGGAATGGGTCTTCTGGTTCATCAAGTACTGATGATGATGACGATGATGACCAGGCCCCTCCCTCATCAGAGATTCGATCCAAGAAAGCCAATGATAAGAAGAAAGCCTCTGCTCCACCTCCTCCTGCACAGACAGATGAACCCAAAGCGGCCGAGGAAGTAGAAGCTGTGCCGTTGAGACGTCAGCTAGATAAGACGTTGACTATGATCTTGGACGCTCAGGGCATTATACAGCACTCGGTCAGCTACGACAAGGAGGAGGGTGAGATCATACATTGTTTATCTAAGGAGCAGATAGCCGAGCTGTTCAGGTTGAATCCTGACGAGGTGGTCACTGATGACACCTCTGTACCCAGTACTGAAGAGCCCGAACCAGAACTCTTTGATGATGTAGATGATGTCATTCTGGAAGACATCACCGATGAAGAATACCCGAAGTATACATCAGCTGAAGACGAGCTGCCTACATTCACTGAGCCATTTGATCAGGAAACAGAGGATCTCTTGGTCAGATATCTTGAAGAGCAAGTAGAGGCAAGCAAGGCTGAAGCTGATGATCTAAAGAAAAGAAAAGAGGAATGGGCTGCATACTGGGAGGTATTGAAGAAACAAAGCACAGAGAAGATGCCAGCCACGCACAAGAAAGTTTACAGGACCAAAGGCTATAAAGCTGGAGGCCAGATACTTAGCTGGGCATACTTCCATGATCTTGGGTGCTATGCAGTGAAGAGGGAGAAAGGGATCGACTACTTCAAACACCCACATGATTTCAAGACGTTGCCTGGATTCGAAGTCAATCAGCTAGCACGTCTGAACATGCTATACAGTGGTGACTCTGGGATGTCTGCTTGGTTTTCTCGACAAATCAAGTACGAATACCGGAAGAGATGGGTGAACTTTCAGCCACAGCAACCAGAGAGGTACTACTTGCCAGAGATAGATGGGGATACCCGGAAGCATAAAGTGATCCTGAAGTGGCTTCCCCCTAAAGTCTTGAAGAAGATTCCACTGCGGAAGATGCGACAAGACTTTATGGATGGCTTCCGATGGTGGTATTATGATGGGCGCACCGGTGAGGCTGTGATAGTTTTGTGCAAAGACAAACAGTGGGAGACTGTTAGGATCTTTGATCCTATGTGGCTGACTAACTTGTCTCACAAGGATGTTCAAGCTTTGTTCAGAAACCAGATTTTCTTCGACGTTCCAGACATGGTGCAAGCTTTGCAATTTATGAGAGTGATCCGTCTCTGCAGCATTTTCAAGATCCACGCTGGAGCAGACTGGAAAGCTATTTCAGAAAAGTATTTCAAGAAAGACACTTCCAAGAGTTGAACTAGGTCCAAGGGGGAGTTTGTTGATGCATGTTTATTGTCCCTAGTTCAGTTTTGTAACTCTTATCATGTAAATGTTCAAAGTATTAATGGAAGTTGTCTTTATATCTATTTCATAATGTTTATTTCTATTGATTATTGTCTATTAATGTTTATCTAGTTTTTTGATTTGATTATAAACTGTTTGAGTATGAAGTACTCTCATTCGGCCGAATGACTCTAGAATGAAGTCATTCGGCGAATGAAGGTTATAGCGAATGTCTGAGTTCCGAATGAGTCATTCGCCGAATGACTCATTCGAATGTCTGCTCATTCGAGCTTGGTCATTCGCCGAATGAGCTGCTTCGGCCACTCATTCGGCCGAATGACTACAGCCTATATATAGATGTTCAAATCATTTCAAACCTAACTTTTCCAGAGCCCTCCTTCTTCCCTAGCACTCCAGTGTCAAAACCCTTGAAGATTTGAGAGGTTCTTGTGCTTCCAAGTTCGATTCTCAACCCGTGGTGTTCGATCGTTGCTTCCAAGTTGTTCCTACAGCCTCGGATCACCACGGTTTCTGTTGGTTTCGTTTGGAAAACCCTGGAATAGGATTCCGCACTATCCCAGAGGTTATCGAGTAGTTTTTCATTGGATTCGGATTGTTTCCGAGCTCCAAATCGGTCCAACATGACCTGTTCGTCACCTGAGAAGTCATGCAAAAAGATCAAGTCAACACATGGTTGGTGAGTTCATATAGTTTTAGTAGTTGAAAATGATTTGAAAACCTCCTTTGGTAAAGACCCTAACCTCATTAACACCACATGTAATATCCACATCGGTATGCTTATATATAGGGCATATGTAAGGGACAAGCCCTAGCCAACATCCCACCACATACTAATATGCATATGACACTGCTGTTAATGACAATTAAGCATTTTTACCCTTAACACAATCCCATAAGTTCCTCTGTTTGTTGTCCCTGTCATTACAATCATTTGAAATCCATGTTGATTTCACAAGTTCATCACACAATATGATCAACCACACAATTGTATAAACAATTATAAATGCTTAATTAAACAAGTAAGTAAACATTTAATAAAATCTAAGTCCTTATGATTGGGGTCTGTGGTCATACTCGAGTAGACTAGTCTGTCAATCTAGGTACTTAGTAGTTAGGGAATTCTGTAAATATCCTCAAACATAAGACCTAAAGTCAATCAGTCTAGCTAGGACTTCTTGAAATATAGGATTTCTGGATTCAATGTGTTGGCATATGTTATCTCTGATATTTCCCATACTATCCCTTAAAAATGATTTAATGATTCGTCTGATTCTGTCACAAGAAGTACTTGATATGTTGATCATGGAATACTAGATTCGGTGATCGAATGTACTCTTGGTTCGTTGTTCATCAAACACTTGGTTTATTGAACATCGAATGTTACTTTGCAAAGATTGTTTTGTTTGATTTCTTGAAGTCCCACACTTGATTTGTCAAAATGTTTGGTTTGATTTCCTTGAATTCACCCACTTGATTTGTCAAAATGTTTGGTTTGATTTCCTTGAACTCCCACATTTGTTTTGCCAAAATGTTTGATGTGATTCTTTTGAAATGTTTTGATCCGTTGAAATCTTTTTGTTTAAATATGATTATTCACTTAGTTTATAAGTAAATCAGTTAGTAAACCTGTATAAAATCTTCCTAGACATGGTCTAGGATAACATTTATATATATGTAAAATATATAAATTTAAAAGCATTTAAGTAAACAATTTAAATAACAGTTTACGCATGCTTCTCAGCCCCGCGTTTTAAAACAAAAATGCTAGAAAAGGGGCAATGAACTCACCTGTGCTGCTATGTAATTTGATCTAACACGAAATGCGCGCTCCTGTATGTAAGCTAAGTTTCTTCGGTTCCTGATTTATTTTATAGGAATTCGAATATAATAAGTACGCGTAGTAGTCGTTGTGCCTAATACTTTGAGTCTTGTTGTGTGTGCAACTAAGTGTCTTAATACTAAGTGTACCTAAGATCTAAGCTATCTTAATTACCCTTCTCATGATCCCAACTCCCGTGGTTAATTATAATGGCGCTCTTTTATATTTTAGAAAATTTTGGCAGAGTTTCCTTTGTTTTTAAAGCATTCCCAGACAATTATATTGTCTATTTTATAACAACTTCCCAATCAATCAATTCAAGTAAGTAATTTAAATCAAAACATTACAATTTAACTTCCAAACAAATCAATATTAAGTCAAAATCATTTAATGAAACCTAATAAGATATAGATAAATGAGATTTTATCAAAATCTCATTACTTGAGTTTACTAAATCGTTTACTACATGATGGGCCTAAATAAGCCCCATTGGGCCCGCTTAGGCACAATTGAACTTCTTTAATTACCATTTTATTTCTAGACTTGAACCTTCGATTCTCGTGACTCAATGAAAATGTTATTTGGTTATGAATCCATCTTATGATCATCAACAGCTCATGTGAAACTGTTATTGCATGTTAAGAATTGTAGTGTTATAGAAATCCCTAACCCATGAACCCATGAAATTTCTAAGTCATTTACTCCATGCATAAATTACGTGTGTTCCCATGCACTCACTCGATGTATTCCATGCATGCATGTTCCTTATATCCTATGATTTTATCGAGAATACATTTCCACCAGCCCCTTATCAGCGAACCTATGAGGTTCCAGATAGGGTTCGGCTAATTCAATATTTCCCACGAACCTTATGGGTTTGGCCCTGATGATGGATTCGCGGTAAAGGTTCGTCTACTAAAAGTGAGGAAAGGTTCGGTCATCAATGGTTCGTGAGCAAATGGTTCGTCATGCAAGGTTTGTGAGTTTGAAGTTTGCAGGTCCGTTCCCTAATGGTTCGGCTAACTGAAAAAGGAAGGTTCGGCCAAATGGATTCCAGGTTCGTGTCTTAGAGACAACTACAGGTTCGTTGTCAGTGGTTCAGTTCAGGAGACAGGTTCGTGACTCAGTACCACGCAGGTTCGGTGCAGGGTTCGTTCCCAAAAAGGAGGGTTCGACTGCCCATGAAGGGTTCGTGGTACCTGAAGACAGGTTCGGCCATCATCTCCAAGGGTTCGGCCGATGAGTCTCACGAACCTGTAGCCATTTACGCAGCATTATCTCCATCATCAGAAGCTAAATATGTTGCAACAACATCCTAACTATTCCTATGCGTGTGTCTAGGCGTTTAGTGAATGTTTAAGCCGGTTAAACAACAAGATCCCAAGTGGTTCGTGAGTTACCCTAAAACCGAATATAAATGGGACTTTTACCTCAACTTTCGTGGATGAATGCTTGAATTTCTTGTACTTCCGTGATCTACGGGATGGGGGAATCGTCTTGACACCAATCTTGCTTGAATCCGACTTGAATTGAGCGTCCAATCGTAGAGAGAAGTTGAAATTTCTAGAGAGAGAGAGAGCTAGAGAGAGAGTGACGAGTTTGAGAATGAGGAGGGAGGTTGGTGTAGGTTGTTGGGACATAAATGTTTCATTTAATGTGGGTTACAATACCCACTCGTTCGGTCTCGATCGGTTTCGCGTAGAATGTCGGTTTCGCGTGGTTTTCGCGGCAAAACGATACAATTATAAAATAGAATATATTTTAACTATTCCAGGTTGTGATTCCTAATAAATTAACTAATATCTTCTATTTATTAAAAATTTAAAACAAAATTAACTGTTTAAATCGAAATGTACGGTCGTCGCGCGTATGCGTTCGAATCGTCACCAGTACGAACACGGCGATGACTATACTTTTCAACCTTGTTTTCTAATTTTAGAATATCATTCAGAACGTTAAACTTTCAGATATATTCGTACAGATCGTCACCTATACGAATAACCCGTCAATTTAGCATTCACATAACGATATTCGTGTGTTTTGTTCCGTAAGGCCTCACATACGTTTATACATAATAAATCCTAAACAAATAATTACATGATGGTTCTGTATTGCAGGATTATTATCTGACTCAAGAACCATTGTTATGAACTGTGTTCCTGTTAAATGTGTCTGAAACTGTTCTATGACAACTCACCATGATAATGATAAATGATATGAATATGAAAATTACTGAAATATGTATGATTCATACCTGTTTTACTGTTCATGTACTGTAGAGATCACTGTTCCGGTGGCGGTTCCGGCACTGATGTTACAGTCTCCCCTTGTTAGAGAAATTTCGTCCCGAAATTTAAGTGTTGTTATCGGGTACAGCTTCCTCTTCAAACAGTTGAGGATACTTTAACTTCATGTGATCTTCATGTTCCCAAGTGAACTCGGGCCCGCGTCTTGAATTCCATCGAACCTTTACAATAGGAATACGGCTTCGCCTCAGTTGTTTAACCTTGCGATCCATAATCTCTAAAGGTTCTTCAATGAAATGCAACTGTTCATCGACTTGAATCTCTTCGATTGGAATGACGAGAGACTCGTCAGCAAGGCATTTCTTTAGGTTTGAGACGTGAAACACGTCATGCACACCACTGAGTTCATCTGGTAATCTCAGTCGATAAGCTACAGGACCTATACGTTCGATGATCTCGAACGGTCCCACGTATCGTGGTGCTAATTTACCTTTCTTTCCAAAGCGTACCACGCCTTTCCATGGGGATACCTTTAACATTACACGATCTCCCACTTGGAATTCCAACGGCTTGCGCCGTTTGTCGGCGTAGCTCTTTTGTCTGCTCCTTGTTGCTTGTAGTCTTCTTTGGATCTAAGCTATCTTGTCGGTGGTTTCTTGGATAAGTTCTGGTCCAGTTATTCGATTATCTCCAACTTCAGTCCAACAGATTGGTGATCGGCATCTTCGGCCATAAAGGGCCTCGAATGGTGCACATCCAATACTGCTGTGGTAACTGTTATTGTAGGAGAATTCAATCAGTGGCAAATGGGAATCCCAATTCCCACCGAAGTCTAGAACACAGGTTCTCAACATGTCCTCTAGGGTTTCAATAGTACGTTTGCTTTGACCATCCGTTTGTGGGTGGTAAGCTGTACTCAGATTCAACTGTGTCCCTAAAGATTTCTGTAATGATTGCCAGAACCTTGATGTAAATCTGCTGTCTCTATCAGAAATAATAGAAAATGGCACACCGTGGCGTGCCACTATCTCGTTGATGTATAATCTTGCCAGTTTATCCATGGTGAAGTTCTCACGCATGGGCAAGAAATGAGCAGATTTGGTTAAACGATCAATGATCACCAAAATTGTATCATGACCGCTGGAAGTGCGGGGTAGCTTGGTAATGAAATCCATAGCTATTTGTTCCCACTTCCAGAGTGGAATCTCAGGCTGTTCCAGTAGGCCAGACGGTCTCTGGTGTTCCGCCTTTACCTTCGTACACGTTAGACATTGACTGACGTATTCAGCTATGTCTTTCTTCATTCCAGGCCACCAATAAAATCCACGCAGATCTTGGTACATCTTATCAGCACCCGGATGAACAGAGTATTTAGTCTTGTGTGCCTCGTCGAAGATAAGTTTTCTCAATACATCTACCGCCGGGATCCATATACGTTCTCGGTAGTAGATCATTCCATCAGGCTTCGTGTCAAACTGCTTTTCTGCTCCGCAATCAAGTTCCTTCTTCAAATTACCTCGGTCAAGTGATTCTTGTTGTGTTTGAATAATCTTGTCACTTAAACTGGTCTGCACGGTGATCCCCATTGCTCTAACACGTAGGGGTTTGACCCGTTCCTTCCGGCTCAAGGCATCAGCTACAACGTTCGCCTTTCCCGGATGGTACTTGATCACACAATCATAATCATTCAGAAGTTCAACCCAACGGCGTTGTCGCATGTTGAGCTCCTTCTGATCAAAGATGTGTTGCAGACTTTTGTGATCAGTGAATATGGTACACTTGGTGCCATATAAGTAATGTCTCCAAATCTTCAAGGCGAAGATTACTGCTCCCAGTTCAAGATCATGAGTAGTGTAGTTCTTCTCATGAACCTTTAACTGTCTTGATGCATAGGCTATAACTTTGTCCCGTTGCATTAACACACAACCGAGTCCCTGATGGGAAGCATCACAGTATACCACAAAGTCATCACAGCCCTCTGGGAGAGATAGGATTGGAGCATCACATAGTTTCTGTTTCAATGTCTGAAAAGCATCTTCCTGTTTCTGATCCCAGACAAACGGTTCACTTTTCTGAGTTAACTTAGTGAGTGGTAGAGCTATCTTAGAAAAATTCGAGATGAACCTTCTATAATAACCTGCTAATCCCAGAAAAGACCGTATCTCCGTCGGTGTCTTCGGAGTGTCCCAATTCTTTATCGCCTCGATCTTGGCAGGATCTACATGAATTCCCTCGCTGTTGACTACATGACCCAGGAATTGAACTTCTCTTAGTCAGAATTCACACTTAGAGAATTTAGCATAGAGTTGCTCTTTCTTCAACAGCTCCAAGATCTTTTTAAGGTGTTGCTCATGTTCTGTTTTGGTTTTGGAATAAATCAGTATGTCATCAATAAAGACAATGACAAACTGATCCAAGTACGGCTTGCACACTCGGTTCATGAGGTCCATGAAAACCGCTGGTGCATTTGTCAATCCGAAAGGCATCACCATGAATTCGTAATGCCCGTATCTTGTTCGGAAGGCCGTTTTCGGTATATCCTCATCTTGAACTCTCAGCTGATGATATCCAGACCGCAAGTCAATCTTTGAGAAGTATTGAGCTCCTTGCAGTTGGTCAAATAAATCATCAATCCTCGGTAATGGATACCGATTCTTGATGGTTAGTTTGTTCAGCTCTCTGTAATCTATGCACATTCTGAACGATCCGTCTCTCTTCTTCACGAACAAGACCGGAGCTCCCCAAGGTGAGTAGCTCGGCCTGATAAATCCCTTGTCAAGTAACTCCTGTAATTGATTAGACAATTCCTGCATCTCTGAAGGTGCTAACCTGTAGGGAGATTTAGCAACAGGAGTTGCTCCAGGAATTAAGTCAATACGAAACTCTACCGGTCGCGCAGGTGGCAAACCAGGTAGGTCTTCAGGGAATACTTCGGGATATTCTTTCACTACCGGTACATCTTGAATCTTTTTCTTCTCCTTTCCCTTTTCCACCACATGAGCCAAGAACGCCACGCACTTCTTCTGTAGACACTTACGCGCCTTTATGCAAGAGATGATTTTGACACTTCGTTTTGCTTGATCCCCTTTTACTTCCAATACACGATCACTCGGCAATGGAATCCGAAGTAGCTTCTCAGAACAGATAACTTCCACTCGGTTAGAGGAAAGCCAATCCATTCCAACAATGATGTCGAAACTACCCAACTCCATCGGTATCAAATCGATGACAAATGTATGACCACTAAGTGTCAATGGGCAATTTCTATAAACTGTGCTAACTGTAATCTGTTTCCCGTTAGCTACTTCTATAATGTAAGGGGAGTCTAACTGTTCCTCTATGGAATCTAGTTGGCATGCAAAGTCGGTAGAGATAAAACTCTGATCCGCACCAGTATCAAATAAGACAGATGCATAAAAATCATGTAAGAGAAACGTACCAGTGACCACATTTGGGTCCTGGCGTGCAGCTGGTGCTCCGATAGCGAAAGCTCGTCCACATGGTGCTTGAACTGCTGGTTGTGCCTTCTTCGGGCAGTTCTTCGCAAAGTGGCCTTGTTCGCCACAGTTATAGCATCCACCATGGTTCTGATTAGCTGGTGGAGGGAGAGCCAAAGCAGTATTGTTGACCGCTTGATTAGGTGTCGTCCGGCAGTACTGGACCCAATGGCCCTTTCTTCCGCATCCCGTGCATTGCTTGCAGGGAGTGTCAGCAGGGTGATGATACTGACATTTGGCACACAAAGGAAACGTGCCAGTGTAAGGTTTGCGGTTGGGGTTCTGTGGTGTTGCTGCCACTTGTTGCAGAGGTGTGGCCACCGTGTAGTTCTTGATGGTATTCTGTTTCTTCTTCTGATGATGGGAGGGTTTCTTTGAAGATTCAGCTTTGTTCTTACTGGGTTCAGCCTCCTTCTTTAGCACTCCAGAGGCTACCATGAGGTCAGTGAGTTTCCCAGATAATCTCACTGCAGATTCAACCGTAGTAGGGTTGGCTGAAACAACCATTCCCTGAATGCAGGCGGGAAGTCCACCTACATAACGGTCTATCCTTTTCTCCAGAGTTGGTACCATATCAGGTACCAAAGCAACTAACTCGTGGTAACGAGTAGTGTACCCCATGTGATCAGCCCCCTTCATCACATGGTTGGATAGTTCAACCTCCAACTTTTGCAGCTCATTCTTGGGGCAGAATTCGGTTCGCAGCAGTGCCTTGAAGTCCTCCCATGGCATTGCCATAGCTTCCTCTCTTCCTCGGGTGTTGATCTGACCATTCCACCAAGTCAGAGCCCTTTTGTTGAATGTTCCAGCTGAGTAACGGACCTTGTGATGTTCAGGGCAACTGCAAAGATCCAAGGTTGCCTCAATCTTCTCAATCCATTGGATTAATCCAACGGCGCCTTCAGACCCACTAAAACTGGGTGGTTTACATCCTACAAAGGACTTGTAGGAGTAATGAGATGAATCTCCAGTATTTCCACTGGCTTCTCCTGATGTGTTGCCAGTGTTGAGAATTTCATTACGAAGACGAAGGAACATCTCCGGTATTGCTTCTTTCATCTGATTTGTCATCTGGCTACTCAGTAACGTCACCAGAGCGATAGTAGCAGGATCCATGGTGGTGCTGTGCCCGAACCAGATGCTTGAGTAATCAATGGAGGAGGGGGAGGAGGAGGTGGTGGTGGTGAATCATTTGGTGACGGTGTGGAGGAGTGTGGAGCCAAGTCTTGTGGTGGTAGCTGTATCAAAGGAGGTTGTCTTCGTGGAGGCATTCTGATCATAACCAATAAAGTCATCGGTTAGTGCAATGATCGAATACAGAAGACAATATGCAAATAAGTCTTAAGTCCTATGTTCTCTACATGCAGGGTCCCTAGGTTATAGTCTAGGCCAAACCATTTAAATAAGTGACCTATATTTCTCTATAACCATGGCTCTGATACCAATCTGTCACACCCCGAGCCGGCGGGGTAGGATCGGAGTCCCCGTCGGGCGGAAGGTTCCCGGGGCGCGATATCGGGA
This sequence comes from Mikania micrantha, assembly GCA_009363875.1. Lineage (NCBI taxonomy): Eukaryota > Viridiplantae > Streptophyta > Magnoliopsida > Asterales > Asteraceae > Mikania > Mikania micrantha. The sequence goes on along the minus strand of CM018682.1, from coordinate 54,224,150 downwards.
GTGATAATCAGAAGTGATCAGATTGTTTACATTGCACATGATATAAATGAGAAATGCTAAATAAAATAGAATTACAAAGTTAAATTACATCAGTATCATTTATAATTTAACAATGTAAATCTATTGTAAACATCATAAAATGACTATCTTGTATTTACACAAGATATACAAAATAAATTGTATAATGATGTCTTCAAAAGTATGCAGGTCCAGAATACTAGTCTTCTATCTGAAGTCCTAGTCCAAACAAAATGACTTCCTAATTGACCTGTTCGTCACCTGAGAAGTCATGCAAAAAGATCAAGTCAACACATGGTTGGTGAGTTCATATAGTTTTAGTAGTTGAAAATGATTTGAAAACCTCCTTTGGTAAAGACCCTAACCTCATTAACACCACATGTAATATCCACATCGGTATGCTTATATATAGGGCATATGTAAGGGACAAGCCCTAGCCAACATCCCACCACATACTAATATGCATATGACACTGCTGTTAATGACAATTAAGCATTTTTACCCTTAACACAATCCCATAAGTTCCTCTGTTTGTTGTCCTTGTCATTACAATCATTTGAAATCCATGTTGATTTCACAAGTTCATCACACAATATGATCAACCACACAATTGTATAAACAGTTATAAATGCTTAATTAAACAAGTAAGTAAACATTTAATAAAATCTAAGTCCTTATGATTGGGGCCTGTGGTCATACTCGAGTAGACTAGTCTGTCAATCTAGGTACTTAGTAGTTAGGGAATTCTGTAAATATCCTCAAACATAAGACCTACAAGTCAATCAGTCTAGCTAGGACTTCTTGAAATATAGGATTTCTGGATTCAATGTGTTGGCATATGTTATCTCTGATATTTCCCATACTATCCCTTAAAAATGATTTAATGATTCGTCTGATTCTGTCACAAGAAGTACTTGATATGTTGATCATGGAATACTAGATTCGGTGATCGAATGTACTCTTGGTTCGTTGTTCATCAAACACTTGGTTTATTGAACATCGAATGTTACTTTGCAAAGATTGTTTTGTTTGATTTCTTGAAGTCCCACACTTGATTTGTCAAAATGTTTGGTTTGATTTCCTTGAATTCACCCACTTGATTTGTCAAAATGTTTGGTTTAATTTCCTTGAACTCCCACATTTGTTTTGCCAAAATTTTTGATGTGATTCTTTTGAAATGTTTTGATCCGTTGAAATCTTTTTGTTTAAATATGATTATTCACTTAGTTTATAAGTAAATCAGTTAGTAAACCTGTATAAAATCTTCCTAGACATGGTCTAGGATAACATTTATATATATGTAAAATATATAAATTTAAAAGCATTTAGGTAAACAATTTAAATAACAGTTTACGCATGCTTCTCAGCCCCGCGTTTTAAAACAAAAATGTTAGAAAAGGGGCAATGAACTCACCTGTGCTGCTATGTAATTTGATCTAACACGAAATGCGCGCTCCTGTATGTAAGCTAAGTTTCTTCGGTTCCTGATTTATTTTATAGGAATTCGAATATAATAAGTACGCGTAGTAGTCGTTGTGCCTAATACTTTGAGTCTTGTTGTGTGTGCAACTAAGTGTCTTAGTACTAAGTGTACCTAAGATCTAAGCTATCTTAATTACCCTTCTCATGATCCCAAATCCCGTGGTTAATTATAATGGCGCCCTTTTATATTTTAAGTAAATTTTGGCAGAGTTTCCTTTGTTTTTAAAGCATTCCCAGACAATTATATTGTCTATTTTATAACAAGTTCCCAATCAATCAATTCAAGTAAGTAATTTAAATCAAAACATTACAATTTAACTTCCAAACAAATCAATATTAAGTCAAAATCATTTAATGAAACCTAATAAGATATAGATAAATGAGATTTTATCAAAATCTCATTACTTGAGTTTACTAAATCGTTTACTACATGATGGGCCTAAATAAGCCCCATTGGGCCCGCTTAGGCCCAATTGAACTTCTTTGATTACCATTTTATTTCTAGACTTGAACCTTCGATTCTCGTGACTCAATGAAAATGTTATTTGGTTATGAATCCATCTTATGATCATCAACAGCTCATGTGAAACTGTTATTGCATGTTAAGAATTGTAGTGTTATAGAAATCCCTAACCCATGAACCCATGAAATTTCTAAGTCATTTACTCCATGCATAAATTACGTGTGTTCCCATGCACTCACTCGATGTATTCCATGCATGCATGTTCCTTATATCCTATGATTTTATCGAGAATACATTTCCACCAGCCCCTTATCAGCGAACCTATGAGGTTCCAGATAGGGTTCGGCTAATTCAATATTTCCCACGAACCTTATGGGTTCGGCCCTGATGATGGATTCGCGGCAAAGGTTCATCTACTAAAAGTGAGGAAAGGTTCGGTCATCAATGGTTCGTGAGCCAATGGTTCGTCATGCAAGGTTTGTGAGTTTGAAGTTTGCAGGTCCGTTCCCTAATGGTTCGGCTAACTGAAAAAGGAAGGTTCGGCCAAATGGATTCCAGGTTCGTAGCTTAGAGACAACTACAGGTTCGTTGTCAGTGGTTCAGTTCAGGTGACAGGTTCGTGACTCAGTACCACGCAGGTTCGGTGTAGGGTTCGTTCCCAAAAAGGAGGGTTCGACTGCCCATGAAGGGTTCGTGGTACCTGAAGACAGGTTCGGCCATCATCTACAAGGGTTCGGCCGATGAGTCTCACGAACCTGTAGCCATTTACGCAGCATCATCTCCATCATCAGAAGCTAAATCTGTTGCAACAACATCCTAACTATTCCTATGCGTGTGTCTAGGCGTTTAGTGAATGTTTAAGCCGGTTAAACAACAAGATCCCAAGTGGTTCGTGAGTTACCCTAAAATCGAATATAAATGGGACTTTTACCTCAACTTTCGTGGATGAATTCTTGAATTTCTTGTACTCGCGTGATCTACGGGATGGGGGAATCGTCTTGACACCAATCTTGCTTGAATCCGACTTGAATCGAGCCTCCAATCGTAGAGAAAAGTTGAAATTTCTAGAGAGAGAGAGAGCTAGAGAGAGAGTGACGAGTTTGAGAATGAGGAGGGAGGTTGGTGTAGGTTGTTGGGACATAAATGTTTCATTTAATGTGGGTTACAATACCCACTCGTTCAGTCTCGATCGGTTTCGCGTAGAATGTCGGTTTCGCGTGGTTTTCGAGGCAAAACGATACGATTATAAAATAGAATTTATTTTAACTATTCCAGGTTGTGATTCCTAATAAATTAACTAATATCTTCTATTTATTAAAAATTTAAAACAAAATTAACTGTTTAAATCGAAATGTACGGTCGTCGCGCGTATGCGTTCGAATCGTCACCCGTACGAACACGGCGATAACTATACTTTTCAAACTTGTTTTCTAATTTTAGAATATCATTCAGAACGTTAAACTTTCAGATATATTCGTACAGATCGTCACCTATACGAATAACCCGTCAATTTAGCATTCACATAACGATATTCGTGTGTTTTGTTCCGTAAGGCCTCACATACGTTTATACATAATAAATCCTAAACAAATAATTACATGATGGTTCTGTATTGCCGGATTATTATCTGACTCAAGAACCATTGTTATGAACTGTGTTCCTGTTAAATGTGTCTGAAACTGTTCTATGACAACTCACCATGATAATGATAAATGATATGAATATGAAAATTACTGAAATGTGTATGATTCATACCTGTTTTACTGTTCATGTACTGTAGAGATCACTGTTCCGGTGGCGGTTCCGGCACTGATGTTACACCGAACCCTATGATCCACAAACCTAGAACTCTAGGCTGCCGAACCTGTGTATTTGCCCGAACCAATGGTCGAGCGAACCTAAGGGTTTGAAGAGTTGGATGAGTCCCGAACCTCAGCTTGAACTCGCCTAAGAATAGCCGAACCTAGGTTCATCACCGAACCCACATGTAGCCGGACCTAGGGTTGTCGAACCTAAGCATTTCGAGCTAAGGGAAGGGATACGCCAACACATAAAATGAGGGAATAACCAAAAGAACTTGAAGTTAAGTACACCCATGCATGCATGAAAGTTTTAAGAACCACCACCTTTTTCCTAATATACTTAAGTTTTAACCTAAAATTTATGTAAGTTGAACATTTTATATGACTAAATTAAGTATGAATTCTTAAACTTAAATTAAATTTTAATAACTTATATTATGGTGGCCAACTTAATTAATCATGCATGTATGTATAGGTATGTGTATGATTAGGGTTATCACCTTTAAATATACATGTCTATGGGGAGTACACATAAGATTTCACAATTAGTTATCATCATTGGATAATTTAAAACTAACAAGTTCTAAATCTATCCTTTTATGATGAAATTAGGAAATCTTGACGCGTAACTTTACAACTTAGGTAATAAACCTAAGTAACTCGCGTACCTAATAATTAAAGGACAAACGAACATGAAGAACTTAATCATGATCAAACATAGATACTCATGAATATGAAACACATGATAAATACAGGTTGTTGAAGTGTCTTTGATTTCACATACGTGAGCGCGCATTCTACAAAAACACTGAATCTAAGGAATTCAGGTGAATTCTCATAACCTCCTTTTTAAATCATTTTGTTCTTAAACTCGGAGGTGGAACATGTATACCAGATTTAACTATTGTTTTTATAACACATGGGTGACACCTGGATTATCAATATGATATTCATGTTATTGAATTGTTATTGATTGTGGATTGACATGGATTATCACAACTCCGTGAGTCATTGTTGATTGAGTTGACTTCGGTGCTCCGCAATGACTGAGTTACTGTTGTTGAGTTGACTTCGGTCCTCCTCGGTGATTCCACTGTTGGGTGAGTTGACTACGGTCCTCCGCAGTGCATCGTATTGACACTTATGATTATTAGGAATGTCGTTGGTTGAGTTGACTATAGTCCTCCGCGATGATTCCAACGTTGATTGAGTTGACTGAGGTCCTCCGCGGTAACTTATATTGAGATGATTATGGTGAATGTTGATTATTGATTTGAATGTGTTCGGTTGAGTTTGATTGACTATACTTGAATGATTATTTGTGATTACTTGGATTGTTTGGTTGTTGTGTTTTTTGTGTTTCGGCAGAGCTGGATTATCTCATAGGTTCACATGTGCATTTTCTTGAAAACTATAAACCTTAATAAACACTTGGAAACATTTTTGAAACATAAAAACCTATGATTACTTACCAACTACTTCGTAGTTGACACTTGATTTTCTACATGTTTCAGGGAATGAAGAAAAGTATGTTGTGTAATTATTTTGGTTGATTTAATTGATATTTGATGATTTATTTAGATGCCCACGAGCTTATGAACAATCTACACATCCCTCGTGGCATCCCGACGTTTCCGCCATCGGTCGGGGTGTTACAGATTGGTATCAGAGCCTTAGGTTACAGGGAATTAGGTTACTAGAAATGGTTGACCCAGTCTATAACCGTAGGATACCCAGGTATGAACTATTTCATACACTAGTTATTGTATTCAGGATTTCATGCTTATGTGTTTATTACATGTTAACTGAACTCCTGATATATATTTGATTTACATATGTTACTTGCTGATTATATATGTGACTGATTGTGCCCTGATGACTCGATAAGGACATGCTCGTGGTGTATTGTAAAGGTGGTGGGTTGGTGGCTGAAGCAGTTGCGACTGACTTCTACATATGCCCTATACATATACCATTTACAGTACATCGGGTGGATGTCAGTACTAAGGAATAAGGGAACTACCCATTTGGGAAAAAAATTGTCTAGGAAATTATTTGCTTAGGAATTGCTTGTTTGATTTTTGATCACCAGACAAGGACACACTCATAGTATACTACAAAGGTGGTGGGACGACGGCTGGGGAGGTTGCAACCTACTCCTCCTACGTATGCCCTATACATATACCATTTGTAGTATATTTGGGGTCTGTCAGTGTCAGGAACTTAGGATATTATTAGGAAATGTTGGAAAGTTGTGGTTGATTGGTTGAAAATATGTTGTGTGAAATTGAGTTGGATGATCACTTTGGAAAACACTTAGAAATACTTAATTATTGGACTAGATGGATGATCTCATTTAATGGACACATATACACTTACTTATGAACACACTTATTGGATAGATTCAATGAATGATATGGACACTTGGTGACAGTAGGAACGCGTAGTGATGATATTAACACTTAGCGATGGTATGAACACTTGATAATGAGGTGAACATATAGTAAACTTAGACATTTGGGGAGCTTAAATGTCAGGTGAACTTAGACATTAGGTGAACTTAGAAAATAGGTGAACCTAGTGTTAAGGAGAACTTAGACATTAGGCGGACTTAGATGTCTTGAGTAATGGAATGCACTTCACTCAGAATTATCCTCCATAGGATAAGGCTGTGAAGTGGAATATTCGAGAAACATATGTATACCCTAAATTCTAACAAGGGCATAATCGTGGTGCATTGCAAGGGTGGTGGGACGACGGATGATGCGACTGCGATCAAATCTACGTATGCCCTATATATATAAACTTGTTGCACTGCATCGGGGGGTTGTCAGTGTTAGTATAGGGTGGGAAATGTTTGAATCTTAGGAGTACTTAGTTAATATTAGATATGACCAATTAGGATGCTTAGTATAATATTAGGTGATTACTACTTTACTATGGGTTTAATGACAGATAGGAGGAAAATATAGTTCCTATATGTAATCCTAACTATTGTAATGAACTCATGTGACCATAGCTTGTATGACTTATGTTGTAAACGGTAGTAACATGTTTCTAACATCCTCAGAAACATGACGCCGCGCCGCCACAACGAAGATACTAGAAACCCACATGATGGAGAGGCTAATAACAGTAATGCCAACAATGGCTTTTAAGAGTTAGAAAATCTTATCTCGGGGTTGGTGACTCAACTGAATCAAGCCAACCAAACTCTCAAGCAAAATAGGGGTGGTGCAAACCAACCAGTTTGCACATTTAAGCACTTTAACTCATGCAACCCGCTAAAATTCACGGGTTCTGAAGGAGCCACTGGTATGTTGCAGTGGTTTGAGAGTGTTGAGAACACCTTCATCAACAGTGACTGTCCTGAGAATTTGAAGGTGAGACATGCCACTAGTGTTTTCCGAAAGAGAGCACTAACTTGGTGGAATGGCGATAAGCAAACTAGGGGAGTTGATATAGCCCTAGCACTGACTTGGACTCAGGTCAAAACTTTGATAACCACATAATTCTATCCTCGCAGTGAGATGAGGAAACTGGAAGCTGAGTTTTGGGAGCTCAAGCAAGACATCGGTGAGAATGTAATCTACAATTCTCGCTTTCATGAGCTGAGTCTACTGGTACCTTATCTGGTGACACCACTGGAAAGAGCAATTGAGAAGTACATAAGCGGTTTACCTATGCAGATACAAAACACTGTCTTTGGTAGCAACCCTACCACACTGGAGGCTGCAATCCGCCTGTCTGCAACTTTGACTGATAATCATGTAAAGGCTGGAACACTCACAAGAAAGGGACTAAGAAGACTGACACAAACTTAGCTGCAAAAGAAGCTTCAACTGAAGTCAAAACTGAACAAGCTAGCTCGTCGAAAGGCGGCAATAAGAAGCAAAAGACCAAAAATTTCGTGGTCACTACTCCTGCTGCAAAGACTACTCAACAATCCTCAAGCAACTTAAACACTAGAAATTATGTTGGGGCTACTCCTCAATGTAATGTCTGTAGATATCATCACACACCTAACTTGCCATGTCGCGTCTGCAACATCTGTGGCAAGTATGGTCATTTTACCAATGTGTGTCGGAGTGCACCGCAAGCACAAAAGATGCAACCTGCACCGCTTGCATTGCCTTCTCCACATGCACAACCAATTCAAGCTGTACCCATTCGCGAAGTACCTGCACATGCAAGAGCCTGTTATGAGTGCGGTGATGTGGGTCATTTCAGAAATCAATGCCCAAGACTGACGGGGAACAATCAAAGGATGGCGAGACGTAGAGCTTTTCAACTAAATGCCCCGGCAGCTCAAGCCAACCAAGATGTCGTTAATGGTACATTTCTGATTAATAATTCCTATGCATCAGTATTATTTAATTCCGGTGCTGATAGGAGTTTTGTTTCATATGATTTTGACTGTATGCTTGGAGTAGCATGTACTAAGATAGACAAACCGTTTAATATAGAGGTGGCTGATGGTAATACTATTGATACTGACACTGTTATTATTGGGTGTACTATGAACTTAAATGATCACGTTTTCCCGATTGATCTTATACCTATGCAACTTGGTAGCTTTGATGTTATCATAGGCATGGATTGGTTAGCCACCCACAAAGCGGAAATTATTTGTCATGAAAAATATATTCATATTCCCTTACCTTTGGGTGAAACTTTAAGAGTTTTTGGGGAAACCTCTAGCAAAGGCCTTAAGTTAATGTCGTGCACAAAAGCACACGAGTACCTTAGGAAGAAATGCATAGCATTCTTAGCACACGTCGTGGAGAAAAAGGAGAAAGGAAAGAGCATTGAAGACGTTCCTGTGATAGGAGAGTTTCCTGATGTATTTCTAGATGACTTGCCGGGTCTTCCACCAGAACGTCAAATAGAATTCCAAATTGACTTAGTACCTGGTGCGAACCCAGTCACCAAAGCTCCTTACAGACTTGCTCCTTCGGAGTTACAAGAATTGGTGAGCCAACTATAAGAACTCTCTGACAAGGGATTCATTCGTCCGAGCCATTCGCCATGGGGTGCACCGGTCCTGTTTATCAAAATGAAGGACGGGTCATTCCGAATGTGCATAGACTACCGCGAATTGAGCAAGCTTACCATTATGAATCGATATCCTTTGCCGCACATCGATGATCTTTTCGATCAGCTTCAAGGCTCGGCATGGTTTTCAAAGATCGGTCTTAGGTCTGGGTATCATCAGCTTCGTGTACATGAAGATGATATTCAGAAGATAGCTTTCATAACAAGATATGGCCATTATGAGTTTCTGGTAATGCCTTTCGGCCATACCAATGTACCTGCGGTTTTCATGGACCTCATGAACCGTGTATATGACACCCGGCAATTTGAGGTAAATTGCGACTCTTACATTCTTTACATTTCACAGTCATACTTGTTGCATTTCATTTTGTTTGACTAGATGAGTCAGACACACACAACTGCGAAACGATAGTTCGAGTAACTATCAAATCGTACAATTGCACATTGGTTTTGGAAACCAAGTGTGGCAAACACAACATTAACACAAGACAATAATTCGGGGAATTATTGAATTGTGCATTAAACATTGATTAGGATTAATCAAGCGTGCAAACACTTCGTAAGACACGAGCGCAAACTATCAAAGATAATTCGAGGAATTATCAAAACACACAAGTCTCACGAACGTTGGTGATCAAACTTATGTGCTATTATATGATTATGTGCTAAACATGCATTAGATGTTCAGGATAAACGTTAGGAATCGAGTTCGAACGAAATCGAATCATCGTAATCGAAAAACAAGATAATGGACCCGTCGCGGTACACGATAACCCCTTGGCGAAAGGCTTCGCGATACGCGACGAAAACCGGGTGTCGAGACTCCCGAATCCCATCGCGGTACGCGAAGATGATTTTTGATCGGCCTTCGCGGTACGCGAAGGCCATGCAGATCAAAATTTCTTATTTAACCAACCCATTTAATTTCAGTCAAACTTCTTCCATTTTCTCCAACTTTCTCCACTTATACTCGACCAAAAACCTCTGTAAACAACACCCAAACCTCCTGAAATCATCATTGAAGCCATCCCTTGCAACTAGCAGTGTTCTTGGAGACCTTGAAGCTTGGAGAAGGAGCTAGGGAACTAGAAACCATCATCAACAGTTAGATCATCATCGTCAGAAGCTGTTCAACATCAATCCTAGCTGCTAAGGTAGTTTTATGAGCTTATCTAGTGTTAGATCGAACATGCAATGGGAAATAACCCACATGCAACTCCATTTAGTTATTGTGCTCAAATGTGTTAGTGATTTGATGTGTATTTGATTTAGATTCACCGATTTTATAGTTTAGTGATGTTAGATTTGAGTTTGGTTACGTTATGTTTGATTTGGAATGTTTAGATGATGTCAAATGTATATTGGAATGTTTAGAAACACACTTGGGTGATTGATTTGATCAAAATATGATTTTTGTATAAACTTACTATTTATGGAAACTTTTCAAAATCAAAAGAGGGCTTTTGATGTTTTAAAGTATTTTGATGAACTTGGATTGTTGGAATATGCTTAAGAATGATTTCTAAGCATATTAGAAACTTTGATTTGTGAAAACGAGTTTTTAAACGGATACTTTCCATATAAGGAAACTTTATTTGGGCAAAACGGCATAAATGGTGATTTATGCGCAAACGACATGTTTTAAGGGTTTAAATGTGTTTTATAAACATATTAGAAGTATTAACTTTATGAAACGGGATTTCATAACCACACTTTCCTACTTGTGCTTGTGACACATCGTCATAACACAACAATCGTGTCACCAACGATTCATTGAGTCTCACTAGTCAACACACGCACTCGGTTGAGCACACCGACACTTGGAGTTGTATGGATTACAACACACCACATAACACATACTCACACCTATATGGTTATAGGTGCATACTAGCAGGTGCTAGCTTTCGTAGACGCCAACACACAAACTCATACCGGAACTGCTAACCAGGTGAGTTCACGGCCCCTTTTTACATTTTCTACCTTTGGGGGAGAAAACGTTGCATACAACTGTTTTTGAACAATACACACTTTTGGTTACTTTTGTACATGCTAATATCATATATGCATATGTGTGGCATTCATCAACAAAACTAATAAGTCCTCATTTAACACACCTCAAACCGTTAATAGCGCGTTGCGCTTAGCGTGGTAATTCTGAATAATACTATTTGGGCCTGACAAGCCCCACTGTTGCGAGCCGTATGGCCACCCCGACTGGAGGTCGGAACAGTGCATAACTGACCAAACAACATTTGCCATATCTTGGATGGATATAGCGGGAGGCAGCATGTTATCTTCAGTTGCGAACCCGCATATGGTATAACTCATATTGACTAGCTATCAATGGATATTTTATTGTATTGAAAAGTAGACCTGCAAAACATTTACTTTAAACATTTTGATGTTTACTGCTGATTATAAACATGTACTCTCACCAACCATTGTGTTGACCTTTACTCGCATGTTTTCTCAGGTAACTAAGGCACGCGCACAAGGATTAGGATGCTAGGCTGGAGTCGCATGCATCTGCTTAAGTGTCTTAGTCCATTAAACATTTGTTATCATTTTGTTATGCCATGTATTGTTTAAACATCTTTAATTGCTTCCGCAAACTATTACTCTGTTATGTTTCAAAAACTGATTTAATCTTACGCTTCCGCAACTTATGAATTTAAACCGTTTGATATTACTAAACTTCCGCAAGTCTGATTTTACAAAACTGTTTTATCCAAGGATTTGGATGTACGTACGAAACCAGTCATATGGGTCTCGCAACATTGTGTGACCGGAGACTGCGATCCTACAAGATCAGCCAGCCGTCGCGCCCCCGTCCGAGACAGGAGGGCCGGGGTACGACAGTGTATGCAGGCCATACTTGGATAAATTTTTGATTGTGTTTATTGATGATATTTTGATATACTCCAAGAGCAAAGAAGAGCACGAGCAACACCTTAAGTTGGTTTTGGAGATCTTAAGAGAAGAACAAATGTACGCCAAATTCTCCAAGTGTGAATTCTGGCTTAAAGAAGTTCAATTCTTGGGACACATAGTCAATGAAAAGGGTGTTCATGTGGATCTTGCAAAGATTGAAGCGGTGAAGAATTGGAGTATACCAAAGACACCAACGGAGATTCGATCATTTCTTGGACTTGCCGGTTACTATCGGCGGTTTATTTCTAATTTCTCCAGGATTGCTGTTCCTCTCAATTCTTTAGCTCAAAAGAATAAGCCTTATGAGTGGGGACCAAAGCAAGAAGAGGCGTTTCAGACATTAAAGCAGAAACTTTGTGATGCTCATGTCTTGACACTGCTTGATGGAAATAATGACTTTGTGGTTTACTGTGATACATCCAACCTAGGTCTTGGATGTGTTCTCATGCAATGGGGGAAGGTTGTGGCATATGCATGGAGACAGTTGAAGATCCACAAGAAGAACTACACTATACATGACTTGGAACTTGGTGTAGTCGTGTTTGCTTTGAATATACGGAGACATTATCTTTATGGCACTAAGTGTGTAGTCTTTATAGATCATAAAAGTCTCCAACATATTCTCAATCAAAAGGAACTTAATATAAGACAATGGAGATGGGTTGAACTGTTGAATGATTATGACTGTGAAATTCGCTACCATCCTGGTAAAACAAATGTTGTAGCAGATGCACTTAGTCGCAAGAGTCATGTTCAAATCCATAGTGTCCGAGTGCACACTAATCTTTATAATAATCTTTTAACATCTCAACAACACTCATTAGCTCAAGGTAGCTTAAAAGATGAGATTTCTTGCGGGGCTGAGTTACAGTTGGAAACTAAGGATGATGGTTTGATGTATTATTTGAATCGGTTGTGGATACCGAACAGGGATGATCTTAGGATGATGTTTTTGGATGAAGCGCATAAGTCTCATTACTCAATCCATCCAGGTGCTGACAAGATGTATCAAGACCTTAGAGTCTTATACTGGTGGCCTGGAATGAAGAAGGATATTGCTGAGTATGTAGCCAAGTGCCTTAACTATGCGAAAGCCAAGGCAGAACACCAGCGACCTTCGGGATTATTAGTGCAACCGAAAATACCCATGTGGAAGTGGGAGAATATCTCTATGGATTTCACTACCAAACTCCCACGAACCGCAAGCGGCCATGATAGTATTTGGGTGATAATTGATCGATTAACCAAGTCGGCTCATTTCATAACGATACGCGAGACGTTCCCTGTGCGGAAATTTGCTCGTATCTACGTTGATGAGATGTTAGCCGACATGGAATTCCCTTAAGCATAGTATCGGATCGTGATGCTCGTTTCACGGCACGATTTTGGGAATCGCTTCATGAAGCTTTTGGAACAAGATGGGAACTTAGCACCGCTTATCATCCTCAAACGGATGGACAGACGGAGCGGAAGATTCAGACATTAGAAGATATGTTGAGAGCTTGTGGCATCGATTTTGGTGGCAACTGGGATAGCCATCTACCATTAGTCGAATTCTCGTATAACAACAGTTATCATGCGAGCATTGGTATGGCGCCGTTCGAAGCTCTTTATGGTAGAAAATGTCAGTCACCTATTTGTTGGACCGAGGTCGGCGAGTCGCAGATCACTGGCCCTGAGATTATTCAAGAAACGACTGACAAGATACACCAGATTCACAACAATATGTTAGCTGCTCGCAGTCGACAGAAGAGTTACGCGGATAAATGACGGAAACCTTTAGAGTTTGAGGTTGATGATTTAGTATTACTCAAAGTATCACCTTGGAAGGGAGTTGTATGATTCAGGAAGAAGGGTAAGCTTGCTCCACGTTATGTTGGCCCTTTTAAGATTCTTTAATGGATCAGGAAGGTTGCCTACAAGCTGGAACTTCCTCCTGAACTTAGTAATGGATACTCGACTTTTCACGTGTCCAATTTAAGGAAATGCTTAGCTGATCAAGATCTTCAGGTACCACTCGATGACATTCGCTTCGATGACATTCGCGTCGATGATTCCAATTGTCAAAGTACGATGGGAATCGAAGCGTGGTCCAGAATTCACCTGGGAATGGGAAGATCAGATAAAGCTCAAGTACCCATATTTATTTACTACAGTCGTTCCAAGTTGAATTTTGGGACGAAATTCCCTCATCTAGGGGAGACTGTAACATCACTGTCTTTTGGGTTTCTCTGTACATGATTAATTGTATTGATAAAGCCTAATACGATGATTTGATAATTTCTATGGACTATTGGATGGTATTATCACTGGTATACAATATTGAGAACATATATTATCACTATGCATAAACCATGGGGAAGTTGGTTTGAAATATAACCAGACTGATCCACAGAGTTTATTACAGTTAAGTTAATTATGAAATGAACTTATTTTCGTTTGAATGGTTTGAAGTTGTTGGTTTGATCACTAAACATAATCAAGGACACATGGTCATGGTTTATGGAAATGGTGGTGGGACGGTGGCTGGATATGTTGCGACCTACTCCTACGTATGCCCTATACATAAAATTATTTCGGTTTATCATGGATGTGTTAGTGATATGGTTTAGTGGGGTTTGGATTGGGAAATTAATAATTAATGGGATTAATTAATAAAATAATGAAAGCGTTATTGAAAATAATTATGCGATGGTGAGGTTGCGAATGTTAATTCTAATGCGAATATTGTTTCAGAAATATTAAACTTAATAATGTATTTGCGTGGGTGACGATTCGTGTGAATATAATAATTAAGAATAATATACTGAAACGATATTCCCTAAATCATAAATCGAATCGAGATACAATACGAACGATGGATTCGGAAAGTTGACGATCTTTACGAATTCTTACGTAAGTAACGCATTTCGATGAGATAACCGAAATAATATCGAAAGGTATTAAATTAAGAAAAAGAATTTAAAAAAAATTATTAGGAATCACAATCTTAACCAAAATTTAATAAAACCATTTTATTAAATAAAGGATTAAACATAAATAAATAAAACCATTTTATAAAACGAATTTAATTAAAATCATTGTGATTAAACAAATTTATCTTGTTTAAACATTTCGTGTTTTAAAATATACTTTACGAGGAAACCAATCAATTTAAGATGGATTAACACGTAATAAACGAGACCGAGCACGCGGGAACGATATGGGTTATAAGAAAGAAGAACCTCTTCTTCCCCTTCATTTTCACAACCTCTCTCTCTCTCTCTCTAAAACACCATTTTCGTCACCCTACTCTCTCTAACTTCTCTTTACATTTTCTCCCTCAAATCTCATCCATTTCAAGAGATCTTGGTGCCAAAATGTTCGTGTGATTGAGTAGAACAAGAACCCACGAAGATTTCGAGCATTTGAACACGAGTTGAAGGTAGATCAACCATTTTACCTTTTGTTTTCTCATTTTGAAACAATCGGTTATTGTCACCACCTTTAAATGATTTTTACACATTGAAGACTCTAAAACGAACTAGTATGGGTATGGGAAAGTCATGGTTGAGCCTGTAACATGAAGAAATTCGAAGATGATAATGGTGAACAGGTGGTTCGCTAGAGAGCAGATCGGGCAAACCTTCTTTGAGTTGGGCGAAGGGTGGCCGAACCTCCCATCCAGCAAACGTGCCACAAACCAGGGAAGTCACGAACTAGTGATGGCCGAACCTTGAGAGGGTCGAATTGTCACACCCCAAGCCGGTGGGACGGATCCCTGCCGGGCGGAAGGTTCTCGGGGCGCGATATCGTGAGTGATAATCGTGATGATCAGATTGTTTACATAGCATCAACATTGAGAATAACTAAAGCACAATAAAGCATTAAACTAGGATTACAAAGTTAAATTACAATATCAATGTTTGTTAATTTAACTAAGTAAACCTATCAAAAGAATCAAATGTTTCTATCTTGTATTTGTACAAGATATCAAAAGTGATTTCCAAAGTTCATCAAAATATGTGCTTTTCCAAAAGTCTACTAGGTCCTCTAATTGGGCATCCTAGCATGCAATCCTGAGCCTTAGCTTACTCCTGTACGTCACCTGAGAAAGCATGTAAGAAAACAAAGTCAACACAATGGTTGGTGAGTTCATATAGTTTAGTTGTTGAAAATAGCTTTAGCAAACCTCTTTCGGTAAAACCTCAACCTCATTAACATCACTTGTAATATCCAAATCGGTATGCTTATATATAGGGCATACGAAAGGGTCGAGCCTACAACCCGCCAAACGCCATCCCACCACATACTAATCCGCATATGACATTGTTGTTAACGATAATCAAGCATTTTACCTACCATCCCATCCAGTCTTCATCATAGCTTTAGTGTACTGTTTAAAAGTTTACAAGTTCATAGCATTCATGTAGATTAGCTTTAGAGTATATTGTACAAGGACAATTGTTCCACAAATCATAGTTTAGCTTTCACCAATCTCATGCATGGGTACAAGCTTTGCTCTAGCATAGTTTAGCATTTATGTAGCCCACGAAAAGATACAAGCTTTGCTCTAGCATAGTTTAGCCATTACGTATCTCATGAATTGGTTTTAGCTTAGCATCAGATTAGTTTAGCATTTACGTATCTCATATATAGATACAAGCCTTGCTCTAGCATAGTTTGGCATTTAAGTATCTCATATATAGACACAAGCTGTGCACACACTTAGTTTAGCATTTACATATCTCATATATGCAGACACAAGCCTTGCTCTAGCATAGTTTGGCATTTACGTATCTCATATATAGATAAAAGCTTAGAATTCACATAGTTTAGCTTTCACGTATCTCATGCATTGGTACAAGCTTTGCTCTAGCATAGTTTAGCAATTACGTAGCCCATGAATAGATACAAGCTTAGCATTTAGCATACAATCATAGCTTTGAGCATTTAGCTTCTAGTATTAGTATATGTTTTGAGCAGATAGTTTGTAACATTAGCATTGTGCATATAGTTTAAGCATAGAGTTTATAGCATAAGCATCGAGCATACAGTTTAAGCATGGAGTTTATAGCATAAGCATCGATCATAGAGTTTAAGCATAGAGTTTACAGCATAAGCATCGAGCATACAGTTTAAGCATGGAGTTTATAGCATAAGCATCGAGCATATAGGTTGAGCATAGAGTTTATAGCATTAGCATTTAAGTTTAAGTCGTAGTCTCTAGCTTCCAGAATAAGTGTTACAAGCTTAAGCATTAGTATTAGCATCATGAATAAGTGTAAAAGCATTTAATAAACATTTCAATACTTGTTTAAAATGTATAACATGCTTCTCAGTCCCGAGGTAAAACAAATATGTTTGAAAAGAGACATATGAACTCACCTTATTGTTGTTGAGGTTGACTTAGCTTAAACAAGAATGCACGCTTTAGCGCGCATCGAAGCGACATGCGTGAAAGACCTTGCCTTAGTGCCTTTGAGGGATTCCTTCTCGCTTGTTGTCTAAGCTCTTCGATCCTGCCCTGCTTTGATTCTTGCACTTGCTTGTGCCCCCTTCTTTCTTTGGCGCTTGCCTCTTTGTTTGTACTTGTTGTATTCACGATCCTGTATTTATTTCATGTCGTATGTAACTTGTAAGTACAAATCCTTAACTCTTTGTTTGTACTTGTGTGTGTTTGTGTTAGCCTTAATTTGACTAACACTCACGAGTCTCGTTCATTATCCGGCCCGTAATTTACAGTGTTGAATCTCCTTCATTGTTTGCAAATTCTCAACTTAGGATTCAATTTAAAAGTTATAACTTTTAAATAAAGTTCTAAGTCCTTGCATGGTTTGTCTAGTAAGTTTATCACCACCTTTGTAATATACTAAAGTGATAATCCATGCATGAGTTTATTATTGATTTGAGGCGTTCGTTTGTGTGTTCGTTAATTATCTTGAATCCTTTGGGCCGGATAATCCCTTAGGCCAACTTATGTGTAAATGTGCCGAGTAGTTATGTGTGTGGGCTTAGGCCAATTGTCTTGGATCATTAGTATGTGTGTGGGCTGAAAAGTTTAGCTAGGCCGAGTGAGATGTATGGGCTGCCCAAATGTACTGGGCCAATCAAATGAGATGGGATCGAATTAGTGACATGGGCCGAGCACATGGGCTGAAATGGATCGAAGGTAAACTTCGCATCAATTCCAGCTAACCTTGGGTTCGTTTGGGTAAGGGTTCGGCACATCCACCGGTCTAGCTTCTCCCCGGTTCGCACCACCCCTTAGGTTCGTGACCCATAAGGTCCGGCTGCCATTCCAGCTCAGGTTCGTTTGAGTGAGGGTTTGGCTCGTCTATGTTGGTTCGCCTCACACCAGGGTTCGGCTGATATGAAGTTTTGCAGCAGAGGTTCGATGTGTATGGTTGCCATGAAGGTTCGTGGAGGTTGGGTTCGTGGCCTGAGGTTCGGCTGTCCCAGATGATAAGGTTCGGTGGTGGTGCTAGGGTTCGTGAATGCATAAGGTTTGGTTAATACAAAAAGGTTCGTTCACCCTTGTAGGTTCGGTGATGATGCTGGTTCGGCAAAGGATGGGGCACAGGTCCAAGGTTCATGAGCATGCAGAAGGTTCGGCCCCCAGTGTGGGTTCGGCTGGTGACTGATTGATTCAGCACGGGGTTCGGCTAACCGTTGCAGCTCACAGGTTCGGCCAACCTGTTACACACGAACCTCGTTCATCTCCAACCTCTTCATCGAGCTCGAACCTGTTGCAGGGTGGTTTTCTTGGCAATAGTTATGCGACGGGGAAGGTCTGGAGGGTGTAAGGTGTGTGTATATAAGGATTCAAGCCGGTTGTATGTGTGTGTCGACTAAAGGGTGATAAAACCCTATTTTTTCTTGATGTTCTTGGCTTCTTACCTTGATTTTGGCTGGATAAATCTTCAGATCGATTGTACTTTATGGTATAGGATGATGAGAGCTTCGTTTAGACACCGAGATTGCTTGATTTCATCCACAAATGAGTGAGATATGGAGCTTGGAAGATGGATTCTTCTAGAGAGAAGGGAAAAACGGTTGGTGGGTTTTAGAGAGAGAGAGAGAGGATGTAATAAATGAGAAAAAGGCCTCATTTAGGGTTTATATACCCCGTGGGTGTTCGGGTTCCTTTCGGTTGCTCGGTTCTCCTTTTCGTCGTGTTTTCGGCACGTTACGCGTGTGTGTTTTAATCTAAATAAAAAGAATTTATTTCCCAATGTTTGGAAGGTGGTTATTTCTAGTAAATCTTTTATATAAACTTTCTTTGAATTATTTATCGTAATTGATAGTCTTAAGCGTTTCGTTAACTCGCGTCACCATTGCGCGTTTTCAATGTATTTTAAATAAAATGAATTTATTTTTAAAGTCATAAAAGATTGTGATTCCTAATAAATATTAAACATTTAATTTTCTTAATTTATTATCGTTCGTTTCATTCTTCGTTATCGTTACGTCAGAACGTGTCATCTTCGTGCGTATTCGTTCGAATCGTCACCCGAATGAACACTACGTTGGTTTCACTTTCTGATTCTTGTTTTCTACTTTTCAGTCATCGTTTCAGAACGTTAAACTTTCAGATTTATCCGTACAGATCGTCACCTATACGAATAATTCGTCGGTTTAGCATTCTGTAACAACAACCGTCATGCTTTTGTTTTGTTTAACCTCGCATGCGCTTATACATAATAGCATTAAATCAAGCATTTGTGTGTCAGTTCAGTGTTTTCTGATGTGTTTCTGACTGTTAAACCATAAGGTTTAAGTCAGATTTCAGAACAATAGCATAATAGTTTAGTGTTAAGCATCAAGTGTCAATAGCATATACATAGTTTCACGTTGTGTGTACCTGAGTTAATGTAGAGATCACCGTTCCGGCAACGCTTTTGTGACACCCGGCAATTTCAGGTAAATTGCTACTCTTACATTCCTTACATTTCACATTCATAATTGTTGCATTTCATTTAATTATGTTTTATTGAATGAGTTGAACACACACAACTGTGAAACGATAGTTCGAGGAATTATCGAATCATACATTGCACATTGGTTTTGGAAACCAAGTGTGGCAAACACAACACTAACACAAAACAATAATTCGGGGAATTATTGAATTGTGCATCACACGTTGTTTAGGATTAATCAAGTGTGCAAACACTTCGTTAGACACGAACACAAACCATCGAAGATAATTCGAAGAATTATCGAAACACACACGAGTCTCACGAACGTTGGTGATCAATCAAACTTATGTGTCATTTTATGTTTATGTGCTTAAACATGTATTAGATATTTAGGATAAGCGTTAGTAATCGTGTACGAACGAAATCGTATCATCGAAGTCGAAAAACAAGGAAAAGGACCCGTCGCGGTACGCGACAACCCCATCGCGAAAGGCTTCGCGATACGCGAAGAAAACCGGGATTCGAAACTCCCGAATTCCATCGCGGTACGCGATACGAACTTTTGATCGGCCTTCGCGGTACGCGAAGGCCATGCAGATCGAAACTTTTATTTAAACCAACCCCAATTCATTTTCATTCGTTTCTTCACTCATTTCTCCGAACTTCCACTCAATCCCTCGACCAAAACACTATGAAATCACACCCCAAGCCTCTGGAATCAGCCTAGGAGCTATCCATATGCATTGCTTGGTGATTTGAAGCCATTGGAGCTTGAAGAAGGTATTGGAAGCCATCAAGAAGCTTGGAGCAACCATTAATCCACTGGAACTTCATCATCAGTAGCCATCCTGACGGAAATCTAACTTCTAAGGTAGTTTCTGATGATTGCTTATGGTTAGATCGTACATGCAATGGGTAAAAACCCACATGCAACTCCTTGCGGTTATTGTGCTCAAATTTGTTGGTGATTTGTTGTGTAGATGTTATAGATTTACTGATTTTAATGTATAAGAATGTTAGATTTGAGTTTGGTTTAGTTATTGTTTGATTTGGTGATGATTTGGTAAACTTGCCATAAAAGGAAACTTTTATGTGCAAGTCTTGGATTTGTGATGATCTAGACATGTTAGACATGTCTAGATGTTGTTAAATGTGTATTGGAATGTTTAGAAACACATTGGGATAATTGATTTTGTCAAAATCATGGTTTTGTATAAACTTGCTATTTATGGAAACTTTTAAAAATCAAAAGAGGGCTTTTGATGTTTTAAGGCATTTTGATGAACTTTAAGTATTGGGATATGCTTAAAATGATTTTAAGCATATTGGAAACTTCGATTTGTGAAAACAAGCTTTTAAAAAAATACTTACTATTTTAGGAAAGTTTATTTGGGCAAAACGGCATAAATGGTGATTTATGCGCAAACGATATGTTTTAAGGGTTTAAACGTATTTTACAAACACATTAGGAGTGTTAACTTTATGAAACGGGATTTCATAACCACACTTTCCTAAATTGGAAACTTTCTAAAAATGGTAACTTATGTGATTAGAGTCATAGGATGCATTTTGGTGTCTTATGTGCATTAAGACACATAAACACAACAATCGTGTCACCAACGATTCATCGAGTATCCCTAGTTAACACACACACACTCGGTTGAGCACACCGACACTTGGAGTTGTATGGGATACAACACAACACAGAACACATACTCACACCTATATGGTTATTATAGGTGCCTACTAGCAGGATTGCTAGCATTCGCAGACGCGAACACATTCACCAGGACTGCTGTAACAGGTGAGTTCATGGCCCCTTTTCACATTTTCTACCTATGAGGGAGAAAACATTGCATACAACTGTTTTTGAACAACATACACACTTTTGGTTTCTTTTGTACATGCTAATATCGTATATGCATATGTGTGGCAATCATCCACAAAACAGATAAGTCCTCATTAAACACACCTCGAACCGTTAATAGCGCGTTGCGCTTTGCGTGTTAATTCTGAATAATAGTATTTTGGCCTGACAAGCCCCACTGTTGCGAGCTGTATGGCCACCCCGACTGGAGGTCGGAACAGTGCATAATTGACCAAACGACATTGCCATATCTTGGATGGGTATGGCGGGAGGCAGCATGTTAGCTTCGGTTGCTAACCCGCATATGGTATAACACATATTGACTAGCTATCAATTGATATTGCATTGTATTTAAAAGTAGACCTGCAACATTTACTTTAAACATTTTGATGTTTACTGCTGATTACAAACCTGTGCTCTCACCATCCTTTGTGTTGACTCTTTTACTCGCATGTTTTCTCAGGTAACTAAGGCACGCACTTGAGGATAGAATGCTAGGATGGAGTCCCATGCATCGATATTATTGTCTTAGGACTTGAGAACAACTATCATTTTGTTTTATTGTATTGTAAACAATTTAAATCGCTTCCGCACTATTTCTTAAATGTTGTTTTGAAAACTAATTCAGTTAACGCTTTCGCTATTTATTAATGTTAAATCTGTTTTGTTAACCTACACTTACTTCCGCAACTCTGATTTTACAAACTGTTTTATCCAAGTATTTGGGTGTACGTATACAACCAGACATGTAGGTCTCGCAAGTTGTGTGACCGGAGACTGCGATCCTGACAATCTGTTGTTGCTCGCGCCCTAGAAGGGACGGGATATCTCGGGGTGCGACAGCTTTCGTCACTGATGTTACACGAACCCTAGCACCTTGGCCGTACCTATGTTGTTGCGAACCTTGGAAGACCGAACCCAAAAGCAGCGAACCTCTCATCCATGCAAACCTTTACCATGGCCGAACCCTATGAGCCACGAACCTAGAACTCTAGGCTTCCGAACCTGTGTATTTTGCTGAACCAATGGTCGAGCGAACCTAAGGGTTTGAAGAGTTGGATGAGTCCCAAAACTCAGCTTGAACTAGCCTAAGAATAGCCGAACCTAGGTTCATCACCGAACCCACAAGTGGCCGGACCTAGGGCTGTCGAACCTAAGCATTTCGAGCTAAGGAAAGGGATACGCCAACACATAAAATGAGGGAATAACCAAAAAAACTTGAAGTTAAGTACACCCATGCATGCATGAAAGTTTTAAGAACCACCACCTTTTTCCTAATATACTTAAGTTTTAACCTAAAATTTTTGTAAGTTGAAAATTTTATATGACTAACTTAAGTATGAATTCTTAAACTTAAATTAAATTTTAATAACTCATATTATGGTGGCCATCTTAATTAATCATCCATGTATGTATAGGTATGTGTATGATTAGGGTTATCACCTTTAAATATACATGTCTATGGGGAGTACACATAAGATTTCACAATTAGTTATCATCATTGGATAATTTAAAACTAACAAGTTCTAAATCTATCCTTTTAAGATGAAATTAGGAAATCTTAACGCGTAACTTTACAACTTAGGTAACCAACCTAAGTAACTCGCGCACTGTTAGGAAATTTTTGTAATAGTTTGCTTTTCAAAATGTATAAGTTACTAGAGGTTTGGCTAAGGTTCGTCTGGCCCACGAACCTAAGCAGGTTTGGCGAACCTAGGTTATATGTTGTAAAGGTTCATCCAGCGAACCTCAATGTTCGGCTGGCGAACCTATAGCTTCGGTTAGGTTCGCTGAACAGTTTGTATATATAGCAGGTTTGTCTGGAGGTTTGTCACTTCTTCAGTTTTTGAGTGTGAGACAGATCTGTTTTCTCTATGTGAGATTGTAAGAACTGTGTGTTCTTGTCCATTTCATTTTAATCAGATTGTTATATTCATTGAAATGATGTTTATAAATGATTGTTCGTCTTTGATTCATATAGATCAAATATAGATTCGGCATATATTTGATTGTTAATAGGATTCCATTGATCGATCGAGAGCAAATCTATAGTGGTGTCAGAGCAAAGGAGGGGTTCTATACAAGTATTTTGAAGATCTACAATCATTTTGAAGATAAAGAGATGGATTAAAAATTCAATTTTTTTGTGTTTGATTGCTGTGTTGATAGTGTTATCATCATCTACTGCCTTGGAATATCAAAATTCAGAGATTTGTGGTTGAAATATGTGAATTTAGAAGGATTTTTCTTGAAATTTTGAAGGTTTTCCCTCCAAAATTTTCGAAGTCTGAAGACTTGTTCGCCGAAACTTGGTATAGCTCAGGTGTTGTCTGAAGCATAGGTTCGTTGTTAAAAATGGTTTTTGTTGAGGTTCGTGTAGAGTTTTTGAAGATGTTCGTCTCAAGGTTTGCCTACTGCTGAGGTTCGTTTGATTAGGGTTCGTTTGACTGAGGTTCATTGGTCAAAGTTCTATTGAAGAGGTTCGCTGTTCAAGGTTTGTCTCAAGGTTCGTTGGTCAAGGTTTGTCTCAAGGTTCGTTGGACAAGGTTCGTGAGATCAAGGTTTGTCTCAGGTTAGTGAGATAAGGTTCGTGAAGATCAAGGTTTGGAGAAGGTTCGCCGGTCATTTAGGTTCGTGAAGCTAAAATCTAAATGGAGGTTCGCTGATAAACATTAAGAATCATAGCTGATATGTTTGCAGCTATTGCTAGTCAAAATTCTAAGATATAGAGTATTTTGATTCGTGAGACTGAGATCATATGTCTATTTTGTCATGTGTGGTCAGTGCAATCAGAAGAATCAACAGATATGAAAAGAAAACTGGAAAGAAGTTCACTTTTGATCGAAACACAAAGTTTGGATTTAATCCAAAGGCCACACAATGTTACAATTGTGGTGAGTTGGGCCATTTTGCTAGAGAGTGCAAAATGTGAAGAAGCAAGGAAATTTAAATCCTTTCAAGCCAAAAGAAGCTTATCAAAAGAAGAAGGAAAAGCCTGAAGAATCATCAAAAGCTTTAGTCAAAAGAAGAAGGAAAAGCCTGAAGAATCATCAAAAGCTTTAGTCAGTCAAGCAGATGAAAGATATGACTGGGAAAAGCAATATGATGAGTTAATGGGTGCATTCATGGCTTTCTCTGGATGAAGACACAAGCAAAGGCAAAGAAAAAGTTGAAGAGGTAAATGATCATCTTTTAGAGATCATTGATACGTTGAAAGAAATGAATGCTCAATTGACTGCTGAACTGGTTGAGTGCACTGAAGCTAACAAGAAGATGATTTCAAGAGAAAAAGCTTTTGATAAAAAGATCATTGATTTAGGAAAAGAAAATGAAGAGTTAAAAATTAAAGTTTTGCAAAATAATCATGCAGTTTTAGTGCATATCGAGTCAGTGCAAAAGTTTAAAGTTGAATTGTCAGCAGCAAGAGCAGAATCAGAAATGAACAAGAGCAAGCTAGAGATTATCAGAATTCTCAGTATGTCATCGATTGATCCGAATTTGGAAGTTCATCTTGTTTGGAAGTTCATCCTGTTTCTAGACCACAAATTGATCCGAATTCACAGAAATGAACTGGCTTGGGTTTTCATGTTGTACCACCTCCTTCAAGCTATGTTCCTAGACCACAAATTGATCCAAATTTGGAAGTTCATCCTGTTTCTTTGAATGAACGTGAGTCTTGATAGTGATGCCCCTATCATTGAAGATATCACTGAATCAGAGTATTTATCTGATATTTTGAGACAAAATGGTTACCAAGTTAAAAATGTTGACAAAAAGAGTTTGAAATCTCAGAAGTCGAAAGCTGAGATAAAACAAGTTGAGAAGGTGGTGATTAAACCAAATCAATTTTCCAAACCAGTGATTAGCCAAACCATCCACTACTCTTAAACCGATTGTATATGTAAAGTCATCTACTACACATCAAGGAGAGTCTAGTGGCAATTTTCGAAAGCAAAATGTGGTTTCTAAAAAGGTTGAAAAAGTGGATTTTTTCTTTGACCGGTTTGGGGTTGGACATAAAGACAAATCAAAGAATTTTCAAAATCAAACAAGTAACTCAAAGATAAAATCAACTGGTTTGAGAAACAGATTCTTATCTGCACAGGTTGTTTCAAAATCTTTCAGTTCATCAAAGTACTATGATGAGCCAACACCAAAGAATCATTTGAAAGATAGAAAATGTTAACGATGTGGTAATTTTTGTCATTTGATTGCTGATTGTGATTTGGATTTCAGTTCAACTGATTGTAGCAGTTTTAAGTCTTTTTCACCAAGAGAAACACGAAAGTGTTTTACTTGTTGTGGTAAAGGACATATTTCTGCTAATTGTCCAAATAACAAAATCAGGAAGAGTTCTGATGATGATAGTTCGGTGAATAGGTCAAGTGGAAGTTCTAGGAGAATTAGACCTAGTGAAGATGAGATGGGAGTTCTTCGAAAATACAATCCTGATTGTGTTTGGGTGAAAGAAGAAAATAATCAGAAGAAAAGAGTTTTTGATAACAAAAGAAATGTTAAAAAGATCGTGAAAATTTTGACATCATCTGATGATGATTCTTTTGATAATGCATCATCAAAACCATTTTCAAAACAACTTTTAAATCAAAATCATTTTGGTTACTCAAAAACAGGTCAGGTGATGAAGTTTTTGGAAAAGAGGATGGTAACAGTGATGATGGGTATTTGAGTAGGTCATCACAAAAGAATGGAAGGGGTCCATTCAGGGAGACTCGACGCCTAAATGGCGGGGGTCATCCCTTTCGAATACTGATAGGTTGTTTTAATTTATTGTGCAGGTTGCATCCAGGCGCCATATCAATAGTCGTTGGATTGTTGATAGTGGATGTTCCCGGCACATGACTGGAGAGTTGAATTTGTTGAGAGATTTCAAGTTGGTGAAAGGCAGTTATGTGAACTTTGCAGGAGACAAAGGAGGTCAAAATGCAGGGTTTGGTAGCTTGATTAATGGAAAGGTTTCATTTGATAATGTTAATTTTTGCAAAGAATTAACTAACAATTTGTTGAGTGTTTCGCAGATTTGTGACAAAGGTTATAAAGTGATGTTTGACAAAGACAGGTGTTATGTACTCAAGCAAGGATTTCAAGTTTTCTAAGGAGTGCATTCTGATTACAGCTGACCGGAGCAAGGATTTGTATTTGCTTGACATGGCGAAGGCGGAGACAGTGAATAAAGTGGAAACATGTCTAGTGTCTAAGGCAACTGAGAAAGATACAAGATCATGGCACTTGCGGATGGGACATATTCATATTCAGAAGATGAATCATCTTGTGCATAATCATTTAGTTGAGGGTCTACCGGTTAAACATTTTAAATTTCCGGATGTGTGTGTCATGTAAAAACGGTAAACAGAAAAGGAAGTCTCACAAAACAAAGAAAATCTTTTCTATTGATATGCCACTTGAACTTCTTCACATGGATTTGTTTGGACCAATCTATGTGAAAAGTATAGGTGGTGATTCTTATTGTTTCGTGGTGACTGATGATTTTTCAAGATTTTCATCGGTCATGTTTGTAAAGCATAAATCAGAAACTTATGAAAATTTTATGTTGATGATCAATGGGTTGGAGACTTTGTATAAGTTGAGAGTGAGACGCGTACGATCAGATAATGGGACTGAGTTTAAGAATCAACAAATGGAGGGATTTTGTAATTCCAAAGGCATTCAGCAGCAGCTCAGTGCACCATATGAGCCTCAGATGAATGGTGTAGCTGAAAGAAAGAATAGGACTTTGATTGAATATGCGAGAACAATGCTAGCTGATTCTAAACTTCCTATTACTTTTTGGAGTGAAGCTGTGGCTACAGCTTCTTTTACTCTTAACAGAGTTTGGATTGTTAAAAGACAAAATAAAACTTGATATGAATTGCTCCAGAATCGAAAGCCTAATTTGGAAAACTTGGAACCTTTTGGGGCTCCTTGTACCATGCTAAAGAAAGATTCCAAATTCAATTCTATATTAGAAAGGGGTTTCTTTCTTGGCTACAGTCTTCCTAACAAACGTGTGTTTAATAAATGTACGGGTGTTGGGGAATTGTGGTATCATGTGGTTGTTCAACGACATACACCTATACCAGACGGAAAGGGTCCAGATTGGCTTTTTGATTATAATAAATTGTTTAAGTCTTTTAATATGTCTCCAATTGTTTCTGATGATTAAATATCCTTACAAATATTGTATGATTTGCAGAGTTCTGAAGAACAAGGTACTTCTCATCATTCTGAAGCAGGTATTACTACACCACATGAGGAAGGCATTTCAGAAGTAATTAATGATGATTGGTTATCTGATGATGATAATGATGTGTTTGAAGATGCTATTTCTCACGATCAAGACACTGATCAGAATATTACAAATCAGGATCATAATGTGGGTGTACCGCAATTGCCTGTCACTAGAGTTCATGTAAATCATCCGATTGCTCAGATCATAGGAGATCCAACTGCAAGAGTACATACACGAAATCAAGTCACAAATGAGGAAAGCTTGTATGTCGAGTTAGAGGGAACTCATGGCAGTCAAGAGCTCTAGATGCATTCAGCGTTTATTTCACAAATAGAGCCAAAGACTGTGACTGAAGCGTTATGTGAGCCTGCCTGGGTGGAGGCAATGCAAGAAGAACTGAATGAGTTTCAAAAGTAAGGAGTTTGGCATTTAGTTGATTTGCCCAAATGAGAGAAAAAGATTGGTACCAGATGGGTGCTGAGATGCAAACGAGATGACAGAGGCGTAATTGTCAGAAACAAAGCTTGTTTAGTGGTTCAGGGTTTCAAACAGGTTGAAGGAATTGATTACGATGAAGTTTTTGCACCTGTTGCGCGGTTGGAAGCAGTTAGACTTTTCTTGCTTTTCCTGCTCACAAGAAATTTAAAGTTTTTCAGTTGGATGTCAAATCTGCATTTCTGTATGCTTCTTTGAAGGCAACAGTGTATGTTTGCCAGCCATCGGGCTTTGAGGATCCTGTCCATCAGGATCAGGTTTACCTCTTTGGACAAAGCACTGTATGGTCTTCATCAGGCTCCGCGTGCCTGGTATGAGACTTTATCGACTCACCTTATTGAACACGGGTTCAATAGGGGTCAGATTGACAAAACTTTGTTTTATTGGGAGAAGGGCAAGGATATTATTCTTGTTCAGATCTATGTAGATGATATTATTTTTGGATCTACATATGAACAAATGTGTTTGGAGTTTAAAGAGGTGATGATTGAGAAATTTGAGATGAGTGCAATGTCAGACATCAAATTTTTTCTGGGTTTACAGATTGATCAAACTGATGATGGAATTTTCATTCATTAGACAAAATATATTCAAGATGTGCTAAAACGGTTTAGCATTCTTGATTCAAAATCAATTTCCATGCCCATTCAGCCTAATCACGAGATTGAGCCTGATATTCAAAATCAGGTTTACCTCTTTGTTGTATCTGACTGCCTCATGACCAGATATTGTATTTGCTACAAGTATCTATGCAAGATATCAATCAAAACCGAAAGTGTCACATCTGATTGCAGTCAAAAGAATACTTCGTTATCTGAAGGGTACACCAGACACCGGTCTGTGGTATCTTAAGGATGATAACTTTTCCTTCAATGCCTACAGTGACTCCGATTATGGAGGATGTAAGATAGATGCGAAATCCACAACTGGAGGTGCTCAATTTTTGGGGGAACGTTTAGTTTCTTGGTAGTATAAAAAACAAACATTTGTGGCTACTTCCACTTGTGAAGCTGAGTATGTAGCTGCTGCCAGTTGTTCACAAGTTTTGTGGATACAACAACAGATGAGAGACTATGGTTTGAATTTTCTTACAACCCCAATTCATGTTGATAATGAGGTTGCTATTGCTATAACAAAGAATCCTGTGTATCATTCACGTTCTAAACATATTGACATTAGGTTTCATTTCATACGCGATTGTTATGAAAAGAAACTTATTGATGTGGTGAAGATACATACAAATGAGCAACGAGCATACCTTCTCATCAAGGCTTTTAATAAAAATCGTTTTTGAGTATTTGCTCAAATTAAATGGTATTCGGGTAATGGGTGAGATCATTTGAAATCAAATTCTTTCATAATCAACTTTTATTGAATTAACATAAGATATTTTAATTGTTTTTGTTTGTTTTGTGTTTTAATTTTTAGGGGGGGAAAATTTTGTAAAACTCAGAAACATTTGAAAAATCAAAAACACAAAAACATTTGAAAAATCTAAAATACAAAAACATTAAAAAATTAAAAGTTTCGAGAAATTGATTCGACCAAATGAGAAATGATAGTACATTGTAGCAATTGGAAGCACATCTGTATCATACAAGAACTTAAACATAAAGAGCATTTACAATTACTTAGTATGATATGTTGGTAGGTTTATAACTTAGTTGAGATAACATTTGACAAAATTTTGATTATGCTTTTATGAGAAACGGATGCTTAGAATACAGTGCTTAGCTTTGTCCTGAATGAGTGGTGATTAATCTTACAAAATGATTTTTGAACAAAATTTAAGTTACTAGTAATGATCATGTGTTTAATTTTAAAAGAAATTCTAAATTTTGTTTTTCTTTTCTTTTAGTTTAAAGCTGAAACATTCTCTGCGTATACTTACGTATCGACCTGATTGCTATAGCTTTAAACAATTCAAATTTGTTTTCTTGGTTTTGATTAAGATTTGGACAATCTCTACGTATATGAGAATATCGATCTGATTGTTAAAAGCTTAATCTAAAATTATTGTTTTGTTCTATTTCTGGATCATCTGACCATACTAAAGTATCAACCTTGATTCCAAGATTTTGAACAATTTCAATTTGTTTTGTATTTTGTTGTTTTTCAAAAGATATTATGTTTTGTTTTTGCATGATCAAGCTAGTTAAAATTGAAGTAAATTGTTTCAAGGACATTATTGTTTGTTTAATTACTCACAAAACGGGGATGTGTTCAAGTAAATGGAGAACATAAAGTATTTGATGGTTTTGTTTTCATTTGATATTTTAACTAAGCAATTAAACTTAAAGAGGTTTTATATACTGACAATCATCTTTGAATTGTAATTTGCTGATAGATATATTGATTAATTCAATCAGGTGTGTTGATGATTGTAATACAATATGATCTCATGTCTGGATCTTTCTCAAACAAAAATATGTGATTATTTTAGTTTGTTTTATATTTTATAATTAGGTTCATAACATTTGTAGCATGTTTGTTCTGAAATTTAAAAATACAAAAAGATTTTTGGTTTTTATCTGATGTTAAATCAATAATTTTTGATTATTTGTTTTGACTCTGAAATATTAAACATTGGTTTGTTTGAAATCTTTAAAGAAAATTAAATTTCAAAAGGTATGCTTGGAGGTTCGTTTAAAAAGTTTTGTGAGAAGGTTCGTTTGAATGGTTCGTCCAACATGTTTTGTTGAAGGTTCGTTTGAGAGGTCTTGGACAGGCTCGCTCAACAGGTTTTGTTGAAAGGTTCGTCTGATAGGTTTGTTGTCAGATTCGTTCAAAAGGTTAGTCAAAGGTTCGTTCAACAGGTTGGTCAAAGGTTCGTCAATAAGGTTTGTACACAGGTTCGTATAAATAGAGGTTCGCGTGTGTGACCTTCGTCACTTTCATCAGAACCCATTCCCGAACCTGCAAACTTGAAATTTGATTTTTTCGATGCTGGATCTTCGAAACGTTTTGCCTTATACCATTAGCTACGGATTTGGATTGTTATTTTATATAGGTAAAAAGATTGAAGTTTGACCGGCTAGATTAGGAGATTTCTTGATTTTTATATCTAGTTAGTCGAACCTATTATTTTGGATTAAAACCTGTTTAAATTGAAATTTGGTGAAAATTGTCTTCATTAATATTGATCATCTATGAATGGCGAACCTTTGGATATAGATTTTTTGGTCTAATTCATAGATTTGAAAATTTGATTTTAAACTGGATCAGGTTCATGAAATAAACACAGGTTCACTGAATTGATAAGGTTCGTTTGAACTTTAAAGGTTCGGGCCGAACCTCTTTATGCCATTGAACCGAACCTTGTATGGTCAAGGGTTCGTTTGACCATAAGGTTTGTGGTATGATCAAGGTTCGTTCATTGATAGGTTCGTTGGTTTAAATAGGTTTGTCTTATAATCAGGTTTGTCTAAGTCTAGGTTCGGCACAGGGAAGGGTTCGCTGGTTTCTATACTTAGGAATATTTTGTTTTCTTAACTTTTGATTTTTGATTTTATTTTTTATGTTTTAATTGTTGTTTGTTTTGATTGTAGATATGGCAACTTTGACCTTCGGAGATAAACACAACCTTTGTGCCTATTTGGATCCGACAACAAAAAACGGCAAGGAATTACGCCCGATGATTGAGTTCTTAAGATGGTCAAGGATTTATTATGCGATCTCCAACTCCTGTCACATATACAGATCACACATTCAGAGTTTCTGGGATTCAGCTAGGCTGATTACAGTTGATGAGGATTATATTATTGAGGCTAATGTGCTTGGACAAGCCATTAGAGTTACTGAAGCTGACATCAGGAGGGTTTGACAGTTTGGAGCTGAACCTGCAGGAATGACTCTTATTCCTGAGAGGTGTACTAAAGGGTGCTTTTTGAGGATCAGATACTTTGGGGTCTACAGTGAATACTCCATCAAGAAGGGCAAGCTACCTTTGCAGTACAAGCTATTAGCTCACGTACTTTTCAATTGTCTTAGCATGAGGAAGGGTACTTTTGATGAACTGAGGGATCTGATGAGGTCTGCAATGGTTGTATTGATTTTGAACAAACCGTTCAACTCTTCTGCAATGATCTTTAGATATATGCCAGACAACATAACCAAAGCAAAAGACACATTTTATATGTATCCAAGATTCATACAGATGCTGATTGATGAAAGATTTCCTGAACAAAACTTGCCAAGGGTTGCTGCTGATATTCTCAAGTTAAAGCACATGACAGATTCCAGTCTTGGTCAAGTCAAGATCTATCAGAAGAGTAATGATGATATTCTGATTAAGGATTTGGTAGGTTATTGTGCTAGAGCCAACTACATTGCTCCTTTGAATGATGCTTGGAGGAATGAAGATTCAAACTCAAATAATGAACAGTTGGATAATAATGATGATGATCAACAACCACCTCCTCCTCCTCCTCGGGATCAACATGTCAGAAAATATCAAGCTCAATCTTCTCAAACACATCAGCAAACACAGGATCCAGTTCAAGGTCCAGATGTAACTCCTACTACTTTGGTTCCTCTTCAAGTGATTTATCAAGGTTAACAAGAAGCTCGAAGACAAGAAGAGGCTACTGCTTCTCAACATGTTGATACTGAAGATGTTGGAGATGAAGCTGCTAAAGAATTAACAGAGTCAAAGATGGAGAATGTTCAGGTTGGGAACAGAATGGTAAGGAGCTTAAAGAGAAGGCCAGCACAACAACAAAGTGAAGAAGCAAGAGAAGAGGAAAATGATCCAAAATTTATTGTTGATGTGCCTGAGTCTTCAAGGCCAAAGAAGAAAAAGAGAATGGCTAAGATACCTAAGAAGAAGAAGACCAGGACTCCCAGGATTATTGTTTCTTCTCTTGTGGTTGTTTCTTCTACATCTACTTCTATTCATGTTTCTGAACCTGCTTCAGTTGCAGCAACAGTTCAAGAAGCTGCTTCTACTTCTCAAGCTCATGTTCATATAGAGACTTTCATGCCTAATCCTGAGTTTGTGAATGTTGCATTATTCATGTCTGCTTTTGTGAATGCCTAATCCTGAGTTTGTGAATGTTGCATTATTCATGTCTGCATTATTCATTTCAGGAAACCTCTACTTAAAGAGATGAATCATTATTTGAAGGATTGGATGATTTAGACTTGAATTTCTCACTGGGATATGATGATTTTGAGTTAAGAAGACGGGTTTCTATTTTGTCACATGAGTTTGACAAGTATAGGAAACAAAAGGATAAAGCTGAAACTGAACAACCATCTTCTTCAAGTCCAAGTGATTTAGATGTGATGAAAGGTCATATTTCTCAATTATTGAAGTGGAGAAAATAGGATTTGCTAGAAAAGAAGTTAATGAATGAGAGGATTACATCATTGGAGATATTGATTGTCAAACAGAATGCTGAGATTGATGAATTGAAGAAAGATAATCAAGAGTTGTAGCAAAAGATTGATGAACATCCAAGCTTTAGTGCTTATCATGATGATGATGAACATGATGATGGTGATTTGACAGGTCTTGGAAGTTCAAGTGTTTTGAATTCTATGACTGGAGCGATAGTGATTTATAAGCCTTCTGGATTTCTTTTGGTGTTAATCCTATTTCATCAGTTCCATCTGATAAGGCTAAGGAGAATGAGGATATAGATATTGAAGACTTGACAAAGTTAGAATATCCAAAGCAAAGTGTTGATTTTTCATTGCCTACTTTTGTGGAGTTGTTTAAACAACATGTTGATGTACAGTTGAAAAGGATGTTTGGTGAATTGTATGAAGACAAAGCTTTAGAGGAAGGAGAGATTGATGGTGGATACTCAAAGAAAGAGTTAGCTGAGATGTTTGGTGTTGGATTGAATGATTTATAGAATGCTAATGACTCTGGAAAGATGGTGATTGGAGAATCAGATCATTCAATTGATTTTGAACAAGATGATTCTATTGATGAGAATACGTATAACTTGCAAACTTTGAAGAAGATTTTTGATATTGAAGTCCAGAGAAGAGCTCCAAAGATAACAGTTGATTCTAATAAAGAAAAGACTTATATAGAGATGTGGAGAGAAAATCAAGATGAACACAAGTATATTATTGATCACTTAATGATTTTCAAGCAAATGGTTGATGTAATTGAAGAAAAAGTTCAAGAAGACCAAGCTAGACAATTTTCAAGATTCAAGATTGGATCTAAGTCAAAGATGAATGGAAGAATTGTAAGCTATGGTTACTTTTATAATATTTCTGGAAGCTTTAAGAATAGAGGATGTTATGTTGTCAAGAGGACTGATGGTTGTCAATATTTTGGAAAGGCATTAGACATT
This sequence comes from Mikania micrantha, assembly GCA_009363875.1. NCBI lineage: Eukaryota > Viridiplantae > Streptophyta > Magnoliopsida > Asterales > Asteraceae > Mikania > Mikania micrantha. Next base: position 54,189,578 of record CM018682.1, on the reverse strand, counting down.
ATGTCATTACCTTCTTTTGAATGTATGCAGTTGTCAAGGCTGAGAATGATAAAGCCTATTCAGACAGAGCATAATGAATGTTTTGAGAAGATGCTGAAGAAAGAAGCAAAGACTGGTTGGAATTGGCTGGTGCCTCAATTTTCAGTGTTGAAGAAGAATTCTTATGTGTATCCAAAGCCTAGAGTTTATTCAAGACCAAGTAAGAGAAAAATAAAATAGAATTGGAATCCTTATTTCAAGTTCTGTTTTTATGATGAAAGAACATCTGAAGCAGTCATTCTATTAAGACAAGATGATATGTGGAGGGTGACCAGGCTGTTGGATCCTGTCTGGTTAGTGAATTGTTCAAAGCAAGACATTGATTTTCTGAATGAAGTTGAAATCTTTGCAAATGATGGGTTTCATGATGCGGGTATTAGCTATAAAAATATGGTTGTTCAATTTCAAACGATAGCTCGGATGTGTTATACTCTGGGAATACATTCTGGATGCAAATGGGAGGATGTAAATTACTTGTATGTTGAACTGATGAAGTTGCAGAAAGAAATAGATGATAGAGATGCAAAGTTGGAAGCTGAAAGATTGTCAAAGATTCCAAAGTCTGTTGTTATTCGTGCTAAAGATAATGTTTGTGAAGATCAGACAACAAGTGGAGCTCAAAGTGCAGATTGAGACAGAGACTTTGAATATTTTGAGGCAACTATTAAGGGGGAGTTTGTTAGGACATTTTTGTAATAGTTTTCTTTTCAAAATGTATAATTTATTAGAGGTTTGGCTATGGTTCGTCTGGCCCATGAACCTAAGCAGGTTCGGCGAACCTAGGTTATATGTTGTAAAGGTTCGTCCAGCGAACCTCAAGGTTCGGCTGGCGAACCTATAGGTTCGGTTAGGTTCGCTGAACAGTTTGTATATATAGCAGGTTTGTCTAGAGGTTTGTCACTTCTTCAGTTTTTGAGTGTGAGACAGATCTGTTTTCTCTGTGTGAGATTGTAAGAACTGTGTGTTCTTGTTCATTTCATTGTAATCAGATTGTTATATTCAATGAAATGATGTTTATAAATGATTGTTCGTCTTTGATTCATATAGATCAAATATAGATTCCGCATATATTTGATTGTTAATAGGATTCCGTTGATCGATCGAGAGCAAATCTACACGCACCTAATAACTAAAGGACAAACGAACATGAAGAACTTAATCATGATCAAACATAGATACTCATGAATATGAAACACACGATAAATATAGGTTGTTGAAGTGTCTTTGATTTCACATACGTGAGCGCGCATTCTACAAAAACACTGAATCTATGGAATTCAGGTGAGTTCTCATAAGCTCCTTTTTAAATCATTTTGTTCTTAAACTCGGAGGTGGAACATGTATACCAGATTTAAATATTTTTTTGATTAAACATGGGTGACACCTGGATTATCAATATGATATTCATATTATTGAATTGTTATTGATTGTGGATTGACATGGATTGTCACAACTCCGTGAGTCATTGTTGATTGAGTTGACTTCGGTCCTCCGCAAGAACTGAGTTACTGTTGTTGAGTTGACTTCAGTCCTCCTCGGTGATTCCACTGTTGGTTGAGTTGACTACGGTCCTTCGCAATGCATCGTATTGACACTTATGATTATTAGGAATGTCGTTGGTTGAGTTGACTACGGTCCTCCGCGATGATTCCGCCGTTGATTGAGTTGACTGAGGTCCTCTGTGGTAACTTATATTGAGATGATTGTGGTGAATGTTGATTATTGATTTGAATGTGTTTGGTTGAGTCTGATTGACTATACTTGAATGATTATTTGTGATTACTTGGATTGTTTGGTTGTTGTGTTTGTTGTGTTTTGGCAGAGCTGGATTATCTCACAGGTTCACATGTGTATTTTCTTGAAAACTATAAACCTTTATAAACACTTGGAAACATTTTTGAAACATAAAAACTTATGATTACTCACCAACTACTTCGTAGTTGACACTTGATTTTCTACATGTTTCATGGACTGAAGAAAAGTAGGTTGAGAAGGATGGTCTCACACTTTTGGACATCATCACTTAGGATCTTGGACTTAGCTAAAATTAACTGGATTACTGAAGACTAGTGTTTAGTTAATTTAGCTAATCTTTTGTGTAAATTGATATAACTAAATCATGATGAACATGATTTTTGTGTAATTATTTTGGTTGATTTAATTGATATGCGATGATTTATTTAGATGCCCACGAGCTTATGAACAATCTACACATCCCTCGTGGCATCCCGACGTTTTCGCCATTGGTCGGGGTGTTACATCCAATCACCCTCATTTGAACAACCCATGATTCAGTCGCATGATAACCTTGGTTCGGCTGATTACCTCTATTCGCATGGCCATTACACGACCTTTACATTCGCATGACCATCTTTCATTCGCAGGAACATCAAAACCAAATGCGAAGCCATTCGCATGGCAGCCTTAGGCTTGGTCTAAGTGCTATCACATGACTAGTTGGATCAATGGGAAGTCATTAGGGTTTCAAGAGATGATAACCGGTTTTGCAAAACATCTATGCTAGGGTTTTCAACATCAATTTTCTTCTAAACTATTTTAAACAACAAACATGGATCTTTAGTCATCATTTGAGTTTAAAACACTCGGGTTACATTAAACGAAATCATAAATAAGATTGTTGAGGATTACTTAAAGGATCAGGAAACAAACTGAGTATATATATATATGTGTTAAATACCTTGCTAACACACAATACTTAGTAATTTTATGTAAACATGTATAACTAAAATTAGATAGTTCAATTGAACTTTCTAAGATAAGTTATACACAAGAACGATCAAAGAACTATGGGTTACAAAGATCTAGCGGAAAACTTAAAGTTAATCGAATAGGATTGACCTAAGTTTCAATACATTAACTTATAAATTCTTTAAAAAGCAAACTCATGTTTTTAACTATAGTAAAATGAATTATGAACTTCCTTAGTGAATATAATAAAATAGAATAAATGATTTCTAACTTAAAGATTTCAACTTAAAATGGATTTAATAAATGACGTTCTACTTAAAAGATCATGAATGTGATTAATATAGGCCTTGTATAAATAAGGTTGAAAGGAAATATCTACGGGATAATGGTTCATAAGGGGTAAATAGTGACGAATAGTTAGAGAAACTTAGAAACACATTAGTAAAGTTTAGGACACATAGTTGCACACCGAGACAAAAACCCTGTGTACATACCTTTCGATACTTATAGTATTCAAATCATAATAAATCAACACAGGTGACGAAGAAGCATAACCTACAAACAACAAGCGCATATCTTTTGTGATTCATAGCATAACAACACAGGTTAGTTCATTGCCCCTTTTTCTAAACATTTTTGTTTTACAAACGCGGGGCTGAGAAGCATGCGTAAATTATTTTCCTTGGATTATATTTACTTAAATGCTTTTACTTAATATATGTTTTACATATATAATTGTTATCCTAGATTCTGTCTAGGTAACTATTTGCAGGATTTCAAAATGAGTTATTTATTCATCATGAGTAGATAACTATTTCAAATCAAAGAACTATTTTCTAAGAACTAAATATCTAAAAAAACGAACTATTTTCAAAGATATAATTTCAGGAATTAAAGATCTATTTTCAAAGAACTAACGGTCTAATCAAAGAACTATTTTCGGTGGTGTGTTGTTAAAGAACTAACGATCTATTTCAAAGAACTATGTACAAAGAACTATTTTCAAGGGTCTGTCTGGGAAATATCAAAGATAACATGTGCCAATCCCAGGTTTGAAAGATGTCCTAGCTAGACTGATTGAATATGGGACACATGTTTGATGATACTTACAACATCCCTTAACCAGTTTTCAAAGAACATCTGGGAAATACTCAAAGATAACATGTGCCAAAGAACTAAAGAACTATACGAACTACGGACGATCTAGACGAACTATAAATTCCTATACATCAAAAGATTTCCTAGCTAGACTGATTGATTATAGGTCGCATGTTTGATGATGTTTACAGATCTCCTTTACTACTAAGAACCTTGATTGTTATACTAGGCTACTCTAGTTGACCAAGGCCCAATCATTAGGTCTTAGATTTTACTATATGTTTACTTATTTATTTATTTAAGCATTTAATGTGATGTTTCTACAAATGCTATGGTTGATCATGATTGTGTGATGAACTTAAGGAATCAATAGAATTGCTATTTTGTGGAACTACAAGAACTAAAGAACTATTGTGTCGATGGTGTGGAATGAAACGCTTAATTATCATTAACAACAATATGTTATGCGGTTCGGTATGTGGTGGGCTGGTGGTTGGACTGGCGGTAACCTTGACCCTACATATGCCCTATAAATAAGCATATTTGATTGGATAACATAGGTGGTTGTTGATGAGGTTAAGGTTGTCATTACAGGTGATCAGTGTTAACAAATTTCAGGTTGTTCAAAGGTTTTGAATCAAATGTATGGGATGAAACGCTTAATTATCACTAGGAACAATATATCATGTTGTTTGGTATGTGGTGGGCTGGTGGTTGGGCTGGCGATAAGCTTGACCCTACATATGCCCTATATATAAGCATACCGAATTAGATGGCATAGGTGGTTAATGGTGAGGTTAAGGTTTTCATCTGGTCAGGTTTGTACAAAAATTTATTTCTAAAACAAAACTATATGAACCCACCAACCATGTGTTGACTTGATCTTTTTGCATTACTTCTAAGGTGACGAACATGTCTGACTAAGGAGTTTATGTTTTTGACTAGGACGCTCAGATAGAGGACCTAGTATTTTGGACGTGCATATTTTTGAACATCATTATACAGATTATTTTGTATATCTTGTGTAGATACAAGATAGAAGAATTATGATGTTGATAGTAGATTTACATTGTAAATTATGAACAAAATTGATGTAATTTAACTTTGTAATTCTATTTCATTTAGCATTTTCTCATTATATATCATGTGCAATGTGAACAATCTGATCATTATGATTATCATCCCAATATCACGCCCTGGGACCTTTCCGCCCGACGGGACATTCGATCCGGCCCGCCGGCTCGGGGTGTGACAGCTTGCGTAATAGATTTGGAAACAGTTAGGATACTCATTTACCATTATGTGAGTTCTCGTACATCAACAGTTCTCATGCTAGCATCAAAGCCGCACCGTTTGAAGCGTTTTACGGTCGTAAGTGTCTATCCCCCGTATGCTGGGCCGAAATTGGTGAAAGTCAACTCACGGGTCCTGAGCTCATCCAAGAAACCACTAATAAAATCAACAAAATCAAGGAGCATTACAAGCAGCACATGATCGCCAGAAAAGTTATGCTAATGTTAGACGTAAGCCTATGGAATTTCAAGTTGGACATAAAGTCATGTTAAAAGTCTCACCATGGAAAGGAACCGTTAGATTTGGAAAACGTGGAAAGCTAAGTCCACGGTACACTGGACCATTCGAAATCCTTGCGAGGATTGGTCCTGTAGCTTACCGAATCCAACTACCCCCAGAATCAGTGGAGTTCACAACACATTTCACGTTTCAAACTTGAAAAAGTGTTTATCTGATGAGACACTCGTTATACCCTTAGATGAAATTCAAATCGATGACAAACTTCACTTTGTTGAAGAACCAATAGAAATCATTGATCGAGAGGTAAAAAGATTGAAACAAAGGCACATCCCTATAGTAAAGGTTCATTGGAACTCTAGGCGAGGACCAAAATTTACTTGGGAACGCGAAGACCAAATGAAACTCAAGTACCCCCAACTATTCGAAAAGGCTTCAATCTCGAGAAACACAAACCGAATTTCTGGACGAAATTCTATTAACTGGGGGAGACTGACATCCGCCAATTTCTCAGGTTTTAATCTCAATTAAACTCTAAAATTTATGCAACAATACTAAACTCATTTAAACATGGTTTAAAATTCAACAAGTTAAATGAAATATATATATATATATGTATGTATATATATATATAATAGTAATATATAAATGACTTGTAAACAATGACTGTGAAACAATGACCGTTTCACTTGTTCCGCCTTGGCAGGTTGTGACATTTACAAACGATTTTTTTTTTTAAAAAAAAAGTATATCATAAAAAGTAAAAACAAGCATTTTTTATCTTTAAAATGAATATAATATTGTTATAAAAATAAAAATTTTTTAGTTCATTGTCTTTAATTATCGTTATTGTGTCTTTTTAAACGTTTGTGTATAATTATTTTTTTTTGTTTTTCTTATAGGTAATTGTGACTTTTTTAAAGTCATTGTGTCTTTTTAAAAATTATTGTATCATTCATGCTCGTCATTTTGTCATCTTCGTTTGACATTATGTCTTATGCAACATTATTGTGTCTTGAGTTGTTCAGAAAAAAAAAAACAACATTGATCAGGACACACAAAAGACACAATAAACTAAGAAAACATATTTTTTTTCTATAGCAACACTATACTTGCTTATTAGATTGAATACATTTTAGGGTTTTACAACTACTGACAACTATTATGAGGTATTTTTTTTGTTCAGTGTTTTGATATTTTGGATTGTGTTTTCACCATAGCAAGAGGTTACGTTTGCAACCAGCTAGTAATATATAATTTCTTATTTCAACTCATGAATTCATAGTGTTAATATATATGATGGACAACCATGAATATTCATAATAAAATTAAAAACAGAATTTTAAAATCGTTTTATATATTTGTCTTAAGATTATTCGGCAACAGCGTAATTTGGATTTTCTCTTAATCCCTTGCTTCCGGCAGTTTGTTTCTTATTACGAGTCATAGTTATTGACTTATCAATTTATAATAAAATAAAAACAAAATCCTTTGAAATTCCATAGCATTTAAAAAAAAAGTAAACAACACTTAAATAATACATACATACCTTGTTGTAAACCTCACGATTACTCCCCAGTACTCGGTGTGTGCTACCTGATATGTAACCATACATACATACGTACATACGTACATAGGTGGTGATACACATACATACATACATATATATAGTAACGGACCCACAATTTTTTCCTGTAGCGTCACTTTTTGACGATGTTTTCAAACCCGGACCGGAGGTCCGGTCCGGGTTCTGGAAACTCAGACGGTACGGTCATGGCCACAGAACCGTTTTTGGACAAACCGGCCGGTTCGACCGGCGCCCGGTGGTTGAACCGTAAAACCGCCCTTTTAAACCGGTTTTCTGAAAGTGAACACTTGTTCTTCCCGACGGCTCCGGCCTCACCTACGACAAGTTTGTGACCTTGCACTGATGCGACAACGACTTGCTCTTTGGATATGTTGAAGAAGCTGGATGCAAAGAGGAGCAAGATGAGGTCGACCGGCGATGGAGTTGGAGAAGGAGCATTGATCGACCGAAACAGAGTTGTAGAAGGAGCACTGATCCAGACGAAGTTGCAGAAGCAAGAAAATAGGGTTTTTAGTTTTCACTTTACAAATGAGGGGTAGGTGAAAAAGAAGAGTCGTTCAAGAAAAAGGTGAAAATTAAGATGATGGTCTCCTCTGACAAGATGTGGCCCTTCAACATTATTTATTTATTTTAATTTTCAATACTTGTATTTACCGTTTGTTTTTGTATTTTTAACATTTTAACTAGTTTTTAATTTTTCAATATATATATGTATATACAATACTTATAATATTATCTGGTTCTTAAATCTGGTCTAATCGGTCTGACCGGTTCGACCATGACCAGTAAAGAGACCGGTTCAACGTCCGGTCCGGTTTTAAAAACACTGCTTTTTTATGATACTATTATTTATAGTAACTTAATGTTACAAATTTTTGATCTTGTTAAATTTGCCTGGTTCGGTCAGATTTTAGGATAATTCCATAATCAAATATGTTCATAGCTAGGAATTAAAACACAATAAAAACCTAACCCCCCTTGGATTCAACCCTTAGACCTATTTTAAAAAAAATGATCAATGATTCTCTCAATAACCGTTACACCAACTTCAATTGTAATGCTATACATCGTTTTCAATTATATTTATGGGTTCACTTCAAAAAATCTTTGTCACACCCAGAACCGGCAGACTGGATCGACTTTGCCATCTGGCGGAATAGTCTCAGGGCGCGATATCGTGTGATAATCGAAATGATCAGATTGTATACACGGCACATAATTGAGAGTAACTAAAACATAATAACATCAAACGAGGATTACAAAATAAAATTACAATCAACATGTTTAATAATTCAACAATGTAAACCTATCAAAAGAACCATGAGTCATTCTTTTCTTTAATTGTACAAGATATACAAAAAATGATTCGCATGTTGTTGTCAAAAAATATGCACAACCAAAAGTTACTAAATCCTCTAAACTGGGCACCTTGGTAAGTATTCTGAGCTCATAAAGCTTAAATATGTTCCTCACTTGAGAAGTCATGCAAAAAGATCAAGTCAACACATGGGTGGTGAGTTCATATAGTTTAGTATTAGAAAATGACTAACAGTGTTTTTGCCTTATCAAACCTGACAGAGTCTCAACCTTAAGCCTCACTACTGACCTCATGGAATACGTTGGATCAAGCCCAAATGCCAGCCCACCACATACTTGACAGGACACGACATGTATTTGATTTGATGGAAATGTAAGTTCGATTCGTTGAAGATGTAAGCTTGATTCGTACCCATGATATACCCATGTGAATATACTTTTAATCTAACGCATCAAATGTTGGTAATTAAACCTGATAAGAACCATTATATGAACACCTAGAGATACTCTAGGATGTTATCAATACATAGAATAATAAGTTGAAAGCATCACATACAAGTTACAATCATAAGAAAATATGTAAGCATGCTTATCAGCCCCACAGTTATAAATCAAAATGATTAGAAAAGGGGCAATGAACTTACCTTGTAGTTGTGTTGTGTGACTGACTGATTCACTGATACACACGCTCATTGTTGTTGTGTAGGTTGTATTCAAGTCACTGACTTTGATTTAAATGTTGTTCATCATTATAAGTATTTGAAAGTTATTGCTGTGTACCTTTGTTAAAGTTCCTAGGTTCACACCCTAGGTTTGTGAAGTTATCATACTTGTTAGGTATTTATTTTAGCCTTTCAACCTATTTGACTTGGTCTTTACTTACACTTAGAGATTAAAATGTACTAAGGTTTGTACAATATTTTGAGTTATTGGAATCATATTGAGTTTAAACTCATGCATAAACTTTATGCATAGCCTTTATGAAAAGATGTCATAAGTTAATTGTAACTCCATATTATTGATATTATCTTTCAAAATATATCTTATTAACCTTTATTATGCTCCACATATGAAAACATGTAGGAATTATAGCAACACTTATATTTAGGTTATGAAAATATCAAGTTTTAAACATTTGGAGTTGAGTTAACTAATATTTAGCCTAATCCAAACCTCTTTACTATACAATCACTTCGTTTGATCTTTAAAATTTGTTACATTTGATTCTTTTGTTATTATTACTTGGATTTTGTTAAAGAATCATTATCCAAGGCTGGATCATGTAAAGGAGTGGCTAATGTCGACCATGGCTAGGAGAATTACCAATGGTCCTTGCTGATACTAACAAGTCTAATCCTTGTTAGTATCGACCCTAACAGCCCCCATGATGGTTAATATCGATGAGACCTGTAGTTTAAACCACTTGGACTTCACAACTAAGGTTGTATCGACAGGTTCCAAGTAATATCGATGGGGCTAGTATCGGACAATAACTTTTGAATATCAAAATCATCTTGTTCATACTAACAAGTTCGACACTTGTTAGTATCGACACTAATGTTCCTCCGAGATTGATATCATCGATGGTTCTCATCCCATCCCCTTTGGACCACATGTGGTCCTCATGCTCCCAAGAAAACTCTGGGACGCGTTTGGAATTCCATCGAACTTTAACTATCGAAATATGTAGGTCCAAATCTGGATCAAGACTTGAGCTTTATGGCTCCAATCGACACCGAATGACTCTAGCGTGTGCAGAATCCAGGTTAGAGTCAACAGAGGAGATGTAAAAATGCAATCTTTATATATTTCGTGAACTTCACAACAACAATGCCTCAGTACGTCTAGAAAGCAGTTGCCTCAGGAATCCAACCCTAGAACAGTACAAAATACGTCTATTTATACTACTCTAGGAGTACTAGAACCTCTTTACACGAAGATGGTTCGAGTACTCGAAAATCAAAGTACACGAAAATAACTGTACACGAAAATACTCAAAATTAGGTCTTCATCTGGTCACGGGTTGACTTTGTCAGTCTTCGTCTCTAAGTGGGCTCTACAAACTCCCCTTAAACTGATGAATTCAACCAATAGGAAGGGTGACCGAGTGAGGACCGCACCGACATACAGCTTCATCTCCATGGCAAAGGCAACAACCGTGGTGAAAGGCTTTGCTTCCTCGTCCCAATCTCCATAAACTTTGATCGGAGTATCATGGAGTTTCTGCATGTCTTCCTTTCCGTACTTCTGGAGGTCCATGGAATCCAAAATCATGTCTGTGTCGTTTATAGCCCTCTTTGTTCTCAGAATAATGGTTGCGTGAGTCTTCTCATCAAAGTGCCATAAATCGAAGTTCACGATTGACTTGTCGGGGACTCTGGTGGATACAGAGATTGCCTTCTTAGTAGCTGGTGGTGGGTACTTTCAGTAAATCCACAGTTCTTGTGACAACTAGTACCAGATCGTCCGGCAATCCGTACGGTATGTGTATATAACTATGTGTAGATATCTATGTGTGTATGACTATGCGTGAATAACTATTTGATAAACAGTTGGATGGAAACATGGCTGTAGAATAGTATATCAGTTGTATGTATTTGAAGGAAAATTCAAATGCAGAAACACAACAAATCATGAGAAATAACAAAGGTGAAAACAAATGACAAATACAAATCGACATATAACAAGAATCAGATAACCATCAAATCAGTGAGAAAACAATGTGAAAGTAGTCATAACAAGGTGAAAACAATTATGATTAGCGGGGTCCGTATGTGAGAGGTTCAATTCAAACAACAGTTCAGTAAATTTTACGAACGATAAACTGACAGTGTGTTTGCGTAGGTTAGAAACATCATAAACATGTTAGTTTGTTTGTTAGGAAGGGTGGGGATACTTGGGAAATTTGCTGCAATTAGTTTCTATGCAGAAAGAAGCCAAGGAAGGGTAAAATTGAAGGTTATGTGAGAGCAGCTCAAACATTGATATTATTTGTTTAGTGGACCACCTCTGATTTCTTGCTGTTGTTGAGCTGGTTAATTTCGACACTCTCGTGGGAGTAGGGATAACCACCTGTTGACATTGGCAGTACCCACTCACATAAAACCAATGGCAAAGACTTCATGTTGAACTAAATAAGGCCGGCCGACCTTGGGCTGGGAATTCTTGATGGTAGAGGAGTTGGTAGCCATGTATATTAATTATCACGCATGATACTAATGTCTGATGTAGGTTCAAGGAAGTTTAAATCAAAGTAATCAATATTAAACAAAAAAATGTTATAACTCAAACTTAGTTTTCATAAATTGAACATTGTCTTTTACTTGATTAAATTGGTTAATGACATATCAATAAAATTAACTAAACTTTCAAAGGATAAGATTAAAGGGCTTTTATAATGCAAGTCCAATTTTATTTTAGTTTAAACTTGAAAGCTTGAAAATTTATTATTTTCTAATGACTTAGAGCATGTTACGGTATACACTTTATTTAAATGAGTTATTCAAGATTATGGGTAAGGGTTATTGAGAATAATGTCATAGAGTCATTTAGTTACAAACCAAGTAAGTCATTAGTGAGGTCCTAGGACACTTACTCAAGTCGCACAATTCTCATCACGAGTGCTACAATATACGAATGCTTAACTTAAACGGGCTAGGTGTTAGTGTAGTACCTAACAAGTGAACTAAGGTTAAACAAACAACAAAGGTTTATAGGTGTTAACCAACTTTAGGGTTAACCCTCGAATACATAACTTATACTTATAAGTTACAAACAACATTGAATTCAACACATGTTTTGAATACAACCACATCACAACAACAAAGAGTGCGTTCAATTCTTGATTACTTAGTCAACCACTACAACATCCAGGTGAGTTCATTTGCCCCTTTTTATTAATCTTTTGGTTTTAACTGCGGGGCTGAGAACATGCTAAAACTTTTATTAAATATTTTAGTACACTTTATGGTAATAAGGTTTTAACTTTGTTATTACATTTGTATACCTTATTTTGTAAAAGTAGATGACTATGAGTTTATAACTGTTATTTCTGTTAGACAGTATCTACGATTACTAAGTGATAAAACTGTTATTCCTCTGTGATTATAACTATAATTCTCATGAGGAATACATGCAATTCCTATTGTATTATTTTATTAATTCTAAGGAAAATTATAACTGTCAAATCTTTGGGAGTAATTGCAATTAATTCTAAGCGAATTGATATGTTATACCTATGAGAACATGTGTGTTATGCCTATTGGATTTCTATGAGTTGATGGTTATGGGTTGAGAACTATGAGAACTCTTTTGATTTTTAGTCAGCCTATTCCAACTCTATCATTTCTGACACGGGTGATGAGAGTATGATAGTGTCTACTAATTTTCTCACCACTTCTATTCTGTGGACTGGCAGACTGAGAGATTGACCTCACTCATGTCATAAGCTGGTGGCAGATAGTTGTGAGGTCTGGTGAAAAATAATGAATCCGGATTTAATTGAGGACATTCTGGTTTGCCTTTGTGGTGGCTGCAATGTGGTCAATTCAATTCTGATCACCTATTGGGATATAACTACGTGTCAGACTTGGTCTCACTTCTTAATCAGATGTAAGTAATAGTAGGTCAAAGATCATACCACCCTAATAACTGTGGTAACACCACCATTAATAAATGTGGTAATTCCACCATTTATATCTGTGGAGAATTGTACTACTTAGAAATCTAATGTGTTATGTTAATATCATGCTAATGTAACGGTTTGTCGTATTGGAGATCTTGATTGTGATTAAGTCTATGGGTGATGAAATGGATATCTATAGCTACAATACAGGTGGTATTGAGTTCTGTCAAGTGTGTGGTGGGATGTCGGTTGGGGCTTGTCCCCTACGTATGCCCTATATATAAGCACGCTTGACTGGACAATATCCTATATGTAGGTGTATCTATAGAGAGCACATGGGGATGAGTTAATGCCAAATGAGAATAACTAAGACTTGTGTAATACAAGATGTTGTGTAAATAACTCTGAACGTTTTTAAATAACTATACTTATGAACTCACCAACCTAGTGTTGATTTTGCTTAAATGCATGTTTTCTCAGGTGACGAACATGTGTAGTTACCAAGCATCAGTGATTAAGCTATAGGACTTTATAGAAGACCTAGCTTGCTTTTTGGATGCATGTATTTTGATGACATTTTGAATCTCTTTTGTATATCTTGTGCAGCTACAAGATAGAAAATATATGATTCTTTTGAGTAGATTTACCTAGTTAAATTACGAACACGTACTGTGTAATTTAACTTTGTAATTCTATGTACTGAATGTCATGTTAGCATTTCTCATTATATATCATGTGCCATCTAAAGAATCTGATCACTATGATTATCACCCGATATCGCGCCCCGAGAACTTTCCGCCCGACGGGAAAGTCGATCCAGCCCGCCGGCTCGGGGTGTGACAGATTGGTATTAGAGCCATGGTTATAGAGAAATATAGGTCATATTACTTAAACTGTTTGGCCTAGACTATAACCTAGGGACCCTTAATATAGGGAACATAAGACTTAGGATTTTATTTGCATACGTCTTCTGTATTTGATCATTGCACTAACTGATATTCTTTTTGTTGTGATCAGAATGCTGCCAAGAAGACCTCCACCTTTGTTGCCACCACCACCGCATTCACCTCCACATTCAGCAACACCATCACCACTTACATATCCTCCACCTCCACCTCCTCCTCCTCCTCCACATACTCCACCTCATCAACCCCACCTAACCATGATTTAGATCTTTCCACCATCGCACTGGCCACTCTGCTGACCAGTCAACTGAGGGAAGTAATTCCCTACATGATGAAAAGGATTAACTCCAACAACGACAATAGTAACACCAACTTAACTCCTGAGGGCAGCGGGAACACCAGACATCAACAAGACTATTCCTACAAGAGTTTTGTAGGATGCAAGCCACCGACATTCAGTGGCAACGAGGGAGCCATCGGTTTGATCCAATGGATCGAAAATATGGAGACGACCCTCGACATCAGTGGCTGTCCTGAACAACACAAAGTGAGGTATGCCGCGGGCTCATTCAAACTGTTAGTGAGGGCATAATTTTGTTCGAGAAATGAGCTGAAAAAGGTTGAGACTGAGTTGCTTAACCATGTCATGATTGGTGTTGGGCATCTGGCCTACACCACCAGATTCCATGAGTTAGCAACATTGGCACCGGATATAGTGCCAACGGTGGAAAAACGAATCGAGCGGTACGTCGGGGGACTACCGGCTTGCATCTAAGGGCATGTGATTTCTGCCCACCCCATTACCTTGGAAATGGCTTTACTTTGTCAGAAACATTGACAGATGTAATGGTTGCCTCCAGGGCTCTGAAGAAAGAGACTGAAACTTCCAAGACTGGAAAGTCCAAGAAGCCGGATAAACGTCCGGCTAAGAAACAAAAAGTGGTCAAGAACTTTGCTGTGACCACTCATACTACAACAGCGACATAACCCCAACCACTGCAGATCAAGAAGTTGTACACGGGCACGGCTCCTCTATGCAACAACTGTCAGTTTCATCATCATCCAGGAATCCCGTGCCGGCAATGCACTGGATGTGGAAAATTGGGTCACTGGGTGATTCACTACAAAAACCCAACTACCCAGAGCATGAACAACAATGCAGTAGTGATGGCTGCTGCTACTGATAATAGGTTTGCTACAACTGTGGCAAACCTGGCCATTTCTCGCGGAATTGCCCCAAGAAAATCCCACAAAGGGCTTCGGTACCTAAAGGATGGGCCTTTCAAATAGGAGTTGCTGCTGCACGACAAGACCCGAACGTGGTCACTGGTACATTTCTCTTATCTGACTTTTATGCATCTATATTATTTGACTCTGGTGCGGACCAGAGTTTTATCTTATCCGAATTTGCATGCCAACTCAATCACGTTAAGGAATCTTTGGACTCCCCTTATATCATTGAGGTAGCAAATGGCAAATAGATAACAGTTAACACGGTACTTAAGAACTGCCCATTGACACTTGGCGAGCACACATTTTCTATTGATTTGATACCAATGGAGTTGGGCAGTTTTGATATCATTATATGAATAGATTGGTTATCTCTTAACAGGGTTGAAATTATCTGTTCCGAAAAGCTATTACGTATTCCATTAGAGAACAATCAGGTGCTGGAAATTCATGGAGATCAAGCAAATCGCAGTGTCAAATTTAATATCATGCATGAAGGCACACAAGTGCCTAAGGAAACAGTGTATCGCATTCCTAGCTCACGTAGTGGAGAAAGACAAAAAGACAATCCATATTCAAGATGTATCAGTTGTGAAAGACTTTGCGACGTGTTTCCGGATGATTTACCGGGATTACCACCTGAACGATCGGTGCAATTCCAAATTGTCTTAATTCCGGGAGCGGTTCCTGCGGCTATGTCTCCTTACAGACTCGCGCCATCAGAAATGCGGGAATTTTCCAATCAATTACAAGAATTACTAGACAAAGGGGTCATCAGACCGAGTTTCTCATCATGAGGAGCTCCAGTATTGTTTGTCAAGAAAAAGGTTCAAATCTTCCTCACCACCAAAATCCCCGGAGAAGTCAAAATCTCCATCTCCTCAAACTCAAACAGAAGTAACATCAGCCAGGAACTTAGATCCAACCTTTAAGGCTGTAATTTTCCAAAGATATGGATTCTTAGATCTACTGAATAAAGCAACTGAAGATTTGTTAAATGTCAGTATTCCAAGTTTTGAAGAGTTTTCAAGGGGGATTCCTGGAACAGAAATTGACAGAAGCTTAATCAGGAATCACCTTAAGGCTCTAAGAAGAAAACAAGAAAATGCCTGGGAAAAGGCAAAGGGCAAAGAAAAGGCTTCTGAATCTTCAAATCCTTCTTCAAAGTTTGATAAGAAACAAGTGAAGGCATTGGCTGGGATTCTTGGTGATTTAACAGATGCAGAACTGGCTGCAAATGAAGCACTAATGTCAGAAATCCAAGAATCCAGCAGCATGCATGCACCAACATCCTCCACTGGTCCTCAAATTGAAACTCTATCAGCAACAATCACTCCACAGTTTGAGGAACCAAACATATCTTTCAGTGAAAGCTTCGCATCACAATTCAGTGCGAATGCTATGGCTGACACTCATATGAAGCTGGTGCTGAAGCTTGTGGAGTATAGTGGTATGGATTTTGAAACTGTCAATTTAATGTCGTTTGAACAATTATCAGCAGAATCTGATAGAATTAACTTTCTCCTTGATCCACAAAATGAAACTGAAGTCGATAAAAAGGAGAAAGAAGAAAAGGAGAAGAAGAGAAGAGAACAAGAAGCAGCAGATTCTGAAATTGCTGAGGGTATGGTTCAACCAAATCCCAATTCTATGAATGATCAAGCACTCAAAAACTTCTTACATGACAGAGGGGTTCTCTCTAGAAGTTATATCAAAATGAAGAGGGACACTCTGATCAAAAGAGTGAAAGAATTTTTTAAGGCAGATGAGAAAGCAGGCAAGATAGCCAAACTTGATAAATCTAACATGCCTGTCATCAGCCGAATAGCCTCCACTAGTCCAATTTTTGAGAAGCCAAAGTCATTTATTCTACAATCTCTATCAGCATCACAGGCAAAATCATCTTACACACAGTCCTCTGCACCTAGGAAATCCTCTTACTCCTCCTAATACATGAAAAATACTGGAATGACTTTTCAAGAAACTTTGACAGTTCAAGATCAAGAATTAATAAAACAAAAGTCAAAGATAATGGGATGGAAGTATGATTGGAGTTGGGATTCTTATCAAGTTAAAAGAGAAACAGGTGCAGTGGAAAGTTTCTATCCATTCTTTCAAATATTCAATCTTCTTGATCAAGATCTAATTGAAATGGCGGGTCTAGAGTTAGTAAACAGAAGCAACCATGCTAGACCAGCATCATTTTAAGAAACATTGAGAAAATGTGTCAAGCTATACAGATTGCCAGATGGTGGGTTGGATCAAGACAAAGTTTTGCGTGAATTCAAGAAATATGAAAAAAAATACAGTGAGCACAATCTAAAACTGAAACCTCCTGAAATCAAGAAAAAGAAAATTGTTGGAAATATGAAGGAGTACCCAATCACTGAGTGGTTTTATGATGAAAAATCATGGGAGTTGATAATTTTCAGACGAGATCGAGTCTTAAGTGCAACTGATATAAGGTTATATGCCTATTCTGAAGTTAGACTCCTTGAGAACTCCTATCTCACATATTTGGATAATCTGATCATTGAAAAACCAATCTCTTCATTTGGGAGACGTAATCTTTTTCAATTCTTGAACCTGATCAGAAGGTTAAGAAAAGATTCAGAAGATTTTTTCATTGATTATGAATTAAGAAGAAATGAGCAAAAGGTGAAATCTTTGAAGAAACCACAAATAGTTTCTATCAACAATGATGGAAACCTTGTGGTAGAATGTCTTGATAAATCATACATCTTCACTGATAAAGATGACTTGTCTGAGTTGAACTTCGAATCTCTATCTGCATTAAATCAAATGCCTATTTGTTACATGAGAGAAGATTTGAGAGCTCCAATGACTCAATTTGCTGGCATTATACATCATTTGATGTTATCTTTCAACACAAGTCAAGTCAAAGAAGAAGAGGATGTTTGAAGATGACAGATGCTGATGATGACAAGGCTTTGGATATATGTGGTTCTACTCATATGGAAGAGGTATTCGTGGATTATGTTGGGCTAATTGTAGGAAGCATCATCTCAGGGGGAGATTGTTAGGTTTCCGTTATGAGATGGTGCCCTGCCCACAATTAACCAACCCTTCTGCAAGCTTCAAGTTCATTAAGTCCATTTAATGATGGCAACATTTTAACTCTCTTTACTTCTGTTTTTCTATTTTATACAGATTTATTATGATATGCTGATAATTTGAATAAAGTTCAAATCCATATAATATGTTGATGTGTTGACAGGCACAATACAGACAACAAATATGGTCCACATCTCTAAACCTTAAACCTCTCTATTTATAAGATCATTATTTGTTAATTGATTCTTATGTTTAAGTGTTTAGTAATTGCAGGATTTGTCAAGGATGTTGCAGTGCTGACAACCAAAGTCATAATGCTGAAAGCCAACTCATTGAAGATTGAGATGCTGACAAGTTCTCAAAGGATTCTTCAATGCTGACAGCTTAAAGTTGCAGTGCTGACATTCAAAGTACACTGCTGATGATGTTATCCCAAGGATATTGGAGTGCTGATGAACAAATCTTGAGATACTGATGACCAAGTGCGATGCTGATGATATATGTTGTAGTGCTGATGATTACAAGAGCCAAGTATTCATCAATGCTGACATTGAACTCTTAAATGCTGACAGCCAATCCTTAATGCTGACAGCTTCATGACATTTTAATGTTGACATGAAGTTAACTGCTGATACTTGGTCACATTGCAATGCTGACGACCAACTGATGTGATGCTGATCAAGAAAATATGCAAGTACAAGAAAGTAAGTTTGCAATGCTGACATGCAAACTTACTAATGCTGAAGTTCAAGATGGTTGTTGCTGATGAAGAATCTACACTTAGATTTTGTTGTTCATTTGTTTTTGCTGACATTAGTTATGAGGTGTATAACTGATGTGACGTTTGTATTGTTATTTTGATAGCGGTTATCCGTTAGGGCAGTTATGAAGGTCTGAAATAGGTCTCTATAAATAGGACCTTTATAGATTCAGTCTGTACGCTTTTGAGAAAACACACGCACTTTTACACACTGTAATTCTCTGAGAAATTTCAGATCTACAATCAATATAACTGCCTTTAATATTCATCATCATCTGTTCTTAATTGTTCTTATTAAATATGTCTTGAATATTAATTACTGTGGGTTTTGTTATTTTAGATTGTTACGAAACTTAGATTGATTGCATGTTTCCGCCTTGTTATCAATCGAAATCATAGCTTATTGTTATTATCATATCTCAGATTCTGATCTGATCCGATCCTGACAATTGGTATCAGAGCCAAGAGCTCTATATTTTGATTTTCCTGAAAATCAAAAGCTGAAGTTATGATTTCTACGATCAAGAGCTGATTCTAGCTTGAAATCGTATAGTTTAGAACAATCTAATTTAGATCGAATCAATTAGTTAAACTAATTAACATGGATTGATCGATTAGTTTTACTGTGTGTGTTCTTGGTTAAACTGTGTGTTTTGAGATTTCAGATTCATAGCTTAATATTATGAAAACAATCAAGCGTATACTATTACCTATCACTTGTTGATTCGTAATCGGTCTGATCGTGGAAATTTGTGAGCCGATTCACTGCTTTTTGTCTCAAGCATCAAGCGGTAATTTCAGGTTTTACTGTTCCATTGATTTTCGATTCTCTTCAATAGATCGCAAATCTTTAAAAAATAGTATTTCTGTTGTTTTGTTACTTATTTAGAATTGTCTCTGATTACTAATCTATCATTTGAACTAATTGTTTGGACAAATTAGGACTAGGTTATTAGATCCTGAATTAATTTTAACTCATTAGAAATTCTAAGTAAATTTTAACAAAAATGACAGATCAACATATGGCACAACCGACTGTGTCTGTATATTCTGAATCAGGTTCCTCTGGTGCTTAACCTCCTGTGTTGAAGAATGCAGCTGACTTCCAACAGTGGAAGCTTAGGTTTCAAAACCATATCGATAGCACTGATCCAGAAATGTGGTGCTCGATTGTTGATGGCCCATATGTTCCTGCTGATTTGAGTGACAAAAACAGATTGAAATACCACAACAAAAGCTTACCTCTCAGAGGAATCAACCTGAGAGATGATGAGAAAAGAATGGTCAAAGTGGATATTAAAGCCTATGGTACACTTAAATCTGCTTTACCAATGGAAGTTTTGGTATGTGTCAAAGATTTTGAAACCGCAAAGAGCTTGTGGGATCAGTTGGAGGTGATGTTCGCTGGAAATGAAGAAATCAAGAGAATGAAGAGAGATAGCCTCAAAATGATGTTTGACAACTTCAAACACATGTCTGGTGAAACAGTCACCCAACAAATCCAACGTTATGTGCAATTGATCAATGAGCATAAAACTTTTGGAATCAAAGTTGATAATTATGACTTAAATCTTAAGTTATTAAATACACTTCCAGAGAGCTGGACTGAGAAGGTTACATTGATCAAGGAAACTAGAAAGCTTGATGAGGTAAAAATTGAAGAGATGATTGCCAAACTTGAAGCAATTGACATGGATGTCAAAGCACGAGCATCTACTGCTCAAGTTGGTCAATACAAATTTGTGAAGACTGCTGGTGTTCAAGGTGGTGTTCAAGCATTGGTTCTTGAAGAAGGGAGGAGTAATTCTCAGTACTCTCCTAATGAAAATGTTGGATTTGGTGTATATTCAACTACCACACCACAAGCACCTGCTGCTGCGAATCAATCACAAAATGACTCTCAACAACATTTTTCTCAGCAACAGTTTTCTGTAAACACCAATTCTGTTGAGCAGCAAGAAGCTTGTAAAGCATTTGTTGCAAGCTATGAATGTTTTGCTGCAAGCTCTCTTGCAAAAGCTCAATTTACTCAACATGATCTTGAAGAAATAGATCCAAAGGATGTTGAAGAAATGGATATCAAATGGCAGATGGCCATGGTTGTCTTGAGGCACAAAAAATTCTGGAAGAAGTATGGTCCCATGAAATTTGAAGCTGATAAAACAAAAGTGGGTATTGATCTTGATAAAGTAAGATGCTACAACTGCATTCTTTATGGTCATTTCTCACGTGATTGCAAAGCTCCCAAAGACACCTCCTGATATCAGCCAAATCATCAATCAAATCAATCTGCACCTGCTGTTCAAAATGAAAGCCATTGAACCACCAAAGTTAAAAGCACTTGTGGTAACAAACAACTCAGAGGATTTTGATTGGAGCAAGTATGCTGATGAGTATGATCCTACACAAGCCATGATTGCTGTTGCAAAAAATTTTCAAGAAGACACAGATGAACCACTTCTTGCTTTGATGGCACTAGGAAATGAGATAACCAGACCATGTTCTGATGAGTGTAAAATCAAGCAAGAAGTTTCAAAACAACACATAGCTGATTTGCAAAGAGAGTTAAGCAAATGCAGGTTTGAAGAGAAACAGTGGATAAATGACAAAATAACTCATGAAAATAAAATTAATTCTCTTTTAAAAGATTATGAACAACTTAAAACTGAGAAATTAATTTTGCAAAAAGAACATGATGAAAACTTGTCAAAATTATCAAAAGCAGTATCTAATTTATCCACTACAACTCTGAAAGTTGAAAATTTTGAAACTTCTTCCAAACACTTGACTGATTTGCTCAACAGTCAACTTCAAGGAAAGACAAAGGCAGGGTTGGGTTTTCATGAGGTTCCTCCTCCATACAATGAAAACTATACACCCATGCCTGAGTCAATGACCAACCCAAAAGTGGTATTCCAAAAATCTGATTGTTAAAATCAGACAAGTGCAGTTGCTGATGACTCACATCCACTTTCTTTTAAGAATTTTGTACTTGCTGAAAATACAACTTCTGATGCTTTAAAATCATCAATTGAAAATGAATCTAAAAAATTGGTGACAAATGAAAATCAATCAAATTTAAAATTCAAACAAAAGGTCTCTAATTCAACTCAGAATTTAGAGAAATCAAATGGATCTAAGTCATCAAATTCAGATTCATCAACAAAATGCACAATTTGCTAGAGCTTGTCACACACAAGGAAACAATGCACATACAAATCAAAGAACCATTTTAACAAAATGTCTGAATTTGTGAAGAAAAAGAAAAGACTGCAGGGTAAAAACTTTTCTCCAGTTTCTGCAAACACGTCAAGGTACTGTTCTATATGTAGAACAAACAATCATGACCTTGTTGATTGTTACTATAATTAGCCTGGTTTGGAGTGTATGCATAACAGTAAAAATGTAGCTTACCCTTTTCTTGATAGAAAAGTTGCCAAAACAAAGGGCAAATCTGGAAACAATGCCTATCATTCCAGAAATTCCAAAGATTCTAGATTCAGACAACACCAATCTGAAAATAGAATGTTTGAAGATTATTATCATTCACAAATTCAAAGATCTCAGCAACCAAGAGTTTCTCCTCAAAACTATCAGCAATGGCACACTATGTTTGGTGGTTATCAACATCTCACACATAGTTTTGGTACTCAACAGTACTATAATTATGACAGCTATGGATACAATTTCAATCCACCTAAAACCAGAAAACAGAATTTTCACAAAACAAAAGCATCAAATATTTTTCATGAAAATTCATTTTATGAATCAGATCCAAACAGTCATCAGGCTGATCACAAACCAATTTTGAAGAAATCTGTTAATAAACCAAATGGATATGATTCTTCTTCCTCTCTCAAGAATGAGAAAGGAAAGATAAATCAAAAGAAAGTATCCTTTGAATCACAATCTCCTCAGAATTGGAAACCAAAAGCTGCTTCTGAAAACAAACAAAATGATGAATCTGATTTGCCAGATTTATCAAAAATGCAGAAAGTTACTTTTCAAACTTTTGAAAAAGGGAAACCCAAGACCTGGGAGGCTTGGGTTCCATTGTCTACTTAATTTGTTTCATTGATTGCAGGGGCATCCAAGGAGAACTGACAACATCTGGTATGTTGACAGTGGATGTTCCAGGCACATGACAGGTAACGCCAACCTGCTTCATGATTTTCAAAATATCAATGGCATCCCTGTTGCTTTTGGAGGAGACCAGAAGGGAAAGATCACAGGTACTGGAGTAGTAAAGTGCAGAAATCTCAGCTTTGATAATGTGAGCTATGTGCAGCAGCTTCAGTATAATCTGTTGAGTGTCTCACAGATTTGTGATAAAGACTACTCAGCCTTCTTCACCAAGCAAGAATGTGTGATTGTCAAGCCTAGTTTTAAAATCCCTGATGAATGGGTGGTGATGAGAACCCCAAGAAGGAATCATGTATACACTCTTAATATGGAATCACCACCACCAACATCACAAGAAACATGTTTACTTTCAAAGGCTACTAATGATGAATCAACACAGTGGTATAGAAGACTTGCTCATGCAAACTTCAAATATATGAACAAGTTGGTAACTGGAAATCATGTCATTGGTTTACCACAAAAGGAATTTTTCTGTCTTGACCACTGTGCTGCTTGTTTGAAAGGTAAACAGAAAAGATCTTCCCACAAATCAATTACAGCCAGTGTAATTAACTCCACATTACAGTTAATCCATATGGATTTATTTGGTCCTGTAAATGTGTTGAGTTTGGGAAAGAAACAATATTGCCTTGTGATGGTGGATGACTATTCAAGATATTCTTGGGTGTTCTTCTTGAACAAGAAAAGTGAAACTGCTGATTTGATAATTCAGATGGTGAAAAGAATTGAGAATCAAATGGGAAAATCAGTTAGAGGTTTCAGGAGTGACAATGGTCATGAATTTAAAAATGAAACAATGGACAATTTTTGTCTTGAAAATGGAATAAGAAGACAGTTTAGTGCAGCAAGAACCCCTCAACAAAATGGTATTGCTGAAAGGAAAAACAGGTCCCTAATTGAAGCTGCAAGATCAATGCTTGCTGATTCAAAGCTTCCATTATCATTTTGGGCAGAAGCTGTCAACACAGCTTGTTATGTGCAAAACGGAACCTTTATTGTAAAAGAACAAAACAAAACTCCGTATGAAATCATGTTCTCCAGAAAACCTCAAATAAAATTTCTCAAAGCTTTTGGATGTCCAGTCTCCATTTTGAACACAACTGACAGATTATCAAAATTTGATTCAAAAGCTGATGAGGGATATTTTGTTGGATATTCCAGTGTATCAAAAGCTTACAGGGTCTTTAACAAAAATGCATACACTTTGCAAGAAACTGCTGATGTTGTGTTCTTTGAACATAATTTCAAGACAAAGTGTATAGGTCCTGATTGGCTATTTGACATGGACACTTTTATGAAAAGCTTTGATATTTTCTCATCTGATGATGCAGGCTCAAGTGGAACAAAAGATGATGATCCAGAGTTCACAAATTATGGGGGAGGATGATTAAAACACTTTTATCTGATAATCCAACCATCATGGGTGATACTAAAGATCCACAGCCATCAGACTCATCTGCAGAAGCATATTCAACGCATCAGCATTCATCCTATGATGACGCTGATGTACAAAATTCTCCTCTGAATAGTAACTTATCAGCAACACATCCAAATCTCCCAACCCATTCATCTGACGCTAATCCCTCTGATGAAAATGAGGCTACTGATCTAAATGACACAAATTTAGATATCAATACTTTGTTTCCAACAAGTTCAACATACAGAAATGTTGAAAGAAATCATCCTGCCACAAATATCATTGGAAATTTATCATCAAAGACAACAAGGAGTATGCATGAATATGCAAATGTTTGCCTGTTTTCTTGCTTCCTTTCTCAAGATGAACTCAAAAACATCAAAGAAGCCTTAAAAGATAACAGTTGGGTAGAAGCAATGCAGGAAGAATTGCAGCAATTTAGAAAACAAGAAGTTTGGACCGTTGTTGATCTACCTGAAAACCAAGTACCCATTGGCACAAAATGGGTATTCAGGGACAAGAAAGATGATAGAGGGATAGTGATCAAAAACAAAGCAAGGCTTGTAGCATAAGGCTACACACAGGAAGAAGGTATTGATTATGATGAAATGTTTGCACCAGTTGCAAGAATTGAAGCTATTAGAATCTTTCTAGCTTATGCAGCTGCCTTCAAGTTCACTGTTTATCAATTGGATGTAAAATCTGCCTTCCTGTATGGCAAACTTCACGAAGAGGTCTATGTGGCACAGCCACCAGGTTTTGAACATCCAGATCATCCATACAGAGTGTTCAAATTGGACAAAGCTTTGTATGGGTTGCATCAAGCTCCTAGAGCATGTATGAAACCTTGTCATCTTATCTCATTGAGAATCATTTTAAAAGGGGAAAGATAGACCAAACACTCTTCTTGAAGCATGTAAATGTTGAACTCTTAGTAGTTCAAGTGTATGTGGACGATATAATATTTGGGTCCACAAACAAGACACTATGTGAGGAATTTGAAGCTTTGATGAAGAAGAAATTTCAAATGAGTGCCATGGGTGAACTCACTTTCTTTCTTGGCCTTCAAGTCAAGCAAATGCCTGATGGAATCTTTATCAGCCAAACAAAGTATGTCAAAGATATCCTCAAGAAGTTTGACCTCACTGATTCAAAGCCAGCTTCAACACCTGCAGATCCAAGAGACAAGCTACAACCAGATCCAACAGGGAAGCCAGTCAATCAAACTCATTACAGATCAATGATTGGTTCCCTCATGTATCTCACTGCAAGCAGGCCTGATATCATGTTTAGTGTATGTTTATGTGTCAGATACCAAGTTGATCCCAAAGAATCCCACGAAATTGCTGTTAAAAGAATTTTTAGATATCTCAAAGGAAAACCTGATCTTGGACTAATGTATCCAAAAGATGAGGATTTTTATTTAAATGCCTACACTGACAGTGATTTTGGGGGAGATAATTGGGATAGAAAATCAACGTCAGGAGGTTGTCAATACCTTGGTAACAAGATGGTATCTTGGCAATGCAAAAAGCAAACAAATGTGTCCATATCAACTGCAGAAGCTGAATACATAGCCGCTTCACAGTGTTGCTCTCAAGTTCTCTGGATTCAAAACCAGATGCTTGACTTTGGATTCAACTTTTTGAAAACTCTAATAAAAATAGATAATAAAGCAGCAATTTTCATTACTAAAAATCCAGTACAACACTCAAAAACAAAGCACATAGAAATAAGATATCATTTCCTTAGAGATAACTCTGAAAAAGGATTGATAGAATTAAAGTATATAAATACTGAATTTCAACTTGCAGACTTATTTACCAAAGCATTAGACCCAAAAGGTTTGAATTTCTGGTAAAAAGTCTAGGCATGATGAAATATGAAAATTGATTAAATTTTGCTAAGTTATAGTGATAAATTTTTTTTGGTAAAATACAAAAACATTAAAAAAAATGCAAAAACATTAGAAAAACAAAGAAAAATACAAAAATATGTGAATTTCAGTAATGTATATATTTTTTTAATATCTGATATTGATTTCTTGAAAAATGACAGGAATCTGTGATGGAAAAGGATATATCAAGAAGCAAAGGTTCAGGGAAGAATATTGAAATCCTCAAAGCTTTGGTAGGCTCAGCTGAAAACTAGTCAATTCTGGAAAATGAGAAACAAAATTAAAATGAAAAGTATGTAAGGCATTTTATCTATCTCATGAAAAGGTATTAAGTCTCTTTGATTTAGAATATAAGAAGTGAAAGTTGAATTTATGATTATCTCCCACCATTTAAAGTACATATACAATAAAATAAAAGACTACATTATCAACTGCACCATCAACCAAATAAGTGTAGTTATACACAGCAGTCTGTATAATGAAATGTCTCAAAAGAACAAAAACAGAGAAAAACTTTCTAATTTGACAGCACACATCAACCAAATAAGTGTTCATAGAACACAGTGCTTGTCATTGATGAAAAGAAAAGAAAAACAAATTTTCATTAAAATATTTACTTATAAAATGGTAATCAAGTGGAGATCTTACATAAATCCTTAAAATATTCTACAATTCGACTTCAAACAGTGCCTTTTTATGTTTGTGATAACTTGCTAAGTTACATTTAAATGATACCTTAATTGAACAAGTTCTCATAATCTGGTTTATGATTATATCAGCAGGGTTTAAGTGGATAAACAATACCATTGTTTGAATTTTCAATAATATTTCAGAAAATTTCTTTTGATACAGAAAGTTCTAAAACAGATATGATTTTAAGAATCAAATTCATATCAGATTTAAGTATGTAAATATTAATTTCTGTTAAATTTTAATTTTAATTATCACCGTGACTTACCAAAGTTTGAATCAAACCAAACAAAATAGAAAATTTAACATCAGAAAACAACAAAAATAAATTGGATTTAGAAATTTGCTAATCTCAATAAAAAGGAGTTTCATAAGTTGATTTTCAAACAGTTGCAACAGTTGAAAATGAATCTGTTTGTTCCCAAGTAACTTCCAGTGCTGACAGTTACTTCTCTAATGCTGATGAAGTAAGTTTCAGTGCTGACAGTCAATTCTCCAATGCTGATGAAGTTCCAGTGCTGACAGTTACTTCTCTAATGCTGATGAATGCTGACGGCAAACTCTTTCAAGTGCTGATCCCTTTGCATTGATTAACATGACTGCCTAACAAATTGATCCAACTCTCAGTGCTGACAAGTAATTCTCAATGCTGACGAGTAAACTATCAGTGCTGACAAGTAATTCTCAGTGCTGATGAGTAAACTCTTAGTGCTGATGATTAAACTCTCAGTGCTGATAAGAAATTCTCAAATGCTGATGCACAACTTGATCAAGTAGCATGTTGCCTAACCAATTAATCAATGCTGACACTCAAAATCAACAAATCTAAAAAATTTGGCCAAGTATAACTCCGGAACAAATGATCAATGCTGATGATCATGAGTTAAACTTTACTTCCTCAAACACACCAATGCTGATGACCAAAGTTTCAATCACTTAGCAGTTGTTTTGAGTAAAATCATCTGAAGAGGGGGAGCACGTGAGAGTTTAATGAAATCACGAGAAAAAATAAAATTTTCACTTTTTCACCAGATTTCAACCTCGCACTCAGCAAACTTAACCTATAAAAGAACTTGAAAAGTGAACCCTAATCCTCATCAGCACTCTATTGCACTTGCGAGAAAACCCTTCACTAGAACCCTCAAACCTCAACAAAACCGCCATTATACTGCACTCGAGTCATCAATACTCTTCATCTTCAAATTCAAAACCCTCATTCACTGATCTTTAAGATATGGCTCTTTTAGAAATTGCAGATCAACACAATGTGTGCGCATTCTTGAACGCAGATCATCCCAAAGCTCATGGGTTTAGGGAAACTCTTCGTTTCATAAACAGATCAAACTTGGTGTTTGCCCTAACTGCAAGGCCAACCTTGTACAGGAAAATGATCAATGAGTTTTGGTTTACCGCAGTTGAAGAAGTACAAAATGATATTCGAACAATTGTTGGAACAGTTGGGGGGCAACAGGTCGTTATTTCTGAACAGATAGTGAGAAATGTTCTGCAACTAGGAAATGATGAATGCGATATCACAGAGTAACCAGATGATGAAATTTTGGATTTCTTCCAAAATTTTCTTGGTTATACTGGCGGAATGCCCAGAAGACAGATTCTCAAAGGTCAACTAGGACCAAAGTGGAAATTGTTAGCTCACATTCTGCAACATTGCATCTCAAATAGGACATCAGGATGGTTTGAGCTTCCACTCGGCACAACATCCATGTTCATGAGCCTGCTGATGTCAACCCCATTCAACTTCACAAGAACCATCTTTAATGGAATGACTACAAATGTAAATGCAGGAAATAAAAAGTTCTTGATGTATCCAAGATTCATCCAGCTGATAATCAACAATCAACACCCATACATGCAACCCTTTGGTGAAAAGATTCATGGGCTGAAACATCATGATCATCTTACATGTCCATCAATGAACAGGGGTAAAGTTGACGGAGGAGATGCAGAATTTCCCCAAATATTCTTTGATCTACAAGATGCATTAATTGAACAAGGGATGTTTATTGCTGATAATGAGGAAGATGATGATGAGGATAATGATTCTAGCACTTCATCATCAGATCACATTGATTCTGATGCTGATTTGTCTAGCAGTGATAGCAGTGAAGATGACAATGATGATGAGGATGGTGATAATAATGAAATATTTCAAGAACAGATTTTAACGTCTGCACATCACTCTACAGAAAAATCAGTTGAATCACAGGCAAGGCCTCATGATCAAGATTTTACTCAAAATCTTGATCTTACTCCCAATCTTTCTCCAATCCAAACAGCAACAGAAACTTTATCAATTCCAAATTCTCCTTTGGAAGTTGATAACCAAAACATTGATAACTTTCAAACGTCTCAACAAACAACACAGCAAGAACAACAACAACAACAGCAACAATAGGAATCAGCGACAGTGCTTGCTACTGAACAGATTCAATCTGTTATTCAAGATATTCAATCTTCAAACCACAACCTCAAGCTCAATCTCAACCATCAGCTGCAGTAAGAATGGTTCCATTTTTGCTGCAGCACATGGCCTCTCAAATTGAAGCTAGAGAAACTGAAATTAATCAGCTAACTGCTAAAATTGAAAATGATTTTGATAAACATATGACTGAATACAATCAATTTCAAGATGCACTTGATGAACAGAATGCTGAAATCACTAGACTCCTGATTGAACTTGAACAGAAAGACTATCATCTGGCGGTTCAAAATGCATACATTGAAAGTCAGGATGCACATATCAGAGATCTAAGTGAAGCAGCTGCTCAAGCTCAAATTTATGTCCAAAAGAGTGATGATTATGTTAATCAATTCACAAACACTCTAGATTCACAAGTGGAAGAGATAGCAAACTTAAAAGCCTTTGTAGATGATCTACAAAGTGATTTGAAATACTCAATTGCTCAAAGAGAAAGATATATTGAGAAATCCACTGAATTGAGCCAAAAGCTAATTAGTGCTCAAAATGAAGTAAATTATGCTCAAAAGGCTCAAGATAAAATGAAGGAGCATGTAGATCTTCTCAAGTCTGAAATTCAAAATCTGAAAAATCAACTTGCAGTAGCTAGTGGCCTGGCTGATAATGATCAAAAGGCAATCATAGCTGAACTTAAAGATACCATCAATTCAAGAGAGCAGAAAATTGCTGAATTAAATGCTCAATGTGAGAAAATCACTGAATTAAAAGATCAATTAGAAGAGAGCAAGCTGGCCTATGTAAAAGAAGTTGAAAAGATGAATCTTCAGTTAAAATCAGTCAGAGCAAAATCCAAAGCCTTGCAGAAAGAGATTGATTCTCTAAAACAAACTGATCAGAACAGGATAAATTCTATGCAAGAGGCTGCAAGAGAAATTACAAGGCTTAATGCCATAATTTCAAAATCAAAGAGAGCTGAGACTTCCTTTGAATCCCTTGAATATACTATTGAAGAGCTTGAAAAAGAAAATAAAATATTAAGAGAAAGAATTGAAGAACTTGAGGATGAGGTTGAAGATTTCCAGAAATCAAAACAAGTGGTCAGTAGTGATGATAGTGACAACAGTTCAGAGGGAGATGACGCTTCCTCCAAGGGGGAGAAGAGGAAGTTTGACCATGACAAAGATGATAAAACATCAAAAAGGTTCAAATCTTCCTCACCACCAAAATCCCCGGAGATGTCAAAATCTCCATCTCCTCAAACTCAAACAGAAGTAACATCAGCCAGGAACTTAGATCCAACCTTTAAGGCTGTAATTTTCCAAAGATATGAATTCTTAGATCTACTGAATAAAGCAACTGAAGATCTGTTAAATGTCAGTATTCCAAGTTTTGAAGAGTTTTCAAGGGGGATTCATGGAGCAGAAATTGACAGAAGCTTAATCAGGAATCACCTTGAGGCTCTAAGAAGAAAACAAGAAAATGCTCGGGAAAAGGCAAAGGGCAAAGAAAAGGCTTCTGAATCTTCAAAGCCTTCTTCAAAGTTTGATAAGAAACAAGTGAAGGAATTGGCTGGGATTCTTGGTGATTTAACAGATGCAGAACTGGCTGCAAATAAGCACTAATGTCAGAAATCCAAGAATCCAGCAGCATGCATGCACCAACATCCTCCACTGGTCCTCAAACTGAAACTCTATCAGCAACAATCACTCCACAGTTTGAGGAACCAAACATTTCTTTCAGTGATAGCTTCGCATCACAATTCACTGCTAATGCTATGGCTGACACTCATATGAAGCTGGTGCTGAAGCTTGTGGAGTATGGTGGTATGGATTTTGAAACTGTCAATTTAATGTCGTTTGAACAATTATCAGCAGAATCTGATTGAATTGACTTTCTCCTCGATCCACAAAATGAAACTGAAGTTGATAAAAAGGAGAAAGAAGAAAAGGGGAAGAAGAGAAGAGAACAAGAAGCAGCAGATTCGGAAATTGCTGGGGGTATGGTTCAACCAGATCCCAATTCTATGAATGATCAAGCACTCAGAAACTTCTTACATGACAGAGGGGTTCTCTCAAGAATTTATATCAAAATGAAAAGGGACACTCTGATCAAAAGAGTGAAAGAATTTTTGAAGGCAGATGAGAAAGTAGGCAAGAAAGCCAAACTTGATAAATCTAACATGCCTGTCATTAGCCGAATAGCCTCCACTAGTCCAATTTTTGAGAAGCCAAAGTCATTTGTTCCACAATCTCTATCAGCATCACATGCAAAATCATCTTACACACAGTCCTCTGCACCTAGGCAATCCTCTTACTCCTCCTAATACATGAAAAATACTGGAATGACTTTTCAAGAAACTTTGACAGTTCAAGATCAAGAATTAATAAAACAAAAGTCAAAGATAATGGGATGGAAGTATGATTGGAGCTAGGATTCTTATCAAGTTAAAAGAGAAACAGGTGCAGTGGAAAGTTTCTATCCATTCTTTCAAATATTCAATCTTCCTGATCAAGATCTAATTGAATTGGCTGGTCTAGAGTTAGTAAACAGAAGCAACCATGCTAGACCAGCAGCATTTCAAGAAACATTGAGAAAATGTGTCAAGCTATACAGATTGCCAGATGGTGGGTTGGATCAAGACAAAGTTTTGCGTGAATTCAAGAAATATGAAAAGAAATACAGTGAGCACAATCTAAAACTGAAACCTCCTGAAATCAAGAAAAAGGAAATTGTTGGAAATATGAAGGAGTACCCAATCACTGGGTGGTTTTATGATTAAAAATCATGGGAGTTGATAATTTTGAGACGAGATCGAGTCTTAAGTGCAACTGATATAAGGCTATATGCCTATTCTGAAGTTAGACTCCTTGAGAACTCCTATCTCACGTATTTGGATAATCTGATCATTGAAAAACCAATCTCTGCATTTGGGAGACGTAATCTTTTTCAATTCTTGAACCTGATCAGAAGGTTAAGAAAAGTTTCAGAAGATTTGTTCATTGGTTATGAATTAAGAAGAAATGAGCAAAAGGTGAAATCTTTGAAGAAACCACAAAGAGTTTCTATCAACAATGATGGAAACCTTGTGGTAGAACGTCTTGATAAATCATACATCTTCACTGATAAAGATGACTTGTCTGAGTTGAACTTCGAATCTCTATCTGAATTAAATCAAATGCCTATTTATTACACGAGAGAAGATTTGAGAGCTCCAATGACTCAATTTGCTGGCATTATACATCATTTGATGTTATCTTTCAACATGAGTCAAGTCAAAGAAGAAGAGGATGTTTGAAGATGACAGATGCTGATGATGACAAGGCTTTGGATATATATGTGGTTCTACTCATATGGAAGAGGAATTCATGGATTATGTTGGGCTAATTGTAGGAAGCATCATCTCAGGGGGAGATTGTTAGGTTTCCGTTATGAGATGGTGCCCTGCCCACAGTTAACCAACCCTTCTGCAAGCTTCAAGTTCATTAAGTCCATTTAATGATGGCAACATTTTAACTCTCTTTACCTTTGTTTTTCTATTTTATACAGATTTATTTTGATATGCTGATAATTTGAATAAAGTTCAAATCCATATAATATGTTGATGTGTTGACAGGCACAATACAGACAACACATATGGTCCACATCTCTAAACCTTAAACCTCTCTATTTATAAGATCATTATTTGTTAATTGATTCTTATGTTTAAGTGTTTAGTAATTGCAGGATTTGTCAAGGATGTTGCAGTGCTGACAACCAAAGTCATAATACTGAAAGCCAACTCATTGAAGATTGAGATGCTGACAAGTTCTCAAAGGATTCTTCAATGCTGACAGCTTAAAGTTGCAGTGCTGACATTCAAAGTACACTGCTGATGATGTTATCCCAAGGATATTGCAGTGCTGTTGAACAAATCTTGAGATGCTGATGACCAAGTGTGATGCTGATGATATATGTTGTAGTGCTGATGATTACAAGAGCCAAGTATTCATCAATGCTGACATTGAACTCTTAAATGCTGACAGCCAATCCTTAATGCTGACAGCTTCATGACATTTTAATGCTGACATGAAGTTAACTGCTGATACTTGGTCACATTGCAATGCTGACGACCAACTGATGTGATGCTAATCAAGAAAATATGCAAGTACAAGAAAGTAAGTTTGCAATGCTGACATGCAAACTTACTAATGTGAAGTTCAAGATGGTTGTTGCTGATGAAGAATCTACACTTAGATTTTGTTGTTCATTTGTTTTTGCTGACATCAGTTATGACGTGTATAACTGATGTGACGTTTGTATTGTTATTTGGATAGCGGTTATCCGTTAGGGCAGTTATGTAGGTCTGAAATAGGTCTCTATAAATAGGACCTTTATAGATTCAGTCTGTACGCTTTTGAGAAAACACACGCACTTTTACACACTGTAATTCTCTGAGAAATTTCAGATCTACAATCAATATAACTGCCTTTAATATTCATCATCATCTGTTCTTAATTGTTCTTATTAAATATGTCTTGAATATTAATTACTGTGGGTTTTGTTATTTTAGATTGTTACGAAACTTGTATTGATTGCATGTTTCCGCCTTGTTTTCAATCGAAATCATAGCTTATTGTTATTATCAGATCTCAGATTCTGATCTGATCCGATCCTGACAATGTCTATTGATTACAGAGAGCTTAACAAACTTACCATCAAGAATACGTATCCATTACCGAGGATTGATGATCTATTTGATCAACTACAAGAAGCTCAGTATTTCTCAAAGATAGACCTATGTTCAAGTTATCACCAGCTCTGGATTCAAGAGGAAGACATACCCAAGACAACATTTTTTACTTGATATAGTCACTACGAGTTTATGGTAATGCCGTTTGGATTGACGAACGCACCGGCGGTGTTCATGGATCTTATGAACCAGGTGTGCAAGCCGCACCTAGATCGGTTCGTTATTGTTTTAATTGATGATATACTGATCTACTCAAATAGTGAGAAGGAACATGAGCAACATCTCAAGGCAATCTTGGGACTCTTAAAGAATGAACAACTCTATGCCAAATTCTCCAAGTGTGAATTTTGGTTGAGAGAAGTTCAGTTCTTGGGTCACGTGATTAATAGTGATGGAATTGACGTGGATCCTGCAAAGATTGAAGCAATCAAGAACTGAGACATGCCCACAACACCTACTAAGATTAGATCATTGATGGGTTTGGCTGGTTATTACAGGAGATTCATTTAGAATTTTCTAAGATAGCCTTTCCACTCACAAAGCTAACCCAGAAAAGCGAACCATTTGTGTGGACTCAGAAACAGGAAGAAGCATTTCAAACACTAAAACAAAAATTGTGCAAAGCTCCAATCTTAAACCTTCCAGAAGGCAATGATGATTTTATGGTTTATTGTGATGCTTCCCATCATGGACTCGGTTTTGTTTTAATGCAACGAAACAAAGTCATTGCCTACGCGTCACGACAGCTGAAAGTACACGAAAAGAATTACATGACGCATGACTTAGAATTGGGAGCTGTTGTTTTTGCCATAAAGATTTGGAGGCATTACCTTTATGGCACCAAATGCACGATCTTCATGGATCACAAGAGTTTACATCACATATTTGATCAAAAGGAGCTGAA
The DNA here is from genome assembly GCA_009363875.1 of Mikania micrantha. NCBI lineage: Eukaryota > Viridiplantae > Streptophyta > Magnoliopsida > Asterales > Asteraceae > Mikania > Mikania micrantha. The sequence continues at coordinate 54,154,483 of CM018682.1, read as the reverse complement.
CATGTGGCAGAGACGTTTGGTTGAGCTACTGAACGATTATGACTGTGTGATCAAATACCATCCGGGCAAAGCTAATGTTGTGGCTGATGCTTTGAGCCGGAAGGAAAGAGTCAAACCCTTGCGCGTTAGAGCAATGGGAATGACCGTGCAAACAAGCCTGAGAGATCAAATACTACAAGCACAACAAGAAGTGGTGGAAAGGAACAACTTGAGGAACAAGCTCGATTGTGGAGCTGAGAAACAGTTTGAGACAAGACCAGACGGAGTTATCTATTTCCAGGATCGTGTATGGATCCCGACAGTTGATGAAATTTGGAAACTCATTCTTGACGAGGCACACAAAACATGGTATTCCGTTCATCCTGGTGCCAATAAGATTTACCAAGATCTGTGGTCATTTTATTGGTGGCCAAGTATGAAAAAGGATGTGGCTACTTATGTTGGTAAGTGCCTTACTTGTGCAAAGGTCAAAGCCGAACACCAGAAACCTTCAGGTTTGCTGGAACAACCAGAAATACCACAATGGAAGTGGGAGCAAATAGCTATGAATTTTATTACCAAGCTACCCCGTACTTCCAGCGGACATGATTCCATATGGGTCATCATTGATAGATTGACTAAGTCCGCTCATTTCTTGCCGATCAGAGAAAACTACAAGATGGAAAAACTAGCAAGAGTTTATGTCAATCAAATAGTAGTGCGGCACGGCGTGCCACTATCTATTATTTCAGACTGGGACAGTTGATTTACATCACGGTTCTGGCAATCATTGCAACAATCCTTAGGGACAATCGTAAACTTGAGCACCGCTTACCATCCACAAACAGACAGTCAAAGCGAGCGAACGATTCAAACTCTGGAGGATATGTTGAGGACATGTGTCCTGGACTTCGGTGGAAGTTGGGACAATCATCTACCACTCATTGAGTTCTCCTACAACAATAGCTACCACAACAGTATCGGATGTGCTCCGTTCGAAGCACTATATGGTAGGAAATATCGATCTCCAATTTGTTAGACCAAAGTGGGAAATAATAGAATCACTGGGCCTAAACTTATTCAGGAAACTACTGACAAGATAGCCCAGGTTCAACAAAGACTACAAGCAACACGTAGCCGCCAAAAGAGTTACGCAGACAAACGGCGAAAGCCCTTGGAATTCCAGGTGGGTGACCGAGTCATGTTGAATTTGTCCCCGTGGAAATGCGTAGTTCCTTTTGGGGCTAAGTGCAAGTTAGCACCAAGGTATGCTGGATCGTTCGAGATAACTCAACGGATTGGTCCTGTGGCATACATACTCAGATTCCTGATGAACTCCGTGGGGTAAACGATGTGTTTCATGTATCGAATCTTAAGAGATGTCTCGCTGATGAATCGTTAGTCATACCTTTGGAAGAAATACAAGTGGATGAACAACTGCATTTTATTGAAGAACCTGTAGAGATTATGAATCGTGAAGTCAAGAGACTGAAACGAAGTCATATTCCTATCATGAAGGTTTGTTGGAACTCCAAGCGCGGACCAGAATTTACCTGGGAGCGTGAGGATCACATGAAGAAAAAGTATCGCCATCTATTTGAAGAAGCAGTGCCCGACAATGATGCTTAAATTTCGGGACGAAATTTCTTTAACAAGGGGAGACTATGACAACTAGTACCATATCGTTTGGCAATCCGTACGGTATGTGTACTTACACCAACTATGTGTAAATAACTATGTGTAGATAACTATGTATTATGACTATGTGTGAATAACTATTTGATAAACAGTTGGGTGGAAACAGGGCTATAGAACAATATATTAGTTGTATGTATTTGAGAAATAACAAATCATGAGAAATAACAAGGGTGAAAACAAATGACAAATACAAATCGGTTGCGATATGATATCCACAAATAACAGAAATAAGATTACCGACAAATTAGTGAGAAAACAATGTGGAAGTAGTCGTAACAAGTGAAACAGTTAGGATTAGTGGAGTCCGTCTGTGAGAAGGTCCAATTCAAACAACAGTTCAGTATCGTTTACGAATGATGAACTGACAATGTGTTTGCGTGGGTGACGATTCACACAAACATATCGGTGAGTTTAACGTTCTGAACGACAACTGAAAAGTAGAAAATCAAATCAGAAAGTGAAACGTACGATCGTATTCGCACAGTTAGCGCTCTGTACGAAAACGCGCGTAAGTTACGTTTTCTGAGGAAACGACAAAGATAAACGATTACGAACTTTAAAATAATAAAAATAAAAATAAAAATAATATCAATTAGGAATTACCACATAAAAACAAAGAATTTTATATAACTATTTTAGTAAAACTACACGTAATTAACGTTACGTAACGAAAGAACGACATTTAACGGTCTGATCGCGAATGAAACGGTAAAAATAAGTAAAATATAATATTTTATGTTTTACAATTTTGAAACTCATCAAAATAATCCAAGAAACCTAAATTACATGTTCAACTACTTATTTACGCAACTGTAATAACGCACGCGTAAAAATAAGCGAAAACAACACCGAGCGAGACCGATCACGTAGGGAACCACTCGGGGTATAAAAACCCATTTATCCTTTTCATCTTCTTCATAATTAACATCCATATAGTTTCTCTCTGACCTCAACTCCGGTTTTACGTTTTTTACTAGAAATGCCCACAAAAATCATCATAACTTCTTCATTCCTTAACCAAATCGCGCATATAATATATCTAAACGATCGTCTCGACGAGAGGAAGCTGGTAGTTCAAGGGATCGGAGCTGATTTGAAGTATTCTGGCCGGAATCTTAGAGAGAAGTTTCTGTAAAAAGGTGAGTTTTCAATGTTTTGTTGTTTGAGCTGGAAAACCGGTTTATATCACCCTAAATCACTTAGATACTGAACGAAAATGGGTTAGGAACATCATAAACATGTTAGTTAATTGGTTAGGAAGGGTGGGGATACTTGGGAAATTTGCTGGAATTAGTTTCTATGCAGAAAGAAGCCAAGGAAGGGTAAAATTGAAGGTTATGTGAGAGCAGCTCAAACATTGATATTAAAGTCAAAGGTCAAGTCAAAACTAAAAGTCTAAGTCAAAGGGTCAAGTCAAATTTGAAATTCAAACTGGAGTTCACGAAAACAAGAGTTCACGAAAATCCAAGGAGTTCACGAAACTCAAATAGTTCACGAAGATTGATTACACGAAGAGAGGTCGATTCTCGAAATGTTTTTCTCGAAAACGTGTACACGAAATGTGTTTCTCGAAAATGTGTACTCGGAATGTCATTCTCGAAAAGGGTACTCGAAATTCAAACCTCGAGAACAGAAAAAAAATTATAACTCCTTCAATTTTACTCCTTAGAACTCCAATTTGTACTCGAAATGCTCGGAAATAGGAGGCGACCAACAAATCAAAAGATCGGTTTCCAATTTTGAGTATTTTGAGGTGATTTGACCAAGATTCCCTCTGTTAACAAGAACAAGTACTCAAAGTTCGTTTTTGATCGATATCTTTTTATTCTATGCTCAAAATTTTACCAAAATCTATACCTAGGTTCGTCTAAGTGATATCAACAAGGTGGTCGGAGCGGAATTTTGAAATCAAGTCCAGAAATTCGGATCGCCTAGAGAGAGAAAACGAGAACTCGAAAACGGGAATGGTACTCGAAATTCATTTTCTCGAAGTATTTATAGGGCAGTTTCAAGTACTTGATTTCGTGTACTCGAAATCATGTACAAATATTTCGAGCACCACAATTCTAATACCCCTTTTCGAATACCAATTAATTTTTAAATTTTCTAACTTAATAAAATAAAATAAAATAAACTCAAAAACTTTGGACGAGTTCCAAGTTAAGTCGGGTCAATTTTGTGGGATCAAATCTGTATCAGAAATTTGACCACCTTGACATAATTTCTTATAGTAACCCAACCTTAAAATACTTATACCCCACCAATAATTTCTACTCATTTATCCACAATTCAAAAACAATACTTATGATCAAAAAAATTCTAAGGGTTTTTCTGAAAATCCTTTTGGGAAGTTTTTGGGAGTTAAACCAGATTACCATGCAACCTATCAATTTTGCGAAATCTTTTGTTTCAAAATTTGATTGTGTTTCAACGAACTTAAAACGCTTTGACAGAGTTTAAGGTGAGAAGAGAAAAGAAGAGATCTATTAGATTAGAATCAAGAACAAGAAGGGGTTCTATCATCTTTGTGCTCATTGGCATTTTATTTTACTGATCTGCAGACACATTTGCCTTAACGTCACACATCCAGGTCTTTGCTTGCGCAAATCAGAGGATGCTTCAGTAAGTATTTCCCTCTCTTTTTTTGCACAAAACATAGAAAATACCCGAGTTTTCTAAAAACGATTTCTAGTTTATCGAAACACAATCTTGTTTTGACTTAAAAACTTATACAAAAAGTCAAATAGTTGTTGCATCTTTCTGGTTATCTGATTTTCCGTACTTCTCACTTATTTATATGCATTTAATATTTTGAATGATCATGTCCAATCTTTTTATTAGCAAAGACGTGTTTTAACTTCTTAGTGATTTATAGTTATCTAAAGTTGTTTCTTTTAGAAATTTTGTTTAGGTAGTGAATTTCTGAGTGTCAGAAATCATTTCACTTCCTAATTGAACCACCTCACTTGACCGTCCAAATAAAATCTTTTTGTATTTTTCTTAAATTTTGAAAAGGCAAAATCTTTTGCTGTTTTCTTGAACTCCACTCCCCCTAAACTCGTAGGTCATCTTAAAATGACACAAGAACCAAAAATATTTTTGTTGTTTTTGTAAATAGACTCAAAAACCGAAAATCTTTTTGTTTTTTTTGTAAATATTCTCCCCTAAATTTGTGATCTAAAAATTAAAATAAAACAAATCACAAACTTTACAGTATTTACAAAAATTGTTTTTAATCAAAACTTATTAGTTTGAGAGAGGCAAGTAGATGATTGAAGCGGGCTGTATCGAATGGTTTTGTGAAAAGATCCGCCGGATTATCATCTGTCTGGACCTACTCAAGATGGATCAACATCCGTTTAAAACAGTCGCGGATAAAGGGAATCCGGATGTCAATATGTTTAGTTTTGGAGTGTTGTACGAGATTCTTAACGATCTTTAGAGCGGCTTCATTATCACAATATATAGGAGAGTCAAGAAAGTTCAAACCGTAATCAAGAAGTTGTTTTCGCATCAAGATAAGCTGAGAACAGCAACTGGAGGCAGCTGTTGAAAGCTCCGGATCTGTAATGTGAATTCTATTAACAGTTTTATCTATGTGGAATCTAGATAACACCTGTATGAATCAAAGTCAATACAGTCATGCTTGTAAATATCCTTCTCATTGATAATGAAATCAATTACAAATTGCACACAGTAAAGAACACACAGTTCTGTCACACACACAGTAATCTGAGAATTACATGATCTGTTAAGACTTACTACAAAAACAGCAAACCAACAAATATATACAAAAACCAAACGAACATATACGAACCTTTAGGTTTGCCAGTCAAACCAATAGGTTCGCTGGACAAACCTTTACAATACACATACCATAGGTTCGTGGGCCAAACGAACCTAGCACAAACCTAACCCAAACATTTCTAACTTAACCAAAACAGACTTAAAAGCAACCTATTACAATATGCACCAACAAACCCCCCCCCCCTTAATAGCTTGTGCAAGTCTTCAAAATCTTGATCTTTGGTCTTCACTCTTCAGTTCGAGTCTCACTCGATGACTTATCTTCACAAACATTATCTACTTCACGTACAATCACTGATCTTGGAATCTTTGACAATCTTTCAGCTTCAATCTTTGCATCTCTTTCGTCAATCTCTTTTTGTAAAGCCATCAACTCCACATACAAATAATTAACATCTTCCCAATTACATCCTGAATGAATTCCCAAAAATAAACACATTCTTGCAATGGTTTGGAATTGTAAATCCATATCCTTATAACTAACTCCAACATCATGATAACCTTCTCTTGCATAAATCAAAGCTTCATCAAGAGTTCCAATATCTTGTTTAGAACAATTTACAAGCCACACAGGATCAAGTAATCTAATAACCCTCCATTTGTCATTTTCTTTCAATACAATAACAGCTTCAGAAGATCTTTCATCGTAAAACCAAAGTTTGAAGAATGGTGCCCAATCTTGTTCTATTTTCCTTAGCCTTGGTCTTGAATACACCTTCAGCTTTGGATAAACATAAGAGTTATGCTTCAACACAGAAAATTAAGGAACTAACCAATTCCAACCTTTCTTTGCTTCACGCTTCAATAAAATCTCAAATCTTTCATTGTGATCTGTTTGAAACGGCTTGATCATCTTTAATCTTGAAAGTTGCATGCATTAAAAAGATGGCAAAGACATCAAGTCATAAGCCTTTCCAAAATATTGACACCCATCCACTCTCTTCACAACATAACAACCCTTGTTCTTCAACACACCTTGAATATTATGATAATATCCATAGCTCAAAATCCTTACGTGCATCTTCGATTTTGATCCAATCTTAAATCTTGAAGCTTGTCTTGGATGTTTCCCAGGAGCAGACTCATCATATTTCTCAATAAATTGTCTGAAAATCATCAAATTATCAATAATATACTATTGTTCTTGTTGATTCTCTCTCCACAAATCCATTGGTCTCTTAATCTTCAACTTTTCACTTAACACACCTTGACATTTATCATTAGCTTCAGTATCAAATATCTTTGTCAAAGTTGGTAAGTTATATAGATTTTCTTCAGAAGACCCACCATCTTCAAATTCAATTGATTTTTCTTCTTCTCCAATAGACACTTTTCCAGAAATACTTGCATTTTGAAGCTCATTCACTTTCACCCCAAACAAATCAGCAAGTTCTTCCTTTGTGTAACCATTTTTAATTTCACCTACGTCAAGTTCTTTGCCTTTGCTTGATTCACCAACATTTCTTTGTAATTCTTCTTCTCCAGTTTGTTTGAATAATTCAGCAAATGTAGGTAATGCCTCATCAACAACTGTCTTTTGACATTCCTTCTCAGTAATATCCTCAATCTCAATTTCTTCAAAGTAATATAGCTATAGAACAGTAATCATTGATGCAGAACTAAATAATCATATGAGTTTATAGTTGGACTCAAGACCCTAGAATTACAGACAAACATAGAAGATCAAATTTCGGAATTTAAGTGGTTGGAATTGTGAATTTTAAGTCCTCAGTGGTGGGATGACTACACAATCAATAATATGATCCTTAATGTTTACCTATTATAATGAAAGATTCACTCAATAATGAATTCATAGTTATTCATATGTAACTAGATATTAAACCTATATATTTTAATATCTTTTATGAATTTGCGCCATTGATAACATATGCTCATATTATTATAACTAGAGAAAATAAATTATGATTCATCGAATCTTAATATCATAAGTTCCTAATATTTAGAAATTCATATGTTATGAATTGATAACTTGAAACACAACAATTACATGATGCATCGTATTTCTCATCACTCACATAACTATGGTTCAGATTTCCAATGATCAAATATACATCCATATAAACATCAATCATATTCAGTTTGATAAAACTACTTTGGTCCTTACGTTGTTTGTAGATCAATCCTCTCCTTTCCTTAAACATATCATATGTCTGACTTCAATTCACTTAAACTTTAATGACAGTGAAATCTCATCAATTCTAATCGAAGAATGTTATATGAAATCTCATTATTTTAATATATTTTCCTTTGGTTTCCTTCTTACAGACATGACCTCTACTATTATGATATCGTTAGCCTTGAACATAAATTATGTCAACATGAAAATTGTAATTTTCGGTTATGTGTAAGACTTCGATTAAGGATGCTAATACAACTTTTGTTAGTCTTTTTTTTTCTAATGTTTTATTCGAGTATTTTTTTTAAGTTTTTTTTTATTTTAACATTCCAATCATGAAGTTAGATCGTTTGGTTAATGACCTATGATATTAATTTCTCATTCAGTATACTGTATGTGTTATCGGCCCCTACCATCATGATAATATACATATATTCACGAATCATTCTCAAAATTTAGATTTTTTTTTTCTAGCTTCAAGTATCATGCTAATGGTTATAAAGTTAAGCGTCTTAGTGATTCTTTAAACTACGTTGTTGTTGTTGTTTTTCACATGTCCATCTTCCTTTACACGTGAAAAAAAACTTCATCAATCGTGTATTCCCCTTAATCCTTGGCATTCTAGCTTTTCATCCTTCTGCATTGATAATATGTGATTGTCATGTGATCCTTATATTGTGCTTAAATTACAAAGCCATATTCAAGATTCATGTGACGGTTTAATCTAGTGCTCCAGTTACTCATGAGGATGTTGCGAGTTTCTTTTAGTAGAGTTTTTTTTTTCCTTCCATCTAAGCCATCAACAACACCAGCCTTTCGAATATTCGCATCATAATCCTTCAATAATTCCAGCCATCGCCTTTAATGCATGTCTAACGCGCAATATCTCCAATACTTACGAATATGAACTTCATTGTCCTCCTTCCTTTTAAAAAAATTCCTAGTTCTTATAACTATTGTAGTTACTCCTTAAGCTCCAAAAGTGTCATACGAGGAAGTGTCTTTCAGATTGGTCAGCATCCAGAGTGAGATCAATGGTAAATCCCACTTCATGATCAAGTGGTACACTAAGATAATTAATTAATTAAATATTATTATTATTATTATTTTTGAATGATGTCTAGAACTTCACAAACGAATGAACGATTAAAATTATGAGCTGAGCTCAAAGAGTCAACTTTTACTAAAGCAAACACCTTCCACAACCATGTGCTGCGAATTTATGGAGCTTGAGTGCTGAGATAACTATCAACGTCTTGCGAGGTTGAGTTTTCCTGTAAACTAGTAAGGGACTTGTTGAATCAACAAAAAACTTGTGACGTGTTTGAAACTCAATAGCGACTCGGTGTTGAGATAATCGGTCCATGACCATTTCGAAAAATAAACAAGTAAAAATGTAATTGCATGAACACATCTCACCTTGTCAGTGAACCAGATTCGAGTTTTTAGAAGAAGTTTCAAAAATGTTGATAACACAGAGTGTTACAGATCATTACAGGGCAAGTTCAAAGTTGAGAATCTTATCACATTCAAAGGATCACTCATCAACATAATAGAATTTCATTAGCACCCTTATGTAATTGTAAATTCACGATTACGTTCCCATAATCGTCAATTTACTTTACACTAAGATCCTAATTGTCCTTCCATCATGTTTCTTTAACAAGTTGGGTAACCATGCATAGAAAGAACACTATATAACTATATGGAAGTGAAACGATGCTAAAGTTCTAATAACTACCAAAGCGTAAACTGACGCTTTCGATTTATAACTTCTTGATAAATGCATCTTCATATCTGCTTAGTAGCAAGGTTTGATATCGTGTAGTCAATTTTGTTAGAGTCCTAATCTCTTTGCTCGCGTCTAGAAGAATATCCATAAGCTTTTCATCGTTCGTTGATAATCATCCAGCTTGGAACAATTGCATTTCAAACTTCCTAAAGTTACGTAGGGAACTAGACTTACCGAATGATAAGGCTTTTAGCAGTCACAAACAAAGAATACAAACTAATAATCACAAAGACTAACCATAACACCAATTCCTAACATATGTGTAATCTTATCCCAAAGTCTACCCATTAATCTCACATGTCTTATTGTTTAAGTTTTCTACAGGAAAGAGCCTTAGCTCTGATACCATAACTGTAACACCCCAACCTGATTAGGGTTGACGTGTCACTTATACAGAGGTCAGAGTTAATGCAACAATCCATAATTAATATCTAATCATTACTTAAGTATTACTTAATCAAACTAAACATAAATAAAATATTATAATTCATTACATTGTTCAATTGGATAAATTCTTGATTTTCTTTAAGCATTCTCTACTCAATTCCCCGCCTGGTTTTCTTGATTACCTATACAAAACATAAGAACACCACAAAAACAAATACGGCTGAGCCAAAGAATGCTCAGTAACGGATAAACAATAGTAAATAAAAGAAATTCAGAAGGTGGTGATGGTAATCAGAATAATGGTCAGAAACATAGCAGAAACAGGTCAGTAACAGAAACAGAACAGTAAACAGTGGTCTGACTTAAATAAAATACAGGTTACAATGTAAGTCAGAAATAATAGGAAATCCCAGAATATACCACAAGCCGACTGTACACATAATAGTGTAAGGTTCACGGGTAGCTACTCCCGCTTACTAGACACATGAGATAGCTAGTGTTGGCATACACGTCACTATCCCCCAGAAATCAGAAAGTACAGTTAAAATTTATCCTAGGACTAGTCCATACGCCTCTCCAGAATTCAGTAGGTGTACAAGTGTACTATCAGAGTACTAAATAGAGACGCCGTGAACTCAACTAACCGTCACGGGTGGTTCCACATCATGGTTGCCGCCATGAAGGGTCTGTAGTCATCCTTACAGGTAGGGGCATGCTCGGGTAATAGATCAGAAGGTCAGTAGGTTCAGTAGGTTTAGTAAGTTCAATAGGTTCAGTAGGGTAGTTAAACTACCAAGTAATGTCATAATCGGATCATGCAATAATGAGTACAACATAATCTAGATCTATTGCATGATAAACGAATAGAGAAACACGATATCATATCGTGGCTATAACGAACCAGAATACAATACAGAACCGGAATTTAAACGATTACAGAAACAGAATTACTACGATTTATTTAAACAGAATCCGTACAAAACGGTAGTCAAAGCAGAAATATACTATAAGTGATGAAAAGAAAATCCGTACCTGAGACTTAGCAAATAATCAGAAAAAAATCAAGTGACCCAAATCCCAGACGATTCAGAAATCTGTGTTTTTATTAAACTTTACGTTAGTTTAAACGAATTTTGATTTGTATACCTAATCGCATAGATTTTGGTGCCCGATTCGCAGTTATTTGTTAAATTATATTTCATCATTTTTTTCTTAAACAATCTCTTGGTTTAAAAACAATTGTTTCAGATCAGTCGTTTTGAATTCTCAACTTCTTTCACCAAATATTAACTAGTTGAAGTAAGTCTTTCGATCGTTAATATTTAGATTTGTTTTTATTTTGTGTGATATGTTCTTGCTAGAATCGAGCTCTCTGAAAAAAAACCATATGTGCACAGAGAGAGAGAAAGAGAGTCAAAACCGTGACCTCTCCATGTAACCCACACTCAACCGGTCTTTTGATAACGATTAACGAATAGTTTGTTGATTTAAATTCTTAACATGTAACCCTCCTCACCTTTCTAGATTATTAAACTTGTGTAATTATTTGAAGTGACTTCTCAAGCTTTAATAATTCTCAGCTTTCACCATTGCTAACCCATTCAATATAAATTTCTACATGTAGATTATATATATATATATATATGTATGTATGTATGTATGTATGTATGTATGTATGTATGTATGTATGTATGTATGTATGTATGTATGTATGTATGTATGTATGTATGTATGTATGTATATATGTATGTGTGGTTTACGAAAGAAACATTTGTGTGGGCTAGACATCCAAGTACTGTTCTTATCATCTTTTAACAGTCGCATGGTGACTTAGATATTGATTAAATTTGTAACATTCATGTGCTCTAAGTAATGATTTTGTTACCTTCCAGCAGCAAAAGATCCATAGAGATAAGCTTTTAAAGTCCGGTAGTGAAGGGGAATGCTTTGAAACTAGAATAGATCGGTGAGGGCTGCGTGGTTTTCGTTTGAATCGTTCGATCCTGTTGAGGCGGTGCTTCGGTTCACGGTGGCTAGACGAAGTCAGTTTGGTTTCTTAATTTGGTGATCTACTACGTATTGTTTTCCCGAAAAAACAATTTGTAACCGTGATTAACACAAATTCCTTTGGTGTAGCCGGAATCTCCCCCGATCACCATGTCGAGATGGTTTACAGGATTGAAATGAAAATGATGAATGAATCCGATGATTTGTTTAAGCTGATTATACTCAATAGAATATGAACAAAAGAAATGAGCTTTGATTTTGTTCTTTGATTGAAAGAGGTTATAAAAGAATTGGCTCTCCTTTGGTCGAAACGTTTTTGTAATGATGGAGATGAAATGGTGATTTCTATACGATCAGTTATGTACATTTAATTGGCAATCCATAGATATATATTTTTATATATATATATATATATATATATATATATATATATATATATATATATATTTTAAGTTAGAAACGTATTTAAAGGCTAGGTATTTTAAATATAATGAGGATGTAATAATAATAATTAATCTAGATAAGATCGTAGGCGGTTCGATTCTATATCGGTTTCTATTCGGTCAGGTACGGTTGTGGGTGTTAATCAAGCGATTTTTATTTAGGCAGGTTGTAACTAATGAAATCATTTTTTTTAAACGGCTAATTAACTCCCACCTAAATTACACCATAATTACACCCTTATATGGGATTGAACCAATGACCTTTATTTTAAGAGGCAAGCCTCTACTAAGTAGGCTAGTCTCACATTGGTATTAAATCAATTGTTATGTAATTAACTAGGTTGATATTCTTAATTCATATTTGTCATTCATTTTCGTTTATTGAGTTAATTAATGATATATATATATGTGTGTGTGTGTGTTTTTTTACGGTTATTATACAATGATTGGTAAATGTTTATCCCAACATCCACCGAAGTCTAGGATGCATGTTCTCAACATATCCTCCAGGGTTTGAATCGTTCGCTCGCTTTGTCCATCCGTTTGTCGATGATAAGCGGTGCTCAAGTTGACACTTGTCCCCAGAGATTGTTGCAATGATTGCCAGAACCGCGATGTAAATCGACTGTCCCGGTCTGAAATAATAGATAATGGCACACCGTGCCTCACTACTATTTCATCAACATTAAGTCTAGCTAGCTTTACCATCTTGTAATTCTCTCTGATTGGCAAGAAGTGTGCGGACTTGGTCAATCGATCAATGATGACCCAAATCGAATCGTGTCCGCTGGAAGTGCGGGGTAGCTTGGTAATAAAATCCATAGCTATTTGTTCCCACTTCCATTGTGGTATCTCCGGCTGTTCCAGCAAACCCGACGGTTTCTGGTGTTCAGCTTTGAGTTTGGCACATGTGATGCATTTGCCAACATAGGTGGCAACATCTTTCTTCATTCCCGGCCACCAATAAAACGACCTAAGATCTTGGTACATCTTATCAGCACCAGGATGAACAGAGTATCTTGTCTTGTGTGCCTCGTCAAGTATGAGTGTTCAGAGTTCCTAACACGATCAGGATAATAGATAACTTCATCTTGTTTTGTTTCAAAATGTTTCTCGGCTCCACAATCGAGCTCGCGTTTCAAATTGTCTCTTGCCACTGCGTCTTGTTGTGCTTGTATGATTTGATCTCTTAGGCTTGTTTGCACGATCATCCCGATTGCTCGAATGCGCAAGGGTTTGACTCTTTCCTTCCGACTCAAAGCGTCTGCAGCAACATTCGCTTTGCCCGGATGGTATTTGATCACACAATCGTAATCGTTCAGGAGCTCAACCCAACGTCTCTATCTCATGTTAAGCTCCTTCTGATCAAATATGTGCTGTAAACTCTTGTGAGCTGTGAAGATAGTGCATTTAGTACCATACAGGTAATGTCTCCAAATCTTTAAAGCAAAGACAACAGCTCCCAGTTCTAAATCATGTGTTGTGTAGTTGTTCTCGTGTATTTTCAGCTGTCTTGATGCGTAGGCAATCACTTTGTCTCGTTGCATTAAAACACAACCGAGTCCCTGATGGGAAGCGTCATAGTATACCACAAAGTCATCATTGCCTTCTGGGAGTGTTAGTATTGGAGCATTGCACAATCTTTGTTTCAATGTTTGGATTGCCTCCTCTTGTTTCTGTGTCCACACGAAGGGTTCACTCTTCTGTGTGAGTTTGGTGAGAGGCAAGGCTATCTTAGAGAAATTCGAGACAAATCTCCTGTAATAACCCGCCAATCCCAAGAATGATCTAATCTCTGTCGGTGTTGTAGTCACATCCAAGTTATTGATTGCTTCAATCTTGGCAGGATCCACATGAATACCATTTCTGTTGATCACTTGACCCAAGAACTGAACTTCTCTTAGCCAGAATTCACACTTACAGAATTTGGCATAGAGTCGTTCTTCTCTCAGGAGTTCCAAGACTGTCCTGAGATGTTGTTCGTGTTCCTTCTCGTTTCTTGAATAAATCAGTATATCATCAATAAAGACGATAATAAACTGATCAAAGTACGGCTTGCACACCCGGTTCATTAAATCCATGAACACAGCCGGTGCGTTCGTCATTCCGAGTGGCATCACCATGAATTCGTAGTGACTGTATCGGGTACGAAAGGCCGTCTTTGGTATGTCTTCCTCTTGAATCCGGAGTTGGTGATAACCTGAACGTAGTTCTATCTTTGAAAAGTACTGAGCTCCTTGTAATTGATCAAACAAGTCATCAATCCTCGGTAACGGGTACCAACTCTTGATGGTGAGTTTGTTGAGCTCTCTGTAATCGATACACTTTCTGAACGATCCATCCTTCTTCTTCACAAAAAGAACCGAAGCTCCCCATGGGGAAAAGCTCGGTCGGATGAATCCTTTGTCGAGTAGCTCCTGTAATTGATTGGACAACTCCTGGAGTCGCTCCTGGAATCAAATCGATTCAAAACTGCACCGATCTCTCGGGTGGCAGTCCCGGTAAGTCATCTGGAAACAACTCCGTGTATTCCTTCACAACAGGTACATCTTGAGTCTTGATTGCTTTCTTGTCTTTTTCTACCACATGAGCTAGGAATGCGATACATTGTTTTCTGAGGTACTTACGAGCCTTCATGCACGATATTATCTTGACACTGCGTTTCGCTTGGTCTCCATGAATCTCCAAGGTCTGATCGTTCTCCACTGGAATACGTAATAGCTTTTCGGAACAGATGAACTCAACTCTGTTAAAAGATAGCCAATCCATTCCGACGATGAAATTGAAATTGCCCAGTTCCATCGGTATCAAATTGATGGAAAATGTGTGATCACCAAGTGTTAGTGGGCAATTCCTAAGTACTGTGTCTACGGTGATCTTTTTGCCATTTCAATAGTATAAGGGGAGTCGAAAGATTCCTCAACATGATTAAGATGGCATGCAAAGTCGTATGAGATAAAACTCTGATCCGCACCAGTGTCAAATAATATGAATGAATAAATGTCGGATAAGAGAAATGTACCCGTGATCACATTCGGGTCCTGTCGAGCTGCAGCGGCTACAATCTGAAAGGCTCTACCTCTTGCTACTTGAGCCCTTTGTTGATTCTTCTTGGGACAATCCCGAGAAAAGTGTCCTGGCTCGCCACAGTTGTAGCAAGACCTGTTGTCAGTAGCAGCAGTAGTAGATGCGTTGTTGTTTCTGTTCTGAGCCCCCATGCTCCTGCAATGGTTGGCCCAATGACCAAACTTCCCGTAGTTAGTGCATTGTCTGCACTGGGTGTTTGGTAAATGATGATACTGGCAGGTGTTGCACAATTGAATGATAATATTAGTAGTATGAGCATATTGCTAACTTTATCATGTAAACTCAATTGTATCCTTTCTCGTTACTGAACCACTTGTGGCTTTCTATTCGTAGAATGCCTCCTCGACGTAATCCCAACGGCGTGGGTTCAACAAGTGGCAATGATGATGAGATCAACAAGATTGCCCGGGCCATCGCCATACATATGAAGGATGTTATTCCGGGTATGGTCACTGATATCACCCTGAACCTTCGGGAAAGTACCAGTGATTCAGCAAACCACTCAAATGCCCACAACGTCAGAACTGCTACATTCACCTTCAAGCAGTTCAATGATGCTAAGCCTCCTAAGTACGCTGGTACTGAGGGAGCTACCAGTCTACTGCAGTGGCTGGAAAGCATTGAGGACATCCTTGACTTTACGGGATGCCCAGAAAACCTAAAGGTCAAGATGGCTTCAAGCGCTTTTCACAAGGGCGCACTCACCTGGTGGAATTCGGAGAAGAACACCAGAGGACGGGAAGTTGCTTTGGCCTTAACGTGGGAAGATTTCAAGAGGATACTTGTGGAACAGTTTTGTGCACGCCATGAACTGAAGAAACTCGAGGTGGAAATGTGGAATTTGGTCCAAGATAGTGGCGAGAGCGCGAAATATACAACTCGGTTCCATGAGTTGTGCATACTGGTGCCACATCTAGTTACTCCTTTATCCCGCAGGATAGAGAAGTACATTGAAGGATTACCCCTAGTTATCAGAGGAACCGTTATGGGGAGTAACCCCACTACTCTGGAGGCGGCAATTCATCTGGGCGCTACTCTTACTAAAGAGTACGTCAAGGCTGGCGTACTAACTCGAAAGGGATACAAGCGACCACAAATGAATGAATGCAAGAAGCCTGAACTGAATCAACCCAAGAAGAAGAAGCAAAAATAGAAAATGATCAAGAACTATGCAGCCTTGACTGCAGCTACACCTGTGCAAGCCACTCTTGTTAATGCTATGCCACAACTAGCTACGGCCAGAAAGCCTTATACTGGTCTGTACCCACTTTGCACCAAATGCCAATACCATCACCTACCCACTATTCCATGCAGAAAATGTCTCAAGTGTGGACGGTTTCGGACACTTGGCAGCAATGTGTCGAGCCGCTCATCTTGCTGCTGCTACAACTACCACCGCTATTCCTGCTACCACTGGTCGAAGTGCCTGTTATAACTATGGAGCAGAAGGACACTTCAAAATCCAGTGCCCCAAACTTAACAATACCGCTACAACTGCTACTGCCCGCGCTTTTGTTAACGGAACTACCGAAGCATGCGAGGAGCCGACGGTCGTAACGGGTACATTTCTCATTAATGATCACTATGTTTCTATCATATTTGACACTGGTGCCGATAAAAGTTTTGTCTCTACTAATACTGCTTCCCTGTTTAATATACAACCATCTATACTTACTGCTTCGTACACCGTAGAAGTAGCGGATGGTAAGACCATACTAGTGAATTCAATAATTCGTGATTGTGAATTTAGATTAAACGATCATCTTTTCCTCATCGATCTTATTCCTATGACACTTGGAAGCTTCGAAGTCATAGTAGGAATGGATTGGTTATCCAAAAACCACGCCGAAATTGCATGCTCGGAGAAACTTATTCGAATTCCCCTACCATCTGGCGAAATGATGCAAATTTACGGCGAGAAACCCTGCCACGGATTGAAGATTGTGTCGTGCATCAAGGCTAGGAAGTACCTGAAGAAGAAATAC
This sequence comes from Mikania micrantha, assembly GCA_009363875.1. Lineage (NCBI taxonomy): Eukaryota > Viridiplantae > Streptophyta > Magnoliopsida > Asterales > Asteraceae > Mikania > Mikania micrantha. Next base: position 54,137,161 of record CM018682.1, on the reverse strand, counting down.
TATGCATTTCTGGCTCATGTGGTAGAGAAAAAACCTGATAAGAAAACAGTTGGAGATGTTCCGGTCATCAGAGATTATCCGGATGTATTCCCAGAAGACTTGCCTGGACTACCACCGATCATGCTAGTGGAGTTTATAATCGATCTCGTCCCTGGAGCAAACCCAGTGGCGAAGTCACCATATCGATTAGCACCGTCTGAGATGCAAGAACTGTCTAGTCAACTTCAAGAGCTTCTAGACAAAGGTTTCATTAGACCGAGTTTCTCTCCCTAGGGAGCTCCGATTCTCTTTGTCAAGAAGAAAGATGGTTCATTTCGTATGTGCATCGACTATCGTGAGTTAAACAAGTTGACAGTCAAGAACAGATATCCTCTACCTAGGATCGATGATCTGTTTGATCAATTACAGGGAGTGACTTGTTTCTCTAAAATTGATCTACGATCTGGATATCACCAGCTCAGGGTAAATGATGAGGATATACCAAAGACTGCTTTTAGGACTCGATATGGACACTACGAGTTCGTGGTTATGCCATTTGGACTGACCAATGCACCGGCAGTGTTCATGAACCTGATGAATCGAGTCTACAGGCCATACTTAGATCAATTTGTTATCGTCTTCATTGATGATATACTGATTTATTCCAAGACGGAGCAAGAACATGAGGATCATTTGAGGAAGGTCTTAGAACTGCTAAGAACTGAACAGTTGTACGCCAAATTCTCTAAATGAGAATTTTGGCTGAAGAAAGTTCATTTCTTAGGTCACGTTATAAATAGAGATGGGATACACGTAGATCCAGCAAAGATTGAAGCGATTAAGAACTGGACTACCCCATCTACTCCAACAGAAATTCGTTCATTTTTGGGTCTGGCTGGTTACTACAGAAGGTTCATTGCGAACTTTTCAAAGATCGCCTTACCACTTACCACTCTGACTCAGAAAAGTCAAGCTTTCATATGGGGACAGAAACAAGAAGATGCATTTCAACTTCTTAAACAGAATTTATGCAACTCCCCTATCTTTAGTCTTCCAGAAGGCAGTGACGATTTTATTGTCTACTGCGATGCTTCAAACCTTGGACTCGGTTGTGTACTTATGCAACGGGACAAGGTGATTGCATATGCTTCAAGACAGCTTAAGGTTCACGAGAAGACTTATATTACTCACGACCTTGAGTTAGGGGCTGTGGTCTTTGCACTGAAGATATGGAGGCACTACCTTTATGGTACAAAATGTGTCATCTATACGGATCACAAAAGTCTACAACACATTCTCAATCAGAAAGAACTCAACATGAGACAATGGCGTTGGGTTGAGCTTCTAACTGATTATGACTGTGAGATTCGTTACCACCCGGGTAAAGCCAATGTGGTGGCGGATGCTCTTAGTCATAAGGAACCAGTCAAACCAATTCGTGTAAGAGCCATGGAGATCAACACACAACCAAACTTGAAAGATCTGATTCGTATTGCACAACAACAAGTAGTGAGCAACAATCAACTGAAGGCAGACTTAGACTGCGGAGTTGAGGGTAAACTAGAACCTCGAGCTGACGGGGTTTTATACTTCAACGGCCGCATGTGGATTCCAAAGTCAGAAGAATTGCGCACACTCATCTGTGATGAGGCTCATAAGTCGCGATACTCAGTTCATCCAGGAGCCGATAAGATGTACCAAGACTTGAGAACATCTTACTAGTGGCCCGGAATGAAGAAAGACATAGCATTGTATGTAGGGAAATGTCTAACATGTTCCAAAGTCAAGGCAGAACATCAGAAACCTTTGGGACTTCTGTAGCAACCTGAAATTCCTCAATTGAAATGGGAGTAAATTTCCATGGATTTCATCACCAAGTTGCCGAGAACTCCGAGAGGTTACGATTCGATTTGGGTGATCGTCGATCGAATCACTAAATCTGCTCATTTTCTCCCAATTCGAGAGGATTACAAAATGGAGAAGTTAGCCACCTTGTACATCAACGAAATAATTGCTCGTCATGGTACTCCACCATCAATCATTTCTGATCGCGATAGTCGTTTCACTTCTCGCTTTTGGCAAACATTGCAAAGGGCTTTGGGAACCCGTGTTAATCTTAGCACGGCGTATCATCCCCAAACCGATGGTCAAAGCGAAAGAAATATCCAAACACTCGAGGACATGCTTCGTTCTTGTGTGATTGATTTCGGTGGGAGTTGGGATACTCATCTTCCACTCATCGAGTTTTCGTACAACAACAGCTACCATACAAGCATTCAATGTGCACCATTCGAAGCTTTATATGGTAGGAAGTGCCGATCACCGGTCTGTTGGACCGAGGTTGGTGTCGCACAGGTCGTAGGACCTGAACTCATTCAAGAAAAAACATACAAGATCACAATCATTCAAGCAAGGCTTAAGGCCGCAAGGGATCGACAAAAGAGTTATGCTGATCGACGTCGGAAACCGCTTGAGTTTCAAGTTGGTGACCGAGTTTTACTCAAGGTTTCTCCCTGGAAAGGCGTTGTCCGATTTGGGAAGAAAGGGAAACTTGCACCAAGGTACGTTGAACCTTTTGAGATCCTGGAAAGGATTGGTCCCGTAGCCTACAAACTCAAACTTCCGGTGGAGCTAAGCAATGTTCACGATACGTTTCATGTATCGAATCTTAAGAAATGCTTGGCGGATCATTATGTTCAGATTTCACTTGAAGACATTCAGATTAAAAACAACATGCAATTCATAGAACGTCTGGTTGAAATCCTAGATTATGGAGTCAAGAAATTCAAACGTAGCCGTATTACGATCGTAAAGGTACGATAGGAGGGCAAACGTGGTGCTGAGTTCACCTGGGAACATGAAGACCAGATGAAGCTTAAGTACCCTCATCTTTTTACGGTACCTTCGGCTAGTTAATTTCGGGACGAAATTCCCTTAACTAGGGGATACTGTAACATCTGTGCATTTAGTCATGGTAGTCGTAAACAGTGATAGAACAATTTGTACTTATATTAAATCAGTCAATGTGATTCATGTGTTCATGTTTGTGTTTGTGTGTTATAGGATTTTATTTAATTAGGAACAAGTATGTATTATTTATTTACAGTCGATTACGCTAGACAAGAACAGTATTGTATTATATCGAAACAGTGGTGGGCTGGCTTAGATAAGGCAGTTAGCTGGACTCTGGGTATGCCCTATACATATACTGCGTTCGGTATAATGGGATAGTGTTAGTGTGTAGTGTTGTGACGAATAGTATGACAAAAGAATTACTTAAACAAAAATCGTAATGCGTAAGCGAGACTGAGTATAGTTATGGGTGACGATCCATAAAGATACGAATGTTGAACTTATAATTACGAGTAAACGACAATAAATAAATAAAAAAATAATACGATCGAAAAACGTACGCAATTATGGGTATACACGTAATTGTAGTCGTTTAACGGTCGGATTTCGAACGAACAAATAAACATAAGGAAAATATTTTATTTTCGTTTTACAATTTTGAAACTCATCACAAATAATTCAAGAAATCTATTTTACAATCTAAAATATTCAATTTAAGTAATCGTGACGACGCGTACGTAAAAATACGCGAAACCGACACCGAGCGAGACCGAACACGCGGGGAACCACCCGGGGCATAAAAGCCCTTAATTCCTTCGTCTTCTTCATTTAATGCAGCCCTCATACCTCTCTCTTTAGAATTTTCATTCTCCCACTCTCTCACTAGAAAAACTTCACTAAAACCATCATATCTCCTTCGTTTCTCCACGAAAATGAGTGATTCTTGAACCTACGTGAAGCTCTTGACATCCTCTACACGGAAGTACAAGCGATCTGTGGATTTGTCCGGCAGATTTCGAGGTAAGAAGCTCCAAAAGACTGAAAAATTAGGGTTTTCTATGTTTGTTCACTCAAACGCATGTAACCTGTGTAAAACTATATATTCACACACATTCCAAGTCTAGGGGATGGACATTTCATCACGAAACCACTGAAACAACATGGCCGAAGGTTCGAGCTGATGGGGGAGACGAGTGTGCACAGGTTCGTGAGTCACGAACCCAACTCCATGCTCGTCGAACCTATGTAATAACCAGCCGAAGCTTCCACCATAGCCGAACCTTACATATCAACGAACCTTTCTGTGACGAACCTAGGAGCAGTGGTCATCAATCACCGAACCTCTAGACCAGACGAACCTTTTCATGGAGGCCGAACCTATGATGTCTGGCGAACCTATGGTCGTCCTCCACCAGCCGAACCTGTGATCAGACACTGCCGAACCCTGCTATCACCTCATGGCCCACAAACCTTTATCCATCAACCACCGAACCAATACTATAGCCGAACCCTGAGCCAACTGAAAAACCCAGCCGAACCTTGTTTCCCCTCCACGAAACTTGGCGCCATACAGCACATCTTCGGCCAACCCACACATTTTTGTTCGGCCTCGTTAAAATGTTTGCAGCCCAATGTTTTGTTCTGGCCCAAATTAATTGTCCCAGGATCGACTATTGTAGCCCATAAATTGTTCGGCCCACACCCAAACCATTCGATTCGAAGCTATAAATTCGGCCCAATTGGTTTATAAACAGTTTAACTCATAAATTAAATTGTTAAGTGTGAAATGTATGGGGATTGAATTAGAGATCATGTCGTTTTTGCAAAGGTGATGGTTGTTGGGTTAAATTGCCACTTGTTGGGCCCAATAACCAACCCTTTCGAATCACATGAAAATATTCGGCCCACACATATCCTTTTGGGCCCATAGCCACTGTCCGGTCTAACAGTCTATTAGGGTTGGCCTATCACACATCCTTCGGTGCAACAACAATTATTGAGCCCAAGGGATTAGCCGTAACACACTTTTCATAAATCAAGATGACAACATTTTGATAATTCATAAATCTAACATTTAAGAATTATATTCATAAGGATTCAAATTGGTTATAAACAAATTATTAAACGGTCCAATAGGATCTTGATAAGACAAGTCAATCAATCATTCAAAGAGTACAACATCACAAATCTTATATTCTATGTATGATTACAATGATATAGGAACCAGTTAGAAGTCTTGTTTGCTACTTGCTACTTGTTCTAGTTCAGAGTCTACTGCAGTCAGGTGAGAACATTATCCCCTCTTTTACTGTTTTATAACTGTTTTGGGGTGGAACACTTGACCAAACATTCGTTATGCAATTATATTTCATAAACAGGAAACACACTGCTTTTCAACCATTACAGGATTCATTTACTGTTTTAAGGAATGAATCAACTATTTTAAAAGGATTTATTAATCGTTTTAAAGGGTTTTATCAACTGTTAAACATTATCTACTAAAAGGTTTTATAAAAAGGTTCTCTAAACTGTTTTATACCTGTTTGAGACAAATGGTTTTATAAATGTTAAACTCTTTTAAAGAATAAGTTTTATAAACTCTTTTACTATAAATTGTGCTTTTGACAAGATAATATTTTATAAACCTTGTTATTATACAAGGACACTATTCTCAGTAGTAAATCAAGGGCTTCAATACAAGGTTTTCAATCAATGGTTTTCATGGTGATATTCAATCAAAGGTTTTCAATTCATCGTATTCAAGCAAGGTTTTCAAACCATGGTAAACAGATGAGGCATTCAACCAAAGGTTTCAAATCAAAGTATTCAAAAGTATGGTGTTCATCGTTGTGAACAAACTTATACAAACATCAAGACACATATTCTTATTCTTATAGCGTTAGTACTAGGTGATCACAACAAGGGAAAGCGGGACACATTTGGACATACCAAATCTGGAGTTAGCTTTTAAACTTGTTTTAAGAACTAACTGCAGAGTTGGTTGCATTACGGTGATATGAAATTGCTATTAATTAAGTTTACTAGCATAGGTCGTATTGACCAGGTTACATCAACACAGAGTTGTCTTCTGAGTAAAGTCGTTAATACGACTCGTGTTGAAAGCGTTTGCTAACTAATTTTCTAACTCCAAACGTAGTTTGGGACTTGATTATATGTTGGGTTTTCTAGTAAACAGTCTGTTGACTGTTTGCACACATTATTCTTACTTGATGTTAGTTTGGGTTGCAACCATCCATGTATTTTCATTCACTGTTTTATATATATGCCTTACAATGCAGATTCATATTTACAAATGTTAAACCTATTGTTCTCACCAACTACTTTTGTAGTTGACAGTTACTTTTCACATGTTTCAGGTAATCAGGTTTAAGACATTCTAAAGGACAACTAAGGAGACCGTTTTAAGATAGAACAAGATGAAGAAACAAGCTAGGATGGATTAGAAACTCATTTAATCCTAATTGTTTAATTGTCTTGTCTGAGTGTTATTTTGTAAACAATATTTTTGGGTCTGTAGTTGTCATTCTTTTGGGAAGATAGATAGATTGTCTGTAACTAAACAATGGTCTAATATCTATGAAATTTAGTAATGCATTGTGGTTGTTCTTATTCAATACTTGTGCATGATTCAACCATCGATCGTCACCGCGCCGTGGATTCCGCACGCCGCACAGGGGGTGTGACATCTATGAACCATAGCTGTTCATCCACATGGATCTCTTCCAGTGGAATCACCAGTGTCTCATCAGATAGGCACTTTTTCAAGTTCGAGACATGAAATACGTTGCGAACTCCATCGAGTTCAGCTGGTAGGTTAAGTTGGTATGCCACCGGACCAACCCTCTTCAGGATCTCAAATGGTCCAATATACCGTGGGTTCAGTTTGCCTCGTTTACCAAAACGAATGACGCCTTTCCATGGAGAAACTTTCAGAAGGACTTTATCTCCTACCTGAAATTCCAAAGGCTTTCGACGTTTGTTGGCATAGCTCTTTTAACGATCTCGAGCTGCCGCCATGCGGTTTCTGATTTGCACGATTTTCTCTGTCGTTTCGTGTACAAGTTCCGGGACTGTGTGCTGACTGTCGCCCACTTCCGCCCAGCAGATTGGTGATCGGCATTTCCTACCATATAGTGCCTCAAAAGGCGCTGCCTTGATGATGGTATGGTAGCTGTTGTCGTAGGAACACTCCACCAACGGTAAGTGAGTTTCCCAGCTGTTGCCGAAGTCTACGCACGCTCGTAGCATGTCTTCGAGTGTTTGTATAGTGCGTTTGCTTTGACCGTCAGTTTGTGGGTGGTATGCTGTACTCATATCCATCCACGTACCAAGCGACTTTTGCAATGATTTCCAGGAGTTAGAGGTGAATCTAGCGTCTCAATTAGAGATGATGGAGATTGGCACTCCATGACGCGAGACTACCTCCTTAACATAGATTCTGGCTAGCTTTTCCATTTTATCATTTTCCTTGATCGCAAGGAAATGTGCTGGCTTGGTCAGTCAGTCCACAATTACCCAGATAGTGTCACATCCACTAGGAGTATGGGGTAATTTGGTAATGAAGTCCATGGATATTTGTTCCCACTTCCACATGGGGATCTCAGGTTGTGTGAGTAATCCCGAAGGTTTCTGGTACTCGACCTTGACTTTGGCACAAGTCATGCATTTGCTCACGTAGGTAGCGATGTCGTCTTTCATATGTGGCCACCAGTAGAGTACCTTCAGATCATGATCCATCTTATCAGATCCAGGGTGAATAGAATACCGGAACTTGTGAGCCTCGTCCATCACAAGGTCTCGTAAGTCTCCATGATGTGGAACCCAGACACGTTCCATGAAATAATGTAAGCCATCGGCTTTTACCTCAAGTTGTTTCTCCATTCCCCTCAGTGATTCAGCCGCTAGGTTTTCTGCTTTAAGTGCCTCCACTTGGACAATATGTATCTGCTCAGGCAGAATGGGATGGATGGTGACTTTTAAATCTCGTACCCTCTGGGGTTTCGAGGTGTTTTTCCGGCTTAAGGCATCAGCCACTACATTGGCCTTCCCCGGGTGATACTTGATAGCATACTCATAGTCGTTTAGGAGCTCGAGCCAGCGACATTGTCGCATGTTCAGTTCCTTCTGCTCGAATATGTATTGGAGACTCTTGTGATCAGTGTATATCGTACACTGTGTACCATACAGGTAGTGTCTCCAGATCTTGAGTGCAAATACTACGGCTCCAAGTTCCAAGTTGTGGGTGGTGTAGTTTTTCTCGTGGACTTACAATTGTCGGGAAGCATATGCGATCACCATCTCTCGCTGCATCAGCACACAGCCAAGTCTTTGTATTGAGGCATCGCAGTATACTACAAAGTCATCCGTTCCATGAGGAAGAGATAAGATAGGTGCACTACAGAGCTTCTGCTTGAGAAGTTGGAATACAGCTTCTTGTTTGTCAGTCCAGAGATATTTCTTGTCCTTCTGTGAGTGGTTGGGCTATCTTTGAAAATCCTTCAATAAATCGTCGATAATAGCCTGCCAAGCCTAGGAATTATTGCACCTCAGTTGGGGTCTTTGGTGCTTCCTAGTTCTTGATCGCCTCTATCTTGGATTTATCCACATGTATCCCTTGTTCATTAACAACATGTCCCAAGAATTGGACTTCTCGAATCCAGAAGTCACATTTGGATAGTTTAGCATATAGCTTCTCCTGCCGTAAAAGTTCGAGAGCCAATTGAAGATGCACTCTATGTTCTTCCTGTGTCTTCGAGTAGATGAGAATATCATCGATGAAAACAATGATAAAATTTTTGAGGTAGGGTTTGCACTCTATTCATGAGGTCCATGAATACTGCAGGTGCATTGGTTAGTCCGAATGGCATGACCAAAAACTCATAATGGCCATACCGAGTGCGAAAAGCAGTCTTAGGGATATCTTCCTCCTGAATCCGTAGCTGATGATCCCAGATCGTAGATCGATCTTAGAGTATTAACTCGATCCTTGCAGTTGATCGAACAAATCATCGATGCGAGGTAAGGGGTAGCGATTCTTTATAGTCACTTTGTTCAATTCCCGATAGTCGATGCACATTCGAAACATGCCATCCTTCTTCTTCACGAACAGTACTGGAGGTCCCCAGGGTGAGAAGCTTGGTCTGATGAAACCCATGTCCAACATCTCCTGGAGTTGATTGGACAGCTCTTGCATCTCTGAAGGTGCAAGTCGATATGGTGTTCGTGCAATAGGCGCTGCTCCCGGCGCGAGATCTATGCAAAACTCCACTTGTCGAGGCGGTGGAAGTCCTGGTAGATCCTCAGAGAATACGTCGGGATAGTCGCGTACGACTGGGATGTCTTCTATTTTATTCTCCTCTTCAGTCTTATCGGTGATAAGCGTCAGAATGGCTGTGTATCCCTTTCGTAGGCATTTGTGAGCTTTCATGCACGAGATAATGTTCAGAGGAGTGTCCCTCCTCTCGCCCTTAATGTTCAAGGTTTCTCCATTCGGGATTGGTATGCGCACAACCTTGTCGTGGCAAATGATTTCGGCTTGATTTTCAGACAACCAATCCATGCCCACTACGACATCAAAACTGCCTAGTGTAAATAGCATGAGGTCAATCTTAAACTTCTGGCCTGCTAGCTCTAAAATGCATTCTTTTAGAATGTGCTTAGTCAAAATCAATTTACCATTAGCTAGCTCTACTGTGTACTCGGCCTCTAAGGGTGTTGGGGTTATGGCAAGTATCTCACTAAAATCCTTAGATATAAAGCTTTTCTTAGCTCCAGTATCAAACACTACAGAAGCGTAATGGTTGTTTAAGAGATACGTACCTGTTGCGAGGTTGGGGTCCTTTCTGGCCTCCTTTTCCCCAATCACGAAGGCTCGTCCCCTCGTGCCATCATTCCCATTGTTGTTGTTCTGTTGGTTGTTTTTGTTTTTCAAGTGCGGGCAATCCTTCTTGAAGTGCCCTGGTTTCCCACATTCACAGCACCCCTTCGGTGCCCCCTATGGCTGTGGCTATTGTGTGGTTTTGGCCAGTAGTTTGCCCCTGCAGTCCTTAGCTACATGCCCTATTTTTCCACAGCTCTGGCATTGAAAGATGCCACATTGACCCTGTGCATGATGGAAATTGCATTTAGGACATTTGGGATGCTTGCCTGCACATCCTCCTTGGTTTTGGGTGGTTGGGATGGGTGGGGTGTAAGCTTGGGTTGTTCCACACTTACGTTGTTGTGGTGGTGGTTGAAGTGTGGACGGTTTGTTCAGGGTGTTATCCCATTTGCGTTTGTGGTCTGGGGTCTTGGCTACTACACCACGAGGTGGTAAGAATACTTGTGCAACAGCCGAGTCAGTAAGCTTATGGGCTAGTCGCACGGCTTGTTGCATGGTGATGGGGTCAGCAGAAAGTACCATACCCTGAATTTGAGGTGGCAGTCCCTCAATATACTTCTCAATGTGCTTGTAGGCCGGTGTTACCATCTCTGGGCACAGGTGTGCAAGCTCATATGATTGAGCAGTGTATGCTTCGACCTCGGAACCAACCATCTTGTGGTTCCAGAATTCAGTCTCTAGTTTCTGCACTTCACCGCGAGGATAGTATTTTCGGTTCAACATCCTCTTGAAATCATCCCACGGTAGAGCGTTGGCTGCATCGAGTCCTAGATTCTGAACATTGGCATTCCACCAAGTGAGGGCAGCTCCCTCAAGTGTTCCTGCAGCGAATTTAACTCGGTCTTTGTTCCGGCAATTGCTCATAGCAAAGGCCGATTCCGCCTTTTCTATCCAACGTAATAGCCCGACAACACCCTCAGTGCCGTTGAAAGAGTGAGGTTTGCAATCCAGAAACATCTTGAATGTGCAGAGAGGTGGGTTGAGGTTTGCTCCTTAGATATACAAAGAATAGCATTTGGTTTAGTATTGGGTAAACACGTTGAAATGAAAACGAGTGATTGTGGTGCAAGGTGAACGTGAAATAAGACTCATCACCTTGGTTCGGTAGGTTTTGGTTGCGGTAAGCTTCTCGTGCAGCAAGCGCCTCCTCAACTCGCTCGTTTATGAGTGCGTTCAGTTCAGCTGCAACAAGATTGATGTTTCCTCGCCCTCCCGCGTTTGTACGTCCACCGCATCTTCTCGCCATGATCTTCATAGCGAAAATAAGCGTTTGTGTATGTCTGATGTCTAATATAGTGTGTGCGGTAAGTACTGAAAGAAAACATGTAGAGCTATCGGTTCCTCCCCGTCATGTGCCATCACATGTGGTGACGTCATATCTATTATGCGTGCAATAAGTGTGCGTACAATCATGTAAGAAATTAATAAGGATCATGCATGTTTGTGCTATTACTACTAACACTGTGTGTGTGGAGACTAGTGGTTATAGAGTAAGTTCACTAAAAGCAAACCTAATTCGCAATAACCGGAGGCTCTGATACCAATCTGTCGCACCCGAGAAATCCCGTCCCATCCGGGCGATCTCCTAAATACTCAGCTTTTGCAGTGGAGGTTGACACGGTTGTCTACTTCTTGCATTGCCACGACACGAGGCGATCTAGTAAATACTAACATCCACATGTGGTTGACTTCATGTCTAAGTTGCAACCCCCAAAATCACTGTGAGATTAAGAAAATAAACTAAACTCAGAGTTCTTAGGATATCACAAACCGAGACAAAGTTTCCCGATGAGGTAGCGAAAGATCCTCTTGACAACAATCAGGTGAGAGGCCTTCGGATTTGCTTGGTATCTGGCACACTGACATACAAAAAACATAATGTCTGGTCGTCTAGTGGTAAGGTACATTAGTGAACCACTCATCGAACGATAAAGGTGTTGATCGACATCTTCACCATCAGAATCCGAAGTCAGGACTGGACGAGCAGCCATATGTCGCACCCCGAGAAATCCCGTCCCTTCCGGGCCGCGAGCAACGGATTGTCAAGATCGCAATCTCCGGTAACACAGTGTTGCGAGACCTACATGTCGGGTTTCATGCTTACATCCATTAACTTGGATAAAACAGTTTAGTAAATCAGAGTTGGGGAAGTTATCTAAGTTATCAAAACAGTTTTAATTCATAAGTTGCGGAAGCGTTATGTCACACCCCGAGCCGGCGGGGTAGGATCGAGTTTCCCCGACGGGCGGAAGGTTCCCGGGGCGCGATATCGGGAGTGATAATCAGGAGTGATCAGATTGTTTACATTGCACATGATATAAATGAGAAATGCTAAATAAAATAGAATTACAAAGTTAAATTACATCAGTATTGTTTATAATTTAACAATGTAAATCTATGGTAAACATCATAAAATAACTATCTTGTATTTACACAAGATATACAAAATAAATTGTATAATGATGTCTTCAAAAGTATGCAGGTCCAAAATACTAAGTCTTCTATCTGAAGCCCTAGTCCAAAAGAAATGACTTCCTAATTGACCTGTTCGTCACCTGAGAAGTCATGCAAAAATAAAGGTCAACACATGGTTGGTGAGTTCATGTAGTTTAGTATTTGAAAACGATTTGAAAATGATTGGAAAATGATCTGAAAATGATTTGAAAACCTCCTTTGGTAAAGACCTTAACCTCGTTAACTTCACATGTAATATCCAAATCGGTATGCTTATTCATAGGGCATATGTAGGGTCGAACTTACCGCTCGCCCAGCCACCGTCCCACCACATACTAATCCGTATATGACACTGTTGTTAATGATAATTAAGCATTTTTACCCTTAACACAATCCCATAAGTTCCTCTGTTTGTTGTCCCTGTCATTACAATCATTTGAAATCCATGTTGATTTCACAAGTTCATCACACAATATGATCAACCACACAATTGTATAAACAGTTATAACTGCTTAATTAAACAAGTAAATAAACGTTTAATAAAATCTAAGTCCTTATGATTGGGGCCTATGGTCATACTCGAGTAGACTAGTCTGTCAATCTGGGTACTTAGTAGTTAGGGAATCTGTAAATATCCTCAAACATATGACCTACAGATCAAACGGTCTAGCTAGGACTTCTTGAAATGTAGGGTTTTTGTTTCGTCTGTTTTGGCATATGTTATCTCTGATATTTCCCAGGCTTTCCCTTGAAAATGATTTATTGATTCGCCTGATTCTGTTACAAGATGTACTTGATTCGTTGATCGTAGAATACTAGATTCATTGATCAAATGTACACTTGATTCATAGTTCAACAAACACTTGATTTGTAGAACATTGAATATTGTCTTTGCAAAGATTGTTTCGTTTGATTCATTGAAATTCCACACTTGTTTCGTCAAAATGTTTCGTTTGATTCATTGAATTCCCCCATTTGATTTGTCAAAATGTTTTCGTTTGATTCCTTGAACTCCCACACTTGTTTTGTCAAAATGTTTGATTTGATTCTTTTGAAATTTTTGATCTGTTGAAATGTTTTAGTTAACCCGATTATTCACTTAATTTATAAGTAAATCAGTTGGTAAACCTGCATAAAATCTTCCTAGACATGGTCTAGGATATCATTTATATATGTAAACATATAAAATTAAAAGCATTTAAGTAAACAATTTAATAAACAGTTTACGCATGCTTCTCAGCCCCGCGTTTTAAAACAAAAATGTTAGAAAAGGGGCAATGAACTCACCTGTGCTGCTATGTCAATGATCAAATACAAAATGCGCGCTCTTGTTGTAAGCTAAGTTTCTTCGGTTCCTGAGTTATTTTATAAGAATTCGAATATAATAAGTACGCGTAGTAGTCGTTGTGCCTAAGACCTTGAGTCTTGTTGTGTGTGCAACTAAGTGTCTTAGTACTAAGTGTATCTAAGATCTACTCTATCTTAATTACCCTTCTTATGATCCTAATTCCCATGATTAGTTACTAACTTACCTTTAAATTTTAGAAAATTTCGGCAGAGTTTCCTTTGTTTTTAGAGCAAATCCAGACAATTATATTGTCTATTTTATAACAAGTTCCCAATCAATCAATTCAAGTAAGTAATTTAAATCAAACAAGTCTTTAAACCTAACATTACACTACTTTTATAATCAAGTAACTTAAAGGAAATCAATGTCATTTATGATTTCAAATTAAACAAGATTTTAGAAAAATTACTAACTTTTCATTTAAAACATCTTCATTTTAGTTAAAACATCAATACTTGTATTTAATTTGAACGTTTAACCTATGATGGACTTAATCAAGTCCCATTGGGCTCACTTAGGCCCAATTGAATATCCTTGATTCCAAATTGATCGTTATTCAAGCCCGTGAATGATCCCCTGTAAACAGTTATACATCTAAGTTATTGGGCATGCATATCATGACTAGGTACGACTTTCATGTTCCTTAGGATTCCCATGCACACACACAAGTTTAATAACTCATGCATGTTTATTATGTAATCAACTTTTCATGAAATATTAGATTCAATGGTCCACTAGTCATTCCCTAGGTTATAACATTTGTTTCATTGATCCTAGTCCCATCTCGACTTCATTAATCGATTTCTAGGCTTTGCATGAAATCCAAGGCAGCGAACCTTATGAGGTTCTAAGTAGGGTTCGGCTAATTCAACCCCTCCCACGAACCTTCATGGTTCGGCCAGGCTAGCTCACAAATCCTAGGGTTCGTCCCGTGGCTCGCATCTAAGGAGGTTCGCTTCTAACTAGGTGAGGGTGTGGCCAACTTAAAGAGTTCGGCCATATCAATGATTACACAGGTTCGCACAAGCACAGGGTTCGTCATGTGATGAAGGTTCGACCGGACATGTGGGGTTCGGCTGGCTTAAACCAGATTCTATTGAAGGCTCGTTGACCTTGGGTTCGTGAGTTGCATGGCCATGGTTCGGCCATGCAGGGTTCGGTCCCAATAGTTCGTGACATTTAGGCTCGTCAGCATGTTGAGGGTTCGTTGTAGTCGAGGGTTCGGTTGCAGGAGATGGTTCGGTGCAGGTGGTCCAGGGTTCGGCGGCAGGTGGGCACAGGTTCGTTGCAGGAGTCTCCCACTTGGTTGCAGGGTTCGTTACTCAGAAAATGGTTCGGCCATGTTTGTAGGGGTTCGGCCGGCGAAGCTGCATCATTTTTCCAGCTCCTTAGCTCACGAACCTGTAAAGATCTTGGTGTTTCCAGCATCGTTTTAACTAGCTAAACCTGTTACAAACTCATTCTAACAGATTCTAACCCATGTGATAACCCAATCTACGTGTTCTAAGTGCTTTAGTGCCGATTTAAACAACAAAACCAATTGAACTCGTGAAAACCCTAGAAAAACGAATTTTAAGTGGATGTTTACCTCAAATCCCACGGTTAATTACTTGTTTTTCTTGTACTTCTGGAATCTACACGATGAGGGGAACGTCTTGACACCAACTTTGCTTGAATCCACCGGGGTTTGGACCTCCAAATCTTAGAAAGAAGATAGTTTCTTTGTGAAAAACTAGAGAGAGAGAGAAAACGTGATGAAGAGAGAGAGGGAGGTTGGTGAGGGTTATTATGGCAATTTAATGCCATAATAAAGGATACCATCTCACCCGGTTAGTCGGTCTCGTTCGGTTTCGCGTAAAATGCCGGTTCGCGTAGGTTTTCGCGATAAAACGACACGGTTTATAAACTAGCATTTATTTAATTATTCAAGGTTGTAATTCCTAATAAATTAACTAATATCTTCTTATTTATTAAAAATTTAAAACAAAATTAACTGTTTAAATCGAAATGTACGGTCGTCGCGCGTATTCGTACGAATCGTCACCCGCACGAACACGACGATAACTATACTTTTCAATCTAGTTTTCTAATTATAGAATATCATTCAGAACGTTAAACTTTCAGATATATTCGTACAGATCGTCACCTATACGAATAACCCGTCCATTTAGCATTCACATAACGATATTCGTGTGTTTTGTTCTGTAAAGTCTCACATACGTTTATACATAATAAATCCTAAGCAAATAATCATATGAGGGTTCTGTGTTGCCAGATAATTATCCGACTCAAGAACCCTTGTTCTGAACTGCGTTTTCTGTTAAATGTTTCTGAAACTGTTCTATGACAACTCACTATGATAATGATAATTGATATGAATATGAAAAGTACTGAAATGTATATGATCCGTACCTGTTTTACTGTTCATGAACTGTAGAGATCACCGTTCCGGTGACGGTTCCGGCACTGATGTTACAGTCTCCCCTTGTTAGAGAAATTTCGTCCCGAAATTTAAGTGTTGTTATCAGGTACAGCTTCCTCTTCAAACAGTTGGGGATACTTTAACTTCATGTGATCTTCACGTTCCCAAGTGAACTCGGGCCCGCGTCTTGAATTCCATCGAACCTTTACAATAGGAATACGGCTTCGCCTCAGTTGTTTAACCTTGCGATCCATAATCTCTAAAGGTTCTTCAATGAAATGCAACTGTTCATCCACTTGAATTTCTTCAATCGGAATGACGAGAGACTCGTCAGCAAGGCATTTCTTTAAGTTTGAGACGTGAAACACGTCATGCACACCACTGAGTTCATCTGGTAATCTCAATCGATAGGCTACAGGACCTATACGTTCGATGATCTCGAACGGTCCCACGTATCGTGGTGCTTATTTGCCTTTCTTTCCAAAACGTACAACGCCTTTCCATGGGGACACCTTCAACATCACACGATCTCCCACTTGGAATTCCAACGGCTTGCGCCGTTTGTCGGCGTAGCTCTTTTGTCTGCTCCTTGTTGCTTGTAGCCTTCTTTGAATCTGAGCTATTTTGTCAGTGGTTTCTTGAATTAGTTCTGGCCCCGTTATTCGGTTATCTCCAATTTCAGTCCAACAGATCGGTGATCGGCATTTCCGGCCATAAAGAGCCTCGAATGGCGCACATCCGATACTGCTGTGGTAACTGTTATTGTAGGAGAACTCAATCAGTGGCAAATGGGAGTCCCAGTTCCCACCAAAGTCCAGAACACAGGTTCTCAACATGTCCTCTAGGGTTTGAATAGTACGTTCGCTTTGGCCATCCGTTTGTGGGTGGTAAGCTGTACTCAGATTCAACTGTGTCCCTAGAGATTTCTGTAATGATTGCCAGAACCTTGATGTAAATCTGCTATCTCGATCAGAAATAATAGACAATGGCACACCATGGCGTACCACTATCTCGTTTATGTACAATCTCGCCAGTTTATCCATCGTGAAAGTCTCACGCATTGGCAAGAAATGAGCAGATTTTGTTAAACGATCAATGATTACCCAAATCGTATCATGACCACTGGAAGTGCGGGGTAGCTTGGTAATGAAATCCATAGCTATTTGTTCCCACTTCCAGAGCGGAATCTCAGGCTGTTCCAGTAGACCAGACGGTCTCTGGTGTTCCGCCTTTACTTTCGCACACGTAAGACACTGTCCGACATACTCGGCTATGTCTTTCTTCATTCCCGGCCACCAATAAAATCCACGCAAGTCTTGGTACATCTTATCAGCGCCTGGATGAACAGAGTATTTAGTCTTGTGTGCTTCATCGAAGATAAGTTTTCTCAATTCATCTACTGCAGGGATCCATATACGTTCCTTGTAGTAGATCATTCCATCAGGCTTCGTGTCAAACTGTTTCTCTGCTCCGCAATCAAGTTCCCTCTTCAGATCACCCCGGTCAAGTGCTTCTTGTTGTGCTTGAATGATCTTGTCACTTAAACTGGTCTGCACGGTTATCCCCATTGCTCTAACACGTAGGGGTTTGACCCGCTCCTTCCGGCTCAAGGCATCAGCTACAACGTTCGCCTTTCCCGGATGGTATTTGATCACACAATCATAATCATTCAGAAGTTCAACCCAACGGCGCTGTCGCATGTTGAGCTCCTTCTGATCAAAGATGTGCTGCAGACTTTTGTGATCAGTGAATATGGTACACTTGGTGCCATATAAGTAATGTCTCCAAATCTTCAAGGCGAAGATTACGGCTCCCAGTTCAAGATCATGAGTAGTGTAGTTCTTCTCATGAATCTTTAACTGTCTTGATGCATAGGCTATGACTTTATCCCGTTGCATTAATACACAACCGAGTCCCTGATGGGAAGCATCACAGTATACAACAAAATCATCACAGCCTTCTAGGAGAGATAGAATTGGAGCATCACATAATTTCTGTTTCAAGGTCTGAAAAGCATCTTCTTGTTTCTGCTCCCAGACAAACGGTTCACTTTTCTGAGTTAGCTTAGTGAGAGGCAAAGCTATCTTAGAAAAGTTTGAGATAAACCTTCTGTAATAACCTGCCAACCCCAGAAAAGACCGTATCTCCGTCGGTGTCTTCGGAGTGTCCCAATTCTTTATCGCCTCGATCTTGGCGGGATCAACGTGAATTCCCTCGCTGTTGACAACATGTCCCAGAAATTGAACTTCTCTTAACCAAAATTCACATTTGGAGAATTTGGCATAGAGTTTCTCTTCTTTCAACAGCTCCAAGATCTTTCTAAGGTGTTGCTCATGTTCTGTTTTGGTCTTGGAATAAATTAGTATGTCATCAATAAAAACAATGACAAACTGATCCAAGTACGGCTTGCACACTCGGTTCATGAGGTCCATGAAAACCGCTGGTGCATTTGTCAATCCGAAGGGCATCACCATAAATTCGTAATGCCCGTATCTGGTTCGGAAAGCCGTCTTCGGTATGTCTTCATCTTGAACTCTCAACTGATGATATCCAGACCGCAAGTCAATCTTAGAGAAGTATTGAGCTCCTTGCAGTTGGTCAAACAAATCATCAATCCTCGGTAATGGATACCGATTCTTGATGGTTAGTTTGTTCAGTTCACGGTAATCTATACACATTCTGAATGATCCGTCTTTCTTCTTCACGAACAAGACCGGAGCTCCCCAAGGTGAGTAGCTCGGTCTGATGAAACCCTTGTCAAGTAACTCCTGTAACTGATTAGACAATTCCTGCATCTCTGAAGGTGCTAACCTGTAAGGAGATTTAGCAACAGGAGTTGCTCCAGGAATTAAGTCAATACGAAATTCTACCGGTCGCGCAAGTGGCAAACCTGGTAGGTCTTCGGGGAATACTTCAGGATATTCTTTCACTACTGGTACATCTTGGATCTTCTTCTTGTCTTTCTCCTTTTCCACCACATGAGCCAGGAATGCTATGCACCGCTTCTGTAGACACTTACGCGCCTTTATGCAAGAAATGATTTTGACACTTCGCTTTGCTTGATCCCCTTTAACTTCCAATACACGATCACTCGGCAATGGAATTCGAAGCAGCTTCTCAGAACAGATGACTTCCACTCGGTTAGATGAGAGCCAATCCATTCCAACAATGATGTCAAAACTACCCAGCTCCATCGGTATCAAATCGATGGTAAATGTAAAATCATTTAGTGTCAATGGGCAGTTCCTATAAATTGTGCTAACTGTGACCTGTTTCCCGTTAGCTACTTCTATAATGTAAGGGGAGTCTAACTGTTCCTCTATGGACTCTAGTTGACATGCAAAGTCGGTAGAGATAAAACTCTGATCCGCACCAGTATCGAATAAGACAGATGCATAAAAGTCATGTAAGAGAAACGTACCAGTGACCACATTTGGGTCGTGGCGTGCAGCTGGTGCTCCGATAGCAAAGGCTCATCCACGGGGTGCTTGAACTGCTGGTTGTGCCTTCTTCGGGCAGTTCTTCGCAAAGTGGCCTTGTTCGCCACAGTTATAGCATCCACCATGGTTCTGATTAGCTGGTGGAGGAAGAGCCAAAGCAGCATTGTTGACTGCTTGATTAGGAGTCATCCTACAGTGTTGGACCCAATGGCCCTTTCTTCCGCATCCCGTGCAATGCTTGCAGGGAGTGTCAGCAGTGTGGTGATACTGACACTTGGCACACAAAGGAAACGTGCCAGTGTAGGGTTTGCGGTTGGGGTTTTGTGGTGCTGCTGCTATTTGTTGCAGAGGTGTGGCCACCGCGTAGTTCTTGATGGTCTTCTGTTTCTTCTTTTGATGGTGAGAGGGTTTCTTGGAAGACTCAGCCTTGTTCTTGCTGGGTTCAGCCTCTTTCTTTAAAGTTCCAGAGGCTACCATAAGATCAGTGAGTTTCCCAGACAGTCTCACTGCAGATTCAACGGTAGTAGGGTTGGCTGAAACAACCATGCCCTGAATGCAGGCGGGAAGTCCACCCACATAACGGTCTATCCTTTTCTCCAGAGTTGGTACCATGTCTGGCACCAAAGCAACTAACTCGTGGTAACGAGTAGTGTAACCCATGTGATCAGCCCCCTTCATCACATGGTTAGATAATTCGACCTCCAATTTCTGCAGCTCGTTCTTGGGACAGAACTCTGTTCGCAGTAGTGTCTTGAAATCTTCCCATGGCATGGCCATGGCTTCTTCTCTTCCTCGAGCATTAATCTGACCGTTCCACCAGGTCAGAGCCCGTTTGTTGAATGTTCCCGCTGAGTAACGGACCTTGTGGTGTTCGGGGCAGCTGCAGAGATCCAACGTTGCCTCAATCTTCTCAATCCATTGGATTAGTCCAACGGCACCTTCAGACCCACTAAAACTGGGTGGTTTACATCCTACAAAGGACTTGTAGGAGTAGTGAGATGAATCTCCAGTATTTCCACTGGCTTCTCCTGATATGTTGCCAGTGTTGAGGATCTCATTACGAAGACGAAGGAACATCTCCGGTATTGCCTCTTTCATCTGATTCGTCATCTGGCTACTCAGTAACGTCACCAGAGCAATAGTAGCAGGGTCCATAGTCGGTGTTGTGCCTGAACCAGATGCTTGAGTAATCAATGGAGGAGGGGGAGGAGGAGGTGGAGGAGGTGGTGGTGGAGAGTCATTCGGAGACGGTGTGGAGGAGTGTGGAGCCAAGTCTTGTGGTGGTAGCTGTATCAAGGGAGGTTGTCTTCGTGGAGGCATTCTGATCATAACCAATAAAGTCACCGGTTAGTGCAATGATCGAATACAGAAGACAATATGCAAATAAGTCTTAAGTCCTATGTTCTCTATATGCAGGGTCCCTAGGTTATAGTCTAGGCCAAACCATTTAAATAAGTGACCTATATTTCTCTATAACCATGGCTCTGATACCAATCTGTCACACCCCGAGCCGGCGGGGTAGGATCGAGTTTCCCCGACGGGCGGAAGGTTCCCGGGGCGCGATATCGGGAGTGATAATCAGGAGTGATCAGATTGTTTACATTGCACATGATATAAATGAGAAATGCTAAATAAAATAGAATTACAAAGTTAAATTACATCAGTATTGTTTATAATTTAACAATGTAAATCTATGGTAAACATCATAAAATAACTATCTTGTATTTACACAAGATATACAAAATAAATTGTATAATGATGTCTTCAAAAGTATGCAGGTCCAAAATACTAAGTCTTCTATCTGAAGCCCTAGTCCAAAAGAAATGACTTCCTAATTGACCTGTTCGTCACCTGAGAAGTCATGCAAAAATAAAGGTCAACACATGGTTGGTGAGTTCATGTAGTTTAGTATTTGAAAACGATTTGAAAATGATTGGAAAATGATCTGAAAATGATTTGAAAACCTCCTTTGGTAAAGACCTTAACCTCGTTAACTTCACATGTAATATCCAAATCGGTATGCTTATATATAGGGCATATGTAGGGTCGAACTTACCGCTCGCCCAGCCACCGTCCCACCACATACTAATCCGTATATGACACTGTTGTTAATGATAATTAAGCATTTTTACCCTTAACACAATCCCATAAGTTCCTCTGTTTGTTGTCCCTGTCATTACAATCATTTGAAATCCATGTTGATTTCACAAGTTCATCACACAATATGATCAACCACACAATTGTATAAACAGTTATAACTGCTTAATTAAACAAGTAAATAAACGTTTAATAAAATCTAAGTCCTTATGATTGGGGCCTATGGTCATACTCGAGTAGACTAGTCTGTCAATCTGGGTACTTAGTAGTTAGGGAATCTGTAAATATCCTCAAACATATGACCTACAGATCAAACAGTCTAGCTAGGACTTCTTGAAATGTAGGGTTTTTGTTTCGTCTGTTTTGGCATATGTTATCTCTGATATTTCCCAGGCTTTCCCTTGAAAATGATTTATTGATTCGCCTGATTCTGTTACAAGATGTACTTGATTCGTTGATCGTAGAATACTAGATTCATTGATCAAATGTACACTTGATTCATAGTTCAACAAACACTTGATTTGTAGAACATTGAATATTGTCTTTGCAAAGATTGTTTCGTTTGATTCATTGAAATTCCACACTTGTTTCGTCAAAATGTTTCGTTTGATTCATTGAATTCCCCCATTTGATTTGTCAAAATGTTTTCGTTTGATTCCTTGAACTCCCACACTTGTTTTGTCAAAATGTTTGATTTGATTCTTTTGAAATTTTTGATCTGTTGAAATGTTTTAGTTAACCCGATTATTCACTTAATTTATAAGTAAATCAGTTGGTAAACCTGCATAAAATCTTCCTAGACATGGTCTAGGATATCATTTATATATGTAAACATATAAAATTAAAAGCATTTAAGTAAACAATTTAATAAACAGTTTACGCATGCTTCTCAGCCCCGCGTTTTAAAACAAAAATGTTAGAAAAGGGGCAATGAACTCACCTGTGCTGCTATGTCAATGATCAAATACAAAATGCGCGCTCTTGTTGTAAGCTAAGTTTCTTCGGTTCCTGAGTTATTTTATAAGAATTCGAATATAATAAGTACGCGTAGTAGTCGTTGTGCCTAAGACCTTGAGTCTTGTTGTGTGTGCAACTAAGTGTCTTAGTACTAAGTGTATCTAAGATCTACTCTATCTTAATTACCCTTCTTATGATCCTAATTCCCATGATTAGTTACTAACTTACCTTTAAATTTTAGAAAATTTCGGCAGAGTTTCCTTTGTTTTTAGAGCAAATCCAGACAATTATATTGTCTATTTTATAACAAGTTCCCAATCAATCAATTCAAGTAAGTAATTTAAATCAAACAAGTCTTTAAACCTAACATTACACTACTTTTATAATCAAGTAACTTAAAGGAAATCAATGTCATTTATGATTTCAAATTAAACAAGATTTTAGAAAAATTACTAACTTTTCATTTAAAACATCTTCATTTTAGTTAAAACATCAATACTTGTATTTAATTTGAACGTTTAACCTATGATGGACTTAATCAAGTCCCATTGGGCTCACTTAGGCCCAATTGAATATCCTTGATTCCAAATTGATCGTTATTCAAGCCCGTGAATGATCCCCTGTAAACAGTTATACATCTAAGTTATTGGGCATGCATATCATGACTAGGTACGACTTTCATGTTCCTTAGGATTCCCATGCACACACACAAGTTTAATAACTCATGCATGTTTATTATGTAATCAACTTTTCATGAAATATTAGATTCAATGGTCCACTAGTCATTCCCTAGGTTATAACATTTGTTTCATTGATCCTAGTCCCATCTCGACTTCATTAATCGATTTCTAGGCTTTGCATGAAATCCAAGGCAGCGAACCTTATGAGGTTCTAAGTAGGGTTCGGCTAATTCAACCCCTCCCACGAACCTTCATGGTTCGGCCAGGCTAGCTCACAAATCCTAGGGTTCGTCCCGTGGCTCGCATCTAAGGAGGTTCGCTTCTAACTAGGTGAGGGTGCGGCCAACTTAAAGAGTTCGGCCATATCAATGATTACACAGGTTCGCACAAGCACAGGGTTCGTCATGTGATGAAGGTTCGACCGGACATGTGGGGTTCGGCTGGCTTAAACCAGATTCTATTGAAGGCTCGTTGACCTTGGGTTCGTGAGTTGCATGGCCATGGTTCGGCCATGCAGGGTTCGATCCCAATAGTTCGTGACATTTAGGCTCGTCAGCATGTTGAGGGTTCGTTGTAGTCGAGGGTTCGGTTGCAGGAGATGGTTCGGTGCAGGTGGTCCAGGGTTCGGCGGCAGGTGGGCACAGGTTCGTTGCAGGAGTCTCCCACTTGGTTGCAGGGTTCGTTACTCAGAAAATGGTTCGGCCATGTTTGTAGGGGTTCGGCCGGCGAAGCTGCATCATTTTTCCAGCTCCTTAGCTCACGAACCTGTAAAGATCTTGGTGTTTCCAGCATCGTTTTAACTAGCTAAACCTGTTACAAACTCATTCTAACAGATTCTAACCCATGTGATAACCCAATCTACGTGTTCTAAGTGCTTTAGTGCCGATTTAAACAACAAAACCAATTGAACTCGTGAAAACCCTAGAAAAACAAATTTTAAGTGGATGTTTACCTCAAATCCCACGGTTAATTACTTGTTTTTCTTGTACTTCTGGAATCTACACGATGAGGGGAACGTCTTGACACCAACTTTGCTTGAATCCACCGGGGTTTGGACCTCCAAATCTTAGAAAGAAGATAGTTTCTTTGTGAAAAACTAGAGAGAGAGAGAAAACGTGATGAAGAGAGAGAGTGTAACATTTGTGCATATAGTCATGTAGTTGTAAACAGTATTAGAACAGTGTCTATTCATGGTTCAGTTCATCAATGTGTTTCAGTATGTTCATAATGTGTGCTTGTGTGTTACAGGATCTTAGTAGTCAGAAAACAAGTATGTATTATCTATTTACAGTCGATTTCACTAAGCAAGAACAGTAACTTGTTATATCGAAACAGTGGTGGGCAGCGAGAGTGAGCCCTATACATATACTGCGTTCGGTGTAACAGGTTA
Source organism: Mikania micrantha (assembly GCA_009363875.1). Lineage (NCBI taxonomy): Eukaryota > Viridiplantae > Streptophyta > Magnoliopsida > Asterales > Asteraceae > Mikania > Mikania micrantha. Next base: position 54,112,640 of record CM018682.1, on the reverse strand, counting down.
GTGTTAGTGCGTAGTGTTGAGACGAATAGTATAACAATTAATTAATTCAACCAAGATCGTAATCTGTAAGCGAGACTGAGTATAGTTATGGGTGACGATCCATAATAATACGAATGTTGAACTTATAATTACGATTAAACGACTTTAAATATTTTAATACGATCGGAAAACGTACGCGATTTGCGGGTATACACGTAAATTGTGAATGTTTAACGATCCGACAACACACGAAGAGTAAAAATAATTATATTAATTATTTTATATTTTTACAATTTTGAAACTCATCATTTTAGTGAGTTTAACATTTAAATTAAGAAAAACCGCGTAAAATACGCGTTACGTTCCGGAAACGTGAACCGAGCGACCGAAACGAACCCGAATACCACGCGGACTATAAAAGCCTTGAACAAGGCTTAAATCCCTCATTTAATTCAGCCAACCACCTCTCTCTCACTAGAAATTCGTCTACCCTCTCTCTCTCTAAAAATCCACCACTTTAAACGTTCGTAGCTCACTCGATTCTCAACGGATTTCGTCATTCTTGGTGTCCACGCGAAGCTCTCAACATTATCTACACGAAAGTACAAGAATATCGCAGATTTATCCAGCCAATAACGAGGTATTGTAGTTTGAACAATCACGAAATTAGGGTTTTGGATGTGTATGCGCTTGAAACTTGATATATAACCGGTTCTAGTACACCATTCCTATTTTCGCATCTATAGCAACCTCCTTTGAAGTTTTACAGGCTTAGATCGTGGTCTAGAATCAGTTAACTTGATGATGGAGACGATGCAGGTAACAGGTTCGTTGGCCGAACCCTTTCTGGGCGAACCCACGAAGTGAACGAACCCATGGTTCGTGAGCCACAGCCGGCCGAACCCTAATCTGCTGTGACCGAACCATTTGGTGGTTGCCGAACCAACCAGCTCACGAACCATCATCAGCTTTGTCAGACGAACCCTCCTTCGATCAGGCAACCTAGGCGAACCCTAACTTGATTGGCGAACCCTTCTCATGCAAGCTACGAACCCTAAATCTTGGATGATGTAGCCGAACCATGCCTAGGCCAACGAACCTGCATGAGACATTCGTTCAAGTCACAAACCTTAGATGCCACGAACCCACATGAGCTGTAGACTGCAAGAACACGAACCCTAGTTGCCATGCATGAGCCACAACTGAGCCACGAACCCTGCATGGTTCGTGGCATGATTAGCCGAACTCTTTGGATGTTTATGGTCGGCAAACCCAGACTCATGGGCGAACCTGCATAGTTCGCTGCTCAACATGTCGAACCTTATGGGATTTCACGAACCATCACTAACCTGTGAGGCCAAATCCATAAAAGCCGAACCCTTTGTTGGCCGAACCTTGGATTGAAACCTCAAAGGGTTCGCTGCCATGTGTGGCAGCCCATTAGCTTTTCGGCCCAACTCCACCATACTCAGCCCAATTTTCCTTAGCAATAGGCCCATAGGGTAAAACAAGCCCAAAGGAAATAGTAAAGCCCATTGAGATTATAATTGGGCCAACAATTCACCTATTTGGCCCAACATCATATACAATTGGCCCAATCGTTAACCTAAGTGGCAATGGTTTTGGTTTAAGGACCATCATGGTTTCGTGGGCTTAAGGCCCAAATTATAAGCCACCACTCAAAGTAAATGGTAATTCGATCTTATTGGGTTTAAGTTTATAACTTAAATCATGAGATCAAATCACAATTCGCAAAGACTTATGAAACAATTGAACACTTTATCACAATACATGTTAAACAATGGTTCTCAATTTCACAAACAAATATCATTTATGCATAATTTATGCATAAATGAACATTTCACATTAGTTTCTTGCACCTATGATCAATCAATTAATCCAAGACATAACTTTCAAGTTTTAACAACAATCATGATCAAGTTATCAAGTGTTAAGCAAGTTCAAGTGAACACAAGTCAATCAACAAATCAAAGTCTAAACAACTATAAATCCTATATCTTATGTATGATTACAATGTTATAGGAACAAGTTAGAAGTCCTGTTTGCTACTTGCTAACTGTTTTAGTTCAGAGTCTACTGCAGACAGGTGAGAACTTTAGCCCCTCTTTTACTGTTTTATAACTGTTTTGGGGTGGAACACGTGATCAAAACCGCTATTTCAAACTTGTTTCATGGTACAGTTTATGTGTATTCGTAAGCATTACAGGTTTATCTTATGAATCTAAGGGATTCTTCAACTGTTTAAGAAATTATTCACTGTTAAACTTTTATTAATAAAAAGGATTTATAAATTGTTTCTTTGAAAAGTTTTATAATAGTTTCACTCAAATGTTCTTTAAAAAGGTTAAATGTTTTTATATAAATGGTTTCATAAACTCTTCTTTTGTTATAAACCTTGTTATTTCACAAGGTCATCACATCATGATATTCAAAACAAGTGGTTCACAACATGGTATTCAAACTCATTGGTTCAAAACATGGTATTCAAACTCATTGGTTCAAAACATGGTATTCAAACTCATTGGTTCAAAACATGGTATTCAAGTCAAGTTGTTCACATCATGGTATTCAAATCAAGAGATTCATTTCATGTTACATAAACAAAGGATTCAACTCGTGGAGTTAAATCCAGGTTTTCAATAAGACATTAACACATCCGGTTAAAGTAAGATTCAGAAAACATGGTGTCATTTGTTGTAAACAAACTTATAAACCCATCAAGTATCATATTCATTAGCGTTAGTACTGGGTGATCACAACAAGGGAAAGCGGACACATACATTGGGGCAGGCCGATTGCTGCAGTTAGTTTTTAAATCTGTTTTATAAACTAACTGCAGATTTCGGTTACATATGGTTTATTCAAAACTGTTGACATATTATCTAACTCCAAATGTGGTTTGGGACTTGATATTAGATGTTGACTCATGTGCAAATAGTGATTGGACTGTTTACACTCATTTTCTTACTTGATGTTAGTTTGGGTTACAGCTCATCCGTGTGAATCTTATGATGCTTTAACTTACCTATGTCTTATATCATATAACTCATGTTTACAAATGTTTAAACCTATTGTTCTCACCAACTACGTCTGTAGTTGACAGTTACTTTTCACGTGTTTCAGGAAATCAGGTTTAAGACAATCTCAGGGACAACTAAGGAGACCATTCTAAGATAGAACAAGATGAAGAAACATGCTAGGATGGATTAGAAACACATTAAATCCTAAATGTTTAATTGTCTTGTTTGGAGTCTTATTTTGTAACTATATTTTGGGTCTGTAGTTGTCTTTCTTTTGGTAGATAGATTGTCTGTAACTAAACAATTGTCTAAACATTATGCAACTTAGTAATCCATTGTGGTTGTTCTTATTCAATACTTGTGCATGATTCAACTGATCATACGTCACCGCGCCGTGGATTCCGCACGCGGCGTAGGGGTGTGACAGGTTGGTATCAGAGCCAAGGTTGTAGAGAACTAGGAAAAACCCAATGTTTAATGACCTAGACTATAACCTAAGCTACCCAATAGGACTAAGTGCTATAGGCTTGAGGATACTTAGGATCTAAGTAACTTAAGTGAGCATTAAGTCTACAATAAGCTTGAAAGATCTTAGGGACATTTTTCTAAGATTAGACATCGAGTCAAGGAATTTGAATCGGATTTCTATAATTTTAGAAACCGAATTAAATTCTCACACATATGCATTTAAGGATTTCAGAGGCAAGGATCTGTATTCTTAGTATCCTTGATCTGAAATTCTCACACAGAGATCATTATAGAAATTCAGAGGCAAAGATCTGTATTATCAGTATCTTTGATATGAATTTCTTGTCATATTCATTATAGGATTCAAAGGTCAAGATCTATTAATTTAGAACTTGGATTTGAGATCCTTGTCATATTCATTATAGGATTCAAAGGTCAAGATCTATTAATTTAGAACTTGGATTTGAGATCCTTGTCATATTCATTATAGGATTCAAAGGTCAAGATCTATTAACTTAGAACTTGGATTTGAGATCCTTGTCATATTCATTATAGGATTCAAAGGTCAAGATCTATTAACATAGAACTTGGATTTGAGATCCTGGTCATATCACTATAGGAATTCAAAGGTTGAGGTCTATTAATTTAGAACTTAGATTTGAAATCCTTGTCATTGCTATCATTATCATGGATTCATTATCATAGGAACTGTATAACTTAGAATCTGTGTAACAGTATTCTTTAGTTGAAGTTCTCACAGGAAATCATTATGCCCAGTACTGTAAGTATTGGGAAACTAGGTTGATTAACCTAGGACACATATACAAAAACCTAAGGTCTTAGTTTCTAGTAAATTAAGGACCATGGTTTACACAATCATAAACAGAATCAAGGAACAAGAGAAATCATGAGACAATCATAATCAATCAACAGTTGGAATCTTAGCCCCAAATATAGACGACGGGTTAACGCTGACGTGTTGAGGTAAGTGGTGGATCGGTGAGAGCTTACCCTATATATAAGCTTATTTCAGTATGTTAGGGGGAATCCGGCGTTTGTATTTGGAGTGAGGATTCGGGATCAACTGGACACATGGAACATTAGTCAAAACACATGGGATACAAACATTTGGGAAACAATCATTGGTGAATCAAATCATAATGAAATTCAAACTTGGATGAACCAGACATTATGGTGAATCAACCAAGTTGTGAACATATCATAAATGTAAACCTTAAGTGAAATTCTTAAGTGATTACATCATTAGTACTTACTGACATAAGTTAACAGGAAAGTGTAGAACACACGTATGACTTAGTTCTACATGTTAACAACTGTTAGTAGGTGCAAGCATAACATAATCATAGTTCAATCATGGAATCAATCATAGTTCAAGATTGATCAAAGATCATGGGATTCTTAATCAATGGAAAACACATGGAAATCAGTACAAACGTGTTGCCAAATGCTAGCAAGGGCATGATCGTGGTATACCGAAACGGTGGTGGGCAGCGAGAGTGAGCCCTATATATAAGCTATTTTCGGTATATCGGGAAAGTGTCAGTGTGTAGGTTTGGTGGAGAGATCATGAGACATCGTACATATTCACATGATAAGTATACAAATAAGTTGATAACTTATACGTGTACTGGATCATATTACAATTGAATGATAATACTAGTAGTATGGATATATTACTGACTTTATCATGAAAATTCAATTGTATCCATTCTCATTACTGACCCGCTTGTGGCTTCTATTCGTAGAATGCCTCCTCGACGAGACCCAAATGCTGGTGGTTCGACAAGCGGTAATGATGATGAAATTAACAAGATTGCTCGAGCTATCGCTGTTCACATGAGGGATGTGATCCCGGGTATGGTCACTGATATTACCCAGAACCTTCGGGGAAGTACCGGTGATTCTGCACACAACTCCAATGCCACTAACGTTGGAACTGCTAACTTTACTTTTAAGCAGTTCAACGATGCTAAACCTCCCAAGTACTCTGGTACTGAGGGAGCAACCGGTCTACTACAGTGGCTGGAAAGCATCGAAGACATTCTCGACTTCACTGGATGTCCTGAAAATCTGAAGGTCAAGATGGCCTCGAGTGCATTTCACAAGGGCGCACTCACCTGGTGGAATTCTGAGAAGAACACCAGAGGACGTGAAGTCGCTCTAGCCTTACCATGGAATGGATTCAAGAACTTACTGGTGGAAAAGTTTTGTCCACGTCACGAGCTAAAGAAACTGGAAGTGGAGATGTGGAATCTGGTGCAGGATAGTGGCGAAAATGCCAAGTATACAACTCGTTTTCATGAGTTGTGTATTTTGGTACCACATCTGGTTACTCCTCTATCCCGCAGGATAGAGAAATACATCGAAGGCTTGCCTCTAGTGGTTAGAGGAACTGTTATGGGGAACAACCCCACTACTTTGGAAGCTGCGATTCAACTTGGTGCTACTCTTACTGAAGAGTATGTAAAGTCTGGAGTGCTCACCCGAAAGGGATTCAAGAGAGCACAGATTGAAGAAGGCAAGAAGCCTGAACAGCACCATCCCAAGAAGAAGAAACAGAAGACAATCAAGAACTTTGCAGCGTTGACTGCGGCTGCACCTACTCATGCTACTCCCCTCACTGCTATGCCACAACCTGCTAATGTCAGAAAGCAGTACACTGGCTCGTTTCCACTCTGCACCAAATGCCAGTACCATCATCTACCCACTATTCCCTGCAGAAAGTGTCTCAAATGTGGACGTATGGGACACTTGGCGGCTACATGCCGATCTGCTCATCTTGCTGCTGCAACAACTGCTGCCACAACTTCTGCTGCTACAGGTGGAAGAGTTTGTTACAATTGTGGGGCACAGGGACACTTCAGAAATCAGTGTCCGAAACTCAACAACAATACTGCTGTTGCTCGTGCTTTCGTTATTGGAACTGCTGAAGCACGTGAAGAGCCGGCAGTCATCACGGGTACATTTCTTATCAATAATCACTATGTCCCTATCATATTTGATACTGGTGCTGATAAAAGCTTTATCTCTGCTCATACTGCTTCTGTTCTTAATATGCAACTATCCACACTTACTGCTCCCTATACTGTAGAAGTAGCGAATGGTAAAACCATAGTTGTAGATTCCATCATAAATGCTTGTGAGCTAAGATTAAATGACCATCTTTTCCCTATCGATCTCATTCCTATGACTCTCGGAAGCTTCGAAGTTGTAGTAGGAATGGATTGGTTATCTAAGAATAATGCTGAAATCGTATGCTCGGAGAAACTTATTCGAATTCCCCTACCGTCCGGTGAAACGATGATAGTCTACGGTGAGAAACCCTGCCGCGAATTGAAGATTGTATCGTGCATCAAGGCGAGGAAGTATCTGAAGAAGAAATATTATGCATTCTTAGCTCACGTGGTGGAAAATAAACCTGACAAGAAAGCAGTTGGAGACGTACCGGTTATCAAAGACTATCCAGACGTATTTCCAGAAGACTTGCCTGGACTACCACCAGTCCGACAAGTGGAGTTTAGAATTGATCTCGTCCCTGGAGCAAACCCAGTGGCGAAGTCACCGTATCGGTTAGCACCGTCTGAGATGCAAGAACTGTCTAGTCAGCTTCAAGAACTTTTAGACAAAGGTTTCATAAGACCGAGTTTCTCTCCATGGGGAGCTCCGGTTCTATTTGTCAAGAAGAAAGACGGTTCATTTCGCATGTGCATAGATTATCGTGAGCTGAACAAGTTGACAATCAAGAATAGATATCCTCTGCCCAGGATCGATGATCTGTTTGATCAATTACAGGGAGCAACTTGCTTCTCTAAGATTGACTTACGATCCGGGTATCATCAGTTAAGAGTAAATGATGAGGATATACCAAAGACTGCATTTAGGACTCGATATGGACACTATGAATTTGTGGTTATGCCATTTGGGCTGACCAATGCACCCGCAGTGTTCATGGACTTGATGAATCGAGTCTGCAGGCCATACTTGGATCAGTTTGTTATTGTCTTCATTGATGATATACTGATTTATTCCAAGTCAGAACAAGAACACGAGGATCATTTGAGGAAAGTCTTAGAGTTACTAAGAACTGAACGACTTTATGCTAAATTCTCAAAGTGTGAATTTTGGCTAAAGGAGGTTCACTTCTTAGGACATGTCATAAACAAAGATGGAATTCATGTAGATCCAGCCAAGATTGAGGCGATTAAGAACTGGACTACTCCATCTACTCCAACAGAGATTCGTTCATTTCTGGGTTTGGCAGGTTATTACAGAAGATTCATTGCAAACTTCTCTAAGATAGCCTTGCCACTTACCACATTAACTCAGAAAAGTCAAGCATTCATATGGGGACAGAAACAAGAAGATGCATTTCAACTTCTTAAACAGAAGTTATGCAATTCCCCTATCCTTAGTCTTCCAGAAGGCAGTGATGATTTCATTGTCTACTGTGATGCTTCAAACCTTGGTCTTGGTTGTGTACTTATGCAACGGGACAAGGTCATCGCTTATGCTTCAAGACAACTCAAGGTTCACGAGAAGAATTACACTACTCATGACCTTGAGTTAGGGGCTGTGGTCTTTGCATTGAAGATTTGGAGACACTACCTGTATGGTACTAAATGTGTCATCTATACAGACCACAAGAGCCTTCAACACATTCTCAATCAGAAAGAACTCAACATGAGACAACGACGTTGGGTTGAGCTTCTAACTGATTACGACTGTGAGATTCGTTACCATCCGGGTAAAGCCAATGTGGTGGCGGATGCTCTTAGTCGCAAGGAACCAGTCAAACCGATTCGTGTAAGAGCCATGGAGATCAACACACAGCCAAACTTGAAAGACTTGATTCGTATTGCACAACAACAAGTAGTAACAGATAATCAACTCAAAACAGACTTGGATTGTGGCATTGAGAAGAAACTAGAACCTCGATCAGATGGGTTGTTATATCTCAATGGCCGCATGTGGATTCCAAAGTCTGAAGAATTGCGCACACTCATCTGTGATGAGGCACATAAGTCGCGATACTCAGTTCATCCTGGAGCCGACAAGATGTATCAGGACTTGAGGACATCTTACTGGTGGCCGGGAATGAAGAAAGACATAGCACTGTACGTGGGAAAATGTCTTACTTGTTCAAAGGTCAAAGCAGAACATCAAAAGCCTTCGGGACTTCTGCAACAACCTGAAATTCCTCAATGGAAATGGGAGCAAATTTCCATGGATTTCATAACAAAGTTGCCGAGAACTCCGAGAGGTTTCGATTCGATTTGGGTGATCGTTGATCGACTCACCAAATCTGCTCATTTTCTCCCTATCCGAGAGGACTACAAGATGGAGAAGCTATCCACATTGTACATCAACGAAATCATTGCACGTCATGGTACTCCAACATCAATCATATCTGATCGTGATAGTCGCTTCACTTCTCGCTTTTGGCAATCATTGCAAAAGGCTTTGGGAACGCGTGTTAATCTTAGCACGGCGTATCATCCCCAAACCGACGGCCAAAGTGAGAGGACTATCCAAACACTTGAGGACATGCTCCGTTCTTGTGTCATTGACTTTGGTGGAAGTTGGGACACTCATCTCCCACTCATTGAGTTTTCATATAACAATAGCTATCATACGAGCATTCAATGTGCACCATTCGAAGCTCTATATGGTAGAAAGTGCCGATCACCGGTCTGTTGGACCGAGATTGGTGACTCACAGGTCGTAGGACCAGAACTCATTCAGGAAACATCAGACAAGATCACAATCATTCAGTCACGGCTTAAGGCCGCACGAGATCGACAGAAGAGTTATGCTGATCGTCGTCGGAAACCGCTTTAGTTTCAAGTGGGTGACCGAGTCTTGCTCAAAGTTTCTCCCTGGAAAGGCGTTGTCCGATTCGGGAAGAAAGGGAAACTTGCACCAAGGTACGTTGGACCTTTTGAGATCCTGGAACGGATTGGTCCCGTAGCCTACAAACTCAAACTTCCAGTGGAGCTAAGCAATGTTCATGATACTTTTCATGTATCAAATCTTAAGAAATGCTTGGCGGATCATGATGTTCAGATTCCACTGGAAGACATACAGATTCAGAACAACATGCAATTCATTGAACGTCCAGTTGAGATCATGGATCATGGGGTCAAGAAACTTAAACGCAGCCGTATCCCGATCGTGAAAGTGCGATGGGAGGGCAAACGCGGTGCTGAGTTCACCTGGGAACGTGAAGACCAGATGAAGCTTAAGTACCCTCATCTTTTTACAGTATCTTCGGCTAGTTAATTTCGGGACGAAATTCCCTTAACTAGGGGAGACTGTAACATTTGTGCATATAGTCATGTAGTTGTAAACAGTATTAGAACAGTGTCTATTCATGGTTCAGTTCATCAATGTGTTTCAGTATGTTCATAATGTGTGCTTGTGTGTTACAGGATCTTAGTAGTCAGAAAACAAGTATGTATTATCTATTTACAGTCGATTTCACTAGGCAAGAACAGTAACTTGTTATATCGAAACAGTGGTGGGCAGCGAGAGTGAGCCCTATACATATACTGCGTTCGGTGTAACAGGTTAGTGTTAGTGCGTAGTGTTGAGACGAATAGTATAACAATTAATTAATTCAACCAAGATCGTAATCTGTAAGCGAGACTGAGTATAGTTATGGGTGACGATCCATAATAATACGAATGTTGAACTTATAATTACGATTAAACGACTTTAAATATTTTAATACGATCGGAAAACGTACGCGATTTGCGGGTATACACGTAAATTGTGAATGTTTAACGATCCGACAACACACGAAGAGTAAAAATAATTATATTAATTATTTTATATTTTTACAATTTTGAAACTCATCATTTTAGTGAGTTTAACATTTAAATTAAGAAAAACCGCGTAAAATACGCGTTACGTTCCGGAAACGTGAACCGAGCGACCGAAACGAACCCGAATACCACGCGGACTATAAAAGCCTTGAACAAGGCTTAAATCCCTCATTTAATTCAGCCAACCACCTCTCTCTCACTAGAAATTCGTCTACCCTCTCTCTCTCTAAAAATCCACCACTTTAAACGTTCGTAGCTCACTCGATTCTCAACGGATTTCGTCATTCTTGGTGTCCACGCGAAGCTCTCAACATTATCTACACGAAAGTACAAGAATATCGCAGATTTATCCAGCCAATAACGAGGTATTGTAGTTTGAACAATCACGAAATTAGGGTTTTGGATGTGTATGCGCTTGAAACTTGATATATAACCGGTTCTAGTACACCATTCCTATTTTCGCATCTATAGCAACCTCCTTTGAAGTTTTACAGGCTTAGATCGTGGTCTAGAATCAGTTAACTTGATGATGGAGACGATGCAGGTAACAGGTTCGTTGGCCGAACCCTTTCTGGGCGAACCCACGAAGTGAACGAACCCATGGTTCGTGAGCCACAGCCGGCCGAACCCTAATCTGCTGTGACCGAACCATTTGGTGGTTGCCGAACCAACCAGCTCACGAACCATCATCAGCTTTGTCAGACGAACCCTCCTTCGATCAGGCAACCTAGGCGAACCCTGACTTGATTGGCGAACCCTTCTCATGCAAGCTACGAACCCTAAATCTTGGATGATGTAGCCGAACCATGCCTAGGCCAACGAACCTGCATGAGACATTCGTTCAAGTCACAAACCTTAGATGCCACGAACCCACATGAGCTGTAGACTGCAAGAACACGAACCCTAGTTGCCATGCATGAGCCACAACTGAGCCACGAACCCTGCATGGTTCGTGGCATGATTAGCCGAACTCTTTGGATGTTTATGGTCGGCAAACCCAGACTCATGGGCGAACCTGCATAGTTCGCTGCTCAACATGTCGAACCTTATGGGATTTCACGAACCATCACTAACCTGTGAGGCCAAATCCATAAAAGCCGAACCCTTTGTTGGCCGAACCTTGGATTGAAACCTCAAAGGGTTCGCTGCCATGTGTGGCAGCCCATTAGCTTTTCGGCCCAACTCCACCATACTCGGCCCAATTTTCCTTAGCAATAGGCCCATAGGGTAAAACAAGCCCAAAGGAAATAGTAAAGCCCATTGAGATTATAATTGGGCCAACAATTCACCTATTTGGCCCAACATCATATACAATTGGCCCAATCGTTAACCTAAGTGGCAATGGTTTTGGTTTAAGGACCATCATGGTTTCGTGGGCTTAAGGCCCAAATTATAAGCCACCACTCAAAGTAAATGGTAATTCGATCTTATTGGGTTTAAGTTTATAACTTAAATCATGAGATCAAATCACAATTCGCAAAGACTTATGAAACAATTGAACACTTTATCACAATACATGTTAAACAATGGTTCTCAATTTCACAAACAAATATCATTTATGCATAATTTATGCATAAATGAACATTTCACATTAGTTTCTTGCACCTATGATCAATCAATTAATCCAAGACATAACTTTCAAGTTTTAACAACAATCATGATCAAGTTATCAAGTGTTAAGCAAGTTCAAGTGAACACAAGTCAATCAACAAATCAAAGTCTAAACAACTATAAATCCTATATCTTATGTATGATTACAATGTTATAGGAACAAGTTAGAAGTCCTGTTTGCTACTTGCTAACTGTTTTAGTTCAGAGTCTACTGCAGACAGGTGAGAACTTTAGCCCCTCTTTTACTGTTTTATAACTGTTTTGGGGTGGAACACGTGATCAAAACCGCTATTTCAAACTTGTTTCATGGTACAGTTTATGTGTATTCGTAAGCATTACAGGTTTATCTTATGAATCTAAGGGATTCTTCAACTGTTTAAGAAATTATTCACTGTTAAACTTTTATTAATAAAAAGGATTTATAAATTGTTTCTTTGAAAAGTTTTATAATAGTTTCACTCAAATGTTCTTTAAAAAGGTTAAATGTTTTTATATAAATGGTTTCATAAACTCTTCTTTTGTTATAAACCTTGTTATTTCACAAGGTCATCACATCATGATATTCAAAACAAGTGGTTCACAACATGGTATTCAAACTCATTGGTTCAAAACATGGTATTCAAACTCATTGGTTCAAAACATGGTATTCAAACTCATTGGTTCAAAACATGGTATTCAAACTCATTGGTTCAAAACATGGTATTCAAGTCAAGTTGTTCACATCATGGTATTCAAATCAAGAGATTCATTTCATGTTACATAAACAAAGGATTCAACTCGTGGAGTTAAATCCAGGTTTTCAATAAGACATTAACACATCCGGTTAAAGTAAGATTCAGAAAACATGGTGTCATTTGTTGTAAACAAACTTATAAACCCATCAAGTATCATATTCATTAGCGTTAGTACTGGGTGATCACAACAAGGGAAAGCGGACACATACATTGGGGCAGGCCGATTGCTGCAGTTAGTTTTTAAATCTGTTTTATAAACTAACTGCAGATTTCGGTTACATATGGTTTATTCAAAACTGTTGACATATTATCTAACTCCAAATGTGGTTTGGGACTTGATATTAGATGTTGACTCATGTGCAAATAGTGATTGGACTGTTTACACTCATTTTCTTACTTGATGTTAGTTTGGGTTACAGCTCATCCGTGTGAATCTTATGATGCTTTAACTTACCTATGTCTTATATCATATAACTCATGTTTACAAATGTTTAAACCTATTGTTCTCACCAACTACGTCTGTAGTTGACAGTTACTTTTCACGTGTTTCAGGAAATCAGGTTTAAGACAATCTCAGGGACAACTAAGGAGACCATTCTAAGATAGAACAAGATGAAGAAACATGCTAGGATGGATTAGAAACACATTAAATCCTAAATGTTTAATTGTCTTGTTTGGAGTCTTATTTTGTAACTATATTTTGGGTCTGTAGTTGTCTTTCTTTTGGTAGATAGATTGTCTGTAACTAAACAATTGTCTAAACATTATGCAACTTAGTAATCCATTGTGGTTGTTCTTATTCAATACTTGTGCATGATTCAACTGATCATACGTCACCGCGCCGTGGATTCCGCACGCGGCGTAGGGGTGTGACAGAGAGGGAGGTTGGTGAGGGTTATTATGGCAATTTAATGCCATAATAAAGGATACCATCTCACCCGGTTAGTCGGTCTCGTTCGGTTTCGCGTAAAATGCCGGTTCGCGTAGGTTTTCGCGATAAAACGACACGGTTTATAAACTAGCATTTATTTAATTATTCAAGGTTGTAATTCCTAATAAATTAACTAATATCTTCTTATTTATTAAAAATTTAAAACAAAATTAACTGTTTAAATCGAAATGTACGGTCGTCGCGCGTATTCGTACGAATCGTCACCCGCACGAACACGACGATAACTATACTTTTCAATCTAGTTTTCTAATTATAGAATATCATTCAGAACGTTAAACTTTCAGATATATTCGTACAGATCGTCACCTATACGAATAACCCGTCCATTTAGCATTCACATAACGATATTCGTGTGTTTTGTTCTGTAAAGTCTCACATACGTTTATACATAATAAATCCTAAGCAAATAATCATATGAGGGTTCTGTGTTGCCAGATAATTATCCGACTCAAGAACCCTTGTTCTGAACTGCGTTTTCTGTTAAATGTTTCTGAAACTGTTCTATGACAACTCACTATGATAATGATAATTGATATGAATATGAAAAGTACTGAAATGTATATGATCCGTACCTGTTTTACTGTTCATGAACTGTAGAGATCACCGTTCCGGTGACGGTTCCGGCACTGATGTTACACGTTACTAAAATAGTCTTCAAAATAACATAAGTTTAAAGTTTGCGGAAGCGATTAAGGATGTTTAACAACATATGACATAACAAAATGATAAATGTTCTCAAAGACTAAAGCACTATGTAGATGCATGCGACTCCAGCCTAGCATCCTAGATTCCTCGTGGCCTTAGTTACCTGAGAAAACATGCGAGAAAAAGGTCAACACAAAGGTTGGTGAGAGCACAGGTTTGTATCAGCAATAAACATCAAGATGTTTAAATTAAATGTTTGCATGTATACATTTCGTTACAATGCAATATCCATTGATAGCTAGTCGTTATGAGTTATACCATATGCGGGTTCGCAACCGAAGCTAACATGCTGCCTCCCGCCATATCCATCCAACAAGATATGGCAATGTTGTTTGGTCAATTATGCACTGTTCTGACCTCCAGTAGGGGTGGCGAAACGGCGCGCAACAGTGGGGCTTGTCATGCCCAAATAGTACTATTCAGAATTACCACACTAAGCACAACGCGCTATTAACGGTTCAATATGTGTTTAATGAGGACTAATCAGTTTTGTGGATGAGTGCCACACATATGCATATACGCGATATTAGCATGTACAAATGTAACCAAAAAGTATGTTGTTGTTCAAAAACAGTTATATGGAATGTTTTCTCCCGCAATGGTAGAAAATGTAAACAGGGGCCGTGAACTCACCTAATAAGCAGTTCCGGTGTGATTGTGTTCGCGTCCTGCGAATGCTAGTATATGCTAGTATGTACCTATAACCATATAGGTGTGAGCATG
Organism: Mikania micrantha; assembly: GCA_009363875.1. Lineage (NCBI taxonomy): Eukaryota > Viridiplantae > Streptophyta > Magnoliopsida > Asterales > Asteraceae > Mikania > Mikania micrantha. The sequence goes on along the minus strand of CM018682.1, from coordinate 54,097,582 downwards.
TGTTTTGTGGTGCGTTGTATCCCATACAACTCCAAGTGTCGGTGTGCTCAACCGAGTGTGTGTGTGTGTTGACTTGTGTTCACTCTATGAATCGTTGGTGACACGTTTGTTGTGTTTAGCTTGCTTATGTGTCATACATACAAGTAGGACACCTACATGCATCCTATGACTCTACTCGTACACGTTCACTTAGGTGACATGTAATAATTGTAAGTTATGAAATCCCATTTCATAAAGCTAATACCATTGGTATGTTTGTAAAAACACGTTTGTATACTTAAAATATATCGTTTGCGCATAAATCGCCATTTATGCCATTTGCCCAAATAAAGTTTCCTAAAATAGTAAGTACTTGTTTCAAAGCTCCTTTTCACAAATCCAAGTTTCAAAATATGTTAAAAACCACTTCTAAACGGGTTTCAATAATCAAAGTTCACCAAAACATTCAAAAACATCAAAAGCCCTCTTTTGATTTATAAAAGTTTGCTTATTTAGTAAGTTTCTTCAAAACCATGTTTTTGACAAAAATCAAATACCCAATGTGTTTCTAAACACTTCAATATGCATTTGACAACATCTAGACATGTCTAGATCATCACAAATCTAAGACATGCATCATAAATGTTTCCTTTTATGGCAAGTTTGCCTAAATCATCATTAAATCAACAATAACTCATCCAAACTCAAATCCAACATTTCTAAACTCTAAAATCAGGAGATCTAAATCAAATAACACACCATAGCCACATGGAGTTGCATGTGTTCAAACACACTTGCATGTGTTTTTTTTCATCATGCATGTACGATCAAACAACTAACAAACACGTAAAACTACCTTAGATGGCAATAGTCAGAGGGGATAGTGGCTGATGATGAAGATCCAGTGGCTTGATGGTCGCTCCTATTGTGGATGATATCTAACATTTTCCTTAAGCTTCAATGGCTTCCAAACACCAAAAACTAGCTCCAATAGTGATTCCAGAAGGTTTGGGTGCTGATTTCAGAGGATTTTGGTCTAGATATGGTGTACAAGTTCGTAGAAAATGAGAGGAAACCGAGTGGAATGAGTTTGGGGTTGATTTTATAAAATTTTTGATCTGCATGGCCTTCGTGTACCGCCGAGACCGATCAAAAGTTTCTACACGTACCGCCGAGGAATTCGGGAGTCCCGACTCCCGCTTTTCGTCGTGTACCTCCAAGCTCTTCGCCAAAGGCCTTGGCGTTCCGCAAAGGGTCGATTTTGTTGTTTTACGATTTCGCCGACTTAGTTTTGCTCGTGCTCGATTCCCAACGTTTATTCTAAACATCTAATACATGTTTAGCACATAATCATATAATAACACATAGGTTGTTTGATCACCAACGTTCGTGAGACTCGTGTGTGTGTTTCGATAATTCCTCGAATTATCTTTATTCGTTTGCGTTCGTTGCTACGAACCGTTTGCATGCTTGATTAACCATAATCAGCATGTATTGCACAATCCAATAATTCCACGAGTTATTGTTTTGCATTTGTGTTTGAGTTTGTCACACTTGGTTTCCAAAACCAATGTGCAATGTACGATTCGATAGTTCCTCGGACTATCGTTTCGCAGTCGTTTATGATCAACTCATCTAATTAAACATAACGAAATCCAACATGTTGAACTTGGTGAGAATGTCGGTAACATACTTGCCCTGATGAATCAGCACACCCTTGGGATCCTACTTTACCTGAAGACCCAAGAAGAATGCCATCTCCCCCATTGCACTCATCTCAAACTTCTTCTTAAGTGGAACCGAAAATAATGTCGTCCACATAGATTTGGATGAGAATCAGATCATCCTTATCTCTGCGAACGAACAGTGTAAGATCAATGGTTACATGGGTATATCCATTTGCAAGAAGATGATCCATAACTGTTTCATGCCATGCTCGCGGTGCCTGATGAAGACCGTATATGGCTTTGTCTAGCTTGTAGACATGGTCGGGACACTACGAATCCTCGAACCCCGGGGGCTGACACCCATAGAACTCTTTTTTGACCTTTCCATAAAAGAAGGTTGTCATCACATCCATCTGATAAACAATGAAGTTCATGTAGGAAGCATAGGCCAAGAAGATGCGGATAGCTTCATGTCTTGCAACCGGTGCAAAGACTTCTTCATAGTCAATCCCCTCCTGTTTGTAGAAGTCCTGGACTACCAACCTTGCTTTATTCAGGATGATCACACCCAAATTATCTCTTTTGTTTCTGAAGACCCATCTAGTTCCGATTGGCAGTTTCCCCTTGGGCAACGAAACCAAATTCCACACCTGGAGCTTCTGAAACTGCATCAATTCTTCTTGCATTGCTTCAACCCAGCTTGACTCCTTAAGAGCCATCTTGATATTCTTGGGTTCAACCTGCGAAATAAAACAAGAATATAAACAAGAATTAACTGGACCTGATTGACTTCGTGTGATAGTTCCATCAGGCAACGCGTTCTAAGCTGGAATGGATCTGCTCCTAGTAAGAACTCCTTCTGAAAGAGGTCCAATGATGTTCTGCACTGGGTGATTCTTGTTGATGCTTAAAGTGGGCACTTCCTCCACAACTAAATTATCGAGCACGTTGCTGTTATGAGTTACCTGATTTTCACTGGAAGAAGAGATGTTGTCAACGGGAGCGGTTTCACTTGCCTCAGCTCCAATATCAGCACAATGTTCTTCAGGGTTATGGTTTGCGAACAGTGGATTGTCAAATGTTTGGTCAGAAGAAGAAGACGTCTGATCTGTCTCCGAAGTTGGTTGTACAGACTGAAAAGTCTCAGGATCTGATGGGATGAATTCATTGATCGGAGTCGGCTGAACGGGTGGAACTCGATCATACATGCCTAGCGATTCTTGTTGATGCTTAAAGTGGGCACTTCCTCCACAACTAAACTATCGAGCAGGTTGCAGTTATGAGTTACCTGATTTTCACTGGAAGAAGAGATGTTGTCAACGGGAGCGGTTTCACTTGCCTCAGCTCCGATATCAGCACAATGTTCTTCAGGGTTATGGTTTCAGAACAGTGGATTGTCAAATGTCTGGTGAGAAGAAGAAAACGTCTGATCTGTCTCCGGAGTTGGTTGTACAGACTGAAAAGTCTCAGGATCTGATGGGATGAATTCATTGATCGGAGTCGGCTAAACGGGTGGAACTCGATCATACATGCCTGGTGATTCTTGTTGATGCTTAAAGTGGGCACTTCCTCCACAACTAAATTATTGAGCAGGTTGTTGTTATGAGTTACCTGATTTTCACTGGAAGAAGAGATGTTGTCAACGGGAGCGGTTTCACTTGCCTCAGCTCCAATATCAGCACAATGTTCTTCAGGGTTATGGTCTGAGAACAGTGGATTGTCAAATGTTTGGTGAGAAGAAGTCTCCGGAGTTGGTTGTACAGACTGAAAAGTCTCAGGATCTGATGGGATGAATTCATTTATCGGAGTCGGCTGAACGGGTGGAACTCGATCATACATGCCTGGCCGGTCAACTGAAGCTTGGGATCGCACGAAACGTAGTCAACCCTGCAGTCCACGTCATCACTCTTGTAGAAACTGTCTTTAGGCTCAGATGGTCCTGTCTTCTCAGATGAAGTGTTGAAGGGCTCAAATGTAGAATCATACTGAAATAGCCAGTTTGGACCAGACCCGGCATCGGTGTTGTTCATCTCTTGCCAATCAATGTAGTATGACTCCACAATTATTTGGGTCGTCTTGTTGTATACTCGGTAAGCAGCTTTCTTAAATGAATAGCCCACAAAATAACACCCAACTTGTGATTTGGCTGAATGTGTAGGAGAGTGCAAGGACAACCAAACGACTTGAAGTTACTGACCTTCGTCTTCTGATCGAAGAATATCTCATAGGGAGTCTTCTGATGGCGCTTGTTCAGTACAACTCGGTTTCGAACATAGCAAGTTGTGTTAATAGCTTCAGCCCAGAAGAAGATTGGCAGTTTAACTCTGACAGCATGGTCCGTGCAGCCTCGATAAGCATTATGTTCCTTCTCTCAGCAACTCTGTTTTGCTGAGGTGTACCAGCTGCACTGTGTTGTCGAGCAATTCCCTTCTCATCGCAGAACTCAATAAGTGTATGGTTTCTTAATTTGGTGCCATTGTCAGTTCTGATCACCTTAACCTTTAAATTCTTCTGATTCTCGATCAGGGTGATAAACTTCTTTAGGATCTCTAGTGTCTCATCCTTCTTAGCCATTAAGAACACCCAGGTAAATTTGGAATAATCATATGTAATAACAAGACAATATGGCTCCTTCCCGATGCTCATGATATTAACTGGTCCGAATAGATCCATATGGATAAGCTACAGAACTGATGATATTGAGTTGAACAGTTTGAGTTTGTGGGGTCTCTTGTGTTGCTTCCCCTTGGCACATCCGATGCACTTCGCAATTGTGGAGAAGTCCTTATAAGGTAAGCCAATGATATGATCTCCCTTTTTCCAGTCGGTTGAGATTCTTCAAGTTGACATGAACCAGTCGACGATGCCACAACAAACAGTCAGTCTCTGATGCTTTAGAAAACAAACAGGTGTTTTCTGTATATGAATTAGAATTCATGTTTATGATATAGGCATTAGATTCTCAGAGTCCTCATCAAGATCCATTTCTCCCGTACGAAAAATACGGGCTTCAAGATAAGACACTCTTTGTTTGTGAAGTGTGTTGAAAAGCTCTTGTCAAAAATCTAAGAAACACTCAACAAGTTGTGTTTGAGTTCTTCAACGTAGTACACATCTTCAAAACTCAGAGTTCCATTACTAAACGTGTCCTTCATGCTGATTTTCCCACCTTTGTCTCCAGCAAACGAGACGTATCCTTCATTAAATGACATGACTTGATGCAACTGAGAAAAATCCCTAGTCATATGCTGGGAACAACAACTATCCACGTACCAAGCATTCTTCATGTTATTTGGTCGTCCCGGTATTGTACACACTCATTTAATGAGAAATGGGTACCCAAATCATAACAGATTTAGGTACTTGTGGAACTTTGGGCCCTTTCTTGATATTTCCCTTGGGCTTGTTTGATTTGGCCCTGACATTCATGGGCCTGACACCACTACCATTATCAATTGGTTTTAATTTAGGTTTCAGATGTGGTTTATTTTTTCACTATGGTTTGCTTTTAGAATTGAAAACCTTTGATTTTTGATTATGAAAACCAGATTGATTTTGTTTTGTTGGTTTGGCCCTTTTGGCAGTGGGATGATTCTGATTCCCCTTCTGATGTTTCACCCCAGGCTTGGAGGATTGGTCACTCCTCATTGGTCTTTGAGCAGGCTTAGCCTTGGGTGTGGCCTTCTGATTCTTCCCAGAGAAGGATTCAGTAGTTCGATGCAGAGAGTGTCTAGCAATGTGGCTTGGGCTTCCACATGCATAGCAACAGACTTTGTCATGAAACTCCTTTAGGTCAAATGGCTTTACATCATAGTCACTTAGACCAGAGATAGAACTTGTGGAGGCTTATTCCAATGACCCAGTTGGAACATAAGGTTTGTAGTTAGGGTTTAACTTTGAACTTGCCTCAGCATTGTCTGTGGAATGAGCCTGATTCACCTTCTCAGTCAAAGGAGAAGAATTTGATTCTAAGAAAATTTTGTTTTTAACATCATCATTAATTTTAGCAAACTTAGTCTTAAAATTCTTAATTATTTCATTTGGTTTAATAGTGATTGATTCAAATCTTTGAACAAAATCAACTATTGGAACAAAATGTGATTTGCTATGTGAAGTTGAACAATCTGTGCTCCTGCTAGCACTTCTTTCCTCCTTTTTCTCCCTTGAGCCTGAAATGCTCAAACTTTCTGCACAAACATCAGAATTATCAGAATTATTAAGGTCAGTCAAGATAGGATCTGCTGTAAGAGGCATTGGTTTATTAGAACCAGTGGTGAACTCAAACCATTTGTCTGACTTCAACAGAATATCAACAACAGATGTGTTGATATTGGGCATGATGGAGTATTTATGGTTAAATGGAGGTTTCACCTTAGTAAAACTAAGCCCAATTTTCTTCTTTATACTACTATGAGCATCAATCATGTTAACCACCACAGTACTTGAATACTCATATTTATCAGCATTGATTTTAGTTTTGGACAATTGAGTCTTAACTTGTTCTAACTCTGAGGAGAGCTAATCTGTCCGACGCCTGGCATTCCGATAGTTGGACTCTTTATCACTTAAAAGTTCCTTTAATTGTGAAATATTACGCCTTTCAATGTCAAGTTTCTTTTTGAAAAGTTCTTCATTTTTAAGAAATTCACAGTTAAAATATTTAAGTTTGGTGACTTCCTTGATTAAGTCCTCACTATGAGAACGGTACTTGAAAACCTTTTCAATGCAAGAATTAGAGCATAGATTTTATGCGTTGCGTTTGTCGTCCACCTCATCCATGAACGCGTAGCTCAAAGTCATCTCAAGCTCTTGCACCTTGTCACTCCAGTCATATGAGTCAGTTTCTTGCATAACCCGTGCCTTGGATGTGCTAGCTACAGCTCTAGCTCCAGCCTTCTCTTCAGGCTTCTTGTCTGCCTCTTTCACAACCTTAGGCAGCTTACATTCCTGAGCAAAGTGACCCGGCTGGTCACAATTGTAGCACCTGAGCTTTGACCTGTTGAATCCCAACTTCCTTCCTGGTTTGTTCCCAAAACTGTTCCTGCCATACTTCTTAATGAACTTATTGGCCCGAAAAACCGCCATGGCCATCTGCCATGAGATATCCATTTCTTCAACATCAGTTGGGTTGATCTGCTCCAGATTGTCTTAAGTACGATGGGCAGGTGCCAATTCTCTAGCAATGAATGCATTATAACTGTTCATAAACCCCTTGAACAATAGCAGATTCTCTTTATTCTCAGGACTGATCTTGGGCACTGAACTGGCTTGCCCAGATGAGAGAAATGCAGTATCGAAAGGAACAGACTGAATGTTGATGCCTGGTAATGCTGAGAACCAGAAGCTTGATAATTGATGGCAGATAAAAGAGCAGCATTCTCAGAAGCAGGAGTGATGCCCATGGAACTGGCATGATTAAGAGCTCTCTTCTTGTCATCCATGTCATATGAGTTGATGATTGAGATCAACTCATTGAGAGTAGTCTTGTACATGTCTTTTGTCCTCTTGATTGTTGTGCAGTTGGAGTTCCAGTTGTATGGCAGTGAATTCAAGAGTTTCTTATTAACTTCTCCCTTTGACATCTCTATCACAGCACTTGTCATCTCTGTCATGAGGTGAGTGAATCAGTTGAGTTGGGCTTCTAAGGACTCTCCCTTGATAAGATTAAACATGTTGAACCGTTGTCTCAACATGTCTTTGCGACTCTCCCTCATATCCCCGTTTCCCTTGAAGCGTTCAACTAAGGTATCCCAGAGATTTTTGGTGGTCTGGTGCTCCTTAAACCCGTGAGCCACATCAGTAGACAACACCATAGTGATTAAGGCGTATGTCTTGTCATCCTTTTCCTTCAATAGGACATCTTTCTCAGTGTACAACTCTGGATCCTTGGGAATCAGCCCATTCAACTCACTCTGGTACATTGGCACATAAGGCCCTTCCTCTATCGATCTCCGTATCTTGGGATCTATGTACTTGATGAAAGACTGGAATATGAACTTCCAGTCTTGGAAGTTGTCTCTTGACACAAGCCTCGGTGGCTTAGTTCCCGTGCCTATGTCATTATCCAAATTTAGCAAGTTGGATAAGTTAGTCAGATTCTTAGATGCCATGATGATCAGAAAGTTTTCTAAGTCCTGGTTCTTGAAATGAACAGGTTCCTGAAGTCCATGGTGTTCTCAAAATCCTCAAGTGTTCGAATTCCAAGCAATACACGAAATCCGGGATGTACTCGAAGATCTAGGAATACTTGAAGCCTAGTACCCGAAGTCGAGTACTCGAACACTTGTTCACGAATTTCAAGTGCTCGAACAGTGGTACATGAAATATAGAACTCGAAGCAGTGATCTTGAAAACTAAGTACCCGAAGACCTGTATTCGAATGCTGGTTCTCAAAGCTTGTACTCGAAGGGTGGTATTCGAAACACCAAAAAGTCAGACAATTCGGCTAAGGCTTTTGAACTCGAACTAGAGTACTTGAAGACCTGTTCTCGAAAGACTGTACTCGAAGAAGGGTACTCGAAACATAGAACTCGAAAATAATTGAAAAATTCCACAGAAAAATTCTTCAAGATTTAGAGCCTCAAATTTTGACGGTAGTAGCTAGATGATGAGGAGAAGATCATGAAAGTATCAAACTTGCACGAAAAAGTTGTAACCTTGGTGTAAAAAAGAGCTCAACGGCTCTAATACCACTTGTAGGTACATATCTGGATCAAGACTTGAGCTTTATGGCTCCAATTGACACCAAATGACTCTAACGTGTGCGGAATCCAGGTTAGAATGAACAGAGGAGATGTAAAAATGCAATCTTTATATATTTCGTGAACTTCGCAGAACAATGCCTCAGTACGTCTAGAGGGCAATTGCCTCAGGAATCCAGCCCTAGAACAGTACAAAATACATCCATTTATACTACTCTAGGAGTACTCGAATGTCACACCCCAACCGATGGCGGAATACGTCGGGGCGCGAGTTTGATTGTTCATAACTCATGGTGCTACTTAAAGGTTTCAATATTTAAACATTCATATTACAATTTCATTCATCAATCATAGAATCAAAATACATTACAAGGATTCAATGTGCAAAATAAATACAAATCAATGTTTGATTTATGAATTAGCTAAGTCCAAAATCATATGTTTATCTTCATGTCTTCATTAATCATGTTACACATATAAAATAAGATTTGATCAACTATTTGCATAGTTGGTGAGATCTCATACAATTTGATACATAGATGTATAAAGAAATAAGATGCAACAATAGTCTAATAAGAAATGATCTAAATATATATGTATTCCACAATGTTGGATGATATTATTTCGGCAATTTCACCTTTCTAACTTAATGACACAAAGTCACTAAAGAAAGGCTACTAATAATACTAAATGTTTTTGGCAATTTCACCTTCAATATAAACAATGACATAAGCCATGTAAATCAAAGGCTACTAGTACTAATGTATTGTATATAATTATCCCAATAATAATAACACATAGATGCACAAACAAGTAGTCAACACATAGCGTTCAAATCTAATTCTAGCTTAAACTAAAGTTTTGCATCTTTGTATTTGTTTACGACTCAAGAATAACATGTTTGATAAGACATGTGTAACATCCCAAAAATTACAAAAATGTAAAGAGGGAGTATAAGAAAACACACTTGGATCCGATGAAAACTTGTATTTCCCCAAGTTAGTTGTTAGATCATAAGGATCCCAACCCAAATCCTGATAATCGACGATGGTGATGATTGAAGATTACCGGACTTGATCTTCGATCATGATCTCGATCCAGACATGGGTTCGTATCTAGAGTTATGTAGATAGGGGATGATGGCGATGGCAGTCAATGATGATGATCGATGATGACCGTAATCTATTAGATCATGGAGGTGGTAATCTCTAATGATTGGTAAATGGTAGCAAGGATCTTATCTAAGATAGCCGATAATTTTGATCTTGGTTGGAGACAACTTGGGTTATAGATGATGATAAGAGTTCGATTTCCGATGGAAGCAAGGATTCTCATTTCGTGAATATTGGTGATGGAAAAGAAAAACCGCTGAGAATTTCAATGCAATGGTTACTTGAAGGAATTTAATATAATATTCTAGAGCTTCTTCCGTTTCATAATTTGCAGGTGAAGAATTTTGATGTATATTGATTTCCAAATTAATCACAAGTTTGCCATTGTAATTAACTAGAATGTTACACTTTAAACCCTATATATTCAACTTATATTTTTAAAACTCCCTCTCACTATACTCAAGTATTTTTAATATTCACGAGTTTATACGAGAAGACTCCTTATTCATATTCGAGTTTCGATCGTCACGTTTGACATCGCTAGTGTTTATTAACAACATATAAATTTACAGGCTCATTACGAGTTCACTCTAGACACACCTTATTATTTAGCACACTAGTTATGTGGCATGTTATAACTCGAGCTTAAAACTTTTGATGAAATGAATGGAATCTCATATTAGTTTATGTTTGAGCTTCGTTAACTTGTAACTTCAACTAGGGTTCGACTAATAAACTGACTAATTATAATGTCCAATTTTTTATGTGCTAGGTTATTTGAAACATTATTTTTTATAATTTAAAGTGTGACATATTTATAGTTTATTTAATTGAGTTTAACTCACAAAAGTTTTTAATTTATCACATTATACGTTTAAACATCTTAGGTTTCATCGGTATCATTTCGATTAATAATCTCGAAACGTTCTGACCATGATATAATTTGGCTTTATTATATATATATATACTTTTTATTCAACTTTTGACACTAAAACACTTTTTAAAAACTCTAAGTGTTACATCGAACCTTTATACACGAAAATGGTTAGAGTACTCGAAAATCAAAGTACACAGAAATAAGTGTACACGAAAATACTCAAAATCAGGTCTTCATCTCGTCATGGGTTGACTTTTTTAGTATTCGTCTCTGAATGCGCTCTACAAAATACGACTTTGTTTCAATCGCTTGACCTCGCGATCCATAATTTCCAAAGGTTCCTCGATGAAATGCAATTGTTCTCAATATGAATCTCCTCAATTTGTATGATAAGAGACTCATCAGCTAAGTATTTCTTGATATTTGATACATGGATTACACCATGAACACCGCTATGTTCGTCCACTAATCCAAGTCTATACGCCACAAGACCGATTCGTTGAATTACTTCAAATGGTCCGACGTATCACGTTGATAGCTTGCCTTTAGCCTCAAAACGAGCCACGCCTCTCCAAGGGGACACTTTCAACATGACCCTGTCTCCCACATGGAATTCCAAATGCTTACGATGTTTTTTCGCGTAGCTCTTTTGGCGGATTCTAGAAGCTTGTAGTTTCTGTTGAATCTGGGCTATCTTATCTGTAGTTTCATGTATAAGCTCAAGCCACGTTATTCGGTTATCTCCCACTTCAGTCCAACAGATCGGTGACCGACATTTCCTACCGTACAGTGCTTCAATGGAGCACATCTAATGCGGCTATGGTAGATGTTGTTGTGGGAGAGGTATATCAATGGTATGTGTGAGTCTCAATTTCCACCAAAGTCTATTGCACACGTTCGCTGCATATCCTCTAGGGTTTGAATAGTTTGCTCATTTTGACCGTCAATTTGTGGATGATAAGCGGTACTCAATTTCACACTTGTCCCTAAGGATTTATGTAATGATTGCCAAAACCGTGACATGAATCGACTGCATATCCTATAGGTTTTGAATAGTTCGCTCATTTTGACCGTCAATTTGTTCCCATTTATACTGAGGAATCTCGGTTTGTTCCCATTTATTCTAAGGTCTTGTTACCTCTTATTGGCGTCTGGATGCACAGAATATCGGGTCTTGTGCCTCTTCGAGGATAAGTTATTGAATCTCAACTACCGCAGGAATCCACATCCGTTCCTGGTAGTAAATAACCACATCCTATTTTGTATCCAATTGTCGTTCAGCACCACAATTGATCTCTTTCGTCAATTTTCCTTGTTCAACCATTTGTTGTTGGGCTTGTATGATTTGATCGCACAAGCTCGTTTATACCGTCATTCCCATTGCCTTTACGGCAAGGGTTTGACTCTTTTCTTCCGGCTCAAAGCATTAGCCACGACATTTGCTTTGACTGGATGGTACTTGAACACACAATCATAATAATTCAGGAGTTCAACCCATCGTCGTTGGCGCATGTTGAGCTCCTTCCGATCAAATATGTGTCGTAGACTTGGGTGATCGGTAAATATGGTACACTTAGTGCCATACAAGTAGTGCATCCACATCTTCAAAGCGAAGACTACTGCCCCAATTCTAGGTCGTGCGTCGTGTAATTCTTCTTGTGTATCTTGAGTTGTCGTGATACGTAACCAATAACTTTGTCTCGTTGCATCAGTGAACAACCAAGTCCTTGGTGGGAAGCATCACAATATACTACAAAGTCATTGTTACATTCTGGGAGAGTTAAAATTGGAGCATTGCACAACTTGTGCTTCAGTATCTTTAAAGCATCTTCATGTTTCTGCTCCTAAACAAATGGTTCACTCTTCTGAGTAAACCTGGTGAGAGGCTAAGCTATCTTTGCCTAGTTTGTGATAAACCTCCTATAATAACCCGCCAAACCCAGAAACAACCGTATCTCCGTTGGTGTTGTCGGAGTATCCCAGTTTTTGATTGCTTCGATCTTTGCAGCTTCCACATGAATTCCTTTGCTATTAATCACATGACCGAAAAATTGAAGTTCTCGCAGCAAAAAATCACACTTTGAGAACTTGGCATAGAGTTTTTCATTCTTTAGCAATTCAAAGATCTTCCTAAGGTTTTGTTCATGTTCAGCCTCACTATTGGAATAAATCAGTATGTCATCGATGAAGACAATGACAAGCTTATCTAAATACCGCTTTCACACGCGATTCATGAGGTCCATTAATACCACTGGTGCATTTGTCAATCCGAAGGGCATCACCATAAACTCATAATGCCCGTATCTGGTTATGAAATCTGTTTTCGGAATATCGTTATCTTGGATGGTAACTAGAACATAGATCCATCTTTGAAAAGTATCGAGCTCCTTGTAATTGGTTAAGAAGATCATCAATCCTTGGCAGGAGACACTGATACTTGATAGTTAGTTTGTTCAACTCTCTGTAGTCTATGCACATCCAAAAAGATCTATCATTATTCTTCACGAACAAAACCGGAGCTCGCCATGGTGAGTAGCTCGATCGGATGAAACCCTTATCTAACAATTCCTGAAGTTGGTTTGACAATCCTTGCATCTCAAATGGTGCTACTCTATATGGAAACACAGCTACAAGAGTTGCTCAAGGAATTAAATTGATACGAAACTCTACCAGTCGCACTCGTGGCAATCCCGGTAGATCCTTGGGAAATACTTCTGCATAATCCTTCACCACTTGCACATTTTGTAACTTGATCTCTTTACTCTCTCTCTCTCTCTCTCTCTTCACCACATGAGTAAGGAAGGCTACACACTACTTCCTTGGACACTTACACTCCTTCATGCACGAAATTATTTTGACACTGCGTTTTGCTTAATATCCCCGTACTTCTAACACTTGATCGTTCGCCATCGGGATACAAAGTAGCTTCTCGTAACAGACTATTTCAACCTGGTTAAAAGATAACTAGTCCATTCCAATGATTATGTCAAAACTACCCAATTCTATTGGTATCAAATCGATGGTAAATGATTGATCGTCTAGTATTAATGGGCTTACCGTCAGCTACTTCTATCGTGTAAGGGGAATTTAAGAGTTCCTCAATATGACTAAGTTTAAAAGCAAAATCAGACGAGATAAAACTCTAATCCACACCAGTTTCAAACAAAACATATGCATAAAATTTATGTAAGAGAAACGTGCCAGTGACCACATTCGGGTCCTGACAAGCAGCAGGGGCTCCCAGTGTAAAAGCCCTTCCATGGGGTGCTTGAATTCCCGTATTCATCTTCCTAGGGCAATTCCTAGAAAAATGGACAACCTCACCACAATTATAGCATCCCCCGTTGTTGCTGTTGTTATTAGGGTTGTTAGGCGGAAGGAGAGCTAAAGCAATGTTGTTCACTATTTGAGAAGGTGCCATTCTACAATGTTGGATCCAGTGACCCATTCTTCCACACCTCATGCATTGTTGGCAGTATGATGATACATACATTTGGCACCCAAAGGAAGCATGTCAGTGTGTTGCTTTTGGGTAAGGTAGTATGTGTTACAACAAATTGGGCAAGTGGTGCGGTCATCGCATAATTCTTGATGACTATTTGCTTCTTCTTGGGGTGATGTTCTGGCTTCTTTTCAGGCTCTAATTTTACCTTGTTGATGTCCTTCTTTAGTAATACTGAGGACACCATCACACCAGTAAGAGTGGCTGATAAAGTGATGGCAATCTCTAATGTTGTAGGATTTACCGTAAGGACATGACTCTGAATGCATGTCAATGATTCTCCAATGTATCAGTCAATTAGTTTTCCAATGTCTGTACCAACTCAGGAACCAAAGCAACCAACTCATGAAATCGAGTGGTGTATCCCATATGATCTGCACCTTCCATCACATGGCGCAGCAGTTCAGCCTCCATCTTCTGCAGTTCATTCTTAGGGCAGAATTCTTGTCTAAGTAACGCCTTGAATCTACCCATGGAATTGCAAAAGCTTCATCTCTTCCTCTTGCTTGTATCTAAGAGTTCACCCAAGTTAAGTCTCGTTTGTTGCAGGAGGTTTGTAGCATCAAAATGCTTTGTAGGTTTGTAGCAAAAGCTTCTTCATTACCGTTAAAGCTTGGAGGTTTGTAGCATCCAAATGCTTTGTAGGAGTAGTAGAGAGTATTCTTTGTGTTTTCGCTGCCGGAGCATGGTAAGTTCTCGGTTAGATTGTTGTTGTTGCTGTTGATGCGATTCACCATTTCAGGTTCATCTCCATCAGTTGGTTAGTCAGCAGAGTGGCCATAGTCATAGTTGCAAGAACCAACTCCGATGGAAGAGGAGGAGGTGGAGGATTCTTGAACGGATCGGGAATGTTGCCTACAAGCTGGAACTTCCTCCTGAACTTAGTAATGTACACCCAACTTTTCACGTGTCCAATTTAAGGAAATGCTTAGCTTATCAAGATCTTCAGGTACCACTCGATGACATTTGCGTCGATGATACCATGCACTTCGTTGAAAAACCAGTCGAGATAATTGACCGTGAAGTTAAAAAGCTCAAACGTAGTAGAATTCCAATTGTCAAAGTACGATGGGAGTCGAAGCGTGGTCTAGAATTCACCTGGGAACGGGAAGATCAGATGAAGCTTAAGTACCCACATTTATTTACTGCGGTCGCTCCAAGTTGAATTTTGGGACGAAATTCCCTCAACTAGGGGAGACTGTAACATCACTCTCTTTTGGGTTTGTCTGTACATCATTAATTGTATTGATAAATCCTAATATGATGATTTGATAATTTCTATGGACTATTGGATGGTATTATCACTGGTATACTGTATTGAGAACACATATTATCACTATGCATAAACCATGGGGAAGTTGGTTTGAAATATAACCAGACTGATCCACAGAGTTTATTACAGTTAAGTTAATTATGAAATGAACTTATTTTGGTTTGAATGGTTTGAAGTTGTTGGCTTGATCACTAAACATAGTCAACGACACATGGTCATGGTTTATCGAAATGGTGGTGGGACGGTGGCTGGATAGGTTGCGACCTACTCCTACATATGCCCTATACATAAACTTATTTCGGTTTATCATGGATGTGTTAGTGATATGGTTTAGTGGGGTTTGGATTGGGAAATTGATAATTAATGGGATTAATTAATAAAATAATGAAAGCGTTAATGAAAATAATTATGCAATGGTGAGGTTACGAATGTTAATTCTAACGCGAATATTATTTCAGAAATATTAAACTTAATAATGTATTCGCGTGGGTGACGATTCGCACGAATATAATTATTAAGAATAATATACTGAAACGATATTCCATAAATCGTAAATCGAATCGAGATACAATACGAACGATGGATTCGGAAAGGTGACGATCTTTATGAATTTGTACGTAAGTAACGAATATCGATGAGATAACCGAAATAATATCGAAAGATATTAAATTAAGAAAAAGAATTTAAAAACATTTATTAGGAATCACAATCTTAACCAAAACGTGCCATGAACTAGGGAAGTCACGAACCAGTGATGGGCGAACCTTGAGAGGGTCAAACCCTAGCACCTTGGCCGAACCTATGTTGCTGCGAAGCTTGGAAGACCGAACCCAAAAGCAGCGAACCTCTCATCCATGCAAACCTTTACCATGGCCGAACCCTATGAGCCATGAACCTAGAACTCTAGGCTGCCGAACCTGTGTATTTGGCCGAACCTGTGGTCGAGCGAACCTAAGGGTTGGATGAGTCTCGAACCTCAGCTTGAACTAGCCTAAGAATAGCGGAACCTAGGTTCATCACCGAACCCACATGTGGCCGGACCTAGGGCTGTTGAACCTAAGCATTTCGAGCTAAAGAAAGGGATACGCCAACACATAAAATTAGATAATAACCAAAAGAACTTGAAGTTAAGTACACCCATGAATGCATGAAAGTTTTAAGAACCACCACCTTTTTCCTAATATACTTAAGTTTTAACCTAAAATTTATGTAAGTTGAACATTTTATATGACTAACTTAAGTATGAATTCTTAAACTTAAATTAAATTTTAATAACTTATATTATGGTGGCCAACTTAATTAATCATGCATGTATGTATAGGTACGTGTGTGATTAGGGTTATCACATTTAAATATACATGTCTATGGGGAGTACACATAAGATTTCACAATTAGTTATCATCATTGGATAATTTAAAACTAACAAGTTCTAAATCTATGCTTTTAAGATGAAATTAGGAAATCTTGACGCGTAACTTTACAACTTAGGTAATAAACCTAAGTAACTCGCGCACTGTTAGGACATTTTTGTAATAGTTGGCTTTTCAAAATGTATAAGTTATTAGAGGTTTGGCTAAGGTTCGTCTGGTCCACGAACCTAAGCAGGTTCGGCGAACCTAGGTTATATGTTGTAAAGGTTCATCCAGCGAACCTCAAGGTTTGGTTGGCGAACCTATAGGTTCGGTTAGGTTCGCTTAAAAGTTTGTATATATAGCAGGTTTGTCTAGAGGTTTGTCTAGAGGTTTGTCACTTCTTCAGTTTTTGAGTGTGAGGCAGATCTGTTTTCTCTATGTGACATTGTAAGAACTGTGTGTTCTTGTCCATTTCATTGTAATCAGATTGTTATATTCAATGAAATGATGTTTATAAATGATTGTTCGTCTTTGATTCATATAGATCAAATATAGATTCCGCATATATTTGATTGTTAATAGGATTCTGTTGATCGATCGAGAGCAAATCTACAGTGGTATCAGAGTAAAGGAGGTGTTCTATACAAGTATTTTGAAGATCTACAATCATTTTGAAGATAAAGAGATCAAGAGATGGATTAAAAATTAAATTTTTTTGTGTTTGATTGCTGTGTTGATAGTGTTATCATCATCTACTACTTTGGAATATCAAAATTCAGAGATTTGTGGTTGAAATCTGTGAATTTAGAAGGATTTTTCTTGAAATTTTGAAGGTTTTCCCTCCAAAATTTTTGAATTCTGAGGACTAGTTCGGGAGCCGAACCTTGGTACAGCTCAGGTGTTTTCTGAAGCATAGGTTCGCTGTTAAAAGTGATTTTTGTTGAGGTTCGTGTAGAGATTTTGAAGAGGTTCGTCTCAAGCCGAACCTAATGCTGAGGTTCGTTTGATTAGGGTTCGTTTGACTGAGGTTCGTTGGTCAAAGTTCTATTGAAGAGGTTCGCTAATCAAGGTTTGTCGGTCAAGGTTTGTCTCAAGGTTCGTTGGACAAGGTTCGTGAGATCAAGGTTTGTCTCAGGTTCATGAGATAAGGTTCGTGAAGATCAAGGTTTGGAGAAGGTTCGCCGGTCATTTAGGTTCGTGAAGCTAAAATCTAAATGGAGGTTCGCTGATAAACATTCAGAATCATGGCTGATATGTTTGCTGCTGTTGCTAGTAAAAATTCTAAGATATAAAGTATTTTGATTAGTGAGACTGAGATCATATGTCTATCTTGTCATGTATGGTCAGTGCCTATGATGAACAGATAACTGGAAAGATTGGAAATTCAAATCTTACTTTTGAAGATTATGAGCAGATTGATGATGATGAGATGGAGCTGATTGATACTCAATGGGCTTTGGCAAGTGCAATCAGAAAAATCAACAAATATGAAAAGAAAACTGGAAAGAAGTTCACTTTTGATCGAAAAACAAAGTTTGGATTTAATCCAAAGGTGACACAATGTTACAATTGTGGTGAGTTGGGCCATTTTGCTAACGAGTGTAAAAATCTGAAGAAGCAAGGAAATTTAAATCCTTTCAAGCCAAAATAAGCTTATCAAAAGAAGAAGGAAAAGACTGAAGAATCATCAAAAGCTTTAGTCAGTCAAGCAGGTGAAGGATATGACTGGGGAAAGCAATATGATGAGTTAATGGGTGCATTCATGGCTTCTCTGGATGAAGACACAAGCAAAGGCAAAGAAAAAGTTGAAGAGGTAAATGATGATCTTTTAGAGATCATTGATAAGTTGAAAGAAATGAATGCTCAATTGACTGCTGAACTGGTTGAATGCACTAAAGCTAACAAGAAGTTGATTTCAAGAGAAAAAGCTTTTGATAAAAAGATCATTGATTTAGGAAAAGAAAATGAAGAGTTAAAAATTAAAGTTTTGCAAAATAATCATGCAGTTTCAGTGCATCTCGAGTCAGTGCAAAAGTTTAAAGTTGAATTGTCAGCAGGAACAGCAGAAGCAGAAATGAACAAGAGCAAGCTAGAGAATTATCAGAATTCTCAGTATGTCATCGATTGATCCGAATTTGGAAGTTCATCCTGTTTGGAAGTTCATCCTGTTTCTAGACCACAAATTGATCCGAATTCGCAGAAATGAACTGGCTTGGGTTTTCATGTTGTACCACATCCTTCAAGCTATGTTCCTAGACCACAAATTGATCCGAATTTGGAAGTTCATCCTGTTTCTTTGAATGAACGTGAGTCTGAACAAGTTGTTGAAAATGCTGGAGGTTCATCTTCTGATGAAAAAGTGTCTCTTGATAGTGATGCCCCTATCATTGAAGATATCACTGAATCAGAGTATTCATCAAATATTTTGAGACAAAATGGTTACCAAGTTAAAAATTTTGACAAAAAGAGTTTAAAATCTCAGAAGTCAAAAGCTGAGATAAAACAAGTTGAGAAGGTGGTGATTAAACCAAATAAAGTTTCCAAACCAGTGATTAAAGCCAAACCAACCACTACTCTTAAACCGATTGTATATGTAAAGTCATCTACTACACATCAAGGAGAGTCTAGTTGCAATTTTCGAAAGCAAAATGTGGTTTCTTAAAAGGTTGAAAAAGTGGATTTTTTCTTTGACCGGTTTGGGGTTGGACATAAAGACAAATCAAAGAATTTTCAAAATCAAACAAGTAATTCAAAGATAAAATCAACTGGTTTGAGAAACAGATTCTCATCTGCAAAGGTTGTTTTAAAACCTTTCAGTTCATCAAAGTACTATGATGAACCAACACCAATGAATCATTTGAAAGATAGAAAATGTTACCGATGTGGTAATTTTGGTCATTTGATTGCTGATTTTGATTTGGATTTCAGTGCAACTAATTGTACCAGTTTTAAGTATTTTTCACCAAGAGAAACACGAAAGTGTTTTACTTGTTGTGGTAAAGGACATATATCTGCTAATTGCCCAAATAACAAAATCAGGAAGAGTTCTGATGATGAGAGTTTGGTGAATAGGTTAGGTGGAAGTTCTAGTAGAATTAGACCTAGTGAAGATGAGATGAGAGTTCTTCGAAAATACAATCCTGATTGTGTTTGGGTGAAAGAAGAAAATAATCAGAAGAAAAGAGTTTTTGATAACAAAAGAAATACTAAAAAGATTGTGAAAATTGTGAAAATTGTGACATCATCTGATGATGATTCTTTTGATAATGCATCTTCAAAATCATTTTTAAAACAACATTTTAAATCAAAATCAATTTGGCTACTCAAAAACAGGTCAGGTGATGAAGTTTTTGGGAAAGAGGATGGTAACTGTGATGATGGGTATTCGAGTAGGTCATCTCAAAAGAATGTAAGGGGTCCATTCAGGGAGACTCGACGCCTAAATGGCGGGGGTCATCCCTTTTGAATACTGATAGGTTGTTTTAATTTATTGTGCCGGTTGCATCCGTGGGCCATATCAAGAGTCGTTGGATTGTTGATAGTGGATGTTCCCGGCACATGACTGGAGAGTTGAATTTGATGAGAGATTTCAAGTTGGTGAAAGGTAGTTTTGTGAACTTTGCAGGAGACAAAGAAGGTCAAATTACAGGGTTTGGTAGCTGGACGAATGGAAAGGTTTCATTTGATAAAGTTAATTTTTGAAAATAATTAACTAACAATTTGTTGAGTGTTTCGCAGAATTGTGACAAAGGTTATAAAGTGATGTTTGACAAAGACAGGTGTTATGTACTCAAGCAAGGATTTTAGATTTCTAAAGAGTGGATTCTGATTACAGCTGACCGGAGCAAGGATTTGTATGTGCTTGACATGGCGAAGGCGGAGACAGTGAATAAAGTGGAAACATGTCTAGTGTCTAAGGCAATTGAGCAAGATACAAGATCATGGCACAGGTGGATGGGACATATTCATATTTGGAAGATGAATCATCTTGTGCATAATCATTTAGTTGAGGGTCTACCGGTTAAACATTTTAAATTTTCGGATTTGTGTGACATGTAAAATGGGTAAACAGAAAAGGAAGTCTCACAAAACGAAGAAAATCTTTTCTATTGATATGCCACTTGAACTTTTTCACATAGATTTGTTTGGACCAATCAATATGAAAAGTATAGGTGGTGAATCTTATTGTTTTGTGGTGACTGATGATTTTTCAAGAAATTTCATCGGTCATGTTTTTAAAGCTTAAATCAGAAACTTATGAAAATTTTGTGTTGTTGATCAATGGGTTGGAGACTTTGTATAAGTTGAGAGTGAGACGCGTACGATCAGATAATGGGACTAAGTTTAAGAATCACCAAATGGAGGGATTTTGTAATTCCAAAGGCATTCAGCAGCAGTTCAGTGCACCATATGAGCCTCAGATGAATGGTGTAGCTGAAAGATAGAATAGGACTTTGATTGAGTCTGCGAGAACACTGCTAGCTGATTCTAAACATCCTATTACTTTTTGGAGTGAAGCTGTGGCTACAACTTGTTTTACTCTTAACAAAGTTTTGATTGTTAAAAGGCAAAATAAAACTTCTTATGAATTGCTTCAGAATCGAAAGCCTAATTTGGAACACTTGGAACCTTTTGGGGCTCCTTGTACCATGCTAAACAAAGATTCCAAATTTAATTCTAAAGTTGAAATGGGTTTCTTTCTTGGCTACAGTCTTCCTAACAAACGTGTTTAATAAACGTACGGGTGTTGTGGAATTGTGGTATCATGTGGATGTTCAACGACATACACCTATACCAGACGGAAAGGGTCAAGATTGGCTTTTTGATTATAATAAATTGTTTGAGTCTTTTAATATGTCTCCAATTGTTTCTGATGATGAAATGTCCTTACAGATATTGTTAATTTGCAGAATTCTGAAGAACAAGGTATTTCTCATCATTCTGAAGCTGGTATTACTACACCACATGAGGAAGGCATTTCAGAAGTAATTAATGATGATTGGTCATCTAATGATGATAATGATGTGATTGAAGATGCTATTTCTCACGATCAAGACACTGATCAGAATATTACAAATCTGGATCATAATGTGGGAGTACCGCAAGTGCCTGTCACTAGAGTTCATGTAAATCATCCGATTGCTCAGATCATAGGAGATCCAACTGCAAGAGTACAGCCACGAAATCAAGTCACAAATGTGGAAAGCTTGTATGTCGAGTTAGAGAGAACTCATGGCAGTCAAGAGCTCTGGATGCATTCAGCGTTTATTTCACAAATAGAGCCAAAGACTGTGACTGAAGCGTTACATGAGCCTGCCTGGGTGGAGGCAATGCAAGAAGAATTGAATTGGTTTCAGAAGTTAGGAGTTTGGCATTTAGTTGATTTGCCCAAAGGAGAGAAAAATATTGGTACCAGATGGGTGCTGAGATGCAAACGAGATGACCGAGGCGTAATTATCAGAAACAAAGCTCGTTTTGTGGTTCAGGGTTTCAAACAAGTTGAAGGAATTGATTACAATGAAGTTTTTGCACCTGTGGCGCGGTTAGAAGCAATTAGACTTTTTCTTGCTTTTGCTGCTCACAAGAAATTTAGAGTTTTTCAGTTGGATGTCAAATCTGCATTTCTATATGGTTCTTTAAAGGCAACAGTGTATGTTTGTCAGCCATCGGGCTTTGAGGATCCTATCCATCGGGATCAGGTTTACCTCTTGGACAAAGCATTGTATGGTCTTCATCAGGCTCCGCGTGCCTGGTATGAGACTTTATCGACTCACCTTATTGAACACGGGTTCAATAGGGGTCAGATTGACAAAACTTTGTTTTATCAGGAGAAGGGCAAGGACATTATTCTTGTTCAGATCTATGTAGATGATATTATTTTTGGATATACCGATGCACAACTGTGTTTGGAGTTTAAAGAGGTGATGATTGAGAAATTTGAGATGAGTGCAATGTCAGACATCAAATTTTTTCTGGGTTTACAGATTGATCAAACTGATGATGGAATTTTCATTCATTAGACAAAATATATTCAAGATGTGCTAAAACGGTTTAGCATGCTTGATTCAACATCAATTTCCACGCCCATTCAGCCTAATCACGGGATTGAGCCTGATATTAAGGGGGAGATAATTGATCCTACTCTTTATCGTGGAATTATTGGATGTTTGATGTATCTGACTGCCTCAAGACCAGATATTGTATTTGCTACAAGTATCTGTGCAAGATATCAATCAAAACCTAAAGTGTCACATCTGATTGCAGACAAAAGAATACTTCTTTATCTGAAGGGTACACCAGACACCGGTCTGTGGTATCCTAAGGATGATAACTTTTCCTTCATTGCCTACAGTGACTCCGATTACGGAGGATGTAAGACAGATGCGAAATCCACAACTGGAGGTGCTCAATTTTTGGGGGAACGTTTAGTTTCTTGGCAGTGTAAAAAGCAAACATCTGTGGATACTTCCACTTGTGAAGCTGAGTATGTAGCTGCTGCCAGTTGTTGTTCACAAGTTTTGTGGATACAACAACAAATGAGAGACTTTGGTTTGAATTTTCTTACAACCCCAATTCATGTTGATAATGAGGCTGCTATTGCTATAACAAAGAATCATGTGTATCATTCACGTTCTAGACATATTGACATTAGGTTTCATTTCATACGCGATTGTTATGAAAAGAAACTTATTGATGTGGTGAAGATAAATACAAATGAGCAACGAGCAGACCTTCTCACCAAGGCTTTTGATAAAAATCGTTTTGAGTATTTGCTCAAATTAAATGGTATTCGGGTCATGGGTGAGGTCATTTCAAATAAAATTCCTTCATAATCAACTTTTATTGAATGAACATCAGATATTTTAAATGTTTTTGTTTGTTTTGTGTTTTAATTTTTCGGGGGGGGAGAAAATTTTGAAAAACTCAAAAACATTTGAAAAATCAAAAACACAAAAACATTTGAAAAATCAAAAATACAAAAACATTAAAAATTAAAAATTCCGAGAAATTGATTCGACCAAATTAGAAATGATAGTACATTGTAGCAATTGGAAGCACATCTGTATCATACAAGAACTTAAACATAAAGAGCATTTACAATTACTTAGTATGATATGTTGGTAGGTTTATAACTTAGTTGAGATAACATTTGACAAAATTTTGATTATGCTTTTATGAGAAACAGATGCTTAGAATATAGTGCTTAGCTTTCTCCTGAATGAGTGGTGATTAATCTTACAAAATGTTTCTTGAACAAAATTTAAGTTACTAGTAATGATCTTGTGTTTAATTTTAAAAGAAATTCTAAATTTTGTTTTTCTTTTGTTTTAGTTTAAAGCAGAAACATTCTCTGCGTATACTTACGTATCGACCTGATTGTTATAGCTTTAATTTGTTTTCTTGGTTTTGATTAAGATTTGGACAATCTCTGCGTATATGAGAATATCGATCTGATTGTGAAAAGCTTAATCTTAAATTTTTGTTTCGTTCTATTTTTGGATCATCTGAGCATACTAAAGTATCAACCTTGATTCCAAGATTTTGAACAATTTCAATTTGTTTTATATTTTATTATTTTTCAAAAGATATTCTGTTTTGTTTTTGCATGATCAAGCTAGTTAAAATTGTAGTAAATTGTTTCAAGGACATTATTGTTTGTTTAATTATTCACAAAACGAGGATGTGTTCAAGTAAATGGAGAACATAAAGTATTTGATGGTTTTGTTTTCATTTGATATCTTAACTAAGTAATTAAACTTAAAGAGGTTTTATATATTGACAATCATCTTTGAATTGTAATTTGCTGATAGATATATTCATTAATTCAATCAGGTGTGTTGATGATTGTAATACAATATGATCTCATGTCTGGATCTTTCTCAAACAAAAATATGTGATTATTTTAGTTAGTTTTTTATTTTATAATTAGGTTCATAACATTTGTAGTGTGTTTGTTCTGAAATTTAAAAATACAAAAAGATTTTTGGTTTTTATCTGATGTTAAATCAATAATTTTTGATTCTTTGTTTTGACTCTGAAATATTAAACATTGGTTTGTTTGAAATTTTTAAAGAAAATTAAATTTCAAAAGGTTTGCTTGGAGGTTCGTTTAAAAAGGTTTGTGGGTAGGTTCGTTTGAAAGGTTCGTCCAATAGGTTTTGTCGAAGGTTTGTTTGAGAGGTCTTGGACAGGTTCGCTCAACAGGTTTTGTTGAAAGGTTCGTCTGATAGGTTTGTTTTTAGGTTCGTTCAAAAGGTTAGTCAAACGTTCGTTCAACAGGTTGGTCTAAGGTTCGCCAATAAGGTTTGTACACAGGTTCGTATAAATAGAGGTTCGTGTGTGTGACCTTCGTCACTTTCATCATAACCCATTCCCGAACCTGCAAACTTGAAATTTGATTTTTCGATTCTGGATCTTTGAAACGTTTTGCCTTATACCATTAGCTTTGGATTTGGATTGTTATTTTATATAGGTAAAAAGATTGAAGTTTGACCGGCTAGATTAGGAGATTTCTTGATTTTTATATCTAGTTAGTCGAACCTATTATTTTGGATTAAAACCTGTTTAAATTGAAATTTGGTGAAAATTGTCTTCATTAATATTGATCATCTATGAATGGCGAACCTTTGGATATATATTTTTTGGTCTAATTCATAGATTTGAAAATTTGATTTTAAATTGGATCAGGTTCATGAAATGAACACAGGTTCGCTGAATTGATAAGGTTCGTTTGAACTTTAAAGGTTCGGGCCGAACCTCTTTATGCCATTGAACCTAACCTTGTATGGTCAAGGGTTCGTTTGACCATAAGGTTCGTGGTATGATCAAGGTTCGTTGGTTTAAACAGATTTGCCTTATAAACAGGTTCGTCAAGTCCAGGTTCGGCACAGAGAAGGGTTCGCTGGTTTCTATACTTAGGAATATTTTGTTTTTTTAACTTTTGATTTTTTATTTTATTTTTTATGTTTTAATTGTTGTTTGTTTTGATTGTAGATATGGAAACTCTGACCTTCGGAGATAAACACAACCTTTGTACCTATTTGGATCCGACAACAAAAAACGGCAAGGAATTTAGCCCGATGATTGAGTTCTTAAGACGGTCAAGGATTTATTATGCGATCTCCAACTCCTGTCACATATATAGATCACACATTCAGAGTTTCTGGGATTCAGCTAGGCTGATTACAGTGAATACTCCATCAAGAAGGGCAAGCTACCTTTGTAGTACAAGCTATTAGCTCACGTACTTTTCAATTGTCTTAACATGAGGAAAGGTAAATTTGATGAACTGAGGGATCTGATGAGGTTTGCAATGGTTGCGTTGATTTTGAGCAAACCGTTCAACTCTTCTGCAATGATCTTTAGATATATGTCAGACAACATAACCAAAGCAAAAGACAAATTTTATATGTATCCAAGATTCATATAGATGCTGATTGATGAAAGATTTCCTGAACAAAACTTGCCAAGGGTTGCTGCTAATATTCTCAGGTTAAAGCACATGACAGATTCCAGTCTTGGTCAAGTCAAGATCTATCAGAAGAGTAATGATGATATTCTGATTAAGGATTTGGTAGGTCATTATGCTAGAGCCAACTACATTGCTCCTTTGAATGATCCTTGGATGAATGAAGATTCAAACTCAGATAATGAACAGTTGGATGATAATGATGATGATCAACCACCACCACCTCCTCCTCCTCCTCGGGATCAACATGTCAGAAAATCTCAAGCTCAATCTTCTCAGACACATCAGCAAACACAGGATCCAGTTCAAGGTCCAGATGTAACTCCAACTACCTTGGTTCCTCTTCAAGTGATTTATCCAGGTCAAGAAGAATCTTAAAGACAAGAAGAGGCTACTGCTTCTCAACATGTTGATGCTGAAGATGTTGGAGATGAAACTTCTGAAGAATCAACAGAGTCAGAGATGGAGAATGTTCAGGTTGGGAACAGAATGGTAAGGAGATTAAAGAGAAGGCCAGCACAACAACAAAGTGAAGAAGCAAGAAAAGAGGAAAATGATCCAAACTTTACTGTTGATGAGCCTGAGTCTTCAAGGCCAAAGAAGAAAAAGAGAATGGCTAAGATGCCTAAGAAGAAGAAGACAAGGACTCCCAGGATTATTGTTTCTTCTCCTGTGGTTGTTTCTTCTACATCTACTTATATTCCTATTTCTGAACCTGCTTCAGTTGCTGCAACAGTTCAAGAAGCTGCTTCTACTTCTCAAGCTCATGTTCATACAGAGACTTTCTTGCCTAATCCTGAGTTTGTGAATGTTGCATCATTCATGCATGCTTTTGTGAATGCTACAACAGTTACAACTTCATTTCAGGAAACTTCTACTTTCAGAGGTGAATCATTATTTGAAGGATTGGATGATTTAGGCTTGAATTTCTCATTGGGATATGATGATTCTGAGTTAGGAAGTCGGGTTTCTATTTTGTCACATGAGTTTCACAAGTACTGGAAACAAAAGGATAAAGCTGAAACTGAACAACCATCTTCTTCAAGTCCAAGTGATTTAGATGTGATGAAAGGTCATATTTCTCAATTATTGAAGTGGAAAGAAGAGGATTTGCTTAAAAAGAAGTTAATGAATAAGAGAATTACGTCATTGGAGATATTGATTGTGAAACAGAATGCTGAGATTGACTAATTGAATAAAGATAATCAAGAGTTGATGCAAAAGACTGATGATATTCAAGTTAAAGATACTTAAGCTGAGGCTACTGGTGCTAGTACTGATCCAGTATTTGTTAATATTGATGATGAAGAAGAAGAAGAGAAGATTGACTATGAAGATTCAGATTTTGATGAACATTCAAGCTTGAGTGCTTATCATGATGATGATGAAGATGAAGATGGTGATTTAACATTTGTTGGAAGTTCAAGTGTTTTAAATTGTATGACTGGAGCGATAGTGATTTATAAGCCTTGTGGGATTTCTTTTGGTGTTAATCCTATTTCATCAGTTCCATCTGATAAGGCTAAGGAGAATGAGGATATAGATATTGAAGACTTGACAGAGTTAGAATATCCAAAGCAAAGTGTTGATTTTTCATTGCCTACTTTTGTGGAGTTGTTTAAACAACATGCTGATGTACAGTTGAAAAGGATGTTTGGTGAATTGTCTGAAGACAAAGATTTAGAGGAAGGGGAGATTGATGGTGGTTACTCAAAGAAAGAGTTAGCTGAGATGTTTGGTGTTGGATTGAATGATTTAAAGAATGCTAATGACCCTGGAAAGATGGTGATTGGAGAATCAGATCATTCAATTGATTTTGAACAAGATGATTCTATTGATGAGAATATGTATAAATTGCAAACTTTGAAGAAGATTTTTGATATTGAAGTCCAGAGAAGAGCTCCAAAGATAACAATTGATTCTAATAAAGAAAAGACTTATATAGAAATGCGGGGATAAAATCAAGATGAACACAAGTATATTATTGATCACTTAATGATTTTCAAGAAAATGGTTGAAGTAATTGAATAATAAGTTCAAGAAGACCATGCTAGACAATTTTCATGATTCAAGATTGGATCTAAGTCAAAGATAAAAGGAAGAATTGTAAGCTATGGTTACTTTCATAATATTTCTGGAAGCTTGAAGAATAGAGGAAGTTATGTTGTCAAGAGGACTGATGGTTGTCAATATTTTGGAAAGGCATTTGACATTATGTCATTACCTTCTTTTGAATGTATGCAGTTATCAAGGCTGAGAATGATAAAGCCTTTTCAGATAGAGCATAATGAAAGTTTTAAAAAAATGCTGAAGAAAGAAGCAAAGACTGGTTGGAATTGGCTGGTGCCTCAATTTTCAGTGTTGAAGATGAATTCTTATGTGTATCCAAAGCCAAGAGTTTATTCAAATTCCAAGGTTGAGAAAAATAAAATAGAATTGGAATCCTTATTCCAAGTTCTGGTTTTATGATGAAAGAACATATGAAGCAGTCATTCAATTAAGACAAGATGATTAGTGGAGGGTGATCAGGCTGTTGGATCCTATCTGGTTAGTGAATTGTTCAAAGCAAGACATTGATTTTCTGAATGAAGTTGAAATCTTTGCAAATGATGGGTTTCATGATGTGGGTATTAGCTATAAAGATATGGTTGTTCAATTTCAAACGATAGCTCGGATGTGTTATACTCTGGGAATACATTCTGGATACAAATGGGAGGATGTAAATTACTTGTATGTTGAACTGATGAAGTTGCAGAAAGAAATAGATGATAGAGATGCAAAGTTGGAAGCTGAAAGATTGTCAAAGATTCCAAAGTCTGTTGTTATTCGTGCTAAAGATAATGTTTGTGAAGATCAGACAACAAGTGGAGCTCAAAGTGCAGATTGAAGACAGAGACTATGAAGATTTTGAAGCAACTATTAAGGGGGAGTTTGTCAGGACATTTTTGCAATAGTTTGCTTTTCAAAATGTATAAGTTATTAGAGGTTTGGCTATGGTTCGTCCGGCCCACGATGTCACACCCCAGGCCGGCGGGAACGGATCGTGTTTTCCGGTCGGGCGGAAGGTTCCCGGGGCGCGATATCATGAGTGATAATCAAATGATCAGATTGTTTACATAGCACATGATAAATAAATGAGAAATGCTAACACATCCATGACATAGAAGTACAAGATTAAATTACAATGTATCGTTCATAATTTAATCTAGTAAATCTACCAAAAAGAATCAATGTAACTATATCTTGTATATGTACAAGATACTCAAAAAATGATTCATTGTTCTTGTCACCCAAAAGCATGCAATACAAAATAAAGCTAGGTCTTCTAAAAGTCCGCTAGCTAAATCCTTGCATGTAAGTATCTACACCTGTTCATCACCTGAGAAAACATGTATTTAAACAAAGTCAACACTAGGTTGGTGAGTTCATAAGTAAGTTAATGTAAAACCTTGATTCATTCACATGCACATTCACAATGATAAATATGTTACTTGTATGATTGTCTGTTTCACTTGTTCACCCAATGGCTCCTCAATAGTTACATTCACAAGTACTATATTATCCTAGCAGTGATGCTTATATATAGGGCATATGTAAGGGAACTAAGCCCTAGCCAACATCCCACCACATCAACACTAGAACTCCACACTACTTGCAATACAACTATTGATTCCCATTCTCATTTCTCATGTTTGTCCCACTGATTTACCTGTATTCTCATGAATAGAATAATATAATGATAGCGTTGTAGTTATCAAACCGAAGTATTGATAACCATTTTGTGTAATAACGATATTAGATGTAATTAATCTATTCCTTGTATTATTCTATTTTCTGCGCGTTAACTGTTGTTACACTTTTAAATTATTAAAAGTGTTAGTTAACTATTTGTAATATAATCTCAATGCAACGTATAGAGACCAAAAGGAGTCCGTTGTGATCCTCACGTAATCAGATTACAATGCACCCAATTTACCTCTATCCCGCCGTGTGAATCCCAATGACTTCATTGAAACTGTTACTAATAATATGACATGAGAGAAAATAAATTCCTCAGTCTACTAGTCCACAGGTAACGATGGATGATGTACATCTGCGCTGTTACTGATCTCAATGTGATTAACAAAGTTGAATAAGAACTTGTCTTATTACGTTATGTAAATCATGATACGAATGATATTGGCATCATGAAGCTTACGTTATCATGAAATCATTCGTTTGAACCCATATGATCACCATAACATCCTTAAACCGTATTAAGAACAAGTCTTAATACTTTTAAATCATGCATGGCGGTTAAAGAATCAGTGCGATCATACTATCACATAGTATGTCTTTAAGGTATAGATTAAGTGTTATAAGAAATTGACTTATGACACTTGATCCATTATGATGTGGAATGATATTAAGAAGATATTTTATCTTCTAATCATTCATGTGTTGTGAAGTGTCAACATGTTTCACTGTAGTAGTTCTCATTGTTTGTTTGTGTATGAATTGTATCAATGTTTACTCATGTAGGAATAACCAAGTGTTATAAGACATAATCTTACAACTATGTTATTCTAATGTGTTGATGATTATGAAATTACATTATCATAATCATCTGAGTTTCCCTGTTATCTCATGATCATACAAGCATGCATACAATGATAAGCGATAATAAACAGTTTAATATTATCTAAATCAATGTATAAATAACATGTTAAGCAAAACTTTTAAATAAATAAAAGTAAACATGTTTCTCAGCCCTGAGAGTTTAAAATCAGTAAAGATTAAAGTAAAAGGGGCATATGAACTCACCTTGTTGTTGTAGGGTTGACTTAGCTTAAAAGAAAGAGTGCACGCGCTCTTTGTTGTATTTGATGTTGATTTCACGACCCTGTATTGAATTCACATTGTTTGTAACTTATAGTATTGAGTGTAATTGTTTATTGTGCGCGTACGCGTGTTAGCCTTAACTTGGCTAACACTCGTGAGTCTCGGCTGTCTTCATTCGGCCCTGTGTATTTGTTGTGATTTTACTAGTTCCTTTGTTTACTGGACTTAACACTTAAAATCAATTGTGAGTGTATCCAAACTAAATTGTTTTGGGATTTATGAATCAAATTCCAAGACCTTGTTATCCTTGTAACAATCTAGTTGAGTAATTACGAGTATGTGTCATAATTTAATCCGATTTAACATGTTAACTTTCTCATTACTCGTGTGACCGAATGTGGGACTCATCGTGGGCGGAATGATGTGTGGGCTTTCGGTTAGGTTTGGGCCGAATGTCATGGGCCCAACTAAAGTCTCATGGTCCAATTTGAGTTCTATTTAACCGGTCCAAATGCTGTGGGCTAATATCATCACATGGGCCGAAGGGTTAAAGGATTGGGTTATGCATGGGCCGACTAAATGCAAATGGGCTGAACCAATAGTATTGGGCCGAAACTAATAGGCTATTGGGCCAAAAGAAAAAGAAATGGCTTGACCGAAATCAGTGGGCCGGCTAATGGTCATTGGACCGATTTTAATAGGCTGTTACTGGGCCTTAATGAAATGGGTAGTTCGAAGATAAGATGCTGGTTTCAAAATGTCTTGGCCGATAAAGAAGGAATGCACATGTATATGGTTCGGTCACCACAACAGCGAACCTTTTGAGTGTATAAGTGCTTAGGTTCAGCTAAGGTGGTGATCATGAAGGTTTGCATCCATGAGGGTTTGGTTCAGGGTTCGTGGGATGCATAGTGGCTGGGTTCGGCCATGACTAGCCTCATGGTTAGTCTCTAACTGATGAGGTTCGTGGCAAATCATACAGCGAGGGTTCGGCTCTCCCACGTAGGGTTTGGATGTGTCCATCCTCTGCAGGGTTCGGTGGCCGAAGGTGTTTAAAATCAGTAACGATTAAAGTAAAAGGGGCATATGAACTCACCTTGTTGTTGTAGGGTTGACTTAGCTTAAAAGAAAGAGTGCACGCGCTCTTTGTTGTATTTGATGTTGATTTCACGACCCTGTATTGAATTCACATTGTTTGTAACTTATAGTATTGAGTGTAATTGTTTATTGTGCGCGTACGCGTGTTAGCCTTAACTTGGCTAACACTCGTGAGTCTCGGCTGTCTTCATTCGGCCCTGTGTATTTGTTGTGATTTTACTAGTTCCTTTGTTTACTGGACTTAACACTTAAAATCAATTGTGAGTGTATCCAAACTAAATTGTTTTGGGATTTATGAATCAAATTCCAAGACCTTGTTATCCTTGTAACGATCTAGTTGAGTAATTACGAGTATGTGTCATAATTTAATCCGATTTAACATGTTAACTTTCTCATTACTCGTGTGACCGAATGTGGGACTCATCGTGGGCGGAATGATGTGTGGGCTTTCGGTTAGGTTTGGGCCGAATGTCATGGGCCCAACTAAAGTCTCATGGTCCAATTTGAGTTCTATTTAACCGGTCCAAATGCTGTGGGCTAATATCATCACATGGGCCGAAGGGTTAAAGGATTGGGTTATGCATGGGCCGACTAAATGCAAATGGGCTGAACCAATAGTATTGGGCCGAAACTAATAGGCTATTGCGCCAAAAGAAAAAGAAATGGCTTGACCGAAATCAGTGGGCCGGCTAATGGTCATTGGACCGATTTTAATAGGCTGTTACTGGGCCTTAATGAAATGGGTAGTTCGAAGATAAGATGCTGGTTTCAAAATGTCTTGGCCGATAAAGAAGGCATGCACAGGTATATGGTTCGGTCACCACAACAGCGAACCTTTTGAGTGTATAAGTGCTTAGGTTCAGCTAAGGTGGTGATCATGAAGGTTTGCATCCATGAGGGTTTGGTTCAGGGTTCGTGGGATGCATAGTGGCTGGGTTCGGCCATGATCATGAAATCATTCGTGTGAACCCATATGATCACCATAACATCCTTAAACCGTATTAAGAACAAGTCTGTCGCACCCCGAGAAATCCCGTCCCTTCCGGGGCGCGAGCGGCGGCAGATTGTCAGGATCGCAGTCTCCGGTCACACAACATGCGAGACCTATATGTCTGGTTATGCACGTACATCCAATAATTTGGATAAAACAGTTTATTAATATCAGAGTTGCGGAAGTAAAGTATAAGTTGGCAAAATGGTTTAACATTCATATCTTGCGGAAGCGTTGAATTAAAACAGTTTTCAAAATGACAATTAACAATAGTGCGGAAGCGATTAAAGTAGTTTGACAATACATAATTAACACAACCAAATGTTAAATACTATCAAGTGGCCTAAGACACTACAGTAGATGCATGGACCCCATCCTAGCATCCTAGTCCTTGTGCGAGTGCCTTAGTTACCTGAGAAAACATGCGAGTAAAAGGTCAACACAAAGGTTGGTGAGAGCACAGGTTTATCATAAGCAATAAACATCCAATGTTTAAAGTAAGAGTTGTTATCAATGTATCATTACAATGCAGTATCGATTGATAGCTAGTCAATACAGTTATATTATATTGTGGATGGTACCGAAGCTGACAGATTGTGCCTCCCGCCATGTTATCACAGACAATGGCAAAGTGTTGGTCAATATTGCACTGTTCCGACCTCCAGTCGGGTGTAGTGGGGCTTGTCAGGCCCAAATAGTACTATTCAAGATTACCATGCTAGGCGTTATGCTATTAACGGTCCGAGGAGTATCGCGAGGACTTTTAGTTGTGATAGGGCCCACACATATACATATAATGATAAAGCATGTCCATACATAAATGAAATGAGTTGTTTTCCAAAAACAGTTTATCATGCAATGTTTTCTCCCCCAAAGGTAGAAAAAGTAAAAAGGGGCCGTGAACTCACCTGATAGAGCAGTTCCGGTTTACAGGGTGTTCGCGTCTGCGAAAGCTAGCTGTCCTGTTAGTAAGCACCTATGATCGTATAGGTGTAAGTATGTGTTTTGTGGTGTGTTGTAATCCATACAACTCCAAGTGTCGGTGTGCTCAACCGAGTATGTGTGTGTTGACTTGTGTTGACTCGACGAATCGTTGGTGACACGATGGTTGTGTTTATGTGCCTTGACGCACATAAGACACTAATATGCATCCTATGACTCTAGTCACATAAGTTACCATTTTTAGCAAGTTTCCCATTTAGGAGAGTGTGGTTATGAAATCCCATTTCATAAAACTAATAACTTCCAATATGTTTATAAAACTTGTTTAAACTCTTAAAACATGTCATTTGCGCATAAATCGCCATTTATGCCGTTTTGCCCAAATAAAGTTTCCTTATTTGGAAAGTATCCGTTTAAAAACTCGTTTTCACAAATCAAGGTTTCCAATATGCTTAGAAATCATTTCTAAACATGTTTCAATAATCAAAGTTCATCAAATCTTTCAAAAACATCAATAGCCCTCTTTTAATTTCTAAAAGTTTCCATTTTTATAAAGTTTCTATAAAACCAAGTTTTTGACAAAATCAAATATTCCAATGTGTTTCTAAACACTCCAATACACATTTAACAACATCTAGACATGTCCAACATGTCTAGATCGTCACAATTCCATGACTTGCAACATAAAAGTTTCCTTTTATGGCAAGTGCACCAAAACATCATCAAATCAAACCTAACTTAATCAAAACTCAATTCCAACACCAATAAACACTAAAATTAGTAATCTATAATATCTATTCAACAAATCACGAACGATTTTGTGCATAATAATCTCATGGAGTTGCATGCGGGTTTTCACCCATTGCATGTGCGATCTAACTATAGATAAACACTAGAAACTACCTTAGAAGCTTAGATTCGGTGGGGATAGCTACTGATGATGAGATTTCAGTGGGTTGATGGTTGCTCCAAGCTTCTTGATGGCTTCCAAGACCTTCCTTATGCTTCAAGGGCTCCAAATGACTCCAAAGTTGCAAAGAAGAGCTCCAAGGATGTTACCAGGGGGATTTGAAATAGATATCAGTGGGTTTTGGTCGCAAGTGGGCGTGAGTGTTCGAGTGATTTGCAAAGGAACCGAATAGAAATGAGTTGGGGTTGATTATAAAGAAATTTTGATCTGCATGGCCTTCGCGTACCGCGGAGGCCGATTAAAATTTACTACCGCGTACCGCGACAGGATTCGGGAGTCTCGACTCCCGGTTTTCATCGCGTGCCGCGAAGCTTCTCGCCAACGGACCATCGCGTACCGCGATGAGTCCATTACCTTGATTTTCGATTTCATTGATACGATTTCGCTCGTAATCGATTCCTAACATTTATCCAAAGCATCTAATGCACCTTTAGCACATAATCATATAGTAACATATAAGTTTGATCACCAACGTTCGTGAGACTCGTGTGTGTGTGTTTCGATAATTCCTCGAATTATCTAAGATAGTTTGTGTTCGTATCTAACGAAGTGTTTGCACGCTTGATTAATCCTAATCAACGTGTGATGCACAATTCAATAATTCCCCGAATCATTGTTTTGTGTTAGTGTTGTGTTTGTCACACTTGGCTTCCAAAACCAATGTGCAATGTATGACTATCGTTTCGAAGATGTTTGTGTTCAACTCATCTAATTAAACGTAATTAAATGAAATGCAACAAGTATGAATGTGAAATGTAAAGAATATAAGAGTTGCAATTTACCTGAAATTGCCGGGTGTCACATCATCCCCTTGTTGAAAGAAATTTCGTCCCGAAATTTGGTTGTTGTTGGTAGTGTTTCAGAAGCAAGAGTGTTTGAGAAACGAAAATTTTTCCGGTTGTCACATCATCCCCTTGTTGAAAGGAATTTCGTCCCGAAATTTATTCGTTGTTGTCGACGTTCGACGTTGTCTGCTTGAAGAGATGGGGATATTTGCGCATCATCTGATCTTCACGTTCCCACGTGAATTCAGGTCCGCGTTTCGAGTTCCATCGAACTTTAACAATAGGAATCTTACTCTGCTTGAGTTGTTTGACCTCACGGTCCATGATCTCTACCGGTTCTTCCACGAACCGTAGTTGTTCATCCACCTGGATCTCATCCAGTGGAACAATAAGTGTTTCATCCGATAAACACTTCTTTAGGTTTGAGACATGAAATATGTTGTGAACTCCATCGAGTTCGGCTGGTAAGTTGAGTTGGTATGCCACTGGACCAATCCTCTTCAGGATCTCGAAAGGTCCAATATACCGTGGGTTCAGTTTGCCTCGTTTACCAAAACGAATGACGCCTTTCCATGGCGAAACTTTCAGAAGGACTTTGTCTCCTGCCTGAAATTCCAAAGGCTTTCGGCGTTTGTCGGCATAGCTCTTTTGACGATCTCGAGCTGCTGCCATGCGGTTTCTTATTTGCACGATTTTCTCGGTTGTTTCATGCACAAGTTCCGGGCCAGTAAGTTGACTATCGCCCACTTCTGCCCAACAGATGGGTGATCGGCATTTCCTGCCATAGAGTGCCACAAAAGGCGCTGCTTTGATGCTTGTGTGATAACTGTTGTTGTAGGAAAACTCCACCAATGGTAGGTGAGTCTCCCAGCTGTTGCCGAAGTCTACTACGCACGCTCGTAGCATATCTTCATGAGTTTGTATCGTGCGTTCGCTTTGGCCATCAGTTTGTGGGTGATATGCTGTACTCATATCCAACCGCGTGCCAAGTGACTTTTGCAATGATTTCCAGAAGTTAGAAGTGAATCTGGCGTCTCGATCTGAAATGATGGAGATCGGCACTCCATGTCGCGAGACCACTTCCTTGACATAGATTCTGGCTAGTTTTTCCATCTTGTCATATTCCTTGATCGCAAGGAAATGTGCTGATTTAGTCAGTCGGTCCACAATTACCCAGATAGTGTCACATCCACTTGGGGTAGGGGGTAATTTGGTGATGAAATCCATGGAGATTTGTTCCCATTTCCACATGGGGATCTCGGGTTGTGTGAGTAATCCAGATGGTTTCTGGTACTCGATCTTGACTTTGGCACAAGTCAAGCATTTGCCTACGTAAGTAGCGATGTCGGCTTTCATGTGCGGCCACCAGTAAAGTATCTTCAGATCATGATACATCTTATCAGATCCAGGGTGAATGGAATATCGGGATTTATGAGCCTCATCCATCACAAGGTCTCGTAAGTTCCCGTATTGTGGAACCCAGACGCGCTCCATGAAATATTGTAAACCATCGTCCTTTGCTTTAAGGTGTTGCTCCATTCCCCTTAGTGATTCTGCCGCTAGATTTTCTGCCTTAAGTGCCTCCACTTGGGCAACGCGTATCTGCTCTGGGAGGTTGGGAAGGATGGTGAGTTGTAAAGCTCTTACCCTCTTGGGTTTCTGTGTATTCTTCCGACTTAGGGCATCGGCCACTACATTGGCCTTCCCCGGGTGGTACTTGATAGCACATTCATAGTCGTTTAGGAGTTCGAGCCAGCGACGCTGTCGCATGTTCAGTTCCTTCTGCTCGAATATGTGTTGGAGACTCTTGTGATCAGTGTATATCGTACACCTTGTACCGTATAGGTAGTGTCTCCAGATCTTGAGTGCGAATACCACGGCTCCAAGTTCTAAGTCGTGGGTGGTGTAGTTCTTCTCGTGGACTTTCAGTTGTCGAGAAGCATATGCGATTACCTTCTCCCGCTGCATTAGCACACAGCCGAGTCCTTGTATCGAGGCATCACAATATACTACGAAGTCATCCGTTCCATCAGGAAGTGATAAGATAGGTGCACTACAGAGCTTCTGCTTGAGAAGTTGGAATGCAGCTTCTTGTTTGTCAGTCCAGAGATACTTCTTGTCCTTATGGGTTAAGGCTGTAAGGAGTTGGGCTATCTTTGAAAATCCTTCGATAAATCGTCGATAATAGCCGGCCAATCCTAGGAATTGTCGCACCTCAGTTGGGGTCTTTGGTGCTTCCCAGTTCTTGATTGCCTCTATCTTAGATTTATTCACATGAATCCCTTGTTCATTAACAACATGTCCCAAAAATTGGACTTCTCGAATCCAGAAGTCACACTTTGAGAGTTTAGCGTACAACTTCTCTTTCCGTAGCAGTTCAAGAGCCAATTGCAGATGTTCTTTGTGTTCTTCCTGAGTTTTGGAGTAAATAAGTATATCATCAATGAAAACAATGATAAACTTGTCAAGGTATGGTTTGCACACTCTGTTCATGAGGTCCATGAATACTGCAGGTGCGTTTGTCAGCCCAAACGGCATAACCAAGAACTCATAATGGCCATACCGAGTGCGAAAAGCAGTCTTGGGTATATCTTCCTCCTGAATCCTCAACTGATGGTACCCAGATCGCAGATCGATCTTAGAGTAGTAACTCGATCCTTGCAGTTGATCGAATAAATCGTCAATGCGAGGTAAGGGGTAACGATTCTTGATCGTCACTTTGTTCAATTCCCGATAGTCAATGCACATTCGAAACGTGCCATCCTTTTTCTTTACGAATAAGACCGGAGCTCCCCAGGGTGAGAAGCTTGGTCTAATAAAACCCTTGTCCAACAGCTCTTGCAGTTGATTGGACAGTTCCTGCATCTCCGAAGGTGCAAGTCGATAAGGTGCTCGTGCAATAGGTGCTGCTCCCGGCACAAGATCTATGCGGAACTCCACTTGTCGAGGTGGTGGAAGTCCTGGTAGATCCTTAGAAAATACGTCGGGATAGTCGCATACGGCTGGGATGTCCTCTATTTTCTTCTCCTCTTCCGTCTTGTCAGTGATAAGTGCCAATATGGCTGTGTATCCCTTTCGTAAGCATTTGTGAGCTTTCATGCACGAGATGATGTTCAGAGGAGTGTCACTCCTTTCGCCCTTGATATCTAGAGTTTCTCCGCTAGGGAGGGGTATGCGCACAACCTTGTCGTGACAAATGATTTCAGCCTGGTTTTCAGACAACCAATCCATGCCAACTACGACATCAAAACTGCCTAGTGTAACCGGCATGAGGTCAATCTTAAATTTATGGCCTGCTAGCTCTAAAGTGCATTCTCTCAGAATGTGCTTAGTTACAATCAATTTACCATCAGCTAGCTCTACTATGTATTCAACCTCTAAGGGTGTTGGGGTTATGGGAAGTATCTTACTAAAGTCTTTAGATATAAAGCTTTTCTCAGCTCCAGTATCAAACAGTACAGAAGCATAATTATTGTTCAAGAGATACGTACCAGTTGCAAGGTTGGGATCTTTTCTGGCCTCCTTAGCCCCGATCACGAAGGCTCGTCCCTTCGGACCGTTGTTGTTCCCATTATTGTTGTCCTTCAGATGTGGGCAGTCTCTCTTGAAGTGCCCTGGTTTTCCACATTCGAAGCAGCCCTTTGGTGCTTCCTGTTGTTGTTGTTGTGGCTGTGGGGTCTTTGTACGCAGCTCACCCCTGCAGTCTTTGGCGAGGTGTCCCCCTTTGCCACATCGTTGGCATCAGATAGAACCGCATTGTCCCAAAACATGGTGTAAATTGCATTTGTTGCACTTGGGATGTTTGCCTGCGTAGGATCCTGAGCCTTGGTTGGTTGGGATGGGTGGTGCGTAAGCTTGGATTGCTCCAAACTTACGTTGCTGTGGTGGTGGTTGGAGAGTGGAAGCTTTACTCTGGGTGTCATCCCATTTGCGTTTGCCCTTGTCATTGGTCGTGGTCACAGCACCACGGGGTGGCAAGAGTCCTTGTGCGACAGCTGAATCAGTGAGCTTGTGGGTCAGTCGCACGGCTTGTTGCATGGTGATGGGATCAGCAGAGAGCACCATGTGCTTGAATGGTGGGTTTGCCATTTCTGGGCACAGGTTGGCCAATTCATAAGATCGAGCTGTGTAAGCCTCGACCTCGGAACCAATCATCTTGTGGTTCCAGAACTCCGTCTCAAGTTTCTGCACCTCACCACGAGGGCAATATTCGCGGTTCAACATTTGTTTAAAATTATCCCAAGGCAGTGCGTTGGCTGCATCTAGCCCTAGGTTCTGAACATTGGCGTTCCACCAAGTGAGGGCAGCTCCCTCGAATGTCCCTGCAGCGAACTTGACCCTGTCCTCGTTCCTGCAGTTGCTCATGGCAAAGGCCGATTCCGCCTTCTCGATCCAGCGTAATAGCCCAACGGCTCCCTCAGTGCCGCTGAATGAGTGAGGTTTGCAGTCCAGAAACATCTTGAACGTGCAGAGAGGTGGGTTAGGATTTGCTCCTGTGATATGCAAAGAGTAGAGTTGGGTTAAGTATCGGTTAAATGTGTTGAATTGGAAACAAGTGATTGTGATGCAAGGTGAGTATGAAGAGATTCATCACCTTGGTTCAGTGGGTTTTGGTTACGGGCAGCTTCCCGTGCAGCAAGTACCTCCTCAACTCGCTCGTTGATGAGTGCATTCAGTTCAGCTTGGGTCAGGTTGATGTTTCCGCGTCCACCCGCGTTCCTGCGTCCTCCACGTCTCCCAGCCATGATCTTCATAGTGAGAATACGTGTTAGTGTTTGTCTAATGACTAATGTAGTGTGTGCGGTAGGTACTGTAAAGAACGTGTTAGAGCTATCGGCTCTTCCCCGTCATGGGTAGTCACGTAATGCATAAAAGATGTAACGTGTGTGCAAGTACCACAATACTAAGCACTATGTGTTGTGTGGAGACTAGTGGTTATAGACTAAGTTCACTAAATGCAAACCTAATTCGCAATAACCGGAGTCTCTGATACCAATCTGTCGCACCCCGAGAAATCCTGTCCCTTCCGGGGCGCGAGCGGCGGCAGATTGTCAGGATCGCAGTCTCCGGTCACACAAAATGCGAGACCTATATGTCTGGTTATGCACGTACATCCAATAATTTGGATAAAACAGTTTATTAATATCAGAGTTGCGGAAGTAAAGTATAAGTTGGCAAAATGGTTTAACATTCATATCTTGCGGAAGCGTTGAATTAAAACAGTTTTCAAAATGACAATTAACAATAGTGCGGAAGCGATTAAAGTAGTTTGACAATACATAATTAACACAACCAAATGTTAAATACTATCAAATGGCCTAAGACACTACAGTAGATGCATGGACCCCATCCTAGCATCCTAGTCCTTGTGCGCGTGCCTTAGTTACCTGAGAAAACATGCGAGTAAAAGGTCAACACAAAGGTTGGTGAGAGCACAGGTTTATCATAAGCAATAAACATCCAATGTTTAAAGTAAGAGTTGTTATCAATGTATCATTACAATGCAGTATCGATTGATAGCTAGTCAATACAGTTATATTATATTGTGGATGGTACCGAAGCTGACAGATTGTGCCTCCCGCCATGTTATCACAGACAATGGCAAAGTGTTGGTCAATATTGCACTGTTCCGACCTCCAGTCGGGTGTAGTGGGGCTTGTCAGGCCCAAATAGTACTATTCAAGATTACCATGCTAGGCGTTATGCTATTAACGGTCCGAGGAGTATCGCGAGGACTTTTAGTTGCGATAGGGCCCACACATATACATATAATGATAAAGCATGTCCATACATAAATGAAATGAGTTGTTTTCCAAAAACAGTTTATCATGCAATGTTTTCTCCCCCAAAGGTAGAAAAAGTAAAAAGGGGCCGTGAACTCACCTGATAGAGCAGTTCCGGTTTACAGGGTGTTCGCGTCTGCGAAAGCTAGCTGTCCTGTTAGTAAGCACCTATGATCGTATAGGTGTAAGTACGTGTTTTGTGGTGTGTTGTAATCCATACAACTCCAAGTGTCGGTGTGCTCAACCGAGTATGTGTGTGTTGACTTGTGATGACTCGACGAATCGTTGGTGACACGATGGTTGTGTTTATGTGCCTTGACGCACATAAGACACTAATATGCATCCTATGACTCTAGTCACATAAGTTACCATTTTTAGCAAGTTTCCCATTTAGGAGAGTGTGGTTATGAAATCCCATTTCATAAAACTAATAACTTCCAATATGTTTATAAAACTTGTTTAAACTCTTAAAACATGTCATTTGCGCATAAATCGCCATTTATGCCGTTTTGCCCAAATAAAGTTTCCTTATTTGGAAAGTATCCGTTTAAAAACTCGTTTTCACAAATCAAGGTTTCCAATATGCTTAGAAATCATTTCTAAACATGTTTCAATAATCAAAGTTCATCAAATCTTTCAAAAACATCAATAGCCCTTTTAATTTCTAAAAGTTTCCATTTTTAGAAAGTTTCTATAAAACCAAGTTTTTGACAAAATCAAATATTCCAATGTGTTTCTAAACACTCCAATACACATTTAACAACATCTAGACATGTCCAACATGTCTAGATCGTCACAATTCCAAGACTTGCAACATAAAAGTTTCCTTTTATGGCAAGTGCACCAAAACATCATC
Organism: Mikania micrantha; assembly: GCA_009363875.1. Classification (NCBI taxonomy): domain Eukaryota; kingdom Viridiplantae; phylum Streptophyta; class Magnoliopsida; order Asterales; family Asteraceae; genus Mikania; species Mikania micrantha. The sequence goes on along the minus strand of CM018682.1, from coordinate 54,055,404 downwards.
AAATCAAACCTAACTTAATCAAAACTCAATTCCAACACCAATAAACACTAAAATCAGTAATCTATAATATCTATTCAACAAATCACCAACGATTTTGTGCATAATAATCTCATGGAGTTGCATGCGGGTTTTCACCCATTGCATGTGCGATCTAACTATAGATAAACACTAGAAACTACCTTAGAAGCTTAGATTCGGTGGGGATAGCTACTGATGATGAGATTTCAGTGGGTTGATGGTTGCTCCAAGCTTCTCGATGGCTTCCAAGACCTTCCTTATGCTTCAAGGGCTCCAAATGACTCCAAAGTTGCAAAGAAGAGCTCCAAGGATGTTACCAGGGGGATTTGAAGTAGATATCAGTGGGTTTTGGTCGCAAGTGGGCGTGAGTGTTCGAGTGATTTGCAAAGGAACCGGATAGAAATGAGTTGGGGTTGATTATAAAGAAATTTTGATCTGCATGGCCTTCGCGTACCGCGGAGGCCGATTAAAATTTACTACCGCGTACCGCGACAGGATTCGGGAGTCTCGACTCCCGGTTTTCATCGCGTGCCGCGAAGCTTCTCGCCAACGGACCATCGCGTACCGCGATGAGTCCATTACCTTGATTTTCGATTTCATTGATACGATTTCGCTCGTAATCGATTCCTAACATTTATCCAAAGCATCTAATGCACCTTTAGCACATAATCATATAGTAACATATAAGTTTGATCACCAACGTTCGTGAGACTCGTGTGTGTGTGTTTCGATAATTCCTCGAATTATCTAAGATAGTTTGTGTTCGTATCTAACGAAGTGTTTGCACGCTTGATTAATCCTAATCAACGTGTGATGCACAATTCAATAATTCCCCGAATCATTGTTTTGTGTTAGTGTTGTGTTTGTCACACTTGGCTTCCAAAACCAATGTGCAATGTATGATTATCGTTTCGAAGATGTTTGTGTTCAACTCATCTAATTAAACGTAATTAAATGAAATGCAACAAGTATGAATGTGAAATGTAAAGAATATAAGAGTTGCAATTTACCTGAAATTGCCGGGTGTCACACACTGATTCACCTGTATTCTCATGAATAGAATAATATAATGATAGCGTTGTAGTTATCAAACCGAAGTATTGATAACCATTTTGTGTAATAAGGATATTAGATGTAATTAATCTATTCCTTGTATTATTCTATTTTCTGCGCGTTCACTGTTGTTACACTTTTAAATTATTAAAAGTGTTAGTTAACTATTTGTAATATAATCTCAATGCAACGTATAGAGACCAAAAGGAGTCCGTTGTGATCCTCACGTAATCAGATTACAATGCACCCGATTTACCTCTATCCCGCCGTGTGAATCCCAATGACTTCATTGAAACTGTTACTAATAATATGACATGAGAGAAAATAAATTCCTCAGTCTACTAGTCCACAGGTAACGATGGATGATGTACATCTGCGCTGTTACTGATCTCAATGTGATTAACAAAGTTGAATAAGAACTTGTCTTATTACGTTATGTAAATCATGATACGAATGATATTGGCATCATGAAGCTTACGTTATCATGAAATCATTCGTGTGAACCCATATGATCACCATAACATCCTTAAACCGTATTAAGAACAAGTCTTAATACTTTTAAATCATGCATGGCGGTTAAAGAATCAGTGCGATCATACTATCACATAGTATGTTTTTAAGGTATAGATTAAGTGTTATAAGAAATTGACTTATGACACTTGATCCATTATGATGTGGAATGATATTAAGAAGATATTTTATCTTCTAATCATTCATGTGTTGTGAAGTGTCAACATGTTTCACTGTAGTAGTTCTCATTGTTTGTTTGTGTATGAATTGTATCAATGTTTACTCATGTAGGAATAACCAAGTGTTATAAGACATAATCTTACAACTATGTTATTCTAATGTGTTGATGATTATGAAATTACATTATCATAATCATCTGAGTTTCCCTGTTATCTCATGATCATACAAGCATGCATACAATGATAAGCGATAATAAACAGTTTAATATTATCTAAATCAATGTATAAATAACATGTTAAGCAAAACTTTTAAATAAATAAAAGTAAACATGTTTCTCAGCCCCGAGAGTTTAAAATCAGTAAAGATTAAAGTAAAAGGGGCATATGAACTCACCTTGTTGTTGTAGGGTTGACTTAGCTTAAAAGAAAGAGTGCACGCGCTCTTTGTTGTATTTGATGTTGATTTCACGACCCTGTATTGAATTCACATTGTTTGTAACTTATAGTATTGAGTGTAATTGTTTATTGTGCGCGTACGCGTGTTAGCCTTAACTTGGCTAACACTCGTGAGTCTCGGCTGTCTTCATTCGGCCCTGTGTATTTGTTGTGATTTTACTAGTTCCTTTGTTTACTGGACTTAACACTTAAAATCAATTGTGAGTGTATCCAAACTAAATTGTTTTGGGATTTATGAATCAAATTCCAAGACCTTGTTATCCTTGTAACAATCTAGTTGAGTAATTACGAGTATGTGTCATAATTTAATCTGATTTAACATGTTAACTTTCTCATTACTCGTGTGACCGAATGTGGGACTCATCGTGGGCGGAATGATGTGTGGGCTTTCGGTTAGGTTTGGGCCGAATGTCATGGGCCCAACTAAAGTCTCATGGTCCAATTTGAGTTCTATTTAACCGGTCCAAATGCTGTGGGCTAATATCATCACATGGGCCGAAGGGTTAAAGGATTGGGTTATGCATGGGCCGACTAAATGCAAATGGGCTGAACCAATAGTATTGGGCCGAAACTAATAGGCTATTGGGCCAAAAGAAAAAGAAATGGCTTGACCGAAATCAGTGGGCCGGCTAATGGTCATTGGACCGATTTTAATAGGTTGTTACTGGGCCTTAATGAAATGGGTAGTTCGAAGATAAGATGCTGGTTTCAAAATGTCTTGGCCGATAAAGAAGGCATGCACAGGTATATGGTTCGGTCACCACAACAGCGAACCTTTTGAGTGTATAAGTGCTTAGGTTCAGCTAAGGTGGTGATCATGAAGGTTTGCATCCATGAGGGTTTGGTTCAGGGTTCGTGGGATGCATAGTGGCTGGGTTCGGCCATGACTAGCCTCATGGTTCGTCTCTAACTGATGAGGTTCGTGGCAAATCATACAGCGAGGGTTCGGCTCTCCCACGTAGGGTTTGGATGTGTCCATCCTCTGCAGGGTTCGGTGGCCGAAGGTAAGGTAGTCATGGGCTCAACTGATGCATCAATAGATTCGTGACAGCAAATAGGTTCGCTTGCTTGTGGATGGTTCGCCGGACATAGGCTTAACAAGAAAGGTTCGTGTCCCAATAGTTCGTGACCCGCTATGAAGGCTCAGGATTGAGAAGGTTCGTCAACATGTCAAGGGTTTGCTGCTCTCAACCTCACAGGCCATGGGTTTGGCTCCCTTCTTGGTTCGGCTACCCATCAGAGGGTTCGTTGGCTTTAGGGTTCGGCCAGTAAACCCACGAACCCTGTTCACATTTTCATCTGCCCATCGATTCTGAGCTGTTCCCATGGCTGTTGCCATGCCATTCAAGTTTTCTAATGATCATGTGGTGCGAAGTGGGGGTAGGTTGAACGATTTCACGATGGTGGGTCAACATACACATGAAAACCCTATTTTTACAGATCTTTAATGCATCATACCTTTGATTTCAGTGGATAAACCTTTAGATCTGTTGTACTTCTATGTAGAGCTCGTCAAGAGCTTCGCGTGGGTTCAAGAATCATCGATTTTCGTTGAGAAACGAGGGAGTTATGGGGTTTTGAAGGTGGTTTGTGGTGGTGGAGAGGTGGTGGCCGGGATTTGAAACTAGAGAGAGAATGGGAAGATGTGAAATGAAGTAAATGAGTTCATTTAGGGTTTTTATACCCCGTGGGGTGTTCGTGTTCATTTCGGTTGCTCGGTTCGCGTTTTCGTCGCGTATCCGGAAAATTACGCGTAATTAATTGTAATTAATAAAAAGAAACTATTTTAATTATTTGATGAGTTTAAAAATTGTAAAATGTTATTTATTTTATTTTGTTAAATTTATTATCGTTTCGTGTCGTGTTTCGTTTTCGTTTCGTCGAATCGCGTCACCATCGCGCGTATTCGTTCGAATCGTCATTCGAACGAACACGATGATGGTTTTGCTTTCCGAATTTTGTTGTCTACTTTTCAGTTATCATTTCAGAACGTTAAACTCACAGATATGTTTGTGTGAATCGTCACCCACACAAACACACTGTCAGTTCGTTATTCTGAAACGACACTACAATTTAGTTTGAATTGTGTTTCCTCACTGTCGGACTCAACTAAACACCCTGTTTTCACATTGTTTTCACATTGAAATGTCGGCCATCTGATTCCTGTCATCTATGGGTATCAGATCGCAACCGATTTGTTTCTGTTATTCACTTGAATACTGTTGTTTCTCCTGATCTGTTGTGTTAACTGTACTTAAGTTTTCACTTAAATACACACAACTAATGTTTCAAATGTACGTTGTACTTACTGTATCTAAGTTTACACAAAAATACGTACAACGATTTCTTGTATTTAGGATTCTGATAATACAAGTAATGTATATACACATAGAATTAAACATAGTTACTGTTTATAGTACACGTACCGTACGGACTTGCCGACCGGTCAGGTACCAGTTGTCACAGTCTCCCCTTGTTAAAGAAATTTCGTCCCGAAATTTAAGCATGAAGGTCAGACTTTACTTCTCGAACAGATGGGGATACTTTGCTTTCATGTTGTCCTCGCGCTCCCAAGTAAATTCTGGTCCATGCTTGGAGTTCCATCTAACCTTTACAATAGGGATACGGCTACGTTTCAGTTTCTTAACTTCACGTTCCATAATCTCTGCAGGTTCTTCAATGAAGTGTAGTTGTTCATCAATTTGTATTTCCTCCAACGGTATGATCAATGTCTCGTCTACTAAACACCTTTTGAGATTTGATACATGAACCACATCGTGTACTCCGCTGAGCTAGGGAATTTGAGTATGTATGCCACAGGACCTATACGTTGAGTAATCTCAAACGGACATACCTAGGTGCTAGCTTGCCTTTAGCCCCAAACCGAACTACGCCTTTCCATGGGGACACTTTCAACATGACTCGGTCACCCACATCGAATTCCAAAGGCTTGCGCCGTTTGTCTGCGTAGCTCTTTTGGTGGCTACGTGTTGCTTGTAATCGTTGTTGTATCTAGGCAATCTTATCAGTAGTTTCCTGAATAAGTTCAGGCCCAGTTATTCTGTTGTCTCCCACTTCTGTCCAACAAATTGGAGACCGACATTTTCTACCATAAAGTGCTTCAAAAGGAGCGCATCCGATGCTGCTGTGGTAGCTATTGTTGTAGGAGAACTCAATGAGAGGTAAGTGTGTGTCCCAACTTCCACCAAAGTCTAGGATACATGTTCTCAACATATCATCTAGGGTTTGAATGGTGCGCTCACTTTGTACATCCTTTTGTGGATGATAAGCAGTGCTCAAGTTAACACTTGTCCCTAAAGATTGTTGTAATGATTGCCAGAACCGCGATGTAAATCGACTGTCCCGGTCTGAAATAATAGACAATGGCACACCATGCCTTACTACTATTTCAACAATATATAGTCTCGCTAGTTTCTCCATTTTGTATGTCTCTCAGATCGGCAAGAAGTGTGCGGACTTGGTCAGTCTATCAATGATGACCCAAATAGAATCGTATCCACTGGAAGTGCGGGGTAGCTTGGTAATGAAATCCATATCTATTTGTTCCCACTTCCATTGTGGTATCTCTGGTTATTCCAGCAAACCCAAAGATTTCTGGTGTTCTACTTTGACTTTGGCACATGTAATACATTTACCAACATAAGTGGCAATGTCTTTCTTCATACCTGGCCACCAATAAAATGACCTAAGATCTTGGTACATCTTATCGGCACCAGGATGAACTGAGTAACGTGTCTTGTTTGCTTCGTCAAGTATGAGTGTTAGAAGTTCGTCTACTGCTGGAATCCAAACACGATCCAGATAGTAAATAACTCCATCTTGTTTTGTCTTAAAATGTTTCTCGGCTCCACAATCGAGCTTGTGTTCCAGATTGTCTCTTGCCACTGCCTCTTGTTGTGCTTGTAGAATGTGATCTCTCAAACTTGTTTGCACTGTCATTCCCATTGCGCGAACACGTTAGGGTTTGACTCTTCCCTTCCGGCTCAAGGCATCTGCGACAACATTTGCTTTGCCCGGATAGTATTTGATCACGCAATCATAATCATTCAGGAGCTCAACCCAACGTCTCTGTCTCATGTTAAGCTCCTTCTGATCAAATATGTGCTGTAAACTCTTGTGATCTGTGAAGATAGTACATTTGGTACCGTACAGGTAATGTCTCCAAATCTTTAAAGTAAAGACAACAGCTCCCAGTTCGAGATCGTGTGTTGTGTAATTCTTCTCATGTATCTTCATCTGTCGTGAGGCATAAGCAATGACTTTGTCTCGTTGCATAAAAACACATCCGAGTCCCTGATGGGAAGCATCACAAAATACTACAAAGTCATCATTGCCTTCTGGGAGTGTTAAGATTGGAGCATTGCACAATCTTTGTTTCAGTGTCTGGAATGCCTCTTCATGTTTCTGCGTCCACACAAAAGGTTCAAACTTCTGTGTGAGTTTGGTGAGAGGCAAGGCCATATTAGAGAAATCCAAGATGAATCTCCTGTAATAACCTGCCAATCCTAAGAATGATCTGATCTATGTCGGTGTTGTAGGCACATCCCAGTTCTTGATTGCTTCAATCTTGGCTGGATCCACATGAATATCATTGTTGTTAATCATGTGACCCAAGAACTGAACTTCTCTCAACCAAAATTCGCACTTGGAGAATTTGGCATAGAGTCGTTCTTCCTTCAGAAGTTCCAAAACTGTCTTGAGGTGTTGCTCATGTTCTTTCTCGTTCTTTGAATAAATCAGTATATCATCAATGAAGACGATAACGAACTGATCTAAGTACGGCTTGCACACCCGGTTCATCAAATCCATGAACACTGCCGGTGCGTTCGTCAATCCGAATGGCATCATCATGAACTCGTAGTGGCCATATCGGGTACGAAAAGCCGTTTTGGGTATGTCTTCCTCTTGAATCCGGAGCTGATGATAGCCTGATCTCAGGTCTATCTTTGAAAAGTACTGTGCTCCCTGTAACTGATCAAACAAATCATCAATCCTCGGTAACGGGTACCGATTCTTGATGGTGAGTTTGTTGAGTTCTCTGTAATCGATACACATCCTGAAAGTTCCATCCTTCTTTTTCACAAAAAGAACCAGAGCACCCCATGGGCAAAGCTCGGTCGGATGAATCCTTTATCGAGTAGCTCTTGTAACTGGTTGGACAACTCTTGCATCTCAGATGGTGCGAGTCTATAGGGAGACTTAGCTACAGGAGTCGCTCCCAGAATCAGATCGATTTGGAACTGCACCGATCGCTCGGGTGACAGTCCCGGTAAGTCATCCAAAATTACTTCTGCCAAGTCTCTCTCAATTAGTACATATTGAATCTTGATCGCTTTGTTGTCTTTCTCCACCACGTGTGCTAGAGGGGTGTTACATTGTTTTCATAAGCCTTGCATGCCTTCATGCACGATGTTATCTCGCCACTGCGTCTTGCTTGATCTCCATGAATCTCCCGAATTTGATCGTTCTCCATTCAAGTGTAGATATTAATTATGCTACATTCTATTATCTAATTGGCACCTACTTAATCTATAATTATCCTTAGTTATGTTACTAATTCCCTATAATATATATATATATATATATATATATATAACATTTTAATATCCAACATAATTTAATACACATGATGAAAATGACATACCTTCGTGTAGAGCCCACTAAACGATGAAGACTGACAAAGTCAACCCGGAAGAGTCAATACTCAGTTTCTGATCATTTTCGTGTACAGCATTTCGAGTACACCACTTGTTCGTGTACTCGAAATTTTGTTTCAGATTTCGAGTATTCCTAGGCCTAGTATAAATAGACGTATTTTGTACAGGCTTAGGTTAGAATCCCGAGGCATTTGCTCTCTAGACGTATTGAGGCACTTGTACTCGAACTTTTTCAGAATTTATAAAAGTTTGCATTTTTCTTATTGCTTTCTTGATTCTAACCTGGATTCCGCACTCGTTAGACATCACTGATGATGATTATGAAGATAAAGTTTGGATCTTGATCAGATTTCGGACCTACAAGTGGTATCAGAGCTTGAGTGCTCTTTTCATCATCAAGGTAACAACTTTCTGAAGCAAGTTTTATACTTTATCATTCTTCTCTACTCCATCTAGCTACTGTGTAAATTTGGGACTCCAAATCTCAAGAAATATTTTTATAAAATTTTTCTTAAGTATTTTCGAGTTCAAAATTTTCGAGTTCAGCTCTTTCGAGTATAGTTAGAGTGTTCGAAGTATAGATACTTTTCGAGTACAAGAGGAGTTCGACTGTAGGATTTCGAATACAGAGTCAGCTTCGAGTACACACAGGATTTCGAGTACAAGGGGAGTTTCGAGTAAAGATTTGTCTGTTTAACTTTGAACAGTATCTACAGGGAGCTACAGGGAATTCGTGTACTGGACTTAGAAAATTTCCTGATTCATCATGGCTTCAAAGAATCTGACAAATTTGTCCAACTTACTTAATCTGGACAATGAAATCGGCACCGGAACAAAGCCGCCAAGGCTTGTGTCAGGAGATAATTTCCAAGATTGGAAATTCAGATTTCAGTCATTTATCAAGTATACCGATCCAAAGCTTTGGAGATCCATTGAAGAGGGTCCCTATGTGCCCTCATACCAGAGTGAGATAAATGGTCCTCTTGTTCCTAAGGATCCTGAGCTATATACTGACAATGACATACTTTTGATGGAAAAGGATGAAAAGGCCTATGCGTCAATCACTATGGCTCTATCTACTGATGTTGCTCATGGATTTAAGGAACACAAGACAGCAAAGGAACTCTGGAATGCCTTGGTTGAAAGATTTGAAGGAAATGAGGACATGCGAGAAAGTCGGAAGGATATGCTCAGGCAGAGGTTTAACATGTTTAATCACATCAAGGGAGAGTGTCTTGAAGCACAACTTAACAGATTCACACATCTGATGACTGAGATGACTAGTTCTGTAATTGAGATGACCAAGGGAGAGGTGAACAAGAAGCTGCTGAACTCATTACCTTACACTTGGAATTCAAATTGTACAACAATCAAAAGGACCAAAGATATGTAAAAGACTTCTTTGAGTGAGCTGATCTCAATCATCAACTCCTATGATATGGATGATAAGCAGAGAGCATTGAATCATGCTAGCTCAATGGGCATTGCTCCTGTATCTGAAAACTCTGCCCTACTGTCAGCAATCAATCTTCAATCAGTAGGAATGCAGCACTATCAGCCTTCTTCATCTCATACAATTCCTTTTGAGACTGCATTCCTATCATCTGGACAAACCGGATCAGTGCCTAAAGTCAATCCAGAAAGCGAAGAGAATCTGCTGCTGTTTAAAGGATTCATGAACAGCTACAATGCTTTCATAGCAGGAGAATTGGCACCATCCAATCTCACTCAAGACAATCTAGAGCAGATCAATCCAGCTGATGTTGAAGAAATGGATATCTCATGGCAGATGGCAATGGCAGTGGCAGTGTTTAGAGAAAAGAAGTTCATCAAGCGTTATGGAAGAAACAGCTTTGGAAACAATCCAGGAAAGAAGCTTGGTTTTGATAAGTCAAAGCTGCGATGTTACAACTGCGACCAACCGGGTCACTTTGCCAGAGAATGTAAGCAGCCAAAGGTGGCTAAAGAAGGAGAAAAGAAGACTAAAGAGAAATATGTGACTGCAGCTGCTGGAGGAAGTGCTAGCACATCTAAAGCACTGGTGACTCAAGAGACTGACTCCTATGATTGGAGTGATCAGGTGCAGGAACTGGAGCTGACTCTGAGTCATGCATTCATGGCCGAGGTGGACGACAAGCAGAAGGAGGTAACTGAAAATCTTTGCTCTACCTCATGCATAAATAAAGTATTTAAGTACAGGTCACACAATGAATCAATACTTTAACTCAAAATTTCTTAAAAATGAAGGAATTTTTAAAAGGAAACTTGAAGCCGAGGGTCGGGATATGGCAAGGCTAAAAGAACTTTTAAGTGATAAAGAGTCTAACAATCGTGATGCTAGACGAAAAATCGATGAACTCACATTGGAGCTAGACCAAGCTAAAACTCAACTTTCTAAAATTTCAGTAAAATGTGAACAATTTGATTATTGAAGCAAAGTTCTAGAAAACATGGTAAGCATACAATTCAAGAGGGATAATAAGGGTCTTGGTTTTAAGGAGTGTGCACCACCCTTTAACCATAATTACTCATGCATGCCAAGGATCAACACATCTGTTGATGACTTGGAATTGGATTCTAGTCGTGCTTGTGATTTCCCCACCAAACTAGTTATGCTCACAGCTGACCCTGTTATGACTAATGACTCTAAGGTTTGTGCAGAAAAACTAAGTGTTGTAGGTTTAGAGGAGAAGAAGGTAGAAAGAAGTGCTGGGAGGAGCACAGATTGTTCAACATCTACAAGACAATAATCTTTTGTTCCAAAAACTGATTTTGTTGGAAAATTCGATGAAATTGACATTAATCTTAATGATATGTTGAAACATTTTCAAAAAACGTTTGCTATAAAATCAACTTTCTCTCCTTTGACAACACAGACTGCACCAGCTCATTCCACAGTTACTAAAGAGGAAAGTTCACAGTTGAACCCTAACTGTGAACCTTATATTCCAACTGGTCATTGGAACAAATTTCTTCAAACTTATCCTCTAGTCAAAGTAACTGTGATGTAAAGCCCTTTGACCTAATTGAATTTCACCAAAAGGTCTGCTGTTATGCATGTGGGAAACCAGGCCACATTGCTAGACACTGTCTGCACTGACCTACTGAATTCTTCTATGGGAAGAATCAGTAGGTCATCCCTAAGGCTGAACCGGTTAACAAACATGTGAGGAACGTACCATCCTCCAAGCCTAAGTCAACCTCTCAAAAAGGGACTCAGACTCGGACTCCTTCCACTGCAAAAAGACATAAGAAATCAAACAAAGCTCAATCTGATTTTCATAAGCAAACACCAAGGATTTTCAAAACTAAGACAAAACCAGTTAACCAGGGCAGTGGAAGCGTGACAAAACATATTTAACACAATTCAGACAGACCCAAGAACAGACCCAAACCCAAACCCAAGGACGTAGTCTATTCTATTTACAAAGTGCCTAAATCTGTTATGGTTTGGGTACCGGTTTCTCATTAGTTGTATGTGTACTATGCAGGGACAGCCAAGCAAGCTTAAACATTTTTGGTATGTAGACAGTGGCTGTTCCCGGCATATGACTGGGGATTTCTCTCAGTTACATGAAGTTACACCATTCAATGAAGGCTATGTGTCATTTGCTGGAGACAAGGGAGGAAGGATAAGCATGAAGGGCACGGTCACAAATGGAACTTTTAGTTTTGAAGATGTGTACTATGTTGAAGAGCTCAATCACAGCCTTCTGAGTGTTTCTCAAATCTGTGACAAGAGTTTTTCCACACACTTCACAAACAAAGAATGTCTTATTCTGAAGCCTGGCTTTGTAGTGCCTGAGAAGTGGATTCTGATGAGAACTCCAAGGAAAAATAATGCCTATATTATCAATATGAACTCAGATTCATTTACAGAGAACACGTGTTTGTTCTCAAAGGCATCGGAGCATGATTGTCTGTTATGGCATTGGCGACTGGGTCATGTAAATCTTAAGAATCTAAACAGATTCGCCAAGGGAGATCACGTCATCGGTCTACCTTCTAAAGATTTCTCCACTATTGAGAAATGTATCGCTTGTGCCAAAGGGAAACAACACAAGAGACCCCACAAGCCTAAATTGTTCAATACTATCTCTTCAGTTCTTCAACTTCTTCATATGGATTTCTTCGGACCGGTTAACGTAATGAGTATTGGGAAAAAGTCATATTGTCTTGTTGTGACAGATGATTATTCCAGATTCACTTGGGTGTTGTTTCTGGCCAAGAAAGATGAAACTCCAGAAATTCTAAAGAAGTTCATTACCTTTATTGAAAATCAGAAGAATCCAAAGGTCAAGGTGATTAGAACTAATAATGGAACTGAATTTAGAAATCAGACTCTTATAGATTTCTGTGATGAGAAAGGGATAGCAAGGCAGTACAGTGCAGCCAGAACACCTCAGCAAAATGGAGTTGCTGAAAGGAGAAACAGAACGCTTATAGAAGCTGCACGAACAATGCTGTCAAAATCTAAGCTGCCAATCTTTTTCTGGGCCGAAGCTGTTAACATTGCATGCTATGTGCAGAATCGGGCACTTTTGAACAAGCGACATCAGAAGACTCCTTATGAAATTCTCTTCAATCAGAAACCCAAAGTTGGCCACTACAAGTCATTTGGATGTCCATGCACTCTTCTTCATACAGAGCCCAATCACAAGATTGATGATAAGGCAGATGAGTGTTACTTTATGGGTTACTCATCCGAGAAAGCAGCTTACAGAGTTTACAACAAGAAGACTCGGATGATCGTGGAATCATACTACATAGATTGGCAAGAAATGAACTCTACAGATGCTGGTTCTGGTCCAAACTGGTTAATTGAGTATGATTCTACTTTCAGGCCTTTTAACAATACATCCGAGAATCCTGAAACATCCAAGCAGACCGATGATTTCTACAAAGATGATGATGTGGACTATAAAGTTGACTATGTTCCATGTGATCCTAATCTTTTGACAGTTGATCCTCCTGGCATGTACAATCGTGACCCTCCATCTCAGCCGACCCCAGTACAAGAAGTTCTCCCATCAGAATCAGACACTTCTCAGTCTGTTCAACCACTTCCAGAAGCTGATCAAATCTCATCTTCCTCCCACCAGACCTTTGATAATCCATTGTTCTCAGATAGCATTCCTGAGGAACATTGCGTGGATCAAGGAATAGAGTCAAGTGAAAATGCTCATATCGACAACATGTCTTCTTCAAGTATAGATCAAGTGAATAATCTCAGCAACTTGCTAGACAATCTAGCTGTGGAAGAAGTGCCAACACTCAGTGTAAACAAGAATCATCTAGTTGAAAACATTATTGGACCCCTCTCAGAAGGTGTTCTCACTCGAAGCAGAACCATTACAGCTCAGAACCTCTTGCCTGAAGAAACGACTACCAGAAGTCAATCAGTTCCAATTAATTCATGTTTATATTCTTGTTTTATCTCGCAGGTTGAGCCAAAGAATGTTAAAATGGCTCTCAAAGAGTTCAGCTGGGTTGAAGCAATGCAGGAAGAGCTGATGCAGTTTCAGAAACTTAAAGTATGGAATCTGGTTCCCCTGCCCAAATGAAAACTGCCTATAGGAACCAGATGGGTTTTCAGAAATAAAAGAGATGACTCTGGAGTCATTATCAGAAACAAAGCAAGGTTGGTGGTTCAAGGCTTTTATCAACAGGAGGGAATAGATTATGAGGAAGTCTTTGCGCCAGTTGCACGACTTGAAGCCATTCGAATTTTCTTGGCTTACGCCTCCTATATGAACTTCACGGTATATCAGATGGATGTGAAGACAGCTTTATTATACGGAAAGGTAAAGGAAGAAATCTATGTGTGCCAACCCCCTGGTTTTGAAGATTCTCAGTATCCAGAGCATGTCTACAATTTAGACAAAGCTCTTTACGGCCTTCATCAAGCACCGCGAGCTTGGTATGCTACGCTTACTGATCACCTGCTTGCAAATGGATATACCCGTGGAGCAATCGATCAGACTTTATTTGTTCGCAAAGATAAGGATGATTTAATTCTCGTCCAAATCTATGTGGATGACATTATCTTTGGCTCCACAAGCTCAGCATTGTGCAAGGAATTTGAAGGGGTGATGAAGAAGAAGTTTGAAATGAGCGCAATGGGAGAAATCACTTTCTTTCTAGGTTTGCAAGTGAAGCAAGATTCAAAGGGTGTGCTAATTCACCAAGGAAAATATGTCACGGATATTTTGACCAAGTTCAAAATGATGGAATCAAAACCAGCAACCACTCCCATGGCTGCTCGTCCTGTATTAACTTCGTATATAGATGGTGAAGACGTTGATCAACACCTCTATCGCTCAATGATTGGTTCCCTGATGTATCTGACTGCAAGTCGTCCAGATATCATGTTTTCAGTCTGTCAGTGTGCCAGATATCAGGCAAATCCAAAGGCATCTCACCTCATAGCTGTCAAGAGAATCTTTCGGTACCTAGTCTGGAAGCCTAAACTCGGTCTTTGGTACCCAAAGAACTCTGAGTTTCGATTATTTGCATACTCAGACAGTGACTTTGGTGGATGTAACATGGATAGGAAATCAACCACTGGTGGGTGTCAGTACCTGGGAGATCGCCTTGTCTCATGGCAATGCAAGAAGCAAACGACCGTATCCACATCCACTGCAGAAGCCGAATATGTTGCTGCTTCCAGTTGCTGTTCTCAGGTTATCTGGATGCAACAACAACTCCTCGACTACGGTTTGAATTTTCTTGACTCTCCTATTTATTATGACAATGAAGCCGCCTTACAAATCGTCAAAAATCCGGTACAACACTCCAAAACTAAACATATTGACATCCGGATTCATTTCATCCGTGACTGTTTCGAACGGAAACTAATTCATCTTGAAAAGGTCCACACAGATGACAATCTAGCGGACCTTTTCACAACATCGTTCGACACAGCACGCTTTCATCACTTGCTTGCCTCTCTCGAACTAATATGCTTTAATTAAAAGCGTTTTTGTAAATACATTAAAATTTGTGTCTTACTCTGTTCACAAATTTAGGTGGAGAAAATTTACAAAACAATAAAAAGATTTTTCGTTCTTTGAGTCAAAATTTACAAAACAACAAAAAGATTTTCGGTCTTTGAGTCAGTCTAAGATGATCTATACATTTAGGGGGAGTTGAGTTTGAAACACTAAGAAAAGGAGATTCTGCTTCTTATTATTCAAAGAAAACTACAAAAATATTTTTCACCTTTCAAAACTTAAGAAAATACAAAAAGAGTTTATCTGAACAAGCACAGTGAATCGATCAAATTGGGAAGTGAAATAATTTCTAAGGATCAAAATTTCACTATCTTAATAAGATTTCTAAAAGAATAACAACTTTGAATATCTATTCTATACTAAGAAGTTGAAATAAGTTTTTCAAAACTTAAATAATCAGACTTGATCAAAATTAAAATACATATAAATAGATAAATAAGTGTGAAATTGTGATCATTAGATAACTAGAAATGTGTGACGACTATTTGACTTTTTGATTAAATCCTTGAATCAAAACGAGATTGTGTTTCTATAAACTTGAAAATGTGTTTGAAAAACTCGGGTATTTCCTATGTTTTGTGCAAACAAAGAGCGGGAAATATCTACTGAAGCATTCTATGTTTTGCGTAAGCAAAGACCTGAATGTGTGACATTAAGGCAATGTGTCTGCAGATCGGTAAATAAAAGATGCCAATGAGCACAAGATGATAGAACCCCTTCTTGTTCTTGATTCTAATCTAATAGATCTGTTCTTCTCTTTTCTCATCTTAAAACTCTGTCAAAATGATTTTAAGTTCGTTGAAACACAATCAAAGTTTGACACAAAGGATTTAACAAGACTGAAAGGTTGCATATTAATCTAGTCTAACAATCTAAATGTTCACAAATTTCCCATAAGATATTTTTAGAAAAACTTGATCATATAACTGATTTTTAAGAGATGGAATAACGAGTAGAAATCATTGGTGGTAAATAGCTATTTAAAGGTTGCGCTTCGTTAAGAAATTAACTAAGATGGTTAAATTTTGATAACGGATTTGATCCCACAAATTTGACCCGACTAAACTTAAACTTGTCAAAATTTTATTTTATTTTATTTTATTTTATTTTATTTTAAGTCGAAAATAGATCAAGAGTGCGTACTCGAAATTGAGTACACGAAATAATGTATTCGAAATGACCCTATAAATAGCCCAACCATATTAAATTTCGAGTATCATTATTTCGAGTACACAACTTTCACACTTCGAGTACGGAATTTCTTTCTCTGAGGCGATCTCGAATTCTAGACCCGATCTCAAAATTCTACTCCGGCCATCTTATAGATCATCATTAGGCGACCTTAGGTATAGAGTTTTATCAAATTTTGACCGTGGATTCGAAAGTTATGGTCAAAAATGGTTTTCGAATACGCAAATTTCGTGTACAGGAGGTTTTTGGTCAAATTGACCAAGAAATACTTAAAATTGAAAGGCAATTTGTAAATATGTTGGTCGCCTCTCAATTCCGAGTATATTGAACATGATTAGAAAATCTAAGGAGCCAAAATGACAAATTTTTCAAGGAATTTTGAGTAAACGAAATATAAACTTTCGAGTACACTCACGCTTCGTGTACAGCCTAAATTTCGTGTACAGGTTATACTTCGTGTACACACCACATTTCGTGTACAGAAAGTATTTCCTGTACATTTTGGTCTTCGTGTACACAAGACTTAGAAATTTTTCAACAAATCTGATTTTCGTGAACAGACTGGTCTTCGAGTACATAAGTCTTAGAAAATTTTCAACAAGTCCAATTTTCTTGAACCTAAACTAACTTGATCTGTTTGTATTTTTCAGATGGCAGACTTACGGTTTGTGCATGATCACAACATGACAACATTCCTTGGTGAACCTCCAGCTAAACACTCAGAGTTCAAGAGTATGGTGGATGGACTGATTTTGTCGCCAATCAACTATGCAATCATGGAGTATCCGCCTATTATGACTGATTTTGTTAGGAGCTTCTGGAGCACCGTAGAAGAAAGTGTCGATGCGGATGGAAACATCAGTATCATTGGAAAGATCCAGGGTCACTCCATCATTATTTCGGAGCAGATTATCAGAGAATGTCTGCAGTTCGGAGATAAAGATTCTGACCCAGTTGAGCTTGATCAAGCGTTGGTGAACCGAACTGTCTTTCAAATGGGACATGAAGGCTCTTATCCACCCACTGAGAAGAAGCTACTGCATCCGTATTGGAGATATCTAGCTCACGTAGTGACACAGTGTTCTCTGGACGAAAGGGTGGATACGATGTGCTAAACCAGACTCTTAGCTCCTGTCTGGTGGCTTTAGCACTTGGAATGGAATTGAACTTCTCAAGGATGATCTTCCTTGATATGCACGCAAATATCAAAGGACGAAGAAAGGAACGGTTCTTGGCATTCCCTCGATTTGTGCAGATCATCATCAACAAGAAGTATCCTTCTCTGACTCCCACTCTTGGCACCTTGGAGATCAAAAGAATGTGCAACGACATTTTCGGATACATGAAGATGAATAAGCGCGGGAAAAAGCAGTATATAGGTCAGAGGCCCCTGATAAAGTTTGGACGCTTCGTAGGAGACGACAATGTTGTCGAAGATCAAGGCACTCCTGTTGCCTTTGTGGCCGAGGAACATGATGACCAAGCTACAAGATCAAGAGTCGATAAAGAGGTAGAGGATACTGCTTTTGAGACTTCTTCTTCATCAAGTGAAGACTTTGTTCCTGAGAAGCCACCTCCCACTAGGCAAGAAAGAGAAGAAGCAAAGGATGTAGACTATACTCCTACTTCTGAGTTGTCGCCAAAGAAGAAGAGACAAAAGACAATGGCAAAGCGAACCAAAGATCCACGACTTCAGAAAATGTTCTCAAGCTTGTCCTTCTCATCTGCAGCTTCCATTATATCACAGGCAACCACCCAACCACCACCACCAACTCAACCACAACCACCACCACCAACTCAACCACAACCACCTCCATCTACACAGCCCAAGCCACCTACTCAGCCAGACAAATCCAAGTTAGTCATCAAAATCCCAGCCAGATCCACAACTCCATCTTTTACTACCTCCATACCTCACACCGAAACACCACCATCTCCGACTCGCTCGAGCGGTGACAAAGGAAAATCTCCTTTGCACGCTGATTCACCTTACGAGCTGAGACATGTGCCTGTAGATCTCGTTGGCTTAAAGGAACAAGTTTTCAGACTTGAGAAAGACTCTGAGCGCATGGACAGTTTGATTCGAAATCTGCAAGAAGGAATGATCAAGATATGCAGCAAGTTGACAAAGTATCATGGGCAAATCAGAACACACCGAAAGTATATCAGATTTCTTTCACTAGAGAACCATGAGATGAAAAAGGAGATCAAGAGACTTAAAGGAGAAGAAGTTCCAGAATCAGACAATGACGTCAATGATGATGATGAAGGTGATGACAGTGATGATAGTGACAATGATGATGGTGATAACAAGAGTGAAAAGGATCAGAAAGAAAAGGAGGATGACCAAAAGCAGAAGGATAAGAAAGATGAAAATAAGGATGGAAGCGAAAAAGGAAAGGATCAGGGACCCCCAGATGACAAGGATCAGGGAGGAGCCACTGGAAATCCATCCTCATCAGGAAAGTCTCCCGGTCTTTATGATGATCTCTTTGGAGATATTCCTGATGACATATTATTTGGTGACTGTGTTCAGCCTGATGAAACATCAGGAGCTGGCCTTGACAACTTGTTTGATGACTTACAAGAGGATTTTGATTTTGAGTGGTCTGGTGAAAAGACGAAGGAAGGAGCTGAACCTTCCGCAGGGGCATCTGTGGAGGAAGAACCAGAAAACATCATACTTGGCAATGTCTCTTCCGATCCTTATATCGATTATTTGTATGCCCACAAATATATTGATGCTCTGGGACAGGAGGTCACACCTCTTCATGAAGTGATCAACAACTGGTTCGATAATAAGAAGGACGGGATACCTTTACCTCCTGTGGATAAAACTGCATGGTTCAAGGAGATGAGTAATGAGCATCCAGAGCATACTTTTATCTCAGACGACAGAAATCTGTTTGCAGTTCGTAACGATAGGTCGAACGTATGCTGGTGGATGTATGACAAAATCAGAGACATTTACTTGGTCAAGTGGAAGAATGGAAAGGTCGAATTCTATAAGAAGCCGAGAGATTTCTGCACATTGCCAAAGGTTGATATTCGAAGCATAAAGAAAGCAATGTTCTTCAATCCGTCTAAAGACTCTCAGGCTGATCTGTTTGCCAAGTTTATTAAGGATCAATGTGAGAAGGATTTTCCAGTCATGCGCACGGCCAAAGGAAGACGATTTGTTTCAACCTGCATTATTGATCCAAAGACGAAGAAACCGTGGATATACTATAAGTATCCTCCACCTCATGTTGAGATAGCAGTTCCAGTATCTCCTAGAGTTCCAGACAATTCATTGGCTAAATTCTTGTCTTGGTACTATGACGATCTCAATCTAGCCGCAGTCATCATCAAAGACAAAGACAATGTTGACGACATCGACATCATTCTTGACCCTATGGATCTCCTGAAGTACGGAAAAAAAGACATGATGAAGTTACATGAGTCTCCAATACGAGTGTATTCTTGAAATGATAAGGAGGCTAAGCCATTCACTCGTACCGTCGCTTATGCTATCGAGTTGAAACTGTATGCTGGAGCTGGGCCACATAACATCACTCTTCCAATCGGATGACTTCGCTAGTCTAGGGGGAGTTTGTAGAGCCCACTAAACGATGAAGACTGACAAAGTACACCCCTTGTTCGTGTACTCGAACTTTTGTTTTAGATTTCGAGTACACCTAGGCCTAGTATAAATAGACGTATTTTGTACAGGTTTAGATTAGAATCCCGAGGCATTTGCTCTCTAGACGTATTGAGGCATTTGTACTCGAACTTTTTCAGAATTTATAAAAGTTTGCATTTTTCTTATTGCTTTCTTGATTCTAACCTGGATTCCGCACTCGTTAGACATCACTGATGATGATTATGAAGATAAAGTTTGGATCTTGATCAGATTTCATACCTACACTTCGGAGTCATCTGACTCCGTGTGCACCTCTGGTGCTGGTAGGGCGAGTAGTTCCTCGGTGTTGGCTGATGCAGTTGGAACTGTTGGAGTTGTTGGAGACTTCCTCATAGGGCAGTCTCTTGCGAAATGTCCAAGTATTCCGCAGATGTAGCAGTGTTTTTTGTATTGAGGGGAAGTAGATGTGCTTACTCTATGATTCTGATTCTGTGTTGGAAGGCTTCGGCATCGGTGAATTAGGTGCCCCTTCTTTCCACAGTTCAGACAATGGCTGCATGGATTTTTCCTAGCATGATGAAATCCGCATTTGTTACACTTGGGGTGATTACCTGTGTATTGACGGAGAGTTGACCTCATTGAGGTTTTGCAATAAGCAGCCCAGTGTCCTATTTTCCACAAAGTGTGCACTGACGACACTGGTTTCTGTCATGGTGATGATATTGGCAGAGTTGACAAAGAGGGGCCTTTCCCTTGTAAATCTTGCCACCCATGACAGTCGGGTCTGGCATGACCTGACTGATAGGTGTGGCCTCAGTGTAGTTCATAGGTCCCTTTCGCTTTTTAGTAGAACAATATTTGTGTTTCCTGTTGGTGTCACCTTCTGCAGGTTTCTTTCCCTTGGTAGTGACAGGTGGGAAACCCCTGGCATACTCTTCGCTGCTCCTGATCCTATTGATGATCTAAGGAATGATTGCAACCGATTGCTCAGTAATCAAGGTTGCCAGTACAGCAGTCGCTGGTTCCACCTCGGGTAGAGGGGAATGAGGTGGTGATGGCGGTTGTCCCTGTGTCATGTCAATCATAACTGGAAATCATCGGTTAGTATTCATGTTCAAGCAATGTTGCGGATGCAAATAATTTCAATGTCCTGTGTTTTCTACATGAAGCTCCCTAGGTTATAGTCTAGGCCAAACCGTTTGAAACAAGATGACCTATATTTCTCTATAACCATGGCTCTGATACCAACCTGTCACACCCCAGGCCGGCGGGAAAGGATCGTGTTTTCCTGTCGGGCGGAAGGTTCCCGGGGCGCGATATCATGAGTGATAATCAAATGATTAGATTGTTTACATAACACATAATAAATAAATGAGAAATGCTAACACATCCATGACATAGAATTACAAGATTAAATTACAATATATCGTTCATAATTTAATCTAGTAAATCTACCAAAAAGAATCAATGTAACTATATCTTGTATATGTACAAGATACTCAAAAAATGATTCATTGTTCTTGTCACCCAAAAGCATGCAATACAAAATAAAGCTAGGTCTTCTAAAAGTCTGCTAGCTAAATCCTTGCATGTAAGTATCTACACCTATTCATCACCTGAGAAAACATGTATTTAAACAAAGTCAACACTAGGTTGGTGAGTTCATAAGTAAGTTAATGTAAAACCTTGATTCATTCACATGCACATTCACAATGATAAATATGTTACTTGTATGATTGTCTGTTTCACTTGTTCACCTAATGGCTCCTCAATAGTTACATTCACAAGTACTATATTATCCTAGCAGTGATGCTTATATATAGGGCATATGTGAGGGAACTAAGCCCTAGCCAACATCCCACCACATCAACACTAGAACTCCACACTACTTGCAATACAACTATTGATTCCCATTCTCATTTCTCATGTTTGTCCCACTGATTCACCTGTATTCTCATGAATAGAATAATATAATGATAGCGTTGTAGTTATCAAACCGAAGTACTGATAACCATTTTGTGTAATAAGGATATTAGATGTAATTAATCTTTTCCTTGTATTATTCTATTTTCTGCGCGTTAACTGTTGTTACACTTTTAAATTATTAAAAGTGTTAGTTAACTATTTGTAATATAATCTCAATGCAACGTATAGAGACCAAAAGGACTCCATTGTGATCCTCACGTAATCAGATTACAATGCACCCGATTTACCTCTATCCCGCCGTGTGAATCCCAATGACTTGATCGTAACTGTTACTAATAATATGACATGAGAGAAAATAAATTCTTCAGTCTACTAGTCCACAGGTAACGATGGATGATGTACATCTGCGCTGTTACTGATCTCAATGTGATTAACAAAGTTGAATAAGAACTTGTCTTATTACGTTATGTAAATCATCATACGAATGATATTGGCATCATGAAGCTTACGTTATCATGACATCATTCGTGTGAACCCATATGATCACCATAACATCCTTAAACCGTATTAAGAACAAGTCTTAATACTTTTAAATCATGCATGGCGGTTAAAGAATCAAAGCGATCATACTATCACATAGTATGTTTTTAAGGTATAGATTAAGTGTTATAGGAAATTGACTTATGACACATGATCCATTATGATGTGGAAGGATATTAAGAAGATAATTTATCTTCTAATCATTCATGTGCTGTGAAGTGTCAACATGTTTCACTGTAGTAGTTCTCATTGTTTGTTTGTGTATGAATTGTATCAATGTTTACTCATGTAGGAATAACCAAGTGTTATAAGATATAATATTACAGCTATGTTATTCTAATGTGTTGATGATTATGAAATTACATTATCATAATCATCTGAGTTTCCCTATTATCTCATGATCATACAAGCATGCATACAATGATAAGCGATAATAAACAGTTTAATATTATCTAAATCAATGTATAAATAACATATTAAGCAAAACTTTTAAATAAATAAAAGTAAACATGTTTCTCAGCCCCGAGAGTTTAAAATCAGTAAAGATTAAAGTAAAAGGGGCATATGAACTCACCTTGTTGTTGTAGGGTTGACTTAGCTTAAAAGAAAGACTGCACGCGCTCTTTGTTGTATTTGATGTTGATTTCACGACCCTGTATTGAATTCACATTGTTTGTAACTTATAGTATTGAGTGTAATTGTTTATTGTGTGCGTACGCGTGTTAGCCTTAACTTGGCTAACACTTGTGAGTCTCGGTTGTCTTCATTCGGCCCTGTGTATTTGTTGTGATTTTACTAGTTCCTTTGTTTACTTGACTTAACACTTAAAATCAATTGTGAGTGTACCCAAACTAAATTGTTTTGGGATTTATGAATCAAATTCGAAGACCTTGTTATCCTTGTAACAATCTAGTTGAGTAATTACGAGTATGTGTCATAATTTAATCCAATTTAATATGTTAACTTTCTCATTACTCGTGTGACCGAATGTGGGACTCATCGTGGGCCGAATGATGTGTGGGCTTTCGGTTAGTTTTGGGCCGAATGTCATTGGGACCAACTAAAGTCTCATGGTCCAATTTGAGTTCTATTTAACCGGTCCAAATGCCGTGGGCTAATATCATCAAATGGGCCGAAGGGTTAAAGGATTGGGTTATGCATGGGCCGAATAAGTGCAAATGGACTGAACCAATAGTATTGGGCCCAAACTAATAGGCTATTGGGCCAAAACAAAAAGAAATGGCTTGACCGAAATCAGTGGGCAGGCTAATGGTCATTGGACTGATTTTAATAGGCTGTTACTGGGCCTTAATGAAATGGGTAGTTCGAAGATAAGATGCTGGTTTCAAAATGTCTTGGCCGATAAAGAAGGCATGCGCAGGTATATGGTTCGGTCACCACAACAGCGAACTTTTGAGTGTATAAGTGCTTAGGTTCGGCTAAGGTGGTGATCATGAAGGTTCGCATCCATGAGGGTTCGGTTCAGGGTTCGTGGGATGCATAGTGGCTGGGTTCGGCCATGACTAGCCTCACGGTTCGTCTCTAACTGATGAGGTTCGTGGAAAATCATACAGTGAGGGTTCGGCTCTCCCACGTAGGGTTCGGCTGTATCCATCCTCTGCAGGGTTCGGTGGCCGAAGGTTCGGTAGTCATGTGCTCAACTGATGCATCAACAGGTTCGTGACAGCAAATAGGTTCGCTTGCATGTGGATGGTTCGCCGGACATAGGCTTACCAAGAAAGGTTCGTGTCCCGATAGTTCGTGACCCGCTATGAAGGCTAGGGAATGAGAAGGTTCGTCAACATGTCAAGGGTTTGCTCCTCTCAACCTCACAGGCCATGGGTTCGGCTCCCTTCTTTGTTCGGCTACCCATTAGAGGGTTCGTTGGCTTTAGGGTTCGGCCAGTAAACCCACGAACCCTGTTCACATTTTCATCTGCCCATCGATTCTGAGCTGTTCCCATGACTGTTGCCATGCCATTCAAGTTTTCTAAGGATCATGTGGTGCGAAGTGGGGGTAGGTTGAACGATTTCACGATGGTGGGTCAACATACACATGAAAACCCTATTTTTACAGATCTTTAATGCATCATACCTTCGATTTCAGTGGATAAACCTTTAGATCTGCTGTACTTCTATGTAGAGCTCGTCAAGAGCTTCGCGTGGGTTCAAGAATCATCGATTTTCGTTGAGAAACGCGGGAGTTATGGGGTTTTGAAGGTGGTTTGTGGTGGTGGAGAGGTGGTGGCCAGGATTTGAAGCTAGAGAGAGAATGGGAAGATGTGAAATGAAGTAAATGAGTTCATTTAGGGTTTTTATACCCCGTGGGGTGTTCGGGTTCATTTCGGTTGCTCAGTTCGCGTTTTCGTCGCGTATCCGGAAAATTACGCGTAATTAATTGTAATTAATAAAAATAAACTATTTTAATTATTTGATGAGTTTAAAAATTGTAAAATGTTATTTATTTTATTTTGTTAAATTTATTATCGTTTCGTGTCGTGTTTCGTTTTCGTTTCGTCGAATCGCGTCACCATCGCTCGTATTCGTTCGAATTTGTTCGAATCGTCATTCGAACGAACACGATGATGGTTTTGCTTTCCGACTTTTGTTGTCTACTTTTCAGTTATCATTTCAGAACGTTAAACTCACAGATATGTTTGTGTGAATCGTCACCCACACAAACACACTGTCAGTTCGTTATTCTGAAACGACACTACAATTTAGTTTGAATTGTGTTTCCTCACTGTCGGACTCAACTAAACACCCTGTTTTCACATTGTTTTCACATTGAAATGTCACCCATCTGATTCCTGTCATCTATGGGTATCAGATCGCAACCGATTTGTTTCTGTTATTCACTTGAATACTGTTGTTTCTCCTGATCTGTTGTGTTAACTGTACTTAAGTTTTCACTTAAATACACACAACTAATGTTTCAAATGTACGTTGTACTTATTATATCTAAGTTTACACAAAAATACGTACAACGATTTCTTGTATTTAGGATTCTGATAATACAAGTAATGTATATACACATAGAATTACACATAGTTACTGTTTATAGTAAACATACCGTACGGACTTGCCGACCGATCAGGTACCAGTTGTCACACACGAACCTAAGCAGGTTCGGCGAACCTAGGTTATATGTTGTAAAGCTTCGTCCAGCAAACCTCAAGGTTCGGCTAGCGAACCTATAGGTTCGGTTAGGTTCGTTGAACAGTTTGTATATATAGCAGGTTTCTCTAGAAGTTGGTCACTTCTTCAGTTTTTGAGTGTGAGACAGATCTGTTTTCTCTATGTGAGATTGTAAGAACTGTGTGTTCTTGTTCATTTCATTGTAATCAGATTTTTATATTCAATGAAATGATGTTTATAAATGATTGTTCATCTTTGATTCATATAGATCAAATATAGATTCCGCATATATTTGATTGTTAAGAGAATTCCGTTGATCGATCGAGAGCAAATCTACACCCACCTAATAACTAAAGGACAAACGAACATGAAGAACTTAATCATGATCGAACATAGATACTCATGAATATGAAACACACGATAAATACTGGTTGTTGAAGAGTCTTTGATTTCACATACGTGAGCGCGCATTCTACAAAAACAATGAATCTAAGGAATTCAGGTGAGTTCTCATAACCTCCTTTTTAAATCATTTTGTTCTTAAACTCGGAGGTGGAACATGTATACCAGATTTAAATATTGTTTTGATAACACACGGGTGACACCTGGATTATCAATATGATATTCATATTATTGAATTGTTATTGATTGTGGATTGACATGGATTATCACAACTCCGTGAGTCATTGTTGATTGAGTTGACTTCGGTCCTCCGCAATGACTGAGTTACTATTGTTGAGTTGACTTCGGTCCTCCTCGGTGATTCCACTGTTGGTTGAGTTGACTACGGTCCTCCGCAGTGCATCGTATTGACACTTATGATTATTAGGAATGTCGTTGGTTGAGTTGACTACGGTCCTCCGCGATGATGCCGCCGTTGATTGAGTTGACTGAGGTCCTCCGCGGTAACTTATATTGAGATGATTATGGTGAATGTTGATTATTGATTTGAATGTGTTTGGTTGAGTTTGACTGACTATACTGGAATGATTATTTGTGATTACTTGGATTGTTTGGTTGTTGTGTTTGTTGTGCTTTGGCGGAGCTAGATTATCTCACAGGTTCACATGTGTATTTTCTTGAAAACTATAAACCTTTATAAACACATGGAAACATTTTTGAAACATAAAAACTTATGATTACTCACCAACTACTTCGTAGTTGACACTTGATTTTCTACATGTTTCATGGAATGAAGAAAAGTAGGTTGAGAAGGATGGTCTCACACTTTTGGACATCATCACTTAGGATCTTGGACTTAGCTAAAATTAACTGGATTACTGAAGACTAGTGTTTAGTTAATTTAGCTAATCTTTTGTGTAAATTGATGTAACTAAATCATGATGAACATGATTTTTGTGTAATTATTTTGGTTGATTTAATTGATATGCGATGATTTATTTAGATGCCCATGAGCTTATGAACAATCTAAACATCCCTCGTGGCATGCCGACGTTTCTGCCATCGGTCGGGGTATTACATCCGATCACCCTCATTTGAACAACCCATGATTCAGTCGCATGATAACCTTGGGTCGGCTGATTACCTCCATTCGCATGGCCATTACACGACCTTTACATTCGCAAGACCATCTTTCATTCGCAGGAACATCAAAACCAAATGGGAAGCCATTCGCATGGCAGCCTTAGGCTTGGTCTAAGTGCTATCACATGACTAGCTGGATCAATGGGAAGTCATTAGGGTTTCATGAGATGATAAATGGTTTTGCAAAACATCTATGCTAGGGTTTTCAACATCAATTTTCTTCTAAACTATTTTAAACTACAAACATGGATCTTTAGTCATCATTTGAGTTTAAAACACTTGGGTTACATTAAACGAAATCATAAATAAGATTGTTGAGGATTACTTAAAGGATTAGGAAACAAACTGAGTATATATATGTGTTAAATACCTTGCTAACACACAATACTTAGTAATTTTATGTAAACATGTATAATTAAAATTAGATAGTTCAATTGAACTTTCTAAGATAAGTTATACACAAGAACGATCAAAGAACTACGGGTAACAAAGATCTAGCGGAAAACTTAAAGTTAATCGAATAAGATTGACCTAAGTTTCAATACGTTAACTTATAAATTCTTTAAAAAGAAAACTTATGTTTTTAACTATAGTAAAATGATTTATGAACTTCCTTAGTAAATATTATAAAATAAATTAAATTATTTCTAACTTAAAGGTTTCAACTTAAAATGGATTTTATAAATGATGCATTACTTAAAAGATCATGAATGTGATTAATATATGCCTTATATAAATAAGGTTTAACGGAAATATCTATGGGATAATGGTTCATAAGGGGTAAATAGTGACAACTAGTTAGAAAAACTTAGAAACACATTAGTAAAGTTTAGGACACACAGTTGCACACCGAGACCAAAACCCTGTGTACGTACCTTCCGATACTTATAGTATTCAAATCATAATAAATCAACACAGGTGACGAAGAAGCATAACCTACAAACAAAAAGCGCATATCTTTTGTGATTCATAGCATAACAACACAGGTTAGTTCATTGCCCTTATTTCTAAACGTTTTTGTTTTACAAATGTGGGGCTGAGAAGCATGCGTAAATTATTTTCCCTGGATTATATTTACTTAAATGCTTTTATTTAGTATAAGTTTTACATATATAATTGTTATCCTAGATTCTGTCTAGGTAAACTATTTGCAGGATTTCAAAATGAGTTATTTATTCATCATGAGTAGATAACTATTTCAAATCAAAAAACTATTTTCAAAGAACTAAATTTCTAAAACAACGAACTAGTTTCAAGGATATAATTTCGAGGAATTAAAGATCTATTTTCAGAGAACTAACGGTCTAATCAAAGAACTTTTTTCAGTGGTGTGTTGTCAAAGAACTAACGATCTATTTCAAAGAACTATGTACAAAGAACTATTTTCAAGGGTCTGTCTGGGAAATATCAAAGAGAACATGTGCCAATCCCAGGTTTGAAAGATGTCCTAGCTAGACTGATTGAATATGGGACACATTTTTGATGATATTTACAACATCCCTTAACCAGTTTTCAAAGAACATATGGGAAATACTCAAAGATAACATGTGCCAAAGAACTAAAGAACTATACGAACTACGGACGATCTAGACAAACTGTAAATTCGTATACATCAAAAGATGTCCTAGCTAGACTGATTGATTATAGGTCGCATGTTTGATGATGTTTACAGATCTCCTTTCCTACTAAGAACCTTGCTTGTTAGACTAGTCTACTCTAGTTGACCAAGGCCCAATCATTAGGTCTTAGATTTTATTAAATGTTTACTTATTTATTTGTTTAAGCATTTAATGTGATGTTTCTACAAATGCTATGGTTGATTATGATTGTGTGATGAACTTAAGGAATCAATAGAATTTCTATTTTTGTGGAACTACAAGAACTAAGAACTAAAGAACTATTGTGTCGATTGTGTGGAATGAAATGCTTAATTATCATTAACAACAATATGTTATGCGGTTCGGTATGTGGTGGGCTGGTGGCTGGACTGGTGGTAACCTTGACCCTACATATGCCCTATATATAAGCATACCAAATTAGATGGTATAGGTGGTTAATGATGAGGTTAAGGTTGTCATCTGGTCAGGTTTGTACAAAAATTTATTTCTAAAACAAAACTATATGAAATCACCAACCATGTGTTGGCTTGATCTTTTTGCATGACTTCTCAGGTGACGAACAGGTCTGACAAAGGAGTTTATGTTTTTGACTAGGACGCTCAGATAGAGGAGGACCTAGTATTTTGGACGTGCATATTTTTGAACATTATTATACAGATTATTTTGTATATCTTGTGCAGATACAAGATAGAAGAATGATGATGTTGATAGTAGATTTACATTGTAAATTATGAACGAAACTCATGTAATTTTACTTTGTAATTCTATTTCATTTAGCATTTTCTCTTTATATATCATGTGCAATGTGAACAATTTGATCATCACGATTATCATCCCGATATCATGCCCCGGACCTTTCCGCCTGACGGGACATTCGATCCGGCATGCCGGCTCGGGGTGTGACAGATTGGTATAAGAGCCATGGTTATAGAAAAATATAGGTCATTTATTTAAACGGTTTGGCCTAGAACAAAACCTAGGGACCCTTCATGTAGACAACACAAGACTTAGGAATCTATTTGCCTTGTGTCTTCTGCATTCGATCATTGCACTGACTGATAATCTATTGGTTGTGATCAGAATGCCGCCGAGAAGACCACCTCCTCTATTGACTCCACCACCACCGCCACCTCCTCCTCCACCTCCTCCTCCCCCACACTCTACACCTCCTGACCCGAACACAAATCTGAATCTGGATCATGCTACCGTGGCATTGGCCACCCTACTGAGTAGTCAGCTGACTAACCAACTGAAAGAGGTGATACCAGATATGATCAGCCGTGTCCAGAACAACAGCAACAACTCCAGGCACTCGTCAGGAAAGGCCAGTGGGAATACTGGCAATGCAGCTAACTACTCCTACAACTCCTTTGTAGGATGTAAGCCGTCTAACTTCAGCGGTAATGAGGGAGCCGTTGGTTTAATCCAATGGATTGACAATATTGAGACTGGTCTGGATCTTTGCAGTTGTCCAGAGCATCACAAGGTTCGTTACTCTGCGGGATCATTCAGCAAGCGAGCCTTAACTTGGTGGAACTCACAAATTCAGGCTAGAGGAAGGGAAGAAGCTATGTCGATGTCATGGGAAGATTTCAAGACCCTACTGACGAATGAATTTTGCCCCAAGAATGAGCTGCAGAGAATGGAGACTGAACTGTCAAACCATTTGATGAAAGGAGCAGATCGCTTGGCGTATACCACTCGTTATCATGAGTTGGCAGCATTGGTGCCAAACATGGTACTAACTCTGGAGAAAAGGATTGACAGATACGTAGGTGGACTACCTGCCTGCATACAGAGTATTGTCATTGCAGCAAACCCTGTCACCTTGGAGTCAGCTATTAGCCTGTCAGGGAAACTCACTGATGTGATGGTAGCCTCTGGAACTCTAAAGAAGGAGGCTGACTCAGGAAAGAACAAGGAAGAATCATCAAAGAGACCCACTCATCACCCAAAGAAGAAGCAAAAGGTCATCAAGAACTACACGATGGTCACTCCACTCAACCAAGTAGTTGTTGCACCATAGAACCTCCACAAGAAACCCTACACCGGCACGTATTCTCTGTGTGCCAAATGCCAGTATCATCATGCTACAAACACTCCCTGCCGACACTGCACTGGATGTGGAAGAAAGGGCCATTGGGTCAATGCTACCTTAGCTCTCCCTCCACCCAATAATCAAAACCAAAAAAATGGTGGATGCTATAACTGTGGTGAAATTGGACACTTCTCAAAGAACTTCCCAAAGAAGGTGCAACTGGCAGTTCAAGCACCGCGTGGAAGAACTTTTGCTGTAGGAGCTCCAGCTGCTCGTCAAGACCCGAACATGGTCACTAGTACATTTCTCTTACATGACTTTTATGCATCTATTTTGTTTGAAACTAGTGCGGATCAGACTTTTATCTCGACCGACTTGGCATGCCAACTTAATCAGGTTGAAGAACTTTTAGACTCCCCTTACATTATTGAAGTAGCAAATGGGAAACAAATCACAGTTAGTACAATATATAGAAACTGCCCATTAACACTTAACGATCAAACATTCACCATCGATTTGATACCGATGGAATTGGGTAGTTTCGACATCATTGTCGGAATGGATTGGATATCTCTCAAGAGAGTGGAAGTCATCTGTTCTGAAAAGTTGCTTTGAATTCCATTGATGAATGATCATGTGTAGGAAGTTCGAGGCGATCAAGCAAAACGTTGTGTCAAAATTATATCTTGCATACAGGTGCGTAAGTGTTTACAAAAGCAGCGTGTGGTATTCCTGGCTCATGCGGTGCAGAAAGAGAAAGACAAGATCAAGATTCAAGACGTGCCAATAGCAAGGGAGTATCCGGATGTGTTTCCTAATGATCTACCCGCTTTGCCACCAGCACGACCG